>CM060453.1:20000000-24800000 GCA_030544415.1 Thalia dealbata
CTTAATCCCTCTAACCTTAATATAATTCTAACTACGCCACTATAAGACTTATAACATTTTATAAGTTACAACTAGATTCCTTTCTCATTTCTAACTTAATCCAAAATTATCACTTTAGTCTAAATTTAACCCAAAAATTATGTAATCCTCTTGACTCATATCTAAGCGTAAAGAAAAAATTTTAAATTTTAATTTAATTTTTTTTCTTAATTAAACTATATAGAAGTGTGGGTTTACACTCACCAATGAAGTTCTCCAATCAGCAGCAATATTGGTACCAATCGAAAGCTCTTTTTATCAAAAATTCAAAAATAATATTTGTCCCAATTATCAGAGCTCACATGTGCCTAATTTTACTCAAAAAGATAACTTATGCGAAATTCCTAAGTTAGAATTTTTAATTCGCCGACAACCAACGACAGCCAATTTCTCTCAACCCAAGTACCAGTAGATAGCTCTCGTTGAGGAGAAGCCATAGGTACAAAGTTTCTCAAATTATATAGCTCGTATGACCAACAATCGCAAGAGTAATCTCCAATGATGAAACTTTCACTGCTGCCGCTCACTTCACTTTTCTCCCTCATATCTCTTCCAAGAACTTAAATTGATGGTTCCAATGAAGGCATGGTAGAAGGATATCATCTGTACATATCTCATTTTTGTAATAAATATTATAAATGACCATGAAAAATTGTTCATAATAATTAATTTTATTTTACAATAAGTTACATATTTTTAAAAACTATGGATCACTCATGTAAATAAAAATTATAAAGAATAATATTATAGAAGTAATTACATCAGTATATAAATGGTTTGATATAGTTTATTCTAATGAAAAGAGGGTAAAAGGTGCTCTTTAGAAGTGATAAGAATTTAAAACTAAAATTAATCGATACATAATAATGGTTCATATAAATATGAATTATGTAGAGTGAGAAATACCTATTTTAGATATGGTAAAAAAATTTCACATAAAAAAATCAAATAATCCTAATTAGGATTTAAATTTGTTGAGAAACAATAATCTTTTGTCAAAAACTCCGCTGAAGAACATTTGTTAAAAATGAACAAATGGATATTAAGAAGCTGTTGGTTGTGAGAAATCATTCACTCCTTCCCTCCCTTCCCACTCAGTAACTACGGTAATTCTATCTTTAGTGGTAGAAACATACTCCCACACCCAATGATTTAGTGAGAATAGATCTCCGTCCCTTTAAAATGTGTTGTTTATCAACACGGAGGATAAAGACTGAGATCATCTCGGTCAATCCCATCAACTCCATCAAGCACAAGATGAGTGGGAAAAATGAACATTCTGGTGTCTCATCCGGGAAGCAAGCAAAAAATAATGATAGCAAGGGTAGCGGTAGTCGCAACAAGGAACCAAGCCACGACACCATTAGTACCCATATGCCCCATGAGATAAAAGAAGGGGAGACATATGATAAAAGTAGGAGTGGCTATAGCTTAGGGTTTCCTCCACCGATATCGACAATTGGAAAGGCGGGGAGGCCTAAAGTGCAACTCAAGTCATTCAGGGATGATGGGAGGCTTGTGTTTAAAATGGTTAAAGCTCCCAAGCAGCAATTCTTGCAGGCTACAAGGGAGAATGGAAGATTGATGCTCCACTTGGTCGATGACGATCAAACGCAAGAGGGTAGTTCTATAAGTGCAGAGGAGGAGACTGATCTAACTGGAAAAGAAGATAGCTAAGAGAGCAACTTCAGATAAAATGGAAATCTTTTGCTTTTAAGTTATTTCCTCCCGATGATTTAGGCAATCAATAAATATTGATCATTAATAGTGTTTACTATTAATCATGCAACTTTGCCTTCACATCAGTAATGTTATTTGTTTGTTAATATTGATCATTTAAGAGTATTTACCATTAATCATACAACTTTGCCTTCACATTAATAATGTCAATTGTTTATCATCTTTATTGAGTATACTATTACGATTAGTGGGGTTTAGCAGCATGTGAACCTCGCTCAATCATGCATTTTAAGTACATTGTATTATATCTCAAAATAATACTCTTAAATATATATAAATTTTATTTATGTATATAAATATATATACTCTACATACCTAATTTTTATCTAAAGTTCACCAAAAAGTTAACTGGAGACCTGCCGGAAACTTGCTGGGCAGTTCGCTGGAACCCTCACCAATGAAGTTCTCCAATCGGCAGCAATATTGGTACCAATCGAAAGCTCTTTTCATCAAAAATCCAAAAATCATATTTTACCCAATTGTTAGAGCTCACATGTGCCTAATTTTACTCAAAAAAATAACTTATGCGAAATTCCTAAGTTAGAATTTTTAACTCGCCAACAACCAACGACAGTCAATTTCTTTCAACCCAAGTACCAGTAGATTGCTCTCATCGAGGAGCAGCTATAGTTACTAAGTTTCTCAAATTATATAGCTCGTATGACCGGCAATCGCAAGAGTAATCTCCAACGATGAAACTTTCACGGCTGCCGCTCACTTCACTTTTCTCCCTCATATCTCTTCCAAGAACTTAAATTGATGGTTCCAATGAGTTTTCCTAGCTCACCTGAAGCTCTCGCTGGAATCTCATTGAAAAATTCCACCGAAAAGTCATCTTGTAGGAAATGAGCTAAATTATATTAAAATAAAGGCATGGTAGAAGGATATCAGTTGTACATATCTCATTTTTAAAATAAATATTATAAATGACCATGAAAAATTATTCATAATAATTAATTTTATTTTACAAGAAGTTACATATTTTTAAAAATTATGTATCACTCATGTAAATAAAAATTATAAAGAATAATATTATAGAAGTAAACCGTAACTACATCGATTTCTATATATTATTTGAAATAGTTTATTCTAATAAAAAGATGGTCAAAGGTGCTTTTTAGAAGTTATAAGAATTTATAATTAAAATTAATTGATACATAATAATGGCTCATATAAATATGAATTATGTAGAGTGAGAAATACCTATTTTAGATATGATAAAAAAAATTTACATAAAAATATCAAATAATCCTAATTAGGATTTAAATTTGTTGAGAAACAATAACCTTTTGTCAAAAACTCCGCCGAATAACATTTGTTAAAATGAACAAATGGATATTAAGAAGCTGTTGGTTGTGAGGGATCATTCACTCCTTCCCTCCCTTCCCGCTCTGTAACTGCAGTAATTCTTTCTTTAGTTGTAGAAACATACTCCCACACCCAATGATTTAGTGACAATGGATCTCCGTTCCTTTAAAATGTGTTGTTTATCAACACGGAGGATGAAGACTGAGATCCTCTCAGCCAATCCAATCAACTCCATCAACCACAATATGAGTGGGAAAAATGAACATTCTGGTGTCTCATTCGGGAAGCAAGCAAGAAATGACGATAGCGAGGTTAGCGGTAGTGGCAACGGTAGTCGTAACAAGGAACCAAGTCACGACACCATTACTACCTATATGCCCCCTGAGATAAACGAAGGTGAGACAATTGATAAAAGTAGGAGAGGCTATAGCGTAGGGTTTCCTCCACCGATATCGACAATTGGGAAGTCTGGGAGGCCTAAAGTGCAACTCAAGTCATTCAGGGATGACGGCAGGCTTGTGTTTAAAATGGTTAAAGCTCCTAAGCAACAATTCTTGTAGGCTACAAGGGAGAATGGAAGATTGATGCTCCACTAGGTCGATGAAGATGAAATGCAAGAGGGTAATTCTATAAGTGCAGAGGAGGAGACTGATCTAACTGGAAAAGAAGATAGCTAAGAGAGCAACTTCAGATATCATGGAAATTTTTTGCTTCTAAGTTATTTCCTCCTGATAATTTAGGTAGTCAATAAATATTTGATCGTTAATAGTATTTGTTATTAATCATACAACTTTGCCTTCATGTCAGTAATGTCATTTGTTTGTCAGTATTGATCATTTAAGAGTATTTACCATTAATCATACAACTTTAACTTCACATTAATAATGTCAATTGTTTATCATCTTTATTGAGTATACTATTACGATTAGTGGTGTTTTAGCAGTAAATTGTATTATCCATCTTTGCTCAATCATCCATCTTTAGTAAATTGTATTATATCTCAAAAGTTTATTATGTTCTACTTCACATATTTTGATTATTTATGTATATAAATATATATACTCTACATACTAAAATATTTAATATTTAGGTTCGTAATATAATTTGATCTATCCTTTACATATCTACACTCATGATCACTTCCAATGAGAAAAAAGTTACTTGGTCGAATAAGATGATCTTACTTCTACTATTTTCCATATTACTAGATGGTGCTTTTATTTTTGATTTTCTATAACACAGCAAATGCTGAAGTAAGGTTCAAATGCTCCCAAACTGTTTGTAACGTAAAAGCATGTTCAAAACTAAGAAGGTTCGAATTCAAGAAGTTAAATATTTTAAAAAATTATTTATTACTCATTTAAATAAAGTAACTACAGCATTACATATATGGTTTAATATAGTTTATATCTAACGAAAAGGTAGTCGTAGGTACTTTTAAGAAGTCATAAGAATTTTAAATTAAAATTAATTTATATATAATAATAGCTGATATACATCCATATTTTAGATATTGTAATAATTTTTCACATAAAAAATCAAATAATCCTAATTATGATTTTAATTTGTTCAGAAATAATTACTTTTTTATCAAAAACTCGGGCCGAATAATATTTGTTACTATAGATATTCTAGGCTTTTCTTATGTCTAAGGGTGTGTTTTTCTAATTACCTTATTTTTACTTTTTTAATTATAGTGCAAATGTTAATATTAGATCGGATCTTTCCTCATTAAGATTTCTATTTTTCATCTCGAAGAAGTTTATCCATTGTTTTAGGAAATTTTGAAAGAGTGGATAAAAAGAATATATAAAATACATAAATAACTATATAGTTGAAAGATAGTGGAAGAAAATAAATATAAAATAAATAATGGATATGTATAATCTCTCCTACTTCCACCTCCATACCTCTCCCATTATCATTGATCAATTCAACAAACACCAGTATGAATCTGTCGACGTTCAATGGCCGACAAGAGGGGAGACCGAACTTTTAGGCAGCAACGAGCATTTTGATTTCTCCTTTGATAACGTAGTATTTTATCATAAACAAAGGAGTACTAGCTTAGTTATGTGGAAGAATTTTGATTTGAAAGGATCAAACTTTGGAGTTGAGGTTTTCAGAAAGTTTGAAAGGATATTAGATGGAAATGGTGTAAGAGGATACAAAGTTTGTTCACTTAGTTCAAGTGGTAGTATAGAGGTTTAAATCTGAGTTTTCCAGTAGTTTCTATACATTAAATCTCTGTTGAATTAGATAACTCAGTGGGTAATTCAAAATATCAGAAAGGGATATACAATATAAGGTTATATTTCTGAATTTTGATCAAGTTATCCACACAGGGAGGAAAGGTAACATTCCCTTTTTTTATTTAGTTAACTCATTTTCTTTGAGTAAGTTCTAAAAAAACTCATTTTTTTTTAGAGTAAGGTGATGGAATAGATGGTGGTTGATGTTAGAGCATAGGTTAAACAACAGAGAAAGAGATAATAAGATTGAGAGTTGATTGAATCCTTTTTAAAAAATTCTAGAATGAAGTTGTATCAATTTAAATTTAGAATGGTTGCTATAAAAGTTTGTAGGATAATTCTGTTTAAAGGGGTATAGTATCAGTGAGGAGAAATAAGAGAATGGAAGTGTCAAGGTTTATAATGAAAGAAAGACAAAAATCAACATTTTGTTTTTAGATAGTTCAAAATATCATTTTGATGAAGGTTGATGCTTAGAGTTATAATTTGTCACGTCCCAAACCTCCTTTGGGCATGTGGCAACTGCCGTATAAGCTGATATTCTACACTACAACTTATACAATGCTATAAGTATCAAAAACCACTACAATTTCTTTGTTTAAACACAGCAGAAACATCAATAATTTTACATTCAATACTAACATTACAAAGTCAAATCTATATCTAGATTTTAAAAGTAGTCATGTTCGTCACAACTATGTCCTTCCTCATCCTCCAGTCAATGACAAAACCTGTAACCTGCGCAACAGGGAAAAACATACGCATCTGAGTTGCGAAACTCAATGAGGCTACAGAGAGAGCAGCCTAATAACGGGCATAGGATATTGTACAAACTGATAAGAAAATATATCCACTAAATCATGCATCAAATTAATATATCAACCAGTATATAACGAGACTAATAAAATAGGATAGAGGCAACATGATCATGACAAGGCGTGACAACAAGGAATAATAAATATATTTATATTAATAACACTAAGTCGAAGTTATAATACTATCTTAACGAACACATCGAAAACTATCAATTCTACACCTAAGGCAGCCAACCTATGATTAAGGTAAATCCCTCGTCAGAGATTTCCCCAAACCCATCAGTGTCCACTCTATATCTCTGTCCTATGTGCCTGCACACTGACGTTGGCAGAAAGAGCTGGTGACCACGGCATCCTTTCTAAACCACATGAGTACCATACAGCAGCACTGTACTTCTACCCATGACAGGGTCACCACATGAAATTATAAACCACACCATCTTCAGCCTGACATGCTGAGATATCTTGCATATGCTACCAATGAACTTGGACTGCTCAGGGACCCATATCATAAGCACGTTTGTGTTCTCAGGTTCCTAGCCTTTGTAGCGCATTGAACGATACTGTTCCTGCCACACCATCTACCTTGGAGTAATACAAATAAGTTGAATTCTGCACCGAAGTGAGATTCCGTTTACACCAAAGCATCTGTGGCTAGGTCAACCGATCTTGTACATCTACTTTTGCTAACACATGGCTCCTCACCACATGTTGGCACATAGCAGCCTAAGAACTTAATGTCATCTCCTAGGTTATTATAATCCTAAGATATCCAAAGTCCTTAGTTATATATCACTTAAGACCACTCTAGGTGTTAAGACAACATGAACCTAAAGTATCTCTAGTTTTGTCTCATATCATCATGTGCTGTGTTTTTGCTAAGTGTCTCTATATCTCTAGCAACACATGAACATATTAAATAACAACATAACATAAGCATAAACATCAAGAGCATGCAAATGATAGAATCATATATATATATTGACATGGCATACTTTCAAACTCATATTAATCACATGCTAATTAAATATGTAATAAAGCAGATATATAACTTATCAGCATATACAATAAATAACAATGACCCTTAGGACTCAGCACTGTAGTAGGCTAGAAATTTAAAACCATAAACCCTCACCTAAGTCTCAAAATAATCTTTAGCAATAATCATAGCTTGGCAATTACTCTTAAAGCAAGCAAGCAAGCAATCAAGCAATCAAGCAATCAACTCCTTACTTCAACACAAATCATAGCTTGGCCGTGATTTTTCAAGTAATAGCAGAGCAACACAATATCTTAAAATAAAACAAATACAATCAAACAAACATACATAAATAACACAGCCTAACAAATCTTCCTAACTACCCTTACTACTCACAACCTAACACTAATTATTATTTAATACTTTTTTAATCAACCAAATAAATTAGCAATCTAAATAAACACAACAACCATAATCAACCAACAAATCAACCCTAAAAATACTTATAAAATATATTACATTTAAATTATACTATAAGACTATAATTTAAATTTCTATTTTTATAATTAAATTATACTACCAATTTTGATCACACTATACCTCCTTAATTAATTCTACAAATAATTTTAATAATTCAGTGAAAAATCTAATTACACCAAATAAATGTATAACACCCCAAATTATTCAATTTAGCAAAAATTTAAATAACCTAATTATCCAAATTTATACCAACATAAATTTAAAAATTTTGTAAAAATCCTAATTAAATTATTTTAATTCCATTTAATACAAATTAACTAACAAAATATTCCTTCATGCATATGACACACAAAAAATTCTTTTAAATCCTAAATTAATCCGCATCACCTTAATTAAATTAAAAACTCCACCTTAACAGTTCGGAAAAATTCTAATTAAACCATAAAAATTATATTGATTCATAACAAAGCATCACAAATTATTTTAGATTTTTTTGACAAAGCTAATGCACTCAAAACTTTGAACCCAATCAAAAATAATTCAAAAACAACACTTAAAATTTGATAAAAATTCTAAATAAATTCGCGACCGAACCGATTGTAAAATCGCGAAAACCAGTGAGAACCACGTTGAATCGCAGTTGAACTAGCCACCACCCGAACCGGACCGGATCAAACCGAACCGACCCACGCGCTACGCATGCGCCGCACGAGATCGCTCGCCTCTTCATCTCCGAGCGAACTCACCGCCGCTCCACCGCTGCTTACCACCCGTTCCACTGTTGCAATCTTACCGGAATAAAGCGCAGCACCTCGCCGTACCTTCCTCGACCCTCCGACCACCTCTTCTCGCCGGTAGGGCTCTACCACTGCCCGCTGGTGCCCATTGTTCCCCTGCTGCGGGAGAAATCGTCGTTCCCAACTGCCACCACGTCTTCCATGCCGCGGCCGCTCCTCCAATTCGACTCTACTACTGGAGTCGAATTGCATCCAGGGACCTTACCGCAGAAGAAGGAGACACTCGCCGCGCTCCTCGTCAGTGAAACCGATATAAATAAGGGAATTTTGCATGTTCGTCGCTTCCCACGCGACCTCCGCTCGCTGGAGCCGCCTCTACGCCTCGCTAACCTCAGATCCGACGCACAACTTCGGCTTCAAGCCTTCCTCGTCGCAAACGCCGGTCGTCGGAGTGGATAAAGCTCCATCGTGCCATCACCCTCGGAAAATAGAGCACTACCTTGTTTTCCGAGGGTTTAAACCCTCTCACTCGCCCTCGCCTGCTCGGCCACCGTACGTGCTTTTTCCTCCTTTTTTCTTTTTCTTCTATATTTAATTAAATTAAAATTCTTTCTTCTTTTATATTTTATTTTCTACTTTTATTATTATTATTATTAATTTCAACTATTATTTTAATATATATATTTAAAGAAAATAGGGTTTACATAATTAATTAACTACAGATCAAAGACAAAAGAATGGAATGAATATATTTCCTGCCATCAGTAGTGACATGGCAAGACTCAAGTGGAAAGATGAATTAGTTTTCTACCAAAAGAATCAAAATTTCAACGTACTGAATTTTTAGGATCAGTGGATTTTGGAAGGTCATAACTTCTTCCGCAGTGATCAGATTGAGCTGATATTTTTAGGGTAGATGTTTGTATTAGTGATGAGGGTATTCATAATTTTTTAGGAGAACAGAATACTAAAAGAGTTCAGAATAATCAAATCACTGAGATAAGGTAATTCAAGTGTTGAATCTGTCCAAACTTGTGAAACTCTGCTATAGTAACTGATACTTTTCAGCAGCTTTGATGTTAGCCTCTTTTCTTATTTTTATGGAAGTTGTGGTTGAGATTTTGAGGTAAAGATTATTAGGTGAGGAAGTATAGTACAAGTTCTAAACGGAGGGTAAGAGTTATAAGTTGGATACTTTCTTAGTTATACTTATAGATTTCAAAATTTGGGAATCCAAGTTGGTTCATTCTTGATACTTTAGTTTGGTACATGTCACGCCCCGAACCTACTGTTGGGCACGTGGCGACTGCCGTTTGAGCCCAACAAACCCATACAAGGCATCAAGTGATACATATCATCCAATACATCATTTACACAGTGGAATTTATAAATAAATCATCTAACTCAATATTCCTAACACAGTCCCGATAAACCTACTACAATTCTATGATAACGATATTAATAAATAAAGATCAACTCATCGAAGAACTCATCTTCACCCACCATCATGATCGATCATCTAACACCCTGCACACACGGGGAAAAGTGGTGTGCTCAGCCTTGCGACCTAGTGCGAAATTACGGCTCGAAACCGATTAAGGAATCCAAAGGCTAGGAGGATTAATCTAGGATGCCTTGGGTTTATTAATAGTCTTTTTCATATAATACATGTGAAGCATATCATAAATGTAAAATAACTGTATAAGCATATACAACAGGTGTAGCACTAGATGTCACCTAAGCTATCTCTAGTAACTATGTCATCGGTATGTCATCTATGGTGTACTATGTCTATCAGTCTCAAGACTCGGGCTACCAGCCTATGCTTAGTGTATACTCTGGCCAAAGAGCATCACCAAGCCCATCAGTGCCTTTTGTCTCTGTCTCTTCCTATGCCCGCTGCACTGATGTTGGCGGAGGTGACGGGTGACCCTTGATCACTCTCCTCGGTCTTGCTAGTCGCCTGCGATGCCTCCCCTAGCGAAACCACCGTGCTCTTACATCCTCCCCGGACTCCGTAAGGGAAATGACAATCGTGTAGTACTACAACACCGCCCGAAGACGGGGTCACCGTCAATAAAATTCATCGACCGCGGTTAGTCGGTATAATACAACCCTAGGATCCGGACTACTCATCCGACTATCTGCAGAACGTCATGGATGATAGCCGCGTGGTCTACGGATCCACTGTCCAAGGCTATGCGGAGGGAGTCACCGTCCCAGTCCCCGAGCAGCAATGTCCCATGAGGTGCGCAAACTAGCTGTCGTCGGAATGCTACAACCTCGGCGACATGTTTGCTAGGTTCTTGTTCTGGTTCGTCCCGACTAGCCATCTCAGGACTATCACAAGGCCCCTGAAACGACTTTCGTGCGGGTATAAATCATTGGGTAGGGACTTGCTCCATATATTCGATCTAATGTGACCTTGGAGTTTGTACAGTCCCTTTCCCTACCAGCTCCCAGTATCTAAGTTATGTGTAGCCTCGGGAGTGGTATGTGGTGAAGTATCACCATTCTGACCATCGGCGGTACGCAGTGGTCAAACGGGGTATGCAAGCAGTACCCCTTCCTGTCTGATTTCTAGTGATGTCTCCTAAAAGTTTCTAACATATCATCATTCTTATCTATAACTGCATGGTAATCGTGCTATCATAGTATAAATGAATAGTATAACATGCAGGACAAGAGTTATATACATGTTAAGTATGTAGCATGGTAAACATGGTATATCATGCGTGTAAACAAAGTAAATCATACTAACATGCACTTATATAGAAATATAGCATGCATTTCATTTTTATTATATTTAAGGCATCCGAGATATTTCCTAAGAAAAACCTCGGCAGGAATTCCCTAGCTTGAATAAATTCTACATTCGATGAGCCAACGCACCTGATTGGGGATCTGAACTTCAGAACCAATCTAGATATATCAATAATACTCGGCTCTCAAGTTGGAGTAAGATCCCTAAAATAATAAAGATTTTATTTAAAATAAAATCTTCATAATCTAATATGATAGAGATTATTTAATCACGAGTAACTCGTGAATCATTTGGCCTAATCCAAAATAAATGATGCACTTCAACTATTGGGCCAAATTTCATACTCAAGTCCAATACTTCAAATCTCTCAATTTCATAGGTCAACTCAATAGCCCAAGTCAACAACAAATCCAACTCCTTTATTTTATTTTTCAACTCAATGTCCAATATCATCATCAACTAAGTTGGACTAACAATTACCTTCTCTAGTGCAAACCCTTGTTCAATCCTCTATCTTAACACATTATATGCATCAAGAGAAAAAGAGAGAAAGTAGATGGGAAAATAAGAAGGATGTCACAATAGGTGAGAAGAATGAAGATATGGGGGCAATGGTATAAATCAACCAATTCTTATATTCACCATAACCCATCACATTAAAACTCACCATAATTCGCATCCAAAAATACCGCATGAAATAATGCCAACCACCAAAACTGCTATATGAAAATATCATGTAATCACTATCAATAATTCGAAACCATCAAAGCCATCATTCCCATTAAATCAATAATTCAAAACCATCCATTAACAACAATATCAAAGCCATCATCACCACCATCTAAACATCAATAAGAACCATCGCCAATAACAACATCACACTATCAATAAAATATAGCAAAATAATACCATCATCAACTTCATCAACTAACCATGAGAAACTCACCATAAGCATCAACAACTCATCATTATTATGAAAACTCAACAACCAAATTATAAGTCACCAAAGCGCTATGAAAAACTCAGCAAACCACATCATCAACTTTAGTTGTCACGCCCGACCCACCTGTCGGACACATGGCAACCGCCGTATGAGCCTCTATGAATATCTACTAACACAGTCCCGATATACCTACTACAATTCTATAATAACATCGATAAATAAAACTAGATCCATCGAGGGCCCTCATCTTCATCAATTATCCCGGTCAGTCATCTAATGACCTGCACACACATTAAACGCGGTGTGCTCAGCCTTGCGGCCTAGTGTGAAATTACGGCTCTAAACCGAATAAGGAAATCAAAGGCTAGGAGGATTATTCTAGGATGCCTTGGGTTGTTAATCATCAATTTTCATTTGATTTGTGTAAATCAGTTCATAAAAAGCAGTAAAATAACATAAATAAATATAGACGTATATTTCACTAGATGTCACCTAAGTTGTATCTAGAGTCAATGTTATCAACATATGTCACCTATGTTATAATACGACTTTGAAGTTTCAAGACTCGGGCCGCCAGCCTATGCTTATTGAATACCCGAGCTAAGGGCATCCATAAGCCCATTAGTGCCTTTCTGTCTCTGTCTCTACCTATGCCTGCTACACTAATGTTGGCAGAGAGGACGGGTGACCCTTGATCACTCTCCATTGTCTCGCTAGTTGCCCATCGATGCCTCCCCTAGTGAAACTGTCGTACCCTTACATCCTCCCCGGACTCCGTAGGGGCAACGACGACTCGTGTGGACTATACACTGCCCGAAGATAGGGTCACCATCAATAAGATAATCAGCCACGACTAACCGATAAAAAAATAACCCTAGGATCCAGACTACTTATCTGACTGTCTGCAGAACGTCATGGATAATAGCCGCATGGTCTACAGATCCACCGTCCAAGGCGTCGCATAGGGAATCACCTTTCCAGTCCAATAGCAGTCGATGTCGACCGAGATTGACGCACATCAGCACGATGGGCTGTGGCAACAACTTGCTCCATATTTCTGGTCTAATATGACCATGGAGTTTGTACAGTCTCTTTCCCTACCAGCTCCCAATATCTAAGCTATGTATAGCCTCGAGAGTAGTGCTCCCAGTATCTAAGCTATTCATAACCTCGGGAGTGGTGCGTTGAGGAACATCACTATTTTGACCATCGACGGTACGCGGTGGTCAAACGGGGTATGCGAGAACACCCATTTCTATCTAATTTCTAGTGATGTCTTCTAGGAGGTTCTAACATGTCATAGTTCATATCTATGTCTGCATGGTAGTCGTGTAGCACATAGCATAGAAAATAATATAACATGCAGGGCAAGATTTTAGGACATGTTAAATACATAGCAGGGTAAACATGGCATAGCATACATGTTAGGCAAAGTAAATCATACTAATATGCATTTAAATATAATCCTAGCAAGCATTTCATTTTATCATGTTTAAGGCATTCAAGAATTGTTCCTAAGAAGATCTCAGCGGGAATTCCTTAGCTTGAATAAATCCTACATCGATGAACCAACATGCCTGACATGGCGGTTTACTCCTCGGAACCAACCTAAGGTCCGTTCGCTGAATTTTTATTCTCTGACACTGTCTCGATCCACGTGCCGTCATTTATGCATTTTATATTTTCCGGTTAATTATTCAACGAATTTTAATTCTCAATCCAGAAATAGTTTCTCAAATCTCTCTTCACCACTACTCTTAGAATGATCTCTAGAATCACCCCAATTTTTTTCCCAAGTTCGTCGGAAAATTTCTCCGGCGATTGTCGGAAAGTTCGCTAGAACCCTCGCCGGCGAAGTTCCTCGATCAGTACCAATATTGGTACTAATCAAAAGCTCTCTTCATGAGGATTCCAAAAATCATATTTGCCCCAATTTTTATAGCTCATACGCGATCAATTTCACTGATTAAAATTTTGGGCGAAATCCCAAAGTTAGGGTTTTTAGCTCGCCGGTGGCCAATAGCCCTCAACTCCGGTACCAATGGATAGCTCTCATCAAGGAGAATCCATAGGTACCAAGTTTGCAAGGTTTCACGACCGAAATCGCCGGAAATCGTCGGAGCAAGCTCCGGCGATCGAAACCCTCGCCGTCGACGCCTCTCACATGATTTCTCCCTCATCTCTACACCAAATTTGGACATCTTGGTATCAAAATGAAGAGGAGGTTGAGATCTACCTATGGCTAAAATTTGGGAGCCTAATTCATTGTGGTTTCACCGGAGCATCGTTGGAAAAATTGGTCGCCGTCGCCGCTGCGGAGGAGGAGAGGGAGGGAGGGAGAAGAGCGCACGCGAGGGCGTGCTTTGTGGGAAGGAAAAAAAAAATTTAATTAGTTAATTAAAATCTTAAATACTAATTAAATCTTAACTGTCCAATTGACCAATCAAACGACGTCCAAATTACGATCCGTCTGCACCGTTGGATTCCTTATCAAAAATACTACCTGATGGTATAATTTTCACATCAAAATCTCATACTTCAAAAATTCATATGATTTTACAAATAAATCCTTTAAAGAATTTCTTTTACGACTAAACCCTCCAAATACTAAAATTACTCTATTGCCCTTATTCAAAAATCACGGGTCTCACAGTACAGCAAGCATCCTCATCTAGGATTTTGGCAGAAGGATCTTCAGTTAGCAACGGTGAAGGCATACAAGCATGTGAACTAGTGGTATGGTCAACCTCTCGATATAACATGCTGAAAAATGTTGAATTTTCAGCATTATGAGCTTACTAATTTAATTTACAACTCTTAATCTATAGTTTAATAACTTGAGATTCTAGATTTGCTTTTGGAACCTTTCCTAAAAGAGTTGTGAGAAGACTTCTAAAGGGTTTGAAAGATGGCAGAGATGAGGAAAAGGGGAAAAAGTCTCTTCATTAAGTATTTCAAATATTAGGCAGCGTGTTATTTTGTGTATCAAACTCAATTCTATCGGTAAGGATTAATTTCATGTGATATATTATAGATACTAAAATTTCCTAGATAGAAGGAAAGGAATGGCCTACATTCCTATAAATGGATAGGGAAGGGAAAGGAGTTATCTGTTACCAACAAGAGGGAATTCAATTACTTCAATTACATTTAGGTGCAATGAATGACACTTCTTTTAAAATGAGTTTGAGAGTGTTCAATAAAAAGTTTGTCAACTCCACTTTGATAGGTTTATGGAGGAAGGAGAATGAATATATCTGAGAATGTAAGTATTCACTAGAGGTGAGGAGAATGGGTCTTCTTCTCCCTCATACTTGTAAGATGGAGAGTGTATCACTTGGGCATCAAAGTTCTATTTTCAGAGGAAGAGATCCATATTACATAATATAGTTCCTTTAATAGAAAGGAAATATGATATACTCTCATAGACAGTGAGTCAAAAAAGTGAATTTTGCTTAGGACAAGTATCTTTTTAGTTCCTTTGTGGAGGCTCCCACGGACTCTCGCCGGAGCCGGAGGGCTATCGCCGGAGCTGAGGCGACCTCACCGGAGCCATGGTGACCTCACCAGAGCTGAAGGAGGAGTGCATGAGCAGAGGTAACACATCCTCTGCCCTCGCCTCTTTCCCATTCGAAGGGATTTTCCGAAGCATGTTTAATACTTGGTTAACTATGTTAATATGGGTTAATTAGTTAATTAAGTGGGTTTAGTGAATGGGTTGGGTTTAGTCGAATCAAAGTTAATTGGGTTTAGATTTGGGTCGAGTCTGGGTTTGGGTTGAGTTTAATTGGAGTAAGCTGAACCAGTTAATTGAGTTGGATTCGAGCTAAACTGGTTAATTGGATTTGGTTCGAGCTTGAGTCAAACTAAGCTAGATTTGGTTGGCTGGACCGGATCTAATTGTATCATACCGGTTTTGAGTTGAACCAGAGTGAATTGATTTGGACCTGGACTGAGTTAGACCAAATTGATCTAGGTCCAGAGTGAACCCATACGAATGGATTTAAGTTTGAGTTGAACCCAAATAGATTAAATCGAATCAGATGTGAACCAAATAGAAGTAAATTAAACCCAGATTGAGCTAGTTTAACTATTTGAAGCTGAATTGAGTCAAATTGGATTGGATTTGGTTAATTAAAACTATTTGACCAGATTGACTTGGATGAGGACTTGGTATGGGATCGGGCTTCATGACGGGAGTTGGACTAAGCAAATTGGACTAATTACATGATTGGGTGCAAAATAAGTGGATAAATTGGATCAACATTGCTATTATTTTCAGAAAATTCTAAATAAATTTTATTACACTTGAAATATTCTTCGACCGCAATCTACACTGCAATTAATATTCTTCATATTTTTTTAGATAAGTTTTGAAGCCCCAACACACACTACAGGTGCGTATGCTCATCATAGTATGATTTATACAAGCTAAGGTAAATCTTAATTAGATTTTATGGAAATTCTTGGATGTCTGCTAATTAAATAAAGATTATACTTTTAAAATACCAAAAAACCAGATGCATGCTAGAGTTATATGCTTTATTTAGTCATTCAATATGCGAGTATACTTACTATTTTATATTTATCCAGCATGCTACATTATTCTTACCGCATCTTAATTAGAGTGACTTCCACCATGCACTCTGGTATAGAGACATAGGTAATATGATACTAGCATCTCCTATGAACATCACCAAATTGACCAAAGGGTGTCATTAATGCACCTAGATAACATTGCGAACCTTCAACATTCGATTAGTGATGTTCACCCCTCCCGAGGCTTCTGTTAGCTTAGATACTCGGACTGGGGCTGTGAGATTGGACTAGTTAACTTTTGGGTCATATCAGACCAACACATGGAGTGGTTCCAACCCATATTCCTATAAATGCACGCGTGCTGCCTCGGTGCCACAATGATAGTCCTTAGATGGCTAGCGGGGATAATCCTACTCGACTAGTAAATATGGGGTCAAGACACCACAGCCCATCGTGTAGATATGAGTTCGACTCGGCGAGCATAAATTACTTTTGAGTTGGAGGGGTGATTCCCTTAAGCTTTGGATTATGAATCCGTAGACTACACGGCTAGCATCCTTGACGTCCTGCAGACGGTCGAATGAGTAGTCCGGATCCTAAGATTATTCTTATTTCAGCTAGCCGTGGCCGATGGTTCTTGTGTGATGGTGATACTGTCTGCGGATAGAGTCTAGTACTACACTAGAGTCATACCCTTATGGAGTCCGAGGAGGCTGTAAGGGCATGACGATTTCGCTAGGAGAGGCGTAGTCGACGACTAACGAGACGCGAGAGAGGAGTCTTGGGTCACCCATCCTCTCTGCCAATATTAATGTAGCGGGCATAGGAAGATACCTAGATGGTAATGACACTGATGGGCTTAAGGACATCACGGGCCCAGGCCAATCCTTAAGCATACATTGGCAGCATGAGACATGTGATAAAAATAGGGATCATATCGATGACTTGCTCTAGTTACACCAATATGAGGTACAACCTAGGTGATATTTAGTTACATGCATGTACTTAGAACCTAGGTTGATGCATAACCTTGCTATATGATAATTGTAATACCTAGAAAGAAACTATTGTGTGATAACTAATCCCACTAAGGCATCCTTGGACAATCCCTCTAGCATTTGATTTCGTGATGTGGTTTCGAGCCGTAATTTCGCACTGGGCTGCAAGGCTGAGCATACCGCATTCAATGTGCATGCAGGTATAGCAGTAACGGTCTAGATTGCGAAAGAGGATTTCGTCAGTAGAGGTTGGTTATCGAACGCGTATAATTTTATTTATTAATTCAGAGTATAGTGTATCATAGACTGATATCGGGACTATACTAGGAGACTATTTTATTTAATTATTTATATGATTAGCTGCTTGTGTTGCAGGGATAGGATCCTGTTACGCCTCGATTGGGTTAGTGAGCTCATGCGGTGGTTACTACGTGCTCGACAGGTGGTTCAAAGCATAACAATATATATAGGTATACAAGAATAGAATAGAAATACATATATATACATATATATATATATATATAAGTACTAAAAAAAGTTTAGTTCTCAAAAATTAACAGAGAGAGTCGAGAGAGAGCAAATATGTTAGTTTTTCTCTCATTCAATCATCCAGTGTTTCCTGGAAATTAGAATCAAAATTGGGATAGGTGTATACGACTGAAATCCCTAAATCTAACTCCCTAAATCTCCACCTCCACAACCCCCTGTTACCAATGATTAAGGATGGCAAGCCTTTGGCTGAATCTATTCGATTGAGAGGAGAAAGCATTTGAGGAAGTGGGCAATGCAGTAGCGAAGTGGAAGCTGATGATGCCGATGCTATGAATCCTAGTTAGAGATAACAAATTTAAATAGTTAAGGTTAGTGTCCATTCCCTAAGTTACATAAAAATCTAATTTTTAGGGTATGGGTAGTGATCATCGCTATTGCAGATTTTGGGTATTGCATTGTATTAATTTTTATAAATTTCTCTCTCATGTCTTTAATTCCGTTCGTGGATGAAATTGTTTGAGGATAGTAAATGTGTTTGTATATATATTTTTCTCTTCATTTACTTGTGTGTGATGATTACTAATAAGTATTACTTAGAAATAGTACATTGTATTTAAAGGATCCGATTAAAATAATAATAATAATAATTTGAATATATATTTAATAATCAAATTAATGCTTACTCCGCCTATTGTCACTTAGGATGATACTGACTTCATATTATTCTCTCCACATGTTTATATATGTATTTATATAAGTAGATAAATACCCTTTCTAGTTTTAACAAATATATACGTTATTGTAAATATGGATACTTTGGGCATTAAATTCATTTTGTTTATTAGTATAATTAATCATTGCAATTGCAGTTATTTTGTTAGAGTTTTGGGCATTATGTTGGAAAGAAAAGAATGACATGTTGAGAAACATTTTGTTGCACTTATTTTCTTAAATACATTCTTTCTTAAGGTGATAAACAAATTTACCATGTCCTTCATTCAATGTGTCTTTGGTCATGTACTTGAGTAGTATTAAACAATGAATACTAAAACACAAATTTCCATGATACCAAATAGGAAATAAGAAAAAGAGAGCAAATACTTGATTTCATTAGTATTAGCAATTTAAATATGCTTGCAAATTGATAGGAAAACGCTCTACAATGACGATGATTAAACACGGTAGGGCCGTGGATGTATTAAATTACAAACTCAAAAAGCTCAAGTGCGTCGTTGTTTCAACTAGTTTACAGCTGTTGTAGTAGAGCTTTCAAGTAGGCTATTGTTACTAAATTTTATATTGTCTGTAATGTATATTTAATTATTACTTTATTAAATATGATTTAACTGCAGATGATATGTAAATGTTATCTTATTTCATATGCTTGTGTTCTCAGATTCTAAAAGTGCATGATACTAGGAAAAATATAGAACACAAAGAGGACATTATGAACTAGCTATGTGACAAACAAACTAGTTAGGTGACACAGTTATATGATATCCTAAACTAGTTAGAACACCTAGAGGCATGAACCTGAACTTCCTAGGGACATGAACTTCTAAAAATAATATAGGTCTATATAACACAATATTATTCTCATAAATGACGAGTACCATTTGTGTTAGTCTAATGATTGGTAGCGGAGGCATCACCAGACCAATCCTTTAGCATTTGGTGAGTACCAACAATGGGATTCTTGCCAATGACCCAAATATCCCCATGGCATATATCCGAAACTAAAGAGCTGGGAGCCGGGGTGCTCAATTCAGTCACTATACCTATGGATTAAGGTGTCTGTTGATGCTGACATTCCCCAACTGAGTCCTGCAAGCTTGGGAGGTAGTCTGGACAGGTCAGGGCATGAGTATATATTAGTAGGTGACCCTGCTTTGAAGTAGAAGTGTAGTACTGCATGGTCTCTCGTATTTAGCATTTATAGGAGACGTACGATGTGAAAGTCTCAGAGCACCGTCTAGTAAATGGTTTGTGAGACTAGAAGGAGAAGGAACCGGGGTCACCCACCTCCTCCGCCAATGTCAGTGCGATGGGCCTAAGTAGAGACTTATTCTGGCACTTACGGGTTTATGTTGGTCCCTCGCCACAGCTTACCTTAAGCATAGGTAGGCAGCCCTAAGAGATTGTTCTTCAGACTGAAAACTTAGAAAAGTTTTCCTACATATTTAGAATTTTAGAATTTATTTCTTTAATTATTCGTATGTTTTCTTAAAATTTTATTATGTGATATGCTCTTGATATAATTGCTGCTCGTTCGAACATATATTGTTAGACCATTCCTTTATATGGAGAAGTTTCTAGTGAATTTTTAAAACTCACAATTTATGTTTTATATTTTATTTAACCTCATATTAATTTTTATAAATTCATATGGCGGTTGCTACATTGCTGAACAAGCTGCAAACATGATATAGTATTTGTTATACTTTTTGGCTTCTTAACCTTCATTAACAAATTTTAGATTTGAAGGTCAGTCTCCAAAAATATATATATATAGACAAATAAATAAATATATATATGTATACACTAAAAATTTTGATGAAGTTAAAGAGATATCTCATCTGTTGCGTTAAAGTAGTGTGGAGGTCATCATGATTGTTGTTTTTCTTTCATTCACTAACTCAGGAGACTAAACTTGAGGGAGAAGTTGGATCACACTAACTGTTTCATTCTTCTGTTCTTTGATATGTATATGTAATATGTAAACCCCTACCCCTTGATTTGAAAAAAAAAAAGGTCCGGTTCAAATGAACCGGCCAGCCGGCCGGTCCAGCTGAACCGGATGGCCCGGTTTAAAGAGCCGGCACGAGCGAGAAGAGCCGAGGGCTCTTCCCCCTCGACGCCCTCTTCCTCGCCTTCTTCCCCGCCTCCCTCACCCGCAGCAGAGCACGCCGGCGGCCCCTCCCATTTTGCTGCCGTTCGCTACCTGTCGTTCATCGACGACCACCCGTCTCCGTCGCCCGCCGCGTACCACTCCCCAGCAGAAAGGGGAGCTCGGCGATGCCCCCTCCTTCCTCGCCTTCGCGATCACCCGCAGCAGGGCAGCCACCCACCCAACCCGCCGTCCGCTATCCGCCTCCCTCCCTTCCGCCGTTCGCCGTCAATTCCCCTCCGCCACGACGAGAAGAGCTCGGCGGAGGTCGCCGTCCCTTCCTTTCCGCTGCATTTCCCCAGTTTTCCCCGCGATTTGCCTTCTTCGCGTCCGTAGCTATCCGCCGGCTGCGTCCGTCGTCCCACGCCCAGCTCACCGGCGTACCGCTGCCTCCTTTGTTTGGCTCGCTGTCTCGCCCTCTCCGTGAACTCGTGAGCCTGCGTCTGCCCCAACGCAGATGCAGTAGGCGGCGATTTCATCGAAATCGCCGCCGCTCGTTCGATCCGCAGCACCGTCGGCGAGGAGTGGAGCTGTGATTCCACTCTCCTCGCCGCCCGGATCCTCCTCCTTTTCTTCCCCACGCGTTCACGAGGTGAGTAGCTCCTCTTCCCCTTTGCGAACGGGAGGTTTTGCCCTCCGATGGACTCGCCCAAGCACCGTCGGCAGCGTCCACCGAGAGCCGCCGTCTGATGTTGACGGTCGGGCTTTGTGCAGGTCGCCGCTGGTCTCCCCATGTGCGAAGGATCGGAGATCTTGTCGTTAGGTCAGCCGTCGGATTTTGCGAGCTCCGGCGAGGTGGCGGCTAGGGTTCCGACGACTGGTTTTTCGGTGAGGAGAAGGGATCGGTTGAGGTATTCCTTCTTTTCTCCTTAATCATGATTAGTGATTAATTAAGTATGCTTAGAGTTAATTAATTAAGCTTTAGTTAATCTAACTATGATTTAGCATATGGGTTAATTTTAATGAAATTGGTTGGGTTGAACCAGATTGAAGTTGATTGGGTTGGATTTGAATTGAATCTAGGTTCAGGTTGAGTTAAGTTGAATGAGCTGAATCAATTAATTAGATTGAGTTCGAGCCAAATCAATTAATTGAAAGTGGTTCAAGCTCGAGTCTGATCGAATTAGATTGGGCTGGCTAGACCGGATCCAATTAAACTGGACCGGATCCGAGTCGAACCAAATTAAATTGAACCGAACCTAAGTCGAACCAAATTAAATTGAACCAAACCAGTTGGGGGCTTGGGTCAGACTCAAGTTAAGCCCCCATTGACCGGGTCAAGCGTTGACCAGTCAAAAAATAATAAAATAAATAATAATAATAATAACAAAAAAATATTTTAATTTTTCATTGGGATGGTTAGGTGATTTAAAAATAGTTAATTAAGATTTAATTAATCTAATAAGTGCTGATGGATTTTAATTGGACCCTTAGGTGACTTGTGCCAGATCATGTATTGGGTTTAAATGGGTATAAGTTTGATAGAATTTATTTAAGTTAATTAAATTAATTTAATATTGTGGTTAGTTTAATTAGTAAAATTTAAATTTGGTTAATTAATAATTAAAGGATTAGATAGAATTAATTAACAACTTGTATACTTAGTTGGGTTAAATAAATGTAGTAATGACTTTAATTAATTTATTAATAAATTAATTGAGGCCAAAAATGTAAATATGGGCCCAATGGGTAAACATAGGCTTATTAATTAAGTATGCACCCCTAAATTGAACATGTGCTCGTAAAGTTAAATATAGGCTTATTAAGCAGTAATTAGCTAGGATAATTATATAAGTTAGATTGGTAAATTTCTATTTTATTTATTTTAGGGAAAAAAAATCAAATGTTATTTTAAATAATTATGTTATTTAGGACTATTGTTGGTACGCGATTCGAGTGGTTCGTCGGAGTGATTTATTTTACGTGGGTTGGTTTCGAAGAGTAAATCGCCAAATCAGGTGCGTAGGCTCATCATAGTATAATTTATTCTAGCTAGGGAAAATCTTAATTAGATTTTGTTGGAAAATTCTCGGATGCTTGTCAACTAAATAAATACCATGCTTCTAAAACTATCAAGAAAAATGCATGCTATGTTATTACATTTTATTTAGCATGTGCATATGCTATGCATGCTTATTTTTCCTCTTTACGCATGATATATTATTTTTACAGCATGCTAGTTAATTATGTTTTTAGAACTTAATGAGGCTTGAATCCAAGACCTCATGATCCTCCCATATAGAGCCCGATTACTCTAACCAGAGGGATGTACACTTTGTGTACCATGCTAGTTAATTATGTTGAAATGCTAAATACAAAATAATATCATGCGGAACATGATAAGAAAATGAGCAAACATAGAAAGTAGTATCATGATTTACACTTAACACTCTAGTATAGAGACATAGGTGACATGATACTTGTATCATTTAAGAACATCAATAAATTTTAAACTAAGGGTGTTATTGATGCACCCTAGATGACATCGCGAACCATTAGCGTTCGGTTAGTGATGTTCACACACCAGCACCCGAGGCTACAGATCATAGATAGCTTAGATACTGGGAGTGAGCTGAGGGTTGGACCAGATTAACTCCTAGGTCAAGATAGACCAAAAATGGAGATGGTCCATACCCAGGTACCGATACCCGCACGAGTGTCATTTAGGTGGCACCGTGATAATCTTGAGATGGCTAGCGATGATGAACCCTACCATGGTATTGACATCGATGTAGACGGGGTTGCCACAGCCCATTGTGTGGATGTGTGTTTATCCCGATCAACGTCGATTGCTATTGGACTGGGAAGTTGATTTCCTCTGCGACGCCTTGGACAGTGGATCCGTAGACCACACAACTATCATCCTTGACGTTCCACAGACGGTCGGAATAGTAGTCTGGATCCTTGGGTTATTATTCCGCCTAGTCGTGGCCAATGAGATTGTTATGATGGTGACCCTGTCTACGGACAGTGTGTTACACTGATGTCGTTGCTCTTACGGATCCGGGGAGGATGTAAGGGCACGACGGTTTCGCTGGGGAGGCATGGTCAGCGACTAGTGAAACGATGGAGAGTGATATTGGGTCACCCGTCCTCTCCACCAGCATCAGTGCAGCGGGCAAAGGCAGAGACATAGACTGTAATGACACTGATGGGCTTAAAAAAGTCCTGGGCCAGGGCTTTCTTTAAGCATAGGCTGGCAGCCCGAGACATGTGATATAAAAATAAAGATGTTATATATGATTTATACTAGTAACGCCGATATGGTATATAACCTAGGTGACATTTAGAAACATACATCTACATACAACCTAGTTTGACATATAACATAGTCGGATAATACATCTAGTTTTAACAAATATATACGTTATTGTAAATATAGAAACTTTGGGCATTAAATTCATTTTGTTTATTAGTATAATTAGTCATTGAAATTGCAGTTATTTTGTTAGAGTTTTGGGCATCATGTTGGAAAGAAAAGAATGACATGTTGAGAAATATTTTGTTCCACTTATTTTCTTAAATACTTTCTTTCTTAAGGTGATAAACAAATTTACCATGTCTTTCATTCAATGTGTCCTTGGTCATGTACTTGAGTAATATTAAACAATGAATACTGAAACACAAATTTCCATGATACCAAATAGGAAATAAGAAAAAGGGAGCAAATACTTGATTTCATTAATATTAACAATTTAAATATGCTTGCAAATTGATAGGGAAACGTTCTGCAATGACGATGATTAAACACGGTAGGGCCGTGGATCTATTAAATTGCAAACTCAAAAAGCTCAAGTACGTCGTTGTTTCAGCTAGTTTACAGCCGTTGTAGTAGAGCTTCCAAGTGGGCCATTGTTAATAAATTTTATATTGTCTGTAATGTATATTTAATTATTACTTTATTAAATATGTAAATGTTATCTTATTTCATATGCTTGTGTTCTCAGATTCTAAAAGTGCATGATACTAGGAAAAATATAGAACACAAAGAGGACATTATGAACTTGCTAGGTGACAAACAAACTAGTTAGGTGAGACAGTTATACGATATCCGAAACTAGTTAGAACACCTAGAGGCATGGACCTGAACTTCCTAGGGACATGAACTTCTAAAAATAATATAGTTCTATATAACACAATATTATTCTCATAAATGATGAGTACCATTTGTGTTAGTTTAATGATTGGTAGCGGAGGCATCACCAGACCCATCCTTTAGCATTTGGTGAGTACCAACAATGGGGTTCTTGCCAATGAACCAAATATCCCTATGGCATATATCCGAAACTAAAGAGCTGAGAGCCGGGGAACTCAATTCAGTCGCTATACCTAAGGACTAAGGTGTCTGTTGACGCTGACATTCCCCAACTGAGTCCTGCAGGCTTGGGAGGTAGTATAGACAGGTCAGGGCATGAGTATATATTAGTAGGTGACCCTGCTGTGAAGTAGAAGTGTAGTGCTGCATGGTGTCTCGTATTTAGCGTTTATAGGAGACGTACGATGCGAAAGTATTAGAGCACGGTCTAGTAAATGGTTCGTGAGACTATAAGGAGAACGAACCACGGTCACCCACCTCCTTCGCCAACGTCAGTGCGACGGGCCTAAGTAGAGACTTATTCTAGCACTAATGGGTTTATGTTGGTCCCCCGCCACAACTTACCTTAAGCATAGGTATGCAGCCCTAGGAGATAGTTATTCAGACTGAAAACTTAGAAAAGTTTTCCTACATATTTAGACTTTTAGAATTTATTTCTTTAATTATTTGTATGTTTTCTTAAAATTTTATTATGTGATATGCTCTTGATATAATTGCTTCTTGTTCGAGCATATATTGTTAAACTATTCCTTTACATGGAGAAGTTTCTAGTGAATTTTTAAAACTCACAATTTATGTTTTATATTTTATTTAACCTCATATTAATTTTTATAAATTCATATGGCGGTTGCTACATTGCTGAACAAGCTGCAGACATGACATAGTATTTGTTATACTTTTTGGCTTCTTAACCTTCATTAACGAATTTTATGTTATATATTTTATTTAACATCCTGATGATTTAGGCAATCAATAAATATTGATCATTAATAGTGTTTACGATTAATCATGCAACTTTGCCTTCACATCAGTAATGTCATTTGTTTGTCAATATTGATCATTTAAGAGTATTTACCATTAATCATACAACTTTGCCTTCACATTAATAATGTCAATTGTTTATCATCTTTATTGAGTATACTATTACGATTAGTGGGGTTTAGTAGCGTGTGAACCTTGCTCAATCATGCATTTTAAGTAAATTGTATTATATCTCGAAATAATACTCTTAAATATATATAAATTTTTTTTATGTATATAAATATATATATACTCTACATACCTCATTTTTATCTAAAGTTCGCCGAAAAGTTCATTGGAGACCTGCCGGAGACTTGCTGGCAGTTCGTTGGAACCCTCACCAATGAAGTTCTCCAATTAGCAGCAATATTGGTACCAATCGAAAGCTTTTTTCATCAAAAATCCAAAAATCATATTTGTCCCAATTGTTAGAGCTCACATGTGCCTAATTTTACTCAAAAAGATAACTTATGCGAAACTCCTAAGTTTGGATTTTTAACTCGCCGGCAACTAACGACAGCCAATTTCTCTCAACCCAAGTACCAGTAGATAGCTCTCGTCGAGGAGAAGCCATAGGTACTAAGTTTCTCAAATTTTTTAGCTCGTATGACCAGCAATCGCAAGAATAATCTCCAACGATGAAACTTTCACTGCTGCCGCTCACTTCACATTTCTCCCTCATATCTCTTCCAAGAACTTAAATTGATGGTTCCAATGAGTTTTCCTAGCTCACCTGAAGCTATCGATGGAATCTCATTGAAAAATTCCACCGAAAAGTCATCTTCTAGGAAATGAGGTGAATTATATTGAAATAAATACATGGTAGAATGATATCATCTGTACATATCTCATTTTTATTATAAATATTATAAATGATAATGAAAAATTGTTCATAATAATTAATTTTATTTTACAAGAAGTTACAAATTTTTAAAAACTATGTATCACTCATGTAAATAAAAATTATAAAGAATAATATTATAGAAGTAAACCATAACTACATCGGTTTCTATATATTGTTTGAAATAGTTTATTCTAATAAAAAGATGGTCAAAGGTACTTTTTAGAAGTTATAAGAATTTATAATTAAAATTAATTGATACATAATAATGGCTCATACAAATATGAATTATGTAGAGTGAGAAATACCTATTTTAGATATGATACTAAATTTTTACATAAAAATATCAAATAATCCTAATTAGGATTTAAATTTGTTGAGAAACAATGAGTTGATTATCAATCCATACAGTGGGTTTGGGGTACCTCGACCACATATCATGCTCATCGACTTGACCATTTATATAGCAAAACCATAATTTTTAAAATTAATCTAGTGTGAAAACACATCGACGAATTCTTCATCAACATCATATAAATAGAATGCCGCCATGGATAATTATTTATTCTTTAAAATTGGATATTTTAGCATTAAAACGATATTGAGATCTACCTACTCGTCATGAATACGTTTAAAGCAAAAGTCTTGATTCTTAATGCTTATTTGGAGTCAAAAACAAATCTCCCTCATTTGCCCATAAATTTTGCCTTTGTAGATCATTAGTTCTCCCTCATTCATGGAAGAAAAGGTCAAATTCTTTTAGTTTATTTGGAGTGTTTTGCCTTTGTAGATCATTAATTCTCCATCATTCATGGAAGAAAAGGTCAAATTCTTTTAGTTTATTTGGAGTGAAAACTCTGAATGTCACTTGAGCAAAACCAATAAAAATCATGCTACTAGACTAAACACCCCGATGGAAATGAAAATGACATCTATGACAAAGAAAAAAGGGAATTGTGAGAATTAAAATCAGAACCTCTCACACCCTAAGAGAGAATCATACTACTAGACCAAACAATCTCTAATATATACAATCATCATCCAAATTCTATGATCACTTAGTAAATAGTACAATCATCATTTAAATATAGACACTAAAATACATTTCACCAGCAAAGATTAACTAGTAGATAAAAAATACAACACGATCCTCCAACAAAGATTAAAACATCAAAATGATCTGGAGGAGAAGTAACAAATGGGGAGTTAAATGCTTATAAGAATTAAACTCCCGACCTCTTATACCCTAAGCGAGAATTATACCACAATACCAAACATCTTCTTATCTATTTAGTCATCATACATATTCTTTATAATACAATATCTATATATCATAATACAATATCGGTTGGAGTTCTCCAGGTAGAGTTCGAGAAGCTCCATTCCATGACAGACCAAACCTCCAATGAGGGCAAATGCATCATGCTCACCCTTTCCGGACATGAGCATCATCAATTAGAAGTTGCAGGAGGAGCTGATGAACCTATGAACAAAATTCAGCTGCCACAATGGTCTGCACATAGCATCGTTAGTCAACTAGCACATATTGGATCCAAAAGTCGTATTCCAGCACAAAGAATGCAGAGCCCTTGAAAATTTCATCTGAGACATGAACCAGTACCTCATGGCAACCATTTTCGGCGAAGCAGACAAGGATCCAACTGCAGTCGCCTTCCTCGACGATGATGCCAAACAATGGTGGTGCATGAGGTGCAATGCCCCTGGCTACGACAAGTGCATTGAGCCAGCGTACTAATGCATCATGCTCCCCCTTCCCCGACAGAGCTCCAATCGCTCTTTGGGTGCAATTGCTACCGCAAGTTCATCGGAGGTTATTTCAAAATCATAGCGCCACTTACGGACCTCTCGGAGGACCAAAGGTGGGAATAAACTGAGGTGTGTGAGTTTACCTAACAGTAGCTGAAGGTATGCATGATGTACAAGCCCATGCTGACCCTTTCCGATTTCAACAAGGCATTTGAGATCATCACTGATCCATCTGATTGAGCTCTTGGCAGCATATTGATGCAAGACGGCCACCCGTTGACGTGCGAGAGCTGCAAGCTTAATGGCATGGAGTAGCACTATAATGCACACGAGAAGGAGATACTAGCCATGGTGCACTATCTCAAGGTTTGGCATATCTATCTCCTCGATAGCAGATTCTTGGTGTGCACGAAAACATCGTCGACACCTACTTCCTAGCATAAACCAAGTTGTCAGTCAAGCAGGCTCGAAGGCAAGCCCATCTATCATGAGCCGACCCACTATCGGATATGGCAACCGCATAAGAGTTAAGAAACTCAAACAAGGTTTATAAATTTTACTCTATATTTTTCACAATGGCTACACATGTATAACTCATGATATTTAAAACATCAAGATAACAACAGGTATTAATTGTCCCATTACATCATTTAACTAACACAGTCCATCTTATAATAATTGAGTCTCAATAGTCTATCCTCCATCAATAAGCTTCTAGTGTTTTTGCATCAGCTCCAAATCTACCCCGATCCTCTATCTGTCACCTGAGTGTTGCAGCCTAGTGGCTACAAATAGGAGAAACTCCCAAGCAAAGTAATAGGCAAATATAATATCATGTCCTGAAGTATTGGCAGTGTAACTAAGCATATCAATAGAACCTTGCATATAAAACAACTAGGAAATAAGCATGCATAGCATAGTAGATATTCTAAACATTTGTTTTGTATGACTAAGTTCATAGAAGTACACTCCTACGGGCTACCATTTTATGCTTAAGTAGATCCTGATCAAGGATCATTCCTAAGCCCATCAGTGTCAATCTATGTCTCTCCCTAGGCTCGTTAAACTGATGTTAGCAGAGAAGACAGGTGACCGTCATTCCTTCTCCATCTGGTCTTATTAGCCGTATACCCATGCTGCACTCTAAGACCGTCATATCGTGCATCTCCTATAGACCCTGTGATACGATAAACCATGTAGCGCTACACTTCTGCTCCTCGATAGGATCACTATGGTTAAGATACGTTCTTAGCACGACCATTGGAATCGACATATATAATCTCCCCCCATGGTTTAGACTGCTCACAGGGCTGCATACCTAAATGAAGCATGTACTGTGTTGACAAATCTTCTGTCCTAGGCCTAACAAAATTGATTCCCCTTTCCCCACTCCCTAACCTTCGGTGATACCCTAGGTAGAGAGTCTCGGTGTACGGCAGAGACTGCTCCTTCCTCGGCTCCATCTAAGCTACAAGTTAGGTTGGGAATACCTTCCACTACCCATTGTAGGACAATCACAGTGGTACCCACCACCGTGAGGGAATTACAATGTATGTAGGACCTATGTGTTTCTCCTAAATTTTGATGTCACTAGGGTTTATGTGGTCCTCATCTAAGTGTTTTCAAGACTAAGTTATCCTCAGTTGATGTGTCGACTATTTAACTAGTCTCTCCCCTAAGTTATATGTCCGGTGTTCTATTTTCTTATTTTTCTAACCTCTCATATATATATCTAATATGCATAGTTGAGTTTGTAATATGTAAAAAATCACCAAGAGTCATATCATATAACAACATATAATTATAAAGAAATAAAGCATAATGTCAACATATCAAGACAATATTATAGTTTCATAGCCACCCACTTGGGCTCCAATTGTAGCAGGCCATGATTGAAAACCTTAACAACTCCTGAGACACTTTAGGTTTTTCCACAGTAGACAAATTCATGATTTAATTGTATTTTAACACCATTGATACAGGATGATTTACCTAGAATCATGAAACACATAGGCGCAATACTGCTCATTTCATGTCATTTACTTTCCCTCCCTTTTTCCTACTGGTTTTTCTTTATCATGATACCCAACAGAAAAAGACAAAATAGGAGAAAAAGAAGATGAAAAGAAAAGGTTCGACAAGAGAAAGAGAGTTCACAGTAGTGCACTAAACAATTCATGCAACTAATCAATGAATATAAATCAAGCAAATGTAAAACGGAGTGGGCCGATGGTTTTCAACCTCCAAGATAGCATGGTAACACGCCTTCTTGAGCAAGCAAATTCCTATTTGTTTTATTAGGCAGTTGAGACAAACAAAACTAATTAAAACTTTTTCTAATTCTCAGCAGCAAATTTGTTTGTTTGTTTGTTTTATTTTTTTATTTATTAGTACTATACGTCATGTATCCAAGTCTAATACACTTTCATCCATTGAGTTAAACTATCTTTTCAGCTGTTTAACTCCTTGGCCAAATAGGCAGTGCCCATTTCGTCATTTTCCAGTAGGCATATATCAGCAACAATAAGGCAACAACACAAGAAGCTACAATCTAAACCATATATATATCACAACCTCAGCAATTCTTCAACAAGTAAGCGTCTAATCACCTAGTTAAGAGCTCAATCGTCATCCAATTATAGATTCTTATTTTGAATTATTTTGGTGTTCTACATTCACGTCAGGTGCAATTCTCATTTTGTATTATTTTGGTGTTCTACATTTTCCAAATTTTTTATTACACTACATTAAAAAATATTTGGGACTCTAGATTAGATGGTTGCGTGTTCAATTCATATTGGGTTCAATTTTCTTTTTGATTTATTTTGATGTTCTAATTGTTTAGAATTTTATATTAAGCTTCATAGAAAAATAAATGGATTCTTGGCGCAATGGTAGCATTTTTAATTCAAGATTAGAAGGTTGTTTGTTTGACTTATGTCACGTTGAATTCTTGTTTTAATTTATTTTGGTGATTTTTATTTTTTTAAAATTTTAAATTTGCAGTGCAATGGTAATGCGTTTGACTTTAGATCAAAAGATTGTGTGTTCCATTCACGTTGATTTCAATTTTTATTTTCATTTATTTTGGTGTTCTAATTTTATCAAATTTTATATTACAATAAATGGAAAAATAATTGGATGTGTGGCAGAATGGTAGCGTGTTTTACTCTAGGGCAGAAGGTTGCATATTTGATTTGATTCCAATTTTTGTTTTGATTTATTTTGGCATTTGGTTTTTGCCCACTTGTATATTACACCATATCAAAAAATGATGGTATTTGTGGCGCAATGGTAGCACGTCTGGCTCCATATTAGAAGAATGCGTGTTTGGTTCATGTCAGGATCAATTATCATTTAGAATTATTTTGGTATTCTACATTTTCCATATTTTATATTACACTACCTTGAAAAATATTTGGATCTATTGTGCAATTGTAGCTCATCTGACTCTACATCAAAAGGTTGCGTGTTCAATTCACATCGAGTTAATTCTTGTTTTGATTTATTTTATTGTTCTAACTCTTTAAAATAGTACGGGTACACCCCTTTGGCTAGAGTAATTGTGCTCTATACATGAGGTTTTGGGTTCAATACTCATTAAGTTCTAAAAGAAAACTCTTTAAAATAGTAAATCACTCAAAATCAAAATGGTACAATTCCAATTTTAATTTATTTTGGTTTTCTACTTTCTCTGAATTGTATTTTACACTGCATAAAAAATAAATGGATTTATGGAATAATGGTAGCACGTTCGATTTTAGATTTGAAGGTTGTGTCTCTGATTTATGTCGGGTTTAATTCTTGTTTTTATTTTGTTTTTGTGTTCAAATTTTTTCGAATTTTATTTTACACTCCCTAGAAAAATAATTGTATTTATGGGGCAATGATAATGCATCTCACTCAAAATCAGAATGTTGCATGTTTGATTGTCGTTACGATCAATTCTTATTTGATTTATTTTGGTACTCTAATTTTTTTGAAATTTATATTATACTACATTGAAAAATAACTTGGCTTCAATCCTTGTCTTGATTATTTTTGGTATTTTACTTTTTCTAAAATGGATCCAAAGTTCAATGGTATTGCTTTTGACCTTAGATTAGAAGGTTGTGTTTGATTCATATGTAGGGTTCAATTCTCTTTTTTATTTATTATGGTGTTCTAATTTTTTTGAATTTTATATGACACTTCAAAGAGAAATAAAAGGATTTTTGGCGTAATGGTAGCATGTTTAACTATAGATTAGAAGGTTGTGTTTTATTTATGTTAGGTTGAATTCTTATTGTTTGACTCCAGATAAAAAAATTGTATGTTCCATTCACGTTGGCTTTAATTTGTTTTAATTTATTTTGGTATTCTAATTTTTTAAATTTTATATTATAATACATGGAAAAATAATTAGATACGTGGCACAATAGTAGCGCGTTTGACTCTAGGGCAGAAGGTTTAATATTTGATTTGGGTTCAATTTTTGTTTTAATTTATTTTGGTATTTCTTGTGTTTCCCCATTGTATAATACACTATATAAAAATATGATGGGATCTGTGGCGCAATGGTTGTATCAGGTTCAATTCTTATTTTGAAATATTTTGGTGTTCTACATTCACGTCACATTCAATTCTCATTTTAAATTATTTCAGGTTCAATTCATATTTTGATTTATTTTGGTATTCTAAAATTTTTAAATTTTATATTACACTAACTAAAAAAATGATGGGATTTGTGGTGCAATGGTAGCGCGTCTCACTCCATATTAGAAAGTTGTGTGTTCGATTCATGTCAGGTTCAATTCTCATTTTGAATTATTTTGGTGTTCTACATTTACGTCAAGTTCAATTCTCATTTTAAATTTTTTCAAGTTTAATTATTATTTTGATTTAATTTGGTATTCTACTTTCATGTCAGGTTCAATTCTCATTTTAAATTATTTCAGGTTCAATTCTTATTTTGATTTATTTTGGTATTCTGATTTTTTTAAATTTTATATTACACTAAATAAAAAAATGATGGGATCTGTAGCGCAATGGTAGCCCGTCTAACTCCAGATCAGAAGTATGCATGTTCGTTTCACGTCAGGTTCAATTCTCATTTTGAATTATTTTGGTGTTCTACATTCATGTCAGGTTCAATTCTCATTTTAAATTATTTCAAGTTCAATTCTCATTTTGATTTATTTTGGTGTTTACATTCACGTCAAGTTCAATTCTAATTTTAAATTATTTCAAGTTCAATTCTTATTTTGATTTATTTTGGTATTCTAATTTTTTCACATTTTATATTACACTAAATAAAAAATTGATGGGATTTGTGGCGCAATGGTAGGATGTCTCACTCCAGATCAAAAAGTTGTGTGTTCGATTCACGTCAGGTTCAATTCTCATTTTAAATTATTTTAGTGTTCTACATTCACCTCAGGTTCAATTCTCATTATTTTGATGTTCTACATTCATGACACGTTCAATTCTTATTTTGATTTATTTTGGTATTCTAATTTTTTTTGAAATTTTACAGTACTCTAAATAAAAAAATTGATGGGATATGTGGCGCAATGGTAGTGCATCTAACTCTAGATCTAAAGGTTGTGTGTTTGAATCACGTCTCGTTCAATTCTCATTTTTACTTATTTTGGCTTTCTATATTCATGTGAGGTTCAATTCTCATTTTGTATTATTTTGGTGTTCTACATTTTTAAAATTTTAATAATTTGGTGATTTTTACATCTTTTAAATTTTAAATATGTGGTGCAAAAGTAATGCGCTTGACTTTAGATCAAATGATGGGATTTGTGGTGCAATGATAGCCGCGTTCAATTCACGTTAGGTTCAATTCTCATTTTGAATTATTTTGGTGTTCTATATTCGGTTCAATTCTCATTTTGTATTATTTTTGTGTTCTACATTTTCTAAATTTTAATATTTTGGTGATTTTTATATTTTTTAAATTTTAAATTTGTTGTGCAATGGTAAAGCGTTTGACTTCAAATCAAATGATTGTATTTGTGGCACAATGGTTGCACATCTGACTCTAGATTAGAAGGTTGTGTGTTCAATACATGTTAGGTTCAATTCTCATTTTGAATTATTTTGGTGTTCTACATTCACGTCATGTTCAATTCTCATTTTAAATTATTTCAGGTTCAATTCTTATTTTGATTTATTTTGTTATTCTACATTTTTCAAACTTTTTATTACACTGAATGATAAAATGATGGGATCTGTAGCGGAATGGTAGTGCATCTGACTCTAGATTAGAAGGTTGTTTGTTTGATTCACGTCAGGTTCAATTCTCATTTTGATTTATTTTGGTGTTCTACATTCACGTTAGGTTCAATTCTCATTTTAAGTTATTTCATGTTCAATTCTTATTTTGGTATTCTACATTTTCAACTTTTATATTACACTAAATAAAAAAATGATGGGATTTGTGGCGCAATGGTAGCGCGTCTAACTCCAGATAAGAAGGTTGCGTGTTTGATTCACGTCAGGTTCAATTCTCATTTTGAATTATTTTGTATTCAACATTCACGTTAAGTTCAATTCTCATTTTGAATTATTTTGATGTTCTACATTCACATCAGGTTCAATTCTCATTTTAAATTATTGATTGAATTATTTTGATGTTCTACATTCACGACACGTTCAATTCTTATTTTGATTTATTTTGGTAATCTAATTTTTTTTGAAATTTTATAGTACTCTAAATAAAAAAATTGATGTGATATGTGGCGCAATGGTAGTGCATCTGACTCCATATCAGAATGTTGTGTGTTTGATTCACGTCAAGTTCAATTCTCATTTTTACTTATTTTGGCGTTCTATATTCATGTGAGGTTCAATTCTCATTTTGTACTATTTTGGTGTTCTACATTTTCCAAATTTTAATAATTTGGTGATTTTTACATTTTTTTAATTTTAAATATGTGGTGCAAAAGTAATGCGCTTGACTTTAGATCAAATGATGGGATTTGTGGTGTGGTAGCTTGTCTGACTCTAGATCAAAAGGTTGCGTGTTCAATTCATGTTAGGTTCAATTTTCAATTTGAATTATTTTGGTGTTCTATATTCGGTTCAATTCTCATTTTGTATTATTTTTGTGTTCTACATTTTCTAAACTTTAATATTTTGGTGATTTTTACATTTTTTAAATTTTAAATTTGTTGTGGAATGATAAAGCTTTTGACTTCAAATCAAATGATTGTATTTGTGGCGTAATGGTTGCACATTTGACTCCAGATCAGAAGGTTGTGTGTTCGATACATGTTAGGTTCAATTCTCATTTTGAATTATTTTGGTGTTCTACATTCACGTCATGTTCAATTCTCATTTTAAATTATTTAGGTTCAATTCTTATTTTGATTTATTTTGTTATTCTACGTTTTTCAAACCTTTTATTATACTGAATGATAAAATGATGGGATTTGTGGCGGAATGGTAGCACATTTGACTCCAGATTAGATGGTTGTTTGTTCGATTCATGTTAGGTTCAATTCTCATTTTGATTTATTTTGGTGTTCTACATTCACATGAGGTTCAATTCTCATTTTAAGTTATTTCACGTTCAATTTTTATTTTGATTTATTTTGGTATTCTATGTTTTCCAACTTTTATATTACACTAAATGAAAAAATGATGGGATTTGTGGTGCAATGGTAGCGCATCTCACTCCAGATTAGAAGGTTGTGTGTTTGATTCACGTCAAGTTCAATTTTTATTTTGAATTATTTTTGTGTTCTACATTCACGTCAGGTTTTATTCTCATTTTAAATTATTTCAGGTTCGATTCTTATTTTGATTTATTTTGTTATTCTACGTTTTTCAACTTTTATTTTACATTAAATATGTTCGATTCACATCAGGTTCAATTTTCATTTTGAATTATTTGTAGAACCGTTCAATTCTCATTTTAAATTATTTCAGGTTCAATTCTCATTTTAATTTATTTTGGTGTTCTACATTCACGTGAGGTTCAATTCTCTTTTTAAATTATTTCAAGTTCAATTCTTATTTTGATTTATTTTGGTTTTCTAAGTTTTTTAAATTTTATATTACACTAAATAAAATAATGATCTGATCTATAGTGCAATGCTAGTGCATTTGACTCCAGATTAGAAGGTTGCGTGTTCGATTCATGCCAAGTTCAATTTTCATTTTGAATTATTTAGGTGTTCTACATTCACATCAGGTTCAATTTTAATTTTAAATTATTTCAAGTTCAATTCATATTTTGATTTATTTTGTTATTCTACGTTTTTCAAATTTTCTAATACACTAAATGAAAAAATGATGGGATTTGTGGCGTAATGGTAGCACGTCGGACGCTAGATTAGAAGGTTGCGTGTTCAATTCACGTTAGGTTCAATTTTCATTTTGAATTATTTGTAGAACCGTTCAATTCTCATTTTAAATTATTTCATGTTCAATTCTCATTTTGACTTATTTTGTTATTATACTTTTTCAAATATATATTACACTAAATAAAAAAATGATATTTGGGTATGTAGCTCAGATGATGAAGTGTTCACTTAGCATGTGAGAGGCATAAGGATCGATACTCTGTATTTTTGAAGTATTTTAAACTTTGTTTTTTCATTTCAGTACTCGCTTAGCAAGGTAGAGGCACGTGGGTCTCGAGTAAGACAAATTATGTTTAGGGTGTAGCTCAAACAATAGAGAGGTTGCTAATTATACGGGAAGCAAAAGGATCAATACCATTTGATAAAGAGCCACGAGAATTGTTTACTATTATCACCAATGTGTGGAGAATAAGATAGTTGATGTTTGAGTATGTAGCTTAGATGATAAACCTCTCATTTGTATTCTTATTTCAAAAATCTTCTTTTGATAAGATTCTAATTATAAATGTTTATGATATTTGGAGTCTCAGAATAACTATTTTGATATTAGGAGGTATAGCTCAAATGTTAGAGTGCTTACTTAGCATATGAGAGTAATGGCATACCCTATATATCCATTATTAGTTAAACTTTTTTCATTTTAGTATATAATTAATATTTGTGGACATCTCTTGGATGGTAGAAGAGTGCTTAAATTTATATGGCAGGCATAGGGATTAGTAACCTTTATTTCTTTTGAGTTAAATTTTAAATTTTTATTTCAGTGATACTATTGAGGTTGCAGAATAACAAAGATTAATCTTTAGGGATGTAGCTTAGATGGTAGAATACTGGGTTCACATGCATGAGGCACGGGGATCAATTTTTCACAGCTCTAACATGAGTTATGGTAAAGTGCTTCCATCATATATGGGAGGAATGTTGATTGATATATCTTATTTTTAATATGTGTTATTTAGATTTTTATTTGAGTGATTTTTTTTAATAAGACCGAATGCTATAAGATATTTAGGTGATGTTCTTTTAATAGAGCTATATGGATATCTTGAACTAATTGGTTTAGTGATGTAGCTCAAATAGTAGAGTGCTCGCTTAGCATGCGAGATGCATGGGAATTGATACCCTCCATCTTCAAAGCATTTTGAACTTTGCCTTTTCATTTTAGTACTCGCTTAGCATGCGAGAATAGTTATCGCTTGTTTCACATCGCATACGAGGGGTATGGGGATAGATACCGTACATCTCCGAACTAAATTTAAACTTTGTAATTCTATTTACATCTCTAATATAAGTTAGGCTTTGAATTTCATTTTTAGTAATGCTCTTTTAATATGAATTTGATAAAAACTGGGATAGTTAAGTTTTAGGGATATTGCTCGGATGATACATTAACACTCTTTTAATAAGATTTTGATAAGAATATTAGGGATTTAGCTTAGCTAGGACAATATTACTCTTTTAATTTGACTTTAAAATAAATTTTAGGGTTGTAGCTTAGATGGTAAAGTGCCGTCATAGCATACGAGCTATATGGCCATCTCGGACTAAGTTAATTGATATTTATGGATATAGTTTAGATGGATGAGCACTCGCTTAGCATGTGAGAGGCACGTGTATCAATATCCCACATATCTAAAGTATTTTGTGAGTCTCATTCTATATAATTCGTTAATTTATTTAAACGAGTAATACATAGTTTTATAGTTACATCATCTTACGTAAATTTTACTCCTTATAACTTGTTTGATAGCATCAATAGTAATGTTAACTCACCTTCTAGGAAGGGTATTTGAGCATCACTACAATATCATGTGCTACAAGTTATAAAGAAGCAAATATAATAAAAATGAATATCTCAAAGAGAACCAGTATTCTAAGCTAAGCATAAGACAGCAAACTCTCTTATTTTTTCTTTATCCAGCCTAGTGAAAATTACTATCTTGATATGTCGAAGAAGGACCACTTCATCTCTTACTTGTTGCTTAAATAATCTCCAGTTTCTCTCTTTCCAAATGTGATATACAAACTCTACTATCACCACCTATATAAGCTGTCCTTGCAATGTTCTCCTTTTAGTTATTCTAGTAGCTATATTAATTGTGGTTTCCCATGTAATTTATCTTAAAACTTTTTCATTTCATTTCAACAAATCACTTCATATAGTCTTGCTATATTTACATTCATTCAGCAAATGTTCTAAGGTTTCTATTGCAGTTAGACATAGCTGACATCCTCCTTCTATTTGCATGCCCCGCTTGAGTAGTTTATCTGCAGTCATTAATTTCTGATGCAAAGCAAGCCATAGAATGAAGGTAGCTCTAGGTCTAGCTGTAGAATCACATATCAAACTTGTCCAATTTTTGTTTGGCAAAGTACCGACCAATATATTGTAAATTGCACTTTGTGGTTTTTCTAGTTAGTATTATTTCCAGTCGGGGATAGTATTGTAATACTTCTCTATTCATCATCACTTTCTTCAACATCCAGCTTGTTTGTTTGGGTAGAGTCATAGTATGAATATTTTTATTTTTTATATAATAAGTGTGTACCCATTTGATCCATAATAAGTGTGTACCTATGGCTTCTCCTCGACAAGAGCTTTCCATTGGTACCAGAGTTGAGGGCTGTTGGCCGCCGGTTGGCCGCCGGTGAGCTAAAAACCCAAAATTAGGATTTTCGCCCAAATTGATTTAAATGGTAAAATTGATCACGTGTGAGCTGTAAAAATTGGGGCAAATATGTTTTTTAGAATCCTCATAAAGAGAGCTTTCGATTGGTACCTATATTGGGGCGGATCGAAAAACTTCGCCGGTGAGGGTTCCGACGAATTTTTCGGCGAGTCTCCGGCGAGCTCCAGCGAACTTGAGATAAAAATTAGGGTGATTCTAGGGATCGTTTTAAGAGTATTGGTGAAGACGGATTTGTAAAATTATTATTAGATTGAGAATTAAAATTCATTGAAATATTCATAGGAAAATTGATAAGCAAGCACGAGGATACGAACGCTCGCGATACGAATTAAAACGTGCTTATGACGTTAGGATCAGGTGAGTGTTTATTCTCTTGGCAGAATAGACAGGATAGTTCTCAATGTTTAGTCCAGGAGAACTATAGTCCCTTTGATTATTTATATTTGATATCCTTTGGCTCTCCTGCTAGTTAGTATTATCCTGATTATGATCATGAATGAGTTATGAGTAATCCTTGATATCCATGTTTGATACTCTTGTTACTTGATTCATTTTAAGCTTTATACTATGCTTCTGTTGACTCCTGATCTAGCATATGCATCTGTTTAATTTTTTGTGATACTATTTCACTTGAAAATGCATATGACTAGCATGATATTATACTGGATAGTGCTATAGGCACTTTTCACTGCAGTGATAGGTTATTACACTATTAGCACTCCCATGGGCCACCTATGAGGAGGGGCGTGGGACGATAGTGCTCGAGGTCAGGATGGGAGGTTGAGATACTCCTGATTGGTTTTTACTCTGGATTAGCTATGGATACCAGGTAGCGACATCTAGTGGGCAACCCACGGGAAAGGGGGCTTTGTTTATCTATTCTTGCACTTCTATTATGATCTGGGTACCTTATGATTCATGATTCCTCCCCCTGAGGTGACAGTTATCTGCAGCAACTGTATTTTAATTATGCCAGCCCCGGATATAGTCTCGTGTGATTCTTGATTACTCATTTTGATTGACTATTGCACACGAATAGTCATATAATTCTATTCTTGAGACTTTGTTATTTTATGTAGTTTCGGGAGTAAACGAAGTTATATGTGGAGTTCACTGCGGTCTGCCACGTGCCCTAGGGGAAGGTACGGGGCATGACAGATTTTGGTGGTATCAGAGCAGCTTCATACTAGAGCATATGTATATCCTGATAAGATCATTTGAGAACCTGGGTATATTAAGATACCATTTACATAAACTTTTTAGAAATAATTCATTTTTTAATATAAGGAGTCCGGTGGATCTCAATTAAGGATCAGTCTAGTGGCCCTAGGATATATGTCGTATACGTAACATTAATGGTAATATTCATGCAGGATATTCAGAATGCAGCCAGAGCATAGTCATTCAGGTGATGAGACATCACATGGGGACAGGAGGGTTCCTCTGCCTCCCTTGCAGTACCAGTAGAGGGTGGCCAGGCTGCACCACCTATTGTAGGAGGAGTCATTTTGACGGATGAGCAGTTTCAAACACTCCTTAGAGCGATTCAGACTCAGACTGCACCGGTACTGGCTCCCGTTCCACCAGTGCAGGCACCCGTTGTTGCTTCTCAGACTGATTTACTAAAGTAGATCAAGACAGCTCGACAATTAAGCTGTTACAGTTTTGAGGGATCTAGAGACCCAGAGATAGCTCAAAAATGGTTAAAGAAAGTTTTAAAGACTGCTAGAGACATGAGATTGACAGGCGCAGACACTATCAGACTAGCAGCTCAGTTATTGGAGGGTGATGCACAGGTTTGGTGGGAGTCCCTTAGTGCTAGTGGAGCTTTACCTACTACCTGGGAAAGATTTATAGATATCTTCAACAGGGAATACTACACTTGCTTTTATAAGGATCAGAAGAGAGAAGAATTCTTTGCACTACGATAGGATCATAGGTTAGTATTGGAGTTTGATACTGAGTTACGGGCTTTATCAGTATTTATCCCAGAGTATGCTCGAGATACTGAGTATATGCGTAGCAGATTTAGAAAGTGACTGAATACAGAGATTAGAAGGTTGTTGGTTACTTCTACCACTGTCAATTATCATGAATTAGTGCAGATGGCTGTGGAGATTGAGTAGTTATCCCCAACACCTTCTAAGGATAAGGAGATTTTCGCAGGAAAGAGAAAGTCAGGATTTTTCAGTCCTACATTCCAAAGAAAAAGTACGATAGTTAAGGGATCGCAAAGAATGGGAGAATCATCTGGTAGTGCTTCTAGATCACAGGCTTACCCTTGAGCCTTACCCATTCCAGATTCTGAGTCTCAAGTCCGACCTATGACTAGAGATACTTGCAGAAATTGTGGTAAGAATCATTCTGGAATCTGCAGAGCTTCCCTGAGATATTTCTATTGTCATCAGCCAGGGCATTATCGTAGTAACTGCCCAAGACTACAACAAAGAGGTGACAGTAGAAGCAGTGGGATGCCCAGACCAGTACCAAGTGGTAGGGGATCGACCACTCAGGACAGACAACCATCTGGGACAGTAAGAAGCTATAAAACAGATCAAGGAAGCAGTGTTAGAGGGACACAAGGTGGTTCTGGGATTCCACCTCGAGTGCAGACCAGGATCTTTGCCAGTTCGGATAAGGAGGCTGAGGCCAATCCAGACCTGATCACAGGTACTTTATAGCTTTTTCAGCATACTGCTAGAGTACTTATTGATAGTGGTTCTCATAGATGTTATATTAATCATGAGTTTGCACAGTTTAGTGACAAACCCTTAGTTCCTTTGAAACCTGAACTTGTCGTATGCACCCCTCTAGGAGAACAACTTATTAGAAATATGATTTATAAAGACTGTGAGATCATGTTGGGGGATACTATATTACTAGCAGATTTAATCCCCTTAGATATGATAGATCTTGACTTAATACTAGGGATTGATTGGTTAGCCCGACATAAAGCCACAGTCAACTGTTTTACTAAAGAAGTGATATTCTTAAGGAAGGGAATATCTGAGTTACATTTTACCAAAAATCGTCGGATCCTACCGACTTGTGTAATATCAGTGCTACGAGCTTGGAAATTAATAAGGAAAGGATGTGTAGCATATTTAGCTCATATAATAGACACATCCACCTCTGGAACCAAGCTGGAAGAGATATCGGTGGTGCGTGAATTCCCCGACGTATTCCCAGAGGAGTTACTAGGTGTACCACCTGATAGGGAAGTTGATTTCTTTATTGAAATGCAACCAGGAACTCACCCTATCACGATATTATTAGATAAAGGATTTATCAGACCAAGTACCTCACCTTGGGGAGCACCGGTATTATTTGTAAAGAGGAAGGATGATACCTTAAGATTATGCATTGATTATAGACAATTAAATAAAGTGACTATCAATAATAAATATCCTTTGCCGAGAATTGACGATCTTTTTGACCAACTACAAGGAGCTAAGGTATTTTCAAAGATTGATCTCGGGTCGGGGTATTCCTCTGTTTCTCTATTTCCACAATCCAGGCTGGTGGACGATCGAGCAATCGCCCACGCCACACTGATCCCTCCTCTCCAGTCGACAGGAAGGAGTAAAAATTGATTGGTGTCACTAAGATTGCTTTCAGGATCAGATATGGACACTATGAGTTTGTAGTAATGCCTTTTGGGTTAACGAATGCCCCAGCTGCATTAATGGATCTAATGAATAGGATATTCCATCCATATCTGGATAAATTTGTGATCGTATTTATTGATGATATTCTAATATATTCACCTGGAGAAAATGAACATGCTGAATATCTGAGAATTGTGTTACAGACACTGCGAGAAAAGAAACTGTATGCAAAATTCTCCAAATGTGAGTTTTGGTTGGAAGAAGTGAAATTCTTGGGACATACCGTATCAGGCAAATGTATTATGGTTGATTTAAGTAAAGTAGAAGCAATTCTGAAATGGGAACGACCCAAGAATATTACAGAAATCCGTAGTTTCTTAGGTCTAGCTGGATACTACAGAAGATTCATTGAGGGATTTTCTAAAATAGCTGGACCACTTACCAGACTCACACGAAAGGAAGTAAAATTTTATTGGGATGAAGAATATGAAAAGAGTTTTCAGAAACTCAAAGATTGTCTTACTTCTGCTCCAGTTCTGACATTACCGAAGCCTAATGAAGATTATATAGTATATAGTGATGCTTCCAGACAAGGACTAGGATGTGTATTGATGCAGGAAGGAAAAATTATTGCTTATGCATCCCGTCAGTTAAGGAAGCATTAATTAAATTATCCTACCCATGATTTGGAATTGGTAGTAGTAGTTTTTGCATTAAAGATATGGCGACACTATTTATACGGAGTTCGATGCCATATTTTTACCGACCATCAGAGCTTAAAATATATTATGACTTAGAAAGAGCTAAATTTGAGACAGAGAAGATGGTTGGAGTTAATAAAAGATTATGATCTAGTAATTGAGTATCATCCAGGAAAAGCTAATGTGGTTGCAGATGCATTGAGTAGAAAATCAGTTACGTTATCTAGTATCTCAGCCACTACCTTAACTCAGCTTACGGAATTAAAATCTTTGGGTGTTCAGCTATATTATGATAAATCTAGTGAGATACTAGCTACATTTATTATGCGACCCACACTTCACGAAGAAATTTGGGTTTTGCAAAGCTCAGACGAGGAACTGAGTAAAGTATTTCAAAGAGTACAAACAGAAGAAAATATTGAGTTCAGGATGAGGGACGATGGATTATTAGTATATCGAGACAGAGTCTGTGTCCCGAATAAAGCTGAACTCAGGAAGGCTATTCTGGAGGAAGCTCATTCCTCGGCATATGCAATGCACCCGAGAAGTACAAAAATGTATCGCACAATAAAAGGAAGTTATTGGTGGCCAGACATGAAGAAAGATATTGCAGATTATGTAGCTAAGTGTCATATATGTCAATAAGTTAAAGCTGAGCACCAAAGACCGGCAGGAAAGCTACAACCATTGTCAATTCCTGAATGGAAATGGGAACATATCACAATGGATTTTGTGATAGGATTACCTCGCACGTCAAGTAATCATAATGCAATATGGGTAATTGTGGATAGACTTACGAAGTCTGCTCACTTTCTGGCAATTCATAATACTTATTCATTGGATAAATTAGCCAAAATCTATATTCAACAGATTGTAAAGCTTCATGGAGTTCCCATTACCATTGTCTCTGATAGAGATCCCAGATTTACTTCCCGTTTTTGGCAAAAGATGCATGAAGCTTTGGGGACAACATTATAGTTTAGCACAACTTTTCAACCCCAAACCGATGGGCAATCAGAAAGAACAATTCAAACCTTGGAAGATATGTTAAGGGCTTGTGTAATTGAATTCCAGGGAAGTTGGGATCAGCACTTACCATTGATTGAATTTGCTTACAATAATAGTTACCATGCTAGCATTGGAATGCCACCCTATGAAGCTTTATATGGGAGAAAGTGCAGAACACCGTTATATTGGGATGAAGTTGGAGAAAGAAAGATAGAGGGAAATGAATTGATTGAAACTACGACAGAAAAGATTAAGATTATCAAGGAAAGATTAAAAGTAGATCAGGATAGACAGAAAAGTTATGCAGATAACCGAAGAAGAGAATTGGAGTTTCAACCTGGGGATATGATTTACCTGAAAGTAGCTCCATGGAAAGGAATTATACGGTTTGGAAACACAAACAAGTTGAATCCTAGATATGTTGGACCATTTAGAATCATTAATAGAGTTGGTCATGTAGCTTACAGATTGGAGTTTCCTCAGGAGATGGTGAGAATACACGATGTATTTCATGTATCGATGCTGAGGAAATGTATTTTGGACACTGAAGGAGTACTAGAAACACCCCCGATAGAGCTTGCAGATAACTTAAGCTATAAGATACAACCTGTGCAAATCCTAGAATGGAAGAAGAAAATTTTAAGGAATAAGGATGTATGGATTATTAAGTTGTTGTGGAGAAGTGCACAGGTAGAAGAAGTCACTTGGGAATCTGAAGAGTACATGAAGAGGAAGTATCCTCAACTGTTTCAAGTGATGATTTAAACTAAATTTTGAGGACAAAATTTCTTTAAGGGGGGTAGGATGTGAGATTTGTATTTTTGCAATAGGGGTAATCTTGTAATAAATAATATGAAGGTCTTATTTGTAAAAATTACATGGATTTTTGAAGTATATAATTTTGAAATGACAATTATACCATCAGATAGGATTTTTGATAAGGAATCCAACGGTGCAAACGGATCATAATTTGGACGTCGTTTGATTAGTCAAATCCTTGAATCAATGATTGATTCAAATGGACGGACGAGATTAAATTACGTAAATGGACGGCCCAGATTAGATTTCATTAAACCAATAGATAAAGCGGGTTAGCGGGTTAGAGATAGGCGGGTTCAGTAATGAAACCCGATCCGTTACCAAACCCATTTAACTTAACTTCTTCTTCTTCCTCTCCCACCCGCGACACTCTCTCTCCTCCCCTGCTTTTTTACAAGAAGTTACATATTTTTAAAAACTATGCATCACTCATGTAAATAAAAATTATAAAGAATAATATTAGAAAAGTTATTACATCAATATATAAATGGTTTGATATAGTTTATTCTAATGAAAAGATGGTCAAAGGTGCTCTTCAGAAGTCATAAGAAATTAAAATTAAAATTAATCGATATATAATAATGGCTCATATAACTATGAATTATGTAGAGTGAGAAATTCCTATTTTAGATATGGTAATAAATTTTCACATAAAAAAATCAAATAATCCTAATTAGGATTTAAATTTGTTGAGAAATAATAATCTTTTGTCAAAAACTCCGCTGAAGAACATTTGTTAAAATGAACAAATGGATATTAAGAAGCTGTTGGTTGTGAGAAATCATTCACTCCTTCCCTCCCTTCCCTCTCACTAACTACAGCAATTCTATCTTTAGTGGTAGAAACATACTCCCACACCCAATGTTTTAGTGACAATAGATCTTCGTCCCTTTAAAATGTGTTGTATATCAACACGGAGGATAAAGACTGAGATCATCTCGGCCAATCCCATCAACTCCATCAACCACAAGGTGAGTGAGAAAAATGAACATTTTGGTGTCTCATCCAGGAAGCAAGCAAGAAAAGATGATAGCAAGGGTAGCGGTAGTCGTACCAAGGAACCAAGCCACGACACCATTACTACCCATATGCCCCATGAGATAAAAGAAGGGGAGACATATGATAAAAGTAGGTGTGGCTATAGCTTAGGGTTTCCTCCACCGATATCGACAATTGGGAAGGCGGGGAGGCCTAAAGTACAACTCAAGTCATTCAGGGATGATGGGAGGCTTGTGTTTAAAATGGTTAAAGCTCCGAAGCAGCAATTCTTGCAGGCTACAAGGGAGAATGGAAAATTGATGCTCCACTTGGTCGATGATGATGAAACGCAAGAGGGTAGTTCTATAAGTGCAGAGGAGGAGACTAATCTAACTGGAAAAGAAGATAACTAAGAGAGCAACTTCAGATATCATGGAAATTTTTTACTTTTAGGTTATTTCCTCCTGATGATTTAGGCACTCAATAAATATTGATCACTAATAGTGTTTACTATTAATCATGCAACTTTTCCTTCACATCAGTAATGTCATTTGTTTGTCAATATTGATCATTTAAGAGTACTTACCACTAATCATACAACTTTGCCTTCACATTAATAATGTCAATTGTTTATCATCTTTATTGAGTATACTATTACGATTAGTGGGGTTCAGCAGCGTGTGAACCTTGCTCAATCATCCATTTTAAATAAATTGTACTATATCTCAAAATAATACTCTTAAATATATATAAATTTTATTTATGTATATAAATATTTCACTTTTCTCCCTCATATCTCTTCCAAGAACTTAAATTAATGGTTCCAATGAGTTTTCCTAGCTCACCTGAAGCTATCGCTGGAATCTCATTTAAAAATTCCATCGAAAAGTCATCTTGTAGGAAACAAGGTAAATTATATTAAAATAAAGGCATGGTAGAAGGATATCATCTGTACATATCTCATTTTTATAATAAATATTATAAATGATCATGAAAATTTATTCATAATAATTATTTTTTTTTTACAAGAAGTTACATATTTTTAAAAACTATGCATCACTCATGTAAATAAAAATTATAAAGAATAATATTATAGAAGTTATGACATCAGTATATATGTCACGCCCCGACCCTCTGTCGAGCACATGACAACCGCTGTATGAGCGATGTCCCACTCATACAAGGCTAATAAGACTATATAACTTAAGCATAAATGTAAAGTATTATAGTTAAGTTTACTAAATAAGCTTACAACTAATTCATAGGTTCTTACAAAATTGATATAGTCCGTCTATGTTATGTTTGTATACATCATATCAATATAAATCATTCTAAAAATATTCTTCTATAGCTCTCAACCCCGCTACCCATCGCTCCTCGCCGTCCTCTAAGCAATATCCGGATACATGCGCGTGGGGGAAAATTGCATGCGCTAAGTCTTGCGACCTAGTGCCTACAGATAGAAACTTCTCCAAGCAAAAGAAATGGGCTAACAATACATGTCCGGATGAACAGCAATTATATCAATATTAAATCATGAAATAGCAATGAACGGAAGCATGCACATAAATCACCAATTAAATGGTAAAAGTCTAAATATATGTCTATGTCTAGAGATTTCTAAGTTTCTAGTTTCAATACTATCTCCTAGGGCTGCCTGCCTATGCTTAAGGTAAGCCCTGGCCGGGGACTACCATTAGCCCGTCGGTGCCGAACTATGTCTCTTCCTAGGCCCGTTGCACCAATATTGGCGGAGAAGGCGGGTGACCACGGTTCCTTCTCCTTCCAGTCTCGCGAGCCGTTTTAACCAGACCGCACTCTGAGACTATCGTATCGTACGTCCCCCATGAACCCTACGATACGAGACACCGTGTAGCGCCACACTTCTGCTTTACAGCAGGGTCACCGACTGACATGTATACTCTCGGCCTGACCTGCCGAATCCAACACATACATATAACTCTGGTTGTCCGGACTACCCCCCAAACCTACAGGAGTCAGTTGGAGTATGTCAGCGTTAACAGACACCTTAGTCCTCAGGTTAGCGGCTGAAGTGAGCTCCCCGGCTTCCAGCACCTTAGTTTTGGATACATGCCATGGGGATATCTGGCCGTAGGCGAGAATCCCCTTGTTGGTACTCACCGAACGCTAAAGGATGGGTCGGGTGACGCCTCCGCCAACCCTCTTTAGACTAACACAAATGATGTCTACCATTTGCGAGAGATATACAGTGTTATATAGCCCTATATGAATCCTAGAGGTTTATGTCCCTAGGAAGTTCAGGTCTATGTCGCTAGGTGTCCAAACTAGTTTAGGTTATCATGTAAGATATGTCACCTAACTAGTCTTGTTTGTCACCTAGTATCTTCATATGTCGCTATGTGTTCTATGTTCTTCCTAGTGTCAACTACTTTAGAATCATAGAACACAAGCACATAATATATCATTTGAAATTAATTTACATCATACAAGAAATCAAGATAAATGCACATCACGAACAGTAATAAAATTTTAATAACAACATGCCCACTTGGGAGCTCTACTGCAGCGGCTATAAACTAGCCGAAATAACAACGCACCTGAGCCTTTTAAATTAGCAATTTAATAGATTTACGGCTCTTCGGTGTTTAACCATCGTTGTTGCGAAACATTTCCCTATCAATTGGCAAACATATTTAAATTTTCTAACACTCATGACAGCAAGTATCTAACACCCTGCTCCCCTTTCCTTATTCCTTATTTGGCATCATGGAATTAGAAGATGAAGAACAAAATATGTGTTACGATATTTGTTGTTTAATGTTGCTCAAGCGTACGACCAAGAATACATTGAGTGCAAGATATGACAAATTTATTTATCACAGTATGAAAGAAAATATCCAAGAAAAGAAGTAGTACAAAGTATTCCTCAACCATTTTAATTCAATAATATAGTAACATTAACATAACTATTTTGGAAATTGTAATTACTGTACCAAGTTACTAATAATTGTAGTTGTATATATTATACTGACAATCAAATAGAATTTAATATTTAAAGTCTTCACATCTGCTACGACATATATATATTTATTAAACTAGAAAGGTCTTTATCTACCATATATAGATATATACAGAGATATAACATATGGAATGAATGATGTGAATCATCATTATCACATCCAGTAATACTCAAGCTATTATATAGTTTTGTGTATTAAATTATTATTAGTTGTCAGAGACATAATTATTTCATATATCGTCTGCATCATCAACATTTAATTTTTATTAACAGAGAACAATTGTAGACTTTAATTATATATATTTAATTATTATTACTGTTAGTATTGTTTCTATTGGATTATTGAATCAACCTAATACATGATGTACAGATAAATGAAGACAAAAGAAATATATATATACATTCACTGCGATCTAATAGATGTATATAAAATGAAATATTTTTAATCAATTAACTAATAGCAGTATCCTCAAATAATTTCATTCAACAAAGAAATTCAAGACATATGAAATTCATAATAATAATAATAATAATAATACAATGTCATACCCAAAATCTACATTAGCAACGATCTCTACCACATATCCCGAAACTTTAATTTTTGTATTAACTAGGGGATGGGCACCAACCTTAATCATTCAATTTATTATATCCATCTCGAATTTTGAGCATCGGTGCCGTGAGTTTCTACTCCTCTACTACATCGTCCATTCCCTCATATGCCTTCTCTTCCTAGTCGAACAGATTCAACCAAAGGCTTGCTAACCTTAATTGTTGGCAATAGAGGGGTGTGAAGATAGAGATTTAGGGAGTTATGTTTAGATGGTCGCCTGAGATAATCAATTGAATAAAGGAAATTAATATTGTTGTCCTCGATTCCCTTTCCTTTTTATTACCCTTATTTTATTAAATAATGAGAAGTAAACTTATTTTAATATATATATTTATTTATTTATTCGTATATACCTATATATATACACATGGTAAAGAATTATTCTTATGAGGAAGATTGTATTTAAATAAGATTTCATTTTCACTCTAATCCGAACCTAGCTACGTATCTATTTTATATATAATTTATTTATATGACTAAATATATATAGAGATCTAGATCTTACTATCTTATTACTATCATTATTATTTGTTTATTTATATTTACCTATTTATACACATATTTACGGATCATTGTTGACACATCAATGCATATATATGACGGTACATGTGTATATATATATGCACCTACTTATTTATTGACACATATATATTTTCTAAAAATTTAGGGGTTTAATTATTTACTGACATATGCATATATTCCACACAAAAAAAAAAAATTGAGAGTTTACAAGTTCTTCCCCCCTTAAATATTTTTGGTCCTCCAAAAATGTAGAGATCCCAAAGAAAAAAAAATTCATATGACTATCTCCTAAACTTTTCTAATGATCCTTAAACATATTTATTATTTACTACAAACACCATCTCACATATGAAAGAGATACTTATAAAGAAAATGATGGAGCTAGCAGGTATAATAAAATATTATAAGGTTTATGAACCTTCAGCAATAAATACAATAGTACTAGGAGGAAAAGATAGGTCAAAAAGAACAATTGAATATTTATGCTAATGCCAAGAATAAACTTGGTTGATTGCTTCTGCATATAAATATTTATGCTAACTATATATGGTAACATAGTTCTTCTATGATCAAATAATTAGAAAATGTTATTCAATTCAATCTCACATATTGGCTCCATGAATAGGTATAGAACACATGTGGTACTTGCATGTGATTTTTGGTGAGATTATAGTTCAAAGAGATTAGTATTCTCATAATAGTATATTTGACCATGGATAGAATTCTTGATTAGAATGTAAAATCAAGATTTGTAGCAGACAATATTTACTCCTTGGCAACTAGAGAGAATCATAAGGTGACTACACAAGGTAATCACACAATTTACACCCAAGGCAAATATAATTGCCAATAAGAACATAATCTTAAGAAATCATACTAATTAAGATGATGAGAAAGCATGCTGGTTAAGGTGTTATTTCTCAAGGTTACATTAATAGCTTTCTGTAGAGGAATATTTGCCCACTTTTATGAACTTAAGTGATATATCTTTGTATAGATAATACAATATAACAGTACACATCTATCAAATCAGTAGAGAGCACACAATGGAATTAAAAGCAGTAGCCATAAGGATCAAAGAATATAATATTCGAGTGTATTATTTCTATTATTATTGCAGTATTACCCAACCATTGTTTCTAGGTGCTACAACAAGAACACAGTCCTACCACTTAAGAAAATAAATTTTAAGGTTTTACATTGGGTATATATTTCAGGTGGAAAACTGTAAATTCAAGATAGTTGACAAGGGCTTATAAATTGAATGATTTGGTAATAGTTGGAGTATCATAAGCTAGGAAACAAGAGCATATCAAAACAAGTGAAATGCAATTTCGATACCATTCAATGACAACAATTTGGATCAATGATAAGATGGTATGATTTAGAAAAAGAAAACTTATGCAATGATAACTTTTAGGGTACAAATGAAATAAAAGAAGTACTTAATTTAATTAGTTGGAAGGAAACATGTAGCTTGGGAATCTGCAACTTCAATGTGGTTAAAAGGATAATAGAAAATAAAAGGTTGTTGCTATTAATGAATAAATAAGAATATCTTTGGACCAAACTCATGAAAGAGAAACACAATGTAATAAAACCTTAAGATATTGAATCAAAACTATTTTTGAGCAAACTATAGATATTTGGAAGGATCCATATCTACCTCGTGTGCACATAACTAAAAGATTTAAATATTAAAAGGTTGCATAATGATAGTAGGTACAATATGAGTATCCTAGAAGTATTATTTTTTATTTTACAAAGAACTGCTAAGTTGCTTTATAATCAAAATATTGACTGAATAAAAATTTCAATATGTTTGGGCAAGGAGGCATAGTAGAAAAGGCAACCTTAATGCTAAGTTAGTATATAACTACTTTAAGAGAAGAGAAGAAAATGAGGAGCACATTGATCATCCTTTGGAAGGGAATATGAAGTTAAATACAATATCAAGAGTGAAGCATTCATTTGAAGAATTTTATGGTATGGAATATCAATAAACAAGTTTTTTTTTCAAAAATTAATAGAATTCAAGTAGAAAGATGCAATATTTATAGTCAAGGCAAAATTTGATGATTATAATTGAGGTCACCGCTCGATTCCTTACCTAAAGATTTGGGAGTTGCAACCAGAAGGAGTACTAGTAGACTTTAAGCAAGGTATTATGAAGCTAAAGAATTTTTTAAAAGAAGTTTAATTTACATTTGGAATTTTATACAGAACAAGATGTTAAAGCTACTAGAAAATATTGCCTTGCTTAGGGCAGGGTTGAGGTGAAGGACATGAAGTTGGTTTTTCTTAGGAAAATTAAATTTCGAGCCCAAAATATTGTCGAAGTTAACCTTAGAATTATACATTATTTTTCTTAAATTGCTTCGCTTGTTATAATAGCACCCAACTAACAGAAAAAGGAGGAGACCAATGGCACCTAGCAAGATTGAAATTTCCATTTAATTTTAACTATAAGGTTGAAACTTGATGAAGATACTAAGAGAGTCAATTAAAACTTTTACATTATCATACTCGTCAAAACCAACCACGTAATTATAGTTAAGTACACATGTACAAAAAGAATATATGAACAAATCAAAATGACATCTTTATAAAACATAAAAAATTGCATTTGTTGGTCATACTCGCTAAACAAATGACTTTGACGAAGGTTAAATGCATAAAGTCATCAAAATCACTACACCAATATTCAAATAAATCCATTCTTAATGGTTACCGTCAGATATGCTAGCAGCCTATCCATAACTAGATACACATTGGCTGTCACCATACATGTAAACAGCCGGCCAACATTTATAAATTCTTTGAAAATACCATCAGAATAAGCTTTAGATGAGAACAACATCAAAATAGCAGAAATCTTTTGTATAGCAAAACACAATATCACCTACCAATTTCGACATTAAAATCGGTCTAAGCAAATAAATTGAGCATAAAATCAACAAAGAAGGGTCAATCAAGGAAAATATGAAGTCAACAAGGTTTTTTTTTCCATTAGAAGTATTAGGAGCAAGATCTACTAAACTTAAACTTGTGAATTTGTTCCATCTGACGGGTATTAGTAAAAAAGACTTCAGGTATTTTCAATTTAAACCATGAGGATAAGGATTGCCATATTACTATGAGCTATTGCAACATTATATTGAATGTTGCCCTGCAAGGAATTGCATCAGAACCAGAGGATCAAGTTTCTTTCTAAGTCTCCACATAGTGACATCAATCCTCTCATAGTTCTCTTTATAGTTATCACTATCAAGGCAACCTAACCAACTGGTAGATATAGCTAGAAGTTTATATTATGTCATGATAGGACGACCTTAGGCCGTCACCCTATAATAAGGTAATTAGGCAGCTTAGTCATTCACAATGATTTTACCATTGAAGGAAGTCAATGGAGCATATATTTACTATGAGTTTAATTCTTCCTGATGACAGAATGCAATGAGAGATAACATCTCCTCCAAGATTTAAAATTATTGGAAAGTGAGAATAGGTGTACTTCAATATGGAATTTGTAACCAATGATGTTAGTACCAACAAATGCCGAGTAAGATTCATAAATTGAAAACATAAAACTAAAGTAACCTAAGAATTAACTGAATTGTGATAAAATGAAACAAGGCATAAAAGTAAATGTCCTAAAAATAAACTCTACAAGGGAGGATTTGGCAATAAAGTTTTAACCACCAAATGGTAATCTAAATCAAGCCAATTTGAGTCATGGTATCCAAAATATAGTGGAGTATACTCTCGTAGTAGGAATAGTGGACTAAATTCTTACATTTGTCCATGGAAAGTGCACTAGGGTTTACTTTCCAATTTTTGTCATTCAGAGAGAAGTTATTTATGCCACAACTATGGCTAAACTTAGAGCACTCATTGCTTATAGCACTTGTGTACCCAAGCAATAATAGGAGCTACATCTATCGAAAGGCAATGACAAGGACTTCAAACAACTAGTCCTTTCTTTCATTGAATAAAGCAACCACTTTATAATTGCAGCATAATAATGAATTTTAGTAGTACCCTTGGAGTTTTAAAATACTACCTTTGACTTAAGATAAAGGCAAGAAGAAAAAAAATAAAATACAATCAATCAATTTAAATAATTCAATGAGCAATCAAATAATTAATCAAAACTACTAAAAGTAGTTAAATAATTTATAACAAGCTACTTATCAAACAGGAAAGTGTAGAGAGGTAAAAAGGAAAATTTTAATCAAGGAAATCATGTTCCTAACTCTTTATCACTCTCACCTTTATTTACCTAAAGTTTGCTTATGGACTGTATTAGTGTTATGTCTGTAATTATCAACCTTCCTAAATTTAATACTAGAGATTTCTAAACTTGCTCTGATGCCACTTTAATTGTCACGCCCCAACTCTCTGTCGAGCACATGACAACCACCGTATGAGCGATGTCCCACACATACAAGGCTAATAAGACTATATAACTTAAGCATAAATGTAAAGTACTACAGCTAAGTTTACTAAATAAGCTTACAACTAATTCATAGGTTCTTACAACACTGATATAGTCCGTCTATGTTGTGTTTGTATACATCATATCAATATAAATCATTCTAAAAATGTTCTTCTATAGCTCTCAACTCCGCTACCCATCGCTCCTCGCCGTCCTCTAAGCAATGTCCGGATACCTACGCGTGGGGGAAAATTGCATGCGCTAAGTCTTGCGACTTAGTGCCTACAGATAGAAACTTCTCCAAGCAAAAGAAATGGGCTAACAATACATGTCTAGATAAACAACAATTATATCAATATTAAATCATGAAATAGCAATGAACGGAAGCATGCACATAAATCACCAATTAAATGGTAAAAGTCTAAATATATGTCTATGTCTAGAGATTTCTAAGTTTCTAGTTTCAATACTATCTCCTAGGGCTGCCTGCCTATGCTTAAGGTAAGCCCTGGCCGGGGACTACCATAAGCTCGTCGGTCCCGAATTATGTCTCTTCCTAGGCCCGTTGCACCAACGTTGGCGGAGAATGCGGGTGACCGCGGTTCCTTCTCCTTCTAGTCTCACGAGCCATTTTACCCAAACCGCACTCCGAGACTATCGTATCGTACGTCCCCCATGAACCCTAGGATACGAGACACCGTGTAGCGCCACACTTTTGCTTTACAGCAGGGTCACCGATTGACATGTATACTCTCGGCCTGACCTGCCGGATCCAACACATACGTATAACTCTGGTTGTCCGGACTACCCCCCAAGCCTGCAGGACTCAGTTGGAGTATGTCAGCGTCAACAGACACCTTAGTCCTCAAGTTAGCGGCTGAAGTGAGCTCCCCGGCTCCCAGCACCTTAGTTTCGGATACATACCATAGGGATATCTGGCCGTAGGCGAGAACCCCCTTGTTGGTACTCACCAAACGCTAAAGGATGGGTCGGGTGACGCCTCCGCCAACCCTCTTTAGACTAACACAAATGATATCTACCATTTGCGAGAGATATACAGTGTTATATAGACCTATATGAATCCTAGAGGTTTATGTCCCTAGGAAGTTCAGGTCTATGTCGCTAGGTGTCCAAACTAGTTTAGGTTATCATGTAAGATATGTCACCTAACTAGTCTTGTTTGTCACCTAGTATCTTCATATGTCGCTATGTGTTCTACGTTCTTCCTAGTGTCAACCACTTTAGAATCATAGAACACAAGCACATAATATATCGTTTGAAATTAATTCACATCATACAAGAAATCAAGATAAATGCACATCACGGACAGTAATAAAATTTTAATAACAACTTGCCCACTTGATAGCTCTACTGCAGCGGCTATAAACTAGCCGAAATAACAACGCACCTGAGCCTTTTAAATTAGTAATTTAATAGATTCACGGCTCTTCGGTGTTTAACCATCGTTGCTGCGGAACATTTCCCTATCAATTGGCAAAAATATTTAAATTTTCTAACACTCATGACAGCAAGTATCTAACACCCTGCTCCCCTTTCCTTATTCCTTATTTGGCATCATGAAATTAGAAGATGAAGAACAAAATATGTGTTACGATATTTGTTGTTTAATGTTGCTCAAGCGTACGACCAAGAATACATTGAGTGCAAGATATGACAAATTTATTTATCACAGTATGAAAGAAAATATCCAAGAAAAGAAGTAGTACAAAGTATTCCTCAACCATTTTAATTCAATAATATAGTAACATTAACATAACTATTTTGGAAATTGTAATTACTGTACCAAGTTACTAATAATTGTAGTTGTATATATTATACTAACAAAAAAATAGAATTTAATATTTAAAGTTTTCACATCTGCTAAGACATATATATATTTATTAAACTAGAAAGGTATTTATCTACCATATATAGATATATACAGAGATATAACATGTGGAATGAATGATGTGAATCATCATTATCACATCCAGTAATACTCAAGCTATTATATAGTTTTGTGTATTAAATTATTATTAGATGTCAGAAACATAATTATTTCATATATTATCTGCATCATCAAGGTTTAATTTTTATTAACAGAGAACAATTGTAGACTTTAATTATATATATTTAATTATTCTTACTGTATTGTTTCTATTAGATTCTTGAATCTACCCAATACATGACGTACAGATAAATGAAGACAAAAAAATATATATATACATTCACTGCGATCTAATAGATGTATATAAAATGAAATATTTTTAATCAATTAACTAATAGCAGTATCCTCAAATAATTTCATTCAACAAAGAAATTCAAGACATGAAATTCATAATAATAATAATAATAATAATACAATGTCATATCCAAAATCTACATTAGCAACGATCTCTACTACATATCCCGAAAATTTGATTTTTGTATTAACTAGGGGATGGGCACCAACCTTAATCATTCAATTTATTATTTTCATTTTGGATTTTGAGCATCGGTGCCGTGAGTTTCCACTCCTCTACTACATCGTCCATTCCCTCATATGTCTTCTCTTCCTAGTCAAACAGATTCAACCAAAGGCTTGCTAACCTTAATTGTTGGCAATAGAGGGGTGTGAAGATGGAGATTTAGGGAGTTATGTTTAGATGGTCGCCTGAGATAATCAATTGAATAAAGGAAATTAATATTGTTGTCCCGGATTCCCTTTCCTTTTTATTACCCTTATTTTATTAAATAATGAGAAGTAAACTTATTTTAATATATATATTTATTTATTTATTCATATATAACTATATATATACACATGGTAAAGAATTATTCTTACGAGGAAGATTGTTTTTAAATAAGATTTCATTTCTACTCTAATCAGAACCTAGCTACGTATCTATTTTATATATAATTTATTTATATGACTAAATATATATAGAGATCTAGATCTTACTATCTTATTACTATTATTATTATTTGTTTATTTAAATTTACCTATTTATACACATATTTGATCATTGTTGACACATCAATGCATATATATGACGGTACATGTGTATATATATATGCACCAACTTATTTATTGACACATATATATTTTTTAAAAATTTAGGAGTTTAATTATTTACTGACATATGCATATATTCCACACACAAAAAAAAATTGAGGGTTTACAACATAAATGGTTTGATAAAGTTTATTCCAATGAAAAGATGATCAAATGTGCTCTTTAGAAGTCATAAGAAATTAAAATTAAAATTAATCGATCCATAATAATGGCTCGTATAAATATGAATTATGTAGAGTGAGAAATTCCTATTTTAGATATGGTAATAAATTTTCACATAAAAAAATCAAATAATCCTAATTAGGAAGTAAATTTATTGAGAAACAATAATCTTTTGTCAAAAACTCCGCTGAATAACATTTGTTAAAATGAACAAATGGATATTAAGAAGTTGTTGGTTGTGAGAAATCATTCACTCCTTCCCTCCCTTCCCGCTCACTAACTGCGGCAATTCTATTTTTAGTGGTAGAAATATACTCCCACACCCAATGTTTTAGTGACAATAGATCTCCGTCCCTTTAAAATGTGTTGTCTATCAACACGGAGGATAAATACTGATATCATCTCGGCCAATCCCGTCAACTCCTTCAACCACAAGATGAGTGAGAAAAATGAACATTCTGGTGTCTCATCCGGGAAGCAAGCAAGAAAAGATGATAACAAGGGTAGCGGTAGTCGTAACAAGGAACCAAGCCACGACACCATTACTACCCATATGCCCCATGAGATAAAAGAAGGGGAGACATATGATAAAAGTAGGAGTGGCTATAGCTTAGGGTTTCCTCCACCGATATCGACAATTGGGAAGGTGGGGAGGCCTAAAGTGCAACTCAAGTCATTCAGGGATGATGGGAGGCTTGTGTTTAAAATGGTTAGAGCTCCGAAGCAGCAATTCTTGCAGGCTACAAGGGAGAATGGAAGATTGATGCTCCACTTGGTCGATGACGATGAAACGCAAGATGGTAGTTCTATAAGTGCAGAGGAGGAGACTAATCTAACTGGAAAAAAAGATAACTAAGAGAGCAACTTCAGATATCATGAAATTTTTTTACTTCTAGGTTATTTCTACCTGATGATTTAGGCACTCAATAAATATTGATCACTAATAGTTTTTACTATTAATCATGCAAATTTTCCTTCACATCAGTAATGTCATTTGTTTGTCAATATTGATCATTTAAGAGTATTTACCATTAATCATACAACTTTGCCTTCACATTAATAATGTCAATTGTTTATCATCTTTATTGAGTATACTATTACGATTAGTGGGGTTTAGCGGTGTGTGAACCTTGCTCAATCATCCATTTTAAGTAAATTGTATTATATCTCAAAATAATACTCTTATATATATATAAATTTTATTTATGTATATAAATATATATACACTGGAGACCTACATACCTCATTTTAATCTAAAGTTCGCCGAAAAGTTCACTAGAGACCCCCTGGAGACTTGCTGGGCAGTTCGCTGGAACCTTCACCAATGAAGTTCTCCAATGAGCAGCAATATTAGAACCAATCGAAAGCTCTTTTCATCAAAAATCCAAAAATCATATTTGTCCCAATTGTTAGAGCTCACATGTGCCTAATTTTACTCAAAAAGATAACTTATGCGAAACTCCTAAGTTTGGATTTTTAACTCGCCGGCAACCAACGACAGCCAATTTCTTTCAACCCAAGTACCAGTAAATAGCTCTCGTCGAGGAGAAGCCATAGGTACTAAGTTTCTCAAATTATATAGCTCGTATGACCAGCAAATGTAAGAGTAATCTCCAACGATGAAATTTTCACTGCTGCCGCTCATTTCACTTTTCTCCCTCATATCTCTTCCAAGAACATAAATTGATGGTTCCAATGAGTTTTCCTAGCTCACCTGAAGCTATCGCTGGAATCTCATTGAAAAATTCCACCGAAAAGTCATCTTGTAGGAAACGAGGTAATTATATTAAAATAAAAGCATCGTAGAAGGATATCATCTGTACATATCTCATTTTTGTAATAAATATTATAAATGACCATGAAAAATTATTCATAATAATTAATTTTTTTTTACAAGAAGTTACATATTTTTAAAAACTATCCATCACTCATGTAAATAAAAATTATTAAGAATAATATTATAAAAGTTATTATATCAGTATATAAATGGTTTGATATAGTTTATTCTAATGAAAAGATGGTCAAAGGTACTCTTTAGAAGTCATAAGAAATTAAAATTAAAATTAATCGATACATAATAATGGCTCATATAAATATGAATTATGTAGAGTGAGAAATTCCTATTTTAGATATGGTAATAAATTTTCACATAAAAAAATCAAATAATCCTAATTAGGATTTAAATTTGTTGAGAAACAATAATCTTTTGTCAAAAACTCGAATAACATTTGTTAAAATGAACAAATGATATTAAGAAGCGGTTGGTTGTGAGAAATCATTCACTCCTTCCCTCCCTTCCCACTCACTAACTGTGGCAATTCTATCTTTAGTGGTAGAAACATACTCCGACACCCAATGTTTTAGTGACAATAGATCTCCGTCCCTTTAAAATGTGTCGTCTATCAACATGGAGGATAAAGACTAAGATCATCTCGGCCAATCCCATCAACTCCATCAACCACAAGATGAGTGAGAAAAATGAACATTCTGTTGTCTCATCCGGGAAGCAAGCAAGAAAAGATGATAGCAAGGGTAGCGGTAGTCGTAACAAGGAACCAAGCCACGACACCATTACTACCCATATGCCCCATGAGATAAAAGAAGGGGAGACATATGATAAAAGTAGGTGTGGCTATAGCTTAGGGTTTCCTCCACCAATATCGACAATTGGGAAGGCGGGGAGGCCTAAAGTGCAACTCAAGTCATTCAGGGATGATGGGAGGCTTGTGTTTAAAATGGTTAAAGCTCCGAAGCAGCAATTCTTGCAGGCTACAAGGGAGAATGGAAGATTGATACTCCACTTGGTCGATGACGATGAAACGCAAGAGGGTAGTTCTATAAGTGCAGAGGAGGAGACTAATCTAACTGGAAAAGAAGATAACTAAGAGAGCAACTTCAGATATCATGAAATTTTTTTACTTTTAGGTTATTTCCTCCTGATGATTTAGGCACTCAATAAATATTGATCACTAATAGTGTTTACTATAAATCATGCAACTTTTCCTTCACATCAGTAATGTCATTTGTTTGTCAATATTGATCATTTAAGAGTATTCACCATTAATCATACAACTTTGTCTTCACATTAATAATGTCAATTGTTTATTATCTTTATTGAGTATACTATTACGATTAGTGGGGTTTAGCAGTGTGTGAACCTTGCTCAATCATCTATTTTAAGTAAATTGTATTATATCTCAAAATAATACTCTTAAATATATATAAATTTTAATTATGTATATAAATATATATATACACTGGAGACCTACATACCTCATTTTTATCTAAAGTTCACCGAAAAGTTCACTGGAGACCCACCGGAGACTTGCTGGGCAGTTCGCTGGAACCCTCACCAATGAAGATCTCCAATGAGCAGTAATATTGGTATCAATCGAAAGCTCTTTTCACCAAAAATCCAAAAATCATATTTGTCCCAATTGTTAGGGCTCACATGTGCCTAATTTTACTCAAAATGATAACTTATGCGAAACTCCAAAGTTGGGATTTTTAACTTGCCGGCAACCAACGACAGCCAATTTCTCTCAACCCAAGTACCAGTAGATAGCTCTCGTCGAGGAGAAGCCATAGGTACTAAGTTTCTCAAATTATATAGCTCGTATGACCAGCAATTGCAAGAGTGATCTCCAACGATGAAACTTTCACTGCTGCCACTCATTTCACTTTTCTCCCTCATATCTCTTCCAAGAACTTAAATTGATTGTTCCAATGAGTTTTCCTAGCTCACCTGAAGCTATCGCAGGAATCTCAATGAAAAATTCCACCGAAAAGTCATCTTGTAGGAAACGAGGTAAATTATATTAAAATAAAGGCATGGTAGAAGGATATCATCTATACATATCTCATTTTTGTAATAAATATTATAAATGACCATGAAAAATTATTCATAATAATTAATTTTTTTATACAAGAAGTTACATATTTTTAAAAACTATGCATCACTCATGTAGATAAAAATTATAAAGAATAATATTATAAAACTTATTACATCAGTATATAAATGGTTTGATATAGTTTATTCTAATGAAAAGATGGTCAAAGGTGCTCTTTAGAAGTCATAAGAAAATAAAATTAAAATTAATCGATACATAATAATGGCTCATATAAATATGAATTATGTAGAGTGAGAAATTCCTATTTTATATATGGTAATAAATTTTTACATAAATAAATCAAATAATCTTAATTAGGATTTAAATTTGTTGAGAAACAATAATCTTTTGTCAAAAACTCCGTTGAATAACATTTATTAAAATGAACAAATGGATATTAAGAAGCTGTTGGTTGTGATAAATCATTCACTCCTTCCCTCCCTTCCCGCTCACTAACTGCGGCAATTCTATCTTTAGTGGTAGAAACATACTCCCACGCCCAATGTTTTAGTGAAAATACATCTTCGTCCCTTTAAAATGTGTTGTCTATCAACACAGACTGAGATCATCTCGGCCAATCCCATCAACTCCATCAACCACAAGATGAGTGAGAAAAATGAACATTCTGGTGTCTCATGTGGGAAGCAAGCAAGAAAAGATGATAGCAAGGGTAGTGGTAGTCGTAATAAGGAACCAAGCCACGATACCATTACTACCCATATGCCCCGTGAGATAAAAGAAGGGGAGACATATGATAAAAGTAGGAGTGGCTATAGCTTAGGGTTTCCTCCACTGATATCGACAATTGGGAAGGCGGGGAGGCCTAAAGTGCAACTCAAGTCATTCAGGGATGATGGGAGGCTTGTGTTTAAAATGGTTAGAGCTCCGAAGCAGCAATTCTTGCAGGCTACAAGGGAGAATGGAAGATTGATGCTCCACTTGGTCGATGACGATGAAACGCAAGAGGGTAGTTCTATAAGTGCAGAGGAGGAGACTAATCTAACTGGAAAAAAAGATAACTAAGAGAGCAACTTCAGATATCATGAAATTTTTTTACTTCTAGGTTATTTCCTCCTGATGATTTAGGCACTCAATAAATATTGATCACTAATAGTGTTTACTATTAATCATGCAACTTTTCCTACACATCAGTAATATCATTTGTTTGTCAATATTGATCATTTAAGAGTATTTACCATTAATCATACAACTTTGCCTTCACATTAATAATGTCAATTGTTTATCATCTTTATTGAGTATACTATTACGATTAGTGGGGTTTAGCAGCGTGTGAACCTTGCTCAATCATCCATTTTAAGTAAATTATATTATATCTCAAAATAATACTCTTAAATATATATAAATTTTATTTATGTATATAAATATATATACACTGGAGACCTACATACCTCATTTTCATCTAAAGTTCGTCGAAAAGTTCACTGGATACCCGCTGGAGACTTGCTGGGCAGTTCGCTGGAACCCTTACCAATGAAGTTCTCCAATTAGCAGCAATATTGGTACCAATCGAAAGCTCTTTTCATCAAAAATCTAAAAATCATATTTGTCCCAATTGTTAGAGCTCACATGTGCCTAATTTTACTCAAAAAGATAACTTATGCGAAACTCCTAAGTTTGGATTTTTAACTCGCCGGCAACCAACGACAGCCAATTTCTCTCAACCCAAGTACCAATAGATAGCTCTCGTCGAGGAGAAGCCATAGGTACTAAGTTTCTCAAATTATATAGCTCGTATGACCAGCAATTGCAAGAATAATCTCCAACGATGAAACTTTCACTACTGCCGCTCATTTCACTTTTCTCCCTCATATCTCTTCCAAGAACTTAAATTGATGTTTCCAATGAGTTTTCCTAGCTCACCTGAAGCTATCGCTGGAATCTCATTGAAAAATTCCACCGAAAAGTCATCTTGTAGGAAATGAGGTAAATTATATTGAAATAAAAGCATGGTAGAAGGATATCATCTGTACATATCTCATTTTTATAATAAATATTATAAATGACCATGAAAAATTATTCATAATAATTAATTTTATTTTACAAGAAGTTACAAATTTTTAAAAACTATGTATCACTCATGTAAATAAAAATTATAAAGAATAATATTATAGAAGTAAACCATAACTACATTGGTTTCTATATATTGTTTGAAATAGTTTATTCTAATAAAAAGATGGTCAAAGGTACTTTTTAGAAGTTATGAGAATTTATAATTAAAATTAATTGATACATAATAATGGCTCATACAAATATGAATTATGTAGAGTGAGAAATACCTATTTTAGATATGATACTAAATTTTTACATAAAAATATCAAATAATCCTAATTAGGATTTAAATTTGTTGAGAAACAATTAGTTGATCATCAATCCATACAGTGGGTTTGAGGTCCGTAGACCACATATCATGCTCATTGACTTGACCATTTATATAGGAAAACCTTAATTTTTAAAATTAATCTGGTGTGAAAACACATTGACGAATTCTTCATCAACATCATATAAATAGAATGCGGCCATGGATAATTATTTATTCTTCAAAATTGGATATTTTAGCATTAAAAGGATATTGAGATCTACCTACTCGTCATGAATACGTTTAAAGCAATGCCAAACAATGGTGGTGCATGAGGTGCAATGCCCCTGGCTACGACAAGTGCATTGAGCCAGAGGACTAATGCATCATGCTCCCCCTTCCCCGACAGAGCTCCAATCGCTCTTTGGGCGCAACTGCTACCGCAAGTTCATCGGAGGTTATTTCAAAATCATAGCGCTACTTACGGACCTCTTGGAGGACCAAAGGTGGGAATAAACTGAGGTGTGTGAGTTTACCTAACAGTAGCTGAAGGTATGCATAATGTACAAGCCCATGCTGACCGTTTTCGATTTCAGCAAGGCATTTGAGATCATCACTGATCCATCTGATTGAGCTCTTGGCAGCATATTGATGCAAGACGGCCACCCGTTGACGTGCGAGAGCTACAAGCTTAATGGCATGGAGTAGCGCTATAATGCACACGAGAAGGAGATGCTAGCCATAGTGCACTATCTCCAGGTTTGGCATATCTATCTCCTCGATAGCAGATTCTTGGTGTGCACAAAAATATCGTCGACACCTACTTCCTGGCATAAACCAAGTTGTCAGTCAAGCAGGCTCGGCAAGCCCATCTATCATGAGCCGACCCACTATCGGATATGGCAACCGCATAAGAGTTAAGAAACTCAAACAAGGTTTATAAATTTTACTCTATATTTTTCACAATGGCTACACATGTATAACTCATGATATTTAAAACATCAAGATAACAACGGGTATTAATTGTACCATTACATCATTTAACTAACATAGTCCATCTTATAATAATTGAGTCTCAATAGTCTATCCTCCATCAATAAGCTTCTAGTGTTTTTGCATCAGCTCCAAATCTACCCCGATCCTCTATCTGTCACCTAAGTGTTGCAGCCCAGTGGCTACAAATAGGAGAAACTCCCAAGCAAAGTAATAGGCAAATATAATATCATGTCCTGAAGTATTGGCAGTGTAACTAAGCATATCAATAGAACCTTGCATATAAAACAACTAGGAAATAAGCATGCATAGCATAGTAGATATTCTAAACATTTGTCTTGTATGACTAAGTTTATATAAGTACACTCCTACGGGCTACCATTTAATGCTTAAGTAGATCCTGATCCTAAGCCCATCAGTGTCAATCTATGTCTCTCCCTAGGCTCGTTAAACTGATGTTAGCAGAGAAGACGGGTGACCATCATTCCTTCTCCATCTGGTCTTATTAGCCGTATGCCCATGCTGCACTCTAAGACAGTCATATCGTGCATCTCCTATAGATCCTGTGATACGATAAACCATGTAGCGCTACACTTCTGCCCCTCAATAGGATCACTATGGTTAAGTTACGTTCTCAGCATGACCATTGGAATCGACACATATAATCTCCCCCCATGGTTTAGACTGCTCACAGGGCTGCATACCTAAATAAAACATGTACTGTGTTGACAAATCTTCTGTCCTAGGCCTAACAAAATCGATTCCCCTTTCCCCACTCCCTAACCTTCGGTGATACCCTAGGTAGAGAGTATCGGTGTACGGCGGAGACTGCTCCTTCCTCGGCTCCATCTAAGCTACAAGTTAGGTTGGGAATACCTCCCACTACCCATTGTAGGACAATCACAGTGGTACCCACCACCGTGAGGGAATTACAATGTATGTATGACCTATGTGTTTCTCCTAGATTTTGATGTCACTAGGGTTTATGTGGTCCTCGTCTAGGTGTTTTCAAGACTAAGTTATCCGCAGTTGATGTGTCGACTATTTAACTAGTCTGTCACCTAAGTTATATGTCCGGTGTTCTATTTTCTTATTTTTCTAACCTCTCATATATATATCTAATATGCATAGTTGAGTTTGTAATATGTAAAAAATCACCAAAAGTCATATCATATAACAACATACAATTATAAAGAAATAAAGCATAATGTCAACATATCAAGACAGTATTATAGTTTAACAACCACCCACTTGGGCTCCAATTGTAGCAGGCCATGATTGAAAACCTGAAAAACTCCTAAGCCTCTTTAGGTTTTTCCACAGTAGACAAATTCATGATTTAATTGTATTTTAACACCATCGATACATGATGATTTACCTAGAATCATGAAACACCTAGGCGCAATACTGCTCATTTCATGTCATTTACTTTCCCTCCCTTTTTCCTACTGGTTTTTCTGTATCATGATACACAATAGAAAAAGACAAAATAGGAGAAAAAGAAGATGAAAAGAAAAGGTTCGACAAGAGAAACAGAGTTCACAGTAGTGCACTAAACAATTCATGCAACTAATCAATGAATATAAATCAAGCAAATGTAAAACGGAGTGGGCCGATGGTTTTCAACCTCCAAGATAGCATGGTAACATACCTTCTTGAGCAAGCAAATTCCTATTTGTTTTATTAGGCAGTTGAGGCAAACAAAACTAATTAAACCTTTTTCTAATTCTCAGCAGCAAGTTTGATTGTTTGTTTGTTTTATTTTTTTATTTATTAGTACTATACGTCATGTATCCAAGTCTAATACACTTTCATCCATTGAGTTAAACTATCTTTTCAGCTGTTTAACTCCTCGGCCAAATAGGCAGTGCCCATTTCGTCATTTCCCTGTAGGCATATATCAGCAACAATAAGGCAACAACACAAGAAGCTACAATCTAAACCATATATATATCACAACCTCAGCAGAAAGAACCCCTATTCCCTTCCCTTAACCAGCTATCAAGGGTTCCCTCAAGTATAATTTTAAACAACAAGAGTATGCAGAGTGATGAATTCAGTTTACAACTTTTACTAATAGAAAATCTTACCCCCAAACTCTCATTAGAAATGACTTGGAAACATTCAATTTTGGCATAATACAAATCAATTTTTAAACATTAACTTGTCTCCGCTGTCCTATCCTACTATCCTACTCTTATAAGTATTCAGTTTACAAAAGGAAGGGAAAGGAAAGAGAGAAAAGAGGGGAAAGAAAATGTTGTTCTTCGCAGCAAGCAAAGGAAAAGAAAAGAAAGCAAACTTCGGAAATTTCACCACTGTAGTAAACTCTAAAATTTCTATAAGAGAAACAAAAACACCCTTTAACTTCGACTCTGTTTCAAGTCAAAACAAAACATTAACACAACAGTCCATCAAGTGACGCGAAGCACCGATCGAAATGGCAAGTCAAAATCTAAATATTTATAAACTGCAACTCACTGCGATCATTTGTCTCTAAACCACAGATTTATGAAAACTATAACCTCCTTGTTGTCTGAACAAAATTTACATAGTATCACAAAACGGCCTGTGAAAAAGCCACATGAGAGCAAGAATTCAATCTCATATCATGCATTAAGGCTTACAATGAAACCTCATAGGAAACATGGATGAAAAATACAATTTTGTAACTCAAAACTATGATGCACCTCATGGGAAACATGGATGAAAAATACAATTTTATAACTCAAAACTATGATGCCCCATCACTGCAAAAGCGACCATTTAGATGACAACTAGTTTCCTTTAAAACTCAGGAACAAAGGACAAATGCATTTAACCACTATGCCTCCCAATGTTTTCTTAGCCCACAGATTTCCACATGCTCTCTAGCACATTGATTAATCAATAAGTAAAACTTTTGTTTATCACCAATGTAAACACCACGAGATCCACCAACTCAATATGATCATCCCATTAAAGAATATACAGACATGTAAAACTGAGGAGATTAATCATGAGTTCATCTGTGTCTTCCAGATATTCCTATTTCCAACTTAGTTATCAGTATAACAAGATTTCAATTCCCCCAATTTATGCAAAACATTGAACTACTCTAAAGCATGCATGAATTTAATCATGTTTTAAAATTGATCGACGCAAGCATCAATTAAGATTTAATCACAATATCATGGGAAACAAAAAGGAAACAGGGGACATTGCATCAAATAAATTCTGAATTAGCAAACAAAATTCCAATTGAAGTGTGTTCTACCCATAAACCCCATTAGAATCAATTACTGCATATTTACTAGTAGGGAAAACAAACCTAGTTATGTTTAGATGGATTCCGGTCAAAGTCCTCCGCCCATGCCTTCCAATTTCTCCACTTCGGTCTCCCCTTCTCGTCATCACCGTAGGTACTGAGGTCCACACTGACGATTGCCGGGGTTCTTCAAAAGAGTTGTCGGCATCCACCCAACGAAGTTGGAGGGAGTTAGAATTGGGGATTACGGTTCTTCCTCACCCCCGCGGCTCCGCCCCCTTTTGATTCCATGAGTCGCTCACAAAGGCACGTGTGCCTAGACCCAATTGACAAGCCTAGCCCCACTCCTTCCTCTATTCTCCAAATCAGCCCTTCTATCCTTCCGCCGTCTAATTTAAGCTTATTTATGACTTCTACCTCTGCCTCTTCTCCTATTTACTTCTTTAACTTGATCCGCTAATTTCCTTGATTTAGCCCTACATTTATAACTATATTGACCAGTTCAATTTCTTCTGTAAATGTTTTGTACACGTACAACAATAAAATTTGAATTTTTAAGGAAGAAAAATAGGAGTTTACAAGTTTTCTCCTCCCCCTAAAAAAAATTTTTGATCCTTAAAAAATACAGAAGTGAGCCCTAGCAAACACTTCATTTATTTATTTAAAGCAAAACACTGCAGGGGAGTACAAGGAGAACAAACTTTTGAAGAGTAAAGAAAAAAAAGGATCTAATTATTCTTAGCAATGCCATACGGCACCAGGAACTCAATTCATTGTTATCTAACCATGTGATTCTCTCACGTGCTTTCCTAGTTCTATTATTTTATACTTAGTCCCATGCACGAAGGTTACAAAGCATGGGTCAAATGAGATGGAAACATCCAATCATGGGCAGTAAAGCGACTTTCTTTTTCTAACAAGCTAATTAGATAATGCAATTTAGAGACTCTGGTTGAAGCAACCAATTGCTCACATTTTATCAAGATGTTTTCAGTAATGGAGGAAAACGAAAGATAGATTATAGTACAAATAAACAATGATGTTTTATGAAGACAATGGCTGCATATATTACTTAGTGTTTAGATTCTAATGCTTGGCAGAAATGATTGACCTACTATAAGAATTCAATAGAAATCAAGTGCTCTACCTTAGAATGCTAGTAAAAATAGTTTTTCATGTGTAGTTTTTTGAATAAGTCCTTTATATAATTTTATAAAAAAAAATATAAAATAATACAATATTACTCAATAACACTAGGTCAAAATTATAGGTTTCACAATTAGCTCTTTTAAGACTAAAATTTAAAAACTATCTAATCTACTCTATCTAAAGAATTTTAACTTTTAAATAAGAACTTATTTACTAAAGCTCACTTCACAGATGATCTTATAATTCAACATAAGATCCCCAAAAAATTGTTTAGGAATTCAACCGAACATTATTCTCACCCATTTTCCTTTAAGTACTATTACTAATTTGGCTAGAATTAGTCAAAACTCAAAAAATGTCCATTACCCTAAAAAACATACTAATGGACAATTTTCTCCACATCCGTAATTACTATCTTTAATTGATTTTTCTTAACCTCTTGAATATTCCTATAGCAAGAGCCTTAATTTGAACCTCATTATTTTTATCCTTATTTTTTCATAAAAATTTAGAGTTTTAAAATTAAAATGGGGATGATCTCTAGATTTCGGAAATGGAGTTTTTATTGAGATCTCCCTCATTTGCCCATAAAGTTGCACTTGGGTATAAATAATTATCTCAAATCAACTTAAATCAAATCACCTTATTATTCTGACCCTGAGCACTATTGATTAAAGTTAAACTTGGGTATAAATAATTATCATTAGTCTATCTTATTAGTATCAGATTACACTTTTGATCTTAGGACCACCACGCTTCCGCTGTGCCACTCTTATTTTATATTACAAATTTTATCAAAATCATTATTTCGAATGAAATAGAATGCTTGGTGAAAGTAGGTGATTACTTGGTGTTATACTTGGTGTGAGGAAAAAGATAAGGACAATGAATTTGGTTGACTCAGGTCAACTTAATTGAACTCACCACCTAACCATAATTGAAAATGAACTCGGGTTAACTCAATGAAATTGAACCAAAAAGATAAGGATGATGACTTTATCTGATTGCTTGGTGTTATCATTCATCGATAGGTTTTAATTCAGTTCAATAATTTGACCAACGTAATGACACCCAACATACAATCCATTTGTACCACTGGATTCTAAATTCAAAATCCTATATGATTTTATAGATTTCATATCAATATTTTATATCTAAAATTTCATGTGTAGTTTCTCAAATAAGTCCTTTATATAACTTTACTGATAAACCTATAAAATAATATAATATTACACAATTACTCTTAATCAAAATTATAGGTTTCACAATTACATATTTTAAGACTGAATTTTAAAAACTGTCTAATCTACTATGTCCAAAGAATTTTAACTTTTAAACAATAACTAATTTACTAAAGCTCACTTAAGAGATCTTATAATTCCACTTAAGACCCCCAAAAATTTTCTTCAGAGTTCATCCAAAAAGTTTGTCGATGGTAAGGTTTCATTGACGATCATCACCATATCCTAAATCAATTCACCTTGTCATTTTGACACTATTTTCCGCAAGCACTATTGACTAATTTTCTCCACATCGATTGGCAATCATTATTGATTACCATCACTAATTGATTCCTCTCAACCTCTTGAATATTTCTACAGCAAAAATCTTAATTCTTAAAACATATTTGAAGTAAAAACTCATTGATGAACTCTTTACCAAAATCACTTAAGCGAACATCATCATTTCATCCACATTTTTCCATAAAAATTATGTATTTTTAAATTAAAATGGAGATGATGTCGAGATCTCACCATGATGAAAGTTTTTTCATCTAGTTCACTATATTTTGATAAGAGGAAAGTTCAAAATCATCATGCTCGTCAACGTGAGCATTCATATAGAAAAAGCACAATTCTTAAAGCCTCTTTGGTATTAAACTTATCGAGTAATTCTCCACCGAGATCACTAAAGCAAAACATCTCAATGGATAATTATTTCTCCTTGATTTTTCCTCAATATATAATGCATTCCTCTGGTTAGAATAATTGGAGTCTATACGGGAGGATCATAAGGTCCAAGACTCATTAAGTTCTAAAAAATATGTAGTTGGAGTGAAAACTCTAAATATCACTTGAGAAAACACCTCCAAATTATTATTTCTCCCTCATTAGCGTGTATGAGTTAACTCACACAAGATAAATTATAATATTTCAAAGAATAAAATATTGACATAAAAACCTGTAGAAATTTTTCATGATTACAACCTGATACTAGTAGTTTAGTTTAGCTAATACAGTCTGACTAAATCATGAACTAGATAAATCATGTCATGTCACACTAATGTTCTTCTCTCCATATATCACTCCCCATGAATCTACATGACATCCGAGTAGCGTTAGTGGCTACAGAAAGAGTAGTCCCTCGCAATTGTAAGAGGGACATTGGCTTACATGGAATTAATTAAAACAAGACTGTCATGACAGGAATATGCTGTAAGAAATAAATCAATCATACGTGAAGTCTTTTAAATCATATTTTGTGTGAGATACCATCATCCATTGTATTTTTCATTTTCATATTCTCTAGGGCCGCCAACCTATGCTTAGGATATGCCCGAGCCAGGGACTATTCATAAGCCCGTCTGTATCCTTCTAAGTCTCTGCCTAGTCCCATCACACTGACGTTGGCGGAGATAACCAGTGACCACGGAATCATCTCCTTCCGATCTCAAAAGCCATACCTCAGCACGCACTTTGAGATCTTCACATATGTGTCCCCCAGTAAACCACATTATGCGACTAATTCTTAAATTTGTTATTATATACAATGTATTCCATGCCACTGACCGGAAGAGTTAGAATCGGTGCGATGGTTAACCTGATTTTAATTCTTGGAAACTATATTTGCATTCAGGGGTCCATTGGAACTTAGCATCTTTTCTTGTAAGCTTCATCATCGGTGCCGCCAATCATGAGAAATCTTAGACAAAGCGTTGGTAATATCCCGCAAGTCCAAGGAAACTCTGTACTTCAGTGGCATTCTTTTGTTGTTCCCATTTTGTGATCGCTTCTATTTTACTTGGATCTACTTGAATTCTTTCATTGGTGATAATATGGCTAAGAAAACCAACTTGATTTAGCCAAAAATCACATTTGAAAATTTTAGCATATAACTTATTTTCCCGCAGTATCTGTAGTGTTTTTCTTAGTTGCTTAGCATGCTCTTCATTATCCTCTGAATAAATGAGGATATTGTTTACCCCTCTATGTCACGTCCCGACCCTACTGTCGGGCACGTGGCAACCGTCGTAAGAGCCCAATGGACCCATACAAGGCATCAAAGTGATACATACAATCCATACACATCATTTATACAGCGGAATATACATTTAAAACATCTAACTCAACACTGCTAACACGGTCCCGATAAATCTACTACAATTCTATGATAAGTATTGATAAATAGAAATAAATCTGTCAACAAACTCATCTTCATCAACCTTCATGATCGATCATCTAACACACCTGCACACACATTGAACGCGATGTGCTCAGCCTTACGGCCTAGTGCGAAATTACGGCTCGAAATCGTAGATAGGAAATCAAACACTAGGGGGAAGTACTAGGATGCCTTTGGGTTTATTAATTATCAATTATTAACTTTTTGGAGTATATAACGTCAATAACAAAGTTGAGTTCTAACTGTTTGTGTATATCTGTATATGTTCCTAATTGTCATCTATGTTGAACAACATGTCTGTCACTAGTAAAAGTCATCTATGTTGAACAACTTGTCTGTCGCTAGTATATGTCATCTATGTTGAACAACATGTCTATCGTTAGTATATGTCATCTATGTTGCATAACATATATGTATCTCTAGTATATGTCAACTAGAAGTATTTTTGTCTTTATGTCAAGTGCTTCGGGCTGCCAGCCTACGCTCAGGGGATATCCTGATCAGGGATTCCCATAAGTCCATCCGTGCTGTAAATGTCTAGGTCTCTGCCTATGCCCGCTGCACAGATGTTGGCAGAGAGATTGGGTGACCGTGTATCTCTCTCTACTGTCCCGCTGGTCGATCCCTACACCACGTCCCAGCAAAACCGGTTGCTCCCATACCTTTCCCCTTGGAATCACAGTATGGTCACAACCCACCATGTAGTGCTACACAACTGTCCGTCGATAGGGTCATCTCAATTAACAAGTCCTTAGCCACGGCTAGCCGAATTAAGTATTAACCCTAGGATCTGGACTGTTCATCAGATCGTCTGCAGAACGGCTGGAATAGTAGTCGTGTTGTCTACGGATCCACTGTCCAAGGCTTTAAGGAAATTCACCTCTTCAATTCAATAGTAGTTGAGCTCGCATCCGCACAATGGGCTGTGGCTAACTCGACTACATGCCTGCTAAATCCATGGAAGGGTTCATCCCCACTGGTCATTCCGGGACTATCACGGTGACGCTCAAACGTTACGCGTGCGGGTAATTATATTCGGGTATGGACTTACTCCACTTTCTAGTCTATCTTGACCTTGGAGTTAATCTAGTCCATTTCCCAACCAACTCCCAGTATCTGAGCTATTTGTAGCCCCAGGAGTGGTAATAGTGAGTGAACATCACTATTCGAACACTAAGGGTTCAATTTATTATCTAGGGTGCGTTACTACTAATACACCCTCACAATTTGTGATCTAGTGATGTCCCTAGGAGGTGTTAGTATCATATGTTACCTATGTCTCTATTTAAACTAGAGTGACAGGTAATTATTCATGATACTACCTCCCAAGTAGTGATTCAACTTTAGAATCCATATTTTATCTTCTTTAGCAAGGTATTCGCATATCATATAACATCAAGGAAGAATAAAGCAGTATGTAAAAGAACTTAATAAAGCATGTTAAATATTAGATAATATACTCATGACATATAATTCATGCTACATAAATAATATTATTCTAGCATACATGATATCACATATTTAGCAATCATAGCATTTTATTATTTTCAATGCATCCAAGACTTTCCTATAAAATCTTTTTAAGATTTTCCCTAGGCTGAATTAAATCCTACTGCGATGAACCAATGCACCTGATAATGTAGTTTGATCTTCTTCGGAACCGACCGTGTTCGTACTTCCTTTAATCATTTCCGAAAGATCTTCCTATTATAAACAAAGTTATATTTAGATCTTTGCTTTACATACGATTTATAATTAACCTTGTTCGTGATGTAATAAATCATCTTCCTATATTGTTCTCCTCTAGGCATGATAGAACCTTAATTAGTAGTCTCATAAAGTCCACGTCAATAACTTCTAAATTTCCTCTAACATCACTATATAATAACTTGTTAGCTAGAATTCAACAATACTTTCCTAGTGCATGAATTCATCCCACGGCATTACACTATCAACCAAACACCAACATCATCCAGACCAAACCACCTTCCCAAAAACATCATCAACTAATCACCAACATCACTGCATGAATTCCAAATAGCAACCATGATCAATACTTCACCATTCCTCTAACATCATACCATTATCATCAACAATCACAAATTCCATCAATATAGCACCCAAAGAACAAACTAACATCATACCATTATCATCAACAAATCACAAATTCCATCGCCGTTGGAGGAGGTGATCAAAGGGTGCCCAAAGTCGTCCCTCCGCAACTCCGCCGTCGCCATTGGAGGAGGTGATCAAAGGGTGCCCAAAGTCGTCCCTCCGCAACTCCGTCGTCACCGTCGAAGGAAGTGTAGTCGGTGGATCAGAGGAGCGTCGAGCAGTGAGGTGTTCCCGCTGAGATCTCCATGAAGAGGGCAACGTGGGTAGAGGTGAAGGAGATGAGATTTGGGGGAATAGGGAGAACTGAATCAATGAGGAGGGGTAGACGATGCTACCTTGATTCCTCGCGCGTCAATGGATGCCGCCGCTCCCAAGCAACGTTGGTGCTGCTTCGGACGTTCCCTTGCATCTACTCCGGCAACGTCGACGGCTTCCCGCTCAAGCTGGATTCAGCGGACGAAGGAGGAAAAGAGGGCGAGGATTAGGGCAATGGCTGCGGCGCTCACTTCACTCGCCTTCCTTCACGTGGACCGGTTCGCGCTAACCATTTCGCTCTTGGTCAGAGGACCGGTTCGACCAAGCCGGTTGTGTTAGCTGAAGATAGATCACGTGGAATGCATGTGGTTCGCGTACACTTACCTTATGGTCCGCCCACTCAATTAATTTCCCACCTAGGTCCCTCCAACTTTAATAAACATTCCAACTAGGTCCTTGATAAAAATTTATCAAATTACAATTACATCCTTTTTGATCAAAAAAATTTAGCATAATATCACCATTTTAGTTCTAACTTCGTCATTTGAATCCTAGTTCCACTCAATGATTCTTTAACCATTTTTCTTCAAATCTAAACTTAAGAAAATTTTTATATTTACTTATTATTATTTCATTAATTAAACCACCTAAAGGTGGGGGTTTACACTCTATATTTGTAAACATCTGTCATGTCACTCCTCGACTCATTTATTGAGCATGCAGCAACCATCATATGAGTTCAAAGGACTCATACAAGGCATTTATCGATAAATATAGTCCACATATATCATTAACTCAGTTGATAATACATTCAAATCAACTAACTCAACTCTATTAATATAGTTCCAATATACCTACTATAATTATATGATAATGATATCAGCAAATGCAATAAATCAGTTGATAGCCTCATCTCTGACAACTATCTTGATTGATCATCTCGTCCTCATTGACAGCCTCTTGTCTGTGCAATCATTATCTAGATTCTTCAACAGGTAAGTATCTAATCACCTAGTTAAGAGCTCAATCGTCATCCAAATATAGATTCTTATTTTGAATTATTTTGGTGTTCTACATTCACGTCAGGTGCAATTCTCATTTTGTATTATTTTGGTGTTCTACATTTTCCAAATTTTTTTTTACACTACATTAAAAAATATTTGGGACTCTAGATTAGATGGTTGCGTGTTCAATTCAATTCATATTGGGTTCAATTTTCTTTTTGATTTATTTTGATGTTCTAATTGTTTAGAATTTTATATTAAGCTTCATAGAAAAATAAATGGATTCTTGGCGCAATGGTAGCATTTTTAATTCAAGATTAGAAGGTTGTTTGTTTGACTTATGTCACGTTGAATTCTTGTTTTAATTTATTTTGGTGATTTTTAATTTTTTTAAATTTTAAATTTGCAATGCAATGGTAATGCATTTGAATTTAGATCAAAAGATTGTGTGTTCCATTCACGTTGATTTCAATTTTTATTTTCATTTATTTTGGTGTTCTAATTTTATCAAATTTTATATTACAATAAATGGAAAAATAATTGGATGTGTGGCAGAATGATAGCGTGTTTTACTCTAGGGCAGAAGGTTGCATATTTGATTTGATTCCAATTTTTGTTTTGATTTATTTTGGCATTTGGTTTTTGCCCACTTGTATATTACACCATATCAAAAAATGATGGTATTTGTGGTGCAATGGTAGCACGTCTGACTCCAGATTAGAAGAATGCGTGTTTGGTTCATGTCAGGATCAATTCTCATTTAGAATTATTTTGGTATTCTACATTTTCCATATTTTATATTACACTACCTTGAAAAATATTTGGATCTATTGTGCAATTGTAGCTCATCTGACTCTACATCAAAAGGTTGCGTGTTCAATTCACAAAGTTAAATTCTTGTTTTGATTTATTTTATTGTTCTAACTCTTTAAAATAGTACGTGTACACCCCTCTGGAATCAAAATGGTACAATTCCAATTTTAATTTATTTTGGTGTTCTACTTTCTCTGAATTGTATTTTACACTGCATAAAAAATAAATGGATTTATGGAATAATGGTAGCACGTTCGATTTTAGATTTGAAGGTTGTGTCTTTGATTTATGTCGGGTTTAATTCTTGTTTTTATTTTGTTTTTGTGTTCAAATTTTTTCGAATTTTATTTTACACTCCCTAGAAAAATAATTGTATTTATGGGGCAATGATAATGCATCTCACTCAAAATTAGAATGTTGCATGTTTGATTGTCGTTACGATCAATTCTTATTTGATTTATTTTGGTACTCTAATTTTTTTGAAATTTATATTATACTACATAGAAAAATAACTTGGCTTCAATCCTTGTCTTGATTATTTTTGGTATTTTACTTTTTCTAAAATGGATCCAAAGTTCAATAGTATTGCTTTTGACCTTAGATTAGAAGGTTGTGTTTGATTCATATGTAGGGTTCAATTCTCTTTTTTATTTATTCCGGTGTTCTAATTTTTTTGAATTTTATATGACACTTCAAAGAGAAATAAAAGGATTTTTGGCGTAATTGTAGCATGTTTAACTATAGATTAGAAGGTTGTGTTTTATTTATGTTAGGTTGAATTCTTATTGTTTGACTCCAGATAAAAAAATTGTATGTTCCATTCACGTTGGCTTTAATTTGTTTTAATTTATTGTGGTATTCTAATTTTTTTAATTTTATATTATAATACATGGAAAAATAATTAGATGCGTGGCACAATAGTAGCGCGTTTGACTCTAGGGCAGAAGGTTTAATGTTTGATTTGGGTTCAATTTTTATTTTCATTTATTTTGGTATTCTTGTGTTTCCCCATTGTATAATACACTATATAAAAATATGATGGGATCTTTGGCGCAATGGTTGTATCAAGTTCAATTCTTATTTTGAAATATTTTGGTGTTCTACATTCACGTCACGTTCAATTGTCATTTTAAATTATTTCAGGTTCAATTCATATTTTGATTTATTTTGGTATTCTAATTTTTTCAAATTTTATATTAAACGAAATAAAAAAATGATGGGATTTGTGGTGCAATGGTAGCGCGTCTCACTCCAGATTAGAAAGTTGTGTGTTTGATTCTCATCAGGTTCAATTCTCATTTTGTGATTTATTTTGGTGTTCTACATTTATGTCACGTTCAATTCTCATTTTAAATTATTTCAGGTTCAATTTTTATTTTGATTTATTTTGGTATTTTGATTTTTTAAATTTTATATTACACTAAATAAAAAAATGATGGGATCTGTAGCGCAATGGTAGCGCGTCTAACTCCAGATCAGAAGTATGCGTGTTCGTTTTACGTCAGGTTCAATTCTCATTTTGAATTATTTTGGTGTTCTACATTCATGTCAGGTTCAATTCTCATTTTAAATTATTTCAGGTTTAATTCTCATTTTGATTTATTTTGGTGTTTACATTCACGTCAAGTTCAATTCTCATTTTAAATTATTTCAAGTTCAATTCTTATTTTGATTTATTTTGGTATTCTACTTTTTTCACATTTTATATTACACTAAATAAAAAATTGATGGGATTTGTGGCACAATGGTAGCATGTCTCACTCTAGATCAGAAGGTTGTGTGTTTGATTCACGTCAGGTTCAATTCTCATTTTGAATTATTTTGGTGTTCTACATTCACGTTAGGTTCAATTCTTATTTTGATTTATTTTGGTATTCTAATTTTTTTTTGAAATTTTACAGTACTCTAAATAAAAAAATTGATGGGATATGTGGCGCAATGGTAGTGCATCTGACTCCAAATTGAAAGGTTGTGTGTTTGAATCACGCCAGGTTCAATTCTCATTTTTACTTATTTTGGCGTTCTATATTCATGTGAGGTTCAATTCTCATTTTGTATTATTTTAGTGTTCTACATTTTCTGAATTTTAATAATTTGGTGATTTTTACATCTTTTAAATTTTAAATATGTGGTGCAAAAGTAATGCGTTTGACTTTAGATCAAATGATGGGATTTGTGGTGCAATGGTAGCTTGTCTGACTCCAGATCAGAAGGTTGCGCGTTCAATTCAAGTTAGGTTCAATTCTCATTTTGAATTATTTTTGTGTTCTACATGTTCAATTCTCATTTTGAATTATTTTGGTGTTGTATATTCGATTCAATTCTCATTTTGAATTATTTTGGTGTTCTATATTCGGTTCAATTCTCATTTTGTATTATTTTTGTGTTCTACATTTTCCAAATTTTTTTTTACACTACATTAAAAAATATTTGGGACTCTAGATTAGATGGTTGCGTGTTCAATTCAATTCATATTGGGTTCAATTTTCTTTTTGATTTATTTTGATGTTCTAATTGTTTAGAATTTTATATTAAGCTTCATAGAAAAATAAATGGATTCTTGGCGCAATGGTAGCATTTTTAATTCAAGATTAGAAGGTTGTTTGTTTGACTTATGTCACGTTGAATTCTTGTTTTAATTTATTTTGGTGATTTTTAATTTTTTTAAATTTTAAATTTGCAATGCAATGGTAATGCATTTGAATTTAGATCAAAAGATTGTGTGTTCCATTCACGTTGATTTCAATTTTTATTTTCATTTATTTTGGTATTCTAATTTTATCAAATTTTATATTACAATAAATGGAAAAATAATTGGATGTGTGGCAGAATGATAGCGTGTTTTACTCTAGGGCAGAAGGTTGCATATTTGATTTGATTCCAATTTTTGTTTTGATTTATTTTGGCATTTGGTTTTTGCCCACTTGTATATTACACCATATCAAAAAATGATGGTATTTGTGGTGCAATGGTAGCACGTCTGACTCCAGATTAGAAGAATGCGTGTTTGGTTCATGTCAGGATCAATTCTCATTTAGAATTATTTTGGTATTCTACATTTTCCATATTTTATATTACACTACCTTGAAAAATATTTGGATCTATTGTGCAATTGTAGCTCATCTGACTCTACATCAAAAGGTTGCGTGTTCAATTCACAAAGTTAAATTCTTGTTTTGATTTATTTTATTGTTCTAACTCTTTAAAATAGTACGTGTACACCCCTCTGGCTAGAGTAATTGGGCTCTATACAGGAGGATCATGAGGTCTTGGATTCAAGACTCATTAAGTTCTAAAAGAAAACTCTTTAAAATAGTAAAGCACTCAAAATCAAAATGGTACAATTCCAATTTTAATTTATTTTGGTGTTCTACTTTCTCTGAATTGTATTTTACACTGCATAAAAAATAAATGGATTTATGGAATAATGGTAGCACGTTCGATTTTAGATTTGAAGGTTGTGTCTTTGATTTATGTCGGGTTTAATTCTTGTTTTTATTTTGTTTTTGTGTTCAAATTTTTTCGAATTTTATTTTACACTCCCTAGAAAAATAATTGTATTTATGGGGCAATGATAATGCATCTCACTCAAAATTAGAATGTTGCATGTTTGATTGTCGTTACGATCAATTCTTATTTGATTTATTTTGGTACTCTAATTTTTTTGAAATTTATATTATACTACATAGAAAAATAACTTGGCTTCAATCCTTGTCTTGATTATTTTTGGTATTTTACTTTTTCTAAAATGGATCCAAAGTTCAATAGTATTGCTTTTGACCTTAGATTAGAAGGTTGTGTTTGATTCATATGTAGGGTTCAATTCTCTTTTTTATTTATTCCGGTGTTCTAATTTTTTTGAATTTTATATGACACTTCAAAGAGAAATAAAAGGATTTTTGGCGTAATTGTAGCATGTTTAACTATAGATTAGAAGGTTGTGTTTTATTTATGTTAGGTTGAATTCTTATTGTTTGACTCCAGATAAAAAAATTGTATGTTCCATTCACGTTGGCTTTAATTTGTTTTAATTTATTGTGGTATTCTAATTTTTTTAATTTTATATTATAATACATGGAAAAATAATTAGATGCGTGGCACAATAGTAGCGCGTTTGACTCTAGGGCAGAAGGTTTAATGTTTGATTTGGGTTCAATTTTTATTTTCATTTATTTTGGTATTCTTGTGTTTCCCCATTGTATAATACACTATATAAAAATATGATGGGATCTTTGGCGCAATGGTTGTATCAAGTTCAATTCTTATTTTGAAATATTTTGGTGTTCTACATTCACGTCACGTTCAATTGTCATTTTAAATTATTTCAGGTTCAATTCATATTTTGATTTATTTTGGTATTCTAATTTTTTCAAATTTTATATTAAACGAAATAAAAAAATGATGGGATTTGTGGTGCAATGGTAGCGCGTCTCACTCCAGATTAGAAAGTTGTGTGTTTGATTCTCATCAGGTTCAATTCTCATTTTGTGATTTATTTTGGTGTTCTACATTTATGTCACGTTCAATTCTCATTTTAAATTATTTCAGGTTCAATTTTTATTTTGATTTATTTTGGTATTTTGATTTTTTAAATTTTATATTACACTAAATAAAAAAATGATGGGATCTGTAGCGCAATGGTAGCGCGTCTAACTCCAGATCAGAAGTATGCGTGTTCGTTTTACGTCAGGTTCAATTCTCATTTTGAATTATTTTGGTGTTCTACATTCATGTCAGGTTCAATTCTCATTTTAAATTATTTCAGGTTTAATTCTCATTTTGATTTATTTTGGTGTTTACATTCACGTCAAGTTCAATTCTCATTTTAAATTATTTCAAGTTCAATTCTTATTTTGATTTATTTTGGTATTCTACTTTTTTCACATTTTATATTACACTAAATAAAAAATTGATGGGATTTGTGGCACAATGGTAGCAAGTCTCACTCTAGATCAGAAGGTTGTGTGTTTGATTCACGTCAGGTTCAATTCTCATTTTGAATTATTTTGGTGTTCTACATTCACGTTAGGTTCAATTCTTATTTTGATTTATTTTGGTATTCTAATTTTTTTTTGAAATTTTACAGTACTCTAAATAAAAAAATTGATGGGATATGTGGCGCAATGGTAGTGCATCTGACTCCAAATTGAAAGGTTGTGTGTTTGAATCACGCCAGGTTCAATTCTCATTTTTACTTATTTTGGCGTTCTATATTCATGTGAGGTTCAATTCTCATTTTGTATTATTTTAGTGTTCTACATTTTCTGAATTTTAATAATTTGGTGATTTTTACATCTTTTAAATTTTAAATATGTGGTGCAAAAGTAATGCGTTTGACTTTAGATCAAATGATGGGATTTGTGGTGCAATGGTAGCTTGTCTGACTCCAGATCAGAAGGTTGCGCGTTCAATTCAAGTTAGGTTCAATTCTCATTTTGAATTATTTTTGTGTTCTACATGTTCAATTCTCATTTTGAATTATTTTGGTGTTGTATATTCGATTCAATTCTCATTTTGAATTATTTTGGTGTTCTATATTCGGTTCAATTCTCATTTTGTATTATTTTTGTGTTCTACATTTTCTAAATTTTAATATTTTGGTGATTTTTATATTTTTTAAATTTTAAATTTGTTGTGCAATGGTAAAGCGTTTGACTTCAAATCAAATGATTGTATTTGTGTCGCAATGGTTGCACATCTGACTCCAGATTAGAAGGTTGTGTGTTCAATATATGTTAGGTTCAATTCTCATTTTGAATTATTTTGGTGTTCTACATTCACGTCATGTTCAATTCTCATTTTAAATTATTTCAGGTTCAATTCTTATTTTGATTTATTTTGTTATTCTACGTTTTTCAAACTTTTTATTACACTGAATGATAAAATGATGGGATCTGTGGTGGAATGGTAGTTCATCTGACTCCTGATTAGAAGGTTGTTTGTTTGATTCACGTCAGGTTTAATTCTCTTTTTGATTTATTTTGGTGTTCTACATTCACGTGAGGTTCAATTCTCATTTTAAGTTATTTCACGTTCAATTCTTATTTTGATTTATTTTGGTATTCTACATTTTTCAACTTTTATATTACACTAGATGAAAAAATGATGGGATTTGTGGTGCAATTGTAGCGCGTCTGACTCCAGATAATAAGGTTGTGTGTTTGATTCATGTCAGGTTCAATTCTCATTTTGAATTATTTTGTATTCTACATTCACGTTATGTTCAATTCTCATTTTGAATTATTTTGATGTTCTACATTCACATCAGGTTCAATTCTCATTTTAAATTATTGAATTATTTTGATGTTCTACATTCACGACACACTCAATTCTTATTTTGATTTATTTTGGTAATCTAATTTTTTTTGAAATTTTATAGTACTCTAAATAAAAAAATTGATGTGATACGTGGTGCAATGGTAATGCATCTGACTCCAGATCAGAATGTTGTGTGTTTGATTCACGTCAGGTTCAATTCTCATTTTTACTTATTTTGGTGTTCTATATTCATGTGAGGTTCAATTCTCATTTTGTATTATTTTGGTGTTCTACATTTTTCAAATTTTAACAATTTGGTGATTTTTACATTTTTAAATTTTAAATATGTGGTGCAAAAGTAATACGCTTGACTTTAGATTAAATGATGGGATTTGTGGTGTAATGGTAGCTTGTCTGACTTTAGATCAGAAGGTTGCGTGTTCAATTCATGTTAGGTTCAATTTTCATTTTGAATTATTTTGGTGTTTTATATTCGGTTCAGTTCTCATTTTATATTATTTTTGTGTTCTACATTTTCTAAACTTTAATATTTTGGTGATTTTTACATTTTTAAAATTTTAAATTTATTGTGCAATGATAAAGCGTTTGACTTCAAATCAAATGATTGTATTTATGGCGCAATGGTTGCACATCTGACTCCAGATCAGAAGGTTGTGTGTTTGATATATGTTTGGTTCAATTCTCATTTTAAATTATTTTGGTGTTCTACATTCACGTCATGTTCAATTCTCATTTTAAATTATTTCAGGTTCAATTCTTATTTTGATTTATTTTGTTATTTTACGTTTTTCAAACCTTTTATTACACTGAATTATAAAATGATGGGATTTGTGGCGGAATGGTAGCATATCTGACTCCAGATTAGATGGTTGTTTGTTTGATTCACATTAGGTTCAATTCTCATTTTGATTTATTTTGGTGTTCTACATTCACAGGAGGTTCAATTCTCATTTTAAGTTATTTCACGTTCAATTTTTATTTTGATTTATTCTGGTGTTCTATGTGTTCCAACTTTTATATTACACTAAATGAAAAAATGATGGGATTTGTGGCGTAATGGTAGCGTGTCTCACTCCAGATTAGAAGGTTGTGTGTTCGATTCATGTTAAATTATTTTAGGTTCAATTCTTATTTTGATTTATTTTGTTATTCTACGTTTTTCAACTTTTATTTTACATTAAATGAAAAAATGATGGGATCTATGGTGCAATGGTAGCGCGTCTGACTCCAGATTAAAAGGTTGCATGTTTGATTCACGTCAGGTTCAATTTTCATTTTGAATTATTTGAGAACCGTTCAATTCTTATTTTGATTTATTTCGGTATTCTATGTTTTTTAAATTTTATATTACACTAAATAAAATAATGATTTGATCTATAGTGCAATGCTAGTGCATCTGACTCTGACTCCATATTAGAAGGTTGTGTGTTCGATTCACGTCAAGTTCAATTTTCATTTTGAATTATTTAGGTGTTCTACATTCACATCAGGTTCAATTCTAATTTTAAATTATTTCAAGTTCAATTCATATTTTGATTTATTTTGTTATTCTACATTTTTCAAATTTTATAATACACTAAATGAAAAAATGATGGGATCTGTGGCGCAATGGTAGTGCATTTGACTCCAGATCAGAAGGTTGTGTGTTCGATTCATGTCAGGTTCAATTTTCATTTTGAATTATTTGTAGAACTGTTCAGCAAGGTAGAGGCACGAGGGTCTCAGAGTAAGACATATTATGTTTAGGGTGTAGCTCAAACGATAGAGAGGTTGCTAATTATACGGGAAGCAAAAGGATCGATACCATTTGATAAAGAGCCACGAGGATTGTTTACTATTATCACCAATGTGTGGAGAATAAGATAGTTAATGTTTGAGTATGTAGCTTAGATGATAAACCTCTCATTTGTATTCTTATTTCAAAAATCTTCTTTTGATAAGATTCTAATTATAAATGTTTATGATATTTGGAGTCTCAGAATAACTATTTTGATATTAGGAGGTATAGCTCAAATGTTAGAGTGCTTACTTAGCATATGAGAGTAATGGCGATCGATACCCTATATATCCATTATTAGTTAAACTTTTTTCATTTTAGTATATAATTAATATTTGTTGACATCTCTTGGATGGTAGAAGAGTGCTTAAATTTATATGAGTCTTGGATGATAGAAGAGTGCTTAAATTTATATGGGTCTTGGATGGTAGAAGAGTGCTTAAATTTATATGGGAGGCACAAGGATTAGTAACCTTTATTTCTATTGAGTTAAATTTTAAATTTTTATTTCAGTGATACTATTGAGGTTGCAGAATAACAAATATTAATCTTTAGGGATGTAGCTTAGACGGTAGAATACTGGGTTCACATGCATGAGGCACGGGGATCAATTTTTCGCATCTCTAACATGAGTTATGGTAAAGTGCTTCCATTATATATGGGAGGAATGTTGATTGATATATCTTATTTCTAATATGTGTTATTTATATTTTTATTTGAGTGATTTTTTTTAATAAGACCGAATGCTATAAGATATTTAGGTGATGTTCTTTTAATAGAGCTATATGGATATCTTGAACTAATTGGTTTAGTGATGTACAAAGTGTACACCACTCTGGTTAGAGTAATTGGGCTCTATGCGGGAGGATCATGAGGTCTTGGGTTCAAGACTCATTAAGTTCTAAAAAAAAATTAGTTTAGTGATGTAGCTCAAATAGTAGAGTGCTCGCTTAGCATGCGAGATGCATGAGAATTGATACCCTCCATCTTCAAAGCATTTTGAACTTTGCCTTTTCATTTTAGTACTCGCTTAGCATGTGAGAATAGTTATTTCACATCGCATATGAGGGGTATGGGGATAGATACCATACATCTCCGAACTAAATTTAAACTTTGTAATTCTATTTAAATCTCTAATATAAGTTAGGCTTTGAATTTCATTTTTAGTAATGCTCTTTTAATATGAATTTGATAAAAACTGGGACAGTTAAGTTTTAGGGATATTGCTCGGATGATACATTAACACTCTTTTAATAAGATTTTGATAAGAATATTAGGGATTTAGCTTAGCTAGGACAATATTGCTCTTTTAATTTGACTTTAAAATAAATTTTAGGGTTGTAGCTTAGATGGTAAAGTGCCCGCATAACATACGAGCTATATGGCCATCTCGGACTAAGTTAATTGATATTTATGGATGTAGCTTAGATGGATGAGCGCTCGCTTAGCATGTGAGAGGCATGTGTATCAATATCCCGTGTATCTAAAGTATTTTGTGAGTCTCATTCTATATAATTCGTTAATTTATTTAAACGAGTAATACATAGTTTTATAGTTACATCATCTTACATAAATTTTTCTCCTTATAACTTGTTTGATAGCATCAATAGTAATGTTAACTCACCTTCTAGGAAGGGTATTTGAGCATCACTACAATATCATGTGCTACAAGTTATAAAGAAGCAAATATAATAAAAATAAATATCTCAAAGAGAACCAGTATTCTAAGCTAAGCATAAGACAACAAACTCTCTTATTTTTTCTTTATCTAGCCTAGTGAAAATTACTGTCTTGATATGTCGAAGAAGGACCACTTCATCTCTTATTTGTTGCTTAAATAATCTTCAGTTTCTCTCTTTCCAAATGTGATATACAAACTCTGCTATCACCACCTACATAAGCTGTCCCTATAATGTTCTCCTTTTAGTTATTCTAGTAGCTATATTAATTGTGGTTTCCCATGTAGTTCATCTTAAAACTTCTTCATTCCATTTCAACAAATCACTTCATATAGTCTTGCTATATTTACATTCATTCAACAAATGTTCAAAGGTTTCTATTGTAGTTAGACATAGCTGACATCCTCCTTCTATTTGCATGCCCCGCTTGAGTAGTTTATCTGCAGTTATTAATTTTTGACGCAAAGCAAGCCATAGAATGAAGGTAGCTCTAGGTCTAGCTGTAGAATCACATATCAAACTTGTCCAATTTTTGTTTGGCAAAGTACCCACCAATATATTGTAAATTGCACTGATTGTGATTTTTCTAGTTAGTATTATTTTCAGTCGGGGATGGTATTGTAATACCTCTCTATTCATTATCACTTTCTTCAACATCCAGCTTGTTTGTTTGGGTAGAGTCATAGTATGAATATTTTTATTTTTTATATAATAAGTGTGTACCCATTTGATTCATAATTTATTTTTCTTCATCTGTATATCCCAAAAGAGTTTGAAGATGGCTGCCTTATTCCATAAGTCTAGTCTTAGTAAGTTAAGTCCTCTGGCTGACTTTGGTGTGCAAACTTTATTCCAAGCTACCAAGGCCTTCCTACTAGTCTCAACTGATCCTGTCCATAAGAATGTCCTGCAAACTGCATCCATCATTTTGATTATTTTTTTGAGCAATATGAATAATTGTGACCAATAGCTTTGCACTCCAAATAATACTAACTTTATAAGTTGAACTCTTCCTGCATATGTTAGCAACTTGGTAGTCCAACTTTTAAGTCTAACCATTATTTTGTCAAGCAGTACTTTACATTCTGTAATTTTTAGTTTCCTAGGAGCCAAAGGTACTCGTAGATACTTGCATATCTTAACTAAGAGAGCAACTTCAGATATCATGGAAATTTTTTACTTTTAAGTTATTTCTTCCTGATGATTTAGGCAATCAATAAATATTGATCAGTAATAGTGTTTACTATTAATCATGCAACTTTGCCTTCACATCAGTAATGTCATTTGTTTGTCAATATTGATCATTTAAGAGTATTTACCATTAATCATACAACTTTGCCTTCACATTAATAATGTTAATTGTTTATCATCTTTATTTAGTATACTATTACGATTAGTGGGGTTTAGGAGCGTGTGAACCTTGCTCAATCATGCATTTTAAGTAAATTGTATTATATCTCAAAATAATACTCTTAAATATATATAAATTTTATTTATGTATATAAATATCTATACTCTACATACCTCATTTTTATCAAAAGTTCACCGAAAAGTTCACTGGAGACCTGCCGGAGACTTGCTGGGAAGTTCGCTGGAACCCTTACCAATGAAGTTCTCCAATCAAGAGCAATATTGGTACCAATCGAAAGCTCTTTTCATCAAAAATCCAAAAATCATATTTGTCCTAGTTGTTAGAGCTCACATGTACCTAATTTTACTCAAAAAGATAACTTATGCGAAACTCCTAAGTTTGGATTTTTAACTCACTGGCAACCAACGACAGCCAATTTCACTCAACCCAAGTACTAGTAGATAGCTCTCGCTGAGGAGAAGCCATAGGTACTAAGTTTCTCAAATTATATAGCTCGTATGACCAGCAATTGCAAGAGTAATCTTCAGCGATGAAACTTTCACTACTGCTGCTCATTTCAATTTTCTCCCTCATATCTCTTCCAAGAACTTAAATTGATGGTTCCAATGAGTTTTCCTAGCTCACCTGATACTATCGCTGGAATCTCATTGAAAAATTTCACTGAAAAGTCATATTGTAGGAAATGAGGTAAATTAAATTAAAATAAAGGCATGGTAGAAGGATATCATCTGTACATATCTCATTTTTGTAATAAATATTATAAATGACCATGAAAAAGTATTCATAATAATTAATTTTATTTTACAAGAAGTTACATATTTTTAAAAACTATGCATCACTCATGTAAATAAAAATTATAAAGAATAATATTATAGAAGTAATTACATCACTATATAAATGGTTTAATATAGTTTATTCTAATGAAAAGATGGTCAAAGGTGCGCTTTAGAAGTCATAAGAATTTAAAATTAAAATTACTCGATACATAATAATGGCTCATATAACTATGAATTATGTAGAGTGAGATTGATCACTAATAGTATTTACTATTCATCATGCAACTTTTCCTTCACATCAGTAATGTCATTTGTTTGTCAATATTGATCATTTAAGAGTATTTACCATTAATCATACAACTTTGCCTTCACATTAATAATGTCAATTGTTTATCATCTTTATTGAGTATACTATTACGATTAGTGGGGTTTAGGAGCGTGTGAACCTTGCTCAATCATCCATTTTAAGTAATTTGCATTATATCTCAAAATAATACTCTTAAATATATATAAATTTTATTTATGTATATAAATATGTATACACTGGAGACCTACATACCTCATTTTTATCTAAAGATCGCCGAAAAGTTCACTGGAGACCCGCCTAAGACTTGCTGGGCAGTTCGCTGGAACTCTCACCAATGAAGTTCTCCGATCAGCAGCAATATTGGTACCAATCGAAAGCTCTTTTCATCAAAAATCCAAAAATCATATTTGTCCCAATTGTTAGAGCTCACATGTGCCTAATTTTACTCAAAAAGATAACTTATGCGAAACTCCTAAGTTTGGATTTTTAACTCGCCGGCAACCAACGACAGCCAATTTCTCTCAACCCAAGTACCAGTAGATAGCTCTCGTCGAGGAGAAGCCATAGGTACTAAGTTTCTCAAATTATATAGCTCATATGACTAGCAATTGTAAGAGTAATCTCCAACAATGAAACTTTGACTACTGCTGCTCATTTGACTTTTCTCCCTCATATCTCTTCCAAGAACTTAAGTTGATGGTTCCAATGAGTTTCTCTAGCTCACCTGAAGCTATCGCTGGAATCTCATTGAAAAATTCCATCAAAAAGTCATCTTGTAGGAAACGAGGTAAATTTTATTAAAATAAAAGCATGGTAGAAGGATATCATCTGTACATATCTCATTTTTGTAATAAATATTACAAATGACCATGAAAAATTATTCATAATAATTATTTTTTTTTAACAAGAAGTTACATATTTTTAAAAACTACGCATCACTCATGTAAATAAAAATTATAAAGAATAATATTATAGAAGTTATTACATCAGTATATAAATGATTTGATATAGTTTATTCTAATGAAAAGATGGTCAAAGGAGCTCTTTATAAGTCATAAGAAATTAAAATTAAAATTAATCGATACATAATAATGGCTCATATAAATATGAATTATGTAGAGTGAGAAATTCCTATTTTAGATATGGTAATAAATTTTCACATAAAAAAATCAAATAATCCTAATTAGGATTTAAATTTGTTGAGAAACAATAATCTTTTATCAAAAACTCCACTGAATAACATTTGTTAAAATGAACAAATGGATATTAAGAAGCTGTTGGTTATGAGAAATCATTCACTCCTTCCATCCCTTCCCACTCACCAACTACGGCAATTCTATCTTTAGTGGTAGAAACATACTCCCACACCCATGTTTTAGTGACAATATATCTCCGTCCCTTTAAAATGTGTTTTCTATCAACACGGAGGATAATGGCACGCCTCGACTCTACTGTCGGACACGTGGCAACCGCCGTATTAGCCCAACGGACCCATACAAGGCATCAAGTGATACATACAATCCAAACACATCGTTTACACAGTAGAATATACAATCAAAGTATCTAACTCATCGTTGCTAACACAGTCCCGATAAACCTACTACAATTTTATGATAAAAGATAACGATAAAAAAAATAAATCCGTCAGTAGATCCATCTTCCTTTACTATCTCAATCGGTCATCTAATAACCTGCACACACGGGGAAAAGCGGTGTGCTCAGCCTTGCGGCCTAGTGCGAATTTATAGCTCGAAACCGAATAAGGAAATCAAAGGCTAGGAGGATTAATCTTGGATGCCTTGGGTTGATTAATAGTCATTTTCATATAATACACGTGAAGAATATCATAAATGCAAATAACAGTGTAAGCAAATACAACACGTGTAACACTAGATGTCGCCTAAGCTGTCTCTAGTCACTATGTCATCAATGTCACCTAAGCTGTCTCTAGTATCTGTGTCATCAATGTCGCCGGAATGTCATCTCTAGTATCTGTGTCATCAATGTCCCCGGAATGTCATCTACGGTGCACTATGTCTATCAGTCTCATGACTCGGGCTGCCAGCCTATGCTTAGTTTATACTCCGGCCATAGAGCATCACTAAGCCCATCAGTGCCTTTCGTCTCTGTCTCTCCCTATGCCCGCTGCACTGATGTTGGTGGAGGTGACGGGTGACCCGTGATCACTCTCCTCGGTGTCGCTAGTCGCCTACCATGCCTCCCCTAACGAACCCGCCATGCCCTTACATCCTCCCCTGATGCCGTAAGGACAACGACAATCGTGTAGTACTACACACCGTCCGAAGACGGGGTCACCGTCAATAAAGTCCATCGACTACGGTCTCGGTCGATATAATACCACCCTAGGATCCGGACTCACCATCCGTTCGTCTGCAGAACGTCAAGGATGGTAGTCGTGTGGTCTACGGATCCACTGTCCAAGGCTATGTGGAGGGATGTCACCGTACCAATCCCCGAGCAGCGGTGCCTGCCAAGAGGTGTGCAGACTAGTTGTCGTCGGAATGCTACAACCTCGGCGACATGTTTGCTAGGTTCTTGTTCTGGTTCGTCCCCGCTAACCATCTCAGGACTATCACGAGTGCCCCTTAAACGATACTCGTGCGGGTAGAAATCATCGGGTAAGGACTTGCTCCATATATTATGTCTAATATGACCTTGGAGTTTGTACAGTCCCTTTCCCCACCAGCTCCCAGTATCCAAGCTATGTGTAGCCTTGGGAGTGGTGTGTGGTGGAGCATCACCATTCTGACCATCGGCAGTACGCCGTGGTCAAACGGGGTATGCAAGCAGTACCCCTTCCTGTCTGATTCCTAGTGATGTCTCCTAAGAGTTTCTAACATGTCATCATTCTTATATATGACTGCATGGAAATCGTGCTATCATAGCAAAGATAAATAACATAGCATGCAGGATAAGATTCATAGATATGTTAAATAAGTAGCATGGTAAACATGGCATGTCATGCATATAAACAAAGTAAATCATACTAACATGCATTTACATATAAACATAGCATGCATTTCCTTTTTATTATATTTAAGGCATCCGAGATATTTCCTAAGAACACCTCGGCAGGAATTCCCTAGCTTGAATAAATCCTACATTCAGTGAACCAACGCACCTGATAATGTAGTTGGGTCTTCTTCGGGACCAACCGTGTAATAAGTCATACTTCCTTAAATCGTTTCGAGTAGATCTTCCTATTATAAATAAAGTCATATTTAGATATTTACTTTTATATGATTTATAATTAACTTTGGTCATAAGGTAACAAGTCATCTTAGTTTCAACTAATCACTCCCTAATTTTATTTAGCTATCACATTTAATGGACAATAAGGTGGAACCAAGTGATTTTATCCTAGTGATAACCTGCATTCAATTCCCCATAGAAACAACAACATATGCAAAAGCAGATCACAACATTTTATACAAAAAATAGAGCACAAAACTCAAACTCATTCACGGATATAAACCAGAAACATGTATTCAACCACGAATTCAGCCACATCAAACCATATAAACTCAGCATCTAACACATCGAATATGCTCTCCGAATTAATCGCTATAGGAATCAGTCAACTAATTAATTCTACCCATACCCATGCATTCCGTCAGTCATTAATCGCTATAGGAATCAATCGAAGAGGGCGACAGGTGGATAGTGGCGATGCACCAAGATCGCTTCGGTCGATGACGAGGAGTGGGGAGGATGGCTGCGCGTCTAGGTGCAATTTGATGGTTGAAGGCGTCACAAGAAACCCCCCAAACGAGCAAAGGACGCAGCAAGGTCGAAGCCGATGACGAGGAGTGGGGAGGATGGCTGCGCGTCTAGGTGCAATTTGATGGTTGAAGGCGTCACAAGAAACCCCCCAAACGAGCAAAGGACGCAGCAAGGTCGAAGCCGCCACCGACCCTCGAATCACCCGTGATAGGGTCTGTGAGATGACGAAGGCGAGGCGCGGTAGCTCCAATCGAATGTTGCGGTCGTCGACTTGGCGGAGCGATGGAATGCGAAGGGGGCGAAGGATAAGGGATGAGGACCTGGGATCTCTCTATCGAGCTCCACCTGTGAGATGCGCATTCGGCAGCTGCAACAGTTGCGCGAAGTGGCGCCCAACTTGTCGGCAGCTCGGGAGAGGAGGAGGAAGAAGATATCCCTTCCGGCGACGGTGGACCGAAGGGAAAAGGAGGAATCGGCAGTGGACTGCAGAGGAAGGAGGGGTGGTCATCGGCCGAACGGAGGAGAAGAAGAAGCTCACAGCGAGGGCTCCGGAGCGGTGCCAGCAAGGAGGGAAAAGGGCGCGGCTCTGCCTCAGCTTGCGGTGATGGATGAAGGAGGAGAGGTTGTCGGCGACGGATCCGGAAGAAGAGGAGCCTTGGCGATGGACTGCAAAGTAGGTGTGGTGACGGCAAGGTCGCGCGCGAAGGGGCCGAAGGAGAAGGAGCTCGCAGCTGAGCTCACGGCGAGGGATTCAGAGCAGCGGCGATGAGGTCGCGTGCGGGGAGGTTGCACGGGAAGGAGGCTCGCCGCCGATGCAAGCGTGAGAAGAGGGAAAGGGCGCCGATGCAGCGGCGTGAAAAGGGGCGAAGAAGGAGGGCTCGCGAACGAAGGAAAAGGAGTTCGCGAGCGGGAAGAGCCCTCGGCTCTTCTCGCTCGTGTCCGTTCTTTGAACCGGGTCAAGCCGGTTCATCCGGACCGGCCAGCCAGCCGGTTCGGTTGAACCGGACCGATTTAATAATTTTTTTTTTTATTATAAGATTTTAAGGATGGGGGTTTACAGATAAAGACTGAGATCATCTCGGCCAATCCCATCAACTCCATCAACTACAAGATGAGTGAGAAAAATGAACATTCTGGTGTCTCATCCGGGAAGCAAGCAAGAAAAGATGATAGTCTGGGTAGCGGTAGTCGTAACAAGGAACCAAGCCACGACACCATTACTACCCATATACCCCGTGAGATAAAAGAAGGGGAGACATATGATAAAAGTAGGAGTGGCAATAGCTTAAGGTTTCCTCCACCGATATCGACAATTGGGAAGGCGGGGAGGCCTAAAGTGCAACTCAAGTCATTCAGGGACGATGGGAGGCTTGTGTTTAAAATGGTTAAAGCTCCGAAACAGCAATTCTTGCAGGCTACAAGGGAGAATGGAAGATTGATGCTCCACTTGGTTGATCACCAATAATGTTTACTATTAATCATGCAACTTTTCCTTCACATCAGTAATGTCATTTGTTTGTCAATATTGATCATTTAAGAGTATTTATCATTAATCATACAACTTTAACTTCACATTAATAATGACAATTGTTTATCATCTTTATCGAGTATACTATTACGATTAGTGGGGTTTAGCTGCGTGTTAACCTTGCTCAATCATCCATTTTAAGTAAATTGTATTATATCTCAAAATAATACTCTTAAATATATATAAAATTTATTTATGTATATAAATATATATACACTGGAGACCTACATACCTCATTTTTATCTAAAGTTCGTCGAAAAGTTCACTGGAGACCCGCCGGAGACTTGTTGGGCAGTTCGCTGGAACCCTCACCAATGAAGTTCTCCAATCAGCAGCAATTTTGGTACCAATCGAAAGCTCTTTTCATCAAAAATCCAAAAATCATATTTGTCCCAATTGTTAGAGCTCACATGTGCCTAATTTTACTCAAAAAGATAACTTATGCGAAACTCCTAAGTTTTGATTTTTAACTTGCCGACAACCAACGACAGCCAATTTCTCTAAACCCAAGTACCAGTAGATAGCTCTCGTCGAGGAGAAGCCATAGGTACTAAGTTTCTCAAATTATATAGCTCATATGACCAGCAATTGCAAGAGTAATCTCCAATGATGAAACTTTCACTACTGCCGCTCATTTCACTTTTCTCCCTCATATCTCTTCCAAGAACTTAAATTGATGGTTCCAATGAGTTTTCCTAGCTCACCTGATGCTATCGCTGGAATCTCATTGAAAAATTTCACCGAAAAGTCATCTTGTAGGAAACGAGGTAAATTATATTAAAATAAAGGCATGGTAGAAGGATATCATCTGTACATATCTAATTTTTCTAATAAATATTATAAATAACCATGAAAAATTATTTATAATAAAATTTTTTTTTTTACAAGAAGTTACATATTTTTAAAAACTATGCATCACTCATGTAAATAAAAATTATAAAGAATAATATTATAGAAGTTATTACATCATTATATAAATGGTTTGATATAGTTTATTCTAATGAAAAGATGGTCAAAAGTGCTCTTTAGAAGTCATAAGAAATTAAAATTAAAATTAATCGATACATAATAATGACTCATATAAATATGAATTATGTAGAGTGAGAAATTCCTAATTTAGATATGGTAATAAATTTTCACATAAAAAAATCAAATAATAATAATTAGGATTTAAATTTGTTGAGAAACAATAATCTTTTGTCAAAAACTCCGCTGAATAACATTTGTTAAAATGAACAAATGGTTATTAAGAAGCTGTTGGTTGTGAAAAATCATTCACTCCTTCCCTCCCTTCTTGCTCACTAACTGCGGCAATTCTATCTTTAGTGGTAGAAACATACTCCCACACCGAATGTTTTAGTGACAATAGATCTTCATCCCTTTAAAATGTGTTGTCTATCAACACGGAGGATAAAGACTGAGATCATCTCGACCAATCCCATCAACTCCATCAACCACAAGATGAGTGAGAAAAATGAACATTCTGTTGTCTCATCCGGGAAGCAAGCAAGAAAAGATGATAGCAAGGGTAGCGGTAGTCGTAACAAGGAACCAAGCCACGACACCATTACTACCCATATGCCCCATGAGATAAAAGAAGGGGAGACATATGATAAAAGTAGGTGTGGCTATAGCTTAGGGTTTCCTCCACTGATATCGACAATCGGGAAGGTGGGGAGGCCTAAAGTGCAACTCAAGTCATTCAGGGATGATGGGAGGCTTGTGTTTAAAATGGTTAGAGCTCCGAAGCAGCAATTCTTGCAGGCTACAAGGGAGAATGGAAGATTGATGCTCCACTTGGTCGATGACGATGAAACGCAAGAGGGTAGTTCTATAAGTGCAGAGGAGGAGACTAATCTAACTGGAAAAAAAGATAACTAAGAGAGCAACTTCAGATATCATGAAATTTTTTTACTTCTAGGTTATTTACTCCTGATGATTTAGGCACTCAATAAATACTGATCACTAATAGTATTTACTATTCATCATGCAACTTTTCCTTCACATCAGTAATGTCATTTGTTTGTCAATATTGATCATTTAAGAGTATTTACCATTAATCATACAACTTTGCCTTCACATTAATAATGTCAATTGTTTATCATCTTTATTGAGTATACTATTACGATTAGTGGGGTTTAGCAGCGTGTGAACCTTGCTCAATCATCCATTTTAAGTAAATTATATTATATCATAAAATAATACTCTTAAATATATATAAATTTTATTTATGTATATAAATATATATACACTAGAGACCTACATACCTCATTTTTATCTAAAGTTCGCCGAAAAGTTCACTGGAGACCCGCCGGAGACTTGCTGGGCAGTTCGCTTGAAACCTCACCAATGAAGTTCTCCGATCAGCAGCAATATTGGTACCAATCGAAAGCTCTTTTCATCAAAAATCCAAAAATCATATTTGTCACAATTGTTAGAGCTCACATGTGCCTAATTTTACTCAAAAAGATAACTTATGCGAAACTCCTAAGTTTGGATTTTTAACTCGCCGGCAACCAACGACAGCTAATTTCTCTCAACCCAAGTACCAGTAGATAGCTCTCGATGAGGAGAAGCCATAGGTACTAAGTTTCTCAAATTATATAGCTCGTATGACCAGCAATTGTAGAGTAATCTCCGACGATGAAACTTTCACTGCTGCCACTCATTTCACTTTTCTCCCTCATATCTCTTCCAAGAACTTAAATTGATGGTTCCTGTGAGATTTGTATTTTTGCATTAGGGGTAATCTTGTAATAAAATAATATGGTCTTATTTGTAAAAATTACACGGATTTTTGAAGTATATAATTTTTATATGAAAATTATACCATCAGATAGGATTTTTGATAAGGAATCCAACGGCGCAAACGGATCGTAATTTGGACATCGTTTGATTGGTCAAATCCTTGAATCTAGGATTGATCCAAATGGACGGACGAGATTAAATCACTTAAATGGACGGCCCAGATTAGATTTCATTAAACCAATAGATGAAGCGGGTTAGCGGGTTAGTGATAAGCGGGTTCAGTAATTAAACCCGACCCGTTACCAAACCCATTTTACTTAACTTCTTCTTCTTCCTCTCCCACCCGCGACACTCTCTCTCCTCCCCTACTTCTTCTTCGCGCAGCTGCGATGACGGAGCATTTTGGCGATAACGGTTGGAGGTCTTCCCGGATGATTTTTTCCGTGAAATTTCAGACACAACTTCAGGTGAGCTAGGAGAACACATTTGAACCATCATTTGCAAGTTTTGGTGGAGATTTGAGGGAGAAAAGAGGAGAGAAGTAGAGGGCAGCGAAAGTTCGTCGCCGGAGCTTGCTCCGGCGATTGCCGGCCATTCCGACCACGGAACTTCGCAAACTTGGTACCTATGGCTTCTCCTCGACGAGAGCTTTCCATTGGTACCAGAGTTGAGAGCTGTTGGCCACCGGTTGGCCGCCGGCGATCTAAAAACTCAAAATTAGGATTTTCGTCCAAATTGATTTAAATGGTAAAATTGATTGCGTGTGAGCTGTAAAAATTGGGGCAAATATGTTTTTTAGAATCCTCATAAAGAGAGCTTTCGATTGGTACCTATATTGGGGCTGATCGAAGAACTTCACCGGCGAGGGTTCCGGCGAACTTTCCTGCGAGTCTCCAGTGAACTTTCCGGCGAACTTGAGATAAAAATTAGGATGATTCTAGGATTCGTTTTAAGAGTATTGGTGAAGACGGATTTGTAAAATTATTATTAGATTGAGAATTAAAATTCGTTGAAATATTCATAGGAAAATTGATAAGCAAGCACGAGGATACGAACGCTTGCGATACGAATTAAAACATGCTTATGACATTAGGATCAGGTGAGTGTTTATTCTCTGGACAGAATAAACGAAATAGTTCTCAATGTTTAGTCCAGGAGAATTATAGTCCCTTTGATTATTTATATTTGATATCCTTTGGCTCTCTTGCTAGTTAGTATTATCCTGATTATGATCATGAATGAGTTATGAGTAATCCTTAATATCCATGTTTGATACTCTTGTTACTTGATTCATTTTAAGTATTATACTATGCTTCTGTTGACTCCTGATCTAACATATGCATCTGTTTAATTTTTCGTGATACTATTTCACTTAAAAATGTGTATGACTAGCATGATATTATACTGGATAGTGCTATAGGCACTTTTCACTGCAGTGATAGGTTATTACACTATTAGCACTCCCATGGGCCACCTATGAGGAGGGGCGTGGGACGATAGTGCTCGAGGTCAGGATGGGAGGTTGGGATACTCCTGACTAGTTTTTATTCTGGATTAGCTATGGATACTAGGTAGCGACATCCAGTGGGCAACCCAGGGGGAAAGGGGGCTTTGTTTATCTATTCTTGCACTTCTATTATGATCTGGGTACCTTATGATTCATGATTCCTCCCTTAAGGTGACAGTTGTCTGCAGCAACTGTATTTTGATTATGCCAGCCCCAGATATTGTATCATTTGATTCTTGATTACTCATTTTGATTGGCTATTGCACACGAATAGTCATATGATTCTATTCTTGAGACTTTATTATTTTATGTTCTCAGTTTTATATTGTTTTCTATTCAACTCACTGAGTACGGCGTTACTCACCTTGTAGGGGAACTCATTTTTATTTTTCAGGATCACAGCAGGAGAGAGACTGAAAGATATCACAGTGTATAGCCAGGCACCTGATTTCTTTTGAAAGGTAGGACAGTTCTATCTTTGTTTTGTGTGTATAGAGATCCACTGGCTAGGTACTTTGTATAACCTTGGGCATGTACCCATTTTGATTGTAAATTACTTGTATATAATGCCACTGTAGTAAAGATTTGGTTTTAGTAATATATGCTTTTAGAGTTATATTGATCTGTTATCCAAGTTCTCTCCTTCCATAAATAGAGGGGATATACATCAGGTACGCTTAGTGGGTTCCCATATAGTTTCGGGAGTAAACTGGGCTATATATGGAGTTCACTGCGGTCTGCCACGTGCCCTAGGGGAAGGTACGGGGCGTGACAGATTTTGGTGGTATCAGAGCAGGTTCATACTAGAGCATATGTATATCCTGACAAGATCATTTGAGAACCTGGGTATATTAAAATACCATTTACATAAACTTTTTAGAAATAATTCATTTTTGAATATAAGGAGTCCAGTGGATCTCAATTAAGGATCAGTCTAGTGGCCCTAGGATATATGTCGTATACGTAACATTAATGATAATATTCGTGCAGGATATTCAGAATGCAGCCAGAGCATAGTCATTCAGGTGATGAGGCATCACATGGACAGGAGGGTTCCTCTGCTTCCCATTCAGTACCAGTAGAGGGTGGCCAGGCTACACCACCTGTTGCGGGAGGAGTCACTCTGACGGATGAGCAGTTTCAAACACTCCTTAGAGCGATTCAGACTCAGACTGCACCGGTACTGGCTCCCGTTCCACCAGTGCAGGCACCCGTTGTTGCTTCTCAGACTGATTTACTAAAGTAGATCAAGACAGCTTGACAATTAGGCTGTTACAATTTTGAGGGATCTAGAGACCCAGAAATAGCTCACAAATGGTTACAGAAAGTTTCAAAGACTGCTAGAGACATGAGATTGACAGGCGCAGACACTATCAGACTAGCAGCTCAGCTATTGGAGGGTGATGCACAGGTTTGGTGGGAGTCCCTTAGTGCTAGTGGAGCTTTACCTACTACCTGGGAAAGATTTATAGATATCTTGAACAGGGAATACTACACTAGCTTTTATAAGGATCAGAAGAGAGAAGAATTCTTTGCACTACGACAGGATCATAGGTTAGTATTCGAGTTTGATACTGAGTTACGGGCTTTATCAATATTTATCCCAGAGTATGCTCGAGATACTGAGTATATGCGTAGCAGATTTAGAAAGGGACTGAATACAGAGATTAGAAGGTTGTTGGTTACTTCTACCATTGTTAGTTATCATTAATTAGTGCAGATGGCTGTGGAGATTGAGCAGTTATCCCCAACACCTTCTAAGGATAAGGAGATTTCGCAGGAAAGAGAAAGTCAGGATTTTTCAGTCCTACATTCCAGAGGAAAAGTACGATAGTTAAGGGATCGCAAAGAATGAGAGAATCATCTGGTAGTGCTTCTAGATCACAGGCTTACCCTCGAGCTTTACCCATTCCAGATTCTGAGTCTCAGGTCCGACCTATGACTAGAGATACTTGCAGAAATTGTGGTAAGAATCATTCTGGAATCTGCAGAGCTCCCCTGAGATGTTTCTATTGTCATCAGCTAGGGCATTATCGTAGTAACTGCCCAAGACTAAACAAAGAGGTGACAGTAGAAGTAGTGGGATGCCCAGACGAGTACCAAGTGGTAGGGGATCGACCACTCAGGACAGACAACCATCTGGGGCAGTAAGAAGCTATAAAGCAGATCAAGGAAGTAGTGTTAGAGGGACACAAGGTGGTTCTGGGATTCCACCTCGAGTGCAGACCAGGATCTTTGTTAGTTCGGATAAGGAGGCTGAGGCCAATCCAGACTTGATCACAGGTACTTTATAGCTTTTTCAGCATACTGCTAGAGTACTTATTGATAGTGGTTCTCATAGATCTTATATTAATCCTGAGTTTGCACAGTTTAGTGACAAACCCTTAGTTCCTTTGAAACCTGAACTTGTCGTATGCACCCCTCTAGGAGAACAACTTCTTGGAAATACGATTTATAAAGACTGTGAGATTATGTTGGGGGATACTATATTACTAGCAGATTTAATCCCCTTAGATATTATAGATCTTGACTTAATACTGGGGATTGATTGGTTAGCCCGACATAAAGCCACAGTCAACTATTTTACTAAAGAAGTGATATTCTTAAGGAAGGGAATATTTGAGTTACATTTTACCGGAAATCGTCGGATCCTATCGACTTGTGTAATATCAGCGCTACGAGCTTGGAAATTAATAAGGAAAGGATGTGTAGCCTATTTAGCTCATATAATAGACACATCCACCTCTGGAACCAAGCTGGAAGAGATATCGGTGGTGCGTGAATTCTCCGACGTATTCCCAAAGGAGTTACCAGGTGTACCACCTGATAGGGAAGTTGATTTCTTTATTGAACTACAACCAGGAACTCACCCTATCACGATTCAACCATATAGAATGGCACCTGCAGAACTCAGTGAATTGAAGGTACATTTACAAGAATTATTAGATAAAGGATTTATCAGACCAAGTACCTCACCTTGGGGAGCACCGGTATTATTTGTAAAGAAGAAGAATGATACCTTAAGATTATGCATTGATTATAGACAATTAAATAAAGTGACTATCAAGAATAAATATCCTTTGCCGAGAATTGACGATTTTTTTGACCAACTACAAGGAGCTAACGTATTTTCAAAGCTTGATCTCAGGTCGGGGTATCATCAATTGAGAATCAAAGAATCAGATATACCTAAGTGTTACACCCTCAACTAGGACCCAAAGACGAACCTGCTGCAGCTGGAGGTGCGTTCAAAATAAGGGAGAGGCACCAGCTTCGGACGCTTCGCCAACGGACGCGACTCTTGGAAGAAATATAAATATCCATCGTTCCGCCAAGTGGGACATCGAAGATTTCTAGGAGAGAAGAGAGATTTGAAAGCTGTAAACATTGTAAAGAGAGTGCCCGGCGAATCTTCATTGCTTCGACCGGTGGGAGGAGGTTTTACTGGAGCTAATAAAAGAGCATTCCTTTCCTTCTCCAAATTCCTCTATTTTCTCTGTGATTCCTCTATCTTTTTCCCGATTCCTTTGTTTCTCTATTTCCGCAATCCAGGCTGGTGGACGATCGAGCAATCGCCCACGCCGCACTGATCCCTCCTCTCCAGTCGACAGGAAGGAGTAAAAATTGATTGGTGTCATTTTGGTATCAGAGCCAGGTTAGAGAGATCGAGAGAAAGCAGAAGCAACAACTCTTATAACGATGGTGAACAAACAGCCAAGAACCATCGCTAGCTTCGATCAGCAAGACGCTTGAGGAAGTAGATCAACGTCTTACGTTGCTGGAGGTAAGAATCGGTGGCTTGGAGATCCCGAGCGAAGGGGAAAACAACGCAGGGTCCGTTCACGAACGACTTGAAGACCTGTACATGGCAATTGAAGAACTGCGACAAAAGGTCGAAGAACATCCTGTACCGGTGAGTCAACTTTCGGAAGACGGAGCGCAAATGATCCCCTCCTCCCAACTCCTCTCCATGGAAAAATTCCAGGATGAATTGGAGAAGGTCCGGGAAGAAATCCAAACCAACAGTTCAGCCCGTCAAAGGACGAAAGTCAAGATTCCGGAGCCAGAAACCTACGTTGGAGAAAGAAACACCAAAACTCTAGAGAATTTCATATGGGATATGAATCGATATTTCAAAAATACAAGGATCCCAGAGGAAGACAGAGTACCTACCGCTGCAGCGTATCTAACCGGAGATGTGAAGCAATGATGGAGAGTCAGGTGCGAATCTCCCGATGGTGACGAGATGGTGGAACCAGAAAGTTGGGCGGACATGATCAATGAACTCCGCCAACAGTTTCTGCCCATGAACGCCGCCTGGGTCGCACGTAAGAGACTAAGGGATCTATGCCAGAATTGCTCCATCCGAGACTATATCCAGGAATTGAACGGCATAACGATGGGCATCAAGGACATGGGCGAGTCGGAGATGCTCTTCGCTTTCCTCCAAGGATTGCAGCCGGGGGCACAGAACGAGCTACTCCGACGAGGAGTCAGCACGCTGCGTGAAGCCCTCACTGCAGCCGAAAGCATCATGGACTTTCGGATGAACACCAACCCCTCGCAAACTGAAGAAGGACGAGGAGCGCGGCATGCAGCCCCACGACAAACCAATTTCGAACGGAGGAAACACCCGACAACAGCGACACCCCGACGAAGCAACAACACAGGTGCCACCCCATCAAACTCATCGTCCACTCAGCGAAGTGGATGCCTACGGTGCGGAGGATGCCACCTGACCCGTTACTGTCCAGAACGACGGGGAAAGGCCGCCGCTGCCGTCGCCACTAAGGAACACGAAGAAGAGACCCCTTCTTCGTCCGCCCCGGCTAGAGCAAATCCCATACAACGGCTGAACGCCGTATGCGCCGAGCCAGATCCAAAGCTCATGTATGTGCACCTGCACGTCAACGATCGCCCATGTGAAGCGATGGTGGACACAAGAGCCACGCACGATTTCATGAGAAAAGAACTAGCAGGGAAGTTGGGATTGGAAATCAAACCCAGCAAGATGAAGCATCCCGCGTTATAGGGACTGTCCGCCAGGTACCCATTCAAGTCGGACAGTGGAAGGGACGAACGGACATCACCATTGTTCCCATGGATGACTTCAATTTCATCCTAGGAACAGAGTTCTTGCAGAAGTCGCATACAATGGTCGCCCCACACCTGGGCGTATTAATGACGATGGACTGCAAACAACCAGGATTCACGCCTGCAACAGCTGCAGGAGAGCCGGTGGAAGAAGCAGACTCCTCTAGAAAGGCGCTCCTCTCTGCCATACAACTTGCAAGGGATTGCGGAAAGGGGAACTCACTTATGCAGCAACAATTCAGGAAAAGGAGACCCTTTCCACCGATAGCCACCCGACCTCACCAAAAATCGCAAAATTGTTGGAGGAATACAAGGAGATAATGCACAAGGAATTGCCGAAATCTCTCCCGCCACGAAGAAAGATGGACCACCCCATCGACCTCATCCCAGGTGGGCGACCCCCTGCGCAAGCACCTTATCGGATGGCGCCCACCGAGCTCGCCGAACTAAAGAAACAACTCGGAGAGCTGCTCGACGCCGGCCTCATCCACCTATCGAAGGCGCCCTATGGAGCACCCGTTCTCTTCCAGAAGAAGAAGGATGGGAAGCTAAGGATGTGCATCGATTACCGGGCACTAAACAAAGTGACCGTGAAGAATCGATACCCCATCCCCCTCATTGTCGATCTTTTCGATCAGTTGGCACAAGCCAGAATTTTCTCTAAACTTGATCTATGATCTGGTTATTGGCACGTGCGCATTGCAGAAGGAGATGAATCGAAGACAACTTGTGTGACATGGTATAACTCCTACGAGTTCTTGGTGATGTCCTTCGGCCTCACCAACGCTCCCGCAACCTTCTACAACCTCATGAATGAGGTTTTCCATGAATATCTGGATAAATTCGTGGTGGTATACTTAGATGACATTGTCATCTATTCAGAGACCGAAGAAGAGCACCTCCGACACTTACGCATGGTGTTCGAAAAATTAAAACAACATCAGCTATTCGTAAGGGCGGACAAGTGTGAATTCGGACAGGAGACGATTCTCTTCCTTGGCCATAAGATCGGCCTGGGGAAGGTGCAGATGGACGACGCCAAAATACAGGCGATACAAAGTTGGCGGCAACCCACAAATCCAATGGAACTTCGTTCTTTCTTAGGCCTTACCAACTATTACATAAGGTTCGTCAAGGGGTATTCGCAAATAACAGCACCCCTCACGGATCTGTTGAAGAAAGAACAGAACTGGGATTGGGCGGAAGCATGCGAACGAGCATTCAGAACATTGAACGAGAAGATGACCTCCGAGCCCGTTCTTGTGCTACCCGATTTCAGCAAGCCGTTCAAGGTGATAACAGATGCATCCGATCGCGCCATGGGTGGGATTCTGATGCAGGAAGGTCACCCCGTTGCCTTTAAGAGCAGGAAATTAAACCCAGTCGAACAAAGGTACAGTGCCCACGAGAAGGAGATGCTCGCCGTGGTTCACTGTCTTCGTACGTGGCGAGTGTATCTCCTGAGCACCCCCTTCATCGTCCGGACAGACAACATCGCCAACACCTTCTTCCAAACCCAGCCGAAGTTATCTGCCAAACAGGCGAGATGGCAAGAACAGCTTGCCGAGTATGATTTCTCTTGGGAGCATCGGGCGGGGAAGCACAATCAGGCTGCCGACGCTCTCAGCCGAAGACTACACGCCATAACAAGGGTGCACGGCGACATGGTCGACAGATTGCAGTCCGCTGCCAAGGAGGACGCCCACTACCAACGCCTCCTGAAACAGGTGGAAGTGGGAGAAACCCGACGCTATTGGAAGGACAGCGCCGGGCTGCTGAAGACACACGGGGAAAGAACAGTCGTTCCCCAGGCGGCAAAGTTGCGGAAAGAGTTGATGAGCGAGTGCCACGACACCGCATGGGTGGGGCACCCCGGAGTCGAGCGCATGCTGGCCCTCCTTCGACGAACCTATTACTGGCCGAAGATGGAGGATGACGTAGAGAGCTTTGTTCGAACATGCGACATTTGCCAGAAGGATAAGACCGAAAAATCCAAGGCAGCCGGGCTCCTTCAACCTCTTCCAATTCCCTCGCGGCCATGGACGTCTATCTCCATGGATTACATAAAATCCTTCCCCAAGATAAACGGATATTCTGCTGTGCTCGTGGTGGTGGATAGATTCAGTAAATTTGCCGTCTTCATCCCAACTACGGAGCAGGTAACAGCGGAGCAATCAGTCGAACTATTTTTCCATCATATAGTTTGCTACTTCGGCCTTCCGGAAGACATCATCAGTGACCGCGATGCCAGATTTACCGAGAAGTTTTGGACCGAAGTGTTTCTGCGGCTGGGGACAAAGCTTCGATTCTCCACGGCCAACCATCCCCAAACGGATGGGCAGACTGAAAGAATTAATGCGCTGCTCGAAGAATATCTTCGGCACTTTGTCACCACCAGCCAGAAGAATTGGGTAGAATTGTTGGAGACTGCACAAATTCTGCTACAATACACATCGGAGTTCCGCCACCGCCAAATCCCCGTTCAAGATGGTCTACGGCCAGCAACCTTTGAACCCCATCGAATTGACGAGGGCCTCCATTGAAGACCGGTGCCCTGCTGCTTCCAAATTCACAAGGGATCGGCAGGAGCAGTGGGAAGAGGCGAATGAGAACTTGGAGTGGGCCTCCCATCGCATGAAGAAATATGCAGATCGACAGCGACAACATCGGGAGTTCCAGCCAGGCGATGAGGTCCTGTTAAAACTCACGCCTCAGATGTGGAAGAGGGCGCGGAGGACTCATGTGCACAAGGGATTGATTCTGAAATATGATGGACCCTTCAAGGTTGTCAAGAAGGTCGAAACGGTTGCCTACCAGCTAGAGCTCCCACCTCGCCTTCGGATTCACCACACATTTCACGTTAGTTCGCTCAAGCCCTTCCATCGAGACCCAGATCCAACGAGGCAACAACAGGTGCGGGCTCCTCCCACAATAACCAAGGAGTTTATGAAGAAAGCAGAGAAGGTCCTTGGGAGAAGAATCGCCCGACCTTCTGGCCATACAGAGTACCTTGTCAAATGGAAGGATGCCTCGTCGGAAGAAAACAGCTGGGAGCGGGACGTGACGCTGTGGCAATTCGAAAAATTGATCCAACAATACTTAGATCAGGAAGCGTCAGGGACGTCGTCTAGCTTAGGTGGGGGAGAATTGTTACACCCTCAACAAGGACCCAAAGACGAACCTACTGCAGTTGGAGGTGCGTCCGAAACAAGGGAGAGGCGCCAGCTTCGGACGCGTCGCCGACGGACGCGACTCTTGGAAGAAATATAAAAATCCATCGTTCCACCAAGTGGGACATCGAAGATTTCCAGGAGAGAAGAGAGATTAGAAAGCTGTAAACATTGTAAAGAGAGTGCCCGGCGAATCTTCATTGCTTCGACCAGTGGGAGGAGGTTTTACTGGAGCTAATAAAAGAGCATTCCTTTCCTTCTCCAAATTCCTCTGTTTTCTCTACGATTCCTCTGTCTTTTTCCCGATTCCTCTGTTTCTCTATTTCCGCAATCCAGGCTGGTGGACGATGGAGCAATCGCCCACGCCGCACTAATCCCTCCTCTCCAGTCGACAGGAAGGAGTAAAAATTGATTGGTGTCACTAAGACTGCCTTCAGGACCAGATATGGACACTATGAGTTTGTAGTAATGCCTTTTGGGTTAACGAATGCCCCAACTGCATTTATGGATCTAATGAATAGGGTATTCCATCCATATCTGGATAAATTTGTGATCGTATTTATTGATGATATTCTGATATATTCACCTGGAGAAAATGAACATGCTGAACATCTGAGAATTGTGTTACAGACACTGCTAGAAAAGAAATCATATGCAAAATTCTCCAAATGTGAGTTTTGGTTGGAAGAAGTGAAATTCTTGGGACATACCGTATCAGGAAAATGTATTATGGTTGATTCAAGTAAAGTAGAAGCAATTCTGAAATGGGAACGACCCAAAAATGTTACAGAAATCCGTAGTTTCTTAGGTCTAGCTGGATACTACAGAAGATTCATTGAGGGATTTTCTAAAATAGCTGGACCACTTACCAGACTCACACGAAAGGAAGTGAAATTTTATTGGGATGAAGAATGTGAAAAGAGTTTTCAGAAACTCAAATATTGTCTTACTTCTGCTCTAGTTCTGACATTACCGAAGCCTAATGAAGATTATACAGTATATAGTGATGCTTCCAGACAAGGACTAGGATATGTATTGATGCAGGAAGGAAAAGTTATTGCTTATGCATCCCGTCAGTTAAGGAAGCATGAATTAAATTATCCCTACCTATGATTTGGAACTCGCAGCAGTAGTTTTTGCATTAAAGATATGACGACACTATTTATATGGAGTTCGATGCCATATTTTTACCGACCATCAGAGCTTAAAATATATTATGACTCAGAAAGAGCTAAATTTGAGATAGAGAAGATGGTTGGAGTTAATAAAAGATTATGATCTAGTAATTGAGTATCATCCAGGAAAAGCTAATGTGGTTGCAGATGCATTGAGTAGAAAATCAGTTACGTTATCTAGTATCTCAGCCACTACCTTACCTCAGCTTACGGAATTGAAATCTTTGGAAGTTCAGCTAGATTATGATAAATCTAGTGAGATACTAGCTACATTTATTGTGCGACCCACACTTCACGAAGAAATTCGGGTTTTGCAAAGCTCAGACGAGGAACTGAGTAAAGTATTTCAAAGAGTACAAACAGAAGAAGATATTGAGTTCAGGATAAGGGACGATGGATTATTAGTATATCGAGACAGAGTCTGTGTCCCGAATAAAGTTGAACTCAGGAAGGCTATTCTGGAGGAAGCTCATTCCTCGGCATATGCAATGCACCCGGGAAATATAAAAATGTATCGCACAATAAAAGGAAGTTATTGGTGGCCAGGCATGAAGAAAGATATTGCAGATTATGTAGCTAAGTGTCATATATGTCAATAAGTTAAAGCTGAGCACCAAAGACCGGCAGGAAAGCTACAACCATTGTCAATTCCTGAATGGAAATGGGAACATATCACAATGGATTTTGTGATAGGATTACCTCGCACGTCAAGTAATCATAATACAATATGGGTAATTGTGGATAGACTTACGAAGTCTGCTCACTTTCTGGCAATTCATAATACTTATTCATTGGATAAATTAGTCAGAATCTATATTCAAGAGATTGTAAAGCTTCATGGAGTTCCCATTACCATTGTCTCTAATAAAGATCCTAGATTTACTTTCTGTTTTTGGCCAAAGATACATGAAGCTTTGGGGACAACATTACAGTTTAGCACAGCTTTTCTCCCCAAACCGATGACCAATCAGAAAGAACAATTCAAACCTTGGAAGATATGTTAAGGGCTTGTGTAATTGAATTCCAGGGAAGTTAGGATCAGCACTTACCGTTGATTGAATTTGCTTACAATAATAGTTACCAGGCTAGCATCGGAATGCCACCCTATGAAGCTTTATATGGGAGAAAGTGCAGAACACCGTTATGTTGGGATGAAGTTGGAGAAAGAAACATAGAGGGAAATGAATTGATTGAAATTACGATAGAAAAGATTAAGATTATCAAGGAAAGATTAAAAGTAGCCCAAGATAGACAGAAAAGTTATGCAGATAACTGAAGAAGAGAATTGGAGTTTCAACCTGGGATATGGTTTACCTGAAAGTAGCTCCATGGAAAGGAATTATACGGTTTGGAAACACAGGCAAGTTGAATCCTAGATATGTTGGACCATTCAGAATCATTAATAGAGTTGGTCCTGTAGCTTACAGATTGGAGTTACCTCAGGAGATGGCGAGAATACACGATGTATTTCATGTATCGATGCTGAGGAAATGTATTTTGGACCCTGAACGAGTACTAGAAACACCCCCGATAGAGCTTGCAGATAACTTAAGCTATAAGATACAACCTGTGCAAATCCTAGAATGGAAAAAGAAAATTTTAAGGAATAAGGATGTATGGATGATTAAGGTGTTGTGGAGAAGTGCACAGGTAGAAGAAGTCACTTGGGAATATGAAGAGTACATAAAGAGGAAGTATCCTCAACTGTTTCAAGTAACGATTTAAACTAAATTTTGAGGACAAAATTTCTTTAAGGGGGTTAGGATGTGAGATTTGTATTTTTGCATTAGGGGTAATCTTGTAATAAAATAATATCAAGGTCTTATTTGTAAAAATTACACGGATTTTTGAAGTATATAATTTTTATATGAAAATTATACCATCTGATAGGATTTTTGATAAGGAATACAACGGCGCAAACGGATCGTAATTTGGACGTCGTTTGATTGGTCAAATCCTTAAATTAAGGATTGATCCAAATGGACGGACGAGATTAAATCACGTAAATGGACGGCCCAGATTAGATTTCATTAAACCAATAGATGAAGCGGGTTAGTGGGTTAGTGATAAGCGGGTTCAGTAATAAAACTCGACCCGTTACCAAACCCATTTAACTTAACTTCTTCTTCTTCCTCTCCCGCCCGCGACACTCTCTCTCCTCCCCTGCTTCTTCTTCGCGCGGCAACGACGACGGAGCGTTTTGGTGATGACGGTTGGAGGTCTTCCCAGACGAATTTTTCCGTGAAATTTCAGACACAACTTCAGGTGAGCTAGGAGAACTCATTTGAACCATCATTTGCAAGTTTTGGTGGAGAGAAGTAGGGGGCGGCGAAAGTTCGTCGCCGGAGCTTGCTCCTGCGATTGCCGGCCATTCTGGCCACGGAACTTCGCAAACTTGGTACCTATGGCTTCTCGTCAATGAGAGCTTTCGATTGGTATCGGAGTTGAGGGCTGTTGGTTGCCGGTTGGCCGCCGGCGAGCTAAAAACTCAAAATTAGGGTTTTCGCCAAAATTGATTTAAATGGTAAAATTGATCGCGTGTGAGCTGTAAAAATTTGGGAAAATATGTTTTTTAGAATCCTCATAAAGAGGGCTTTCGATTGGTACCTATATTGGGGCTGATCGAAGAACTTCGCCAGCAAGGGTTCCGGCGAACTTTCCGGCGAGTCTCCAGCGAGCTCCGGCGAACTTTCCGGCGAACTTGAGATAAAAATTAGGGTGATTCTAGGGATCGTTTTAAGAGTATTGGTGAAGACGGATTTGTAAAATTATTATTAGATTGAGAATTAAAATTCATTGAAATATTCATAGGAAAATTGATAAGCAAACACGAGGATACGAACGCTCGCGATACGAATTAAAACGTGCTTATGACATTAGGATCAGGTGAGTGTTTATTCTCTGGACAGAATAGATGGGATAGTTTTCAATGTTTAGTCCAGGAGAACTATAGTCCTTTTGATTATTTATATTTGATATCCTTTGGCTCTCCTGCTAGTTAGTATTATCCTGATTATGATCATGAATGAGTTATGAGTAATCCTTGATATCCATGTTTGATACTCTTGTTATTTGATTCATTTTAAGCATTATACTATACTTCTGTTGACTCTTAATCTAGCATATGCATCTGTTTAAATTTTCGTGATATTATTTCACTTGAAAATGCGTATGACTAGCATGATATTATACTGGATAGTGCTATAAGCACTTTTCACTGCAATGATAGGTTATTATACTATTAGTACTCTCATGGGCCACCTATGAGGAGGGGCGTGGGACGATAGTGCTCGAGGTCAGGATGGGAGGTTGGGATACTCTTGACTGGTTTTTACTCTGGATTAGCTATGGATATCAGGTAGCGACATCCAGTGGGCAACCCAGGGGGAAAGGGGGCTTTGTTTATCTATTCTTGCACTTCTATTATGATCTGGGTACCTTATGATTCATGATTCCTCCCCCTGAGGTGACAATTGTCTGCAGCAACTGTATTTTGATTATGTCAGTCCCGGATATAGTCTCGTGTGATTCTTGATTACTCATTTTGATTGGCTATTGCACACGAATAGTCATATGATTCTATTCTTGAGACTTTGTTATTTTATGTTCTCGGCTTTACATTGTTTTCTATCCAACACACTAAGTACGGCGTTACTCACCCCGTAGGGGAACTCATTTTTATTTTTCAAGATCACAGCAGGAGAGAGACTGATAGATATCACAGTGTATAGCCAGGCACCTGATTTCTTTTGAAAGGTAGAACAGTTCTACCTTTGTTTTGTGCGTATAGAGATCCACTGGCTAGGTACTTTGTATAACCTTTGGCATGTACCCATTTTGATTGTAAATTACTTGTATATAAGTGTATGCCACTGTAGTAAAGATTTGGTTTTAATAATATATGCTTTTAGAGTTATATTGATCTGTTATCCAGGTTCTCTCCTTCCATAAATAGAGGGGATATACATCAGGTAATCCAGGTTCTCTCCTTCCATAAATAGAGGGGATATACATCAGGTACGCTTAGTAGGTTCTCATATAGTTTCGGGAGTAAACGGGGCCATATGTGGAGTTCACTGCGGTCTGCCACATGCCCTAGGGGAAAGTACGGGGCATGACAGTTCCAATGAGTTTTCAAAGCTCACCTGAAGCTATCACCGGAATCTCATTGAAAAATTCCACCGAAAAGTCAGCTTGTAGGAAACGAGGTAAATTATATTAAAATAAAGGCATGGTAGAAGGATATCATCTATACATATCTCATTTTTGTAATAAATATTATAAATGATCATGAAAAATTATTCATAATAATTAATTTTTTTTTACAAGAAGTTACATATTTTTAAAAACTATGCATCACTCATGTAAATAAAAATTATAAAGAATAATATTATAAAAGTTATTACATCAGTATATAAATGGTTTGATATAGTTTATTCTAATGAAAAGATGGTCAAAGGTGCTCTTTAGAAGTCATAAGAAATTAAAATTAAAATTAATCGATACATAATAATGGCTCATATAAATATGAATTATGTTGAGTGAGAAATTCCTATTTTAGATATGGTAATAAATTTTCACATAAAAAAATCAAATAATCCTAATTAGGATTTAAATTTGTTGAGAAACAATAATCTTTTGTCAAAAACTCCGCTGAATAACATTTGTTAAAATGAACAAATGGATATTAAGAAGCTGTTGGTTGTGAGAAATCATTCACTCCTTCCCTCCCTTCCCGCTCACTAACTGCGGCAATTCTATCTTTAGTGGTAGAAACATACTCCCACACCCAATGTTTTAGTGACAATAGATCTCCGTCCCTTTAAAATGTGTTGTCTATCAACACGGAGGATGAAGACTGAGATCATCTCGGCCAATCCCATCAACTCCATCAACCACAAGATGAGTGAGAAAAATGAACATTCTAGTGTCTCATCCGGGAAGCAAGCAAGAAAAGATGATAGCAAGGGTAGCGGTAGTCATAACAAGGAACCAAGCCACTACACCATTACTACCCATATGCCCCATGAGATAAAAGAAGCGGAAACATATGATAAAAGTAGGAGTGGCTATAGCTTAGGGTTTCCTCCACCGATATCGATAATTGGGAAGGCGGGGAGGCCTAAAGTGCAACTCAAGTCATTCAGGGATGATGGGAGGCTTGTGTTTAAAATGGTTAAAGCTCCAAAGCAGCAATTCTTGCAGGCTACAAGGGAGAATGGAAGATTGATGCTCCACTTGGTCGATGACGATGAAACGCAAGAGGGTAGTTCTATAAGTGCAGAGGAGGAGACTAATCTAACTGGAAAATAAGATAACTAAGAGAGCAACTTCATATATCATGAAATTTTTTTACTTTTAGGTTATTTCCTCCTGATGATTTAGGCACTCAATAAATATTGATCACTAATAGTGTTTACTATTAATCATGCAACTTTTCCTTCACATCAGTAATGTTATTTGTTTGTCAATATTGATCATTTAAGAGTATTTACCATTAATCATACAACTTTGCCTTCACATTAATAATGTCAATTGTTTATCATTTTTATTGAGTATACTATTACGATTAGTGGGGTTTAGGGGCGTGTGAACCTTGCTCAATCATCTATTTTAAGTATATTGTATTATATCTCAAAATAATACTCTTAAATGTATATAAATTTTATTTATGTATATAAATATATATACACTGGAGACCTACATACCTCATTTTTATCTAAAGTTCGCCGAAAAGTTCACTGGAGACCTGCCGGAGACTTGCTGGGAAGTTCGCTGGAACCCTCACCAATGAAGTTCTCCAATCAGCAGCAATATTGGTACCAATCGAAAGGTCTTTTCATCAAAAATCCAAAAATCTTATTTGTCCCAATTGTTAGAGCTCACGTGTGCCTAATTTTACTCAAAAAGATAACTTATGCGACACTCTTAAGTTTGGATTTTTAACTCGCCGGCAACCAACGACAGTCAATTTCTCTCAACCCAAGTACAATAGATAGCTCTCTTCGAGGAGAAGCCATAGTTACTAAGTTTCTCATATTATATAGCTTGTATGACCAGCAATTGCATGAGTAATCTCCAACGATGAAACTTTCACTGCTGCCGCTCATTTCACTTTTCTCCCTCATATCTCTTCCAAGAACTTAAATTGATGGTTCCAATGAGTTTTCCTAGCTCACCTGAAGCTATCGCTGGAATCTCATTGAAAAATTCCACCGAAAAGTCATCTTGTAGGAAATGAGATAAATTATATTAAAATAAAGGCATGGTAGAAGGAAATCATCTGTACATATCTCATTTTTGTAATAAATATTATAAATGACCATGAAAAATTATTCATAATAATTAAATTTTTTTACAAGATGTTACATATTTTTAAAAACTATGCATCACTCATGTAAATAAAAATTATAAAAAATAATATTATAGAAGTTATTACATCAGTATATAAATGGTTTGATATAGTTTATTCTAATGAAAAGATGGTCAAAGGTGCTCTTTAGAAGTCATAAGAAATTAAAATTAAAATTAATCGATACATAATAATGGCTCATATAAATATGAATTATGTAGAGTGAGAAATTCCTATTTTAGATATGGTAATAAATTTTCACATAAAAAAAACCTAATTAGGATTTAAATTTGTTGAGAAACAATAATCTTTTGTCAAAAACTCCGCTGAATAACATTTGCTAAAATGAACAAATAGATATTAAGAAGTTGTTGGATCCTACCGCGAGGGGACTTCGGGGGTTCCTCACTGCACATCATCATCCCGACAGCAGCATTTGACCTCCAATTCTATGCGTGCACATTGGTTTACTTTATTTTTCTTTACTTTAAGTTGTGTATATAGAATAATAATGATGGAGGTGGAGAGAATCGAATTGAGGTCTGCACTAGTGAAATATTATTAAATTCTAATTTTCTAGATATTATATGATGATGTTGTTTTATGGTGCTTTGCTTTTAAATGTGGATTTGATGGTGTTATTTTAGTGGGGTTATGATGAGTGTTTCATGGTGCTTTGATTGATGAGTTGATGATGTGGTTTGCTGAGTTTTTCATAGCACTTTAATGACTTGGAATTTGGTGGTTGAGTTTTCATGGTAATGATGAGTTGTTGATGCTTATGGTGAGTTTCTCATGGTTAGTCGATGAGTTGTTGATGATGGTATTGTTTTGCTGAATTTTCTTGATGGTGTGATGTTGTTATTGGTGATTGGTGGTGGTGTTTTTAATTGTTGTTAATGGTTTTGATTATGGAGAATTTTCGGGTTATGTTGTGTATTGTTGATTCTAATGATTATGTGGTTTTGATTTTTGGATTTAATGGTGGTGATGACGGTGATATTGATTTGGTTATGGATTTAATGGTTGTGATGTTGATTTGATAATTGTTAGTTGATCTTATTCGGTTGATGGTTATGGATGATGTTGTTTGATGAACTTTTATGGTAGTTTGATGATAATATTGTTGTTGTGGTTTGCTGAATTTTTCTTAATGGTTTGCTGATGGTGTGATGTCGCTATTTGCTTCATGGTGTTGATGAGTGGTTGGTGATGTAGATTTGGTTTTGAGGATAATATTGCCGAGAGGTGTTTTGATGATGTTGCCTTGTTGCTTGGTTTGGTAGTATTGGATGTTTGGGTTTGGTTGATGGAGTGATTGAATTAATGGATTGTCATTAATGGTGGTGAGTTGTTGCTGTTGAATCTTAGTAATAGTGTGGTTTCGATGTTGGTGAGTTTTTATGATGAGTGATGTGGTTTAATTTTGGTTGTGAATTGTGAAGATGGTCTTGATATTGTTGCTGATGGTTTTTGAATTGTATTATCCGTGATGGTAGGTTATATATATTGTGATGATTGATGTGAATTTTTGATGATGTTATTATGGTTCGTTATGTGGTAGTGTTGTTGATGGATCGTTTTGAATTATTGATTTAATGGAAATAATAGCTTTGATGGTGATTACATGGTATTTTCATACATCGGTTTTGGTGGTTGACGTTGTTTTACGCGGTGTTGTTTTTGGATGTGAATTAGGGTGAGTTCTTAATGTGATGGGTTATGGTGAATATAAGAATTTGGTTGATTTATGCTATCGCCCCCACCATCTTCCTTCTTCTCACCTATTGTGACATCCTTCTCATTTTCCTGTCTACTTTCTCTCTTTTTCTCTTGATCCATATAATGTGTTAAGATAGAGAGAGTTAAAGTGAGGTTTGCACTAAGGAAAGTTATTATTAATTCCATATAGTTGATGATGATATAGGACATGGAGTTGAAAAAAAATTAAATAATGGAGTTGGAATTGTTGTTAACTTGGGGTATGAGTTGACCTATGAAATTAAGAGATTTGAAGTATTGGACTTGAGTAGGAAGTTGGGTCCAATAGTTGAAGTGCATCATTTATTTTGGATTAGATCAAATGAATCACATAAGTTGAGTTATTAGTGATCAAATAATTTCTATCATATTAAATCATAAGGATTTTATTTTAAATAAAATCTTTATTATTTTAGAGATCTTGCTCCAACTTGAGAGCCGTGTATTATTGATATGTCTGGATTGGTTCTGGAGTTCAGATCCCCACACAGGTGCGTTGGTTCATCAAATGTAGGATTTATTCAAGCTAGGAATTCCTGCCGATGTAGGAAATATCTCGGGTGCCTCAAATATAATAAAATGAAATGCATGATATGATTATATATACATATGAATAAATGCATGTTATGCTTACTATGATATTATCTAAATGCATGATGGTATGATTTACCTTGTCTAACATGCATGATCTGCCACATTTACCATGCTACATATTCAATATGTCTACACATCTTGTCCTGCCTGCTATATTATTTCTCTATGCTATGATAGCACAACTACCATGCAGATATAGATAAGAATAATGACATGTTAGAAACTATTAGGAGACATTACTAGAAATTCGATAGGAAGGGGTACTGCTTGCATACCTCTTTTGACCACTGCGTACCGCCGATGGTCAGAATGGTGATGCTCCACCACATACCACTCCCGAGGCTATATGTAGCTTAGATACTGGGAGCTGGTTGGGAAATGGGCCAGATAAACTCCAAGGTCGCATAGACCAGATAGCGGAGTGGTCCATACCCGGATACTATTACCCGCACGAGTGACGGTTGGGCGTCACCGTGATAGTCCTGATATGGCTAGCGGGGATGAACCTTCCAATGATTCAACAAAAATGTGGTCGAGGTACCTCAAACCCATTGTGCGGATTGACGGTCAACTCGGCTAACATTGATCGCTTTTGAGTTGGGACGGGGATTCTCTCAAGCCTTGGACAGTGGATCCGTAGACCACACGGCTATCATCCTAGACGTTCTGCAGACGATCGGATGAGTAGTCCGGATCCTAGGGTTATTATTATAATTTCGGTTAGCCGTGACCGATGATATATTAAGTTGAGGTGACCCTACCTACGGTCAGTGTGTAGTACTACACAGAATGTCGTTGCCCTTACGGAGACGGGGGAGGAAGTAGGGGCGCGATGTTTCGCTGGGACGGGGTGTAGGATCGACCAGCGGGACAGTAGAGAGAGATACACGGTCACCCGATCTCTCCGCCAACATCAGTGCAGCGGGCCTAGGTAGAGACATAGAAGGACACCGCACTGATGGGCTAATGGGAAGTCCTCGACGGGGGAATTTCACTAAGCATAGACTGGCAGCCCGAGTCTTGAGATTGATAAACATAGTACACCGTGGATGACATTCCGATGATATTGATGACATAGTTACTAGAGACAGCTTAGGTGACATCTAGTGTTACACATTTCGTATATACTTATTTGAATTTACGATATGCCTCACATGTATCATATGAAAATGACAAATAAATAAACCAAGGGCATCCTAGATTAATCCTCCTAGCCTTTGATTTCCTTATTCGGTTTCAAGCCGTAATTTCGCACTAGGCCGTAAGGCTGAGCACACCACTTTTCCCCGTGTGTGCAGGTGCGTTAGATATTTGATCGAGACGGTGGCGAGAATGAGTCCTTCGATGAATTCATCTTTATTTATTGATATCATTATCTTAGAATTGTAGTAGGTTTATCGGGACTGTGTTAGAAATATTGAGTTAGATATTTTGTATATATATTCCATTGTGTAAATGATGTATCTGGATTGTATGTATCAATTTGATGCCTTGTATGGGTCCGTTGGGCTCATACGGCGGTTGCCACGTGCCCGACAGTAGGGTCGGGGCGTGACACATATGATAAAAGTAGAAGTGGCTATAGCTTAGGGTTTCCTCCACCGATATCGACAATTGGGAAGGCGGGGAGGCCTAAAGTGCAACTGAAGTCATTCAGGGATGATAGGAGGCTTGTGTTTAAAATGGTTAAAGCTCCGAAGCAGCAATTCTTGTAGGCTACAAGGCAGAATGAAAGATTGATGCTCCACTTGGTCGATGACGATGAAACGCAAGAGGGTAGTTCTATAAGTGCAGAGGAGGAGACTAATCTAACTGGAAAAGAAGATAACTAAGAGAGCAACTTCAGATATCATGAATTTTTTTTACTTTTAGGTTATTTCCTCCTGATGATTTAGGCACTCAATAAATATTGATCACTAATAGTGTTTACTATTAATCATGCAACTTTTCCTTCACATCAGTAATGTCATTTATTTGTCAATATTGATCATTTAAGAGTATTTACCATTAATCATACAACTTTACCTTCACATTAATAATGTCAATTGTTTATCATCTTTATTGAGTATACCATTACGATTAGTGGGGTTTCGCGACGTGTGAACCTTGCTCAATCATCCATTTTAAGTAAATTGTATTATATCTCAAAATAATACTCTTAAATATATATAAATTTTATTTATTTATATAAATATATATACACTGGAGACCTACATACCTCATTTTTATCTAAAGTTCGACGAAAAGTTCAGTGGAGACCCGCCGGAGACTTACTGGGCAGTTCGCTGGAACCCTCACTAATGAAGTTCTCCAATCAGCAGCAATATTGGTACCAAACGAAAGCTCTTTTCATCAAAAATCCAAAAATTATATTTGTCCAAATTGTTAGAGCTCACATGTGCCTAATTTTACTCAAAAAAATAACTTATGCGAAACTCCTAAGTTTGGATTTTTAACTCGCCGGCAACCAACGACAGCCAATTTCTCTCAACCCAAGTATCAGTAGATAGCTCTCGTCGAGGAGAAGCCATAGGTACTAAGTTTCTCAAATTATATAGCTCGTATGACCAGCAATTGCAAGAGTAATCTCCAACGATGAAACTTTCACTGCTGCCGCTCATTTCACTTTTCTCCCTCATATCTCTTCCATGAACTTAAATTGATGGTTCCACTGAGTTTTCCTAGCTCACCTGAAGCTATCGCTAGAATCTCATTGAAAAATTCCACCGAAAAGTCATCTTGTAGGAAACGAGGTAAATTATATTAAAATAAAGGCATGGTAGAAGGAAATCATCTGTACATATCTCATTTTTGTAATAAATATTATAAATGACCATGAAAAAGTATTCATAATAATTAATTTTTTTTACAAGAAGTTACATATTTTTAAAAACTATGCATCACTCATGTAAATAAAAATTATAAAGAATAATATTATAGAAGTTATTATATCAGTATATAAATGGTTTGATATAGTTTATTATAATGAAAAGATGGTCAAAGGTGCTCTTTAGAAGTCATAAGAAATTAAAATTAAAATTAATCGATACATAATAATGGCTCATATAACTATGAATTATGTAGAGTGAGAAATTCCTATTTTAGATATGGTAATAAATTTTGACATAAAAAAATCAAATAATCCTAATTAGGATTTAAATTTGTTGAGAAACAATAATCTTTTGTCAAAAACTCCGCTGAATAATATTTGTTAAAATGAACAAATGGATATTAAGAAGATGTTGGTTGTGAGAAATCATTCACTCCTTCCCTCCCCGCTCACTAACTGCGGCAATTCTATCTTTAGTGGTAGGAACATACTCCCACACCCACTGTTTTAGTGACAATAGATCTCCGTCCCTTTAAAATGTTTTGTCTATCAACATGGAGGATAAAGACTGAGATCATCTCGGCCAATCCCATCAACTCCATCAACCACAAGATGAGTGAGAAAAATGAACATTCTGGTGTCTCATCCGGGAAGCAAGCAAGAAAAGATGATAGCAAGGGTAGCGGTAGTCGTAACAAGGAACCAAGCCACGACACCATTACTACTCATATGCCCCGTGAGATAAAAGAAGGGGAGTCATATGATAAAAGTAAGAGTGGCTATAGCTTAGGGTTTCCTCAAGTCATTCAGGGATGATGGGAGGCTTGTGTTTAAAATGGTTAAAGCTCCGAAGTAGTAATTCTTGCAGGCTACAAGGGAGAATGGAAGATTGATGCTCCACTTGGTCGATGACGATGAAACGCAAGAGGGTAGTTCTATAAGTGCAGAGGAGGAGACTAATCTAACTGGAAAAGAAGATAACTAAGAGTGCAACTTCAGATATCATGGAAATTTTTTACTTTTAGGTTATTTCCTCCTGATGATTTAGGGACTCAATAAATATTGATCACTAATAGTGTTTACTATTAATCATGCAACTTTTCCTTCACATCAATAATGTCATTTGTTTGTCAATATTGATCATTTAAGAGTATTTACCATTAATCATACAACTTTGCCTTCATATTAATAATGTCAATTGTTTATCATCTTTATTGATTATACTCTTACGATTAGTGGGGTTTAGCAGCATGTGAACCTTGCTCAATCATCCATTTTAAGTAAATTGTATTATATCTCAAAATAATACTCTTAAATATATATAAATTTTATTTATGTATATAAATATATATACACTGGAGACCTACATACCTCATTTTTAGCTAAAGTTCGCCGAATAGTTCACTGGAGACCCGCCGGAGACTTGCTAGGCAGTTCGCTGGAACCCTCACCAATGAAGTTCTCCAATCAGCAGCAATATTGGTACCAATTGAAAGCTCTTTTCATCAAAAATCCAAAAATCATATTTGTCCCAATTGTTAGAGCTCACATGTGCCTAATTTTTCTCAAAAAGATAACTTATGCGAAACTCCTAAGTTTGGATTTTTAACTCGCGGGCAACCAACGACAGCTAATTTCTCTCAACCCAAGTACCAATAGATAGCTCTCGTCGAGGAGAAGCCATAGGTACTAAGTTTCTCAAATTATATAGCTCGTATGACCAGTAATTGCAATAATAATCACCAACGATGAAACTTTCACTGCTGCCGCTCACTTCACATTTCTCCCTCATATCTCTTCCAAGAACTTAAATTGATAGATCCAATGAGTTTTTCCAGCTCAGCTGAAGCTATCGCTGGAATCTCATTGAAAAATTCTACTGAAAAGTCATCTTGTAGGAAATGAGGTAAATTATATTGAAATAAAGGCATGGTAGAAGGATATCATCTGTACATATCTCATTTTTATAATAAATATTATAAATGACCATGAAAAATTGTTCATAATAATTAATTTTATTTTACAAGAAGTTACAAATTTTTAAAAACTATGTATCACTCATGTAAATAAAAATTATAAAGAATTATATTATAGAAGTAAACCATAACTACATCGGTTTCTATATATTGTTTGAAATAGTTTATTCTAATAAAAAGATGGTCAAAGGTACTTTTTAGAAGTTATAAGAATTTATAATTAAAATTAATTGATACATAATAATGACTCATATAAATATGAATTATGTAGAGTGAGAAATACCTATTTTAGATATGATACTAAATTTTTACATAAAAATATCCAATAATCCTAATTAGGATTTAAATTTGTTGAGAAACAATTAGTTGATCATCAATCCATACAGTGGGTTTGAGGTCCTTAGACCACATATCATGCTCATCGACTTGACCATTTATATAGCAAAACCATAATTTTTAAAATTAATCTAGTGTGAAAACACATCGACGAATTCTTCATCAACATCATATAAATAGAATGCCGCCATGGATAATTATTTATTCTTCAAAATTGGATATTTTAGCATTAAAAGGATATTGAGATCTACCTACTCATCATGAATACGTTTAAAGCAAAAGTCTTGATTCTTAATGCTTATTTGGAGTCAAAAACAAATCTCCCTCATTTGCCCATAAATTTTGCCTTTGTAGATCATTAGTTCTCCCTCATTCATGGAAGAAAAGGTCAAATTCTTTTAGTTTATTTGGAGTGTTTTGCCTTGTAGATCATTAATTCTCCCTCATTCATTGAAGAAAAGGTCAAATTCTTTTAGTTTATTTGGAGTGAAAACTCTGAATATCACTTGAGCAAAACAATAAAAATCATGCTACTAGACTAAACACCCTGATGGAAATGAAAATGACATCTACGGCAAAGAAAAAAGGGAGTTGTGAGAATTAAAATCAGAACCTCTCAAACCCTAAGAGAGAATCATACTACTAGACCAAACAATCTCTAATATATACAATCATCATCCAAATTCTATGATCACTTAGTAAATAGTACAATCATCTTTTAAATATAGACACTAAAATACATTTCACCAGCAAAGATTAACTAGTAGATAAAAAATACAACGCGATTCTCCAACAAAGATTAAAACATCAAAATGATGTGGAGGAGAAGTAACAAATGGGGAGTTAAACACTTATAAGAATTAAACTCCCGACCTCTTATACCCTAAGCGAGAATCATACCACAATACCAAACATCTTCTTATCTATTTAGTCATCATACGTATTCTTTATAATACAATATCTATATATCATAATACAATATAGGTTGGAGTTCTCCAGGTAGAGTTCAAGAAGCTCCATTCCATGACAAACCAAACCTCCAATGAGGGCAAATGCATCATGCTCACCCTTTCCCGACATGAGCATCATCAGTTAGAAGTTGCAGGAGGAGCTGACAAACCTATGAACAAAATTCAGCTACCACGATGGTCTGCACACTGCATCGTTAGTCAACTAGCACATACCGGATCCAAAAGTCATATTCCGGCACAAGGAATGCAGAGCCCTTGAAAATTTCATCTGAGACATGAACTAGTACATCATGGCAACCATTTTCGGCGAAGCAGACAAGGATCCAACTGCAGTCGCCTTCCTCTACGATGATGCCAAACAATGGTGGTGCATGAGGTACAATACCCCTGGCTACGACAAGTGCATTGAGCCAGAGGACTAATGCATCATGCTCCCCGTTCCCCGACAGAGCTCCAATCGCTCTTTGGGCGCAACTGCTACCGCAAGTTCATCGGAGGTTATTTCAAAATCATAGCACCACTTACGGACCTCTTGGAGGACCAAAGGTGGGAATAAACTGAGGTGTGTGAGTTTACCTAACAGTAGCTGAAGGTATGCATGATGTACAAGCCCATGTTGACCCTTTTCGATTTCAGCAAGGCATTTGAGATCATCACTGATCCATCTGATTGAGCTCTTGGCAGCATATTGATTCAAGACGGTCACCCGTTGACGTGCGTGAGCTGCAAGCTTAATGGCATGGAGTAGCGCTATAATGCACACGAGAAGGAGATGCTAGCCATGGTGCACTATCTCCAGGTTTGGCATATCTATCTCCTCGATAGCAGATTCTTGGTGTGCATGAAAACATCGTCGACACTACTTCCTGGCATAAACCAAGTTATCAGTCAAGCAGGCTCGGCAAGCCCATCTATCATGAGCCGACCCACTATCGGATATGGCAACCGCATAAGAGTTAAGAAACTCAAACAAGGTTTATAAATTTTACTCTATATTTTTCACAATGGCTACACATGTATAACTCATGATATTTAAAACATCAAGATAACAATGGGTATTAATTGTACCATTACATCATTTAACTAACACAGTCCATCTTATAATAATTGAGTCTCAATAGTCTATCCTCCATCAATAAGCTTCTATTGTTTTTGCATCAGCTCCAAATCTACCCCGATCCTCTATCTGTCACCTGAGTGTTGCAGCCCAGTAGCTACAAATAGGAGAAACTCTCAAGCAAAGTAATAGGCAAATATAATATCATGTCTTGAAGTATTGACAGTGTAACTAAGCATATCAATAGAACCTTGCATATAAAACAACTAGGAAATAAGCATGCATAGCATAGTAGATATTCTAAACATTTGTCTTGTATGACTAAGTTCATATAAGTATACTCCTACGGGCTACCATTTTATGCTTAAGTAGATCCTGATCGAGGATCATTCCTAAGTCCATCAGTGTCAATCTATGTCTCTCCCTAGGCTCGTTAAACTGATGTTAGCAGAGAAGACGGGTGACCGTCATTCCTTCTCCATTTAGTCTTATTAGCCGTATACCCATGCTGCACTCTAAGACTGTCATATCGTGCATCTCCTATAGACCCTGTGATACGATAAACCATGTAGCGCTACACTTCTGCCCCTCGATAGGATCACTATGGTTAAGTTACGTTCTCAGCACGACCATTGGAATCGACACATATAATCTCCCCCCATGGTTTAGACTGCTCACAGGGCTGCATACCTAAATGAAGCATGTACTGTGTTCACAAATCTTCTGTCCTAGGCCTAACAAAATCGATTCCCCTTTCCCCACTCCCTAACCTTCGGTGATACCCTAGGTAGAGAGTATCGGTGTACGGCGGAGACTGCTCCTTCCTCGGCTCCATCTAAGCTACAAGTTAGGTTGGGAATACCTCCCACTACCCATTGTAGGACAATCACAGTGGTACCCACCACCGTGAGGGAATTACAATGTATGTAGGACTGTGTTTCTCCTAGATTTTGATGTCACTAGGGTTTATGTGGTCCTCATCTAGGTGTTTTCAAGACTAAGTTATCCTCAGTTGATGTGTCGACTATTTAACTAGTCCCATCACACTGACGTTGGCGGAGATAACCAGTGACCACGGAATCATCTCCTTCCGATCTCAAAAGCCATACCTCAGCCCGCACTTTGAGATCTTCACATATGTGTCCCCCAGTAAACCACATTATGCGACTAATTCTTAAATTTGTTATTATATTCAATGTATTCCATGCCACTGACCAGAAGAGTTTGAATCGGTGCAGTGGTTAACCTGATTTTAATTATTGGAAACTATATTTGCATTTAGGGGTCCATTGGAACTTAGCATCTTTTCTTGTAAGCTTCATCATCGGTGCCGCCAATCATGAGAAATCCTAGACAAAGCGTTGGTAATATCCCGTAAGTCCAAGGAAACTGCGTACTTCAGTGGCATTCTTTTGTTGTTCCCATTTTGTGATCACTTCTATTTTACTTGGATCTACTTGAATTCTTTCATTGGTGACAATATGGCTAAGAAAACCGACTTGATTTAGCCAAAAATCACATTTGAAAATTTTAGCATATAACTTATTTTCTCGCAGTATCTGTAGTGCTTTTCTTAGTTGCTTAGCATGCTCTTCATTATCCTCTGAATAAATGAGGATATTGTTTACCCTCTATGTCACGCCCCGACCCTACTGTCGGGCACGTGGCAACCGCCGTATGAGCCCAACGAACCCATACAAGGCATCAAAGTGATACATATAATCCATACACATCATTTACACAGCGGAATATACATTTTAAACATCTAACGCAACACTGCTAACACATTCCCGATAAATCTACTACAATTCTATGATAAGTATTGATCAATAGAAATAAATTCATCAACAAACTCATCTTCATCAACCCTCATGATCGATCATCTAACACACCTGCACACACATTGAACGTGATGTGCTCAGCCTTGCGGCCTAGTGCGAAATTACGGCTCGAAATCGTAGATAGGAAATCAAACACTAGGGGGAAGTACTAGGATGTCTTTGGGTTTATTAATTATCAATTATTAACTTTTTGGTGTATATAACGTCAATAACAAAGTTGAGTTCTAACTGTTTGTGTATATCTGTATATGTTCCTAATTGTCATCTATGTTGAACAACATGTCTATCACTAGTAAAAGTCATCTATGTTGAACAACTTGTCTGTCGCTAGTATATGTCATCTATGTTAAACAACATGTTTATCGTTAGTATATGTCATCTATGTTGCATAACGTATATGTATCTCTAGTATATGTCAACTAGAAGTATTTGTCTTTATGTCAAGTGCTTCTGACTGCCAGCCTACGCTCAGGGGATATCCTGATCAGGGATTCCCATAAGCCCATCCGTGCCGTAAATGTCTAGGTCTCTGTATATGCCCGCTGCACGGATGTTGACAGAGAGATCGGATGATCGTGTATCTCTCTCTATTGTCCCGCTGGTCGATCCCTACACCCCGTCCCAACAAAACCGGTTGCTCTTGTACCTTTCCCCTTGGAATCACAGTACGGTCACAACCCATCATGTAGCGCTACACAACTGTCCGTCGATAGGGTCACCTCAATTAACAAGTCCTCGGCCACGGCTAGCCGAATTAAGTATTAACCCTAGGATCCGGACTGCTCATCAGATCGTCTGCAGAACGTCTGGAATAGTAGCCATGTTGTCTACGGATCCACTGTCCAAGGCTTTAAGGAAATTCACCTCTTCAATTCAATAGTAGTTGATGTTAGCCGAGTTGAGCTCGCATCCGCACAATGGGTTGTGGCTAACTCGACTACATGCCTACTAAATCATTGAAAGGGTTCATCCCCACTGGCCATTCCGGGACTATCACAGTGACGCTGAAACGTCACGCGTGCGGGTAATTATATCCGAGTATGAACTTACTCCACTTTCTGGTCTATCTTGACCTCGGAGTTAGTCTAGTCCATTTCCCAACCAACTCCTAGTATCTGAGCTGTTTGTAGCCCCAGGAGTGGTAATAGTGAGTGAACATCACTATTCGAACACTAAGGGTTCGATTTATTATCTAGGGTGCGTTACTACTAATACACCGTCACAATTCGTGATCTAGTGATGTCCCTAGGAGGTGCTAGTATCATACCTATGTCTCTATTTAAACTAGAGTGTCAGGTAATTATTCATGATACTACCTCCAAGTAGTGATTCAACTTTAGAATCCATATTTTATCTTTTTTAGCAAGGTATTCGCATATCATATAATATCAAGGAAGAATAAAGCAGTATGTAAAAGAACTTAATAAAACATGTTAAATATTAGATAATATACTCATAACATATAATTCATGCTATATAAATAATATTATTCTAGCATGCATGATATCACATATTTAGTAATCATAGCATTTTATTATTTTCAAGGCATCCAAGACATTCCTATAAAATCTTTTTAAGATTTTCCCTAGGCTGAATTAAATCCTACTGCGATGAACCAATGCACCTGATAATGTAGTTTGATCTTCTTCGGAACCGACCGTGTTCGTACTTCCTTTAATCGTTTCGGAAAGATCTTCCTATTATAAACAAAGTTATATTTAGATATTTGCTTTACATACAATTTATAATTAACCTTGTTCATGATGTAACAAATCATCTTCCTATGTTGTTCTCCTCTAGGCATGAAAGAACCTTAATTAGTAGTCTCATAAAGTCCACGTCAATAACTTCCAAATTTCCTCTAACATTACTATATAATAACTAGTTAGCTGGAATTCAACAATACTTCCCTAGTGCAAACCTAGGAGAAGAGGAGAGTATTATAGGAAAATGAGAAGAAGGTGGGGGAGATAGCATGAATTTAACAACAACAATAGATAGTATGAATTACCTTGATTCCTCGCGCGTCAATGGATGCCGCCGCTCCCAAGCAATGTTGGTCGCTGCTTTGGACGTTCCCTTGCATCTACTCCAGCAACGTCAACGGCGTGGACTGGTTCACGCTAACCATTTCGCTCCGAGTCAGAGGACCGGTTCGACCAAGCAGGTTGTGTTAGCTGAAGATAGATCACGTGGAATGCATATGGTTCGCGTACACTTACCTTATGGTCCGCCCACTCAATTAATTTCTCACCTAGGTCCCTCCAACTTTAATAATCATTCCAACTAGGTCCTTGATAAAAATTTATCAAATTATAATTACATCCTTTTTGATCAAAAAAATTGAGCATAATATCACCATTTTAGTTCTAACTTCGTCATTCGAATCCTAGTTCCACTCAATGATTCTTTAACCTTGTTTTCTTCAAATCTAAACTTAAGAAAATTTTTATTTTTACTTATTATTATTTCATTAATTAAACCACCTAAAGGTGGGGGTTTACACTCTATATTTGCAAATATCTGTCATGTCACTCCTCGACTCATTTATCGAGCATGCAGCAACCGTCGTATGAGTTCAAAGGACTCATACAAGGCATTTATCGATAAATATAGTCCACATATATCATCAACTCAGTTGATAATACATTCAAATCAACTAACTCAACACTATTAATATAGTTCCAATATACCTACTATAATTATATGATAATGATATCAGCAAATGCAATAAATCAATTGATAGCCTCTTCTCCGACAACTATCTCAATTGATCATCTCGTCCTCATTGACAACCTCTTGTCTGTGCAATCATTATCTAGATTCTTCGACAGGTAAGCATCTAATCACCTAGTTAAGAGCTCAATCGTCATCCAAATATAGATTCTTATTTTGAATTATTTTGGTGTTCTATATTCAAGTCAGGTGCAATTCTCATTTTGTATTATTTTGGTGTACTACATTTTCCAAATTTTTTATTACACTACATTAAAAAATATTTGGGACTCTAGATTAGATGGTTGCGTGTTCAATTCATATTGGGTTCAATTTTCTTTTTGATTTATTTTGATGTTCTAATTGTTTAGAATTTTATATTAAGCTTCATAGAAAAATAAATGGATTCTTGGCGCAATGGTAGCATTTTTAATTCAAGATTAGAAGGTTGTTTGTTTGACTTATGTCACGTTGAATTCTTGTTTTAATTTATTTTGGTGATTTTTAATTTTTTAAAATTTTAAATTTGCGGTGCAATGGTAATGCGTTTGACTTTAGATCAAAAGATTGTGTGTTCCATTCACGTTGATTTCAATTTTTATTTTCATTTATTTTGGTGTTCTAATTTTATCAAATTTTATATTACAATAAATGGAAAAATAATTGGATGTGTGGCAGAATGGTAGCGTGTTTTACTCTAGGGCAGAAGGTTGCATATTTGATTTGATTCCAATTTTTGTTTTGATTTATTTTGGCATTTGGTTTTTGCCCACTTGTATATTACCCCATATCAAAAAATGATGGTATTTGTGGCACAATGGTAGCACATCTGACTCCAGATTAGAAGAATGCGTGTTTGATTCATGTCAGGATCAATTCTCATTTAGAATTATTTTGGTATTCTACATTTTCCATATTTTATATTACACTACCTTGAAAAATATTTGGATATATTGTGCAATTGTAGCTCATTTGACTCTACATCAAAAGGTTGCATGTTCAATTCACATCGAGTTAAATTCTTGTTTTGATTTATTTTATTGTTCTAACTCTTTAAAATAGTACGAGTACCCCTCTGGCTAGAGTAATTGAGCTCTATATAGGAGGATTATGAGGTCTTGGGTTCAAGACTCATTAAGTTCTAAAAATAAACCATTTAAAATAGTAAAGCACTCAAAATCAAAATGGTACAATTCCAATTTTAATTTATTTTGGTGTTCTACTTTCTCTTAATTGTATTTTACACTGCATAAAAAATAAATGGATTTATGGAACAATGGTAGCATGTTCAATTTTAGATTTGAAGGTTGTGTCTTTGATTTATGTCAGGTTCAATTCTTGTTTTTATTTTGTTTTTGTGTTCAATTCTTGGCTAAAATTTGAGAGCCTAATTCGATGTGGTTTCGTCGGAGCATTGACGGGAAAAATGATCGTCGTCGCCGTCGCCGCTGCAGAAGAGGAGAGAGAAGGAGAGAGAGGAAGAGGGAGGAGGTCGCGCGCGCTCGGTGGGAAAAATGAAAAAAAAATATTTTTTTTATTTGTTAATTAAAATCTTAAATCCTAATTAAATCTTAATTGTTTAATTGATCGATCAAACGACGTCCAAATCATGATCCGTCTACGCCGTTGGATTCCTTATCAAAAATACTATCTGATGGTATAATTTTCACATCAAAATCTCATACTTCAAAAATTTATATGATTTTACAAATAAGCCCTTTAAAGAATTTCTTTTACGATTAAACCCTCCAAATACTAAAATTACTCTATTGCTCTTATTCAAAAATCACGGGTCTCACAACCTACCCCCCTTACAAAATTTTTGTCCTCAAAATTTCTGATCGATTTCGTGATGGAGAGATTACTCTCCCCCTTAAAAATTTGTAGTCCTCCACAAATAATTTCTTCATATATCAAAGTACGATTGCATTATGGCAAGTTCTAAGATTAAAATAAAATGAGATACTCAAGATATGCATCTATATAATGGGTCATCAATTGCCAAGTCCAAGTCAACAAAAATTATGTTGGCATCATCAATAACTATGATCGATGATAAATAAGTAGATCATTTATATTTCCTTTAAAACAATAACCCCTTTCCAAGGTGATACCACTTTAGTTATCATATACTTATTGGTACTAAGATATAAGATCTGCATTTTATGGTAGCTCAACTAAATGACCCACGTGACAACATAATATATATCATGATATAGGGATCCACTTTAGTTGTCACTATACTATGGATCATTGTAGTCATATTTGGATCCTCACGAGCATCCATCTTTTTCAACACAAAGAGGTATGTCTAGGTACGCAGTGATCTCCTCTATAAGTGTCGACCTAATTAAGAGCAAGCCTCCCAGTTCGTGGCAGGAAATGTAGGCCGAACTTAACCAATACTTGAGTTCATAAAAGTCCTAATAGGATCTAAAACTGAGTTTGATACGGAATTTATAGATCATACTTATATGATGATATAAAATTTGATATGAAATATGCTATATCCTATGTAAAAGGATATAATAATAAAAATAACAAAGTAGACTCTTGATATATAAGGACTTCATCAAAGTCTATAGATGCATAAATATTATAGTTATAACTAAGCTGCTATACGCACAGGATACGAGCTGCAGCAGTAGTGACTGGAGTAAGAGAGGTCAATAGTACATGCAGCTACTAAGGATATCATCATGTGCATCAACATGTGTTGGAGAAATCAATATGCAGAAATATCAACATGCACATCAACACATGCTAGAGGTTTAAGAAATTTACAATATCCAAAAATTAGAGAAGATATGAAAAGTAAGGAAGTAAAGATACTACAAAATCTGCAGGCAGTTGAAATTTGAGCTGCAAATATAGAATTACTGCCAACTGCATTGACTGAATAAGACTGCAGAGAAAGTCTGAATCTATATAACAATACTGATGAAAATATAGGAATCTGAGCTGCAAAAATACTAAGTGAAGAACTGAGCTAAGCTGAGGGAGCTCTAGAAATAAAAAGGAGTAAAGAAATCTACCAACGATGGATAAAAATTGAACTAAGGACATTTGACCAAGGAAGTAGCTTCGCAAAAAGGGAACTGCAAACTGCAAAAAAGGAATAAAGAAATAACTGTAAAGAAAATTATAGAAATATTTGATAGAATTTGGATTCAGAAAGGCCACTAAGCAGAATTAAAAGAAGCAGATAAAAGAAATCTGCTTGGCTAATAAGTTGGTCCTATATAGGATATACGAATTAAGCGAAAGCTACTCAAGCTCCAAAAAGAAATTGATAGATAGAAGAAAATAGTAGGAAACAGCTGCATTGAATGCATAGAAGGCTAGTGGTATGCTGATGACAGCTATACCGACTATATTGACGCATCAAAATATGAAATGAAGGGAGGAACAATAAAGAATTTACATTTAGGAAGCCAGTCCACATGACCGCAGATAAATCTGAAATGAATATGAAATATCAGAAGTTGAGAAATGTAAGATGAAGCAAGCGGTAAAGCTGAGCAGCAAAAATGAAGTCACAGAAATATAATAAGTGAGCATCGAAGCTGCAAAAACTAAGAAAATGTAGAAAGTTGTAGCATGCACAACTAGAAATGTCATGCAATATACGCCAGCTGAATTTGTGAAATGGAGTTGCAGATAGGGTGTAGAGCTGCAAAGAGAGTATATGTAGAAAGCTACAAATATTATGCATAGAGTTGCAAGTGTTGGGAGTTGACACTAATATGATAATTGATGGTGGTCAACTTCTAGTTGCAACTTAAAAATCATGATGACGATCCAAGATGATCAACATATACACATAAGATTCACATGTATATAAATAATTAACTCAAATGAGAGTAAGGTCATAGATGATTTCAATTTATTTGATACAGATCCATCCACAACAAATTTATGAATCTGGAATAAAGTCCATCTAAGAGATCCGAGTAAGAGTTAGGTTCAACCAAATTCAACTCATACGTAAGCCAGCTAAAAATATCGATAGATCTTTCTTTAAGCTTAATGGTCTTTCGTAGATAAATCTGATATAAATTCTATAATCCAGATCTTAAATGAACGTTCAATATCAGTTATTTCCAAGATCTAGGAAATGACTAAGGCAACGATTTGTATGGAAAATTTTCATGATCGACATCAAGATGTAAAAGGGTGTATAACTGGAGATAATCTACCTAGATTTCTATATCTCCAAACTGATCATAGATTTAACCTAAGATTCAAAATTTCAACTTTCTAGAAATCATTTATACCCACGATAGTCAATATGATCATAACATCAGATTTCACAATCTGATAAGATAATTATAACCCGCGATATAAGCAAGAGTTAACAATATCACACGTGCTCAAATGTCGTATAATAACACATGTGCTAACTCAAGTAGGAAGGTCCACAGAATAATATGATAATGTACTAATTGTTTAACTAGATTGTAACATATGAACTGATAGTAAGATTTACAGATAATCCACAATTTAACAATTCTGATAGACCACCTGATACCTCAGCTATCTAGCATGAGAGTACAAATGTGAGAGTGTATCTGGTGCTTCTATGCATAAGAGTCCAACTCAAAAGCACGTGCTCGAATCAGAGCGGATAAAATCGAATATTGATAGATTCATTCAAACTCAGTACCCCAACTGGGTCATGGGATACAAATAGTATGATAAAGATATCGTATGAGATATTTTGATATCAATACTATTAAGATCAAAGTGATGATAGCTACCTATGTTGGTATAAGAGGTGATTGTGATACACCCAACAAGGTAACCTCAATATGATCATGGATAAATTTACTTGATCATTTAGAAATGAAACTTGATCGTAGATTTGAGCATATTGATCTAAGTTTCTATCTCTTCTCCAATGTAGTGGAGATCGTAGCCATATATATTGTCCGGAGATTAATAAATTTATAATCTCGTATATTAAGGCGATTAGCGGTCTAGGAAAAATTTGTCCTAACGAAAATTACTATCGCCGGAGTAAAAACTCCTTACCAAGGAAATATACTACTATATTTCCGACTCGTACTTTATCATATATTATATCGGGACTGTCATCTTAATCCTTAAAACCTCAAACTTAACTTCACCTCCTAAGTTCTCCAAACCTAGGTTCTAATATCACTTTAATGATACCAGTTTAGTGGTTAGGTCTTTAAACCTATGCTCTGATACCACTAAAGTTGTCACGCCCCGACCCAACCGTCGGCCACGTGGCAACCGCCGTATGAGCCCGACAGACCCATACAAGGCATCAAGTGATACATACCATACATATACATCGTTTATGCAGCGGAATATACAATTAAATTATCTAACTCAAAATTTTTAACACAGTCCCGATAAACCTACTACAATTCTATAATAAAAGACATCGAGAATTTAAAATAGACTCGTCGATGGACTCATCTTCATCAAATCTCTCGGACGGTCATCTAACAGACCTGCACACACGGGGAAAAGTGGTGTGCTCAGCCTTGCGGCCTAGTGCGAAATTACGGCTCTACCGAATAAAGAAATCAAAGGCTAGGAGGAGTATTCTAGGATGTCTTTGGTGGTTAATCATCATCTTTCATTCCATATAATTTAAACAATTCATATTGAGATAGACAGCATAAATAAATAAATAAATAAACAAAGGTGTACATGCCACTAGATGTCACCTAAGTTAAGCCTAGTGTCAACATCAACAGTCTGTCCCCATTTGATTTGTATAAATCAATTTATGGGGAGCAACAAACATCGTAAATACAATACCGATGTATAATTCACTAGATGTCACCTACGTGATATCTAGTGTCCACGTCAACAGTCTGTCACCTACATCGTGACGAGACTTTAAGGTTTCATAAACTCGGGCTGCCAGCCTACGCTTAGTGACTACCCTAGCCAAGAGTATCAGTAAGCCCATCAGTGCCTTTCTGTCTCTGTCTCTACCTATGCCCGCTGCACTGATGTTGGCAGAGAGGACGGATGACCCAGAATCCCTCTCCTGTTGTTTCACTAGTCGCCAACCATGCCTCCCCTAGCGAAACCGTCGTGCCCTTACATCCTCCCCGGATTCCGTAGGGGTCACGACAACCATGTAGTACTACATACTGCCCGTAGACAGGGTCACCTCTCTTAAATCTCATCGGCCACGGCTAGCCGGAATAACCACCCTAGGATCCGGACTACTCATCCGATCGTCTGCAGACGTCAAGGGTGATAGCCGTGCGGTCAACGGATCCACTGTCCAAGGTGTCGCATGTGGAATCACCTTCCCAGTCCAATAGCCGTCGATGTCTATCGAGATTGGCGCACATCCGCACGATGGGCTGTGGCCCTCGACTCCATCGGTGTCAAGTCCATGGTAGGGTTCATCCTAGCTAACCATCTCAGGACTATCACGAGGCCGCCTACAACGACACTCGTGCGGGTGAAGATTTCGGGTAAGGACTTGCTCCATATTTCCAGTCTAACTCGACCATGGAGTTTGTACAGTCTCTTACCCTACCAGCTCCCAGTATATAAGCTATGCATAACGTCGGGAGTGGTGCTCCCAGTGCTCCGCTATGCATCAACCTCGGGAGTGGCGCCTAACGGGACGTCACCGTTTGACCATCGTCGGTACGCGACGGTCAACCGGGGCATATGGAAAAAGGCCCCTTTTTCTGTTTAAGTGGCGGTGACATCACCAAATGTTCTAACATGTCATTATTTACTATCTATGTCCGCATGATAGTTATTTAACACAAGCATAGAAAACAATACAACATGCAGGACATGAATGTAGAACATGTTAGATAAAATAAACTACACTAACATGCATACAATTCAAATCTTATCAAGCATTATGATTTATCATATTTAAGACATCCAAGAATTGTTCCTAAGAAAACCCCAGCGGGAATTCCCTAGCGTGAATAAATCCTACCAACGGAGAACCAACGCACCTGACTTGGCGGTTTACTCCTCGGAACCAACTTAAGGTCTGCCTCGATCCACGTGCCGTCATTTACGCATTTTTATATTTTCCTGTCAATTATTCAACGAATTTTAATTCTCAATCTAGAAATAATTTCTCAATTCTCTCTTCACCATTACTCTTAGAATGATCTCTAGAATCACCCCAATTTTTTTCCCAAGTTCGCCGGAAAATTTCTCCGGCGGTCGCCGGAAAGTTCACCGGAAAGTTCGCCGGAACCCTCACCGGCGAAGTTCTTCAATCAGCACCAATATTGGTACCAATCGAAAGCTCTCTTCATGAGGATTCCAAAAATCATATTTGCCCCAATTTTTATAGCTCATACACGATCAATTTCACCGATTAAAATTTTGGACGAAATCCTAAAGTTAGGGTTTTTAGCTCGCCGGCGGCCAACCGGCGGCCAATAGCCCTCAACTCCGGTACCAATGGATAGCTCTCGTCAAGGAGAATCCATAGGTACCAAGTTTGCAAAGTTTCACGGCCGGAATGGCCGGTAATCGCCGGAGCAAGCTCCGGCGACGAAACCCTCGCCGCCGACGCCTCTCACACGATTTCTCCCTCATCTCTACACTAAATTTAGGCATCTTGGTATCAAAATGAAGAGGAGGTCGAGATCTACCTGTGGCTAAAATTTGAGAGCCTAATTCGATGTGGTTTCGTCGGAGCATTGACGGGAAAAATGATCGTCGTCGCCGTCGCCGCTGCAGAAGAGGAGAGAGAAGGAGAGAGAGGAAGAGGGAGGAGGTCGCGCGCGCTCGGTGGGAAAAATGAAAAAAAAATATTTTTTTTATTTGTTAATTAAAATCTTAAATCCTAATTAAATCTTAATTGTTTAATTGATCGATCAAACGACGTCCAAATCATGATCCGTCTGCGCCGTTGGATTCCTTATCAAAAATACTATCTGATGGTATAATTTTCACATCAAAATCTCATACTTCAAAAATTTATATGATTTTACAAATAAGCCCTTTAAAGAATTTCTTTTACGATTAAACCCTCCAAATACTAAAATTACTCTATTGCTCTTATTCAAAAATCACGGGTCTCACAACCTACCCCCCTTACAAAATTTTTGTCCTCAAAATTTCTGATCGATTTCGTGATGGAGAGATTACTCTCCCCCTTAAAAATTTATAGTCCTCCACAAATAATTTCTTCATATATCAAAGTACGATTGCATTATGGCAAGTTCTAAGATTAAAATAAAATGAGATACTCAAGATATGCATCTATATAATGGGTCATCAATTGCCAAGTCCAAGTCAACAAAAATTATGTTGGCATCATCAATAACTATGATCGATGATAAATAAGTAGATCATTTATATTTCCTTTAAAACAATAACCCCTTTCCAAGGTGATACCACTTTAGTTATCATATACTTATTGGTACTAAGATATAAGATCTGCAATTTATGGTAGCTCAACTAAATGACCCACGTGACAACATAATATATATCATGATATAGGGATCCACTTTAGTTGTCACTATACTATGGATCATTGTAGTCATATTTGGATCCTCACGAGCATCCATCTTTTTCAACACAAAGAGGTATGTCTAGGTACGCAGTGATCTCCTCTATAAGTGTCGACCTAATTAAGAGCAAGCCTCCCAGTTCGTGGCAGGAAATGTAGGCCGAACTTAACCAATACTTGAGTTCATAAAAGTCCTAATAGGATCTAAAACTGAGTTTGATACGGAATTTATAGATCATACTTATATGATGATATAAAATTTGATATGAAATATGCTATATCCTATGTAAAAGGATATAATAATAAAAATAACAAAGTAGACTCTTGATATATAAGGACTTCATCAAAGTCTATAGATGCATAAATATTATAGTTATAACTAAGCTGCTATACGCACAGGATACGAGCTGCAGCAGTAGTGACTGGAGTAAGAGAGGTCAATAGTACATGCAGCTACTAAGGATATCATCATGTGCATCAACATGTGTTGGAGAAATCAATATGCAGAAATATCAACATGCACATCAACACATGCTAGAGGTTTAAGAAATTTACAATATCCAAAAATTAGAGAAGATATGAAAAGTAAGGAAGTAAAGATACTACAAAATCTGCAGGCAGTTGAAATTTGAGCTGCAAATATAGAATTACTGCCAACTGCATTGACTGAATAAGACTGCAGAGAAAGTCTGAATCTATATAACAATACTGATGAAAATATAGGAATCTGAGCTGCAAAAATACTAAGTGAAGAACTGAGCTAAGCTGAGGGAGCTCTAGAAATAAAAAGGAGTAAAGAAATCTACCAACGATGGATAAAAATTGAACTAAGGACATTTGACCAAGGAAGTAGCTTCGCAAAAAGGGAACTGCAAACTGCAAAAAAGGAATAAAGAAATAACTGTAAAGAAAATTATAGAAATATTTGATAGAATTTGGATTCAGAAAGGCCACTAAGCAGAATTAAAAGAAGCAGATAAAAGAAATCTGCTTGGCTAATAAGTTGGTCCTATATAGGATATACGAATTAAGCGAAAGCTACTCAAGCTCCAAAAAGAAATTGATAGATAGAAGAAAATAGTAGGAAACAGCTGCATTGAATGCATAGAAGGCTAGTGGTATGCTGATGACAGCTATACCGACTATATTGACGCATCAAAATATGAAATGAAGGGAGGAACAATAAAGAATTTACATTTAGGAAGCCAGTCCACATGACCGCAGATAAATCTGAAATGAATATGAAATATCAGAAGTTGAGAAATGTAAGATGAAGCAAGCGGTAAAGCTGAGCAGCAAAAATGAAGTCACAGAAATATAATAAGTGAGCATCGAAGCTGCAAAAACTAAGAAAATGTAGAAAGTTGTAGCATGCACAACTAGAAATGTCATGCAATATACGCCAGCTGAATTTGTGAAATGGAGTTGCAGATAGGGTGTAGAGCTGCAAAGAGAGTATATGTAGAAAGCTACAAATATTATGCATAGAGTTGCAAGTGTTGGGAGTTGACACTAATATGATAATTGATGGTGGTCAACTTCTAGTTGCAACTTAAAAATCATGATGACGATCCAAGATGATCAACATATACACATAAGATTCACATGTATATAAATAATTAACTCAAATGAGAGTAAGGTCATAGATGATTTCAATTTATTTGATACAGATCCATCCACAACAAATTTATGAATCTGGAATAAAGTCCATCTAAGAGATCCGAGTAAGAGTTAGGTTCAACCAAATTCAACTCATACGTAAGCCAGCTAAAAATATCGATAGATCTTTCTTTAAGCTTAATGGTCTTTCGTAGATAAATCTGATATAAATTCTATAATCCAGATCTTAAATGAACGTTCAATATCAGTTATTTCCAAGATCTAGGAAATGACTAAGGCAACGATTTGTATGGAAAATTTTCATGATCGACATCAAGATGTAAAATGGTGTATAACTGGAGATAATCTACCTAGATTTCTATATCTCCAAACTGATCATAGATTTAACCTAAGATTCAAAATTTCAACTTTCTAGAAATCATTTATACCCACGATAGTCAATATGATCATAACATCAGATTTCACAATCTGATAAGATAATTATAACCCGCGATATAAGCAAGAGTTAACAATATCACACGTGCTCAAATGTCGTATAATAACACATGTGCTAACTCAAGTAGGAAGGTCCACAGAATAATATGATAATGTACTAATTGTTTAACTAGATTGTAACATATGAACTGATAGTAAGATTTACAGATAATCCACAATTTAACAATTCTGATAGACCACCTGATACCTCAGCTATCTAGCATGAGAGTACAAATGTGAGAGTGTATCTGGTGCTTCTATGCCTAAGAGTCCAACTCAGAAGCACGTGCTCGAATCAGAGCGGATAAAATCGAATATTGATAGATTCATTCAAACTCAGTACCCCAACTGGGTCATGGGATACAAATAGTATGATAAAGATATCGTATGAGATATTTTGATATCAATACTATTAAGATCAAAGTGATGATAGCTACCTATGTTGGTATAAGAGGTGATTGTGATACACCCAACAAGGTAACCTCAATATGATCATGGATAAATTTACTTGATCATTTAGAAATGAAACTTGATCGTAGATTTGAGCATATTGATCTAAGTTTCTATCTCTTCTCCAATGTAGTGGAGATCGTAGCCATATATATTGTCCGGAGATTAATAAATTTATAATCTCGTATATTAAGGCGATTAGCGGTCTAGGAAAAATTTGTCCTAACGAAAATTACTATCGCCGGAGTAAAAACTCCTTACCAAGGAAATATACTACTATATTTCCGACTCGTACTTTATCATATATTATATCGGGACTGTCATCTTAATCCTTAAAACCTCAAACTTAACTTCACCTCCTAAGTTCTCCAAACCTAGGTTCTAATATCACTTTAATGATACCAGTTTAGTGGTTAGGTCTTTAAACCTATGCTCTGATACCACTAAAGTTGTCACGCCCCGACCCAACCGTCGGCCACGTGGCAACCGCCGTATGAGCCCGACAGACCCATACAAGGCATCAAGTGATACATACCATACATATACATCGTTTATGCAGCGGAATATACAATTAAATTATCTAACTCAAAATTTTTAACACAGTCCCGATAAACCTACTACAATTCTATAATAAAAGACATCGAGAATTTAAAATAGACTCGTCGATGGACTCATCTTCATCAAATCTCTCGGACGGTCATCTAACAGACCTGCACACACGGGGAAAAGTGGTGTGCTCAGCCTTGCGGCCTAGTGCGAAATTACGGCTCTACCGAATAAAGAAATCAAAGGCTAGGAGGAGTATTCTAGGATGTCTTTGGTGGTTAATCATCATCTTTCATTCCATATAATTTAAACAATTCATATTGAGATAGACAGCATAAATAAATAAATAAATAAACAAAGGTGTACATGCCACTAGATGTCACCTAAGTTAAGCCTAGTGTCAACATCAACAGTCTGTCCCCATTTGATTTGTATAAATCAATTTATGGGGAGCAACAAACATCGTAAATACAATACCGATGTATAATTCACTAGATGTCACCTACGTGATATCTAGTGTCCACGTCAACAGTCTGTCACCTACATCGTGACGAGACTTTAAGGTTTCATAAACTCGGGCTGCCAGCCTACGCTTAGTGACTACCCTAGCCAAGAGTATCAGTAAGCCCATCAGTGCCTTTCTGTCTCTGTCTCTACCTATGCCCGCTGCACTGATGTTGGCAGAGAGGACGGATGACCCAGAATCCCTCTCCTGTTGTTTCACTAGTCGCCAACCATGCCTCCCCTAGCGAAACCGTCGTGCCCTTACATCCTCCCCGGATTCCGTAGGGGTCACGACAACCATGTAGTACTACATACTGCCCGTAGACAGGGTCACCTCTCTTAAATCTCATCGGCCACGGCTAGCCGGAATAACCACCCTAGGATCCGGACTACTCATCCGATCGTCTGCAGACGTCAAGGGTGATAGCCGTGCGGTCAACGGATCCACTGTCCAAGGTGTCGCATGTGGAATCACCTTCCCAGTCCAATAGCCGTCGATGTCTATCGAGATTGGCGCACATCCGCACGATGGGCTGTGGCCCTCGACTCCATCGGTGTCAAGTCCATGGTAGGGTTCATCCTAGCTAACCATCTCAGGACTATCACGAGGCCGCCTACAACGACACTCGTGCGGGTGAAGATTTCGGGTAAGGACTTGCTCCATATTTCCAGTCTAACTCGACCATGGAGTTTGTACAGTCTCTTACCCTACCAGCTCCCAGTATATAAGCTATGCATAACGTCGGGAGTGGTGCTCCCAGTGCTCCGCTATGCATCAACCTCGGGAGTGGCGCCTAACGGGACGTCACCGTTTGACCATCGTCGGTACGCGACGGTCAACCGGGGCATATGGAAAAAGGCCCCTTTTTCTGTTTAAGTGGCGGTGACATCACCAAATGTTCTAACATGTCATTATTTACTATCTATGTCCGCATGATAGTTATTTAACACAAGCATAGAAAACAATACAACATGCAGGACATGAATGTAGAACATGTTAGATAAAATAAACTACACTAACATGCATACAATTCAAATCTTATCAAGCATTATGATTTATCATATTTAAGACATCCAAGAATTGTTCCTAAGAAAACCCCAGCGGGAATTCCCTAGCGTGAATAAATCCTACCAACGGAGAACCAACGCACCTGACTTGGCGGTTTACTCCTCGGAACCAACTTAAGGTCTGCCTCGATCCACGTGCCGTCATTTACGCATTTTTATATTTTCCTGTCAATTATTCAACGAATTTTAATTCTCAATCTAGAAATAATTTCTCAATTCTCTCTTCACCATTACTCTTAGAATGATCTCTAGAATCACCCCAATTTTTTTCCCAAGTTCGCCGGAAAATTTCTCCGGCGGTCGCCGGAAAGTTCACCGGAAAGTTCGCCGGAACCCTCACCGGCGAAGTTCTTCAATCAGCACCAATATTGGTACCAATCGAAAGCTCTCTTCATGAGGATTCCAAAAATCATATTTGCCCCAATTTTTATAGCTCATACACGATCAATTTCACCGATTAAAATTTTGGACGAAATCCTAAAGTTAGGGTTTTTAGCTCGCCGGCGGCCAACCGGCGGCCAATAGCCCTCAACTCCGGTACCAATGGATAGCTCTCGTCAAGGAGAATCCATAGGTACCAAGTTTGCAAAGTTTCACGGCCGGAATGGCCGGTAATCGCCGGAGCAAGCTCCGGCGACGAAACCCTCGCCGCCGACGCCTCTCACACGATTTCTCCCTCATCTCTACACTAAATTTAGGCATCTTGGTATCAAAATGAAGAGGAGGTCGAGATCTACCTGTGGCTAAAATTTGAGAGCCTAATTCGATGTGGTTTCGTCGGAGCATTGACGGGAAAAATGATCGTCGTCGCCGTCGCCGCTGCAGAAGAGGAGAGAGAAGGAGAGAGAGGAAGAGGGAGGAGGTCGCGCGCGCTCGGTGGGAAAAATGAAAAAAAAATATTTTTTTTATTTGTTAATTAAAATCTTAAATCCTAATTAAATCTTAATTGTTTAATTGATCGATCAAACGACGTCCAAATCATGATCCGTCTGCGCCGTTGGATTCCTTATCAAAAATACTATCTGATGGTATAATTTTCACATCAAAATCTCATACTTCAAAAATTTATATGATTTTACAAATAAGCCCTTTAAAGAATTTCTTTTACGATTAAACCCTCCAAATACTAAAATTACTCTATTGCTCTTATTCAAAAATCACGGGTCTCACATTCCCCATTCTATAATACACTATATAAAAATATGATGGGATCTGTGGCGCAATGGTTGTATCAGGTTCAATTCTTATTTTGAAATATTTTGGTGTTCTACATTCACGTCACGTTCAATTCTCATTTTAAATTATTTTAGGTTCAATTCATATTTTTATTTATTTTGGTATTCTAATTTTTTCAAATTTTATATTACACTAAATAAAAAAATGATGGGATTTGTAGTGCAATGGTAGCATGTCTCACTCTAGATTAGAAAGTTACGTGTTCAATTCTCATTTTGAATTATTTTGGTATTCTACATTTAGGTAAAGTTCAATTCTCATTTTAAATTATTTCAAGTTTAATTATTATTTTGATTTAATTTGGTAGTCTACTTTTTTCAAATTTTATATTACACTAAATAAAAAATTGATGGATTTGTGGCGTAATGGTAGCGTGTCTCACTCTAAATTAGAAGGTTGCCTGTTTGATTCATGTCAGGTTTAATTCTCATTTTGAATTATTTTTGGTATTCTACATTCACGTCAGTTTTAATTCTCATTTTAAATTATTTCAGGTTCAATTCCCATTTTGATTTATTTTGGTGTTCTACATTCATGTCAGGTTCAATTCTCATTTTAAATTATTTCAGGTTCAATTCTTATTTTGATTTATTTTGGTATTCTGATTATTTTTAATTTTATATTACACTAAATAAAAAAATGATGGGATCTGTAACGCAATGGTAGCGCGTCTAACTCCAGATCAGAAGTTTGTTTCACATCAGGTTCAATTCTCATTTTGAATTATTTTGGTGTTCTACATTCATGTCAGGTTCAATTCTCATTTTAAATTATTGAATTATTTTGATGTTCTACATTCACAACACGTTCAATTCTTATTTTGATTTATTTTGATGGGATTTGAGGTGCAATGGTAGCATGTCTCACTCTAGATCAGAAGGTTGCATGTTCGCCGATTAGTGGGATTTAGCAGCGTGTGAACCTTGCTCAATCATCCATTTTAAGTAAATTATATTATATCTCAAAATAATACTCTTATATATATATAAATTTTATTTATGTATATAAAAATATATACTCTACATACCTCATTTTTATCTAAAGTTCGCCGAAAAGTTCACTAGAGACCTGCCGGAGACTTGCTGGGCAGTTCGCTGGAACCCTCACCAATGAAGTTCTCCAATCAGCAGCAATATTGGTACTAATCGAAAGCTCTTTTCATCAAAAATCTAAAAATCATATTTATCCCAATTGTTAGAGCTCACATGTGCCTAATTTTACTCAAAAAGATAACTTATGCGAAACTCTTAAGTTTGGATTTTTAACTCGCCGGCAACTAACAACAGCCAATTTCTCTCAACCCAAGTACCAGTAGATAGCCCTCGTCGAGGAGAAGCCATAAGTACTAAGTTTCTCAAATTATATAGCTCGTATGACCAGCAATCGCAAGAATAATCTCCAACGATGAAACTTTCACTACTGCCGCTCACTTCACATTTCTCCCTCATATCTCTTCCAAGAACTTAAATTAATGGTTCCAATGAATTTTCCTAGCTCACTTGAAGCTATCGCTGGAATCTCATTGAAAAATTCCACCGAAAAGTCATCTTTTAGGAAATGAGGTAAATTATATTGAAATAAATGCATGGTAGAAGGATATCATCTGTACATATCTCATTTTTATAATAAATATTATAAATGACCATGAAAAATTGTTCATAATAATTAATTTTATTTTACAGAAAGTTACAAATTTTTAAAAACTATGTATCACTCTTGTAAATAAAAATTATAAAGAATAATATTATAGAAGTAAACCATAACTACATCGGTTTCTATATATTGTTTGAAATAGTTTATTCTAATAAAAAGATGGTCAAAGGTACTTTTTAGAAGTTATAAGAATTTATAATTAAAATTAAATGATACATAATAATGGCTCATACAAATAAGAATTATGTAGAGTGAGAGATACCTATTTTAGATATGATACTAAATTTTTACATAAAAATATCAAATAATCAAAATTAGGATTTAAATTTGTTGAGAAACAATTAGTTGATCATCAATCCATACAGTGGGTTTGAGGTACCTAGACCACATATCATGCTCATCGACTTGACCATTTATATAGCAAAACCATAATTTTTAAAATTAATCTGGTGTGAAAACACATCGATGAATTCTTCATCAACATCATATAAATAGAATGCCGCCATGGATAATTATTTATTCTTCAAAATTGGATATTTTAGCATTAAAAGGATATTGAGATCTACCTACTCGTCATGAATACGTTTAAAGCAAAAGTCTTGATTCTTAATGCTTATTTGGAGTCAAAAACAAATCTCCCTCATTTGCCTATAAATTTTGCCTTTGTAGATCATTAGTTCTCCCTCATTCATGGAAGAAAAGGTCAAATTCTTTTAGTTTATTTGGAGTGAAAACTCTGAATGTCACTTGAGCAAAAGCAATAAAAATCATGCTACTAGACTAAACACCCCGATGGAAATGAAAATGACATCTACGACAAAGAAAAAAGGGAGTTGTGAGAATTAAAATCAGAACCTCTCACACCCTAAGAGAGAATCATACTACTAGACCAAACAATCTCTAATATATACAATCATCATCTAAATTCTATGATCACTTAGTAAATAGTACAATCATCATTTAAATATAGACACTAAAATACATTTCACCAGCAAAGATTAACTAGTAGATAAAAAATACAACGCGATTCTCCAACAAAGATTAAAATATCAAAATGATGTGGAGGAGAAGTAACAAATGAGGAGTTAAACACTTATAAGAATTAAACTCCAGACCTCTTATACCCTAAGCGAGAATCATACCACAATACCAAACTTCTTATCTATTTAGTCATCATACGTATTCTTTATAATACAATTTCGGTTGGAGTTCTCCAGGTAGAGTTCGAGAAGCTCCATTCCATGATAGACCAAACCTCCAATGAGGGCAAATGCATCATGCTCACCCTTTCCCGACATGAGCATCATCAGTTAGAAGTTGCAGGAGGAGCTGACGAACCTATGAACAAAATTCAGCTGCCACGATGGTCTGCACACAGCATCGTTAGTCAACTAGCACATACTGGATCCAAAAGTCGTATTCCGGCACAAGGAATGCAGAGCCCTTGAAAATTTCATCTGAGACATGAACCAGTACTTCATGGCAATCATTTTCGGCGAAGCAGACAAGGATCAAACTATAGTCGCCTTCCTCGACGATGATGCCAAACAATGGTGGTGCATGAGGTGCAATGCCCCTGGCTACGACAAGTGCATTGAGCCAGAGGACTAATGCATCATGCTCCCCATTCCCCGACAGAGCTCCAATCGCTCTTTGGGCACAACTGCTACCGCAAGTTCATCGGAGGTTATTTAAAAATCAAAGCGCCACTTACGGACCTCTTGGAGGACCAAAGGTGGGAATAAACTGAGGTGTGTGAGTTTACCTAACAGTAGCTGAAGGTATGCATGATATACAAGCCCATGCTGACCCTTTTCTATTTCAGCAAGGCATTTGAGATCATCACTGATCCATCTGATTGAGCTCTTGGCAGCATATTGATGTAAGACGGCCACCCGTTGACGTGCGTGAGCTGCAAGCTTAATGGCATGGAGTAGCGCTATAATGCACACGAGAAGGAGATGCTAGCCATGGTGCACTATCTCCAGGTTTGGCATATCTATCTCCTCGATAGCAGATTCTTGGTGTGCACGAAAACATCGTCGACACCTACTTCCTGACATAAACCAAGTTGTCAGTCAAAAAGGCTCGGCAAGCCCATCTATCATGAGCCGACCCACTATCGGATATGGCAACCTCATAAGAGTTAAGAAACTCAAATAAGATTTATAAATTTTACTCTATTTTTTTCACAATGGCTACACATGTATAACTCATGATATTTAAAACATCAAGATAACAACGGGTATTAATTATCCCATTACATCATTTAACTAACACAGTCCATCTTATAATAATTGAGTCTCAATAGTCTATCCTCCATCAATAAGCTTCTAGTGTCTTTGCATCAGCTCCAAATCTACCCCGATCCTCTATCTGTCACCTGAGTGTTGCAGCCCAGTGGCTACAAATAGGAGAAACTCCTAAGCAAAGTAATAGGCAAATATAATATCATGTCCTGAAGTATTGGCAGTGTAACTAAGCATATCAATAGAACCTTGCATATAAAACAACTAGGAAATAAGCATACATAGCACAATAGATATTCTAAACATTTGTCTTGTATGACTAAGTTCATATAAGTACACTCCTACGGGCTACCATTTTATGCTTAAGTAGATCCTGATCAAGGATCATTCCTAAGCCCATCAGTGTCAATCTATGTCTCTCCCTAGGCTCGTTAAAACTGAAGTTAGCAGAGAAGATGGGTGACCATCATTCCTTCTCCATCTGGTCTTATTAGCCGTATACCCATGCTGCACTCTAAGACCGTCATATCGTGCATCTCCTATAGACCCTGTGATATGATAAACCATGTAGCGCTACACTTCTGCCCCTCGATAGGATCACTATGGTTAAGTTACGTTCTCAGCACGACCATTGGAATCGACACATATAATCTCCCCCCATGGTTTAGACTGCTCACAGGGCAGCATACCTAAATGAAGCATGTATTGTGTTGACAAATCTTCTGTCCTAGGCCTAACAAAATCGATTCCCCTTTCCCCACTCCCTAACCTTCGGTGATACCCTAGGTAGAGAGTCTCGGTGTACGGCGGAGACTGCTCCTTCTTCGGCTCCATCTAAGCTACAAGTTAGGTTGGGAATACCTCCCACTACCCATTGTAGGACAATCACAATGGTACCCACCACCGTGAGGGAATTACAATGTATGTAGGACCTATGTGTTTCTCCTAGATTTTGATGTCACTAGGGTTTATGTGGTCCTCATCTAGGTGTTTTCAAGACTAAGTTATCCTCAGTTGATGTGTCGACTATTTAACTAGTCTGTCACCTAAGTTATATGTCCGGTGTTCTATTTTCTTATTTTTCTAACCTCCTATATATATATCTAATATGCATAGTTGAGTTTGTAATATGTAAAAAATCACCAAGAGTCATATCATATAACAACATACAATTATAAAGAAATAAAGCATAATGTCAACATATGAAGACAGTATTATAGTTTCACAACCACCCACTTGGGCTCCAATTGTAGCAGGCCATGATTGAAAACCTTAACAACTCCTGAGCCTCTTTAGGTTTTTCCACAGTAGACAAATTCATGATTTAATTTATTTTAACACCATCGATACAGGATGATTTACCTAGAATCATGAAACACCTAGGCGCAATACTGCTCATTTCATGTCATTTACTTTCCCTCCCTTTTTCCTACTGGTTTTTCTTTATCATGATACACAACAAAAAATGACAAAATAGGAGAAAAATAAGATGAAAAGAAAAGGTTCGACAAGAGAAAGAGAGTTCACAGTAGTGCACTAAACAATTCATGCAACTAATCAATGAATATAAATCAAGCAAATGTAAAAGGGAGTAGGCCGATGGTTTTCAACCTCCAAGATAGCATGGTAACACGCCTTCTTGAGCAAGCAAATTCCTATTTGTTTTATTAGGCAGTTGAGGCAAACAAAACATATTAAACCTTTTTCTAATTCTCAGCAGCAAGTTTGTTTGTTTGTTTTTTTTATTTTTTTATTTATTAGTACTATACGTCATGTATCCAAGTCTAATACACTTTCATCCATTGAGTTAAACTATCTTTTCAGATGTTTAACTCCTCGGCCAAATAGGCAGTGCCCATTTCGTCATTTCCCAGTAGGCATATATCAGCAACAATACGGCAACAAAACAAGAAGCTACAATCTAAACCATATATATATCACAACCTCAGCAGAAAGAACCCCTATTCCCTTCCCTTAACCAGCTATCAAGGGTTCCCTCAAGTATAATTTAAAACAACAAGAGTATGCAGAGTGATGAATTCAGTTTACAACTTTTACTAATAGCATTTACAACATATTAACAATTTTTAAATCAGTAGCTAACAACAAAATTCAAAACAAACCCCCAACCATAGAAAATCTTACCCCCAAACTCTCATTAGAAATGACTTGGAAACATTCAATTTTGGCATAATACAAATCAATTTTTAAACATTAACTTGTCTCCGCTGTCCTATCCTACTATCCTACTCTTACAAGTATTCAGTTTACAAAAGGAAGGGAAAGGAAAGAGAGAAAAGAGGGGAAAGAAAATGTTGTTCTTCGCAGCAAGCAAAGGAAAAGAAAAGAAAGAAAAGTTCAGAAATTTCACCACTGTAGTAAACTCTAAAATTTCTATAAGAGAAACAAAAACACCCTTTAACTTCGACTCTGTTTCAAGTAAAAAAAAACATTAACACAACAGTCCATCAAGTGACGCGAAGCACCGATCGAAATGGCAAGTCAAAATCTAAATATTTATAAACTGCAACTCACTGCGATCATTTGTCTCTAAACCATAGATTTATGAAAACTATAACCTCCTTGTTGTCTGAACAAAATTTACATAGTATCACAAAATGGCCTGTGAAAAAGCCACATGAGAGCAAGAATTCAATCTCATATCATGCATTAAGGCTTACAATGAAACCTCATAGGAAACATGGATGAAAAATACAATTTTGTAACTCAAAACTATGATGCACCTCATGGGAAACATGGATGAAAAATACAATTTTATAACTCAAAACTATGATGCCCCATCACTGCAAAAATGACCATTTAGATGACAACTAGTTTCCTTTAAAACTCAAGAACAAGACAAATGCATTTAACCACTATGCCTCCCAATGTTTTCTTAGCCCATAGATTTCCACATGCTCTCTAGCATATGGATTAATCAATAAGTAAAACTTTTGTTTATCACCAATGCAAACACCACGAGATCCACCAACTCAATATAATCATCCCATTAAAGAATATACACACATGTAAAACTGAGGAGATTAATCATGAGTTCATCTATGTCTTCCAGATATTCCTATTTCCAACTTAGTTATCCGTATAACAAGATTTCAATTCCCCCAATTTATGCAAAATATTGAACTACTCTAAAGCATGCATGAATTTAATCATGTTTTAAAATTAATCGACGCAAGCATCAATTAAGATTTAATCACAATATCATGGGCAACAAAAAGGAAACAGGGGACATTGCATCAAATAAATTCCGAACTAGCAAACAAAATTCCAATTGAAGTGTGTTCTACCCATAAACCCCATTAGAATCAATTGCTGCATATTTACTAGTAGGCAAAACAAACCTAGTTCTGTTTAGATGGATTCCGGTCAAAGTCCTCCGCCCATGCCTTCCAATTTCTCCACTTCGGTCTCCCCTTCTCGTCATCACCGTAGGTACTGAGGTCCACACTGATGATTGCCGGGGTTCTTCAAAAGAGTTGTCGGCGTCCACCCAACGAAGTTGGAGGGAGTTAGAATTGGGGATTACGGTTCTTCCTCACCCCCGCGGCTCCGCCCCCTTTTGATTCCATGAGTCGCTCACAAAGGCACGTGTGCCTAGACCCAAATGACAAGCCTAGCCCCACTCCTTCCTCTATTCTCCAAATCAGCCCTTCTATCCTTCCGCCGTCTAATTTAAGCTTATTTATGACTTCTACCTCTGCCTCTTCTCCTATTTACTCCTTTAACTTGATCCGCTAATTTCCTTGATTTAGCCCTATATTTATAACTACATTGACCTGTTCAATTTCTTCTGTATATGTTTTGTACATGTACAACAATAAAATTTGGATTTTTAAGGAAGAAAAATAGGAGTTTACAAGTTTTCTCCTCCCCCTAAAAAAATTTTTTGATCCTTAAAAAATATAGAAGTGAGCCCTAGCAAACACTTCATAATATGCACACGCCTCGACTTAAGATGCGTGCAAGCAAGTTGGTCCCGATCTTCCGTCGTAGGAGAAATCCTTAAGATAGGGGGAGTCGTGACTTTGACGAAGGGGAGGCTAACCACGATCAAGGAACGCGACCAGCAACCTCGCAATCGTTAAACCACTCCTCAGTTGGTTATCAACCATGTCAAACACGACTGACCTATTCACGAAGAATGACACGAACAATTCAAGGGAATTGAAAGAGCAATAGCGGAAGGATCACTCAAAAAGTGATTAAGAAAGTGGACTTCAAGTTTGTAGCAAAAGCATTACAAAAGTGGTGGCTAAAGCAAAAATCAAAGTCCCTCTTCAATAGTGCACGTCCCACTAAATATATAGACAAAATATGGCATGTTTTTCCATATTTTGTTTCACTAAAATAGGAAAAATAAATATTTAAATATCCTCCTCTTGTTAGCTACGAAATTTAAAAAAATAAATCCCTTCATGAAGATTTGAATATATATTTGAGGAAGATTTGATCTTGAATAAATCTTCCTTGATTTGCTCTTGAATAAATCTTCTTCCTTGATTTGCTCTTCAATAAACATTTGATGAAGATTTGATTCTTGAATAAATCTTCCTTCACTCATACACTTCCATATGAGTAATTCATGCAACTTCTATATAAGTAATTCCTCCATGTGTTTCCTTGCATATAGTGACAAGTAAACAATAATAATTAGGCAATATCATTTGTTCTATAATTAAGTAATTAAATTACCCAAGAAAAAAATTCACCTGCCGTCCTAAGCGTCATGCACGGCTCGTGTCATTGGGCCTTCTATGGTAATTGAATCTTGCACGGGTGAACCAACGATGTCCTCATCATACTCCCCTTCTTGAAGAGGAGTCGACCTCGACTCCAGCTCATCTTCATCGCCCAAGTATGGTGATAGATCAGCCATATTGAATGTATTACTCACCCCATAATCCTTAGGTAGTTCTAGCTTATAGGCATTATCATTGATCTTCGCAATAACTCTGAATGGACCATCACCTCGTGGCATGAGTTTGGACTTGTGCTGTTCGGGAAATCGATCTTTACACAAATGCAACCAAATCAAATCTCCTTCTTCAAAAATAACTTTCTTTCTGCCTTTGTCTGCATGCTTCTTATATTGTATTTGCATCTCCTCAATATTTGTTTTGGTCATCTGATGTATCTTACGAATCATCTCAGCACGCTTCTCCGCATCAAGATTACCTCTTTCTGTTGGTGGTAGAGGTAGTAAATCAATTGGAGCAGCAGGCTTAAAGCCATAGACAACCTCAAATGGGCAGAACTTGGTAGTAGAATGCACAACTCGGTTGTAGGCAAACTCAATATGTGGTAGGCATTCCTCCCACATCTTCAGGTTCTTTTTGAGTATCGCCCATAACATGGTACCAAGTGTGCGGTTGACGACCTCAGTTTGTCCGTCCGTTTGGGGATGACATGTATTTGAAAACAGCAGCTTTGTCCCGAGCTTACCCCAAAGCGTCCTCCAAAAGTGGCTTAAAAATTTTGCATCACGATCTGAAACAATTGTCCTCGGTACTCCATGTAGGCGCACGATCTCTCTGAAAAATAAATCGGCAACATGAGTAGCATCATCGCTCTTATGACAAGGTATGAAATGAGCCATCTTAGAAAACCTAAGAATCCGATGCAGCCCCCCTATTAATAGTAAAGCTCTGAAACTCCTCCTATCAAGTCAGAAGTGGAAGCTTTCTATAGGAATAGTCTCTTCTTTCCCTTTTCCAAATAGACTCAATTTATCTACTCCGCTCTTCTCTGAATCGAGTCCTACTTTGAGCGTGAAATGGGAGGGCTCGCTCCTTATGTGAAGCTATTAGGCTTGCTCACGAGACCCTGACCCGAACTAGATTGAAAGGGACTGCAGTCACGGCGGCTCCTATGAAGGCTGGTACAAAGGCGAGCTTGAAGTGGACAGCTTATACTAGCTACATAAATGGGAATGAAGCACTAGTTTTCTGCCTATCCCACTTTGACAATAAGAGAGAGAGACACAATACTCGAACGGGAACTATGACTCTTACATGGCGGGGCCCTATGGTTCCACAGAAAGCCCTATCCATTCCGGGCAAGCGCTCGTATCGATCTAAGGCTGGAAACTCTGGGCTTCACACATAGATTGAGTAAAAAAGAAGGAATTCTTGTCTTTACTTTATATGAAATGCATTCTATTTTCTTTCAATCCACCCTCATTCGACGTCACTTGCCTTCCCTCCTACCTTTCCTCTTTCAAGGGCCTCCTTCTCCGCCCTTTCTTTCTCCCTTTCTTCTAGCGCCTCCTTGCCTTTCATAGTCCTTCCCGCTTGCCCATTTTCTCAGTACTCCGACTCTTTCTTTTCATTTTACTTTCGACGCTTTTCCTTTTGGCTTGATTGAACTGGGTTACTGGCTGGAACTAGATGTAAGGAAAGACCCCATGGAACTGGCTCGCATGGAAGGAGGGGGAACCGTCAATGCCCTAACATAGAACTTTCCGCTGGCTAAAAAGGAGGATTGGCAGGGTGAAGAAAAGCAACTTCATAGTTTCGTGGGTTGTGTAGTCAAAGGGCTAGCTTATGGTTGATGGTGAAATTCAAGCTAGTTCATGTACGGAGTCCCACTCTTCGGTAGGGGGGCCTAGAAAGTCGGAATAAAGGGTCTTTGATTTGAGCTTATGCATAGTGGAGGGCTTCTAAGGAGTTCCCAAGACTGAGCTTAATAGGCACGTCAAACTTGAGACTGGCCTGGCGCAGCTGGATGCTTTTGATCAATAGGAATAGTAGGCCCAATCAAAGCTTCTCTTATGATTCGTTGTCAATCATTTCTACGATCTAATTCCAGTTTCTTATTATGTAGTGGAAAGGCCTCAGAATCTTTAGTTTTACGCTTACGCTTAAGGGAAGAAATTTTCTTGGTGGATGCAGGACCTGGTACACCCCAAATTTGTCTGCAAGATGAGCTTACATCCATCCCAATCCGGCGAGCTACCTGCTTTGAGAATAAGGTGGGATCCCTGAATGACGTGGCTGGTGAATCACTGATCAAAAAGCCTATTTTTGAGTTCATCTCACTAGTGGCCGTTCAATCACTGATCAAAGAGGGAGCAGCCGCCAGGTTTCATTCTTTTGTGGGATCCCTGGATGACGTGGTTGGTGAACCGCTTCTTCTTCCACGAAGATTCAGACAAAACCGAGCTTGGATAGAACTGAAGAAGATTGGGCGAACGAATCAAAAGGTCAAAGGATTTATGTTGAACAAAGTAAAAGGAGGTTATTCAGTAGCCATCGCAGGTTTCATTACTTTTCTTCCATTCTCTCCTCTCAACACTCAAAGGATAGCGAATGATCGATTTACCATTGAGAGCATTAACTCCAAAAGGAGGAATATTCTGGTCTTGTCTTCCAAGAGCGGCAGATCAAAGAAGAAGAAATGACTATTCAAGAGAGAATTTGTCAACCAACAAGTCAGACTCACCAAGATCCATTCTTTTGTTGAGGGCCCCTACTATTACTATAAAGAAGCTCTTTCATCAGGTCAGGAAGATTGCATGCTTCTTGATGGTACCTACTCGCCATTCTTGGACTTCTTTCAAGTCTTCTTCGTCATAGCATAGAACGGAAAAGACTTCGTACAGTGCTCAGGCTTCTTCTTTTGGTCCTACTTCTTCTTTCTTTTTGAGGCCGGAAGGATCAATAGAAGAGGAAGAGGAGACAAGAAAGACCACCAAAAGTCACGACCACCAAGATTTGCATAGTGATTCGATCTTTTGAGAACTCTTTTTTGAAAAACGACCATTTGAGTGGGTTTATGAAGATTGGATTGTCTGAATCACGAGTCTTATATACAGTCTTACGATCACCTCATATTGATAAAAATTCCAGAGAACAATTTGAAATGCAAATCAAGAAATTCCTTCTGGTCCTAAAAACTCCAACGCATCAATTGTGCAAGAAGTTCTTTCGGTTAAAACGCCGTGCGACTCGGAGGACATAAGACTGTAAGGCCAAAAATCTTGCCGACTGGATGCTCCTACCCCACCATGCCTAGCCCTTGACCTTTAGGAAGAGGAGAGGAGGTATGAAGCGTGGGAAAGAATGCAAGAAGTCGTTCAAAGAGGGCAAAACTCGGAATTGATCAACGTGAGTGAACTGTGTTTAGACGCTTCGTAAAACCGCACCGCATCTAGGAGAGGATGGATGACCCCTTTCGAAGAGCGGAATGTGATCTGAGACACGATGGGAGTTAGCGTGCCTCGGTAGGCAAGAGATCACCGGAGTATAGCACAAGATCGCCTTTTCTTGCTGCCATGGGGTCAACCTTTGAACAAGGGAAACCCAATGGGATGGGAACCAAAAAACGGGAGGGTACCGCATTGGGCAGAAGACAATCCAAAAAGCGAAGGCTCACCCTTCAAAGGGCCGCGTGAGATAGGCTAAAGGTAGCTTGCTTCCACCGGACGCGAGGGTCAAAGAGTCAAAGGGTCGCTTCCACGAAGGGTTCAAAATCCCATCAAAAAGGAGAGAGAGAGAGCGGAATGCAGCGATCAGTTGAGGAATTCAATGTTGTGATTTAAGGACGCGATCTGATTGAACGGTGCTGACTTGGATCTCGGGTGACGGAAGAAGGCCTTTCTTAGGCACGACGAGCAATCGCGGTCGAAGATTGGCTACAGCGAAGCGCTTACCAAGCGAAGCGGGCCTTCGCCACTTGAGCCGTATGCGGGGGCACTCGCACGTGCGGTTCTTAGGGGGGGAGAAGGTCGGTTGAGCCATTCCATCCCAATAGCATATATTTGGAGCTCAATATGAAATCCGTCTTTCTTCAAAGACCACTTTGGATAAGGGCAAACTCTAGAGAGTCCTTATGAACGTCGCCTTGACTCAACCATAACATTCTTCTTCTGCTTTCTCAAATGTATTTTCTTACGTTACGCGCAGTAAAATGTCTAAGTGCTATGCTCATTCTTGTACTAAACCATTCTTGTACCAAACCATAGTAGCACCTCTCACACAAAAGGAACAATATTGACAATGACTAGCGAGGCGAGTATGACACTAGGAATTTACAAGCTTAGTGATGTTCCGAGCCCAAACGCAAGAAGGAATAGAGTGAAGGTGCTGAAAGCCGCAGGCTAGGGCCTTCCTTTCCTTGGGTTGTCAGAACTCTTGAAACTTTACCAAGAATAGAGTAGACTCACTAAATATTCAAAGGATACAAGGCCTAGCAAAAATTACAGACAGTATAGCTGCTTACAGCACCTTAATTTCATTCCTTCTACACTACCTAGCATACATTATCCAACCTAGTGTGAGATCGCATTCATAGGATGAGGCAGGCTTGACGCCATGTGTGAAAGCTGTGAAGGAAGGTAGGGGAAGAGCAGACCAAGAGGGAAGGCAAGGTCCAAGCCAAGAATCAGAACTTCCGAGAAAGCGTATAAAACATAGAAAGTTTGCTCAAGCGTGACCCAGCCCAGAAAGACAAGAAATTTTATGGTTCAATAAGATAGACAGAGTTCACCAAAGAGCCTGATCTTCTCGTTCTTTCCGTGCCCTGAATTCATCTACGGAATCTTCTCTCCGTCTTGGGCGACCTGAGACGCTACGCACCTTGGGCTTTCTACAGACCGAAGCTCCGCATCCCAAGAAGAAGTCGTGCCAATCGCTTCCAAAAAGAAAAGGTCGCTTTCGCTACGTTGAGTTCAAGTCTGTTTTAGTGATCACAGTCAGGGTCTTGGCCTTACTGATGGTTGGATCTTTGCTTTTACATAGGAGGCAATGCAATGGAACGCTTCTTGTATAGGGGGTTCAATTCTTTCATCACCGAGTTGTAGGTGAAAGATCAGTAGGCAGGCTAGCTTGCTTTCAGTTGTAATTACATTCCCTTTCTTTTTGGATCTTTCCAACGCGCAGGAAGAAGAAGAGACTCCAGAGTGAGGGGTCTAATAAAGCAAAGCTATGAAGCACGGGTTTTGGGCAAATCAAGCCTCAACCGCTAATATAAAAAAAGCAAAAATAGTTCTTCTAACCTACTTCTGGCTTTAAGGTCTTGCAGGTTGCATGGCCGAAAAAAGCAAGAACTATCGGGAGGCCTAGAAGAGTGGAAAAAAAGTGCAGTCTACTCTCAAGTCTCATTCATATTGCTTCTTTGGACTGAGCCAAGCTTCTTTTCTTTGGGTTTGAGTTTCGTCCTTCCTTGATCTTCCTATTTTGCTGCAATTAATACTCCTTTGTCACTGTTCACACGAGCTTCTCTCTTTGCTTTATATCGGCCATAGATTGTTGTGACCCCTTTTGTGCCGTATGCGAATTCCGAATTCTCCAATTGCTATATTGCTTATTGTTTTTCCTATCGATGCGACTATACTTAATACTCGCCAACCAAACAAAGTGGAAAGATCTTTCATCCTGACCCCGCACTTGACCAAGGAAGCCTGGTTCCAGACTCTCTACTAGTTGCATACTTTCCTCGTACCACCTGACTGGCTTTTATACTAAATTTCGAAGGCCTTACACCCCCGTGCTACTTGACCTCTCTTTCAAGGACAGGGTTTTGAACTAGAATACGTAAGCTTGCGAGATGGCTTGGTATACTGAAGAGTTTGCAAGCCTTTTTCCTGGACTGCATTTTCATACTTTAGCCACCTCAGAGGAGAGGACTAAGCTTTTTTGGAAATGGATTGACAGACCGAAGACAAGCCGATCCCACTATCTTGCCCTTGGAGAGCTTTCAAGTGTCTTTTGACCATTCCTAGCTGAACGGAAAGAACCTACTAGACAAGCTTCTCTACTCCCAGTCCCAGAACGCAAAAACTCCTATCGATCTCTTTTCGAAAGAGTAGGAGCCGAAGTTCCTTGCCCGTATACAGGCGACCGGAAGAGAAGGGCGTAGGGAGGAAGGATTAGAACCTTACCTCACTCCTATGCTAGCAAATATTCCACCTCAACGCACAAAGGTCTTCAAGACTCTCAGAAACTCACTCTTTCATTTGCACATTGAAGGACGTCGGGCTTGGATCAGAAGGGTGCAAGAAGAGGGTTAGAGACGGGGACAGAATAGTCCTCTTCTTTCTAGCCAGCTTATTTAGGCACTAGTCGCTTATGCCAACTTGTACTTAACTACTTGGATTCGGTCCGGATTTCTACGCTCTTTCGGGCCACTTTCAACTCCACTCTGCTACACCCCTTGGCTTGGGTCGGGTTGCGATTTCGAATTGGCTCACTTCCTAATTTGGCCCAAGAATCTTGCCCGGAGGGGAATAAAGCGAAGGCAACTTCTCCACCTATGGCGCCCAGATGGAAGGCGACCGGAAGGGCTAGATCTTTGGTCTGAAAGAGGTGGGCTTAAGTAAGGGGTGATGAGCGGGCGGCTTGATTGACGGGGTTGGATCAGGGTGCACTTATTATGTGAGGCGCGGAGCGAGGTGGGCAAGAAAAACTTCCACGGGGGTCTTCGTAGACGAATTCTCAGGCGCCCCACAGAAGGGAGATGACAGGACGAGTCCTTCGTCGCGGAGCCCAATCGATGGACCTTCGGCGCAGTGCCTAATCGCTTCCTTTCCGGACATCGTAAACCTTCCCTTCGATTCATCTCTTCCCTCTTACGAGAACCGCTCCATGGGCTCCAATTATCCTTGGTTCCAATCGGTTCCCGTTAGGGAACCTCATCTTTTTCAAACCCTAACGGGTTTTTAAAAATGCTACCGTTCATTAGATCGCGTCCTTAAATCGCCCTTAAATCTCTACATGGAATTCCGCTCTCTGGGCTGAAAGCATCTAAGTCGCAAGCCCACCCCAAGATCAGTGCTCTCTTATTCCGACTTCCCCAGACGGTAGCAAAGCCGAGACAGCGACGGGTTCTCTGTCCCTGCGTGGATGGGAAGACCGAAGTCGTGAGAATCCAAGAGAAGGTCACCGCGAGACGAGCATGACCATAGGGGTCAAGTAGAAGTGCAGTGATGGATGGAGCTGAGGCATACTAAGAGACCGAGAGATTTTAACCTTCTTCCTACACGACCTGATCAATTCGATAAGGCACTCGACATCAATTTTCATTGTGCTACTCTCCCTCTCTATCTAAAAAAGGGATTGAAGGGCAGAGGCCTTTGCTGTCCCCTTCCAGTCAAGAATTGGGGCCTCACAATCACTAGCCAATAGGCTCTTCTCTCATGCCTTTCTTCCCGCAGATTCTGGTGTCCTAGGTGTAGAGGAAGCACACCAATCCATCCTGGTTCAACTCGACTGCGTTGACGAGGGTCGCTCGACGAAAGAACCCCCTTCTACCTAATCGCGGGTTGAAAACAACCACCGATGCTGCGACGACCTGACTCTTTCAGCCTTGATGAGTTGTCCTTTGCTTTCAGTTTCACTGCCTCGGGTCACTGGAAAACCTTAAGCGGATCCCCCGCCTCTAAGAAATAAGAAGCTCTTATCTAATAGATAGAATGTTTAAGCTGCATTTCTCTACTTCTTGCGAGTGATCTAAGCCCAAGCAGCGTTACGGCTTTCTTGCTTCTTTAGTCTGGACCGGGGGAATATTTGCTGGTCAAAGCGAGAGATTCTTGCGCTAGATTGGCCAAGTTTTTGACGCTTTCCTGACTCCTCCTCCCTTCAAGAAGCCCAATGTCACGTTCAGAATAGATAATGAATTGCGCCAACCGACTAAAGATCGTTCGCTGGTCTTCATACTGATCAAGGGTCAATCAAAGAAATGAAGAAAGTTGAGGGTAAGCACGCACTTGACCTATCTACATTATATCTACATGAGAGCTAGAAAACAAAGAAAGAAATCGCTCTTGCTTTCTTAATTACATTCCCTCGTGACCGTGCTGCAAGCAAAGGGAAATACTTGTCTCGTACCGATCAATGTAAGCAAAGCAAGTCCACGAAAGAAATGGACTGAAGATCTTGAGAAGAGCGAGGCGAAGAGCTTTTTCATGAAGTTATGAAGAAGACCCCGCATCCCTACCTGACCTGACTAGAATGCTTCCCTCCAATCACCCCTGCCCTTCCTAGTTGGACCAACTGATCTACTTCAATGGACGAAAAAGAATGGACCGGACATCTTTAAACGTATTATTAAAGGGGGCTGGCTTAGCTTATTATACGATCAATGAAAGCGAGAGACGGGCAGGGATCCTCGAATTTGCGGAGCTCATTTCGCGAAACTAGTAATCTTCTCCGTCTTGCCCTGCCCTCTCCTTCGAACATAATCGCCGGGCGGATGCAATTCTTCTATTCTGCTACATGGGAAAGGGAATAAAAAGAAATGAATCGCAAAAATATCCTCAAGTTTAGATCGCTACACTTCCATTCCGCTCTCTCCTTCTAACACGACATTTATGACGTCATTAGATTTTTTGCGTTTGGTGCGATTGCGCGATGCTAGTAAGAAATTATCCACGTGAAAGTTGCGTTGCTTCTCTAGCCTCAGAATTAGCGTTTTCGCTGCGGGGCTGCTGTCCCGGGAGCCCGGATTTACTAAGATTCTTTCGGCTCAATGGACTGCACCATCTGACTATAAGGGGCTGAGCGGGGTGTCAATATTCTCGGGTCTCACTCAAGAACTAGAGTAGCTTTCTTTATACTTTTTGGAAGAACTGCACCTATTAGTCAAAAGAGGACTACTGGGGCCGGTCAGGGGCTACGCGAGACTCTAGGGTGCGGGATCAGGCCAACATAGCATTGACAAGTCAAGGCAGTGAAACTGAAAGCGCAGAAACGCGGCGAAGGACGACTCAGATAGTCTAAAGTTGCTTGGACTACTCTGATCGGAGCTTTTCATAGTACTTTCAAGAGTCGATCAGGAATTGGTAAGCTTCTTTATCTGACTCCTGGCTTAAACAAGAACTCTTAGACCTTGGGCGATCAGGACGACTGGAAGATCCTACGTGGGAATCGTCAGTCTTCCCTTGCTAACGTAAGGTGGATCAGGTTCAAGTTCCCGGGGCTACGCGGTCTTGTCAAATCCGAATGTTATGGGAATCTTGCACAACTTTTGCTAGTCCCACATAAGAAGGGCACTTTGGAAAGGGGGCGGAGCGTCTTTAAAAATTTTAGTCGAAATCGGGGGACGGTGGACAGAAGCACATTCTAAACATTCTTCACTTTTCATTCGCAAAGAAATTCTTCCAGAAGCCAGAACTACAACAAAGAAGTCGAATCTTTAGGTTTTGCACTTATCTTCCAATAGCCAATAGAAAGAGTCATTTACAAAGGGGAAAAGCAAGTCTCGCAAGTCAAAGTGTTTAAGCGTCGGTTGAAATTCTTTCTTTGCTTTGTGTTGTGTCTAGTCTATTTGTTTTTAGGCTTTTATTGGTGCCCGTGGCAGAAAATTGGCAGCTGATATCGAGAGCTGCTCCTTGGGTCGATCTTCCTCGCTTACAGCTCCTAGTCATCGGTCAAGCGAAGCGGGAGGCCACCCTCTCTCTAACCCCCTCTACTGACGGAGAGCAGAAGCTCTAGGATGACTATGTCCTGGATTCCCGGATTCATTCTCGTCCTGATCTACCATGACAAAAAGATTCTTGGAGAGAGCTCGTACTTCTCAAAGATCACAAGGTGCTTCAGTGGCTCGAGGGCCGTAGCTTTTTGTGAAAGGATCAATAATGTGAGAGCTGATATGAGAAGAAAAACCGAAAAAGTAGATTCTTGCTGATGTCGATTCATCCATTCAAAGTAGAGAAAAGCTAACTGCTTGCTGGCTGGGAGCTGTATGAGCGGTAACGTCCACGTACGGCTCCGTGAGAAGGTGGCCGAAAATGGCCTTGTTGTAGCTCACTCCTGTCTTCAATGGGGTCTGCTCTATTTTTTTTGGGAGAGTATGCCAATATGATCTTAATGAGGTGCGGGGCTTTGCATCTGACATTCGTTGGGCTTCCCTCTGCTGGAGCCAGCGTCCCGGCCTTTTTGTGCAATTAACCCCTCCGACCGAAGACTAGTGATAGGTGGTCCCGCGGAGCTTTCGGAGAAGGGTAGCCTAGTGTGTAAGCACAGCAATGAACCGCGTCGAACCCTCAGACGACCCATCTAAGATGAGGGGGGAGATCCTCAGTAGTGGTGACCCTTGAACTCGCCCTCTGACTAGTCCTTATACATGTACCGAATGCTCATACGGGAAAGTGCACTCCTGGGTCTGGAAGGGCGGAGAAAAATCCTTTCTTTCTCGTCTACTCCAGGGGGTGCGGACACACCCGGATGACAGGGGACGGTTACAAGAATGGCTGGGAAGTTCAGAGTACCCGACGAAATTCAGGGATGAATGTAGACCCATCAGGAAGGGATAATCATTCCGGTCCTGGGAGAGGTGGGGAAAGCAGTCTGAGCGGAGGGAAGCCCTAGGAGTCACTGAAAGGACCGCAGGAGGCGCACCCTAAGCCCAGCTTCTCGGAGCAAATAGGGCTGACCCTGTATCTCTTGCGCCTCTTCTCGTCGTCCTCCCCTGCAATGAAACTAGTATTAGATAAAATAAAGTCCCACTCATTGAATGGCCTGTGATGATTGATCCGGCGGTTATAGACGGTCCCGAATTTTACCTTGAATAGGACGCGGCTTTTAGTTGAACGGACTTAGTTTGGAAAGGGCTTTTTGCCCTCGAGTTAGCGACGAAGGGCTTCTTTTCAAGCTCGACGAATGGCGTGTCACAGAAAAGGAAGGAGGACAGGGACTGATACTAGACAGACCTAATTTCAGTACAAAGGGAAAAGGACTGAAAGAAAAGCATAAAGCATCCTGGGTCTTTCGAAAACTGTATAGTGAGTCGAATCGGATTTGCGAGAGTCTATATCATCTTTGAGGCCTCAGGAGTGCCTTTCTTTTGTGCGAGTAAGCATCAATTAGCCTTTCTGAGCTGTACAGATATGAGATGGATGCCCAGACAAGGAACTTCTTTCCTCCTTCCGACTAAGAAGTCTTACTAGCACTCTTCATGCCCCTACTCTAGCGCTAGGCAATCGGCTGTGAATCCTACTGATACCGAGTCAAGACAAAGCGAATCGGAAATATTACATCGAATGCAAGCTGCTATAGAATGGGTGAGGTAGAAGGGCTTATTGGGATACTCGATGAGGAGTTATTTGTGTTTGGATGACGTCGAATCTGTTGAGCAGAGAAATTACTTTCTGACTTCAATCTTCCCACGCCACGGGCGCCATACTAGTAGGTTGAGGCTAAAGGCTATCAGCAAGTCTTTCAGAAAGATGCAACACCCTAGATCACTGGATTGAATTGAAAAGTCCAGGTTTCAACATTTGCGAGAGGGTGGTCGAGGGAGAAAGAGGCGACGCGCTTGGGTCGTCCTACTACTAAGAAAAGCCCTTTATTACACGGTCCTCTACCTGGAACTCAAACTGGTGATTGAGCTGCCGGAAAAGAAAAAGAGAGGGGGGACGAAGGCCACGGACACGTGAGAGAGGCGCAAGTCGTGAAAGCCATTTCTTTCGTCGGGCTACATACTATTCCAGGGCGACGACGAGAAGAGGCTCGCTTACAGCCCCTTGGTTCTGAGGCCCTTCTTCTGTAGGGGTTAGAAAGAAAGCGGAGCTCCCTAAGTAGGAATGTCAAGGGGCCGAAGGCACTTGCGGTCGAGGGCTTAGACTTAGATCGCTACATGGAATTCCTTAACTGATCGCTACATTGAATTACGTTCTCTCTCATCTGGGTCCGAAGGAGTTTGTTCCCATCCCCTAGAACCTCATCGCTTTACAGCCCCTCACTCAAGGTAGGTTGTCTCGTAAGTCAGTCAAGAGATCGGGTGTTGCGGGCAAGGGTGGAGCGAGAGAGCGCTTTAGACTCATAACTCGCTTTAAAGAGGCTATTGCAATTGCGCCTAAGTCAATCCCGTAGTGGGGCTATAGACGGACGGGAGACAGAGGTGGGAAAGCCAAAAGAAGCTTTCTTCCTTCGCGCACCTTGACGCCTCTCTTAGAGAAGTGGAAGGATCCGTTCCGTTGGTAGTTGGCTCTCTTCTGTCAGTGGCAAGGATTCGGGTTGCCTAACCTAAGTAGAAGGCCTGGAACTAGCGCTACGCACCTTCCGATCTTGTCTTCCTACTATAGCTATATGGAAAAGAACCAGAATATCGCAGAAATAGGCAATTGCCATGCCCTTTAGGTCAGCATTGGATGAGCTTTGAAATGCCTTACATTCTTCTAAGAGCGGAGCAGGTTGAGGCTTATACGCAGTAGCTAAGCGCTAATTAGTGGCTATAGGCACATGCAAAGAGCGCATCAAGTCTTTCGTCAAAAAGTCAAGCGGATTTCTTCCTCATCGTCTTTCTTGAAGTATGGAATTTTCTCCCAGAGCCGCCGAACTTACTACTCTATTATCCAGTAGAATGACCCAATTTGAGACTTTTTTGAAAGTAGATGAGATCGGTCGAGTGGTCTCAATTGGAGATGGGATTGCACGTGTTTATGGATTGAAGGAGATTCAAGCTGGAGAAATGGTGGAATTTGCCAGCGGTGTGAAAGGAATAGCCTTGAATCTTGAGAATGAGAATGTAGGTATTGTTGTCTTTGGTAGTGATACCGCTATTAAAGAAGGAGATCTTGTCAAGCGCACTGGATCTATTGTGGATGTACCGGCGGGAAAGGCCATCTTAGGCCATGTGGTCGACGCCTTGGGAGTACCTATTGATGGAAGAGGGGCTCTAAGCGATCACGAACGAAGACGTGTCGAAGTGAAAGCCCCAGGGATTATTGAATGTCAATCTGTGCACGAACCCATGCAAACAGGCTTAAAAGCAGTAGATAGCCTGGTTCCTATAGGCCGGGGTCAACGAGAACTTATAATCGGAGACAGACAAACTAGAAAAACGGCTATCGCTATAGATACTATATTAAACCAAAAGCAAATCAAGGCCTCTGAGACATTGTATTGTGTCTATGTCGCGATTGGACAGAAAGGCTCGACTGTGGCACAATTAGTTCGAATTCTTTCATTTGCTAATGCTTTGGAATATTCCATTCTTGTAGCAGCCACCGCTTCGGATCCTGCTCCTCTCCAATTTCTAGCCCCATATTCAGGGTGTGCCATGGGGGAATATTTCCGCGATAATGGAATGCACGCATTAATAATCTATGATGATCTTAGTAAACAGGCGGTGGCATATCGACAAATGTCATTATTGTTACGCCGAGCCCCAGGCCGTTAGGCTTTCCCCGGGGATGTTTTCTATTTACATTCCCGTCTATTAGAAAGAGCTGCTAAACGATCGGACCAGACAGGTGTAGGTAGCTCGACTGCCTTACCCGTCATTGAAACACAAGCTGGGGACGTATCGGCCTATATCCCCACCAATGTGATCCCCATTACTGATGGACAAATCTGTTCGGAAACAGAGCTCTTTTATCGCGGAATTAGACCAGCTATTAACATTGGCTTATCTGTCAGTCGCGTCGGGTCTGCCGCTCAGTTGAGAGCTATGAAACAAGTCCGCGGCAGTTCAAAACTGGAATTGGCACAATATCGCGAAGTAGCTGCCTTCACTCAATTTGGGTCAGACCTTGATGCGGCGACTCAGGCATTACTCCATAGAGGTGCAAGGCTGATAGAAGTTCCAAAACAACCACAATATGAACCACTTCCAATTGAAAAAGAAATTCTAGTTCTTTATGCAGCTGTCAAGGGATTCTGTGATCGAATGCTACTAGACAGAATTTTGCAATATGAGAGAGCCATTCCAAAAAGTATAGATCCCGAATTACTCAAATCCTTCTTAGATAAAGGGGGCTTAACTAACGAAAGAAAGATGGAACCAGATGCTTCTTTAAAAGAAAGCGCTTTGCCTTACCTATGATGCGGGCACGACTAAAGGGGGGGATCTTCAACGTTGAGGGCATTCGTCAGGATGCAGACCCCGGAGGAAGGGTTCTGACTGTCACGTGATGAGCGTAGCGTACTTATTCACGCGTAGCTATGGTGCGCTCCGGCTTTTTGGCCAATGCGGCTTTATCATTCTTGTACTATGTTTTCGATAGGACTGAGAAAAAGGATCACGGTGGGGGGGACGAAGAATCCAGGAAAGCACTATTGAAAGCGGGCCGATTCTCTTCTCGAGATCTTAGAAGCTTGGCAAAAAACCAGAAGAGCAGAGCGCCACCTTTTGTGACCAAGGGGCTGTAAAGCGATGAGGTGGACCTCAAGTCCACCGATTAGGAACGAAGAACCTTCGGACCCAGATGAGAGAGAGCGTAATTCAATGTAGCGATCAGTTAAGGAATTCCATGTAGCGATCTAAGTTAAGCCGTATTTCAGTCCATTTTCTTCGACCTCACTGCCAGACGCTCCGCGCCTCAATAGTTGTGCAAGATGATGTCACCGCTTACAGCCCCTTTAGTTCGTCGCTGCCTTGCATCCCTAAGTCCTGCCCTTCCGCAGGGGGACTAGCCATTCCAGTCTCTATGCAAAGAAGTGAGGAGAAGAGCAACGACAGAAGCGTAAATGGTTCTTGCCGCATAGACGTCGAAAGTAAAGTCGAAGGCTAGTGAAGTTGAGTAGGGTTGTTGAAGGCTACCAGATTGGGGCGTGAGCGAGATGACTTTTCGGTGCCTAGGTATATTTGCCCACAGCCACTTTAGTACGCGCGTATGCGAGAAGATGTACGTGCACGGTTTATACTATTATGTATGTGGGTTTGTACATTGTCTTTCTCAAGCGGCTAGGTAAAAATCATGTAGTTCATTATGTCCCTATTAGGGAATTGACAGATTCTTGCGTATATTCGCCTACCTTTCTATGACTTTCTTGACTCACACCAACCAGTACACGCGATAACGATGTGTACGCACGATGTATGCGGGCATATGTTCAGCAAGTTCTGAATGGACCTCGAAATGCCTCAGAACGGATTCTTAAATTCTTAGCTTTGACTCGACTACTTTTAGCTAAGACTCGCTAATACTCTTCCGCCGCCTAGTCCTCGCATCTACCCGGATTGGATGGACTGTAGACTCCCGATTGAGTCGAAAACATACTTTACTTTTCCAGATCGATGTCAACCCGTACAGTCTTCATCTCACAAATCAACAATTCTTTCTTTCTCTTGCCTTTCTATCTGGATTTCTAGTAGGATGAGTTTTGTAAGCGCTCACATCTCTGAATCTGCAAAGAATTCTCGACGTGTGAAAAGGGCGAGGGTGGAACTATGAAACTATGAAAAGCGGGATCAGGAACCACTGAGTTTGGGATAACGAATAGACGCTCATATCTTTGCTCTGAGTCGCTTCTTATTTGTCTGTGAATAGGAAAAAGACTTCAAGAAGGCTGACTTCAGAGGATGACCACAACCCTATTAGCCGGTCTTGCTCTTTTCGCTTGCCGCACCTAACCTTGTTTTTATTGTGGACCCCCCTTTCTCTATCTGGTTCGCCTATGGAAAGTCTGCTTCACGTGTAAGTTTGCCATCCGTTATAGTCTTTTTCATCTCCTTTTCTCTACTCAAGGATGGAATTTTTGATTAAGTTTCACTGCCTTATTTTTTCTTTTTCTGGGCTTAGGCCAAGAACTCGATTCTTATCATTCTTCACTAGTTTCGATCTTTTGCGAGTGATAAAGCTATTCTTGTTTAAGCCCTTTAATAGGCTCTCAAAAGTCATGCTCGTTCCAAGTACCATTTGTAGCATTTCCCTAGACGTTAACCTTCTTTACATTCTTTCTTCCCTAGGGCACTGACTCTGAAGTAAATTTCCCTTCCTCCTATCTGATCCCATGATCCTGAACTTCTGTATCGGAAATCCTTTGTCTATGAAGAGCTTGTCTTAGTTTCTCCCATTTCTTTCTTCTTTCTATCTACTACTCTTTGATAGGCCTGAGGCTGCAGCGTCTTCATTAGACTACACGGATTAGTGTGCCCTCTTTTCCCCCCCAATGCATATCCTCTGACTTTCACTAGTCCTTTGAAGAGGCAGTCTCTTCCTCTTGTCTGGCTCACTTCTAAGTACCTACCTGAGATGTCGGACATCGTCCTAGTTCTGATCGCCCGCTTCTGGGCCTAGACTCTTCGAATCTAGAGGAGTCCATTGGTAGGATGTCTCGTAAGTCCTGAGAGGTTGGAAGATTTCCGAGCATTATCTACGCGCTCATCTCCCTTCTACATTTGATTACCCCCCTGCATTCATTGGACTCTGCCGGCCTCACCAATTTTTATTTGCTTCCTTGCGCTTTCGGTCTTATGAACTTTCTTAACATTCTTCTTCTGTTGTGAGAATATTGAAGAATCTTGCTTATCGAAGAATAGAGTCAATCTCTGTTTGGCCCCGATGTCATAGAGTAGGAATTCGTAACCCATGCAAGTCAAGTATTGGAAGTCAATTACTTCATCCTGGATTGACGTTCTTTTTCTACCGCACATTCCCGAATGATTGAGATTTGTATTTCAGATCATTGTGGGGATCCTCTTTCCGAGTCAAAGGCCAGCCCTCACCAGAGTCTGGTCTCACTACCCCTAATCTTAGTCACTTCAGCTAGCCCTAGAGTTTATCAAATGCAACTAGAAAAGAACATGGTTCTACTTCGTTTTGTGTGTATTTTGTCTACGGTCCCTGAATGCTAAGAAATGAGTTGTAGTCGTCCCTCAATAAGGTGCTGCAAGCGTAAAAGAGCAGTGATTCAAGCAAGATTCTTTTCAAGTTCGTTCTCCTTCCGCTCTATCCTGATCCCCAATAGAATCTTCGCTACCTTCCGGCTTAGTTACACTCCCTTGTTTTCCTATTCTTCCATTTGCTAGTCTTTTATCTCTTTTTGCAGGACAAATCAATCCTTTTGTCGAACTTCCCATAGCGCGTCTAGCTTCTTTAGTAGGGGGGAGCCCGAGCCCTCGCCTTCAATAATCGCTCGCCTTGGATTGGATCTATTCATCTCTTTTGGTTTGTGCCAGTTTCAAGTTCCAATCGGGCGGGTTGCCACGAAAGGCACTTGAGAAGCAATAAGAATCGAAGGAGCGAGAAGAAAGTGGACTGATAGTATTTAGGCTCGACCACTACTGAATAAGGCCCAGCCCCCAGAAAAAGCAGTTCCAAGTTCTTTCAGTTGCTATCATCATGCGTCTAAATCACTCCATTTCATTGTTCATAGCTCCCGCGTCCCTACTCAACCCGCAAGCCGTCTAGGCTAAGGAACCTTAAGAATCCGATGCAGCCCCCCTATTAATAGTAAAGCTCCGAAACTCCTCCTATCAAGTCAGAAGTGGAAGCTTTCTATAGGAATAGTCTCTTCTTTCCCTTTTCCAAATAGACTCAATTTATCTACTCCGCTCTTCTCTGAATCGAGTCCTACTTTGAGCGTGAAATGGGAGGGCTCGCTCCTTATGTGAAGCTATTAGGCTTGCTCACGAGACCCTGACCTGAACTAGATTGAAAGGGACTGCAGTCACGGCGGCTCCTATGAAGGCTGGTACAAAGGCGAGCTTGAAGTGGACAGCTTATACTAGCTACATAAATGGGAATGAAGCACTAGTTTTCTGCCTATCCCACTTTGACAATAAGAGAGAGAGACACAATACTCGAACGGGAACTATGACTCTTACATGGCAGGGCCCTATGGTTCCACAGAAAGCCCTATCCAATCTGGGCAAGCGCTCGTATCGATCTAAGGCTGGAAACTCTGGGCTTCACACATAGATTGAGTAAAAAAGAAGGAATTCTTGTCTTTACTTTATATGAAATGCATTCTATTTTCTTTCAATCTACCCTCATTCGACGTCACTTGCCTTCCCTCCTACCTTTCCTCTTTCAAGGGCCTCCTTCTCCGCCCTTTCTTTCTCCCTTTCTTCTAGCGCCTCCTTGCCTTTCATAGTCCTTCCCGCTTGCCCATTTTCTCAGTACTCCGACTCTTTCTTTTCATTTTACTTTCGACGCTTTTCCTTTTGGCTTGATTGAACTGGGTTACTGGCTGGAACTAGATGTAAGGAAAGACCCCATGGAACTGGCTCGCATGGAAGGAGGGGGAACCGTCAATGCCCTAACATAGAACTTTCCGCTGGCTAAAAAGGAGGATTGGCAGGGTGAAGAAAAGCAACTTCATAGTTTCGTGGGTTGTGTAGTCAAAGGGCTAGCTTATGGTTGATGGTGAAATTCAAGCTAGTTCATGTACGGAGTCCCACTCTTCGGTAGGGGGGCCTAGAAAGTCGGAATAAAGGGTCTTTGATTTGAGCTTATGCATAGTGGAGGGCTTCTAAGGAGTTCCCAAGACTGAGCTTAATAGGCACGTCAGACTTGAGACTGGCCTGGCGCAGCTGGATGCTTTTGATCAATAGGAATAGTAGGCCCAATCAAAGCTTCTCTTATGATTCGTTGTCAATCATTTCTACGATCTAATTCCAGTTTCTTATTATGTAGTGGAAAGGCCTCAGAATCTTTAGTTTTACGCTTACGCTTAAGGGAAGAAATTTTCTTGGTGGATGCAGGACCTGGTACCCCCCAAATTTGTCTGCAAGATGAGCTTACATCCATCCCAATCCAGCGAGCTACCTGCTTTGAGAATAAGGTGGGATCCCTGAATGACGTGGCTGGTGAATCACTGATCAAAAAGCCTATTTTTGAGTTCATCTCACTAGTGGCTGTTCAATCACTGATCAAAGAGGGAGCAGCCGCCAGGTTTCATTCTTTTGTGGGATCCCTGGATGACGTGGTTGGTGAACCGCTTCTTCTTCCACGAAGATTCAGACAAAACCGAGCTTGGATAGAACTGAAGAAGATTGGGCGAACGAATCAAAAGGTCAAAGGATTTATGTTGAACAAAGTAAAAGGAGGTTATTCAGTAGCCATCGCAGGTTTCATTACTTTTCTTCCATTCTCTCCTCTCAACACTCAAAGGATAGCGAATGATCGATTTACCATTGAGAGCATTAACTCCAAAAGGAGGAATATTCTGGTCTTGTCTTCCAAGAGCAGCAGATCAAAGAAGAAGAAATGACTATTCAAGAGAGAATTTGTCAACCAACAAGTCAGACTCACCAAGATCCATTCTTTTGTTGAGGGCCCCTACTATTACTATAAAGAAGCTCTTTCATCAGGTCAGGAAGATTGCATGCTTCTTGATGGTACCTACTCGCCATTCTTGGACTTCTTTCAAGTCTTCTTCGTCATAGCATAGAACGGAAAAGACTTCGTACAGTGCTCAGGCTTCTTCTTCTGGTCCTACTTCTTCTTTCTTTTTGAGGCCGGAAGGATCAATAGAAGAGGAAGAGGAGACAAGAAAGACCACCAAAAGTCACGACCACCAAGATTTGCATAGTGATTCGATCTTTTGAGAACTCTTTTTTGAAAAACGACCATTTGAGTGGGTTTATGAAGATTGGATTGTTTGAATCACGAGTCTTATATATAGTCTTACGATCACCTCATATTGATAAAAATTCCAGAGAACAATTTGAAATGCAAATCAAGAAATTCCTTCTGGTCCTAAAAACTCCAACGCATCAATTGTGCAAGAAGTTCTTTCGGTTAAAACGCCGTGCGACTCGGAGGACATAAGACTGTAAGGCCAAAAATCTTGCCGACTGGATGCTCCTACCCCACCATGCCTAGCCCTTGACCTTTAGGAAGAGGAGAGGAGGTATGAAGCGTGGGAAAGAATGCAAGAAGTCGTTCAAAGAGGGCAAAACTCGGAATTGATCAATGCGAGTGAACTGTGTTTAGACGCTTCGAAAAACCGCACCGCATCTAGGAGAGGATGGATGACCCCTTTCGAAGAGCGGAATGTGATCTGAGACACGATGGGAGTTAGCGTGCCTCGGTAGGCAAGAGATCACCGGAGTATAGCACAAGATCGCCTTTTCTTGCTGCCATGGGGTCAACCTGTGAACAAGGGAAACCCAATGGGATGGGAACCAAAAAACGGGAGGGTACCGCATTGGGCAGAAGACGATCCAAAAAGCGAAGGCTCACCCTTCAAAGGGCCGCGTGAGATAGGCTAAAGGTAGCTTGCTTCCACCGGATGCGAGGGTCAAAGAGTCAAAGGGTCGCTTCCACGAAGGGTTCAAAACCCCGTCAAAAAGGAGAGAGAGAGAGCGGAATGCAGCGATCAGTTGAGGAATTCAATGTAGTGATTTAAGGACGCGATCTGATTGAACGGTGCTGACTTGGATCTCGGGTGACAGAAGAAGGCCTTTCTTAGGCACGACGAGCAATCGCGGTCGAAGCTTGGCTACAGCGAACCGCTTACCAAGCGAAGCGGGCCTTCGCCACTTGAGCCGTATGCGGGGGCACTCGCACGTGCGGTTCTTAGGGGGGGAGAAGGTCGGTTGAGCCATTCCATCCCAATAGCGTATATTTGGAGCTCAATATGAAATCCGTCTTTCTTCAAAGACCACTTTGGATAAGGGCAAACTCTAGAGAGTCCTTATGAACGTCGCCTTGACTCAACCATAACATTCTTCTTCTGCTTTCTCAAATGTATTTTCTTACGTTACGCGCAGTAAAATGTCTAAGTGCTATGCTCATTCTTGTACTAAACCATTCTTGTACCAAACCATAGTAGCACCTCTCACACAAAAGGAACAATATTGACAATGACTAGCGAGGCGAGTATGACACTAGGAATTTACAAGCTTAGTGATGTTCCGAGCCCAAACGCAAGAAGGAATAGAGTGAAGGTGCTGAAAGCCGCAGGCTAGGGCCTTCCTTTCCTTGGGTTGTCAGAACTCTTGAAACTCTACCAAGAATAGAGTAGACTCACTAAATATTCAAAGGATACAAGGCCTAGCAAAAATTACAGACAGTATAGCTGCTTACAGCACCTTAATTTCATTCCTTCTACACTACCTAGCATACATTATCCAACCTAGTGTGAGATCGCATTCATAGGATGAGGCAGGCTTGACGCCATGTGTGAAAGCTGTGAAGGAAGGTAGGGGAAGAGCAGACCAAGAGGGAAGGCAAGGTCCAAGCCAAGAATCAGAACTTCCGAGAAAGCGTATAAAACATAGAAAGTTTGCTCAAGCGTGACCCAGCCCAGAAAGACAAGAAATTTTATGGTTCAATAAGATAGACAGAGTTCACCAAAGAGCCTGATCTTCTCGTTCTTTCCGTGCCCTGAATTCATCTATGGAATCTTCTCTCCGTCTTGGGCGACCTGAGACGCTACGCACCTTGGGCTTTCTACAGACCGAAGCTCCGCATCCCAAGAAGAAGTCGTGCCAATCGCTTCCAAAAAGAAAAGGTCGCTTTCGCTACATTGAGTTCAAGTCTGTTTTAGTGATCACAGTCAGGGTCTTGCCTTACTGATGGTTGGATCTTTGCTTTTACATAGGAGGCAATGCAATGGAACGCTTCTTGTATAGGGGGTTCAATTCTTTCATCACCGAGTTGTAGGTGAAAGATCAGTAGGCAGGCTAGCTTGCTTTCAGTTGTAATTACATTCCCTTTCTTTTTGGATCTTTCCAACGCGCAGGAAGAAGAAGAGACTCCAGAGTGAGGGGTCTAATAAAGCAAAGCTATGAATCACGGGTTTTGGGCAAATCAAGCCTCAACCGCTAATATAAAAAAAGCAAAAATAGTTCTTCTAACCTACTTCTGGCTTTAAGGTCTTGTAGGTTGCATGGCCGAAAAAAGCAAGAACTATCGGGAGGCCTAGAAGAGTGGAAAAAAAGTGCAGTCTGCTCTCAAGTCTCATTCATATTGCTTCTTTGGACTGAGCCAAGCTTCTTTTCTTTGGGTTTGAGTTTCGTCCTTCCTTGATCTTCCTATTTTGCTGCAATTAATACTCCTTTGTCACTGTTCACACGAGCTTCTCTCTTTGCTTTATATCGGCCATAGATTGTTGTGACCCCTTTTGTGCCGTATGCGAATTCCGAATTCTCCAATTGCTATATTGCTTATTGTTTTTCCTATCGATGCGACTATACTTAATACTCGCCAACCAAACAAAGTGGAAAGATCTTTCATCCTGACCCCGCACTTGACCAAGGAAGCCTGGTTCCAGACTCTCTACTAGTTGCATACTTTCCTCGTACCACCTGACTGGCTTTTATACTAAATTTCGAAGGCCTTTCACCCCCGTGCTACTTGACCTCTCTTTCAAGGACAGGGTTTTGAACTAGAATACGTAAGCTTGCGAGATGGCTTGGTATACCGAAGAGTTTGCAAGCCTTTTTCCTGGACTGCATTTTCATACTTTAGCCACCTCAGAGGAGAGGACTAAGCTTTTTTGGAAATGGATTGACAGACCGAAGACAAGCCGATCCCACTATCTTGCCCTTGGAGAGCTTTCAAGTGGCTTTTGACCATTCCTAGCTGAACGGAAAGAACCTACTAGACAAGCTTCTCTACTCCCAGTCCCAGAACGCAAAAACTCCTATCGATCTCTTTTCGAAAGAGTAGGAGCCGAAGTTCCTTGCTCGTATACAGGTGACCGGAAGAGAAGGGCGTAGGGAGGAAGGATCAGAACCTTACCTCACTCCTATGCTAGCAAATATTCCACCTCAACGCACAAAGGTCTTCAAGACTCTCAGAAACTCACTCTTTCATTTGCACATTGAAGGACGTCGGGCTTGGATCAGAAGGGTGCAAGAAGAGGGTTAGAGACGGGGACAGAATAGTCCTCTTCTTTCTAGCCAGCTTATTTAGGCACTAGTCGCTTATGCCAACTTGTACTTAACTACTTGGATTCGGTCCGGATTTCTACGCTCTTTTGGGCCACTTTCAACTCCACTCTGCTACACTCCTTGGCTTGGGTCGGGTTGCGATTTCGAATTGGCTCACTTCCTAATTTGGCCCAAGAATCTTGCCCGGAGGGGAATAAAGCGAAGGCAACTTCTCCACCTATGGTGCCCAGATGGAAGGCGACCGGAAGGGCTAGATCTTTGGTCTGAAAGAGGTGGGCTTAAGTAAGGGGTGATGAGCGGGCGGCTTGATTGACGGGGTTGGATCAGGGTGCACTTATTATGTGAGGCGCGGAGCGAGGTGGGCAAGAAAAACTTCCGCGGGGGTCTTCGTAGACGAATTCTCAGGCGCCCCACAGAAGGGAGATGACAGGACGAGTCCTTCCTCGCGGAGCCCAATCGATGGACCTTCGGCGCAGTGCCTAATCGCTTCCTTTTCGGACATCGTAAACCTTCCCTTCGATTCATCTCTTCCCTCTTACGAGAACCGCTCCGTGGGCTCCAATGATCCTTGGTTCCAATCGGTTCCCGTTAGGGAACCTCATCTTTTTCAAACCCTAACGGGTTTTTAAAAATGCTACCGTTCATTAGATCGCGTCCTTAAATCGCCCTTAAATCTCTACATGGAATTCCGCTCTCTGGGCTGAAAGCATCTAAGTCGCAAGCCCACCCCAAGATCAGTGCTCTCTTATTCCGACTTCCCCAGACGGTAGCACAGCCGAGACAGCGACGGGTTCTCTGTCCCTGCGTGGATGGGAAGACCGAAGTCGTGAGAATCCAAGAGAAGGTCACCGCGAGACGAGCATGACCATAGGGGTCAAGTAGAAGTGCAGTGATGGATGGAGCTGAGGCATACTAAGAGACCGAGAGATTTTAACCTTCTTCCTACACGACCTGATCAATTCGATAAGGCACTCGACATCAATTTTCATTGTGCTACTCTCCCTCTGTATCTAAAAAAGAGATTGAAGGGCAGAGGCCTTTGCTGTCCCCTTCCAGTCAAGAATTGGGGCCTCACAATCACTAGCCAATAGGCTCTTCTCTCATGCCTTTCTTCCCGCAGATTCTGGTGTCCTAGGTGTAGAGGAAGCACACCAATCCATCCTGGTTCAACTCGACTGCGTTGACGAGGGTCGCTCGACGAAAGAACCCCCTTCTACCTAATCGCGGGTTGAAAACAACCACCGATGCTGCGACGACCTGACTCTTTCAGCCTTGATTAGTTGTCCTTTGCTTTCAGTTTCACTGCCTCGGGTCACTGAAAAACCTTAAGCGGATCCCCCGCCTCTAAGAAATAAGAAGCTCTTATCTAATAGATAGAATGTTTAAGCTGCATTTCTCTACTTCTTGCGAGTGATCTAAGCCCAAGCAGCGTTACGGCTTTCTTGCTTCTTTAGTCTGGACCGGGGGAATATTTGCTGGTCAAAGCGAGAGATTCTGGCGCTAGATTGGCCAAGTTTTTGATGCTTTCCTGACTCCTCCTCCCTTCAAGAAGCCCAATGTCATGTTCAGAATAGATAATGAATTGCGCCAACCGACTAAAGATCATTCGCTGGTCTTCATACTGATCAAGGGTCAATCAAAGAAATGAAGAAAGTTGAGGGTAAGCACGCACTTGACCTATCTACATTATATCTACATGAGAGCTAGAAAACAAAGAAAGAAATCGCTCTTGCTTTCTTAATTACATTCCCTCGTGACCGTGCTGCAAGCAAAGGGAAATACTTGTCTCGTACCGATCAATGTAAGCAAAGCAAGTCCACGAAAGAAATGGACTGAAGATCTTGAGAAGAGCGAGGCGAAGAGCTTTTTCATGAAGTTATGAAGAAGACCCCGCATCCCTACCTGACCTGACTAGAACACTTCCCTCCAATCACCCCTGCCCTTCCTAGTTGGACCAACTGATCTACTTCAATGGACGAAAAAGAATGGACCGGACATCTTTAAACGTATTATTAAAGGGGGCTGGCTTAGCTTATTATACGATCAATGAAAGCGAGAGACGGGCAGGGATCCTCGAATTTGTGGAGCTCATTTCGCGAAACTAGTAATCTTCTCCATCTTGCCCTGCCCTCTCCTTCGAACATAATCGCCGGGCGGATGCAATTCTTCTATTCTGCTACATGGGAAAGGGAATAAGAAGAAATGAATCGCAAAAATATCCTCAAGTTTAGATCGCTACACTTCCATTCCGCTCTCTCCTTCTAACACGACATTTATGACGTCATTAGATTTTTTGCGTTTGGTGCGATTGCGCGATGCTAGTAAGAAATTATCCGCGTGAAAGTTGCGTTGCTTCTCTAGCCTCAGAATTAGCGTTTTCGCTGCGGGGCTGCTGTCCCCGGAGCCCGGATTTACTAAGATTCTTTCGGCTCAATGGACTGCACCAACTGACTATAAGGGGCTGAGCGGGGTGTCAATATTCTCGGGTCTCACTCAAGAACTAGAGTAGCTTTCTTTATACTTTTTGGAAGAACTGCACCTATTAGTCAAAAGAGGACTACTGGGGCCGGTCAGGGGCTACGCGAGACTCTAGGGCACGGGATCAGGCCAACATAGCATTGACAAGTCAAGGCAGTGAAACTGAAAGCGCAGAAACGCAGCGAAGGACAACTCAGATAGTCTAAAGTTGCTTGGACTACTCTGATCGGAGCTTTTCATAGTACTTTCAAGAGTCGATCAGGAATTGGTAAGCTTCTTTATCTGACTCCTGGCTTAAACAAGAACTCTTAGACCTTGGGCGATCAGGACGACTGGAAGATCCTACGTGGGAATCGTCAGTCTTCCCTTGCTAACGTAAGGTGGATCAGGTTCAAGTTCCCGGGGCTACGCGGTCTTGTCAAATCCGAATGTTATGGGAATCTTGCACAACTTTTGCTAGTCCCACATAAGAAGGGCACTTTGGAAAGGGGGCGGAGCGTCTTTAAAAATTTTAGTCGAAATCGGGGGACGGAGGACGGAAGCACATTCTAAACATTCTTCACTTTTCATTCGCAAAGAAATTCTTCCAGAAGCCAGAACTACAACAAAGAAGTCGAATCTTTAGGTTTTGCACTTATCTTCCAATAGCCAATAGAAAGAGTCATTTACAAAGGGGAAAAGCAAGTCTCGCATGTCAAAGTGTTTAAGCGTCGGTTGAAATTCTTTCTTTGCTTTGTGTTGTGTCTAGTCTATTTGTTTTTAGGCTTTTATTGGTGCCCGTGGCAGAAAATTGGCAGCTGATATCGAGAGCTGCTCCTTGGGTCGATCTTCCTCGCTTACAGCTCCTAGTCATCGGTCAAGCGAAGCGGGAGGCCACCCTCTCTCTAACCCCCTCTACTGACGGAGAGCAGAAGCTCTAGGATGACTATGTCCTGGATTCCCGGATTCATTCTCGTCCTGATCTACCATGACAAAAAGATTCTTGGAGAGAGCTCGTACTTCTCAAAGATCACAAGGTGCTTCAGTGGCTCGAGGGCCGTAGCTTTTTGTGAAAGGGTCAATAATGTGAGAGCTGATATGAGAAGAAAAACCGAAAAAGTAGATTCTTGCTGATGTCGATTCATCCATTCAAAGTAGAGAAAAGCTAACTGCTTGCTGGCTGGGAGCTGTATGAGCGGTAACGTCCACGTGCGGCTCCGTGAGAAGGTGGCCGGAAATGACCTTGTTGTACCTCACTCCCGTCTTCAATGGGGTCTGCTCTATTTTTTTTGGGAGAGTATGCCAATATGATCTTAATGAGGTGCGGGGCTTTGCATCTGACATTCGTTGGGCTTCCCTCTGCTGGAGCCAGCGTCCCGGCCTTTTTGTGCAATAAACCCCTCCGACCGAAGACTAGTGATAGGTGGTCCCGCTGAGCTTTCGGAGAAGGGTAGCCTAGTGTGTAAGCACAGCAATGAACCGCATCGAACCCTCAGACGACCCATCTAAGATGAGGGGGGAGATCCTCAGTAGTGGTGACCCTTGAACTCGCCCTCTGACTAGTCCTTATACATGTACCGAATGCTCATACGGGAAAGTGCACTCCTGGGTCTGGAAGGGCGGAGAAAAATCCTTTCTTTCTCGTCTACTCCAAGGGGTGCGGACACACCTGCGCGGATGACAGGGGACGGTTACAAGAATGGCAGGGAAGTTCAGAGTACCCGACGAAATTCATGGATGAATGTAAACCCATCAGGAAGGGATAATCATTCCGGTCCTGGGAGAGGTGGGGAAAGCAGTCTGAGCGGAGGGAAGCCCTAGGAGTCACTAAGGACCACAGGAGGCGCACCCTAAGCCCAGCTTCTCGGAGCAAATAGGGCTGACCCTGAATACTAATAGCTAGAGTGGGGGCCGCTCGCCTTCATGGAAAGGTTTTTCTAGAAGGGTGCTTTGGAGATTCTTTCTCGAGGAATGGAAGGCACCACAAGAAAGATAGACTCCTTTTCCAATCGCCCCGCGGTCGGTTCTCGAGATTCGAAATCGTTCCATTTGCTTTTTCCATTTTCTACATCTTCGGCCTTCATGGAATGGTTCAAAATCTTAGTGCAGTCCTTGCTTACAGCACCTCAATTGATTGACCCGCAACGCTCCACCCCTTCGACCAGGTCGCCATGAGTAGGACTTCGACCAGAACATAATTGGCAGATGCAAGATGTAGAATTGCCCTTCTCCTAAGTCCTTTCGACCAGAACATAAGTCCGGGCCGGGCGGCGATCAGAGAAAGATACGCGCGTCTAATTGCCCTTCTCCTAAGTCCTTTCATAGCCCTTCAATTTCTCACTTTCTTGGGATCGGCCCCTTCTGCCAGAAGTACCTCAGATATGGCTTCTGCTAAGTCTACGGCCCGAGCCTATTCAAGGGTCGGGCCTTTCTTCTTGAAGTGAAGCGGACTTAGAGTGAAACCCCATGGGCACGAAGGGGGTAGCCTGCAAAAAACCTGAGGGCGTAAGGCAGACTGGTGCTCCAAAACGGTCAAGCTACGCTAAGTGTTGCGGCAAAGCAAAGCCTACCGCTTGTGGAGGCAACTGCTCCATTCCAGTTGAAGGAGGCGGGAGCAGTTAAAAGCCCAATCAAATACTCGACTCCTAGGGAGAGCAGAAGAGAAAGAAACACTTACTGCTTGCTTCATAACTCCACAACTCCCAGACAGATTCGCAAACGGGACTACAACTATAGGGGGTTAGTAAAGAAAGCAAGCAAGGGCAAGAACTCTCTTTCTCTCTCTGACGTGCCAATAATGGAGGGATTTTAAATCGGTTGGTGTAGTTGCGCTATCTACGCGGTCTCAAGGTCTTCTGTGGCAGCTTTAGGGGCTGTAGGAGACTCGTAGGCAACAAAACTCAACTCTACGCAAAGTGCAGGAACTAAAAGGCAACCAATCCCAAAAGAATAGATAGCAGGGAAGAAGTAATTAACCGATCGGATATTCACGCAAGCAGAGGATTCAGCAAGAGAAGGAGCAAGAAGCGAGAAGAGAGTACAACGGTGAGCATTGGGAGGAGGGTATGTCACTTTACGGCTAAAGGGTGCAGTCAGACTATCAACGCAATTACGTTAGCACTCCACCTCACTCCTTCGAACCTCGAAACAGGGAACGGGGAAAGAACCCTATGCAACGGAAAGAAAGGAAAGCAAATCCATCAACACAAACCACGCACGCAAGGACCCAAGCAAACGCAAAAACGCCGTCGAAACCAGCATCAGCGAGCCTAAAACGAGAACTAGAACCTGCCATCCCTCCTGAGCCGGACCCGCCGGGGGGTCAATCATCCGAAATACCATCAAGAGAGCCTCGTGAGAAGAGGGGCTCAAAGCACGACTGGCCATCCCTCTCGATCCAGTGCGGAGAAGCCACGTACGTGGTCGACGCTCTTCCTTCCAGCCAGAGTGGAAAGAGAGGACGGCAACCTTGGGGAAAGTTGGGTGGTCTTGAAAGGCGAGGGCCGACGAAAGAATCCTTAGCGACCTTGAATTGTCAAAGTGATGCATTCCTCTAGGGCAAGTTCTTTGGGCTCCGTCTTCCTATTCCCGTCCTTCGACGGGCACTCCCAAGGATCTTGAAGGTTCAGAATAAGGTTAAAATAGCGGACATGGCTCTTTCCAGTTCGAGTCCATGGATGATCTAGAACGTGTGCTCGCCGACGGGCCATGGTTCGTCCGAGGGCAAGTTTTCCCTGGCAGCCCTGCTTTCAGCCGCACAAGGAAGTGATCCAATCCATACCAATCTGTATACAGTTTCCGACGCTGCCCTTCGAATTGCTCGAAGCAGAAATGTTCCGTAGCATGGGATCGGCAGTGGGGAAGGTGCTCAAGATAGACGATCTCACACAACCCGCACAAGATTCGCACGAGTTTGCATCTTCCGAGACCCGTTTCAGAGTGGATCTGGATCCGCCACTAGGGGAGGACTTAGGAAAACATCCCGATACTGTCTTTCAACTGCAGTCGGATCGGCCATCATCCGGAGACCTTCAGTATGCAGCCGGCAAGAACGATACAAGAGGCCTCTCCGCCACCTCAATCACCCCCTCCTCAAAAGAGTTCCAGTCGATGCCCCGAAAAGGGTTATTGCAGAAGGTCCTCACCCTTCTTACAGGCAAATACGGAAGGCAAGGTCTTGGACCTCCTCAAAAGCATCCCCAAAACGACTACTATGCATCCATATTCGCTAGTCTTTTTTCAGACCAATGTAATCTTTCCGTCTGCCCTTACGCCCCTTTAGTTGGTTCTACAACATGACGTCCTGATCGCCCAAAGATCTCAATACCCCAAACGTTCTTGTGCCAGGGAAGACTGACGATGTTAAGAACTCCGATCCGAATCTAAGCCAAGCCCAATCTAGAAAGCGAAAGGGCTGTAAGCACCCACGGTAGCATTTTGAAAAAGGGTTTTGAAAAATGCTACCGTGGGCGCCTTTGGCCCCACGAGACCAATCGGTTCTCGTTAGAGTTTTTAGATCGCGTAATTTACATTCCGCTCTCTCTATCTCCCCATCGCGCCCCTGAAGGGGGTTTTAAACCTCATTGCTTATAGCCCCTCATCGCTTTTTCTTGTAGTTTCACTGCTTCGCTTCTGGAGTTTTAATTTATCCTTGCTTCTTCCCTCTTTCTCACCTCTGCTTCTTTGATAAGTACATTACTGAGAAGTGGTGATCTCATCTCGTCTTGCTTGCTTGTGCCTTCAATCAAACCATCTTCTGTACCACCTTTCCAAGCCAGATAGCGAGCGATCACTGAGCATTTTGTTGTGATCCGCCAGCCGCAAAGACTATCCCTTATGGGAATCGAACCCGTGTCTTCGACATGAAAAGATGATGTCCTAACCACTGGACGAAAGGGACAAAAAATCCATTCTTCATGCTTCTCCGAGAATCGAAGTGCTTCCTATTTTTTCTATACGTCTACGACCGATGGGAACTGGTCTAAAGTAAATAAGCGAGGCGATTTCGGATGTGAATTTGGCGGGTCGTCCCCCGATTCCCCACCGCCCCAGTGACACATCAAGCACGCCCCTTCCTTTTCTCCGATGAGAAAGCCCCCAGAGTTGGGCTCTTTGTCTCGTCCCTCTGAGGTTGTGAGCGAATCTCTTCGCCTTCTTAGTATTTCTATTTCGCTTGGGTTGCGGCTGGTCCTTTCCTTAGTGCTTGGCCTCCTTTGGTTCTTGGCCGTAGCACTTCTCTTGTCTTGCGTGGTTACCCTAGCTCTCTTCATGGATCCATTCGTTGACTCCCAATTTAACTATCCTTAAGATTCCTACAAGTCTTGGCCCTCTCACTTAAGCGGATTTTTTTCGTTATAGCTCTTTTTCCTACTTCTTATAGCTCTTGAACCAGCTTCGAACCCTTCCCCCGACGACCAAGTTTGAGCTCTTACTCATTCAAATAGGATCTGACTCCCCTAGCAGGCGCTCGACCCCTAAGGGGTCTTTTGCTCTTGAAAACGGCTACCACCCAACATATACATAGGCATTAGTGCCCTAAGGCCCGGGATAAGACAGCGAGGGTGCAAGAAGGAAGCTACGGTTCCAAAGAAGAAGGAAGGGGCGACAAAAAGCAATGAGGGGCCGAAGGCGATGAGCTTCTCGAGAAGCGATTGAGAGCTATGGAAGAATGGAAATGCAGTGATCTAAAAAAAACCCCTGAAGGGGTAGTAAACGATGAGGTTCCCCGTTGCGTTGGGGAACCGATTGGGAACCAAGGATCGTGGAGATGAGCTTCTGAAAAGCGATTGGGTTGCGATGAGGTTCTCTAACGAGAACTGATTGGTCTCGTGGGGCCGAAGGCATCGGTTCTAATCGGTTCCCTTACGGGCTTCAAGCTTCTTCGCTTCCTAATCGGTGGACTTGAGGTCCACCTCATTGCTTTACAGCCCCTAACGGGAAGCGATTGGGAACTGAAGAATTTTTCAAAGCCTAACGGTAACCGATTGGGAGGAACTGAAAGAGAAGCGATTAGGCGTGCGCCCACGGTAGCATTTTTCAAAATCCTTTTTCAAAACCCCTTTGGGGCTGAAAGCGATGAGGTTACCTAACGGTAACAGATTAGGAACCTTAGGGTTTGTAAAAGCCCACGGTAGCATTTTAAAAATGGTTTTTCAAAACCCCTTTGGGGCTGAAAGCGATGAGGGGCTGTAAGCAGTCAAGGAACCGATTAGGGTTTGAAAAAGCCCACGGAGCGGTTACCTCACGTGGACCGATTGGTCTCGTTGGAGATGAGCTTCTCAAAAAGCGATTGGGGAGAAAGAGGCTTGTTTTCTTAGTCTTAGTCACGCGCTCACAAGCATCCGAGGCCCGCCGCAGCCCTTAGTAAGGTAGGGTTTCTCGCTTGTGCAAGAGGATATAATTTCCTACGTCAACTCAACTAGTCTTGGGAAAGATCTTGCTTACTTACTTCCTTACTTACTTCATAATTAGCTTAGACTTCCACTTTTTTCCATAGTGCTTTCTCAGAGGATCCCACTGAGCTTACTTTTAATTCAAAGGGTGACGCATGAGTCCTGATCGCCCTTATTTAGTCGGCACGTCTACTTCTATGTTTTTTGGCCAGACAGATGCTTTTAAGGCAAGATGGAATTTCTACGAGGCGAGCTCCAGAGGCTAAAGGAGGTGAAAGAGCAATAAAGGGTTCAGTCTGGATTTGGGCGGAGGAAGCCAATAGATTGGAAATTTATTTGAAGAAGACTAAGTCAGAGTTTTCTAGTCCGGAGCCAGCCTGACGATAGGGAGGAACTTGAACTTGCAGTCCCACTCAAGAAGGGTGAGTGGATCAGGAAGAGTCCCCAGATTGAAGAAAGGCGAGCGCAGCGGGAAGAGCTTTTTCATTTCAATTCACTTTTGGAAAGTGACTAAGTTTAAGATCTTGCTTAAAGAATTTCCAAGGTCCAGGGAGTCTAGTCAAAGCAAGTTAAAAATAGCGGAATCTATTCAATGGCTATGGGGGATCGGGTCAAGGCTAGCGAATGGAATTAAGAAAGGCGCTACGCGAAAGCGGCACCGACCGAAACTTTATTTAGTACTTAGTCAAATTCCACTGATCTTGCATACAAGTTACTAGGAATGTTATGAAGTCTCTCAGAGCTCTTGCTTGCACAACTACTGATACTTAGCTTAGACAGAAATAATGAAGTTCAGAAAGGGGCTAAAAGCGTATGATCGAGGGTCTGTCTTCAAGACCTTAAGTAGCGGAAAAGAGCGAGGGAGTGAAACTGTAAGCTTGAACTTGCAAGTGGCGTCGGGGCGTAGCAAAAGTCTTGGAAGGATTCTAGCACCTCCTCTGCCTTCCACTTCATCCCTTTTTCATGGCCAGAACTCTTGGAAAAAGAGTCCCTAAAAGCGAAGCAAGACCCCCTTCAATTCCACTTCCTTTCATTTCCTCACATTTTGATCTTTGCAATCCTGAGAGGTGCCTCATTCCTTCCGCACCTCATTCACGACGTCCCTCAACTCAAGGGGAAATCAATGAGTTGAACGTTCAAAGATTCTTGCTTAACCACTACTTGCTCCTTCCAATAAAAAAGAAAGTGAACAAGCATTGACAAGGTTGAGGAAAATAAAAATGTGCTCCGTACTGAACTTATGAGATTAGACGGAACGACGGTCTAGGCGATGCAAGGAGTTCCATCCGTGTGGTCTCCGATCTGGCTTTAAAAGAAAGTAAAGTCCCATCAGCTTATCGGCTTAGCAAACGGAGGCAACCAGAGTTCGAGTAAAGGTAGTCAGGAAGACCATGGACTTCTTTTTATCCTCGCCTGTGTTCAAGACCGTGTGCACCCTTTTTCCATACTAATAAAGAAGCTACTCATTCCTAGAGCCTAGAGAAAGACGCTCTTCTGAGCTTGAAGGTATAGGGCTTGCGCCCTGCTTTTTTACTGATGGAAAGAAAGAGCAAAGCGCCGCTCTCACTATTTGGTAGTCATTTCTTTCTTGTCCGGCTTTCAAGTCAAGATAGGAAGAGTGACTCATTTGTGGCCTCTCCATCACCGACCTATGATGGTTGCTTGCTGAGGTCAGGGCAGAGAGGGGCTTTAGTGTCATTTGTGACAGCCGCAGCCAGAAGCACTTCGCGGGTTGACTGGACTGGACTCTCGTCTTCAGCTAATTCTGAATTGCCCTTCTTTCGAGTTTCAACTGATGGGGCAGGCAGTCTTAAGAAGAAAAGAGCAAAGGACAAGATAAATTATAAATTCAATTGCATAAGAAGTATCTCAGAATCCAATCCGAATCCAAGATTTTCTGATTCTCCGCTTTTTGCATCGGCGCAAGAATACAATATTGAAGCTTCAACGTAACTTGCGCTTGCGGGACCCACACGAGGGTCATAGCCAAGAAATGGGAAGCTGTTAAAGCGATTCTATGAAAGTCTCGATCAACGCAGAGCTTACATATTTAATTTCCCCCCTCCCCTGGGCCGAGAGAATCTTGCTCTTCTACGCCCCTACCGAAACTCTAATGCGGTACCTATTTAGCTCCGCCCCTCAGAAGTCGAATAGAACCTGACCGCAAGAAAGATCGAGATTAGATAGTCTGTTGAGTTTGTGCTCCGCCGTCGAATATGACTACTACGACTCCAACAAAGAAAAGAGAAATGGTCTTTTGGGTTTTGAAATTGTGAACCCTTATTTCTTCTTAATCCCTACTGAAGTGAAGCAAGAATCAAAACGATGCTCAATTCCCGTCGTGCCCCGACGCCTTGCCTCTTTTCTCTTCTCGTTCGCCTCGCTTATAGTTTCACTCCCTTTGTTCAATTCCTAGTCCTGACCCTGACTAAGCCCCATGAGCGGGACTTCCACTGTGAAGAAAGGACTCCCAATAGTGATGGTGATGACTCAGACCTTCCAGTTCCAGTCCTTGCCCCGACTAATAAGCACTGGAGCTACTAATCACTCTGCATCCCAGAATGGAATTTCCTACTATGTTTTTGGCGGGCGCTTCGGACCATCATCCTATCAGTCATGGTAAGGGATTGAGTCTCTCTCTTTGGTTTGACTCTTTGTGATCGACGGAGTAAAGACTGCATGATTGGCTTGTAGGAGAAAGATTCTAGCCAATAAAGATTTCTTTCTTGGACGCGACGCACTTTCTAAAGATCTTTGAGGAACGAAGACTCTGATCGGAGTTTAGGTGCTTCAAGCCCTTTTACTTTGCACTTCGGCTCAAGGTCTTCTATTCCATGAGCGAATCGAATTTACTTCCGATTTTTTTTTGGCTAGGCGGCGAGCCGGCTTATTTATACGGGGCCGTCAAAAAGGAGAGAGAGAGAGCGGAATTCCATGTAGGTGTTGTAAGTAGCTAGAAACTCGAAAGTCCGATATGAAGATGAATAGTCATAAGCCCAATTCCCTCTCTGATGCACTTTGAATCGAGTCGAAATAGTAAGGCCTTCATTTGACTAAAGATCCGTCCTCCTTCGACGTAGGATGGGGCAGGAGTGGGTTTCTTAGTCAAGTCCAGTTTACTCCCACAAAGAAAAAGGGCTTTCGAGTCACTCTTTCTTTCAGAACCTTCGGGGAAGCGAAAGAAATAGGTATTTTAAGAAGTTCTTTCAGTTGCACCCTGACGCTCTTTCTTTTTTGGCTCTTGAGCGGGGAAGGTAGACCATTTTCTGTAGGCAGAGTCTTATTTGATTCCCATTGAGTAATTAAATGACTTAAGCGCAAAGCCTCGGGTTTAGGTTCTTGCCCTTAGAGGTTCCTTGCATTGACTGAGGGTTCTCCTCTAGTGCTGCCTTATTTTAGTTCTTTACTTTCCGGTTGACGTATGCGCCTTTAGTAGGTCGATAGACGCCAATAGGGACATAGGTGGCTTTCCTTTCCTAAGCTGACTGATCCCGCACAAAGAAAGAAAGGCAGCCGAGAAGTTCAAAGGCGGAGCACCTGACGATAGATATTAGGTTAGGTTATAGGTCGATTTCGATACTAGAAAGATGGCAGCTGTCTCATTCATTCCCCTTCCGAATAGCAAGTAGTGCCAGTCAAAGAGGATCTAGTAGCGGTTGTAGGACCATTCAAAATCCCAGTTGAAAGAGACTCGGAACTAGCTAACCGAGGGATTTCTGGACTCGCTGCGAAGTCTTGGAAGTCTCATTCCCTTCAAGGTGCCGGAGTAGTGACTCATAAGGTCCTGAAGTTCCCCTCGATGGATTTCCCGCACTCTTTCTTGTCCTGCCAGTCCATCCTGTCTCGTCTCGAAAGCCGGGGGCGTAAGGTAAAGTAGTCACCCTCCTAGACTAGAGGAAGATGATAAGAGGATGAGGCTGTCTCCTATGCTAACGTTCTAGCGGTCTCAAGGTTTCTTTGTTTAGCGAAGGATTACTTTCGAGCGCACTAAACTCAATTCGTACCGTGGATGGGACCTTTGAGCTAAGAGCATCTGATTCAAGGTCTTCAACTGACAATAGAAAGATAGCAAAAAAGGTGCGTAGCCTACTTAAACCGAGAACATCCCTGAAGAATGTGCTACAACCCACTCACTTAGCCCGTTCTAGGCCTGTCCTAAGTTCATACTAGGCCAATGCTAGTCCTAATGCCTTTCCCCAAGATCTCCAATCTTTTCTCTTTTCGCTTTCAGTTGCACTGCCTTTGAGTTCTGTTCCAGCTTCCTTCCATGCATGTGCCCCTCTATTTCTTTTGTACTCCACTAGAAGATGCTTTTTAAGGATCTTGAAAATACAGGAGCGTCAGTCAAATCTAGACTCTTTTCTTGCCTTCCCCCCGTATATTGGAATTGTAGGAGTAGTTAGGTTCCAGAGCTAGTCGATCTTTTTTGCCTTTGCCCCCCTAGTGGTCTACGATCACGGAGTCCTTCTATTTTTGAATCACTTTGTCTTTCCATTCATTTAATTCCTTTGTCTTCCTCAAGATTTTTGAGAGCCTAAGAAAGCAAAGCCACTTTTGATAGTCGTCAGCATAGTCTACCTATCTCCATGGACCAGCGGGGGCTGACATCTTTGTCTCCTTTCTTATTCTTCCCTCAATGCTACTCGCTATGGGTGAGTTCTCGCACCTCTTTCTTAGTGGTGTGACTTCTATCTGCTCTCTTGGTGGAGCTTCTTTCTTTCACTTTTTTAGTATTAGTATTCGCTCTTCTTTAGCCTCCCCCCCGTATTTCTTTTCTCGGGCTAGCGCTTTCCCTCTTTTTCACTAGCTGATGGACCGCCTTATCCAATTCTACTCTTCGTTCTGGAAACACGTATTCCTATTCCATATTTTCCTTAATCCCGAAATAGATGCTCGAGAAAGAATACAAAAAAAGACCTCATAGGATCCATGTGGTCAATTCGTAGGTTCGATTCCTGCTGGATGAAAGCCAACGGGTTTCTTATTTCATCATTCAATTGGCATGTCATGTCATGTCATCGCGCGGTCTTGGGTGCGATATCGGTGGGCTGAGGAGCTCTCTTCGGTGGGGGCGCAGAAAGGTATTGCGGCACGTAGTGGAGCGGTATCTACTCCGCTGCCTGCTCTACCCGGGTCTCGCTTCCTGCTGCAGCTCTTGCAAGTTCATTGGACAGTTGGTTGGAGTCTATAGGTGTCACGCCCCGACCCAACTGTCGGCCACGTGGCAACCGCTGTATGAGCCCAACAGACCCATACAAGGCATCAAGTGATACATACCATTCATATACATCATTTACGCAGCGGAATTTATAATTTAATTATCTAACTCAACATTTCTAACACAGTCCCGATAAACCTACTACAATTCTATGAAAAACGATATCGATAAATAAAAATAAATCCGTCGGTGGATCCATCTTCATTTACTATCCCGATCGACTATCTAACAACTTGCACACATGGGGAAAAGTGGTGTGCTCCGCCTTGCGGCCTAGTGAGAAATTACGGCTCTACCGAATAAGGAAATCAAAGGCTAGGAGGAGTATTCTAGGATGCCCTTGGTTTATTTATTTATCATTTTCATATGATACATGTGAGATACATCGTAAATTTAAATAACCGGGTAAGAAATACAAAATACATAACACTAGATGTCACCTAAGCTTTCTCTAGTAACTATGTCATCAATATCATCGGATTGTCATCTACGGTGTACTATGTTTATCAGTCTCAAAACTCGGGCTGCCAGCCTATGCTTAGTGAAATTCCCCCATCGGGGACTTCCCATAAGCCCATCAGTGCGGTGTCCTTCTATATCTCTACCTAGGCCCGCTGCATTGATGTTGGCGGAGAGATCGGGTGACTGTATATCTCTCTCCACTGTTTCGCCAGTCACACCCTACGCCACGTCCCAGCGAAACATCGCGCCCCTACTTCCTCCCCGGTCTCCGTAAGGGCAACGACATCCTGTGTAGCGCTACACACTGCTCGCAGGCAGGGTCACCTCAACATAATATATCATCGGTCACGGCTAACCGAAATTATAGAAACCCTAGGATCCGGACTACTCATCCGACCGTCTGCAGAACGTCTAGGATGATAGTCGTGTGGTCTACGGATCCGCTGTCCAAGGCTTGAGAGAATCCCCGTCCCAACTCAAAAGCGATCGATGTTAGCCGAGTTGACCATCAATCCGCACAATGGGTTTGAGGTACCTCGACCACATTTCTTTTGCTAATTTGTGGGAAAGTTCATCCCCGCTAGCCATATCAAGACTATCACGGTGACGCCCAACCGTCACTCGTGCGGGTAATAGTATCCGGGTATGGACCACTCCGCTATCTGGTCTATCCGACCTTGGAGTTTATCTGGCCCATTTCCCAACCAGCTCCCAGTATCTAAGCTACATGTAGCCTCAGGAGTGGTATGTGGTGGAGCATCACCATTCTGACCATCGGCGGTACGCAGTGGTCAAACGAGGTATGCAAACAGTACCCCTCCCTATCAAATTTCTAGTGATGTCTCCTAATAGTTTCTAACATGTCATTATTATTATCTATATCTGCATGGTAGTTGTGCTATTATAACCTAGAAAAAATAATAATAAAATATCATATATCATGCAGGACAGATATAACGACATATTAAAACTTAGCAGGAAATCATGCTATATCATGCATGTTAGAAAAAAATAAATTAAACTAACATGCGGACAATCAAATCTTATCAAACAAAATATTTTATTATATTTAAGACATCCAGGAATTGTTCCTAAGAAGACCCAGCGGGAATTCCCTAGCTTGAATAAATCCTACATCGGAGAACCAACGCACCTGACTTGGCGGTTTACTCCTCGGAACCAACCTAAGATCCGTTCGCTGAATTTTTATTCTCTGACACTGTCTCGATCCACGTGCCGTCATTTACGCATTTTTATATTTTCCTGTCAATTATTCAACGAATTTTAATTCTCAATCTAGAAATAATTTCTCAAATCTCTCTTCACCACTACTCTTAGAATGATCTCTAGAATCACCCCAATTTTTTTCCCAAGTTCGTCGGAAAAGTTCTCCGGCAGTCGCCGGAAAGTTCACCGAAAAGTTCGCCAGAACCCTCGCCGGTGAAGTTCTTCGATCAGCACCAATATTAGTACCAATCGAAAGCTCTCTTCATGAGGATTCCAAAAATCATATTTGCCCCAATTTTTATAGCTCATACGCGATCAATTTCACCGATTAAAATTTTCGGCGAAATCCTAAAGTTAGGGTTTTTAGCTCGCCGACGGCCAACCGGCGGCCAATAGCCCTCAACTCTGGTACAAATGGATAGCTCTCGTCAAGGAGAATCCATAGGTACCAAGTTTGCAAGGTTTCACGGCCGGAATGGCCGGTAATCACCGGAGCAAGCTCCGGCGACGAAACTTTCGCCGTCGCCACCTCTCACGTGATTTCTCACTCATCTCTACACCAAATTTGGGCATCTTGGTATCAAAATGAAGAGGAGGTCGAGATCTACCTGTGGCTAAAATTTGGGAGCCTAGTTCGTTGTGGTTTTGCCGGAGCATCGTCGGGAAAATTGGTCACCATCGCCGTCGCTGCTGTGGAGGAGGAGAGAGAAGGAGAGAGAGGAAGAGGGAGGAGCTCGCGCGCGCTCGGTGGGAAAAATTGTTTTTTTTTTAATTAGTTAATTAAAATCTTAAATCTAATTAAATCTTAACTGTCCAATTTACCAATCAAACGATGTCCAAATTACGATCCGTCTGCGCAGTTGGATTCCTTATCAAAAATACTACCTGATGGTATAATTTTCACATCAAAATCTCATACTTCAAAAATTCATATGATTTTATAATTAAGTCCTTTAAAGAATTTCTTTTACGATTAAACTCTCCAATTATTAAAATTACTCTATTGCCCTTATTCAAAAATCACGGGTCTCACAACCTAGCCCCCTTACAAGAATTTTGTCCTCAAAATATTTTAGATCGATTCAGTTTTCTTGAGTAGATATGCTAGGGAGTCCCTATAACTCTAGCATATGAAAAATCCTTTCATGGTTCAAGTTGGATCACGATCAATCATCTATGAACTATAATATGATCATAATGGAGTCATCTCCAGATTGAGGATAATAATAAAGATATCAATAGCCACTCATTAAATGATCATTAACTTGCTCCACACTAGTTTCACTATATAATGGATCGTTGTAGTTATACTTGATCTTCACGAGCATCCATATTATTTAATACGAGGAGGTACGTCTATGTACGCAGTGATCTCCTCTATGAGTGTTGACCTAATTTAGGAGCAAGACTTCCAGTTCGTGCCAAGAAATGTAGGCCGAACTTAACTAATACGTGACTTCATGAGAGTTCTAATAGAATCTAAAACGGAGTTTGATACAGAATTTGTAGATCCTACTTATATGATGATATGAAATTTGATATGGAATATGTTATATCCTATGTAAAAGGATATAATAATAATAATAACAAAGTGGACTCTTGATGTAAAAGGACTACATCCAAGTTTGTAGATGCAGAAATAGTATAGTTATATCTATGCTGCTATGCGCACTAGATATGAGCTGGAGAAGTCGTGAATGAAATAAGAGATGTCAACAATATATGTAACTACTAAGGATATCAACATGCACATCAACATGTGTTAAAGGTGCCAATAAACTGCAGCATCCAAAAATTTGAGGAGATATGAAAAGGAGTAAGGAAGCAAAGTGACTACAAACTGTGCAGGCAGTTGAAATCTAAGTTGCAAATATAGAAATGCTGCCAACTGCATTGGCTGAATAAGACTACAGAGAAAGATCGGGTATATATATAATGATACTGATGTAAGTATAGGAATCTGAGCTGCAAAAATATTAAGTAAAGAACTGAGCTAAGTAGATGGAGCCATAGAAATAAAAATGAGTGAAGACATCTGTCAACCATGGCTAGAATTGACTAAAGACATTTGACAAAGGAAGTAGCTTTACAAAAAGGGAACTGCAAACTGCAGAAAAGGAACAAGGAAATAACTACAAAGAAAATTGCAGAAATATTCGACAGAATTTGCATTCAGAAAGGCCACTAAGCAGAATTAAGAGAAGCAGATAAAAAAAATCTACTTGGCTAATGAGTTGGCCGTATATAGGATATACGAATTAAGCGAAAGCTGCTCAAGCTCCGAAAAGAGATTGATAGATAAAAGAAAATAGCAGAAAATAACTGCATTAAATGCATAGAATGCTGGTACAAAGGAAGATGCTCCCAGCTCAACAAGGAGTAAATATAACAGAGTGAACTGCTTGAAGGAGTGTGGGAAGCTTTATGGATAAAATGATGCAAGAGTGGAAGTAGTATGCCGATAACAGCTATACCGACTGTATTGATGCATCAAAATATGAAATGAAAGGAGAAACAATAGAAGGATTTATATTTAGGAAGTCAGTCAACACGACTGCAGATAACCGAAATGAATATGAAATATCGGAAGTTCAGAAATGTAAGATGAAGCAAGCGGTAAAGCTGAGCGGCAAAAATGAAGCTACAGAATTATAACAAGTGAGCATCGAAGCTGCAGAAATATAACAAAGAAAATGAAGAAAGGATGTAGCATGCACAACTAGAAATGTCATGCAATATACGCGAGCTGAATTTATGAAATGGAGTTGCAGATAGGGTGTAGAGCTGCAAAAAGAGTATATGTAGAAAGTTACAAAATACTATACGTAGAGCTGCAAGTGTTGGGAGTTGACACTAATATGATAATTGATGGCGGTCCACTTCTAATTGCAACTTAAAAATCATGATGACGATCCAAAATGATCAACATATACTCACAAGATTTATATATATATCAATAATTAACTCAATGAGAGTAAGGTCATAGATGACAATTTCAAATCATTGAATACAGATCCATCCACAACAAATTTATGAATCTGGAATGAAGTCCATCTAAGAGATCCGAGTAAGAGTTAGGTTCAAACAAAATTAACTCATACGTAAGCCAGCTTAAACTATCGGTAGATCTTTCTTTAAGCTTAATGGTCTTTCGTAGATAAATCTGATATAAATTCTAAGGGAGGCATGGTCGGCGACTAGTGAAACAATAGAGAGGGAAACTGGGTCACCCGTCCTCTCCGCCAACATCAGTGCGGCGGGCATAGGTAGAGACAGAGACAGAAAGGCACTGATGGGCTTACTGATACTCTTAGCTAGGGTATTCACTAAGCATAGGCTGGCAGCCCGAGTTTTATAGCTTCAAAGTATGATTATGACGTAGGTGACATACGGTTGACATTGACACTAGATACAATGTAGGTGAAATCTAGCGAGTTATACATCGGTAATTTATTTATGTTGTTTTACTGCTTTTGATAAATTGATTTACACAAATCAATTGAAAAATGATGATTAACAACCAAAGACATCCTAGAATACTCCTCCTAGCCTTTGATTTCTTTATTCGGTAGAGCCGTAATTTCGCACTGGGCCGCAAGGCTGAGCACACCACTTTTCTCCGTGTGTGCAGGTGTGTTAGATGACTGCCCCAGAGATTTGATGAAGATAAATCCGTCGACGGGTCTATTTTTATTTCTCGATGTCTTTTATTATAGAATTGTAGTAGGTTTATCGGGACTATGTTAGAAATGCTGAGTTAGATAATTAAATTGTAAATTTCGCTACATAAATGATGTATATGAAAGGTATGTATCACTTGATGCCTTGTATGGGTCTGTTGGGCTCATACGGGGGTTGCCACGTGGCCGACAGTTGGGTCGGGGCGTGACATTCTACATTTTCCAACTTTTATATTACACTAAATGAAAAAATGATGGGATTTGTGGCGTAATGATAGTGCGTCTCACTTCAGATTAGAAGGTTGCGTGTTCGATTCACGTCAAGTTTAATTTTCATTTTGAATTATTTTTGTGTTCTACATTCACGTCAGGTTTTATTCTCATTTTAAATTATTTCAGGTTCGATTCTTATTTTGATTTATTTTGTTATTCTACGTTTTTCAACTTTTATTTTACATTAAATGAAAAAATGATGGGATTTATAGTGCAATGGTAGTGCGTCTGACTCTAGATTAGAAGGTTGCATGTTCGATTCACGTTAGGTTCAATTTTCATTTTGAATTATTTGTAGAACCGTTCAATTCTCATTTTAAATTATTTCAGGTTCAATTCTCATTTTGATTTATTTTGGTGTTCTACATTCACGTGAGGTTCAATTCTCATTTTAAATTATTTCAAGTTCAATTCTTATTTTGATTTATTTTGGTATTCTAAGTTTTTTAAATTTTATATTACACTAAATAAAATAATGATCTGATCTATAGTGCAATGCTAGTGCATCTGACTCTAGATTAGAAGGTTGCGTGTTCAATTCACGTCAAGTTCAATTTTCATTTTGAATTATTTAGGTGTTCTACATTCACATCAGGTTCAATTCTAATTTTAAATTATTTCAAGTTCAATTCATATTTTGATTTATTTTGTTATTCTACGTTTTTCAAATTTTATAATACACTAAATGAAAAAATGATGGGATTTGTGGCGCAATGGTAGTGCATCTAACTCCAGATTAGAAGGTTGCGTGTTCGATTCATGTCATGTTAAATTTTCATTTTGAATTATTTGTAGAACCGTTCAATTCTTGTTTTAAATTATTTCATGTTCAATTCTCATTTTGACTTATTTTGTTATTATACTTTTTCAAATATATATTACACTAAATAAAAAAAATGATATTTGGGTATGTAGCTCAGATGATGAAGTGTTCACTTAGCATGTGAGAGGCATAAGGATCGATACTCTGTATTTTTGAAGTATTTTAAACTTTGTTTTTTCATTTCAGTACTCGCTTAGCAAGGTAGAGGCACGTGGGTCTTAGAGTAAGACAAATTATGTTTAGGGTGTAGCTCAAACGATAGAGAGGTTGCTAATTATATGGGAAGCAAAAGGATCAATATCATTTGATAAAGAGCCACGAGAATTGTTTACTATTTTCACCAATGTGTGGAGAATAAGATAGTTGATGTTTGAGTATGTAGCTTAGATGATAAACCTCTTATTTGTATTCTTATTTAAAAAATCTTCTTTTGATAAGATTCTAATTATAAATGTTTATGATATTTGGAGTCTCAGAATAACTATTTTGATATTAGGAGGTATAGCTCAAATGTTAGAGTGCTTACTTAGCATATGAGAGTAATGGCGATCGATACCCTATATATCCATTATTAGTTAAACTTTTTTCATTTTAGTATATAATTAATATTTGTGGACATCTCTTGGATGGTAGAAGAGTGCTTAAATTTATATGGGAGGCACAGGGATTAGTAACCTTTATTTCTTTTGAGTTAAATTTTAAAATTTTATTTCAGTGATACTATTGAGGTTGCAGAATAACAAAGATTAATCTTTAGGGATGTAGCTTAGATGGTAGAATACTGGGTTCACATGCATGAGGCACGGGGATCAATTTTTCGCAGCTCTAACTTGAGTTATGGTAAAGTGCTTCCATTATATATGGGAGGAATGTTGATTGATATATCTTATTTCTAATATGTGTTATTTAGATTTTTATTTGAGTGATTTTTTTTAATAAGACCGAATGCTATAAGATATTTAGGTGATGTTCTTTTAATAGAGCTATATGGATATCTTGAACTAATTGGTTTAGTGATGTAGCTCAAATAGTAGAGTGCTCGCTTAGCATGCGAGATGCATGGGAATTGATACCCTCCATCTTCAAAGCATTTTGAACTTTGCCTTTTCATTTTAGTACTCGCTTAGCATGCGAGAATAGTTATCGCTTGTTTCACATCGTATACGAGGGGTATGGGGATAGATACCATACATCTCCGAACTAAATTTAAACTTTGTAATTCTATTTACATCTCTAATATAAGTTAGGCTTTGAATTTCATTTTTAGTAATGCTCTTTTAATATGAATTTGATAAAAACTGGGACAGTTAAGTTTTAGGAATATTGCTCGGATGATACATTAACACTCTTTTAATAAGATTTTGATAAGAATATTAGGGATTTAGCTTAGCTAGGACAATATTGCTCTTTTAATTTGACTTTAAAATAAATTTTAGGGTTGTAGCTTAGATGGTAAAGTGCCCTCATAGCATACGAGCTATATGGCCATCTCGGACTAAGTTAATTGATATTTATGGATGTAGCTTAGATGGATGAGCACTCGCTTAGCATGTGAGAGGCACGTGTATCAATATCCCGCATATCTAAAGTATTTTGTGAGTCTCATTCTATATAATTCATTAATTTATTTAAACGAGTAATATATAGTTTTATAGTTACATCATCTTACATAAATTTTGCTCCTTATAACTTGTTTGATAGCATCAATAGTAATGTTAACTCACCTTCTAGGAAGGGTATTTGAGCATCACTACAATATCATGTGCTACAAGTTATAAAGAAGCAAATATAATAAAAATGAATATCTCAAAGAGAACCAGTATTCTAAGCTAAGCATAAGACAGCAAACTCTCTTATTTTTTCTTTATCCAGCCTAGTGAAAATTATTGTCTTGATATGTCGAAGAATGACCACTTCATCTCTTACTTGTTACTTAAATAATCTCCAGTTTCTCTCTTTCCAAATATGATATACAAACTCTGCTATCACCACCTACATAAGCTGTCCTTGCAATGTTCTCCTTTTAGTTATTCTAGCAGCTATATTAATTGTGGTTTCCCATGTAGTTTATCTTAAAACTTCTTCATTCCATTTCAACAAATCACTTTATATAGTCTTGCTATATTTGCATTCATTCAGCAAATGTTCTAAGGTTTCTATTGCAGTTAGACATAGCTGACATCCTCCTTCTATTTGCATGCCCCGCTTGAGTAGTTTATCTACAGTCATTAATTTCTTATGCAAAGCAAGCCATAGAATGAAGGTAGCTCTAAGTCTAGCTGTAGAATCACATATCAAACTTGTCCAATTTTTGTTTGGCAAAGTACCCACCAATATATTGTAAATTGCACTGATTGTGGTTTTTCTAGTTAGTATTATTTCCAGTCGGGGATGGTTTTGTAATACCTCTCTATTCATCATCACTTTCTTCAACATCCAGCTTATTTGTTTGGGTAGAATCATAGTATTAATATTTTTATTTTTTATATAATAAATGTGTACCCATTTGATCCATAATTTATCTTTCTTCATCTGCATATCCCAAAAGAGTTTGAAGATGGCTGCCTTATTCCATAAGTCTAGTCTTAGTAAGTTAAGTCCTCCAACTGACTTTGGTGTGCAAACTTTATTCCAAGCTACCAAGGCCTTCCTACTAGTCTCAACTGATCCTGTCCATAAGAATGTCCTGCAAACTGCATCCATCATTTTGATTATTTTTTTAGGCAATATGAATAATTGTGACCAATAGCTTTGCACTCCAAATAATACTGACTTTATAAGTTGAACTCTTCCTGCATATGTTAGCGACTTGGCAGTCTAACTTTTAAGTCTAACCATTATTTTGTCAAGCAGTACTTTACATTCTGTAATTTTTAGTTTCCTAGGAGCCAAAGGTACTCCTAGATACTTGCATATGTTAACTAAGAGAGCAACTTCAGATATCATGAAAATTTTTTATTTTTAAGTTATTTCCTCCTGATGATTTAGGCACTCAATAAATATTGATCACTAATAGTGTTTACTATTCATCATGCAACTTTTCCTTCACATCAGTAATGTCATTTGTTTGTCAATATTGATCATTTAAGAGTATTTATCATTAATCATACAACTTTGCCTTCACATTAATAATGTCAATTGTTTATCATCTTTATTGAGTATACTATTACGATTAGTGGGGTTTAGGAGCGTGTGAACCTTGCTCAATCATGCATTTTAAGTAAATTGTATTATATCTCAAAATAATACTCTTAAATATATATAAATTTTATTTATGTATATAAATATATATACTCTACATACCTCATTTTTATCAAAAGTTCACCGAAAAATTCACTGGAGACCTGCCGGAGACTTGCTGGGAAGTTCACTTGAACTCTTACCAATGAAGTTCTCCAATCAGTAGCAATATTGGTACCAATCGAAAGCTCTTTTCATCAAAAATCCAAAAAATATATTTGTCCCAATTGTTAGAGCTCACTGTGCCTAATTTTACTCAAAAAGATAACTTATACGAAACTCCTAAGTTTGGATTTTTAACTCGCTGGCAACCAACGACATCCAATTTCTCTCAACCCAAGTACTAGTAGATAGCTCTCGTCGAGGAGAAGCCATAGGTACTAAGTTTCTCAAATTATATAGCTCGTATGACTAGCAATTGCAAGAGTAATCTCCAACGATGAAACTTTCACTGCTGCCGCTCATTTCATTTTTCTCCCTCACATCTCTTCCAAGAACTTAAATTGATGGTTCCAATGAGTTTTCCTAGCTCACCTGAAGCTATCGCTGGAATCTCATTGAAAAATTCCACCGAAAAGTCATATTGTAGGAAACGAGGTAAATTAAATTAAAATAAAGGCAGGGTAGAAGGATATTATCTGTACATATCTCATTTTTGTAATAAATATTATAAATGACCATGAAAAAGTATTCATAATAATTAATTTTATTTTACAAGAAGTTACATATTTTTAAAAACTATGCATCACTTATGTAAATAAAAATTATAAAGAATAATATTATAGAAGTAATTACATCACTAGATAAATGGTTTGATATAGTTTATTCTAATGAAAAGATGGTCAAAGGTGCTCTTTGGAAGTCATAAGAATTTAAAATTAAAATTAATCGATACATAATAATGTCTCATATAAATATGAATTATGTAGAGTGAGAAATTCCTATTTTAGATATGGTAATAAATTTTCACATAAAAAAATCAAATAGTCATAATTAGGATTTAAATTTGTTGAGAAATAATAATCTTTTGTCAAAAATTCCGCTGAATAACATTTGTTAAAATGAACAAATGGATATTAAGAAGCTGTTGGTTGTGAGAAATCATTCACCCCTTCCCTCCCTTCCCGCTCAGTAACTGCGGCAATTCTATCTTTAGTGGTAGAAGTATACTCACACACCCAATGATTTAGTGACAATAGATCTCCGTCCCTTTAAAATGTGTTGTCTATCAACACGGAGGATAAAAATTGAGATCATCTCGGCCAATCCCATCAACTCCATCAACCACAAGATGAGTGGGAAAAATGAACATTCTAGTGTCTCATCCGGGAATCAAACAAGAAATGATGATAGCAAGGGTAGCGGTAGTCGTAACAAGGAACCAAGCCACGACACCATTACTACCCATATGCCCCGTGAGATAAGAGAAGGGGAGACATATGATAAAAGTAGGAGTGGCTATAGCTTAGGGTTTCCTCCACCGATATCGACAATTGGGAAGGCGGGGAGGCCTAAAGTGCAACTCAAGTCATTCAGGGATGATGGGAGGCTTGTGTTTAAAATGGTTAAAGCTCCGAAGCAGCAATTCTTGCAGGCTACAAGGGAGAATGGAAGATTGATGCTCCACTTGGTCGATGACGATGAAACGCAAGAGGGTAGTTCTATAAGTGCAGAGGAGGAGACTAATCTAACAGGAAAAGAAGATAACTAAGAGAGCAACTTCAGATATCATGGAAATTTTTTACTTTTAGGTAATATCCTCCTGATGATTTAGGTACTCAACAAATATTGATCACTAATAGTATTTACTATTCATCATGCAACTTTTCCTTCACATCAGTAATGTCATTTGTTTGTCAATATTGATCATTTAAGAGTATTTACCATTAATCATACAACTTTGCCGTCACATTAATAATGTCAATTGTTTATCATCTTTATTGAGGATACTATTACGATTAGTGGGGTTTAGCAGCGTGTGAACCTTGCTCAATCATCCATTTTAAGTAAATTGTATTATATCTCAAAATAATACTCTTAAATATATATAAATTTTATTTATGTATATAAATATATATACACTAGAGACCTACATAACTCATTTTTATCTAAAGTTCGCCGAAAAGTTTACTGGAGACCCGCCGAAGACTTGCTGGGCAGTTCGCTGGAACCCTTACCAATGAAGTTCTCCAATCAGCAGCAATTTTTGTACCAATCGAAAGCTCTTTTCATCAAAAATCCAAAAATCATATTGGTCCCAATTGTTAGAGCTCACATGTGCCTAATTTTACTCAAAAAATAACTTATGCGAAACTCCTAAGTTTGGATTTTTAACTCGGTGGCAACCAACGACAGCCAATTTCTCTCAACCCAAGTACCAGTAGATAGCTCTCGTCAAGGAGAAGCCATAGGTACTAAGATTCTCAAATTATATAGCTTGTATGACCAGCAATTGCAAGAGAAATCTCCAACAATGAAACTTTCACTGCTGCCGCTCATTTCACTTTTCTCCCTCATATCTCTTCCAAGAACTTAAATTGATGGTTCCAATGAGTTTTCCTAGCTCACTTGAAGCTATCGCTGGAATCTCATTGAAAAATTCTACCGAAAAGTCATCTTGTAGGAAACGAGGTAAATTATATTAAAATAAAGGCATGGTAGAAGGATATCATCTGTACATATCTCATTTTTGTAATAAATATTATAAATGACCATGAAAAAGTATTCATAATAATTAATTTTATTTTACAAGATGTTACATATTTTTAAAAACTATGCATCACTCATGTAAATAAAAATTATAAAGAATAATATTATAGAAGTAATTACATCACTAGATAAATGGTTTGATATAGTTTATTCTAATGAAAAGATGGTCAAAGGTGCTCTTTAGAAGTCATAAGAATTTAAAATTAAAATTAATCGATACATAATAATGGCTCATATAAATATGAATTATGTAGAGTGAGAAATTCCTATTTTAGATATGGTAATAAATTTTCACATAAAAAAATCAAATATTTATAATTAGGATTTAAATTTATTGAGAAACAATAATCTTTTGTCAAAAATTCCACTGAATAACATTTGTTAAAATGAACAAATGGATATTAAGAAGCTGTTGGTTGTGAGAAATCATTCACTCCTTCCCTCCCTTCCCGCTCAGTAACTGCGGCAATTCTATCTTTAGTGGTAGAAGCATACTCCCACACGTAATGATTTAGTGACAATAGATCTCCGTCCCTTTAAAATGTGTTGTCTATCAACATGGAGGATAAAGACTGAGATCATCTCGGCCAATCCCATCAACTCCATCAACCACAAGATGAGTGGGAAAAATGAACATTCTGGTGTCTCATCCGGGAAGCAAGCAAGAAAAGATGATAGCATGGGTAGCGGTGGTCGTAACAAGGAACCAAGCCACGACACCATTACTACCCATATGCCCCGTGAGATAAAAGAAGGGGAGATATATGATAAAAGTAAGAGTGGCTATAGCTTAGGGTTTCCTCCACCGATATCGACAATTGGGAAGGCGGGGAGGCCTAAAGTGCAACTCAAGTCATTCAGGGATGATGGGAGGCATGTGTTTAAAATGGTTAAAGCTCCGAAGCAGCAATTCTTGCAGTCTACAAGGGAGAATGGAAGATTGATGCTCCACTTGGTCGATGACGATGAAACACAAGAGGGTAGTTCTATAAGTGCAGAGGAGGAGACTAATCTAACTGGAAAAGAAGATAACTAAGAGAGCAACTTCAGATATCATGGAAATTTTTTACTTTTAGGTAATATCCTCCTGATGATTTAGGTACTCAACAAATATTGATCACTAATAGTATTTATTATTCATCATGCAACTTTTCCTTCACATCAGTAATGTCATTTGTTTGTTAATATTGATCATTTAAGAGTATTTACCATTAATCATACAACTTTGCTTTCACATTAATAATGTCAATTGTTTATCATCTTTATTGAGTATACTATTACGATTAGTGGGGTTTAGCAGCGTGTGAACCTTGCTCATTCATCCATTTTAAGTAAATTGTATTATATCTCAAAATAATACTCTTAAATATATATAAATTTTATTTATGTATATAAATTGTATTATATCTCAAAATAATACTCTTAAATATAAGTAAATTGTTTGTTTGTTTGTTTTATTTTTTTATTTATTAGTACTATACGTCATGTATCCAAGTCTAATACACTTTCATCCATTGAGTTAGACTATCTTTTCAACTGTTTAACTCCTCGGCCAAATAGGTAGTGCCCATTTTGTCATTTTCCTGTAGGCATATATCAGCAACAATAAGGCAACAACACAAGAAGGTACAATCTAAACCATATATATATCACAACCTCAGCAGAAAGAACCCCTATTCCCTTCCCTTAACCAGCTATCAAGGGTTCCCTCAAGTATAATTTAAAACAACAAGAGTATGCAGAGTGATGAATTCAGTTTACAACTTTTACTAATTGAAAATCTTACCCCCAAACTCTCATTAGAAATGACTTGGAAACATTCAATTTTGGCATAATACAAATCAATTTTTAAACATTAACTTGTCTCCGCTGTCCTATCCTACTATCCTACTCTTATAAGTATTCAGTTTACAAAAGGAAGGGAAAGGAAAGAGAGAAAAGAGGGGAAAGAAAATGTTGTTCTTCGCAGTAAGCAAAGGAAAAGAAAAGAAAGCAAAGTTTGGAAATTTCACCACTGTAGTAAACTCTAAAATTTCTATAAGAGAAACAAAAACACCCTTTAACTGCGACTCTGTTTCAAGTCAAAACAAAACATTAACACAACAGTCCATCAAGTGACGCGAAGCACCGATCAAAATGGCAAGTCAAAATCTAAATATTTATAAACTGCAACTCACTGCGATCATTTGTCTCTAAACGACAGATTTATGAAAACTATAACCTCCTTGTTGTCTGAACAAAATTTACATAGTATCACAAAACGGCCTGTGAAAAAGCCACATGAGAGCAAGAATTCAATCTCATATCATGCATTAAGGCTTACAATGAAACCTCATAGGAAACATGGATGAAAAATACAATTTTGTAACTCAAAACTATGATGGACCTCATGGGAAACATGGATGAAAAATACAATTTTATAACTCAAAACTATGATGCCCCATCACTGCAAAAGCGACCATTTAGATGACAACTAGTTTCCTTTAAAACTCAGGAACAAAGGACAAATGCATTTAACCACAATGCCTCCCAATGTTTTCTTAGCCCACAGATTTCCACATGCTCTCTACCACATGGATTAATCAATAAGTAAAACTTTTGTTTATCACCAATGCAAATACCACGAGATCCACCAACTCAATATGATCATCCCATTAAAGAATATACAGACATGTAAAACTGAGGAGATTAATCATGAGTTCATCTGTGTCTTCCAGATATTCCTATTTCCAACTTAGTTATCAGTATAACAAGATTTCAATTCCCCCAATTTATGCAAAACATTGAACTACTCTAAATCATGCATGAATTTAATCATGTTTTAAAATTGATCGACGCAAGCATCAATTAAGATTTAATCACAATATCATGGGCAACAAAAAGGAAACAGGGGACATTGCATCAAATAAATTCTGAATTAGCAAACAAAATTCCAATTGAAGTGTGTTCTACCCATAAACCCCATTAGAATCAATTGTTGCATATTTACTAGTAGGGAAAACAAACCTAGTTCTGTTTAGATGGATTCCGGTCAAAGTCCTCCGCCCATGCCTTCCAATTTCTCCACTTCGGTCTCCCCTTCTCGTCATCACCGTAGGTACTGAGGTCCACACTGACGATTGCCGGGGTTCTTCAAAAGAGTTGTCGGCGTCCACCTAACGAAGTTGGAGGGAGTTAGAATTGGGGATTACGGTTCTTCCTCACCCCCGCGGCTCCGCCCCCTTTTGATTCCATGAGTCGCTCACAAAGGCACGTGTGCCTAGACCCAAATGACAAGCCTAGCCCCACTCCTTCCTCTATTCTCCAAATCAGCCCTTCTATCCTTCTGCCGTCTAATTTAAGCTTATTTATGACTTCTACCTCTGCCTCTTCTCCTATTTACTCCTTTAACTTGATCCGCTAATTTCCTTGATTTAGCCCTACATTTATAACTATATTGACCTGTTCAATTTCTTCTGTATATGTTTTGTACACGTACAACAATAAAATTTGGATTTTTAAGGAAGAAAAATAGGAGTTTACGGCAGTGAAGCGACTTTCTTTTTCTAACAAGCTAATTGGATAATGCAATTTAGAGACTCTGGTTGAAGTGACCAATTGCTCACATTTTATCAAGATGTTTTCAGTAATGGAGGAAAAAGAAAGATAGATTATAGTACAAATAAACAATGATGCTTTATGAAGACAATGGTTGCATATATTACTTAGTGTTTAGATTCTATTGCTTGGCAGAAATGATTGACCTACTATAAGAATTCAATAGAAATCAAGTGCTCTACCTTAGAATGCTAGTATAGATAGTTTTTCATGTGTAGTTTTTTGAATAAGTCCTTTATATAATTTTATAAAATAATACAATATTACTCAATAACACTAGGTCAAAATTATAGGTTTCACAATTAGCTCTTTTAAGACTAAAATTTTAAAACTATCTAATCTACTCTATCTAAAGAATTTTAACTTTTAAATAAGAACTTATTTACTAAAGCTCACTTCACAGATGATCTTATAATTCAACATAAGATCCCCAAAAAAATTTTTAGGAATTCATCCGAACATTATTCTCACCCATTTTCCCTTAAGTACTATTGACTAACTTGGCTAGAATTAGTCAAAACTCAAAAAATGTCCATTACCCTAAAAAACATACTAATGGACAATTTTCTCCACATCCGTAATTACTATCTTTAATTGATTTTTCTTAACCTCTTGAATATTCCTATAGCAAGAGCCTTAATTTGAACCTCATTATTTTTATCCTTATTTTTTCATAAAAATTTAGAGTTTTAAAATTAAAATGGAGATGATCTCTAGATTTTGGAAATGGAGTTTTTATTGAGATCTCCCTCATTTTCCCATAAAGTTGCACTTGGGTATAAATAATTATCATAAATCAACTTATATCAAATCACCTCATTATTCTGACCTTGAGCACTATTGATTAAAGTTAAACTTGGGTATAAATAATTATCATAAATCTATCTTATTAGTATTAGATTACACTTTTGATCTTAGGACCACCACGCTTCCGCTGTGCCACTCTTATTTTATATTTCAAATTTTATCAAAATCATTATTTCGAATGAAATAGAATGCCTGGTGAAAGGAGGTGATTACTTGGTGTTATACTTGGTGTGAGGAAAAAGATAAGGACAATGACTTTGGTTGACTCAGGTCAACTTAATTAAACTCACCACCTGACCATAATTGAAAATGAACTCGGGTTAACTCAATGAAATTGAACCAAAAAGATAAGGATGATGACTTTGTCTGATTGCTTGGTGTTATCATTCATCGATAGATTTTAATTCAGTTCAATCATTTGACCAACGTAATGACACCCAACATACAATCCATTTGTACCACTAGATTCTAAATTCAAAATCTTATATGATTGTATTGATTTCATATCAATACTTTATATCTAAAATTTCATGTGTAGTTTCTCAAATAAGTCATTTATATAACTTTACTGATAGGTTTTAATTCAGTTCAATCATTTGACCAACATAATGACACCCAACATACAATCCATTTGTATCACTGGATTCTAAATTCAAAATCCTATATGATTGTATAGATTTCATATCAATATTTTATATCTAAAATTTCATGTGTAGTTTCTCAAATAAGTCCTTTATATAACTTTACTGATAAACCTATAAAATAATATCATATTACACAATTACTCTTAATCAAAATTATAGGTTTCACAATTACATATTTTAAGACTAAAATTTAAAAACTATCTAATCTACTATGTCCAAAGAATTTTAACTTTTAAACAATAACTAATTTACTAAAGCTCACTTAAGAGATCTTATAATTCCACCTAAGACCCCCAAAAATTTTCTTCAGAGTTCATCCAAAAAGTTTACCGATGGTAAGGTTTCATTGACGATCATCACCATATCCTAAATCAATTCACCTCATCATTTTGACACTATTTTCCTCAAGCACTATTGACTAATTTTCTCCACATTGATTGGCAATCATTATTGATTACCATCACTAATTGATTCCTCTCAACCTCCTGAATATTTCTACAGCAAAAACCTTAATTCTTAAAATATATTTAAAGTAAAAACTCATTGATGAACTCTTTACCAACATCACTTAAGCGAACATCATCATTTCATCCACATTTTTCCATAAAAATTATGTATTTTTAAATTAAAATGGAGATGATGTCGAGATCTCACCATGATGAAAGTTTTATCATCTAGTTCACTATATTTTGATAAGAGGAAAGTTCAAAATCATCATGCTCGTCATCGTGAGCATTCATATAGAAAAAACACAATTCTTAAAGCCTCTTTGGTATTAAACTTATCGAGTAATTCTCCACCGACATCACTAAAGCAAAACATCTCAATGGATAATTATTTCTCCTTGATTTTTCCTTCAAAATCATATATTTTAGTATCAATATATAATGCATTCCTCTGGTTAGAATAATTGGAGTCTATACGGGAGGATCATAAGGTCCAAGACTTATTAAGTTCTAAAAAATATGTAGTTGGAGTGAAAACTCTAAATATCACTTGAGAAAACACCTCCAAATTATTATTTCTCCCTCATTAGCGTGTATGAGTTAACTCACACAAGACAAATTATAATATTTCAAAGAATAAAATATTGACATAAAAACCTGTACAAATATTTCACGATTACAACCTGATACCAGTAGTTTAGATTACCTAATACAGTCTGACTAAATCATGAACTAGATAAATCATGTCATGTCAAACTAATGTTCTTCTCTCCATGTATCACTCCCCATGAATCTACATGACATCCGAGTAGTGCTAAGCCTTGCAGCCTTGTGGCTACAGAAAGAGTAGTCCCTAGAAATTGTAAGGGGGACATTGGCATACATGGAATTAATTAAAACAAGACTGTCATGACAGGAATATGCAGTAAGAAATAAATCAATCATACGTGAAGTCTTTCAAATCATATTTTGTGTGAGATACCATCATCCATTGTATTTTTCATTTTCATATTCTCTAGGGCTGCCAACCTATGCTTAGGATATGCCCGAGCCAGGGACTATTCATAAGCCCGTCAGTGTCCTTCTAAGTCTCTGCCTAGTCCCATCACACTGACGTTGGCGGAGATAACCAGTGACCACGGAATCATCTCTTTCCGATCTCAAAAGCCATACCTCAGCCCGCACTTTGAGATCTTCACATATGTGTCCCCCAGTAAACCACATTATGCGACTAATTCTTAAATTTGTTATTATATACAATGTATTCCATGCCACTGACCAGAAGAGTTAGAATCGGTGTAGTGGTTAACCTGATTTTATTTCTTGGAAACTATATTTGCATTCAGGGGTCCATTGAAACTTAGCATCTTTTCTTGTAAGCTTCATCATCGGTGCCGCCAATCATGAGAAATCCTAGACAAAGCATTGGTAATATCCCGCAAGTCCAAGGAAACTGCGTACTTCAGTGGCATTCTTTTGTTGTTCCCATTTTGTGATCGCTTTTATTTTACTTGGATCTACTTGAATTCTTTCATTGGTGACAATATGGCTAAGAAAACTAACTTGATTTAGCCAAAAATCACATTTGAAAATTTTAACATATAACTTATTTTCCCGCAGTATCTGTAGTGCTTTTCTTAGTTACTTGGCATGCTCTTCATTATCCTCTGAATAAATGAGGATATTGTTTACCCCTCTATGTCACGCCCCGACCCTACTGTCGGGTACGTGGCAACCGGCGTATGAGCCCAACGGACCCATACAAGGCATCAAAGTGATACATACAATCCATACACATCATTTACACAGCGGAATATACATTTTAAACATCTAACGCAACACTGCTAACACATTCCCGATAAATCTACTACAATTCTATCATAAGTATTGATCAATAGAAATAAATTCGTCAACAAACTCATCTTCATCAACCGTCATGATCGATCATCTAACACACCTGCACACACATTGAACGTGATGTGCTCAACCTTGCGGCCTAGTGCGAAATTACGGCTCGAAATCGTAGATAGGAAATCAAACACTAGGGGGAAGTACTAGGATGCCTTTGGGTTTATAAATTATCAATTATTGACTCCATCTCAAGACTCCATCGGTGCCAAGTCCATGGTAGGGTTCATCCTAGCTAACCATCTCAAGACTATCACGAGGCCGCCTACAACGACACTCGTGCGGGTGAAGATTTCGAGTAAGGACTTGCTCCATATTTTTAGTCTAATATGACCATGGAGTGTGTACAGTCCCTTACCCTACCAGCTCCCCGTATATAAGCTATGCATAACCTCGGGAGTAGCGCTCCCAGTATCCAAGCTACGCATCAACCTCGGGAGGGGTGCCTAGCGGGACGTCACCGTTTTGACCACCGTCGGGACGCGGTGGTCAACCGGGGCATATGGAAAAGGCCCCCCTTTTAATTTTGTCTAAGTGGCGGTGATGTCGCCAAAGGTTCTAACATGGTAATCATTTAGCACATAATACCGAAAGCAATATAACATGCAAGACATGACTATAAAGCATGTTAGATATCTAGTAGATCAACATGTTAGATAAGATAACTATGCTAGCATGCATACAATTCAAATCCTATCAAACATTATGGTTTATCATATTTAAGACATCCAATAATTGTTCCTAAGAAAATCCCAGTGGGAATTCCCTAGCATGAATAAATCCTACCATCGGAGAACCAACGCACCTGGGTTAGCGATCTGCTCCTCGGAACCAAGTTGCGCGGAGATAATCACCCGCCGAGCTACTCGGATCGGTACCCACAATAATTCCTATTTAACAAAAATTATTTAAAATAGATTTGATTTATTTCCCCTTAGATAAATAAATTAAAACCTATCAATTAAATAATTATTACATTAAATTAATCCTATACATGTTTAGGATTAATCTCACCTAATCAATTCTTAATTAATCATATATTTAAATTTTTAGCTAATAACTTAAATGAATTTTTATTCAATTTCTACTCATCAAACTCACCCATAACTTGGCCCAAGTCATCCAGGGGCCCAAGTAGAACCCATAGAAATTTTTACTATTTTATGATTTTTTTAATATTTTAATATTATATTATTATTTTATTAATTATTAAATTTTTATTATTTTCTGACCGGTCAACGGTCAACGGTTGACCGATCAACGGTCAACGCTGACTGGTCAGCAGTTGACCCGGACAACGCTGACTGGGTCAGCGGTGGGCCCGGTCAAGGCTGACTGGCGTGCATTGGCCGACGGCGAAGGAGGGAGCGTCGGCGCTGCTCGGTGCGGGAGAAGACGAAGCGTCGCTGCTTCGTCGCGAGCTCGAGGACGACGGCTCGAGTGGGAAGGGCGCTCGCTCTTCTCGCTCGCCTCGCCTCTTTGCCCGGTCCCAGCCGGTTCAGCTGGATCGGCCGGCCGACCGGTTCACCTGAACCGGTCATTTTTTTTTTTTCCATGTGGTGGGGGTTTACACAAATCAACTAACTCAACTCTATTAATATAGTTCCAATATACCTACTATAATTATATGATAATAATATCAGCAAATGCAATAAATCAGTTGATAGCCTCTTCTCCGACAACTATCTCGATTGATCATCTCGTCCTCATTGACAGCCTCTTGTCTGTGCAATCATTATCTAGATTCTTCGACAGGTAAGCGTCTAATCACCTAGTTAAGAGCTCAATCGTCATCCAAATATAGATTCTTATTTTGAATTATTTTGGTGTTCTACATTCACGTCAGGTGCAATTCTCATTTTGTATTATTTTGGTGTTCTACATTTTCCAAATTTATTATTACACTACATTAAAAAATATTTGGGACTCTAGATTAGATGGTTGCGTGTTCAATTCATATTGGGTTCAATTTTCTTTTTGATTTATTTTGATGTTCTAATTGTTTAGAATTTTATATTAAGCTTCATAGAAAAATAAATGGATTCTTGGCGCAATGGTAGCATTTTTAATTCAAGATTAGAAGGTTGTTTGTTTGACTTATGTCACGTTGAATTCTTGTTTTAATTTATTTTGGTGATTTTTAATTTTTTAAAATTTTAAATTTGCGGTGCAATGGTAATGCGTTTGACTTTAGATCAAAAGATTGTGTGTTCCATTCACGTTGATTTCAATTTTTATTTTCATTTATTTTGGTGTTCTAATTTTATCAAATTTTATATTACAATAAATGGAAAAATAATTGGATGTGTGGCAGAATGGTTGCGTGTTTTACTCTAGGGCAGAAGGTTGCATATTTGATTTGATTCCAATTTTTGTTTTGATTTATTTTGGCATTTGGTTTTTGCCCACTTGTATATTACACCATATCAAAAAATGATGGTATTTGTGGCACAATGGTAGCACGTCTGACTCCAGATTAGAAGAATGCACGTTTGGTTCATGTCAGGATTAATTCTCATTTAGAATTATTTTGGTATTCTACATTTTCCATATTTTATATTACACTACCTTGAAAAATATTTGGATCTATTGTGCAATTATAGCTCATCTAACTCTACATCAAAAGGTTGCGTGTTCAATTCACATCGAGTTAAATTCTTGTTTTGATTTATTTTATTGTTCTAACTCTTTAAAATAGTACGGGTACACCCCTCTAGCTAGAGTAATTGGGCTCTATATAGGAGGATCATGAGCTCTTGGGTTCAAGACTCATTAAGTTCTAAAAATAAACTATTTAAAATAGTAAAGCACTCAAAATCAAAATGGTACAATTCTAATTTTAATTTATTTTGGTGTTCTACTTTCTCTGAATTGTATTTTACACTGCATAAAAAATAAATGGATTTATGGAACAATGGTAGCACGTTAGATTTTAGATTTGATTTTAGATTTGAAGGTTGTGTCTTTGATTTATGTCGGATTCAATTCTTGTTTTTATTTTGTTTTCATGTTCAAATTTTTTCGAATTTTATTTTACACTTCCTAGAAAAATAATTGTATTTATGGGGCAATGATAATGCATCTCACTCAAAATCGGAATGTTGCATGTTTGATTGTCGTTACGATCAATTCTTATTTGATTTATTTTGGTACTCTAATTTTTTTGAAATTTATATTATACTACATAGAAAAATAACTTGGCTTCAATTCTAGTCTTGATTATTTTTGGTATTTTACGTTTTCTAAAATGGATCCAAAGTTCAATGGTATTGCTTTTGACCCAAGATTAGAAGGTTGTGTTTGATTCATATGTAGGGTTCAATTCTCTTTTTTATTTATTCTGGTGTTCTAATTTTTTTGAATTTTATATGACACTTCAAAGAGAAATAAAAGGATTTTCGGCGTAATGGTAGCATGTTTAACTATAAATTAGAAGGTTGTGTTTTATTTATGTTAGGTTGAATTCTTATTGTTTGACTCCAGATAAAAAGATTGTATGTTCCATTCACGTTGGCTTTAATTTATTTTGGTATTCTAATTTTTAAAATTTTATATTATAATACATGGAAAAATAATTAGATGCGTGGCACAATAGTATCGCTTTTGACTCTAGGGCAGAAGGTTTAATGTTTGATTTGGGTTCAATTTTTGTTTTAATTTATTTTGGTATTCTTGTATTTCCCCATTGTATAATACACTATATAAAAATATGATGGGATCTATGGCGCAATGGTTCTATCAGGTTCAATTCTTATTTTGAAATATTTTGGTGTTCTACATTCACGTCACGTTCAATTCTCATTTTAAATTATTTCAGGTTCAATTCATATTTTGATTTATTTTGGTATTCTAATTTTTTCAAATTTTATATTACACTAAATAAAAAAATGATGGGATTTGTGGTGCAATGGTAGCGTGTCTCACTCCAGATTAGAAAGTTACGTGTTCAATTCTCATTTTGAATTATTTTGGTGTTCTACATTTAGGTCAAGTTCAATTCTCATTTTAAATTATTTCAAGTTTAATTATTATTTTGATTTAATTTGGTATTCTACTTTTTTAAAATTTTATATTACACTAAATAAAAAATTGATGGATTTGTGGCGCAATGGTAGCGTGTCTCACTCTAAATTAGAAGGTTGTGTGTTTGATTCATGTGAGGTTTAATTCTCATTTTGAATTATTTTGGTATTCTACATTCACCTCAGTTTCAATTCTCATTTTAAATTATTTCAGGTTCAATTTTTATTTTGATTTATTTTGGTGTTCTACATTCATGTCATGTTCAATTCTCATTTTAAATTATTTCAGGTTCAATTCTTATTTTGATTTATTTTGGTATTCTGATTTTTTTTAATTTTATATTACACTAAATAAAAAAATGATGGGATCTGTAGCGTAATGGTAGCGCGTCTAACTCCAGATCAGAAGTTTGCATGTTCGTTTCACGTCAGGTTCAATTCTCATTTTGAATTATTTTGGTGTTCTACATTCATGTCAGGTTCAATTCTCATTTTAAATTATTTGAGGATCAATTCTCATTTTGATTTATTTTGGTATTTACATTCACGTCACGTTCAATTCTTATTTTAAATTATTTCAAGTTCAATTCTTATTTTGATTTATTTTGGTATTCTACTTTTTTCAAATTTTATATTACACTAAATAAAAAATTGATAGGATTTGAGGTGCAATGGTAGCATGTCTCACTCCAGATTAGAAAGTTGCATGTTTGATTCACGTCAGGTTTAATTCTCATTTTGAATTATTTTGGTTATCTACATTCACGTTAGGTTCAATTCTCATTATGAATTATTTTGATGTTCTACATTCACCTCAAGTTCAATTCTCATTTTAAATTATTGAATTATTTTGATGTTCTACATTCACGACACGTTCAATTCTTATTTAGATTTATTTTGATGGGATTTGAGGTGCAATGGTAGCATGTCTGACTCCAGATCAGAAGGTTACATATTTGATTCACGTCAGGTTCAATTCTCATTTTGATTTATTTTGGTGTTCTACATTCACATTAGGTTCAATTCTCATGTTGAATTATTTTGATGTTCTACATTCACCTCAGGTTCAATTCTCATTTTAAATTATTGAATTATTTTGATGTTCTACATTCATGACACGTTCAATTCTTATTTTGATTTATTTTGGTATTCTAATATTTTTTTGAAATTATATAGTACTCTAAATAAAAAAAATGATGGGATATGTGGCGCAATGATAGTGCATCTGACTCCAGATCGGAAGGTTGTGTGTTTGAATCACGTCAGGTTGTAATGCGCTTGACTTTAGATCAAATGATGAGATTTGTGGTGCAATGGTAGCTTGTCTGACTCCAGATCAGAAGATTGCGCATTCAATTCACGTTATGTTTAATTCTCATTTTCAATTATTTTGGTGTTCTACATGTTCAATTCTCATTTTGAATTATTTTGGTGTTCTACATGTTCAATTCTCATTTTGAATTATTTTGGTATTCTATATTCGGTTCTATTCTCATTTTGTATAATTTTTGTGTTCTACATTTTCTAAATTTTAATATTTTGGTGATTTTTATATTTTTTAAAATTTAAATTTGTTGTGCAATGGTAAAGCGTTTGACTTCAAATCAAATGATTGTATTTGTGGCGCAATGGTTGCACATCTGACTCCACATTAGAAGGTTGTGTGTTCAATACATGTTAGGTTCAATTCTCATTTTGAATTATTTTGGTATTCTACATTCACTTCATGTTCAATTCTAATTTTAAATTATTTCAGGTTCAATTCTTATTTTGATTTATTTTGTTATTCTAAATGTTTTAAACCTTTTATTACACTGAATGATAAAATGATGGGATTTGTGGTGGAATGGTAGTGCATTTGACTCTTGATTAGAAGGTTGTTTCTTTGATTCACGTCAGGTTCAAATCTAATTTTGATTTATTTTGGTGTTCTACATTCACGTGAGGTTCAATTTTCATTTTAAGTTATTTCACGTTCAATTCTTATTTTGATTTATTTTGGTATTCTACATTTTTAACTTTTATATTACACTAAATGAAAAATGGATCGGATTTCTGGCGCAACGGTAGCGCGTTTGACTCCAGATAAGAAGGTTGTGTGTTTGATTCACGTCAGGTTCAATTCTTATTTTGAATTATTTTGTGTTCTACATTCACGTTAGGTTCAATTCTCATTTTGAATCACGTTCAATTCTCATTTTAAATTATTGAATTATTTTGATGTTCTACATTCACGACATGTTCAATTCTTATTTTGATTTATTTTGGTATTCTAATTTTTTTTGAAATTTTATAGTACTCTAAATAAAAAAATTGATGGGATATGTGGCGCAATGGTAGTGCTTCCGACTCTACTCTAAATAAAAAAATTGATGGGATATGTGGCGCAATGGTAGTGCTTCCGACTCTAGATCAGAAGGTTGTGTGTTTGATTCACGTCAGGTTCAATTCTCATTTTTACTTATTTTGACATTCTATATTCATGTGAGGTTCAATTCTCATTTTGTATCATTTTGGTGTACTACATTTTCCAAATTTTAATAATTTGGTGATTTTTACATTTTTTAAAATTTAAATTTGTGGTGCAAAAGTAATGCGCTTGACTTTAGATCAAATGATGGGATTTGTGGTGCAATGGTAGCTTGTCGGACTCTAGATCAGAAGGTTGTGTGTTCAATTCATGTTAGATTCAATTTTCATTTTGAATTATTTTGGTGTTCTATATTCGGTTCAATTCTCATTTTGTATTATTTTTGTGTTTTACATTTTCTAAATTTTAATATTTTGGTGATTTTTACATTTTTTGTATTATTTTTGTGTTTTACATTTTCTAAATTTTAATATTTTGGTGATTTTTACATTTTTTTAATTTTAAATTTATTGTGCAATGGTAAAGCGTTTGACTTCAAATCAAATGATTGTATTTGTGGCGCAATGGTTGCACATCTGACTCCAGATTAGAAGGTTGTGTGTTCGATATATGTTAGGTTCAATTCTCATTTTGAATTATTTTGGTGTTCTACGTCATGTTCAATTCTCATTTTAAATTATTTCAGGTTCAATTCTTATTTTGATTTATTTTGTTATTCTACGTTTTTCAAATCTTTTATTACACTGAATGATAAAATGATGGGATCTGTGGCAGAATGGTAGCACATCTGACTCCAGATTAGAAGGTTGTTTGTTCGATTCACATCAGGTTCAATTCTAATTTTGATTTATTTTGGTGTTCCACATTCACGTGAGGTCCAATTCTCATTTTAAGTTATTTCACGTTCAATTCTTATTTTGATTTATTTTGGTATTTTACGTTTTGCAACTTTTACATTACACTAAATGAAAAAATGATGGGATTTGTGGCGCAATGGTAGCGCGTCTGACTCCAGATCAGAAGGTTGCGTGTTCGATTCACGTCAAGTTCAATTTTCAATTCTTATTTTGTTATTCTACGTGTTTCAACTTTTATTTTACATTAAATGAAAAAATGATGGGATCTATGGTTCAATGGTAGCGCGTCTGACTCCAGATCAGAAGGTTGCATGCTCGATTCATGTCATATTCAATTCTCATTTTGAATTATTTTATGTTTTACATTCCCGTGAGGTTCAATTCTCATTTTAAATTATTTCAGGTTCAATTCTCATTTTGATTAGGTCCTTGATAAAAATTTATCAAATTATAATTACATCCTTTTTGATCAAAAAAGTTTAGCATAATATCACCATTTTAGTTCTAACTTCGTCATTTGAATCCTAGTTCCACTCAATGATTCTTTAACCCTGTTTTCTTCATATCTAAACTTAAGAAATTTTTTATTTTTACTTATTATTATTTCATTAATTAAACCACCTAAAGTTGGGGGTTTACACTCTATATTTGTAAACATTTGTCATGTCACTCCTCGACTCATTTATTGAGCATGCAACAACCATCTTATGAGTTCAAAGGACTCATACAAGGCATTTATCGATAAATATAGTCCACATATATCATCAACTCAGTTGATAATACATTCAAATCAACTAACTCAACTCTATTAATATAGTTCCAATATACCTACTATAATTATATGATAATGATATCAGCAAATGCAATAAATCAGTTGATAGCATCATCTCCGACAACTATCTCGATTGATCATCTCGTCCTCATTGATAGCCACTTGTCTGTGCAATCATTATTTAGATTCTTCAACAGGTAAGCGTCTAATCACCTAGTTAAGAGCTCAATCGTCATCCAAATATAGATTCTTATTTTGAATTATTTTGGTGTTCTACATTCACGTCAGGTGCAATTCTCATTTTGTATTATTTTGGTGTTCTACATTTTCCAAATTTATTATTACACTACATTAAAAAATATTTGGGACTCTAGATTAGATGGTTGCGTGTTCAATTCATATTGGGTTCAATTTTCTTTTTGATTTATTTTGATGTTCTAATTGTTTAGAATTTTATATTAAGCTTCATAGAAAAATAAATGGATTCTTGGCGCAATGGTAGCATTTTTAATTCAAGATTAGAAGGTTGTTTGTGTGAGACCCGTGATTTTTGAATAAGAGCAATAGAGTAATTTTAGTATTTGGAGGGTTTAATCGTAAAAGAAATTCTTTAAAGGGCTTATTTGTAAAATCATATGAATTTTTGAAGTATGAGATTTTGATGTGAAAATTATACCATCAGATAGTATTTTTGATAAGGAATCCAACGGCGCAGACGGATCATGATTTGGACGTCGTTTGATCGATCAATTAAACAATTAAGATTTAATTAGGATTTAAGATTTTAATTAACAAATAAAAAAAATAGTTTTTTTTCATTTTTCCCACCGAGCGCGCGCGACCTCCTCCCCCTCTCTCTTCTCTCTCCTCCTCCGCAGCGGCGACGGTGAAGGCGACCATTTTTCCCGTTGATGCTCCGGCGAAACCACATCGAATTAGGCTCTCAAATTTTAGCCACAGGTAGATCTCGACCTCTTCTTCATTTTGATACCAAGATGCCTAAATTTGGAGTAGAGATGAGGGAGAAATCGTGTGAGAGGCGTCGGCGGCGAGGGTTTCGTCGCCGGAGGTTGCTCCGACGATTACCGGCCATTCCGGCCGTGAAACCTTGCAAACTTGGTACCTATGGATTCTCCTTGACGAGAGCTATCCATTGGTACCGGAGTTGAGGGCTATTGGCCGCCGGTTGGCCGCCGGCGAGCTAAAAACCCTAACTTTAGGATTTCGCCCAAAATTTTAATAGGTGAAATTGATCGTGTATGAGCTATAAAAATTGGGGCAAATATGATTTTTGGAATCCTCATGAAGAGAGCTTTCGATTGGTACCAATATTGGTGCTGATCGAAGAACTTCGCCGGCGAGGGTTCCGGCGAACTTTCCGATGAACTTTCCGGCGATCGCCAGAGAAATTTTCCGGCGAACTTGGGAAAAAAATTGGGGTGATTCTAGAGATCATTCTAAGAGTAATGGTGAAGAGAGAATTGAGAAATTATTTCTAGATTGAGAATTAAAATTCGTTGAATAATTGACAGGAAAATATAAAAATGCGTAAATGACGACACGTGGATCGAGGCAGACCTTAAGTTGGTTCCGAGGAGTAAACCGCCAAGTCAGGTGCGTTGGTTCTCCGATGGTAGGATTTATTCAAGCTAGGGATGTCTCAAATAAAATAAAATATTATGCCTGATAATATTTGTTTTATCTACATGTTAGTTTAGTTTATTTCTGTTTAACATGCATGATATACCATGATTTCCTTATTAAGTTTCTAATATGTCGTAGTATCATGTCGAGCATGTTAAATATTATTTTATTATATTTCTATGCTATGCTAGCATACCTACCATGCAGACATAGATAGTAAATAATGACATGTTAGAACCTTTGGCGATGTCACCGCCACTTAGACAGAAAATGGGGCCTTTTTCCATATGCCCCGGTTGACCGCCGCGTTCCGACGGTGGTCAAATGGTGACATTCCGTTAGGCGCCACTCCCGAGGTTGATGTGTAGCGGAGCACTGGGAGCACCACTCCCGACGTTATGCATAGCTTATATACTGGGAGCTGGTAGGGTAAGGGACTGTACACACTCCATGGTCATGTTAGACTGGAAATATGGAGCAAGTCCTTACCCGAAATCTTCACCCGCACGAGTGTCGTTGTAGGCGGCCTCGTGATAGTCCTGAGATGGTTAGCTTGGATGAACCCTACCATGGACTTAGCACCGACGAAGTCGAGGGCCACAGCCCATCGTGCGGATGTGTGCCAATCTCGATAGACGTTGACGGCTATTGGACTGGGAAGGTGATTCCACATGCGACGCCTTGGACAGTGGATCCGTAGACTGCACGGCTATCACCCTTGACGTCTGCAGACGATCGGATTAGTAGTCCGGATCCTAGGGTGGTTATTCCGGTTAGCCGTGGCCGATGATATTTAAGAGAGGTGACCCTGTCTACGGGCAGTTGTGTAGTACTACATGGGTGTCGTGACCCCTACGGTATCCGGGGAGGATATAAGGGCACGACGGTTTCGCTAGGGGAGGCATGGTTGGCGACTAGTGAAACAACAGGAGAGGGACTCTGGGTCATCCGTCCTCTCTGCCAACATCAGTGCAGCGGGCATAGGTAGAGACTGAGACAGAAAGGCACTGATGGGCTTATTGATACCCCCGGCCCGGGTAGTCATTAAGTGTAGGCTGGCAGCCCGAGTTTATGAAACCTAAAAGTCTCACCATGACGTAGGTGATAGACTACTGCTATGGACACTAGACATGACTTAGGTGACATCTAGTGGCATGTACACCTGTATTTAATTATTTATTTAATTGTTTATGTATGCTGTCTATGTTATATAAATTGGTTACACAATGTGGCATGAAAAATGATGATTAATTACTAAAGACATCCTAGAATACTCCTCCTAGCCTTTGATTTCTTTATCCGGTAGAGCCGTAATTTCGCACTAGGCCGCAAGGCTGAGCACACCACTTTTCCCCGTGTGTGCAGGTGTGTTATATAACTGCCCGAGTTATTCGATGAAGATGAGTCCGTCGACGAGTTTATATTTTTATTTATCGTTGCCTATTTCCTAGAATTGTAGTAGGTTTATCGGGACTGTGTTAGAAATTTTGAGTTAGATAATTTAATTGTATATTCCGCTGCATAAACGATGTATATAAATGATATTTATCACTTGATGCCTTGTATGGGTCTGTCGGGCTCATACGGCGGTTGCCACGTGGCCGACGGTTGGGTCGGGGCGTGACAGTTTGTTTGACTTATGTCACGTTGAATTCTTGTTTTAATTTATTTTGGTGATTTTTAATTTTTTAAAATTTTAAATTTGAAGTGCAATGGTAATTCGTTTGACTTTAGATCAAAAGATTGTGTGTTCCATTCACGTTGATTTCGATTTTTATTTTCATTTATTTTGGTGTTCTAATTTTATCAAATTTTATATTACAATAAATGGAAAAATAATTGGATGTGTGGCTGAATGGTAGCTAGTTTTACTCTAGGGCAGAAGGTTGCATATTTGATTTGATTCCAATTTTTGTTTTGATTTATTTTGGCATTTGGTTTTTGCCCACTTGTATATTACACCATATCAAAAAATGATGGTATTTTTTGCGCAATGGTAGCACGTCTGACTCCAGATTAGAAGAATGCGTGTTTGGTTCATGTCAGGATCAATTCTCATTTAGAATTATTTTGGTATTCTACATTTTCCATATTTTATATTACACTACCTTGAAAAATATTTGGATCTATTGTGCAATTGTAGCTCATCTGACTCTACATCAAAAGGTTGCGTGTTCAATTCACATCGAGTTAAATTATTATTTTGATTTATTTTATTATTCTAACTCTTTAAAATAGTACGGGTACACCCCTCTAGCTAGAGTAATTGGGCTCTATACAGGAGGATCATGAAGTTCTAAAAGAAAACTCTTTAAAATAGTAAAGCACTCAAAATCAAAATGGTACAATTCTAATTTTAATTTATTTTGGTGTTCTACTTTCTCTGAATTGTATTTTACACTGCATAAAAAATAAATGGATTTATGGAACAATGGTAGCACGTTCGATTTTAGATTTGATTTTAGATTTGAAGGTTGTGTCTTTGATTTATGTCGGATTCAATTCTTATTTTTATTTTGTTTTCGTGTTCAAATTTTTTCGAATTTTATTTTACACTTCCTAGAAAAATAATTGTATTTATGGGGCAATGATAATGCATCTCACTCAAAATCAGAATGTTGCATGTTTGATTGTCGTTACGATCAATTCTTATTTGATTTATTTTGGTATTCTAATTTTTTTGAAATTTATATAGAAAAATAACTTGGCTTCAATCCTTGTCTTGATTATTTTTGGTATTTTACTTTTTCTAAAATGGATCCAAAGTTCAATGGTATTGATTTTGACCTTAGATCAGAAGGTTGTGTTTGATTCATATGTAGGGTTTAATTCTCTTTTTTATTTATTCTGGTGTTCTAATTTTTTTGAATTTTATATGACACTTCAAAGAGAAATAAAAGGATTTTCGGCATAATGGTAGCATGTTTAACTATAAATTAGAAGGTTGTGTTTTATTTATGTTACGTTGAATTCTTATTGTTTGACTCCAGATAAAAAGATTGTATGTTCCATTCACGTTGGCTTTAATTTATTTTGGTATTCTAATTTTTAAAATTTTATATTATAATACATGGAAAAATAATTAGATGCGTGGCATAATAGTATCGCTTTTGACTCTAGGGCAGAAGGTTTAATGTTTGATTTGGGTTCAATTTTTGTTTTAATTTATTTTGGTATTCTTGTATTTCCCCATTGTATAATACACTATATAAAAATATGATGGGATCTGTGGCGCAATGATTGTATCAGGTTCAATTCTTATTTTGAAATATTTTGGTATTCTACATTCACGTCACGTTCAATTCTCATTTTAAATTATTTCAGGTTCAATTCATATTTTGATTTATTTTGGTATTCTAATTTTTTCAAATTTTATATTACGCTAAATAAAAAAATGATGGGATTTGTGGTGCAATGGTAGCGTGTCTCACTCCAGATTAGAAAGTTACGTGTTCAATTCTCATTTTGAATTATTTTGGTGTTCTACATTTAGGTCAAGTTCAATTCTCATTTTAAATTATTTCAAGTTTAATTATTATTTTGATTTAATTTGGTATTCTACTTTTTTTAAATTTTATACTACACTAAATAAAAAAATTGTTGGGATATGTGGCGCAATGGTAGTGTATTTGACTCCAGATCGGAAGGTTGTGTGTTTGAATCACGTCAGGTTCAATTCTCATTTTTACTTATTTTGGCATTCTATATTCATGTGAGGTTCAATTCTCATTTTGTATTATTTTAGTGTTCTACATTTTCCAAATTTTAATAATTTGGTGATTTTTACATCTTTTAAATTTTAAATATGTGGTGCAAAAGTAAAGCGTTTGACTTCAAATCAAATGATTGTATTTGTGGCGCAATGGTTGCACATCTGACTCCAGATTAGAAGATTGTGTGTTCAATACATGTTAGGTTCAATTCTCATTTTGAATTATTTTGGTGTTCTACATTCACGTCATGTTCAATTCTCATTTTAAATTATTTCAGGTTCAATTCTTATTTTGATTTATTTTGTTATTCTACGTTTTTCAAACTTTTTATTACACTGAATGATAAAATGATGGGATTTGTGGCGGAATGTTAGTGCATCTGACTCCAGATTATATGGTTGTTTGTTCGATTCACGTCAGGTTCAATTCTCATTTTGATTTATTTTGGTGTTCTACATTCACGTGAGGTTCAATTCTCATTTTAAGTTATTTCACGTTCAATTCTTATTTTGATTTATTTTGGTATTTTACATTTTTCAACTGTTATATTACACTAAATGAAAAAATGATGGGATTTGTGGCGCAATGGTAGCGCGTCTGACTCTAAATAAAAAGGTTGCGTGTTCGATTCACGTCAGGTTTAATTCTCATTTTGAATTATTTTGTATTCTACATTCACATTAAGTTCAATTCTCATTTTGAATTAACACGTTCAATTCTTATTTTGATTTATTTTGGTAATCTAATTTTTTTTCAAGTTCAATTCTCATTTTTACTTATTTTGGCGTTCTATATTCATGTGAGGTTCAATTCTCATTTTGTATTATTTTGGTGTTCTACATTTTCCAAATTTTAATAATTTGGTGATTTTTACATTTTTTTAATTTTAAATATGTGGTGCAAAAGTAATGCGCTTGACTTTAGATCAAATGATGGGATTTGTGGTGTAATGGTAGCTTGTCTGACTCTAGATTAGATGGTTGTGTGTTCAATTCATGTTAGGTTCAATTTTCATTTTGAATTATTTTGGTGTTCTATATTCGGTTCAATTCTCATTTTGTATTATTTTTGTGTTTTACATTTTCTAAACTTTAATATTTTGGTGATTTTTATATTTTTAAAATTTTAAATTTGTTGTGCAATGGTAAAGCGTTTGACTTAAAATCAAATTATTGTTTTTGTGGCGCAATGGTTGCACATCTGACTCCAAATCAGAAGGTTGTGTGTTCGATACATGTTTGGTTCAATTCTCATTTTCAATTATTTTGGTGTTCTACATTCACATCTTGTTCAATTCTCATTTTAAATTATTTCAGGTTCAATTCTTATTTTGATTTATTTTGTTATTCTACGTTTTTAAAACCTTTTATTACACTGAATGATAAAATGATGGGATCTGTGATTTTAAATTATTTTGGTGTTCTACATTCACATCATGTTCAATTCTCATTTTAAATTATTTCAGGTTCAATTCTTATTTTGATTTATTTTGTTATTCTACGTTTTTAAAACCTTTTATTATACTGAATGATAAAATGATGGGATTTGTGGCGGAATGGTAGCACATCTGACTCCAGATTAGATGGTTGTTTGTTCGATTTGTGGCGTAATGGTATCGCGTCTCACTCCATATTAGAAGGTTGCGTGTTTGATTCACATTAAATTATTTCAGGTTCAATTCTTATTTTGATTTATTTTGTTATTCTACGTTTTTCAACTTTTATTTTACATTAAATGAAAAAATGATGGGATCTATGGTGCAATGGTAGCGCGTCTGACTCCAAATTAGAAGGTTGCATGTTTGATTCACGTCAGGTTTAATTTTCATTTTGAATTATTTGTAGAACCGTTCAATTCTCATTTTAAATTATTTCAGGTTCAATTCTCATTTTGATTTATTTTGGTGTTCTACATTCACGTGAGGTTCAATTCTCATTTTAAATTATTTCAAGTTCAATTCTTATTTTGATTTATTTTAGTATTCTAAGTTTTTTAAATTTTATATTACACTAAATAAAATAATGATTTGATCTATAGTGCAATGCTAGTGCATCTGACTCCAGATTAGAAGGTTGTGTGTTCGATTCACGTCAAGTTCAATTTTCATTTTGAATTATTTAGGTGTTCTACATTCACATCAGGTTCAATTCTAATTTTAAATTATTTCAAGTTCAATTCATATTTTGATTTATTTTGTTATTCTACGTTTTTCAAATTTTATAATACACTAAATGAAAAAATGATGGGATTTGTGGCGCAATGGTAGCGCGTCTAACTCTAGATCAGAAGGTTGTTTGTTTGATTCACGTCAGGTTCAATTTTCATTTTGAATTATTTGTAGAACCGTTCAATTCTCATTTTAAATTATTTCATGTTCAATTCTCATTTTGACTTATTTTGTGATTATACTTTTTCAAATATATATTACACTAAATAAAAAAATGATGTTTGAGTATGTAGCTCGGATGATGAAGTGTTCACTTAGCATGTGAGAGGCATAAGGATCGATACTCTGTATTTTTAAAGTATCTTAAACTTTGTTTTTAAATTTCAGTACTCGCTTAGCAAGGTAGAGGCACGAGGGTCTCAGAGTAAGACAAATTATGTTTAGGGTGTAGCTCAAACGATAGAGAGGTTGCTAATTATACAGGAAGCAAAAGGATCAATACCATTTGATAAAGAGCCACGAGGATTGTTTACTATTATCACCAATGTGTGGAGAATAAGATAGTTGATGTTTGAGTATGTAGCTTAGATGATAAACCTCTCATTTGTATTCTTATTTCAAAAATCTTCTTTTGATAAGATTCTAATTATAAATGTTTATGATATTTGGAGTCTCAGAATAACTATTTTGATATTAGGAGGTATAGCTCAAATGTTAGAGTGCTTACTTAGCATATGAGAGTAATGGCGATCGATACCCTATATATCCATTATTAGTTAAACTTTTTTCATTTTAGTATATAATTAATATTTGTGGACATCTCTTGGATGGTAGAAGAGTGCTTAAATTTATATGAGTCTTGGATGGTAGAAGAGTGCTTAAATTTATATGGGAGGCACAGGGATTAGTAACCTTTATTTCTATTGAGTTAAATTTGAAATTTTTATTTTAGTGATACTATTGAGGTTGCAGAATAACAAAGATTAATCTTTAGGGATGTAGCTTAGATGGTAGAATACTGGGTTCACATGCATGAGGCACGGGGATCAATTTTTTGCATCTCTAACATGAGTTATGGTAAAGTGCTTCCATTATATATGGGAGGAATGTTGATTGATATATCTTATTTCTAATATGTGATATTTATATTTTTATTTGAGTGATTTTTTTTAATAAGACCGAATGCTATAAGATATTTAGTTGATGTTCTTTTAATAGAGCTATATGGATATCTTGAACTAATTGGTTTAATGATGTAGCTCAAATAGTAGAGTGCTCGCTTAGCATGCGAGATGCATGGGAATTGATACCCTCCATCTTCAAAGCATTTTTAACTTTGCCTTTTCATTTTAGTACTCGCTTAGCATGCGAGAATAGTTATCGCTTGTTTCACATCGCATACGAGGGGTATGGGGATAGATACCGTACATCTTCGAACTAAATTTAAACTTTGTAATTCTATTTACATCTCTAATATAAGTTAGGCTTTGAATTTCATTTTTAGTAATGCTCTTTTAATATGAATTTGATAAAAACTGGGACAGTTAAGTTTTAGGAATATTTCTCGGATGAAACATTAACACTCTTTTAATAAGATTTTGATAAGAATATTAGGGATTTAGCTTAGCTAGGATAATATTGCTCTTTTAATTTGACTTTAAAATAAATTTTAGGGTTGTAGCTTAGATGGTAAAGTGCCCTCATAGCATATGAGCTATATGGCCATCTCGGACTAAGTTAATTGATATTTATGGATGTAGCTTAGATGGATGAGCACTCGCTTAGCATGTGAGAGGCACGTGTATCAATATCCCGCATATCTAAAGTATTTTGTGAGTCTCATTCTATATAATTCGTTAATTTATTTAAACGAGTAATATATAGTTTTATAGTTACATCATCTTACATAAATTTTGCTCCTTATAACTTGTTTGATAGCATCAATAGTAATGTTAACTCACCTTCTAGGAAGGATATTTGAGCATCACTACAATATCATGTGCTACAAGTTATAAAGAAGCAAATATAATAAAAATGAATATCTCAAAGAGAACCAGTATTCTAAGCTAAGCATAAGACAGCAAACTCTCTTATTTTTTCTTTATCCAGCCTAGTGAAAATTACTGTCTTGATATGTCGAAGAATGACCACTTCATCTCTTACTTGTTACTTAAATAATCTCCAGTTTCTCTCTTTCCAAATATGATATACAAACTCTGCTATCACCACCTACATAAGCTGTCCTTGCAATGTTCTCCTTTTAGTTATTCTAGCAGCTATATTAATTGTGGTTTCCCATGTAGTTTATCTTAAAACTTCTTCATTCCATTTCAACAAATCACTTCATATAGTCTTGCTATATTTACATTCATTCAGCAAATGTTCTAAGGTTTCTATTGCAGTTAGACATAGCTGACATCCTCCTTCTATTTGCATGCCCCGCTTGAGAAGTTTATCTGCAGTCATTAATTTCTGATGCAAAGCAAACCATAGAATGAAGGTAGCTCTAGGTCTAGCTGTAGAATCACATATCAAACTTGTCCAATTTTTATTTGGCAAAGTACCCACCAATATATTGTAAATTGCACTGATTGTGATTTTTCTAGTTAGTATTATTTTTAGTCGGGGATGGTATTGTAATACCTCTCTATTCATCATCACTTTCTTCAACATCCAGCTTGTTTGTTTGGGTAGAGTCATAGTATGAATATTTTTATTTTTATATAATAAGTGTGTACCCATTTGATTCATAATTTATTTTTCTTCATCTGCATATCCAAAAAGAGTTTGAAGATGGCTGCCTTATTACATAAGTCTAGTCTTAGTAAGTTAAGTCCTCCGGCTGATTTTGGTGTGCAAACTTTATTCTAAGCTACCAAGGCCTTCCTACTAGTCTCAACTGATCCTGTCCATAAGAATGTTCAGCAAACTGCATTCATCATTTTGATTATTTTTTTGGGCAATATGAATAATTGTGACCAATAGCTTTGCACTCCAAATAATACTGACTTTATAAGTTGAACTCTTCCTGCATATGTTAGCAACTTGGCAGTCCAACTTTTAAGTCTAACCATTATTTTGTCATCTGTAATTTTTAGTTTCCTAGGAGCCAAAGGTACTCCTAGATACTTGCATATCTTAACTAAGAGAGCAACTTCAGATATCATGGAAATTTTTTACTTTTAAGTTATTTCCTCCTGATGATTTAGGCAATCAATAAATATTGATCATTAATAGTGTTTACTATTAATCATGCAACTTTGCCTTCACATCAGTAATGTCATTTGTTTGTCAATATTGATCATTTAAGAGTATTTACCATTAATCATACAACTTTACCTTCACATTAATAATGTTAATTGTTTATCATCTTTATTGAGTATACTATTATGATTAGTGGGGTTTAGGAGCATGTGAACCTTGCTCAATTATGCATTTTAAGTAAATTGTATTATATCTCAAAATAATACTCTTAAATATATATACATTTTATTTATGTATATAAATATCTATACTCTACATACCTCATTTTAATCAAAAGTTCACCGAAAAGTTCACTGGAGACCTGCCGGAGATTTGCTGGGAAGTTCGCTGGAACCCTTACAAATGAAGTTCTCCAATCAGCAGCAATATTAGTACCAATCGAAAGCTCTTTTCATCAAAAATCCAAAAATCATATTTGTCCTAATTGTTAGAGCTCACATGTGCCTAATTTTACTCAAAAAGATAACTTATGCGAAACTCCTAAGTTTGGATTTTTAACTCGCCGACAACCAACGACAGCCAATTTCTCTCATCCCAAGTACTAGTAGATAGCTCTCGCTGAGGAGAAGCCATAGGTACTAAGTTTCTCAAATTATGTAAACCCCCACATTTAGGTGGTTTAATTAATTAAATTAAAATAATTAAAAATAAAATTTTTCTCAAGGTTAAATTGAGAAAAATAAGGTTGAAGAAATTTTTAGTAGAATTAAGACTCAAATAATGAAATGGAAATAAATTTTGATTAAAAAGGATATATTGTGATTTATAATAATTTATAAGCACCAAGTTAGAAATTTAGTTAAGTGTTGAGGATTTGATGACTTTTAAATAGAATTAAGACCTAGATGGTGACATTAGGTTGATTTTTGTATAAAAAGTACCTAGTTATAGTTTATTAAAAATATTTAGGGATCTAGTTAGAATTTTTGAGCTGTGGATGCTGGATTTGATTATTCATCAAATGAATGGTGATGGGTTTGGTTGATAATGTGGGATGAATTAGAACTAGGATGGTTAAATTCATGCTATTCATCAAATGAATGGTGATGGGTTTGGTTGATAATGTGGGATGAATTAGAACTAGGATGGTTAAATTCATGCTATCTTAGTTGTTATGTTATCCTTTTCATTATTTAATGTTATGAATATAGGATAATAATGATGGATGTGATGAGAATCGAATTGAGGTCTGCACTAGGAAAATGTTAGTAAATTCCAATTTGCTAGATATTACAAGATGATATTGTTTTATGGTACTTTGCTTTTGAATGTGGATTTGATGGTGTTATTTTGGTGGGCTTATGATGAGTGTTTCATAGTGCTTTGATTGATGAGTTGATGATGTGGTTTGTTGAGTTTTTCATAGCGCTTTGATGACATGGAATTTGGTTGTTGAGTTTTCATGATTATGATAGTTGATGCATTTTGGGTGCTTTGATGGTTGATTAATTTGATACTATTTGGATTGAAAATGGTGATGTGATTTTAAGTGACTTATGTTGTTGATGATGGTGTGGTATTTATTTGGGTGATTAGTTCGTGTTATTGATTTATTGATGGCTTGATGGTGAATGTGAGATTTCTATATGGTTTGATGGATGTAAATTGTTGATGTTGTTATTGGTGATTGGTGGTGGTGTTTTTAATTGTTGTCAATGGTTTTGATTATAGAGAATTTTGGGTTATGTGGTGTATTGTTGATTCTAATGATTATGTGGTTTTGATTTGATAATTGCTAGTTGATCTTATTTAGTTGATGGTTATGGATGATGTTGTTTGATGATAATATTGTTGTTGTGGTTTGCTGAATTTTTCTTGAGTTTTATGGTAGTTTGATGATAATGATTATATGGTTATGGCTTGATGAACTTTTATGGTGATTTATGGATTTAATGGTAATGTTGTTGATGATGTTGTTATGGTTTGTTATGTAGTAACGTTGTTGATAGATGATTTTGAATTTTCCTTCTTCTCACCTATTGTGACATCCTTATCATTTTCCCATCTACTTTCTCTCTTCTCCTCTCGAGGCATATAATGTGTTAAGATAGAGGATTGAACAAGGGTTTGCACTAGAGAAAATAGTTCTTAGTCCCACTTAGTTAACGATGATATTGGACATGGAGTTGAAAAATAAAATAATGGAGTTGGATTTATTGTTGACTTGGGCTATTGAGTTGACATATGAAAGTGAGAGATTTGAAGTATTGGACTTGAGTTTGAAGTTTGGCCTAATAGTTGAAGTGTATCATCTATTTTGGATTAGACCAAATGATTCACAAGTTACTAGTGATTAAATAATTTCTATCATATCAGATTATGAATATTTTATTTTAAATAAAATCTTTATTATTTTAGGGATCTTATTCCATCTTGAGAGCTGTGTATTGATATATCTGGATTAGTTCCGAAGTTCAGATGCCCATACAGGTGCGTTGGTTCACTGAATATAGGATTTATTCAAGCTAGGGATTTCCTGTCGAGGTTTTCTTAGGAAACATCTCGGATGCCTTAAATATAATAAAAATGAAATGCATGCTATGTTTATATGTAAATATATGTTAGTATGATTTACCTTGTCTATATGCATGATATGTCATGTTTACCATGCTACTTATTTAGCATGTCTATGAATTTATCCTGCATGCTATGTTATTTATCTTTGTTATGATAGCACGATTACCATGCAGTTATAGATAAGAATGATGACATGTTAGAAACTCTTAGGAAACATCACTAGGAATCAGACAGGAAGGGGTACTGCTTGCATACCCCGTTTGACCCCGGCATACCGCCGATGGTCAGAATGGTGATGCTCCACCACACACCACTCACGAGGCTACACATAGCTTGGATACTGGGAGTTAGTGGGGAAAAGGACTGTACACACTCCAATGTCATATTAGACCGGATATATGGAGCAAGTCCCTACCCGATGATTTCTACCCGCACGAGTGTCGTTTAAGGGGCACTCGTGATAGTCCTGAGATGGTTAGCCGGGACGAACCGGAACAAAAAACCTAGCAAACATGTCGCCAAGGTTGTAGCATTCCGGTGACAGCTAGTCTGCACACCTCTTGGCAGGCATCGCTGCTCGGGGATTGGAACGGTGATATCCCTCCGCATAGCCTTGGACAGTGGATCCGTAGACCACACGGCTACCATCCTTGACGTTCTGCAGACGAACGGATGGTGAGTCTTGATCCTAGGGTTATATTATATCGACCGAGACCGTAGTTGATGGATCTTTATTGACGGTGACCCCGTCTTCGGACGGTGTGTAGTACTACACGAGTGTCGTTGTCCTTACGGCATCCGGGGAGGATGTAAGGGCACGGCGGGTTTTCGCTAGGGGAGGCATGGCAGGCGACTAGCGAGACCGAGGAGAGTGATCAAGGGTCACCCGTCAACTCTACCAACATTAGTGCAGCGGGCATAGGAAGAGACAGAGACAAAAGGCACTGATGGGCTTATGGGAAATCCCCGACGGGGGAGTTTCTCTAAGCATAGGTTGGCAGCCCGAGTCATGAGACTGATAGACATAGTACACCGTAGATGACATTCCGGTGATACTGACGACATAATACTAGAGACAGCTTAGGTGATATCTAGTGCTACACCTGTCAGATATGCTTACACAGTTATTTTGCATTTATGATATGCTTCATATGTATTATATGAAAATGACTATTAATAAACCCAGGGCATCCTAAATTAATCCTCCTAGCTTTTGGATTCCTTATTTGGTTTCGAGCCGTAATTTCGTACTAGGCTGCAAGGCTAAGCACACCATTTTTCCCCGTGTGTACAGGTGAGTTAGATGATCGATCATGACGGTGGGTGAAGATGAGTTTTTCGATGAGTTGATCTTTATTAATTGATATCGTTATCATAGAATTGTAGTAGGTTTATCGGGACTGTGCTAGAAACGATGAGAAAGATATTTTGATTGTATATTCCGCTGTGTAAACGATGTGTTTGGATTGTATGTATCACTTGATGCCTTGTATGGGTCCGTTTGGCTCATACGGCGGTTGCCACGTACCCGACAGTAGGGTCGGGGCGTGACAAATTATATAGCTCGTATGACCAGCAATTGCAAGAGTATTCTCCAACGATGAAACTTTCACTTTTCTCCCTCATATCTCTTCCAGGAACTTAAATTGATGGTTCCAATGAGTTTTCCTAGCTCACCTGAAGCTATCGCTGGAACCTCATTGAAAAATTCCACCGAAAAGTCATATTGTAGGAAACGAGGTAAATTAAATTAAAATAAAGGCATGGTAGAAGCATATCATTTGTACATATCTCATTTTTATAATAAATATTATAAATGACCATGAAAAAGTATTCATAATAATTAATTTTATTTTATAAGAAGTTACATATTTTTAAAAACTATGCATCACTCATGTAAATAAAAATTATAAAGAATAATATTATAGAAGTAATTACATCACTATATAAATGGTTTGATATAGTTTATTCTAATGAAAATATGGTCAAAGGTGCTCTTTTGAAGTCATAAGAATTTAAAATTAAAATTAATCGATACATAATAATGGCTAATATAAATATGAATTATGTAGAGTGAGAAATTCCTATTTTAGATATGATAATAAATTTTCACATAAAAAAATCAAATAGTCATAATTAGGATTTAAATTTATTGAGAAATAATAATCTTTTGTAAAAAATTCTGCTGAATAACATTTGTTAAAATGAACAAATGGATATTAAGAAGCTGTTGGTTGTGAGAAATCATTCACTCCTTCCCTCCCTTCCCGCTCAGTAACTGCGACAATTCTATCTTTAGTGGTAGAAGCATACTCCCACACCGAATGATTTAGTGACAATAGATCTTCGTCCCTTTAAAATGTGTTGTCTATCAACACGGAGGATAAAGACTGAGATCATCTCGGCCAATCCCATCAACTCCATCAACCATAAGATGAGTGGGAAAAATGAAGATTCTAGTATCTCATCCGGGAAGCAAGCAAGAAATGATGATAGCAAGGGTAATGGTAATCGTAACAAGGAACCAAACCACGACACTATTACTACCCATATGCCCCGTGAGATAAAAGAAGGGGAGACATATGATAAAAGTAGGAGTGGCTATAGCTTAGGGTTTCCTCCACCGATATTGACAATTGGGAAGGCGGGGAGGCCTAAAGTGCAACTCAAGTCATTCAGGGATGATGGGAGGCTTGTGTTTAAAATGGTTAAAGCTCCGAAGCAGCAATTCTTGCAGGCTACGAGGGAGAATGGAAGATTGATGCTCCACTTAGTCGATGACGATGAAACGCAAGAGGGTAGTTCTAAAAGTGCAGAGGAGGAGACTAATCTAACAGGAAAAGAAGATAACTAAGAGAGCAACTTCAAATATCATGGAAATTTTTTACTTTTAGGTTATTTCCTCCTGATGATTTAGGCACTCAATAAATATTGATCACTAATAGTATTTACTATTCATCATGCAACTTTTCCTTCACATCAGTAATGTCATTTGTTGATCAATATTGATCATTTAAGAGTATTTACCATTAATCATACAACTTTGCCTTCACATTAATAATGTCAATTGTTTATCATCTTTATTGAGTATACTATTACGATTAGTGGGGTTTAGCAGCCTGTGAACCTTGCTCAATCATCCATTTTAAGTAAATTGTATTATATCTCAAAATAATACTCTTAAATATATATAAATTTTATTTATGTATATAAATATGTATACACTGGAGACCTACATACCTCATTTTTATCTAAAGATCGCCGAAAAGTTCACTGGAGACCCGCCGAAGACTTGTTGGGCAGTTCGCTGGAACCCTCACCAATGAAGTTCTCCAATCAGCAGCAATATTGGTACCAATCGAAAGCTCTTTTCATCAAAAATCCAAAAATCATATTTGTCCCAATTGTTAGAGCTCAGATGTGCCTAATTTTACTCGAAAAGATAACTTATACGAAACCTCTAAGTTTGAATTTTTAACTCGCCGGCAACCAACGACAGCCAATTTCTCTCAACCCAAGTACCAGTAGATAGCTCTCATCGAGGAGAAGCCATAGGTACTAAGTTTCTCAAATTATATAGCTCGTATAACCAGTAATTGCAAGAATAATCACCAACGATGAAACTTTCACTGCTGTCGCTCACTTCACATTTCTCCCTCATATCTCTTCCAAGAACTTAAATTGATGGTTCCTGTGAGATTTGTATTTTTGAATTAGGGGTAATCTTGTAATAAAATAATATGGTCTTATTTGTAAAAATTATACGGATTTTTGAAGTATATAATTTTGATATGAAAATTATACCATCAGATTGGATTTTTGATAAGGAATCCAACGGCGCAAACGGATCGTAATTTGAACGTCGTTTGATTGGTCAAATCCTTGAATCAAGGATTGATCCAAATGGACGGACGAGATTAAATGACGTAAATGGACGACCCAGATTAGATTTCATTAAACCAATAGATGAAGCGGGTTAGCGGATTAGTGATAAGCGGGTTCAGTAATGAAACCCGACCCGTTACAAAACCCATTTAACTTAACTTCTTCTTCCTCTCCCACCCGCGACAGTCTCTCTCCTCCCCTGCTTCTTCTTCGCGCGGCTACGATGATGGAGCATTTTGGCGACGACTGTTGGAGGTCTTTCCGGATGAATTTTTCCGTAAAATTTCAGACACAACTTCAGGTGAGCTAGGAGAACACATTTGAACCATCATTTGCAAGTTTTGGTGGAGATTTGAGAGAGAAAAGAGGAGAGAAGTAGGTGCAGCGAAAGTTCGTCGCCGGAGCAAGCTCTAGCGATTGCCGGCCATTCCGGCTACGGAACTTTGCAAACTTGGTACCTATGGCTTCTCCTCGACGAGAGCTTTCCATTGGTACCGGAGTTGAGGGCTGTTGGCCGCCGGTTGGCCGCCGGCGAGTTAAAAACCCAAAATTAGGGTTTTCGCCCAAATTGATTTAAATGGTAAAATTGATCGCGTGTGAGCTGTAAAAATTAGGGCAAATATTTTTTTCAGAATCCTCATAAAGAGAGATTTTGATTGATACCTATATTGGGGCTGATCGAAGAACTTCGCCGGTGAGGGTTTCGGCGAACTTTCCGGCGAGTCTCCGGCGAGCTCCAGCGAACTTTCCGGTGAACTTGAGATAAAAATTAGGATGATTCTAGGGATCATTTTAAGAGTATTGGTGAAGTCGGATTTGTAAAATTATTATTAGATTGAGAATTAAAATTCGTTGAAATATTCATAGGAAAATTGATAAGCAAGCACGAGGATATGAACGCTCGCGATACAAATTAAAACATGCTTATGACGTTAGGATCAGGTGAGTGTTTATTCTCTGGGCAGAATAGACGGGATAGTTCTCAATGTTTAGTCCAGGAGAACTATAGTCCCTTTGATTATTTATATTTGATATCCTTTGGCTCTCCTGCTAGTTAGTATTATCTTCATTATGATCATGAATGAGTTATAAGTAATCCTTTATATCAATGTTTGATACTCTTGTTATTTGATTCATTTTAAGCATTATATTATGCTTCTGTTGACTCCTGATCTAGCATATGCATCTGTTTAATTTTTCGTGATACTATTTCACTTGAAAATGTGTATGACTAGCATGATATTATACTGGATAGTGCTATAGGCACTTTTCACTGTAGTGATAGGTTATTACACTATTAGTACTCCCATGGGCCACCTATGAGGAGGGGCGTGGGACGATAGTTGTAAACCCCCACTTCTATATAGTAAAAATAAAAAAAAAATAATAATAATAATAATAAATAATATAAATAATACTTTAAAATTTTATTTGAGTTTAGATTTGTATAGAAAAGAGTTTGAAATTGAGTTAAGACCTAGATGGTGACATTAGGATGATATTTGGTATTAAAAGGATCTAGTTGTAATTTATTAAAAGTTTTTTTGGACCTAGTTAGAATTTTAATTAAGTTTTGAGTGACTTACTTGTGATACCAGAGAAGTAGTGGAGGAGATTATAAAGTGTTGCATGCGTGTGCTTCTCACGGGATCGAACCGGCCGAACCAGACCGGCCTACCCGAGCCGGTCCGTGTGAACCACCCCGGTCCACCTGAACCGGCTACTGCGGACAAAACCCGTAGAGCCCTAAATTATTTTCCCCCAAATCACACCTCCTTCTTCTCCGCCTTCATCACCTTCGTAGTCTGCCTCTCTCGATTTCTCGCCGCGAGCTCGACGGCGAGTGCTGCTTCGTTCGTCTTTGCAGCTGCGAGTCCCTCCTCCTTCGGCTGCCGACTACCTCTCCTCCACCCTGCCCTCATCACGTCATCTCTACCATGAGGGCTCCATCACTCCTTTGATTCGCCGGTTGTACCTCCTTCAGCGATGACGACACTGTGGAGCGATGCCCATATCATGGTTGATCCAACGAGTTTGGGTTGCTGGGTGCGAATCCATCAATGATTCCTTGTGGATCCCATCAACACGCCCCTGCTTCCCGCGACTTGTCTAGAGTCTTCAGTCGCCGTTGATGCCGCTGTCCTCTGCATCCCTCGCATCACAGTGACCTCGGTGATGAAGCATCCGTTCAACGAGCTCACTGAGCTCCTCCACCGACGATGGCCTCTGTGCGTGTGCAAGCTGGATATTAGTGCAGAAGGGATCCTTGCTCTAAGCTTAAGGTCTTCCATCAACCTTTTGTGTAATTATCTCCTCTTTGATTTAATTGATAGTGTTAGAACTCTATGCGCTATTTTTATTCATCACCTCCTCATACTGCCCATATCCGAACCTATTTTAATTGATTTCTATCTCCCCCACCTCCTTCTCCTTTCCCTATGGTGCTCTCCCCTTCTCTCTTGTTATGTTAATACTTTTATTTACTTGAAGTTACATGGGATAATATTGATGGTAGATGTAGGGAGAATCGAACCGAGGTTTGCACTAGGGGAGTATTGTTGAATTCCAGCTAACTAGTTATCATATGGTGATGTTATATGAAGTTTGGAAGTTATTGGCGTGAACTTTATGAGATTTCTAATTTAGGTTCTATCATACCTAGTGGGGAATAATATAGGAAGATGACTTGTTACATCATGAACAAGGTTAATTATAAATCGTATATGAAGCAAAGATCTAAATATATCTTTCTTTATAATAGGAAGATATGCTCGAAACGATTAAAGGAAGTACGAGTTATTACACGGTTGGTTCCGAAGGAGATCAAGCTACATTATCAGGTGCGTTGGTTCATCGTAATTAGGAGTTATTCAAACTAGGAAACTACCTGCTGAGGTATTATTAGGAAGGTCCTGGATGCCTTGAAACTAATAAAATGTTATGTTTGCTAAATATGTGATAACACGCATGCTAGAATGATATTATTTATGTTACATGAATTATATACCATGTGTATGCTGTTTAACATATTTTATCAAATTCTTTTACTTATTGCTTTATTTTGCCTTATTATTTTGTGATATGCTACTACCTTGATAAAGAAGATGATATATCGATTATAAAGTTAAAATACCGCATAGGAGATAATATCAAAAATGATTACCTGACACTCTAGTTTAGATAGAGATATAGGTAACATTTGATACTAGCATCTCCTAGGGACATCACTAGATTACATATTGTGAGGGTGTATTAGTAACATACCCTAGGTGATAAATCGAACCCTTAGTGTTTGAATAGTGATGTTCACTCACCATTACCACTATTGGGGCTACACACAGCTCAGATACTGAGAGTTGATTGGGAAATGGACTAGATGAACTCCAAGGTCAAGATATACCAGAAAGTGGAGTAAGTCCATACCCGGATAAAATTACCCGCACGCATGACGTTTGAGCGTCATCGTGATAGTCCCGGAATAGCCAGCGAGGATGAACCCTTCCAAGGATTTAGCAGGTATGTAGTTGAGGTAGCCACAGCCCATTGTGCATATGCGAGCTCAACTCGGCCAACATCAACTGCTATTGAATTGGAGAGATGAAATCCCTTAAAGCCTTGGACAGTGGATCCGTAGACAACACGACTACTATTCCAGACGTTCTGCAGACGATCTGATGAGCAGTCCGGATCCTAGGGTTATTAATTAATTCGGCTAGCCGTGGCCGAGGACATGTTAATTGAGGTGGCCCTGTCGACGGATAATTGTGTAGCGCTACACGGTGGGTTGTGACCGTACTGTGTTTCCAATGGAAAAGGTACGGGAGCAACCGGTTTTGCTGGGACGGAGTGTAGGGATCGACCAGCGGGACAGTAGAGAGAGATACACGGTCACCCGATCTCTCTGCCAACATCCGTGCAGCGGGTATAGGTAGAAACCTGGACATTCACGGCACGGATGGGCTTATGGGAATCCCTGATCAGGATATCCTCTGAGCATAGGCTGACGGCCCGAAACACTTGACATAAAAACAGAAATACTTCTAGTTGACATATACTAGAGATACAAATATGTTATGTAACATAGATGATATATACTAACGATAGACATGTTGTTCAATATAGATGACATATACTAACGATAGACAAGTTGTTCAACATAGATGACTTTCACTAGTGACAGATATGTTGTTCAACATAGATGACAATTAGGAACATATACAAATATACACAAACAGTTAGAACTCAATTTTTTTATTGACGTTATATACACTAAAAAGTTAATAATTGATAATTAATAAACCCAAAGGCATCCTAGTACTTCCCCCTAGTGTTTGATTTCCTATCTACGATTTCGAGCTGTAATTTCACACTAGGCCGCAAGGCTGAGCACACCGCGTTCAATGTGTTTGCAGGCGTGTTAGATGATCGATCATGACGGTTGATGAAGATGAGGTTGTTGATGAATTTATTTTTATTAATCTATGCTTATCATAGAAATGTAGTAGGTTATCGGGACTGTGTTAGTAGTGTTGAGTTAGATGTTTTGATTATATATTCCGCTGTGTAAATGATGTGTATGGATTGTATGTATCACTTTGATGCTTTGTATGGGTCCGATAGGCTCATACGGCGGTTGCCACGTGCCCGACAGTAGGGTCGGAGCGTGACAATAGTGCTCGAGGTTAGGATGGGAGGTTGGGATACTCCTGACTGGTTTTTACTCTGGATTAGCTATGGATACTAGGTAGCGACATCCAGTGGGCAACCTAGGGGGAAAGGGGGCTTTGTTTATCTATTCTTGCACTTCTATTATGATCTGGGTACCCTATGATTCATGATTCCTCCCCCTAAGGTGACAGTTGTCTGCAGCAACTGTATTTTGATTATGCCAGCCCCGGATATAGTCTCGTGTGATTCTTGATTACTCATTTTGATTGGCTATTGCACACGAATAGTCATATGATTCTATTCTGGAGACTTTATTATTTTATGTTCTCGATTTTACATTATTTTCTATTCAACTCACTGAGTACGGCGTTACTCACCCCGTAGGAGAACTCATTTTTATTTTTCAGGATCACAATAGGAGAGAGACTGATAGATATCACAGTGTATAGCGAGGCACCAGATTTCTTTTGAAAGGTAGGACAGTTCTACCTTTGTTTTGTGTGTATAGAGATCCACTGGCTAGGTACTTTGTATAACCTTGGGCATGTACCCAATTTGATTGTAAATTACTTGTATATAAGTGTATGCCACTGTACTAAAGATTTGGTTTTAATAATATATGCTTTTAGAGTTATATTGATCTGTTATCCAGATTCTCTCCTTCCATAAATAGAGGGGATATACATCAGGTACGCTTAGTGGGTTCCCATATAGTTTCGGGAGTAAACAGAGCTATATGTGGAGTTCACTGCAGTCTGCCACGTGCCCTAGGGGAAGATACGGGGCGTGACAAATTTGGGTGGTATCAGAACATGTTCATACTAGAGCATATGTATATCCTGACAAGATCATTTGAGAACCTGGATATATTAAGATACCATTTACATAAACTTTTTAGAAATAATTCATTTTTGAATATAAGGAGTTCTGTGGATCTCAATTAAGGATCAGTCTAGTGGCCCTAGGATATATGTCGTATACGTAACATTAATGGTAATATTCGTGCAGGATATTCAGAATGCAGCCAGAGCATAGTCATTCAGGTGATGAGGCATCACATGGACAGGAGGGTTCCTCTGCCTCCCATGCAGTACCAGTAGAGGGTGGCCAGGATACACCACCTGTTGTAGGAGGAGTCACTCTGACGGATGAGCAGTTTCAAATACTCCTTAGAGCGATTCAGACTCAGACTGCACCGGTACTGGCTCCCGTTCCACCAGTGCAGGTACCCGTTGTTGCTTCTCAGACTGATTTACTAAAGTATATCAAGACAGCTCGACAATTAGGCTGTTACAATTTTGAGAGATCTAGAGACTCAGAAATAGCTCACAAATGGTTACAGAAAGTTTCAAAGACTGCTAGAGACATGAGATTGACAGGCGCAGACACTATCAGACTAGCAGCTCAGCTATTGGAGGGTGATGCACAGGTTTGGTGGGAGTCCCTAGTGGAGCTTTACCTACTACCTGGGAAAGATTTATAGATATCTTCAATAGAGAATACTATACTAGCTTTTATAAGGATCAGAAGAGAGAAGAATTCTTTGTACTACGACAGGATCATAGGTTAGTATTGGAGTTTGATACTGAGTTACGGGCTTTATCAGTATTTGTCCCAGAGTATGCTCGAGATACTGAGTATATGCGTAGCAGATTTAGAAAGGGACTGAATACAGAGATTAGAAGGTTGTTGGTTACTTCTACCACTGTCAGTTATCATGAATTAGTGCAGATGGCTGTGGAGATTGAGCAGTTATCCCCAACACCTTTTAAGGATAAGGAGATTTTCGCAGGAAAGAGAAAGTCAGGATTTTTCAGTCCTACATTCCAGAGGAAAAGTACGATAGTTAAGGGATCGCAAAGAATGGGAGAATCATCCGGTAGTGCTTCTAGATCACAGGCTTACCCTCGAGCTTTACCCATTCCAGATTCTGAGTCTCAGGTCCGACCTATGACTAGAGATACTTGCAGAAATTTTGGTAAGAATCATTCTGGAATCTGCAGAGCTCCCCTGAGATGTTTCTATTGTCATCAGCCAGGGCATTATCGTAGTAACTGCCCAAGACTACAACAAAGAGGTGATAGTAGAAGCAGTGGGATGCCCAGACCAGTACCAAGTAGTAGGGGATCGACCACTCAGGACAGACAACCATCTGGGGCAGTAAGAATCTATAAAGTAGATCAAGGAAGCAGTGTTAGAGGGACACAAGGTGGTTCTGGGATTCCATCTCGAGTGCAGACCAAGATCTTTGCCAATTCGGATAAGGAGGCTAAGGCCAATCCAGACCTGATCACAGGTACTTTATAGCTTTTTCAGCATACTGCTAGAGTACTTATTGATAGTGGTTCTCATAGATCTTATATTAATCCTGAGTTTGCACAGTTTAGTGACAAACCCTTAGTTCCTTTGAAACCTGAACTTGTCGTATGCACCCCTCTAGGAGAACAACTTCTTGGAAATACGATTTATAAAGACTGTGAGATTATGTTGGGGGATACTATATTACTAGCAGATTTCAACCCCTTAGATATGATAGATCTTGACTTAATACTGGGGATTGATTGGTTAGCCCGACATAAAGCCACAGTCAACTACTTTACTAAAGAAGTGATATTCTTAAGGAAGGAAATATCTGAGTTACATTTTACCGGAAATCGTCGGATCCTACCGACTTGTGTAATATCAGCGCTACGAGCTTGGAAATTAATAAGGAAAGGATGTGTAGCCTATTTAGCACGTATAATAGACACATCCACCTCTGGAACCAAGCTGGAAGAGATACCGGTGGTGCGTGAATTCCCCGACGTATTCCCAAAAGAGTTACCAGGTGTACCACCTGATAGGGAAGTTGATTTCTTTATTGAACTGCAACCAGGAACTCACCCTATCACGATTCAACCATATAGAATGACACCTGCAGAACTCAGTGAATTGAAGGTACAGTTATAAGAATTATTAGATAAATGATTTATCAGACCAAGTACCTCACCTTGGGGAGCACCGGTATTTTTTCTAAAGAAGAAGGATGATACCTTAAGATTATGCATTGATTATAGACAATTAAATAAAGTGACTATCAAGAATAAATATCATTTGCCGAGAATTGACGATCTTTTTGACCAACTGTAAGGAGCTAAGGTATTTTCAAAGATTGATCTCAGGTCGGGGTATCATCAATTGAGAATCAAAGAATCAGATATACCTAAGACTTCCTTTAGGACCAGATATGGACACTGTGAGTTTGTAGTAATGCTTTTTGGTTTAATGAATGCCCCAGCTGCATTTATGGATCTAATGAATAGGGTATTCCATCCATATCTGGATAAATTTATGATCGTATTTATTGATGATATTCTGATATATTCACTTGGAAAAAATGAACATGCTGAACATCTAAGAATTGTGTTACAGACACTGCTAGAAAAGAAATTGTATGCAAAATTCTCCAAATGTGAGTTTTGGTTGGAAGAAGTGAAATTCTTGGGACATACCGTATCAGGAAAATGTATTATGGTTGATTCAAGTAAAGTAGAAGCAATTCTGAAATGGGAACGACCCAAGAATGTTATAGAAATCCGTAGTTTCTTAGGTCTAGCTGGATACTATAAAAGATTCATTAAGGGATTTTCTAAAATAGCTGGACCACTTACCAGACTCACACGAAAGGAAGTGAAATTTTATTGGGATGAAGAATGTGAAAAGAGTTTTCAGAAACTCAAAGATTGTCTTACTTCTGCTCCAGTTCTGATATTACCGAAGCCTAATGAAGATTATACAGTATATAGTGATGCTTCCAGACAATGACTAGGATGTGTATTGATGCAGGAAGGAAAAGTTATTGCTTATGCATCCCGTCAGTTAAGGAAGCATGAATTAAATTATCCTACCCATGATTTGGAACTGTCAGCAGTAGTTTTTGCATTAAAGATATGGCGACACTATTTATACGGAGTTCGATGCTATATTTTTACCGACCATCAGAGCTTAAAATATATTATGACTCAGAAAGAGCTAAATTTAAGACAGAGAAGATGGTTGGAGTTAATAAAAGATTATGATCTAGTAATTGAGTATCATCCAGGAAAAGCTAATGTGGTTGCAGATGCATTGAGTAGAAAATCAGTTACGTTATCTAGTATCTCAGCCACTACCTTACCTCAGCTTACGAAATTGAAATATTTGGGAGTTCAGCTAGATTATGATAAATCTAGTGAGATACTAGCTACATTTATTGTGCGACCCACACTTCACGAAGAAATTTGGGTTTTGCAAAGCTCAGATGAGGAACTGACTAAAGTATTTCAAAGAGTACAAACAGAAGAAAATATTGAGTTCAAGATGAGGGACGATGGATTATTAGTATATCGAGACAAAGTCAGTGTCCCGAATAAAGCTGAACTCAGGAAGGCTATTCTGGAGGAAGCTCATTCCTCGGCATATGCAATGCACCCGGGATATATAAAAATGTATCGCACAATAAAAGAAAGTTATTGGTGGCCAGGCATGAAGAAAGATATTGCAGATTATGTAGCTAAGTGTCATATATGTCAACAAGTTAAAACTGAGCATCAAAGACCGGCAGGAAAGCTACAACCATTGTCAATTCCTGAATGGAAATGGGAACATATCACAATGGATTTTGTGATAGGATTACTTCGCACGTCAAGTAATCATAATGCAATATGGGCAATTGTGGATATTCTTACGAAGTCTGCTCACTTTCTGGCAATTCATAATACTTATTTATTGGATAAATTAGCCAGAATCTATATTCAAGAGATTGTAAAGCTTCATTGAGTTCCCATTACCATTGTCTCTGATAGAGATCCCAGATTTACTTTTCATTTTTGGCCAAAGATGCATGAAGCTTTGGGGACAACATTACAGTTTAGCACAGCTTTTCTCCCCAAATCGATGACCAATCAGAAAGAACAATTCAAACCTTGGAAGATATGTTAAGGGCTTGTGTAATTGAATTCCAGGGAAGTTGGGATCAGCACTTACCGTTGATTGAATTTGCTTACAATAATAGTTACCAGGCTAGCATCGGAATGCCACCCTATGAAGCTTTATATGGGAGAAAGTGCAGAACATCGTTATGTTGGGATGAAGTTGGAGAAAGAAAGATAGAGGGAAATGAATTGATTGAAACTACGATAGAAAAGATTAAGATTATCAAGGAAAGATTAAAAGTAGCCCAGGATAGACAGAAAAGTTATGCAGATAACCGAAGAAGAGAATTGGAGTTTCAACCTGGGGATATGATTTACCTGAAAGTTGCTCCATGGAAATGAATTATACGGTTTGGAAACACATGCAAGTTGAATCCTAGATATGTTGGACCATTCAGAATCATTAATAGAGTTGGTCCTGTAGCTTACAGATTGGTGTTACCTCAGGAGATGGCGAGAATACACGATGTATTTCATGTATCGATGCTGAGGAAATGTATTTTGGACCCTGAATGAGTACTAGAAACACCCCCGATAGAGCTTGCAGATAACTTAAGCTATAAGATACAACCTGTGCAAATCCTAGAACGGAAGAAGAAAATTTTAAGGAATAAGGATGTATGGATGATTAAGGTGTTGTGGAGAAGTGCACAGGTAGAAGAAGTCACTTGGAATCTGAAGAGTACGTGAAGAGGAAGTATCCTCAACTGTTTCTAGTTACGATTTAAACTAAATTTTGAGGACAAAATTTCTTTAAGGGGGGTAGGATGTGAGATTTGTATTTTTGCATTATGGGTAATCTTGTAATAAAATAATATGAAGGTCTTATTTGTAAAAAATTACATGGATTTTTGAAGTACATAATTTTGATATTAAAATTATACCATCAGATAGGATTTTTGTTAAGGAATCCAACGGCACAAACGGATCGTAATTTGGACGTCGTTTGATTGGTCAAATCCTTGAATCAAGGATTGATCCAAATGGACGGACGAGATTAAATCACGTAAATGGACGGCCCAGATTAGATTTCATTAAACCAATAGATGAAGCGGGTTAGCGGGTTAGTGATAAGCGGGTTCAGTAATGATATCCGACCCGTTACCAAACCCATTTAACTTAACTTCTTCTTCTTCCTCTCCCACCCGCGACACACTCTCTCCTCCCCTGCTTCTTCTTCGCGCGGCAGAGATGACGGAGCATTTTGGCGACGACGGTTGGAGGTCTTCCCGGACGAATTTTTCCGTGAAATTTCAGACACCACTTCAGGTGAGCTAGGAGAACACATTTGAACCATCATTTACAAGTTTTGGTGGAGATTTGAGGGAGAAAAGAGGAGAGAAGTAGGGGGCAGCGAAAGTTCATCGCCTGAGCTTGCTCCGGCGACTGCCGGCCATTCCGGCCACGGAACTTCACAAACTTGGTTCCTATGGATTCTCCTCAACGAGAGCTTTCCATTGGTACCGGAGTTGAGGGCTGTTGGCCGCCGGCGAGCTAAAAACCCAAAATTAGGGTTTTCGCCCAAATTGATTTAAATGGTAAAATTGATCGCATGTGAGCTGTAAAAATTGGGGCAAATATGTTTTTTAGAATCTTCATAAAGAGAGCTTTCGATTGGTACCTATATTGGGGCTGATCGAAGAACTTCGCCGGCGAGGGTTCTGGCGAACTTTCCGGCGAGTCTCCGATGAGCTCCGGCGAACTTTCCGGCGAACTTGAGATAAAAATTAGGGTGATTTTAGGGATCGTTTTAATAGTATTGGTGAAGAAGGATTTGTAAAATTGTTATTAGATTGAGAATTAAAATTCGTTGAAATATTCATAGGAAAATTGATAAGCAAGCACGAGGATACGAACACTTACGATACGAATTAAAACGTGCTTATGACGTTAGGATCAGGTGAGTGTTTATTCTCTGGGCAGAATAGACGGGATAGTTTTCAATGTTTAGTCCAAGAGAACTATAGTCCCTTGATTATTTATATTTGATATCCTTTGGCTCTCCTGCTAATTAGTATTATCCTGATCATGATTATGAATGAGTTATGAGTAATCCTTGATATCCATGTTTGATACTCTTGTTATTTGATTCATTTTAAGCATTATACTATGCTTCTGTTGACTCCTGATCTAGCATATGCATCTGTTTATTTTTCATGATACTATTTCACTTATAAATACGTATGACTAGCATGATATTATACTGGATAGTGCTATAAGCACTTTTCACTGCAGTGATAGGTTATTACACTATTAGCACTCCCGTGGGCCACCTATGAGGAGGGGCGTGGGACGATAGTGCTCGAGGTCAGGATGGGAGGTTGGGATACTCCTGACTGGTTTTTACTCTCGATTAGCTATGGATACCAGGTAGCGACATCCAATGGGCAACCCAGGGGGAAAGGGGGCTTTGTTTATCTATTCTTGCACTTCTATTATGATTTGGGTACCCTATGATTCATGATTCCTCCCCCTGAGGTGACACGCTTAGCATGCAAGATGCATGGGAATTGATACCCTCCATCTTCAAAGCATTTTGAACTTTGCCTTTTCATTTTAGTACTCGCTTAGCATGCGAGAATAATTATCGCTTATTTCACATCGCATACGAGGGGTATGGGGATAGATTCCGTACATCTCCAAACTAAATTTAAACTTTGTAATTCTATTTACATCTCTAATATAAGTTAAGCTTTGAATTTCATTTTTGGTAATGCTCTTTTAATATGAATTTGATAAAAACTAGGACAGTTAAGTTTTAGGGATATTGCTCGGATGATACATTAACACTCTTTTAATAAGATTTTGATAAGAATATTAGGGATTTAGCTTAGCTAGGACAATATTGCTCTTTTAATTTGACTTTAAAATAAATTTTAGGGTTGTAGCTTAGATGGTAAAGTGCCCGTATAACATACGAGCTATATGGCCATCTCGGACTAAGTTAATTGATATTTATGGATGTAGCTTAGATGGAAGAGCGCTCGCTTAGCATGTGAGAGGCACGGGTATCAATACCCCGCATATCTAAAGTATTTTGTCAGTCTCATTCTATAAATTTTGCTCCTTATAACTTGTTTGATAGCATCAATAGTAATGTCAACTCACCTTCTAGGAAGGGTATTTGAGCATCACTACAATATCATGTGCTACAAGTTATAAAGAAGCAAATATAATAAAAATGAATATCTCAAAGAGAACCAGTATTCTAAGCTAAGCATAAGACATCAAACTCTCTTATTTTTTCTTTATCCAGCCTAGTAAAAATTACTGTCTTGATATGTCGAAGAAGGACCACTTCATCTCTTACTTGTTGCTTAAATAATCTCCAGTTTCTCTCTTTCCAAATGTGATATACAAATTTTGCTATCACCACCTGCATAAGCTGTCCTTGCAATGTTCTCCTTTTAGCTATTCTAGCAGCTATATTAATTGTGGTTTCCTATGTAGTTTGTCTTAAAACTTCTTTATTCCATTTCAACAAATCACTCCATATAGTCTTGCTATATTTACATTCATTCAGCAAATGTTCTAAGGTTTCTATTGCAGTTAGACAAAGCTGAATTCTCCTTCTATTTGCATGCCCTACTTGAGTAGTTTATCTACAGTCATTAATTTTTCATACAAAGAAAGCCATAGAATGAAGGTAGCTCTAGGTCTAGCTGTAGAATCACATATCAAACTTGTCCAATTTTTGTTTGGCAATGTACCCACCAATATATTGTAAATTGCACTGATTGTGGTTTTTCTAGTTAGTATTATTGCCAGTCGGGGATGGTATTGTAATACCTCTCTACTCATCATCACTTTCTTTAACATCCAGCTTGTTTGTTTGGGTAGAGTCATAGTGTGAATATTTTTATTTTTTATATAATAAGTGTGTACCCATTTGATCCATAATTTATCTTTCTTCATCTGCATATCCCAAAAGAGCTTGAAGATGGCTGCCTTATTCCATTAGTCTAGTCTTAGTAAGTTAAGTCTTCCGGCTGACTTTGGTGTGCAAACTTTATTCTAAACTACCAAGGTCTTCTTACTAGTCTCAACTGATCTTGTCCATAAGAATGTCCTGCAAACTGCATCCATCATTTTGATTATTTTTTTGGGCAATATGAATAATTGTGACCAATAGCTTTGCACTCCAAATAAAATACTGACTTTATAAGTTGAACTCTTCCTGCATATGTTAGCAACTTAGCAGTCCAACTTTTAAGTCTAACCATCATTTTGTCAAGCAGTACTTTACATTCTGAATTTTTAGTTTCTTAGGAGCCAAAGGTACTCCTAGATACTTGAATGGTTAAGAGCTCTCTCTATAGCTAAGTATTTGTAATATTCTGTCTTTTGTTTCAGCAGGTACTCCTCCAAAGTAAATACTATTCTTAAGTGTATTAGCTTTCAAACCTGATGCCTTTGAGAATTTAAGAAATGCCTCATATAGGAGCTTGATAGATTTCTCATCTCCTCTAGAAAACATAAGTAAATCATCTGCAAAACAAAGGTGAGTAATAGATAATTTTGCACATTTGGGATGATATTTAAGGTTTTTCTTATTTCCTAGCTCCCTCATACATCTACTCAAGTATTCCATCACAAGGACAAAGATATAAGGTGATAGAGGGTCACCTTGTCTTAATCCTCTTTTTACTTGAAAAGGTATCATTTTTTTATCATTTATTAGAATGGTATAATGTACTGATTTGATGCAAGCCATCACCCATTGAATGAATCTAGGATAAATCCCAATTCTATAAGCATTTATTCCACACATATCCATTATACTGAATCATAAGCCTTTTGTAGATCTACCTTGATCATGTATCTAGGGGATATTATTTTCCTGGTATATCCTTTAATGAGTTCATGACTTAATATGATATTATCTGCAATCACTCTTCCTGGTACAAAGGCTGATTGAGCTTCACTAACTAGTTCACCAATCACTCCTTTAAGTCTATTCACCAAGATCTTAGCAATAATCTTGTATAAAATTGCACAACAAGCAATTGGTCTTAGGTCCTTAACAGTTTCTGGATTTGGTACCTTGGGTATGAGTGTAACTAGAGTAGAGTTTATAGCTTTCAACATTTTTCCTGTTATGAAGAACTCTTGTATTGCTACACATATATCATGCTTTAGCACAGACCATATTTTTTTTAAAAATAATGCACCAAATCCATCAATTCCCGGAGCCTTATAATCATTTATGTCAAATAAAGCCTGATTGATCTCTGCTTCTTAGACAGCTGCACATAGACTTGAGAAATGATGGTGCTGAACTAGTCTACCGAGTCTAACTATCATTTTATCCACCATAGGAAGTTCATATTCTGCATTGCCCATTAAACCTTTATAAAAGTCAACTATTTCTGCACTGATCTTATCATGAGTAGTTAATCTCTCCCCATCTCTACTATATAGGATATGAAGAGTTTTGGCATCATTCCTTGCTTTTGCATAGACAAAAAAGAATTTAGAGTTTGAATCACCTAAAGTAATCAAATAAGCTCTAGACTTTTGCCTCAATATACTTTCCTCTACTCTATCCCATTTCTCTAATTCCATTAAGGCATATTTCTCTTGCACATGCAAATTAGCTAGTAAAGGAGTGTCTTGCAATTATCTTTGGATACTTTCCAAATTATTTCTAGCTTTGTCTGCCTTAAGTTTTCCTTGACTGAAATTTTTCTTGAATAGTTTTTTCATTGCACCTTTCATGAGTTTAAGTCTTTGCCATACTTTGTACATCTCAAAGCCCTCAATTTCTATACTCTAAATAGCTGCAACAGTAGGGAGAAATTTAATGTGATTAGCTATTATATTCAAAAATTTGAAATTTGGTATGCCTCTATTAGTAGTAATACCAACATCAAGTTTTAATAGAGAATGATATGAGATTATTACTTCTCCTATCTCTACCACCACTGCTCCATTATTTTCCATCCAATCTTTATTCTCAAATACTCTATCTATCTTACTCTATATTCCCATCACTCCCTTCTTGTTTGTTGCTCTATGTGTAATATCCTCCAATAGTTGTTAGCTCAATAAGCTGGAGGTTCTCTATAGTAGCATTAAAGTCTCTTGTTTCATGTTCAGTGATAGTAATAATAATGTTTTAATAAAATAATAAAAGTAAAATAAAATAGCAAAGAGAATAAAAAATAAATAATAATATTTATCATATGGAATTAGTAAAAAAATAAATAAATATATATATATTTAAATAAATAAATAGAAAATATAAATTAAATAAAAAAAGAAAAAGAAAAAAACTAAAAGTGTCCCTTCACGTGCTTCGCACGTGCAGCGAGTCAGGGCTAGTCGACTTGGCCGAGTCGGTCGACAGGTCACCAACTCGTCTACAGGTTATTAAACCCTCGCCGAAGCAGAGGGTGCGGCGACAGTGGTCTGAGGGTTACGGTGCAGCGGCTTCCACGCACCACCAGCGGTCGTTGTCTTCGATAGAGGAGGAAGCTGGCGAGCTGGGGCCTCATCTACAAATACGGCTAAGCGTTATAGCAGCCCAACGAGCCACGGTTGTGTGGGAGGCAGTGAGCGGACGGAGAACAAAGGAGTCCCCCTGTTCCCACTGTGAACGCCGGCGAGGGGCTCGGCGAGCTCTTTCTCCCACCGTGGCGAGCTCTCCGGGGTCGACTCGCCTCTCTTGGTGTTGGTTTTGAGTGGAGGCCACAGCGAGTAAGCATGAGGTCGGTGGAGAACAGGAAGGGGACGGCGGAGCACAGGACGTCTCTGTCCCGTTCAAATTCACTGGCGCAAGGGCGCGGCGAACACTCTTCCTTCCATGGTGAGTTCTCTGGAAGCGAGTAGGCTCAGGTGGAGACAATATTGAGCGGCGACCGCGGCACTCGGGCGCAGCTGGGAGCAACATCTATCGGGCAGCCGAGGAAGAGAGATGCTAGCGACTGTGGGAGGTGTTTCGAGCCCCACCGATGGGCGATTAGGTTACCGGAGGGCTGAGGAATACCTAAAGGAGGTAGGCATGTGTTTCCGGCGAGGTTGCAGCGGCGATAGATGGGGTGAGGGCAGCCACGGCGGCAGGTGCTTGGCGGAATTCAAGCCGAGGGCGAGCGGGGAAGAAGATCGAAGCACGTGCGGCGATTCAGCTTGCTGCGGGTCAAGCCGGTATGACCCGGTTCGGGTCGGTTCGGCTGCGGGTTGGCTAGTTTTCGCAGTTTTAAGACCGATTCGAGTCGGTTCAACATTGTTAGAGCTTTGTTGGTAAGTTTTGAATCTTAAGAAATTTATTTAGAATTTTTAACATATTTTAGGAGCGGTTTTCAAATTATTTTAGGATGGGTTCAGGGTTTTGAGTGCGTTAAAAAAGTCAGAAAAATTTAAATATATTATGATGCTATATTATGATTAAACATATTTTTTATGATTTAATTAGAAATTTTAAAGATTATTATAATTCAAATTTTGATTTAATTGAGATAATTTGGGTTAATTTAGGGTTTAAATGAATTAATTGTATGTTATATACATGATGTAATATTTTGATAGGTGTTATAACATCTAAGTTGCATTAATTGGAATTAAAATAATTTATTTATAATTATTATCCAATTAATAAATTTAGGATATTATAAATTGAGGAAATTAGATTAATTAGATTTTTATAGATTAATGAGATTGAATAATTTAGAATTTTATCAATTTATAATGTGATAAAATTTAGGAAATTAATTTATTTAGATTTTCTAATTAATGTAATTGGATAAATTGGGTTTTTGTGAATTTAATTAATGTAATTAAATTTTTACAAAATTATTAAAAAAAAATTAGGATTAATTAAGGTGATATATATTGATTAAGATTTTTGGGTATAATTAAATTGTTAAACTAAATATCATTTTAATTATGTTTGATTGTGATTGTTAATATGATGGATGGTTGGTTGATTATAAGAAATTAAATAAAATAAAGAAAATGATGTGAGGATTGAGTAGAATGGTAGATAGGAAATCTTTATTTGAATTATATGATTTATGATTGTTAGATGTATTTATTTTATCTTAGGAAAATTGACTGTTGTGCTGTTGCTTGACAAATCACGGCCAAACTATGATTTATGTTAGAGTAAGAAGGAGTTACTGTGCTTGATTGTTTGATTGATTGCTTTTAAGAATCACAGCCAAGCTATGAATTCTTATTTAAAACTGCTTTGAGACTCAGGTGAGGATTTATGGTTTCAAATTTATTTGGCCTACTACAGATGCTGAGTCCTAAGGGTCGTTGTTAATTATTGTACATGCTGATAAGTTATATGTCTACTTTGTTGCAGATTTAATTAGCATGTGGTTTATTAGAAGTATGCATGTTAGTTTACATATGATGCTATTATATGCATGCTCTTGATATGAGTTTGAAAGTTATACCATGCGGGTATATGTATTATGCTGTTATATGCATGTTCTTGATGTTTATACTCATATTATGTTATTATTGATATGTTCATGTTGCTATAGATGTAGAGACACTTACCGAGAACATGGAACGTGATGACATGTGACATAACTAGAGGCACTTTAGGTACATGTTGTGATTATACCTAAAGTGATCTTATCTGATATTTAACCGAGAACTTTTGGACATCTTAAGGTCATAGTAACCTAGGAGATGACATTAGGTTCTTGGTTGGATATGCTACCAACGTATGGTGAGGAGCCATGTGCTAGCCAAGATAGAAATGCACGCTCTGTTGACTTAGCCTCAAATACTATGGTGTAGCCACAAATAGTACATTGTATTTATAGGACCTGATTAAAATAATAATAATAATAATAATTTCATTGTTAATACGGCGGTTGCCACATGCCCAAAAGTGGATCTGGGGCGTGACTATATCCTTCTACCATGCCTTTATTTCAAAATAATTTACCTTATTTCCTACATACCGATTACATATACATATCAAAGAATAGAAGAATGAAACAGTTAGTGTGATCCAACTTCTCCCTCAAGTTTAGTCTCCTGAGCGAGTGAATGAAAGAAAAACGACAATCATGATGACCTCCACACTACTGTTAAGCAACAGATGAGATATCTCTTTAACTTCATCAAAAATTTTAGTGTATACATATATTTATTTATTTATTTGTATATATATATATATTTTTGGAGACTCGTCTTCAAATCTAAAATTCGTTAATGAAGGTTAAGAAGCTAAAAAGTATAACAAATACTATGTCATGCCTGCAGCTTGTTCAGCAACGTAGCAACCGCCATATGAATTTATAAAAATTAATATGAGGTTAAATAAAATATAAAACATAAATTGTGAGTTTTAAAAATTCACTAGAAACTTCTCCATGTAAAGGAATGGTCTAACAATATATGTTCGAACGAGCAGCAATTATATCAAGAGCATATCACATAATAAAATTTTAAGAAAACATACGAATAATTAAAGAAATAAATTCTAAAAGTCTAAATATGTAGGAAAACTTTTCTAAGTTTTCAGTCTGAAGAACTATCTCCTAGGGCTGCCTACCTATGCCTAAGGTAAGTTGTGGCGGGGGACCAACATAAACCCGTTAGTGCCAGAATAAGTCTCTACTTCGGCCCGTCGCACTGACGTTGGCGGAGAAGGTGGGTGACCGCGGTTCCTTCTCCTTCCAGTCTCACGAACCATTTACTAGATGGTGCTCCGAGACTTTCGCATCGTACGTCTCCTATAAATGCTAAATATGAGACACCATGCAGCACTACACTTCTACTTCACAGCAGGGTCACCTACTAATATATACTCATGCCTTGAAAATTTCATCTGAGACATGAACCAGTACTTCATGGCAACCATTTTTGGAGAAGCAGACAAGGATCCAACTGCAGTCGCCTTCCTCGACGATGATGCCAAACAATGGTGGTGCATGAGGTGCAATGCCCCTGGCTACGACAAGTGCATTGAGCTAGAGGACTAATGCATCATGCTCCCCCTTCCCCGACAGAGCTCCAATCGCTCTTTGGGCGCAACTACTACCGCAAGTTCATCGGAGGTTATTTCAAAATCATAGCGCCACTTACGGACCTCTTGGAGGACCAAAGGTGGGAATAAACTGAGGTGTGTGAGTTTACCTAACAGTAGCTGAACGTATGCATGACGTACAAGCCCATGCTGACCCTTTTCGATTTCAGCAAGGCATTTGAGATCATCACTGATCCATCTGATTGAGCTCTTGGCAGCATATTTATGCGAGACGGCCACCCATTGACGTGCGAGAGCTGCAAGCTTAATGGCATGGAGTAGCGCTATAATGCACATGAGAAGGAGATGCTAGCCATGGTGCACTATCTCCAGGTTTGGCATATCTATCTCCTCGATAGCAGATTCTTGGTGTGCACGAAAACATCGTCGACACCTACTTCCTGGCATAAACCAAGTTGTCAGTCAAGTAGGCTCGGCAAGCCCATCTATCATGAGCCGACCCACTATCGGATATGGCAACCGCATAAGAGTTAAGAAACTCAAACAAGGTTTATAAATTTTACTCTATATTTTTCACAATGGCTACACATGTATAACTCATGATATTTAAAACATCAAGATAACAACGGGTATTAATTGTACCATTACATCATTTAACTAACACAGTCCATCTTATAATAATTGAGTCTCAATAGTCTATCCTCCATCAATAAACTTCTAGTGTTTTTGCATCAGCTCCAAATCTACCCCGATCCTCTATCTGTCACCTGAGTGTTGCAGCCAGTGGCTACAAATAGGAGAAACTCCCAAGCAAAGTAATAGGCAAATATAATATCATGTCCTGAAGTATTGGTAGTGTAACTAAGCATATCAATAGAACCTTGCATATAAAACAACTAGGAAATAAGCATGCATAGCATAGTAGATATTCTAAACATTTGTCTTGTATGACTAAGCTCATATAAGTACACTCCTACGGGCTACCATTTTATGCTTAAGTAGATCCTGATCAAGGATCATTCCTAAGTCCATCAGTGTCAATCTATGTCTCTCCCTAGGCTCGTTAAACTGATGTTAGCAGAGAAGACGGGTGACCTTCATTCCTTCTCCATTTGGTCTTATTAGCCGTATACCCATGCTGCACTCTAAAACCGTCATATCGTGCATCTCCTAAAGACCCTGTGATATGATAAACCATGTAGCGCTACACTTCTGCCCCTCGATAGGATCACTATGGTTAAGTTACATTCTCAGCACGACCATTGGAATCGACACATATAATCTCCCCCCATGGTTTAGACTGCTCACAGGGCTGCATACCTAAATGAAGCATGTACTGTGTTGACAAATCTTCTGTCCTAGGCCTAACAAAATCGATTCCCCTTTCCCCACTCCCTAACCTTCGGTGATACCCTAGGTAGAGAGTATCGGTGTACGGCAGAGACTGCTCCTTCCTCGGCTCCATCTAAGCTACAAGTTAGGTTGGAAATACCTCCCACTACCCATTGTAGGACAATCACAGTGGTACCCACCACCGTGAGGGAATTACAATGTACGTAGGACCTATGTGTTTCTCCTAGATTTTGATGTCACTAGGGTTTATGTGGTCCTCATCTAGGTGTTTTCAAGACTAAGTTATCCTCAGTTGATGTGTCGACTATTTAACTAGTCTGTCACCTAAGTTATATGTCCTGTGTTCTATTTTCTTATTTTTCTAATCTCTCATATATATATCTAATATGCATAGTTGAGTTTGTAATATGTAAAAAATCACCAAGAGTCATATCATATAACAGCATACAATTATAAAGAAATAAAGCATAATGTCAACATATCAAGACAGTATTATAGTTTCACAACCACCCAGCTCCAATTGTAGCAGGCCATGATTGAAAACCTTAACAACTCCTGAGCCTCTTTAGGTTTTTCCATAGTAGACAAATTCATGATTTAATTGTATTTTAACACCATCGATACAGGATGATTTACCTAGAATCATGAAACACCTAGGCGTAATACTGCTACTTTCCCTCCCTTTTTCCTACTGGTTTTTCTGTATCATGATACACAACAGAAAAAGACAAAATAGGAGAAAAAGAAGATGAAAAGAAAAGGTTCGACAAGAGAAAGAGAGTTCACAGTAGTGCACTAAATAATTCATGCAACTAATCAATGAATATAAATCAAGAAAATGTAAAACGGAGTGGGCCGATGGTTTTAAACCTCCAAGATAGCATGGTAACATGCCTTCTTGAGCAAGCAAATTCTTATTTGTTTTATTAGGCAGTTGAGGCAAACAAAACTAATTAAACCTTTTTCTAATTCTCAGCAGCAAGTTTGATTGTTTGTTTGTTTTATTTTTTTATTTATTAATACTATACGTCATGTATCCAAGTCTAATATACTTTCATCCATTGAGTTAAACTATCTTTTCAGCTGTTTAACTCCTCGGCCAAATAAGCAGTGCCCATTTCGTCATTTCCTTGTAGGCATATATCAGCAACAATAAGACAACAACACAAGAAGCTACAATCTAAACCATATATATATCACAACCTCAGCAGAAAGAACCCCTATTCCCTTCCCTTAACCAGCTATCAAGGGTTCCCTCAAGTATAATTTAAAACAACAAGCGTATGCAGAGTGATGAATTCAATTTACAACTTTTACTAATAGAAAATCTTACCCCCATACTCTCATTAGAAATGACTTGGAAACATTCAATTTTGGCATAATACAAATCAATTTTTAAACATTAACTTGTCTCCGCTGTCCTATCCTACTATCCTGCTCTTACAAGTATTCAGTTTACAAAAGGAAGGGAAAGGAAAGAGAGAAAAGAGGGGAAAGAAAATGTTGTTCTTCGCAGCAAGCAAAGGAAAAGAAAAGAAAGCAAAGTTCGGAAATTTCACCACTGTAGTAAACTCTAAAATTTCTATAAGAGAAACAAAAACACCCTTTAACTTCGACTCTGTTTCAAGTCAAAACAAAACATTAACACAACAGTCCATCAAGTGACGCGAAGCACCGATCGAAATGGCAAGTCAAAATCTAAATATTTATAAACTGCAACTCACTGCGATCATTTGTCTCTAAACCACAGATTTATGAAAACTATAACATCTTTGTTGTCTGAACAAAATTTACATAGTATCACAAAACGGCCTGTGAAAAAGCCACATGAGAGCAAGAATTCAATCTCATATCATGCATTAAGGCTTACAATGAAACCTCATAGGAAACATGGATGAAAAATACAATTTTGTAACTCAAAACTATGATGCACCTCATGGGAAAAATGGATGAAAAATACAATTTTATAACTCAAAACTATGATGCCCCATCACTGCAAAAGCGACCATTTAGATGACAACTAGTTTCCTTTAAAACTCAGGAACAAAGGACAAATGCATTTAATCACTATGCCTCCCAATATTTTCTTAGCCCACAGATTTCCACATGCTCTTTAGCACATGGATTAATCAATAAGTAAAATTTTTGTGTATCACCAATGCAAACACCACGAGATCCACCAACTCAATATAATCATCCCATTAAAGAATATACAGACATATAAAACTAAGGAGATTAATCATGAGTTCATCTGTGTCTTCCAGATATTCCTATTTTCAACTTAGTTATCAGTATAACAAGATTTCAATTCCCCCAATTTATGCAAAACATTGAACTACTCTAAAGCATGCATGAATTTAATCATGTTTTAAAATTGATCGACGCAAGCATCAATTAAGATTTAATCACAATATCATGGGCAACAAAAAGGAAACAGGGGACATTGCATCAAATAAATTCCGAATTAGCAAACAAAATTCCAATTGAAGTGTGTTCTACCCATAAACCCCATTAGAATAAATTGCTGCATATTTACTAGTAGGGAAAACAAACCAAGTTCTGTTTAGATGGATTCCGGTCAAAGTACTATTGGAATTCATCCGAACATTATTCTCACCCATTTTCCCTTAAGTACTATTGACTAATTTGGCTAGAATTAGTCAAAACTCAAAAAATGTCCATTACCCTAAAAAACATACTAATGGATAATTTTCTCCACATCCGTAATTACTATCTTTAATTGATTTTTCTTAACCTCTTGAATATTCCTATAGCAAGAGCCTTAATTTGAACCTCATTATTTTTATCCTTATTTTTTCATAAAAATTTAGAGTTTTAAAATTAAAATGAAGATGATCTCTAGATTTCGGAAATGGAGTTTTTATTGAGATCTCCCTCATTTGCCCATAAAGTTGCACTTGGGTATAAATAATTATCACAAATCAACTTAAATCAAATCACCTCGTTATTCTGACCCTGAGCACTATTGATTAAAGTTAAACTTGGGTATAAATAATTATCATAAATCTATCTTATTAGTATCAGATTACACTTTTGATCTTAGGACCACCACGCTCCCGCTGTGCCACTCTTATTTTATATTTCAAATTTTATCAAAATCATTATTTCAAATGAAATAGAATGCCTGGTGAAAGGAGGTGATTACTTTGTGTTATACTTGGTGTGAGGAAAAAGATAAGGACAATGACTTTGGTTGACTCAGGTCAACTTAATTGAACTCACCACCTGACCATAATTGAAAATGAACTCGGATTAACTCAATGAAATTGAACCAAAAAGATAAGGATGATGACTTTGTCTGATTGCTTGGTGTTATCATTCATCGATAGGTTTTAATTCAGTTCAATCATTTGACCAACGTAATGACACCCAACATACAATCCATTTGTACCACTGGATTCTAAATTCTAAATCCTATATGATTGTATTGATTTCATATCAATACTTTATATCTAAAATTTCATGTGTAGTTTCTCAAATAAGTCCTTTATATAAGTTTACTGATAGATTTTAATTCAGTTCAATCATTTGACCAACGTAATGACACCCAACATACAATCTATTTGTACTACTGGATTCTAAATTCAAAATCCTATATGATTTTATAGATTTCATATCAATATTTTATATCTAAAATTTCATGTGTAGTTTCTCAAATAAGTCCTTTATATAATTTTATGGATAAACCTATAAAATAATATAATATTACACAATTACTCTTAATCAAAATTATTGGTTTCACAATTACATATTTTAAGACTAAAATTTAAAAACTATCTAATCTACCATGTCCAATGAATTTTAACTTTTAAACAATAACTAATTTACTAAAGCTCACTTAAGAGATCTTATAATTCCACCTAAGACCCCCAAAAATTTTCTTCAGAGTTCATCCAAAAAGTTTACCGATGGTAAGGTTTCATTGACGATCATCACCATATCCTAAATCAATTCACCTCGTCATTTTGACACTATTTTCCTCAAGCACTATTGATTAATTTTCTCCACATCGATTGGCAATCATTATTGATTACCATCACTAATTGATTCCTCTCAACCTCCTGAATATTTCTACAGCAAAAACCTTAATTCTTAAAACATATTTGAAGTAAAAACTCATTGATGAACTCTTTACCAACATCACTTAAGCGAACAACATCATTTCATCTACATTTTTCCATAAAAATTATGTGTTTTTAAATTAAAATGGAGATGATGTCGAGATCTCACCATGATGAAAGTTTTATCATTTAGTTCACTATATTTTGATAAGAGGAAAGTTCAAAATCATCATGCTCGTCATCGTGAGCATTCATATAGAAAAAACACAATTCTTAAAGCCTCTTTGGTATTAAACTTATCGAGTAATTCTCCACCGACATCACTAAAGCAAAACATCTCAATGGATAATTATTTCTCCTTGATTTTTCCTTCAAAATCAGATATTTTAGTATCTATATATAATACATTCCTCTGGTTAGAATAATTGGAGTCTATACGGGAGGATCATAAGGTCCAAGACTTATTAAGTTCTAAAAAATATGTAGTTGGAGGATCATAATTTTATCAAATTTTATATTACAATAAATGGAAAAATAATTGGATGTGTGGCAGAATGGTAGCGTGTTTTACTCTAGGGCAGAATGTTGCATATTTGATTTGATTCCAATTTTTGTTTTAATTTATTTTGGCATTTGGTTTTTGCCCACTTGTATATTACACCATATCAAAAAATGATGGTATTTGTGGCACAATGGTAGCACGTCTGACTCCAGATTAGAAGAATGCGTGTTTGATTCATGTCAGGATCAATTATCATTTAGAATTATTTTGGTATTCTACATTTTTCATATTTTATATTACACTACCTTGAAAAATATTTGGATCTATTGTGCAATTGTAGCTCATCTGACTCTACATCAAAAGGTTGCGTGTTCAATTCACATCGAGTTAAATTCTTGTTTTGATTTATTTTATTGTTCTAACTCTTTAAAATAGTACGAGTACCCCTCTGACTAGAGTAATTGGGCTCTATATAGGAGGATTACGAGGTCTTGGGTTCAAGACTCATTAAGTTCTAAAAACAAACTATTTAAAATAGTAAAGCACTCAAAATCAAAATGGTACAATTCCAATTTTAATTTATTTTGGTGTTCTACTTTCTCAGAATTGTATTTTACACTGCATAAAAAAAATGGATTTATGGAACAATGGTAGCACGTTCGATTTTAGATTTGAAGGTTGTGTCTTTGATTTATGTCGGGTTCAATTCTTATTTTTATTTTGTTTTCGTGTTCAAATTTTTTCGAATTTTATTTTACTCTTCCTAGAAAAATAATTGTATTTATGGGGCAATGATAATGCATCTCACTCAAAATCAGAATGTTGCATGTTTGATTATCGATCAATTCTTATTTGATTTATTTTGGTACTCTAATTTTTTTGAAATTTATATTATACTACATAGAAAAATAACTTGGCTTCAATTCTTGTCTTGATTATTTTTGGTATTTTACTTTTTCTAAAATGGATCCAAAGTTCAATGGTAATGCTTTTGACCCTAGATTAGAAGGTTATGTTTGATTCATATGTAGGGTTCAATTCTCTTTTTTATTTATTGTGGTGTTCTAATTTTTTTGAATTTTATATGACACTTCAAAGAGAAATAAAAGGATTTTTGGCGTAATGGTAGCATGTTAAACTATAGATTAGAAGGTTATGTTTTATTTATGTTAGGTTGAATTCTTATTGTTTGACTCCAGATAAAAAGATTGTATGTTCCATTCACGTTGGCTTTAATTTGTTTTAATTTATTTTGGTATTCTAATTTTTTAAATTTTATATTATAATACATGGAAAAATAATTAGATGCGTGACACAATAGTAGTGCCTTTGACTCTAGGGCAGAAGGTTTAATGTTTGATTTGGGTTCAATTTTTGTTTTAATTTATTTTGGTATTCTTGTGTTTCCCCATTGTATAATACACTATATAAAAATATGATGGGATCTGTGGTGCAATGGTTGTATCAGGTTCAATTCTTATTTTAAAATATTTTGGTGTTCTACATTCACGTCACGTTCAATTCTCATTTTAAATTATTTTAGGTTCAATTCATATTTTGATTTATTTTGGTATTCTAATTTTTTCAAATTTTATATTACACTAAATAAAAAAATGATGGGATTTGTGGTGCAATGGTAGCGTGTCTCACTCCAGATTAGAAAGTTACGTGTTCAATTCTCATTTTGAATTATTTTGGTGTTCTACATTTAGGTCAAGTTCAATTCTCATTTTAAATTATTTCAAGTTTAATTATTATTTTTATTTAATTTGATATTCTACTTTTTCAAATTTTATATTACACTAAATAAAAAATTGATGGATTTGTGGCGCAATGGTAGCTTGTCTCACTCTAAATTAGAAGGTTGCGTGTTTGATTCATATCAGGTTTAATTCTCATTTTGAATTATTTTGGTATTCTACATTCACGTCAGTTTCAATTCTCATTTTAAATTATTTCAGGTTCAATTCCCATTTTGATTTATTTTGGTGTTCTACATTCATGTCAGGTTCAATTCTCATTTTAAATTATTTCAGGTTCAATTCTTATTTTGATTTATTTTGGTATTCTGATTTTTTTTAATTTTATATTACACTAAATAAAAAAATGATGGGATCTGTAGCGCGATGGTAGCGCGTCTAACCCAGATCATAAGTTTGCGTGTTCGTTTCACGTCAGGTTCAATTCTCATTTTGAATTATTTTGGTGTTCTACATTCATGTGAGGTTCAATTCTCATTTTAAATTATTTCAGGTTTAATTCTCATTTTGATTTATTTTTGTCACGCCCCGACCTGCAGGACGACACGTGGCAACCGTCGTATGAGCCCGACAGGCCCATACAAGGCATAAATACAAATACTAAAATACATACACCCACATTTCCAAATAACATCTTAAATACAGTCCCAATATCTCCTAATACAAATCTAAGACCGGCATACGAAAACTCGAAATCCGCGATCGTATACCTTCCGCGACGAACCCTCCGTCAACGATCTCGTCTAATGCGTCGACACCTGCACACACATTGAACGTGGTGTGCTCAGCCTTGCGGCCTAGTGCGAAATTATGGCTCTACCGAATAAAGAAATCAAAGGCTAGGAGGAGTATTCTAGGATGTCTTTGGTAATTAATCATCAACTTTCATGAAATATAATTTAAACAATTCGTATAATAAGACAACATAAATAAATAAATAAATAAATAAATGTGTATATGCCACTAGATGTCACCTAAGTTATGTCTAGTGTCAATATCAATAATCTGTCACCTACGTCATGGTGAACTTTAAGGTTTCATAAACTCGGGCTGTCAGCCTACGCTTAGTGACTACCCGGGCCGGGGGTATCAATAAGCCCATCAGTGCCTTTCTGTCTCTATCTCAAAACCTATGCCTACTGCACTGATGTTGGCAGAGAGGACGGGTGACCCAGTATCCCTCTCTATTGTTTCACTAGTCGCCGACCATGCCTCCCCTAGCGAAACCGTCGTGCCCTTACATCCTCCCCGGATTCCGTAGGGGCCACGACACCCATGCAGTACTACACATTGCCCGTAGACATGGTCACCTCTATTAAATCTCATCGGCCACGGCTAGCCGGAATAACCACCCAAGGATCCGGACTACTCATCCGATCGTCTGCAGACGTCAAGGGTGATAGCCGTGTGGTCAACGAATCCACTGTCCAAGGCGTCGCATGTGGAATCACCTTCCCAGTCCAATAGCCATCGACGTCTGTCAAGATTGGCGCACATCCGCACGATGGGCTGTGGCAACCTTGACTCCGTCGGTGCCAAGTCCATGGTAGGGTTCATCCTTGCTAACCATCTCAGGACTATCACGAGGCCGCCTAAACGACACTCGTGCGGGTGAGGATTTCGAGTAAGGACTTGCTCCATATTTCCAGTCTAATATGACCATGGAGTGTGTACAGTCCCTTACCCTACCAGCTCCCCGTATATAAGCTATGCATAACCTCGGGAGTTGTGCTCCCAATATCCAAGCTATGCATCAACCTCGGGAGTGGTGCCTAGTGGGACGTCACCGTTTTGACCACCGTCGGGTCGAGGCGGTCAACCGGGGCATATGGGAAAGGCCCCTTTTTCTGTCTAAGTGGCGGTGATATCGCCAAAGGTTCTAACATGTCGTTATTTACTATCTATGTCTGCATGGTAGGCATGCTAGCATAGCATAGAAACACAATAAAATAATATTTATCATGCTCGACAAGATACTACGACATATTAAAACTAGCATAGAAAAATCATGGTATATCCTGCATGTCAGGTAAAGTAAATTAAACTAACATGCAAACATATCAAATCTTATCAAGCATTATATTTTATTTTATTTAAGACATCCAGGAATTATTCCTAAGAAGACCCCAGCGGAAATTCCCTAGCTTGAATAAATCCTACTATCGGAGAACCAACGCACCTGGGTTAGCGATCTGCTCCTCTGAACCAAGTCACGCGGAGAAAATCACCCGCCGAGCTACTCGGATCGCGTACCCACAATAATCCTATTTAACACAATTATTTAAAATAGATTTAATTTATTTTCCCCTAAGATAAATAAATTAAAATCTATCAATTAAATAATTATTACATTAAATTAATCCTATACAAGTTTAGGATTAATCACACCTAATCAATTCTTAATTAATCATATTTTAAATTTTTATCTATTAAATTAAATAAATTTTTATTCAATTTCTACTCATTAAACTTACCCAAAACTTGGCTCAAGTCACCTAGGGGCCCAAGTAGAACTCATAGAAATTTTTACTATTTTTATGATTTTTTTATTTTTTTATTTTTTTATTATTTTAATATTATTTTATTATTTTATTAATTATTTAATTTACTTTTATTTTTTTATTATTTTCTGACCGGTCAACGGTTGACCGGTCAACACTGACTAGGTCAGCGGTTGACTCGGTCAACGCTGACTGGGTCAGCGGTTGACTCGATCAACGCTGACTAGGTCAGTTGTGGGCCCGATCAAGGCTGACTGGGTCAACGGTTGACTCAGTCAACGCTGACTGGGTCAGCTGTTGACACGGTCAACGGGCCGATTACTGTTCATCCGGTTCAGTCCGGTTCGGTTTGGTTCGGTTCGGTTCGGTTCGGTTCAGATCGGATCTGGTATACCTAACCCAATTCAATCTAGTTTGACTCGAGCTCGAACCAGTTTCAACTAGTTGATTCGGCTCACCCAACCCAACTCGATCTGAACCCAAATCTAACTCAAACTCAACCCAACTAACTTCAACCTGGTTCAAACCAACCGATTTCATTAACTTAACTCTAATTCATAGTTAACTTAACTAAACTTGATTTATTAACCTCTAAATATATTTTTAACATAACTTACTCTAATAACATTTTAATAATACAAATCATGCTTAAATTATAACTAAACGTGCTTAATCTATTTCTAATCGCGATTAAGGGGAAAGGCGAAATCGGCACCTTTCGCCACACCTGTTGCCGATCGCCCTTCACTGATGCCCTCGCCGGCCCTTCCGCTGCCTACGACCGAACACAACTCCGGCCGACGACCCCCCGCGTCCTCGTGCGCGAGATGGCCGGAAGCACACTGCAAACGATCCGACCGTAAGGAATCAAACCCTCGGAGCTCTCAGAGGTTGCCGAACCACCCGCGGACGGCAGCCACCTCACCAGCGGAAACAAGGGATGGGAGAGTGGACGATAGCGGCGATCACTCACATGTGGGCTCGTGAACAGCAATGGGAAGGGTTCGGGTAGCGGAAAAGGGGCGGATTGAACGATTTCGCTGTCGCTGCCTCTCGCGTTCCGCCTCGAGCGAAGGGTGGTCGCCGGCTTCAACAGCCGATCCAAGGTGGACTGCCGGCTGTTCCGCCTTCGTGGAGACGGAGCGAGGCGGCGTTGATGGGCAGCGACGGTCGATTGAGGCAAAGTCGCGGCGGCGACTTCACCATGTGCAGCGGTGAAAACTGAGAACAAGGCAGGGGCGAGCGGTAATGGGGCCGCTGCTAAGCTCTCTCCGGCGGTCCTCCTCTCGACGGTGGCGACGGGGCTGGGTCGGAGCAGCAGCAGCTCGCCGGCGATGCCCTTGTCGGTCGCCGCTGCTGCTAAGGGGGTGAAGAGACGAAGGAGACGCCGCGCGATTAGGGCGAGCTCCTTGGCCCTCTTCGCGTCTCGACTTGACGGGGTCGCTTCCACCGAACCGGTCGTGTGGGTCGGTTTGGTGGACCGGTCGACCAGGCCGGTCTAATCGAACCGGCCGGTCTAACAATTTTTTTTTTTTCAAGGTGGGGGTTTACAATTTTGATATTTACATTCACGTGAGGTTCAATTCTTATTTTAAATTATTTCAAGTTGAATTCTTATTTTGATTTATTTTGGTATTCTACTTTTTTCAAATTTTATATTACACTAAATAAAAAATTGATGGGATTTGAGGTGCAATGGTAGCATGTCTCACTCCAGATCAGAAGGTTGCATGTTCGATTCACATCAGGTTCAATTCTCATTATGAATTATTTTGGTTATCTACATTCACGTTAGTTTCAATTCTCATTATGAATTATTTTGATGTTCTACATTCACCTCAAGTTCAATTCCCATTTTAAATTATTGAATTATTTTGATGTTCTACATTCACGACACGTTCAATTCTTATTTTGATTTATTTTGATGAGATTTGAGGTGTAATGGTAGCATGTCTCACTCTAGATTAGAAGGTTGCATGTTCGATTCACGTCAGGTTCAATTCTCATTTTGATTTATTTTGGTGTTCTAAATTCACATTAGGTTCAATTCTCATGTTGAATTATTTTGATGTTCTACATTCACCTCAGGTTCAATTCTCATTTTAAATTATTGAATTATTTTGATGTTTTACATTCAGGACACGTTCAATTCTTATTTTGATTTATTTTGGTATTCTAATTTTTTTTGAAATTTTATAGTACTCTAAATAAAAAATTGATGATGGTAGTGCATCTGACTGCAGATCGGAAGGTTGTGTGTTTGAATCGTTCAATTCTCATTTTGTATTATTTTGGTGTTCTACATTTTCCAAATTTTAATAATTTGGTGATTTTTACATCTTTTAAATTTTAAATATGTGGTGCAAAAGTAATGCACTTGACTTTAGATCAAATGATGGGATTTGTGGTGCAATGGTAGCTTGTCTGATTCCAGATTAGAAGGTTGCGCGTTCAATTCACGTTATGTTCAATTCTCATTTTAAATTATTTTGGTGTTCTACATGTTCAATTCTCATTTTGAATTATTTTGGTGTTCTATATTCGGTTCTATTCTCATTTTGTATTATTTTTGTGTTCTACATTTTCTAAATTTTAATATTTTGGTGATTTTTATATTTTTTAAAATTTAAATTTATTGTGCAATGATAAAGCGTTTGACTTCAAATCAAATGATTATATTTGTGACGCAATGGTTGCACATCTGACTCAAGATTAGAAGGTTGTGTGTTCAATACATGTTAGGTTCAATTCTAATTTTGAATTATTTTGGTGTTCTACATTCACGTCATGTTCAATTCTCATTTTAAATTATTTCAGGTTCAATTCTTATTTTGATTTATTTTGTTATTCTACGTTTTTCAAACTTTTTATTACACTGAATGATAAAATGATGGGATTTGTGGTGGAATGGTAGCGCATCTAACTCTAGATTAAAAGGTTGTTTGTTCGATTCACGTTAGGTTCAATTCTCATTTTGATTTATTTTGGTGTTCTACATTCACGTGAGGTTCAATTTTCATTTTAGGTTATTTCACGTTCAATTCTTATTTTGATTTATTTTGGTATTCTACGTTTTTCAACTTTTATATTACACTAAATGAAAAAATGATCGGATTTGTGGCGCAATGGTAGTGCATTTAACTCCAGATAAGAAGGTTGTGTGTTCGATTCACGTCAGGTTCAATTCTCATTTTGAATTATTTTGTGCTCTAGATTCACGTTAGGTTCAATTCTCATTTTGAATTATTTTGATGTTGAATTATTTTGATGTTCTACATTCACATTAGGTTCAATTTTCATTTTGAATTACTTTGATATTCTACATTCACATCAGGTTCAATTCTCATTTTAAATTATTGAATTATTTTGATGTTCTACATTCACGACACGTTCAATTCTTATTTTGATTTATTTTGGTATTCTAATTTTTTTTGAAATTTTATAATACTCTAAATAAAAAAATTGATGGAATATGTGGCGCAATGGTAGTGCATCTGACTCTAGATCAGAAGGTTGTGTGTGATTCACGTCAGGTTCAATTCTCATTTTTACTTATTTTGGCGTTCTATATTCATGTGAGGTTCAATTCTCATTTTGTATTATTTTGGTGTACTACATTTTCCAAATTTTAATAATTTGGTGACTTTTACATTTTTTAAATTTTAAATTTGTGGTGCAAAAGTAATGCGCTTGACTTTAAATGAAATGATGGGATTTGTGGTGCAATGGTAGCTTGTCTGACTCTAGATCAGAAGGTTGTGTATTCAATTCACGTTAGGTTCAATTTTCATTTTGAATTATTTTGGTATTCTATATTCGGTTCAATTCTCATTTTGTATTATTTTGTGTTCTACATTTTCTAAATTTTAATATTTTGGCAATTTTTACATTTTTAAAATTTTAAATTTATTGTGCAATGGTAAAGCGTTTGACTTCAAATCAATTGATTGTATTTGTGGCGCAATGGTTGCACATCTAACTCCAGATCAAAAGGTTGTGTGTTCGATACATGTTAGGTTCAATTCTCATTTTGAATTATTTTGGTGTTCTACATTCACGTCATGTTCAATTCTCATTTTAAATTATTTCAGGTTCAATTCTTATTTTGATTTATTTTGTTATTCTACGTTTTTCAAATATTTTATTACACTAAATGATAAAATGATGGGATCTGTGGCGGAATGGTAGCACATCTGACTCCAGACTAGAAGGTTGTTTGTTTGATTCACGTCAGGTTCAATTCTTATTTTGATTTATTTTGGTGTTCCACATTCACGTGAGGTTCAATTCTCATTTTAAGTTATTTCACGTTCAATTCTTATTTTGATTTATTTTGGTATTCTATGTTTTGCAACTTTTATATTACACTAAATGAAAAAATGATGGGATTTGTGGCGCAATGGTAGCGCGTCTGACTCCAGATCAGAAGGTTGCATGTTCGATTCACGTTAAGTTCAATTTTCATGTTCGATTCATGTCATGTTCAATTCTCATTTTGAATTATTTTGTGTTTTGCATTACCGTGAGGTTGAATTCTCATTTTAAATTATTTCAAGTTCAATTCTTATTTTGATTTATTTTGATATTCTAAGTTTTTTAAATTTTATATTATACTAAATAAAATAATGATATGATCTATAGTGCAATGCTAGTGCATCTGACTTTAGATCAAAAGGTTGCGTGTTCGATTCACGTCAAGTTCAATTTTCATTTTGAATTATTTAGGTGTTCTACATTCACATCAGGTTCAATTCTAATTTTAAATTATTTCAAGTTCAATTCATATTTTGATTTATTTTGTTATTCTACTTTTTTCAAATTTTATAATACACTAAATGAAAAAATGATGGGATTTGTGGCGCAATGGTAGCGCGTCTGACTTCAGATCAGAAGATTGTGTGTTCGATTCACGTTAGGTTCAATTTTCATTTTGAATTATTTGTAGAACCGTTCAATTCTCATTTTGACTTATTTTGTTATTATACTTTTTCAAATATATATTACACTAAATAAAAAAAATGATGTTTGGGTATGTAGCTCAGATGATGAAGTGTTCACTTAGCATGTGAGAGGCATAAAGATCGATACTCTGTATTTTTAAAGTATTTTGAACTTTGTTTTTTCATTTCAGTACTCGCTTAGCAAGGTAGAGGCACGAGGGTCTCAGAGTAAGACAAATTATGTTTAGGGTGTAGCTCAAACGATAGAGAGGTCGCTAATTATACGGGAAGCAAAAGGATCAATACCATTTGATAAAGAGCCACGAGGATTGTTTACTATTATCACCAATGTGTGGAGAATAAGATAGTTGATGTTTGAGTATGTAGCTTAGATGATAAACCTCTCATTTGTATTCTTATTTCAAAAATCTTCTTTTGATAAGATTCTAATTATAAATGTTTATGATATTTGGAGTCTCAGAATAACTATTTTGATATTAGGAGGTATAGCTCAAATGTTAGAGTGCTTACTTAGCATATGAGAGTAATAGCGATCCCCTGTATATCCATTATTAGTTAAACTTTTTTCATTTTAGTATATAATTAATATTTTTGGACATCTCTTGGATGGTAGAAGAGTGCTTAAATTTATATGAGAGGTACAGGGATTAGTAACATTTATTTCTATTGTGAGTTAAATTTTAAATTTTTATTTCAGTGATACTACTAAAGTTGCAAAATAACAAAGATTAATCTTTAGGGATATAGCTTAGATGGTAGAATACTGGGTTCACATGCATTAGGCACGGGGATCAATTTTTCGCATCTCTAACATGAGTTATGGTAAAGTGCTTCCATTATATATGGGAGGAATGTTGATTGATATATCTTATTTCTAATATGTGTTATTTATATTTTTATTTGAGTGATTTTTTTTAATAAGACGGAATGTTATAAGATATTTAGGTGATTTCTTTTAATAGAGCTATATAGATATCTTGAACTAACTGGTTTAGTGACGTAGCTCAAATAGTAGAGTGCTCGCTTAGCATGCGAGATGCATGGGAATTGATACCCTCCATCTTCAAAGCATTTTGAACTTTGCCTTTTCATTTTAGTACTCGCTTAGCATGCGAGAATAGTTATCGCTTGTTTCACATCGCATACGAGGGGTATGGGGATAGATACCGTACATCTCCGAACTAAATTTAAACTTTGTAATTCTATTTACATCTCTAATATAAGTTAGGCTTTGAATTTCATTTTTAGTAATGCTCTTTTAATATGAATTTGATAAAAACTGGGACAGTTAAGTTTTAGGGATATTGCTCGGATGATACATTAACACTCTTTTAATAAGATTTTGATAAGAATATTAGGGATTTAGCTTAGCTAGGACAATATTGCTCTTTTAATTTGACTTTAAAATAAATTTTAGGGTTGTAGCTTAGATGGTAAAGTGCCCGCATAGCATACGAGCTATATGGCCATCTCGGACTAAGTTAATTGATATTTATGGATGTAGCTTAGATGGAAGAGCGCTCGCTTAGCATGTGAGAGGCACGGGTATCAATACCCCGCATATCTAAAGTATTTTGTCAGTCTCATTCTATAAATTTTACTCCTTATAACTTGTTTGATAGCATCAATAGTAATGTCAACTCACCTTCTAGAAAGGGTATTTGACCATCACTACAATATCATGTGCTACAAGTTATAAAAAAGTAAATATAATAAAAATGAATATCTCAAAGAGAACCAGCATTCTAAGCTAAGCATAAGATAGCAAACTCTCTTATTTTTTCTTTATCCAGCCTAGTGAAAATTACTGTCTTGATATGTTGAAGAAGGACCACTTCATCTCTTACTTGTTGCTTAAATAATCTCCAGTTTCTCTCTTTCCAAATGTGATATACAAACTCTGCTATCACCACCTGCATAAGCAGTCCTTGCAATATTCTCCTTTTAGTTATTCTAGCAGCTATATTAATTGTTGTTTCCTATGAAGTTTATCTTAAAACTTCTTTATTCCATTTCAACAAATTGCTTCATATAGTCTTACTATATTTACATTCATTCAGCAAATATTCTAAGGTTTTTATTGCAGTTAGACATAGCTGACATTCTCCTTCTATTTGCATGCCCTACTTGAGTAGTTTATCCACAGTCATTAATTTTTCATGCAAAGCAAGCCATAGAATGAAGGTAGCTCTAGGTCTAGCTGTAGAATCACATATCAAACTTGTCCAATTTTTCTTTGGCAATGTACCCACCAATATATTGTAAATTGCACTAATTGTGGTTTTTCTAGTTAGTATTATTGCTAGTCGGGGATGGTATTGTAATACCTCTCTACTCATCATCACTTTCTTTAACATCCAGCTTGTTTGTTTGGGTAGAGTCATAGTATGAACATTTTTATTTTTTATATAATAAGTGTGTACTCATTTGATCCATAATTTATCTTTCTTCATCTGCATATCCCAAAAGAGCTTGAAGATGGCTGCCTTATTCCATAAGTCTAGTCTTAATAAGTTAAGTCTTCCGACTGACTTTGGTGTGCAAACTTTATTCTAAACTACCAAGGTCTTCTTACTAGTCTCAACTGATCTTGTCCATAAGAATGTCCTGCAAATTGCATCCATCATTTTGATTATTTTTTTGGGCAATATGAATAATTGTGACCAATAGCTTTGCACTCCAAATAAAATACTGACTTTATAAGTTGAACTCTTCCTGCATATGTTAGCAACTTAGCAGTCCAACTTTTAAGTCTAACCATCATTTTGTCAAGCAGTACTTTACATTCTGAATTTTTAGTTTCTTAGGAGCCAAAGGTACTCCTAGATACTTGAATGGTTAAGAGCTCTCTCTATAGCTAAGTATATGTAATATTCTGTCTTTTGTTTCAGCAGGTACTCCTCCAAAGTAAATACTATTCTTAAGTGCAATAGCTTTCGAACCTGATGCCTTTGAGAATTTAAGAAATGCCTCATGTAGGAGCTTGATAGATTTCTCATCTCCTCTAGAAAACATAAGTAAATCATTTGCAAAACAAAGGTGAGTAATAGATAATTTTGCACATTTGGGATGATATTTAAGGTTTTTCTTATTTCCTAGCTCCCTCATACATCTACTCAAGTATTCCATCACAAGGACAAAGATATAAGGTGATAGAGGGTCACCTTATCTTAATCCTCTTTTTACTTGAAAAGGTACCATTTTCTTACCATTTATTAGAATGGTATAATGTACTGATTTGATGCAAGCCATCACCCATTGAATGAATCTAGGATAAATCCCAATTCTATGAGCATTTATTCCACACATATCCATTCTACTGAATCATAAGCCTTTTGTAGATCTACCTTGATCATGCATCTAGGGGATATTGTTTTCCTGGTATATCCTTTAATGAGTTCATGACTTAATATGATATTATCTGCAATCACTCTTCCTGGTACAAAGGCTGATTGAGCTTCACTAACTAGTTCACCAATCACTCCTTTAAGTCTATTCACCAAGATCTTAGCAATAATCTTGTATAAAATTGCACAACAAGAAATTGGTCTTAGGTCCTTAACAGTTTCTAGATTTGGTACCTTGGGTATGAGTGTAATTAGAGTAGAGTTTATAGCTTTCAACATTTTTCCTGTCATGAAGAACTCTTGTATTGCTACACATATATCATGCTTTAGCACAGGCCATGCTTTTTTTAAAAATAATGCACCAAATCCATCAATTCCCGGAGCCTTATCATCATTTATGTCAAATAAAGCCTAATTGATCTCTGCTTCTGAGACAGCTGCACATAGACTTGAGAAATGATGGTGCTGAACAAGTCTACCAAGTCTAACTGTCATTTTATCTACCATAGGAAGTTCATATTCTGCATTGCCCATTAAACCTTTATAAAAGTTAACTATTTCTACACTGATCTTATCATGAGTAGTTAATCTCTCCCCATCTCTACTATATAGGATATTAAGAGTTTTGACATCATTCCTTGCTTTTGCATAGACAAAAAAGAATTTAGAGTTTGAATCACCTAAAGCAATCAAATAAGCTTTAGACTTTTACCTCAATATACTTTCCACTACTCTATCTCATTTCTCTAATTCCATTAAGGCATATTTCTCTTGCACATGCAAATTAGCTAGTAAAGGAGTGTCTTGCAATTATCTTTGGATACTTTCCAAATTATTTCTAGCTTTGTCTGCCTTAAGTTTTGCTTGACTGAAATTTTTCTTGAGTAGTTCTTTCATTGTACCTTTCATGAGTTTAAGTCTTTGCCATACTTTGTACATCTCAAAGTGTACTCTAAATAGCTGCAACAATAGGGAGAAATTCAATGTGATTAGCTATTATATTCAAAAATCTGAAATTTGGTATGCCTCTATTAGTAGTAGTACCAACATCAAGTTTTAATGGAGAATAATATGAGATTATTACTTCTCCTATCTCTACCACCATTGCTCCATTATTTTCCATCCAATCTTTATTCCCAAATACTCTATCTATCTTACTCTATATTCTTATCACTCCCTTCTTGTTTGTTGCTCCATGTGTAATATCCTCCAATAGTTGTTAGCTCAGTAAGCTGGAGGTTCTCTATAGTAGCATTAAAGTCTCTTGTTTCATGTTCAGTGATAGTAATAATAATATTTTAATAAAATAATAAAAGTAAAATAAAATAGCAAAGAGAATAAAAAATAAATAATAATATTTATCATATGGAATTAGTAAATAAATAAATAAATATATATATATATATATATTTAAATAAATAAATAGAAAATATAAATTAAATAAAAAAAGAAAAAGAAAAAAACTAAAACCATCCCTTCACGTGCTTCGCACGTGCAGCGAGTCAGGGCTAGTCGACCTGGCCGAGTCGGTCGACAGGTCACCAACTCGTCGACAGGGTATTAAACCCTCGCCGAAGTAGAGGGCGCGGCGACAGTGGTCTGAGGGTTACGGTGCAGCGGCTTCCACGCACCACCGGCGGTCGTTGTCTTCGATAGAGGAGGAAGCTGGCGAGCTGGGGACTCATCTACGAATACGGCTAAGCGTTATAGCAGCCCAGCGAGCCACGGTTGTGTGGGAGGCAGTGAGCGGACGGAGAACAGAGGAGTCCCCCTGTTCCCACTGTGAACGCCGGCGAGGGGCTCGGCGAGCTCTTTTTCCCACCGTGGCGAGCTCTCCGGGGTCGACTCCCCTCTCTTGGTGTTGGTTTTGAGTGGAGGCCACAGCGAGGAAGCATGAGGTCGGTGGAGAACAGGAAGGGGACGGTGGAGCATAGGATGTCTCTGTCCCGTTCAAATTCACTGGCGCAAGGGCGCGGCGAACAGGCTCAGGTGGAGTGAGCGGCGACCGCGGCACGCGGGCGCAGCTGGGAGCAACATCTATCGGGCAGCCAAGGAAGAGAGATGCTAGCGACCGTAGGAGGTGTTTCGAGCCCCACCGATGGGCGATTAGGTGGCCGGAGGGCTGAGGAATACCTAGAGGAGGTAGGCACGTGTTTTCGACGAGGTTGCAGCGGTGATAGATGGGGTGAGGGCAGACACGGCGGCAGGTGCTTGGCAGAATTCGAGCCGAGGGCAAGCGGGGAAGAAGATCGAAGCACGTGCGACGATTTAGCTTGCTGCGGGTCAAGTCGGTATGACCCGGTTCGGGCCGGTTCGGCTGCGGGTTGGCTAGTTTGAAGGGCAATAGAATAATTTTAGTATTTGGAGGGTTTAATCGTAAAAGAAATTCTTTAAAGGACTTAATTGTAAAATCATATGAATTTTTGAAGTATGAGATTTTGATGTGAAAATTATACCATCAGATAGTATTTTTGATAAGGAATCCAACGGCGCAGACGGATCGTGATTTGGACGTCGTTTGATCGGTCAATTAAACAATTAAGATTTAAGATTTTAATTAACTAATAAAAAAAAATTATTTTCTTTTCTTCCCACCGAGCGCGCCCTCGCGTGCACTCCTCTCCCTCCTCTCTCCTCCTCCGCAGCGGCGACCGCGATGGCGACCAATTTTCCCGACAATGCTCCGACGAAACCACAACGAATTAGGCTCCCAAATTTTAGCCACTAGTAGATCTCGACCTCCTCTTCATTTTGATACCAAGATGCCTAAATTTGGTGTAGAGAAGAGGGAGAAATCATGTGAGAGGTGGCGACGGCAAAAGTTTCATCGCCGGAGCTTGCTCCAGCGATTACCGACCATTCCGGCCATGAAACCTTGCATACTTGGTACATATGGATTCTCCTTCACGAGAGCTATCCATTGGTACCAAAGTTGAGGGCTATTGGCCGCCGGTTGGCCGCTGGCGAGCTAAAAACCCTAACTTTAGGATTTCGCCCAAAATTTTAATCGGTGAAATTGATCACGTATGAGCTATAAAAATTGGGGCAAATATGATTTTTGGAATCCTCATGAAGAGAGCTTTCGATTGGTACTAATATTGGTGCTGATCGAAGAACTTTGCCGGCGAGGGTTCCGACGAACTTTCCGGCGATCGCCGGAGAAATTTTCCGGCGAACTTGGGAAAAAACTGGGGTGATTCTAGAGATCATTCTAAGAGTAGTGGTGAAGAGAGATTTGAGAAATTATTTTTAGATGAAGAATTAAAATTCGTTGAATAATTGACAGGAAAATATAAAAATGTGTAAATGACGGCACGTGGATCGAGACAGTGTCAGAGAATAAAAAATTCAGCGAACGGACCTTAGGTTGGTTCCAAGGAGTAAACCGCCAAGTCAGGTACGTTGGTTCTCCGATGTAGGATTTATTCAAGCTAGGGAATTCCCGCTGGGGTCTTCTTAGGAATAATTCCTGGATGTCTTAAATATAATAAAATATTATGTTTGATAAGATTTGATTGTCCGCATGTTAGTTTAATTTATTTTTGTCTAACATGCATGATATAGCATGATTTCCTGCTAAGTTTTTAATATGTCGTTATATCTGTCCTGCATGATATATAATATTTTATTATTATTTTATCTATGTTATGATAGCACAACTACCATACAGATATAGATAAGAATAATGACATGTTAGAAACTATTAGGAGACATCACTAGAAATTCGATAGGAAGGTGTACTGCTTGCATACCTCGTTTGACCACTGCGTACCGCCGATGGTCAGAATGGTGATGCTCCACCACATACCACTCCCGAGGCTACATGTAGCTTAGATATTGGGAGCTGGTTGAGAAATGGGCCAGATAAACTCCAAGGTCGGATAGACTAGATAGCGGAGTGGTCCATACCCGGTTATTATTACCCGCACGAGTGACGGTTGGGCGTCACCGTGATAGTCCTGATATGGCTAACGGGGATGAACCTTCCAACAATTAGCAAAAATATGGTCGAGGTACCTCAAACCCATTGTGCGGATTGACGGTCAACTCGGCTGACATTGATCTCTTTTGAGTTGGGACGATAATTCTCTCAAGCCTTGGACAGTGGATCCGTAGGCCACACGGCTATCATCTTAGACGTTCTGCAGACGATCGGATGAATAGTCCGGATCCTAGGGTTATTATGATTTCGGTTAGCCGTGACCGATGATATATTATGTTGAGGTGACTCTGCCTACGGGCAGTGTGTAGCGCTACACAGAATGTCGTTGCCCTTAGGAAGTAGGGGCACGATGTTTCGCTGGGACGGGGCGTAGGGTGAGACTGGCGAAACAGTGGAGAGAGATATACGGTCACCCGATCTCTCCGCCAGCATCAGTGCAGCGGGCCTAGGTAGAGATATAGAATGACACCACACTGATGGGCTTATGGGAAGTCCCCGACGGGGGAATTTCACTAAGCATAGGCTGGCGGCCCGAGTCTTGAGATTGATAAACATAGTACACCGTAGATGACATTCCGGCGACATTGATGACATAGTTACTAGAGACAGCTTAGGTGACATCTAGTGTTACACATTTTGTATATACTTACCCTGTTATTTAAATTTATGATATGCCTCACAAGTATCATATGAAAATGACAAATAAATAAACCAAGGGCATCCTAGAATACTCCTCCTAGCCTTTGATTTCTTTATTCGGTAGAGCCATAATTTCGCACTAGGCCACAAGGCTGAGCATACCACTTTTCCCCGTGTGTGCAGGTTATTAGTTGACAGATCGAGATAGTAAATGAAGATGGATCCACCGACGGATTTATTTTTCTTTATCGTTACCGTTTATCATAGAATTGTAGTAGGTTTATCGGGACTGTGTTAGGAATATTGAGTTAGATGGATTATTTGTAAATTCCGCTGCGTAAATGATGTATTGGATGATATATATCACTTGATGCCTTGTATGGGTCTGTTGGGCTCATACGGCGGTTGCCACGTGCCCGACAGTAGGGTCGGGGCGTGACAACTAAAGTGGTATCAGAGCTTAGGTTTAAGGACCTGACCATTAAAGTAATATTAGAGCCTAGGTTTGGAGAACCTAGGAGATTAAGTTAAGTTCGAGGTCTTAAGATTTAAGATGACAGTCCCGATATAATATAGGATAAAGTGCGAGTTGGAAATATAGTAATATATTTCCTTAGTAACGAGTTTTTACTCTACCGCCAGTAACTATCGCTATGATAAAGTTTTGTTGGACCGATATTCGCCGTTATATAAAGATAGTAAATCTACTATCTTCAGATAGTAAATATGGCTACAATCTCCACCGCATCGGAGAAGAGATAGAAACTTAGATCAATATGCTCAGATCTACGATCAAGTTTCATTTCTAAATGATCAAGTAAATTTATCCATGATCATATTAAGGTTACCTTGTTGGGTGCATCACAATCACCTCTTATACCAACATAGGTAGCTATCATCACTTTGATCTTAAGAGTATTGATATCAAAATATCTCATACTATTTGTATCCCATGACTCAGTTGGGATACAGAGTTTGAATGAATCTATCAATATTCGATTTTATCCGCTTTCAAGTTGGTCACTATCTGAACTTGATGGTGTTTTAAATATCCTTCATTGACTCTATTTGAGACCCTACAATTAAATTTGTAGTTGGACCTATGTTAGGGGATCTTGGTGAACCCTCGCTAATTACAACCTAACTTTAGAGGGTAATCTTGTAAAATTTAAGTTATCAATTCGGTGAGTTTTGAAAGAATCTAAGTTAGTCCGTGCGCGTTGCGATCGTTTACCCGAATTATAGCTACAATATTGTTCCTTAGTAGACGAATTACACATACGTGGAATATACCTATATAGGTTGATCATTTTGGGTTGTCATCATGATTTTTTAAGTTGCAACTAGAAGTTGACCGTCATCAATTATAATATTAGTGTCAACTCCCAACGCTTGCAGCTCTATGTACAGTATTTGTAGCTTTCTACATATACTCTCTTTGCAGCTCTATACCCTATCCGCAACTCTATTTCACATATTCGGCTTGCGTATATTGCACGACATTTCTAGTTGTGCATGCTACGACCTTATTCATTTTTTTGGTTATATTTCTACAGCTTTGATGCTCACTTGTCATATTTCTATAGTTCTATTTTTGCAGCTCAGCTATACAGCTTACTTTATCTTACATTTCTCAACTTCTACAACTTTGATATTTCATATTCATTTCGGTTTATCTGCAGTCGTGTTGACTAGCTTCCTAAATGTAAATTTTTCTATTGTTCCTCCCTTCATTTCATATTTCGATGTGTCAATACAGTTGGTATAGCTGTCATCAGCATACCACTTGCACTCTTGCATCATTATATCCATAAAGCTTCCTACACTCCTTCAAGTAGTTCACCAGTCATATTAAAATCTTTGCTGAGCTTGGAGCATTTTTTTTTGTACCAGCATTCAATGCAGTTGTTTCCTGCTATTTTCTTCTATCTATCAGTTTCTTTTCGGAGCTTGAGCAGCTTTTGCTTATTTTATATATCCTATATACGACCAACTTATTAGCCAAGTCGTTTTCTTTTATCTGCTTCCTTTAATTCTGCTTAGTGGCCTTTCTGAATACAAATTCTGTTGAATATTTCTGCAATTTTCTTTGCAGTTATTTCCTCAGTTATTTTCTGCAGTTTGCAGTTCCCTTTTGTGAAGCTACTTCCTTTGTCAAATGTCATTAGTCAAATTCTATCCATCGTTGGTAGATTTCTTTACTCCTTTTTATTTCTATAGCTCCCTCAACTTAGCTCAGTTCTTTACTTAGTATTTTTGCAGCTCAGATTCCTATATTTTCATCAGTATCATTATATATACCCGATCTTTCTCTGCAGTCTTATTCAGTCAATGCAGTTGGCAGCATTTCTGCATCTACAACTCACATTTCAACTGCCTGCAGATTTTATAGTAACTTTGTTTCCTTACTCCTTTCGATTTCTCTTTTAAGTTCTGGATACTGCAACTTCTTGGTACTTATTGCACATGTTGATGTGCATGTTGATATTTCTACATCCACAAACTTGGATATAGTCCTTTTACATCAAGAGTCCACTTTGTTATTATTACTAATATATCCTTTTATATAGGATATAACATATTCCATATCAAATTTCATATCATCATATAAGCATGATCTACAAATTCCGTATCAAACTCACTTTTAGATTCCATTCGGACTCCCATGAAGTCAAGTATTAGTTAAGTTTGGCCTACATTTCTTGGAACGAACTGAAAGTCTTGCTCCTAAATTAGGTCAACACTCATAGAGGAGATCATTGCGTACATAGACGTACCTCCTCGTGTTAAATAATATGGATGCTCATGAAGATCCAAGTATGACTACAACGATCTATTATATAGTGAAACTAGTGTAGAGCAAGTTAATGATCATTTAATGAGTGGCTATTGATATCTTTTATTATTATCCTTAATCTGGAGGTGACTTCATTATGATCATATTATAGTACAAAGATGTTTGATCCTGATCCAACTTGAACCATGAAAGGATTTTTCATATGCTAGAGTTATAGGGACTCCTTAGCATATCTACCCAAGAAAACTGAATCGATCAAAAATTTTGAGGACAAAATTTTTTGTAAGGGGGGTAGGTTGTGAGACCCTTGATTTTTGAATAAGGGCAATAGAATAATTTTAGTATTTGGAGGGTTTAATCGTAAAAGAAATTCTTTAAAGGACTTAATTGTAAAATCATATGAATTTTTGAAGTATGAGATTTTGATGTGAAAATTATACCATCAGATAGTATTTTTGATAAGGAATCCAACGGCGCAGACGGATCGTGATTTGGACGTCGTTTTATCGATCAATTAAACAATTAAGATTTAAGATTTTAATTAACTAATAAAAAAAATTTTATTTTCTTTTCTTCCCACCGAGCGCGCCCTCGCGTGCGCTCCTCTCCCTCCTTCTCTCTCCTCCTCCGCAGCGGCGACGGCAATGGCGACCAATTTTCCCGACGATGCTCCGGCGAAACCACAACGAATTAGGCTCCCAAATTTTAGCCACAGGCAGATCTCGACCTCCTCTTTATTTTGATACCAAGATGCCCAAATTTGGTGCAGAGATGAGGGAGAAATCATGTGAGAGGTGGCGACGGCGAAAGTTTCATTGCCGGAGCTTGCTCCAGCGATTACCGGCCGTGAAACCTTGCAAACTTGGTACCTATGGATTCTCCTTGACGAGAGCTATCCATTGGTACCGGAGTTGAGGGCTATTGGCCGCCGGTTGGCCGCCGGCGAGCTAAAAACCCTAACTTTAGGATTTCCCCCAAAATTTTAATCGGTGAAATTGATCGCGTATGAGCTATAAAAATTGCGGCAAATATGATTTTTGGAATCCTCATGAAGAGAGCTTTCGATTGGTACTAATATTGGTGCTGATCGAAGAACTTCGCTGGCGAGGGTTCCGGCGAACTTTCCGGCGAACTTGGGAAAAAATTGGGGTGATTCTAGAGATCATTCTAAGAGTAGTGGTGAAGAGAGATTTGAGAAATTATTTCTAGATTGAGAATTAAAATTCGTTGAATAATTGACAGGAAAATATAAAAATGCGTAAATGACGGCACGTGGATCGAGACAGTGTCAGAGAATAAAAAATTCAGCGAACGGACCTTAGGTTGGTTCCGAGGAGTAAACCGCCAAGTCAGGTGGGTTGGTTCTCCGATGTAGGATTTATTCAAGCTAGGGAATTCCCACTGGGTCTTCTTAGGAACAATTCCTGGATGTCTTAAATATAATAAAATATTATGTTTCATAAGATTTGATTATTTGCATGTTAGTTTAATTTATTTTTGTCTAACATGCATGATATAGCATGATTTCCTGCTAAGTTTTTAATATATCGTTATATCTGTCCTGCATGATATATAATATTTTATTATTATTTTATATATGTTATGATAGCACAACTACCATGCAGATATAGATAAGAATAATGACATGTTAGAAACTATTAGGAGACATCACTAGAAATTCGATAGGAAGGGGTACTGCTTGCATACCTCGTTTGACCACTGCGTACCGCCGATGGTCAGAATGGTGATGCTCCACCACATACCACTCCCGAGGCTACATGTAGCTTAGATATTGGGAGCTGGTTGGGAAATAGGCCAGATAAACTCCAAGGTCGGATAGACCAGATAGCGGAGTGGTCCATACCTGGTTATTATTACCCGCACGAGTGACGGTTGGGAGTCACCGTGATAGTCCTGATATGGCTAGCGGGGATGAACCTTCCAACAATTAGCAAAAATGTGGTCGAGGTACCTCAAACCCATTGTGCGGATGGACGGTCAACTCGGCTGACATTGATCGCTTTTGAGTTGGGACGGGGATTCTCTCAGGCCTTGGACAGTGGATCCGTAGACCACACGGCTATCATCCTAGACGTTCTGCAGACGATCGGATGAGTAGTCCGGATCCTAGGGTTATTATGATTTTGGTTAGCCGTGACCGATGATATATTATGTTGAGGTGGCCCTGCCTACGGGCAGTGTGTAGCGCTACACAGAATGTCGTTGCCCTTACGGAGAACGGGGAGGATGTAGGGGCACGATGTTTCGCTGGGACGGGGCGTAGGGTGCGACTGGCGAAACAGTGGAGAGAGATATACGGTCACCCGATCTCTCCGCCAACATCAATGCAGCAGGCCTAGGTAGAGACATAGAAGGACACCGCACTGATGGGCTTATGGGAAGTCCCCGACGGAGGAATTTCACTAAGCTTAGGCTGGCGGCCCGAGTCTTGAGATTGATAAACATAGTACACCGTAGATGACATTCCGGCGACATTGATGACATAGTTACTAGAGACAGCTTAGGTGACATCTAGTGTTACACATTTTGTATATACTTACCCTGTTATTTAAATTTACAATATGCCTCACAAGTATCATATGAAAATGACAAATAAATAAACCAAGGGTATCCTAAAATACTCCTCCTAGCCTTTGATTTCTTTATTCGGTAGAGCCGTAATTTCGCACTAGGCCGCAAGGCTGAGCACACCACTTTTCCCCGTGTGTGCAGGTTATTAGTTGACAGATCGAGATAGTAAATGAAGATGGATCCACCGACGGATTTATTTTTATTTATCATTACCGTTTATCATAAAGTTGTAGTAGGTTTATCGAGACTGTGTTAGGAATATTGAGTTAGATGGATTATTTGTAAATTCCGTTGCGTAAATGATGTATTGGATGATATGTATCACTTGATGCCTTGTATGGGTCTGTTGGGCTCATACGACGGTTGCCACGTGCCCGACAGTAAGGTCGGGGCGTGACATGCTTGGCGGAATTCGAGCCGAGGGCGAGCGGGGAAGAAGATCGAAGCACATGCGGCGATTCAGCTTGCTGCGGGTCAAGCCGGTATGACCCGGTTCGGGCCGGTTCGGCTGCGAGTTGGCTAGTTTTCGCAGTTTTAAGACCGGTTCGAGTCGGTTCAATATTGCTAGAGCTTTGTTGGTAAGTTTTGAATCTTAAGAAATTTATTTAGAATTTTTAACATATTTTAGGAGCGGTTTTCAAATTATTTTAGGATGGGCTTAGGGTTTTGAGTGCGTTAAAAAAGTCAGAAAAATCTAAAATATATTATGATGCTATGTTATGATTAAACATATTTTCTATGATTTAATTAGAAATTTTAAAGATTATTATAATTTAATTGAGATAATTTGGGTTAATTTAGGGTTTAAATGAATTAGTTGTATGTTATATACATAAAGTAATATTTTGATAGGTGTTATGACATCTAAGTTGCATTAATTGGAATTAAAATAATTTATTTGTAATTATTACCCAATTAATAAATTTAGGATATTATAAATTGAGGAAATTATATTAATTAGATTTTTATAGATTAATGAGATTGAATAATTTAGAATTTTATCAATTTATAATGTGATAAAATTTAGGAAATTAATTTATTTAGATTTTCTAATTAATGTAATTGGATAAATTAGGATTTTGTGAATTTAATTAATGTAATTAAATTTTTACAAAATTATTAAAAAAAATTAGGATTAATTAAGGTGATATATATTGATTAAGATTTTTGGGTATAATTAATTTGTTAAACTAAATATCATTTTAATTATGTTTGATTGTGATTGTTAATATGATGGATAGTTGGTTGATTATAAGAAATTAAAGAAAATAAAGAAAATGATGTGAGGATGTGAGTAGAAGGGTAGATAGGAAATCTTTATTTGAATTGTATGATTTATGGTTGTTAGATGTATTTATTTTATCTTAGAAAAATTGACTGTTGTGCTGTTGCTTGACAAATCACGGCCAAACTATGATTTGTGTTAGAGTAAGAAGGAGTTACTGTGCTTGATTGTTTGATTGATTGCTTTTAAGAATCACAGCCAAACTATGAATTCTTATTTAAAACTGCTTAGAGACTCAGGTGAGGATTTATGATTTCAAATTTATTTGGCCTACTACAGATGCTGAGTCCTAAGGGTCGTTGTTAATTATTGTACATGCTGATAAGTTATATGTCTACTTTGTTGCATATTTAATTAGCATGTGGTTTATTAGAAGTATGCATGTTAGTTTACATATGATGCTATTATATGCATGCTCTTGATATAAGTTTGAAAGTTATACCATGCGAGTATATGTATTATGCTGTTATATGCATGTTCTTGATGTTTATACTCATATTATGTTATTATTGATATGTTCATGTTGCTATAGATGTAGAGACACTTACCGAGAACATGGAACGTGATGATATGTGACATAACTAGAGGCACTTTAGGTACATGTTGTGATTATACCTAGAGTGATCTTATCTGATATTTAACCGAGAACTTTTGGACATCTTAAGATCATAGTAACCTAGGAGATGACATTAGGTTCTTGGTTGGATATGCTACCAACGTATGGTGAGGAGCCATGTGCTAGCCAAGATAGAAATGCACGCTCTGTTGACTTAGCCTCAAATACTATGGTGTAGCCACAAATAGTACATTGTATTTAAAGGACCTGATTAAAATAATAATAATAATAATTTGAATATATATTTAAAGTCTACAATTTATTCATTGTTAATACGGTGGTTGCCACGTGCCCAAAAGTGGATCTGGGGCGTGACCATATCCTTCTACCATGCCTTTATTTCAAAATAATTTACCTTATTTCCTACATACCGATTACATATACATATCAAAGAATAGAAGAATGAAACTGTTAGTGGGATCCAACTTCTCCCTCAAGTTTAGTCTCCTGAGCCAGTGAATGAAAGAAAAACGACAATCATGATGACCTCCACACTACTTTAAAGCAACAGATGAGATATCTCTTTAACTTCATCAAAAATTTTAGTGTATACATATATATATTTATTTATTTGTATATATATATATATTTTTGGAGACTCGCCTTCAAATCTAAAATTCGTTAATGAAGGTTAAGAAGCTAAAAAGTATAACAAATACTATGTCATGCCTGCAGCTTGTTCAGCAACGTAGCAACCGCCATATGAATTTATAAAAATTAATATGAGGTTAAATAAAATATAAAACATAAATTGTGAGTTTTAAAAATTCACTAGAAACTTCTCCATGTAAAGGAATGGTCTAACAATATATGTTCGAACGAGCAGCAATTATATCAAGAGCATATCACATAATAAAATTTTAAGAAAACATACAAATAATTAAAGAAATAAATTCTAAAAGTCTAAATATGTAGGAAAACTTTTCTAAGTTTTCAGTCTGAAGAACTATCTCCTAGGGCTGCCTACCTATGCCTAAGGTAAGCTGTGGCGGGGGACCAACATAAACCCATTAGTGCCAGAATAAGTCTCTACTTCGGCCCGTCGCACTGACGTTGGCGGAGAAGGTGGGTGACCGCGGTTCCTTCTCCTTCCAGTCTCACGAACCATTTACTAGATGGTGCTCCGAGACTTTCGCATCGTACGTCTCCTATAAATGCTAAATATGAGACACCATGCAGCACTACACTTCTACTTCACAGCAGGGTCACCTACTAATATATACTCATGCCCTGACCTGTCCAGACTACCTCCCAAGCCTGCAGGACTCAGTTGGGGAATGTCAGCGTCAACAGACACCTTAGTCCTTAGGTATAGCAACTGAATTGAGCTTCCCGGCTCCTAGCTCTTTAGTTTCGGATATATGCCATGGGGATATTTGGGTCATTGGCAAGAACCCCATTGTTGGTACTCACCAAATGCTAAAGGATGGGTCTGGTAATGCCTCCGCTACCAATCATTAGACTAACACAAATGGTACTCATCATTTATGAGAATAATATTATGTTATATAGACCTATATTATTTTTAGAAGTTCAAGTCCCTAGGAAGTTAAGGTCCATGCCTCTAGGTGTTCTAACTAGTTTAGGATATCGTATAACTGTGTCACCTAACTAGTTTGTTTGTCACCTAGCAAGTTCATAATATCCTCTTTGTGTTCTATATTTTTCCTAGTATCATGCACTTTTAGAATCTGAGAACACAAGCATATGAAATAAGATAACATTTACATGTCATCTACAGTTAAATCATATTTAATAAAGTAATAATTAAATATACATTACGGACAATATAAAATTTATTAACAATGGCCCACTTGGAAGCTCTACTACAACGGCTGTAAACTAGCTGAAACAACGACGCACTTGAGCTTTTTGAGTTTGCAATTTAATAGATCCACGGCTCTACCGTATTTAATCATCGTTATTGCAGAACGTTTCCCTATCAATTTTCAAGCATATTTAAATTGTTAATACTAATGAAATCAAGTATTTGCTCCCTTTTTCTTATTTCCTATTTGGTATCATGGAAATTCGTGTTTCAATATTCATTGTTTAATACTACTCAAGTACATGACCAAGGATACATTGAATGAAAGACATGGTAAATTTGTTTATCACCTTAAGAAAGAAAGTATTTAAGAAAATATTAATTATATACTAAAATGAAAAAATTTAACTAATAATGGATATATAGGGTATCGATCGCCATTACTCTCATATGCTAAGTAAGCACTCTAACATTTGAGCTATACCTCCTATTATCAAAATAGTTATTCTGAGACTCCAAATATCATAAACATTTATAATTAGAATCTTATCAAAAGAAGATTTTTGAAATAAGAATACAAATGAGAGGTTTATCATCTAAGCTACATACTCAAACATCAACTATCTTATTCCACACATTGGTGATAATAGTAAACAATCCTCGTGGCTCTTTATCAAATGGTATTGATCCTTTTGCTTCCCGTATAATTAGCGACCTCTCTATCGTTTGAGCTACACCCTAAACATAATTTGTCTTACTCTGAGACCCTCATGCCTCTACCTTGCTAAGCGAGTACTGAAATGAAAAAACAAAGTTCAAAATACTTTAAAAATACAGAGTATCGATCCTTATGCCTCTCTCATGCTAAGTGAACACTTCATCATCTGAGCTACATACCCAAACATCAATTCACTTAGTTTGAGAAATCCATACAGCTCGTATTAAAAGAAAATCACCTAAATATCTTATAGTGTTCAGTCTTATTAAAAGAACATCACTAAAATAAAAATATATAGTTTATCACATACTAGAAATAAGAGGTTTCCTCTTGTATATAGTGGAAACACTTTACATAACTCATATTAGAGATGCAACATATCAATCCTATTCTGAGACTTAAATAGAGTATTACATTTTTAACAAAGCCTTATTAAAAGAACATCATTGAAATAAAAATCCAAAATTTTACTTATAATAGAAATAAAGGTTATCTATCCCTTTGCCTCCCATATGTAATTGAAGCACTATACCATCTAAGATACATCCACAAATAATGGTTATATCAAATACAATTTTTGTTAAAGTCTAATTTATAAAGCATTACTAAAATAAAAAAAAGTTTAACTAATAATGGATATATCGAGTATTGATGCCCATTCCTCTCTCATGGTAAAGTGAGTACTCTACCATTCAAGTTGCACCTACTAACATCAAGATAGTTATTCCGAGTCTCCAAATATTGTATACGTTTGTAACCAAAATCTTACTAAAAGAAAATTACTGAAATAAAAAAGAGAGTTCTATTATCAAAGCTATCTTATTCGCCTCACATTGGAGATACAGGGAAACGATCCTTGTGCCTCTTTAACAAATGTATCAATCCCTTTGCTTCTTGTATAATTAGCAACCTCTCTGCCATTTGGCTACATTATAAAACAACATTTGTCTTACCTTGAGACCCCATTCCTCTGTCATGCTAAGCGAGTACTAAAACGAAAGTGCAAAGTTCAATATACTTTAAAGAAGCAAAGTATCGATCTCCATGCCTCTGGCATGCTAAGCGAGTACTAAAATGAAAATGCAAAGTTCAAAATACTATAGAGATGCAAACTATCGATCCCCGTCTCTTTGGCATGTTAAGTGAGCACTCTACCTTCGGAGCTACGTCCCCAAACATCAATTCATTTAGTCTGAGATAGCCGTACAACTCGAATACTGTGCGGGTGTTGTACCAACTAACCTACAATACTAAAATTCATATCAAAATCGAAATAAAAGAGTAATATTATACCATCTAAGGTAAATCACCAATATTCTTATCAAAGTCTATGAAGAGAGCGTTAATGTACCATCCGAGCAACATTCCAAAATTTAACTTTTCCAATTTTTTTATTAAAGTTATATTAAAAGTGCATTACTAAAATAGAAATTCAAAGCCTAACTCATATTAGAGATGTAAATAGAATGACAAAGATTAACACAGTTTGGATATGCAGGGTTTATGTTGGTCCCACTTCCTTCTCATTTCCCTATGAGACACTCTCTCTTTTCTCTCAATATAGTGCATATAATGTGATAAGGTAAAGAATTTAACAAGGGTGTGCACTAGGAAAGTTATTGAGAATTCCATGTGACTAATGATAATATTTTGATGTTAAGTTGAAAGATGATTTAGGCAATCAATAAATATTGATCATTAATAGTGTTTACTATTAATTATGCAACTTTGCCTTCACATCAGTAATGTCATTTGTTTGTCAATATTGATCATTTAAGAGTATTTACCATTAATCATACAACTTTGCCTTCACATCAATAATGTCAATTGTTTATAATCTTTATTGAGTATATTATTACCATTAGTGGGCTTTAGAAACGTGTGAACCTTGCTCAATCATCCATTTTAAGTAAATTGTATTATATCTCAAAATAATACTCTTAAATATATATAAATTTTATTTATGTATATAAATATATATACTCTACATACCTCATTTTTATCTAAAGTTCGCCGAAAAGTTCACTGGAGACCCGCCGGAGACTTGTTGGGCAGTTTGCTGGAACCCTCACCAACGAAGTTCTCCAATCAGCAGCAATATTGGTACCAATCGAAAGCTCTTTTCATCAAAAATCCTAAAATCATATTTGTCCAAATTGTTAGAGCTCATATGTGCCTAATTTTACTCAAAAAGATAACTTAAGCGAAATTCCAAAGTTTGGATTTTAACTCGCCGGCAACCAACGACAGCCAATTTCTCTCAACCTAAGTACTAGTTGATTGCTCTCTTCGAGGAGAAGCCATAGGTACTAAGTTTCTCAAATTATATAGCTCGTATGACCAGCAATTGCAAGAGTAATCTCCAACGATGAAACTTTCACTGCTGCCGCTCATTTCACTTTTCTCCCTCATATCTCTTCCAATAACTTAAATTGATGGTTCCAATGAGTTTTCCTAGCTCACCTGAACCTATCGCTGGAATCTCATTGAAAAATTCCACCGAAAAGTCATATTGTAGGAAACAAGGTAAATTATATTAAAATAAATGCATGGCAGAAGGATATCATCTATACATATCTCATTTTTGTAATAAATATTATGAATGACCATGAAAAATTATTCATAATAATTAATTTTATTTTACAAGAAGTTACATATTTTTAAAATCTATGCATCACTCATGTAAATAAAAATTATAAAGAATAATATTATAGAAGTAATTACATCAGTATATAAATGGTTTGATATAGTTTATTCTAATGAAAAGATGGTCAAAGGTGCTCTTTAGAAGTTATAAGAATTTAAAATTAAAATTAATCGATACATAATAATGGCTCATATAAATATGAATTATGTAGAGTGAGAAATTCCTATTTTAGATATGGTAATAAATTTTCACATAAAAAAAGTAAATAATCCTAATTAAGATTTAAATTTGTTGAGAAACAATATTCTTTTGTCCAAAACTCCGCCGAATAACATTTGTTAAAATAAACAAATGGATATTAAGAAGCTGTTGGTTTTGAGAAATCATTCACTCCTTCCCTCCCTTCCCGCTCAGTAACTGCGGCAATTCTATCTTTAGCGGTAGAAGCATACTCCCACACCCAATGATTTAGTGACAATAGATCTCCGTCCCTTTAAAATGTGTTGTCTATCAAAACGGAGGATAAAGACTGAGATCATCTCGGCCAATCCCATCAACTCCATCAACCACAAGATGAGTGGGAAAAATGAACATTCTGGTGTCTCATCCGGGAAGCAAGCAAGAAATGATGATAGCAAGGGTAGCGGTAGTCGTAACAAGGAACCAAGCCACGACACTATTACTACCCATATGCCCCGTGAGATAAAAGATGGGGAGACATATGATAAAAGTAGGAGTGGCTATAGCTTAGAGTTTCCTCCACCGATATTGACAATTGGGAATGCGGGGAGGCCTAAAGTGCAACTCAAGTCATTCAGGGATGATGGGAGGATTGTGTTTAAAATGGTTAAAGCTCCGAAGCAGCAATTCTTGCAAGCTACAAGGGAGAATGGAAGATTGATGCTCCACCTGGTCGATGACGATGAAACGCAAGAGGGTAGTTCTATAAGTGTAGAGGAGGAGACTAATCTAACTGGAAAAGAAGATAACTAACAGAGCAACTTCAGATATCATGGAAATTTTTTACTTATAAGTTATTTCCTCCTGATGATTTAGGCAATCAATAAATATTGATCATTAATAGTGTTTACTATTAATCATGCAACTTTGCCTTCACATCAGTAATGTCATTTGTTTGTCAATATTGATTATTTAAGAGTATTTACCATTAATCATACAACTTTGCCTTCACATCAATAATGTCAATTGTTTATAATCGTTATTGAGTATACTATTACTATTAGGGAGGTGTTGCAGCTTGTGAACCTTGCTCAATCATCCATTTTAAGTAAATTGTATTATATCTCAAAATAATACTCTTAAATATATATAAATTTTATTTATGTATATAAATATATATACTATACATACCTCATTTTTATCTAAAGTTCGCCGAAAAGTTCACTGGAGACCCGCCGGAGACTTGTTGGGCAGTTTGCTGGAACCCTCACCAACGAAGTTCTCCAATCAGCAGCAATATTGGTACCAATCGAAAGCTCTTTTCATCAAAAATCCTAAAATCATATTTGTCCAAATTGTTAGAGCTCATATGTGCCTAATTTTACTCAAAAAGATAACTTAAGCGAAATTCCAAAGTTTGGATTTTAACTCGCCGACAACCAACGACAGCCAATTTCTCTCAACCTAAGTACTAGTAGATTGCTCTCGTCGAGGAGAAGCCATAGGTACTAAGTTTCTCAAATTATATAGCTCGTATGACCAGCAAATGCATGAGTAATCTCCAACGATGAAACTTTCACTGCTGCCGCTCATTTCACTTTTCTCCCTCATATCTCTTCCAATAACTTAAATTGATGGTTCCAATGAGTTTTCCTAGCTCACCTGATCCTATCGCTGGAATCTCATTGAAAAATTCCACCGAAAAGTCATATTGTAGGAAACGAGGTAAATTATATTAAAATAAAGGCATGGTAGAAGGATATCATCTGTACATATCTCATTTTTGTAATAAATATTATAAATGACCATGAAAAATTATTCATAATAATTAATTTTATTTTACAAGAAGTTACATATTTTTAAAAACTATGCATCACTCATGTAAATAAAAATTATAAAGAATAATATTATAGAAGTAATTACATCAGTATATAAATGGTTTGATATAGTTTATTCTAATGAAAAGATTGTCAAAGGTGCTCTTTAGAAGTTATAAGAATTTAAAATTAAAATTAATCGATACATAATAATGGCTCATATAAATATGAATTATGTAGAGTGAGAAATTCCTATTTTAGATATGTTAATAAATTTTCACATAAAAAAAGCAAATAATCTTAATTAAGATTTAAATTTGTTGAGAAACAATATTCTTTTGTCCAAAACTCCGCTGAATAACATTTGTTTAAATGAACAAATGGATATTAAGAAGCTGTTGGTTTTGAGAAATCATTCACTCCTTCCCTCCCTTCCCGCTCAGTAACTGCGGCAATTCTATCTTTAGCGTAGAAGCATACTCCCACACCCAATATTTTTGTGACAATAGATCTCCGTCCCATTAAAATGTGTTGTCTATCAACACGGAGGATAAAGACTGAGATCATCTCGGCCAATCCCATCAACTCCATCAACCACAAGATGAGTGAGAAAAATGAACATTCTGGTGTCTCATCCGGGAAGCAAGCAATAAAAGATGATAGCAAGGGTAGCGGTAGTCATAACATGGAACCAAGCCACGATACCATTACTACCCATATGCCCCGTGAGATAAAAGAAGGGGAGATATATGATAAAAGTAGGAGTGGCTATAGCTTAGGGTTTCCTCCACCGATATCGACAATTGGGAAGGCGGGGAGGCCTAAAGTGCAACTCAAGTCATTCAGGGATGATGGGAGGCTTGTGTTTAAAATGGTTAAAGCTCTGAAGCAGCAATTCTCGCAGGCTACAAGGGAGAATGGAAGATTGATGCTCCACTTGGTCGATGACGATGAAACGCAAGACAGTAGTTCTATAAGTGCAGAGGAGGAGACTAATCTAACTGGAAAAGAAGATAACTAAGAGAGCAACTTCAGATATAATGGAAATTTTTTACTTTTAGGTTATTTCCACCTGATGATTTAGGCAATCAATAAATATTGATCATTAATAGTGTTTACTATTAATCATGCAACTTTGCCTTCACATCAGTAATGTCATTTATTTGTCAATATTGATCATTAAAGAGTATTTACCATTAATCATACAACTTTGCCTTCACATCAATAATGTCAATTGTTTATAATCGTTATTGAGTATACTATTACTATTAGTGAGGTTTAGCAGCGTGTGAACCTTGCTCAATCATCCATTTTAAGTAAATTGTATTATATCTCAAAATAATACTCTTAAATATATATAAATTTTATTTATGTATCTAAATATATATACTCTACATACCTCATTTTTATCTAAAGTTCGCCGAAAAGTTCACTGGAGACCCGCTGGAGACTTGTTGGGCAGTTTGCTGGAACCCTCACCAACGAAGTTCTCCAATCAGCAGCAATATTGGTACCAATCGAAAGCTCTTTTCATCAAAAATCCTAAAATCATATTTGTCCAAATTGTTAGAGCTCATATGTGCCTAATTTTACTCAAAAAGATAACTTAAGCGAAATTCCAAAGTTTGGATTTTAACTCGCCGACAACCAACGACAGCCAATTTCTCTCAACCTAAGTACTAGTAGATTGCTCTCGTCGAGGAGAAGCCATAGGTACTAAGTTTCTCAAATTATATAGCTCGTATGACCAGCAAATGCATGAGTAATCTCCAACGATGAAACTTTCACTGCTGCCGCTCATTTCACTTTTCTCCCTCATATCTCTTCCAATAACTTAAATTGATGGTTCCAATGAGTTTTCCTAGCTCACCTGAACCTATCGCTGGAATCTCATTGAAAAATTCCACCGAAAAGTCATATTGTAGGAAACAAGGTAAATTATATTAAAATAAATGCATGGCAGAAGGATATCATCTATACATATCTCATTTTTGTAATAAATATTATGAATGACCATGAAAAATTATTCATAATAATTAATTTTATTTTACAAGAAGTTACATATTTTTAAAATCTATGCATCACTCATGTAAATAAAAATTATAAAGAATAATATTATAGAAGTAATTACATCAGTATATAAATGGTTTGATATAGTTTATTCTAATGAAAAGATGGTCAAAGGTGCTCTTTAGAAGTTATAAGAATTTAAAATTAAAATTAATCGATACATAATAATGGCTCATATAAATATGAATTCTGTAGAGTGAGAAATTCCTATTTTAGATATGGTAATAAATTTTCACATAAAAAAAGTAAATAATCCTAATTAAGATTTAAATTTGTTGAGAAACAATATTCTTTTGTCCAAAACTCCGCCGAATAACATTTGTTAAAATAAACAAATGGATATTAAGAAGCTGTTGGTTTTGAGAAATCATTCACTCCTTCCCTCCCTTCCCGCTCAGTAACTGCGGCAATTCTATCTTTAGCGGTAGAAGCATACTCCCACACCCAATGATTTAGTGACAATAGATCTCCGTCCCTTTAAAATGTGTTGTCTATCAAAACGGAGGATAAAGACTGAGATCATCTCGGCCAATCCCATCAACTCCATCAACCACAAGATGAGTGGGAAAAATGAACATTCTGGTGTCTCATCCGGGAAGCAAGCAAGAAATGATGATAGCAAGGGTAGCGGTAGTCGTAACAAGGAACCAAGCCACGACACTATTACTACCCATATGCCCCGTGAGATAAAAGATGGGGAGACATATGATAAAAGTAGGAGTGGCTATAGCTTAGAGTTTCCTCCACCGATATTGACAATTGGGAATGCGGGGAGGCCTAAAGTGCAACTCAAGTCATTCAGGGATGATGGGAGGATTGTGTTTAAAATGGTTAAAGCTCCGAAGCAGCAATTCTTGCAAGCTACAAGGGAGAATGGAAGATTGATGCTCCACCTGGTCGATGACGATGAAACGCAAGAGGGTAGTTCTATAAGTGTAGAGGAGGAGACTAATCTAACTGGAAAAGAAGATAACTAACAGAGCAACTTCAGATATCATGGAAATTTTTTACTTATAAGTTATTTCCTCCTGATGATTTAGGCAATCAATAAATATTGATCATTAATAGTGTTTACTATTAATCATGCAACTTTGCCTTCACATCAGTAATGTCATTTGTTTGTCAATATTGATTATTTAAGAGTATTTACCATTAATCATACAACTTTGCCTTCACATCAATAATGTCAATTGTTTATAATCGTTATTGAGTATACTATTACTATTAGGGAGGTGTTGCAGCTTGTGAACCTTGCTCAATCATCCATTTTAAGTAAATTGTATTATATCTCAAAATAATACTCTTAAATATATATAAATTTTATTTATGTATATAAATATATATACTATACATACCTCATTTTTATCTAAAGTTCGCCGAAAAGTTCACTGGAGACCCGCCGGAGACTTGTTGGGCAGTTTGCTGGAACCCTCACCAACGAAGTTCTCCAATCAGCAGCAATATTGGTACCAATCGAAAGCTCTTTTCATCAAAAATCCTAAAATCATATTTGTCCAAATTGTTAGAGCTCATATGTACCTAATTTTACTCAAAAAGATAACTTAAGTGAAATTCCAAAGTTTGGATTTTAACTCGCCGACAACCAACGACAGCCAATTTCTCTCAACCTAAGTACTAGTAGATTGCTCTCGTCGAGGAGAAGCCATAGGTACTAAGTTTCTCAAATTATATAGCTCGTATGACCAGCAAATGCATGAGTAATCTCCAACGATGAAACTTTCACTGCTGCCGCTCATTTCACTTTTCTCCCTCATATCTCTTCCAATAACTTAAATTGATGGTTCCAATTAGTTTTCCTAGCTCACCTGAACCTATCGCTGGAATCTCATTGAAAAATTCCACCGAAAAGTCATATTGCAGGAAACGAGGTAAATTATATTAAAATAAAGGCATGGTAGAAGGATATCATCTGTACATATCTCATTTTTGTAATAAATATTATAAATGACCATGAAAAATTATTCATAATAATTAATTTTATTTTACAAGAAGTTACATATTTTTAAAAACTATGCATCACTCATGTAAATAAAAATTATAAAGAATAATATTATAGAAGTAATTACATCAGTATATAAATGGTTTGATATAGTTTATTCTAATGAAAAGATTGTCAAAGGTGCTCTTTAGAAGTTATAAGAATTTAAAATTAAAATTAATCGATACATAATAATGGCTCATATAAATATGAATTATGTAGAGTGAGAAATTCCTATTTTAGATATGGTAATAAATTTTCACATAAAAAAAGCAAATAATCTTAATTAGGATTTAAATTTGTTGAGAAACAATATTCTTTTGTCCAAAACTCCGCTGAATAACATTTGTTTAAATGAACAAATGGATATTAAGAAGCTGTTGGTTTTGAGAAATCATTCACTCCTTCCCTCCCTTCCCGCTCAGTAACTGCGGCAATTCTATCTTTAGCGGTAGAAGCATACTCCCACACCCAATATTTTTGTGACAATAGATCTCCGTCCCTTTAAAATGTGTTGTCTATCAACACGGAGGATAAAGACTGAGATCATCTCGGCCAATTCCATCAACTCCATCAACCACAAGATGAGTGAGAAAAATGAACATTCTAGTGTCTCATTCGGGAAGCAAGCAATAAAAGATGATAGCAAGGGTAGCGGTAGTCGTAACATGGAACCAAGCCACGACACCATTAGTACCCATATGCCCTGTGAGATAAAAGAAGGGGAGACATATGATAAAAGTAGGAGTGGATATAGCTTAGGGTTTCCTCCACCGATATCGACAATTGGGAAGGCGGGGAGGCTTAAAGTGCAACTCAAGTCATTCAGGGATGATGGGAGGCTTGTGTTTAAAATGGTTAAAGCTCCGAAGCAGCAATTCTCGCAGGCTACAAGGGAGAATGGAAGATTGATGCTCCACTTGGTCGATGACGATGAAACGCAAGACGGTAGTTCTATAAGTGTAGAGGAGGAGACTAATCTAACTGGAAAAGAAGATAACTAAGAGAGCAACTTCAGATATCATGGAAATTTTTTACTTTTAGGTTATTTCCACCTGATGATTTAGGCAATCAATAAATATTGATCATTAATAGTGTTTACTATTAATCATGCAACTTTGCCTTCACATCAGTAATGTCATTTGTTTGTCAATATTGATCATTTAAGAGTATTTACCATTAATCATACAACTTTGCCTTCACATCAATAATGTCAATTGTTTATAATCGTTATTGAGTATACTATTACTATTATTGAGGTTTAGCAGCGTGTGGGAACCTTGCTCAATCATCCATTTTAAGTAAATTGTATTATATCTCAAAATAATACTCTTAAATATATATAAATTTTATTTATGTATCTAAATATATATACTCTACATACCTCATTTTTATCTAAAGTTCGCCGAAAAGTTCACTGGAGACCAGCCGAAGACTTGTTGGGCAGTTTGCTGGAACCCTCACCAACGAAGTTCTCCAATCAGCAGCAATATTGGTACCAATCGAAAGCTCTTTTCATCAAAAATCCTAAAATCGTATTTGTCCAAATTGTTAGAGCTCATATGTGCCTAATTTTACTCAAAAAGATAACTTAAGCGAAATTCCAAAGTTTGGATTTTAACTCGCCGACAACCAACGACAGCCAATTTCTCTCAACCTAAGTACTAGTAGATTGCTCTCGTCGAGGAGAAGCCATAGGTACTAAGTTTCTCAAATTATATAGCTCGTATGACCAGCAATTGCATGAGTAATCTCCAACGATGAAACTTTCATTGCTACAGCTCATTTCACTTTTCTCCGTCATATCTCTTCCAATAACTTAAATTGATGGTTCCAATGAGTTTTCCTAGCTCACCTGAACCTATCGCTGGAATCTCATTGAAAATTTCACTGAAAAGTCAACTTGTAGGAAACGAGGTAAATTATATTAAAATAAAGGCATGGTAGAAGGATATCATCTGTACATATCTCATTTTTGTAATAAATATTATAAATGACCATGAAAAATTATTCATAATAATTAATTTTATTTTACAAGAAGTTACATATTTTTAAAAACTATGCATCACTCATGTAAATAAAAATTATAAAGAATAATATTATAGAAGTAATTACATCAGTATATAAATGGTTTGATTTAGTTTATTCTAATGAAAAGATGGTCAAAGGTGCTCTTTAGAAGTTATAAGAATTTAAAATTAAAATTAATCGATACATAATAATGGCTCATATAAATATGAATTATGTGGAGTGAGAAATTCCTATTTTAGATATGGTAATAAATTTTCACATAAAAAAAGCAAAAAATCCTAATTAGGATTTAAATTTGTTGAGAAACAATATTCTTTTGTCCAAAACTCAGCTGAATAATATTTGTTAAAATGAACAAATGGATATTAAGAAGCTGTTTGTTTTGAGAAATCATTCACTCCTTCCCTCCCTTCCCGCTCAATAACTGCGGCAATTCTATCTTTAGCGGTAGAAGCATACTCCCACACCCAATTTTTTTGTGACAATAGATCTCCGTCCCTTTAAAATGTGTTGTCTATCAACACGGAGGATAAAGACTGAGATCATCTCGGCCAATCCCATCAACTCCATCAACCACAAGATGAGTGAGAAAAATGAACATTCTGGTGTCTCATCCGGGAAGCAAGCAATAAAAGATGATAGCAAGGGTAGCGGTAGTCGTAACAAGGAACCAAGCCACGACACCATTACTACCCATATGCCCCGTGAGATAAAAGAAGGGGAGACATATGATAAAAGTAGGAGTGGCTATAGCTTAGGGTTTCCTCCACCGATATCGACAATTGGGAAGGCGGGGAGGCCTAAAGTGCAACTCAAGTCATTCAGGGAGGATGGGAGGCTTGTGTTTAAAATGATTAAAGCTCCGAAGAAGCAATTCTTGCAGGCTACAAGGGAGAATGGAAGATTGATGCTCCACTTGGTCGATGACGATGAAACGCAAGACGGTAGTTCTATAAGTGTAGAGGAGGAGACTAATCTAACTGGAAAAGAAGATAACTAAGAGAGCAACTTCAGATATCATGGAAATTTTTTACTTTTAGGTTATTTCTTCCTGATGATTTAGGCACTCAATAAATATTGATCATTAATAGTGTTTACTATTAATCATGCAACTTTTCCTTCACATCAGTAATGTCATTTGTTTGTCAATATTGATCATTTAAGAGTATTTACCATTAATCATACAACTTTGCCTTCATATTAATAATGTCAATTGTTTATCATCTTTATTGATTATACTATTACGATTAGTGGGGTTTAGCAGCATGTGAACCTTGCTCAATCATCCATTTTAAGCAAATTGTATTATATCTCAAAATAATACTCTTAAATATATATAAATTTCATTTATGTATATAAATATATATACACTGGAGACCTACATACCTCATTTTTATCTAAAGTTCGCCGAAAAGTTCACAGGAGACCCGCCGGAGACTTGCTGGGCAGTTCGCTGGAACCCTCACCAATGAAGTTCTCCAATCAGCAGCAATATTGGTACCAATTCAAAGCACTTTTCATCAAAAATCCAAAAATCATATTTGTCCCAATTGTTAGAGCTCACATGTGCCTAATTTTACTCAAAAAGATAACTTATGCGAAACTCCTAAGTTTGGATTTTTAACTCGCCGGCAACGATCGACAGCCAATTTCTCTCAACCCAAGTACCAATAGATAGCTCTCGTCGAGGAGAAGCCATAGGTACTAAGTTTCTCAAATTATATAGCTCGTATGACCAGTAATTGCAAGAATAATCACCAACGATGAAACTTTCACTGCTGCCGCTCACTTCACATTTCTCCCTCATATCTCTTCCAAGAACTTAAATTGATGGTTCCAATGAGTTTTCCTAGCTCACCTGAAGCTATCACTAGAATCTCATTGAAAAATTCTACCGAAAAGTCATCTTGTAGGAAATGAGGTAAATTATATTGAAATAAAGGCATGGTAGAAGGATATCATCTGTACATATCTCATTTTTATAATAAATATTATAAATGACCATGAAAAATTGTTCATAATAATTAATTTTATTTTACAAGAAGTTACAATTTTTTAAAAACTATGTATCACTCATGTAAATAAAAATTATCAAGAATAATATTATAGAAGTAAACCATAACTACATCGATTTCTATATATTGTTTGAAATAGTTTATTCTAATAAAAAGATGGTCAAAGGTAATTTTTAGAAGTTATAAGAATTTATAATTAAAATTAATTGATACATAATAATGGCTCATACAAATATGAATTATGTAGAGTGAGAAATACCTATTTTAGATATGATACTAAATTTTTACATAAAAATATCAAATAATCCTAATTAGGATTTAAATTTGTTGAGAAACAATTAGTTGATTATCAATCCATACAGTGGGTTTGAGGTCCCCAGACCACATATCATGCTCATCGACTTGACCATTTATATAGCAAAACCTTAATTTTTAAAATTAATCTAGTGTGAAAACACATCGATGAATTCTTCATCAACATCATATAAATAGAATGCCGCCATGGATAATTATTTATTCTTCAAAATTGGATATTTTAGCATTAAAAGGATATTGAGATCTACCTACTCGTCATGAATACGTTTAAAGCAAAATTCTTGATTCTTAATGCTTATTTGGAGTCGAAAACAAATCTCCCTCATTTGCCCTTAAATTTTGCCTTTGTAGATCATTAGTTCTCCCTCATTCATGGAAGAAAAGGTCAAATTCTTTTAGTTTATTTGGAGTGTTTTTCCTTTGTAGATCATTAATTCTCCCTCATTCATTGAAGAAAAGGTCAAATTCTTTTAGTTTATTTGGAGTGAAAACTCTGAATGTCACTTGAGCAAAAGCAATAAAAATCATGCTACTAGACTAAACACCCTGATGGAAATGAATATGACATCTACGGCAAAGAAAAAAGGGAGTTGTGAGAATTAAAATCAGAACCTCTCACACCCTAAGAGAGAATCATACTACTAGACCAAACAATCTCTAATATATACAATCATCATCCAAATTCTATGATCACTTAGTAAATAGTACAATCGTCATTTAAATATATACACTAAAATACATTTCACCAGCAAAGATTAACTAGTAGATAAAAAATACAACACGATTCTCCAACAAAGATTAAAACATCAAAATGATGTGGAGGAGAAGTAACAAATGGGGAGTTAAACACTTATAAGAATTAAACTCCCGACCTCTTATACCCTAAGCGAGAATCATGCCACAATACCAAACATCTTCTTATCTATTTAGTCATCATACGTATTCTTTATAATACAATATCTATATATCATAATACAATATCGGTTGGAGTTCTCCAGGTAGAGTTCGAGAAGCTCTATTCCATGATAGACCAAACCTCCAATGAGGGCAAATGCATCATGCTCACCCTTTCCCGACATGAGCATCATCAGTTAGAAGTTGCAGGAGGAGTTGATGAACCTATGAACAAAATTCAGCTACCACGATGGTCTGCACACTGCATCGTTAGTCAACTAGCACATACCAGATCCAAAAGTCGTATTCTGGCACAAGGAATGCAGAGCCCCTGAAAATTTCATCTGAGACATGAACCAATACTTCATGGCAACCATTTTCGGGGAAGCAGACAAGGATCCAACTGCAGTCGCCTTCCTCGACGATGATGCCAAACAATGGTGGTGCATGAAGTGCAATGCCCTGGCTACGATAAGTGCATTGAGCCAGAGGACTAATGCATCATGCTCCCCCTTCCCCGATAGAGCTCCAATCGCTCTTTGGGCGCAACTGCTACCGCAAGTTCATCGGAGGTTATTTCAAAATCATAGCGCCACTTACGGACCTCTTGGAGGACCAAAGGTGGGAATAAACTGAGGTGTGTGAGTTTACCTAACAGTAACTGAAGGTATGCATGACGTACAAGCCCATGCTGACCCTTTTCGATTTCAGCAAGGCATTTGAGATCATCACTGATCCATCTGATTGAGCTCTTGGCAGCATATTTATGCAAGACGGCCACCCATTGACGTGCGAGAGCTGCAAGCTTAATGGCATGGAGTAGCGCTATAATGCACACGAGAAGGAGATGCTAGCCATGTCACGCCCCGACCCTAGTGTCGAGCACGTGGCAACTGCCGTATGAGCCCAAAGGACCCATACAAGGCATAAAAGTGAAACATATAATCTATACACAACATTTTCACAGCGGAATACGTAATCAAATCATCTATACAACTCTATCGACACAGTCCCGATAATCCTACTACAATTCTACGATAAAATGTATCGATGAATAAAAATAAACTTGTCGACGGACTCACTTCACCAATCGTCTCGTATGATCGTCTAATACACCTGGACACACGGGGAAAAGCGGTGTGCTCAGCCTTGCAGCCTAGTGCGAAATTACGGCTCGAAACCGAATAAGGAAATCAAAGGCTAGGAGGATTAATCTAGGATGCCTTGGGTTTGACAATAGTCATTTTCATTTAATACATGTAAAGCATATCATAAATGTAGAAATACAGTGTAAGCATATACAACAAGTGTAGCACTAGATGTCACCTAAGCTGTCTCTAGTAACGATGTCATCAATGTCACCAGTATATCATCTACAGTAAACTATGACTATCAGTCTCAAGACTCGGGCTGCCAGCCTATGCTTAGAGAAATTCCTGATCAGGGACTTTCCCATAAGCCCATCAGTGCCTTCTATCTTTGTCACTGCCTATGCCCGTTGCACTGATGTTGGCGGAGGTGACGGGGGACCCGTGGTCACTCTCCTCGGTATCGCTAGTCGCCTGCTATGCCTACCCTAGCGAACCCGCCGTGCCCTTAAATCCTCCTCGAATGCCGTAAGGACAACGACAATCGTGTAGTACTACACACCATCCGAAGACGGGGTCACCGTCAATAAGATCCATCGACTACGGTCTCGGTCGATATAATTCAACTCTAGGATCCGGACTCACCATCCGTTCGTCTGCAGAACGTCAAGGATGGTAGCCGTGTGGTCTACGGATCCATTGTCCAAGGCTATGCGGAGGGATATCACCGTTCCAATCCCCGAGCAGTGATGCCTGCCAAGAGGTGTGCAGACTAGCTGTCACCGGAATGCTACAACCTCGGCGACATGTTGCTAGGTTCTTATTTCGGTTCGTCCCGGCTAACCATCTCGGGACTATCACGAGTGCCCCTTAAACGACACTCGTGCGAGTAGAAATCATCGAGTAGGGACTTGCTCCATATATCCGGTCTAATATGACCTTGGAGTGTGTACGGTCCATTTCCCCACCAGCTCCCAGTATCCAAGCTACGTGTAGCCTCGGGAGTGGTGTGTGGTGGAGCATCACCATTCTGACCATCGGTGGTACGCCGTGGTCAAACGGGGTCTGCAAGCAGTACCCCTTCCTGTTTGATTCCTAGTGATGTCTCCTAAGAGTTTCTAACATGTCATCATTCTTATCTATAACTGCATGGTAATCGTGCTATCATAGCAAAGATAAATAACATATCATGCAGGATAGGATTTATAGACATGTTAAATAAATAGCATGGTAAACATGGCATGGCATGCATATAGACAAGGTAAATCGTACTAACATGCATTTATATATAAACATAACATGCATTTCATTTTTATTATATTTAAGGCATCCGAGATATTTCCTAAGAATACCTCGGTAGGAATTCCCTAGCTTGAATAAATCCTACATTCAGTGAACCAACGCACCTGTATAGGGATCTGAACTTCGGAACCAATCCAGATATATCAATAATACACAGCTCACAAGATGGAGTAAGATCCCTAAAACAATAAAGATTTTATTTAAAATAAAATCTTCGTAATCTCATATGATAGAAATCATTTAAACACTAATAACTCGTGAATCATTTGGCCTAATCCAAAATAAATGATGTACTTTAACTATTAGGCCCAACTTCATACTCAAGTCCAATACTTCAAATCTCTCAATTCCATAGGTTAACTCAATAGCCCAAGTCAACAACAATTCCAACTCCATGTCCAATTTCATCACCAACTATATGGAACTAGCAATAACTTTCCTTAGTGCGACCTCACTTCAACTCTCTATCTTAACACATTAGATGCATTGAGAGAAAATGAGAGAAGTAGATAAGGAAGTGAGAAGGATATCACAATAGGTGAGAAGAAAGAGATGATGGGGGTGATAGCACAAATCAATCAAGTTTTTATATTCACCATAACCCATCACATTAAAACACATCCTAATTCACATCCAAAAACCCACACCACGTGAAACAACGTCAACCACCTAAACCGCTATATGAATATATCATGTAATCACTATCAATAATTCAAAAGCATCAAAGCCATCATTCCCATTAACTCAATAATTCAAAATCATTCATCAACAACAATATCAAAGCCATCACTCAAAATCCTCAACCCAATAATATCACATAAAAATCATCAGCAACATCACCTTCAAATAAACAACCCACAATCACCACTAACAATACATCTAATATCATCAAAGTCAGTAGCAACATTACCACATAAATATCCTCATCAGAATCATCACAATCAATATGGCATGGTGCACTATCTCCAGGTTTGGCATATCTATCTCCTCGATAGCAGATTCTTGGTGTGCACGAAAACATCGTCGACACCTACTTCCTGGCATAAACCAAGTTGTCAGTCAAGCAGGCTCGGCAAGCCCATCTATAATGAGCCGACCCACTATCGGATATGGCAACCGCATAAGAGTTAAGAAACTCAAACAAGGTTTATAAATTTTACTCTATATTTTTCACAATGGCTATACATGTATAACTCATGATATTTAAAACATCAAGATAACAACAGGTATTAATTGTACCATTACATCATTTAACTAACACAGTCCATCTTATAATAATTGAGTCTCAATAGTCTATCCTCCATCAATAAACTTCTAGTGTTTTTGCATCAGCTCTAAATCTACCCCGATCCTCTATCTATCACCTGAGTGTTGCAGCCCAGTGGCTACAAATAGGAGAAACTCCCAAGCAAAGTAATAGGCAAATATAATATCATGTCCTGAAGTATTGGTAGTGTAACTAAGCATATCAATAGAACCTTGCATATAAAACAACTAGGAAATAAGCATGCATAGCATAGTAGATATTCTAAACATTTGTCTTGTATGACTAAGTTCATATAAGTACACTCCTACGGGCTACCATTTTATGCTTAAGTAGATCCTGATCAAGGATCATTCCTAAGTCCATCAGTGTCAATCTATGTCTCTCCCTAGGCTCGTTAAACTGATGTTAGCAGAGAAGACGGGTGACCTTCATTCCTTCTCCATTTCGTCTTATTAGACGTATACCCATGCTGCACTCTAAGACCGTCATATCGTGCATCTCCTATAGACCCTGTGATACGATAAACCATGTAGCGCTACACTTCTGCCCCTCGATAGGATCACTATGGTTAAGTTACGTTCTCAGCACGACCATTGGAATCGACACATATAATCTCCCCCCATGGTTTAGACTGCTCACAGGGCTGCATACCTAAATGAAGCATGTACTGTGTTGAAAAATCTTCTGTCCTAGGCCTAACAAAATCAATTCCCCTTTCCCCACACTCTAGGGCCGCCAACCTATGCTTAGGATATGCCCGAGCCAGGGACTATTCATAAGCCCGTCAGTATCATTCTAAGTCTCTGCCTAGTCCCATCATACTGACGTTGGCGGAGATAACCAGTGACCATGGAATCATCTCCTTCCGATCTCAAAAGCCATACCTCAACCCGCACTTTGAGATCTTCACATATGTGTCCCCCAGTAAACCACATTATGCGACTAATTCTTAAATTTGTTATTATATACAATGTATTCCATGCCACTGACCGGAAGAGTTAGAATAGGTGCAGTGGTTAACCTGATTTTAATTATTGGAAACTATATTTGCATTCAGGGGTCCATTGGAACTTAGCATCTTTTCTTGTAAGCTTCATCATCGGTGCCGTCAATCATGAGAAATCTTAGACAAAGCGTTGGTAATATCCCGCAAGTCCAAGGAAACTGCGTACTTCAGTGGTATTCTTTTGTTGTTCCCATTTTGTGATCGCTTCTATTTTACTTGGATCTACTTGAATTCTTTCATTGGTGACAATATGGCTAGGAAAACCAACTTGATTTAGCCAAAAATCACATTTGAAAATTTTAGCATATAACTTATTTTTCCGCAGTATCTATAGTGCTTTTCTTAGTTGCTTGGCATGCTCTTCATTATCCTCTGAATAAATGAGGATATTGTTTACCCATCTATGTCACGCCCCGACCTTACTGTTGGGTATGTGGCAACCGTCGTATGAGCCCAACGGACCCATACAAGGCATCAAAGTGATACATACAATCCATACACATAATTTATATAGCGGAATATACATTTAAAACATCTAACTCAACACTGCTAACATAGTCCCGATAAATCTATTACAATTCTATGATAAGTATTGATAAATAGAAATAAATCCGTCAACAAACTCATCTTCATCAACCGTCATGATCGATCATCTAACACACCTGCACACACATTGAACGCGATGTGCTCAGCCTTACGGCCTAGTGCGAAATTACGGCTCGAAATCGTAGATAGGAAATCAAACACTAGGGGGAAGTACTAGGATGCCTTTGGGTTTATTAATTATCAATTATTATCTTTTTGGTGTATATAACGTCAATAACAAAGTTGAGTTCTAACTGTTTGTGTATATCTGTATATGTTCCTAATTGTCATCTATGTTGAACAACATGTCTGTCACTAGTAAAAGTCATCTATGTTGAACAACTTGTCTGTCGCTAGTATATGTCATCTATGTTGAACAACATGTCTATCGTTAGTATATGTCATCTATGTTGCATAACATATCTGTATCTCTAGTATATGTCAACTAGAAGTATTTCTATCTTTATGTCAAGTGCTTCGGGCTGCCAGCCTACGCTCAGGGGATATCCTGATCAGGGATTCCCAGAAGCCCATCCGTATTGTAAATGTCTAGGTCTCTGCCTATGCCCGCTACACAGATGTTGGCAGAGAGATCGGGTGACCGTGTATCTCTCTCTACTGTCCCGCTGGTCGATCCCTACACCCTGTCCCAGCAAAACCGGTTGCTCTCGTACCTTTCCCCTTGGAATCACAGTACGCTCACAACCCACCGTGTAGTGCTACACAACTATCCGTCGATAAGGTCACCTCAATTAACAAGTCCTTGGCCACGGCTAGCCGAATTAAGTATTAATCCTAGGATCTGGACTGTTCATCAGATCGTCTGCAGAACATTTGGAATAGTAATCATGTTGTCTACGGATCCACTATCCAAGGCATTAAGAAAATTCACCTCTTCAATTCAATAGTAGTTGATGTTGGCCGAGTTGAGCTCGCATCCGCACAATGGGCTGTGGCTAACTCGACTACATGCCTGCTAAATCCTTGGAAGGGTTCATCCCTGCTGGCCATTCCGGGACTATCACGGTGACGCTCAAACGTCACGCGTGCGGGTAATTATATCCGGGTATGGACTTGCTGTACTTTCTAGTCTATCTTGACCTTAGAGTTAATCTAGTCCATTTCCCAACCAACTCCCAGTATCTGAGCTGTTTGTAGCCCCAGGAGTGGTAATAGTGTGTGAACATCACTATTCGAACACTAAGGGTTCGATTTATTATCTAGAGTGCGTTACTAGTAATACACCCTCACAATTTGTGATCTAGTGATGTCCCTAGGAGGTGTTAGTATTATATGTTGCCTATGTCTCTATTTAAACTAGAGTGATAGGTAATTATTCATGATACTACCTCCCAAGTAGTGATTCAACTTTAGAATCCATATTTTATCTTCTTTAGCAAGGTATTCGCATATCATATAACATCAAGGAAGAATAAAGCAGTATGTAAAAGAACTTAATAAAGCATGTTAAATATTAGACAATATACTCATGATATAATTCATGCTACATAAATAATATTATTCTAGCATGCATGATATCACATATTTAGCAATCATAGCATTTTATTATTTTCAAGGCATCCAAGACATTCCTATAAAATCTTTTTAAGATTTTTCCTAGACTGAATTAAATCCTACTGCGATGAACCAACGCACTTGATAATGTAGTTTGATCTTCTTCGGAACCGACCGTGTTCGTACTTCCTTTAATCGTTTCAGAAAGATCTTCCTATTATAAACAAAGTTATATTTAGATATTTGATTTACATACGATTTATAATTAACCTTGTTCATGATGTAACAAATCATCTTCCAATGTTGTTCTCCTCTAGGCATGATAGAACCTTAATTAGTAGTCTCATAAAGTCCACGTCAATAACTTCCAAATTTCCTCTAACATCACTATATAATAACTTGTTAGCTGGAATTCAACAATACTTCCCTAGTGCATGAATTCATCCCACGGCATTACATTATCAACCAAACACCAACATCATCCAGACCAAACCACCTTCCCAAAAACATCATCAACTAATCACCAACATCACTGCATGAATTCCAAATAGTAACCATAATCAATACTTCACCATTCCTCTAACATCATACCATTATCATCAACAATCACAAATTCCATCAATATAGCACCCAAAGAACAAACTAACATCATACCATTATCATCAACAAATCACAAATTCCATCGCCGTTGGAGGAGGTGATCAAAGGGTGCCCAAAGTCGTCCCTCTGCAACTCCGCCGTCGCCATTGGAGGAGGTGATCAAAGGGTGCCCAAAGTCGTCCCTCCGCAACTCTGTCGTCACCGTCGAAGGAAGTGTAGTCGGTGGATCAGAGGAGCGTCGAGCAGTGAGGTGTTCCCGCTGAGATCTCCGTGAAGAGGGCAACGCGGGCAGAGGTGAAGGAGATGAGATTTGGGGGAATAGGGAGAGTCGAATCAATGAGGAGGGGTAGATGACGCTACCTTGATTCCTCGCGCGTCAATGGATGCTGCCGCTCCCAAGCAACGTTGGTCGCTGCTTCGGACATTCCCTTGCATCTACTCCGGCAACGTCGACGGCTTCCCACTCAAGCTGGATTCGGCGGACGAAGGAGGAAAAGAGGGCGAGGATTAGGGCGATGGCTGCAGCGCTCACTTCACTCGCCTTCCTTCGCATGGACCGGTTCGCGCTAACCATTTCGCTCCGGGTCAGAGGACCGGTTCGACCAAGCCGGTTGTGTTAGCTGAAGATAGATCACGTGGAATGCACGTGGTTCGCGTACACTTACCTTATGGTCCGCCCACTCAATTAATTTCCCACCTATGTCCCTCCAACTTTAATAAACATTCCAACTAGGTCCTTGATAAAAATTTATCAAATTACAATTACATCCTTTTTGATCAAAAAAATTTAGCATAATATCACCATTTTAGTTCTAACTTCGTCATTTGAATTCTAGTTCCACTCAATGATTCTTTAACCCTGTTTTCTTCAAATCTAAACTTAAAAAAAATTTATTTTTACTTATTATTATTTCATTAATAAAACCACCTAAAGGTGGGAGTTTACACTCTATATTTGCAAACATCTGTCATGTCACTCCTCGACTCATTTATTGAGCATGCAGCGACCATCATATGAGTTCAAAGGACTCATATAAGGCATTTATCGATAAATATAGTCCACATATATCATCAATTCAGTTGATAATACATTCAAATCAACTAACTCAACTCTATTAATATAGTTCCAATATACCTACTATAATTATATGATAATGATATCAGCAAATGCAATAAATCAGTTGATAGCCTCATCTCCGACAACTATCTCGATTGATCATCTCGTCCTCATTGACAGCCTCTTGTCTGTACAATCATTATCTAGATTCTTCAACAGGTAAGCATCTAATCACCTAGTTAAGAGCTCAATCGTCATCCAAATATAGATTCTTATTTTGAATTATTTTGGTGTTCTACATTCACGTCAGGTGCAATTCTCATTTTGTATTATTTTGGTGTTCTATATTTTCCAAATTTTTTATTACACTACATTAAAAAATATTTGGAACTCTAGATTAGATGGATGCGTGTTCAATTCATATTGGGTTCAATTTTCTTTTTGATTTATTTTGATGTTCTAATTATTTAGAATTTTTATTAAGCTTCATAGAAAAATAAATGGATTCTTGGCGCAATGGTAGCATTTTTAATTGGTTGTTTGTTTGACTTATGTCACGTTGAATTCTTGTTTTAATTTATTTTGGTGATTTTTAATTTTTTAAAATTTTAAATTTGCAGTGCAATGGTAATGCGTTTGACTTTAGATCAAAAGATTGTGTGTTCCATTCACGTTGATTTCAATTTTAATTTTCATTTATTTTGGTGTTCTAATTTTATCAAATTTTATATTACAATAAATGGATAAATAATTGGATGTGTGGCAGAATGGTAGCGTGTTTTACTCTAGGGCAGAAGGTTGCATATTTGATTTGATTCCAATTTTTGTTTTGATTTATTTTGGCATTTGATTTTTGCCCACTTGTATATTACACCATATCAAAAAATGATGGTATTTGTGGTGCAATGGTAGCACGTCTGACTCTAGATTAGAAGAATGCGTGTTTGGTTCATGTCAGGATCAATTCTCATTTAGAATTATTTTGGTATTCTACATTTTCCATATTTTATATTACACTACCTTGAAAAATATTTGGATCTATTGTGCAATTGTAGCTCATCTGACTCTACAGCAAAAGGTTGCGTGTTCAATTCACATCGAGTTAAATTCTTGTTTTGATTTATTTTATTGTTCTAACTCTTTAAAATAGTATGGGTACACCCCTCTGGCTAGAGTAATTGGGCTCTATACAGGAGGATCATGAGGTCTTGGGTTCAAGACTCATTAAATTCTAAAAGAAAACTCTTTAAAATAGTAAAGCACTCAAAATCAAAATGGTACAATTCCAATTTTAATTTATTTTGGTGTTCTACTTTCTCTGAATTGTATTTTACACTGCATAAAAAATAAATGGATTTATGGAACAATGGAAGCACGTTCGATTTTAGATTTGAAGGTTGTGTCTTTGATTTATGTCGGGTTTAATTCTTGTTTTTATTTTGTTTTCGTGTTCAAATTTTTTTGAATTTTATTTTACACTCCCTAGAAAAATAATTGTATTTATGGGGCAATGATAATGCATCTCACTCAAAATCAGAATGTTGCATGTTTGATTGTCGTTACGATCAATTCTTATTTGATTTATTTTGGTACTCTAATTTTTTTGAAATTTATATTATACTACATAGAAAAATAACTTGGCTTCAATCCTTGTCTTGATTATTTTTGGTATTTTACTTTTTCTAAAATGGATCCAAAGTTCAATGGTATTGCTTTTGACCTTTGATTAGAAGGTTGTGTTTGATTCATATGTAGGGTTCAATTCTCTTTTTTATTTATTCTGGTGTTCTAATTTTTTTTGAATTTTATATGACACTTCAAAGAATTTTGGCGTAATGGTAGCATGTTTAACTATAGATTAGAAGGTTGTGTTTTATTTATGTTAGGTTGAATTCTTATTGTTTGACAACAGATAAAAAAATTGTATGTCCATTCACGTTGGCTTTAATTTGTTTTAATTTATTTTGGTATTTTAATTTTTTAAATTTTATATTATAATACATGAAAAAATAATTAGATGCGTGGCACAATAGTAGCGCGTTTGACTCTAGGGCAAAAGGTTTAATGTTTGATTTGGGTTCAATTTTTGTTTTAATTTATTTTGGTATTCTTGTGTTTCCCCATTGTATAATACACTATATAAAAATATGATGGGATCTATGGCGCAATGGTTGTATCAGGTTCAATTCTTATTCTGAAATATTTTGGTTTTCTACATTCACGTCACGTTCAATTCTCATTTTAAATTAGTTAAAGTTCAATTCATATTTTGATTTATTTTTGTATTCTAATTTTTTCAAATTTTTTATTACACTAAATAAAAAAATGATGGGATTTGTGGTGCAATGGTAGCGCGTCTCACTTCAGATTAGAAAGTTGCGTGTTCGATTCATGTTAGGATCAATTCTCATTTTGAATTACATTTACGTCAAGTTCAATTCTCATTTTAATTTTTTTCAAGTTTAATTATTATTTTGATTTAATTTGGTATTCTACTTTTTTCAAATTTTATATTACACTAAATAAAAAATTGATGGATTTCTGGCGCAATGGTAGCGTGTCTCACTCCAAATTAGAAGGTTGCGTGTTTGATTCATGTCAGGTTTAATTCTCATTTTGAATTATTTCGGTGTTCTACATTCACGTCAGTTTCAATTCTCATTTTAAATTATTTCAAGTTCAATTCCCATTTTGATTTATTTTGGTGTTCTACATTCATGTCAGGTTCAATTATCATTTTAAATTATTTCAGGTTCAATTCTTATTTTGATTTATTTTGGTATTCTGATTTTTTTTAAATTTTATATTACACTAAATAAAAAAATGATGGGATCTGTAGCGCAATGGTAGCGCGTCTAACTCCAGATCAGAAGTATGCGTGTTTGTTTCACGTCAGGTTCAATTCTCATTTTGAATTATTTTGGTATTCTACATTCATGTCAGGTTCGATTCTCATTTTAAATTATTTTAGGTTCAATTCTCATTTTGATTTATTTTGGTGTTTACATTCACGTCAAGTTCAATTCTCATTCTAAATTATTTAAAGTTCAATTCTTATTTTGATTTATTTTGGTATTCTACTTTTTTCACATTTTATATTACACTAAATAAAAAATTGATAGGATTTATGGCGCAATGGTAGCATGTCTCACTACAGATCAGAAAGTTGCGTGTTTGATTCACGTCAGGTTCAATTCTCATTTTGTTCTACATTCATGACACGTTCAATTCTTATTTTGATTTATTTTGGTATTCTAATTTCTTTTTGAAATTTTACAGTACTCTAAATAAAAAAATTGATGGGATATGTGGCGCAATGGTAGTGCATCTAACTCCAGATCGGAAGGTTGTGTGTTTGAATCACGTCAGGTTCAATTCTCATTTTTACTTATTTTGGTGTTCTATATTCATGTGAGGTTCAATTCTCATTTTGTATTATTTTGGTGTTCTACATTTTCCAAATTTTAATAATTTGGTGATTTTTACATCTTTTAAATTTTAAATATGTGGTGCAAAAGTAATGCGCTTGACTTTAGATCAAATGATGGGATTTGTGGTGCCATGGTAGCTTGTCTGACTCTAGATCAGAAGGTTGTGCGTTCAATTCACGTTAGGTTCAATTCTCATTTTGAATTATTTTGGTGTTCTATATTCGGTTCAATTCTCATTTTGTATTATTTTTGTGTTCTACATTTTCTAAATTTTAATATTTTGGTGATTTTTATATATTTTAAATTTTAAATTTATTGTGCAATAGTAAAGCGTTTGACTTCAAATCAAATGATTGTATTTGTGGCGCAATGGTTGCACATCTGACTCCAGATCAAAAGGTTGTGTGTTCGATACATGTTAGGTTCAATTTTCATTTTGAATTATTTTGGTGTTCTACATTCACGTCATGTTCAATTCTCATTTTAAATTATTTCAGGTTCAATTCTTATTTTGATTTATTTTGTTATTCTACGTTTTTCAAACTTTTTTATTACACTGAAAGATAAAATGATGGGATCTGTGGCGGAATGGTAGTGCATCTGACTCTAGATTAGAAGGTTGTTTGTTTGATTCACGTCAGGTTCAATTCTCATTTTGATTTATTTTGGTGTTCTACATTCACGTGAGGTTCAATTCTCATTTTAAGTTATTTCACGTTCAATTCTTACTTTCATTTATTTTGGTATTCTACATTTTTCAACTTTTATATTACACTAAATGAAAAAATGATGGGATTTGTGGTGCAATGGTAGCGCGTCTAACTCTAGATAAGAAGGTTGTGTGTTCGATTCACGTTAGGTTCAATTCTCATTTTGAATTTTTTTGTGTTCAACATTCACGTTAAGTTCAATTCTCATTTTGAATTATTTTGATGTTCTACATTCACGACAGTTCAATTCTTATTTTGATTTATTTAGATCAAATGATGGGATTTGTGGTGTGGTAGCTTGTCTGACTCTTGATCAAAAGGTTGCGTGTTCAATTCATGTTAGTTTCAATTTTCATTTTGAATTATTTTGGTGTTCTATATTCGGTTCAATTCTCATTTTGTATTATTTTTGTGTTCTACATTTTCTAAACTTTAATATTTTGGTGATTTTTACATTTTTAAATTTTAAATTTGTTGTGCAATGGTAAACCGTTTGACTTCAAATGAAATGATTATATTTGTGGCGCAATGGTTGCACATTTGACTCCAGATCAGAAGGTTGTGTGTTCGATTCACGTTAGGTTCAATTCTCATTTTGATTTATTTTGATGTTCTACATTCACATGAGGTTCAATTCTCATTGTAAGTTATTTCACGTTTAATTTTTATTTTGATTTATTTTGGTATTCTACATTTTCAACTTTTATATTACACTAAATGAAAAAATGATGGGATTTGTGGCGCAATGGTAGTGCGTCTCACTCTAGATTAGAAGGTTGCGTGTTCGATTCACGTCAAGTTTAATTTTCATTTTGAATTATTTTTGTGTTCTACATTCACGTCAGGTTTTATTCTCATTTTAAATTATTTCAGGTTCGATTCTTATTTTGATTTATTTTGTTATTCTATATTTTTCAACTTTTATTTTACATTAAATGAAAAAATGATGGGAATTATAGTGCAATGGTAGCGCGTCTGACTCCAGATCAGAAAGTTGCATGTTTGATTCACGTCAGGTTCAATTTTCATTTTGAATTATTGTAGAACCGTTCAATTTTCATTTTAAATTATTTCAGGTTCAATTCTCATTTTGATTTATTTTGGTGTTCTACGTTCACGTGAGGTTCAATTCTCATTTTAAATTATTTCAAGTTCAATTCTTATTTTGATTTATTTTGGTATTCTAAGTTTTTTAAATTTTATATTACACTAAATAAAATAATGATCTAATCTATAGTGCAATGCTAGTGCATTTGACTCCAGATTAGAAGGTTGTGTGTTCGATTCACGTCAAGTTCAATTTTCATTTTTAATTATTTAGGTGTTCTACATTCACATCAGGTTCAATTCTAATTTTAAATTATTTCAAGTTCAATTCATATTTTGATTTATTTTGTTATTCTACGTTTTTCAAATTTTATAATATACTAAATGAAAAAATTATAGGATCTGTGGCGCAATGGTAGCGCGTCTAACTCCAGATCAGAAGTTTGCGTATTTGATTCACGTCAGGTTCAATTTTCATTTTGAATTATTTGTAGAACCTTTCAATTCTCATTTTAAATTATTTCATGTTCAATTCTCATTTTGACTTATTTTGTTATTATACTTTTTCAAATATATATTACACTAAATAAAAAAATGATGTTTGGGTATGTAGCTCAGATGATGAAGTGTTCACTTAGCATGTGAGAGGCATAAGGATCGATACTCTGTATTTTTAAAGTATTTTGAACTTTCTTTTTTCATTTCAGTACTCACTTAGCAAGGTAGAGGCACGAGGGTCTCAGAGTAAGACAAATTATGTTTAGGGTGTAGCTCAAACGATAGAGAGGTCGCTAATTATACGGGAAGCAAAAGGATCAATGCCATTTGATAAAGAGCCACGAGGATTGTTTACTATTATCACCAATGTGTGGAGAATAAGATAGTTGATGTTTGAGTATGTAGCTTAGATGATAAACCTCTCATTTGTATTCTTATTTCAAAAATCTTCTTTTGATAAGATTCTAATTATAAATGTTTATGATATTTGGAGTCTCATAATAACTATTTTGATATTAGGAGGTATAGCTCAAATGTTAGAGTGCTTACTTAGCATATGAGAGTAATGGCGATCCCCTATATATCCATTATTAGTTAACTTTTTTCATTTTAGTATATAATTAATATTTGTGGACATCTCTTAAATTTATATAGGAGGCACAGGGATTAGTAACCTTTATTTCTTTTGAGTTAAATTTTAAATTTTTATTTCAGTGATACTATTGAGGTTGCAGAATAACAAAGATTAATCTTTAGGGATGTAGCTTAGATGGTAGAATACTGGGTTCACATGCATGAGGCACGGGGATCAATTTTTCGCATCTCTAACATGAGTTATGGTAAAGTGCTTCCATTATATATGGGAGGAATGTTGATTGATATATCTTATTTCTAATATGTGTTATTTAGATTTTTATTTGAGTGATTTTTTTTAATAAGACCGAATGCTATAAGATATTTAGGTGATGTTCTTTTAATAGAGCTATATGGATATCTTGAACTAATTGGTTTAGTGATGTAGCTCAAATAGTAGAGTGCTCGCTTAGCATGCGAGATGCATGGGAATTGATACCCTCCATCTTCAAAGCATTTTGAACTTTGCCTTTTCATTTTAGTACTCGCTTAGCATGCGAGAATAGTTATCGCTTGTTTCACATCGCATACGAGGGGTATGGGGATAGATACCGTACATCTCCGAACTAAATTTAAACTTTGTAATTCTATTTACATCTCTAATATAAGTTAGGCTTTGAATTTCATTTTTAGTAATGCTATTTTAATATGAATTTGATAAAAACTGGGACAGTTAAGTTTTAGGGATATTGCTCGGATGATACATTAACACTCTTTTAATAAGATTTTGATAAGAATATTAGGGATTTAGCTTAGCTAGGACAATATTGCTCTTTTAATTTGACTTTAAAATAAATTTTAGGGTTATAGCTTAGATGTAAAGTGCCCTCATAGCATACGAGCTATATGGCCATCTCGGACTAAGTTAATTGATATTTATGGATGTAGCTTAGATGGATGAGCACTCGCTTAGCATGTGAGAGGCACGTGTATCAATATCCCGCATATCTAAAGTATTTTGTGAGTCTCATTCCATATAATTCGTTAATTTATTTAAACGAGTAATACATAGTTTTATAGTTACATCATCTTACATAAATTTTGCTCCTTATAACTTGTTTGATAGCATCAATAGTAATGTTAACTCACCTTCTAGGAAGGGTAGTTGAGCATCACTACAATATCATGTGCTACAAGTTATAAAGAAGCAAATATAATAAAAATTAATATCTCAAAGAGAACCAGTATTCTAAGCTAAGCATAAGACAGCAAACTCTCTTATTTTTTCTTTATCCAGCCTAGTGAAAATTACTATCTTGATATGTTGAAGAAGGACCACTTCATCTCTTACTTGTTGCTTAAATAATCTCCAGTTTCTCTCTTTCCAAATGTGATATACAAACTCTGCTATCACCACCTGCATAAGCAGTCCTTGCAATGTTCTCCTTTTAGTTATTCTAGCAGCTATATTAATTGTGGTTTTCCATGTAGTTTATCTTAAAACTTCTTTATTCCATTTCAACAAATCGCTTCATATAGTCTTGCTATATTTACATTCATTCAGCAAATATTCTAAGGTTTCTATTGCAGTTAGATATAGCTGACATCCTCCTTCTATTTGCATGCCCCGCTTGAGTAGTTTATCTGCAGTCATTAATTTCTGATGCAAAGGAAGCCATAGAATGAAGGTAGCTCTAGGTCTAGCTGTAGAATCACATATCAAACTTGTCCAATTTTTGTTTGGCAAAGTACCCACTAATATATTGTAAATTGCACTGATTGTGGTTTTTCTAATTAGTATTATTTTCAGTCGGGGATGGTATTGTAATACCTCTCTATTCATCATCACTTTCTTCAACATCCAGCTTGTTTGTTTGGGTAGAGTCATAGTATGAATATTTTTATTTTTTATATAATAAGTGTGTACCCATTTGATCCATAATTTATCTTTCTTCATCTACATATCCCAAAAGAGTTTGAAGATGGCTGCCTTATTCCATAAGTCTAGTCTTAGTAAGTTAAGTCCTCTGGCTGACTTTGGTGTGCAAACTTTATTCCAAGCTACCAAGGCCTTCCTACTAGTCTCAACTGATCCTGTCCATAAGAATGTCCTGCAAACTGCATCCATCATTTTGATTATTTTTTTGGGCAATATGAATAATTGTGACCAATAGCTTTGCACTCCAAATAATACTGACTTTATAAGTTGAACTCTTCCTGCATATGTTAGTAACTTGGCAGTCCAACTTTTAAGTCTAACCATTATTTTGTCAAGCAGTACTTTACATTCTGTAACTTTTAGTTTCCTAGGAGCCAAAGGTACTCCTAGATACTTGCATATGTTAACTATGAGAGCAACTTCAGATATCATTGGAAATTTTTTACTTTTAAATTATTTCCTCCTGATGATTTAGGCACTCAATAAATATTGATCACTAATAGTGTTTACTATTCATCATGCAACTTTTCCTTCACATCAGTAATGTCATTTGTTTGTCAATATTGATCATTTAAGAGTATTTACCATTAATCATACAACTTTGCCTTCACATTAATAATGTCAATTGTTTATCATCTTTATTGAGTATACTATTACGATTAGTGGGGTTTAGGAGCGTGTGAACCTTGCTCAATCATGCATTTTAAGTAAATTGTATTATATCTCAAAATAATACTCTTAAATATATATAAATTTTATTTATGTATATAAATATATATACTCTATATACCTCATTTTTATCAAAAGTTCACCGAAAAGTTCACTGGAGACCTGCCGGAGACTTGCTGGGAAGTTCGTTGGAACCCTTACCAATGAAGTTCTCCAATCAGCAGCAATATTGGTATCAATCGAAAGCTCTTTTCATCAAAAATTCAAAAATCATATTTGTCCTAATTGTTAGAGCTCACATGTGCCTAATTTTACTCAAAAAGATAACTAATGCGAAACTCCTAAGTTTGGATTTTTAACTCGCCGGCAACCAACGACAACCAATTTCTCTCAACCCAAGTACTAGTAGATAACTCTCGCTGAGGAGAAGCCATAGGTACTAAGTTTCTCAAATTATATAGCTCGTATGACCAACAATTGCAAGAGTAATCTCCAACGATGAAACTTTCACTATTGCCGCTCATTTCACTTTTCTCCCTCATATCTCTTCCAAGAACTTAAATTGATGGTTCCAATGAGTTTTCCTAGCTCACCTGAAGCTATCGCTGGAATCTCATTGAAAAATTACACCGAAAAGTCATATTGTAGGAAACGAGGTATATTAAATTAAAATAAAGGCATGGTAGAAGGATATCATCTGTACATATCTCATTTTTGTAATAAATATTATAAATGACCATGAAAAAGTATTCATAATAATTAATTTTATTTTACAAGAAGTTACATATTTTTAAAAACTATGCATCACTCATGTAAATAAAGATTATAAAGAATAATATTATAGAAGTAATTATATCACTATATAAATGGTTTGATATAGTTTATTCTAATGAAAAGATGGTCAAAGATGCTCTTTAGAAGTCATAAGAATTTAAAATTAAAATTAATCGATACATAATAATGGCTCATATAAATATGAATTATGTAGAGTGAGAAATTACTATTTTAGATATGGTAATAAATTTTCACATAAAAAAATCAAATAGTCATAATTAGAATTTAAATTTATTGAGAAACAATAATCTTTTGTTAAAAATTCTGCTGAATAACATTTGTTAAAATAAACAAATGGATATTAAGAAGTTGTTGGTTGTGAGAAATCATTCACTCCTTCCCTCCCTTCCCGCTCACTAACTGCGGCAATTCTATCTTTAGTGGTAGAAACATACTCCCACACCCAATGTTTTAGTGACAATAGATCTCCGTCCCTTTAAAATGTGTTGTCTATCACACGGAGGATAAAGATTGAGATCATCTCGGCCAATCCCATCAACTCCATCAAGCACAAGATGAGTGGGAAAAATGAACATTCTGGTGTCTCATCCGGGAAGAAAGCAAGAAATGATGATAGCAAGGGTAGCGGTAGTTGTAACAAGGAACCAAGCCACGACACCATTACTACCCATATGCCCCGTGAGATAAAAGAAGAGGAGACATATGATAAAAGTAGGAGTGGCTATAGCTTAGGGTTTCCTCCACCGATATCGACAATTGGGAAGGCGGGGAGGCCTAAAGTGCAACTCAAGTCATTCAGGGATGATGGGAGGCTTGTGTTTAAAATGGTTAAAGCTCCGAAGCAGCACTTTTTGCAGGCTACAAGGGAGAATGGAAGATTGATGCTCCACTTGGTCGATGACGATGAAACGCAAGAGGGTAGTTCTATAAGTGCAGAGGAGGAGACTAATCTAACAGGAAAAGAAGATAACTAAGAGAGTAACTTCAGATATATTATGGAAATTTTTTACTCTTAGGTTATTTCCTCCTGATGATTTAGGCACTCAATAAATATTGATCACTTATAATGTTTACTATTCATCATGCAACTTTTCCTTCACATCAGTTATGTTATTTGTTTGTCAATATTGATCATTTAAGAGTATTTACCATTAATCATACAATTTTGCCTTCACATTAATAATGTCAATTGTTTATCATCTTTATTGAGTATACTATTACGATTAGTGGGGTTTAGCAGCGTGTGAACCTTGCTCAATCATCCATTTTAAGTAAATTGTATTATATCACAAAATTATACTCTTAAATATATATAAATTTTATTTATGTATATAAATATATACACACTGGAGACCTACATACCTCATTTTTATCTAAAGTTCGCCGAAAAGTTCACTGGAGACTCGCCGGAGACTTGTTGGGCAGTTCACTGGAACCCTCACCAATGAAGTTCTCCAATCAGCAGCAATATTGGTACCAATCGAAAGCTCTTTTCATCAAAAATTTAAAAATCATATTTGTCCCAATTTTTAGAGCTCACATGTGCCTAATTTTACTCAAAAAGATAACTTATGCGAAACTACTAAGTTTGGATTTTTAACTCGGTGGCAACCAACGACAGCCAATTTCTCTCAACCCAAGTACCAGTAGATAGCTCTCATCGAGGAGAAGCCATAGGTACTAAGTTTCTCAAATTATATAGCTCGTATGACCAGCAATTGCAAGAGTAATCTCCAACGATGAAACTTTCACTACTGCCGCTCATTTCACTTTTCTCCCTCATATCTCTTCCAAGAACTTAAATTGATGGTTCCTGTGAGATTTGTATTTTTGCATTAGGGGTAATCTTGTAATAAAATAATATGGTCTTATTTGTAAAAATTACACGGATTTTTGAAGTATATAATTTTGATATAAAAATTATACCATCAGATAGAATTTTTGATAAGGAATCCAACGGCGCAAACGGATCGTAATTTGGACGTCGTTTGATTGGTCAAATCCTTGAATCAAGGATTGATCCAAATGGACGGACGAGATTAAATCACGTAAATGGACGGCCCAGATTAGATTTCATTAAACCAATAGATGAAGCGGGTTAGCAGGTTAGTGATAAGCGGGTTCAGTAATGAAACCCGACCCTTTACCAAACCCATTTAACTTAACTTCTTCTTCTTCCTCTCCCACCCGCGACACTCTCTCTTCTCCCCTGCTCCTTCTTCGCGCAGTAGCGATGACGGAGCATTTTGGCGATGACGGTTGGAGGTCTTCCCGGATGAATTTTTCCGTGAAATTTCAGACACAACTTCAGGTGAGCTAGTAGAATACATTTGAACCATCATTTGCAAGTTTTGGTGGAGATTTGAGGGAGAAAAGAGGAGAGAAATAGGGGGCAGCGAAAGTTCGTCGCCGGACATTCCGGCCACGGAACTTCGCAAACTTAGTACCTATGGCTTCTCCTCGACGAGAGCTTTCCATTGGTACCAGAGTTGAGGGCTGTTGGCCGCCGGTTGGCCGCCGGCGAGCTAAAAACCCAAAATTAGGGTTTTTGCCCAAATTGATTTAAATGGTAAAATTGATCGCGTGTTAGCTGTAAAAATTGGGGAAATTTATTTTTTAGAATCCTCATAAAGAGAGCTTTCGATTGGTTCCTATATTGGGGCTGATCGAAGAACTTCGCCGGCGAGGGTTCCGGCGAACTTTCCGGCGAACTTGAGATAAAAATTAGGGTGATTATAGGGATCATTTTAAGAGTATTGGTGAAGACGAATTTGTAAAATTATTATTAGATTGAGAATTAAAATTCGTTGAAATATTCATAGGAAAATTGATAAGCAAGCACGAGGATACGAACGCTCGCGATACGAATTAAAACGTGCTTATGACGTTAGGATCAGGTGAGTGTTTATTCTCTGGGCAGAATAGATGGGATAGTTCTCAATATTTAGTACAGGAGAACTATAGTCCCTTTGATTATTTATATTTGATATCCTTTGGCTCTCCTGCTAGTTAGTATTATCCTGATTATGATCATGAATGAGTTATGAGTAATCCTTGATATCCATGTTTGATACTCTTGTTATTTGATTTATTTTAAGCATTATACTATGCTTCTGTTGACTCCTGATCTAGCATATGCATCTGTTTAATTTTTCGTGATACTATTTCACTTGAAAATGCATATGACTAGCATGATATTATACTGGATAGTGCTATAGGCACTTTTCACTGCAGTGATAGGTTATTACACTATTAGCACTCCCATGGGCCACCTATGAGGAGGGCCGTGGGACGATAGAGCTTGAGGTCAGGATGGGAGGTTGGGATACTCCTGACTGGTTTTTACTCTAGATTAGCTATGGATACTAGGTAGCTACATCCAGTGGGTAACCCAGGGGGAAAGGGGGCTTTGTTTATCTATTCTTGCACTTCTATTATGATCTGGGTACCCTATGATTCATGATTCCTCCCCTGAGGTGACAGTTGTCTGCAGCAACTGTATTTTGATTATGCCAGCCCCGGATATAGTCTCGTGTGATTCTTGATTACTCATTTTGATTGGCTATTGCACGCGAATAGTCATATGATTCTATTCTTGAGACTTTATTATTTTATGTTCTCGATTTTACATTGTTTTCTATTCAACTCATTGAGTACGGCGTTACTCACCCTGTAGGGGAACTAATTTTTATTTTTCAGGATCACAGCAGGAGAGAGAGTGATAGATATCACAGTGTATAGCCAGATACCTGATTTCTTTTGAAAGGTAGGACAGTTCTACCTTCGTTTTGTGGGTATAGAGATCCACTGGTTAGGTACTTTGTATAATCTTGGGCATGTACCCATTTTGATTGTAAATTACTTGTTTATAAGTGTATGCCACTGTAATAAAGATTTGGTTTTAATAATATATGCTTTTAGAGTTATATTGATCTGTTATCTAGGTTCTCTCCTTCCATAAATAAAGGGGATATACATAAGGTACGCTTAGTGGGTTCCCATATAGTTTCGGGAGTAAACGGGGCTATATGTGGAGTTCACTGCGGTCTGCCACGTGCCCTAGGGGAAGGTACGGGGCGTGACAGATTTTGGTGGTATCAGAGCAGGTTCATACTAGAGCATATGTATATCCTGACAAGATCATTTGAGAACCTGGGTATATTAAGATACCATTTACATAAACTTTTTAGAAATAATTCATTTTTGAATATAAGAAATCCAGTGGATCTCAATTAAGGATCAGTCTAGTGGCCCTAGGATATATGTCGTATACGTAACATTAATGGTAATATTCGTGCAGGATATTCAGAATGCAGCCAGAGCATAGTCATTCAGGTGATGAGGCATCACATGGACAGGATGGTTCCTCTGCCTCCCATGCAGTACCAGTAGAGGGTGGCCCGGCTGCACTACCTGTTGCAGGAGGAGTCACTCTGACGGATGAGCAGTTTCAAACACTCCTTAGAGCGATTCAGACTCAGACTGCACCGGTACTGGCTCCCGTTCCACCAGTGTAGGCACTCGTTGTTGCTTCTCAGACTGATTTACTAAAGTAGATCAAGATAGCTCGACAATTAGGCTGTTACAGTTTTAAGGGATCTAGAGACCCAGAAATAGCTCACAAATGGTTACAGAAAGTTTCAAAGACTGCTAGAGACATGAGATTGACAGGCGCAGACACTATCAGACTGGCAGCTCAGCTATTGGAGGGTGATGCACAGGTTTGGTGGGAGTCCCTTAGTGCTAGTGGAGCTTTACCTACTGCCTGGAAAAGATTTATAGATATCTTCAACAGGGAATAATACACTAGCTTTTATAAGGATCAGAAGAGAGAAGAATTCTTTGTACTACGACAGGATCATAAGTTAGTATTGGAGTTTGATACTGAGTTACGGGCTTTATCAGTATTTATCCCAGAGTATGCTCGAGATACTGAGTATATGCGTAGCAGATTTAGAAAGGGACTGAATACAGAGATTAGAAGGTTATTGGTTACTTCTACCACTGTCAGTTATCATGAATTAGTGCAGATGGCTGTGGAGATTGAGCAGTTATCCCCAACACCTTCTAAGGATAAGGAGATTTTCGTAGGAAAGGGAAAATCAAGATTTTTCAGTCCTATATTCCAGAGTAAAAGTACGATAGTGAAAGGATCGCAAAGAATGGGAGAATCATCTGGTAGTGCTTCTAGATCACAGGCTTACCCTCGAGCTTTACCCATTCCAGATTCTGAGTCTCAAGTCCGTCCTATGACTAGAGATACTTGCAGAAATTGTGGTAAGAATCATTCTGGAATCTGCAGAGCTCCCTTGAGATGTTTCTATTGTCATCAGCCAGGGCATTATCGTAGTAACTGCCCAAGACTACAACAAAGAGGTGACAGTAGAAGTAGTGGGATGCCCAGACCAGTACCAAGTGGTAGGGGATCGACCACTCAGGATAGACAACCATCTGGGGCAGTAAGAAGCTATAAAGCAGATCAAGGAAGCAGTGTTAGAGGGACACAAGGTGGTTATGGGATTCCACCTCGAGTGCAGACCATGATCTTTGCCAGTTCGGATAAGGAAGCTGAGGCCAATCCAGACCTGATCACAGGTACTTTATAGCTTTTTCAGCATACTGCTAGAGTACTTATTGATAGTGGTTCTCATAGATCTTATATTAATCCTGAGTTTGCACAGTTTAGTGACAAACCCTTAGTTCCTTTGAAACCTGAACTTGTCGTATGCACCCCTCTAGGAGAACAACTTCTTGGAAATACGATTTATAAAGACTATGAGATTATGTTGGGGGATACTATATTACTAGCAGATTTAATCCCCTTAGATATGATAGATCTTGACTTAATATTGGGGATAGATTGGTTAGCCCGACATAAAGCCACAGTCAACTATTTTACTAAAGAAGTGATATTCTTAAGGAAGGGAATATCTGAGTTACATTTTACCGGAAATCGTCGGATCGTACCGACTTGTGTAATATCAGCGCTACGAGCTTGAAAATTAATAAGGAAAGGATGTGTAGCCTATTCAGCTCATATAATAGACACATCCACCTCTGGAACCAAGTTGGAAGAGATATCGGTGGTGCGTGAATTCCCCGACGTATTCCCAGAGGAGTTACCAGGTGTACCACCTGATAGGGAAGTTGATTTCTTTATTGAACTGCAACTAGGAACTCACCCTATCACGATTCAACCATATAGAATGGCACCTGCAGAACTCAGTGAATTGAAGGTACAGTTACAAGAATTATTAGATAAAGGATTTATCAGAGCAAGTACCTCACCTTTGGGAGCACCGGTATTATTTGTAAAGAAGAAGGATGATACCTTAAGATTATGCATTGATTATAGACAATTAAATAAAGTGACTATCATGAATAAATATCCTTTGCCGAGAATTGACGATCTTTTTGACCAACTACAAGGAGCTAAGGTATTTTCAAAGAATGATCTCAGGTCGGGGTATCATCAATTGAGAATCAAAGAATCAGATATACCTAAGACTGCCTTCAGGACCAGATATGGACACTATGAGTTTGTAGTAACGCCTTTTGGGTTAACGAATGCCCCAGCTGTATTTATGGATCTAATGAATAGGGTATTCCATCCATATCTGGATAAATTTGTGATCGTATTTATTGTTGATATTCTGATATATTCACCTAGAGAAAATGAACATGCTGAACATCTGAGAATTGTGTTACAGACACTGCGAGAAAAGAAACTGTATGCAAAATTCTCCAAATGTGAGTTTTGGTTGGAAGAAGTGAAATTCTTGGGACATACCGTATCAGGAAAAGGTATTATGGTTGATTCAAGTAAAGTAGAAGCAATTCTGAAATGGGAACGACCCAAGAATGTTACAGAAATCCGTAGTTTCTTAGGTTTAGCTGGATACTACAGAAGATTCATTGAGGGATTTTCTAAAATAGCTGGACCACTTACCAGACTCACACGAAAGGAAGTGAAATTTTATTGGGATAAAGAATGTGAAAAGAGTTTTCAAAAACTCAAAGATTGTCTTACTTCTGCTCCAGTTCTGACATTACCGAAGCCTAATGAAGATTATACAGTATATAGTTATGCTTCCAGAAAAGGACTAGGATGTGTATTGATGCAGGAAGGAAAAGTTATTGCTTATGCATCACGTCAGTTAAGGAGGCATGAATTAAATTATCCTACCCATGATTTGGAACTGGCAGCAGTAGTTTTTACATTAAAGATATGACGACACTATTTATACGGAGTTCGATGCCATATTTTTACCGACCATCAGAGCTTAAAATATATTATGACTCAGAAAGAGCTAAATTTGAGACAGAGAAGATGGTTGGAGTTAATAAAAGATTATGATCTAGTAATTGAGTATCATCTAGGAAAAGCTAATGTGGTTGCAGATGCATTGAGTAGAAAATCAGTTACGTTATCTAGTATCTCAACCACTACCTTACCTCAGCATACAGAATTGAAATCTTTGGGCGTTCAGCTAGATTATGATAAATCTAGTGAGATACTAGCTACATTTATTGTGCGACCCACACTTCACGAAGAAATTCAGGTTTTGCAAAGCTCAGACGAGGAACTGAGTAAAGTATTTCAAAGAGTACGAACAGAAGAAAATATTGAGTTCAGGATGAGGGACGATGGATTATTAGTATATCGAGACAGAGTCTGTGTCCCGAATAAAGCTGAACTCAGGAAGGCTATTCTGGAGGAAGCTCATTCCTCGGCATATGCAATGCACCCGGAAAATATAAAAATGTATCGCACAATAAAAGGAAGTTATTGGTGGCCAGACATGAAGAAAGATATTGCAGATTATGTAGCTAAGTATCATATATGTCAAAAAGTTAAAGCTGAGCACCAAAGACGGGCAGGAAAGCTACAAACATTGTCAATTCCTGAATGGAAATGGGAACATATCACAATGGATTTTGTGATAGGATTACCTCGCACGTCAAGTAATCATAATACAATATAGGTAATTGTGGATAGACATTGGCCAAAGATGCATGAAGCTTTGGGGACAACATTACAGTTTAGCATAGCTTTTCTCCCCAAACCGATGACCAATCAGAAAGAACAATTCAAACCTTGGAAGATATGTTAAGGGCTTGTGTAATTGAATTCCGGGAAAGTTGGGATCAGTACTTACCGTTGATTGAATTTGCTTACAATAATAGTTACCAGGCTAGCATCGGAATGCCACCCTATGAAGCTTTATATGGGAGAAAGTGCAGAACACCGTTATGTTGGGATGAAGTTAGAGAAAGAAAGATAGAGGGAAATGAATTGATTGAAACTACGATAGAAAAGATTAAGATTATCAAGGAAAGATTAAAAGTAGCCCAGGATAGACAGAAAAGTTATGCAGATAACCGAAGAAGAGAATTGGAGTTTCAACCTGGGGATATGGTTTACCTGAAAGTAGCTCCATGGAAAGGAATTATACGGTTTGGAAACACAGGCAAGTTGAATCCTAGATATGTTGGACCATTCAGAATCATTAATAGAGTTGGTCCTGTAGCTTACAGATTGGAGTTACCTCAGGAGATGGCGAGAATACACGATGTATTTCATGTATTGATGCTGAGGAAATGTATTTTGGACCCTGAACGAGTACTAGAAACACCCCCGATAGAGCTTGCAGATAACTTAAGCTATAAGATACAACCTGTGCAAATCCTAGAACGGAAGAAGAAAATTTTAAGAAATACGGATGTATGGATGATTAAGGTGTTGTGGAGAAGTGCACAAGTAGAAGAAGTCACTTGGGAATCTGAAGAGTACATGAAGAGGAAGTATCCTCAACTGTTTCAAGTGACGATTTAAACTAAATTTTGAGGATAAAATTTCTTTAAGGGGGGTAGGATGTGAGATTTGTATTTTTGCATTAGGGGTAATCTTGTAATAAAATAATATGAAGGTCTTATTTGTAAAAATTACATGGATTTTTGAAGTATATAATTTTGATATGAAAATTATACCATCAGATAGGATTTTTGATAAGGAATCCAACGGCGCAAACGGATCGTAATTTGGACGTCGTTTGATTGGTCAAATCCTTGAATCAAAGATTGATCCAAATGGACGGACGAGATTAAATCACGTAAATGGACGGCCTAGAATAGATTTCATTAAACCAATAGATGAAGCGGGTTAGCGGGTTAGTGATAAGCGGGTTCAGTAATGAAACCCAACCCGTTACCAAACCCATTTAACTTAACTTCTTCTTCTTCCTCTCCCACCCGCGACACTCTCTCTCCTCCCCTGCTTCTTCTTCGCGCGGCAGCGATGACAGAGCATTTTGGCGACGACGGTTGCAGGTCTTCACGGACGAATTTTTCTGTGAAATTTCAGACACAACTTCAGGTGAGCTAGGAGAACACATTTGAACTATCATTTGCAAGTTTTGGTGGAGATTTGAGGGAGAAAAGACGAGAGAAGTAGGGGGCGGTGAAAGTTCGTCGCCGGAGCTTGCCGGCCATTCCGGCCACGGAACTTCGCAAACTTGGTACCTATGCCTTCTCCTCGATGAGAGCTTTCGATAGATACCAGAGTTGAGGGCTGTTGGCTGCCGATTGGCCGCCGGCGAGCTAAAAACCCAAAATTAGGGTTTTCACCCAAATTGATTTAAATGGTAAAATTGATCGCGTGTGAGCTGTAAAAATTGGGTCAAATATGTTTTTTAGAATCCTCATAAAGAGAGCTTTCGATTGGTACCTATATTGGGGCTGATCGAAGAACTTCGCCAGCGAGGGTTCCGGCAAACTTTCCGGCGAACTTGAGATAAAAATTAGGGTGATTCTAGGGATCATTTTAAGAGTATTGGTGAAGACGGATTTGTAAAATTATTATTAGATTGAGAATTAAAATTCGTTGAAATATTCATAGGAAAATTAATAAGCAAGCACGAGGATACGAACACTCGCGATACGAATTAAAACGTGCTTATGACGTTAGGATCAGGTGAGTGTTTATTCTCTGGGCAGAATAGACGGGATAGTTTTCAATATTTAGTCTAGGAGAACTATAGTCCCTTTGATTATTTATATTTGATATCCTTTGGCTCTCCTGCTAGTTAGTATTATCCTAATTATGATCATGAATGAGTTATCAGTAATCCTTGATATCCATGTTTGATACTCTTGTTATTTGATTCATTTTAAGCATTATACTATGCTTCTGTTGACTCCTGATCTAGCATATGCATCTGTTTAATTTTTCGTGATACTATTTCACTTGAAAATGCGTATGACTAGCATGATATTATACTGGATAGTGCTATAGGCACTTTTCACTGCAGTGTTAGGTTATTACACTATTAGCACTCCCATGGGCCACCTATGAGGAGGGGCATGGGACGATAGTGCTCGAGGTCAGGATGGGAGGTTGGGATACTCCTGACTGGTTTTTACTCTGGATTAGCTATGGATACTAGGTAGCGACATCCAGTGGGCAAGCCAGGGGGAAAGGGAGCTTTGTTTATCTATTCTTGCACTTCTATTATGATCTGGGTACCTTATAATTCATGATTCCTCCCCCTGAGGTGACAGTTGTCTGCAGCAACTGTATTTTGATTATGCCAGCCCCGGATATAGTCTCGTGTGATTCTTGATTACTCATTTTGATTGGCTATTGCACACGAATAGTCATATGATTCTATTCTTGAGACTTTATTATTTTATATTCTCGATTTTACATTGTTTTCTATTCAACTCACTGAGTACGGCATTACTCACCCCGTAGGGGAACTCATTTTTATTTTTCAGGATCACAGCAGGAGAGAGACTGATAGATATCACAGTGTATAGTCAGGCACCTGATTTCTTTTGAAAGGTAGGACAGTTCTACCTTTGTTTTGTGCGTATAGAGATCCACTGGCTAGGTACTTTGTATAACCTTGGGCATGTACCCATTTTGATTGTAAATTACTTGTATATAAGTGTATGCCACTGTAGTAAAGATTTGGTTTTAATAATATATGCTTTTAGAGTTATATTGATATATTATCCAGGTTCTCTCTTTCCATAAACAGAGGGGATATACATCAGGTACGCTTAGTGGGTTCCCATATAGTTTCGGGAGTAAACGGGGCTATATGTGGAGTTCACTGCGGTCTGCCACGTGCCCTAAGGGAAGGTATGGGACGTGGCAGTTCCAATGAGTTTTCCAAGCTCACCAGAAGCTATCGCTGGAATCTCATTGAAAAATTCCACCAGAAACTCATCTTCTAGGAAACGAGGTAAATTATATTAAAATAAAGGCATGGTAAAAGGATATCATCTATATATATCTAATTTTTGTAATAAATATTATAAATTACCATGAAAAATTATTCATAATAATTAATTTTTTTTACAAGAAGTTACATATTTTTAAAAACTATGCATCACTCATGTAAATAAAAATTATAAAGAATAATATTATAGAAGTTATTACATGAGTATATAAATGGTTTGATATAGTTTATTCTAATGAAAAGATGGTCAAAGGTGCTCTTTAGAAGTCATAAGAAATTACAATTAAAATTAATCGATACATAATAATGGCTCATATAAATATGAATTATGTAGAGTGAGAAATTCTTATTTTAGATATGGTAATAAATTTTCACATAAAAAATCAAATAATCCTAATTAGTATTTAAATTTGTTGAGAAACAATCATCTTTTGTCAAAAACTCCGCTGAATAACATTTGTTAAAATGAACAAATGGATATTAAGAAGCTGTTGGTTTTGAGAAATCATTCACTCCTTCCCTCCCTTCCCGCTCAGTAACTGCGGCAATTCTATCTTTAGTGGTAGAAACATACTCCCACACCCAATGTTTTAGTGACAATAGATCTTCGTCCCTTTAAAATGTGTTGTCTATCAACACGGAGGATAAAGATTGAGATCATCTCGGCCAATCCCATCAACTCCATCAACCACAAGATGAGTGAGAAAAATGAACATTCTGGTGTCTCATCCGGGAAGCAAGCAAGAAAAGATGATAGCATGGGTAACGGTAGTCGTAACAAGGAACCAAGCCACGACACCATTACTACCCATATGCCCCGTGAGATAAAAGAAGGGGAGACATATGATAAAAGTAGGAGTGGTTATAGCTTAGGGTTTCCTCCATCGATATCGACAATTGGGAAGGCGGGGAGGCCTAAAGTGCAACTCAAGTCATTCAGGGATGATGGGAGGCTTGTGTTTAAAATGGTTGAAGCTCCGAAGCAGCAATTCTTGCAGGCTACAAGGGAGAATGGAAGATTGATGCTCCACTTGGTCGATGACGATGAAATGCAAGAGGGTAGTTCTATAAGTGCAGAGGAGGAGACTAATCTAACTAGAAAAGAAGATAACTAAGAGAGCAACTTCAGATATCATGGAAATTTTTTACTTTTAGGTTATTTCCTCCTGATGATTTAGGCACTCAATAAATATTGATCACTAATAGTGTTTACTATTAATCATGCAACTTTTCCTTCACATCAGTAATGTCATTTGTTTGTCAATATTGATCATTTAAGAGTATTTACCATTAATCATACGACTTTGCCTTCACATTAATAATGTTAATTGTTTATCATCTTTATTGAGTATACTATTACGATTAATGGGGTTTAGCAGCGAGTGAACCTTGCTCAATCATCCATTTTAAGTAAATTGTATTATATCTCAAAATAATACTCTTAAATATATATAAATTTTATTTATGTATATAAATATATATACACTGGAGACCTACATACCTCATTTTTATCTAATGTTCGCCGAAAAGTTCACTGGAGACCCGTCGGAGACTTGCTGGGCAGTTCGCTGGAACCTTCACCAATGAAGTTCTGCAATCAGCAGCAATATTGATACCAATCGAAAGCTCTTTTTATCAAAAATCCAAAAATCATATTTGTCCCAATTGTTAGAGCTCACATGTGCCTAATTTTACTCAAAAAGATAACTTATGCGAAACTCATAAGTTTGGATTTTTAATTCGCCGACAACTAACGACAGCCAATTTCTCTCAACCCAAGTACCAGTAGATAGCTCTCGTCGAGAAGAAGCCATAGGTACTAAGTTTCTCAAATTATATAGCTCGTATGACCAGCAATTGCAAGAGTAATCTCCAACGATGAAACTTTCACTGCTGCCACTCATTTCACTTTTCTCCCTCATATCTCTTCCAAGAACTTAAATTGATGGTTCCAATGAGTTTTCCTAGCTCACCTGAAGCTATCGCTGGAATCTCATTGAAAAATTCCACCGAAAAATCATCTTGTAGGAAACGAGGTAAATTATATTATAATTAAAGCATGGTAGAAGGATATCATCTGTACATATCTCATTTTTGTAATAAATATTATAAATGACCATGAAACATTATTCATAATAATTAATTTTTTTTTACAATAAGTTACATATTTTTAAAAACTATGCATCACTCATGTAAATAAAAATTATAAAGAATAATATTATAGAAGTTATTACATCAGTATATAAATGGTTTGATATAGTTTATTCTAATGAAAAGATAGTTAAAGGTGCTCTTTAGAAGTCATAAGAAATTAAAATTAAAATTAATCGATACATAATAATGGCTCATATAAATATGAATTATGTAGAGTGAGAAATTCCTATTTTAGATATGTTAATAAATTTTCACATAAAAAAATCAAATAATCCTAATTAGGATTTAAATTTGTTGAGAAACATTTGCTAAAATGAACAAATAGATATTAAGAAGCTGTTGGTTGTGAGAAATCATTCACTCCTTCCCTCCCTTCCCGCTCACTAACTGTGGCAATTCTATCTTTAGTGGTAGAAACATACTCCCACACCCAATGTTTTAGTGACAATAGATCTCCGTCCCTTTAAAATGTGTTGTCTATCAACATGGAGGATAAAGACTGAGATCATCTCGGCCAATCCCATCAACTCTATCAACCACAAGATGAGTGAGAAAAATGAACATTCTAGTGTCTCATCCGGGAAGAAAGCAAGAAAAGATGATAGCAAGGGTAGCGGTAGTCGTAACAAGGAACCAAGCCACGACATCATTACTACCCATATGCCCTGTGAGATAAAAGTAGGAGAGACATTGTAAACCCCTATCTTCAAAATTGTATTTTTTTCGTGCGGTCTCCTCGCATGCGTGTTTGATTCATGTCATGATCAATTATCATTTAGAATTATTTTGGTATTCTGCATTTTCCATATTTTATATTACACTACCTTGAAAAATATTTGGATCTATTGTGCAATTGTAGCTCATCTGACTTTACATCAAAAGGTTGCGTGTTCAATTCACATCGAGTTAAATTCTTGTTTTGATTTATTTTATTGTTCTAACTCTTTAAAATAGTACGAGTACCCCTCTGACTAGAGTAATTGGGCTCTATATAGGAGGATTACCAGGTCTTGGGTTCAAGTGTCACACCCCGACCCGCAGGACGATACGTGGCAACCGCCGTATGAGCCCGACAAGCCCATACAAGGCATAAATACAAATACTAAACTACATACACCCACATTTTCAAATAACATCTTAAATACAGTCCCGATATCTCCTAATACAAATCTAAGACCGGCATACGAAAACTCGTAACAGTAATCGTATACCTTCCGCGACGAACCCTCCGTCATCGATCTCGTCTCATGCATCGACACCTGCACACACATTGAACGCGGTGTGCTCAGCCTTGCGGCCTAATGCGAAATTACGGCTCTACCGAATAAGGAAATCAAAGGCTAGGAGGAGTATTCTAGGATGTCTTTGGTAATTAATCATCATCTTTCATGCCATTTCGTTTTAAACAATTTATATAAAAAATAGACAGCATAAACAAACAATTAAATAAATAATTAAATGTGTACATGTCACTAGATGTCATCCTAGTCATGTCTAGTGTCCATATCAATAGTATGTCACCTACGTTATAGTGAGACTTTTTAGGTTTCATAAACTCGGGCTGCCAGCCTACGCTTAATGACTACCCGGGCCGGGGGTATCAGTAAGCCCATCAGTGCCTTTCTGTCTCTACCTATGCCCGCCGCACTGATGTTGGCAGAGAGGACGGATGACCCAGAGTCCCTCTCCTGTTGTTTCACTAGTCGCCAACCATGCCTCCCCTAGCGAAACCGTCGTGCCCTTACATCCTCCCCGGATACCGTAGGGGTCACGACACCCATGTAGTACTACACACTGCCCGTAGACAGGGTCACCTCTCTTAAATATCATCGGCCACGGCTAGCCGGAATAACCACCCTAGGATCCGGACTACTCATCCGATCGTCTGCAGACGTCAAGGGTGATAGCCGTGCGGTCTACGGATCCACTGTCCAAGGCGTCGCATGTGGAATCACCTTCCCAGTCCAATAGTCGTCAACGTCTATCGAGATCGGCGTACATCCGCACGATGGGTTGTGGCCCTCGACTTCGTCGGTGCCAAGTCCATGGTAGGGTTCATCCTAGCTAACCATCTCAGGACTATCACGAGACCGCCTACAATGACACTCGCGCGGGTGAAGGTTTCGGGTAAGGACTTGCTCCATATTTCCAGTCTAACATGACCATGGAGTGTGTACAGTCCCTTACCCTACCAGCTCCCAGTATATGAGCTATGCATAACGTCGGGAGTGGTGCTCCCAGTGCTCCGCTATGCATCAACCTCGGGAGTGGCGCCTAACGGAAACATCACCGTTTGACCGCCGTCGGGACGTGGCGGTCAACCGGGGCATATGAAAAAAAGGCCCCTTTTTCTCTAAGTGGCGGTGACGTCGCCAAAGGTTCTAATATGTCGCATGTATTATCTATGTCCGCATGGTAGTTATTTAACATATCATACCGAAGCAATTTTGTATGCAAGACATGATTATAAAGCATGTTAGATACCTAGCAGATAAACATGTTAGATAAGATAACTATGCTAGCATGCATACAATTTAAATCTTATCAAACATTATGATTTATCATATTTAAGACATCCAAGAATTTTTCCTAAGAAACCCAGCGGGTATTCCCTAGCGTGAATAAATCCTACCAACGGAGAACCAACGCACCTGGGATAGCGATCTGCTTCTGGGAACCAAGTCGCGCGGAGAATATCACCCGCCGAGCTTCTCGGATCGCGTACCCACAATAATCCTATTTAATAAAACTTATTTAAAATAGATTTAATTTATTTCCCTTAAGATAAATAAATTAAAATCTATCAATTAAATAATTATTACATTAAATTAATCCTATGCATGTTTAGGATTAATCTCACCTAATGAATTATGAATTAATCATATTTTTGCATTTTAATCTAATAACTTCAATGAATTTTTATTCAATTTCTACTCATCAAACTCACCCATAACTTGACCCAAGTCATCCAGGAGCCCAAGTAGAACCCATAGAAATTTTTATTATTATTATTTTTTAATATTTTAATATTTTTTTATTATTTTAATATTATTTTATTATTATTTTATTTTTATTTATTTTAATGGTCAACGGTCAACGTTGACAGGTCAACGGTCAACGCTGACCGGGTCAGCGGTTGACTCGGTCAACGCTGACCGGGTCAGCGGTGGGCCCGGTCAACGCTGACTGGGTCGGCGGTGGGCCCGGTCAATGCTGACTGGGTCGGCGGTGGGCCCGGTCAATGGTTCGAGTTACTGTTCACCCGGTTCGGTTCGGTTCGGTTCGATTTGGTTCGGTTCGGGTCCGGTTCAGCTACATTAAATTCAATCTAATTTGACTCGAGCTCGAACCAGGTTCAACTTATTTGATTCGGCTCACCCAACCCAACTTGACTCGAACCCAAACTTAACTCAAACCCAACCGATTTAACCCCACTTGATTCGACCCAACCGTTTTCATTAAATAAATAATTTCTTATACACTAAGCTTAGTTAATTAACGTTAATCATGCTTTTAATTAAACTAAGCATATGTTAATACATCTTATTCTAATAACATATTATATTTACACTAATCATGCTTAACGTTTAACTAATCATGCTTAGCGTTTGTTAATCGCGATTAAGCCCTAATTAAGCACCTTCGCCGGATTAACTGTGCACCGCCGGAAAACTCAGCGCCGCCGCCGGAACCCTAGCCGCCACCTCACCGGAACTCGCGAAAATGAAGGCTAAACGGCCGGCGAGCTTCGTAGCTCCTCGCTCAACGCGGAGACAACGCCGATCTGCGAGAATGACGACCATCAGCGCCTAAACGGTGATCTTTCCGGCGTCGTCTCCGGCGAACTCATGGCGTCTCCACCGGAGGGTGAAAACCACCCCTTTTCATGGGGAAAACGCGGCTGCTCACCTCGCGGACGTCTAGAGAAGGAAAGGGCGGGGTTTGCGGTCGGCGAAGCGAGCGGATCGCGATTTGCAGCCGCCGCCGGTAGGGTTTGATCGCTCGAACAGGGGCGGCGAGCTCAGCTGCCCACCGAGGGGTCTTCGAACTCCACGAAGGCCCGTGGAGACGCGGAGACGGCCGGCGTCTCCAACCGCGGTGGAGGAGACGTCCGCCGAGGGATCTCGGGCGCTGGGCGACGACCGGACGGCAGCAGCTCCTCTGCTGCGGTGGTCGCGCGAACGGGAAGGGAAAAGGGCGTCGCCGAGTCGCCCTTTCCGCCGGGAGTAGCTCGCTGGGGGTGGACGAGGGCAGACGACCGTCGACGGCGACGTGCAGCGGTCGACGACGGAAGGCGGAGCGTCGGCACTGCTCAGTGCGGGAGAAGACGAAGCGGCGTTGCTTCGTCACGTGCTCGAGGGCGATGGCTCGAGTGGGAAGGGCGTTTGCTCTTCTCGCTCGCCCCATCTCGCCTCCTCGCCCGGTCCAAGCCGGTTCAGCTGGACCGGCCGGCTCTCCGGCCGGTTTACCTGAACAGGTCCTTTTTTTTTTTTTTGTGATGGGGGTTTACAAGTACTCCCCCCCTTAAAAATTTTGGTCCTCCAAAATAACACTTGAATATCCAAAAAGATATCCAACATCAACATATAAATTTCCAAAATTTTTGTACATCACACTCAAACACTCTCTCCCTCAAATAAGTGAGGTTGCTGGGCCCGCATGTGGGCCTCAGTCTCCCATGTAGCTTACTCGATATGAGCGTTCCTCCAGAGGACTTTTACTAGGGGGATAGACTTACCTCGAATCACCTTTACGCGCCGATCTATGATCTCAATAGCCCGCACCCCATAGCTCAAGTCCTCTCTCAGCTGAACTGGTGGTGCTGTGAGGACATGGGACGGATCTGAAATATACTTTCTCAACATGGATACATGGAAGACATCATGAATCTGCTCTAAGTCTGCAGGTAGTTCCAGTCGGTATGCCACCGGCCCGACTCTCTCAAGTACCTGGAAGGGTCCGATGTATCTAGGGTGTAGCTTCCCTTTCTTCTGAAAACGAAGGATGCCCTTCCAGGGGGATACCTTTAGAAAAACCATATCCCCGACTGCAAACTCTAGAGGCCTACGACGATTATCTGCATAGCTCTTCTGTCGGTCCTGAGCTGTCTTCAGTCTGCCTCGAATGACACTGACCTTGGCTACGGTTTCATCAATCAACTCTGTACCCGTCAGTACCCGTCAGTCGTCTCTCGCCTACCTCACTCCAACATAATGGAGTCCGACATTGTCTGCCATATAGAGCCTCATAGGGAGCCATACCAATGCTGGCCTGATAGCTATTATTATATGCAAATTCCACCAAAGGAAGGTGGGTATCCCAGCTACCAGTAAACTCGAGCACAGATGCTCTCAACATGTCCTCCAGCGTCTGTATGGTACGCTCTGACTGTCCATCAGTCTGTGGGTGAAATGCGGTGCTAAACCTCAATGATGTACCCAGCTCCCCCTGAAACTTCGGCCAGAACCTAGAAGTGAACCTAGGATCTCGGTCCGACATAATAGATATAGGTACTCCATGAAGGCGGACAATGTCGCTGATGTACAGCCTGGCTAACCTCTCCAATGTGTAAGAAATCTCAATCGGCAAGAAGTGGGCAGACTTTGTAAGTCGATCAACGATCACCCAGATAGCGTCATGGTGTCTCTGGGTGCGCGGCAACCCGACTACAAAGTCCATAGTGATGTGCTCCCACTTCCACTCCGGTATCGGAAGAGGCTGCAAGGTCTCTGCCGGCTTCTGATGTTCCGCCTTAACCTGCTGGCATACTAGGCATCGAGCTACAAACTCAGCTATGTCCCGCTTCATGCCCGACCACCAATACGTCTGTCGAATAGTACGATACATCTTCGTACTACCCCGATGCATAGCATAAGCGGAACTGTGTGCCTCCTCTAGAATCTGCCGTCGTAGATCCTCATCATGGGGTACGCAGATCCTGTCATTCAGCACCAGTATGCCGTCATCTCTGAGTCTGAACTCCTGACCCTGACCATCCTGTACTCTCCGGATCACCGTACTCAACTCAGAGTCTGTCCTCTGTAACTCGGCCAGCCGGTCTGATAAAGTGGGTCGCACAGTAAACTGTGCCAGTAACCCACCCTGAGAGTCACACTATAGCTCAACCCCCAGCAATCTCATGTCACGCAGCAAGGGTAAGTAGGCAGTGCGTATATACGCCAAAGTGACAGACGACTTTCTGCTCAAAGCATCTGCCACAACATTAGCCTTCCCCGGATGGTAGTCAATAATCAAGTCATAGTCCTTGATCAACTCCAACCAGCGGCGCTGCCTGAGGTTCAACTCCCTCTGGGTCAACAAGTACTGTAGGCTCTTATGGTCAGTGAAAATATGACACTTCTCCCCGTAAAGATAGTGTCGCCAAATCTTAAGAGCCAGAACAATAGCGGCTAACTCCAAATCATGAGTCGGATAATTTACCTCGTGCTTCTTCAACTGACGTGAAGCATAGGCAATTACCCGTCCGCCCTGCATAAGTACACAACCCAGCCCTTGCTTCGAAGCATCGCTGAATACCACATACTCTGTACCGCTGACTGGGAGGGTGAGTATCGGAGCAGTGGTTAAACGAGTCTTAAGCTCCTGGAAACTGAGCTCACACTCTGGGGTCCACTGAAACTTAATGTCCTTCCTAGTCAACTTGGTCATCGGCGCTGCAATACGTGAGAAATCCTACACAAACCACCGATAATATCCAGCTAATCCAAGGAAACTACGGACCTCTATGGGACTTTTAGGCTGCTCCCACTTAGTCACTGCCTCAATCTTAGTCGGATCGACCTGTATGCTCTCACTGGATATAATATGCCCCAGAAATCCAACCTGAGTCAGCCAAAACTCACATTTGGAAAACTTAGCATAAAGCTGACTATCTCTCAGTACCTGAAGGACAAGTCGGAGATGCCTCATATGCTCCTTCGAGCTCTTCGAATAGACAAGTATGTCATCAATGAAGACAATGACACACTTATCTAAATGTCTATGAAAAACCCGGTTCATCAAATCCATAAAGGCTGCGGGAGCATTAGTAAGTCCAAAAGACATGACTAGGAACTCATAATGTCCATACCGTGACCGAAATGCCGTCTTCGGAACATCCGAGTCCCTAATCTTTAACTGATGATACCCGGACCTCAAATCAATCTTCGAGAAAACCCGAGCTCCCTGTAACTGATCAAATAAGTCATCGATGCGGGGAAGCGGATACCTGTTCCTGATGGTGACCTTATTCAACTACTTGTAATAAATGCACATCCTCAAGGTCCCATCCTTTTTCTTCACAAATAGAACAGGTGCGCCCCAAGGGGAGACACTAGGTCGAATAAACTCCTTATCTACCAAGTCCTGTAACTGTAGCTTGAGTTCCTTCAACTCTGCCGGTGTCATACGATACGGGGGTCTAGAGATTGGCATCGTCCCAGGGGCGAGGTCGATGCAAAACTCTAACACCCGATCCGGGGGTAGGCCAGGTAATTCCTCTGGAAAAACATCTGGGAACTCGCGAACTACAGGAATATCTGCCATCTGGCTATCCGACTGGCTGCTATCCACTACGTGCGCAAGAAAACACTGATACCCTTTCCTGATGTACCTCTGCGCCATGAGAGTGGATATAATGGCAGTCGGCAGGACTCGACGATCCCCCTCGAATACCAGCTCCGGAGGTCCCGATCCAACGAAGGACACTGACTTTGTGAAGCAGCTCACCAGGGCTCTATGTGCTGTCAACCAGTCCATACCGAGAATCACATCGAAGTCTGCCATGTCCAGTGGAATCAGGTCCGCCTCAAGGGAAACCTCCTGAATCATAATGGGACATGACCGATACACCTGACTCCGTAAAATCTTCTCACCCAAGGGAGTATAGACAATCAACTCTGCCTCTAACGGAGTAAGAGGTATATCGGCTCGCCTGGCGAACTCCGAACTAATGAAAGACCGATGTGACCCGGTGTTAATAAGAATACGAGCCCATGCATCAAATAATCGCATATGTCCTATTCCACATCACACAAACAACACCGCGACAAGTTAAATTTAGTCTCACTTAACAAAAGATAAGTTTTAGTTCCAAAATCCAACACAACAACTTATCAAATGGAAAGACTAAATCTCCAAAATAGAAATTCTATTTAAAGGACGTCAGCATGGGAGGAGTTACCCGTGACTACATCGGGGTTGGCTTGGGCGTCGATGCCATCCAATGCATATATGCGCGTCTGGGTGCGCTGGGGCGGCCTCTGAGAGTGTGGGCCCGATCCGGTAGGAAATCCTCGGGTAGACCCCGTCATTGGTGCAGCCGGTGGGAACGGTGCAGGAGGACGACCACGACCCGCAGATGCCGGGTGGATGGCTGACTGCTGGGATCCACCCATCTGAATCCGCTGCGGACAGCTGGTCCGAATGTGCCCCTTCTGTCCGCACTGATAACAAGTGATCTCTCGTCACATCCCAGTGTGAGTCCGGCGGTAAATGGTACATGGGGCCAACTGTGATGCACGGTGTATCTGAGGGGCCCTATGTACTGACGGCTGGGGACGTGCCTGACTCGGCTGACCCCGCTGCTCAGTCCTCTGTATAAATCGGCTCCCCGATGGAGCCCCTCCTGCAGCCGAGGCCACTGAAGCTACCGAGCCAGTCTGTCTGTCCCTGAAGTCAACTCGACCCCTATGTGTCGCTGACCTCTTCTTCTTATGCCCCTCTCTCCGCATACGCGTCGTCTGGAGCATCCTCTCAGTCCACAGGGCTTTATCCACCAACTGCTGGAAAGCAGTGTAATCCAGTATTCCCACCCTAACACTAAGGTGGTCATCCAAGCCCTGAATAAAGCGCATCCGACGATACCTGTCGGATGAGATCGTGTCGGGTACCAGGGAGGCCAGCAAATTAAACTCGGCCACATACTCTGACACAGATCTGCCTCCCTGTCTACAGTCTAAGAACTCCTGTACCTTCAGATCATGCTGGAGCTCTGTATAGAAACGCTCGTGGAACTCATCCAGAAAGATGTCCCACGTCAGTCCTGTAGAATAGCGGGTCTCCAGCTCATCTCGTGAGGTCTCACCCTCCCCATCTACCAGATAGAGTGCCACTCCAAGTCGGTCTCTATCAGATAACTCCAAATCCGCAGTGATACGGCGGATGTTGTTAATCCAAGACCGGGCTGTCTGGGGGTCAGACGATCCAGAAAATGTAACACACCCCAGATGTCGAGCGTCTCTCACCCAAGCGACTATCGGCCTCGCAGCTCGGGTACTGAGCTCCGACGTAACAACTCCCCCAGGCGGGGTCTGGAAATCCGCTCGAGTATACGTCCCCTGTGCTCCTGTCGGAGGGGTAGCAACCGCTGTTGCAACCCTCACTGGATCTGACTCTGCACCACGGTTAGCTGGAGCAGGTACAACTGCTGGGGCAGGAGCCGTCCGGACCACCTGCGGAGCTGGTGGTACCACTGGTGCAGCAGGAGGCGGAGGAGGAGGTGCACTAGTCTGAGGTACCTCGGGCTCATGCTGTGCAGTGGGATTTAGAATGCTGACCATCGCGCTGGCCACCGCTGCTGCTATTATGTTCAGCTGTCCCTGAGCAACAGGTGCCTGCCCTGATGGCACTGTAGATGTAGTCCTCTGCCTCACGGTACGTCGAGAACTCGAGCTCCGACGTGTACCCAATGATGCCCCCTCTGGGACCATGGATATTGGTGCCCTGTCGGAATCTCCGGTAACACTCGCAGCTGGTACTGGTGCTAGCGGCGTTAACGGATCTGCCGCTAGACGGGAGGTGGCCGTCGAATGATCCTGGGGCTCCGCGAGCTTTCGGGGCCTCCCCCGTTTACGTCTGGGCGGTACTTCTGACATCTACATGAACAGGCTTCTGTCAGTTTATACGAAATAAAATTTCTACATAAGGTAAAACTCTTCTGGTACGCATAGTCACGATATAGGTAAACGATCGTACCACTAACTATCTAACTCGACAATCTAATATATCGGGACTGACTTCCTTATAATTAGGATTTGAAGTCGAAACCCCAAAATCCCAGGTTTATAAACCTAGGTTTTGATATCACCTAAATGCTCAGGTCTTTAAACCTAAGCTCTGATACCACTTAAGTTGTCACGCCCCGACCCGCAGGACGACACGTGGCAACCGCCGTATGAGCCCGACAAGCCCATACAAGGCATAAATACAAATACTAAACTACATACACCCACATTTTCAAATAACATCTTAAATACAGTCCCGATATCTCCTAATACAAATCTAAGACCGGCATACGAAAACTCGTAACAGCAATCGTATACCTTCCGCGACGAACCCTCCGTCATCGATCTCGTCTCGTGCATCGACACCTGCACACACATTGAACGCGGTGTGCTCAGCCTTACAGCCTAATGCGAAATTACGGCTCTACCGAATAAGGAAATCAAAGGCTAGGAGGAGTATTCTAGGATGTCTTTAGTAATTAATCATCATCTTTCATGCCATTTCGTTTTAAACAATTTATATAAAAAATAGACAGCATAAACAAACAATTAAATAAATAATTAAATGTGTACATGTCACTAGATGTCATCCTAGTCATGTCTAGTGTCCATATCAATAGTATGTCACCTACGTCATAGTGAGACTTTTTAGGTTTCATAAACTCGGGCTGCCAGCCTACGCTTAATGACTACCCGGGCCGGGGGTATCAGTAAGCCCATCAGTGCCTTTCTGTCTCTACCTATGCCCGCCGCACTAATGTTGGCAGAGAGGACGGATGACCCAGAGTCCCTCTCATGTTGTTTCACTAGTCGCCAACCATGCCTCCCCTAGCGAAACCGTCGTGCCCTTACATCCTCCCTGGATACCGTAGGGGTCACGACACCCATGTAGTACTACACACTGCCCGTAGACAGGGTCACCTCTCTTAAATATCATCGGCCACGGCTAGCCGGAATAACCACCCTAGGATCCGGACTACTCATCCGATCGTCTGCAGACGTCAAGGGTGATAGCCGTGCGGTCTACGGATCCACTGTCCAAGGCGTCGCACGTGGAATCACCTTCCCAGTCCAATAGCCGTCAACGTCTATCGAGATCGGCGCACATCCGCACGATGGGTTGTGGCCTCGACTTCGTCGGTGCCAAGTCCATGGTAGGGTTCATCCTAGCTAACCATCTCAGGACTATCACGAGGCCGCCTACAACGACACTCGCGCGGGTGAAGGTTTCGGGTAAGGACTTGCTCCATATTTCCAGTCTAACATGACCATGGAGTATGTACAGTCCCTTACCCTACCAGCTCCCAGTATATGAGCTATGCATAACGTCGGGAGTGGTGCTCCCAGTGCTCCGCTATGCATCAACCTCGGGAGTGGCGCCTAACGGAAACATCACCGTTTGACCACCGTCGGGACGCGGCGGTCAACCGGGGCATATGGAAAAAAGGCCCCTTTTTCTCTAAGTGGCGGTGACGTCGCCAAAGGTTCTAACATGTCGCATGTATTATCTATGTCCGCATGGTAGTTATTTAACATATCATACCGAAGCAATTTAGCATGCAAGACATGATTATAAAGCATGTTAGATACCTAGCAGATAAACATGTTAGATAAGATAACTATGCTAGCATGCATACAATTTAAATCTTATCAAACATTATGATTTATCATATTTAAGACATCCAAGAATTTTTCCTAAGAAACCCCAGCGGGTATTCCCTAGCGTGAATAAATCCTACCAACGGAGAACCAACGCACCTAGGATAGCGATCTGCTTCTGAGAACCAAGTCGCGCGGAGAATATCACCCGCCGAGCTTCTCGGATCGCGTACCCACAATAATCCTATTTAATAAAATTTATTTAAAATAGATTTAATTTATTTCCCTTAAGATAAATAAATTAAAATCTATCAATTAAATAATTATTACATTAAATTAATCCTATGCATGTTTAGGATTAATCTCACCTAATGAATTATGAATTAATCATATTTTTGCATTTTTATCTAATAACTTCAATGAATTTTTATTCAATTTATACTCATCAAACTCACCCATAACTTGGCCCAAGTCATCCAAGAGCCCAAGTAGAACCCATAGAAATTTTTATTATTTTTTTTGATTTTTTTGATTTTTTTAATATTTTAATATTATTTTATTATTTTAATATTATTTTAATATTTTAATATTATTTTATTTTTATTTATTTTTTCTGACCTGGTCAACGGTCAACGTTGACTGGTCAACGCCGACTCGGTCAGCAGTGGGCCCAGTCAACGCTGACTGGGTCGGCGGTGGGCCCGGTCAATGCTGACTGGGTCGGCGGTGGCCCCGGTCAATGCTGACTGGGTCGGATGTTGACTCGGTCAACGGTTCGAGTTACTGTTCACCCGGTTCGGTTCGGTTCGGTTCGATTTGGTTCGGTTCGGGTCCGGTTCAGCTAAATTAAATTCAATCTAATTTGACTCGAGCTCGAACCAGGTTCAACTTATTTGATTCGGCTCACCCAACCCAACTTGACTCGAACCCAAACTTAACTCAAACCCAACCGATTTAACCCCACTTGATTCGACCCAACCGTTTTCATTAAATAAATAATTTCTTATACACTAAGCTTAGTTAATTAACGCTAATCATGCTTTTAATTAAACTAAGCATACGTTAATACATCTTATTCTAATAACATATTATATTTACACTAATCATGCTTAACGTTTAACTAATCATGCTTAGCGTTCGCTAATCGCGATTAAGCCCTAATTAAGCACCTTCGCCGGATTAACTGTGCACCGTCGGAAAACTCAGCGCCGCCGCCGGAACCCTAGCCGCCACCTCGCCGGAACTCCCGAAAACGAAGGCTAAACGGCCGGCGAGCTTCGTAGCTCCTCGCTCCACGCGGAGACTACGCGGATCTGCGAGAATGACGACCATCAGCGCCTAAACGGCGATCTTTCCGGCGTCGTCTCCGGCGAACTCACGGCGTCTCCACCGGAGGGTGAAAACCACCCCTTTTCATGGGGAAAACGTGGCTGCTCACCTCGCGGACGTCTGGAGTAGGAAAGGGCGGGGTTTGCGGCCGGCGAAGCGAGCGGATCGCGATTTGCAGCCGCCGCCGGTAGGGTTCGATCGCTCGAACAGGGGCGGCGAGCTCAGCTGCCCGCCGAGGGGTCTTTGAACTCCACGAAGGCCCGTGGAGACGCGGAGATGGCCGGCGTCTCCAACCGCGGCGGAGGAGACGTCCGCCGAGGGATCTCGGGCGCTGGGCGACGACTGGACGGCAGCAGCTCCTCTACTGCGGTGGTCGCGCGAACGGGAAGGGAAAAGGGCGTCGCCGAGTCGCCCTTTCCGCCGGGAGTAGCTCGCTGGGGGTGGACGAGGGCAGACGACCGTCGACGGCGGAAGGCGGAGCGTCGGCGCTGCTCGGTGACTCATTAAGTTCTAAAAATAAACTATTTAAAATAGTAAAGCACTCAAAATCAAAATGGTACAATTCCAATTTTAATTTATTTTGGTGTTCTACTTTCTCTGAATTGTATTTTACACTGCATAAAAAATAAATGGATTTATGGAACAATGGTAGCACGTTCGATTTTAGATTTGAAGGTTGTGTCTTTGATTTATGTCGGGTTCAACTCTTGTTTTTATTTTGTTTTCATGTTCAAATTTTTTCGAATTTTATTTTACACTTCCTAGAAAAATAATTGTATTTATGGGGCAATGATAATGCATCTCACTCAAAATCAGAATGTTGCATATTTGATTATCGTTACGATCAATTCTTATTTGATTTATTTTGGTACTCTAATTTTTTTAAAATTTATATTATACTACATAGAAAAATAACTTGGCTTCAATTCTTATCTTGATTATTTTTGGTATTTTACTTTTTCTAAAATGGATCCAAAGTTCAATGGTATTGCTTTTGACCCTAGATTAGAAGGTTGTGTTTGATTCATATGTAGGGTTCAATTCTCTTTTTTATTTATTCTGGTGTTCTAATTTTTTTGAATTTTATATGACACTTCAAAGAGAAATAAAAGGATTTTTGGCGTAATGGTAACATTTTTAACTATAGATTAGAAGGTTGTGTTTTATTTATGTTAGGTTGAATTCTTATTGTTTGACTCCAGATAAAAAGATTGTATGTTCCATTCACGTTGGCTTTAATTTGTTTTAATTTGTTTTGGTATTCTAATTTTTTAAATTTTATATTATAATACATGGAAAAATAATTAGATGCGTGACACAATAGTAGCGCCTTTGACTCTAGGGCATAAGGTTTAATGTTTGATTTGGGTTCAATTTTTGTTTTAATTTATTTTGGTATTCTTGTGTTTCCCCATTGTATAATACACTATATAAAAATATGATGGGATCTGTGGCGCAATGGTTGTATCAGGTTCAATTCTTATTTTGAAATATTTTGGTGTTCTACATTCACGTCACGTTCAATTCTCATTTTAAATTATTTTAGGTTCAATTCATATTTTGATTTATTTTAGTATTCTAATTTTTTCAAATTTTATATTACACTAAATAAAAAAATGATGGGATTTGTGGTGCAATGGTAGCGTGTCTCACTCCAGATTAGAAAGTTACGTGTTCAATTCTCATTTTGAATTATTTTGGTGTTCTACATTTAGGTCAAGTTCAATTCTCATTTTAAATTATTTCAAGTTTAATTATTATTTTGATTTAATTTGGTATTCTACTTTTTTTCAAATTTTATATTACACTAAATAAAAAATCGATGGATTTGTGGCGCAATGGTAGCTTGTCTCACTCTAAATTAGAAGGTTGCGTGTTTGATTCATATCAGGTTTAATTCTCATTTTGAATTATTTTGGTATTCTACATTCACGTCAGTTTCAATTCTCATTTTAAATTATTTCAGGTTCAATTCCCATTTTGATTTATTTTGGTGTTCTACATTCATGTCAAGTTCAATTTTCATTTTAAATTATTTCATGTTCAATTCTTATTTTGATTTATTTTGGTATTCTGAGTTTTTTAATTTTATATTACACTAAATAAAAAAATGATGGGATCTGTAGCGCAATGGTAGCGCATCTAACTCCAGATCAAAAGTTTGCGTGTTCGTTTCACGTCAGGCTCAATTCTCATTTTGAATTATTTTGGTGTTCTACATTCATGTGAGGTTTAATTCTCATTTAAAATTATTTCAGGTTTAATTCTCATTTTGATTTATTTTGGTATTTACATTCACGTCAGGTTCAATTCTTATTTAAATTATTTCAAGTTCAATTCTTATTTTGATTTATTTTGGTATTCTACTTTTTTCAAATTTTATATTACACTAAATAAAAAATTGATGGGATTTGAGGTGCAATGGTAGCATGTCTCACTCTAGATCAGAAGGTTGCATGTTCGATTCACATTAGGTTCAATTCTCATTATGAATTATTTTGGTTATCTACATTCATGTTAGGTTCAATTCTCATTATGAATTATTTTGATGTTCTACATTCACCTCAGGTTCAATTCTCATTTTAAATTATTGAATTATTTTGATGTTCTACATTCACGACACGTTCAATTCTTATTTTGATTTATTTTGATGGAATTTGACGTGCAATGGTAGCATGTCTCACTCCAGATCAAAAGGTTGCATGTTCGATTCACGTCAGGCTCAATTCTCATTTTGAATTATTTTGGTGTTCTACATTCATGTGAGGTTCAATTCTCATTTTAAATTATTTCAGGTTTAATTCTCATTTTGATTTATTTTGGTATTTACATTCACGTCAGGTTCAATTCTTATTTTAAATTATTTCAAGTTCAATTCTTATTTTGATTTATTTTGGTATTCTGCTTTTTTCAAATTTTTTATTACACTAAATAAAAAATTGATGGGATTTGAGGTGCAATGGTAGCATGTCTCACTACAGATTAGAAGGTTGCATGTTCGATTCACATCAGGTTCAATTCTCATGTTGAATTATTTTGATGTTCTACATTTACCTCAGGTTCAATTCTCATGTTGACATGAGAATTATTTTGATGTTCTACATTCACGACACGTTCAATTCTTATTTTGACGCAATGGTAGTGCATCTGACTGCAGATCGGAAGATTGTGTGTTTGAATCGTTCAATTCTCATTTTGTATTATTTTGGTGTTCTACATTTTCCAAATTTTAATAATTTGGTGATTTTTACATCTTTTAAATTTTAAATATGTGGTGCAAAAGTAATGCGCTTGACTTTAAATCAAATGATAGGATTTGTGGTGCAATGGTAGCTTGTCTGATTCCAGATCAGAAGGTTGCGCGTTCAATTCACGTTATGTTCAATTCTCATTTTAAATTATTTTGGTGTTCTACATGTTCAATTCTCATTTTGAATTATTTTGGTGTTCTATATTCGGTTCTATTCTCATTTTGTATTATTTTTGTGTTCTACATTTTCTAAATTTTAATATTTTGATGATTTATATATTTTTTAAAATATAATTTATTGTGCAATGGTAAAGCATTTGACTTCAAATCAAATGATTGTATTTGTAGCGCAATGGTTGCACATCTGACTCCAGATTAGAAGGTTGTGTGTTCAATACATGTTAGGTTCAATTCTAATTTTGAATTATTTTGGTGTTCTACATTCACGTCATGTTCAATTCTCATTTTAAATTATTTCAGGTTCAATTCTTATTTTGATTTATTTTGGTATTCTATGTTTTGCAACTTTTATATTACACTAAATGAAAAAATGATGGGATTTGTGGTGCAATGGTAGTGTGTCTCACTCTAGATTAGAAGGTTGCATGTTCGATTCACGTTAAGTTCAATTTTCATTTTGAATTATTTTTCTGTTCTACATTCACGTCAGGTTTTATTCTCATTTTAAATTATTTCTAGTTCAATTCTTATTTTGTTATTCTACGTTTTTCAACTTTTATTTTACATTAAATGAAAAAATGATGGGATCTATGGTGCAATGGTAGCGCGTCTGACTCCAGATCAGAAGGTTGCATGTTTGATTCATGTCATGTTCAATTCTCATTTTGAATTATTTTGTGTTTTGCATTCCCGTCAAGTTGAATTCTCATTTTAAATTATTTTAGGTTCAATTCTCATTTTGATTTATTTTGGTGTTCTACATTCATGTGAGGTTCAATTTTCATTTTAAATTATTTCAAGTTCAATTCTTATTTTGATTTATTTTGATATTCTAAGTTTTTTAAATTTTATATTACACTAAATAAAATAATGATCTGATCTATAGTGCAATGCTAGTGCATCTGACTCCAGATCGAAAGGTTGCGTGTTCGATTCATGTCAAGTTCAATTTTCATTTTGAATTATTTAGGTGTTCTACATTCATATCAGGTTCAATTCTAATTTTAAATTATTTCAAGTTCAATTCATATTTTGATTTATTTTGTTATTCTACTTTTTTCAAATTTTATAATACACTAAATGAAAAAATGATGGGATTTGTGGCCCAATGGTAGCGCATCTGACTCTAGATCAGAAGGTTGCGTGTTTGATTCACGTCAGGTTCAATTTTCATTTTGAATTATTTGTAGAACCGTTTAATTCTCATTTTGACTTATTTTGTTATTATACTTTTTCAAATATATATTACACTAAATAAAAAAATGATGTTTGGGTACGTAGCTCTGATGATGAAGTGTTCACTTAGCATGTGAGAGGCATAAGGATTGATACTCTGTATTTTTAAAGTATTTTGAACTTTGTTTTTTCATTTCAGTACTCGCTTAGCAAGGTAGAGGCACGAGGGTCTCAGAGTAAGACAAATTATGTTTAGGGTGTAGCTCAAACGATAGAGAGGTCGCTAATTATACGGGAAGCAAAAGGATCAATACCATTTGATAAAGAGCCACGAGGATTGTTTACTATTATCACCAATGTGTGGAGAATAAGATAGTTGATGTTTAAGTATGTAGCTTAGATGATAAACCTCTCATTTGTATTCTTATTTCAAAAATATTTTTTTGATAAGATTCTAATTATAAATGTTTATGATATTTGGAGTCTCGGAATAACTATTTTGATATTAGGAGGTATAGCTCAAATGTTAGAGTGCTTACTTAGCATATGAGAGTAATGGCGATCCCCTATATATCCATTATTAGTTAAACTTTTTTTATTTTAGTATATAATTAATATTTTTAGACATCTCTTGGATGGTAGAAGAGTGCTTAAATTTATATGGGAGGTACGGGGATTAGTAACATTTATTTCTATTGTGAGTTAAATTTTAAATTTTTATTTCAGTGATACTACTAAAGTTGCAGAATAACAAAGATTAATCTTTAGGGATGTAGCTTAGATGATAGAATACTGGGTTCACATGCATTAGGCACGAGGATCAATTTTTCGCATCTCTAACATGAGTTATGGTAAAGTGCTTCCATTATATATGGGAGGAATGTTGATTGATATATCTTATTTCTAATATGTGTTATTTATATTTTTATTTGAGTGATTTTTTTTAATAAGACTGAATGCTATAAGATATTTAGGTGATGTTCTTTTAATAGAGCTATATAGATATCTTGAATTAACTGGTTTAGGGATGTAGCTCAAATGGTAGAGTGTTTGCTTAGCATGCGAGATGCATGGGAATTGATACCCTCCATCTTCAAAGCATTTTGAACTTTGCCTTTTCATTTTAGTACTCGCTTAGCATGCGAGAATAGTTATCGTTTGTTTCACATCGCATACGAGGGGTATGGGGATAGATACCGTACATCTCCGAACTAAATTTAAACTTTGTAATTCTATTTACATCTCTAATATAAGTTAGGCTTTGAATTTCATTTTTAGTAATGCTCTTTTAATATGAATTTGATAAAAACTGGGACAGTTAAGTTTTAGGGATATTGCTCGGATGATACATTAACACTATTTTAATAAAATTTTGATAAGAATATTAAGGATTTAGCTTAGCTAGGATAATATTGCTCTTTTAATTTGACTTTAAAATAAATTTTAGGATTGTAGCTTAGATGGTAAAGTGCCCGCATAGCATATGAGCTATATGGCCATCTCGGACTAAGTTAATTGATATTTATGGATGTAGCTTAGATGGAAGAGCGCTTGCTTAGCATGTGAGAGGCACGGGTATCAATACCCCGCATATCTAAAGTATTTTGTCAGTCTCATTCTATAAATTTTGCTCCTTATAACTTATTTGATAACATCAATAGTAATGTCAACTCACCTTCTATAAAGGGTATTTGAGCATCACTACAATATCATGTGCTACAAGTTATAAGGAAGCAAATATAATAAAAATGAATATCTCAAAGAGAACCAGTATTCTAAGCTAAACATAAGACAACAAACTCTCTTATTTTTTCTTTATCCAGCCTAGTAAAAATTACTGTCTTGATATGTCGAAGAAGGACCACTTCATCTCTTACTTGTTGCTTAAATAATCTCAAGTTTCTCTCTTTCCAAATGTGATATACAAACTCTACTATCACCACCTGCATAAGCTGTCCTTGCAATGTTCTCCTTTTAGCTATTCTAGCAGCTATATTAATTGTGATTTCCCATGTAGTTTGTCTTAAAACTTCTTCATTCTATTTCAACAAATCACTCCATATAGTCTTGCTATATTTACATTCATTCAACAAATGTTCTAAGGTTTCTATTGCAGTTAGAGATAGCTGACATTCTCCTTCTATTTGCATGCCCTACTTGAGTAGTTTATCTGCAGTCATTAATTTTTCATGCAAAGCAAGCCATAGAATGAAGGTAGCTCTAGGTCTAGCTGTAGAATCACATATCAAACTTGTCCAATTTTTCTTTGGCAATGTACCCACCAATATATTGTAAATTGCACTGATTGTGGTTTTTCTAGTTAGTATTATTGCCAGTCGGGGATGGTATTGTAATACCTCTCTACTCATCATCACTTTCTTTAACATCCAGCTTGTTTGTTTGGGTAGAGTCATAGTATGAATATTTTTATTTTTTATATAATAAGTGTGTACCCATTTGATCCATAATTTATCTTTCTTCATCTGCATATCCCAAAAGAGCTTGAAGATGGCTGCCTTATTCCATAAGTCTAGTCTTAGTAAGTTAAGTCTTCCGGCTGACTTTGGTGTGCAAACTTTATTCTAAACTACCAAGGTCTTCTTACTAGTCTCAACTGATCTTGTCCATAAGAATGTCCTGCAAACTGCATCCATCATTTTGATTATTTTTTTGGGCAATATGAATAATTGTGACCAATAGCTTTGCACTCCAAATAATACTGACTTTATAAGTTGAACTCTTCCTGCATATGTTAGCAACTTGGCAGTCCAACTTTTAAGTCTAACCATCATTTTGTCAAGCAGTACTTTACATTTTGAATTTTTAGTTTCTTAGGAGCCAAAGGTACTCCTAGATACTTGAATGGTTAAGAGCTCTCTCTATAGCTAAGTATATGTAATATTCTGTCTTTTCTTTCAGCAGGTACTCCTCTAAAGTAAATACTATTCTTAAGTGCATTAGCTTTCAAACCTGATGCCTTTGAGAATTTAAGAAATGCCTCATGTAGGAGCTTGATAGATTTCTCATCTCCTCTAGAAAACATAAGTAAATCATCTGCAAAACAAAGGTGAGTAATAGATAATTTTGCACATTTGGGATGATATTTAAGGTTTTTCTTATTTCCTAGCTCCCTCATACATCTACTCAAGTATTCCATCACAAGGACAAAGATATAAGGTGATAGAGGGTCACCTTGTCTTAATCCTCTTTTTACTTGAAAATGTATCATTTTCTTACCATTTATTAGAATGGTATAATGTACTGATTTGATACAAGTCATCACCCATTGAATGAATCTAGGATAAATCCCAATTCTACGAGCATTTATTCCACACATATCTATTCTACTAAATCATAAGCCTTTTGTAGATCTACCTTGATCATGCATCTAGGGGATATTATTTTCCTGATATATCCTTTAATGAGTTCATGACTTAATATGATATTATCTGCAATCACTCTTCCTGGTACAAAGGCTGATTGAGCTTCACTAACTAGTTCACCAATCACTCCTTTAAGTCTATTCACCAAGATCTTAGCAATAATCTTGTATAAAATTGCACAACAAGCAATTGGTCTTAGGTCCTTAACAGTTTCTGGATTTGGTACCTTGGGTATGAGTGTAACTAGAGTAGAGTTTATAGCTTTCAACATTTTTCCTGTCATGAAGAACTCTTGTATTGCTACACATATATCATGCTTTAGCACAGGTCATGCTTTTTTAAAAAATAATGCACCAAATCCATCAATTCCCGGAGCCTTATCATCATTTATGTCAAATAAAGCCTGATTGATCTCTGCTTCTGAGACAGCTGCACATAGACTTGAGAAATGATGGTGCTGAACTAGTCTACCAAGTCTAACTGTCATTTTATCCACCATAGGAAGTTCATATTCTGCATTGCCCATTAAACCTTTATAAAAGTCAACTATTTCTGCACTGATCTTATCATGAGTAGTTAATCTCTCCCCATCTCTACTATATAGGATATTAAGAGTTTTGGCATCATTCCTTGCTTTTGCATAGACAAAAAAGAATTTAGAGTTTGAATCACCTAAAGAAATCAAATAAGCTCTAGACTTTTGCCTCAATATACTTTCCTCTACTCTATCCCATTTCTCTAATTCCATTAAGGCATATTTCTCTTGCACATGCAAATTAGCTAGTAAATGAGTGTCTTGCAATTATCTTTGGATACTTTTCAAATTATTTCTAGCTTTGCCTGCCTTAAGTTTTGCTTGACTGAAATTTTTCTTGAATAGTTCTTTCATTGCACCTTTCATGAGTTTAAGTCTTTGCCATACTTTGTACATCTCAAAGCCCTCAATTTATGTACTCTAAATAGCTGCAACAGTAGGGAGAAATTCAATGTGATTAGCTATTATATTCAAAAATTTGAAATTTGGTATGCCTCTATTAGTAGTAGTACCAACATCAAGTTTTAATGGAGAATGATATGAGATTATTACTTCTCCTATCTCTACCACCACTGCTCCATTATTTTCCATCCAATCTTTATTTCCAAATACTCTATCTATCTTACTCTATATTCCTATCACTCCCTTCTTGTTTGTTGCTCCATGTGTAATATCCTCCAATAGTTGTTAGCTCAGTAAGCTGGAGGTTCTCTATAGTAGCATTAAAGTCTCTTGTTTCATGTTAAGTGATAATAATAATAATATTTTAATAAAATAATAAAAGTAAAATAAAATAGCAAAGAGAATAAAAAATAGATAATAATATTTATCATATGGAATTAGTAAAAAAATAAATAAATAAATATATATATTTAAATAAATAGAAAATATAAATTAAATAAAAAAAGAAAAAGAAAAAAACTAAAACCGTCTCTTCACGTGCTTCGCACGTGCAGCGAGTCAGGGCTAGTCGACTTGGCCGAGTCGGTCGACAGGTCACCAACTAATCGACAGGGTATTAAACCCTCGCCGAAGCAGAGGGTGCGGCGACAGTGGTCTGAGGGTTACGGTGCAGCGGCTTCCACGCACCACCGGCGGTCGTTGTCTTCGATAGAGGAGGAAGCTGGCGAGCTGGGGCCTCATCTACAAATATGGCTAAGCGTTATAGCAGCCCAGCGAGCCACGGTTGTGTGGGAGGCAGTGAGCGGACGGAGAATAGAGGAGTCCCCCTGTTCCCACTATGAACGCCGGCGAGGGGCTCGGCGAGCTCTTTCTCCCACCGTGGCGAGCTCTCCGGGGTCGACTCGCCTCTCTTGGTGTTGGTTTTGAGTGGAGGCCACAGCGAGGAAGCATGAGGTCAGTGGAGAACAGGAAGGGGACGGTGGAGCACAGGACGTCTCTGTCCCGTTCAAATTCACTGGCGCAAGGGCGCGTCGAACACTCTTCCTTCCACGGTGAGTTCTCTGGAAGCGAGTAGGCTCAGGTGGAGACAATATTGAGCGGCGACCGCGGCACGCGGGCGCAACTGGGAGCAACATCTATCGGGCAGCCGAGGAAGAGAGATGCTAGCGACCGTGGGAGGTGTTTCGAGCCCCACCGATGGGCGATTAGGTGGCGGGAGGGCTGAGGAATACCTAGAGGAGGTAGGCACGTGTTTCCGGCGAGGTTGCAGCGGCGATAGATGGGGTGAGGGCAGACACGGCGGCAGGTGCTTGGCGGAATTCGAGCCGAGGGTGAGCGGGGAAGAAGATCGAAGCACGTGCGGCGATTCAGCTTCCTGCGGGTCAAGCTGGTATGACCCGGTTCGGCTGCAGGTTGGCTAGTTTTCGCAGTTTTAAGACCGATTCGAGTCAGTTCAACATTGCTAGAGCTTTGTTGGTAAGTTTTGAATCTTAAGAAATTTATTTAGAATTTTTAACATATTTTAGGAGCGGTTTTCAAATTATTTTAGGATGGGTTCAGGGTTTTGAGTGCGTTAAAAAAGTCAGAAAAATCTAAAATATATTATGATGCTATGTTATGATTAAACATATTTTCTATGATTTAATTAGAAATTTTAAAGATTATTATAATTTAATTTTTGATTTAATTGAGATAATTTGGGTCAATTTAGGGTTTAAATGAATTAATTGTATGTTATATACATGAAGTAATATTTTGATAGGTGTTATGACATCTAAGTTGCATTAATTGGAATTAAAATAATGTATTTGTAATTATTACCCAATTAATAAATTTAGGATATTATAAATTGAGGAAATTAGATTAATTAGATTTTTATAGATTAATGAGATTGAATAATTTATAATTTTATCAATTTATAATGTGATAAAATTTAGGAAATTAATTTATTTAGATTTTTTAATTAATGTAATTGGATAAATTGGGATTTTGTGAATTTAATTAATGTAATTAATTTTTTTCAAAATTATTAAAAAAAAATTAGGATTAATTAAGGTGATATATATTGATTAAGATTTTTGGGTATAATTAAATTGTTAAACTAAATATCATTTTAATTATGTTTGATTGTGATTGTTAATATGATGGATGGTTGGTTGATTATAAGAAATTAAATAAAATAAAGAAAATGATATGAGGATGTGAGTAGAAGGGTAGATAGAAAATCTTTATTTGAATTGTATGATTTATGGTTGTTAGATGTATTTATTTTATCTTAGGAAAATTGACTGCTGTGCTGTTGCTTGACAAACTACGGCCAAACTATGATTTGTGTTAGAGTAAGAAGGAGTTACTGTGCTTGATTGTTTGATTGATTGCTTTTAAGAATCACAGTCAAGCTATGAATTCTTATTTAAAACTGCTTTGAGACTCAGGTGAGGATTTATGGTTTCAAATTTATTTGGCCTACTACAGATGCTGAGTCCTAAGGGTCGTTGTTAATTATTGTACATGCTGATAAGTTATATGTCTACTTTGTTGCATATTTAATTAGCATATGGTTTATTAGAAGTATACATGTTAGTTTACATATGATGCTATTATATGCATGCTCTTGATATGAGTTTGAAAGTTATACCACGCGTGTATATGTATTATGCTGTTATATGCATGTTCTTGATGTTTATACTCATATTATGTTATTATTGATATGTTCATGTTGCTATAGATGTAGAGACACTTACCGAGAACATGGAACGTGATGACATGTGACATAACTAGAGACACTTTAGGTACATGTTGTGATTATACCTAGAGTGATCTTATCTGATATTTAACCGAGAACTTTTGGACATCTTAAGGTCATAGTAACCTAGGAGATGACATTAGGTTCTTGGTTGGATATGCTACCAACGTATGGTGAGGAGCCATGTGCTAGCCAAGATAGAAATGCACGCTCTGTTGACTTAGCCTCAAATACTTTGGTGTAGCCTCAAATAGTACGTTGTATTTAAAGGACCTGATTAAAATAATAATAATAATAATAATTTGAATATATATTTAAAGTCTACAATTTATTCATTGTTAATACGGCGGTTGCCACGTGCCCAAAAGTGGATCTCGGGCGTGACCATATCCTTCTACCTTGCCTTTATTTCAAAATAATTTACCTTATTTCCTACATACCGATTACATATACATATCAAAGAATAGAAGAATGAAACAGTTAGTGTGATCCAACTTCTCCCTCAAGTTTAGTCTCCTGAGCCAGTGAATGAAAGAAAAACGACAATCATGATGACCTCCACACTACTTTAAAGCAACAGATGAGATATCTCTTTAACTTCATCAAAAAATTTAGTGTATACATATATTTATTTATTTATTTGTATATATATATATATTTTTGGAGACTCGCATTCAAATCTAAAATTCGTTAATGAAGGTTAAGAAGCTAAAAAGTATAACAAATACTATGTCATGTCTGCAGCTTGTTCAGCAACGTAGCAACCACCATATGAATTTATAAAAATTAATATGAGGTTAAATAAAATATAAAACATAAATTGTGAGTTTTAAAAATTCACTAGAAACTTCTCCATGTAAAGGAATGGTCTAACAATATATGTTCGAACGAGCAGCAATTATATCAAGAGCATATCACATAATAAAATTTTAAGAAAACATACGAATATTTAAAGAAATAAATTCTAAAAGTCTAAATATGTAGGAAAACTTTTCTAAGTTTTCAGTCTGAAGAACTATCTCCTAGGGCTGCCTATCTATGCCTAACGTAAGCTGTGGCGGGGGACCAACATAAACTCGTTAGTGCCAGAATAAGTCTCTACTTAGGCCCGTCGCACTGACGTTGGCGGAGAAGGTGGGTGACCGCGGTTCCTTCTCCTTCCAGTCTCACGAACCATTTACTAGATGGTGCTCCGAGGCTTTCGCTTCGTACGTCTCCTATAAATGCTAAATATGACACACCATGCAGCACTACACTTCTACTTCACAGCAGGGTCACCTACTAATATATACTCATGCCCTGACCTGTCCAGACTACCTCCCAAGCCTGCAGGACTCAGTTGGGGAATGTCAGCGTCAACAGACACCTTAGTCCTTAGGTATAGCAACTGAATTGAGCTTCCCGGCTCCCAGCTCTTTAGTTTCGGATATATGCCATGGGGATATTTGGGTCATTGGCAAGAACCCCATTGTTGGTACTCACCAAATGCTAAAGGATGGGTCTGGTGATGCCTCCGCTACCAATCATTAGACTAACACAAATGGTACTCATCATTTATGAGAATAATATTATGTTATATAGACCTATATTATTTTTAGAAGTTCAAGTCCCTAGGAAGTTAAGGTCCATGCCTCTAGGTGTTCTAACTAGTTTAGGATATCGTATAACTGTGTCACCTAACTAGTTTATTTGTCACCTAGCAAGTTCATAATATCCTCTTTGTGTTCTATATTTTTCCTAGTATCATGCACTTTTAGAATCTGAGAACACAAGCATATGAAATAAGATAACATTTACATGTCATCTGCAGTTAAATCATATTTAATAAAGTAATAATTAAATATACATTACGGACAATATAAAATTTATTAACAATGGCCCACTTGGAAGCTCTACTACAACGGCTGTAAACTAGCTGAAACAACAACGCACTTGAGCTTTTTGAGTTTGCAATTTAATAGATCCACGGCTCTACCGTATTTAATCATCGTCATTGCAGAACGTTTCCCTATCAATTTTCAAGCATATTTAAAATGTTAATACTAATGAAATCAAGTATTTGCTCCTTTTTTCTTATTTCCTATTTGGTATCATGGAAATTCGTGTTTCAGTATTCATTGTTTAATACTACTCAAGTACATGACCAAGGACACATTGAATGAAAGACATGGTAAATTTGTTTATCACCTTAAGAAAGAAAGTATTTAAGAAAATATTAATTAAATACTAAAATGAAAAAAATTAACTAATAATGGATATATAGGGTATCGATCGCCATTACTCTCATATGCTAAGTAAGCACTCTAACATTTGAGCTATACCTCCTATTATCAAAATAGTTATTCTGAGACTCCAAATATCATAAACATTTATAATTAGAATCTTATCAAAAGAAGATTTTTGAAATAAGAATACAAATGAGAGGTTTATCATCTAAGCTACATACTCAAACATCAACTATCTTATTCTCCACACATTGGTGATAATAGTAAACAATCCTCGTGGCTCTTTATCAAATGGTATTGATCCTTTTGCTTCCTGTATAATTAGCGACCTCTCTATCGTTTGAGCTACACCCTAAACATAATTTGTCTTACTCTGAGACCCTCGTGCCTCTACCTTGCTAAGCGAGTACTGAAATGAAAAAATAAAGTTCAAAATACTTTAAAAATACAGAGTATCGATCCTTATGCCTCTCACATGCTAAGTGAACACTTCATCATCTGAGCTACATACCCAAACATCAATTCACTTAGTTTGAGAAATCCATACAGCTCGTATTAAAAGAAAATCACCTAAATATCTTATAGTGTTCAGTCTTATTAAAAGAACATCACTAAAATAAAAATATATAGTTTATCACATACTAGAAATAAGAGGTAACGATCTGCATTCCTCTTGTATATAGTGGAAATACTTTACATAACTCATATTAGAGATGCAACATATCAATCCCAATGCCTCTAGCATACGAAGAAAGTGCTCTAATATATAAGCTACATCCCTAAATATTAATTATTATTATTCTGAGACTTAAATAGTGTATTACATTTTTAACAAAGCCTTATTAAAAGAACATCATTGAAATAAAAATCCAAAATTTTACTTATAATAGAAATAAAGGTTATCTATCCCTTTGCCTCCCATATGTAATTGAAGCACTGTACCATCTAAGATACATCCACAAATAATGGTTATATCAAATACAATTTTTGCTAAAGTCTAATTTATAAAGCATTACTAAAATAAAAAAAAGTTTAACTAATAATGGATATATCAAGTATTGATGCCCATTCCTCTCTCATGGTAAAGTGAGTACTCTACCATTCAAGTTGCACCTACTAACATCAAGATAGTTATTCCGAGTCTCCAAATATTGTATACGTTTGTAACCAAAATCTTACTAAAAGAAAATTACTGAAATAAAAAAGAGAGTTCTATTATCAAAGCTATCTTATTCGCCTCACATTGGAGATACAGGGAAACGATCCTTGTGCATCTTTAACAAATGTATCAATCCCTTTGCTTCTTGTATAAACAGCAACCTCTCTACCATTTGGCTACATTATAAAACAATATTTGTCTTACCTTGAGACCCCATTCCTCTATCATGCTAAGCGAGTACTAAAACGAAAGTGCAAAGTTCAAAATACTTTAAAGAAGCAAAGTATCGATCTCCATGCCTCTGGTATGCTAAGCGAGTACTAAAATGAAAATGCAAAGTTCAAAATACTATAGAGATGCAAACTATCGATCCCCGTCCCTTTGGCATGTTAAGCGAGCACTCTACCTTCGGAGCTACGTCCCCAAACATCAATTCATTTAGTCTGAGATAGCCGTACAACTCGAATACTGTGTGGGTGTTGTACCAACTAACCTACAACACTAAAATTCATATCAAAATTGAATTAAAAGAGTAATATTATACCATCTAAGGTAAATCACCAATATTCTTATCAAAGTCTATGAAGAGAGCGTTAATGTACCATCCGAGCAACATTCCAAAATTTAACTTTTCCAATTTTTTATATTAAAGTTATATTAAAAGTGCATTACTAAAAAAGAAATTCAAAGCCTAACTCGTATTAGAGATGTAAATAGAATGACAAAGTTTAACACAGTTTGGATATACAGGGTTTATGTTGGTCCCCCGCCACAGCTTACATTAAGCATAGATAGGCAGCACTAGGAGATAGTTATTCAGACTGAAAACTTAGAAAAGTTTTCCTACAGTGAATTTTTAAAACTCACAATTGACATGACGTTGCTATCTCCCCCACTTCCTTCTCATTTCCCTATGAGACACTCTCTCTTTTCTCTCAATATAGTGCATATAATGTGATAAGGTAGAGAATTGAACAAGGGTGTGCACTAGGAAAGTTATTGAGAATTCCATATGACTAATGATAATATTTTGATGTTAAGTTGAAAGATGATTTAGGCAATCAATAAATATTGATCATTAATATTGTTTACTATTAATCATGCAACTTTGCCTTCACATCAGTAATATCATTTGTTTGTCAATATTGATCATTTAAGAGTATTTACCATTAATCATACAACTTTGCCTTCACATCAATAATGTCAATTGTTTATAATCTTTATTGAGTATACTATTACGATTAGTGGGGTTTAGCAACGTGTGAACGTTGCTCAATCATCCATTTTAAGTAAATTGTATTATATCTCAAAATAATACTCTTAAATATATATAAATTTTATTTATGTATATAAATATATATACTCTACATATCTCATTTTTATCTAAAGTTCGCCGAAAAGTTCACTGGAGACCCGCCGGAGACTTGTTGGGCAGTTTGCTGGAACCCTCACCAACGAAGTTCTCCAATCAGCAGCAATATTGGTACCAATCGAAAGCTCTTTTCATCAAAAATCCTAAAATCATATTTGTCCTAATTGTTAGAGCTCATATATGCCTAATTTTAGTAAAAAAGATAACTTAAGCGAAATTCCAAAGTTTGGATTTTTAACTCGCCGACAACCAAGCGAAATTCCAAAGTTTGGATTTTTAACTCGCCGGCAACCAATGACAGCTAATTTCTCTCAACCCAAGTACCAGTAGATAGCTCTCGTCGAGGAGAAGCCATAGGTACTAAGTTTCTCAAATTATATAGCTCGTATGACCAGCAATTGCAAGAGTAATCTCCAACGATGAAACTTTCACTGCTGCTGCTCATTTCACTTTTCTCCCTCATATCTCTTCCAATAACTTAAATTGATGGTTCCAATGAGTTATCCTAGCTCACCTAAACCTATCGCTGGAATCTCATTGAAAAATTCCACCGAAAAGTCATCTTGTAGGAAACGAGATAAATTATATTAAAATAAAGGCATGGTAGAAGGATATCATCTGTACATATCTCATTTTTATAATAAATATTATAAATAACCATGAAAAATTATTCATAATAATTAATTTTATTTTACAAGAAGTTATATATTTTTAAAAACTATGCATCACTCATGTAAATAAAAATTATAAAGAATAATATTATAGAAGTAATTACATCAGTATATAAATGGTTTGATACAGTTTATTCTGATGAAAAGATGGTCAAAGGTGCTCTTTAGAAGTCATAAGAATTTCAAATTAAAATTAATCGATACATAATAATGGCTCATATAAATATGAATTATGTAGAGTGAGAAATTCCTATTTTAGATATGGTAATAAATTTTCACATAGAAAAAGCAAATAATCCAAATTAGGATTTAAATTTGTTGAGAAACAATAATCTTTTATCCAAAACTCCGCTGAATAACATTTGTTAAAATGAATAAATGGATATTAAGAAGCTGTTGGTTTTGAGAAATCATTCACTCCTTCCCTCCCTTCCCGCTCAGTAACTACGGCAATTCTATCTTTAGCGGTAGAAGCATACTCCCAAACCCAATAATTTAGTGACAATAGATCTCCGTCCCTTTAAAATGTGTTGTCTATCAATACGGAGGATAAAGACTGAGATCATCTCGGCCAATCCCATCAACTCCATCAACCACAAGATGAGTGGGAAAAATGAACATTCTGGTATCTCATCCGGGAAGCAAGCAAGAAATGATGATAGCAAGGGTAGCGGTAGTCGTAATAAGGAACCAAGCCATGACACCATTACTACCCATATGCCCCGTGAGATAAAAGATGGGGAGGCATATGATAAAAGTAGGAGTGGCTATAGCTTTGAGTTTCCTCCACCGATATCGACAATTGGGAAGGCGGGGAGGCCTAAAGTGCAACTCAAGTCATTCAGGGATGATGGGAGGATGGTGTTTAAAATGGTTAAATCTTCGAAGCAGCAATTCTTGCATGCTACAAGGGAGAATGGAAGATTGATGCTCCGCTTGGTCGATGACGATGAAACGCAAGAGGGTAGTTCTATAAGTGCAGAGGAGGAGACTAATCTAACTGGAAAAGAAGATAACTAACAGAGCAACTTCAGATATCATGGAAATTTTTTACTTATAAGTTATTTCCTCCTGATGATTTAGGCAATCAATAAATATTGATCATTAATAGTGTTTACTATTAATTATGCAACTTTGCCTTCGCATCAGTAATGTCATTTGTTTGTCAATATTGATCATTTAAGAGTATTTACCATTAATCATACAACTTTGCCTTCACATCAATAATGTCAATTGTTTATAATCTTTATTGAGTATACTATTACGATTAGTGGGATTTAGCAGCGTGTAAACGTTGCTCAATCATCCATTTTAAGTAAATTGTATTATATCTCAAAATAATACTCTTAAATATATATAAATTTTATTTATGTATATAAATATATATACTCTACATATCTCATTTTTATCTAAAGTTCGCCGAAAAGTTCACTGGAGACCCGCCGGAGACTTGTTGGGCAGTTTGCTGGAACCCTCACCAACGAAGTTCTCCAATCAGCAGCAATATTGGTACCAATCGAAAGCTCTTTTCATCAAAAATCCTAAAATCATATTTGTCCTAATTGTTAGAGCTCATATATGCCTAATTTTAGTCAAAAAGATAACTTAAGCGAAATTCCAAAGTTTGGATTTTTAACTCGCCGACAACCAAGCGAAATTCCAAAGTTTGGATTTTTAACTCGCCGGCAACCAATGACAGCTAATTTCTCTCAACCCAAGTACCAGTAGATAGCTCTCCTCGAGGAGAAGCCATAGGTACTAAGTTTCTCAAATTATATAGCTCGTATGACCAGCAATTGCAAGAGTAATCTCCAACGATGAAACTTTCACTGCTGCTGCTCATTTCACTTTTCTCCCTCATATCTCTTCCAATAACTTAAATTGATGGTTCCAATGAGTTATCCTAGCTCACCGAAACCTATCGCTGGAATCTCATTGAAAAATTCCACCGAAAAGTCATCTTGTAGGAAACGAGATAAATTATATTAAAATAAAGGCATGGTAGAAGGATATCATCTGTACATATCTCATTTTTATAATAAATATTATAAATGACCATGAAAAAGTATTCATAATAATTAATTTTATTTTACAAGAAGTTACATATTTTTAAAAACTATGCATCACTCATGTAAATAAAAATTATAAAGAATAATATTATAGAAGTAATTACATCAGTATATAAATTGTTTGATACAGTTTATTCAGATGAAAAGATGGTCAAAGGTGCTCTTTAGAAGTCATAAGAATTTCAAATTAAAATTAATCGATACATAATAATGGCTCATATAAATATGAATTATGTAGAGTGAGAAATTCCTATTTTAGATATGGTAATAAATTTTCACATAAAAAAAGCAAATAATCCAAATTAGGATTTAAATTTGTTGAGAAACAATAATCTTTTATCCAAAACTCCGCTGAATAACATTTGTTAAAATGAATAAATGGATATTAAGAAGCTGTTGGTTTTGAGAAATCATTCACTCCTTCCCTCCCTTCCCGCTCAGTAACTACCGCAATTCTATCTTTAGCGGTAGAAGCATACTCCCAAACCCAATAATTTAGTGACAATAGATCTCCGTCCCTTTAAAATGTGTTGTCTATCAACACGGAGGATAAAGACTGAGATCATCTCGGCCAATCCCATCAACTCCATCAACCACAAGATGAGTGGGAAAAATGAACATTCTGGTGTCTCATCCAGGAAGCAAGCAAGAAATGATGATAGCAAGGGTAGCGGTAGTCGTAATAAGGAACCAAGCCACGACACTATTACAACCCATATGCCCCGTGAGATAAAAGATGGGGAGGCATATGATAAAAGTAGGAGTGGCTATAGCTTAGGGTTTCCTCCACCGATATCGACAATTGGGAAGGCGGGGAGGCCTAAAGTGCAACTCAAGTCATTCAGGGATGATGGGAGGATGGTGTTTAAAATGGTTAAATCTCCGAAGCAGCAATTCTTGCATGCTACAAGGGAGAATGGAAGATTGATGCTCCGGTTGGTCGATGACGATGAAACGCAAGAGGGTAGTTCTATAAGTGCAGAGGAGGAGACTAATCTAACTGGAAAAGAAGATAACTAACAGAGCAACTTCAGATATCATGGAAATTTTTTACTTATAAGTTATTTCCTCCTGATGATTTAGGCAATCAATAAATATTGATCATTAATAGTGTTTACTATTAATCATGCAACTTTGCCTTCGCATCAGTAATGTCATTTGTTTGTCAATATTGATCATTTAAGAGTATTTACCATTAATCATACAACTTTGCCTTCACATCAATAATGTCAATTGTTTATAATCTTTATTGAGTATACTATTACGATTAGTGGGGTTTAGCAGCGTGTAAATTGTATTATATCTCAAAATAATACTCTTAAATATATATAAATTTTTTTTATTTATATAAATATATATACTCTACATACCTCATTTTTATCTAAAGTTTGCCGAAAAGTTCACTAGAGACCCGCCGGAGACTTGTTGGGCAGTTTGCTGGAACCCTCACCAACGAAGTTCTCCAATCATTAGCAATATTGGTACCAATCGAAAGCTCTTTTCATCAAAAATCCAAAAATCATATTTGTCCCAATTGTTAGAGCTCACATGTGCCTAATTTTACTCAAAAAGATAACTTATGCGAAACTCCTAAGTTTGGATTTTTAACTCGCCGGCAACCAACGACAGCCAATTTCTCTCAACCCGAGTACCAGTAGATAGCTCTCGTCGAGGAGAAGCCATAGGTACTAAGTTTCTCAAATTATATAGCTCGTATAACCAGCAATTGCATGAGTAATCTCCAACGATGAAACTTTCACTGCTACCGCTCATTTCACTTTTCTCCCTCATATCTCTTCCAAGAACTTAAATTGATGGTTCCAATGAGTTTTCCTAGCTCACCTGTAGCTATCGCTGGAATCTCATTTAAAAATTCCACCGAAAAGTCATCTTGTAGGAAACGAGGTAAATTATATTAAAATAAAGGCATGGTAGAAGGATATCATATGTACATATCTCATTTTGGTAAGAAATATTATAAATAACCATGAAGAATTATTCATAATAAGTAATTTTATTTTACAAGAAGTTACATATTTTAAAAAACTATGCATCACTCATGTAAATAAAAATTATGAAGAATAATATTATATATGTAATTACATCGCTGTATAAATGGTTTGATATAGTTTATTATAATGAAAAGATGGTCAAAGGTGCTCTTTAGAAGTTATAAGAATTTAAAATTGAAATTAATCGATACATAATAATGGCTCATATAAATATGAATTATGTAGAGTGAGAAATTCCTATTTTAGATATGGTAATAAATTTTAACATAAAAAAAACAAATAATCCTAATTAGGATTTAAATTTGTGGAGAAACAATAATCTTTTGTCCAAAACTCCGCTGAATAACATTTGTTAAAATGAACAAATGGATATTAAGAAGCTGTTGGTTTTGAGAAATCATTCACTCCTTCCCTCCCTTCCCGCTCAGTAACTGTGGCAATTCTATCTTTAGCGGTAGAAGCATACTCCCACACCCAATGATTTAGTGACAATAGATCTCCGTCCCTTTAAAATGTGTTGTCTATCAACACGGAGGATAAAGACTGAGATCATCTCGGCCAATCCCATCAACTCCATCAACCACAAGATGAGTGGGAAAAATGAACATTCTGGTGTCTCATCCGGGAAGCAAGCAAGAAATGATGATAGCAAGGATAGCGGTGGTCGTAACATGGAACCAAGCCACGACACCATTACTATCCATATGCCCCGTGAGATAAAAGATGGGGAGACATATGATAAAAGTAGGATTGGCTATAGCTTAGAGTTTCCTCCACCGATATCGACAATTGGGAAGGCGGGGAGGCCTAAAGTGCAACTCAAGTCATTCAGGGATGATGGGAGGATTGTGTTTAAAATGTTTTAAGCTCCGAAGCAGCAATTCTTGCAGGCTACAAGGGAGAATGGAAGATTGATGCTCCACTTGGTCGATGACAATGAAACGCAAGAGGGTAGTTCTATAAGTGCAGAGGAGGAGACTAATCTAACTAGAAAAGAAGATAACTAAGAGAGCAACTTCAGATATCATGGAAATTTTGTACTTATAAGTTATTTCCTCCTGATGATTTATGCAATCAATAAATATTGATCATTAATAGTGTTTACAATTAATCATGCAACTTTGCCTTCACATCAGTAATGTCATTTGTTTGTCAATAATTATCATTTAAGAGTATTTACCATTAATCATATAAGTTTGCCTTCACATTAATAATGTCAATTGTTTATCATCTTTATTGAGTATACTATCACGATTAGTGGGGTTTAGCAGCGTGTGAACTTTGCTCAATCATGCATTTTAAGTAAATTGTATTATATCTCAAAATAATACTCTTAAATATATATAAATTTTATTTATGTATATAAATATATATACTCTACATACCTCATTTTTATCTAAAGTTCGCCGAAAAGTTCACTGGAGACCTGCCGGAGACTTGTTGGGCAGTTCGCTGGAACCCTCACCAATGAAGTTCTCCAATCAGCAGCAATATTAGTACCAATCGAAAGCTCTTTTCATCAAAAATCCAAAAATCATATTTGTCCCAATTGTTAGAGCACATATGTGCCTAATTTTACTCAAAAAGATAACTTATGCGAAACTCCTAAGTTTGGATTTTTAACTCGCCGGCAACCAACGACAGCCAATTTCTCTCAACCCAAGTACCAGTAGATAGCTCTCGTCGAGGAGAAGCCATAGGTACTAAGTTTCTCAAATTATATAACTCGTATGACCAGCAATTGCATGAGTAATCTCCAACGATGAAACTTTCACTGCTGCCGCTCATTTCACTTTTCTCCCTCATATCTCTTCCAAGAACTTAAATAATGGTTCCAATGAGTTTTCCTAGCTCACCTGAAGCTATCGCTGGAATCTCATTTAAAAATTCCACCGAAAAGTCATCTTGTAGGAAACGAGGTAAATTATATTAAAATAAAGGCATGGTAGAAGGATATCATCTGTACATATCTCATTTTTGTAAGAAATATTATAAATGACCATGAAAAATTATTCATAATAAGTAATTTTATTTTACAAGAAGTTACATATTTTTAAAAACTATGCATCACTTATGTAAATAAAAATTATAAAGAATAATATTATAGATGTAATTACATCACTGTATAAATGGTTTGATATAGTTTATTCTAATGAAAAGATGGTCAAAGGTGCTCTTTAGAAGTCATAAGAATTTAAAATTAAAATTAATCGATACATAATAATGGCTCATATAAATATGAATTATGTAGAGTGAGAAATTCCTATTTTAGATATGGTAATAAATTTTCACATAAAAAAATCAAATAATCCTAATTAGGATTTAAATTTGTTGAGAAACAATAATCTTTTGTCCAAAACTCAGCTGAATAACATTTGTTAAAATGAACAAATGGATATTAAGAAGCTGTTGGTTTTGAGAAATCATTCACTCCTTCCCACCCTTCCCGCTCAGTAACTGCGACAATTCTATCTTTAGCGGTAGAAGCATAATCCCACACCTAATGATTTAGTGACAATAGATCTCCGTCCCTTTAAAATGTGTTGTCTATCAACACGGAGGATAAAGACTGAGATTGAAAAATGAACATTCTCGTGTCTCATCCGGGAAGCAAGCAAGAAATGATGATAGTAAGGATAGCTGTAAACCCCAAATCTTATGGAAATAAAAATAAAAATAAATAAATAAATAAAAATAAACCTTAATTAAGTTAATTAATCTGCATAGGTGAGTTAGGAGTAGGTAATTAGAATTAATCGTTAGGGGTAGAATGGTCAATAAAGGGTATGATTGTAGTTAAGTGGAAATGTCAAGGGCAAGGGTGGAAATTTGCCATCACGCGCTGCTCACGTGCATTTCATGCCCTAGATCGGGCGAGAAGAGCGACGCAGCCTCTTCTTCCTCTTCTCCGCCTTCAGCGCCTCCACATCCGGCTCCCTCGATTTCTCGTCGCACGATCGACGGCGAGTCTCGTTCCGCTCGACCATACCTCTACCCTATCAGCAGCCGACGAACTCTCCTCCTTCACTCCCCTGCGGCCCGATCGAAGCGCGACTGCCAGTCGCCGGTGATCCGAGGGTATCGTCAACTTCGAGCCCACCTCCTACATTCGTTGACTCGCTGAGGACCGCGATGCTGCTGCAGCCCTCTCCTCTTCGCTCCCTCGCAATCGATCGAGCGCCGTGAGCTCGGCGACAAACCTCTTCTGTTCGTGCGCCCGCTCGACCTCGTCCTCCTCCAGAACTGTCGCCACAAGCTCCACAAGCTCGACAGCGAACCCCATCGTTGTCGACCCCTCTCAACAACCCGCGCCTTCTCCTTTATTCACGACCGCCGGTGGATCGCCATTCGGTCCACTGTGGTCGACGATTCGCGCCAACGCTGTCTTCATTTGGGTTGCAGCGAATCACCTCAACAACCACCGCCGAAAGCCTCCAATCCCCAAATCGAACCGCGCTAAGGTCGAATGTTAATCACTCTCTTTTGAATCTTAATTTGTGCATTGATATCAAGTTGCTGTTACGCTTGATAGTTCTCTGTGTTAAGTATAGTAATGGGGTTTGGGGTTTATATGTTATGTTTATGTGATGCTGAATTTTGATCAAGATGTTGGTTCGGTTGCTGAGTTTTGATGAAGTTTTTGTTATGTTTATGTGATGCTGAATTTTGATGTGTGTCATTGCTGATGAGTTCGGGTTTACATGCTGTTGAGATTTAGATGATGTGAGATTTATGTGTATATGCTGCTGAATTTTGATGTGTGTCATTGCTGATGAGTTCGGGTTTACATGCTTAGATGATGTGAGATTCATTCTATCTCCCCCACCTCCCTCTTCCTACCCTATTAGGACCCTTTTACTCATGTAGTATTTTACATCTTTTTCTTTCTTGCTAGTGAACATGTAAGTAACATAATAATTACGTCTTAGTGGGTAATCAAACGCAGGTCAACACTAGGACATGTTTGCAAATGTCCCACCTTGCTAGTTATTAGATATGATCACTAGGTAAAAATTTAGAGTCATTAGTTGAAACTATGGATGACTTAGAATTCTAATTAGCTCACCATAGTATTGGAACTTGGGTGATTAGGTTGTAGAGTAATGGTGGATAAGTAATTAGGTAGATTATGTTGGATAAACTAAATTGAGTTGAACAACATTTAACTAAAGTGGGTTGAGATGGGTTTAAAGAAAATAAGGAAAGGTGGTTAGTTTAGCTTGTTAAAAATAAAAATAAAATAGAAGATACTTTATATTAGAAATAATCTCTAAAGTCAATGATATTTGTAATAGGTAGGTCACCTCGAATTATTTAACGACGCTCAAGCTATTGTACGGTTGGTTTCGAAGGACGAATTACTACATCCAGGTGCGCTGGTTCACTACAGTAGACTACTTTCAAGATTGTGAAAATTAAGGAGATGATAATACTACTGCTTAGAAAAATTGATATTTAAATTGATCTTAAAGTTTGTTTGTGCGTTAAATAATCTTGCTCTTATTATATGTAGTCTGAACCTTGCTTATATGATATGTGGTAGTTTTAACCTTACATATGTGATCTACTTATAACCTTGTATGTGCTGTTATCTGAGAATGCTAGAATGCTCTTATTTCCTTTGATTCTTATCAGCCATAATGTCATGATAAATAAAATATTAAAGTTCTATTTATGGGTATGATGTAGATAAGTAGATAACACTAGAGTTGACATCTACCCGGACAATCAACAATAGAATCTATGGTCATATGACACTATCACACATATGTGAGGAAATATTAGCGATACATCATGGCAGATATTTTGAACTACGGATACAGATTTTGACCCTCCGAAAACTATACCACCTAAAAGGAAAAATTATAAAGGACATAAATGGTAGAATCTACTATGGATCAGCTTATCGCCAAGAATCGCGTGACTTAGTCACCATACCCGCACGTGTGACGCGAAGTCGCCACCGTGATAGTCCTAATATGGTTAGTTGGGGGTGTGATCATATCGATGATCTTGCTAGCATGTCGCCGAGGTTGTAGTATTTTGGTGGCCGCTAGAATGCTCACCTCCTGGCAGGCATTGCTGCTTTTGAATCGGGACAATCACCTCTTCAGCATAGCCTTGGACAGTGGATTCCTGGACCACACGGCTATACCAGACGTACTGCAGACGTTCTGAAGAGTAGTCCGGATCCTGGGGTTTAATTAAATATCGGCTAGCCGTGGCCGTGGTATACATTTAGGTGCGGTGACCCTGTCCAGGGGACAGTGTGTAGTACTACACGAGTTGCTCCATGGATTGTCTGGGGAAGACGCATGGAGTGACAGGTCGCTAGGTCGCGGCGTTGAAGAGATTCGCCTAGCGTACCAATGAAGAGGGAATCACGGTCGCCCGACCTCTTCGCCAACATCAGTGTGGCGGGCATAGGTAGAGACATAGACAAAGGACACTGATGGGCTTATGAGAACTCCCTGATCAGGAGCTCTCCTGAGCATAGGCTGGCTGCCCAGAACACGTTATTTTATTGACATGACACATTATCAATGATTGTTACTTAGAGACATCGACATACACTTTGTTTATAGTTTGAATTACATTTATCTGGTACATGCTTCATTTATTTATGAATACTTCAGGCTTTACTTATTGTCTTTATATGATTGCTTGCTTTACTGAATGATTTACGTATACCTTAAAATCTCCCTTTTCCTACTTGAAATATTCTACTGCGGTTAGAGCCATAAGCACAAAGCCGCAAGGCTGAGCACACTGCGTTCAAATGTGTGCAGGTTTAACATGTGATCGGCCGAGATAGCTGATAGATATGAAGTTGATTGCGAATCTAGTTATTTTAGCGGTTGTGTTATCATAGTGATTGTAGTAGGTATATCGGGACTGTGTTAGAAAGGTTGAAGTAGTTGATTTAAATATATATATATTCCGCTGACTTGATGATGTATGTGAGTTGTATAAATCTATAAATGCCTTGTATGGGCCCTTTGGGCTCATACGGCGGTTGTCACGTGTTTGGCAGATGGGTCGGGGCGTGACAATTAAAGTGGTATCAGAGCCTAGGTTAGAGTCCTAGGTGTTAAGGAAATCAGTCCCGATATAGTAAGAATAGTTGTACTAGGTTGTGGAGTAATCATAAGGGTTATGACCTATTCGTGATTTTATTCCTTAGTAAACCATTATAACGATGTTGGTTACCAATATACGGTATTATTGGTGGAACAGTAAATAGACTTATTAACATTACTTATTTCGTGTAGATGTCTGACGTACCACTGAAACGGAAACCGGGAGGACCCCGTAAGATAGTTGAGCCTAAGGAGGCAATGGGTGCAGTACCTCAGTCACCAGCAGACCCTCTAGGTCTACCTGCACCTCCACCTCCACTTCCACCGGTAACTAGCAACGGTAGAGGTTCTGGGAGAGCATCTCGGTAGCCGACCGATGAACATTCTGCGTCGGTAGCACCTCGGAGCTCAGGGACAGCTCGTACAGTAGCACAGCAGGTGGCTGCAGATGCACCACCGGGCTCAATACCGCCAATACAGAGTCACATGAATCTCATAGCAGCTGCAATCACTAGCACTTTCCTGCCAATGCTGCAAAACCCGATGGGAGTACCACAGAGCATGCCTCCTCCACCTCCAACTACACAGACTACCTCGACGGTACCACCAGTTGCCCCGACGCATGCTCCTCCAACTACTGCTCTCACCCAGAGGAGAGTTCCTCTGAGTCAGTGCCGGTGGTGGCTCGAGCTCCTGTATTTACTCCTTTAGCAACCTTTCAGAGGCCACCGACACGAGCGACTCGTCAAAGGCCACAGACTAGTGATGCTACTTTATCTCCGATGTCGTCAGGGGCTGCACGTCCAGCTAGGCAATTGGCGGCTTGGGTACGTGATGCCCAGAGACTAGGATGTGGCACATTTTCTGGGTCGTCTGACCCACAGGAGGCTCGAGATTGGCTTGATACTGTTCGTGACATTACCACTGAGTTGGAGCTGTCAGATAAAGACAAACTCAGTGTGGCTCTTCACTTGTTGAACGGGGAAGCTAAAATATGGTGGCGGGAACTAGTGGGCCACAACCCTGCAGATGTCACTTGGACCCGATTTCAGGAGGACTTTAATATGCGCTACTACACTCCTATGCAACATGAAGCAAAAAGATTAGAGTTCATGGATTGTAGACAGGGGGGTAGGTCGGTGACCGAATATGCAGCAGATTTCCATCGTTTGGCTTCTTTTGTGCCAGAGTTAATAGTATCAGAGCGGTATCGTTGCATCCTGTTCATTCGAGGTTTGGATTATCTTCTTCGGGAGAAGGTAGAGATGCATGACATAGTGGATTTTCAAAGGACTCTGGAGAAGGCATTGATGGCAGAGAGGCAAGTGCAAGAGACGCGGGGAAGGAAAGAAAGACATAAAAGAAAAAGGAATGGATTTCAGACACATCGGGGAAGTCAGAGGGATAGATCTGGTAACGCGGTGGTGGCAGTAGCATCAGGGGTACGAGGGCCTCTACTTGCAGGACCCGTTACCCAGAGTACTATTACGCGTGCCACTCCGATTCAGGCTCGACTGCCACCGCCGAGGCCGATTCAGGGGTACCGTGCTCCACCCTCGACTATATGTACTCTCTGTAATAAGATGCATACTGGAAGATGCAGGGGAGTCACCTGTTACCAGTGCGGCCAGAAGGGGCATATTCGGCCAGAGTGCCCCCAGCGGAGACAGGCAGATATTCCTCCTTTGTCTGGAGTACGTCCTCCTACTGCTAGCCGAGGACGTCCTGTTGCGCCATTCACACCTGCCGTACCCGCCTCTGCACCGCTCAGAACACCTGCTCCGAGACAAGGCCAACCGTCCCACGGACCGACACCACGCACTCAGACGCGCATTTTTGCCATGGACAGTCGTGATGCACAAGTTAACCCAGATATAGTCACTGGTAATCCTACCACTAGTCGAGACCCCTTATGTTGACTTGTTTTCACTAGTTGTTAATCTTTAAATTGCTTGTTAAACTTGTTTTAAAATTTGCTATAAACTTTCTTGGTTGAATTTCTTTTAATAATATTCCGCACGTTTTCTTGCTTGTGTTGGTGTTATTTAGGACGAGTACGCTTATTTGATACGTGGGCTAGGATACTTATAGATACCGGATCTCACCGGTCATTTATTAGCTCAGAGCATGCCAAGCGAGCTGATCAACCATTAGAGCAGTTAGAGACCCAACTTATTGTCTCCACTCCATTGGGTGAGCAATTATTACGGGATCAAGTTTATCGAGCCTGTCCGATTATGATCCAAAATGTCATATTGGAGGCGGATCTGATCCCTCTTGAGATGATCGATTTCGAGTTAATTCTGGGTATGGATTGGTTGACTGCTCACAGGGCTCAAGTTGATTGTTTCACAAAGACAGTGTTATTTGGTAGACCAGAGTCTCCCACGCTTGTCTTTGTGGGAGATCGTCGAGTTCTACCGACCACGGTTATATCGGCCATCACTGCTCAAAAGTTTATCCGTAAGGGATGTCAGTGTTTTCTCGCACATGTAGTGGATACTAGAGAATCAGATAGTAAATTAGCAGATATTCCGGTGGTCCGTGAGTTTCCAGATGTATTTCCTCAAGACTTACCCGGTTTACCTCCAGATCGAATATTGGAGTTTTGTATAGATCTAGCCCCAGGGACAATGCCTATCTCTAGGCCGCCCTATCGAATGGCACCTGCAGAGTTGAAGGAGCTCAAAACACAATTACAGGATTTGGTGGATAAGGGGTTCATTAGACCTAGTGTCTCCCCTTGGGGCGCACCCGTCTTATTTGTGAAAAAGAAGGATGGGACCATGAGGATGTGCATTGACTACCGACAGTTGAACAAGGTCACCATCAAGAATAAATATCCCCTCCCAAGGATTGATGATTTATTTGATCAGTTGCAGGGTGCTCGGGTATTTTCGAAGATTGACTTGAGGTCGGGGTATCATCAGTTGAGGATCAGAGATTCTGACGTTCCTAAGACCGCATTCAGAACGCGTTATGGTCATTATGAGTTTTTGGTTATGTCATTTGGACTTACTAATGCACCGGCTGCATTTATGGATCTTATGAATCGGGTCTTTCATGAGTATCTTGACAAGTGTGTCATCGTCTTCATAGATGATATATTGATATATTCTAGAAGTGAGGAAGAACACGCTAAACATCTTCGACTGGTGCTGCAAGTGTTGAGGGAGAATCAACTGTATGCGAAATTCTCCAAATGTGAGTTTTGGCTCAAGCAAGTGGGATTTCTTGGACATATTGTATCCAGTGAGGGTATCCAGGTTGACCCGGCAAAGATAGATGCAGTGACGAAGTGGGAACAACCTAAAAATGCTACTGAGGTTCGGAGTTTCCTCGGGTTAGCTGGATACTATCGTCGTTTTGTCCAAGATTTTTCTCGCATTGCAGCACCGATGACAAAATTGACCCGAAAGGATATTAAATTCCAATGGAGCCCGGAGTGCGAGCAAAGCTTTCAGGAGCTAAAGACTCGTTTGACCTCAGCACCTGTGCTTACTCTTCCTGTCAGTGGCACCGAATATGTGGTCTTTAGTGATGCTTCCAAGCAGGGGTTAGGATGTGTTTTAATGCAGAATGGTCGGGTGATCGCTTATGCCTCCAGGCAGCTAAAGAAACATGAGATTAATTATCCGACTCACGATTTGGAGTTAGCTGCTATCGTTCTAGCTTTAAAGATTTGGAGGCATTATTTATATGGTGAGCGGTGTCACATTTTTACTGACCATAAAAGTTTGCAGTATTTGTTGACTCAAAAGGAGTTAAATCTGAGGCAGCGCCGATGGTTGGAATTAATCAAGGACTATGATTTGGTGATTGATTATCACCCTGGGAAGGCAAATGTGGTGGCTGATGCGTTGAGTAGAAAATCCTCTGCCACATTAGCCTATATTCGTACTGCATACATGCCATTGTTGCATGACCTCAGATTTTTAGGCATCGACTTAAGGTGCAACTCTCATGGTGGGCTGCTAGCACAATTCAAGGTGAGACCTACCTTATCGGATCGCCTAGCAGAGTTGCAGAAGGCAGACCCAGAGTTGAGTGGTGTTATCCAGAGAATAGAGGATGGGAATGGGCAAGACTTCAGGATCAGATCCGATGGTATGTTGGTGTTGCGAGATCGGATATGTGTTCCGCATGACGATGATTTACGACGACAGATTCTTGAGGAAGCCCATTGCTCAGCTTATGCCATGCATCCTGGTAGTACAAAGATGTATCGCACCATTCGACAAACGTATTGGTGGTCAGGCATGAAACGTGATATTGCAGAGTTTGTGGCTAGATGCCTAGTATGTCAGCAAGTTAAAGCAGAGCATCAGAAACCTGCGGGTTCACTACAACCACTTCCGATACCTGAGTGGAAGTGGGAGCATATTACTATGGACTTTGTGGTAGGTCTTCCACGTACCCCACGACACCACGATGCTATATGGGTTATAGTGGATCGACTTACAAAATCTGCCCACTTCCTACCGATAGATATCACCTACTCTTTGGAGAGACTGGCCAGGTTATATATTGATGAGATTGTCCGTCTCCATGGTGTCCCGGTGTCGATAGTGTCAGATCGAGATCCTCGGTTCACTTCTAAATTTTGGCCAAAATTTCAGAAGGAGTTGGGTACCGCCTTGAAGTTTAGCACAGCGTTTCATCCTCAGACAGATGGGCAGTCAGAGCGCACCATTCAGACATTGGAGGATATGCTCAGAGCATGTATTCTGGAGTTCCCTGGTAGCTGGGATTCTCATCTCCCATTAGTGGAGTTTGCATATAATAATAGCTACCAGGCCAGTATAGGCATGGCTCCATATGAGGCCCTATATGGCAGACCATGTCGGACACCCTTATGCTGGGGTGAAGTTGGAGAGCGACGTTTGGCCGGTACCGAGTTACTTGATGAGACGGTTACCAAGGTCAAGATTATTCGGGATAAATTGAAGACGGCTCAGGATCGGCAAAAGAGCTATGCAGACCATCGCCGTAGGCCGTTGGAATTCTCCGTAGGAGATTTGGTCTTTTTGAAGGTGTCCCCATGGAAAGGGATCCTTCGATTTCATAAGAAAGGGAAGTTGCATCCCAGATATATTGGACCTTTCCCAATTCTTGATAGGGTTGGACCCGTGGCCTACCGGTTGGAGTTGCCTGCAGACTTGGAGCGAATTCACAATGTCTTCCATGTGTCTATGTTGAAAAAGTACGTTCCGGATCCCTCTCACATTCTTACTGCTCCACCGGTCCAGTTGAGAGAGGATTTGAGTTACGGAGTACAGGCAGTTGACATTTTAGACCGGCAAGACAAAATTTTGCGGGGAAAGTCCATCCCACTAGTGAAGGTATTATGGAGGAATGCATATGTTGAGGAGGTTACTTGGGAACCCGAAGCCCACATAAGGTCCCAGTATCCTCACTTGTTTGCGTAGTGGGAGAGCGAGAGATTTGTAAAGATCTAAAGATTTTGTCGTGTTTTATTGCAAACGGAGAATACATTACCTTAGTTCTATATTACTATAATTTTTGGAGGACCAAAAATTTTTAAGGGGGGGAGAACTTGTAAACCCCAAATCTTATGGAAATAAAAATAAAAATAAATAAATAAATAAAAATAAACCTTAATTAAGTTAATTAATCTGCATAGGTGAGTTAGGAGTAGGTAATTAGAATAAATCGTTAGGGGTAGAATGGTCAATAAAGGGTATGATTGTAGTTAAGTGGAAATGTCAAGGGCAAGGGTGGAAATTTGCCATCACGCGCTGCTCACGTGCATTTCATGCCCTAGATCGGGCGAGAAGAGCGACGCAGCCTCTTCTTCCTCTTCTCCGCCTTCAGCGCCTCCACATCCGGCTCCCTCGATTTCTCGCCGCACGATCGACGGCGAGTCTCGTTCCGCTCGACCATACCTCTACCCTATCAGCAGCCGACGAACTCTCCTCCTTCACTCCCCTGCGGCCCCGATCGAAGCGCGACGAACCCTCCTTGTTCAATCCCCTGCGGCCCGATCGAAGCGCGACTGCCAGTCGCCGGTGATCCGAGGGTATCGTCAACTTCGAGCCCACCTCCTACATTCGTTGACTCGCTGAGGACCGCGATGCTGCTGCAGCCCACTGCTCTTCGCTCCCTCGCAATCGATCGAGCGTCGTGAGCTCGGCGACAAACCTCTTCTGTTCGTGCGCCCGCTCGACCTCGTCCTCCTCCAGAACTGTCGCCACAAGCTCCACAAGCTCGACAGCGAACCCCATCGTTGTCGACCCCTCTCAACAACCCGCGCCTTCTCCTTTATTCACGACCGCCGGTGGATCGCCATTCGGTCCACTGTGGTCGACGATTCGCGCCAACGCTGTCTTCATTTGGGTTGCAGTGAATCACCTCAACAACCACCGCCGAAAGCCTCCAATCCCCAAATCGAACCGCGCTAAGGTCGAATGTTAATCACTCTCTTTTGAATCTTAATTCGTGCTATCTCCCCCACCTCCCTCTTCCTACCCTATTAGGACCCTTTTACTCATGTAGTATTTTACATCTTTTTCTTTCTTGCTAGTGAACATGTAAGTAACATAATAATTACGTCTTAGTGGGTAATCAAACGCAGGTCAACACTAGGACATGTTTGCAAATGTCCCACCTTGCTAGTTATTAGATATGATCACTAGGTAAAAATTTAGAGTCATTAGTTGAAACTATGGATGACTTAGAATTCTAATTAGCTCACCATAGTATTGGAACTTGGGTGATTAGGTTGTAGAGTAATGGTGGATAAGTAATTAGGTAGATTATGTTGGATAAACTAAATTGAGTTGAACAACATTTAACTAAAGTGGGTTGAGATGGGTTTAAAGAAAATAAGGAAAGGTGGTTAGTTTAGCTTGTTAAAAATAAAAATAAAATAGAAGATACTTTATATTAGAAATAATCTCTAAAGTCAATGATATTTGTAATAGGTAGGTCACCTCGAATTATTTAACGACGCTCAAGCTATTGTACGGTTGGTTTCGAAGGACGAATTACTACATCCAGGTGCGCTGGTTCACTACAGTAGACTACTTTCAAGATTGTGAAAATTAAGGAGATGATAATACTACTGCTTAGAAAAATTGATATTTAAATTGATCTTAAAGTTTGTTTGTGCGTTAAATAATCTTGCTCTTATTATATGTAGTCTGAACCTTGCTTATATGATATGTGGTAGTTTTAACCTTACATATGTGATCTACTTATAACCTTGTATGTGCTGTTATCTGAGAATGCTAGAATGCTCTTATTTCCTTTGATTCTTATCAGCCATAATGTCATGATAAATAAAATATTAAAGTTCTATTTATGGGTATGATGTAGATAAGTAGATAACACTAGAGTTGACATCTACCCGGACAATCAACAATAGAATCTATGGTCATATGACACTATCACACATATGTGAGGAAATATTAGCGATACATCATGGCAGATATTTTGAACTACGGATACAGATTTTGACCCTCCGAAAACTATACCACCTAAAAGGAAAAATTATAAAGGACATAAATGGTAGAATCTACTATGGATCAGCTTATCGCCAAGAATCGCGTGACTTAGTCACCATACCCGCACGTGTGACGCGAAGTCGCCACCGTGATAGTCCTAATATGGTTAGTTGGGGGTGTGATCATACCGATGATCTTGCTAGCATGTCGTCGAGGTTGTAGTATTTTGGTGGCCGCTAGAATGCTCACCTCCTGGCAGGCATTGCTGCTTTTGAATCGGGACAATCACCTCTTCAGCATAGCCTTGGACAGTGGATTCCTGGACCACACGGCTATACCAGACGTACTGCAGACGTTCTGAAGAGTAGTCCGGATCCTGGGGTTTAATTAAATATCGGCTAGCCGTGGCCGTGGTATACATTTAGGTGCGGTGACCCTGTCCAGGGGACAGTGTGTAGTACTACACGAGTTGCTCCATGGATTGTCTGGGGAAGACGCATGGAGTGACAGGTCGCTAGGTCGCGGCGTTGAAGAGATTCGCCTAGCGTACCAATGAAGAGGGAATCACGGTCGCCCGACCTCTTCGCCAACATCAGTGTGGCGGGCATAGGTAGAGACATAGACAAAGGACACTGATGGGCTTATGAGAACTCCCTGATCAGGAGCTCTCCTGAGCATAGGCTGGCTGCCCAGAACACGTTATTTTATTGACATGACACATTATCAATGATTGTTACTTAGAGACATCGACATACACTTTGTTTATAGTTTGAATTACATTTATCTGGTACATGCTTCATTTATTTATGAATACTTCAGGCTTTACTTATTGTCTTTATATGATTGCTTGCTTTACTGAATGATTTACGTATACCTTAAAATCTCCCTTTTCCTACTTGAAATATTCTACTGCGGTTAGAGCCATAAGTACAAAGCCGCAAGGCTGAGCACACTGCGTTCAAATGTGTGCAGGTTTAACATGTGATCGGCCGAGATAGCTGATAGATATGAAGTTGATTGCGAATCTAGTTATTTTAGCGGTTGTGTTATCATAGTGATTGTAGTAGGTATATCGGGACTGTGTTAGAAAGGTTGAAGTAGTTGATTTAAATATATATATATTCCGCTGACTTGATGATGTATGTGAGTTGTATAAATCTATAAATGCCTTGTATGGGCCCTTTGGGCTCATACGGCGGTTGTCACGTGTTTGGCAGATGGGTCGGGGCGTGACAATAGCGGTAGACGTAACAAGGAACCAAGCCACGACACCATTACTACTAATATGCCCCGTGAGATAAAAGATAGGAGACATATGATAAAAGTAGGATTGGCTATAGCTTAGAGTTTCCTCCACCGATACCGACAATAGGGAAGGCGGGGAGGCCTAAAGTGCAACTCAAGTCATTCAGGGATGATGGGAGGATTGTGTTTAAAATGGTTAAAGCTCCGAAGCAGCAATTCTTGCAGGCTACAAGGGAGAATGGAAGATTGATGCTCCACTTGGTCGATGACGATGAAACGTAAGAGGGTAGTTCTATAAGTGCAGAGGAGGAGACTAATCTAACTGGAAAAGAAGATAACTAACAGAGCAACTTCAGATATCATGGAAATTTTTTACTTATAAGTTATTTCATCGTGATGATTTAGGCAATCAATAAATATTGATCATTAATAGTGTTTACAATTAATCATGCAACTTTGCCTTCACATCAGTAATGTCATTTGTTTGTCAATATTGATCATTTAAGAGTATTTACCATTAATCATATAACTTTGCCTTCACATTAATAATGTCAATTATTTATCATCTTTATTGAGTATAGTATTACGATTAGTGGGGTTTAGCAACGTGTGAACCTTGCTCAATCATGCATTTTAAGTAAATTGTATTATATCTCAAAATAATACTCTTAAATATATAAATTTTATTTATGTATATAAATATATATACTCTACATACCTCATTTTTATCTAAAGTTCGCCGAAAAGTTCACTGGAGACCTGCCGGAGACTTGCTGGGCAGTTCTCTGGAACCCTCACCAATGAAGTTCTCCAATCAGCAGCAATATTGGTACCAATCGAAAGCTCTTTTCATCAAAAATCCAAAAATCATATTTGTCCCAATTGTTAGAGATCACATGTGCCTAATTTTACTCAAAAATATAACTTATGCGAAACTCTTAAGTTTGGATTTTTAACTCGTCGGCAACCAACAACAGCCAATTTCTCTCAACCCATGTACCAGTAGATAGCTCTCGTTGAGGAGAAGCCATAGGTACTAAGTTTCTCAAATTATATAGCTCGTATGACCAGCAATTGCACGAGTAATCTCCAACGATGAAACTTTCACTGTTGCTGCTCATTTCACTTTTCACCCTCATATCTGTTCCAAGAACTTAAATTGATGGTTCCAATGAGTTTTCCTAGCTCACCGAAGCTATCGCTGGAATCTCATTTAAAAATTCCACCGAAAAGTCGTCTTGTAGGAAACAAGGTAAATTATATTAAAATAAAGGCATGGTAGAAGGATATCATCTGTACATATCTCATTTTTGTAAGAAATATTATAAATGACCATGAAAAATTATTCATAATAAGTAATTTTATTTTACAAGAAGTTACATATTTTTAAAAACTATGCATCACTCATGTAAATAAAAATTATAAAGAATAATATTATAGATGTAATTACATCACTGTATAAATGGTTTGATATAGTTTATTCTAATGAAAAGATGGTCAAAGGTGCTCTTTAGAAGTCATAAGAATTTAAAATTAAAATTAATCGATACATAATAATGGCTCATATAAATATGAATTATGTAGAGTGAGAAATTCCTATTTTAGATATGGTAATAAATTTTCACATAAAAAAATCAAATAATCCTAATTAGGATTTAAATTTATTGAGAAACAATAATCTTTTGTCCAAAACTCAGCTGAATAACATTTGTTAAAATGAACAAATGGATATTAAGAAGCTGTTGGTTTTGAGAAATCATTCACTCCTTCGCTCCCTTCCCGCTCAGTAACTGCGACAATTCTATCTTTAGCGGTAGAAGCATACTCCCACACCTAATGATTTAGTGACAATAGATCTCCGTCCCTTTAAAATGTGTTGTCTATCAACACGGAGGATAAAGACTGAGATTGAAAAATGAACATTCTCGTGTCTCATCCGGGAAGCAAGCAAGAAATGATGATAGTAAGGATAGCGGTAGTCGTAACAAGGAACCAAGCCACGACACCATTACTACTAATATGCCCCGTGAGATAAAAGATAGGAGACATATGATAAAAGTAGGATTGGCTATAGCTTAGAGTTTCCTCCACCGATACCGACAATAGGGAAGGTGGGGAGGCCTAAAGTGCAACTCAAGTCATTCAGGGATGATGGGAGGATTGTGTTTAAAATGGTTAAAGCTCCGAAGCAGCAATTCTTGCAGGCTACAAGGGAGAATGGAAGATTGATGCTCCACTTGGTTGATGACGATGAAACGTAAGAGGGTAGTTCTATAAGTGCAGAGGAGGAGACTAATCTAACTGGAAAAGAAGATAACTAACAGAGCAACTTCAGATATCATGGAAATTTTTTACTTATAAGTTATTTCCTCCTGATGATTTATGCAATCAATAAATATTGATCATTAATAGTGTTTACAATTAATCATGCAACTTTGCCTTCACATCAGTAATGTCATTTGTTTGTCAATAATTATCATTTAAGAGTATTTACCATTAATCATATAACTTTGCCTTCACATTAATAATGTCAATTGTTTATCATCTTTATTGAGTATACTATCACGATTAGTGGGGTTTAGCAGCGTGTGAACCTTGCTCAATCATGCATTTTAAGTAAATTGTATTATATCTCAAAATAATACTCTTAAATATATATAAATTTTATTTATGTATATAAATATATATACTCTACATACCTCATTTTTATCTAAAGTTCGCCGAAAAGTTCACTGGAGACCTACCGGAGACTTGCTGGGCAGTTCGCTAGAACCCTCACCAATGAAGTTCTCCAATCAGCAGCAATATTGGTACCAATCGAAAGCTCTTTTCATCAAAAATCCAAAAATCATATTTGTCCCAATTGTTAGAGCTCCCATGTGCCTAATTTTACTCAAAAAGATAACTTATGCGAAACTCCTAAGTTTGGATTTTTAACTCGTCGGCAACTAACGACAGCCAATTTCTCTCAACCCAAGTACCAGTAGATAGCTCTCGTCGAGGAGAAGCCATAGGTACTAAGTTTCTCAAATTATATAGCTCGTATGACCAGCAATTCCACAAGTAATCTCCAACGATGAAACTTTCACTACTGCCGCTCACTTCACATTTCTCCCTCATATCTCTTCCAAGAACTTAAATTTATGGTTCCAATGAGTTTTCCTAGCTCACCTGAAGCTATCGCTGGAATCTCATTTAAAAATTCCACCGAAAAGTCATCTTGTAGGAAACAAGGTAAATTATATTAAAATAAAGGCATGGTAGAAGGATATCATCTGTACATATCTCATTTTTGTAAGAAATATTATAAATGACCATGAAATATTATAAATGACCACCGAAAAGTCGTCTTGTAGGAAATAAGGTAAATTATATTGAAATAAATGCATGGTAGAAGGATATCATCTGTACATATCTCATTTTTATAATAAATATTATAAATGATCATGAAAAATTGTTCATAATAATTAATTTTATTTTATAAAAAGTTACAAATTTTTAAAAACTATGTATCACTCTTGTAAATAAAAATTATAAAGAATAATATTATAGAAGTAAACCATAACTACATCGGTTTCTATATATTGTTTGAAATAGTTTATTCTAATAAAAAAATGGTCAAAGGTACTTTTTAGAAGTTATAAGAATTTATAATTAAAATTAATTGATACATAATAATGGCTCATACAAATATGAATTATGTAGAGTGAGAAATACCTATTTTAGATATGATACTAAATTTTTACATAAAAATATCAAATAATCCTAATTAGGATTTAAATTTGTTGAAAAACAATTAGTTGATCATCAATCCATACAGTGGGTTTGAGGTACCTAGACCACATATCATGCTCATCGACTTAACCATTTATATAGCAAAACCATAATTTTTAAAATTAATCTGGTGTGAAAACACATCGGCGAATTCTTCATCAACATCATATAAATAGAATGCCGCCATGGATAATTATTTATTCTTCAAAATTGGATATCTTAGCATTAAAAGGATATTGAGATCCACCTACTCAGTCATGAATACGTTTAAAGCAAAAGTCTTGATTCTTAATGCTTATTTGGAGTCAAAAACAAATCTCCCTCATTTGCCCATAAATTTTGCCTTTGTAGATCATTAGTTCTCCCTCATTCATGGAAGAAAAGGTCAAATTTCTTTTAGTTTATTTGGAGTGTTTTGCCTTTGTAGATAATTAATTCTCCCTCATTCTTGGAAGAAAAGGTCATATTGTTTTAGTTTATTTGGAGTGAAAACTCTGAATGTCACTTGAGCAAAAGCAATAAAAATCATGCTACTAGACTAAACACCCCGATGGAAATGAAAATGACATCTACGGCAAAGAAAAAAGGGAGTTGTGAGAATTAAAATCAAAACCTCTCACACCCTAAGAGAGAATCATACTACTAGACCAAACAATCTCTAATATATACAATCATCATCTAAATTCTATGATCACTTAGTAAATAGTACAATCATCATTTAAATATAGACACTAAAATACATTTCACCAGCAAAGATTAACTAGTACATAAAAAATACAATGCAATTCTCCAACAAAGATTAAAGCATCAAAATGATGTGGAGGAGAAGTAACAAATGGGGAGTTAAACACTTATAAGAATTAAACTCCCGACCTCTTATACCCTAAGCGAGAATCATCCCACAATACCAAACATCTTCTTATCTATTTAGTCATCATAAGTATTCTTTATAATACAATATCTATATATCATAATACAATATCGGTTGGAGTTCTCTAGGTAGAGTTCGAGAAGCTCCATTCCATGACAGACCAAACCTCCAATGAGGGTAAATGCATCATGCTCACCCTTTCCCGACATGAGCATCATCAGTTAGAAGTTGCAGGAGGAGCTGACGAACCTATGAACAAAATTCAGCTGCCACGATGGTCTGCACACGACATCGTTAGTCAACTAGCACATACCGGATCCAAAAGTCATATTCCGGCACAAGGAATGCAGAGCCCTTGAAAATTTCATCTGAGACATGAACCAGTACTTCATGGCAACCATTTTCGGCGAAGCAGACAAGGATCCAACTGCAGTCGCCTTCCTCGACGATGATGACAAACAATGGTGGTGCATGAGGTGTAATGCCCCTAGCTACGACAAGTGCATTGAGCCAGAGGACTAATGCATCATGCTCCCCGTTCCCCGACAGAGCTCCAATTGCCCTTTGGGCGCAACTGCTACCGCAAGTTCTTCGGAGGTTATTTCAAAATCATAGCGCCACTTACGGACCTCTTGGAGGACGAAATGTGGGAATAAACTGAGGTGTGTGAGTTTACCTAACAGTAGCTGAAGGTATGCATGATGTACAAGCCCATGCTGACCCTTTTCGATTTCAGCAGGGCATTTGAGATCATCACTGATCCATCTGATTGAGCTCTGGTGCACTATCTCCAGGTTTGGCATATCTATCTCCTCGATAGCAAATTCTTGGTGTGCACGAAAACATCGTCGACACCTACTTCCTAGCATAAACCAAGTTGTCAGTCAAGCAGGCTCGGCAAGCCCATCTATCATGAGCCGACCCACTATCGGATATGGCAACCGCATAAGAGTTAAGAAACTCAAACAAGGTTTATAAATTTTACTCTATTTTTTTCACAATGGCTACACATGTATAACTCATGATATTTAAAACATCAAGATAACAATGGATATTAATTGTCCCATTACATCATTTAACTAACACAGTCCATCTTATAATAATTGAGTCTCAATAGTCTATCCTCCATCAATAAGCTTCTAGTGTTTTTGCATGAGCTCCAAATCTACCCCGATCCTCTATCTGTCACCTGAGTGTTGCAGCCCAGTGGCTACAAATAGGAGAAACTCCCAAGCAAAGTAATAGGCAAATATAATATCATGTCCTGAAGTATTGGCAGTGTAACTAAGCATATCAATAGAACCTTGCATATAAAACAATTAAGAAATAAGCATACATAGCATAGTAGATATTCTAAACATTTGTCTTGTATGACTAAGTTCATATAAGTACACTCCTACGGGCTACCATTTTATGCTTAAGTAGATCCTGATCAAGGATCATTCCAAAGCCCATCAGTGTCAATCTATGTCTCTCCCTAGGCTCGTTAAACTGATGTTAGCAGAGAAGACGGGTGACCTTCATTCCTTCTCCATCTGGTCTTATTAGCCGTATACCCATGCTGCACTCTAAGACCGTCATATCGTGCATCTCCTATAGACCCTGTGATACGATAAACTATGTAGCGCTACACTTCTGCCCCTCGATAGGATCACTATGGTTAAGTTACGTTCTCAGCACGACCATTGGAATCGACACATATAATCTCCCTCCATGGTTTAGACTGCTCACAGGGCTGCATACCTAAATGAAGCATGTACTATGCTGACAAATCTTCTGTCCTAGGCCTAACAAAATCGATTCCCCTTTCCCCACTCCCTAACCTTCGGTGATACCCTAGGTAGAGAGTCTCGGTGTACGGCAGAGACTGCTCCTTCTTCGGCTCCATCTAAGCTACAAGTTAGGTTGGGAATACCTCCCACTACCCATTGTAGGACAATCACAGTGGTACCCACTACCGTGAGGGAATTACAATGTATGTAGGACCTATGTGTTTCTCCTAGATTTTGATATCACTAGGGTTTATGTGGTCCTCATCTAGGTGTTTTCAAGACTAAGTTATCCTCAGTTGATGTGTCGACTATTTAACTAGTTTGTCACCTAAGTTATATGTCCGGTGTTCTATTTTCTTATTTTTCTAACCTCCCATATATATATCTAATATGCATAGTTGAGTTTGTAATATGTAAAAAATCACCAAGAGTCATATCATATAACAGTATACAATTATAAATAAATAAAGCATAATGTCAACATATCAAGACAGTATTATAGTTTCACAACCACCCACTTGAGCTCCAATTGTAGCAGGCCATGATTGAAAACCTTAACAACTCCTGAGCCTCTTTAGGTTTTTCCACAGTAGACAAATTCATGATTTAATTGTATTTTAACACCATCGATACAGGATGATTTACCTAGAATCATGAAACACCTAGGCGCAATACTGCTCATTTCATGTCATTTACTTTCCCTCCCTTTTTCCTACTGGTTTTTCTTTATCATGATACACAACAAAAAATGACAAAATAGGAGAAAAAGAAGATGAAAAGAAAAGGTTTTACAAGAGAAAGAGAGTTCACAGTAGTGCACTAAACAATTCATGCAACTAATCAATGAATATAAATCAAGCAAATGTAAAAGGGAGTGGGCCGATGGTTTTCAACCTCCAAGATAGCATGGTAACACGCCTTCTTGAGCAAGCAAATTCCTATTTGTTTTATTAGGCAGTTGAGGCAAACAAAACTAATTAAACCTTTTTCTAATTCTCAGCAGCAAGTTTGTTTGTTTGTTTGTTTTATTTTTTTATTTATTAGTACTATACGTCATATATCCAAGTCTAATACACTTTCATCCATTGAGTTAAACTATCTTTTCAGCTGTTTAACTCCTCGGCCAAATAGGCAGTGCCCATTTCGTCATTTCCCAGTAGGCATATATCAGCAACAATAAGGCAACAACACAAGAAGCTACAATCTAAACCATATATATATCACAACCTCAGCAGAAAGAACCCCTATTCCCTTCCCTTAACCAGCTATCAAGGGTTCCCTCAAGTATAATTTAAAACAACAAGAGTATGCAGAGTGATGAATTCAGTTTACAACTTTTACTAATAGCATTTACAACATATTAACAATTTTTAAATCAGTAGCTAACAACAAAATTCAAAACAAACCCCCAGCCATAGAAAATCTTACCCCCAAACTCTCATTAGAAATGACTTAGAAACATTCAATTTTGGCATAATACAAATCAATTTTTAAACATTAACTTGTCTCCGCTGTCCTATCCTACTATCCTACTCTTACAAGTATTCAGTTTACAAAAGGAAGGGAAAGGAAAGAGAGAAAAGAGGGGAAAGAAAATGTTGTTCTTCGCAGCAAGCAAAGGAAAAGAAAAGAAAGCAAAGTTCAGAAATTTCACCACTGTAGTAAACTCTAAAATTTCTATAAGAGAAACAAAAACACCCTTTAACTTCGACTCTGTTTCAAGTCAAAACAAAACATTAACACAACAGTCCATCAAGTGACGCGAAGCACCGATCGAAATGGCAAGTCAAAATCTAAATATTTATAAACTGCAACTCACTGCGATCATTTGTCTCTAAACCATAGATTTATGAAAACTATAACCTCCTTGTTGTCTGAACAAAATTTACATAGTATCACAAAATGGCCTGTGAAAAAGCCACATGAGAGCAAGAATTCAATCTCATATCATGCATTAAGGCTTACAATGAAACCTCATAGGAAACATGGATGAAAAATATAATTTTGTAACTCAAAACTATGATGCACCTCATGGGAAACATGGATGAAAAATATAATTTTATAACTCAAAACTATGATGCCCCATTACTGCAAAAGCGACCATTTAGATGACAACTAGTTTCCTTTAAAACTCAGGAACAAAGGACAAATGCATTTAACCACTATGCCTCCCAATGTTTTCTTAGCCCACAGATTTCCACATGCTCTCTAGCACATGGATTAATCAATAAGTAAAACTTTTGTTTATCACCAATGCAAACACCACGAGATCCACCAACTCAATATGATCATCCAATTAAGAATATACAAACATATAAAACTGAGGAGATTAATCATGAGTTCATCTGTGTCTTCCAGATATTCCTATTTCCAACTTAGTTATCAGTATAACAAGATTTCAATTCCCCCAATTTATGCAAAACATTGAACTACTCTAAAGTATGCATGAATTTAATTATGTTTTAAAATTGATTGACGCAAGCATCAATTAAGATTTAATCACAATATCATGGGCAACAAAAAGGAAACAGGGGACATTGCATCAAATAAATTCTGAATTAGCAAACAAAATTCCAATTGAAGTGTGTTCTACCCATAAACCCCATTAGAATCAATTGCTGCATATTTACTAGTAGGGAAAACAAACCTAGTTCTGTTTAGATGGATTCCGGTCAAAGTCCTCTGCCCATGCCTTCCAATTTCTCCACTTCAGTCTCCCCTTCTCGTCATCATCGTAGGTACTGAGGTCCACACTGATGATTGTCGGGGTTCTTCAAAAGAGTTGTCGGCGTCCACCCAATGAAGTTGGAGGGAATTAGAATTGGGGATTACAGTTCTTCCTCACCCCCGCGGCTCCGCCCCCTTTTGATTCCATGAGTCGCTCACAAAGGCACGTGTACCTAGACCCAAATGACAAGCCTAGCCCCACTCCTTTCTCTATTCTCCAAATCAGCCCTTCTATCCTTCCGCCGTCTAATTTAAGCTTATTTATGACTTCTACCTCTGCCTCTTCTCCAATTTACTCCTTTAACTTGATCCGCTAATTTCCTTTATTTAGCCCTACATTTATAACTATATTGACCTGTTCAATTTCTTCTGTATATGTTTTGTACACGTACAACAATAAAATTTGGATTTTTAAGGAAGAAAAATAGGAGTTTACAAGTTTTCTCCTCCCCCTAAAAAAAAATTTTGATCCTTAAAAAATATAGAAGTGAGCCCTAGCAAACACTTCATGATATGCACACGCCTCGACTTAAGATGCGTGCAAGCAAGTTGGTCCCGATCTTTCGTCGTAGGAGAAATCCTTAAGATAGGGAGAGTCGTGACTTTGACGAAGGGGAGGCTAACCACGATCAAGGAACGCGACCAGCAACCTCGCAATCGCTAAACCACTCCTCAGTTGGTTATCAACCGTGTCAAACACGACTGACCTGTTCACGAAGAACGATACGAACAATTCAAGAGAATTGAAAGAGCAACAGCGGAAGGATCATTCAAAAAGTGATTAAGAAAGTGGACTTCAAGTTTGTAGCAAAAGCATTATAAAAGTGGTGGCTAAAGCAAAAATCAAAGTCCCTCTTCAATAGTGCACGTCCCACCAAATATATAGACAAAATATGGCACGTTTTTCCATATTTTGTTTCACTAAAATAAGAAAAATAAATATATAAATATCCTCCTTTTGTTAGCTACGAAATTTGGAAAAATAAATCCCTTCATGAAGATTTGAATATATATTTGAGGAAGATTTGATCTTGAATAAATCTTCCTTGATTTTCTCTTGAATAAATCTTCTTCCTTGATTTGCTCTTCAATAAATATTTGATGAAGATTTGATTCTTGAATAAATCTTCCTTCACTCATAAACTTCCATATGAGTAATTCATTCAACTTCCATATAAGTAATTCCTTTAAGTGTTTCCTTGCATGTAGTGACAAGTAAACAATAATAATTAGGCAATATCATTTGTTTTGTAATTAAGTAATTAAATTTCCCAAGAAAAGAATTCACCTGCCGTACTAAGCGTCGTGCACGGGCTCGTGTCATTGGGCCTTCTATGGTAATTGAATCTTGTGCGGGTGAACCAACGATGTCCTCATCATACTCCCCTTCTTGAAGAGGAGTCGACCTCGACTCCAGCTCATCTTCATCGCCCAAGTATAGTGATAGATCAGCCACATTGAATGTATTACTCACCCCATAATCCTTAGGTAGTTCCAGCTTATAGGCATTATCATTGATCTTTGCAATAACTCTGAATGGACCATCACCTCGTGGCATGAGTTTGGACTTGCGCTGTTCGGGAAATCGATCTTTACGCAAATGCAACCAAACTAAATCTCCTTCTTCAAAAATAACTTTCTTTCTGCCTTTGTCTGCATGCTTCTTATATTGTATTTGCATCTCCTCAATATTTGTTTTGGTCATCTGATGTATCTTACGAATCATCTCAGCACACTTCTCCGCATCAAGATTACCTCTTTCTGTTGGTAGTAGAGGTAGTAAATCAATTGGAGCAGCAGGCTTAAAGCCATAGACAACGTCAAATGGGTAGAACTTGGTAGTAAAAAAACCCACATCTTCAGGTTCTTTTTTAGTATCGCCCGTAGCATGGTATCAAGTGTGCGGTTGACGACCTCGGTTTGTCCGTCCGTTTGGGGATGACATGTATTTGAAAACAGCAGCTTTATCCCGAGCTTACCCCAAAGCGTCCTCCTAAAGTGGCTTAAAAATTTTGCATCACGATCTGAAACAATTATCCTCGGTACTCCATGTAGGCGCACGATCTCCCTGAAAAATAAATCGGCAACATGAGTAGCATCATCGCTCTTATGACAATGTATGAAATGAGCCATCTTAGAAAACCTATCAACAACAATAAATATATTATCTCTCCCCTTCTTAATCCTTGGTAAACCCAATACAAAATCCATTGAAATATCCTCCCATGGTAATTTTGGAACAGGAAGAAGTGTATATAAACCATGTGGGTTTAAGCGAGACTTAGCTGTTTGACAAGTGGTGCATCTCCCCATGTAACGCTCGATGTCGCGCCTCATCTTTGGCCAATAAAAGTGTGTGGCCAATACGTCATCAGTCTTACGTATCCCAAAATGTCCCATCAAACCACCTCCATGCGCTTCCTGCAACAATAGAAGACGAACAGAACTTGCAGGAATACAAAGCTTGTTAGCTCTAAATAAATAGCCATCATTCAACACATACTTATCCCAACATCTCCCTTCTTTACATTTCATGAAAATTTCTTTGAAATCTAAGTCAGTAGCATATAATTCTTTTAACCTTTCCAAACCAAGAATTTTACAATCAAGTTGGGACAACAACATGTAACGTCTAGATAATGCATCAGCAACTAGATTATCTTTTCCTTTCTTATATTTCACAACATATGGAAAAGTTTCAATAAATTCAATCCACTTAGCATGTCTACGATTCAACTTACTTTGGCAATGAATATGCTTCAAGGATTCATGATCTGAATGTATGACAAATTCTTTTGGCCAGAGATAATGTTGTCATGTTTCTAATACTCTAATCAATGCATATAATTCCTTGTTATATGTTGAGTAGTTTAAAGTTGGACCACTAAGTTTTTCACTAAAATAAGCAATGGGTTTTCTATCTTGCACAAGAACAACTCCAATTCCAATACCACTAGCATCACATTCTATCTCAAAAGTTTTATTAAAATCAGGAAGTTGTAAAAGTGGTGCATTGGTTAACTTATCTTTTAGTAAATTGAAGGCATCTTCTTGCGCTTTTTCCCACTTGAAAGGTATGTTCTTTTTTGTCAACGCATTAAGGGATGCGGCGAGTGAACTGAAATCCTTTACGAATCGACGATAAAAGCTTGCCAATCCATGAAAACTCCGCACTTGCGTGACTGTTGTAGGTGTTGGCCAAGCTCGAATAGCTTTTATCTTTTCCTCATCCACCTCAATACCCTGCGCAGTTACAACAAAACCAAGAAATACGACTCGATCCGTGCAAAAGGTGCACTTCTCGAGATTAGCAAACAAACGTGCCTCTCTCAAAGCAATCAAAACTTGTCGCATATCTGCTAAATGTTCATCCAAAGACTTGCTATAGATTAATATATCATCAAAGTAAACTACCATAAATTTTCCAATAAAAGATCTCAATACTTCATTCATTAAGCGCATAAATGTACTAGGTGCATTAGTAAGACCAAATGGCATAACTAACCACTCATATAATCCAAATTTAGTCTTAAAAGCAGTTTTTCATTCATCACCTAGCTTCATTTTAATTTGATGGTAACCACTACGCAAGTCAATCTTAGAAAAGATAGTAGAACCACACAATTCATCAAGCATATCATCTAATCGAGGAATAGGATGACGATAACGTACCGTAATATAGTTGATAGCTCGACAATCTATGCACATCCTCCATGATCCATCTTTCTTTGGCACAAGTAAAACAAGAATAGCACATGGACTTAAGTTTTCACGCACATATCCTTTATCTAGGAGCTCTTGCACTTGGCGCTGAATTTCCTTTGTCTCCTCGGGATTGGTACGGTATGGGGGACGGTTAGGCAGAGATTCTCCTGAAATCAAATCAATTTGATGCTCAATCCCCCGCAATAGTGGCAACCCTGCAGGTATCTCATCTGGGAACACATCAGCAAACTCCTGCATCAAAGAAACAATCGAAACAGGCAAAGAAGAGGGTAAAGAGTTAGTAGAAAATAGAGCGTCCTTGCATACAAGTGCAAAACACTCTTGGGGATTGATTTCTAACTCTCGCATCTCACTTTCGGTGGCTAATAGAACTTGTCCCTTGATTGGTATCTCTCTTTTCTTCTCAAATTTTTCTTTCCTTTCTCTCATTTTGGGTTGATGACTCTCACTATCATTTTTATGAATGTCACTCCTCTCTTTTTCTTTTCTCTCACACTCAGCCCTATCTAAATCATCTTTGAGAAGTTCTTTCGGTGTCATTGGAACCAACACGACCTTCTTATCTTTGTGTATAAAGGAGTACTTGTTAGAACACCCATAATGTGTAGCATCCTTATCATATTGCCATGGTCTTCCAAGTAGTAACGCACAAGCTTGCATTGGCACCAAATCACAGTCCACAAAGTCAGAATAGGTACCAACAGAAAAATGAACACGTACCATCATTGTTACCTTCAACTTTTCACAAGAATTGAGCCATTGAATGTAGTATGGTTGCGGGTGTAATCTTGTGGTTAGGTTAAGCTTTCCAACCATCTCCAAACTTGCAATATTATTGCAGCTTCCACCATCAATTATGATCTTACAAGAATGCTCCTTGATCACAAATTTGGATTGGAATAAATTATGACGCTGTCCATTTTCTGCCTTCTCCATCTGGGAGCTAAGAACACGACGAACAACAAGGCTTGCATGGCTTGTATCAAAAGTGATCTCTTCTGGTTCTGACCCCGAAATATGTTGAGACTCCTCATAATCAGATCCACCTCTCTCTTCAACCTCACTGGCCGATGTGTACTCACCATCTTCTCGAATGATAAGGGCACGTTGATTTGGACAATCACGCATATAATGCCCTTTTCCCTTACACTTGAAGCACTCAATCTCCCTTGTTCTTCCTGCAGATGCAACTGAGGATGAACTTTTTATAGGTGCAACAGTGGTCTTTTTTGAATCAATAGGTTTGGATGTTGGTGAAGTAAGGCGGTTTCCTGAATTTCCTTGGCTAATGGGTGCAGCAGTCTTGCTAGAATAATCAACACTCTTTTGTTGCTGATTGGCATCCCTCCAAGGCATGGAAGAACTAGAATAGCTACGACTAGCTTTGTATGGTTGCTTCCTCCTTTGAACTTGCCTTTCAGCTTTGCATGCATAATGAAATAGTTGATCCAAAGAATTGTAGTTCTGGAAATCAAGGATATCTTGTATCTCTCCATTCAATCCTCCCAAGAATCTAGTCATCTTTGCATTATCATCTTCTTGCACATTAGCACGTAGCATGCCCACCTGCAACTCTTGATAGTATTCTTCCACAGATTTGTTTCCTTGATTCAATCTTTAAAATTTATTAAGTAATTCTCTTTCAAAATATGAAGACACGAACCTGGACCTCATCAAGCGCTTCAAATCATCCCAAGTACGAGGAGCTCCATTTCTTTGTCGAATTTGACTCCACCAGATAGAAGCATAACCAATAAATTCAGTAGTTGCCGCACGTACTCTATACTCTTTTGGGTAATGATGACAGCTGAACTTTTGCTCAACTAATAATTCCCGATCAAGATAAGCTTATGGATTAAACTTTCCATCAAAACTAGGAATAGTGAATTTAATTTTACCCAATTCATCATTTCTTCTTTCTTCGTTACGGTGACGTGCATGACCTCCGTCAACTCCCACTCCTCGTGTGGGGCGGCGCTGATACAATTCCAAGGCAACTTCATCATCAGCCACATAATTATCATTTAACTCTTCATCAGCAGCTTCTTGAAATGCAGCGTTCAGATTTCCTCTTGGTTCAAATGGAGCAGCAGCAGCAGCATTATTATTAGCTTCAACTCGTCCTCGAGGAACTCGAGGTGGTGGGTGTCGTCGTGGAGGAGTTCGCTCCACTTGATCAAGTCGCGCTTCAATTCCACCGAGACGATTCTCCAACCCGTTCAAGCGCACAAGCACTTGATCGGATAATATTTGCTCGAAGGTGTTTGTAACATAAGCCATCAAAGCTTGAGAACGTGGAGACAATGATATCATCGATGATTGGGACCCATCTTCCCCATTGTAAGGAACATCATGAGGACTTCTTGATCCTGACATTGTTAGTAAAGACAAAAGAGAAATTCCACCAACTAGTAAATTATTTATGAAAACTCACAATCCTGATATGCACACGCTCTGATACCACCTGATATGCATACGCCTCGACTTAAGATGCGTGCAAGCAAGTTGGTCCCGATCTTCCGTCGTAGGAGAAATCCTTAAAGCGGGGGAGTTGTGACTTTGGCGAAGGGGAGGCTAACCACGATCTAGGAACGCGACCAGCAACCTCGCAATCCTCACAAACCTTACCACCTGAAGCTCTTACCCTTCTCAAAAATTGTTTACGTGTTTGCTGGTTCGTGATAACTTTTAACAAGAAGTGAATAAAGCGATTGCAAAGTACTAGAACACGGTGATCAAGGCTAATTTATGGAGATCTAGATGGGGATATATTTGTAGCAAAGAGAAGAAAATAATAATTCAAGTTGGCTCAATTAAGCAAGGTGGAAGGTGTCAAAAGGAAGAATAAATGCAAGGATAATTATAATTATAATTCGGATTGCAAAATTAACTCAATCAAGGAAGGTATAAGGTGTCAAAAAGGAAGAATAAGTGCAAGACAATTAAAATTCGAATAAAATATTTTTTTTGTTTATTTTTTTTTTTGTTCTTGGCCGAACCTTCCTCTCACTTTTTTTTTTCTACTCGCCGAAAGCTTACTCCTCCCTTTCTCCACCTATTTTTTTTCCTTGCCGAACACTACTCCCTCTTTTTTCTCCTTTTTTCTAGCAAAACACTTCTTCCTCTTTCTTCTCCCCTTTTCTTGCAAAACACCTCCTCCTTTCTCTCTACCTATCTTTTTTTTTTTCTTTTTTTTTTCCTAACCGACTACTTCTTCCTCTATTTTCTCTACTTTTTTTTTTCCACCAAGAATTTGGCCGAACACTCTCTTTGGCCGAACAATACTTTTTTTTATTTTTTATTTTATTTCAACAATCAAACGAAAATTTGGAGATAATAAAGAAAAAGAATAATAAAAGATGGGAAAAAAAACGATGATGGGTACAAGATAGAAGTTCATGAGAAAGTTTTTTTTTTTTTTTTGATGTAGGGAAAATAAAAGAGAATCTAATAAAGGATAGATGAATTCCTACCGGCAACGAAGGCTCTGATACCACCTGATATGCACACGCCTCGACTTAAGATGCGTGCAAGCAAGTTGGTCCCGATCTTCCGTCGTAGGAGAAATCCTTAAGATAGGGGGAGTCGTGACTTTGACGAAGGGGAGGCTAACCACGATCAAGGAACGCGACCAGCAACCTCGCAATCACTAAACCACTCCTCAGTTGGTTATCAACCGTGTCAAACACGACTGACCTGTTCACGAAGAACGACACGAACAATTCAAGAGAATTGAAAGAGCAACAGCGGAAGGATCACTAAAAAATTGATTAAGAAAGTGGACTTCAAGTTTGTAGCAAAAGCATTACAAAAGTGGTGGCTAAAGCAAAAAATCAAAGTCCCTCTTCAATAGTGCCAAATATATAGACAAAATATGACACGTTTTTTCATATTTTGTTTCACTAAAATAGGAAAAATAAATATATAAATATCCTCCTCTTGTTAGCTACGAAATTTGGAAAAATAAATCCCTTCATTAAGATTTGAATATATATTTGAGGAAGATTTGATCTTGAATAAATCTTCCTTGATTTGCTCTTGAATAAATCTTCTTCCTTGATTTGCTCTTCAATAAATATTTGATGAAGATTTGATTCTTGAATAAATCTTCCTTCACTCATACACTTCCATATGAGTAATTCATGCAACTTCCATATAAGTAATTCCTCCATGTGTTTCCTTGCATGTAGTGACAAGTAAACAATAATAATTAGGCAATATCATTTGTTCTATAATTAAGTAATTAAATTGCCCAAGAAAAGAATTCACCTGCCGTCCTAAGCGTCGTGCACGGGCTCGTGTCATTGGGCCTTCTATGGTAATTGAATCTTGCACGGGTGAACCAACGATGTCCTCATCACTTCATGTATTTATTTAAAGCAAAACACTGCAGGGGAGTAAAAGGAGCACAAACTTTTGAAGAGTAAAGAAAAAAAATGATCTAATTATTCTTAGCAATGCCATATGGCACCAGAAACTCAATTCATTGTTATCTAACCATGTGATCCTCTCACGTGCTTTCCTAGTTCTATTATTTTATACTTAGTCCCATGCACGAAGGTTACAAAGCATGGGTCAAATGAGATGGAAACATCCAGTCATGGGCAGTGAAGCGACTTTCTTTTTCTAACAAGCTAATTGGATAATGCAATTTAGAGACTCTGGTTGAAGTGACCAATTGCTCACATTTTATCAAGATGTTTTCAGTAATGGAGGAAAAAGAAAGATAGATTATAGTACAAATAAACAATGATGCTTTATGAAGACAATGGCTGCATATATTACTTAGTGTTTAGATTCTAATGCTTGGCAGAAATGATTGACCTACTATAAGAATTCAATAGAAATCAAGTGCTCTACCTTAGAATGCTAGTAAAGATAGTTTTTCATGTGTAGTTTTTTGAATAAGTCCTTTATATAATTTTATAAAAAATTTATAAAATAATACAATATTACTCAATAATACTAGGTCAAAATTATAGGTTTCACAATTAACTCTTTTAAGACTAAAATTTAAAAACTATCTAATCTACTCCATCTAAAGAATTTTAACTTTTAAATAAGAACTTATTTACTAAAGCTCACTTCACAGATGATCTTATAATTCAACATAAGATCCCTAAAAAAAATTTTTGGAATTCATCCGAACATTATTCTCACCCATTTTCCCTTAAGTACTATTGACTAATTTGGCTAGAATTAGTCAAAACTCAAAAAATGTCCATTACCCTAAAAAACATACTAATGGACAATTTTCTCCACATCCGTAATTACTATCTTTAATTGATTTTTCTTAACCACTTGAATATTCCTATAGCAAGAGTCTTAATTTGAACCTCATTATTTTTATCCTTATTTTTTCATAAAAATTTAGAATTTTAAAATTAAAATGGAGATGATCTCTAGATTTCGGAAATGAAGTTTTTATTGAGATCTCCCTCATTTGCCCATAAAGTTGTACTTGGGTATAAATAATTATCACAAATCAACTTAAATCAAATCACCTCATTATTCTTACCGTGAGAACTATTGATTAAAGTTAAACTTGGGTATAAATAATTATCATAAATCTATCTTATTAGTATCAGATTACACTTTTGATCTTAGGATCACCACGCTTCCGCTGTGCCACTCTTATTTTATATTTCAAATTTTATCAAAATCATTATTTCAAATAAAATAGAATGCCTGGTGAAAGGACAATGACTTTGGTTGACTCAGGTCAACTTAATGGAACTCACCACCTGACCATAATTAAAAACGAACTCGGGTTAACTCAATGAAAATTGAACCAAAAAGATAAGGATGATGACTTTGTCTAATTGCTTGGTGTTATCATTCATCGATAGGTTTTAATTCAATAAAATCATTTGACCAACATAATGACACCCAACATACAATCCATTTGTACCACTGGATTCTAAATTCAAAATCCTATATGATTGTATTGATTTCATATCAATAATTTATATCTAAAATTTCATGTGTAGTTTCTCAAATAAGTCCTTTATATAACTTTACTGATAGGTTTTAATTCAGTTCAATCATTTGATCAACGTAATGACACCCAACATACAATCCATTTGTATCACTGGATTCTAAATTCAAAATCCTATATGATTTTATATATTTCATATCAATATTTTATATCTAAAATTTCATGTGTAATTTCTCAAATAAGTCCTTTATATAACTTTACTGATAAACCTATAAAATAATATAATATTACACAATTACTCTTAATCAAAATTATAGGTTTCACAATTACATATTTTAAGACTAAAATTTAAAAACTATCTAATCTACTATGTCCAAAGAATTTTAACTTTTAAACAATAACTAATTTACTAAAGCTCACTTAAGAGATCTTATAATTCCACCTAAGACCCCCAAAAATTTTCTTCAGAGTTCATTCAAAATGTTTACCGATGGTAAGGTTTCATTGACGATCATCACCATATCCTAAATCAATTCACCTCATCATTTTGACACTATTTTCCTCAAGCACTATTGACTAATTTTCTCCTGAATATTGGCAATCATTATTGGCAATCATTATTGATTACCATCACTAATTGATTCCTCTCAACCTCCTAAATATTTCTACAGCAAAAAACTTAATTCTTAAAACATATTTGAAGTAAAAACTCATTGATGAACTCTTTACCAACATCACTTAAGCGAACATCATCATTTCATCCACATTTTTCCATTAAAATTATGTATTTTTAAATTAAAATGGAGATGATGTCGAGATCTCACCATGATGAAAGTTTTATCATCTAGTTCACTATATTTTGATAAGAGGAAAGTTCAAAATCATCATGCTCGTCATCGTGAGCATTCATATAGAAAAAGCACAATTCTTAAAGCCTCTTTGGTATTAAACTTATCGAGTAATTCTCCACCGACATCACTAAAGCAAAACATCTCAATGGATAATTATTTATCCTTGATTTTTCCTCAATATATATTGCATTCCTCTGGTTAGAATAATTGGAGTCTATACGGGAGGATTATAAGGTCCAAAACTCATTAAGTTCTAAAAAATATGTAGTTGGAGTGAAAACTCTAAATATCACTTGAGAAAACACCTCCAAATTATTATTTCTCCCTCATTAGCGTGTATGAGTTAACTCACACAAGACAAATTATAATATTTCAAAGAATAAAATATTGACATAAAAACCTGTAGAAATATTTCACGATTACAACCTGATACCAGTAGTTTAGATTACCTAATACAGTCTGACTAAATCATGAACTAGATAAATCATGTCATGTCAAACTAATGTTCTTCTCTCCATGTATCACTCCCCATGAATCTACATGACATCCGAGTAGCGCTACGCCTTGCAGCCTAGTGGCTACAGAAAGAGTAGTCCCTAACAATTGTAAGGGGGACATTGGCTTAGATGGAATTAATTAAAACAAGACTGTCATGACAGGAATATGCTGTAAGAAATAAATCAATCATACGTGAAGTCTTTCAAATCATATTTTGTGTGAGATACCATCATCCATTGTATTTTTCATTCTCATTATTGTGCAATGGTAAAGCGTTTGACTTCAAATCAAATGATTGTATTTGTGGCGCAATGGTTGCACATCTGACTCCAGATCAGAAGTTTGTGTGTTCAATACATGTTAGGTTCAATTCTCATTTTGAATTATTTTGGTGTTCTACATTCACGTCATGTTCAATTCTCATTTTAAATTATTTCAGGTTCAATTCTTATTTTGATTTATTTTTTTATTCTACGTTTTTCAAACTTTTTATTACACTGAAAGATAAAATGATGGGATCTGTGGCGGAATGGTAGTGCATCTAACTCTAGATTAGAAGGTTGTTTGTTCGTTTCACGTCAGGTTCAATTCTCATTTTGATTTATTTTGGTGTTTACATTCACGTGAGGTTCAATTCTCATTTTAAATTATTTCAAGTTCAATTCTTATTTTGATTTATTTTGGTATTCTACTTTTTTCACATTTTATATTACACTAAATGAAAAAATGATGGGATTTGTGGTGCAATGGTAGCACGTCTGACTCCAGATCAGAAAGTTGCGTGTTCAATTCACGTCAAGTTCAATTCTCATTTTGAATTATTTTGTGTTCAACATTCACGTTAAGTTCAATTCTCATTTTGAATTATTTTGATGTTCTACATTCACATCAGGTTCAATTCTCATTTTAAATTATTGAATTATTTTGATGTTCTACATTCACGACACGTTCAATTCTTATTTTGATTTATTTTGGTAATCTAATTTTTTTTGAAATTTTACAGTACTCTAAATAAAAAAATTGATGGGATATGTGGCACAATGGTAGTCCATCTGACTCAAGATCGAAAGGTTGTGTGTTTGAATCACGTCAGGTTCAATTCTCATTTTTACTTATTTTGGCGTTCTATATTCATGTGAGGTTCAATTCTCATTTTAAGTTATTTCACGTTCAATTTTTATTTTGATTTATTTTCGTATTCTACGTTTTCCAAGTTTTATATTACACTAAATGAAAAAATGATGGGATTTGTGGCGCAATGGTAGTGCGTCTTACTCGAGATTAGAAGGTTGCGTGTTCGATTCACGTTAAGTTCAATTTTTATTTTGAATTATTTTTGTGTTCTACATTCACGTCAGGTTTTATTCTCATTTAAAATTATTTCAGGTTCGATTCTTATTTTGATTTATTTTGTTATTCTATGTTTTTCAACTATTATTTTACATTAAATGAAATAATGATGGGATTTATAGTGCAATGGTAGCGCGTCTGACTCTAGATGAGAAGGTTGCATGTTCGATTCACGTCAGGTTCAAGTTCAATTTTCATTTTGAATTATTGTAGAACCGTTTAATTCTCATTTTAAATTATTTCAGGTTCAATTCTCATTTTGATTTATTTTGGTGTTCTACATTCACGTGAGGTTCAATTCTCATTTTAAATTATTTCAAGTTCAATTCTTATTTTGATTTATTTTGGTATTCTAAGTTTTTTAAATTTTATATTACACTAAATAAAATAATGATCTAATCTATAGTGCAATGCTAGTGCATTTGACTCCAAATTAGAAGGTTGCGTGTTCGATACACGTCAAGTTCAATTTTCATTTTGAATTATTTAGGTGTTCTACATTCACATCAGGTTCAATTCTAATTTTAAATTATTTCAAGTTCAATTCATATTTTGATTTATTTTGTTATTCTACGTTTTTCAAATTTAATAATATACTAAATGAAAAAATGATGGGATTTGTGGTGCAATGGTAGTGCATTTGACTCCAGATCAGAAGGTTGTGTGTTCGATTCACGTCAGGTTCAATTTTTATTTTGAATTTTCATTTTGAATTATTTGTAGAACCGTTCAATTCTCATTTTAAATTATTTCATGTTCAATTCTCATTTTGACTTATTTTGTTATTATACTTTTTCAAATATATATTACACTAAATAAAAAAATGATATTTGGGTATGTAGCTCAGATGATGAAGTGTTCACTTAGCATGTGAGAGGCATAAGGATCGATACTCTGTATTTTTAAAGTATTTTAAACTTTGTTTTTTCATTTCAGTACTCGCTTAGCAAGGTAGAGGCACGAGGGTCTCAGAGTAAGACAAATTATGTTTAGGGTGTAGCTCAAACGATAGAGAGGTCGCTAATTATACGGGAAGCAAAAGGATCAATACCATTTGATAAAGAGCCACGAGGATTGTTTACTATTATCACCAATGTGTGGAGAATAAGATAGTTGATGTTTGAGTATGTAGCTTAGATGATAAACCTCTCATTTGTATTCTTATTTCAAAAATCTTCTTTTGATAAGATTCTAATTATAAATGTTTATGATATTTGGAGTCTCAGAATAACTATTTTGATATTAGGAGGTATAGCTTAAATGTTAGAGTGCTTACTTAGCATATGAGAGTAATGGCGATCCACTATATATTCATTATTAGTTAAACTTTTTTTATTTTAGTATATAATTAATATTTGTGGACATCTATTAAATTTATATGGGAGGCACAGGGATTAGTAACCTTTATTTCTTTTGAGTTAAATTTTAAATTTTTATTTCAGTGATACTATTGAGGTTGCAGAATAACAAAGATTAATCTTTAGGGATGTAGCTTAGATGGTAGAATACTGGGTTCACATGCATGAGGCACGGGGATCAATTTTTCGCATCTCTAACATGAGTTATGGTAAAGTGCTTCCATTATATGGGAGGAATGTTAATTGATATATCTTATTTCTAATATTTGTTATTTAGATTTTTATTTGAGTGATTTTTTTTAATAAGACCGAATGCTATAAGATATTTAGGTGATGTTCTTTTAATAGAGCTATATGGATATCTTGAACTAATTGGTTTAGTGATGTAGCTTAAATAGTAGAGTGCTCACTTAGCATGCGAGATGCATGGGAATTGATACCCTCCATCTTCAAAGCATTTTGAACTTTGCCTTTTCATTTTAGTACTCGCTTAGCATGCGAGAATAGTTATCGCTTGTTTCACATCGCATACGAGGGGTATGGGGATAGATACCGTACATCTCCGAACTAAATTTAAACTTTGTAATTCTATTTACATCTCTAATATAAGTTAGGCTTTGAATTTCATTTTTAGTAATGCTCTTTTAATATGAATTTGATAAAAACTAGGACAGTTAAGTTTTAGGGATATTGCTCGGATGATACATTAACACTCTTTTAATAAGATTTTGATAAGAATATTAGGGATTTAGCTTAACTAGGACAATATTGCTCTTTTAATTTAACTTTAAAATAAATTTTAGGGTTGTAGCTTAGATGGTAAAGTACCCTCATAGCATACGAGCTATATGGCCATCTCGGACTAAGTTAATTGATATTTATGGATGTAGCTTAGATGGATGAGCACTCGCTTAGCATGTGAGAGGCACGTGTATCAATATCCCGCATATCTAAAGTATTTTGTGAGTCTCATTCTATATAATTCATTAATTCATTTTAACGAGTAATACATAGTTTTATAGTTACATCATCTTACATAAATTTTGCTCCTTATAACTTGTTTGATAACATCAATAGTAATGTTAACTCAAATTCTAGGAAGGATATTTGAGCATCACTATAATATCATGTACTACAAGTTATAAAGAAGCAAATATAATAAAAATGAATATCTCAAAGAGAACCAGTATTCTAAGCTAAGCATAAAATAGCAAACTCTCTTATTTTTTCTTTATCCAGCCTAGTGAAAATTACTGTCTTGATATGTCGAAGAAGGACCACTTCATCTTTTACTTGTTGCTTAAATAATCTCCAGTTTCTCTCTTTCCAAATGTCATATATAAACTCTGCTATCACCACCTGCATAAGCTGTCCTTGCAATGTTCTCCTTTTAGTTATTCTAGCAGCTATATTAATTGTAGTTTCCCATGTAGTTTCTCTTAAAACTTCTTCATTCCATTTCAACAAATCACTTCATATAGTCTTGCTATATTTACATTCATTCAGCAAATGTTCTAAGGTTTCTATTGCAGTTAGAGATAGCTGACATCCTCCTTCTATTTGCATGCCCCGCTTGAGTAGTTTATCTGCAGTCATTAATTTCTAATGCAAAGCAAAACATAGAATGAAGGTAGCTCTAGGTCTAGCTGTAGAATCACATATCAAACTTATCCAATTTTTGTTTGGTAAAGTACCCACCAATATATTGTAAATTGCACTGATTGTGGTTTTTCTAGTTAGTATTATTTCTAGTCGGGGATGATATTGTAATACCTCTCTATTCATCATCACTTTCTTCAACATCCAGCTTGTTTGTTTGGGTAGAGTCATAGTATGAATATTTTTATTTTTTATATAATAAGTGTGTACCCATTTGATCCATAATTTATCTTTCTTCATCTGCATATCCCAAAAGAGTTTGAAGATGGCTGCCTTATTCCATAAGTCTAGTCTTAGTAAGTTAAGTCCTCCGGCTGACTTTGGTGTGCAAACTTTATTCCAAGCTACCAAGGCCTTCCTACTAGTCTCAACTGATCTTGTCCATAAGAATGTCCTGCAAACTGCATCCATCATTTTGATTATTTTTTTGGGCAATATGAATTATTGTGACTAATAGCTTTGCACTCCAAATAATACTGACTTTATAAGTTGAACTCTTCCTGCATATGTTAGCAACTTGGCAGTCCAACTTTTAAGTCTAACCATTATTTTGTCAAGCAGTACTTTACATTCTGTAATTTTTAGTTTCCTATGAGCCAAAGGTACTCCTAGATACTTGCATATGTTAACTAAGAGAGCAACTTCAGATATCATGGAAATTTTTTACTTTTAAGTTATTTCCTCCTGATGATTTAGGCACTCTATAAATATTGATCACTAATAGTGTTTACTATTCATCATGCAACTTTTCCTTCACATCAGTAATGTCATTTGTTTGTCAATATTGATCATTTAAGAGTATTTACCATTAATCATACAACTTTGCCTTCACATTAACAATGTCAATTGTTTATAATCTTTATTGAGTATACTATTACGATTAGTGGGGTTTAGGAGCGTGTGAACCTTGCTCAATCATGCATTTTAAGTAAATTGTATTATATCTCAAAATAATACTCTTAAATATATATAAATTTTATTTATGTATATAAATATATATACTCTACATACCTCATTTTTATTAAAAGTTCACCGAAAAGTTCACTGGAGACCTGCCGGAGACTTGCTGGGAAGTTCGCTGGAACCCTTACCAATGAAGTTCTCCAATCAGTAGCAATATTGGTACCAATCGAAAGCTCTTTTCATCAAAAATTCAAAAATCATATTTGTCCTAATTGTTAGAGCTCACATGTGCCTAATTTTACTCAAAAAGATAACTTATGCGAAACTCCTAAGTTTGGATTTTTAACTCGGTGGTAACCAACGACAGCCAATTTCTCTCAACCCAAGTACCAGTAGATAGCTCTCATCGAGGAGAAGCCATAGGTACTAAGTTTCTCAAATTTTATAGCTCGTATGACCAGCAATTGAAAGAGTAATCTCCAACGATGAAACTTTCACTGCTGCCGCTCATTTCACTTTTCTCCCTCATATCTCTTCCAAGAACTTAAATTGATGGTTCCAATGAGTTTTCCTAGCTCACCTGAAGCTATCGCTGGAATCTCATTAAAAAATTCCACCGAAAAGTCATCTTGCAGGAAACGAGGTAAATTAAATTAAAATAAAGGCATGGTAGAAGGATATCATTTGTACATATCTCATTTTTGTAATAAATATTATAAATGACCATGAAAAAGTATTCATAATAATTAATTTAGAAGATACATATTTTTAAAAATTATGCATCACTCATGTAAATAAAAACTATAAAGAATAATATTATAGAAGTAATTACATCACTATATAAATGGTTTCATATAGTTTATTCTAATGAAAAGATGATCAAAGGTACTCTTTAGAAGTCATAAGAATTTAAAATTAAAATTAATCGATACATAATAATGGCTCATATAAATATGAATTATGTAGAGTGAGAAATTCTTATTTTAGATATGGTAATAAATTTTCACATAAAAAAATCAAATAGTCATAATTAGGATTTAAATTTATTGAGAAAAAATAATCTTTTGTCAAAAATTCCGCTGAATAACATTTGTTCAAATGAACAAATGGATATTAAGAAGTTGTTGGTTGTGAGAAATCATTCACTCCTTCCCTCCCTTCCCGCTCAGTAACTGCGGCAATTCTATGTTTAGTGGTAGAAGCATACTCCCACACCCAATGATTTAGTGACAATAGATCTCCGTCCCTTTAAAATGTGTTGTCTATCAACACGGAGGATAAAGACTGAGATCATCTCGACCAATCCCATCAACTCCATCAAGCACAAGATGAGTGGGAAAAATGAACATTCTGGTGTCTCATTCGGGAAGAAAGCAAGAAATGATGATATCAAGGGTAGCGGTAGTCATAACAAGGAACCAAGCCACGACACCATTACTACCCATATGCCCCGTGAGATAAAAGAAGGAGAGACATATGATAAAAGTAGGAGTGGCTATAGCTTAGGGTTTCCTCCACCAATATCAACAATTGGGAAGGCGGGGAGGCCTAAAGTGCAACTCAAGTCATTCAGGGATGATGGGAGGCTTGTGTTTAAAATGGTTAAAGCTCCGAAGCAGCAATTCTTGCAGGCTACAAGGGAGAATGGAAGATTGATGCTCCACTTGGTCGATGACGATGAAACGCAAGAGGGTAGTTCTATAAGTGCAGAGGAGGAGACTAATCTAACAGGAAAAGAAGATAACTAAGAGAGCAACTTCAGATATCATGGAAATTTTTTACTTTTAGGTTATTTCCTCCTGATGATTTAGGCACTCAATAAATATTGATCACTAATAGTGTTTACTATTCATCATGCAACTTTTCCTTCACATCAGTAATGTCATTTGTTTGTCAATATTGATCATTTAAGAGTATTTACCATTAATCATACAACTTTGCCTTCACATTAATAATGTCAATTGTTTATCATCTTTATTGAGTATACTATTACGATTAGTGGGGTTTAGCAGCGTGTGAACCTTGCTCAATCATCCATTTTAAGTAAATTATATTATATCACAAAATAATACTCTTAAATATATATAAATTTTATTTATGTATATAAATATGTATACACTGGAGACCTACATACCTCATTTTTATCTAAAGTTCGCCTAAAAGTTCACTGGAGACCCGCCGGAGACTTGCTGGGCAGTTCGCTGGAACCCTCACCAATGAAGTTCTCCAATCAGCAGCAATATTGGTACCAATCGAAAGCTCTTTTCATCAAAAATCTAAAAATCATATTTGTCCCAATTGTTCTAGCTCACATGTGCCTAATTTTACTCAAAAAGATAGCTTATGCGAAACTATTAAGTTTGGATTTTTAACTTGGTGGCAACCAACGACAGCCAATTTCTCTCAACCCAAGTACCAGTAGATAGCTCTCGTCGAGGAGAAGCCATAGGTACTAAGTTTCTCAAATTATATAGCTCGTATGACCAGCAATTGCAAGAGTAATCTCCAACGATGAAACTTTCACTATTGCCGCTCATTTCACTTTTCTCCCTCATATCTCTTCCAAGAACTTAAATTGATGGTTCCTGTGAGATTTGTATTTTTGCATTAAGGGTAATCTTGTAATAAAATAATATGAAGGTCTTATTTGTAAAAAATTCACGATTTTTTGAAGTATATAATTTTGATATAAAAATTATATCATTAGATAGAATTTTTGATAAGGAATCCAACGGCGCAAACGGATTGTAATTTGGACATCGTTTGATTGGTCAAATCCTTGAATCAAGGATTGATCCAAATGGACGGACGAGATTAAATTACGTAAATGGAGGGCCCAGTTTAGATTTCATTAAACCAATAGATGAAGCGGGTTAGTGGGTTAGTGATAAGAGGGTTTAGTAATGAAACCCGACCCGTTACCAAACCCATTTAACTTAACTTCTTCTTCTTCCTCTCCCACCCGCGACACTCTCTCTACTCCCCTGCTTCTTCTTCGTGCAGCAGCGACAATGGAGCATTTTGGCGACGACGGTTGGAGGTCTTCCCGGACGAATTTTTCCGTGAATTTCAGACACAACTTCAGGTGAGCTAGGAGAACACATTTGAACCATCATTTGCAAGTTTTGGTGGAGATTTGAGGGAGAAAAGAGGAGAGAAGTAGGGGGCGGCGAAAGTTCATCGCCGGAGCAAGCTCCGACGATTGCCAGCCATTCCGACCACGGAACTTCGCAAACTTGGTACCTATGGCTTCTCCTCGACGAGAGCTTTCCATTGGTACTAGAGTTGAGGACTGTTCGCCGCCGGTTGGCCGCCGACGAGCTAAAAATCCAAAATTAGGGTTTTCACACAAATTGATTTAAATGGTAAAATTGATCGCGTGTGAGCTGTAAAATTTGGGGCAAATATATTTTTTAGAATCCTCATAAAAAGAGCTTTCGATTGGTACCTATATTGGGGCTGATCGAAGAACTTCGCCGGCGAGGGTTCCGGCGAACTTTCCGGCGAGTCTCCGGCGAGCTCCGGCGAACTTTCCGGCGAACTTGAGATAAAAATTAGGGTGATTCTAGGGATCGTTTTAAGAGTATTGATGAAGACGGATTTGTAAAATTATTATTAAATTGAGAATTAAAATTCGTTGAAATATTCATAGGAAAATTCATAAGCAAGCACGAGGATACGAACGCTCGCGATACGAATTAAAACGTGCTTATAACGTTAGAATCAGGTGAGTGTTTATTCTCTAGGCAGAATAGACAGGATAGTTCTCAATGTTTAGTCCAGGAGAACTATAGTCCCTTTGATTATTTATATTTGATATCCTTTGGCTCTCCTGCTAGTTAGTATTATCCTGATTATGATCATGAATGAGTTATGAGTAATACTTGATATTCATGTTTGATACTCTTGTTACTTGATTCATTTTAAGCATTATACTATGCTTCTTTTGACTCCTGATCTAGCATATGCATCTGTTTAATTTTTCGTGATACTATTTCACTTGAAAATGCGTATGACTAGCATGATATTATACTGGATAGTGCTATAGGCACTTTTCACTACAGTGATAGGTTATTACACTATTAGCACTCCCATGGGCCACCTATGAGGAGGGGCGTGGGACGATAGTGCTCGAGGTTAGGATGGGAGGTTGGGATACTCCTGACTGGTTTTTACTCTGGATTAGCTATGGATACCAGGTAGCGACATCCAGTGGGAAACTCAGGGGGAAAGGGGGCTTTGTTTTTCTATTCTTGCACTTCTATTATGATCTGGGTACCCTACGATTCTTGATTCCTCCCCCCGAGGTGACAGTTGTCTGCTTCAACTGTATTTTAATTATGCCAGCCCCGGATATAGTCTCGTGTGATTCTTCTCGGTTTTACATTGTTTTCTATCCAACTCACTGAGTACGGCGTTACTCACCCCGTAGGGGAACTCATTTTTATTTTTCAGGATCACAGCAGGAGAGAGACTAATAGATATCACAGTGTATAGCCAGACACCTGATTTTTTTTCAAAGGTAGGACAGTTCTACCTTTATTTTGTGTGTATAGAGATCCAATGGCTAGGTACTTTGTATAACCTTGGGCATGTACCCATTTTGTTTGTAAATTACTTGTATATAAGTGTATGCCACTGTAGTAAAGATTTGGTTTTAATAATATATGCTTTTAGAGTTATGGTAAAGTCCTTCCATTATATATGGGAGGAATGTTGATTGATATATCTTATTTCTAATATGTGTTATTTATATTTTTATTTGAGTGATTTTTTTTAATAAGACTGAATGCTATAAGATATTTAGGTGATGTTCTTTTAATAGAGCTATATAGATATCTTGAACTAACTGGTTTAGTGATGTAGCTCAAATAGTAGAGTGCTCGCTTAGCATGCAAGATGCATGGGAATTGATACCCTCCATCTTCAAAGCATTTTGAACTTTGCCTTTTCATTTTAGTACTCGCTTAGCATGCGAGAATAGTTATCGCTTATTTCACATCGCATACGAGGGGTATGGGGATAGATACCGTACATCTCCGAACTAAATTTAAACTTTGTAATTCTATTTACATCTCTAATATAAGTTAGGCTTTGAATTTCATTTTTAGTAATGCTATTTTAATATGAATTTGATAAAAACTGGGATAGTTAAGTTTTAGGGATATTGCTCGGATGATACATTAACACTCTTTTAATAAGATTTTGATAAGAATATTAGGGATTTAGCTTAGCTAGGACAATATTGCTCTTTTAATTTTACTTTAAAATAAATTTTAGGGTTATAGCTTAGATGGTAAAGTGCCCGCATAGCATACGAGCTATATGGCCATCTCGGACTAAGTTAATTGATAGTTATGGATGTAGCTTAGATGGAAGAGCGCTTGCTTAGCATGTGAGAGGCACGGGTATCAATACCCCGCATATCTAAAGTATTTTGTCAGTCTCATTCTATAAATTTTGCTCCTTATAACTTGTTTGATAGCATCAATAGTAATGTCAACTCACCTTCTAGGAAGGGTATTTGAGCATCACTACAATATCATGTGCTACAAGTTATAAAGAAGCAAATATAATAAAAATGAATATCTCAAAGAGAACCAGTATTCTAAGCTAAGCATAAGACAACAAATTCTCTTATTTTTTCTTTATCCAACCTAGTAAAAATTACTGTCTTGATATGTCGAAGAAGGACCACTTCATCTCTTACTTGTTGCTTAAATAATCTCCAGTTTCTCTCTTTCCAAATGTGATATACAAACTCTGCTATCACCACCTGCATAAGCTGTCCTTGCAATGTTCTCCTTTTAGCTATTCTAGCAGCTATATTAATTGTGGTTTCCTATGTAGTTTGTCTTAAAACTTCTTCATTCCATTTCAACAAATCACTCCATATAGTCTTGCTATATTTACATTCATTCAGCAAATGTTCTAAGGTTTCTATTATAGTTAGACATAGCTGACATTCTCCTTCTATTTTCATGCCCTACTTGAGTAGTTTCTCTGCAGTCATTAATTTTTCATGCAAAGCAAGCCATAGAATGAAGGTAGCTCTAGGTCTAGCTGTAGAATCACATATCAAACTTGTCCAATTTTTCTTTGGCAACGTACCCACCAATATATTGTAAATTGCACTGATTGTGGTTTTTCTAGTTAGTATTATTGCCAGTCGGGGATGGTATTGTAATACCTCTCTACTCATCATCACTTTCTTTAACATCCAGCTTGTTTGTTTGTGTAGAGTCATAGTATGAATATTTTTATTTTTTATATAATAAGTGTGTACCCATTTGATCCATAATTTATCTTTCTTCATCTGCATATCCCAAAAGAGCTTGAAGATGGCTGCCTTATTCCATAAGTCTAGTCTTAGTAAGTTAAGTCTTCCGGCTGACTTTGGTGTGCAAACTTTATTCTAAACTACCAAGGTCTTCTTACTAGTCTCAACTGATCTTGTCCATAAGAATGTCCTGCAAACTGCATCCATCATTTTGATTATTTTTTTGGGCAATATGAATAATTGTGACCAATAGCTTTGCACTCCAAATAATACTGACTTTATAAGTTGAACTCTTCCTGCATATGTTAGCAACTTAGCAGTCCAACTTTTAAGTCTAACCATCATTTTGTCAAGCAGTACTTTACATTCTGAATTTTTAGTTTCTTAGGAGCCAAAGGTACTCCTAGATACTTGAATGGTTAAGAGCTCTCTCTATAACTAAGTATATGTAATATTTTGTCTTTTGTTTCAGTAGGTACTCCTCCAAAGTAAATACTATTCTTAAGTGCATTAGCTTTCAAACCTGATGCATTTGAGAATTTAAGAAATGCCTCATGTAGGAGCTTGATAGATTTCTCATCTCCTCTAGAAAACATAAGTAAATCATCTGCAAAACAAAGGTGAGTAATAGATAATTTTGCACATTTGTGATGATATTTAAGGTTTTTCTTATTTCCTAGCTCCCTCATACATCTACTCAAGTATTCCATCACATGGACAAAGATATAAGGTGATAGAGGGTCACCTTGTCTTAATCCTCTTTTTACTTGAAAAGGTACCATTTTCTTACCATTTATTAGAATGGTATAATGTACTGATTTGATGCAAGCCATCACCCATTGAATGAATCTAGGATAAATCCCAATTCTATGAGCATTTATTCCACACATATCCATTCTACTGAATCATAAGCCTTTTATAGATCTACCTTGATCATGCATCTAGGGGATATTGTTTTCCTGATATATCCTTTAATGAGTTCATGACTTAATATGATATTATCTGCAATCACTCTTCCTAGTACAAAGGCTGATTGAGCTTCACTAACTAGTTCACCAATCACTCCTTTAAGTCTATTCACCAAGATCTTAGCAATAATCTTGTATAAAATTGCACAACAAGCAATTGGTCATAGGTCCTTAACAGTTTCTGGATTTGGTACCTTGGGTATGAGTGTAACTAGAGTAGAGTTTATAGCTTTCAACATTTTTCCTGTCATGAAGAACTCTTGTATTGCTACACATATATCATGCTTTAGCACAGGCCATGTTATTTTTAAAAATAATGCACCAAATCCATCAATTCCCCGAGCCTTATCATTATTTATGTCAAATAAAGCCTGATTGATCTCTGCTTCTAAGATAGCTGCACATAAACTTGAGAAATGATGGTGCTGAACTAGTCTACCAAGTCTAACTGTCATTTTATCCACCATAGGAAGTTCATATTCTGCATTGCCCATTAATCCTTTATAAAAGTCAACTATTTCTGCACTGATCTTATCATGAGTAGTTAATCTCTCCCCATCTCTACTATATAGGATATTAAGAGTTTTGGCATCATTCCTTACTTTTGCATAGACAAAAAAGAATTTAGAGTTTGAATCACCTAAAGTAATCAAATAAGCTCTAGACTTTTGCCTCAATATACTTTCCTCTACTCTATCCCATTTCTCTAATTCCATTAAGGCATATTTCTCTTGCACATGCAAATTAGCTAGTAAAGGAGTGTCTTGCAATTATCTTTGGATACTTTTCAAATTATTTCTAGCTTTGTCTGCCTTAAGTTTTGCTTGACTGAAATTTTTCTTGAATAGTTTTTTCATTGCACCTTTCATGAGTTTAAGTCTTTGCCATACTTTGTACATCTCAAAGCCCTCAATTTCTGTACTCTAAATAGCTGCAACAGTAGGGAGAAATTCAATGTGATTAGCTATTATATTCAAAAATTTCAAATTTGGTATGCCTCTATTAGTAGTAGTACCAACATCAAGTTTTAATGGAGAATGATATGAGATTATTACTTCTCCTATCTCTACCACCACTGCTCCATTATTTTCCATCCAATCTTTATTCTCAAATACTCTATCTATCTTACTCTATATTCCCATCACTCCCTTCTTGTTTGTTGCTCCATGTGTAATATCCTCCAATAGTTGTTAGCTCAGTAAGCTGGAGGTTCTCTATAGTAGCATTAAAGTCTCTTGTTTCATGTTCAGTGATAGTAATAATAATGTTTTAATAAAATAATAAAAGTAAAATAAAATAGCAAAGAGAATAAAAAATAAATAATAATATTTATCATATGGAATTAGTAAAAAAATAAATAAATAAATATATATATTTAAATAAATAAATAGAAAATATAAATTAAATAAAAAAAGAAAAAGAAAAAAACTAAAACTGTCCCTTCACGTGCATCGCACGTGCAGCGAGTCAGGGCTAGTCGACCTGGCCGAGTCGGTCGACAGGTCACCATCTCGTCGACAGGGTATTAAACCCTCGCCGAAGCAGAGGGTGCGGCGATAGTGGTCTGAGGGTTACGGTGCAGCGGCTTCCACGCACCACCGGCGATCGTTGTCTTCGATAGAGGAGGAAGCTAGCGAGCTGGGGCCTCATCTACAAATACGGCTAAGCGTTATAGCAGCCCAGCGAGCCACGGTTGTGTGGGAGGCAGTGAGCGGACGGAGAACAGAGGAGTCCCCCTGTTCCCACTGTGAACGCCGGCGAGGGGCTCGGCGAGCTCTTTCTCCCACCGTGGCGAGCTCTCCGGGGTCGACTCGCCTCTCTTGGTGTTGGTTTTGAGTGGAGGCCACAGCGAGGAAGCATGAGGTCGGTGGAGAACAGGAAGGGGATGGCGGAGCACAGGACGTCTCTGTCCCGTTCAAATTCACTAGCGCAAGGGCGCGGCGAACACTCTTCCTTCCACGGTGAGTTCTCTGCAAGCGAGTAGGCTCAGGTGGAGACAATATTGAGCTGCGACCGCGGCACGCGGGCACAGCTGGGAGCAACATCTTTCGGGCAGCCGAGGAAGAGAGATGCTAGCGACCGTGGGAGGTGTTTCGAGCCCCACCGATGGGTGATTAGGTTGCCGGAGGGCTGAGGAATACCTAAAGGAGGTAGGCACGTGTTTCCGGCGAGGTTGTAGTGGCGAAAGATGGGGTGAGGGCAGACACGGCGGCAGGTGCTTGGCGGAATTCAAGCCGAGGGCGAGCGGGGAAGAAGATCGAAGCACGTGCGACGATTCAGCTTGCTGTGGGTCAAGCCGGTATGACCCGGTTCGGGCCGGTTCGGCTGCGGGTTGGCTAGTTTTCGCAGTTTTAAGACCAGTTCGAGTCGGTTCAACATTGCTAGAGCTTTGTTGGTAAGTTTTGAATCTTAAGAAATTTATTTAGAATTTTTAACATATTTTAGGAGCGGTTTTCAAATTATTTTAGGATGGGTTCAGGGTTTTGAGTGCATTAAAAAAGTCAGAAAAATTTAAATATATTATGATGCTATGTTATGATTAAACATATTTTTTATGATTTAATTAGAAATTTTAAAGATTATTATAATTCAAATTTTGATTTAATTGAGATAATTTGGGTTAATTTAGGGTTTAAATGAATTAATTGTATGTTATATACATGAAGTAATATTTTGATAGGTGTTATGACATCTAAGTTGCATTAATTGGAATTAAAATAATTTATTTATAATTATTATCTAATTAATAAATTTAGGATATTATAAATTGAGGAAATTAGATTAATTAGATTTTTATAGATTAATGAGATTGAATAATTTAGAATTTTATCAATTTATAATGTGATAAAATTTAGGAAATTAATTTATTTAGATTTTCTAATTAATGTAATTGGATAAATTGGGATTTTGTGAATTTAATTAATGTAATTAATTTTTTACAAAATTATTAAAAAGAATTTAGGATTAATTAAGGTGATATATATTGATTAAGATTTTTGGGTATAATTAAATTGTTAAACTAAATATCATTTTAATTATGTTTGATTGTGATTGTTAATATGATGGATGGTTGGTTGATTATAAGAAATTAAATAAAATAAAGAAAATGATGTGAGGATGTGAGTAGAAGGGTAGATAGGAAATCTTTATTTGAATTATATGATTTATGATTATTAGATGTATTTATTTTATCTTAGGAAAATTGACTGTTGTGCTGTTGCTTGACAAATCACGACCAAACTATGATTTGTGTTAGAGTAAGAAGGAGTTACTGTGCTTGATTGTTTGATTGATTGCTTTTAAGAATCACAGCCAAGCTTTGAATTCTTATTTAAAACTGCTTTGAGACTCAGGTGAGGATTTATGATTTCAAATTTATTTGGCCTACTACAGATGCTGAGTCCTAAGGGTCGTTGTTAATTATTGTACATGCTGATAAGTTATGTCTACTTTGTTGCATATTTAATTAGCATGTGGTTTATTAGAAGAATGCATGTTAGTTTACATATGATGCTATTATATGCATGCTCTTGATATGAGTTTGAAAGTTATACCATACGGGTATATGTTTTATGCTGTTATATGCATGTTCTTGATGTTTATACTCATATTATGTTATTATTGATATGTTCATGTTGCTATAGATGTAGAGATACTTACCGAGAACATGGAACGTGATGACATGTGACATAACTAGAGGCACTTTAGGTACATGTTGTGATTATACCTAGAGTGATCTTATCTGATATTTAACCGAGAACTTTTGGACATCTTAAGGTCATAGTAACCTAAGAGATGATATTAGGTTCTTGGTTGGATATGCTACCAACGTATAGTGAGGAGCCATGTGCTAGCCAAGATAGAAATGCACGCTCTGTTGACTTAGCCTCAAATACTTTGGTGTAGCCTCAAATTATCACGCCCCGACCCAACTGTCGGCCTCGTGGCAACCGCCGTATAAGCCCGACAGACCCATACAAGGCATCATCAATAACCATGATCGATGATAAATAAGTAGATCATTTATATTTCCTTTAAAGCAATAACCTCTTTCCAAGGTGATACCACTTTAGTTATCATATACTTATTAGTACTAAAACATAAGATCTGCAATTTATGGTAGCTCAACTAAATGACCCACGTGACAACATAATATATATCATGATATAGGGATCCACTTTAGTTGTCATTATACTATGGATCATTGTAGTCATATTTGGATCCTCATGAGCATCCATCTTATTTAACACAAAGAGGTACGTCTAGGTACGCAGTGATCTCCTCTATGAGTGTCGACCTAATTAAGAGCAAGCCTCCCAGTTCGTGGCAGGAAATGTAGGCCGAACTTAACCAATACTTGAGTTCATAAGAGTCCTAATAGGATCTCAAACTGAGTTTGATACGGAATTTATAGATTATACTTATATGATGATATAAAATTTGATATGAAATATGCTATATCCTATGCAAAAGGATATAATAATAATAATAACAAAGTAGACTCTTGACGTATAAGGACTTCATCCAAGTATATAGATGCATAAATATTATAGTTATAACTTAGATGCTATGCGCACAGGATACGAGCTGCAGCAGTAGTGACTGGAGTAAGAGAGGTCAATAGTACATGCAGCTACTAAGGATATCATCATGTGCATCAACATGTGTTGGAGAAATCAATATGCAGAAATTTCAACATGCACATCAACACATGCTAGAGGTTCATGAAATTTACAGTATCCAAAAATTAGAGAAGATATGAAAAAGAGTAAGGAAGTAAAGATACTACAAAATCTGCAACCAGTTGAAATTTGTGCTGCAAATATAGAAATACTACCAACTGCATTGACTGAATAAGACTGCAGAGAAAGTCCGAATCTATATAACAATACTGATGAAAATATAGGAATCTGAGCTGCAAAAATACTAAGTGAAGAACTAAGCAAAGCTGAGGGAGCTCTAGAAATAAAAAGGAGTAAAGAAATCTACCAACGATGGATAGAAATTGGACTAAGGACATTTGACAAAGGAAGTAGCTTTACAAAAAGGAAACTGCAAACTACAGAAAAGGAACAAGGAAATAACTGCAAAGAAAATTCCAAAAATATTCGACAGAATTTGCATTCAGAAAGGCCACTAAGCAGAATTAAGAGAAGCAGATAAAAAAAATCTGCTTGGCTAATGAGTTGGCCGTATATAGGATATACGAATTAAGCGAAAGCTGCTCAAGCTCCGAAAAGAGATTGATAGATAAAAGAAAATAGCAGAAAACAACTGCATTGAATGCATAGAATGTTGGTACAAAGGAAGATGCTCCCAGCTCAACAAGGAGTAAATATAACAGAGTGAACTGCTTGAAGGAGTGTGGGAAGCTTTATGGATAAAATGATGCAAGAGTGGAAGTGGTATGCCGATGACAGCTATACCGACTGTATTGACGCATCAAAATATGAAATGAAAGGAAAAACAATAGAAGAATTTACATTTAGGAAGCCAGTCAACACGACTGCAGATAACCGAAATGAATATGAAATATCGGAAGTTGAGAAATGTAAGATGAAGCAAGCGGTAAAGCTGAGCGGCAAAAATGAAGTTACAAAATTATAACAAGTGAGCATCGAAGCTGCAGAAATATAACAAAGAAAATGAAGAAAGGATGTAGCATGCACAACTAGAAATGTTATGCAATATACGCCAGCTGAATTTATGAAATGGAGTTGCAGATAGGGTGTAGAGCTGCAAAAAGAGTATATGTAGAAAGCTACAAAATACTATACGTAGAGCTGCAAGTGTTGGGAGTTGACACTAATATGATAATTGATGGCGGTCAACTTCTAGTTGCAACTTAAAAATCATGATGACGATCCAAAATGATCAACATATACTCACAAGATTCATATATATATCAATAATTAACTTAATGAGAGTAAGGTCATAGATGATAATTTCAAATCATTTAATACAGATCCATCCACAACAAATTTATGAATCTGGAATGAAGTCCATCTAAGAGATCCGAGTAAGAGTTAGGTTCAAACAAAATTAATTCATACGTAAGCCAGCTTAAACTATCGGTAGATCTTTCTTTAAGCTTAATGGTCTTTCGTAGATAAATTTGATATAAATTCTTTGATCCAAATCTCATATGGACGTTCAATATCAGTAGTTTTCCAAGATCTAACAGGAAATAATTAAGGCAAAGATTTGTATGGAAATTTTTTTCATGATCAAAATAAAGATGTAAAAATTGTGTATAACTGGAGATAATTTACTTGGATTTCCATATCTCCAAATGATCATGGATTTAACCTAAGATTCAAGACTTCAACTTTCTAGAATCATTTATACCCACGATAGTCAATATGATCATACGATCAGATTTCACAATCTAATAAGATAATTATAACCCGCGATATAAGCAAAAGTTAAACGATATCACACGTGCTCAAATGTCGTATAATAACACACGTGCTAACTCAAGTAGGAGAGTCAATAAAATAATCAGATAATGAATTAATTTTTTGACTAGATCGTGACATATGAACCGATGATAAGATTCATAAATAATCTACAGTTTAATAATTCAGATAGACTACATGATACCTCAGCTATCTAGCATGAGAGTATAGATGTGGGAGTGCATCTGGTGCTTCTATGTCACGAGTCCAACTCAGAAGCACGTGCTCGATTCGGAGCGGATAAAATCAAATATTGATAGATTCATTCTAACTCAGTATCCCAACTGGGTCATGGGATACATGATAAAGATATCGCACTTAACTTGTCACGCCCCAACCCACCTGTCGGCCACGTGGCAACCGCCGTATGAGCCCAACGGACCCATACAAGGCATCAAGTGATACATACCATCCATATACATCATTTACACAGCGAAATTTACAAATAATCCATCTAACTCCAATATTTTAGCACGGTCCCGATAAACCTACTACAATTCTACGAAAAAGACAACGATAATTAAAAATATAGACCCATCGACGGACTCATCTTCATCGAATAACTCGGGCAGTCAACTAACACACCTGCACACACGGGGAAAAGTGGTGTGCTAAGCCTTGCGGCCTAGTGCGAAATTACGGCTCTACCGAATAAAGAAATCAAAGGCTAGGAGGAGTATTCTAGGATGTCTTTGGTAATTAATCATCATGTTCATACCACATCGTGTAACCAATTTATATAAAGATAGACAGCATACATAAACAATTAAATAAATAATTAAATACATGTGTACATGCCACTAGATGTCACCTAAGTCATGTCTAGTGTCCATATCAGTAGTCTGTCACCTACGTCATGGTGAGACTTTTAAGTTTCATAAACTCGGGCTGCCAGCCTACGCTTAATGACTACCCGGGCCGGGGGTATCAATAAGCCCATCAGTGCCTTTCTGTCTCAGTCTCTACCTATGCCCGCTGCACTGATGTTGGCAGAGAGGACGGATGACCCTGAATCTCTCTCCATTTGTTTCACTAGTCGCCAACCATGCCTCCCCTAGCGAAACCGTCGTGCCCTTACATCCTCCTCGGATTCCGTAGGGGCCACGACAACCCGTGTAGTACTACATACTGCCCGTAGACAGGGTCACCTCTCTTAAATCTCATCGGCCACGGCTAGCCGGAATAACCACCCTAGGATCCGGACTACTCATCCAATCGTCTGCAGACGTCAAGGGTGATAGCCGTGTGGTCAACGGATCCACTGTCCATGGCATCGCATGTGGAATCACCTTCCCAGTCCAATAGCCGTCGACGTCTGTCAAGATTTGGCGCACATCCGCACGATGGGCTGTGGCAACCTTGACTCCATCGGTGCCAAGTCCATGGTAGGGTTCATCCTAGCTAACCATCTCAGGACTATCACGAGGCCGCCTACAACGACACTCGTGCGGGTGAAGATTTCGGGTAAGGACTTGCTCCATATTTCCAGTCTAATATGACCATGGAGTGTGTACAGTCCTTTACCCTACCAGCTCCCCGTATATAAGCTATGCATAACCTAGAGAGTGGTGCTCCCAGTATCTAAGCTATGCATCAACCTCGGGAGTGGCGCCTAACGGGAACGTCACCGTTTGACCACCGTCGGGACGCGGCGGTCAACCGGGGCATATGGGAAAGGCCCCTTTTATATCTAAGTGGCGGTGACGTCGCCAAAGATTCTAACATGTCGTTATCAACTATCTATGTCCGCATGGTAACTATTTAACACATAACAAAGAAAACAATATAGCATGTCGGACATGGATTTAGAACATGTTAGATAAAATAAATTACACTAACATGCATACAAGTCAAATCTTATCAAGCATTATGTTTTATCATATTTAAGACATCCAAGAATTGTTCCTAAGAAAACCCCAGCGGGAATTCCCTAGCTTGAATAAATCCTACCATCGGAGAACCAACGCACCTGACTTGGCGGTTTACTCCTCGGAACCAACTTAAGATCTGCCTAGATCCACGTGCCGTCATTTACGCATTTTTATATTTTTTTGTTAATTATTCAACGAATTTTAATTCTCAATCTAGAAATAATTTCTCAAATCTCTCTTCACCACTACTCTTAGAATGATATCTAGAATCACCCTAATTTTTTTCCCAAGTTCGCCGGAAAATTTCTCCGGCAGTCGTCGGAAAGTTTGCCGGAACCCTCGCCTGCGAAGTTCTTCGATCAACACCAATATTGGTACCAATCGAAAGCTCTCTTCATGAGGATTCCAAAAATCATATTTGCCCCAATTTTTATAGCTCATACGCGATCAATTTCACCGATTAAAATTTTGGACGAAATCCCAAAGTTAGGGTTTTTAGCTCGCCGGCGGCCAACCGGCGGCCAATAGCCCTTAACTCCGGTACCAATGGATAGCTCTCGTCAAGGAGAATCCATAGGTACCAAGTTTGCAAGGTTTCACGATCGGAATGGCTGGAAATCGTCGGAACAAGCTCCAGCGATCAAAACCCTCGCCGCCGACGCCTCTCACGCGATTTCTCCCTCATCTCTACACCAAATTTAGGCATCTTGGTATCAAAATGAAGAGGAGGTCGAGATCTACCTGTGGCTAAAATTTGGGAGCCTAATTCGATGTGGTTTCGCTGGAGCATCGATGGAAAAAATGATCGCCTTTATCGTCGCTGCTGCGGAGGAGGAGAGAGAAGAGAGAGGAAGAGGAGCACGCGCGAAGACGCGCTCGCTGGGAAAAAGAAAAAAATATTTTTTTATATTTGTTAATTAAAATCTTAAATCCTAATTAAATCTTAATTGTTTAATTGACCGATCAAACGACGTCCAAATCACGATCCGTCTGCGTCATTGGATTCCTTATCAAAAATACTATCTGATGGTATAATTTTCACATCAAAATCTCATACTTCAAAAATTCATATGATTTTACAAATAAGTCCTTTAAAGAATTTCTTTTACGATTAAACCCTCCAAATACTAAAATTACTCTATTGCTCTTATTCAAAAATCATTGGTTTCACACAAATAGTACATTGTATTTAAATTAAAATAATAATAATAATAATAATTTGAATATATATTTAAAGTCTACAATTTATTCATTATTAATACGGCGGTTGCCACGTGCCCAAAAGTGGATCTGGGGCGTGACCATATCCTTCTACCATGCCTTTATTTCAAAATAATTTACCTTATTTCCTACATACCGATTACATATACATATCAAAGAATAGAAGAATGAAACAGTTAGTGTGATCCAACTTCTCCCTCAAGTTTAGTCTCCTGAGTCAGTGAATGAAAGAAAAACAATAATCATGATGACCTCCACACTACTGTAAAGCAACATATGATATATCTCTTTAACTTCATCAAAAAATTTAGTGTATACATATATTTATTTATTTATTTGTATATATATATATATTTTTGGAGACTCGCCTTCAAATCTAAAATTCGTTAATGAAGGTTAAGAAGCTAAAAAGTATAACAAATACTATGTCATGTCTGCAGCTTGTTCAGCAACGTAGCAACCACCATATGAATTTATAAAAATTAATATGAGGTTAAATAAAATATAAAACATAAATTGTGAGTTTTAAAAATTCACTAGAAACTTCTCCATGTAAAGGAATGGTCTAACAATATATGTTCGAACGAGCAGCAATTATATCAAGAGCATATCACATAATAAAATTTTAAGAAAACATACGAATAATTAAAGAAATAAATTCTAAAAGTCTAAATATGTAGGAAAACTTTTCTAAGTTTTCAGTCTGAAGAACTATCTCCTAGGGCTGCCTACCTATGCTTAAGGTAAGCTGTGGCGGGGGACCAACATAAACCCGCTAGTGCCAGAATAAGTCTCTACTTAGGCCCGTCGCACTGACGTTGGCGGAGAAGGTGGGTGACCGCGGTTCCTTCTCCGTCCAGTCTCACGAACCATTTACTAGATGGTGCTCCGAGACTTTCGCATCGTACGTCTCCTATAAATGCTAAATATGAGACACCATGCAGCACTACACTTCTACTTCACAGCAGGGTCACCTACTAATATATACTCAAGCCCTGACCTGTCCAGACTACCTCCCAAGCCTGCAGGACTCAGTTGGGGAATGTCAGCGTCAACAGACACCTTAGTCCTTAGGTATAGCAACTGAATTGAGCTTCCCGGCTCCCAGCTTTTTAGTTTCGGATATATGCCATGGGGATATTTGGGTCATTGACAAGAACCCCATGGTACTCACCAAATGCTAAAGGATGGGTCTAGTGATGCCTCCGCTACCAATCATTAGACTAACACAAATGGTACTCATCATTTATGAGAATAATATTATGTTATATAGACCTATATTATTTTTAGAAGTTCAAGTCCCTAGGAAGTTCAGGTCCATGCCTCTAGGTGTTCTAACTAGTTTAGGATATCGTATAACTGTGTCACCTAACTAGTTTGTTTGTCACCTAGCAAGTTCATAACATCCTCTTTATGTTCTATATTTTTCCTAGTATCATGCACTTTTAGAATCTGAGAACACAAGCATATGAAATAAGATAACATTTACATGTCATCTGCAGTTAAATCATATTTAATAAAGTAATAATTAAATATACATTACGGACAATATAAAATTTATTAACAATGGCCCACTTGGAAGCTCTACTACAACGGCTGTAAACTAGCTAAAACAACGACGCACTTGAGCTTTTTGAGTTTGCAATTTAATAGATCCACGGCTCTACCGTATTTAATCATCGTCATTGCAGAACGTTTCCCTATCAATTTTCAAGCATATTTAAATTGTTAATACTAATGAAATCAAGTATTTGCTCCCTTTTTCTTATTTCCTATTTGGTATCATGGAAATTCGTGTTTCAATATTCATGGTTTAATACTACTCAAGTACATGACCAAGGACACATTGAATGAAAGATATGGTAAATTTGTTTATCACCTTAAGAAAGAAAGTATTTAAGAAAATATTAATTATATACTAAAATGAAAAAATTTAACTAATAACGGATATATAGGGTATCGATCGCCATTACTCTCATATGCTAAGTAAACACTCTAACATTTGAGCTATACCTCCTATTATCAAAATAGTTATTCTGAGACTCCAAATATCATAAACATTTATAATTAGAATCTTATCAAAAGAAGATTTTTGAAATAAGAATACAAATGAGAGGTTTATCATCTAAGCTACATACTCAAACATCAACTATCTTATTCTCCACACATTGGTGATAATAGTAAACAATCCTCATGGCTCTTTATCAAATGGTATTGATCCTTTTGCTTCCCGTATAATTAGCGACCTTCTATCGTTTGAGCTACACCCTAAACATAATTTGTCTTACTCTGAGACCCTCGTGCCTCCACCTTGCTAAGCGAGTACTGAAATGAAAAAATAAAGTTCAAAATACTTTAAAAATACAGAGTATCGATGCTTATGCCTCTCACATGCTAAGTGAACATTTCATCATCTGAGCTACATACCCAAACATCAATTCACTTAGTTTGAGAAATCCATACAGCCCGTATTAAAAGAAAATCACCTAAATATCTTATAATGTTCAGTCTTATTAAAAGAACATCACTAAAATAAAAATATATAGTTTATCACATACTAGAAATAAGAGGTAACGATCTGCCTTCCTCTTGTATATAGTGGAAACACTTTACATAACTCATATTAGAGATGCAACATATCAATCCCAGTGCCTCTAGCATACGAAGAAAGTGCTCTAATATATAAGCTACATCCCTAAATATTAATTATTATTATTCTGAGACTTAAATAGTGTATTACATTTTTAACAAAGCCTTATTAAAAGAACATCATTGAAATAAAAATCCAAAATTTTACTTATAATAGAAATAAAGGTTATCTATCCCTTTGCCTCCCATATGTAATTGAAGCATTGTACCATCTAAGATACATCCACAAATAATGGTTATATCAAATACAATTTTTGCTAAAGTCTAATTTATAAAGCATTACAAAATAAAAAAAAGTTTAACTAATAATGGATATATCGAGTATTGATGCCCATTCCTCTCTCATGGTAAAGTGAGTACTCTACCATTCAAGTTGCACCTACTAACATCAAGATAGTTATTCCGAGTCTCCAAATATTGTATACGTTTGTAACCAAAATCTTACTAAAAGAAAATTACTGAAATAAAAAAGAGAGTTCTATTATCAAAGCTATCTTATTCGCCTCACATTGGAGATACAGGGAAACGATCCTTGTGCCTCTTTAACAAATGTATCAATCCCTTTGCTTCTTGTATAATCAGCAACCTCTCTACCATTTTGCTACATTATAAAACAATATTTGTCTTACCTTGAGACCCCATTCCTCTGTCATGCTAAGCGAGTACTAAAACGAAAGTGCAAAGTTCAAAATACTTTAAAGAAGCAAAGTATCGATCTCCATGCCTCTGGCATGCTAAGCGAGTACTAAAATGAAAATGCAAAGTTCAAAATACTATAGAGATGCAAACTATCGATCTCCGTCCCTTTGGCATGTTAAGCGAGCACTCTACCTTCGGAGCTACGTCCCCAAACATCAATTCATTTAGTCTGAGATAGTTGTACAACTCGAATACTGTGCGGGTGTTGTACCAACTAACCTACAGCACTAAAATTCATATCAAAATCGAATTAAAAGAGTAATATTATATCATCTAAGGTAAATCACCAATATTCTTATCAAAGTCTATGAAGAGAGCGATAATGTACTCATATTAGAGATGTAAATAGAATGACAAAATTAACACAGTTTGGATATGCAGGGTTTATGTTGGTCCCCCGCCACAGCTTACCTTAAGCATAGGTAGGCAGCACTAGGAGATAGTTATTCAGTCTGAAAACTTAGAAAAGTTTTCCTACAGTGAATTTTTAAAACTCACAATTGACATGACATTGCTATCTCCCCCACTTCCTTCTCATTTCCCTATGAGACACTCTCTCTTTTCTCTCAATATAGTGCATATAATGTGATAAGATAGAGAATTGAACAAGGCTGTGCACTAGGAAAGTTATTGAGAATTCCATGTGACTAATGATAATATTTTGATGTTAAGTTGAAAGATGATTTAGGCAATCAATAAATATTGATCATTAATAGTGTTTACTATTAATCATGCAACTTTGCCTTCACATCAGTAATGTCATTTGTTTGTCAATATTGATCATTTAAGAGTATTTACCATTAATCATACAACTTTGCCTTCACATCAATAATGTCAATTGTTTATAATATTTATTGAGTATACTATTACGATTAGTGGGGTTTAGCAACGTGTGAACGTTGCTCAATCATCCATTTTAAGTAAATTGTATTATATCTCAAAATAATACTCTTAAATATATATAAATTTTATTTAGTTATGTAAATATATATACTCTACATACCTCATTTTTATCTAAAGTTCGCCGAAGAGTTCACTGGAGACCCGTCGGAGACTTGTTGGGCAGTTTGCTGGAACCCTCACCAACGAAGTTCTCCAATCAGCAGCAATATTGGTACCAATCAAAAACTCTTTTCATCAAAAACCTAAAATCATATTTGTCCAAATTGTTAAAGCTCATATGTGCCTAATTTTACTCAAAAAGATAACTTAAGCGAAATTCCAAAGTTTGGATTTTAACTCGCCGGCAACCAACGACAGCCAATTTCTCTCAACCTAAGTACTAATAGATTGCTCTCATCGAGGAGAAGCCATAGGTACTAAGTTTCTCAAATTATATAGCTCGTATGACCAGCAATTGCAAGAGTAATCTCCAATGATGAAACTTTCACTACTGCCGCTCATTTCACTTTTCTCCCTCATATCTCTTCCAATAACTTAAATTGATGGTTCCAATGAGTTTTCCTAGCTCACCTGAACCTATCGCTGGAATCTGATTGAAAAAATCCACCGAAAAGTCATCTTGTAGGAAATGAGGTAAATTATATTAAAATAAAGGCATGGTAGAAGGATATCATCTGTACATATCTCATTTTTGTAATAAATATTATAAATAACCATGAAAAATTATTCATAATAATTAATTTTATTTTACAAGAAGTTACATATTTTTAAAAACTATGCATCACTCATGTAAATAAAAATTATAAAGAATAATATTATAGAAGTTATTACATCAGTATATAAATGGTTTGATATAGTTTATTCTAATGAAAAGATGGTCAAAGGTGCTCTTTAGAAGTCATAAGAATTTAAAATTAAAATTAATCGATACATAATAATGGCTCATATAAATATGAATTATGTAGAGTGAGAAATTCCTATTTTAGATATAGTAATAAATTTTCACATAAAAAAAGCAAATAATCCTAATTAGGATTTAAATTTGTTGAGAAACAATAATCTTTAGTCCAAAACTCCGCTGAATAACATTTGTTAAAATGAACAAATGGATATTAAGAAGCTGTTGGTTTTGAGAAATCATTCACTCCTTCCCTCCCTTCCCGCTCAGTAACTGCGGCAATTCTATCTTTAGCAGTAGAAGCATACTCCCACACCCAATGATTTAGTGACAATAGATCTCCGTCCCTTTAAAATGTGTTGTCTATCAACACGGAGGATAAAGACTGAGATCATCTTGGCCAATCCCATCAACTCCATCAACCACAAGATGAGTGAGAAAAATGAACATTCTGGTGTCTCATCCGGGAAGCAAACAAGAAATGATGATAGCAAGGGTAGCGGTAGTCATAACAAGGAACCAAGCCACGACACCATTACTACCCATATGCCCCGTGAGATAAAAGATGGGGAGACATATGATAAAAGTAGGAGTGGCTATAGCTTAGGGTTTCCTCCACCGATATCGACAATTGGGAAGGCGGGGAGGCCTAAAGTGCAACTCAAGTCATTCAGGGATGATGGAAGGCTTGTGTTTAAAATGGTTAAAGCTCCGAAGCAGCAATTCTTGCAGGCTACAAGGGAGAATGGAAGATTGATGCTCCACTTGGTCGATGACGATGAAACGCAAGAGGGTAGTTCTATAAGTGCAGAGGAGGAGACTAATCTAACTGGAAAAGAAGATAACTAAGAGAGCAATTTCAGATATCGTGGAAATTTTTTACTTTTAGGTTATTTCCTCCTGATGATTTAGGCACTCAATAAATATTGATCACTAATAGTGTTTACTATTAATCATGTAACTTTTCCTTCACATCAGTAATGTCATTTGTTTGTCAATATTGATCATTTAAGAGTATTTACCATTAATCATACAACTTTGCCTTCACATTAATAATGTCAATTGTTTATCATCTTTATTGATTATACTATTACGATTAGTGGGGTTTAGCAGCATGTGAACCTTGCTCAATCATCTATTTTAAGTAAATTGTATTATATCTCAAAATAATACTCTTAAATATATATAAATTTTATTTATGTATATAAATATATATACACTGGAGACCTACATACCTCATTTTTATCTAAAGTTTGCCGAAAAGTTCACTGGAGACCCTCCGGAGACTTGCTGGGCAGTTCGCTGGAACCCTCACCAATGAAGTTCTCCCATCAGCAGCAATATTGGAACCAATTGAAAGCTCTTTTCATCAAAAATCCAAAAATCATATTTGTCCCAATTGTTAGAGCTCCCATGTGCCTAATTTTACTCAGAAAGATAACTTATGCGAAACTCCTAAGTTTGGATTTTTAACTCGCCGGCAACAATCGACAACCAATTTCTCTCAACCCAAGTACCAATAGATAGCTCTCGTCGAGGAGAAGCCATAGGTACTAAGTTTCTCAAATTATATAGCTCGTATGACCAGTAATTGCAAGAATAATCACCAACGATGAAACTTTCACTGCTGCTGCTCACTTCACATTTCTCCCTCATATCTCTTCCAAGAACTTAAATTGATGGTTCCAATGAGTTTTCCTAGCTCACCTGAAGCTATCGCTGGAATCTTATTGAAAAATTCTACCGAAAATTCATATTGTAGGAAATGAGGTAAATTATATTGAAATAATGGCATGGTAGAAGGATATCATCTGTACATATCTCATTTTTATAATAAATATTATAAATGATCATGAAAAATTATTCATAATAATTAATTTTATTTTACAAGAAGTTACAAATTTTTAAAAACTATGTATCACTCATGTAAATAAAAATTATAAAGAATAATATTATAGAAGTAAAACATAACTACATCGGTTTCTATATATTGTTTGAAATAGTTTATTCTAATAAAAAGATGGTCAAAGGTACCTTTTAGAAGTTATAAGAATTTATAATTAAAATTTATTGATACATAATAATGGCTCATACAAATATGAATTATGTAGAGTGAGAAATACCTATTTTAGATATGATACTAAATTTTTACATAAAAATATCAAATAATCCTAATTAGGATTTAAATTTGTTGAGAAACAATTAGTTGATCATCAATCCATACAGTGGGTTTGAGGTCCCTAGACCACATATCATGCTCATCGACTTGACCATTTATATAGCAAAACCATAATTTTTAAAATTAATCTGATGTGAAAACACATCGACGAATTCTTCATCAACATCATATAAATAGAATGCCGCCATGGATAATTATTTATTCTTCAAAATTGGATATTTTAGCATTAAAAGGATATTGAGATCTACCTACTCGTCATGAATACGTTTAAAGCAAAAGTCTTGATTCTTAATGCTTATTTGGAGTCGAAAACAAATCTCCCTCATTTGCCCATAAATTTTGGCTTTGTAGATCATTAGTTCTCCCTCATTCATGGAAGAAAAGGTCAAATTCTTTTAGTTTATTTGGAGTGTTTTGCCTTTGTAGATCATTAATTCTCCTTCATTCATTGAAGAAAAGGTCAAATTCTTTTAGTTTATTTGGAGTGAAAACTCTGAATGTCACTTGAGAAAAAGCAATAAAAATCATGCTACTAGACTAAACACCCCGATGGAAATGAATATGACATCTACGGCAAAGAAAAAAGGGAGTTGTGAGAATTAAAATCAGAACCTCTCACACCCTAAGAGAGAATCATACTACTAGACCAAACAATCTCTAATATATACAATCATCATCCAAATTCTATGATCACTTAGTAAATAGTACAATCATCATTTAAATATATACACTAAAATATATTTCACCAGCAAAGATTAACTAGTAGATAAAAAATACAACACGATTCTCCAATAAAGATTAAAACATCAAAATGATGTGGAGGAGAAGTAACAAATGGGGAGTTAAACACTTATAAGAATTAAACTCCCGACCTCTTATACCCTAAGCGAGAATCATACCACAATATCAAACATCTTCTTATCTATTTAGTCATCATACGTATTCTTTATAATACAATATCTATATATCATAATACAATATCGGTTGGAGTTCTCCAGGTAGAGTTCGAGAAGCTCTATTCCATTGTAGACCAAAACTCCAATGAGGGCAAATGCATCATGCTCACCCTTTCCCGACATGAGCATCATCAGTTAGAAGTTGCAGGAGGAGCTGACGAACCTATGAACAAAATTCAGCTACCACGATGGTCTGCACACTGCATCGTTAGTCAACTAGCACATACCGGATCCAAAAGTCGTATTCCGGCACAAGGAATGCAGAGCCCTTGAAAATTTCATCTGAGACATGAACCAGTACTTCATGGCAACCATTTCCGGAGAAGCAGACAAGGATCCAACTGCAGTCGCCTTCCTGGACGATGATGCCAAACAATGGTGGTGCATGAGGTGCAATGCCCCTGGCTACGACAAGTGCATTGAGCCAGAGGACTAATGCATCATGCTCCCCCTTCCCCGACAGAGCTCCAATCGCTCTTTGGGCGCAACTACTACCGCAAGTTCATCGGATGTTATTTCAAAATCATAGCGCCACTTACGGACCTCTTGGAGGACCAAAGGTGGGAATAAACTGAGGTGTGTGAGTTTACCTAACAGTAGTTGAAGGTATGCATGACGTACAAGCCCATGCTGACCCTTTTCGATTTCAGCAAGGCATTTGAGATCATCACTGATCCATCTGATTGAGCTCTTGGCAGCATATTGATGCAAGACGGCTACCCATTGACGTGCGAGAGCTGCAAGCTTAATGGCATGGAGTAGCGCTATAATGCACACGAGAAGGAGATGCTAGCTATGGTGCACTATCTCCAGGTTTGGCATATTTATCTCCTCGATAGCAGATTCTTGGTGTGCACGAAAACATCGTCGACACCTACTTCCTGGCATAAACCAAGTTGTCAGTCAAGTAGGCTCGGCAAGCCCATCTATCATGAGCCGACCCACTATCGGATATGGCAACCGCATAAGAGTTAAGAAACTCAAACAAGGTTTATAAAATTTACTCTATATTTTTCACAATTGCTACACATGTATAACTCATGATATTTAAAACATCAAGATAACAACGGGTATTAATTGTACCATTACATCATTTAACTAACACAGTCCATCTTATAATAATTGAGTCTCAATAGTCTATCCTCCATCAATAAGCTTCTAGTGTTTTTGCATCAGCTCCAAATCTACCCCGATCCTCTATCTGTCACCTGAGTGTTGCAGCCCAGTGGCTACAAATAGGAGAAACTCCCAAGCAAAGTAATAGGCAAATATAATATCATGTCCTGAAGTATTGGTAGTGTAACTAAGCATATCAATAGAACCTTGCATATAAAACAACTAGGAAATAAGCATGCATAGCATAGTAGATATTCTAAACATTTGTCTTGTATGACTAAGTTCATATAAGTACACTCCTAGGGGCTACCATTTTATGCTTAAGTAGATCCTGATCAAGGATCATTCCTAAGTCCATCAGTGTCAATCTATGTCTCTCCCTAGGCTCGTTAAACTGATGTTAGCAGAGAAGACGGGTGACCTTCATTCCTTCTCCATTTGGTCTTATTAGCCGTATACCCATGTTGTACTCTAAGACCGTCATATCGTGCATCTCCTATAGACCCTGTGATACGATAAACTATGTAGCGCTACACTTCTGCCCCTCGATAGGATCACTATGGTTAAGTTACGTTCTCAGCACGACCATTGGAATGGACACATATAATCTCCCCCCATGGTTTAGACTGCTCACAGGGCTGCATACCTAAATGAAGCATGTACTGTGTTGACAAATCTTCTGTCTTAGGCCTAACAAAATCGATTACCCTTTCCCCACTCCCTAACCTTCGGTGATACCCTAGGTAGAGAGTATCGGTGTACGGCAGAGACTGCTCCTTCCTCGGCTCCATCTAAGCTACAAGTTAGGTTGGAAATACATCCCACTACCCATTGTAGGACAATCACAGTGGTACCCACCACCGTGAGGGAATTACAATGTATGTAGGACCTATGTGTTTCTCCTAGATTTTGATGTCACTAGGGTTTATGTGGTCCTCATCTAGGTGTTTTCAAGACTAAGTTATCCTCAGTTGATGTGTCGACTATTTAACTAGTCTGTCACCTGAGTTATATGTCCTGTGTTCTATTTTCTTATTTTTCTAACCTCTCATATATATATCTAATATGCATAGTTGAGTTTGTAATATGTAAAAAATCACCAAGAGTCATATCATATAACAGCATACAATTATAAAGAAATAAAGCATAATGTCAACATATTAAGACAGTATTATAGTTTCACAACCACCCACTTGGGCTCCAATTGTAGCAGGCCATGATTGAAAACCTTATCAACTCCTGAGCCTCTTTAGGTTTTTCCATAGTAGACAAATTCATGATTTAATTGTATTTTAACACCATCGATACAGGATGATTTACCTAGAATCATGAAACACCTAGGCGCAATACTGCTCATTTCATGTCATTTACTTTCCCTCCCTTTTTCCTACTGGTTTTTCTGTATCATGATACACAACAGAAAAAGACAAAATAGGAGAAAAAGAAGATGAAAAGAAAAGGTTCGACAAGAGAAAGAGAGTTCACAATAGTGCACTAAATAATTCATGCAACTAATCAATGAATATAAATCAAGCAAATGTAAAACGGAGTGGGCCGATGGTTTTCAACCTCCAAGATAGCATGGTAACATGCCTTCTTGAGCAAGCAAATTCCTATTTGTTTTATTAGGCAGTTGAGGCAAACAAAACTAATTAAACCGTTTTCTAATTCTCAGCAGCAAGTTTGATTGTTTGTTTGTTTTATTTTTTTATTTATTAGTACTATACGTCATGTATCCAAGTCTAATATACTTTCATCCATTGAGTTAAACTATCTTTTCAGCTGTTTAACTCCTCGACCAAATAAGCAGTGCTCATTTCGTCATTTCCCTGTAGGCATATATCAGCAACAATAAGACAACAACACAAGAAGCTACAATCTAAACCATATATATTTCACAACCTCAGCAGAAAGAACCCCTATTCCCTTCCCTTAACCAGCTATCAAGGGTTCCCTCAAGTATAATTTAAAACAACAAGCGTATGCAGAGTGATGAATCAATTTTTAAACATTAACTTGTCTCCGCTGTCCTATCCTACTATCCTACTCTTACAAGTATTCAGTTTACAAAAGGAAGGGAAAGGAAAGAGAGAAAAGAGGGGAAAGAAAATGTTGTTCTTCGCAGCAAGCAAAGGAAAAGAAAAGAAAGCAAAGTTCGGAAATTTCACCACTGTAGTAAACTCTAAAATTAAGATTTAATCACAATATCATGCGCAACAAAAAGGAAACAGGGGACATTGCTTCAAATAAATTCCGAATTAGCAAACAAAATTCCAATTGAAGTGTGTTCTACCCATAAACCCCATTAGAATAAATTGCTGCAAATTTACTAGTAGGGAAAACAAACCTAGTTCTGTTTAGATGGATTCCAGTCAAAGTACTATTGGAATTCATCCGAACATTATTCTCACCCATTTTCCCTTAAGTACTATTGACTAATTTGGCTAGAATTAGTCAAAACTCAAAAAATGTCCATTACCCTAAAAAACATACTAATGGACAATTTTCTCCACATTCGTAATTACTATCTTTAATTGATTTTTCTTAACCTCTTGAATATTCCTATAGCAAGAGCCTTAATTTGAACCTCATTATTTTTATCCTTATTTTTTCATAAAAATTTAGAGTTTTAAAATTAAAATGGAGATGATCTCTAGATTTCGGAAATGGAGTTTTTATTGAGATCTCCCTCATTTGCCCATAAAGTTGCACTTGGGTATAAATAATTATCACAAATCAACTTAAATCAAATCACATCGTTATTCTGACCTGAGCACTATTGATTAAAGTTAAACTTGGGTGTAAATAATTATCATAAATCTATCTTATTAGTATCATATTACACTTTTGATCTTAGGACCACCACGCTTCCGTTGTGCCACTCTTATATATATTTCAAATTTTATCAAAATCATTATTTCAAATGAAATAGAATGCCTCGTGAAAGGAGGTGATTACTTTGTGTTATACTTGGTGTGAGGAAAAAGATAATGACAATGACTTTGGTTGACTTAGGTCAACTTAATTGAACTCACCACCTGACCATAATTGAAAACGAACTCGGGTTAACTCAATGAAATTGAACCAAAAAGATAAGGATGATGACTTTGTCTGATTGCTTGGTGTTATCATTTATCGATAGGTTTAGTTCAGTTCAATCATTTGACCAACGTAATGATACCCAACATACAATCCATTTGTACCACTGGATTCTAAATTCAAAATCCTATATGATTGTATTGATTTCATATCAATACTTTATATCTAAAATTTTATGTGTAGATTCTCAAATAAGTCCTTTATATAACTTTACTAATAGGTTTTAATTCAATTCAATCATTTGACCAACATAATGACACCCAACATACAATCCATTTGTACCACTGGATTCTAAATTCAAAATCCTATATGATTTTATAGATTTCATATCAATATTTTATATCTAAAATTTCATGTGTAGTTTCTCAAATAAGTCCTTTATATAACTTTACTGATAAACCTATAAAATAATATAATATTACATAATTACTCTTAATCAAAATTATAGGTTTCACAATTACATATTTTAAGACTAAAATTTTAAAACTATCTAATCTACCATGTCCAAAGAATTTTAATTTTTAAACAATAACTAATTTACTAAAGCTCACTTAAGAGATCTTATAATTCCACCTAAGACCCCCAAAAATTTTCTTCAGAGTTCATCCAAAAAGTTTACCGATGGTAAGGTTTCATTGACGATTATCACCATATCCTAAATCAATTCACCTCGTCATTTTGACATTATTTTCCTCAAGCACTATTGACTAATTTTCTCCACATCGATTGGCAATCATTATTGATTACCATCACTAATTGATTCCTCTCAACCTCCTGAATATTTCTACAGCAAAAACCTTAATTCTTAAAACATATTTGAAGTAAAAACTCATTGATGAACTCTTTACCAACATCACTTAAGCGAACATCATCATTTCATCTACATTTTTCCATAAAAATTATGTGTTTTTAAATTAAAATGGAGATGATGTTGAGATCTCACCATGATGAAAGTTTTATCATCTAGTTCACTATATTTTGATAAGAGGAAAGTTTAAAATCATCATGCTCGTCATCGTGAGCATTCATATAGAAAAAGCACAATTCTTAAAGCCTCTTTGGTATTAAACTTATCGAGTAATTCTCCACCGACATCACTAAAGCAAAACATCTCAATGGATAATTATTTCTCCTTGATTTTTCCTTCAAAATCAGATATTTTAGTATCAATATATAATACATTCCTCTGGTTAGAATAATTGGAGTCTATACGGGAGGATCATAAGGTCCAAGACTTATTAAGTTCTAAAAAATATGTAGTTGGAGTGAAAACTCTAAATATCACTCGAGAAAACACCTCCAAATTATTATTTCTCCCTCATTAGCGTGTATTAGTTAACTCACACAAGACAAATTATAATATTTCAAAGAATAAAATATTGACATAAAAACCTGTAGAAATTTTTCACGATTACAACCTGATACCAGTAGTTTAGATTACCTAATACAGTCTGACTAAATCATGAACTAGATAAATCATGTCATGTCAAACTAATGTTCTTCTCTCCATATATCACTCCCCATGAATCTACATGACATCCGAGTAGCGCAAAGCATTGCGGCCTTGTGGCTACAGAAAGAGTAGTCCCTAGCAATTGTAAGGGGGACATTGGCATACATAGAATTAATTAAAACAAGACTGTCATGACAGGAATATGCTGTAAGAAATAAATCAATCATACGTGAAGTCTTTCAAATCATATTTTGTGTGAGATACCATCATCCATTGTATTTTTCATTTTCATATTCTCTAGGGCCGCCAACCTATGCTTAGGATATGCCCAAGTCAGGGACTATTCATAAGCCCGTCAGTGTCCTTCTAAGTCTCTACCTAGTCCCATCACACTGACGTTGGCGGAGATAACCAGTGACCACGGAATCATCTCCTTCCGATCTCAAAAGCCATATCTCAGCCCGCACTTTGAGATCTTCACATATGTGTCCCCCAGTAAACCACATTATGCGACTAATTCTTAAATTTGTTATTATATACAATGTATTCCATGCCACTGACCAGAAGAGTTAGAATCGGTGCATTGGTTAACCTGATTTTAATTCTTGGAAACTATATTTACATTTAGGGGTCCATTGGAACTTAGCATCTTTTCTTGTAAGCTTCATCATCAGTGCCGCCAATCATGAGAAATCCAAGACAAAGCGTTGGTAATATCCCGCAAGTCCAAGGAAACTACGTACTTCAGTGGCATTCTTTTGTTGTTCCCATTTTGTGATCGCTTCTATTTTACTTGGATCTACTTGAATTCTTTCGTTGGTGATAATATGGCTAAGAAAACCAACTTGATTTAGCCAAAAATCACATTTGAAAATTTTAGCATATAACTTATTTTCCCGCAGTATCTGTAGTGCTTTTCTTAGTTGCTTGGCATGCTCTTCATTATCCTCTGAATAAATGAGGATATTGTTTACCCTTCTATGTCACGCCCCGACCCTACTGTCGGGCACGTGGTAACCCCCGTATGAGCCCAACGGACCCATACAAGGCATCAAAGTGATACATACAATCCATACACATCATTTACACAGCGGAATATACATTTTAAAGATCTAGCGCAACACTGCTAACACATTCCCGATAAATCTACTACAATTCTATGATAAGTATTGATCAATAGAAATAAATTCGTCAACAAACTCATCTTCATCAACGGTCATGATCGATCATCTAACACACCTGCACACACATTGAACGTGATGTGCTCAGCCTTGCGGCCTAGTGCGAAATTACGGCTCGAATCGTAGATAGGAAATCAAACACTAGGGGGAAGTACTAGGATGCCTTTGGGTTTATTAATTATCAATTATTAACTTTTTGGTGTATATAACGTCAATAACAAAGTTGAGTTCTAACTGTTTGTATATATCTGTATATGTTCCTAATTGTCATCTATGTTGAACAACATGTCTGTCACTAGTAAAAGTCATCTATGTTGAACAACTTGTCTGTCGCTAGTATATGTCATCTATGTTGAACAACATGTCTATCGTTAGTATATGTCATCTATGTTGCATAACGTATATTTATCTCTAATATATGTCAACTAGAAGTATTTGTCTTTATGTCAAGTGCTTCGGGCTGCCAGCCTACGCTCAGGGGATATCCTGATTAGGGATTCCCATAAGCCCATCCGTGCCGTAAATGTCTAGGTCTCTGTCTATGCCCGCTACACGGATGTTGACAGAGAGATCGGGTGACCGTGTATCTCTCTCTACTGTCCCGCTGGTCGATCCCTACACCCCGTCCCAGCAAAACTGGTTGCTCCCGTACCTTTCCCCTTGGAATCACAATACGGTCACAACCCACCGTGTAGCGCTACACAACTGTCCGTCGACAGGGTCACCTCAATTAGCAAGTCCTCGGCCACGGCTAGCCGAATTAAGTATTAATCCTAGGATCCGGACTGCTCATCAAATCGTCTGCAGAACGTCTGGAATAGTAGCCATGTTGTCTACGGATCCACTGTCCAAGGCTTTAAGGAAATTCACCTCTTCAATTCAATAGTAGTTGATGTTAGTGGAGTTGAGCTCGCATCCGCATAATGGGCTGTGGCTAACTCGACTACATGCCTACTAAATCCTTGAAAGGGATCATCCCCACTAGCTATTCTGGGACTATCACGGTGACGCTCAAACGTCACGCGTGCGGGTAATTATATCCGGGTATGAACTTACTCCACTTTCTGGTCTATCTTGACTTCGGAGTTAGTCTAGTCCATTTCCCAACCAACTCCTAGTATCTGAGCTGTTTGTAGCCCCAGGAGTGGTAATAGTGAGTGAACATCACTATTCGAACACTAAGGGTTCGATTTATTATCTAGGGTGCGTTACTACTAATACATCCTCACAATTTGTGATCTAGTGATGTCCCTAGGAGGTGCTAGTATCATACCTATATCTCTATTTAAACTAGAGTGTCACGTAATTATTCATGATACTACTTCCAAGTAGTGATTCAACTTTAGAATCCATATTTTATCTTCTTTAGCAAGATATTCGCATATCATATAATATCAAGGAAGAATAAAGCAGTATGTAAAAGAACTTAATAAAGCATGTTAAATATTAGACAATATACTCATGACATATAATTCATATTACATAAATAATATTATTCTAGCATGCATGATATCACATATTTAGCAATCATAGCATTTTATTATTTTCAAGGCATCCAAGACATTCCTATAAAATCTTTTTAAGATTTTCTCTAGGCTGAATTAAATCCTACTGTGATGAACCAACGCACCTGATAATGTAGTTTGATCTTCTTCGGAACTGACCGTATTCGTACTTCCTTTAATCATTTCGGAAAGATCTTCCTATTATAAATAAAGTTATATTTAGATATTTGCTTTACATACAATTTATAATTAACCTTGTTCATGATGTAACAAATCATCTTCCTATGTTGTTCTCCTCTAGGCATGATAGAACCTTAATTAGTAGTCTCATAAAGTCCACGTCAATAACTTCCAAATTTCCTCTAACATTACTATATAATAACTAGTTAGCTGGAATTCAACAATACTTCCCTAGTGCAAACCTAGGAGAATAGGAGAGTATTATAGGAAAATGAGAAGAAGGTGGGGGAGATAGCATGAATTTAACAACAACAATGGATAGTATGAATTACCTTGATTCCTCGCGCGTCAATGGATGCCGCCGCTCCCAAGCAATGTTGTCGCTGCTTTGGACGTTCCCTTGCATCTACTCCGGCAATGTCGACGGCGTGGACCGGTTCACGCTAACCATTTCGCTCCGAGTCAGAGGACCGGTTCGACCAAGCCGGTTGTGTTAGCTGAAGATAGATCACGTGGAATGCATGTGGTTCGCGTACACTTACCTTATGGTGTGCCCACTCAATTAATTTCCCACCTAGGTCCCTCCAACTTTAATAATCATTCCAACTAGGTCCTTGATAAAAATTTATCAAATTACAATTACATCCTTTTTGATCAAAAAAATTGAGCATAATATCACCATTTTAGTTCTAACTTCGTCATTTGAATCCTAGTTCCACTCAATGATTCTTTAACCCTGTTTTCTTCAAATCTAAACTTAAAAAAAAATTTATTTTTACTTATTATTATTTCATTAATTAAATCACCTAAAGATGGGGGTTTACACTCTATATTTACAAACATCTGTCATGTCACTCCTCGACTCATTTATCGAGCATGCAGCAACCGTCGTATGAGTTCAAAGGACTCATACAAGGCATTTATCGATAAATATAGTCCACATATATCATCAACTCAGTTGTTAATACATTCAAATCAACTAACTCAACTCTATTAATATAGTTCCAATATACCTACTATAATTATATGATAATGATATCAGCAAATGCAATAAATCAGTTGATAGACTCTTCTCCGACAACTATCTCGATTGATCATCTCGTCCTCATTGACAGCCTCTTGTCTGTGCAATCATTATCTAGATTCTTCGACAGGAAAGCGTCTAATCACCTAGTTAAGAGCTCAATCGTCATCCAAATATAGATTCTTATTTTGAATTATTTTGGTGTTCTACATTCACGTCAGGTGCAATTCTCATTTTGTATTATTTTGGTGTACTACATTTTCCAAATTTTTTATTATACTACATTAAAAAATATTTGGGACTCTAGATTAGATGGTTGCGTGTTCAATTCATATTGGGTTCAATTTTCTTTTTGATTTATTTTGATGTTCTAATTGTTTAGAATTTTATATTAAGCTTCATAGAAAAATAAATGGATTCTTGGCGCAATGGTAGCATTTTTAATTCAAGATTAGAAGGTTGTTTGTTTGACTTATGTCACGTTGAATTCTTGTTTTAATTTATTTTGGTGATTTTTATTTTTTTAAAATTTTAAATTTACGGTGCAATGGTAATGCGTTTGACTTTAGATCTAAAGATTGTGTGTTCCATTCACGTTGATTTCAATTTTTATTTTCATTTATTTTGGTGTTCTAATTTTATCAAATTTTATATTACAATAAATGGAAAAATAATTGGATGTGTGGCCAAAAAATGATGGTATTTGTGGCACAATGGTAGCACGTCTGACTCCAGATTAGAAGAATGCATGTTTGATTCATGTCAGGATCAATTATCATTTAGAATTATTTTGGTATTCTACATTTTTCATATTTTATATTACACTACCTTGAAAAATATTTGGATCTATTGTGCAATTGTAGCTCATCTGACTCTACATCAAAAGGTTGCGTGTTCAATTCACATCGAGTTAAATTCTTGTTTTGATTTATTTTATTGTTCTAACTCTTTAAAATAGTATGAGTACTCCTCTGACTAGAGTAATTGGGCTCTATATAGGAGGATTACGAGGTCTTGGGTTCAAGACTCATTAAGTTCTAAAAATAAACTATTTAAAATAGTATAGCACTCAAAATCAAAATGGTACAATTCCAATTTTAATTTATTTTGGTGTTCTGCTTTCTCTGAATTGTATTTTACACTGCATAAAAAATAAATGGATTTATGGAACAATGGTAGCACATTCGATTTTAGATTTGAGGGTTGTGTCTTTGATTTATGTCGGGTTCAATTCTTGTTTTTATTTTGTTTTCGTGTTCAAATTTTTTTGAATTTTATTTTACACTTCCTAGAAAAATAATTGTATTTATGGGGCAATGATAATGCATCTCACTCAAAATCAGAATGTTGCATGTTTGATTATCGATCAATTCTTATTTGATTTATTTTGGTACTCTAATTTTTTTAAAATTTATATTATACTACATAGAAAAATAACTTGGCTTCAATTCTTGTCTTGATTATTTTTGGTATTTTACTTTTTCTAAAATGGATCCAAAGTTCAATGGTATTGCTTTTGACCCTAGATTAGAAGGTTGTGTTTCATTCATATGTAGGGTTCAATTCTCTTTTTTATTTATTCTGGTGTTCTAATTTTTTTGAATTTTATATGACACTTCAAAGAGAAATAAAAGGATTTTTGGCGTAATGGTAGCATGTTTAACTATAGATTAGAAGGTTGTGTTTTATTTATGTTAGGTTGAATTCTTATTATTTGACTCCAGATAAAAAGATTGTATGTTCCATTCACGTTGGCTTTAATTTGTTTTAATTTATTTTGGTATTCTAATTTTTTAAATTTTATATTATAATACATGGAAAAATAATTAGATGCGTGACACAATAGTAGTGCCTTTGACTCTAGGGTAGAAGGTTTAGTGTTTGATTTGGGTTCAATTTTTGTTTTAATTTATTTTGGTATTCTTGTGTTTCCCCATTGTATAATACACTATATAAAAATATGATGGGATCTGTGGTGCAATGGTTGTATCAGGTTCAATTCTTATTTTAAAATATTTTGGTGTTCTACATTCACGTCACGTTCAATTCTCATTTTAAATTATTTTAGGTTCAATTCATATTTTGATTTATTTTGGTATTCTAATTTTTTCAAATTTTATATTACACTAAATAAAAAAACGATGGGATTTGTGGTGCAATGGTAGCGTGTCTCACTCCAGATTAGAAAGTTACGTGTTCAATTCTCATTTTGAATTATTTTGGTGTTCTACATTTAGGTCAAGTTCAATTCTCATTTTAAATTATTTCAAGTTTAATTATTATTTTGATTTAATTTGGTATTCTACTTTTTTCAAATTTTATATTATACTAAATAAAAAATTGATGGATTTGTGGCGCAATGGTAGCTTGCCTCACTCTAAATTAGAAGGTTGCGTGTTTGATTCATGTCAGGTTTAATTTTCATTTTGAATTATTTTGGTATTCTACATTCACGTCACTTTCAATTCTCATTTTAAATTATTTCAGGTTCAATTCCCATTTTGATTTATTTTGGTATTCTACATTCATGTCAGGTTCAATTCTCATTTTAAATTATTTCAGGTTCAATTCTAATTTTGATTTATTTTGGTATTCTGATTTTTTTTAATTTTATATTACACTAAATAAAAAAATGATGGGATCTGTAGCGCAATGGTAGCGCGTCTAACCCAGATCAGAAGTTTGCGTGTTCGTTTCACGTCAGGTTCAATTCTCATTTTGAATTATTTTGGTGTTCTACATTCATGTGAGGTTCAATTCTCATTTTAAATTATTTCAGGTTTAATTCTCATTTTGATTTATTTTTGTCACTCTCCGACCCGCAGGACAACACGTGGCAACCGCCGTATGAGCCCGACGGGCCCATACAAGGCATAAATACAAATACTAAAATACATACACCCACATTTCCAAATAACATCTTAAATACAGTCCTGATATCTCCTAATACAAATCTAAGACCGGCATACGAAAACTTGAAATCCGCGATCGTATACCTTTCGCGACGAACCCTCCGTCAACGATCTCGTCTAATGCGTCGACACCTGCACACACATTGAACGTTGTGTGCTCAGCCTTGCGGTCTAGTGCGAAATTACGGCTCTACCGAATAAAGAAATCAAAGGCTAGGAGGAGTATTCTAGGATGTCTTTGGTAATTAATCATCATCTTTCATGTAATATAATTTAAACAATTCGTATAATGATAAAACAACATAAATAAATAAATAAATAAATAAATGTGTACATGCCACTAGATGTCACCTAAGTTATGTCTAGTGTCAATATCAATAATCTGTCACCTACGTCATGGTGAACTTTAAGGTTTCATAAACTCGGGCTGCCAGCCTACGCTTAGTGACTACTCGGGCCGGGGGTATCAATAAGCCCATCAGTGCCTTTCTGTCTATGTCTCTACCTATGCCCGCTGCACTGATGTTGGCAGAGAGGACGGGTGACCCAGTATCCCTCTCTATTGTTTCACTAGTCGCCGACCATGCCTCCCCTAGTGAAACCGTCGTGCCCTTACATCCTCCCCGGATTCCATAGGGGCCACGACACCCATGTAGTACTACACACTGCCCGTAGACAGGGTCACCTCTATTAAATCTCATCGGCCACGGCTAGCCGGAATAACCACCCTAGGATCCGGACTACTCATCCGATCGTCTGCAGATGTCAAGGGTGATAGCCGTGTAGTCAACGAATCCACTGTCCAAGGCGTCGCATGTGGAATCACCTTCCCAGTCCAATAGCCGTCGACGTCTGTCAAGATTGGCGCACATCCGCACGATGGGCTGTGGCAACCTTGACTCCGTCGGTGCCAAGTCCATGGTAGGGTTCATCCTTGCTAACCATCTCAGGACTATCACGAGACCGCCTAAACGATACTCGTGCGGGTGAGGATTTCGAGTAAGGACTTGCTCCATATTTTCAGTCTAATATGACTATGGAGTGTGTACAGTCCCTTACCCTACCAGCTCCCCGTATATAAGCTACGCATAACCTCGGGAGTTGTGCTCCCAGTATCCAAGCTATGCATCAACCTCGGGAGTGGTGCCTAGCGAGACGTCACCGTTTTGACCACCGTCGGGTCGAGGCTGTCAACTGGGGCATATGGGAAAGGCCCCTTTTTCTGTCTAAGTGGCGGTGACATCACCAAAGGTTCTAACATGTCGTTATTTACTATCTATGTCTGCATGGTAGGCATGCTAGCATAGCATAGAAACATAATAAAATAATATTTATCATGCTCGACAAGATACTACGACATATTAAAACTAGCATAGAAAAATCATGGTATATCCTGCATGTCAGGTAAAGTAAATTAAACTAACATGCAAACATATCAAATCTTATCAAGCATTATATTTTATTTTATTTAAGACATCCAGGAATTGTTCCTAAGAAAACCCCAGCGGAAATTCCCTAGCTTGAATAAATCCTACCATCGGAGAACCAACGCACCTGGATTAGCGATCTGCACCTCTGAACCAAGTCACGCGGAGAAAATCACCCGCCGAGTTACTCGGATCGTGTACCCACAATAATCCTATTTAACACAATTATTTAAAATAGATTTAATTTATTTTCCACTAAGATAAATAAATTAAAATCTATCAATTAAATAATTATTACATTAAATTAATCCTATACAAGTTTAGGATTAATTCCACCTAATCAATTCTTAATTAATCATATTTTAAATTTTTATCTATTAACTTAAATGAATTTTTATTCAATTTATATTACAAATTTTTATCTTTTAAACTTACCCATAACTTGGCCCAAGTCACCTAAGGGCCCAAGTAGAACCCATAGAAATTTTTACTATTTTTATGAATTTTTTATTATTTTAATATTATTTTAATATTCTTTTAATATTATTTTATTATTTTATTTATTATTTAATTTACTTTTATTTTTTATTATTTTCTGACGGTCAACGGTTGACCGGTCAACGCTGACTGGGTCAATAGTTGACTGGTCAACGCTGATTGGGTCAGCGGTTGACTCGGTCAACGCTTACTGGGTCAGCTGTGGGCTCGATTAATGCTGACTGGGTCAGCTGTTGACTCGGTCAACGCTGACTGTTTCAGCGGTGGGCCCGATCAATGCTGACTAGGTCAGCTGTTGACTCGGTCAACGAGCCGATTACTGTTCATCCGGTTCAGTCCGGTTCGGTTTGGTTCGGTTCGGTTCGGTTCAGATCGGATCTGGTTCACCTAACCCAATTCCATCTAGTTTGACTCGAGCTCGAACCAGTTTCAACTAGTTGATTCGGCTCACCCAACCCAACTCGATCTGAACCCAAACCTAACTCAAACTCAACCCAACTAACTTCAACATGGTTCAAACCAACCGATTTCATTAACTTAACTCTAATTCATAGTTAACTTAACTAAACTTGATTTATTAACCTCTAAACATATTTTTAACATAACTTACTCTAATAATAATTTAATAATACAAATCATCCTTAAACTATAACTAAACGTGCTTAATCTATTTCTAATCGTGATTAAGGGGAAATGGCGAAATCGGCACCTTTCGCCGCGCAAGTTGTCGATCGCCCTTCACCAATTCCTCCGCCGATGCCCTCGCCGGCCCTTCCGCTGCCTACGACCGAACACAACTCCGGCCGACGACCCCCGGCGTCCTCGTGCGTGAGATGGCCGGAAGCACGCTGCAAACGATCCGACCGTAAGGAATCAAACCATCGGAGCTCTCAGAGGTCGCCGAACCACCCGCGGACGGCAGCCAACTCACCAGCGGAAACAAGGGATGGAAGAGGGGACGATAGCGGCGATCACTCACATGTGGGCTCGCGAACAGCAATGGGAAGGGTTCGGGTAGCGGAAAAGGGGCGGATTGAACGATTTCGCCGTCGCTGCCTCTCGCGTTCCGCCCCGAGCGAAGGGTGGTCGCCGGCTTCAACAGCCGATCCAAGGGGGACTGCCGGCTATTCCGCCTTCGTGGAGACGGAGCGAGGCGGCGTTGATGGGCGGCGACGGTCGATTGAGGCAAAGTCGCGGCGGCGACTTCACCGTGTGCAGCGGTGAAAATTGAGAACGAGGCAGGGGCGAGCAGGAATGGGGCCGCTGCTAAGCTCTCTCCGGCGGTCCTCCTCTCGACGGTGGCGACGGGGCTGGGTCGGAGCAGCAGCAGCTCGCCGGCGATGCCCTCGTCGGTCGCCGCTGCTGCGAAGGGGGTGAAGAGACGAAGGAGACGCCGTGCGATTAGGGCGAGCTCCTTCGCCCTCTTCGCGTCTCGACTGGACGGGGTCGCTTCCACCGAACCGGTCGTGTGGGTCGGTTTGGTGGATCGGTCGACCAGGCCGGTCTAATCGAACCGGCCGGTCTAACATTTTTTTTTTTCAAGGTGGGGGTTTACAATTTTGATATTTACATTCACGTCAGGTTCAATTTTTATTTTAAATTATTTTAAGTTCAATTCTTATTTTGATTTATTTTGGTATTCTACTTTTTTCAAATTTTATATTACACTAAATAAAAAATTGATGGGATTTGAGGTGCAATGGTAGCATGTCTCACTCCAGATCAAAAGGTTGCATGTTCGATTCACATCAGGTTCAATTCTCATTATGAATTATTTTGGTTATCTACATTCACGTTAGGTTCAATTCTCATTATGAATTATTTTGATGTTCTACATTCACTTCAGGTTCAATTCTCATTTTAAATTATTGAATTATTTTGATGTTCTACATTCACGACACGTTCAATTCTTATTTTGATTTATTTTGATGGGATTTGAGGTGTAATGGTAGCATGTCTCACTCCAGATCAGAAGGTTGCATGTTCGATTCATGTCAGGTTCAATTCTCATTTTGATTTATTTTGGTGTTCTACATTCACATTAGGTTCAATTCTCATGTTGAATTATTTTGATGTTCTACATTCACCTCAGGTTCAATTCTCATTTTAAATTATTGAATTATTTTGATGTTCTACATTCACGACACGTTCAATTCTTATTTTGATTTATTTTGGTATTCTAATTTTTTTTGAAATTTTATAGTACTCTAAATAAAAAATTGATGGAATATGTGGCGCAATGGTAGTGCATCTGACTGCAGATCGGAAGGTTGTGTGTTTGAATCGTTCATTTCTCATTTTGTATTATTTTGGTGTTCTACATTTTCCAAATTTTAAAAATTTGGTGACTTTTATATTTTTTAAATTTTAAATTTGTGGTGCAAAAGTAATGCGCTTGATTTTAGATCAAATGATGGGATTTGTGGTGCAATGGTAGCTTGTCTGACTCTAGATCAGATGGTTGTGTATTCAATTCACGTTAGGTTCAATTTTCATTTTGAATTATTTTGGTATTCTATATTCAGTTCAATTCTCATTTTGTATTATTTTGTGTTCTACATTTTCTAAATTTTAATATTTTGGCAATTTTTACATTTTTAAAATTTTAAATTTTGTTAGGTTCAATTCTCATTTTGAATTATTTTGGTGTTCTACATTCACGTCATGTTCAATTCTCATTTTAAATTATTTCAGGTTCAATTCTTATTTTGATTTATTTTGTTATTCTACGTTTTTCAAATATTTTATTACACTAAATGATAAAATGATGGGACTGTGGCGGAATGGTAGCACATCTGACTCCAGATTAGAAGGTTGTTTGTTTGATTCACGTCAGGTTCAATTCTTATTTTGATTTATTTTGGTGTTCCACATTCACGTGAGGTTCAATTCTCATTTTAAGTTATTTCACGTTTAATTCTTATTTTGATTTATTTTGGTATTCTAAGTTTTGCAACTTTTATATTACACTAAATGAAAAAATAATGGGATTTGTGGCGCAATGGTAGCGCGTCTGACTTCAAATCAGAAGGTTGTATTATTTTTGTGTTCTACATTCACGTCAGGTTTTATTCTCATTTTAAATTATTTCTAGTTCAATTCTTATTTTGTTATTCTACGTTTTTCAACTTTTATTTTACATTAAATGAAAAAATGATGGGATCTATGGTGCAATGGTAGCACGTCTGACTCTAGATTAGAAGGTTGCATGTTCGATTCATGTCATGTTCAATTCTCATTTTGAATTATTTTGTGTTTTGCATTCCCGTCAGGTTGAATTCTCATTTTAAATTATTTCAAGTTCAATTCTCATTTTGATTTATTTTGGTGTTCTACATTCACGTGAGGTTCAATTCTCATTTTAAATTATTTCAAGTTCAATTCTTATTTTGATTTATTTTGATATTCTAAGTTTTTTAAATTTTATATTACACTAAATAAAATAATGATATAATCTATAGTGCAATGCTAGTGCATCTGACTTCAGATCAAAAGGTTGCGTGTTCGATTCACGTCAAGTTCAATTTTCATTTTGAATTATTTAGGTGTTCTACATTCACATCAGGTTCAATTCTAATTTTAAATTATTTCAAGTTCAATTCATATTTTGATTTATTTTGTTATTCTACTTTTTTCAAATTTTATAATACACTAAATGAAAAAATGATGGGATTTGTGGCGCAATGGTAGTGTGTTTGACTCCAGATCAGAAGGTTGTGTGTTCGATTCACGTTAGGTTCAATTTTCATTTTGAATTATTTGTAGAACCGTTCAATTCTCATTTTGACTTATTTTGTTATTATACTTTTTCAAATATATATTACACTAAATAAAAAAAATGATGTTTGGGTATGTAGCTCAGATGATGAAGTGTTCACTTAGCATGTGAGAAGCATAAGGATCGATACTCTGTATTTTTAAAGTATTTTGAACTTTGTTTTTTCATTTCAGTACTCGCTTAGCAAGGTAGAGGCACGAGGGTCTCAGAGTAAGACAAATTATATTTAGGGTGTAGCTCAAACGATAGAGAGGTCGCTAATTATACGGGAAGCAAAAGGATCAATACCATTTGATAAAGAGCCATGAGGATTGTTTACTATTATCACCAATGTGTGGAGAATAAGATAGTTGATGTTTGAGTATGTAGCTTAGATGATAAACCTCTCATTTGTATTCTTATTTCAAAAATCTTCTTTTGATAAGATTCTAATTATAAACATTTATGATATTTGGAGTCTCAGAATAACTATTTTGATATTAGGAGGTATAGCTCAAATGTTAGAGTGCTTACTTAGCATATGAGAGTAATGGCGATCCCCTATATATCCATTATTAGTTAAACTTTTTTCATTTTAGTATATAATTAATATTTTTGGACATCTCTTGGATGGTAGAAGAGTGCTTAAATTTATGTGAGAGGTATAGGGATTAGTAACATTTATTTCTATTGTGAGTTAAATTTTAAATTTTTATTTCAGTGATACTACTAAAGTTGCAGAATAACAAAGATTAATCTTTAGGGATATAGCTTAGATGGTAGAATACTGGGTTCACATGCATTAGGCACGGGGATCAATTTTTCGCATCTCTAACATGAGTTATGGTAAAGTGCTTCCATTATATATGGGAGGAATGTTGATTGATATATCTTATTTCTAATATGTGTTATTTATATTTTTATTTGAGTGATTTTTTTTAATAAGACTGAATGTTATAAGATATTTAGGTGATGTTCTTTTAATAGAGCTATATAGATATCTTGAACTAACTGGTTTAGTGATGTAGCTCAAATAGTAGAGTGCTCGCTTAGCATGCGAGATGCATGAGAATTGATACCCTCCATCTTCAAAGCATTTTGAACTTTGCCTTTTCATTTTAGTACTCGCTTAGCATGCGAGAATAGTTATCGCTTGTTTCACATCGCATACGAGGGGTATGGGGATAGATACCGTACATCTTCGAACTAAATTTAAACTTTGTAATTCTATTTACATCTCTAATATAAGTTAGGCTTTGAATTTCATTTTTAGTAATGCTCTTTTAATATGAATTTGATGAAAACTGGGACAGTTAAGTTTTAGGGATATTGCTCGGATGATACATTAACACTCTTTTAATAAGATTTTGATAAGAATATTAGGGATTTAGCTTAGCTAGGACAATATTGCTCTTTTAATTTGACTTTAAAATAAATTTTAGGGTTGTAGCTTAGATGGTAAAGTACCCGCATAGCATACGAGCTATATGACCATCTCGGACTAAGTTAATTGATATTTATGGATGTAGCTTAGATGGAAGAGCGCTCGCTTAGCATGTGAGAGGCACGGGTATCAATACCCCACATATCTAAAGTATTTTGTCAGTCTCATTCTATAAATTTTGCTCCTTATAACTTGTTTGATAGCATCAATAGTAATGTCAACTCACCTTCTAGGAAGGGTATTTGAGCATCACTACAATATCATGTGCTACAAGTTATAAAGAAGCAAATATAATAAAAATGAATATCTCAAAGAGAACCAGTATTCTAAGCTAAGCATAAGACAGCAAACTTTCTTATTTTTTCTTTATCCAGCCTAGTAAAAATTACTGTCTTGATATGTCGAAGAAGGACCACTTCATCTCTTACTTGTTGCTTAAATAATCTCCAGTTTCTCTCTTTCCAAATGTGATATACAAACTCTGCTATCACCACCTGCATAAGCTGTCCTTGCAATGTTCTCCTTTTAGCTATTCTAGCAGCTATATTAATTATGGTTTCCTATGTAGTTTGTCTTAAAACTTATTCATTCCATTTCAACAAATCACTCCATATAGTCTTGCTATATTTACATTCATTCAGCAAATGTTCTAAGGTTTCTATTGCAGTTAGACATAGCTAACATTCTCCTTCTATTTGCATGCCCTACTTGAGTAGTTTATCTGCAGTCATTAATTTTTCATGCAAAGCAAGCCATAGAATGAAGGTAGCTCTTGGTCTAGTTGTAGAATCACATATCAAACTTGTCCAATTTTTCTTTGGCAATATACCCACCAATATATTGTAAATTGCACTGATTGTGGTTTTTCTAGTTAGTATTATTGCCAGTCGGGGATGGTATTGTAATACCTCTCTACTCATCATCACTTTCTTTAACATCCAGCTTGTTTGTTTGGGTAGAGTCATAGTATGAATATTTTTATTTTTATATAATAAGTGTGTACTCATTTGATCCATAATTTATCTTTCTTCATCTACATATCCCAAAAGAGCTTGAAGATGGCTGCCTTATTCCATAAGTCTAGTCTTAGTAAGTTAAGTCTTCCGGCTGACTTTGGTATGCAAACTTTATTCTAAACTACCAAGGTCTTCTTACTAGTCTCAACCGATCTTATCCATAAGAATGTCCTGCAAACTGCATCCATCATTTTGATTATTTTTTTGGGCAATATGAATAATTGTGACCAATAGCTTTACACTCCAAATAATACTGACTTTATAAGTTGAACTCTTCCTGCATATGTTAGCAACTTGGCAGTCCAACTTTTAAGTCTAACCATCATTTTGTCAAGCAGTACTTTACATTCTGAATTTTTAGTTTCTTAGGAGCCAAAGGTACTCCTAGATACTTGAATGGTTAAGAGCTCTCTCTATAGCTAAGTATATGTAATATTCTGTCTTTTGTTTCAGCAGGTACTCCTCCAAAGTAAATACTATTTTTAAGTGCATTAGCTTTCAAACCTGATGCCTTTGAGAATTTAAGAAATGCCTCATGTAGGAGCTTGATAGATTTCTCATCTCCTCTAGAAAACATAAGTAAATCATCTGCAAAACAAAGGTGAGTAATAGATAATTTTGCACATTTGGGATGATATTTAAGGTTTTTCTTATTTCCTAGCTCCCTCATACATCTACTCAAGTATTCCATCACAAGGACAAAGATATAAGGTGATAGAGGGTCACCTTGTCTTAATCCTCTTTTTACTTGAAAAGGTACCATTTTCTTACCATTTATTAGAATGGTATAATGTACTGATTTGATGCAAGCCATCACCCATTGAATGAATCTAGGATAAATCCCAATTCTATGAGCATTTATTCCACACATATCCATTCTACTGAATCATAAGCCTTTTGTAGATCTACCTTGATCATGCATCTAGGGGATATTGTTTTCCTGGTATATCCTTTAATGAGTTTATGACTTAATATGATATTATCTGCAATCACTCTTTCTGGTACAAAGGCTGATTGAGCTTCACTAACTAGTTCACCAATCACTCCTTTAAGTCTATTCACCAAGATCTTAGCAATAATCTTGTATAAAATTGCACAACAAGCAATTGGTCTTAGGTCCTTAATAGTTTCTCGATTTGGTACCTTGGGTATGAGTGTAACTAGAGTAGAGTTTATAGCTTTCAACATTTTTCCTGTCATGAAGAACTCTTGTATTGCTACACATATATCATGCTTTAGCACAAGCCATGCTTTTTTTTAAAATAATGCACCAAATCCATCAATTCCCGGAGCCTTATCATCATTTATGTCAAATAAAGCCTGATTGATCTATGCTTCTGAGACAGCTACACATAGACTTGAGAAATGATGGTGCTGAACAAGTCTACCAAGTCTAACTGTCATTTTATCCACCATAGGAAGTTCATATTCTGCATTGCCAATTAAACCTTTATAAAAGTCAACTATTTTTGCACTGATCTTATCATGAGTAGTTAATCTCTCCCCATCTCTACTATATAGGATATTAAGAGTTTTGGTATCATTCCTTGCTTTTGCATAGACAAAAAAGAATTTAGAGTTTGAATCACCTAAAGCAATCAAATAAGCTCTAGACTTTTACCTCAATATACTTTCCTCTACTCTATCTCATTTCTCTAATTCCATTAAGGCATATTTCTCTTGCACATGCAAATTAGCTAGTAAAGGAGTGTTTTGCAATTATCTTTGGATACTTTCCAAATTATTTCTAGCTTTGTCTGCCTTAAGTTTTGCTTAACTGAAATTTTTCTTGAGTAGTTCTTTCATTGTACCTTTCATGAGTTTAAGTCTTTGCCATATTTTGTACATCTCAAAGTGTACTCTAAATAGCTGCAACAGTAGGGAGAAATTCAATGTGATTAGCTATTATATTCAAAAATCTGAAATTTGGTATGCCTCTATTAGTAGTAGTACCAACATCAAGTTTTAATGGAGAATGATATGAGATTATTACTTCTCCTATCTCTACCACCATTGCTCCATTATTTTTCATCCAATCTTTATTCCCAAATACTCTATCTATCTTACTCTATATTCCTATCACTCCCTTCTTGTTTGTTGCTCCATGTGTAATATCCTCCAATAGTTGTTAGCTCAGTAAGCTGGAGGTTCTCTATAGTAGCATTAAAGTCTCTTGTTTCATGTTCAGTGATAGTAATAATAATATTTTAATAAAATAATAAAAGTAAAATAAAATAGCAAAGAGAATAAAAAATAAATAATAATATTTATCATATGGAATTAGTATATATATATATATATATTTAAATAAATAAATAGAAAATATAAATTAAATAAAAAAAGAAAAAGAAAAAAACTAAAACCATCCCTTCACGTGCTTTGCACGTGCAGCGAGTCAGGGCTAGTCGACCTGGTCGAGTCGGTCGACAGGTCACCAACTCGTCGACAGGGTATTAAACCCTCGCCGAAGTAGAGGGCGCGGCGACAGTGGTCTGTGGGTTACGGTGCAGCGGCTTCCACGCACCACCGGCAGTCGTTGTCTTCGATAGAGGAGGAAGCTGGCGAGCTGGGGACTCATCTACGAATACAACTAAGCGTTATAGCAGCCCAGCGAGCCACGGTTGTGTGGGAGGCAGTGAGCGGACGGAGAACAGAGGAGTCCCCCTGTTCCCACTGTGAATGCCGGCGAGGGGCTCGGCGAGCCCTTTCTCCCACCGTGGCGAGCTCTCCGGGGTCGACTCACCTCTCTTGGTGTTGGTTTTGAGTGGAGGCCACAGCGAGGAAGCATGAGGTCGGTGGAGAACAGGAAGGGGACGGCGGAGCACAGGACGTCTCTGTCCCATTCAAATTCACTGGCGCAAGGGCGCGGCGAACACTCTTCCTTCCACGGTGAGTTCTCTAGAAGCGAGTAGGCTCAGGTGGAGACAATATTGAGCGGCGACCACGGCACGCGGGCGCAGCTGGGAGCAACATCTATCGAGCAGCCGAGGAAGAGAGATGCTAGCGACCATGGGAGGTGTTTCGAGCCCCACCGATGGGCGATTAGGTGGCCGGAGGGCTGAGGAATACCTAGAGGAGGTAGGCTCGTGTTTCCGGTGAGGTTGCAGCGGCGATAGATGGGGTGAGGGCAGACATGGCGGCAGGTGCTTGGCGGAATTCGAGCAGAGGGCGAGCGGGGAAGAAGATCGAAGCACGTGCGGCGATTTAGCTTGCTGCGGGTCAAGCCGGTATGACCCGGTTCGGGCCGGTTCGGCTGCGGGTTGGCTAGTTTGAAGGGCAATAGAATAATTTTAGTATTTGGAGGGTTTAATCGTAAAAGAAATTCTTTAAAGGACTTAATTGTAAAATCATATGAATTTTTGAAGTATGAGATTTTGATGTGAAAATTATACCATTAGATAGTATTTTTGATAAGGAATCCAACGGCGCAGACGGATCGTGATTTGGACGTCGTTAGATCGGTCAATTAAACAATTAAGATTTAAGATTTTAATTAACTAATAAAAAAAAATTATTTTCTTTTCTTCCCACCGAGCGCGCCCTCGCGTGCGCTCCTCTCCCTCCTTCTCTCTCCTCCTCCGCAGCGGCGACGGCGATGGTGACCAATTTTCCCGACAATGCTCCGACGAAACCACAACGAATTAGGCTCCCAAATTTTAGCCACTGGTAGATCTCGACCTCCTCTTCATTTTGATACCAAGATGTCTAAATTTGGTGTAGAGAGGTGGCGACGGCGAAAGTTTCATCGCCGGAGCTTGCTCCAGCGATTAGCGGCCATTCCGGCCGTGAAACCTTGCATACTTGGTACCTATGGATTCTCCTTGACGAGAGCTATCCATTGGTACCGGAGTTGAGGGCTATTGGCCGCCGGTTGGCCGCCGACGAGGTAAAAACCCTAACTTTAGGATTTCGCCCAAAATTTTAATCGGTGAAATTGATCGCGTATGAGCTATAAAAATTGGGGCAAATATGATTTTTGGAATCCTCATGAAGAGAGCTTTCGATTGGTACTAATATTGGTGCTGATCGAAGAACTTCGCCGGCGAGGGTTCCGACGAACTTTCCGGCGATCGCAGGAGAAATTTTCCGGCGAACTTGGGAACAAAATTGGGGTGATTCTAGAGATCATTCTAAGAGTAGTGGTGAAGAGAGATTTGAGAAATTATTTCTAGATTGAGAATTAAAATTCGTTGAATAATTGACAGGAAAATATAAAAATGCGTAAATGACGGCACGTGGATCGAGACAGTGTCAGAGAATAAAAATTCAGCGAACGGACCTTAGGTTGGTTCCGAGGAGTAAACAGCCAAGTCAGGTGCGTTGGTTCTCCAATGTAGGATTTATTCAAGCTAGGGAATTCCCGCTGGGGTCTTCTTAGGAATAATTCCTGGATGTCTTAAATATAATAAAATATTATGTTTCATAAGATTTGATTATCCGCATGTTAGTTTAATTTTTTTTTGTCTAACATGCATGATATAGCATGATTTCCTGCTAAATTTTTAATATGTCGTTATATCTGTCCTGCATGATATATAATATTTTATTATTATTTTATATATGTTATGATAGCACAACTACCATGCAGATATAGATAAGAATAATGACATGTTAGAAACTATTAGGAGACATCACTAGAAATTCGATAAGAAGGGGTACTGCTTGCATACCTCGTTTGACCACTGCGTACCGCCGATGGTCAGAATGGTGATGCTCCACCACATACCACTCCCGAGGCTATATGTAGCTTAGATATTGGGAGCTGGTTGGGAAATGGGCCAGATAAACTCTAAGGTCGGATAGACCAGATAGCGGAGTGGTCCATACCCGGTTACTATTACCCCGCACGAGTGACGGTTGGGGGTCACCGTGATAGTCCTGATATGGCTAGCGGGGATGAACCTTCCAACAAATTAACAAAAATGTGGTCGAGGTACCTCAAACCCATTGTGCGGATTGACGGTCAACTCGGCCAACATTGATCGCTTTTGAGTTGGGACGGGGATTCTCTCAAGCCTTGGACAGTGGATCCGTAGACCACACGACTATCATCCTAGACGTTCTGCAGACGGTCGGATGAGTAGTCCGGATCCTAGGGTTATTAATATTTCGGTTAGCCGTGACCGATGATATATTATGTTGAGGTGACCCTTCCTACGGGCAGTGTGTAGCGCTACACAGAATATCGTTGCCCTTACGGAGACCGGGGAGGAAGTAGGGGCGCGATGTTTCGCTGGGACGGGGCGTAGGGTGCGACTGGCGAAACAGTGGAGAGAGATATACGGTCACCCGATCTCTCCGCAACATCAGTGCAGCGGGCCTAGGTAGAGACATAGAAGGACACCGCACTGATGGGCTTATGGGAGTCCCCGACGGGGGAATTTCACTAAGCATAGGCTGGCGGCCCGAGTCTTGAGATTGATAAACATAGTACACCGTAGATGACATTCCGGCGACATTGATGACATAGTTACTAGAGACAGCTTAGGTGACATCTAGTGTTACACATTTTGTATATACTTACCCTGTTATTTAAATTTACGATATGTCTCACAAGTATCATATGAAAATGACAAATAAATAAACCAAGGGCATCCTAGAATACTCCTCCTAGCCTTTGATTTCTTTATTCGGTAGAGCCGTAATTTCGCACTAGGCCGCAAGGCTGAGCACACCACTTTTCCCCGTGTGTGCAGGTTATTAGTTGACAGATCGAGATAGTAAATGAAGATGGATCCACCGACGGATTTATTTTTCTTTATCGTTACCGTTTATCATAGAATTGTAGTAGGTTTATCGGGACTGTGTTAGGAATATTGAGTTAGATGGATTATTTGTAAATTCCGCTGCGTAAATGATGTATTGAATGATATGTATCACTTGATGCCTTGTATGGGTCTGTTGGGCGCATACGGCGGTTGCCACGTGCCCGACAGTAGGGTTGGGGCGTGACAACTAAAGTGGTATCAGAGCTTAGGTTTAAGGACCTGACCATTAAAGTAATATTAGAGCCTAGGTTTGGAGAACCTAGGAGATTAAGTTAAGTTTGAGGTCTTAAGGTTTAAGATGACAGTCCCGATATAATATAGGATAAAGTGCAAGTTGGAAATATAGTAATATATTTCCTTGGTAACGAGTTTTTACTCTACCGCCAGTAACTACCGCTATGATAAAGTTTTGTTGGACCGATATTCGCCGTTATATAAAGATAGTAAATCTACTATCTTCAGATAGTAAATATGGCTACAATCTCCACCGCAGAAGAGATAGAAACTTAGATCAATATGCTCAGATCTACGATCAAGTTTCATTTCTAAATGATCAAGTAAATTTATCCATGATCATATTAAGGTTACCTTGTTCGGTGCATCACAATCACCTCTTATACCAACATAGGTAGCTATCATCACTTTGATCTTAAGAGTATTGATATCAAAATATCTCATACTATTTGTATCCCATGACCCAGTTGGGATACTGAGTTTGAATGAATCTATCAATATTCGATTTTATCTGCTTTCAAGTTGGTCACTATCTGAACTTGATGGTGTTTTAAATATCCTTCATTGACTCTATTCGAGACCCTACAATTAAATTTGTAGTTGGACCTATGTTAGGGGATCTTGGTGAACCCTCGCTAATTACAACCTAACTTTAGAGGGTAATCTTGTAAAATTTAAGTTATCAATTCGGTGAGTTTTGAAAGAATCTAAGTTAGTCCGTGCGCGTTGCAGTCGTTTACCCGAATTATAGCTACAATATTGTTCCTTAGTAGACGAATTACACATACGTGGAATATACCTATATAGGTTGATCATTTTGGATTGTCATCATGATTTTTTAAGTTGCAACTAGAAGTTGACCGTCATCAATTATAATATTAGTGTCAACTCCCAACGCTTGCAGCTCTATGTACAGTATTTGTAGCTTTCTATATATACTCTCTTTGCAGCTCTATACCCTATCCGCAACTCTATTTCACATATTCGGCTTGCGTATATTGCACGACATTTCTAGTTGTGCATGCTACAACCTTATTCATTTTCTTGGTTATATTTCTACAGCTTTGATGCTCGCTTGTCATATTTCTATAGCTCTATTTTTGCAGCTCAGCTTTACAGCTTACTTTATCTTACATTTCTCAACTTCTACAACTTTGATATTTCATATTCATTTCGGTTTATCTGCAGTCGTGTTGACTAGCTTCCTAAATGTAAATTTTTCTATTGTTCCTCCCTTCATTTCATATTTCGATGTGTCAATACAGTTGGTATAGCTGTCATCAGCATACCACTTGCACTCTTGCATCATTATATCCATAAAGCTTCCTACACTCCTTCAAGCAGTTCACCAGTCATATTAAAATCTTTGCTGAGCTTGGAGCATTTTTTTTGTACCAGCATTCAATGTAGTTGTTTCCTGCTATTTTCTTCTATCTAACAGTTTCTTTTCGGAGCTTGAGCAGCTTTTTCTTATTCTATATATCCTATATACGACCAACTTATTAGCCAAGTCGTTTTCTTTTATCTGCTTCCTTTAATTCTGCTTAGTGGCCTTTCTGAATCCAAATTCTGTTGAATATTTCTGCAATTTTCTTTGCAGTTATTTCCTCAGTTATTTTCTGCAGTTTGCAGTTCCCTTTTGTGAAGCTACTTCTTTTGTCAAATGTCATTAGTCAAATTCTATCCATCGTTGGTAGATTTCTTTACTCCTTTTTATTTCTATAGCTCCCTCAACTTAGCTCAGTTCTTTACTTAGTATTTTTGCAGCTCAGATTCCTATATTTTCATCAGTATCATTATATATACCCGATCTTTCTCTGCAGTCTTATTCAGTCAATGCAGTTGGCAGCATTTCTGCATCTACAACTCACATTTCAACTGCCTGCAGATTTTGTAGTAACTTTGTTTCCTTACTCCTTTCGATTTCTCCTTTAAGTTCTGGATACTGCAACTTCTTGGCACTTATTGCACATGTTGATGTGCATGTTGATATTTCTACATCAACAAACTTGGATATAGTCCTTTTACATCAAGAGTCCACTTTGTTATTATTATTAATATATCCTTTTATATAGGATATAACATATTCCATATCAAATTTCATATCATCATATAAGCATGATCTACAAATTCCGTATCAAACTCAGTTTTAGATTCTATTCGGACTCCCATGAAGTCAAGTATTAGTTAAGTTTGGCTTACATTTCTTGGAACGAACTGAAAGTCTTGCTCCTAAATTAGGTCAACACTCATAGAGGAGATCAATGCGTACATAGACGTACCTCATCGTGTTAAATAATATGGATGCTCGTGAAGATCCAAGTATGACTACAACGATCTATTATATAGTGAAACTAGTGTGGAGCAAGTTAATGATCATTTAATGAGTGGCTATTGATATTTTTTATTATTATCCTTAAATCTGGAGGTGACTTCATTATGATCATATTATAGTACAGAGATGTTTGATCCTGATCCAACTTGAACCATGAAAGGATTTTTCATATGCTAGAGTTATAGGGACTCCTTAGCATATCTACCCAAGAAAACTCAATCGATCAAAAATTTTGAGGACAAAATTTTTTGTAAGGGGGGTAGGTTGTGAGACCCTTGATTTTTGAATAAGGGCAATAGAATAATTTTAGTATTTGGAGGGTTTAATCGTAAAAGAAATTCTTTAAAGGACTTAATTGTAAAATCATATGAATTTTTGAAGTATGAGATTTTGATGTGAAAATTATACCATCAGATAGTATTTTTGATAAGGAATCCAACGGCGCAGACGGATCGTGATTTGGACGTCGTTTGATCGGTCAATTAAATAATTAAGATTTAAGATTTTAATTAACTAATAAAAAAAATTTATTTTCTTTTCTTCCCACCGAGCGCGCCCTCGCGTGCGCTCCTCTCCCTCCTTCTCTCTCCTCCTCCGCAGCGGCGACGACAATGGCAACCAATTTTTCCGACGATGCTCCGGCGAAACCACAACGAATTAGGCTCCCAAATTTTAGCCACAGGTAGATCTCGACCTCCTCTTCATTTTGATACCAAGATGCCCAAATTTGGTGTAGAGATGAGGGAGAAATCATGTGAGAGGTGGCGACGGCGAAAGTTTCGTCGCCAGAGCTTGCTCCAGCGATTACCGGCCATTCCGGCCATGAAACCTTGCAAACTTGGTACCTATGGATTCTCCTTGACGAGAGCTATCCATTGGTACCAGAGTTGAGGGCTATTGGCCGCCGGTTGGCCGCCGGCGAGCTAAAAACCCTAACTTTAGGATTTCGCCCAAAATTTTAATCGGTGAAATTGATCGCGTATGAGCTATAAAAATTGGGGCAAATATGATTTTTGGAATCCTCATGAAGAGAGCTTTCGATTGGTACTAATATTGGTGTTGATCGAAGAACTTCCCCGGCGAGGGTTCCGGCGAACTTTTCGGCGAACTTGGGAAAAAAATTGGGGTGATTCTAGAGATCATTCTAAGAGTAGTGGTGAAGAGAGATTGAGAAATTATTTTTAGATTGAGAATTAAAATTCATTGAATAATTGACAGGAAAATATAAAAATGCGTAAATGACGGCACGTGGATCGAGACAGTATCAGAGAATAAAAAATTCAGCGAACGGACCTTAGGTTGGTTCTGAGGAGTAAACAGCCAAGTCAGGTGCGTTGGTTCTCCGATGTAGGATTTATTCAAGCTAGGGAATTCCCGCTGGGGTCTTCTTAGGAACAATTCCTGGATGTCTTAAATATAATAAAATATTATGTTTCATAAGATTTGATTATCCGCATGTTAGTTTAATTTTTTTTTGTCTAACATGCATGATATAGCATGATTTCCTGCTAAGTTTTTAATATGTCGTTATATCTGTCCTGCATGATATATAATATTTTATTATTATTTTATATATGTTATGATAGCACAACTACCATGCAGATATAGATAAGAATAATGACATGTTAGAAACTATTAGGAGACATCACTAGAAATTCGATAGGAAGGGGTACTGCTTGCATACCTCGTTTGACCACTGCGTATTGCCGATGGTCAGAATGGTGATGCTCCACCACATACCACTCCCGAGGCTACATGTAGCTTAGATATTGGGAGCTGGTTGGGAAATGGGCCAGATAAACTCCAAGGTCGGATAGACCAGATAGCGGAGTGGTCCATACCCGATTATTATTACCTGCACGAGTGACGGTTGGGTGTCACCGTGATAGTCCTGATATGGCTAGCGGGGATGAATCTTCCAACAATTAGCAAAAATGTAGTAGAGGTACCTCAAACCCATTGTGGGGATTCTCTCAGGCCTTGGACAGTGGATCCGTAGACCACACGGCTATCATCCTAGACGTTCTGCAGACGATCAGATGAGTAGTCCGGATCCTAGGGTTATTATGATTTCGGTTAGCCGTGACCGATGATATATTATATTGAGGTGACCCTGCCTACGGGCAGTGTGTAGCGCTACACAGAATGTTGTTGCTCTTACGGAGAACGGGAAGGATATAGGGGCGCGATGTTTCGCTGGGACGGGGCGTAGGGTGCAACTGGCGAAACAGTGGAGAGAGATATACGGTCACCCGATCTCTCCGCCAACATCAATGCAGCGGGTCTAGGTAGAGACATAGAAGGACACCGCACTGATGGGCTTATGGGAAGTCCCCGACGGGGGAATTTCACTAAGCATAGGCTGGCGGCCCGAGTCTGGAGATTGATAAACATAGTACACCGTAGATGACATTCCGGCGACATTGATGACATAGTTACTAGAGACAGCTTAGGTGACATCTAGTGTTACACATTTTGTATATACTTACCCTGTTATTTAAATTTACAATATACCTCACAAGTATCATATGAAAATGACAAATAAATAAACCAAGGGCATCCTAGAATACTCCTCCTAGCCTTTGATTTCTTTATTCGGTAGAGCCGTAATTTCGCACTAGGTCGTAAGGCTGAGCACACCACTTTTCCCCGTGTGTGCAGGTTATTAGTTGACAGATCGAGATAGTAAATGAAGATGGATCCACCGACGGATTTATTTTTATTTATCGTCACCGTTTATCATAGAATTGTAGTAGGTTTATCGGGACTGTGTTAGAAATATTGAGTTAGATGGATTATTTGTAAATTCCGCTGCGTAAATGATGTATTGGATGATATGTATCACTTGATGCCTTGTATGGGTCTGTTGGGCTCATACGGCGGTTGCTACGTGCCCGACAGTAGGGTCGGGGCGTGACATACTTGGCGGAATTCAAGCCGAGGGCGAGCGGGGAAGAAGATCGAAGCACGTGCGGCGATTCAGCTTGCTGCGGGTCAAGCCGGTATGACCCGGTTCGGGCCGGTTCGGGCCGGTTCGGCTGCGAGTTGGCTAGTTTTTGCAGTTTTAAGACCGGTTCGAGTCGGTTAAACATTGCTAGAGCTTTGTTGGTAAGTTTTGAATCTTAAGAAATTTATTTAGAATTTTTAACATATTTTAGGAGCGGTTTTCAAATTATTTTAGGATGGGTTCAGGGTTTTGAGTGCGTTAAAAAAGTCAGAAAAATCTAAAATATATTATAATGCTATGTTATGATTAAACATATTTTCTATGATTTAATTAGAAATTTTAAATATTATTATAATTCAATTTTTGATTTAATTGAGATAATTTGGGTTAATTTAGGGTTTAAATGAATTAATTGTATGTTATATACATGAAGTAATATTTTGATAGGTGTTATGACATCTAAGTTGCATTAATTGGAATTAAAATAATTTATTTGTAATTATTACCCAATTAATAAATTTAGGATATTATAAATTGAGGAAATTATATTAATTAGATTTTTATAGATTAATGAGATTGAATAATTTAGAATTTTATCAATTTATAATGTGATAAAATTTAGGAAATTAATTTATTTAGATTTTCTAATTAATGTAATTGGATAAATTGGGATTTTGTGAATTTAATTAATGTAATTAAATTTTTACAAAATTATTAAAAAAAATTAGGATTAATTAAGGTGATATATATTGATTAAGATTTTTGGGTATAATTAATTTGTTAAACTAAATATCATTTTAATTATGTTTGATTGTGATTGTTAATATGATGGATGGTTGGTTGATTATAAGAAATTAAATAAAATAAAGAAAATAATGTGAGGATGTGAGTAGAAGGGTAGATAGGAAATCTTTATTTGAATTGTATGATTTATGGTTGTTAGATGTATTTATTTTATCTTAGAAAAATTGACTGTTGTGCTGTTGCTTGACAAATCACGGCCAAACTATGATTTGTGTTAGAGTAAGAAGGAATTACTGTGCTTGATTGTTTGATTGATTGCTTTTAAGAATCACAGCCAAGCTATGAATTCTTATTTAAAACTGCTTTGAGACTCAGGTGATGATTTATGGTTTCAAATTTATTTGGCCTACTATAGATGCTGAGTCCTAAGGGTCGTTGTTAATTATTGTACATGCTGATAAGTTATGTGTCTACTTTGTTGCATATTTAATTAGCATGTGGTTTATTAGAAGTATGCATGTTAGTTTACATATGATGCTATTATATGCATGCTCTTGATATGAGTTTGAAAGTTATATCATGCGAGTATATGTATTATGCTGTTATATGCATGTTCTTGATGTTTATACTCATATTATGTTATTATTGATATGTTCATGTTGCTATAGATGTAGAGACACTTACAGAGAACATGGAACGTGATGACATGTGACATAACTAGAGACACTTTAGGTACATGTTGTGATTATACCTAGAGTGATCTTATCTAATATTTAACCGAGAACTTTTGGACATCTTAAGGTCATAGTAACCTAGGAGATGACATTAGGTTCTTGATTGGATATGCTACCAACGTATGGTGAGAAGCCATGTGCTAGCCAAGATAGAAATGCACGCTCTGTTGACTTAGCCTCAAATACTATGGTGTAGCCACAAATAGTACATTGTATTTAAAGGACCTGATTAAAATAATAATAATTTGAATATATATTTAAAGTCTACAATTTATTCATTGTTAACACGGCGGTTGCCACGTGCCCAAAAGTAGATCTAGGGTGTGACCATATCCTTCTACCATGCCTTTATTTCAAAATAATTTACCTTATTTCCTACATACCGATTACATATACATATCAAAGAATAGAAGAATGAAACTGTTAGTGTGATCCAACTTCTCCCTCAAATTTAGTCTCCTGAGCCAGTGAATGAAAGAAAAACGACAATCATGATGACCTCCACACTACTTTAAAGCAACAGATGAGATATCTCTTTAACTTCATCAAAAATTTTAGTGTATACATATATTTATTTATTTATTTGTATATATATATATATTTTTGGAGACTCGCCTTCAAATCTAAAATTCGTTAATGAAGGTTAAGAAGCTAAAAAGTATAACAAATACTATGTCATGCCTGCAGCTTGTTCAGCAACGTAGCAACCGCCATATGAATTTATAAAAATTAATATGAGGTTAAATAAAATATAAAACATAAATTGTGAGTTTTAAAAATTTACTAGAAACTTCTCCATGTAAAGGAATGATCTAACAATTTATGTTCGAACAAGCAGCAATTATATCAAGAGGATATCACATAATAAAATTTTAAGAAAACATACGAATAATTAAAGAAATAAATTCTAAAAGTCTAAATATGTAGGAAAACTTTTCTAAGTTTTCAGTCTGAAGAACTATCTCCTAGGGCTGCCTACCTATGCCTAAGGTAAGCTGTGGCGGGGGACCAACATAAACCCGTTAGTGCCAGAATAAGTCTCTACTTAGGCCCGTCGCACTGACGTTGGCGGAGAAGGTGGGTGACCGCGGTTCCTTCTCCTTCCAGACTCACGAACCATTTACTAGATGGTGCTCCGAGACTTTCGCATTGTACGTCTCCTATAAATGCTAAATATGAGACACCATGCAGCACTACACTTCTTGTAAACCCCCATCAAAAAAAAAAAAAAAAAAAAAAATGGACCGGTTCAGGTGAACCGGCCGGAGAGCCGGCCGGTCCAGGTGAACCGACTTGGACCGGGCGAGGAAGCGAGACGGGGCGAGCGAGAAGAGCAAACGCCCTTCCCACTCGAGCCATCGCCTCGAGCACGCGACGAAGCAACGTCGCTTCATCTTCTCCCGCACCGAGCAGCGCCGACGCTCCGCCTTCCGCCGTCGACCGCTGCACGTCGCCGTCGACGATCGTCTGCCCTCGTCCACCCCAGCGAGCTACTCCCGACGGAAAGGGCGACTCGGCGACGCCTTCTTTTTCCCATCCCGTTCGCGCGACCATCGCAGCAGAGGAACTGCTGCCGATCGATCGCCGCCCAGCACTCGCAACCCCTCGGCGGACGTCTTCTCCACCGCGGTTGGAGACGTCGGCCGTCTCCGTGTCTCCACGGGCCTTCGAGGAGTTCGAAGACCCCTCGGCGGGCGGCTGAGCTCGCCGCCTCTGTTCGAGCGATCGAACCCTACCGGCGGCGGCTGCAAATCGCGATCCGGTCGCTTCGCCGGCCGCAAACCCCGTCCCTACCTTCTCCAAACGTCCGCGAGGTGAGCAGCCGCGTTTTCCCCATGAAAAGGGGTGGTTTTCACCCTCCGGTGGAGACGCCGTGAGTTCGCCGGAGACGACGCCGGAAAGATCGTCGTTTAGGCGCTGATGGACGTCCTTCTCGCAGATCGGCGTAGTCTCCGCGTTGAGCGAGGAGCAACGAAGCTCGCCGGCCGTTTAGCCTTCGTTTTCGCGAGTTCCGGCGAGGTGGCGGCTAGGGTTCCGGCGGCGGCGCTGAGTTTTCCGGCAGCGCACAGTTAATCCGGCGAAGGTGCTTAATTAGGGCTTAATCGCGATTAGCGCTAATTAAGTGTGCTTAGTGTAAATAAAATATAATTAGTGAAAAATCATGTTATTGTATGCTTAGTTTAATTAAAAGCATGATTAGCGTTAATTAACTAAGCTTAGTGTATAAGAAATTATTTCTTTAAAGAAACGGTTGGGTCGAATCAAGTGGGGTTAAATCGGTTGGGTTTGAGTTAAGTTTGGGTCGAGTCAAGTTGGGTTGGGTGAGCCGAATCAAATAAGTTGAACCTGGTTCGAGCTCGAGTCAAATTAGATTGAATTTAATTTAGTTGAACCGGACCCGAACCGAACCAAATCGAACCGAACCGAACCGAACCGGGTGAACAGTAACTCGAACCGTTGACCAAGTCAACAGCTGAGCCAGTCAGCATTGACCGGGCCCACCGCCGACCCAGTCAGCGTTGACCGAGTCAACCGCTGACCCAGTCGGCGTTGACCGGTCAACAGCGGACCCAATCAGCGTTGACCGGGCCCACTGCTGACCCAGTCAGCGATGACCAGTCAACGTTGACCGTTGACCGGGTCAGAAAAATATAAAATATTAAAATAATATTAAAATAATAAAATAATATTAAAATAATAAAATAATATTAAAATATTAAAAAAATCAAAAAATAATAAAAATTTCTATGGGTTCTACTTGGGCTCCTGGATGACTTGGGCCAAGTTATGGGTGAGTTTGATGAGTAGAAATTGAATAAAAATTCATTGAAGTTATTAGATAAAAATGCAAAAATATGATAAATTCATAATTCATTAGGTGAGATTAATCCTAAACATGCATAGGATTAATTTAATGTAATAATTATTTAATTGATAGATTTTAGATAATACATGTGACATGTTAGAACCTTGGCGACGTCACCGCCACTTAGAGAAAAAAAAGGGCCTTTTTCCATATGCCCCGGTTGACCGCCGCGTCACGACGGTGGTCAAACGGTGACGTTTCCGTTAGGCGTCACTCCCGAGGTTGATGCATAGCGGAGCACTGGGAGCACCACTCCTGACGTTATGCATAGCTCATATACTGGGAGCTGGTAGGGTAAGGGACTGTACACACTCCATGGTCATGTTAGACTGGAAATATGGAGCAAGTCCTTACCCGAAACCTTCACCCGCGCGAGTGTCGTTGTAGGCGGCCTCGTGATAGTCCTGAGATGGTTAGCTAGGATGAACCCTACCATGGACTTGGCACCGACGAAGTCGAGGGCCACATCCCATCGTGTGGATGTGCGCCAATCTCGATAGACGTTGACGGCTATTGGACTGGAAAGGTGATTCCACATGCGACGCCTTGGACAGTGGATCCGTAGACCGCACGGCTATCACCCTTGACGTCTGCAGACGATCGGATGAGTAGTCCGGATCCTAGGGTGGTTATTCCGGCTAGCCGTGGCCGATGATATTTAAGAGAGGTGACCCTGTCTACGGGCAGTGTGTAGTACTACATGGGTGTCGTGACCCCTACGGTATCCGGGGAGGATGTAAGGGCACGACGGTTTCGCTAGGGGAGGCATGGTTGGCGACTAGTGAAACAACAGGAGAGGGACTCTGGGTCATCCGTCCTCTCTGCCAACATCAGTGCAGCGGGCATAGGTAGAGACAGAGACAGAAAGGCACTGATGGCTTACTGATACTCTTAGCTAGGGTAGTCATTAAGCGTAGGCTGGCAGCCCGAGTTTATGAAACCTAAAAAGTCTCACTATGACGTAGGTGACATCTAGTGACATGTACACATTAAATTGTTTATTTAATTATTTGTTTATGCTGTCTATTTTTATATAAATTGTTTAAAACGAAATGGCATGAAAGATGATGACTAATTACCAAAGACATCCTAGAATACTCCTCCTAGCCTTTGATTTCCTTATTCGGTAGGACCGTAATTTCGCATTAGGCCGCAAGGCTGAGCACACCGCGTTCAATGTGTGTGCAGGTGTCGATGCACGAGACGAGATCGATGACGGAGGGTTCGTCGCGGAAGGTATACGACTGTTGTTATGAGTTTTCATATGCCGGTCTTAGATTTGTATTAGGAGATATCGGGACTGTATTTAAGATGTTATTTAAAAATGTGGGTGTATGTAGTTTAGTATTTGTATTTATGCCTTGTATGGGCTTGTCGGGCTCATACGGCGGTTGCCACGTGTCGTCCTGCGGGTCGGGGCGTGACAACTTAAGTGGTATTAGAGCCTAGGTTTAAAGACCTGAGCTTTTAAGTGATATCAAAACCTAAGGATTTTGGAGTTTCGACTTCAAATCTAAATTATAAGGATGTCAGTCCCGATATATTAGATTGGCTAGTGAGATAGTTAGTGGTATGGTCGTTTACCTATATCGTGACTATGCGTACCGAAAGAGTTTTACTTTACGTAGAAATTCTTATTTCGTATGAACTGACAGAAGCTTGTTCCTGTAGATGTCAGAAGTACCGCCCAGACGTAAACGGGGGAGGCCCCGAAAGCTCGTGGAGCCCCAGGATCATTCGACGGCCACCTCCCGTCCAGCGGCAGATCCGTTAACGCCGCTAGCACCGGTACCAGCTGCGAGTGTTACCGGAGATTCTGATAGGGCACCAGTATCCATGGTCCCAGAGGGGGCATCATTGGGTACACGTCGGAGCTCGAGTTCTCGACGTACCGTGAGGCAGAGGACTACATCTACAGTGCCATCAGGGCAGGCACCTGTTGCTCAGGGACAGCTGAACATAATAGCAGCAGCGATGGTCAGCATTCTAAATCCCACTGCACAGCATGAGCCCGAGGTACCTCAGACTAGTGCACCTCCTCCTCCGCCTCCTGCTGCACCAGTGGTACCACCAGCATCGCAGGTGGTCCGGACGACGCCTGCCCCAGCAGTTGTACCCGCTCCAGCTGATCGTAGTGCAGAGTCAGATCGAGTGAGGGTTGCAACAGCAGTTGCTACCCCTCCGATAGGAGCACAGGGGACTTATACTCGAGTGGATTATCAAACCCCACCTGGGGGAGTTGTTACGTCGGAGCCCAGTACCCGAGCTGCGAGGCCGATAGCCGCTTGGGTGAGAGACGCTCGACATCTGGGGTGTGTTACATTTTCTGTATCATCTGACCCCCAGACAGCCCGGTCTTGGATTAACAACATCCGCCGTATCACTGCGGATTTGGAGTTAGCTGATAGAGACCGACTTGGAGTGGCACTCTATCTGGTAGACGGGGAGGCTGAGACCTGGCGAGATGAGCTGGAGACCCGTTATTCTACAGGACTGACGTGGGACATATTTTTGGATGAGTTCCACGAGCGTTTCTATACAGAGCTCCAGCATGATCTGAAGGTTTAGGAGTTCTTAGACTGTAGACAGGGAGGCAGATCTGTGTCAGAGTATGTGGCGGAGTTTAATCTGCTGGCCTCCCTGGTACCCGACAGGATCACATCCGACAGGTATCGTCGGATGCGCTTTATTCAGGGCTTGAATGACCACCTTAGTGTTAGGGTGGGAATATTGGATTACACTGCTTTCCAGCAGTTGGTGGATAAAGCCCTGTGGACTGAGAGGATGCTCCAGACGACGCGTATGCGGAGAGAGGGGCACAAGAAGAAGAGGTCAGCGACACATAGGGGTCGAGGTGACTTCAGGGACAGACAGACTGGCTCGGTAGCTTCAGTGGCCTCGGCTGCAGGAGGGGCTCCATCTGGGAGCCGATTTATACAGAGGACTGAGCAGCGGGGTCAGCCGAGTCAGGCACGTCCCCAGCCGTCAGTACATAGGGCCCCTCAGATACACCGTGCATCACAGTTGGCCCCATGTACCATTTGCCGCCGGACTCACACTGGGATGTGCCGAGAGATCACTTGTTATCAGTGCGGACAGAAGGGGCACATTCGGACCAGCTGTCCGCAGCGGATTCAGATGGGTGGATCCCAGCAGTCAGCCATCCACCCGGCATCTGCGGGTCGTGGTCGTCCTCCTGCACCGTTCCCACCGGCTGCACCTATGACGGGGTCTACCCGAGGATTTCCTACCGGCTCGGGCCCACACTCTCAGAGGCCGCCCCAGCGCACTCAGACGCGCATATATGCATTGGACGGCATCGACGCCCAAGCCAACCCCGATGTAGTCACGGGTAACTCCTCCCATGCTGACGCACCTTAAATGGAATTTTTATTTTTGGAGATTTAGTCTTTCCATTTGATAAGTTGTTGTTGTGTTGGATTTTGGAACAAAAACTTATCTTTTGTTAAGTGAGACTAAATTTAACTTGTCGCATGTGTTGTTTGTGTGATGTGGAATAGGACATATGCGACTATTTGATGTATGGGCTCGTATTCTTATTGACACCGGGTCACATCGGTCTTTCATTAGTTCGGAGTTCGCCAGGCGAGCCGACATACCTCTCACCCCGTTAGAGGCAGAGTTGATTGTCTGTACTCCCTTGGGTGAGAAGATTTTACGGAGTCAGGTGTATCGGTCTTGTCACATTATGATACAGGAGGTTACCCTTGTGGCGGACCTGATTCCACTGGACATGGCAGACTTCGATGTGATTCTCGGTATGGACTGGTTGACAGCACATAGAGCCCTGGTGAGCTGCTTCACAAAGTCAGTGTCCTTCGATGGATCGGGACCCCCGGAGCTGGTATTCGAGGGGGATCGTCGAGTACTGCCGACTGCCATTATATCCGCTCTCACGGCGCAGAGGTACATCAGGAAAGGGTATCAGTGTTTTCTTGCGCACGTAGTGGATAGCAGCCAGTCGGATAGCCAGATGGCAGATATTCCGGTAGTTCGTGAGTTCCCAGATGTTTTTCCTGAGGAATTGCCTGGCCTACCCCCGGATCGGGTGTTAGAATTTTGCATCGATCTCGCCCCTGGGACGATGCCAATCTCTAGACCCCCGTATCGTATGGCACCGGCAGAGTTGAAGGAACTCAAGCTACAGTTACAGGACTTGGTGGATAAGGGGTTTATTCGACCTAGTGTCTCCCCTTGGGGCGCACCTGTTCTATTTGTGAAGAAAAAGGATGGGACCTTGAGGATGTGCATTGATTACAGGCAGTTGAATAAGGTCACCATCAGGAACAGGTATCCGCTTCCCCGCATCGATGACTTATTTGATCAGTTGCAGGGAGCTCGGGTTTTCTCGAAGATTGATTTGAGGTACGGGTATCATCAGTTAAAGATTAGGGACTCGGATGTTCCGAAGACGGCATTTCGGTCACGGTATGGACATTATGAGTTCCTAGTCATGTCTTTTGGACTTACTAATGCTCCCGCAACCTTTATGGATTTGATGAACCGGGTTTTTCATAGACATTTAGATAAGTGTGTCATTGTCTTCATTGATGACATACTTGTCTATTCGAAGAGCCCGGAGGAGCATATGAGGCATCTCCGACTTGTCCTTCAGGTACTGAGAGATAGTCAGCTTTATGCTAAGTTTTCCAAATGTGAGTTTTGGCTGACTCAGGTTGGATTTCTGGGGCATATTATATCCAGTGAGGGCATACAGGTCGATCCGACTAAGATTGAGGCAGTGACTAAGTGGGAGCAGCCTAAGAGTCCCACAGAGGTCCGTAGTTTCCTTGGATTAGCTGGATATTATCGGCGGTTTCTGCAGGATTTCTCACGTATTGCAGCGCCGATGACCAAGTTGACTAGGAAGGACATTAAGTTTCGGTGGACCTCAGAGTGTGAGCTCAGTTTCCAGGAGCTTAAGACTCGTTTAACCACTGCTCCGATACTCACCCTCCCAGTCAGCGGTACAGAGTATGTGGTATTCAGCGATGCTTCGAAGCAAGGGCTGGGTTGTGTACTTATGCAGGGCGGACGGGTAATTGCCTATGCTTCACGACAGTTGAAGAAGCACGAGGTAAATTATCCGACTCATGATTTGGAGTTAGCCGCTATTGTTCTGGCTCTTAAGATTTGGCGACACTATCTTTACGGGGAGAAGTGTCATATTTTCACGGACCATAAGAGCCTACAGTACTTGTTGACCCAGAGGGAATTGAACCTCAGACAGCGCCGCTGGTTGGAGTTGATCAAGGACTATGACTTGATTATTGACTACCATCCGGGGAAGGCTAATGTTGTGGCAGATGCTTTGAGCAGAAAGTCGTCTGTCACTTTGGCGTATATACGCACTGCCTACTTACCCTTGCTGCGTGACATGAGATTGCTGGGGGTTGAGCTACAGTGTGACTCTCAGGGTGGGTTACTGGCACAGTTTACTGTGCGACCCACTTTATCGGACCGGCTGGCCGAGTTACAGAGGACAGACTCAGAGTTGAGTACGGTGATCCAGAGAGTACAGGATGGTCAGGGTCAGGAGTTCAGACTCAGAGATGACGGCATGCTGGTGCTGAATGACAGGATCTGCGTACCCCATGATGAGGATCTACGACGGCAGATTCTGGAGGAGGCACACAGTTCCGCTTATGCTATGCATCCGGGTAGTACGAAGATGTATCGTACTATTCGACAGACGTATTGGTGGTCGGGCATGAAGCGGGACATAGCTGAGTTTGTAGCTCGATGCCTAGTATGCCAGCAGGTTAAGGCGGAACATCAGAAGCCGGCAGGGACCTTGCAGCCTCTTCCGATACCGGAGTGGAAGTGGGAGCACATCACTATGGACTTTGTAGTCGGGTTGCCGTGCACCCAGAGACACCATGACGCTATCTGGGTGATCGTTGATCGACTTACAAAGTCTGCCCACTTCTTGCCGATTGAGATTTCTTACACATTGGAGAGGTTAGCCAGGCTGTACATCAACGACATTGTCCGCCTTCATGGAGTACCAGTATCTATTGTGTCGGACCGAGATCCTAGGTTCACTTCTAGGTTCTGGCCGAAGTTTCAGGGGGAGCTGGGTACATCATTGAGGTTTAGCACCGCATTTCACCCACAGACTGATGGACAGTCAGAGCGTACCATACAGACGCTGGAGGACATGTTGAGAGCATGTGTGCTCGAGTTTACTGATAGCTGGGATACCCACCTTCCTTTGGTGGAATTTGCATATAATAATAGCTATCAGGCCAGCATTGGTATGGCTCCCTATGAGGCTTTATATGGCAGACAGTGTCGGACTCCATTATGTTGGAGTGAGGTAGGCGAGAGACGACTGACGGGTACGGAGTTGATTGATGAAACCGTAGCCAAGGTCAGTGTCATTCGAGGCAGACTGAAGACAGCTCAGGACCGACAGAAGAGCTATGCAGATAATCGTCGTAGGCCTCTAGAGTTTGCAGTCGGGGATATGGTTTTTCTAAAGGTATCCCCCTAGAAGGGCATCCTTCGTTTTCAGAAGAAAGGGAAGCTACACCTTAGATACATCGGACCCTTCCAGGTACTTGAGAGAGTCGGGCCGGTGGCATACCGACTGGAGCTACCTGCAGACTTAGAGCAGATTCATGATGTCTTCCATGTATCCATGTTGAGGAAGTACATTTCAGATCCGTCCCATGTCCTCACAGCACCACCAGTTCAGCTGAGAGAGGACTTGAGCTACGGGGTGCGGGCTATTGAGATCATAGATCGGCGCGTAAAGGTGCTTCGAGGAAAGTCTATTCCCCTAGTAAAAGTCCTCTGGAGGAACGCTCATATCGAGGAAGCTACATGGGAGACTGAGGCCCACATGCGGGCCCAGCAACCTCACTTATTTGAGGGAGAGAGTGTTTGAGTGTGATGTACAAAAATTTTGAAAATTTATATGTTGATGTTGGATATCTTTTTGGATATTTTGGAGGACCAAAATTTTTAAGGGGGGGAGTACTTGTAAACCCCTATCAAAAAAAAAATAAAATAAAAAATGGACCGGTTCAGGTGCACCGGCCGGAGAGCCGGCCGGTCCAGCTGAACCGGCTTGGACAGGGCGAGGAAGCGAGACGGGGCGAGCGAGAAGAGCAAACGCCCTTCCCACTCGAGCCATCGCCTCGAGCACGCGACGAAGCAACGTCGCTTCGTCTTCTCCCGCACCGAGCAGCGCCGACACTCCGCCTTCCGCCGTCGACTGCTGCACGTCGCCGTCGACGATCGTCTGCCCTCGTCCACCCCCAGCGAGCTACTCCCGACGGAAAGGGCGACTCGGCGACGCCTTCTTTTTCCCATCCCATTCGCGCGACCACCGCAGCAGAGGAACTGCTGCCGATCGATCGCCGCCCAGCACTCGCAACCCCTCGGCGGACGTCTTCTCCACCGCGGTTGGAGACGTCGGCCGTCTCCGCGTCTCCACGGGCCTTCGAGGAGTTCGAAGACCCCTCGGCGGGCGGCTGAGCTCGCCGCCTCTGTTCGAGCGATCGAACCCTATCGGCGGCGGCTGCAAATCGCGATCCGGTCGCTTCGCCGGCCGCAAACCCCGTCCCTACCTTCTCCAGACGTCCGCGAGGTGAGCAGCCGCGTTTTCCCCATGAAAAGGGGTGGTTTTCACCCTCCGGTGGAGACGCCGTGAGTTCGCCGGAGACGACGCCGGAAAGATCGCCGTTTAGGCGCTGATGGACGTCCTTCTCGCAGATCGGCGTAGTCTCCGCGTTGAGCGAGGAGCAACGAAGCTCGCCGGCCGTTTAGCCTTCGTTTTCGCGAGTTCCGGCGAGGTGGCGGCTAGGGTTCCGGCGGCGGCGCTGAGTTTTCCGGCAGCGCACAGTTAATCCGGCGAAGGTGCTTAATTAGGGCTTAATCGCGATTAGCGCTAATTAAGTGTGCTTAGTGTAAATAAAATATAATTAGTGAAAAATCATGTTATTGTATGCTTAGTTTAATTAAAAGCATGATTAGCGTTAATTAACTAAGCTTAGTGTATAAGAAATTATTTCTTTAAAGAAACGGTTGGGTCGAATCAAGTGGGGTTAAATCGGTTGGGTTTGAGTTAAGTTTGGGTCGAGTCAAGTTGGGTTGGGTGAGCCGAATCAAATAAGTTGAACCTGGTTCGAGCTCGAGTCAAATTAGATTGAATTTAATTTAGCTGAACCGGACCCGAACCGAACCAAATCGAACCGAACCGAACCGAACCGGGTGAACAGTAACTCGAACCGTTGACCAAGTCAACAACGGACCCAGTCAGCATTGACCGGGCCCACCGCCGACCCAGTCAGCGTTGACCGGGCCCACCGCCGACCCAGTCAGCGTTGACCGAGTCAACCGCTGACCCAGTCAGCGTTGACCGGTCAACGTTGACCGTTGACCGGGTCAGAAAAATATAAAATAATAAAATAATATTAAAATAATAAAATAATATTAAAATATTAAAAAAATCAAAAAATAATAAAAATTTCTATGGGTTCTACTTGGGCTCCTGGATGACTTGGGCCAAGTTATGGGTGAGTTTGATGAGTAGAAATTGAATAAAAATTCATTGAAGTTATTAGATAAAAATGCAAAAATATGATAAATTCATAATTCATTAGGTGAGATTAATCCTAAACATGCATAGGATTAATTTAATGTAATAATTATTTAATTGATAGATTTTAATTTATTTATCTTAAGGGAAATAAATTAAATCTATTTTAAATAAATTTTATTAAATAGGATTATTTTGGGTACGCGATCCGAGAAGCTCGGCGGGTGATATTCTCCGCGCGACTTGGTTCCCAGAAGCAGATCGCTATCCAAGGTGCGTTGGTTCTCCGTTGGTAGGATTTATTCACGCTAGGGAATACCCGCTGGGGTTTTCTTAGGAAAAATTCTTGGATGTCTTCAATATGATAAACCATAATGTTTTGATAAGATTTAAATTTTATGCATGCTAGCATAGTTATCTTATCTAACATGTTTATCTACTATGTATCTAACATGTTCTACATTCTTGCCCAGCATGCTATTGTTTTTTTATGATATGTTAAATGACTACCATGCGGACATAGATAATACATGTGACATGTTAGAACCTTGGCGACGTCACCGCCACTTAGAGAAAAAAAAAGGGCCTTTTTCCATATGCCCCGGTTGACCGCCGCGTCACGACGGTGGTCAAACGGTGACGTTTCCGTTAGGTGCCACTCCCGAGGTTGATGCATAGCGGAGCACTGGGAGCACCACTCCCGACGTTATGCATAGCTCATATACTGGGAGCTGGTAGGGTAAGGGACTGTACACACTCCATGGTCATGTTAGACTGGAAATATGGAGCAAGTCCTTACCCGAAACCTTCACCCGCGCGAGTGTCGTTGTAGGTGGCCTCGTGATAGTCCTGAGATGGTTAGCTAGTATGAACCCTACCATGGACTTGGCACCGACGAAGTCGAGGGCCACATCCCATCGTGTGGATGTGCGCCAATCTCGATAGACGTTGACGGCTATTGGACTGGAAAGGTGATTCCACATGCGACGCCTTGGACAGTGGATCCGTAGACCGCACGGCTATCACCCTTGACGTCTGCAGACGATCGGATGAGTAGTCCGGATCCTAGGGTGGTTATTCCGGCTAGCCGTGGCCGATGATATTTAAGAGAGGTGACCCTGTCTACGGGCAGTGTGTAGTACTACATGGGTGTCGTGACCCCTACGGTATCCGGGGAGGATGTAAGGGCACGACGGTTTCGCTAGGGGAGGCATGGTTGGCGACTAGTGAAACAACAGGAGAGGGACTCTGGGTCATCCGTCCTCTCTGCCAACATCAGTGCAGCGGGCATAGGTAGAGACAGAGACAGAAAGGCACTGATGGGCTTACTGATACTCTTAGCTAGGGTAGTTATTAAGCGTAGGCTGGCAGCCCGAGTTTATGAAACCTAAAAAGTCTCACTATGACGTAGGTGACATCTAGTGATATGTACACATTAAATTGTTTATTTAATTGTTTGTTTATGCTGTCTATTTTTATATAAATTGTTTAAAACGAAATGGCATGAAAGATGATGACTAATTACCAAAGACATCCTAGAATACTCCTCCTAGCCTTTGATTTCCTTATTCGGTAGGACCGTAATTTCGCATTAGGCCGCAAGGCTGAGCACACCGCGTTCAATGTGTGTGCAGGTGTCGATGCACGAGACGAGATCGATGACGGAGGGTTCGTCGCGGAAGGTATACGACTGCTGTTATGAGTTTTCGTATGCCGGTCTTAGATTTGTATTAGGAGATATCGGGACTGTATTTAAGATGTTATTTAAAAATGTGGGTGTATGTAGTTTAGTATTTGTATTTATGCCTTGTATGGGCTTGTCGGGCTCATACGGCGGTTGCCACGTGTTGTCCTGCGGGTCGGGGCGTGATACTTCTACTTCACAGCAGGGTCACCTACTAATATATACTCATGCCCTGACCTATCCAGACTACCTCCCAAGCCTGCAGGACTCAGTTGGGGAATGTCAGCGTCAACAGACACCTTAGTCCTTAGGTATAGCAACTGAATTGAGCTTCCTGGCTCCCAGCTCTTTAGTTTCGGATATATGCCATGGGGATATTTGGGTCATTGGCAAGAACCCCATTGTTGGTACTCACCAAATGCTAAAGGATGGGTCTGGTGATGCCTCCGCTACCAATCATTAGACTAACACAAATGGTACTCATCATTTATGAGAATAATATTATGTTATATAGACCTATATTATTTTTAGAAGTTCAAGTCCCTAGGAAGTTAAGGTCCATGCCTCTAGGTGTTCTAACTAGTTTAGGATATCGTATAACTGTGTCACCAAACTAGTTTGTTTGTCACCTAGCAAGTTCATAATATCCTCTTTGTGTTCTATATTTTTCCTAGTATCATGCACTTTTAGAATCTGAGAACACAAGCATATGAAATAAGATAACATTTACATGTCATCTGCAGTTAAATCATATTTAATAAAGTAATAATTAAATATACATTACGGACAATATAAAATTTATTAACAATGGCCCACTTGGAAGCTCTACTACAACGACTGTAAACTAGCTGAAACAACGACGCACTTGAGCTTTTTGAGTTTGCAATTTAATAGATCCACGGCTCTACCGTATTTAATCATCGTCATTGCAGAACGTTTCCCTATCAATTTTCAAGCATATTTAAATTGTTAATACTAATGAAATCAAGTATTTGCTCCCTTTTTCTTATTTCCTATTTGCTATCATGGAAATTCGTGTTTCAGTATTCATTGTTTAATACTACTCAAGTACATGACCAAGGACACATTGAATGAAAGACATGGTAAATTTGTTTATCACCTTAAGAAAGAAAGTATTTAAGAAAATATTAATTATATACTAAAATGAAAAAAATTAACTAATAATGGATATATAGGGTATCGATCGCCATTACTCTCATATGCTAAGTAAGCACTCTAACATTTGAGCTATACCTCCTATTATCAAAATAGTTATTCTGAGACTCCAAATATCATAAACATTTATAATTAGAATCTTATCAAAAGAAGATTTTTGAAATAAGAATACAAATGAGAGGTTTATCATCTAAGCTACATACTCAAACATCAACTATCTTATTCTCCACACATTGGTGATAATAGTAAACAATCCTCGTGGCTCTTTATCAAATGGTATTGATCCTTTTGCTTCCCGTATAATTAGCGACCTCTCTATCGTTTGAGCTACACCCTAAACATAATTTGTCTTACTCTGAGACCCTCGTGCCTCTACCTTGCTAAGCGAGTACTGAAATGAAAAAACAAAGTTCAAAATACTTTAAAAATACAGAGTATCGATCCTTATGCCTCTCACATGCTAAGTGAACACTTCATCATCTGAGCTACATACCCAAACATCAATTCACTTAGTTTGAGAAATCCATACAGCTCGTATTAAAAGAAAATCACCTAAATATCTTATAGTGTTCAGTCTTATTAAAAGAACATCACTAAAATAAAAATATATAGTTTATCACATACTAGAAATAAGAGGTAACGATCTGCATTCCTCTTGTATATAGTGGAAACACTTTACATAACTCATATTAGAGATGCAACATATCAATCCCAGTGCCTCTAGCATACGAAGAAAGTGCTCTAATATATAAGCTACATCCCTAAATATTAATTATTATTATTCTGAGACTTAAATAGTGTATTACATTTTTAACAAAGCCTTATTAAAAGAACATCATTGAAATAAAAATCCAAAATTTTACTTATAATAGAAATAAAGGTTATCTATCCCTTTACCTCCCATATGTAATTGAAGCACTGTACATCTAAGATACATCCACAAATAATGGTTATATCAAATACAATTTTTGCTAAAGTCTAATTTATAAAGCATTACTAAAATAAAAAAAAGTTTAACTAATAATGGATATATCGAGTATTGATGCCCATTCCTCTCTCATGGTAAAGTGAGTACTCTACCATTCAAGTTGCACCTACTAACATCAAGATAGTTATTCTGAGTTTCCAAATATTGTATATGTTTGTAACCAAAATCTTACTAAAAGAAAATTACTGAAATAAAAAAGAGAGTTCTATTATCAAAGCTATCTTATTCGCCTCACATTGGAGATACAGGGAAACGATCCTTGTGCCTCTTTAACAAATGTATCAATCCCTTTGCTTCTTGTATAATTAGCAACCTCTCTGCCATTTGGCTACATTATAAAACAACATTTGTCTTACCTTGAGACCCCATTCCTCTGTCATGCTAAGCGAGTACTAAAACGAAAGTGCAAAGTTCAATATACTTTAAAGAAGCAAAGTATCGATCTCCATGCCTCTGGCATGCTAAGCGAGTACTAAAATGAAAATGCAAAGTTCAAAATACTATAGAGATGCAAACTATCGATCCCCGTCCCTTTGGCATGTTAAGCGAGCACTCTACCTTCGGAGCTACGTCCCCAAACATCAATTCATTTAGTCTGAGATAGCCGTACAACTCGAATACTGTGCGGGTGTTGTACCAACTAACCTACAACACTAAAATTCATATCAAAATCGAAATAAAAGACTAATATTATACCATCTAAGGTAAATCACCAATATTCTTATCAAAGTTTATGAAGAGAGCGTTAATGTACCATCCGAGCAACATTCCAAAATTTAACTTTTCCAATTTTTTTATTAAAGTTATATTAAAAGTGCATTACTAAAAAAGAAATTCAAAACCTAACTCATATTAGAGATGTAAATAGAATGACAAAGTTTAACACAGTTTGGATATGCAGGGTTTATGTTGGTCCCACTTCCTTCTCATTTCCCTACGAGACATTCTCTCTTTTATCTCAATATAGTGCACACTTCCTTCTCATTTCCCTATGAGACATTCTCTCTTTTCTCTCAATATAGTGCATATAATGTGATAAGGTAGAGAATTTAACAAGGGTGTGCAATAGGAAAGTTATTGAGAATTCCATGTGACTAATGATAATATTTTGATGTTAAGTTGAAAGATGATTTAGGCAATCAATAAATATTGATCATTAATAGTGTTTACTATTAATCATGCAACTTTGCCTTCACATCAGTAATGTCATTTGTTTGTCAATATTAATCATTTAAGAGTATTTACCATTAATCATACAACTTTGCCTTCACATCAATAATGTCAATTGTTTATAATCATTATTGAGTATATTATTACGATTAGTGGGGTTTAGAAACGTGTGAACGTTGCACAATCATCCATTTTAAGTAAATTGTATTATATCTCAAAATAATACTCTTAAATATATATAAATTTTATTTATGTATATAAATATATATACTCTACGTACCTCATTTCTATCTAAAGTTCGCCGAAAAGTTCACTGGAGACCCGCCGGAGACTTGTTGGCAGTTTGCTGGAACCCTCACCAACAAAGTTCTCCAATCAGCAGCAATATTGGTACCAATCGAAAGCTCTTTTCATCAAAAATCCTAAAATCATATTTGTCCAAATTGTTAGAGCTCATATGTGCCTAATTTTACTCAAAAAGATAACTTAAGCGAAATTCCAAAGTTTGGATTTTAACTCGCCGACAACCAACGACAGCCAATTTCTCTCAACCTAAGTACTAGTTGATTGCTCTCTTCGAGGAAAAGCCATAGGTACTAAGTTTCTCAAATTATATAGCTCGTATGACCAGCAATTGCAAGAGTAATCTCCAACGATGAAACTTTCACTGCCGCCGCTCATTTCACTTTTCTCCCTCATATCTCTTCCAATAACTTAAATTGATGGTTCCAATGAGTTTTCCTAGCTCACCTGAACCTATCGCTGGCATCTCATTGAAAAATTCCACCGAAAAGTCATATTGTAGGAAACGAGGTAAATTATATTAAAATAAAGGCATGGTAGAAGGATATCATCTGTACATATCTCATTTTTGTAATAAATATTATAAATGACCATGAAAAATTATTCATAATAATTAATTTTATTTTACAAGAAGTTACATATTTTTAAAAACTATGCATCACTCATGTAAATAAAAATTATAAAGAATAATATTATAGAAGTAATTACATCAATATATAAATGGTTTGATATAGTTTATTCTAATGAAAAGATGGTCAAAGGTGCTCTTTAGAAGTTATAAGAATTTAAAATTAAAATTAATCGATACATAATAATGGCTCATATAAATATGAATTATGTAGAGTGAAAAATTCCTATTTTAGATATGGTAATAAATTTTCACATAAAAAAAGTAAATAATCCTAATTATGATTTAAATTTGTTGAGAAATAATATTCTTTTGTCCAAAACTCCGCTGAATAACATTTGTTAAAATGAACAAATGGATATTAAGAAGCTGTTGGTTTTGAGAAATCATTCACTCCTTCCCTCCCTTCCCGCTCAGTAACTGCGGCAATTCTATCTTTAGCGGTAGAAGCATACTCCCACACCCAATGATTTAGTGACAATAGATCTTCGTCCCTTTAAAATGTGTTGCCTATCAACACGGAGGATAAAGACTGAGATCATCTCGGCCAATCCCTTCAACTCAATCAACCACAAGATGAGTGGGAAAAATGAACATTCTAGTGTCTCATCCGGGAAGCAAGCAAGAAATGATGATAGCAAGGGTAGCGGTAGTCGTAACAAGGAACCAAGCCACGACACCATTACTACCCATATGCCCCGTGAGATAAAAGATGGGGAGACATATGATAAAAGTAGGAGTGGCTATAGCTTAGAGTTTCCTCCACCGATATCGACAATTGGGAAGGCGGGGAGGCCTAAAGTGCAACTCAAGTCATTCAGGGATGATGGGAGGATTGTGTTTAAAATGGTTAAAGCTCCGAAGCAGCAATTCTTGCAGGCTACAAGGGAGAATGGAAGATTGATGCTCCACTTGGTCGATGACGATGAAACGCAAGAGGGTAGTTCTATAAGTGTAGAGGAGGAGACTAATCTAACTGGAAAAGAAGATAACTAACAGAGCAACTTCAGATATCATGGAAATTTTTTACTTATAAGTTATTTCCTCCTGATGATTTAGGCAATCAATAAATATTGATCATTAATAGTGTTTACTATTAATCATGCAACTTTGCCTTCACATCAATAATGTCATTTGTTTGTCAATATTGATTATTTAAGAGTATTTACCATTAATCATACGACTTTGCCTTCACATCAATAATGTCAATTGTTTATAATCGTTATTGAGTATACTATTACTATTAGTGAGGTTTAGCAGCGTGTGAACCTTGCTCAATCATCCATTTTAAGTAAATTGTATTATATCTCAAAATAATACTTTTAAATATATATAAATTTTATTTATGTATATAAATATATATACTCTACATACCTCATTTTTATCTAAAGTTCGCCGAAAAGTTCACTGGAGACCCGCCGGAGACTTGTTGGGCAGTTTGCTGGAACCCTCACCAACGAAGTTCTCCAATCAGCAGCAATATTGGTACCAATCGAAAGCTCTTTTCATCAAAAATCCTAAAATCATATTTGTCCAAATTGTTAGAGCTCATATGTACCTAATTTTACTCAAAAAGATAACTTAAGCGAAATTCCAAAGTTTGGATTTTAACTCGCCAGCAACCAACGACAGCCAATTTCTCTCAACCTAAGTACTAGTAGATTGCTCTCGTCGAGGTGAAGCAATAGGTACTAAGGTTCTCAAATTATATAGCTCGTATGACCAGCAATTGCATGAGTAATCTCCAACGATGAAACTTTCACTGCTGCCGCTCATTTCACTTTTCTCCCTCATATCTCTTCCAATAACTTAAATTGATGGTTCCAATGAGTTTTCCTAGCTCACCTGAACCTATCGCTGGAATCTCATTGAAAAATGCCACTGAAAAGTCATATTGTAGGAAACGAGGTAAATTATATTAAAATAAAGGCATGGTAGAAGGATATCATCTGTACATATCTCATTTTTGTAATAAATATTTTAAATGACCATGAAAAATTGTTCATAATAATTAATTTTATTTTACAAGAAGTTACATATTTTTTAAAACTATGCATCACTCATGTAAATAAAAATTATAAAGAATAATATTATAGATGTAATTACATCAGTATATAAATGATTTGATATAGTTTATTCTAATGAAAAGATGGTCAAAGGTGCTCTTTAGAAGTTATAAGTATTTAAAATTAAAATTAATCGATACATAATAATGGCTCATATAAATATGAATTATGTAGAGTGAGAAATTCCTATTTTAGATATGGTAATAAATTTTCACATAAAAAAAGCAAATAATCTTAATTAGGATTTAAATTTGTTGAGAAACAATATTCTTTTGTCCAAAACTCCGCTGAATAACATTTGTTTAAATGAACAAATGGATATTAAGAAGCTGTTGGTTTTGAGAAATCATTCACTCCTTCCCTCCCTTCCCGCTCAGTAACTGCGGCAATTCTATCTTTAGCGGTAGAAGCATACTCCCACACCCAATATTTTTGTGACAATAGATCTTCGTCCCTTTAAGATGTGTTGTCTATCAACACGGAGGATAAAGACTGAGATCATCTCGGCCAATCCCATCAACTCAATCAACCACAAGATGAGTGAGAAAAATGAACATTCTGGTGTCTCATCCGGGAAGCAAGCAATAAAAGATGATAGCAAGGTAGCAGTAGTCGTAACAAGGAACCAAGCCACGACACCATTACTACCCATATGCCCCGTGAGATAAAAGAAGGGGAGACATATGATAAAAGTAGGAGTGGCTATAGCTTAGGGTTTCCTCCACCGATATCGACAATTGGGAAGGCGGGGAGGCCTAAAGTGCAACTCAAGTCATTCAGGGATGATGGGAGGCTTGTGTTTAAAATGGTTAAAGCTCCGAAGCAGCAATTCTTGTAGGCTACAAGGGAGAATGGAAGATTGATGCTCCACTTGGTCGATGACGATGAAACGCAAGAGGGTAGTTCTATAAGTGTAGAGGAGGAGACTAATCTAACTGGAAAAGAAGATAACTAACAGAGCAACTTCAGATATCATGGAAAATTTTTACTTTTAGGTTATTTCGTCCTGATGATTTAGGCAATCAATAAATATTGATCATTAATAGTGTTTACTATTAATCATGCAACTTTGCCTTCACATCAGTAATGTCATTTGTTTGTCAATATTGATCATTTAAGAGTATTTACCATTAATCATACAACTTTGCCTTCACATCAATAATGTCAATTGTTTATAATCATTATTGAGTATACTATTACTATTAGTGAGGTTTAGCAGCGTGTGAACCTTGCTCAATCATCCATTTTAAGTAAATTGTATTATATCTCAAAATAATACTCTTAAATATATATAAATTTTATTTATGTATCTAAATATATATACTCTACATACCTCATTTTTATCTAAAGTTCGTCGAAAAGTTCACTGGAGACCCGCCGGAGACTTGTTGGGCAGTTTGCTGGAACCCTCACCAACTAAGTTCTCCAATAAGCAGCAATATTGGTACCAATCGAAAGCTCTTTTTATCAAAAATCCTAAAATCATATTTGTCCAAATTGTTAGAGCTCATATGTGCCTAATTTTACTCAAAAAGATAACTTAAGTGAAATTCCAAAGTTTGGATTTTAACTCGCCGGCAACCAACGACAACCAATTTCTCTCAACCTAAGTACTAGTAGATTGCTCTCGTCGAGGAGAACCCATAGGTACTAAGTTTCTCAAATTATATAGCTCGTATGACCAGCAATTGCATGAGTAATCTCCAACGATGAAACTTTCACTGCTGCCGCTCATTTCACTTTTCTCCCTCATATCTCTTCCAATAACTTAAATTGATGGTTCCAATGAGTTTTCCTAGCTCACCTGAACCTATCGCTGGAATCTCATTGAAAAATTCCGCCGAAAGGTCAACTTGGAGGAAACGAGGTAAATTATATTAAAATAAAGGCATGGTAGAAGGATATCATCTGTACATATCTCATTTTTGTAATAAATATTATAAATGACCATGAAAAATTATTCATAATAATTAATTTTATTTTACAAGAAGTTACATATTTTTAAAAACTATGCATCACTCATGTAAATAAAAATTATAAAGAATAATATTATAAAAGTAATTACATCAGTATATAAATGGTTTGATATAGTTTATTCTAGAAACAATATTCTTTAGTCCAAAACTCAGCTGAATAACATTTGTTAAAATGAACAAATGGATATTAAGAAGTTGTTGGTTTTGAGAAATCATTCACTCCTTCCCTCCCTTCCCGCTCAGTAACTGCGGCAATTCTATCTTTAGCGGTAGAAGCATACTCCCATACCCATTGATTTAGTGACAATAGATCTCCGTTCCTTTAAAATGTGTTGTCTATCAACACGGAGGATAAAGGTGTCTCATCCGGGAAGCAAGCAAGAAATGATGATAGCAAGGGTAGCGGTAGTCGTAACAAGGAACCAAGCCATGACACCATTACTATCCTTATGCCCCGTGAGATAAAAGATGGGGAGACATATGATAAAAGTAGGAGTGGCTATAGCTTAGAGTTTCCTCCACCGATATCGACAATTGGGAAGGCGGGGTGGCCTAAAGTACAACTCAAGTCATTCAGGGATGATGGGAGGATTGTGTTTAAAATGGTTAAAGCTCCGAAGCAGCAATTCTTGCAGGCTACAAGGGAGAATGGAAGATTGATGCTCCACTTGGTCGATGACGATGAAACGCAAGAGGATAGTTCTATAAGTGTAGAGGAGGAGACTAATCTAACTGGAAAAGAAGATAACTAAGAGAGCAACTTCAGATATCATGGAAATTTTTTACTTTTAGGTTATTTCCTCCTGATGATTTAGGCAATCAATAAATATTGATCATTAATAGTGTTTACTATTAATCATGCAAGTTTGCCTTCACATCAGTAATGTCATTTGTTTGTCAATATTGATCATTTAAGAGTATTTACCATTAATCATACAACTCTGCCTTCACATTAATAATGTCAATTGTTTATAATCTTTATTGAGTATACTATTACTATAAGTGAGGTTTAGCAGCGTGTGAACCTTGCTCAATCATCTATTTTAAGTAAATTGTATTATATCTCAAAATAATACTCTTAAATATATATAAATTTTATTTATGTATATAAATATATATACTCTACATACCTCATTTTTATCTAAAGTTCGCTGAAAATTTCACTGGAGACCCGCCGGAGACTTGTTGGGCAGTTTGCTGGAACCCTCACCAACGAAGTTCTCCAATCAGCAGCAATATTGGTTCCAATCGAAAGCTCTTTTCATCAAAAATCCTAAAATCATATTTGTCCAAATTGTTAGAGCTCATATACGCCTAATTTTACTGAAAAAGATAACTTAAGCGAAATTTCAAAGTTTGGATTTTAACTCGCTGGCAACCAACGACATCCAATTTCTCTCAACCTAAGTACTAGTAGATTGCTCTCGTCGAGGAGAAGCCATAGGTACTAAGTTTCTCAAATTATATAGCTCGTATGACCAGCAATTGCATGAATAATCTCCAACGATGAAACTTTCACTGCTGCCGCTCATTTCACTTTTCTCCCTCATATCTCTTCCAATAACTTAAATTGATGGTTCCAATGAGTTTTTCTAGCTCACCTGAACCTATCGCTGGAATCTCATTGAAAAATTCCACCGAAAAGTCATCTTGTAGGAAACGAGGTAAATTATATTAAAATAAAGGCATGGTAGAAAGATATCATCTGTACATATCTCATTTTTGTAATAAATATTATAAATGACCATGAAAAATTATTCATAATAATTAATTTTATTTTACAAGAAGTTACATATTTTTAAAAACTATGCATCACTGATGTAAATAAAAATTATAAAGAATAATATTATAAAAGTAATTACATCAATATATAAATGGTTTGATATAGTTTATTCTAATGAAAAGATGGTCAAAGGTGCTCTTTAGAAGTTATAGGAATTTAAAATTAAAATTAATCGATACATAATAATGGCTCATATAAATATGAATTATGTAGAGTGAGAAATTCCTATTTTAGATATGGTAATAAATTTTCACATAAAAAAAGCAAATAATCCTAATTAGGATTTAAATTTGTTGAGAAATAATATTCTTTTGTCCAAAACTCAGCTGAATAACATTTGTTAAAATGAACAAATGGATATTAAGAAGCTGTTGGTTTTGAGAAATCATTCACTCCTTCCCTCCCTTCCCGCTCAATAACTGCGGCAATTCTATCTTACAACAAATGGATCATCTCGGCCAATCCCATCAACTCCATCAACCACAAGATGAGTGATAAAAATGAACATTCTGGTGTCTCATCCGGGAAGCAAGCAATAAAAGATGATAGCAAGGGTAGCGGTAGTCGTAACAAGGAACCAAGCCACGATACCATTACTACCCATATGCCTCGTGAGATAAAAGAAGGGGAGACATATGATAAAAGTAGGAGTGGCTATAGCTTAGGGTTTCCTCCACCGTTATCGACAATTGGGAAGGCGGGGAGGCTTGTGCAACTCAAGTCATTCAGGGATGATGGGAGGCTTGTGTTTAAAATGGTTAAAGCTCCGAAGCAGCAATTCTTGCAGGCTACAAGAGAGAATGGAAGATTGATGCTCCACTTGGTCGATGATGATGAAACGCAAGAGGGTAGTTCTATAAGTGCAGAGGAGGAGACTAATCTAACTGGAAAAGAAGATAACTAAGAGAGCAACTTCAGATATCATGGAAATTTTTTACTTTTAGGTTATTTCCTCCTGATGATTTAGGCACTCAATAAATATTGATCACTAATAGTGTTTACTATTAATCATGCAACTTTTCCTTCACATCAGTAATGTCATTTGTTTGTCAATATTGATCATTTAAGAGTATTTACCATTAATCATACAACTTTGCCTTCACATTAATAATGTCAATTGTTTATCATCTTTATTGATTATACTATTACTATTAGTGGGGTTTAGCAGCATGTGAATCTTGCTCAATCATCCATTTTAAGTAAATTATATTATATCTCAAAATAATACTCTTAAATATATATAAATTTTATTTATGTATATAAATATATATACACTGGAGACCTACATACCTCATTTTTATCTAAAGTTCGCCGAAAAGTTCAGTGGAGACCCGCCGTAGACTTGCTGGGCAGTTAGCTGGAACCCTCACCAATGAAGTTCTCCAATCAGCAGCAATATTGGTACCAATTGAAAGCTCTTTTCATCAAAAATCCAAAAATCATATTTGTCCCAATTGTTAGAGCTCACATGTGCCTAATTTTACTCAAAAAGATAACTTATGCGAAACTCCTAAGTTTGGATTTTTAACTCGCCGGCAATAATCGACAGCCAATTTCTCTCAACCCAAGTACCAATAGATAGCTCTCGTCGAGGAGAAGCCATAGGTACTAAGTTTCTCAAATTATATAGCTCGTATAACCAGTAATTGCAAGAATAATCACCAACGATGAAACTTTCACTGCTGCCGCTCACTTCACATTTCTCCCTCATATCTCTTCCAAGAACTTAAATTGATGGTTCCAATGAGTTTTCCTAGCTCACCTGAAGCTATCACTGGAATCTCATTGAAAAATTCTACTGAAAAGTCATCTTATAGGAAATGAGGTAAATTATATTGAAATAAAGGCATGGTAGAAGGATATTATCCGTACATATCTCATTTTTATAATAAATATTATAAATGACCATGAAAAATGTTTCATAATAATTAATTTTATTTTACAAGAAGTTACAAATTTTTAAAAACTATGTATCACTCATGTAAATAAAAATTATAAAGAATAATATTATAGAAGTAAACCATAACTACATCGATTTCTATATATTATTTGAAATAGTTTATTCTAATAAAAAGATGGTCAAAGGTACATTTTAGAAGTTATAAGAATTTATAATTAAAATTAATTGATACATAATAATGGCTCATACAAATATGAATTATGTAGAGTGAGAAATACCTATTTTAGATATGATACTATATTTTTACATAAAAATATCAAATAATCCTAATTAGGATTTAAATTTGTTGAGAAACAATTAGTTTTTTTTTTTTTAGAACTTAATGAGTCTTGAACCCAAGTCCTCATAATCCTCCCGTATAGAGCCCAATTACTCTAACCAGAGTGGTGTAATTGGGCTCTATATGGGAGGATCATTTGGTCTTCGGTTCAAGACTCATTAAGTTGAGAAACAATTAGTTGATCATCAATCCATACAGTGGGTTTGAGGTCCCTAGACCACATATCATGCTCATTGACTTGACCATTTATATAGCAAAATCATAATTTTTAAAATTAATCTGGTGTGAAAACACATCGACGAATTCTTCATCAACATCATATAAATAGAATGCCGCCATGGATAATTATTTATTCTTCAAAATTGGATATTTTAGCATTAAAAGGATATTGAGATCTACCTACTCGTCATGAATACGTTTAAAGCAAAATTCTTGATTCTTAATGCTTATTTGGAGTTGAAAACAAATCTCCCTCATTTGCCCATAAATTTTGCCTTTGTAGATCATTAGTTCTCCCTCATTCATGGAAGAAAAGGTCAAATTCTTTTAGTTTATTTGTAGTGTTTTGCCTTTGTAGATCATTAATTCTCCCTCATTCATTGAAGAAAAGGTCAAATTCTTTTAGTTTATTTGGAGTGAAAACTCTGAATATCACTTGAGCAAAAGCAATAAAAATCATGCTACTAGACTAAACACCCTGATGGAAATGAATATGACATCTACGGCAAAGAAAAAAGGGAGTTGTGAGAATTAAAATCAGAACCTCTCACACCCTAAGAGAGAATCATACTACTAGACCAAACAATCTCTAATATATACAATCATCATCCAAATTCTATGATCACTTAGTAAATAGTACAATCATCATTTAAATATATACACTAAAATACATTTCACCAGCAAAGATTAACTAGTAGATAAAAAATACAACACGATTCTCCAACAAAGATTAAATCATCAAATTAAACACTTATAAGAATTAAACTCCCGACCTCTTATACCCTAAGCGAGAATCATGCCACAATACCAAACATCTTCTTATCTATTTAGTCATCATACGTATTCTTTATAATACAATATCTATATATCATAATACAATATCGGTTGGAGTTCTCCAGGTAGAGTTCGAGAAGCGATATTCCATGATAGACCAAACCTCCAATGAGGGCAAATGCATCATGCTCACCCTTTCCCGACATGAGCATCATCAGTTAGAAGTTGCAGGAGGAGTTGACGAACCTTTGAACAAAATTCAGCTACCACGATGGTCTGCACACTGCATCGTTAGTCAACTAGCACATACCGGATCCAAAAGTCGTATTCTGGCACAAGGAATGCAGAGCCCTTGAAAATTTCATCTGAGATATGAACCAGTACTTCATGGCAACCATTTTCGGGGAAGCAGACAAGGATCCAACTGCAGTCGCCTTCCTCGACGATGATGCCAAACAATGGTGGTGCATGAGGTGCAATGCCCCTGGCTACGACAAGTGCATTGAGCCAGAGGACTAATGCATCATGCTCCCCCTTCCCCGATAGAGCTCCAATCGCTCTTTGGGCGCAACTGCTACCGCAAGTTCATCGGAGGTTATTTCAAAATCATAGCGCCACTTACGGACCTCTTGGAGGACCAAAGGTGGGAATAAACTGAGGTTTGTGAGTTTACCTAACAGTAACTGAAGGTATGCATGATGTACAAGCCCATGCTGACCCTTTCCGATTTCAACAAGGCATTTGAGATCATCACTGATCCATCTGATTGAGCTCTTGGCAGCATATTTATGCAAGACGGCCACCCATTGACGTGCGAGAGCTGCAAGCTTAATGGCATGGAGTAGCGCTATAATGCACACGAGAAGGAGACGCTAGCCATGGTGCACTATCTCCAGGTTTGGCATATCTATCTCCTCGATAGCAGATTCTTGGTGTGTACGAAAATATCGTCGACACCTACTTCCTGGCATAAACCAAGTTGTCAGTCAAGCAGGCTCGGCAAGCCCATCTATAATGAACTGACCCACTATCGGATATGGCAACTGCATAAGAGTTAAGAAACTCAAACAAGGTTTATAAATTTTACTCTATATTTTTCACAATGGCTATACATGTATAACTCATGATATTTAGAACATCAATATAACAACAGGTATTAATTGTACCATTACATCATTTAACTAACACAGTCCATCTTATAATAATTGAGTCTCAATAGTCTATCCTCCATCAATAAACTTCTAGTGTTTTTGCTTCAGCTCCAAATCTACCCCGATCCTCTATCTGTCACCTGAGTGTTGCAGCCCAGTGGCTACAAATAGGAGAAACTCCCAAGCAAAGTAATAGGCAAATATAATATCATGTCCTGAAGTATTGGCAGTGTAACTAAGCATATCAATAGAACCTTGCATATAAAACAACTAGGAAATAAGCATGCATAACATAGTAGATATTCTAAACATTTGTCTTGTATGACTAAGTTCATATAAGTACACTCCTACGGGCTACCATTTTATGCTTAAGTAGATCCTGATCAAGGATCATTCCTAAGTCCATCAGTGTCAATCTATGTCTCTCCCTAGGCTCGTTAAACTGATATTAGCAGAGAAGACGGGTGATCTTCATTCCTTCTCCATTTGGTCTTATTAGCCGTATACCCATGCTGCACTCTAAGACCATCATATCGTGCATCTCCTATAGACCCTGTGATATGATAAACCATGTAGTGCTACACTTCTGCCCCTCGATAGGATCACTATGGTTAAGTTACGTTCTCAGCACGACCATTGGAATCGACACATATAATCTCCCCCCATGGTTTAGACTGCTCACAGGGCTGCATACCTAAATGAAGCATGTACTGTGTTGACAAATCTTCTGTCCTAGGCCTAACAAAATCAATTCCCCTTTCCCCACTCCCTAACCTTCGGTGATACCCTAGGTAGAGAGTATCGGTGCACGACAGAGACTGCTCCTTCCTCGGCTCCATCTAAGCTACAAGTTAGGTTGGAAATACCTCTCACTACCCATTGTAGGACAATCACAGTGGTACCCACCACCGTGAGGAAATTACAATGTATGTAGGACCTATGTGTTTCTCCTAGATTTTGATGTCACTAGGGTTTATGTGGTCCTCATCTAGGTGTTTTCAAGACTAAGTTATCCTCAGTTGATGTGTCGACTATTTATGTAAACCCCCATCATCGAAATCCTATTTTTAGAAAAAAAAAAATTTTTTTATTAAATCGATCCGGTTCAACTGAACTGGCCAGCCGGCCGGTCCAGATGAACCGGCTCGGACCCGGTTCGAAAGGCCAACACGGGCGAGAAGAGGCGCGGCTCTTCCCACCCGCATCATCTTCATCCTCGAGCACGCGAGCTCGCCTCCCTCTTCGGCAGCAGAGCAGCAACGACGCCAACCCCTTCTGCCGCCGGTTGCTGCCCGCCGCCGCCCATCGACCGCCGTCCGCCGTGCCTCCTTCCCATCGCGAAAGGGAGGAGCTTGGCGAGAGCATTTCTACGGCGCTCGACTCCATCGCTGACTGCGTTCGCCGTCCCACGCCTAGGTTACCGGAGCGCCGTACTTCCCACGTGCTCGCCGTCTGTTGTTCGCCACCGCCGCTCGCCCTCCGGAGCTCCTCGCTGCAACGAGGAGAGCGCGACAGAGGTCTGCAGCCGCGCGCATCCTCTTCCCCTGTTTCCGCCTGCTGCCATCTCCTCTTCGCATCAGTTGCAGCCGACCGTCGCCCGTCCTTCGCGCCCACCGACGGTCGGTCTCTCGCCTTCGCGTCCGTCGTCCGCAGCCTCCTCGCCGCTGCCCGTTTCCGCCACGATGAGGGGAGCTCGGCGGAGGTCCCTTGCAGCTGCGCGACCCCCGTTCTTCCCCTGCATCTTCCTCGCCGCGAGAGTCGCCGTCCATCGTCCTCGCCGCGAGAGTCGCCGTCCATCGTCCTTCCCGCGAGAGTTGCCGTCTGCCGTCTGCTGGTCGCCGAGCATCGTTCCTCATCGCAAGAAGGGGAGCTCGGCAGGAGGCATCTCTGCTGCTCGCGCCGCGCTTCCGAACTCTCCCACTCGCGAAGCGCCCCCTTCTCCTTCGCTTCGCGACCAACCGCAGCAGAGCAGCAGGTGTTCGTCTCCCTCGTCCGCTACAGAGTAGCGCCGGCGGCCCCCTTCCCGTGCATCTGCCATCCGCCTGCTGTCTTCCTCTGTTCGCCGTCAGGGGAGCTCCATCGTGATGAGGAGAGCTCGGAGGAGGCAACCCGCGACCCCCATTCCCCTTCAAATTTCCCTCTTCGTGGCTGCTGAAGTTGCTCCCCGTTCGTCGCCGTTCGTTCGCCGTCCCGCACCCATCACCAGCGCATCCTCTCCTTCGTTGCAGCGGGTGTGGACTCGCCCTCTCCGCATGCTCGCGAACTCGCATCGACCCCGACGCAACGGCAGCAGGCGACGATTGGGTCGCCGCTGCTCCAACCCGCAGCTCGATCGGCGAGGAGTGGAGCTGCGAATCCAATCGTCTCGCCGGCCGAAATCTCCTCCCTTCCTTCCCCGCTCGTTCGCAAGGTGAGCGGCTCCGTTTCCCCTCTGTTGTTGGGCGATTTTGCCCTCCGGTGAACTTGTCCTAGAGTTCGCCGGCGACGCCACCCAAAAGATGGATTTTTGGTGTTGATGGCCGGATTTTGCGCAGGTAGTCGTCGGTTCCCACGCGTGCGTAGGCTTGCGGAGCTCGCCGTCAAGTTTGCCGCTGATTTCACGAGCTCCGGTGAGGTGGCAGCTAGGGTTCCGACGGTGAATAGTATTTCCGACGATGAATAGTTATTCCGGCTAAGGTGGCTTTATTTTTCCCTAATCACGATTAGTGATTTATTTAAGCATGTTAGTTGTAATTAAACATGTTTAGGATAAATTAGTGTTGTTAAAATGCTTAGATTAATTTAAGCATGCTTAGTGTTAATTAATCAAATTTAGTGGATTAATTAAGCATGATAAATTAAGTTAAGTAAAAATTAATGATTTAATTAAGTAAAGTTAGTGAATGGGTTGAGTTGAACCAGATAGGAGTTAGTTGGGTTGAATTCGAGTTAAGTTTGGGCTCGAGTTGAGTTAGTTGAAGTGAGATGAATCAATTAAATTGAACCTGAGTCGAACCAAATTAACTTGAACCGGACTCGAGTCGGACTCGGATTTAGATGGGTTGGAGCTGACTCGATCGAACTGAACAGGCTAGGCTTTGGACAGACTCAAGTTAAGCCGAACGAATAGTGATTGGGTCCACCGCGTTGGCCGGGTCAACAGCGTTGACCGAGTCCACCGCGTTGGCCGGGTCAACAGTGTTGACCGAGTCCACCGCGTTGACCGGGTCCACCGTGTTCACCGCATTGACCGGGTCAACTGTTGACCGTTGACCAGTCAAAGTAAAAATAAAATAATAAAAATAACAATAAAAATAATTTAACTTTTCATGAGTATGATTTGGTGATTTAAATAGCTAATTAATGTTTAATTGATCTAATTAATTATTGATGAGTGTTATTTGGGCCCTTAGGTGACTTGGCTAGATGATGGGTTTAAATGGATAAATTTGATAGAATTTATCTAAGCTTAACTAAGTTAATTTAATTTGTAAAATGGAATTTTGGTTAATTAGTATTTGAATGATTAGGTTAGATTGATAAATTAATATTTGATTTACTTTAGGGAAAAATGAATTAAATTTGATTTTAAATAATTGTGTTAATTAGGATTATCGCGGGTACGTGATCCGAGTAGTTCGACGGAGTGATTCGTTGTTACGCGGGTTGATTCTGAAGACCGGATCGCTAACCCAGGTGCGTTGGTTCTCGGATGGTAGGATTTATTCATGCTAGGGAATTCCCGCTGGGGTTTTCTTAGGAACAATTCTTGGATGTCTTAAATATGATAAAACATAATGCTTGATAAGATTTGACTGGTTTGCATGTTAGTTTAATTTACTTTACTTAACATGCATGATATACCATGATTTCCTTATTTAGTTTCTAATATGTCGTAGTATCATGTCGAGCATGTTAAATATTATTTTATTGTGTTTCTATGCTATGCTAGCATACCTACCATGCAGACATAAATAGTAAATAACAACATGTTAGAACCTTTGGCGATGTCACCGCCGTTTAGAGAAAAAGGGGTCTTTTTCCATATGTCCCGGGTTGACCGCCGCGTTCTGACGGTGGTCAAACGGTGACGTCCCGTTAGGTGCCACTCCCGAGGTTGATGCATAGCGGAGCACTGGGAGCACCACTCCCGATGTTATGCATAGCTTATATACTGGGAGCTGGTAGGATAAGAGACTGTACAAACTCCATGGTCGAGCTAGACTGGAAATATGGAGCAAGTCCTTACCCGAAATCTTCACCCGCACGAGTGTCGTTGTAGGCGGCCTCGTGATAGTCCTGAGATGGTTAGCTAGGATGAACCCTACCATGGACTTGGTACCGATGGAGTCGAGAGCCACAGCCCATCGTGCGGATGTGCGCCAAATCTTGACAGACGTCGACGGCTATTGGACTGGGAACGTGATTCCACATGCGACGCCTTGGACAGTGGATCCGTAGACCGTACGGCTATCACCCTTGATGTCTGCAGACGATCGGATGAGTAGTCTGGATCCTAGGGTGGTTATTCCGGCTAGCCGTGGCCGATGAGATTTAAGAGAGGTGACCTTGTCTACGGACAGCGTGTAGTACTACATGGGTGTCGTGACCCCTACGGAATCCGGGGAGGATGTAAGGGCACGACGGTTTCGTTAGGGGAGGCATGGTTGGCGACTAGTGAAACAACATGAGAGGGATTCTGGGTCATCCGTCCTCTCTGCCAACATCAGTGCAGCGGGCATAGGTAGAGACTGAGACAAAAAGGCACTGATGGGCTTATTGATACCCCCGGCCCGAGTAGTCACTAAGCGTAGGCTGGTAGCCCGAGTTTATGAAACCTTAAAGTCTCATCACGATGTAGGTGACAGACTGTTGACATGGACACTAGATATCACGTAGGTGACATCTAGTGAATTATACATCGGTATTGTATGTATGATGTTTGTTGCTCCCCATAAATTGATTTACATAAATCAAATGGGGACAGACTGTTGACGTTGACACTAGACTTAACTTAGGTGACATCTAGTGGCATGTACACATTTATTATTTATTTATGTTATCATATCGCTCTAGATGAATTGTTTAAAATATATTACATGAAAGATGATGATTAACCACCAAAGACATCCTAGAATACTCCTCCTACCCTTTGATTTCTTTATTCGGTAGAGCCGTAATTTCGCACTAGGCCGCAAGGCTGAGCACACCACTTTTCCCCGTGTGTGCAGGTGTGTTAGATGACTGCCCGAGTTATTCGATGAAGATGAGTCTGTCGACGAGTTTATATTTTTATTTATCGTTGCCTATTTCCTAGAATTGTAGTAGGTTTATCGGGACTGTGTTAGAAATTTTGAGTTAGATAATTAAATTGTATATTTCCGCTGCATAAACGATGTATATGAATGGTATGTATCACTTGATGCCTTGTATGAGTCTGTCGGGCTCATACGGCGGTTGCCACGTGGCCGACGGTTGGGTCGGTGCGTGACAACTTAAGTGGTATCAGAGCCTAGGTTTTATAGACCTGGCCATTAAAGTGATATCAGAATCTAGGTTTGGAGAACCTAGGAGATTAAGTTAAGTTTGAGGTTTTAAGGATAAAGATGACAGTCCCGATATAATATAGGATAAAGTGCGAGTCGGAAGTATAGTAGTATATTTCCTTGGTAAGGTGTTTTTACTCCAGCGATAGTAATTTTCATTAGGATAAATTTTTCCTAGACCGCTAATCGCCTTAATATACGAGATTATAAATTTATTAATCTCCGGACAATATGTATGGCTATGATCTCCACTACATTGGAGAAGAGATAGAAATTTAGATCAATATGCTCAGATCTACGATCAAGTTTCATTTCTAAATGATCAAGTAAATTTATCCATGATCATATTAAGGTTACCTTGTTGGGTGCATCACAATCACCTCTTATACCAACATAGGTAGCTATTATCACTTTGATATGAAGAGTGTTGATATCAAAATATCCCATGCTATATCTTTATCATGTATCCCATGACCCAGTTGGGATACTGAGTTGAATAAATCTATCAATATTCGATTTTATCCGCTCTGAGTCGAGCACGTGCTTCTGAGTTTGACTTGTAGGTATAGAAGCACCAGACGCACTCCCACACCTATACTCTCATGCTAGATAGCTGAGGCATCATGTAGTCTATCAGGATTATTAAATTGTAGATTATTTATGAATCTTATTATCGGTTCATATGTCACGATCTAGCCAAATAATTAATACATTTTCTGATTATCTTATTGACTCTCCTACTTGAGTTAACACGTGTGTTATTATACGATATGTGAGCACGTGTGATATCGTTGGACTCTTGTATATATCGCGGGTTATAATTATCTTATCAGATTGTGAAATCTGATGTTATGATCATATTGACTATCGTGGCTATAAATGATTTCTAGAAAGTTGAAATCTTGAATCTTAGGTTAAATCTAAGATCAGTTTGGAGATATAGAAATTCAGGTAGATTATCTCCAGTTATACACCTTTTTACATCTTGATGTCGATCATGAGAATTTTCCATACAAATCGTTGCCTTAGTCATTTCCTAGATCTTGGAAATAACTGATATTGAACGTTCATTTAAGATCTAGATTATAGAATCTATATCAGATTTATCTACGTAAGACCACTGAGCTTAAAGAAGGATCTACTGATATTTTAAGCTGGCTTACGTATGAGTTAATTTTGTTTAAATCTGACTTTTACTCGGATCTCTTCAATGGATTTTATTCCCGATTCATAAATTTGATTATAGATGGATCGGTATGAAATGATTTGAAATTGTCATCTATGACCTTACTCTCATTTGAGTTAATTATTATATACATGTGAATCTTATGTGTATATGTTGATCATTTTTGATCGTCATCATGATTTCTAAGTTGCAACTAGAAGTTGACCGCCATCAATTATCATATTAGTGTCAACTCCCAACACTTGCAACTCTATGTGTAGTATTGTGTAGCTTTCTACATATACTCTCTTTGCAACTCTACACCCTATCTGCAACTCCATTTCACAAATTTAGCTGGCGTATATTGCATGACATTTCTAGTTGTGCATGCTACAACCTTCTTTATTTCTGAGTTTCTACAGCTTTGATGTTCGCTTGTTATATTTCTGTAGCTTCATTTTTGTCGCTCAGCTTTACCGCTTGCTTCATCTTACATTTCTCAACTTTCGATATTTCATATTCATTTCGGTTATCTGCAGTCGTGTTGACTGGCTTCCTAAATGTAAATCCTTCTATTGTTTCTCCTTTCATTTCATATTTTGATGCGTCAATACAGTCGGTATAGCTATCATCGGCATACCACTTCCACTCTTGCATCATTTTATCCATAAAGCTTCCCACACTCCTTCAAGCAGTTCACTCTGTTATATTTACTCCTTGTTGAGCTGGGAGCATCTTCTTTTGTACCAGCATTTTATGCATTCAATGCAGTTGTTTCCTGCTATTTTCTTCTATCTATAAATTTCTTTTTGAGAGCTTGAGCAGCTTTCGCTTAATTCGTATATCCTATATACGACCGATTTATTAGCCAAGCAGATTTCTTGTATCTGCTTCTGTTAATTCTACTTAGTGGCATTTTTGAATTCAAATTCTGGTGAATATTTCTGCAATTTTCTTTGCAGTTATTTCCTCAGTTATTTTCTGCAGTTTGCAGTTCCCTTTTTGTGAAGCTACTTCTTTTGTCAAATATCCTTAGTGAAATTCTATCCATCGTTGGTAGATTTCTTTACTCCTTTTTATTTCTGTGGCTCCATCAGCTTAGCTCAGTTCTTAACTTAGTATTTTTGCAGCTCGGATTCATATATTTTCCTCAGTATTGTTATATAGATTCGGTCTTTCTCTACAGTCTTATTCAGTCAATGCAGTTGGCAGCATTTTTATATTTGCAACTCATATTGCGACTACCTGCAGATTTTGACGTAACTTTGCTTCTGTGCTTCTTTCGATTTCTCCTTTAAATTTTGGATGCTGTAGTTTTTCTTGGCACCTCTAGCACCTGTTGATATCCTTAGTAGGTGAAGGTATTGTTGACATTGTCTATTTCAGTTACTGCTTCTGCAGCTCATATCTAGTGCACGTAGCAACTTAGGTACGACTACGATATTTCTATATCTACATTCTCGGGTGTAATCCTTTCTACTCCATTTTAAGCTTTGACTAAAGCTTACTTCGTGCTAGCAATCAATCCAATTGCACGTTATCATAATAATATTATCGTATACACAATATCTCTACATCGTAGTGATCTAACACTACAGTGTCAATCTAAGTGCAGTTGTGATCTAGCACTATAAAATTCAGTTTCAGATTTTATTTGGCCTATATTTTTGTTATATATATTTCAGTGGCCATGCAATCAAGTTCTTGCTATCCGACATAGAACAAACTATCATAGTTTGAGCATTTGGATGAAAAGAGATATCATTAAAGTTCGAATGCAAATCTTTAGATCTAAATATCAAGTCTTAATTACTACTACTTATCCAGTGTTTTCGTATTGAGAACTGATGTCCTCTTTACGATTATGATTTGACTATCTATAAAATATAAAATATCATGTGCTCTCTTTAGGTTGTGGAACCTGTCCTTGCATTATAAGATAGTGGTTGAAGGAATTTAAAACTGACGCGGAGCAAGTTAGTGGGCATTTTATTGAGTGGTTATTGCTATCCTTTTATATATTATCCTCTATCTGGAGGTGACTCCATTATGACCATATTATAGTTCAGAGATTTCTGATCCTGATCCAACCTGGACCACGAAAGGTTGTCCGTATGTTAGTGAAAAAGGGACCTACCTAGTATATCTACTTGAGAAAGTTAAAGCATATCTTCAACTTCTGCCCCCTTGTATTTCTCCCATTGGGGTTAGTGCTTCACCAAAAAGTACTTGCGAATAATTATCTTAATTTATTTTAACAATCTGTTATGGTGAAGTTCGATCTACTCTTAATGCTCTTTCAGTACCTCTAGTAGACCATTATCATACTAAGCAATTGTTTGACACTCTACTAAGCAATTGCTTTCTACCACGTACTAGGATACGCATCTTGTTGTTGAATAATATGGATGCTCATGACGATCCAGATATGACTACAATGATCCACAGTATAGTGACAACTAAAGTGAATCGCTATATCATGATATATGCTATGTTGCCACGTGGGTCATTTAAATTTAGCTACCATAAATTGCAGACATCGTATCTTAGTACCAATGAGTTTATGATAACTAAAGTGGTACCATATTGGAAAGGGGTTTCTACTTTAAGGAAAATATAAAGGATTTACTTATTTATCAGTTATCATGATTTGAGGAAGGGATCACCTATTCTGGTTATTTTTGGTGGACCAAAAATTGTTAAGGGGGGGAGTACTTGTAAACCCCCATCATCGAAATCCTATTTTTAGAAAAAAAATTTTTTTTATATTAAATCGATCCGGTTCAACTGAACCGGCCAGCCAGCCGATCCAGATGAACCGGCTCGGACCCGGTTCGAAAGGCCAACACGGGCGAGAAGAGGCGCGGCTCTTCCCACCCGCATCGTCTTCATCCTCGAGCACGCGAGCTCGCCTCCCTCTTCGACAGCAGAGCAGCGACGACGCCAGCCCCTTCTGCCGCAGGTTGCTGCCCGCCACCGCCCATCGACCGCCGTCCGCCGTGCCTCCTTCCCATCGCGAAAGGGAGGAGCTTGGCGAGAGCATTTCTACGGCGCTCGACTCCATCGCCGACTGCGTTCGCCGTCCCACGCCTAGGTCACCGGAGCGCCGTACTTCCCACGAGCTCGCCGTCTGTCGTTCGCCACCGCCGCTCGCCCTCCAGAGCTCCTCGCTACAACGAGGAGAGCGCGACAGAGGTCTGCAGCCGCGCACCTCCTCTTCCCCTGTTTCCGCCTGCTGCCATCTCCTCTTCGCATCAGTTGCAGCCAACCGTCGCCCGTCCTTCGCGCCCACCGACGGCCGGTCACTCGCCTTCGCGTCCACCGTCCGCAGCCTCCTCGCCGCTGCCCGTTTCCGCCACGATGAGGGGAGCTCGGCGGAGGTCCCTTGCAGCTGCGCGACCCCCGTTCTTCCCCTGCATCTTCCTCGTCCGCTGCAGAGCAGCGCCGGCGGCCCCCTTCCCGTGCATCCGCCATCCGCCTGCTATCTTCCTCTGTCCGCCGTCAGGGGAGCTCCATCGTGATGAGGAGAGCTCGGAGGAGGCAGCGCGCGACCCCCATTCCCCTTCAAATTTCCCTCTTCGCGGCTGCTGAAGTTGCTCCCCATTCGTCGCCGTTCGTTCGCCGTCCCGCGCCCATCACCGGCGCATCCTCTCCTTCGTTGCAGCGGGTGTGGACTCGCCCTCTCCGCATGCTCGCGAACTCGCATCGACCCCGACGCAACGACAGCAGGCGACGATTGGGTCGCCGCTGCTCCAACCCGCAGCTCGATCGGCGAGGAGTGGAGCTGCGAATCCACTCGTCTCGCCGGCCGAAATCTCCTCCCTTCCTTCCCCGCTCGTTCGCAAGGTGAGCGGCTCCGTTTCCCCTCTGTTGTTGGGCGATTTCGCCCTCCGACGAACTTGCCCTAGAGTTCGCCGGCGACGCCACCCAAAAGATGGATTTTTGGTGTTGATGGCCGGATTTTGCGCAGGTAGTCGTCGGTTCCCACGCGGGCGTAGGCTTGCGGAGCTCGCCGTCAAGTTTGCCGCTGATTTCGCGAGCTCCGGCGAGGTGGCAGCTAGGGTTCCGGCGACGGTGCTACTATTCCGACGGTGATAGGTTATTACACTATTAGCACTCCCATTGACCACTTATGAGGAGGGGTGTGGGACGATAGTGCTCGAGGTCAGGATGGGAGATTGGGATACTCCTGACTGATTTTACTCTGGATTAGCTATGGATACCAGGTAGCGAAATCCAGTGGGCAACCCAGGGGGAAAGGGGGCTTTTTTTATTTATTATTGCACTTCTGCTTTGATCTGGGTACCTTATGATATTTGATTCCTCCCCCTGAGGTAACAGTTGTTGGCCACAACTGTATTTTGATTATGTCAGCCCCAGATATAGTCTCGTGTGATTCTTGATTACTCATTTTGATTGACTATTGCACACGAATAGTCATATGATTATATTCTTGAGACTTTGTTATTTTATGTTCTCGGTATTACATTATTTTCTATCCTACTCACTGAGTACGGCGTTACTCACCCCATAGGGGAACTCATTTTTATTTTCAGGATTCCAGCAGGAGAGAGACTGATAGATATCGCAGTGTATAGTCAAACACCTGATTTCCTTTGAAAGGTAGGACAGTTCTACCTTTGTTTTGTGTGTATAGAGATCCACTGGCTAGGTACTTTGTATAACCTTGGGTATGTATCCATTTTGATTGTAAATTACTTGTATATAAGTGTGTGTCACTGTAGTAAAGATTTGGTTTTAATAATATATGCTTTTAGAGTTATATTAATCTGTTATCTAGGTTCTCTCCTTCCATAAATAGAGGAGATATACATCAGGTACGCTTAGTGGGTTCCCATATAGTTTCGGGAGTAAACTGGGCTATGTGTGGAGTTCACTGCAGTCTGCCACGTGCCCTAGGGGAAGGTACGGGGCGTGACATTGACACTAGACAGGACTTAGGTGACATCTAGTGAATTTACATATTTATTTATTTATTTATGCTGTCTATCTTAATATGAATTGTTTAAAATATATGACATGAAAGATGATGATTAATTACCAAAGACATCCTAGAATACTCCTCCTAGCCTTTGATTTCTTTATTCGGTAAAGCCGTAATTTCGCACTAGGCTGCAAGGCTGAGCACACCGCGTTCAATGTGTGTGCAGGTGCCGACGCACTCGACGAGATCGTTGACGGAGGGTTCATCGCGGAAGGTATACGCTCGCGGTTACGAGTTTTCGTAGGCCAGTCTTAGATTTGTATTAGGGTATATCGGGACTGTATTAAGATGTTATTTGGAAATGTGGGTATATATATTTTAGTATTTATATTTATGCCTTATATGGGCCGGTTGGGCTCATATGGCGGTTGCCACGTGTCGTCCTGCGGGTCGGGGCGTGACAGTTTGACTTCAAATCAAATGATTGTATTTGTGGCGCAATGGTTGCACATCTGACTCCAGATCAAAAGGTTGTGTGTTCGATACATGTTAGGTTCAATTTTTATTTTGAATTATTTTGGTGTTCTACATTCACGGTTCAATTCTCATTTTAAATTATTTTAGGTTCAATTCTTATTTTGATTTATTTTGTTATTCTATATTTTTCAAATATTTTATTACACTAAATGATAAAATGATGGGATTTGTGGCGGTATGGTAGCACATCTGACTCCAGATTAGAAGGTTGTTTGTTCGATTCACGTCAGGTTCAATTCTTATTTTGATTTATTTTGATATTCCACATTCACGTGAGGTTCAATTCTCATTTTAAGTTATTTCACGTTCAATTCTTATTTTGATTTATTTTGGTATTCTACATTTTGCAACTTTTATATTACACTAAATGAAAAAATGATGGAATTTGTGGTGCAATGGTAGCGCGTCTGACTCCAGATTAGAAGGTTGCATGTTCGATTCATGTTATGTTTAATTTTCATTTTGAATTATTTTTGTGTTCTACATTGACGTCAGGTTTTATTCTCATTTTAAATTATTTCTAGTTCAATTCTTATTTTATTATTCTATGTTTTTCAACTTTTATTTTACATTAAATGAAAAAATGATGGGATCTATGGTGCAATGGTAGCGCGTCTGACTCTAGATCAAAAGGTTGCATGTTCAATTCATGTCATGTTCAATTCTCATTTTGAATTATTTTGTGTTTTGCATTCCCGTCAGGTTGAATTCTCATTTTAAATTATTTCAGGTTCAATTCTCATTTTGATTTATTTTGGTGTTCTACATTCACGTGAGGTTCAATTCTCATTTTAAATTATTTCAAGTTCAATTCTTATTTTGATTTATTTTGGTATTCTAAGTTTTTCTAATTTTATATTACACTAAATAAAATAATGATCTGATCTATAGTGTAATGCTAGTGCATCTGACTCCAGATAAAAAGGTTGTGTGTTTGATTCACGTCAAGTTCAATTTTCATTTTGAATTATTTAGGTGTTCTACATTCACATCAGGTTCAATTCTAATTTTAAATTATTTCAAGTTCAATTCATATTTTGATTTATTTTATTATTCTACTTTTTTCAAATTTTATAATACACTAAATGAAAAAATGATGGGATTTGTGGCGCAATGGTAGCACGTCTGACTTCAAATTAGAAGGTTGCGTGTTCGATTCACATTAGGTTCAATTTTAATTTTGAATTATTTGTAGAACCGTTCAATTCTCATTTTGACTTATTTTGTTATTATACTTTTTCAAATATATATTACACTAAATAAAAAAATGATGTTTGGGTATGTAGCTCAGATGATGAAGTGTTCACTTAGCATGTGAGAGGCATAAGGATCGATACTCTGTATTCTTAAAGTATTTTGAACTTTATTTTTTCATTTCAGTACTCGCTTAGCAAGGTAGAGGTACGAGGGTCTCAGAGTAAGACAAATTATGTTTAGGGTGTAGCTCAAACGATAGAGAGGTCGCTAATTATACGGGAAGCAAAAGGATCAATACCATTTGATAAAGAGCCACGAGGATTGTTTACTATTATCACCAATGTGTGGAGAATAAGATAGTTGATGTTTGAGTATGTAGCTTAGATGATAAACCTCTCATTTGTATTCTTATTTCAAAAATCTTCTTTTGATAAGATTCTAATTATAAATGTTTATGATATTTGGAGTCTCAGAATAACTATTTTGATATTAGGAGGTATAGCTCAAATGTTAGAGTGTTTACTTAGCATATGAGAGTAATGGCGATCCCCTATATATCCATTATTAGTTAAACTTTTTTCATTTTAGTATATAATTAATATTTTTGGACATCTCTTGGATGGTAGAAGAGTGCTTAAATTTATATGGGAGGTACAAGGATTAGTAACATTTATTTCTACTGTGAGTAAAATTTTAAATTTTTATTTCAGTGATACTACTAAAGTTGCAGAATAACAAAGATTAATCTTTAGGGATGTAGCTTAGATGGTAGAATACTGGGTTCACATGCATTAGGCACGGGGATCAATTTTTCGCATCTCTAACATGAGTTATGGTAAAGTGCTTCCATTATATATAGGAGGAATGTTGATTGATATATCTTATTTCTAATATGTGTTATTTATATTTTTATTTGAGTGATTTTTTTTAATAAGACTGAATGCTATAAGATATTTAGGTGATGTTCTTTTAATAGAGTTATATAGATATCTTGAACTAACTGGTTTAGTGATGTAGCTCAAAAAGTAGAGTGCTCGCTTAGCATGCGAGATGCATGAGAATTGATACCCTCCATCTTCAAAGCATTTTGAACTTTGCCTTTTCATTTTAGTACTCGCTTAGCATGCGAGAATAGTTATCGCTTGTTTCACATCGCATACGAGGGGTATGGGGATAGATACCGTACATCTCCGAACTAAATTTAAACTTTGTAATTCTATTTACATCTCTAATATAAGTTAGGCTTTGAATTTCATTTTTAGTAATGCTCTTTTAATATGAATTTGATAAAAACTGGGACAGTTAAGTTTTAGGGATATTGCTCGGATGATACATTAACACTCTTTTAATAAGATTTTGATAATAATATTAGGGATTTAGCTTAGCTAGGACAATATTGCTCTTTTAATTTGACTTTAAAATAAATTTTAGGGTTGTAGCTTAGATGGTAAAGTGCCCGCATAGCATACGAGCTATATTGCCATCTCGGACTAAGTTAATTGATATTTATGGATGTAGCTTAGATGGAAGAGCGCTCGCTTAGCATGTGAGAGGCACGGGTATCAATACCCCGCATATCTAAAGTATTTTGTCAGTCTCATTCTATAAATTTTGCTCCTTATAACTTGTTTGATAGCATCAATAGTAATGTCAACTCACCTTCTAGGATATCTAAAGTATTTTGTCAGTCTCATTCTAAGCTAAGCATAGACAGCAAACTCTCTTTTTTTTTCATCCAACCTAGTAAAAATTACTGTCTTGATATGTCGAAGAAGGTCCACTTCATCTCTTACTTGTTGCTTAAATAATCTCCAGTTTCTCTCTTTCCAAATGTGATATACAAACTCTGCTATCACCACCTGCATAAGTTGTCCTTGCAATGTTCTCCTTTTAGCTATTCTAGCAGCAATATTAATTGTGGTTTCCCATGTAGTTTGTCTTAAAACTTCTTCATTCCATTTCAATAAATCACTCCATATAGTCTTGCTATATTTACATTCATTCAGCAAATGTTCTAAGGTTTCTATTGCAGTTAGAGATAGCTGACATTCTCCTTCTATTTGCATGCCCTACTTGAGTAGTTTATCTGCAGTCATTAATTTTTCATGCAAAGCAAGCCATAGAATGAAGGTAGCTCTAGGTTTAGCTGTAGAATTACATATCAAACTTGTCCAATTTTTCTTTGGCAATGTACCCACCAATATATTGTAAATTGCACTGATTGTGGTTTTTCTAGTTAGTATTATTGCCAGTCGGGGATGGTATTGTAATTCCTCTCTACTCATCATCACTTTCTTTAACATCCAGCTTGTTTGTTTGGGTAGAGTCATAGTATGAATATTTTTATTTTTTATATAATAAGTGTGTACCTATTTGATCCATAATTTATCTTTCTTCATCTGCATATCCCATAAGAGCTTGAAGATGGCTGCCTTATTCCATAAGTCTAGTCTTAGTAAGTTAAGTCTTCCGGCTGACTTTGGTGTGCAAACTTTATTCTAAACTACCAAGATCTTCTTACTAGTCTCAACTGATCTTGTCCATAAGAATGTCCTGCAAACTGCATCCATCATTTTGATTATTTTTCTGGGCAATATGAATAATTGTGACCAATAGCTTTGCACTCCAAATAATACTGACTTTATAAGTTGAACTCTTCCTGCATATGTTAGCAACTTGGCAGTCCAACTTTTAAGTCTAACCATCATTTTGTCAAGCAGTACTTTACATTCTGAATTTTTAGTTTCTTAGGAGCCAAAGGTACTCCTAGGTACTTGAATGGTTAAGAGCTCTCTCTATAGCTAAGTATATGTAATATTCTGTCTTTTGTTTCAGCAGGTACTCCTCCAAAGTAAATACTATTCTTAAGTGCATTAGCTTTCAAACCTGATGCCTTTGAGAATTTAAGAAATACCTCATGTAGGAGCTTGATAGATTTCTCATCTCCTCTAGAAAACATAAGTAAATCATCTGCAAAACAAAGGTGAGTAATAGATAATTTTGCACATTTGGGATGATATTTAAGGTTTTTCTTATTTCCTAGCTCCCTCATACATCTACTCAAGTATTCCATCACAAGGACAAAGATATAATGTGATAGAGGGTCACCTTGTCTTAATCCTCTTTTTACTTGAAAAGGTATCATTTTCTTACCATTTATTAGAATGGTATAATGTACTGATTTGATGCAAGCCATCACCCATTGAATGAATCTAGGATAAATCCTAATTCTATGTGCATTTATTCCACACATATCCATTCTACTAAATCATAAGCCTTTTGTAGATCTACCTTGATCATGCATCTAGGGGATATTGTTTTCCTGGTATATCCTTTAATGAGTTCATGACTTAATATGATATTATCTGCAATCACTCTTCCTGGTACAAAGGCTGATTGAGCTTCACTAATTAGTTCACCAATCACTCCTTTAAGTCTATTCACCAAGATCTTAGCAATAATCTTGTATAAAATTGCACAATAAGCAATTGGTCTTAGGTCCTTAACAGTTTTTGGATTTGGTACCTTGGGTATGAGTGTAACTAGAGTAGAGTTTATAGCTTTCAACATTTTTTCTGTCATGAAGAACTCTTGTATTGCTACACATATATCATGTTTTAGCACAGGCCATGTTTTTTTTAAAAATAATGCACCAAATCCATCAATTCCTGGAGCCTTATCATCATTTATGTCAAATAAAGCCTGATTGATCTCTGCTTTTGAGACAGCTACACATAGACTTGAGAAATGATGGTGCTGAACTAGTCTACCAAGTCTAACTGTCATTTTATCCACCATAGGAAGTTCATATTCTGCATTGCCCATTAAACCTTTATAAAAGTCAATTATTTCTGCACTGATCTTATCATGAGTAGTTAATCTCTCCCCATCTCTACTATATAGGATATTAAGAGTTTTGATATCATTCCTTGCTTTTGCATAGACAAAAAAGAATTTAGAGTTTGAATCACCTAAAGTAATCAAATAAGCTCTAGACTTTTGCCTCAATATACTTTCCTCTACTCTATCCCATTTCTCTAATTCCATTAAGGCATATTTCTCTTGCACATGCAAATTAGCTAGTAAAGGAGTGTCTTGCAATTATCTTTGGATACTTTCCAAATTATTTCTAGCTTTGTCTGCCTTAAGTTTTGCTTGACTGAAATTTTTCTTGAATAGTTCTTTCATTGCACCTTTCATGAGTTTAAGTCTTTGCCATACTTTGTACATCTCAAAGCCCTCAATTTCTATACTCTAAATAGCTGCAACAGTAGGGAGAAATTCAATGTGATTAGCTATTATATTCAAAAATCTAAAATTTGGTATACCTCTATTAGTAGTAGTACCAACATCAAGTTTTAATGGAGAATGATATGAGATTATTACTTCTCCTATCTCTACCACCACTGCTCCATTATTTTCTATCCAATCTTTATTCCCAAATACTCTATCTATCTTACTCTATATTCTCATCACTCCCTTCTTGTTTGTTGCTCCATGTGTAATATCCTCCAATAGTTGTTAGCTCAGTAAGCTGGAGGTTCTCTATAGTAGCATTAAAGTCTCTTGTTTCATGTTGAGTGATAGTAATAATAATATTTTAATAAAATAATAAAAGTAAAATAAAATAGCAAAGAGAATAAATAATAAATAATAATATTTATCATATGGAATTAGTAAATAAATAAATATATATATATATATATATATATTTAAATAAATAAATAGAAAATATAAATTAAATAAAAAAAGAAAAAGAAAAAAACTAAAACCGTCCCTTCACGTGCTTCGCACGTGCAGCGAGTCAGGGCTAGTCGACCTGGCCGAGTCGGTCGACAGGTCACCAACTCGTCGACAGGGTATTAAACCCTCGCCGAAGTAGAGGGCGCGGCGACAGTGGTCTGAGGGTTACGGTGCAGCAGCTTCCACGCACCACCGGCGGTCGTTGTCTTCGATAGAGGAGGAAGCTGGCGAGCTGGGGCCTCATCTACGAATACGGCTAAGCGTTATAGCAGCCCAGCGAGCCACGGTTGTGTGGGAGGCAGTGAGCGGACGGAGAACAGAGGAGTCCCCCTGTTCCCACTGTGAACGCCGGCGAGGGGCTCGGCGAGCTCTTTCTCCCACCGTGGCGAGCTCTCCGGGGTCGACTCGCCTCTCTTGGTGTTGGTTTTGAGTGGAGGCCACAGCGAGGAAGCATGAGGTCGATGGAGAACAGGAAGGGGACGGCGGAGCACAGGACGTCTCTGTCCCGTTCAAATTCACTGACGCAAGGGCGCGGCAAACACTCTTCCTTCCACGGTGAGTTCTCTGGAAGCGAGTAGGCTCAGGTGGAGACAATATTGAGCGGCAACCGCGGGACGCGGGTGCAGCTGGGAGCAACATCTATCGGGCAGCCGAAGAAGAGAGATGCTAGTGACTGTGGGAGGTGTTTCGAGCCCCACCGATGGGCGATTAGGTGGCCGGAGGGCTGAGGAATACCTAGAGGAGGTAGGCACGTGTTTCCGGCGAGGTTGCAGCGGCGATAGATGGGGTGAGGGCAGACACGGCGGCAGGTGCTTGGCAGAATTCGAGCCAAGGGCGAGCGGGGAAGAAGATCGAAGCACGTGCGGCGATTCAGCTTGCTGCGGGTCAAGCCGGTATGACCCGGTTCGGGCCAGTTCAGCTACGGGTTGGCTAGTTTTCACAGTTTTAAGACCGGTTCGAGTCGGTTCAACATTGCTAAAGCTTTGTTGGTAAGTTTTGAATCTTAAGAAATTTATTTAGAATTTTTAACATATTTTAGGAGTAGTTTTCAAATTATTTTAGGATGGGTTCAGGGTTTTGAGTGAGTTAAAAAAGTCAGAAAAATCTAAAATATATTATGATGCTATGTTATGATTAAACATATTTTCTATGATTTAATTAGAAATTTTAAAGATTATTATAATTCAATTTTTGATTTAATTGAGATAATTTGGGTTAATTTAGGATTTAAATGAATTAATTGTATGTTATATACATGAAGTAATATTTTGATAGGTGTTATAACATCTAAGTTGCATTAATTGGAATTAAAATAATTTATTTATAATTATTACCCAATTAATAAATTTAGGATATTATAAATGGAGGAAATTAGATCAATTAGATTTTTATAGATTAATGAGATTGAATAATTTAGAATTTTATCAATTTATAATGTGATAAAATTTAGGAAATTAATTTATTTAGATTTTCTAATTAATGTAATTGGATAAATTGGGATTTTGTGAATTTAATTAATGTAATTAAATTTTTACAAAATTATTAAAAAAATTTAGGATTAATTAAGGTGATATATATTGATTAAGATTTTTGGGTATAATTAAATTGTTAAACTAAATATCATTTTAATTATGTTTGATTGTGATTGTTAATATGATGGATGGCTGGTTGATTATAAGAAATTAAATAAAATAAAGAAAATGATGTGAGGATGTGAGTAGAAGGGTAGATAGGAAATCTTTATTTAAATTGTATGATTTATGATTGTTAGATGTATTTATTTTATCTTAGGAAAATTGATTGTTGTGCTGTTGCTTGACAAATCACGGCCAAACTATGATTTGTGTTAGAGTAAGAAGGAGTTACTGTGCTTGATTGTTTGATTGATTGATTTTAAGAATCACAGCCAAGCTATGAATTCTTATTTAAAACTACTTTGAGACTCAGGTGAGGATTTATGGTCTCAAATTTATTTGGCCTACTACAGATGCTGAGTCCTAAGGGTCGTTGTTAATTATTGTACATGCTGATAAGTTATATGTCTACTTTGTTGCATATTTAATTAGCATGTGGTTTATTAGAAGTATGCATGTTAGTTTACATATGATGCTATTATATGCATGCTCTTGATATGAGTTTGAAAGTTATACCATGCGGGTATATGTATTATGCTGTTATATGCATGTTCTTGATGTTTATACTCATATTATGTTATTATTGATATGTTCATGTTGCTATAGATGTAGAGACACTTACCGAGAACATGGAACGTGATGACATGGGACATAACTAGAGGCACTTTAGGTACATGTTGTGATTATACCTAGAGTAATCTTATCTGATATTTAACCGAGAACTTTTGGACATCTTAAGGTCATAGTAACCTAGGAGATGACATTAGGTTGGTTGGATATGCTACCAATGTATGGTGAGGAGCCATGTGCTAGCCAAGATAGAAATGCACGCTCTGTTGACTTAGCCTCAAATACTTTGGTGTAGCCTCAAATAGTACATTGTATTTAAAGGACCTGATTAAAATAATAATAATAATAATAATTTGAATATATATTTAAAGTCTACAATTTATTCATTATTATTTTTACGGCGGTTGCCACGTGCACAAAAGTGGATCTGGGGCGTGACCATATCCTTCTACCATGCCTTTATTTCAAAATAATTTACCTTATTTCCTACATACCGATTACATATACATATCAAAGAATAGAATAATGAAACAGTTAGTGTGATCCAACTTCTCCCTCAAGTTTAGTCTCCTAAGCCAGTGAATGAAAGAAAAACGATAATCATGATGACCTCCACACTACTTTAAAACAACAGATGAGATATCTCTTTAACTTCATCAAAAATTTTAGAGTATACATATATTTATTTATTTATTTGTATATATATATATATTTTTGGAGACTCGCCTTCAAATCTAAAATTCGTTAATGAAGGTTAAGAAGCTAAAAAGTATAACAAATATTATGTCATGTCTGCAGCTTGTTCAGCAACGTAGCAACCGCCATATGAATTTATAAAAATTAATACGAAGTTAAATAAAATATAAAACATAAATTGTGAGTTTTAAAAATTCACTAGAAACATCAACTAAGCTACATATTCAAACATCAACTATCTTATTCACCACACATTGGTGATAATAGTAAACAATCCTCGTGACTCTTTATCAAATGGTATTGATCCTTTTGCTTCCCGTATAATTAGCGACCTCTCTATCATTTGAGCTACACCCTAAACATAATTTGTCTTACTCTGAGACCCTCGTGCCTCTACCTTGCTAAGCGAGTACTGAAATGAAAAAACAAAGTGCAAAATACTTTAAAAATACAGAGTATCGATCCTTATGCCTCTCACATGCTAACTGAACACTTCATCATCTGAGCTACATATCCAAACATCAATTCACTTAGTTTGAGAAATTCATACAGCTCGTATTAAAAGAAAATCACCTAAATATCTTATAGTGTTCAGTCTTATTAAAAGAACATCACTAAAATAAAAATATATAGTTTATCACATACTAGAAATAAGAGGCAACGATCTGCATTCCTCTTGTATATAGTTGAAACACTTTACATAACTCATATTAGAGATGCAACATATCAATCCCAGTGCCTCTAGCATACGAAGAAAGTGCTCTAATATATAAGCTACATCCCTAAATATTAATTATTATTATTCTGAGACTTAAATAGTGTATTACATTTTTAACAAAGCCTTATTAAAAGAACATCATTGAAATAAAAATCCAAAATTTTACTTATAATAGAAATAAAGGTTATCTATCCCTTTGCCTCCCATATGTAATCGAAGCACTGTACCATCTAAGATACATCCACAAATAATGGTTATATCAAATACAATTTTTGCTAAAGTCTAATTTATAAAGCATTACTAAAATAAAAAAAAGTTTAACTAATAATGGATATATCGAGTATTGATGCCCATTCCTCTCTCATGGTAAAGTGAGTACTCTACCATTCAAGTTGCACCTACTAACATCAAGATAGTTATTCCGAGTCTCCAAATATTGTATACGTTTGTAACCAAAATCTGACTAAAAGAAAATTACTGAAATAAAAAAGAGAGTTCTATTATCAAAGCTATCTTATTCGCCTCACATTGGAGATACAGGGAAACGATCCTTGTGCATCTTTAACAAATGTATCAATCCCTTTGCTTCTTGTATAATCAGCAACCTCTCTACCATTTGGCTACATTATAAAACAACATTTGTCTTACCTTGAGACCCCATTCCTCTGTCATGCTAAGCGAGTACTAAAACGAAGGTGCAAAGTTCAAAATACTTTAAAGAAGCAAAGTATCGATCTCCATGCCTCTGGCATGCTAAGCGAGTACTAAAATGAAAATGCAAAGTTCAAAATACTATAGAGATGCAAACTATCGATCCCCGTCCCTTTGGCATGTTAAGCGAGCACTCTACCTTCGGAGCTACGTCCCCAAACATCAATTCATTTAGTCTGAGATAGCCGTACAACTCGAATACTGTGCGGGTGTTGTACCAACTAACCTACAACACTAAAATTCATATAAAAATTGAATTAAAAGAGTAATATTATACCATCTAAGGTAAATCACCAATATTCTTATCAAAGTCTATGAAGAGAGCGTTAATGTACCATCCGTGCAACATTCCAAAATTTAGCTTTTTCAATTTTTTTTATTAAAGTTATATTAAAAGTGCATTACTAAAAAAGAAATTCAAAGCCTAACTCATATTAGAGATGTAAATAGAATGACAAAGTTTAACACAGTTTGGATATGCAGGGTTTATGTTGGTCCCCCGCCACAACTTACATTAAGCATAGGTAGGCAGCACTAGGAGATAGTTATTCAGACTGAAAACTTAGAAAAGTTTTCCTACAGTGAATTTTTAAAACTCACAATTGACATGACGTTGCTATCTCCCCCACTTCCTTCTCATTTCCCTATGAGACACTCTCTCTTTTCTCTCAATATAGTGCATATAATGTGATAAGGTAGAGAATTGAACAAGGGTGTGCACTAGGAAAGTTATTGAGAATTCCATATGACTAATGATAATATTTTGATGTTAAGTTGAAAGATGATTTAGGCAATCAATAAATATTGATCATTAATAGTGTTTACTATTAATCATGCAACTTTGCCTTCACATCAGTAATATCATTTGTTGGTCAATATTGATCATTTAAGAGTATTTACCATTAATCATACAACTTTGCCTTCACATCAATAATGTCAATTGTTTATAATCTTTATTGAGTATACTATTACGATTAGTGGGGTTTAGCAACATGTGAACGTTGCTCAATCATCCATTTTAAGTAAATTGTATTATATCTCAAAATAATACTCTTAAATATATATAAATTTTATTTATGTATATAAATATATATACTCTACATACCTCATTTTTATCTAAAGTTCGTCGAAAAGTTCACTGGAGACCCGCCGGAGACTTGTTGGGCAGTTTGCTGGAATCCTCACTAACGAAGTTCTCCAATCAGCAGCAATATTGGTACCAATCGAAAGCTCTTTTCATCAAAAATCCTAAAATCATATTTGTCCAAATTGTTAGAGATCATATGTGCCTAATTTTACTCAAAAAGATAACTTAAGCGAAATTCCCAAGTTTGGATTTTAACTCGCCGGCAACCAACGACAGCCAATTTCTCTCAACCTAAGTACTAGTAGATTGCTCTCATCGAGGAGAAGCCATAGGTACTAAGTTTCTCAAATTATATAGCTCGTAAGACCAGCATTTGCAAGAGTAATCTCCAACGATGAAACTTTCACTGCTGCCGCTTATTTCACTTTTCTCCCTCATATCTCTTCCAATAACTTAAATTGATGGTTCCAATGAGTTTTCCTAGCTCACCTGAACCTATCGTTGGAATCTCATTGAAAAATTCCACCGAAAAGTCATCTTGTAGGAAACAAGGTAAATTATATTAAAATAAAGGCATGGTAGAAGGATATCATCTGTATATATCTCATTTTTGTAATAAATATTATAAATCACCATGAAAAATTATTCATAATAATTAATTTTATTTTACAAGAAGTTACATATTTTTAAAAACTATGCATCACTCATGTAAATAAAAATTATAAAGAATAATATTACAGAAGTAATTACATCAGTATATAAATGGTTTGATATAGTTTATTCTAATGAAAAGATGATCAAAGGTGCTCTTTAGAAGTTATAAGAATTTAAAATTAAAATTAATCGATACATAATAATGGCTCATATAAATATGAATTATGTAGAGTGAGAAATTCCTATTTTAGATATGGTAATAAATTTTCACATAAAAAAATCAAATAATCCTAATTAGGATTTAAATTTGTTGAGAAACAATAATCTTTTCTCCAAAACTCGCTGAATAACATTTGTTAAAATGAACAAATGGATATTAAGAAGCTATTGGTTTTGAGAAATCATTCACTCCTTCCCTCCCTTCACGCTCAGTAACTGCGGCAATTCTATCTTTAGCGGTAGAAGCATACTCCCACACCCAATGATTTAGTGACAATAGATCTCCGTCCCTTTAAAATGTGTTGTCTATCAACACGGAGGATAAAGACTGAGATCATCTCGGCCAATCCCATCAACTCCATCAACCACAAGATGAGTGGGAAAAATGAACATTCTGGTGTCTCATCAGGGAAGCAAGCAAGAAATGATGATAGCAAGGGTAGCGGTAGTCGTAACAAGGAACCAAGCCACGACACCATTACTACCCATATGCCCCGTGAGATAAAAGATGGGGAGACATATGATAAAACTTGGAGTGGCTATAGCTTAGAGTTTCCTCCACCGATGTCGACAATTGGGAAGGCGGGGAGGCCTATAGTGCAACTCAAGTCATTCAGGGATGATGGGAGGATTGTGTTTAAAATGGTTAAAGCTCTGAAGCAGCAATTCTTGTAGGATACAAGGGAGAATGGAAGATTGATGCTCCACTTGGTCGATGACGATGAAACGCAAAAGGGTAGTTCTATAAGTGCAGAGGAGGAGACTAATCTAACTGGAAAAGAAGATAACTAATAGAGCAACTTCAGATATCATTGAAATTTTTTACTTATAAGTTATTTCCTCCTGATAATTTAGGCAATCAATAAATATTGATCATTAATAGTGTTTACAATTAATCATACAACTTTGCCTTCACATCAGTAATGTCATTTGTTTGTTAATATTGATCATTTAAGAGTATTTACCATTAATCATATAACTTTGCCTTCACATTAATAATGTCAATTTTTTATCATCTTTATTGAGTATACTATTACGATTAGTGGGGTTTAGCAGCGTTTGAACCTTGCTCAATCATGCATTTTAAGTAAATTGTATTATATCTCAAAATAATACTCTTAAATATATATAAATTTTATTTATGTATATAAATATATATACTCTACATACCTCAGTTTTATCTAAAGTTCGCCGAAAAGTTCACTGGAGACCTGCCGGAGACTTGTTGGGTAGTTCGCTGGAACCCTCACCAATGAAGTTCTCCAATCAGCAGTAATATTGGTACCAATCGAAAGCTCTTTTCATCAAAAATCCAAAAATCATATTTGTCCTAATTGTTAGAGCTCACATGTGCCTAATTTTACTCAAAAAGATAACTTATGCGAAACTCCTAAGTTTGGATTTTTAACTCGCCGGCAACCAACGACAGCCAATTTCTCTCAACCCAAGTACCAGTAGATAGCTCTCGTCGAGGAGAAGCCATAGGTACTAAGTTTCTCAAATTATATAACTCGTATGACCAGCAATTGCATGAGTAATCTCCAACGATGAAACTTTCACTGCTGTCGCTCATTTCACTTTTCTCCCTCATATCTCTTCCAAGAACTTAAATTGATGGTTCCAATGAGTTTTCCTAGCTCACCTGAAGCTATCGCTGGAATCTCATTTAAAAATTCCACTGAAAAGTCATCTTGTAGGAAACTAGGTAAATTATATTAAAATAAAGGAATGGTAGAAGGATATCATCTGTACATATCTCATTTTTGTAAGAAATATTATAAATGCCCATGAAAAATTATTCATAATAAGTAATTTTATTTTACAAGAAGTTACATATTTTTAAAAACTATGCATCACTCATGTAAATAAAAATTATAAAGAATAATATTATAGATGTAATTACATCACTGTATAAATGGTTTGATATAGTTTATTCTAATGAAAAGATGGTCAAAGGTGCTCTTTAGAAGTCATAAGAATTTAAAATTAAAATTAATCGATACATAATAATGGCTCATATAAATATGAATTATGTAGAGTGAGAAATTCCTATTTTAGATATGGTAATAAATTTTCACATAAAAAAATCAAATAATCCTAATTAGGATTTAAATTTGTTGAGAAACAATAATCTTTTCTCCAAAACTCGGCTGAATAACATTTGTTAAAATGAACAAATGGATATTAAGAAGCTGTTGGTTTTGAGAAATCATTCACTCCTTCCCTCCCTTCCCGCTCAGTAACTGCGGCAATTCTATCTTTAGCGGTAGAAGCATACTCCCACACCCAATGATTTAGTGACAATAGATCTCTGTCCCTTTAAAATGTGTTGTCTATCAACACGGAGGACAAAGACTGAGATCATCTCGGCCAATCCCATCAACTCCATCAACCACAAGTTGAGTGGGAAAAATGAACATTCTGGTGTCTCATCCGGGAAGCAAGCAATAAATGATGATAGCAAGGGTAGCGGTAGTCGTAACAAGGAACCAAGCCACGACACCATTACTACCCATATGCCCCGTGAGATAAAAGATGGGTAGATATATGATAAAACTTGGAGTGGCTATAGCTTAGAGTTTCCTCCACCGATATCGACAATTGGGAAGGCGGGGAGGCCTAAAGTGCAACTCAAGTCATTCAGGGATGATGGGAGGATTGTGTTTAAAATGGTTAAAGCTCCGAAGCAGCAATTCTTGCAGGCTACAAGGGAGAATGGAATATTGATGCTCCACTTGGTCGATGACGATGAAACGCAAGAGGGTAGTTATATAAGTGCAGAGGAGGAGACTAATCTAACTGGAAAAGAAGATAACTAAGAGAGCAACTTCAGATATCAAGGAATTTTTTTACTTTTAAGTTGTTTCCTCTTGATGATTTAGGCAATCAATAAATATTGATCATTAATAGTGTTTACTATTAATCATGCAACTTTGCCTTCACATCAGTAATGTCATTTGTTTGTCAATATTGATCATTTAAGAGTATTTACCATTAATCATACAACTTTGCCTTCACATTAATAATGTCAATTGTTTATCATCTTTATTGAGTATACTATTACGATTAGTGGGGTTTAGCAGCGTGTGAACCATGCTCAATCATCCATTTTAAGTAAATTGTATTATATCTCAAAATAATACTCTTAAATATATATAAATTTTATTTATGTATATATATATATACACACTGGAGACCTACATACCTCATTTTTATCTAAAGTTCGCCCAAAAGTTCACTGGAGACCTGCCGGAGACTTGCTGGGCAGTTCGCTGGAACCCTCACCAATGAAGTTCTCCAATCAGCAGCAATATTGGTACCAATTGAAATATCTTTTCATCAAAAATCCAAAAATCATATTTGTCCCAATTGTTAGAGCTCACATGTGCCTAATTTTACTAAAAAAGATAACTTATGCGAAACTCCTAAGTTTGGATTTTTAACTCGCCGGCAACCAAAGACAACCAATTTCTCTCAACCCAAGTACCAGTAGATAGCTCTCGTCGAGAAGCCGTACGTACTAAGTTTCTCAAATTATATAGCTCGTTTGACCAGCAATTGCAAGAGTAATTTCCAACGATGAAACTTTCACTGCTGCCGCTCATTTCACTTTTCTCCCTCAAATCTCTTCCAAGAACTTAAATTGATGGTTCCAATGAGTTTTCCTAGCTCACCTGAAGCTATCGCTGGAATCTCATTGAAAAATTCCACCGAAAAGTCATCTTGTTGGAAAAGATGTAAATTATATTAAAATAAAGACATGGTAGAAGGATATCATCTATACATATTTTATTTTTGAAATAAATATTATAAATGACCATGAAAAATTATTCATAATAATTAATTTTATTTTACAAGAAGTTACATATTTTTAAAAACTATGCATCACTCATGTAAATAAACATTATAAAGAATAATATTATAGAAGTAATTACATCAGTATATAAATGGTTTGATATAGTTTATTCTATTGAAAAGATGGTCAAAGGTGCTCTTTAGAAGTCATAAGAATTTAAAATTAAAATTAATCGATACATAATATTGGCTCATATAAATATGAATTATGTAGAGTGAGAAATTCCTATTTTAGATATGGTAATAAATTTTCACATAAAAAAATCAAATAATCCTAATTAGGATTTAAATTTGTTGAGAAACAATAATCTTTTGTCAAAAACTCCGCGGATATTAAGAAGCTGTTGGTTGTGAGAAATCATTCACTCCTTCCCTCCCTTCCCACTTACTAACTGCGGCAATTCTATCTTTAGTGGTAGAAACATACTCCCACACCCAATGTTTTAGTGACAATAGATCTCCATCCCTTTATAATGTGTTGTCTATCAATACGGAGGATAAAGACTGAGATCATCTCGGCCAATTCCATCAACTCCATCAACCACAAGATGAGTGGGAAAAATGAACATTCTGGTGTCTCATCCGGGAAGCAAGCAAGAAATGATGATAGCAAGGGTAGCGGTAGTCGTAACAAGGAACCAAGCCACGACACCATTACTACCCATAAGCCCCGTGAGATAAAAGAAGGGGAGACATATGATAAAAGTAGGAGTGGCTATAGCTTAGGGTTTCCTCCACCGATATCGACAATTGGGAAGGCGGGGAGGCCTAAAGTGCAACTCAAGTCATTCAGGGATGATGGGAGGCTTGTGTTTAAAATGGTTAAAGTTCCGAAGCAGCAATTCTTGCAGGCTACAAGGGAGAATGGAAGATTGATGCTCCACTTGGTCGATGATGATGAAACGCAAGAGGGTAGTTCTATAAGTGCAGAGGAGGAGACTAATCTAACTGGAAAAGAAGATAACTAAGAGAGCAACTTCAGATATCATAGAAATTTTTTACTTTTAAGTAATTTCCTCCTGATGATTTAGGCAATCAATAAATATTGATCATTAATAGTGTTTACTATTAATCATGTAACTTTGTCTTCACATCAGTAATGTCATTTGTTTGTCAATATTGATCATTTAAGAGTATTTACCATTAATCATACTACTTTGCCTTCACATTAATAATGTCAATTGTTTATCATCTTTATTGAGTATACTATTACGATTAGTGGGGTTTAGCAGCATGTGAACCTTGCTCAATCATGCATTTTAAGTAAATTGTATTATATCTCAAAATAATACTCTTATATATCAATTTTATTTATGTATATAAATATATATATTCTACATACCTCATTTTTATCTAAAGTTCGCCGAAAAGTTCACTGGAGACCTGCCGGAGACTTGCTAGGCAGTTCACTGGAACCCTCACCAAAGAAGTTCTCCAATCAGCAGCAATATTAGTACCAATCGAAAGCTGTTTTCATCAAAAATCATATTTGTCCCAATTGTTAGAGCTCACATGTGCCTAATTTTACTCAAAAAGATAACTTATGTGAAACTCTTAAGTTTGGATTTTAACTCGCCGGCAACTAACGACAGCCAATTTCTCTCAACCCAAGTACCAGTAGATAGCTCTCGTCGAGGAGAAGCCATAAGTACTAAGTTTCTCAAATTATATAGCTCGTATGACCAGCAATCGCAAGAATAATCTCCAACGATGAAACTTTCACTACTACCACTCACTTCACATTTCTCCCTCATATCTCTTCCAGGAACTTAAATTAATGGTTCCAATGATTTTCCTAGCTCACCTGAAGCTATCGCTGGAATCTCATTGAAAAATTACACCGAAAAGTCATCTTGTCTAAAATGAGGTAAATTATATTGAAATAAATGCATGGTAGAAGGATATCATTTGTACATATCTCATTTTTATAATAAATATTGTAAATGACCATGAAAAATTGTTCATAATAATTAATTTTATTTTACAAAAAGTTACAAATTTTTAAAAACTATGTATCACTCTTGTAAATAAAAATTATAAAGAATAATATTATAGAAGTAAACCATAACTACATCGGTTTCTATATATTGTTTGAAATAGTTTATTCTAATAAAAAGATGGTCAAAGGTACTTTTTAGAAGTTATAAGAATTTATAATTAAAATTAATTGATACATAATAATGGCTCATACAAATATGAATTATGTAGAGTGAGAAATACCTATTTTAGATATGATACTAAATTTTTACATAAAAATATCAAATAATCCTAATTAGGATTTAAATTTGTTGAGAAACAATTAGTTGATCATCAATCCATACAGTGGGTTTAAGGTACCTAGACCACATATCATGCTCATCGACTTGACCATTTATATAGCAAAACCATAATTTTTAAAATTAATCTGGTGTGAAAACACATCGACGAATTCTTCATCAACATCATATAAATAGAATGCCGCCATGGATAATTATTTATTCTTCAAAATTGGATATTTTAGCATTAAAAGGATATTGAGATCTACCTACTCGTCATGAATACGTTTAAAGCAAAAGTCTTGATTCTTAATGCTTATTTGGAGTCAAAAACAAATCTCCCTCATTTGCCCATAAATTTTGCCTTTGTAGATCATTAGTTCTCCCTCATTCATGGAAGAAAAGGTCAAATTCTTTTAGTTTATTTGGAGTGTAAAAATCATGCTACTAGACTAAACACCCCGATGGAAATGAAAATGACATCTACGGCAAAGAAAAAAGGGAGTTGTGAGAATTAAAATCAGAACCTCTCACACCCTAAGAGAGAATCATACTACTAGACCAAACAATCTCTAATATATACAATCATCATCTAAATTCTATGATCACTTAGTAAATAGTACAATCATCATTTAAATATAGACACTAAAATACATTTCACCAGAAAGATTAACTAGTAGATAAAAAATACAATGCGATTCTCCAACAAAGATTAAACATCAAAATGATGTGGAGGAGAAGTAACAAATGGGGAGTTAGACACTTATAAGAATTAAACTCCCGACCTCTTATACCCTAAGCGAGAATCATACCACAATACCAAACATCTTCTTATCTATTTAGTCATCATAAGTATTCTTTATAATACAATATCTATATATCATAATACAACCCTTTCCCGACATGAGCATCATCAGTTAGAAGTTGCAGGACGAGTTGACGAACCTATGAACAAAATTCAGCTGCCACGATGGTCTGCACACAGCATCGTTAGTCAACTAGCACATACCGGATCCAAAAGTCGTATTCCGGCACAAGGAATGCAGAGCCCTTGAAAATTTCATCTGAGACATGAACCAGTACTTCATGGCAACCATTTTCGGCGAAGCAGATAAGGATCCAACTGCATTCGCCTTCCTCGACGATGATGCCAAACAATGGTGGTGCATGAGGTGCAATGCCCCTAGCTAGGACAAGTGCATTGGGCCAGAGGACTAATGCATCATGCTCCCCGTTCCCCGACAGAGTTCCAATCGCTCTTTGGGCGCAACTGCTACCGCAAGTTCATCGGAGGTTATTTCAAAATCATAGCGCCACTTACGGACCTCTTGGAGGACCAAAGGTGGGAATAAACTGAGGTGTGTGAGTTTACCTAACAGTAGCTGAAGGTATGCATGATGTACAAGCCCATGCTGACCCTTTTCGATTTCAGCAAGGCATTTGAGATCATCACTGATCCATCTGATTGAGCTCTTGGTAGCATATTGATGCAAGACGGCCACCCGTTGACGTGCGTGAGCTGCAAGCTTAATGGCATGGAGTAGCGCTATAATGCACACGAGAAGGAGATGCTAGCCATGGTGCACTATCTCCAGGTTTGGCATATCTATCTCCTCGATAGCAGATTCTTGGTGTGCACGAAAACATCGTCGACACCTACTTCCTGGCATAAACCAAGTTGTCAGTCAAGCAGGCTCGGCAAGCCCATCTATCATGAGCCGACCCACTATCGGATATGGCAACCGCATAAGAGTTAAGAAACTCAAACAAGGTTTATAAATTTTACTCTATTTTTTTCACAATGGCTACACATGTATAACTCATGATATTTAAAACATCAAGATAACAACGGATATTAATTGTCCCATTACATCATTTAACTAACACAGTCCATCTTATAATAATTGAGTCTCAATAGTCTATCCTCCATCAATAAGCTTCTAGTGTTTTTGCATCAGCTCCAAATCTACCCCGATCCTCTATCTGTCACCTGAGTGTTGCAGCCCAGTGGCTACAAATAGGAGAAACTCCCAAGCAAAGTAATAGGCAAATATAATATCATGTCCTGAAGTATTGGCAATGTAACTAAGCATATCAATAGAACCTTGCATATAAAACAACTAGGAAATAAGCATACATAACATAGTAGATATTCTAAACATTTGTCTTGTATGACTAAGTTCATATAAGTACACTCCTACGGGCTACCATTTTATACTTAAGTAGATCCTGATCAAGGATCATTCCTAAGCCCATCAGTGTCAATCTATGTCTCTCCCTAGGCTCGCTAAACTGATGTTAGCAGAGAAGATGGGTGACCGTCATTCCTTCTCCATCTGGTCTTATTAGCCGTATACCCATGCTGCACTCTAAGACCGTCATATCGTGCATCTAATATAGACCCTGTGATACGATAAACCATGTAGCGCTACACTTCTGCCCCTCGATAGGATCACTATGGTTAAGTTACATTCTCAGCACGACCATTGGAATCGACACATATAATCTCCCCCCATGGTTTAGACTGCTCACAGGGCTGCATACCTAAATGAAGCATGTACTGTGCTGACAAATCTTCTGTCCTAGGCCTAACAAAATCGATTCCCCTTTCCCCACTCCCTAACCTTCAGTGATACCCTAGGTAGAGAGTCTCGGTGTACGGCAGAGACTGCTCCTTCTTCGGCTCCATCTATGCTACAAGTTAGGTTGGGAATACCTCCCACTACCCATTGTAGGACAATCACAGTGGTACCCACCACCGTGAGGGAATTACAATGTATGTAGGACCTATATGTTTCTCCTAGATTTTGATGTCACTAGGGTTTATGTGGTCCTCATCTAGGTGTTTTCAAGACTAAGTTATCCTCAGTTGATGTGTCGACTATTTAACTAGTCTGTCACCTAAGTTATATGTCCGGTGTTCTATTTTCTTATTTTTCGAACCTCCCATATATATATCTAATATGCATAGTTGAGTTTGTAATATGTAAAAAATCACCAAGAGTCATATCATATAACAGCATACAATTATAAAGAAATAATGTATAATGTTATCAAGACAGTATTATAGTTTCACAACTACCCACTTGAGTTCCAATTGTAGCAGGCCATGATTGAAAACCTTAACAACTCTTGAGCCTCTTTTGGTTTTTCCACAGTAGACAAATTCATGATTTAATTGTATTTTAACACCATCGATACAGGATGATTTACCTAGAATCATGAAACACCTAGGCGCAATACTGCTCATTTCATGTCATTTACTTTCCCTCCCTTTTTCCTACTGGTTTTTCTTTATCATGATACACAACAAAAAGTGACAAAATAGGAGAAAAATAAGATGAAAAGAAAAGGTTCAACAAGAGAAAGAGAGTTCATAGTAGTGCACTAAACAATTCATGCAACTAATCAAAGAATATAAATCAAGCAAATGTAAAAGGGAGTGGGCCGATGGTTTTCAACCTCCAAGATAGCATGGTAACACGCCTTCTTGAGCAAGCAAATTCCTATTTATTTTATTAGGCAGTTGAGGCAAACAAAACTAATTAAACCTTTTTCTAATTCTCAGCAGCAAGTTTGTTTGTTTGTTTGTTTTATTTTTTTATTTATTAGTACTATACGTCATGTATCCAAGTCTAATACACTTTCATCCATTGAGTTAAACTATCTTTTCAGCTGTTTAACTCCTCGGCCAAATAGGCAGTGCCCATTTCGTCATTTCCCAGTAGGCATATATCAGCAACAATAAGGCAACAACACAAGAAGCTACAATCTAAACCATATATATATCACAACCTCAGCAGAAAGAACCCCTATTCCCTTCCCTTAACCAGGTATCAAGGGTTCCCTCAAGTATAATTTAAAACAACAAGAGTATGCAGAGTGATGAATTCAGTTTACAACTTTTACTAATAGCATTTACAACATATTAACAATTTTTAAATCAGTAGCTAACAACAAAATTCAAAACAAACCCCCAGCCATAGAAAATCTTACCCCCAAACTCTCATTAGAAATGACTTGGAAACATTCAATTTTGGCATAATACAAATCAATTTTTAAACATTAACTTGTCTCCGCTGTCCTATCCTACTACCCTACTCTTACAAGCATTCAGTTTACAAAAGGAAGGGAAAGGAAAGAGAGAAAAGAGGGGAAAGAAAATGTTGTTCTTCGCAGCAAGCAAAGGAAAAGAAAAGAAAGCAAAGTTCAGAAATTTCACCACTGTAGTAAACTCTAAAATTTCTATAAGAGAAAGAAAAACACCCTTTAACTTCGACTCTGTTTCAAGTCAAAACAAAACATTAACACAACAGTCCATCAAGTGACGTGAAGCACCGATCGAAATGGCAAGTCAAAATCTAAATATTTATAAACTGCAACTTACTGCGATTATTTGTCTCTAAACCATAGATTTATGAAAACTATAACCTCCTTGTTGTCTAAACAAAATTTACATAGTATCACAAAATGGCCTGTGAAAAAGCCACATGAGAGCAAGAATTCAATCTCATATCATGCATTAAGGCTTACAATGAAACCTCATAGGAAACATGGATGAAAAATACAATTTTGTAACTCAAAAATATGATGCACCTCATGGGAAACATGGATGAAAAATACAATTTTATAACTCAAAACTATGATGCCCCATCACTGCAAAAGCGACCATTTAGATGACAACTAGTTTCCTTTAAAAAATATAGAAGTGAGCCCTAGCAAACACTTCATGATATGCACACGCCTCAACTTAAGATGCGTGCAAGCAAGTTGGTCCCGATCTTTCGTCGTAGGAGAAATCCTTAAGATAGGGGGAGTCGTGACTTTGACGAAGGGGAGGCTAACCACGATCAAGGAACGCGACCAGCAACCTCGCAATCGCTAAACCACTCCTCAGTTGGTTATCAACCGTGTCAAACACGACTGACCTGTTCACGAAGAACGATACGAACAATTCAAGAGAATTGAAAGAGCAATAGCGGAAGGATCATTCAAAAAGTGATTAAGAAAGTGGACTTCAAGTTTGTAGCAAAAACATTATAAAAGTGGTGGCTAAAGCAAAAATCAAAGTCCCTCTTCAATAGTGCACGTCCCACCAAATATATAGACAAAATATGACACGTTTTTCCATATTTTGTTTCACTAAAATAAGAAAAATAAATATATAAATATCCTCCTTTTGTTAGCTACGAAATTTGAAAAAATAAATCCCTTCATGAAGATTTGAATATATATTTGAGGAAGATTTGATCTTGAATAAATCTTCCTTGATTTTCTCTTGAATAAATCTTCTTCCTTGATTTGCTCTTCAATAAATATTTGATTCTTGAATAAATCTTCCTTCACTCATACACTTACATATGAGTAATTCATGCAACTTCCATATAAGTAATTCATCCATGTGTTTCCTTGCATATAGTGACAAGTAAACAATAATAATTAGGCAATATCATTTGTTCTGTAATTAAGTAATTAAATTGCCCAAGAAAAGAATTCACCTGTCGTCCTAAGCATCGTGCACGGGCTCGTGTCATTGGGCCTTCTATGGTAATTGAATCTTGCACGGGTGAACCAACGATGTTTTCATCACTTCATGTATTTATTTAAAGCAAAACACTGCAGGGGAGTACAAGGAGCACAAACTTTTGAAGAGTAAAGAAAAAAAATGATCTAATTATTCTTAGCAATGCTATATGGCACCAGAAACTCAATTCATTGTTATCTAACCATGTGATCCTCTCATGTGCTTTCCTAGTTCTATTATTTTATACTTAGTCCCATGCACGAAGGCTACAAAGCATGGGTCAAATGAGATGGAAACATCCAGTCATGGGCAGTGAAGCGACTTTCTTTTTCTAACAAGCTAATTGGATAATGCAATTTAGAGACTCTGGTTGAAGTGACCAATTGCTCACATTTTATCAAGATGTTTTCAGTAATGGAGGAAAAAGAAAGATAGATTATAGTACAAATAAATAATGATGCTTTATGAAGACAATGGCTGCATATATTACTTAGTGTTTAGATTCTAATGCTTGGCAGAAATGATTGACCTACTATAAGAATTCAATAGAAATCAAGTGCTCTACCTTAGAATGCTAGTAAAGATAGTTTTTCATGTGTAGTTTTTTGAATAAGTCCTTTATATAATTTTATAAAAAAATTTATAAAAGAATACAATATTACTCAATAATACTTGGTCAAAATTATAGGTTTAACAATTAGCTCTTTTAAGACTAAAATTTAAAAACTATCTAATCTACTCTATCTAAAGAATTTTAACTTTTAAATAAGAACTTATTTACTAAAACTCACTTCACAGATGATCTTATAATTCAACATAAGATCCCTAAATTTTTTTTTTGGAATTCATCCAAACATTATTCTCACCTATTTTCCCTTAAGTACTATTGACTAATTTGGCTAGAATTAGTCAAAACTCAAAAAATGTCCATTACGCTAAAAAACATACTAATGGACAATTTTCTCCACATCCGTAATTACTATCTTTAATTGATTTTTCTTAACCTCTTGAATATTCCTATAGCAAGAGCCTTAATTTGAACCTCATTATTTTTATCCTTATTTTTTCATAAAAATTTAGAGTTTTAAAATTAAAATGGAGATGATCTCTAGATTTCAGAAATGAAGTTTTTATTGAGATCTCCCTCATTAACCCATAAAGTTGCACTTGGGTATAAATAATTATCACAAATCAACTTAAATCAAATCATCTCATTATTCTGACCGTGAGCACTATTGATTAAAGTTAAACTTGGGTATAAATAATTATCATAAATCTATCTTATTAGTATCAGATTACACTTTTGATCTTAGGACCACCATGCTTCCGCTGTGCCACTCTTATTTTATATTTCAAATTTTATCAAAATCATTATTTCAAATAAAATAGAATGCCTGGTGAAAGGAGGTGATTACTTTGTGTTATACTTGGTGTGAGGAAAAAGATAAGGACAATGACTTTGGTTGACTCAGGTCAACTTAATTGAACTCACCACCTGACCATAATTGAAAACGAACTCGGGTTAACTCAATGAAATTGAACCAAAAAGATAAGGATGATGACTTTGTCTGATTGCTTGGAGTTATCATTCATCGATAGGTTTTAATTCAGTTCAATCATTTGACCAACGCAATGACACCCAACATACAATCCATTTATACCACTGGATTCTAAATTCAAAATCCTATATGATTGTATTGATTTCATATCAATACTTTATATCTAAAATTTCATGTGTAGTTTCTCAAATAAGTCATTTATATAACTTTACTGATAGGTTTTAATTCAGTTCAATCATTTGACCAACGTAATGACACCCAACATACAATCCATTTGTACCTCTGGATTCTAAATTCAAAATTCTATATGATTTTATAGATTTCATATCAATATTTTATATCTAAAATTTCATGTGTAATTTCTCAAATAAGTCCTTTATATAACTTTACTGATAAACCTATAAAATAATATAATATTACACAATTACTCTTAATCAAAATTATAAGTTTCACAATTACATATTTTAAGACTAAAATTTAAAAACTATCTAATCTACTATGTCCAAAGAATTTTAACTTTTAAACAATAACTAATTTACTAAAGCTCACTTAAGAGATCTTATAATTCCACCTAAGACCCCCAAAAATTTTCTTCAGAGTTCATCCAAAAAGTTTACCGATGGTAAGGTTTCATTGACGATCATCACCATATCCTAAATCAATTCACCTCATCATTTTGACACTATTTTCCTCAAGCACTATTGACTAATTTTCTCCACATCGATTGGCAATCATTATTGATTACCATCACTAATTGATTCCTCTCAACTTCCTGAATATTTCTACAGCAAAAACCTTAATTCTTAAAATATATTTGAAGTAAAAACTCATTGATGAACTCTTTACCAACATCACTTAAGCGAACATCATCATTTCATCCACATTTTTCCATAAAAATTATGTATTTTTAAATTAAAATGGAGATGATGTCGAGATCTGACCATGATGAAAGTTTTATCATCTAGTGCACTATATTTTGATAAGAGGAAAGTTCAAAATCATCATGCTCGTCATCGTGAGCATTCATATAGAAAAAGCACAATTCTTAAAGCCTCTTTGGTATTAAACTTATCGAGTAATTGTCCACCGACATCATTGAAGCAAAACATCTCAATGGATAATTATTTCTCCTTGATTTTTCCTTCAAAATCGGATATTTTAGTATCAATATATAATGCATTCCTCTGGTTAGAATAATTGGAGTCTATACGGGAGGATCATATGGTCCAAGACTCATTAAGTTCTAAAAAATATGTAGTTGGAGTGAAAACTCTAAATATCACTTGAGAAAACACCTCCAAATTATTATTTCTCCCTCATTAGCGTGTATGAGTTAACTCACACAAGACTAATTATAATATTTCAAAGAATAAAATATTAACATAAAAACCTGTAGATATTTTTCACGATTACAACCTGATACTAGTAGTTTAGATTACCTAATACAGTCTGACTAAATCATGAACTAGATAAATCATGTCATGTCAAACTAATGTTCTTCTCTCCATGTATCACTCCCCATGAATCTACATAACATCCGAGTAGCGCTAAGCCTTGCAGCCTAGTGGCTACGGAAAGAGTAGTCCCTAGCAATTGTAAGGGGGACATTGACATACATGGAATTAATTAAAACAAGACTGTCATGACAGGAATATGCTGTAAGAAATAAATCAATCATACGTGAAGTCTTTCAAATCATATTTTGTGTGAGATACCATCATCCATTGTATTTTACATTTTCATATTCTCTAGGGCCGCCAACCTATGCTTAGGATATGCCCGAGCCGGGGACTATACATAAACCCGTCAGTGTCCTTCTAAGTCTCTGCCTGATGCTCCACTTGGTCGATGATGATGAAATGCAAGAGGGTAGTTCTATAAGTGCAGAGGAGGAGACTAATCTAACTGGAAAAGAAGATAGCTAAGAGAGTAACTTCAGATATCATGGAAATTTTTTGATTCTAAGTTATTTCCCCCTGATGATTTAGGCAGTCAATAAATATTTGATCGTTAATAGTGTTTGCTATTAATCATACAACTTTGCCTTCACATCAGTAATGTCATTTGTTTGTCAGTATTGATCATTTAAGAGTATTTACCATTAATCATACAACTTTACCTTCACATTAATAATGTCAATTGTTTATCATCTTTATTGAGTATACTATTACGATTAGTGGTGTTTTAGCAGTGTGTGAACCTTGCTCAATCATCCATCTTAAGTAAATTATATTATATCTCAAAAGTTTATTATCTTCTACTTCACATATTTTGATTATTTATGTATATAAATATATATACTCTACATACCAAAATATTTAATATTTAGGTTCGTAATATAATTTGATCTATCCTTTACGTATCTACACTCATGATCACTTTCGAATGCAAGAAGTTAAATATTTTAAAAAACTATTTATTACTCTTTTAAATAAAGTAACTACAGCGTTACATATGTGGTTTGATATAGTTTATATCTAATGAAAAGGTAGTTGTTGGTACTTTTAAGAAGTCATAAGAATTTTAAATTAAAATTAATTGATATATAATAATGGCTGATATACATCCATATTTTAGATATTGGAATAATTTTTCTCATAAAAAATCAAATAATCCTAATTATGATTTTAATTTTTTGAGAAATAATTAAATTTTGTCAAAAACTCGGGCCGAATAATATTTGTTAAAATGAACAAAGGGATAGAAGAATGTAAACCCCGAAAAACTTTTCTTAAATAACAAAAATAATAAATAATAAGAATACATTTGTTGAATGATAGATGAAGAAATGGCTAGGAGAAAAAGCAAAGAAAATGAGGACAAGACACGTCAAAAGAAAACTGAAATTAGACCTCCAAAGAAAGATATCATATTAGTAGGCTATTCTTTAATATTAGGAATAATTCTTTTAATCAAGGTATCATCTCCCTTTTATTTATATTACTTTAGTTATAGTATTACTATAGATATTCTAGGCTTTTCTTATGTCTAAGGGTATGTTTTTCTAATTACCTTATTTTTACTTTTTTAATTATATTGCAAATGTTAATATTAGATAGGATCTTTCCTGATTAAGTTTCTATTTTTTCATCTCGAAGAAGTTTATCCATTGTTTTACAAAAATTTGAAAGAGTGGATAAAAAGAATATATAAAATACATAAATAACTATATAGTTGAAAGAGAGTGGAAGAAAATAAATATAAAATAAATAATGTATATGTATAAATCTCTCCTACTTCCACCTCCATACCTCTCCCATTATCACTTATCAATTCAACAAACACCAGTATGAATCTGTCGACGTTTAATGGCCAACAGGAGGGGAGACTGAACTTTTGGGCAGCAACGAGCATTTTGATTTCTCCTTTGATACCGTAGTATTTTGTCATAAACAAAAGAGTACTAGCTTAGTTATGTGGAAGAATTTTGATTTGAAAGGATCAAACTTTGTAGTTGAGGTTTTCAAAAAGTTTGAAAGGATATTAGATGGAAATGGTGTAAGAGGATACAAAGTTTGTTAACTTGGTTCAAGTGGTAGTATAGAGGTTTAAATCTGAGTTTCCCAGTAGTTTCTATACATTAAATCTCTGCTGAATTGGATAACTCAGTGGGTAATTCAAAATATCAGAAAGGGATATACAATATAAGGTTATATTTCTGAATTTTGATCAAGTTATCCATATAGGGAGGAACGGTAACATTCCCTTTTTTTATTTAGTTAACTCCTGTTCTTTGAGTAAGTTCTAAAAAAATCTCATTTTTTTTTAGAGTAAGGTGATGGAGTAGATGGTGGTTGATGTTAGAGCATAGGTTAAACAACAGAGAAAGAGATAATAGTCCGTTGAAGATTGAGAGTTGATTGAATCTTTTAAAAAAAATTCTAAAATGAAGTTGTATCAATTTGAATTTAGAATGGTTGCTATAAAAGTTTGTAGGATAATTCTGTTTAAGGGGGTATAGTATCGGTGAGGAGAAATAAGAGAATGGAAGTGTCAAGGTTTATAATGAAAGGCAAAAATCAACATTTTGTTTTTAGATAGTTCAAAATATCGTTTTGAAGAAGGTTGATGCTTAGAGTTATAATTTGTCACGTCCCAAACCTCCTTTGGGCATGTGGCAACTGCCGTATAAGCTGATCTTCTACACCACAACTTATACAATACTAGAAGTATCAAAAACCACTACAATTTCTTTGTTTAAACACAGCAGAAACATCAATAATTTTACATTTAATACTAACATTACAAAGTCAAATCTCTATCTAGATTTTAAAAGTAGTCATGTTCGTCACAACTATGTCCTTCCTCATCCTCTAGTCTATGACAAAATCTGTAACCTGTGCAATAGGGAAAATCATGCACATCTGAGTCGCGAAACTCAGTGAGGCTACAGAGAGAGCAGCCTAACAATGGGAATATGATATTGTACAAACTGACAAGAAAATATATCCACTAAATCACGCATCAAATTAATATATCAACTAGTACATAACGAGACTAATAAAATAGGATAGAGGTAACATGATCATGACAAGGCGTGACAACAAGGAATAATAAATATATTTATATTAATAACACTAAGTCGAAGTTATAATACTATCTTAACTAACAATCAAAAACTATCAATTCTACACCTAAGGTAGCCAACCTATGATTAAGGTAAATCCCTCGTCAGAGATTTCCCCAAACCCATCAATGTCTACTCTATATCTCTATCCTATGTGCCTGCACACTGACGTTGGCAGAAGGAGCTAGTCACCACGGCACCCCTTCTAAACTACATGAGTACCATACAGTGCTGTACTTCTACCCATGACAGGGTCACCACATGAAATTATAAACCACACCATCTTCAGCTTGACCTGCTGAGATATCTTGCATATGCTACCATTAAACTTGGACTGCTCAGGGACCCATATCATGAGCACGTTTGTGTCCTCAGGTTCCCTAGCCTTTGTAGCGCATTGAACGATATTGTTCCTACCACACCATCTACCTTGGAGTAACACAAATAAGTTGAGTTCTACACCGAAGTGAGATCCCGATTACACCAAAGTATCTGTGGCTAAGTCAACCGATCTTGTACATCTACTTTTGCTAGCACATGGCTCCTCACCATATGTTGGCACATAGCAGCCTAAGAACTTAATGTCATCTCCTAGGTTATTATAATCCTAAGATGTTCAAAGTTCTTAGTTATATATCACTTAAGACCACTCTAGATGTTAAGACAACATGAACCTAAAGTATCTCTAGTTTTGTCTCATATCATCATGTACTGTATTCTTGCTAAGTGTCACTATATCTCTAGCAACACATAAACATATTAAATAACAACATAACATAAGCATAAACATCGAGAGCATACACATGATAGAATCATATCTATATATTGACATGGCATACTTTCAAACTCATATTAATCACATGCTAATTAAATATGTAATAAAGCAGATATATAACTTATCAGCATGTACAATAAATAACAACGACGCTTAGGACTCATCACTGTAGTAGGCCAGAAATTTAAAACCATAAACCCTCACCTAAGTTTCAAAGCAATTTTTAGTAATAATCATAGCTTGGCTATTACTCTTAAAGAAAGCAAGCAAGCAATCAAGCAATCAACTCCTTACTTCAACACAAATCACAGCTTGGTCGTAATTTTTCAAGCAATAGCATAGCAACACAATATCTTAAAATAAAATAAATACAACCAAACAAACATACATAAATAACACAGCCTAACAAATCTTCCTAACTACCCTTACTACTCACAACCTGACACCAATTATTATTTAATCCATTTTTTAATCAACCAAATAAATTAGCAATTTAAATAAACACAACAACCACAATCAACCAACAAATCAACCCTCAAAACACCTATAAAATATATTACATTTAAATTATACTATAAGACTATAATTTAAATTTCTATTTTTACAATTAAATTATACTACCAATTTTGATCACACTACACCACTTTAATTAATTCTTCAAATAATTTTAATAATTCGGTGAAAAATCTAATTACACCAAATAAATGTATAACACCCCAAATTATTTAATTTAGCAAAAATCTAAATAACCTAATTATCCAAATTTATACCAACATAAATTTAAAAATTTTGTAAAAATCCTAATTAAATTATTTTAATTCCATTTAATACAAATTAACTAACAAACTATTCTTTTATGCATATGACACACAAATAATTCTTTAAACCCTAAGTTAACCCGCATCACCTTAATTAAATTAAAAACTCCACCTTAACATTTCGGAAAAATTCTAATTAAACCACAAAATTTATATTGATTCATAACAAAGCATCACAAATTATTTTATATTTTTCTGACAAAGATAATGAACTCAAAACCCTGAACTCAATTAAAAATTGTAAACCCCAAATTTTATTTAAAAAAAAAAATTTCAAGAGTAGAAGGGGTGGTATGAAAAAAAATAAAATAGCATAGTTAATAGTTGAAAGGAGTAGGGATAAATTTGGAAAGGTATGAATAAGTAAATAGAAGTACCTAGCAGGGGTAGAATACGTAAATTGGGTTGATTTGTAATTAAAAGGATCTAGTGGGGGTAAAGGAGGGATTTGGACAGTGCATGTGCCCCGCACGCGCTCCAAGCCCTAGATCGGGCGAAGCATGCGATGATGCCTAATTCCTCTTCTTCTCCTCCCCCTTTGATCCGCCACACCGACGCGACTGCAGCATGATCGGAGCCTCGCCCCTCTTCACAACCGCTGTGCCCGATCGGTCGCCGCAAAGTAGAGAGCTCAACGTTCACTGCTTCCTCTCCGTTGTGGGTGTGCCCGATCGGTCGCTGCAAAGTAGAGAGCTCGACATTCACTGCTTCCTCTCCGTTGTGGGAAGCCATCATGTCGCCGCCACCTCCTTTGCTCTAGGATCTCAAGCTTCCGGGTTCGGTTCTGCAGAGTTGAAAGGGGGGGACTCTGACCTCCACCTTGCCGAGACAGTCGTTCTCAGGTCACCGATGGGCGCTGCTGATGGGCGCTGCTATTCCTCCAAAATCTGTGGAATGCATGCATATGATTAATGCAATTAGATAGTATATTAATGCTGTGTTAATGCAATTAGATAGTATATTAATGCTGTGTGATTTACGGAGGAATTGATGATGTGCTATGATGATGTTATAGCCGTGTGTTTCATGGTTGATTTAATGATATTGTTTGCTGAGGTGAGCATGTATGTAATATAATAATTATGTCTTAATGGGTAATTGAATCTAGGTCAACACTAAGGCATGATGATTAGCTTCCACTTAGCTAGTGATGATATGTTGTAAGTAAATGGAAGTAGAAAATGATTAATTTAGATTAGAAATATTGTGAAATGTTAATTGAGTTTTTAAGAAAATTGAGACCTGATTAGTTGGAGATTATGATTGAGGTTAATAAATTAAATGAGGTTGATCAATTAGGATTAGTTTGGATTAAGTAAATCTAGTTGAATAATTATTTAACTTAGGATGAGTTAGGTGAGCAAAATAGTAAAGATGGGGTATTTGGTATCTTGTAGATAAAATTAATGATAGATAATATTAAAGGTCATATCTAAAGGTAATGTTATTTGCAATAGGTAAATACCTCAAAATAATTATTTGACGTACAAGCTGATATACAGTTGGTTCTGAAGACCGTTCTACTTATCCAGGTGCGCCGGTTCACTACAATAGACTAATCTCAAGTTGACGAAACTTTAGGAGATAAATATTTTGCTGCTTAGAAATTAATATGTAATCATTTATGATTTATGCTTTGTATGTTAGAATAACCTATTTATATGATTAATATGATATGCTTGTTGTCTTACGTCTACGGTTATTTAAATATGTGCTAGATTATTCTCTTGCAAAAATATTTTACTGTTTAGAAATTAATATTTAATTATTTATGATTCATCCTTTATAGGTTATAATAGTCTATTTATATCATTAATGCGATATGTTGGTTGTCTTATTGCTACTGTTATTCAAATATATGCTAGGTTATTCTCTCGCTCATTATCTACTAGGTTGAGGTGATGAAAAGTAATAAAATATTACAGTTACTTCTAGAACCTATTATGTTACACTATAGTGTGACATATTTATAGACATCGACAAGCATCACTTATAGACATATGATATTAACATACTTACGTATGTAATTATTAACGATGCACCATCATGATCTCCTGAGTTACGGATACGAGCTTAAATGCTTATAAACCTATACCACCCAAAGAGATTGAAATCATCTTAGACATAAAGGATGAGAATAAGATATGAATTAGCTTATTGCTAGAGAACGTTGTGATGTATTCACTATACCTGCATGGTGCCGCTAAGTCGTCACCATGATAGTCCTAAGATGGCTAGGATGGATGAAACCAAACCAATGACCTAGCAAACATGTCGCCGAGGTTATAACATTCCGGCGATGGCTAGGATGCACGTCTCCTGGCAGGCATAGCTGCTTGTAAATTGGTACGGTGACTCCTTCCGCATGGCCTTGGACAGTGGATCTATGGACCTCACGGCTATTATTCCAGACGTTCCGATGAGTAGTCCAGATCCTGGGGTTTATTACCGGCTAGCCGTGGCCGATGCGTTTACATAGGTGCGGTGACCCTTGGTGTAGTACTACACGAGTTGCTCCATGGATTGTCTCGGGAAGACGCATGGAGTGACAGGTCGCTAGGTCGCGAAGATGAAGTGATTCGCCTAGTGGACCACCGGAGAGGGATTCACGATCACCCGACCTCTCTGCCAACATCAGTGTGACGGGCATAGGTAGAGACATAGCCAGTGGACACTGATGGGCTTATGGGAGCTCCCTGATCAGGAGATCCCCTAAGCATAGGTTGGCTGCCCAGATCACAATATTTAGACGAGATGATATTTTTAGTGACAATAATCTTTTGATATAAACATACTCCATGTTTATAGTTGAGCTACACACTTATACTACATGTTCTTCTTATAATGCTTCAAGTTTTATTTGTTGATATTACATGCTTTGTTTGATATTATTAAATGAGTTATGAACATGTTAGAATCTCCTCCTTTCTCTGCTTGAGTTATTCTATTGTGGTTAGAGCCATAAGTACTCCGCCGCTTGCGGCTGAGCACATGACGTTCAAATGTGTGCAGGTCTACTAGACGACCGGTCAGGATAGCTAATGGAGGCGAGATTATCGACGAACCTAGTTATTTACTAATTTTGTGATCATAGTATTGTAGTAGGTATATCGGGACTATGTTAGTAGAGTTTAGTTAGATGATTTAATTGTATCTTCCGCTGCATTATTAATGTATATGAATTATGTATATCATTAAATGCCTTGTATGGGTCCTTCAGGCTCATACGGCGGTTGCCACGTGCTCGGCAGATGGGTCGGGGCATAACAAAAATAATTCGAAAACAACACTTAAAATTTGATAAAAATTTTAAATAAATTCTTCAAAATCTAAAACTCACCAATGAAAACTCTTAGCAATGTTCAACCTGACCGAACTGATTGTAAAATTGCGAAAACCAGTGAGAACCACGTTGAATCGTAGCTGAACTGGCCACCACCCGAACCGGACCGGATCAAACCGGACCGACCCACGTGCTACGCACGCGCCGCGCGAGATCGCCCGCCTCTTCATCTCCGAGCGAACTCACCGCCGCTCCACCGCTACTTACCGCCCGTTCCATTGTTGCAACCTTGCCCGAACAACGCGCAGCACCTCGCCGCACCTTCCTCAACCCTCCGACTACCTCTTCTCGCCGGTAGGGCTCTCCCACGGCCCGCTGGTGCCCATTTTTCCCCTACTGCGGGTGAAATCGTCATTCCCAATTGCCCCCACGTCTTCCACGCTGCAGCCACTCCTCCAATTCGACTCTACTACTGGAGTCGAATTGCATCCAGGGACCTTGCCACAGAAGCAGGAAACGCTCGCCGCGCTCCTCATCGATGAAACCGACGGAAATAAGGGACTCCGCATGTTCGTCGCTTCCCACGCGACCTCAGCTCGCTGGAGCCGCCTCCAAGCCTCGCCAACCTCAGATACGATGCACACCTTTGGCTTCAAGCCTTCCTCATCGCAAACGTCGGCCGCCGGAGTGGATAAAGCTCCGCTGCGCCATCACCCTCGGAAAATAGAGCACTGCCTTGTTTTTCGAGGGTTTAGACCCTCTCACTCGCCCTCGCCTGCTTGGCTGCCGTACGTGCTGCGGGTGGGTTTTTAATTTCTTTTTTTATTTTTCTTCTTCTTCTTTTTCCTCCTTTTTTCTATTTCTTCTATATTTAATTAAATTAAAATTCTTTCTTCTTTTATATTTTATTTTCTACTTTTATTATTATTATTAATTTCAACTATTATTTTATTATTTTAATATATATATTTAAAGAAAATAAGGTTTACATAATTGGTTAACTATAGATCAAAGACAAAAGAATGGAATGGATATATTTTCTGCTATCAGTAGTGACATGGCAAGGCTCAAGTGGAAAGATGAATTAGTTTTCAACTAAAAGAATCAAAATTTCAACGTACTAAAATTTTAAGATCAGTGGATTTTGGAAGGTCAAAACTTCTTCCGCAGTGATCTGATTGAGGTGATATTTTTAGGGTGGATGTTTGTATTAGTGATGAGGGTATTCAAAATTTTATAGGATAACAGAATAGTAAAAGAGTTCAGAATGATCAAATCACAGAGATAAGGTAATTCAAGTGTTGAATCTGTCCAAACTTGTGAAACTCTGCTATAGTAACTGATACTTTTCAGCAGCTTTGATGTTAGCCTCTTTTCTTATTTTTATGGAAGTTGTGGTTGAGATTTTGAGGTAAAGATGGTATTACTAGGTGAGAAAGTATAGTACAAGTTCCAAACGGAGGGTAAGAGTTATAAGTTGGATACTTTCTTAGTTATACTTATAGAATTCAGAATTTGGGAATCCATGTTGGTTCATTCTTGATACTTTAGTTTGGTATAGCAGGCATCCTCATCTAGGATTTTGGCAGAAGGATCTTCGCTTAGCAACAGTGAAGGCATACAAGCATGTGAACAAGTGGTATTGTCAACCTCTCGATACAACATGCTGAAAAATGCTGAATTTTCAGCATTATGAGCTTACTAATTTAATTTAAAACTCTTAATCTATAGTTCAATAACTTGAGATTCTAGATTTGCTTTTGGAACCTTTCCTAAAAGAGTTGTGAGAAGACATCTAGAGGGTTTGAAAGATGGCAGAGATGAGGAAAAAGGGAAAAAGTCTCTTCCTTAAGTATTTCAAATATTAGGCAGCGTGCTATTTTGTGTATCAAAACTCAATTCTATCGGTAAGGATTAATTTCATGTGATATATTATAGATACTAAAATTTCCTAGATAGAAGGAAAGGAATGGCCTACATTCCTATAAATGGATAAGGAAGGGAAAGGAGTTATCTGTTACCAACAAGAGGGAATTCAATTACATTTAGGTGCAATGAATGGCACTTCTTTTAGAATGAGTTTGAGAGTGTTCAATAAAAAGTTGAACCAGAGTGAATTGATTTGGACCTGGACTGACTCAAACCAAATTGATCTAGGTCCAGACTGAACCCATACGAATGGATTTAAGTTTGAGTTGAACCCAAATAGATTAAACCGAATCAGATGTGAACGAAATAGAAATAAACTAAACCCAGATTGAGCCAGTTTAACTATTTGAACCTGAATTGAGTCAAATTAGATTGGATTTGGTCAAAATAGATTAATTTGGTTAATTAAAGCTAGATTTGACCAATTTTGACCAGATTGACTTGGATGAGGACTTGGTATGGGCTTGGGCTTCATGAGGAGAGTTGGACTAAGCAAATTGGACTAATTACATGATTGGGTGCAAAATAAGTGGATAGATTGGATCAACATTGCTATTATTTTCAGAAAATTCTAAATAAATTTTATTACACTAGAAATATTCTTCGACCGTAATCTACACTGCAATTAATATTTTTCAGCTTTTTTTGGATCAGTTTTAAAGCCTCGTCACACACTACAGGTGCGTATGCTCATCATAGTATGATTTATACAAACTAAGGTAAATCTTAATTAGATTTTATGGAAATTCTTGGATGTCTACTAATTAAATAAAGATTATGCTTTTAAAATACCAAAAAGCCAGATGCATGCTAGAGTTATATGCTTTATTTAGTTATTCAATATGCGAGTATACTTACTATTTTATATTTATCCAGCATTCTACATTACTCTTACCGTATCTTAATTAGAGTGACTTCCACCAGGCACTCTGGTATAGAGACATAGGTGTATGATACTAGCATCTCCTAGGAACATCACTGAATTAACCAAAGGGTGTCATTAATGCACCTAGAGAACATTGCGAACCACCTGCATTCGATTAGTGATGTTCACCCCTCCCGAGGATTCTGATAGCTTAGATACTCGGACTGGGGCCGAGAGATTGAACTAGTTAACTTTTGGGTCATATCAGACCAACACATGGAGTGGTTCCAACACATATTCCTATACACGCAGGCGTGTTGCCTCGGTGCCACAATGATTGTCCTTAGATGGCTAGCAGGGATAATCCTACTCGACTAGTAGATATGGGATCGAGACACCACAGCCCATCGTGCGGATGTGAGTTCGACTCGGTGAGCATAGATTGCTTTTGAGTTGGAGGGGTGATTCCCTTAAGCTTTGGATTATGAATCCGTAGACTACATGGCTAGCATCCTTGACGTCCTGCAGACGGTCGAATGAGTAGTCCGGATCCTAAGATTATTCTTATTTCAGCTAGCCGTGGCCGATGGTTCTTGTGTGATGGTGATACTGTCTGCTGATAGAGTCTAGTACTACACTGGAGTCATACCCTTATGGAGTCCGAGGAGGCTGTAAGGGCATGACGATTTTGCAAGGAGAGGCGTAGTCGGCGACTAGCGAGATGCGAGATAGGAGTCTTGGGTCACCCATCCTCTCTGCCAATATTAGTGCAGTGGGCATAGGAAGATACCTAGATGGTAACGGCACTGATGGGCTTAAGGACTTCATGGGCCTAGGCCAATCCTTAAGCATACATTGGCAGCATGAGACATGTGATAAAAATAGGGATCATATCGATGACTTGCTCTAGTTACACCAATATGAGGTACAACCTAGGTGATATTTAGTTACATACATGTACTTTGAACCTAGGTTGATATATGATAATTGTAATACCTAGAAAGAAACTATTGTGTGATAACTAATCCCACAAAGACATCCTTGGACAATCCCTCTAGTCTTTGATTTAGTGATGTGGTTTCGAGCCGTAATTTCGCACTGGGCCGTAAGGCGGAGCATACCGCATTCAATGTGCATGCAGGTATAGCAGTGACGGTCAAGATTATGAAAGAGGATTTCATCAGCAGAGGTTGGTTATCAAATGCATCTTATTTTATTTATTAATTTCAGAGTATAGTGTATCATAGACTGATATCAGGACTATACTAGGAGACTATTTTATTTAATTATTTATATAACTAGTTGCTTGTGTTGCAGGGATAGGATCCTGTTACGCCTCCCTTCGGTTAGTGAGCTCATGCGGTGGTTACTACGTGCTCGATAGGTGGTTCAAGGCGTAACAATATATATAGGTATACAAGAATAGAATAGAAATATATATATATATATATATATATATATATATAAGTACTAAAAAAAGTTTAGTTCTCAAAAATTAACAGAGAGAGTCGAGAGATGGCAAATATGTTAGTTTTTCTCTCATTCGATCATCCAGTATTTCCTGCAAATTAGAATCAAAATTGGGATAGGTGTATACGACTGAAATTCCTAAATCTAACTCCCTAAATCTCCACCTCCACAACCTCCTGTTGCCAACGATTAAGGATGGCAAGCCTTTGGCTGAATCTATTCGATTGAGAGGAGAAAGCATCTGAGGAAATGGGCAATGCAGTAGCAAAGTGGAAGCTAATGATACCGATGATATGAATCCTAGTTAGAGATATAACAAATTTAAATAGTTAAGGTTAGTGCCAATTCCCTAAGTTACATACAAATCTAATTTTTGGGGTATGGGTAGTGATCGTCGCTATTTAAGATTTTGGGTATTGCATTGTATTAATTTTTATAAATTTCACTCTCATGTCTTTAATTCCGTTCGGGGATGAAATTATTTGAGGATAGTAAATGTGTTTGTATATATATTTTTCTTTTCATTTACTTGTGTGTGATGATTACTAATAAGTATTACTTAGAAATAGTACATTGTATTTAAAGGATTCGATTATAATAATAATAATAATAATAATTTGAATATATATTTAATAATCAAATTAATGCTTACTGCCACCTATTGTCACTTAGGATGATATTGACTTCACATTATTCTCTCCACAAGTTTATATATGTATATATATAAGTAGATAAATACCCTTTCTAGTTTTAACAAATATATACGTTATTGTAAATATAGAAACTTTGGGCATTAAATTCATTTTGTTTATTAGTATAATTAGTCATTGAAATTGCAGTTATTTTGTTAGAGTTTTGGGCATCATGTTGGAAAGAAAAGAATGACATGTTGAGAAACATTTTGTTCCACTTATTTTCTTAAATACTTTCTTTCTCAAGGTGATAAACAAATTTATCATGTCTTTCATTCAATGTGTCCTTGGTCATGTACTTGAGTAATATTAAACAATGAATACTGAAACACAAATTTCCATGATACCAAATAGGAAATAAGAAAAAGGGAGCAAATACTTGATTTTATTAATATTAACAATTTAAATATGCTTGCAAATTGATAGGGAAACGTTCTGCAATGACGATGATTAAACACGGTAGGGCCGTGGATCTATTAAATTGCAAACTCAAAAAGCTCAAGTACGTCGTTGTTTCAGCTAGTTTACAGTCGTTGTAGCAGAGCTTCCAAGTGGGCCATTGTTAATAAATTTTATATTGTCCGTAATGTATATTTAATTATTACTTTATTAAATATGTAAATGTTATCTTATTTCATATGCTTGTGTTCTCAGATTCTAAAAGTGCATGATACTAGGAAAAATATAGAACACAAAGAGGACATTATGAACTTGCTAGGTGACAAACAAACTAGTTAGGTGAGACAGTTATACGATATCCTAAACTAGTTAGAACACCTAGAGGCATGGACCTGAACTTCCTAGGGACATGAACTTCTAAAAATAATATAGTTCTATATAACACAATATTATTCTCATAAATGATGAGTACCATTTGTGTTAGTTTAATGATTGGTAGCGGAGGCATCACCAGACCCATCCTTTAGCATTTGGTGAGTACCAACAATGGGGTTCTTGCCAATGAACCAAATATCCCTATGGCATATATCCGAAACTAAAGAGCTGGGAGCCGGGGAGCTCAATTCAGTCGCTATACCTAAGGACTAAGGTGTCTGTTGACGCTGACATTTCCCAACTGAGTCCTGCAGGCTTGGGAGGTAGTCTGGACAGGTCAGGGCATGAGTATATATTAGTAGGTGACCCTGCTGTGAAGTAGAAGTGTAGTGCTGCATGGTGTCTCGTATTTAGCATTTATGGGAGACGTACGATGCGAAAGTATTAGAGCACGGTCTAGTAAATGGTTCGTGAGACTAGAAGGACAAGGAACCACAGTCACCCACCTCCCCTGCCAACATCAGTGCGACGGGCCTAAGTAGAGACTTATTCTGGCACTAATGGGTTTATGTTGGTCCCCCGCCACAGCTTACCTTAAGCATAGGTAGGCAGCCCTAGGAGATAGTTATTCAGACTGAAAACTTAGAAAAGTTTTCCTACATATTTAGACTTTTAGAATATATTTCTTTAATTATTCGTATGTTTTCTTAAAATTTTATTATGTAATATGCTCTTGATATAATTGCTGCTCGTTCGAACATATATTGTTAAACTATTCCTTTACATGGAGAAGTTTCTAGTGAATTTTTAAAACTCACAATTTATGTTTTATATTTTATTTAACCTCATATTAATTTTTATAAATTCATATGGCGGTTGCTACATTGCTGAACAAGCTGCAGACATGACATAGTATTTGTTATACTTTTTGGCTTCTTAACCTTCATTAACGAATTTTATGTTTTATATTTTATTTAACATCCTGATGATTTAGGCAATCAATAAATATTGATCATTAATAGTGTTTACTATTAATCATGCAACTTTGACTTCACAACAGTAATGTCATTTGTTTGTCAATATTGATCATTTAAGAGTATTTACCATTAATCATACAACTTTGCCTTCACATTAATAATGTCAATTGTTTATCATCTTTATTGAGTATACTATTACGATTAGTGGGGTTTAGCAGTGTGTGAACCTTGCTCAATCATGCATTTTAAGTAAATTGTATTATATCTCAAAATAATACTCTTAAATATAAATAAATTTTATTTATGTATATAAATATATATACTCTACATACCTCATTTTTATCTAACGTTTGCCGAAAAGTTCATTGGAGACCTGCCGGAGACTTGCTGGGCAGTTCGCTGGAACCCTCACCAATGAAGTTCTCCAATCAGCAGCAATATTGGTACCAATTGAAAGCTTTTTTCATCAAAAATCCAAAAATCATATTTGTCCCAATTGTTAGAGCTCACATGTGCCTAATTTTACTCAAAAAGATAATTTATGCGAAACTCCTAAGTTTGGATTTTTAACTCGCCGGCAACTAACGACAGCCAATTTCTCTCAACCCAAGTACCAGTAGATAGCTCTCGTCGAGGAGAAGCCATAGGTACTAAGTTTCTCAAATTATATAGCTCGTATGACCAGCAATCGCAAGAATAATCTCCAACGATGAAACTTTCACTACTGCCGCTCACTTCACATTTCTCCCTCATATCTCTTCCAAGAACTTAAATTGATGGTTCCAATGAGTTTTTCTAGCTCACCTGAAGCTATCGATGGAATCTCATTGAAAAATTCCACCGAAAACTCATATTCTAGGAAATGAGGTGAATTATATTGAAATAAATGCATGGTAGAATGATATCATTTGTACATATCTCATTTTTATAATAAATATTATAAATGACAATGAAAAATTGTTCATAATAATTAATTTTATTTTACAAGAAGTTACAAATTTTTAAAAACTATGTATCACTCATGTAAATAAAAATTATAAAGAATAATATTATAGAAGTAAACCATAACTACATCGGTTTCTATATATTGTTTGAAATAGTTTATTCTAATAAAAAGATGGTCAAAGGTACCTTTTAGAAGTTATAATAATTTATAATTAAAATTAATTGATACATAATAATGGCTCATACAAATATGAATTATGTAGAGTGAGAAATACCTATTTTAGATATGATACTAAATTTTTACATAAAAATATCAAATAATCCTAATTAGGATTTAAATTTATTGAGAAACAATGAGATGATCATCAATCCATACAGTGGGTTTGAGGTACCTCGACCACATATCATGCTCATCGACTTGACCATTTATATAGCAAAACCATAATTTTTAAAATTAATCTGGTGTGAAAACACATCGACGAATTCTTCATCAACATCATATAAATAGAATGCCGCTATGGATAATTATTTATTCTTCAAAATTGGATATTTTAGCATTAAAAGGATATTGAGATCTACCTACTCGTCATGAATATGTCTAAAGCAAAAGTCTTGATTCTTAATGCTTATTTGGAGTCAAAAACAAATCTCCCTCATTTACCCATAAATTTTGCCTTTGTAGATCATTAGTTCTCCCTCATTCATGGAAGAAAAGGTCAAATTCTTTTAGTTTGTTTGGAGTGTTTTGCCTTTGTAGATCATTAATTCTCCCTCATTCATGGAAGAAAAGGTCAAATTCTTTTAGTTTATTTGGAGTGAAAACTCTGAATGTCACTTGAGCAAAAGCAATAAAAATCATGCTACTAGACTAAACACCCCGATGGAAATGAAAATGACATCTACGGCAAAGAAAAAAGGGAGTTGTGAGAATTAAAATTAGAACCTCTCACACCCTAAGAGAGAATCATACTACTAGACCAAATAATCTCTAATATATACAATCATCATCCAAATTCTATGATCACTTAGTAAATAGTACAATCATCATTTAAATATAGACACTAAAATACATTTCACCAGCAAAGATTAACTAGTAGATAAAAAATACAACACCATTCTCCAACAAAGATTAAAACATCAAAATGATCTGGAGGAGAAGTAATAAATGGGGAGTTAAATGCTTATAAGAATTAAACTCCCGACCTCTTATACCCTAAACGAGAATCATACCACAATACCAAACATCTTCTTATCTATTTAATCATCATACGTATTCTTTATAATACAATATCTATATATCATAATACAATATCGGTTGGAGTTCTCCAGGTAGAGTTCGAGAAGCTCTATTCCATGACAGGCCAAACCTCCAATGAGGGCAAATGCATCATGCTCACCCTTTCCGGACATGAGCATCATCAGTTAGAAGTTGCAGGAGGAGCTGACGAACCTATGAACAAAATTCAGCTGCCATGATGGTCTGCACACAGCATTGTTAGTCAACTAGCACATACCGGATCCAAAAGTCGTATTCTGGCACAAAGAATGCAGAGCCCTTGAAAATTTCATCTGAGACATGAACCAGTACTTCATGGCAACCATTTTCGGTGAAGCAGACAATGATCCAACTGCAGTCGCCTTCCTCGACGATGATGCCAAACAATGGTGGTGCATGAGGTGCAATGCCCCTAGCTAGGACAAGTGCATTGGGCCAGAGGACTAATGCATCATGATCCCCGTTCCCCGACAGAGCTCCAATCGCTCTTTGGGCGCAATTGCTACCGCAAGTTCATCGGAGGTTATTTCAAAATCATAGCAACACTTACGGACCTCTCGGAGGACCAAAGGTGGGAATAAACTGAGGTGTGTGAGTTTACCAAACAGTAGCTGAAGGTATGCATGATGTACAAGCCCATGCTGACCCTTTCCGATTTCAGCAAGGCATTTGAGATCATCACTGATCCATCTGATTGAGCTCTTGGCAGCATATTGATGCAAGATAGCCACCCGTTGATGTGCGAGAGCTGCAAGCTTAATGGCATGGAGTAGCGCTATAATGCACACGAGAAGGAGATGCTAGCCATGGTGCACTATCTCAAGGTTTGGCATATCTATATCCTCGATAGCAGATTCTTGGTGTGCACGAAAACATTGTCGACACCTACTTCCTGGCATAAACCAAGTTGTCAGTCAAGCAGGCTCGAAGGCAAGCCCATCTATCATGAGCCGACCCACTATCGGATATGGCAACCGTATAAGAGTTAAGAAACTCAAACAAGGTTTATAAATTTTACTCTATATTTTTCACAATGGCTACACATGTATAACTCATGATATTTAAAACATCAAGATAACAACAGGTATTAATTATCCCATTACATCATTTAACTAACACAGTCCATCTTATAATAATTGAGTCTCAATAGTCTATCCTCCATCAATAAGCTTCTAGTGTTTTTGCATCAGCTCCAAATCTACCCCGATCCTCTATCTATCACCTGAGTGTTGCAGCCCAGTGGCTACAAATAGGAGAGACTCCCAAGCAAAGTAATAGGCAAATATAATATCATGTCCTGAAGTATTGGAAGTGTAACTAAGCATATCAATAGAACCTTGCATATAAAACAACTAGGAAATAAGCATGCATAACATAGTAGATATTCTAAACATTTGTTTTGTATGACTAAGTTCATATAAGTACACTCCTACAGGCTACCATTTTATGCTTAAGTAGATCCTGATCAAGGATCATTCCTTAGCCCATCAATGTCAATCTATGTCTCTCCCTCGGCTCGTTAAACTGATGTTAGCAGAGAAGACGGGTGACCGTCATTCCTTCTCCATCTGGTCTTATTAGCCGTATACCCATGCTGCACTCTAAGACCGTCATATCGTGCATCTCCTATAGACCCTGTGATACGATAAACCATGTAGCGCTACACTTCTGCTCCTCGATAGGATCACTATGGTTAAGTTAGGTTCTCAGCACGACCATTGGAATCGACACATATAATCTCCCCCCATGGTTTAGACTGCTCACAGGGCTACATACCTAAATGAAGCATGTACTATGTTGACAAATCTTCTGTCCTAGGCCTAACAAAATCGATTCCCCTTTCCCCACTCCCTAACATTTGGTGATACCCTAGGTAGAGAGTCTCGGTGTACGGCAGAGACTGCTCCTTCCTCGGCTCCATCTAAGCTACAAGTTAGGTTGGGAATACCTCCCACTACCCATTGTAGGACAATCACAGTGGTACCCACCACCGTGAGGGAATTACAATGTATGTAGGACCTATGTGTTTCTCCTAGATTTTGATGTCACTAGGGTTTATGTAGTCCTCATCTAAGCGTTTTCAAGACTAAGTTATCCTCAGTTGATGTGTCGACTATTTAACTAGTCTGTCACCTAAGTTATATATCCGGTGTTCTATTTTCTTATTTTTCTAACCTCTCATATATATATCTAATATGCATAGTTGAGTTTGTAATATGTAAAAAATCACCAAGAGTCATATCATATAACAGCATATAATTATAAAGAAATAAAGCATAATGTCAACATATCAAGACAATATTATAGTTTCATAGCCACCCACTTGGGCTCCAATTGTAGCAGGCCATGATTGAAAACCTTAACAACTCCTGAGCCACTTTAGGTTTTTCCACAGTAGACAAATTCATGATTTAATTGTATTTTAACACCATCGATACAGGATGATTTACCTAGAATCATGAAACACCTATGCGCAATACTGCTCCTTTCATGTCATTTACTTTCCCTCCCTCCCTTTTTCCTACTGGTTTTTCTTTATCATGATACACAACAGAAAAAGACAAAATAGGAGAAAAAGAAGATGAAAAGAAAAGGTTCGACAAGAGAAAGAGAGTTCACAGTAGTGCACTAAACAATTCATGCAACTAATCAATGAATATAAATCAAGCAAATGTAAAATGGAGTGGGCCGATGGTTTTCAACCTCCAAGATAGCATGGTAACATGCCTTCTTGAGCAAGCAAATTCCTATTTGTTTTATTAGGCAATTGAGGCAAACAAAACTAATTAAAACTTTTTCTAATTCTCAGCAGCAAGTTTGTTTGTTTGTTTGTTTTATTTTTTTATTTATTAGTACTATACGTTATGTATCCAAGTCTAATACACTTTCATCCATTGAGTTAAACTATCTTTTCAGCTGTTTAACTCCTCGGCCAAATAGGCAGTGCCTATTTCGTCATTTCCCAGTAGGCAAATATCAGCAACAATAAGGCAACAACACAAGAAGCTTCAATCTAAACCATATATATATCACAACCTCAGCAGAAAGAACCCCTATTCCCTTCCCTTAACCAGCTATCAAGGGTTCCCTCAAGTATAATTTAAAACAACAAGAGTATGCAGAGTGATGAATTCAGTTTACAACTTTTACTAATAGCATTTACAACATATTAACAATTTTTAAATCAGTAGCTAACAAAAAAATTCAAAACAAACCCCCAGCCATAGAAAATCTTACCCCCAAACTCTCATTAGAAATGACTTGGAAACATTCAATTTTGGCATAATACAAATCAATTTTTAAACATTAACTTGTCTCTGCTATCCTACTATCCTACTCTTACAAGTATTCAGTTTACAAAAGGAAGGGAAAGGAAAGAGAGAAAAGAGGGGAAAGAAAATATTGTTCTTCACAGCAAGCAAAGGAAAAGAAAAGAAAGCAAAGTTCGGAAATTTCACCACTGTAGTAAACTCTAAAATTTCTATAAGAGAAACAAAAACACCCTTTAACTTCGACTCTGTTTCAAGTCAAAACAAAACATTAACACAACAGTCCATCAAGTGACGCGAAGGACCGATCGAAATGGCAAGTCAAAATCTAAATATTTATAAACTGCAACTCACTGCGATCATTTGTCTCTAAACCACAGATTTATGAAAACTATAACCTCCTTGTTGTCTGAACAAAATTTACATAGTATCACAAAACGGCCTTTGAAAAAGCCACATGAGAGCAAGAATTCAATCTCATATCATGCATTAAGGCTTACAATGAAACCTCATAGGAAACATGGATGAAAAATACAATTTTGTAACTCAAAACTATGATGCACCTCATGGGAAACATGGATGAAAAATACAATTTTATAACTCAAAACTATGATGCCCCATCACTGCAAAAGCGACCATTTAGATGACAACTAGTTTCCTTTAAAACTCAGGAACAAAGGACAAATGCATTTAACCACTATGCCTCCCAATGTTTTCTTAGCCCACAGATTTCCACATGCTCTCTAGCACATGGATTAATCAATAAGTAAAACTTTTGTTTATCACCAATGCAAACACCACGAGATCCACCAACTCAATATGATCATCCCATTAAAGAATATACAGACATGTAAAACTGAGGAGATTAATCATGAGTTCATCTGTGCCTTCCAGATATTCCTATTTCCAACTTAGTTATCAGTATAACAAGATTTCAATTCCCCCAATTTATGCAAAACATTGAACTACTCTAAAGCATGCATGAATTTAATCATGTTTTAAAATTGATCGATGCAAGTATCCATTAAGATTTAATCACAATATCATGGGCAACAAAAAGGAAACAGGGGACATTGCATCAAATAAATTCCAAACTAGCAAACAAAATTCCAATTGAAGTGTGTTCTACCCATAAACCCCATTAGAATCAATTGCTGCATATTTACTAGTAGGGAAAAGAAACCTAGTTCTGTTTAGATGGATTCCGGTCAAAGTCCTCCGCCCATGCCTTCCAATTTCTCCACTTCGGTCTCCCCTTCTCGTCATCACCGTAGGTACTGAGGTCCACACTGACGATTGCCGGGGTTCTTCAAAAGAGTTGTCGGCGTCCACCCAACGAAGTTGGAGGGAGTTAGAATTGGGGATTACGGTTCTTCCTCACCCCCGCGGCTCCACCCCCTTTTGATTCCATGAGTCGCTCAAAAAGGCACAGTAAACCCCGACCATTACATAATATATATATATATATATATATATATATATTTATATATATATACGAATAGGTAAACGTATAACAAGATAATGCGTATAATATGATAAAACTAAGAGTCGGCTTTAGATGATGGGGGTAACAGTGGAAATTTACCTCCCACACCTTGCCCTTTTTATGCCATCATACGTGAGGGTTAAGGCTTGGTTCCTCTAAGCCACAAGACACCGTCACGTTGCTATTGTTGGACGACCTTGGGTTGGAAGCACAAGAACTCCGTCACGGTCGCCCTCTGAAAGCTCTTCGTAGGAGGGCATCGTTCCAAGTTGAACGGTGACGTGAGTGGCGCCAGTGAAATTTGCTCTTGATTAGTTTGACAGTTTATTCTATAATCCAGGTTCGTTATATTGAACCCTTGAGTAGGCATGTATACGAATATTTAAAAGTCCTATAGCTGTTCCATGTATGTCTTGTATTTACCTTATGAATATTTTGCTCTATGCATGTCTTAAAGTTATTATTACGTGCACATATGTTGCTGATGAAAATTGTTAAATTGTGCATGGTTCGAATCATGTTGTGTGTGAATTGCTAAGAAATTAAATGGCAAGCATGTGCTGAAGAAATATCAACATAGAGATACTCAATGTATTTAGTGACACATAGTCCCATATAGGACTAGGAAACACTTACACCGTAATCCCGCGCGTGTAGTGAATGGTCACTACCGCGATAGTCTGGTTTGGGAAGATGGGAGATGTAGTCATCCCGACGCTCATGCGACTGTTGGGTGACGAATTCTCTTCATACCCGTGGATAGTGGATCTGTTGACAACGGCAACCGTCCTAGATGCTCTGCAGGCATACTGACGATAGTCCAGATCCTAAGGTTTATTACGTGTGTAGGATTTCCGGTTAGCCGTAACCGGAGGATTTGTTGAATGGTGACCCTGTCTGTAGGGACAGTGTGTAGTACTACACAGGGATGTGTTGGTGTGCCTATAGGGAGGTTACACCAATGCATTAGTCTCGGTAGTGTGGGTCGGGTAAACGACTATCGAGGCTGGAAGAGAGGAATCCGTGGTTACTTGTCCTCTCTGCCAACATCAGTGTGATGGGCATAGGCAAAGACCTAGACAAGCACTAATAGGCTTAAGGGTAGTCTCCGGCCAGGGATTACTCTAGTAACGTATAGTTTTAACCAACTTGTAGACTGGGCCACCACCGCTGAGACACTGGAGCAAGAAGTAGAACAAGAGAAAAGTAACAAGAAGAAGAAACGACCCAATTCGCCCGATGATCTTGAAGGGTAGGCCCTAAGCGGATAGTAGTCCTAATAGCTGAAAATGATTAGGAGTTCAAAATTTTCCTTATTTCATTTAGATTTTTTTTTGTTCGAAATTGTTTTGCCTTACCTTGATGTAAACTCATTTACATTCAAAGAAATCAATTAAGTTACTTATGGTGGAGATTGTCCAAAGGAATCCCTTGAGCCATAACTAGCATAACCAAAGTCTTAGGACTTGATATGATAACGTTATATACAAGCAAAAATAAAATAAAATAAAATAAAAATTTAGGAGAATTTTTATAGTATTTTACCACAATCGATTGTCATGTAGATGGCGGGACAAGGACGAGGCAAAGGAAAGTCCACCAAAGCGTCAACAAGTCGGGTTGCAACTAGTACGTCGACACCGTTACTAGGGGAGTCCCAAGTTCAACCAAGTGATGCACCAGTGGTGGAACCTGCACAGAACCCAATACGACCTGCCTTGAGCCCCATCCAAGAACCCGCAACTTCAGAGGCTCCAGTGAATGCAGCCGCTGGTCCCTCTGTCGTACCTTCCCCAGCACCACCAGTGCCGATGTCACGGGACGATATGGCACGAAGCCTGGTAATGATGATGTCACAGTTAGTTAATGGGTACTTTGCTACACCTTTGGGACAAGGGACAGAGCCACTCATAGCACCTCCACCACCTACTGCAAACTCGGAAATACCAACAATGCCAACTGTTGGACCGATAGGTGTCACCTCTAACGCAGCCCCTTCCCCAATGGTAGCTACACCGGCAAGGACCCAGGGAGTTGCCGTGACACCCTCGGCCACCATACCTGCAGGAACAACCCATGCACCGTACCAAACACCACTTGGAGTTGACACTCCCGTAACCCCAAACTTAGGTGGGACTACATCAGTAGTTCGACAACTATCACAATGGGTTAAAGCTGCAAGACAATTAGGATGTGTCGAGTTCGCTGGATCCACGGATGCCCAAGAATCACGTGCATGGATCAACACTATTCGACGCATCACCAACGAAATGAGACTTGCTGATGAAGATAAGTTAAGTGTTGCTCTACACTTGCTTAGTGGTGATGCTAGGATTTGGGGGGAAGAACTTGAAGGGCGAAGTGATACCACCATCACTTGGACAAAATTCTTAAGGGAATTCAACTTGGAATTCTACACCCCAATGTAACACCACATGAAAAGATAAGAGTTCTTAAGTTGTACACAACATGGAAGGTCTGTAGCAGAATATGCAGCAAAATTTAACAGATTGGCGTCATTTGCACACGAGATGATCGTATCAGAGGATTTCCGCTGCAATAAATTCATCGAAGGGTTAGACTATGCCATCTATGCACGCTTGGCGGTATTAAAAGTAGAGGGTTATAAAGATACAGTGGAAGCTGCTATAAGAGTTGAAAGGGTGGTAATGGAATCCCGAGACAAGGGGAATGACTGCAAAAGAAAACGGTCAGGGTCTTTGGCAAACCGAACCACGCAAAGGGAAGGTGAGATGCCCAGGGCGCCATCAGTTGCTTCTACTACAGGGTTTAACAACCCTCGGCCAACAACAAATGTCACAACGGGTTACACTCGACCACAACCTATGGGGTTAGCACCGGTTCCAAACTTAAACAAATGTCGTCGTTGCTATAGGGTGCATACGGGGCCATGTCGGACTACTACTTGTTACCACTGCGGACAGGAGGGTCATGTTCGTCCAAATTATCCACAACGAGTGCCACCGGAAGCTTCTGAAGCATCAATAGCTCGGGGTAAGAATCAAGTACAAGTGCCAACTACACCAGCGGTGGCTGCGTCGACGGCAAGGAAAGTGCCAACTCCTAGGATTAGGCAACACTCCCAAGGACCTCAGGCGCGTTCACAAACATGATTTTTTGCTCTAGATAGTAGTCATGTGCAAGAAAATTCGGAGGTGTTCAAAGATGACACATGGCAAGTAGAGGAGTTCTAAAAGGCGAACGGTCGGTAATGAGAATGCTAAAGAGTATTAATTAGTGACGGACACCAAGATTTGGAGAATAAGGTATTTAGCCAAAATCTAGGATTTTCTTTTCTAGCGATTATTATTTCTTAGCAAATTTACTTTGGGTGAAAGGGTTGAACTTTTCATGCATTAGCGACACTACTTTGAAAAAGTGAATTTGAAATTTTGTTTACTAGTTTTGTGCCACTTAATAAAGCGATGAAATATACTTATGTGTTGCTTCAATTTTGGAGGACCAAAAATGCTAAGTGCGGGAGAACTTGTAAACCCCGACCATTACATTATATATATATATATATATATATATATAGATAAATACGAATAGGTAAACGTATAACAAGATAATGCGTATAATATGATAAAACTAAGAGTCAGCTTTAGATGATGGGGGTAACAGTGGAAATTTACCTCCCACACCTTGCCCTTTTTATGCCATCATATGTGAGGGTTAAGGCTTGGTTCCTCTAAGCCGCAAGACACCGTCACGTTGCTGTTGTTGGACGACCTTGGGTTAGAAGCGCAAGAACTCCGTCACGGTCGCCAAATCAGTACATTATACCATTCTAATAAATGGTAAGAAAATGGTACCTTTTCAAGTAAAAAGATGATTAAGACAAGGTGACCCTCTATCACCTTATATCTTTGTTCTTGTGATGGAATACTTGAGTAGATGTATGAAGGAGCTAGGAAATAAGAAAAACCTTAAATATCATCCTAAATATGCAAAATTATCTATTACTCACCTTTGTTTTGCAGATGATTTACTTATGTTTTCTAGAGGAGATGAGAAATCTATCAAGCTCCTACATGAGGCATTTCTTAAATTCTCAAAGGCATCAGGTTTGAAAGCTAATGCACTTAAGAATAATATTTACTTTGGAGGAATACCTGCTGAAACAAAAGACAGAATATTACATATACTTAGCTATAGAGAGAGCTCTTAACCATTCAAGTATCTAGGAGTACCTTTGGCTCCTAAGAAACTAAAAATTCAGAATGTAATGTACTGCTTGACAAAATGATGGTTAGACTTAAAAGTTGGACTGCGAAGTTGCTAACATATGCAGGAAGAGTTCAACTTATAAAGTCAGTATTATTTGGAGTGCAAAGCTATTGGTCACAATTATTCATATTGCCCAAAAAAATAATCAAAATGATGGATGCAGTTTGCAGGACATTCTTATGGACAAGATCAGTTGAGACTAGTAAGAAGACCTTGGTAGTTTAGAATAAAGTTTGCACACCAAAGTCAGCCGGAAGACTTAACTTACTAACACTAGACTTATGGAATAAGGCAGCCATCTTCAAGCTCTTTTGGGATATGCAGATGAAGAAAGATAAATTATGGATCAAATGGGTACACACTTATTATATAAAAAATAAAAATATTCATACTATGACTCTACCCAAACTAACAAGCTGGATGTTGAAGAAAGTGATGATGAATAGAGAGGTATTACAATACCATCCCCGACTGGAAATAATACTAACTAGAAAAACCACAATTAGTGCAATTTACAATATATTGATGGGTACATTGCTAAAGAAAAATTGGACAAGTTTGATATGTGATTCTACAGCTAGACCTAGAGCTACCTTCATTCTATGGCTTGCTTTGTATGAAAAATTAATGACTGCAGATAAACTACTCAAGTAGGGCATGCAAATAGAAGGAGAATGTCAGCTATGTCTAACTGCAATAGAAACCTTAGAACATTTGCTGAATGAATGTAAATATAGCAAGACTATATGGAGTGATTTGTTGAAATGGAATGAAGAAGTTTTAAGACAAACTACATAGGAAACCACAATTAATATAGCTACTAGAATAGCTAAAAGGAGAACATTTCAAGGACAGCTTATGCAGGTGGTGATAGCAGAGTTTGTATATCACATTTGGAAAGAGAGAAACTGGAGATTATTTAAGCAACAAGTAAGAGATGAAGTGGTCCTTCTTCGACATATCAAGACAGTAATTTTTACTAGGCTGGATAAAGAAAAAATAAGAGAGTTTGCTGTCTTATGCTTAGCTTAGAATACTGGTTCTCTTTGAGATATTCATTTTTATTATATTTGCTTATTTATAACTTGTAGCACATGATATTGTAGTGATGCTCAAATACCCTTTCTAGAAGGTGAGTTGACATTACTATTGATGCTATCAAACAAGTTATAAGGAGCAAAATTTATAGAATGAGACTAACAAAATACTTTAGATATGCGGGGTATTGATACCCGTGCCTCTCACATGCTAAGCGAGCGCTCTTCCATCGAAGCTACATCCATAAATATCAATTAACTTAGTCCGAGATGGCCATATAGCTCGTATGCTATGCGGGCACTTTACCATCTAAGCTACAACCCTAAAATTCATTTTAAAGTCAAATTAAAAGAGCAATATTGTCCTAGCTAAGCTAAATCCCTAATATTCTTATCAAAATCTTATTAAAAGAGTGTTAATGTATCATCCGAGCAATATCCCTAAAACTTAACTGTCCCAGTTTTTATCAAATTCATATTAAAAGAGCATTACTAAAAATGAAATTCAAAGCCTAACTTATATTAGAGATGTAAATAGAATTATAAAGTTTAAATTTAGTTCGGAGATGTACGGTATCTATCCCCATACCCCTCGTATGCGATGTGAAACAAGCGATAACTATTCTCGCATGCTAAGCGAGTACTAAAATGAAAAGGCAAAGTTCAAAATGCTTTGAAGATGGAGGGTATCAATTCCCATGCATCTCGCATGCTAAGCGAGCACTCTACTATTTGAGCTACATCACTAAACCAGTTAGTTCAAGATATCTATATAGCTCTATTAAAAGAACATCACCTAAATATATTATAGCATTCAGTCTTATTAAAAAAAATCACTCAAATAAAAATATAAATAACACATATTAGAAATAAGATATATCAATCAACATTCCTCCCATATATAATGGAAGCACTTTACCATAACTCTAAAAGCATATATTATTAAAACCAAATCTTTACTACAGTGGCATACACTTATATACAAGTAATTTACAAACAAAATGGGTACATGCCCAAGGTTATACAAAGTACCTAGCCAGTGGATCTCTATACACACAAAATAAAGGTAGAATTGTCCTACCTTTGAAAAGAAATCAGGTGCCTGACTATATACTGTGATATCTATCAGTCTCTCTCCTGTTGTGATCCTGAAAAATAAAAATGAGTTCCCCTACGGGGTGAGTAACGCCGTACTCAGTGAGTTGGATAGAAAATAATGTAAAATCGAGAACATAAAATAACAAAGTCTAAAGAATAGAATCATATGACTATTCGTGTGCAATAGCCAATCAAAATGAGTAATCAAAAATCACACGAGACTATATCTAGGGCTGGCATAATTAAAATACAGTTGATGCAGACAACTGTCACCTCAGGGGGAGGAATCATGAATCGTAGGGTACCCAGATCATAATAGAAGTGCAAGAATAGAAAAACAAAGCCTCCTTTCCCCCTGGGCTGCCCACTGGATGTCGTTACCTGGTATCCATAGCTAATCCAGAGTAAAAACCAGTCAGGAGTATCCCAACCTCCCATCCTAACCTCGAGCACTATCGTCCCACCCCCCTCCTCATAGGTGGCCCATGGGAGTGCTAATAGTGTAATAACCTATCATTGTAGTGAAAAGTGCCTATAGCACTATCCAGTATAATATCATGCTAGTCATACGCATTTTCAAGTGAAATAGTATCACAAAAAATTAAACAGATGCATATGCTAGATCAGGAGTCAACAAAAGCATAGTATAATGCTTAAAATGAATCAAATAACAAGAGTATCAAACATGAATATCAGGTATTACTCATAACTCATTCATGATCATAATCAGGATAATACTAACTAGCAGGAGAGCCAAAGGATATCAAATATAAATAATCAAAGGGATTATAGTTCTCCTGGACTAAACATTGAGAACTATCCCGTCTATTCTGCCCAGAGAATAAACACTCACCTGATTCTAACGTCATAAGCACGTTTTAATTCGTATCGCGAGCGTTCGTATCCTCGTGCTTGCTTATGAATTTTCCTATGAATATTTCAACAAATTTTAATTCTCAATTTAATAATAATTTTACAAATCCGTCTTCACCAATACTCTTAAAACGATCCCTAGAATCACCCTAATTTTTATCTCAAGTTCGCCGGAAAGTTCGCCGGAACCCTCGCCGGCGAAGTTCTTCGATCAGCCCCAATATAGGTACCGATCGAAAGCTCTCTTTATGAGGATTCTAAAAAACATATTTGCCCCAAGTTTTACAGCTCACACGCGATCAATTTTACCATTTAAATCAATTTGTGCGAAAACCCTAATTTTGGGTTTTTAGCTCGTCGGCGGCCAACCGGTGGCGAACAGCCCTCAACTCTGGTACCAATGGAAAGCTCTCGTCGAGGAGAAGCCATAGGTACCAAGTTTGCGAAGTTCCGTGGCCGGAATGGCCGGCAATCGGAACAAGCTCCGGCGACGAACTTTCGCTGCCCCCTACTTCTCTCCTCTTTTCTCCCTCAAATCTCCACCAAAACTTGCAAATGATGGTTCAAATGTGTTCTCCTAGCTCACCTGAAGTTGTGTCTGAAATTTCACGAAAAAATTCATCCGGGAAGACCTCCAACCGTCGTCGCCAAAATGCTCCATCGTCGCTGCTGCACAAAGAAGAAGCAGGGGAGTAGAGAGAGGTGGGAGAGGAAGAAGAAGAAGTTAAGTTAAATAGGTTTGGTAACGGGTCGGGTTTCATTACGGAACCCGCTTATCACTAACCCGCTAACCCGCTTCATCTATTGGTTTAATGAAATATAAACTGGGCCGTCCATTTACGTAATTTAATCTCGTCCGTCCATTTGGATCAATCCTTGATTCAAGGATTTGACCAATCAAACGATGTCCAAATTACGATCCGTTTCCGCCGTTGGATTCCTTATCAAAAATCCCATCTGATGGTATAATTTTCATATCAAAATTATATACTTCAAAAATCCGTGAATTTTTTACAAATAAGACCTTCATATTATTTTATTACAAGATTACCCCTAATGCAAAAATACAAATCTCACAGGAACCATCAATTTAAGTTCTTGGAAGAGATATGAGGGAGAAAAGTGAAATGAGCGGCAGTAGTGAAAGTTTCATCCTTGGAGATTACTCTTACAATTGCTGGTTATACGAGCAATATAATTTGAGAAACTTAGTACATATGGTTTCTCCTCGACGAGAGCTATCTAATGGTACTTGGGTTGAGAGAAATTGGCTGTCGTTGGTTGCCACCAAGTTAAAAATCCAAACTTTTAGTAGTTTTGCATAAGTTATCTTTTTGAGTAAAATTAGGCACATGTGAGCTAGAACAATTGGGACAAATATGATTTTTAGATTTTTGATGAAAAGAGCTTTCGATTGGTACCAATATTGTTGCTGATTGGAGAACTTCATTGGTGAGGGTTCCAGCGAACTGCCCAGCAAGTTTTCGGCGGGTCTCCAGTGAACTTTTCGGTGAACTTTAGATAAAAATGAGGTATGTAGGTCTCCAGTGTATACATATTTATATACATAAATAAAATATATATATATTTAAGAGTATTATTTTGTGATATAATACAATTTACTTAAAATGGATGATTGAGCAAGGTTCACACGCTGCTAAACCCCACTAATCGTAATAGTATACTCAATAAAGATGATAAACAATTGACGTTATTAATGTGAAGGCAAAGTTGTATGATTAATGGTAAATACTCTTAAATGATGAATATTGACAAACAAATGACATTACTGATGTGAAGGAAAAGTTGCATGATTAATAGTAAACACTATTAGTGATCAATATTTATAGAGTGCCTAAATCATCAGGAGGAAATAACCTAAAAGTAAAAAATTTCCACGATATCTGAAGTTGCTCTCTTAGTTATCTTCTTTTCCGGTTAGATTAGTCTCCTCCTCTGCACTTATAGAACTACCCTCTTGCGTTTCATCGTCATCGACCAAGTGGAGCATCAATCTTCCATTCTCCCTTGTAGCCTGCAAGAATTGCTGCTTCGGAGCTTTAACCATTTTAAACACAAGCCTCCCATCATCCCTGAATGACTTGAGTTGCACTTTAGGCCTCCCCGCCTTCCCAATTGTCGATATCGGTGGAGGAAACCCTAAGCTATAGCCACTCCTACTTTTATCATATGTCTCCCCTTCTTTTATCTCACGGGGCATATGGGTAGTAATGGTGTCGCAGCTTGGTTCCTTGTTATGACTACCGCGACCCTTGCTATCATCATTTCTTGTTTTCTTCCCGGATGAGACACCAGAATGTTCATTTTTCCCACTCATCTTGTGCTTGATGGAGTTGATGGAGACACATTTTAAAGGGATGGAGATCTATTGTCACTAAATCATTGGGTGTGGGAGTATGCTTCTACCGCTAAAGATAGAATTGCAGCAGTTACTGAGCGGGAAGGGAGGGAAGGAGTGAATGATTTCTCACAACCAACAGCTTCTTAATATCCATTTATTCATTTTAACAAATGTTATTCAGTGGAATTTTTGACAAAAGATTATTGTTTCTCAACAAATTTAAATCCTAATTAGGATTATTTGATTTTTTTATGTGAAAATTTATTACCATATCTAAAATAGGAATTTCTCACTCTACATAATTCATTTTTATATGAGCCATTATTATGTATCGATTAATTTTAATTTTAAATTCTTATGACTTCTAAAGAGCACCTTTGACCATCTTTTCATTAGAATAAACTATATCAAACCATTTATACAGTGATGTAATTACATCTATAATATTATTCTTTATAATTTTTATTTACATGAGTGATGCATAGTTTTTAAAAATATGTAACTTCTTGTAAAATAAAATTACTTATTATGAATAATTTTTCATGGGCATTTATAATATTTCTTACAAAAATGAGATATGTACAGATGATATCCTTCTACGGTGCCTTTATTTTAATATAATCTACCTCGTTTCCTACAAGATGACTTTTCGGTGGAATTTTTAAATGAGATTCCAGCGATAGCTTCAGGTGAGCTAGGAAAACTCATTGGAACCATCAACTTAAGTTCTTGGAAGAGATATGAGGGAGAAAAGTGAAATGAGGGGCAGCAGTGAAAGTTTCATCGTTGGAGATTACTCATGCAATTGCTGGTCATACGAGCTATATAATTTGACAAACTTAGTACCTATGGCTTCTCCTGGACGAGATCTATCTACTGGTACTTGGGTTGAGAGAAATTGGCTGTCGTTGGTTGCCGGCTAGTTAAAAATCCAAACTTAGGAATTTCGCATAAGTTATCTTTTTGAGTAAAATTAGGCACATGTGAGCTCTAACAATTAGGACAAATATGATTTTTGGATTTTTGATGAAAAGAGCTTTCGATTGGTACCAATATTGCTGCTGATTGGAGAACTTCATTGGTGAGGGTTCCAGCGAACTGCCCAGCAAGTCTCCGGCAGGTCTCCAGTGAATTTTTCGGTGCACTTTAGATAAAAATGAGGTATGTAGAGTATATATATTCATATACATAAATAAAATTTATATATATTTAAGAGTATTATTTTGAGATATAATACAATTTACTTAAAATACATGATTGAGCAAGGTTCACACGCTGCTAAACCCCACTATTCGTAATAGTATACTCAATAAAGATGATAAACAATTGACATTATTAATGTGAAGGCAAAGTTATATGATTAATGCTAAATACTCTTAAATGATGAATATTGACAAACAAATGACATTACTGATGTGAAGGCAAAGTTGCATGATTAATTGTAAACACTATTAATGATCAATATTTATTAATTGCCTAAATTATCAGGAGGAAATAACTTATAAGTAAAAAAATTTCAAGATATCTGAAGTTGCTCTATTAGTTATCTTCTTTTCCAGTTAGATTAGTCTCCTCCTCTGCACTTATAGAACTACCCTCTTGCGTTTCATCGTCATCGACCAAGTGGAGCATCAATCTTCCATTCTCCCTTGTAGCCTGCAAGAATTGCTGCTTCGGAGCTTTAACCATTTTAAACACAATCCTCCCATCATCCCTGAATGACTTGATTTGCACTTTAGGCCTCCCCGCCTTCCCAATTGTCGATATCGGTGGAGGAAACTCTAAGCTATAGCCACTCCATGTTTTATCATATGTATCCCCATCTTTTATCTCACGGGGCATATGGGTAGTAATGGTGTCGTGGCTTGGTTCCTTGTTACGACTACCGCTACCCTTGCTATCATCATTTCTTGCTTGCTTCCCGGATGAGACACCAGAATGTTCATTTTTTCCACTCAACTTAAGGTTGATGGAGTTGATGGGATTGGCCGAGATGATCTCAGTCTTTATCCTCCGTGTTGATAGACAACACATTTTAAAGGGACATAGATCTATTGTCACTAAATCATTGGGTGTGGGAGTATGCTTCTACCGCTAAAGATAGAATTGCCGCAGTTACTGAGTGGGAAGGGAGGGAAGGAGTGAATGATTTCTCAAAACCAACAGCTTCTTAATATCCATTTGTTCATTTTAACAAATGTTATTCAGCGGAGTTTTGGAGAAAAGATTATTGTTTCTCAACAAATTTAAATCCTAATTAGGATTATTTGATTTTTTTATGTAAAAATTTATTACCATATCTAAAATAGGAATTTCTCACTCTACATAATTCATATTTATATGAGCCATTATTATGTATCGATTAATTTTAATTTTAAATTCTTATGACTTCTAAAGAGCACCTTTGACCATCTTTTCATTAGAATAAACTATATCAAACCATTTATACAGTGATGTAATTACATCTATAATATTATTCTGTATAATTTTTATTTACATGAGTGATGCATAGTTTTTAAAAATATGTAACTTCTTGTAAAATAAAATTACTTATTATGAATAATTTTTCATGGGCATTTATAATATTTCTTACAAAAATGAGATATGTACAGATGATATCCTTCTACCATGCCTTTATTTTAATAAAATTTACCTAGTTTCCTACAAGATGACTTTTCGGTGGAATTTTTAAATAAGATTCCAGCGATAGCTTCAGGTGAGCTAGGAAAACTCATTGGAACCATCAACTTAAGTTCTTGGAAGAGATATGAGGGAGAAAAGTGAAATGAGGGGCAGCAGTGAAAGTTTCATCGTTGGAGATTACTCATGCAATTGCTGGTCATACGAGCTATATAATTTGAGAAACTTAGTACCTATGGCTTCTCCTCGACGAGAGCTATCTACTGGTACTTGGGTTGAGAGAAATTGGCTGTCGTTGGTTGCCGGCGAGTTAAAAATCCAAACTTAGGAGTTTCGCATAAGTTATCTTTTTGAGTAAAATTAGGCACATATGAGCTCTAACAATTTGGACAAATATGATTTTAGGATTTTTGATGAAAAGAGCTATCGATTGGTACCAATATTGCTGCTGATTGGAGAACTTCGTTGGTGAGGGTTCTAGCGAACTGCTAAGCAAGTCTCCGGCAGGTCTCCAGTGAACTTTTCGGCGAACTTTAGATAAAAATGAGGTATGTAGAGTATATATATTTATATACATAAATAAAATTTATATATTTTTAAGAGTATTATTTTGAGATATAATACAATTTACTTAAAATGCATGATTGAGCAAGGTTCACACGCTGCTAAACCCCACTAATCGTAATAGTATACTCAATAAAGATGATAAACAATTGACATTATTGATGTGAAGGCAAAGTTATGTGATTAATGGTAAATACTCTTAAATGATCAATATTGACAAACAAATGACATTACTGATGTGAAGGCAAAGTTGCATGATTAATAGTAAACACTATTAATGATCAATATTTATTGATTGCCTAAATCATCTTTCAACTTAACATCAAAATATTATCATTAGTCACATGGAATTCTCAATAACTTTCCAAGTGCACACCCTTGTTCAATTATCTATCTTATCACATTATATGCACTATATTGAGAGAAAAGAGAGAGTGTCTCATAGGAAAATGAGAAGGAAGTGGGGGAGATAGCAACGTCATGTCAATTCTGAGTTTTAAAAATTCACTGTAGGAAAACTTTTCTGAGTTTTCAGTCTGAATAACTATCTCCTAGTGCTGCCTACCTATGCTTAAGGTAAGCTGTGGCGGGGACCAACATAAACCCTGCATATCCAAACTGTGTTAAACTTTGTCATTCTATTTACATCTCTAATATGAGTTAGGCTTTGAATTTCTTTTTTAGTAATGCACTTTTAATATAACTTTAATATAAAAAAATGGAAAAGTTAAATTTCGGAATGTTGCTCGGATGGTACATTAACGCTCTCTTCATAGACTTTGATAAGAATATTGGTGATTTACCTTAGATGGTATAATATTACTCTTTTAATTCGATTTTGATATAAATTTTCGTGTTGTAGGTTAGTTGGTACAACACCCGCACAGTATTCGAGTTGAACGGCTATCTCAGACTAAATGAATTGATGTTTGGGGACGTAGCTCCGAAGGTAGAGTGCTCGCTTAACATGCCAAAGGGACGGGGATCGATAGTTTGCATCTCTATAGTATTTTGAACTTTGCATTTTCATTTTAGTACTCGCTTAGCATGCCAGAGGCATGGAGATCGATACTTTGCTTCTTTAAAGTATTTTGAACTTTGCACCTTCGTTTTAGTACTCGCTTAGCATGACAGAGGAATGGGGTCTCAAGGTAAGACAAATGTTGTTTTATAATGTAGCCAAATGGTAGAGAGGTTGCTGATTATACAAGAAGCAAAGGGATTGATACATTTGTTAAAGAGGCACAAGGATCGTTTCCCTATATCTCCAATGTGAGGCGAATAAGATAGCTTTGATAATAGAACTCTCTTTTTTATTTCAGTAATTTTCTTTTAGTAAGATTTTGGTTACAAACATATACAATATTTGGAGACTCGGAATAACTATCTTGATGTTAGTAGGTGCAACTTGAATGGTAGAGTACTCACTCTACCATGAGAGAGGAATGGGCATCAATACTCGATATATCCATTATTAGTTAAACTTTTTTTTATTTTAGTAATGCTTTATAAATTAGACTTTAGCAAAAATTGTATTTGATATAACCATTATTTGTGGATGTATCTTAGATGGTATAGTGCTTCAATTACATATGGGAGGCAAAGGGATAGAACTTTATTTTTTTGAACTTTATTTTTTTCAGTACTCGCTTAGCAAGGTAGAGGCACGAGGGTCTTAGAGTAAGACAAATTATGTTTAGGGTGTAGCTCAAACGATAGAGAGGTCGCTAATTATACGGGAAGCAAAAGGATCAATACCATTTGATAAAGAGTCACGAGGATTGTTTACTATTATCACCAATGTGTGGAGAATAAGATAGTTGATGTTTGAATATGTAGCTTAGTTGATGTTTCTAGTGAATTTTTAAAACTCACAATTTATGTTTTATATTTTATTTAACCTATATTAATTTTTATAAATTCATATGACGGTTGCTACGTTGCTGAACAAGCTGCAGACATGATATAATATTTGTTATACTTTTTAGCTTCTTAACCTTCATTAACGAATTTTAGATTTGAAGGCGAGTCTCCAAAAATATATATATATATACAAATAAATAAATAAATATATGTATACTCTAAAAATTTTGATAAAGTTAAAGAGATCTCATCTGTTGCTTTAAAGTAGTGTGGAGGTCATCATGATTGTCGTTTTTCTTTCATTCACTGGCTTAGGAGACTAAACTTGAGGGAGAAGTTGGATCACACTAACTGTTTCATTATTCTATTCTTTGATATGTATATGTAATCGGTATGTAGGAAATAAGGTAAATTATTTTGAAATAAAGGCATGGTAGAAGGATATGGTCATGCCCCAGATCCACTTTTGGGCACGTGGCAACCGCCGTATTAACAATGAATAAATTGTAGACTTTAAATATATATTAAAATTATTATTATTATTATTATTTTAATCAGGTACTTTAAATACAATGTATTATTTGAGCCTACACCAAAGTATTTGAGGTTAAGTCAACAGAGCGTGCATTTCTATCTTGGCTAGCACATGGCTCCTCACCATACATTGGTAGCATATCCAACTAAGAACCTAATGTCATCTCCTAGGTTACTATGACCTTAAGATGTCCAAAAGTTCTCGGTTAAATATCAGATAAGATCACTCTAGGTATAATCACAACATGTACCTAAAGTACCTCTAGTTATGTCCCATGTTATCACGTTCCATGTTCTCGGTAAGTGTCTCTACATATATAGCAACATGAACATATCAATAATAATATAATATGAGTATAAACATCAAGAACATGCATATAACAGCATAATACATATACCCGCATGGTATAACTTTCAAACTCATATCAAGAGCATGCATATAATAGCATCATATGTAAATTAACATGCATACTTCTAATAAACCACATGCTAATTAAATATGCAACAAAGTAGACATATAACTTATCAGCATGTACAATAATTAACAACGACCCTTAGGACTCAGCATCTGTAGTAGGCCAAATAAATTTGAAACCATAAATCCTCACCTGAGTCTCAAAGCAGTTTTAAATAAGAATTCATAGCTTGGTTGTGATTCTTAAAAGCAATCAATCAAACAATCAAGCACAGTAACTCCTTCTTACTCTAACACAAATCATAGTTTGACCGTGATTTGTCAAGCAACAGCACAACAGTCAATTTTTCTAAGATAAAATAAATACATCTAACAACCATAAATCATACAATTCAAATAAAGATTTCCTATCTACCCTTCTACTCATATCCTCACATCATTTTCTTTATTTTATTTAATTTCTTATAATCAACCAACCATCCATCATAACAAACACAATCAAACATAATTAAAATGATATTTAGTTTAACAATTTAATTATACCCAAAAATCTTAATCAATATATATCACCTTAATTAATCCTAAATTTTTTTTAATAATTTTGTAAAAATTTAATTACATTAATTAAATTCACAAAATCCCAATTTATCCAATTACATTAATTAGAAAATCTAAATAAATTAATTTCCTAAATTTTATCACATTATAAATTGATAAAATTCTAAATTATTCAATCTCATTAATCTATAAAAATCTAATTAATCTAATTTCCTCAATTTATAATATCCTAAATTTATTAATTGGGTAATAATTATAAATAAATTATTTGAATTCCAATTAATGCAACTTAGATGTTATAACACCTATCAAAATATTACTTCATGTATATAACATACAATTAATTCATTTAAACCCTAAATTAACCCAAATTATCTCAATTAAATCAAAAATTGAATTATAATAATCTTTAAAATTTCTAATTAAATCATAAAAAATATGTTTAATCATAACATAGCATCATAATAAATTTTAGATTTTTCTGACTTTTTTAACGCACTCAAAACCCTGAACCCATCCTAAAATAATTTGAAAACTGCTCCTAAAATATGTTAAAAATTCTAAATAAATTTCTTAAGATTCAAAACTTACCAACAAAGCTCTAACAATATTGAACCGACTCGAACCGATCTTAAAACTACGAAAACTAGCCAACCCGCAGCCGAACCGACCCGAACCGGGTCATACCGGCTTGACCCGCAGCAAGCTGAATCGCCGCACGTGCTTCGATCTTCTTCCCCGCTCGCCCTCGGCTCGAATTCCGCCAAGCACCTGCCGCCGTGTCTGCCCTCACCCCATCTATCGCCGCTGCAACCTCGCCGGAAACACGTGCCTACCTCCTCTAGGTATTCCTCAGCCCTCCGGCCACCTAATCGCCCATCGGTGGGGCTCGAAACACCTCCCACAGTCGCTAGCATCTCTCTTCCTCGGCTGCCCGATAGATGTTGCTCCCAGTTGCCCCCGCGTGCCGCGGTTGCCGCTCAATATTGTCTCCACCTGAGCCTACTCGCTTCCAGAGAACTCACCGTGGAAGGAAGAGTGTTTGCCGCGCCCTTCCGTCAGTGAATTTGAACGGGACAGAGACGTCCTGTGCTCCGCCGTCCCCTTCCTATTCTCCATCGACCTCATGCTTCCTCGCTGTGGCCTCCACTCAAAACCAACACCAAGAGAGGCGAGTCGACCCCGGAGAGCTCGCCACGGTGGGAGAAAGAGCTCGCCGAGCCCCTCGCCGGCGTTCACAGTGGGAACAGGGGGACTCCTCTGTTCTCTGTCCGCTCACTGCCTCCCACACAACCGTGGCTCGCTGGGCTGCTATAACGCTTAGCCGTATTCGTAGATGAGGCCCCAGCTCGCCAGCTTCCTCCTCTATCGAAGACAACGACCGCCGGTGGTGCGTGGAAGCTGCTGCACCGTAACCCTCAGACCACTGTCGCCGCGCCCTCTGCTTCGGCGAGGGTTTAATACCCTGTCGACGAGTTGGTGACCTGTCGACCGACTCAGCCAGGTCGACTAGCCCTGACTCGCTGCACGTGCGAAGCACGTGAAGGGACGGTTTTAGTTTTTTTCTTTTTCTTTTTTTATTTAATTTATATTTTCTATTTATTTATTTAAATATATATATATTTATTTATTTATTTACTAATTCCATATGATAAATATTATTATTTATTATTTATTCTCTTTGCTATTTTATTTTACTTTTATTATTTTATTAAAATATTATTATTACTATCACTGAACATGAAACAAGAGACTTTAATGCTACTATAGAGAACCTCCAGCTTACTGAGCTAACAACTATTGGAGGATATTACACATGGAGCAACAAACAAGAAGGGAGTGATGAGAATATAGAGTAAGATAGATAGAGTATTTGGGAATAAAGATTGGATAGAAAATAATGGAGCAGTGGTGGTAGAGATAGGAGAAGTAATAATCTCATATCATTCTCCATTAAAACTTGATGTTGGTACTACTACTAATAGAGGTATACCAAATTTTATATTTTTGAATATAATAGCTAATCACATTGAATTTCTCCCTACTGTTGCAGCTATTTAGAGTATAGAAATTGAGGGCTTTGAGATGTACAAAGTATGGCAAAGACTTAAACTCATGAAAGGTGCAATGAAAGAACTATTCAAGAAAAATTTCAGTCAAGCAAAACTTAAGGCAGACAAAGCTAGAAATAATTTGGAAAGTATCCAAAGATAATTGCAAGACACTCCTTTACTAGCTAATTTGCATGTGCAAGAGAAATATGCCTTAATGGAATTAGAGAAATGGGATAGAGTAGAGGAAAGTATATTGAGGCAAAAGTCTAGAGCTTATTTGATTACTTTAGGTGATTCAAACTCTAAATTCTTTTTTGTCTATGCAAAAGCAAGGAATGATGTCAAAACTCTTAATATCCTATATAGTAGAGATGGGGAGAGATTAACTACTCATGATAAGATCAGTGCAGAAATAGTTGACTTTTATAAAGGTTTAATGGGCAATGCAGAATATGAACTTCCTATGGTGGATAAAATGACAGTTAGACTTGGTAGACTAGTTCAGCACCATCATTTCTCAAGTCTATGTGCAGCTGTCTCAGAAGCAGAGATCAATCAGGCTTTATTTGACATAAATGATGATAAGGCTCGGTAGACTAGTTCAGCACCATCATTTCTCAAGTCTATATGCAGCTGTCTCAGAAGCAGAGATCAATCAGGCTTTATTTGACATAAATGATGATAAGGCTCCGGGAATTGATGGATTTGGTGCATTATTTTTAAAAAAAATATGGTCTGTACTAAAACATGATATATGTGTAGCAATACAAGAGTTCTTCATGACAGGAAAAATGTTGAAAGCTATAAACTCTACTCTAGTTACACTCATACCCAAGGTACCAAATCCAGAAACTGTTAAGGACCTAAGACCTATTACTTGTTGTGCAATTTTATACAAGATTATTGCTAAGATCTTGGTGAATAGACTTAAAGGAGTGATTGGTGAACTAGTTAGTGAAGCTCAATCAGCCTTTGTACCAGGAAGAGTGATTGTAGATAATATCATATTAAGTCATGAACTCATTAAAGGATATACCAGGAAAACAATACCCCTAGATGCATGATCAAGGTAGATCTACAAAAGGCTTATGATTCAGTAGAATGGATATGTGTGGAATAAATGCTCATAGAATTGAGATTTATCCTAGATTCATTCAATGGGCGATGGCTTGCATCAAATCAGTACATTATACCATTCTAATAAATGGTAAGAAAATGGTACCTTTTCAAGTAAAAAGAGGATTAAGACAAGGTGACCCTCTATCACCTTATATCTTTGTCCTTGTGATGGAATACTTGAGTAGATGTATGAGGGAGCTAGGAAATAAGAAAAACCTTAAATATCATCCCAAATGTGCAAAATTATCTATTACTCACCTTTGTTTTGCAGATGATTTACTTATGTTTTCTAGAGGAGATGAGAAATCTATCAAGCTCCTACATGAGGCATTTCTTAAATTCTCAAAGGCATCAGGTTTGAAAGCTAATGCACTTAAGAATAGTATTTACTTTGGAGGAGTACCTGCTGAAACAAAAGACAGAATATTACATATACTTAGCTATAGAGAGAGCTCTTAACCATTCAAGTACCTAGGAGTACCTTTGGCTCCTAAGAAACTAAAAATTCAGAATGTAAAGTACTGCTTGACAAAATGATGGTTAGACTTAAAAGTTGGACTGCCAAGTTGCTAACATATGCAGGAAGAGTTCAACTTATAAAGTCAGTATTATTTGGAGTGCAAAGCTATTGGTTACAATTATTCATATTGCCCAAAAAAATAATCAAAATGATGGATGCAGTTTGCAGGACATTCTTATGGACAAGATCAGTTGAGACTAGTATGAAGACCTTGGTAGTTTAGAATAAAGTTTGCACACCAAAGTCAGCCGGAAGACTTAACTTACTAAGACTAGACTTATGGAATAAGGCAGCCATCTTCAAGCTCTTATGGGATATGCAGATGAAGAAAGATAAATTATGGATCAAATGGGTACACACTTATTATATAAAAAATAAAAATATTCATACTATGACTCTACCCAAACAAACAAGCTGGATGTTAAAGAAAGTGATGATGAGTAGAGAGATATTACAATACCATCCCCGACTGGCAATAATACTAACTAGAAAAACCACAATCAGTGTAATTTACAATATATTGGTGGGTACATTGCAAAAGAAAAATTGGACAAGTTTGATATGTGATTCTACAGCTAGACCTAGAGCTACCTTCATTCTATGGCTTGCTTTGCATGAAAAATTAATGACTGCAGATAAACTACTCAAGTAGGGCATGCAAATAGAAGGAGAATGTCAGTTATCTCTAACTGCAATAGAAACCTTAGAACATTTGCTGAATGAATGTCAATATAGCAAGTCTATATAGAGTGATTTATTGAAATGGAATGAAGAAGTTTTAAGACAAACTACATGGGAAACCACAATTAATATTGCTGCTAGAATAGCTAAAAGGAGAACATTGCAAGGACAGCTTATGCAGGTGGTGATAGCAGAGTTTGTATATCACATTTGGAAAGAGAGAAACTGGAGATTATTTAAGCAACAAGTAAGAGATGAAGTAGTCCTTCTTTGACATATCAAGACAGTAATTTTTACTAGGCTGGATAAAAAAAAAAAAAAGAGTTTGCTGTCTTATGCTTAGCTTAGAATACTGATTCTCTTTGAGATATTCATTTTTATTATATTTGTTTCTTTATAACTTGTAGCACATGATATTGTAGTGATGCTCAAATACCCTTCCTAGAAGGTGAGTTGACATTACTATTGATGCTATCAAACAAGTTATAAGGAGCAAAATTTATAGAATGAGACTGACAAAATAATTTAGATATGCGGGGTATTGATACCCGTGCCTCTCACATGCTAAGCGAGCGCTCTTCCATCTAAGCTACATCCATAAATATCAATTAACTTAGTCCGAGATGGCAATATAGCTTGTATGCTATGCAGGCACTTTACCATCTAAGCTACAACCCTAAAATTTATTTTAAAGTCAAATTAAAAGAGCAATATTGTCCTAGCTAAGCTAAATCCCTAATATTCTTATCAAAATCTTATTAAAAGAGTGTTAATGTATCATCCGAGCAATATCCCTAAAACTTAACTGTCCCAGTTTTTATCAAATTCATATTAAAAGAGCATTACTAAAAATGAAATTCAAAGCCTAACTTATATTAGAGATGTAAATAGAATTACAAAGTTTAAATTTAGTTCGGAGATGTACGGTATCTATCCCCATACCCCTTGTATGCGATGTGAAACAAGCGATAACTATTCTCGCATGCTAAGCGAGTACTAAAATGAAAAGGGAAAGTTCAAAATGCTTTGAAGATGGAGGGTATCAATTCCCATGCATCTCGCATGCTAAGCGAGCACTCTACTATTTGAGCTACATCACTAAACCAGTTAGTTCAAGATATCTATATAGCTCTATTAAAAGAACATCACCTAAATATCTTATAGCATTCAGTCTTATTAAAAAAAATCACTCAAATAAAAATATAAATAACACATATTAGAAATAAGATATATCAATCAACATTCCTCCCATATATAATGGAAGCACTTTACCATAACTCATGTTAGAGATGCGAAAAATTGATCCCCGTGCCTAATGCATGTGAACCCAGTATTCTACCATCTAAGCTACATCCCTAAATATTAATCTTTGTTATTCTGCAACTTTAGTGGTATCACTGAAATAAAAATTTAAAATTTTACTCACAATAGAAATAAATGTTACTAATCCTGGTACCTCCCATATAAATTTAAGCACTCTTCTACCATCCAAGAGATGTCCAAAAATATTAATTATATACTAAAATAAAAAAAGTTTAACTAATAATGGATATATAGGGGATCGCCATTACTCTCATATGCTAAGTAAGCACTCTAACATTTGAGCTATACCTCCTAATATCAAAATAGTTATTCTGAGACTCCAAATATCATAAACATTTATAATTAGAATCTTATCAAAAGAAGATTTTTGAAATAAGAATACAAATGAGAGGTTTATCATCTAAGCTACATACTCAAACATCAACTATCTTATTCTCCACACATTGGTGATAATAGTAAAAAATCCTCGTGACTCTTTATCAAATGGTATTGATCCTTTTGCTTCCCGTATAATTAGCGACCTCTCTATCGTTTGAGCTACACCCTAAACATAATTTGTCTTACTCTGAGACCCTCGTGCCTCTACCTTGCTAAGTGAGTACTGAAATGAAAAAACAAAGTTCAAAATACTTTAAAAATACAGAGTATCGATCCTTATGCCTCTCACATACTAAGTGAACACTTCATCATCTGAGCTACAAACCCAAACATCATTTGTTTATTTAGTGTAATATATATTTGAAAAAGTATAATAACAAAATAAGTCAAAATGAGAATTGAACGGTTCTACAAATAATTCAAAATTAAAATTGAACCTGACGTGAATCGAACACGCAACCTTCTGATCTGGAGTCAGACGCGCTACCATTGCGCCACAAATGCCATCATTTTTTCATTTAGTGTATTATAAAATTTGAAAAAAGTAGAATAACAAAATAAATCAAAATATGAATTGAACTTGAAATAATTTAAAATTAGAATTGAACCTGATGTGAATGTAGAACACCTAAATAATTCAAAATAAAAATTTAACTTGACGTGAATCGAACAACAACCTTTTGATCTGGAGTCAGATGCACAAGCATTGCACTATAGATCAGATCATTATTTTATTTAGTGTAATATAAAATTGAAAAAACTTAGAATACTAAAATAAATCAAAATAAGAATTGAACTTGAAATAATTTAAAATGAGAATTGAACCTCACGTGAATGTAGAACACCAAAATAAATCAAAATGAGAATTGAACCTGAAATAATTTAAAATGAGAATTCAACCTCACGGGAATGCAAAACACAAAATAATTCAAAATGAGAATTGAACATGACATGAATCGAACATGCAACCTTTTGATTTGGAGTCAGACGTGCTACCATTGCACCATAAATCCCATCATTTTTTCATTTAATGTAAAATAAAAGTTGAAAAACGTAGAATAACAAAATAAGAATTGAACTAGAAATAATTTAAAATGAGAATAAAACCTGACGTGAATGTAGAACATAAAAATAATTCAAAATAAAAATTGAACTTAACGTGAATTGAACATGCAACCTTCTGATCTAGAGTCAGACGCGCTACCATTGCACCACAAATTCCATCATTTTTTCATTTAGTGTAATATAAAAGTTGCAAAACGTAGAATACCAAAATAAATCAAAATAAGAATTGAACGTGAAATAACTTAAAATGAGAATTGAACCTCACGTGAAGGTGGAACACCAAAATAAATCAAAATAAGAATTGAACCTGACATAAATCGAACAAACAACCTTCTAATCTGGAGTCAGATGTGCTACCATTCCGCCACAGATCCCATCATTTTATCATTCAGTGTAATAAAAATTTTGAAAAATGTAGAATAACAAAATAAATCAAAATAAGAATTGAACCTAAAATAATTTAAAATGAGAATTGAACTGTGAATGTAGAACACTAAAATAATTCAAAATGAGAATTGAACCTAACATGTATCGAACACACAACCTTCTGATCTGGAGTCAGATGTGCAACCATTGCGCCACAAATACAATCATTTGATTTGAAGTCAAACTGTCACGCCCCGACCCGCAGGACGACACGTGGCAACCGCCATATGAGCCCAACCGGCCCATACAAGGCATAAATATAAATACTAAAATACATACACCCACATTTCCAAATAACATCTTAAATACAGTCCCGATATGCCCTAATACAAATGTAAGACCGGCCTACGAAAACTCGTAACCGCGAGCGTATACCTTCCGCGATGAACCCTCCGTCAACGATCTAATCTAGTGCGTCGGCACCTGCACACACATTGAACGCGGTGTGCTCAGCCTTGCGGCCTAGTGCGAAATTACGGCTCTACCGAATAAAGAAATCAAAGGCTAGGAGGAGTATTCTAGGATGTCTTTGGTAATTAATCATCATCTTTCATGCCATATATTTTAAACAATTCATATTAAGATAGACATCATAAATAAATAAATAAGTCCTGTCTAGTGTCAATGTCATGCCCCGTACCTTCCCCTAGGGCATGTGGCAGACCGCAGTGAACTCCACACATAGCCCTGTTTACTCCCGAAACTATATGGGAACCCACTAAGCATACCTGATGTATATCCCCTCTATTTATGGAAGGAGAGAACCTAGATGACAGATCAATATAACTCTAAAAGCATATATTATTAAAACCAAATCTTTACTACAGTGGCACATACTTATATACAAGTAATTTACAATCAAAATGGATGCATGCCCAAGGTTATACAAAGTACCTAGCCAGTGGATCTCTATACACACAAAACAAAGGTAGAACTGTCCTACCTTTCAAAAGAAATCAGGTGTCTGACTATACACTGCGATATCTATCAGTCTCTCTCCTGCTGGAATCCTGAAAAATAAAAATGAGTTCCCCTATGGGGTGAGTAACGTCGTACTCAGTGAGTTGGATAGAAAACAATGTAAAACTGAGAATATAAAATAACAAAGTCTCAAGAATATAATCATATGACTATTTGTGTGCAATAGTCAATCAAAATGAGTAATCAAGAATCACACGAGACTATATATGGGGCTGGCATAATCAAAATACAGTTGTGGCCAACCACTGTTACTTCAGGGGGAGGAATCAAATATCATAAGGTACCCAGATCAAAGCAAAAGTGTAATAATAAATAAACAAAGCACCCTTTCCCCCTGGGTTGCCCACTGGATTTCGCTACCTGGTATCCATAGCTAATCCAGAGTAAAAATCAGTCAGGAGTATCCCAATCTCCCATCCTGACCTCGAGCACTATCATCCCACGCCCCTCCTCATAAGTGGCCCATGGGAGTGCTAATAGTGTAATAACCGATCACTGCAGTGAAGAATGCCTATAGCACTATCCAGTATAATATCATGCTAGTCATATGCATTTTCAAGTGAAATAGTATCACGAATAATTAAACAAATGCATATGCTAGATCAGAAGTCAACAGAAGCATAGTATAATGCTTAAAATGAATAAAGTAGCAAGAGTATCAACATGGATATCAAAGATTATTTACAACTCATTTATGATCATAATCAGGATAATACTAACTAGCAGGAGAGCCAAAGGATATCAAATATAAATAATCAAAGGGACTATAGTTCTCCTAGACTAAACATTGAGAACTATCCCGTCTATTCTGCCCAGAGAATAAACACTCACCTGATTCTATCGTGATAAGCACGTTCTAGTTCGTATCGCGAACGTTCGTATCCTCGTGCTTGCTTACCGAATTTCCTGTGAATATTTAACGAATTAAATCTCTCAATCCGGTAATAATTTTACAAATCCATCTTTACCAACATGCTTAAAATAGTCTCTAGAATCACCCTAATTTTTATCTCAAGTTCACCGGAAAGTTCGCCGGAGCTCGCCGGAAAGTTCGCCGGAACCCTCACCGACGAAGTTCTCTGAACAGTACCAATATTGGTACCATTCGAAAGCTCTCATCACAAGGATTCCAAAAATCATATTTTCCCCACTTATTATAGCTCATATGAGATCAATTTCACAAATTAATCCAATTTGGGCGGAAACCCTAAGTTAGAGTTTTTAGCTCGCCGGCGGCCGACCGGCGGCCAACAACTCTCAACTCTGGTACCAATGGAAAGCTCTCGTCGAGGAGAAGCCATAGGTACCAATTTTGCGAAGTTCCGCGGTCGGAATGGCCGGCAATCGTCGGAGCAAGCTCCGGCGATGAACTTTCGCCGCCGCCACCTCTCTCTTCGTTTTCTCCTCAAATCTCAACCAAAACTGTAAATTTATACCTCTAATGTGTTCTCCTCACTCTCCTGAAGCTGTGTCTGAAATCTTGTCGAAAAATACGATCGATAAGTCCTCCAAATGTCAACACAAAGTAACAACTCTATTTCACCATTGTTACTGTGCGAAAGAAAGAGGAGAGAGAGGAAGAAAACCCGCGCGCGTCGTCGGTGGGAAGAAATTGATATTTATAAAATTATTAAAATCTTTAATTCACATTTAATCCTAGCCGTCTATCCTTGATTCAACGATTTGATCAATCAAACGACGTCCAAATTACGATTCGTCGGCGCCGTTGGATTCCTTATCAAAAATACTATCTGATGCTATAATTTTCATGTCAAAATTTCATACTATAAAAATTCACAAAATTTTACAAATAAGTCCTTCTTATTCAAATTTTTACAAATTTAACCTTAATACAAAATACAAATCTCACAGTCAATGTCAACCATCTGTCACCTACATCACGGTGAGACTTTAAAGTTTCATAACTCGGGCTGCCAGCCTACGCTTAGTGACTACCCGGGCCGGGGGTATCAATAAGCCCATCAGTGCCTTTCTATCTCTGTCTCTACCTATGCCCGCTGCACTGATGTTGGCGGAGAGGACGGGTGACCCAGTATCCCTCTCCATTATTTCACTAGTCGCCGACCATGCCTCCCCTAGCGAAACCGTCGTACCCTTACATCCTCCCCGGATTCCGTAGGGGCCACGACACCCATGTAGTACTACACGATGTCCGTAGACAGGGTCGCCATATAACAATGTTATCGGCCACGGCTAGCCGGAATAACCACCCTAGGATCCAGACTACTCATCCGATCGTCTGCAGACGTCAAGGGTGATAGCCGTGCGGTCCATGGATCCACTGTCCAAGGCGTCGCAGGTGGAATCACCTTTCCAGTCCAATAGCAGTCGACGTCTATCGAGATTGGCGCACATCCGCACGATGGGCTGTGGCAACCTCGACTCCATCGGTGCCATGTCCATGGTAGGGCTCATCCTTGCTAACCATCTCAGGACTATCACGAGCTCGCCTAAACGACACTCGTGCGGGTGAATTTCGGGTAAGGGCTTGCTCCATATTTCAAGTCTAACCCGACCATGGAGTTTGTACAGTCCCTTACCCTACCAGCTCCCAATACATAAGCCATGCATAATATCGGGAGTGGTGCTCCCAGTATCCCAACTATGCATCAACCTCGGGAGTGGCGCCTAACGGGACGTCACCGTTTGACCACCGTCGGTGCGCGGCGGTTAACCGGGGCATATGGAAAAGGCCCCTTTATCTGTCTAAGTGGCGGTGACCTCGCCAAAGTTTCTAACATGTCATTATCCACTATCTATGTCCGCATGGTAGTTATTTAACACGTAACAAAAAAAAAAAATACAACATGCAGGATATGAATTTAGAACATATTAGATAAAATAAACTACACTAACATGCATACAAGTCAAATCTTATCAAGCATTATGTTTTATTATATTTAAGACATCCAAGAATTGTTCCTAAGAAAACCCCAGCGGGAATTCCCTAGCTTGAATAAATCCTACCATCGGAGAACCAACGCACCTGGGTTAGCGATCTGCTCCTCTGAACCAAGTCACGCGGAGATAGTCACCCGCCGAACTACTCGGATCGCGTACCCACAATAATCATATTTAACACAATTATTTAAAATAGATTTAATTTATTTTCCCCTAAGATAAATAAATGAAATTAAAAATCTATAATCCATTAATTAAAATAATTCTTACGTTAAATTAATCCTATACCAGTTTAGGATTAATCCAACATAATCATTCTTAATTAATCATATTTCAAATTTTTATCTATTAACTTAAATAAATTTTTATTCAATTTCTACTCATTAAACTCACCCATAACTTGGCCCAAGTCACCCAAGGGCCCAAGTAGAACCCAAAGAAATTTTTACTATTTTTATAATTTTTTATTATTTTAATATTATTTTAATATTTTAATATTATATTATTATTATTTTATTATTTTATTAATTATTTTATTATTTTATTTTCTAACCGGTCAACGGTCAACGATTGACCGGTCAACGCTGACTGGGTCAGCTGTTGACTCGATCAACGTTGACCGAGTCAGCGGTGGGCCCGATCAATGCTGACTGGGTCAGCTGTTGTTGACTCGGTCAATGCTGACTAGGTCAGCGGTGGGCCCGGTCAACGCTGACTGGGTCAACTATTGACTCGGTCAAACGGGCCGTTTACTGTTCATCCGGTTTGGTTCGGTTCGGTTTGGTTCGGTTCGGTTCAGTTCGGTTCGGTTCAGCTCGGATCCGGTTCACCTAACCCAATTCAATCTAGTTTGACTCGAGCTCGAACTAGTTTCAACTAGTCGATTCGGCTCACCTAACCTAACTCGATCTGAACCCAAACCTAACTCAAACCCAACCGATTTAACCTCAACTTGGTTCAACCCAACCGGTTTAATTAAATTAACTCTAACTCATAGTTAACTTAACTAAACCTGATTTATTTAACGCTAAGTAGGATTAAATAAATCTAAGCATATCTTAACTTAATTTATACTAATCCTACTTAATTATAGCTAATCATGCTTAGTTGTTCACTAAGCATGATTAAGGGAAAGGGCGAAATCGGGACCTTTCGCCGCGCCCGTTGCCGATCGCCCTTCATCGATTCCTCCGCCGACGCCCTCGCCGGCCCTTCCGCTGCCTACGCCCAAAAGCAACTCCGGCCGATGACCCCCGGCGTCCTCGTGCGCGAGATGGCCGGAAGCACGCTGCAAACGATCCGACCGTAAGGAATCAAACCCTCGGAGCTCTCGGAGGTCGCCGAACCACCCGCGGACGGCAGCCACCTCACCAGCAAAAACAAGGGATGGGAGAGGGGACGATAGCGGCGATCACTCACATGTGGGCTCGCGAACAGCAATGGGAAGGGTTCGGGTAGCGGAAAGGGGCGGATTGGACGATTCCGCCGTCGCTGCCTCTCACGCGTTCCGCCCAGAGCGAAGGGTGGTCGCCAGCATCAACAGCCGATCCAAGGTGGACTGTCGGCTGTTCCGCCTTCGTGGAGACGAAGCGAGGCGGCGTTGATAGGCGGCGACGGTCGATTGAGGCGAAGTCGTGGCGGCGACTTCCCCGTGTGCAGCGGTGGAAAACTGAGAACGAGGTAGGGGCGAGTGGGAATGGGGCCGCTGCTAAGCTCTCTACGGCGGTCCTCCTCTCGACGGTGGCGACGGGACTGGGTCGGAGCAGCTGCAGCTCACCGGCGATGCCCTCGTCGGTCGCCGCTGCTGCGAAGGGGGTGAAGAGACGAAGGAGACGCCGCGCGATTAGGGCGAGCTCCTTCGCCCTCTTCGCGTCTCGACTTGACGGGGTCGCTTCCACCGAACCGGTCGTGTGGGTCGGTTTGGGTGGACCGGTCAACCAGGCCGGTCTAACCGAATTGGCCGGTCTAACAAATTTTTTTTTTTTTTTTCAAGGTGGGGATTTACAAGTACTCCCCCCTTTAAAATTTTTTGGTCCTCCAAAAATAACCAATAATCGCTTACACACTACATCATCCATGAGTGCAAGCCACGTGCTTCTTCCGATACACTTAACGGTTATTTCCCTTGCACTTTATCAATCTCTTTATAAGGGGAATACATATCGATCTCTCAAATCTTCCCTTAAGCTATGATTCTATAATCCACCACATGCTACATCAAAAGATATATAGTGTTGGTAGCAACTACTACATGGTTAATACCCTATCAATCAAGATCCTCAATTTAAGTACTATTTTCCACAAATTTAGCCACATCGACAAAATAAAATCTTAAATCATAAGAAATTCAACTAACTACTTAAGTATTCCCAGAGGGTCTACAGTCATTCAAAAGCTCAACATCTAGAGCAACCAAAAACTCTACAACCCGAGCAAACAACTAGCTCAAGGTAGATCCCGGTGTGATGGGTCATCAACAAATGGTTCTGGATCATCAGTAACCCTATCTGGATCATCGATCGCTAAATCCTCATCATCAATAACCATGTCAGGGTCGTCCTATATATCCATATCATCTAACGCATAAAGCCGCGCTTCAATGCTCGGGGACGGTCTCTCGGAGTGATGGCTAGATCTAGTGGCAGGTCCTCTGGTCGATCCCGTCATATGTGTAGTAGGTGGGATCGGTGCGGGCAGGCGGCCACGACCCGCAGATGCCGGATGGATGGCCGACTGCTGAAATCCGCCCATCTGAGTCCGCTATGGACAGTTGGACCGAATGTGCCCCTTCTGTCCACACTGATAACATAAGTTGAGAAATATAAAGCAAAGGAAGTAGCAAGCTGAGTTGTAGAAATGATGTAAGCAACAAAATTATAATGCATCTACCAAAACATCTCAAGAAGGGGAATATAGAAAACTATAGAATGTGCAATGAAGAAGGTGAGGTAATATATGCAAGCTCAGTATGTAAAATTAGAGCTCCAAATAGAGTATACACAAACGGCTCTAAGTACTACATATGGAGTTGCAAGTGTAAAGAGTTGATGCAGATATAATATTTAATGCCAGTCAAAATATCGATTTACAATCCTCTGCTAGTTTGATATAGATTCCTCAACAGATAGATTTATAGATCTAGAAGGAAGTCAATAAAAGCGATTCAGATAAAAATTCTGGTTCAAATAAAATTAGCCTAGATGTAGGCTAGATCAAATATCAAGTTAGATCAATGTAATATAAATATTATAATCAAACCTTTTGGAACAATAATCATAGTAGTCCCAAGATTTAAGAATTGATCGCTGCAAAGATTTGTATAAAATACCTTTGCATAAGATATATACCCATGATGAATAATAAAGAGATATCATATGAGAGTGATCAAGACCAATAAACTTTGTTCACAATGAGAACTAATAGATTTGCTGAATTTGAATTTTTACAAGATCACGCTTTAGATTCGGGTCGTGATTAGCGATGGCTCACCGAGATCATCCAACATGGGTCTAACTACAAATTTAATTCTAGGGTCTAGAATAGAATCAATGAAAGATGTTTAAAACACCATCAAATTCAGATAGCGACCAACTTGAAAGCGGATAAAATCGAATATTGATAGATTCATTCAAACTCGGTATCCCAAATGAGTCATGGGATATAAATAATATGATTAAGATATCGCATGAGATGTTTTGATATCAATACTCTTAAGATCAAAGTGATGCTCGTTACCTATGTTGGTATAAGAGATCTTCATGATGCACATAAAAAGGTATCATAATTCTACTTGATCATTTAGAACTGAAAATTGGTCGTAGATCTAAGCGTATTGATCTAAGTATCCATCTCTTCTCCGATGTAGTGGAAATCACAGCCAAATTTACTGTCCGGAGATTTATAGATTTATAATCTCTCATCAAGGCGATTAACAGTCTAATAAAAATTTATCATAGCTATAGTTATTAACGGCAGGGTAAAGGATTGTTACCAAGGAAATATAATGTCATATTTCTGACTCGCACTTTATCCTAAATTATATCGGGACTATTATCTAAATCCTTAAAACCTCAAACTTAACTTAATCTCCTAGGTTCTCCAAACCTAGGCTCTAATAGCACTTTAATGGTCAGGTCTTTAAACCTAAGTTCTGATACCACTTTAATGGTCAGGTCTTTAAACCTAGGCTCTGATACCACTTCAATTGTCACGCCCCGACCCTACTGTCGGGCACGTGGCAACCGTCGTATGAGCCCAACGGACCCATACAAGGCATCAAAGTGATACATACAATCCAGATACATCATTTACACAGCGGAATATATATACAAAATATCTAACTCAATATTTCTAACACAGTCCCGATAAACCTACTATAATTCTAAGATAATGATATCAATAAATAAAGATGAATTCATCGAAGGACTCATTCTCGCCACCGTTTCGATCAAATATCTAACGCACCTGCACACAGGGAAAAAGTGGTGTGCTCAGCCTTGCGGCCTAGTGCGAAATTACGGCTCGAAACCGAATAAGGAAATCAAAGGCTAGGAGGATTAATCTAGGATGCCATTGGTTTATTTATTTATCATTTTCATATGATACATGTGAGGCATATCGTAAATTCAAATAACAGTGTAAGTATATACGAAATGTGTAACACTAGATGTCACCTAAGCTGTCTCTAGTAACTATGTCATCAATGTCACCGGAATATCATCCACAGTGTACTGTGTTTATCAATCTCAAGACTCGGGTTGCCAGTCTATGCTTAGTGAAATTCTCCCATCGGGGACTTCCCATAAGCCCATCAGTGCGGTATCCTTCTATGTCTCTACCTAGGCCCGCTGCACTGATGTTGGCGGAGAGATCGGGTGACCGTGTATCTCTCTCTACTGTCCCGCTGGTTGATCCCTACACCCCGTCCCAGCGAAACATCGCGCCCCTACTTCCTCCCCGGTCTCCGTAAGGGCAACGACATTCTGTGTAGTACTACACACTGCTCGTAGACAGGGTCACCTCAACTTAATATATCATCGGTCACGGCTAACCGAAATTATAATAATAACCCTAGGATCCGGACTACTCATCCGATCATCTGCAGAACGTCTAGGATGATAGTCGTGTGATCTACGGATCCACTGTCCAAGGCTTGAGAGAATCCCCGTCCCAACTCAAAAGCGATCAATGTTAGCCGAGTTGACCGTCAATCCGCACAATGGGTTTGAGATACCTCGACCACATTTTTGCTGAATCATTGGAAGGTTCGTCCCCGCTAGCCATATCAGGACTATCACGGTGACGCCCAACCGTCACTCGTGCGGGTAATAGTATCCGGGTATGGACAACTCCGCTATCTGGTTTGTCCGACCTTGGAGTTTATTTGGCCCATTTCCCAACCAGCTCCCAGTATCTAAGCTACATATAGCCTCGGGAGTGGTATGTGGTGGAGCATCACCATTCTGACCATCGGCGGTACGCAGTGGTCAAAAGAGGTATGCAAGCAGTACCCCTTCCTATCGAATTTCTAGTGATGTCTCCTAATAGTTTCTAACATGTCATTATTTTTATCTATATATGCATGGTAGTTGTGCTATCATAGCATAGAGAAATAACATAGCAGGCAGGACAAGATGTGTAGACATATTAAATATGTAGCATGGTAAATGTGGCAGATCATGCATGTTAAACAAGGTAAATCATACCATCATGCATTTAGATAATATCATAGTAAGCATAACATGCATTTATTCATATGTATATATAATCATATCATGCATTTCATTTTATTATATTTGAGGCACCCGAGATATTTCCTAAGAAAACCTCGGCAGAAATTCCTAGCTTGAATAAATCCTACATTCGATGAACCAACGCACCTGTGTGGGGATCTGAACTCCAGAACCAATCCAGACATATCAATAATACACGGCTCTAAAGTTGGAGCAAGATCCCTAAAACAATAAAGATTTTATTTAAAATAAAATCCTCATGATTTAATATGATATAAATTATTTGATCACTAATAACTCAACTTATGTGATTCATTTGATCTAATCCAAAATAAATGATGCACTTCAACTATTGGACCCAACTTCCTACTCAAGTCCAATACTTCAAATCTCTTAATTTCATAGGTCAACTCATAGCCCAAGTTAACAACAATTCCAACTCCATTATTTAATTTTTTTTCAACTCCATGTCCAATATCATCATCAACTATATGGAATTAACAATAACTTTCCTTAGTGCAAACCTCACTTTAACTCTCTCTATCTTAACACATTATATGCATCAAGAGGAAAAGAGAGAAAGTAGACAGGAAAATGAGAAGGATGTCACAATAGGTGAGAAGAAGGAAGATGGTGGGGGCGATAGCATAAATCAACCAAATTCTTATATTCACCATAACCCATCACATTAAGAACTCACCCTAATTCACATCCAAAAACAACACCGCGTGAAACAACGTCAACCACCAAAATCGATATATGAAAATACCATGTAATCACCATCAATAATTCAAAACCATCAAAGCCATTATTTCCATTAAATCAATAATTCAAAACCATCCATTAACAACACTACCACATAACGAACCATAACAACATCATCAAAAATTCACATCAATCATCACAATATATATAACCTACCATCACGGATAATACAATTCAAAAACCATCAGCAACAATATCAAGACCATCTTCACAATTCACAACCAAAATTAAACCACATCACTCATCATAAAAACTCACCAACATCGAAACCACACTATTACTAAGATTCAACAGCAACAACTCACCACCATTAATGACATTACCACAATCCATTAATTCAATCACTCCATCAACCAAACCCAAACATCCAATACCACCAAACCAAGCAACAAGGCAACATCATCAAAACACCTCTCAGCAATATTATCCTCAAAACCAAATCTACATCACCAACCACTCATCAACACCATGAAGCAAATAGTGACATCACACCATCAGCAAACCATCAAGAAAAATTCAGCAAACCACAACAACAATATTATCATCAAACTACCATAAAAGTTCATCAAACAGCATCATCCATAACCATCAACCGAATAAGATCAACTAACAATTATCAAATCAACATCACAACCATTAAATCCATAACCAAATCAGTATCACCGTCATCACCACCATTAAATCCAAAAATCAAAACCACATAATCATTAGAATCAACAATACACAACATAACCCAAAAATTCTCCATAATCAAAATCATTAACAACAATTAAAAACACCACCACCAATCACCAATAACAACATCACACCATCAAGAAAATTCAGCAAAACAATACCATCATCAACAACTCATCGACTAACCATGAGAAACTCACCATAAGCATCAACAACTCATCATTACCGTGAAAACTCAACCACCAAATTCCAAGTCATCAAAGCGCTATGAAAAACTCAGCAAACCACATCATCAACTCATCAATCAAAGCACCATGAAACACTCATCATAACCCCACCAAAATAACACCATCAAATCCACATTCAAAAGTAAAGCACCATAAAACAACATCATCATATAATATCTAGCAAATTGGAATTTAATAATATTTCCCTAGTGCAGACCTCAATTCGATTCTCTCCACCTCCATCATTATTATTCTATATACACAACTTAAAGTAAAGAAAAAAAAAGAAACCAAATAATGGAGAAGGGGAGAGTATGATAGGAAGAGGAGAAGGAGGTGGGGGAGATACACGCATAGATAGAATTGTCAACACATTATCCATTTGTTCATTTTAGCAAATGTTATTCAGCGGAGTTTTTGACAAAAGATTATTGTTTCTCAACAAATTTAAATCCTAATTAGGATTATTTGTTTTTTTTTATGTGAAAATTTATTACCATATCTAAAATAGGAATTTCTCACTCTACATAATTCATATTTATATGAGCCATTATTATGTATCGATTAATTTTAATTTTAATTTCTTATGACTTCTAAAGAGCACCTTTGACCATCTTTTCATTAGAATAAACTATATCAAACCAAAACCATTCATATACTGATGTAATAACTTCTATAATATTATTCTTTATAATTTTTATTTACATGAGTGATGCATAGTTTTTAAAAATATGTAACTTATTGTAAAAAAAAATTAATTATTATGAATAATTTTTCATGGTCATTTATAATATTTATTACAAAAATGAGATATGTACAGATGATATCCTTCTACCATGCTTTTATTTTAATATAATTTACCTCGTTTCCTACAAGATGACTTTTCGGTGGAATTTTTCAATGAGATTCCAACGATAGCTTCAGGTGAGCTAGGAAAACTCATTGGAACCATCAATTTAAGTTCTTGGAAGAGATATGAGGGAGAAAAGTGAAATGAGCGGCAGTAGTGAAAGTTTCATCATTGGAGATTACTCTTGCAATTGCTGGTCATACGAGCTATATAATTTGAGAAACTTAGTACCTATGGCTTCTCCTCGACGAGAGCTATCTACTGGTACTTGGGTTGAGAGAAATTGGCTGTCGTTGGTTGCCGGCGAATTAAAAATCCAAACTTATGAGTTTCGCATAAGTTATCTTTTTGAGTAAAATTAGGCACATGTGAGCTCTAACAATTGGGACAAATATGATTTTTGGATTTTTGATGAAAAGAACTTTCGATTGGTATCAATATTGCTGCTGATTGCAGAACTTCATTGGTGAGGGTTCAGCGAACTGCCCAGCAAGTCTCCGGCAGGTCTCCAGTGAACTTTTCTGCAAATATTAGATAAAAATAAGGTATGTAGGTCTCCAGTGTATATATATTTATATACATAAATAAAATTTATATATATTTAAGAGTATTATTTTGAGATATAATACAATTTACTTAAAAGTGATGATTGAGCAAGGTTCACTCGCTGCTAAACCCCACTGATCATAATAGTATACTCAATAAAGATGATAAACAATTGACATTATTAATGTGAAGGCAAAGTTGTATGATTAATGGTAAATACTCTTAAATGATCAATATTGACAAACAAATGACATTACTGATGTGAAGGAAAAGTTGCATGATTAATAGTAAACACTATTAGTGATCAATATTTATTGAGTGCCTAAATCATTAGGCGGAAATAACCTAAAAGTAAAAAATTTCCATGATATCTGAAGTTGCTCTCTTAGTTATCTTATTTTCCAGTTAGATTAATCTCCTCCTCTGCACTTATAGAACTACCCACTTGCGTTTCATCGTTATCGACCAAGTGGAGCATCAATCTTCCATTCTCCCTTGTAGCCTGCAAGAATTGCTGCTTCAGAGCTTTAACCATTTTAAACACAAGCCTCCCATCATCCCTGAATGACTTGAGTTACACTTTAGGCCTCCCCGCCTTCCCAATTGTCGATATTGGCGGAGGAAACCCTAAGCTATAGCCACTCCTACTTTTATCATATATCTCCCCTTCTTTTATCTCACAGGGCATATGAGTAGTAATGGTGTCGTGGCTTGGTTCCTTGTTACGACTACCGCTACCCATGCTATCATCTTTTCTTGCTTGCTTCCCGAATGAGATAATTTTTTCCACTCATCTTGTAGTTGATGGAGTTGATGGGATTGGCCGAGATGATCTCAGTCTTTATCCTCCGTGTTGATAGACAACACATTTTAAAGGGACGAAGATCTATTGTCACTAAAACATTGGGTGTGGGAGTATGTTTCTAACACTAAAGATAGAATTGCCGCAGTTAGTGAGCGGGAAGGGAGGGAAGGAGTGACTGATTTCTCACAACCAACAGCTTCTTAATATCCATTTGTTCATTTTAACAAATGTTATTCAGCGGAGTTTTTGACAAAAGATTATTGTTTCTCAACAAATTTAAATCCTAATTAGGATTATTTGATTTTTTATGTGAAAATTTATTACCATATCTAAAATAGGAATTTCTCACTCTACATAATTCATATTTATATGAGCCATTATTATGTATCGATTAATTTTAATTTTAATTTCTTATGACTTCTAAAGAGCACCTTTGACCATCTTTTCAGTAGAATAAACTATATCAAACCATTTATATACTGATGTAATAACTTCTATAATATTATTCTTTATAAATTTTTATTTACATGAGTGATGCATAGTTTTTAAAAATATGTAACTTCTTGTAAAAAAAATTAATTATTATGAATAATTTTTCATGGTCATTTATAATATTTATTACAAAAATTAGATATGTACAGATGATATCCTTCTACCATGCCTTTATTTTAATATAATTTACCTCGTTTCCTAGAAGATGAGTTTTCGGTGGAATTTTGCAATGAGATTCCAGCGATAGCTTCTGGTGAGCTTGGAAAACTCATTGAAACTGCCACGCCCCATACCTTCCCCTAGGGCACATGGCAGACCGCAGTGAACTCCACATATAGCCCCGTTTACTCCCGAAACTATATGGGAACCCACTAAGCGTACCTGATGTATATCCCCTCTATTTATGGAAGGAGAGAACCTGGATAATAGATCAATATAACTCTAAAAGCATATATTATTAAAACCAAATCTTTACTACAGTGGCATACACTTATATACAAGTAATTTACCATCAAAATGGGTACATGCACAAGGTTATAAGAAGTACCTAGCTAGTGGATCTCTATACGCACAAAACAAAGGTAGAACTGTCCTACCTTTCAAAAGAAATCAGGTGCCTCGCTATACACTGTGATATCTATCAGTCTCTCTCCTACTGTGATCCTGAAAAATAAAAATGAGTTCCCCTACGGGGTGAGTAACGCCGTACTCAGTGAGTTGGATAGAAAATAATGTAAAACCGAGAACATAAAATAACAAAATATCAAGAATAGAATCATATTACTATTCGTGTACAATAGCTAATCAAAATGAGTAATCAAGAATCACACGAGACTATATCCGGGGCTGGCATAATCAAAATACAGTTACTGCAGGCAACAGTCACCTCAGGGGGAGGAATCATGAATCATAGGGTACCCAGATCATAATAGAAGTGCAAGAATAGATAAACAAAGCCCCCTTTCCCCCTGGGTTACCCACTGGATGTCGCTACCTGATATCCATAGCTAATCCAGAGTAAAAACCAGTCAAGAGTATCCCAACCTCCCATCCTGACCTCGAGCACTATCGTCCCACGCCCCTCCTCATAGGTGTCCCATGGGAGTGCTAATAGTGTAATAACCTATCACTGCAGTGAAAAGTGCTTATAGCACTATCCAGTATAATATCATGCTAGTCATACGCATTTTCAAGTGAAATAGTATCACGAAAAGTTAAATAGATGCATATGTTAGATCAGGAGTCAACAGAAGCATAGTATAATGCTTAAAATGAATCAAATAACAAGAGTATCAAACATGGATATCAAGGATTACTGATAACTCATTCATGATCATAATCAAGATAATACTAACTAGCAGGAGAGCCAAAGGATATCAAATATAAATAATCAAAGGGACTATAGTTCTCCTGGACTAAACATTGAAAACTATCACGTCTATTCTGCCTAGAGAATAAACACTCACCAGATCCTAACGTCATAAGCACGTTTTAATTCGTATCGCGAGCGTTCGTATCCTCGTGCTTGCTTATCAATTTTCCTATGAATATTTCAACGAATTTTAATTCTCAATCTAATAACAATTTTACAAATCCGTCTTCACCAATACTCTTAAAACGATCCCTAGAATCACTCTAATTTTTATCTCAAGTTCGCCGGAACGCTCGCAGGCGAAGTTTTTCGATCAGCCCCAATATAGGTACCAATCAAAAGCTCTCTTTATGAGGATTCTAAAAAACATATTTGCCCCAATTTTTACAGCTCACACGCGATCAATTTTACCATTTAAATCAATTTGGGCGAAAACCCTAATTTTGGGTTTTTAGGTCGCCGGCGGCCAACCGGCAGCCAACAACCCTCAACTTGCAAATGATAGTTCAAATGTGTTCTCCTAGCTCACCTGAAGTTGTGTCTGAAATTTCACGGAAAAATTCATCCGTGAAGACCTCCAACCGTCGTCGCCAAAACGCTCCGTCATCGCTGCTACGCGAAGAAGAAGCAGGGGAGGAGAGAGTTTGTCGCGGGTGGGAGAGGAAGAAGAAGAAGTTAAGTTAAATGGGTTTGGTAACGGGTCGGGTTTCATTACGGAACCCGCTTATCACTAACCCGCTAACCAGCTTCATCTATTGGTTTAATGAAATCTAATCTGGGCCGTCCATTTACGTGATTTAATCTCGTCCGTCCATTTGGATTAATATTTGATTCAAGGATTTGACTAATCAAACAACGTCCAAATTACGATCCGTTTGCGCCGTTGGATTCCTTATCAAAAATTCTATCTGATGGTATAATTTTTATATCAAAATTATATACTTCAAAAATCTGTGTAATTTTTACAAATAAGACCTTCATATTATTTTATTACAAGATTACCCTTAATGCAAAAATACAAATCTCACATCCTACCCCCCTTAAAGAAATTTTGTCCTCAAAATTTAGTTTAAATCGTCACTTGAAACAGTTGAGGATACTTCCTCTTCATGTACTCTTCAGATTCCCAAGTGACTTCTTCTACTTGTGCACTTCTCTACAACACCTTAATCATCCATACATCCTTATTCCTTAAAATTTTATTCTTCCGTTCTAGGATTTGCACAGGTTGTATCTTATAGCTTAAGTTATCTACAAGCTCTATCAGGGGTGTTTCTAGTACTCGTTCAGGGTCCAAAATACATTTCCTCAGCATCAATACATGAAATACATCGTGTATTCTCGCCATCTCCTGAGGTAACTCCAATCTGTAAGCTACAGGACCAACTCTATTAATGATTCTGAATGGTCCAACATATCTAGGATTCAACTTGCCTGTGTTTCCAAACCGTATAATTTCTTTCCATGGAGCTACTTTCAGGTAAACCATATCCCCAGGTTGAAACTCCAATTCTCTTCTTCGGTTATCTACATAACTTTTCTATCTATCCTGGGCTACTTTTAATCTTTCCTTGATAATCTTAATCTTTTCTACCGTAGTTTCAATCAATTCATTTCCCTCTATCTTTCTTTCTCCAACTTCATCCCAACATAACGGTGTTCTGCACTTTCTCCCATATAAAGCTTCATAGGGTGGCATTCTGATGCTAGCCTGGTAACTATTATTGTAAGCAAATTCAATCAACGGTAAGTACTGATCCCAACTTTCCTGGAATTCAATTACACAAGCCCTTAACATATCTTCCAAGGTTTGAATTGTTCTTTCTGATTGGTCATCGGTTTGGAGAGAAAAGCTGTGCTAAACTGTAATGTTGTCCCCAAAGCTTCATGCATCTTTGGCCAAAAACGGAAAGTAAATCTGGGATCTCTATCAGAGACAATGGTAATGGGAACTCCATGAAGCTTTACAATCTCTTGAATATAGATTCTGGCTAATTTATCCAATGAATAAGTATTATGAATTGCCAGAAAGTGAGCAGACTTCATAAGTCTATCCATAATTACCCATATTGCATTATGATTACTTGACGTACGAGGTAATCCTATCACAAAATCCATTGTGATATGTTCCCATTTCCATTCAGGAATTGACAATGGTTGTAGCTTTCCTGCCGGTCTTTGGTGCTCAACTTTAACTTGTTGACATATATGACACTTAGCTACATAATCTGCAATATCTTTCTTCATACTTGGCCACCAATAACTTCCTTTTGTTGTGCGATACATTTTTATATTTCTCAGGTGCATTGCATATACCGAGGAATGAGTTTCCTCCAGAATAGCCTTCCTGAGTTCAGCTTTATTCGGGACACAGACTTTGTCTCGATATACTAATAATCCATCGTCCCTCATCCTGAACTCAATATTTTCTTCTGTTCGTACTCTTTGAAATAATTTACTCAGTTCCTCGTCTCAGCTTTGCAAAACCCGAATTTCTTCGTGAAGTGTGGGTCGCACAATAAATGTAGCTAGTATCTCACTAGATTTATCATAATCTAGCTGAACTCCCAAAAATTTCAATTCTGTATGCTGAGGTAAGGTAGTGGCTGAGATACTAGATAACGTAACTGATTTTCTACTTAATGCATCTGCAACCACATTAGCTTTTCCTGGATGATACTCAATTACTAGATCATAATCTTTTATTAACTCCAACCATCTTCTCTGTCTCAAATTTAGCTCTTTCTGAGTCATAATATATTTTAAGCTCTGATGGTCGGTAAAAATATGGCATCGAACTCCGTATAAATAGTGTTGCCATATCTTTAATGCAAAAACTACTGCTGCCAGTTCCAAATCATGGGTAGGATAATTTAATTCATGCTTCCTTAACTGACGGGATGCATAAGCAATAACTTTTCCTTCCTACATCAATACACATCCTAGTCCTTGTCTGGAAGCATCACTATATACTGTATAATCTTCATTAGGCTTCGGTAATGTCAGAACTGGAGCAGAAGTAAGACAATCTTTGAGTTTCTGAAAACTCTTTTCACATTCTTCATCCCAATAAAATTTCACTTCCTTTCGTGTGAGTTTGATAAGTGGTCCAGCTATTTTAGAAAATCCCTCAATGAATCTTCTGTAATATCCAGCTAGACCTAAGAAACTACGGATTTCTGTAACATTCTTGGGTCGTTCCCATTTCAGAATTGCTTCTACTTTACTTGAATCAACCATAATACCTTTTCCTGATACGGTATGTCCCAAGAATTTCACTTCTTCCAACCAAAACTCACATTTAGAGAATTTTGCATACAGTTTCTTTTCTCGCAGTGTCTGTAACACAATTCTCAGATGTTCAACATGTTCATTTTCTCCAGGTGAATATATCAGAATATCATCAATAAATACGATCACAAATTTATCCAGATATGGATGGAATACCCTATTCATTAGATCCATAAATGCAGCTGGGGCATTCGTTAACCCAAAAGGCGTTACTACAAACTCATAGTGTCCATATCTGGTCCTGAAGGCAGTCTTAGGTATATCTGATTCTTTGATTCTCAATTGATGATACATCGACATGAGATCAATCTTTGAAAATACCTTAGCTCCTTGTAGTTGGTCAAAAAGATCGTCAATTCTCGGCAAAGGATATTTATTCATGATAGTCACTTTATTTAATTGTCTATAATCAATGCATAATCTTAAGGTATCATCCTTCTTCCTTACAAATAATATCGGTGCTCCCCAAGGTGAGGTACTTGCTCTGATAAATCCTTTATCTAATAATTCTTGTAACTGTACCTTCAATTCACTGAGTTCTGCAGGTGCCATTCTATATGGTTGAATCGTGATAGGGTGAGTTCCTGGTTGCAGTTCAATAAAGAAATCAACTTCCCTATCAGGTGGTACACCTGGTAACTCCTCTAGGAATACGTCGGGGAATTCACGCACCACCGATATCTCTTCCAACTTGGTTCTAGAGGTGGATGTGTCTATTATATGAGCTGAATAGGCTACACATCCTTTCCTTATTAATTTCCAAGCTCGTAGCGCTAATATTACACAAGTCGGTAGGATCCGACGATTTCCGGTAAAATGTAACTCAGATATTCCCTTCCTTAAGAATATTACTTCTTTAGTAAAATAGTTGACTGTGGCTTTAAGTCAAGATCTATCATATCTAAGGGGATTAAATCTGTTAGTAATATAGTATCCCCCAACATAATCTCACAGTCTTTATAAATCGTATTTCCAAGAAGTTGTTCTCCTAGAGGGGTGCATACGACAAGTTCAGGTTTCAAAGGAACTAAGGGTTTATCACTAAACCGTGCAAACTCAGGATTAATATAAGATCTATGAGAACCACTATCAATAAGTACTCTAGCAGTATGCTGAAAAAGCTATAAAGTACCTGTAATCAGGTCTGGATTGGCCTCAGCCTCCTTATCCGAACTGGCAAAGATCCTGGTCTGCACTCGAGGTGGAATCCCAGAACCACCTTGTGTCCCTCTAACACTGCTTCCTTGATCTGCTTTATAGTTTCTTACTGCCCCAGATGGTTGTCTGTCCTGAGTGGTCGATCCCCTACCACTTGGTACTGGTCTGGGCATCCCACTACTTCTACTGTCACCTCTTTGTTGTAGTCTTGGGCGGTTACTACGATAATGCCCTCGCTGATGATAATAGAAATATCTGAGGGGAGCTCTGCAGATTCCAGAATGATTCTTACCATAATTTCTGCAAGTATCTCTAGTCATAGGTCGGACTTGAGACTCAGAATCTGGAATGGGTAAAGCTCGAGGGTAAGCCTGTGATCTAGAAGCACTACCAGATGATTCTCCCATTCTTTGCGATCCTTTCACTATCGTACTTTTCCTCTGGAATATAGGACTGAAAAATCCTGACTTTCTCTTTCCTGCGAAAATCTCCTTATCCTTAGAAGGTGTTGGGGATAACTGCTCAATCTCCATAGCCATCTGCACTAATTCATGATAACTGACAGTGGTAGAAGTAACCAACAACCTTCTAATCTCTGTATTCAGTCCCTTTCTAAATCTGCTACGCATATACTCAGTATCTGGAGCATACTCTGGGAAAAATACTGATAAAGCCCGTAACTCAGTATCAAACTCCAATACTAACCTATGATCCTGTTGTAGTGCAAAGAATTCTTCTCTCTTCTGATTCTTATAAAAGCTAGTGTAGTATTCCCTGTTGAAGATATCTATAAATCTTTCCCAGGTAGTAGGTAAAGCTCCACTTGCACTAAGGGACTCCCACCAAACCTGTGCATCACCCTCCAATAGCTGAGCTGCTAGTCTGATAGTGTCTGCGCCTGTCAATCTCATGTCTCTAACAGTCTTTGAAACTTTCTGTAACCATTTGTGAGCTATTTCTGGGTCTCTAGATCCCTCAAAACTGTAACAACCTAATTGTTGAGCTGTCTTGATCTACTTTAGTAAATCAGTCTGAGAAGCAACAACGGGTGCCTGCACTGGTGGAACGGGAGCCAGTACCGGTGCAGTCTGAATCTGAATCGCTCTAAGGAGTGTTTGAAACTGCTCATCCGTTAGAGTGACTCCTCCTGCAACAGGTGGTGCAGCCTGGCCACCCTCTACTGGTACTGCATGGGAGGCAGAGGAACCCTCCTGTCCATGTGATGCCTCATCACCTGAATGACTACTCTCTGGCTGCATTCTGAATATCCTGCACGAATATTACCATTAATGTTACGTATACGACATATATCCTAGGGCCACTAGACTGATCCTTAATTGAGATCCACTAGACTCCTTATATTCAAAAATGAATTATTTCTAAAAAGTTTATGTAAATGGTATCTTAATATACCCAGGTTCTCAAATGATCTTGTCAGGATATACATATGCTCTAGTATGAACCTGCTCTGATACCACCAAAATCTGTCACGCCCCGTACCTTCCCTTAGGCCACGTGGCAGACCGCAGTGAACTCCACATATAGCCCCGTTTACTCCCGAAACTATATGGGAACCCACTAAGCGTACCTTATGTATATCCCCTCTATTTATGGAAGGAGAGAACCTGGATAACAGATCAATATAACTCTAAAAGCATATATTATTAAAACCAAATCTTTACTACAATGGCATACACTTATATACAAGTAATTTACAATCAAAATGGGTACATACCCAAGGTTATACAAAGTACCTAGCCAGTGGATCTCTATACTCATAAAACAAAGGTAGAACTGTCCTACCTTTTAAAAGAAATCAGGTGTCTGGCTATACACTATGATATCTATCAGTCTCTCTCCTACTGTGATCCTGAAAAATAAAAATGAGTTCCCCTACAAGGTCAGTAACGCCGTACTCAGTGAGTTGAATAGAAAATAATGTAAAATCGAGAACATAAAATAATAAAGTCTCAAGAATAGAATCATATGACTATTCGTGTGCAATAGCCAATCAAAATGAGTAATCAAGAATCACACGAGACTATATCCGGGGCTAGCATAATCAAAATACAGTTGCTGCAGACAACTGTCACCTCAGGGGGAGGAATCATGAATCATAGGGTACCAAGATCATAATAGAAGTGCAAGAATAGATAAACAAAGCCCCCTTTCCCCCTGGGTTGCCCACTGGATGTCGCTACCTAATATCCATAGCTAATCTAGAGTAAAAACCAGTCAGGAGTATCCTAACCTCCCATCCTGACCTCGAGCACTATCGTCGTACGCCCCTCCTCATAGGTGGCCCATGGGAGTGCTAATAGTTAATAACCTATCACTGCAGTGAAAAGTACTTATAGCACTATTCAGTATAATATTATGCTAGTCATACGCATTTTCAAGTGAAATAGTATCACGAAAAATTAAACAGATGCATATGCTAGATCAGGAGTCAACAGAAGCATAGTATAATGCTTAAAATGAATCAAATAACAAGAGTATCAAACATGGATATCAAGGATTACTCATAACTCATTCATGATCATAATCAGGATAATACTAACTAGTAGGAGAGCCAAAGGATATCAAATATAAATAATCAAAGGGACTATAGTTCTTCTGGACTAAATATTGAGAACTATCCCGTCTATTCTGCCCAGAGAATAAACACTCACCTGATCCTAACGTCATAAGCACGTTTTAATTCGTATCGCGAGCGTTCGTATCCTCGTGCTTGCTTATCAATTTTCCTATGAATATTTCAACGAATTTTAATTCTCAATCTAATAATTATTTTATAAATCCATCTTCACCAATACTCTTAAAATGATCCCTAGAATCACCCTAATTTTTATCTCAAGTTTGCCAGAAAGTTCGCCGGAGCTCGCCGGAAAGTACGTCGGAACCCTCGCCGGCGAAGTTCTTCGATCAGCCCTCTTTATGAGGATTCTAAAAAATAAATTTGCCCCAATTTTTACAGCTCACACGCGATCAATTTTACCATTTAAATCAATTTGGGCGAAAACCCTAATTTTGGGTTTTTAGCTCGCCGACGGCCAACCGGCGGCCAACAGCCCTCAACTCAGGTACCAATGGAAAGCTCTCGTCGAGGAGAAGCTATAGGTACCAAGTTTGCAAAGTTCCGTGGCCGGAATGTCCGCTGCCCCCTACTTCTCTCCTCTTTTCTCCCTCAAATCTCCACCAAAACTTGCAAATGATGGTTCAAATGTGTTCTACTAGCTCACCTGAAGTTGTGTCTGAAATTTCACGGAAAAATTCATCCGGTAAGACCTCCAACCGTTATCGCCAAAATGCTCCGTCATCGCTACCCCGTGAAGAAGGAGCAGGGGAGGAGAGAGAGTGTCGCGGGTGGGAAAGGAAGAAGAAGTTAAGTTAAATGGGTTTGGTAAAGGGTCGAGTTTCATTACTGAACCCGCTTATCACTAACCCGCTAACCCGCTTCATCTATTGGTTTAATGAAATCTAATCTGGGTCATCCATTTACGTGATTTAATCTCGTCCGTCCATTTGGATCAATCCTTGATTCAAGGATTTGACCAATCAAACGACGTCCAAATTACGATCCGTTTGCGCCGTTGGATTCCTTATCAAAAATCCTATCTGATTGTATAATTTTCATATCAAAATTATATACTTCAAAAATCCGTGTAATTTATACAAATTAGACCATATTATTTTATTACAAGATTACCCCTAATGCAAAAATACAAATCTCACAGGAACCATCAATTTAAGTTCTTGGAAGAGATATGAGGGAGAAAAGTGAAATGAGCGGCAGCAGTGAAAGTTTCATCATTGGAGATTTCTCTTACAATTGCTGGTCATACGAGCTATATAATTTGAGAAATTTAGTACATATGGCTTCTCCTCGACGAGAGCTATCTACTGGTACTTGGGTTGAGAGAAATTGGCTGTCGTTGGTTGCCGGCGAGTTAAAAATCCAAACTTAGGAGTTTCGCATAAGTTATATTTTTGAGTAAAATTAGGCACATGTGAGCTCTAACAATTGGGACAAATATGATTTTTGGATTTTTGATGAAAAGTACTTTCGATTGGTACCAATATTGCTGCTGATTGGAGAACTTCATTGGTGAGGTTTCCAGCGAACTGCCCAGTAAATCTCCGACGGGTCTCCAGTGAACTTTTCGGCGAACTTTAGATAAAAATGAGGTATGTAGGTCTCTAGTGTATATATATTTATATACATAAATAAAATTTATATATATTTAAGAGTATTATTTTGAGATATAATACAATTTACTTAAAATGGATGATTGAGCAAGGTTCACACGCTGCTAAACCTCACTAATCATAACAGTATACTCAATAAAGATGATAAACAATTGACATTATTAATGTGAAGGCAAAGTTGTATGATTAATGGTAAATACTCTTCTAATGGTATAATTTTCATATCAAAATTATATACTTCAAAAATTCGTGAAATTTTTACAGATAAGACCTTCATATTATTTTATTACAAGATTACCCCTAATGCAAAAATACAAATCTCACAGGAACCATCAATTTAAGTTCTTGGAAGAGATGTGAGGGAGAAAAGTGAAATGAGCGGCAGCAGTGAAAGTTTCATCGTTGGAGATTACTCTTGCAATTGCTGGTCATACGAGCTATATAATTTGAGAAACTTAGTACCTATGGCTTCTCCTCGACGAGAGCTATCTACTGGTACTTGGGTTGAGAGAAATTGGCTGTCGTTGGTTGCCACCGAGTTAAAAATCTAAACTTAGTAGTTTCGCATAAGTTATATTTTTGAGTAAAATTAGGCACATGTGAGCTCTAACAATTGGGACAAATATGATTTTTAGATTTTTGATAAAAAGAGCTTTCGATTGGTACCAATATTGCTGCTGATTGGAGAACTTCATTGGTGAGGGTTCCAGCGAACTGCCCAGCAAGTCTCCGGCGGGTCTCCAGTGAACTTTTAGACGAACTTTAGATAAAAATGAGGTATGTAGGTCTCCAGTGTATACATATTTATATACATAAATAAAATTTATATATATTTAAGAGTATTATTTTGTGATATAATACAATTTACTTAAAATAGATGATTGAGCAAGGTTCACACGCTGCTAAACCCCACTAATCGTAATAGTATACTCAATAAAGATGATAAACAATTGACATTATTAATGTGAAGGCAAAGTTGTATGATTAATGGTAAATACTCTTAAATGATCAATATTGACAAACAAATGACATTACTGATGTGAAGGAAAAGTTGCATGATGAATAGTAAACACTATTAGTGATTAATATTTATTGAGTGCCTAAATCATCAGGAGGAAATAACCTAAAAGTAAAAAATTTCCATGATATCTGAAGTTACTCTCTTAGTTATCTTCTTTTCCTGTTAGATTAGTCTCCTCCTCTGCACTTATAGAACTACCCTCTTGCGTTTCATCGTCATCGACCAAGTGGAGCATCAATCTTCCATTCTCCCTTGTAGCCTGCAAGAATTGCTGCTTCGGAGCTTTAACCATTTTAAACACAAGCCTCCCATCATCCCTGAATGACTTGAGTTGCACTTTAGGCCTCCCCGCCTTCCCAATTGTCGATATCGGTGGAGGAAACCCTAAGCTATAGCCACTCCTACTTTTATCATATGTCTCCCCTTCTTTTATCTCACGGGGCATATGGGTAGTAATGGTGTCGTGGCTTGGTTCCTTATTACGACTACCGCTATCCTTGCTATCATCATTTCTTGCTTTCTTCCCAGATGATACACCAGAATGTTCATTTTTCCCACTCATCTTGTGCTTGATGGAGTTGATGGGATTGGTCGAGATGATCTCAGTCTTTATCCTCCGTGTTGATAGACAACACATTTTAAAGGGACGGAGATCTATTGTCACTGAATCATTGGGTATGGGAGTATGCTTCTACCACTAAACATAGAATTGCTGCAATTACTGAGCGGGAAGGTAGGGAAGGAGTGAATGATTTCTCACAACCAACAGCTTCTTAATATCCATTTGTTCATTTTAACAAATGTTATTCAGCGGAATTTTTGACAAAAGATTATTGTTTCTCAATAAATTTAAATCCTAATTATGACTATTTGATTTTTTTATGTGAAAATTTATTACCATATCTAAAATAGGAATTTCTCACTCTACATAATTCATATTTATATGAGCCATTATTATGTATCGATTAATTTTAATTTTAAATTCTTATGACTTCTAAAGAGCACCTTTGATCATCTTTTCATTAGAATAAACTATATCAAACCATTTATGTAGTGATGTAATTACTTCTATAATATTATTCTTTATAATTTTTATTTACATGAGTGATGCATAGTTTTTAAAAATATGTAACTTCTTGTAAAATAAAATTAATTATTATGAATACTTTTTCATGGTCATTTATAATATTTATTATAAAAATGAGATATGTACAGATGATATCCTTCTACCATGCCTTTATTTTAATTTAATTTACCTCGTTTCCTGCAAGATGACTTTTCGGTGGAATTTTTCACTGAGATTCCAGCGATAGCTTCTGGTGAGCTAGGAAAACTCATTGGAACCATCAATTTAAGTTCTTGGAAGAGATATGAGGGAGAAAAGTGAAATGAGGGGCAGCAGTGAAAGTTTCATCGTTGGAGATTACTCTTTCAATTGCTGGTCATACAAGCTATATAATTTGAGAAACTTATTACCTATGGCTTCTCCTCAGCGAGAGCTATCTACTGGTACTTGGGTTGAGAGAAATTGGCTGTCGTTGGTTGCCGGCGAGTTAAAAATCCAAACTTAGGAGTTTCGCATAAGTTATCTTTTTGAGTAAAATTAGGCACATGTGAGCTCTAACAATTAGGACAAATATGATTTTTGAATTTTTGATGAAAATAGCTTTCGATTGGTACTAATATTGCTGCTGATTGGAGAACTTCATTGGTAAGGGTTCCAGCGAACTTCCCAGCAAGTCTCCGGCAGGTCTCCAGTGAACTTTTCGGTGAACTTTTGATAAAAATGAGGTATGTAGAGTATATATATTTATATACATAAATAAAATTTATATATATTTAAGAGTATTATTTTGAGATATAATACAATTTACTTAAAATGCATGATTGAGCAAGGTTCACACGCTCCTAAACCCCACTAATTGTAATAGTATACTCAATAAAGATGATAAACAATTGACATTATTAATGTGAAGGCAAAGTTGTATGATTAATGGTAAATACTCTTAAATGATCAATATTGACAAACAAATGACATTACTAATGTGAAGGAAAGGTTGCATGATGAATAGTAAACACTATTAGTGATCAATATTTATTGAGTGCCTAAATCATCAGGAGGAAATAACTTAAAAGTAAAAAATTTCCATAATATCTGAAGTTGCTCTCTTAGTTAACATATGCAAGTATCTAGGAGTACCTTTGGCTCCTAGGAAACTAAAACTTACAGAATGTAAAGTACTGCTTGACAAAATAATGGTTAGACTTAAAAGTTGGACTGCCAAGTTGCTAACATATGTAGGAAGAGTTCAACTTATAAAGTCAGTATTATTTGGAGTGCAAAGCTATTGGTCACAATTATTCATATTGTCCAAAAAAATAATCAAAATGATGGATGCAGTTTGCAAGACATTCTTATGGACATGATCAGTTGAGACTAGTAGGAAGGCCTTGATAGCTTGGAATAAAGTTTGCATACCAAAGTCAGCCAGAGTACTTAACTTACTAAGACTAGACTTATGGAATAAGGCAGCCATCTTCAAACTCTTTTGGGATATGCAGATGAAGAAAGATAAATTATGGATCAAATGGGTACACACTTATTATATAAAAAATAAAAATATTCATACTATGACTCTACCCAAACAAACAAGCTGGATGTTGAAGAAAGTGATGATGAATAGAGAGGTATTACAATACCATCCCCGACTGGAAATAATACTAATTAGAAAAACCACAATCAGTGTAATTTACAATATATTGGTGGGTACTTTGCCAAACAAAAATTGGACAAGTTTGATATGTGATTCTACAGCTAGACCTAGAGCTACCTTCATTCTATGGCTTCCTTTGCATCAGAAATTAATGACTGCAGATAAACTACTCAAGCGGGGCATGCAAATAGAAGGAGGATGTCAGCTATGTCTAACTGCAATAGAAACCTTAGAACATTTGCTGAATGAATGTAAACATAGCAAGACTATATGAAGCGATTTGTTGAAATGGAATGAAGAAGTTTTAAGATAAACTACATGGGAAACCACAATTAATATAGCTGCTAGAATAACTAAAAGGAGAACATTGCAAGGACTGCTTATGCAGGTGGTGATAGCAGAGTTTGTATATCACATTTGGAAAGAGAGAAATTGGAGATTATTTAAGCAACAAGTAAGAGATGAAGGGGTCCTTCTTCGACATATCAAGACAGTAATTTTCACTAGGCTGGATAAAGAAAAAATAAGAGAGTTTGTTGTCTTATGCTTAGCTTAGAATACTGGTTCTCTTTGAGATATTCATTTTTATTATATTTGCTTCTTTATAACTTGTAGCACATGATATTGTAGTGATGCTCAAATACCCTTCCTAGAAGGTGAGTTAACATTACTATTGATGCTATCAAACAAGTTATAAGGAGCAAAATTTATGTAAGATGATGTAACTATAAAACTATGTATTACTCGTTTAAATAAATTAACGAATTATATAGAATGAGACTCACAAAATACTTTAGATATACGTGATATTGATACACGTGCCTCTCACATGCTAAGCGAGCGCTCTTCCATCTAAGTTACATTCATAAATATCAATTAACTTAGTCCGAGATGGCCATATAGCTCGTATGCTATGCGGGCACTTTACCATCTAAGCTACAACCCTAAAATTTATTTTAAAGTCAAATTAAAAGAGCAATATTGTCCTAGCTAAGCTAAATCCCTAATATTCTTATCAAAATCTTATTAAAAGAGTGTTAATGTATCATCCGAGCAATATCCCTAAAACTTAACTGTCCTAGTTTTTATCAAATTCATATTAAAAGAGCATTACTAAAAATGAAATTCAAAGCCTAACTTATATTAGAGATGTAAATAGAATTACAAAGTTTAAATTTAGTTCGGAGATGTACGGTATCTATCCCCATACCCCTCGTATGCGATGTGAAACAAGCGATAACTATTCTCGCATGCTAAGCGAGTACTAAAATAAAAAGGCAAAGTTCAAAATGCTTTGAAGATGGAGGGTATCAATTCCCATGCATCTCGCATGCTAAGCGAGCACTCTACTATTTGAGCTACATCACTAAACCAATTAGTTCAAGATATCCATATAGCTCTATTAAAAGAACATCACCTAAATATCTTATAGCATTCGGTCTTATTAAAAAAAATCACTCAAATAAAAATCTAAATAACACATATTAGAAATAAGATATATCAATCAACATTCCTCCCATATATAATGGAAGCACTTTACCATAACTCATGTTAGAGATGCGAAAAATTGATCCCCGTGCCTCATGCATGTGAACCCAGTATTCTACCATCTAAGCTACATCCCTAAAGATTAATCTTTGTTATTCTGCAACCTCAATAGTATCACTGAAATAAAAATTTTAAATTTAACTCAAAAGAAATAAAGGTTACTAATCCCTATGCCTCCCATATAAATTTAAGAGATGTCCACAAATATTAATTATATACTAAAATGAAAAAAGTTTAACTAATAATGGATATATAGGGGATCGCCATTACTCTCATATGCTAAGTAAGCACTCTAACATTTGAGCTATACCTCCTAATATCAAAATAGTTATTCTGAGACTCCAAATATCATAAACATTTATAATTAGAATCTTATTAAAAGAAGATTTTTGAAATAAGAATACAAATGAGAGGTTTATCATCTAAGCTACATACTCAAACATCAACTATCTTATTCTCCACACATTGGTGATAATAGTAAACAATCCTCGTGGCTCTTTATCAAATGGTATTGATCCTTTTGCTTCTCGTATAATTAGCGACCTCTCTATCGTTTGAGCTACACCCTAAACATAATTTGTCTTACTCTGAGACCCTCGTGCCTCTACCTTGCTAAGCGAGTACTGAAATGAAAAAACAAAGTTCAAAATACTTTAAAAATACAAAGTACTGAAATGAACGGTTCTACAAATAATTCAAAATAAAAATTAAACCTGACGTGAATCGAACACGCAACCTTCTGATCTGGAGTCAAACGCGCTACCATTGCACCACAGATCCCATAATTTTTTCATTTAGTATATTATAAAATTTGAAAAACGTAGAATAACAAAATAAATCAAAATATGAATTGAACTTGAAATAATTTAAAATTAGAATTGAACCTGATGTGAATGTAGAACACCTAAATAATTCAAAATGAAAATTGAACTTGACGTGAATCGAACACACAACCTTCTAATCTGGAGTCAAATGCACTAGCATTGCACTATAGATCAAATCATTATTTTATTTAGTGTAATATAAAATTTAAAAAACTTAGAATACCAAAATAAATCAAAATAAGAATTGAACTTGAAATAATTTAAAATGAGAATTGAACCTCACGTGAATGTAGAACACCAAAATAAATCAAAATGAGAATTGAACCTGAAATAATTCAAAATGAGAATTGAACGGTTCTACAATAATTCAAAATGAAAATTGAACCTAACGTGAATCGAACATGCAACCTTCTGATCTGGAGTCAGACGCACTACCATTGCACTATAAATCCCATCATTTTTTCATTTAATGTAAAATAAAAGTTGAAAAACGTAGAATAACAAAATAAATCAAAATAACAATCGAACCTGAAATAATTTAAAATGAGAATAAAACCTGACGTGAATGTAGAACACAAAAATAATTCAAAATGAAAATTGAACTTGACGTGAATTGAATACGCAACCTTCTAATCTGGAGTGAGACGCGCTACCATTGCGCCACAAATCCCACCATTTTTTCATTTAGTGTAATATAAAAGTTGGAAAACGTAGAATACCAAAATAAATCAAAATAAAAATTGAACGTGAAATAACTTAAAATGAGAATTGAACCTCATGTGAATGTAGAACATCAAAATAAATCAAAATGAGAATTGAACCAAACATGAATCGAACAAACAACCATCTAATCTGGAGTCAGATGTGCTACCATTCTGCCACAAATCCCATCATTTTATCATTCAGTATAATAAAAGGTTTGAAAAACGTAGAATAACAAAATAAATCAAAATAAGAATTGAACCTAAATAATTTAAAATGAGAATTGAACATGATGTGAATGTAGTACACAAAAATAATTCAAAATGAGAATTGAACCTAACATGTATCGAATACACAACCTTCTGATCTGGAGTTAGATGTGCAACCATTGCGCCACAAATACAATCATTTGATTTTAAGTCAAATGCTTTACCATTGCACAATAAATTTAAAATTTAAAAAATATAAAAATCACCAAAATATTAAAGTTTAGAAAATGTAGAACACAAAAATATACAAAATGAGAATTGAACCGAATATAGAACACCAAAATAATTCAAAATGAAAATTAAACCTAACATGAATTGAACACACAACCTTTTGATCTAGAGTCAGACAAGCTACCACACCACAAATCCCATCATTTGATCTAATGTCAAGCGCATTACTTTTGCACCACATATTTAAAATTTAAAAAATGTAAAATCACCAAATTATTAAAATTTGGAAAATGTGCACCACATATTTAAAATTTAAAAAATATAAAATCACCAAATTATTAAAATTTGGAAAATGTAGAACACCAAAATAATACAAAATGAGAATTGAACCTCACATGAATATAGAACGCCAAAATAAGTAAAAATGAGAATTGAACCTAACGTGAATTGAACACGCAACCTTCTTATCTAGAGTCAAACGCACTACCATTGTGCCATAGATCCCATCATTTTTTCATTTAGTGTAATATAAAAGTTGAAAAATGTAGAATACCAAAATAAATCAAAATAAGAATTGAACGTGAAATAACTTAAAATGAGAATTGAACCTCACGTGAATGTAGAACACCAAAATAAATCAAAATGAGAATTGAACCTGACGTGAATCAAACAAACAACCTTCTAATCTAGAGTCAGATTCACTACCATTCGGCCACAGATCCCATCATTTTATCTTTTAGTGTAATAAAAAGTTTGAAAAACGTAGAATAACAAAATAAATCAAAATAAGAATTGAACCTGAAATAATTTAAAATGAGAATTGAACATGACGTGAATGTAAGAACACCAAAATAATTCAAAATGAAAATTGAACCTAACATGTATCGAACACACAACCTTCTGATCTGGAGTCAAATATGCAACCATTGCGCCACAAATACAATCATTTGATTTGAAGTCAAACGCTTTACCTTTGCACAACAAATTTAAAATTTAAAAAATATAAAAATCACCAAAATATTAAAATTTAGAAAATGTAGAACACAAAAATAATACAAAATGAGAATTGAACCGAATATAGAACACCAAAATAATTCAAAATGAGAATTGAACCTAACGTGAATTGAACGCGCAACCTTCTGATCTGGAGTCAGACAAGCTACCATTGCACCACAAATCCCATCATTTGATCTAAAGTCAAGCGCATTACTTTTGTACCACATATTTAAAATTTAAAAGATGTAAAAATCACCAAATTATTAAAATTTGGAAAATGTAGAACACCAAAATAATACAAAATGAGAATTGAACCTCACATGAATATAGAACGCCATAATAAGTAAAAATGAGAATTAAACCTGACGTGATTCAAACACACAACCTTCCGATTTGGAGTCAGATGCACTACCATTACGCCACATATCCCATCAATTTTGTTATTTAGAGTACTGTAAAATTTCAAAAAGAAATTAGAATACCAAAATAAATCAAAATAAGAATTGAACGTGTCATGAATGTAGAACAAAATGAGAATTGAACTTGACTGAATCGAACACGCAACTTTCTGATCTGGAGTGAGACATGCTACCATTGTGCCACAAATTCCATCAATTTTTTATTTAGATGTGTAATATAAAATGTGAAAAAAGTAGAATACCAAAATAAATCAAAATAAGAATTGAACTTGAAATAATTTAAAATGAGAATTGAACTTGACGTGAATGTAAACACCAAAATAAATCAAAATGAGAATTGAACCTGAAATAATTTAAAATGAGAATTGAACTTGACATGAATGTAGAACACCAAAATAATTCAAAATGAGAATTGAACCTGACGTGAAACAAACACACATACTTCTGATCTAGAGTTAGACGCGCTACCATTGCGTTACAGATCCCATCATTTTTTTATTTAGTGTAATATAAAATTTAAAAAAATTAGAATACCAAAATAAATCAAAATAAGAATTGAACCTGAAATAATTTAAAATGAGAATTGAACCTCACATGAATGTAGAACACCAAAATAAATCAAAATGGGAATTGAACTTGAAATAATTTAAAATGAGAATTGAAACTGACGTGAATGTAGAACACCAAAATAATTCAAAATGAGAATTAAACCTGACATGAATCAAACACGCAACCTTCTAATTTGGAGTGAGACACGCTACCATTGCGCCAGAAATCCATCAATTTTTTATTTAGTGTAATATAAAATTTGAAAAAAGTAGAATACCAAATTAAATCAAAATAATAATTAAACTTGAAAAAATTTAAAATGAGAATTGAACTTGACGTAAATGTAGAACACCAAAATAATTCAAAATGAGAATTGATCCTGACGTAAATGTAGAACACCAAAATAATTCAAAATAAGAATTGATCCTGACGTGAATCGAATACGCAACTTTCTAATCTGGAGTGAGACGCGCTACCATTGCACCACAAATCCCATCATTTTTTTATTTAGTGTAATATAAAATTTGAAAAAATTAGAATACCAAAATAAATCAAAATATGAATTGAACTTGAAATAATTTAAAATGAGAATTGAACGTGACGTGAATGTAGAACACCAAAATATTTTAAAATAAGAATTGAACCTGATACAACCATTGTTCCATAAATCCATTTATTTTTTATGCAGTGTAAAATACAATTCAGAGAAAGTAGAACACCAAAATAAATTAAAATTGGAATTGTACCATTTTGATTTCGAGTGCTTTACTATTTTAAAGAGTTTTCTTTTAGAACATAATGAGTCTTGAACCCAAGACCTCATGATCCTCTTGTATAGAGCCCAATTACTCTAGCCAGAGGGGTGTACCCGTACTATTTTAAAGAGTTAGAACAATAAAATAAATCAAAACAAGAATTTAACTCAATGTGAATTGAACACGCAACCTTTTGCTGTAGAGTCAGATGAGCTACAATTGCACAATAGATCCAAATATTTTTCAAGGTAGTGTAATATAAAATATGGAAAATGTAAACCCCCATCATCGAAATCCCATTTTTTTTAAAAAAAAATAAATTAAATTTCGGTCCGGTTCAACTGAACCGGCCAGCTAGCCGGTCCGAGTGAACCGGCCGACCCGGTCCGAAGGGGGTCGACGAGAGCGAGAAGAGCCGCGGGCTCTTCCCGATCGCGAGGCGCCTCTCCTCTTCTTCTTCTTCTTCTCTTCTTCTTCTCCTTCTTTTTCTCCTTCTTCTTCTTCGTTTTCTTCTTCTGCTCCCCCGCAACCGCAGTAGCGCCGGCGGTGCTCTAGCTCGTCGGCGCCGTCGCTCGCCAACCGTCTCCCTCCGCGTCGGGAAGGGCTCGGCGGAGGTCGACCTTTCCTCCTCCGTCCCGAGCGCCACCTCCCTTACCCGCAGCAGAGCACTCCGGCGGCCCCCTTTAGGTCGCCGTCCACCGCCCGCTGCCCGCCGTCCGTTGGCGTCGGCCTGCCTTCATCCACCCCCGGCGCACACTCCCTGCAGAAAGGGGAGCTCGGCAATAGCTCCCTCGTTTCGCGACCACCGCAGCAGAGCATCCGCAGATCGTCGCCGCTCGCCCTTCGCATCCGCCATCCGCAGCCTCTTCGCTGCTGCCCATTCCTCTCCGCCACGACGAGGGGAGCTCGGCGGAGGTCCCTTGCAGACGCGTGGCCCCCTTTCTTTCCCCTGCATCCTCCTTCTCGCGAGCAGAGCAGGCGCCGTCTCCTTCCATCGCCGGCAGCTGCTCGACGATCGCAGCTTGCGATCGCCGCCCTTTCCCCTCCGTCATGACGAGAACTCGGCGGAGGTTGTCGTCCCTTCCTTTCCGCTGCAAATTCCCCTCTTCGTCCTCGGCAAATCATCCTCAGTGCGTCTGCTGCAGCTGTTCGTCGTCCGCAGCAACTGCCCGCAGCCCGTCCATCGCGTTTCCTCCATGCCCACCGCCTGCTGTTCGCGGCTGCCGTCCGCAGCCGCCGTCGCCGCTCGTTCCTCTCCGCTGCGACGAGGAGCGCTCCGCGGAGACGAGGGCTCTGTTGCAGCGCACGACCCCCATTGCCCTGCGTTTTCCCTCTTCGCGGCTGCTGAAGTTGCTCCCCGTTCACCGTCGTTCCTTCGCCCTCCCGCGCCCATCACCGGTGCATCCTCTCCTTCATTGCAGCGGGTGTGGACTCGCCCTCTCCGCATGCTCGCGAACTCGCATCGACCCCGACGCAACGGCAGCAGGCGACGATTGGGTCGCCGCTGCTCCAACCCGCAGCTCGATCGGCGAGGAGTGGAGCTGCGAATCCACTCGTCTCGCCGGCCGGGAATTTCCTCCCTTCCTTCCCCACGCGATCGCAAGGGTAGGAGCTCCGTTTCCCCTGTTATTGGGCGATTTCGCCCTTCGGCGAACTTGCCCTAAAAGTTCGCCGGCGACGCCACCGAAAAGATGGGTTTTTGGTGTTGTTGGCCGGATTTTTGCGCAGGTAGTCGTCGGCTCCCACGCGTGCGTAGGCTTGCGGAGCTCGCCGTCAAGTTTACCGCTGATTTCGCGAGCTCCGGCGAGGTGGCGGCTAGGGTTCCGGCGACGGTGCTACTATTCCGGCGGTGAATAGTGTTTCCGACGATGAATAGTGATTTCGACTAAGGTAGCTTTACTTTTCCCTAATCGCGATTAGTGATTTATTTAAGCATGTTAGTTGTAATTAAACATGTTTAGGATAAATTAGTGTTGTTAAAATGCTTAGATTAATTTAAACATGCTTAGTATTAATTAATCAAACTTAGTGGATTAATTAAGCATGATAAATTAAGTTAAGTAAAAATTAGTGATTTAATTGAGTAGAGTTAGTGAATGGGTTGAGTTGAACCGGTTTGGAGTTAGTTGGATTGAATTCGAGTTAAGTTTGGGTTCGGGTTGAGTGTAGTTGAGGTAAGCTGAATCAATTAACTTGAACCAGACTCGAGTCGGACTTGGATTTAGATGAGTTTGAGCTGACTCGATCGAACCGAACTGGCTATGCTTGGGTCAGACTCAAGTTAAGCCAATTGAATAGTGATTGGGTCCACCGCATTGGCCGGGTCAACAGCGTTGATCGAGTTCACCGTGTTGACCGGGTCCACCGTGTTCCCCGGGTTGACCGGGTCAACTGTTGACCGTTGACCAGTGAAATAATAATAAAATAATAAAAATAAGAATAAAAATAATTTAACTTTTCATGAGTATGATTAGGTGATTTAAAATAGCTAATTAATGTTTAATTGATCTAATTAAGTATTGATGAGTGTTATTTGGGCAAGATGAGGGGTTTAAATGGATAAATTTGATAAAATTTATCTAAGCTTAACTAAGTTAATTTAAATTGTAAAATGGAAATTTGGTTAATTAGTATCTGAATGATTAGGTTAGATTGATAAATTAATATTTGATTTACTTTAGGAAAAAAAAGAATTAAATTTAATTTTAAATAATTATGTTAATTAGGATTTATCGCGGGTACGTGATCCGAGTAGTTCGACGGAGTGATTCGTTGTTACGTGGGTTGATTCTGAAGACCGGATCGCTAACCCAGGTGCGTTGGTTCTCCGATGGTAGGATTTATTCAAGCTAGGAAATTTCCGCTGGGGTTTTCTTAGGAACAATTCTTGGATGTCTTAAATATGATAAAACATAATGCTTGATAAGATTTGACTTGCCTGCATGTTAGTTTAGTTTATTTCTGTCTGACATATAGGATATACTCTAGTTTGCATGTTAGTTTAATTTACTTTACTTAACATGCATGATATACCATGATTTCCTTATTAAGTTTCTAATATGTCGTAGTATCATGTCGAGCATGTTAAATATTATTTTATTATATTTCTATGCTATGCTAGCATACCTACCATGCAGACATAGATAGTAAATAACGACATGTTAGAACCTTTGGCGATGTCACTGCCACTTAGATAGAAAACGGGGCCTTTTTCCGTACGCCCCGGTTGACCGCCGCGTTCCGACGGTGGTCAAACGGTGACGTCCCGTTAGGCGCCACTCCCGAGGTTGATGCATAGCGGAGCACTGGGAGCACCACTCCCGACGTTATGCGTAGCTTATATACTGGGAGCTGGTAGGGTAAGAGACTGTACAAACTCCATGGTCGGGTTAGACTGGAAATATGGAGCGAGTCCCTACCCGAAATCTTCACCCGCACGAGTGTCGTTGTAGGCGGCCTCGTGATAGTCCTAAGATGGTTAGCTAGGATGAACCCTACCATGGACTTGGTACCGATGGAGTCAAGGTTGCCACAACCCATCGTGCGGATGTGCGCCAAATCTTGACAGACGTTGACGGCTATTGGACTGGGAAGGTGATTCCACATGCGACGCCTTGGACAGTAGATCCGTAGACCGCACGGCTATCACCATTGACGTCTGCAGACGATCAGATGAGTAGTCCGGATCCTAGGGTGGTTATTCCGGCTAGCCGTGGCCGATGAGATTTAAGAGAGGTGACCCTGTCTACGGGCAGTATGTAGTACTACATGGGTGTCGTGGCCCCTACGGAATCCGGGGAGGATGTAAGGGCACGACGGTTTCACTAGGGGATGCATGGTCGGCAACTAGTGAAACAACTGGAGAGGGACTCTGGGTCATCCGTCCTCTCTGCCAACATCAGTGCAGCGGGCATAGGTAGAGACTGAGACAGAAAGGCACTGATGGGCTTACTGATACCCCCGGCCGGGTAGTCACTAAGCGTAGGCTGGCAGCCCGAGTTTATGAAACCTTAAAGTCTCATCACGATGTAGGTGATAGACTGTTGACATGAACACTAGATATCACGTAGGTGACATCTAGTGAATTATACATCGGTATTGTATGTATGATGTTTGTTGCTCCCCATAAATTGATTTACATAAATCAAATGGGGACAGACTGTTGACGTTGACACTAGACTTAACTTAGGTGACATCTAGTGGCATGTACACCTTTATTTATTTATTTATTTATGCTGTCTATCTCAATATGAATTGTTTAAATTATATGGCATGAAAGATGATTATTAATCACCAAGGGTATCCTAGAATACTCCTCCTAGCCTTTGATTTCTTTATTCGGTAGAGCCGTAATTTCGCACTAGGCCGCAAGACTGAGCACACCACTTTTCCCTGTGTGTGCAGGTGTGTTAGATGACTGCCCGAGTTATTCGATGAAGATGAGTCTGTCGACGGGTCTATATTTTTATTTATCATTATCTTTTTCCTAGAATTGTAGTAGGTTTATCGGGACTGTGTTAGAAATATTGAGTTAGATAATTAAATTATAAATTCCGCTGCATAAATGATGTATATGAATGGTATGTATCACTTGATGCCTTGTATGGGTCTGTCGGACTCATACGGCGGTTGCCACGTGGCCGACAGTTGGGTCGGGGCGTGACAGAAAATGTGGAATACCAAAATAATTCTAAATGAGAATTGATCCTAACATGAACCAAACATGCATTCTTCTAATCTAGAGTCAGACGTGCTACCATTGCACCACAAATACCATCATTTTTTGATATGGTGTAATATACAAGTAGGCAAAAACCAAATGCCAAAATAAATCAAAACAAAAATTGGAATCAAATCAAATATGCAACCTTCTGCCCTAGAGTAAACTACGCTACCATTCTGCCACACATCCAATTATTTTTCCATTTATTGTAATATAAAATTTGATAAAATTAGAACACCAAAATAAATAAAAATTAAAATTGAAATCAACGTGAATGGAACACACAATCTTTTGATCTAAAGTCAAACGCATTACCATTGCACTGCAAATTTAAAATTTTAAAAAATTAAAAATCACCAAAATAAATTAAAACAAGAATTCAACGTGACATAAGTCAAACAAACAACCTTCTAATCTTGAATTAAAAATGCTACCATTGCGCCAATAATCCATTTATTTTTCTATGAAGCTTAATATAAAATTCTAAACAATTAGAACATCAAAATAAATCAAAAAGAAAATTGAACCCAATGTGAATTGAACATGCATCCATCTAATCTAGAGTTCCAAATATTTTTTAATGTAGTGTAATAAAAAATTTGGAAAATGTAGAACACCAAAATAATACAAAATGAGAATTGCACTTGATGTGAATGTAGAACACCAAAATAATTCAAAATAAGAATCTATATTTGGATGACGATTGAGCTCTTAACTAGGTGATTAGATGCTTACCTGTTGAAGAATCTAGATAATGATTGTACAGACAAGAGGCTGTCAATGAGGACGAGATGATCAATCGAGATAGTTGTCGGAGATGAGGCTATCAACTGATTTATTGCATTTGCTGATATCATTATCATATAATTATAGTAGGTATATTGGAACTATATTAATAGAGTTGAGTTAGTTGATTTGAATGTATTATCGACTGAATTGATGATATATGTGGACTATATTTATCGATAAATGCCTTATATGAGTCCTTTGAACTCATATGATGGTCGCTGCATGCTCAATAAATGAGTCGAGGAGTGACATGACAGATGTTTGCAAATATAGAGTGTAAACCCCCACCTTTAGGTGGTTTTATTAATGAAATAATAATAAGTAAAAATAAAAATTTTCTTAAGTTTAGATTTGAAGAAAATAGGATTAAAGAATTTAACTTTTTGGTGTATATAACGTCAATAACAAAGTTGAGTTCTAACTGTTTGTGTATATCTGTATATGTTCCTAATTGTCATCTATGTTGAACAACATGTCTGTCACTAGTAAAAGTCATCTATGTTGAACAACTTGTCTGTCGCTAGTATATGTCATCTATGTTGAACAACATGTCTATCGATAGTATATGTCATCTATGTTGCATAACATATCTGTATCTCTAGTATATGTCAACTAGAAGTATTTCTGTCTTTATGTCAAGTGCTTCGGGCTGCCAGCCTACGCTAAGGGGATATCCTGATCAGGGATTCCCAGAAGCCCATCCGTGTTGTAAATGTCTAGATCTCTGCCTATGCCCGCTACACAGATGTTGCCAGAGAGATCGGGTGACCGTGTATCTCTCTCTACTGTCCCGCTGGTCGATCCCTACACCCCGTCCCAGCAAAACCGGTTGCTCTCGTACCTTTCCCCTTGGAATCACAATAGGGTCACAACCCACCGTGTAGTGCTACACAACTGTCCGTCGATAAGATCACCTCAATTAACAAGTCCTCGGCCATGGCTAGCCGAATTAAGTATTAATCCTAGGATCTGGACTGTTCATCAGATCGTCTGCAGAACGTCTGGAATAGTAGTCGTGTTGTCTACGGATCCACTGTCCAAGGCTTTAAGGAAATTCACCTCTTCAATTCAATAGTAGTTGATGTTGGCCGAGTTGAGCTCGCATCCGAACAATGGGCTGTGGCTAACTCAACTACATGCCTGCTAAATCCTTGGAAGGGTTCATCCCCACTGGCCATTCCGAGACTATCACGGTGATGCTCAAACGTCACGCATGCGGGTAATTATATCCGGGTATGGACTTGCTCCACTTTCTAGTCTATCTTGACCTTAGAGTTAATCTAGTCCATTTTCCAACTAACTCCCAGTATCTGAGCTGTTTGTAGCCCCAGGAGTGGTAATAGTGAGTGAACATCACTATTCGAACACTAAGGGTTCGATTTATTATCTAGAGTGCGTTACTACTAATACACCCTCACAATTTGTGATCTAGTGATGTCCCTAGGAGGTGTTAGTATCATATGTTGCCTATGTCTCTATTTAAACTAGAGTGATAGGTAATTATTCATGATACTACCTCCCAAGTACTGATTCAACTTTAGGTAATTAAACATTCCAACTAGGTCCTTGATAAAAATTTATCAAATTACAATTACATCATTTTTGATCAAAAAAATTTAGCATAATATCACCATTTTAGTTAACTTCGTTATTTGAATCCTAGTTCCACTCAATGATTCTTTAACCCTGTTTTCTTCAAATCTAAACTTAAGAAAAAATTTATTTTTACTTATTATTATTTCATTAATTAAACCACCTAAAGGTGGGGGTTTACACTCTTTATTTGCAAACATCTGTCATGTCACTCCTCGACTCATTTATTGAGCATGTAACAACCATCATATGAGTTCAAAGGACTCATACAAGGCATTTATCGATAAATATAGTCCACATATATCATCAACTCAGTTGATAATACATTCAAATCAACTAACTCAACTCTATTAATATAGTTCCAATATACCTACTATAATTATATGATAATGATATCAGCAAATGCAATAAATAAGTTGATAGCCTCATCTCCGACAACTATCTCGATTGATCATCTCGTCCTCATTGACAGCCTCTTGTCTGTGCAATCATTATCTAGATTCTTCAACAGGTAAGCGTCTAATCACCTAGTTAAGAGCTCAATCGTCATCCAAATATAGATTCTTATTTTGAATTATTTTGGTATTCTACATTCACGTCAGGTGTAATTCTCATTTTTTATTATTTTGGTGTTCTACATTTTCCAATTTTTTTATTACACTACATTAAAAAATATTTGGGACTCTAGATTAGATGGTTGCGTGTTCAATTCATATTGGGTTCAATTTTCTTTTTGATTTATTTTGATGTTCTAATTGTTTAGAATTTTATATTAAGCTTCATAGAAAAATAAATGGATTCTTGGCGCAATGGTAGCATTTTTAATTCAAGATTAGAAGGTTGTTTGTTTGACTTATGTCACGTTGAATTCTTGTTTTAATTTATTTTGGTGATTTTTAATTTTTTAAAATTTTAAATTTGCAGTGCAATGGTAATGCGTTTGACTTTAGATCAAAAGATTGTGTGTTCCATTCACGTTGATTTCAATTTTTATTTTCATTTATTTTGGTGTTCTAATTTTATCAAATTTTATATTACAATAAATGAAAAAATAATTGGATGTGTGGCAGAATGGTAGCGTGTTTTACTCTTGGGCAGAAGGTTGCATATTTGATTTGATTCCAATTTTTGTTTTGATTTATTTTGGCATTTGGTTTTTGCCCACTTGTATATTACACCATATCAAAAAATGATGGTATTTGTGGCGCAATGGTAGCACGTCTGACTCCATATTAGAAGAATGCGTGTTTGGTTCATGTCAGGATCAATTCTCATTTAGAATTATTTTGGTATTCTACATTTTCCATATTTTATATTACACTACCTTGAAAAATATTTGGATCTATTGTGTAATTGTAGCTCATCTGACTCTACATCAAAAGGTTGCGTGTTCAATTCACATCGAGTTAAATTCTGGTTTTGATTTATTTTATTGTTCTAACTCTTTAAATAGTATGGGTACACCCCTCTAGCTAGAGTAATTGGACTCTATACAGGAGGATCATGAGGTCTTGGGTTCAAGACTCATTAAGTTCTAAAAGAAAACTCTTTAAAATAGTAAAGCACTCAAAATCAAAATGGTACATTTCCAATTTTAATTTATTTTGGTGTTCTACTTTCTCTGAATTGTATTTTACACTACATAAAAAATAAATGGATTTATGGAATAATGGTAGGTTCGATTTTAGATTTGAAGGTTGTGTCTTTGATTTATGTCGAGTTTAATTCTTGTTTTTATTTTATTTTTGTGTTCAAATTTTTTCAAATTTTATTTTACACTCCCTAGAAAAATAATTGTATTTATGGGGCAATGATAATGCATCTCACTCAAAATCAGAATGTTGCATGTTTGATTGTCGTTACGATCAATTCTTATTTGATTTATTTTGGTACTCTAATTTTTTTGAAATTTATATTATACTGCATAGAAAAATAACTTGGCTTCAATCCTTGTCTTGATTATTTTTGGTATTTTAGTTTTTCTAAAATGGATCCAAAGTTCAATGATATTGCTTTTGACCTTAGATTAGAAGGTTGTGTCTGATTCATATGTAGGGTTCAATTCTCTTTTTTATTTATTCTGGTGTTCTAATTTTTTTGAATTTTATATGACACTTCAAAGAGAAATAAAAGGATTTTTGGCGTAATGGTAGCATGTTTAACTATAGATTAGAAGGTTGTGTTTTATTTATGTTAGGTTGAATTCTTATTGTTTGACTCCAGATAAAAAAATTGTATGTTCCATTCACGTTGGCTTTAATTTGTTTTAATTTATTTTGGTATTCTAATTTTTTAAATTTTATATTATAATACATGAAAAAATAATTAGATGCGTGGCACAATAGTAGCGCGTTTGACTCTAGGGCAGAAGGTTTAATGTTTGATTTGGGTTCAATTTTTGTTTTAATTTATTTTGGTATTCTTGTGTTTCCCCATTGTATAATACACTATATAAAAATATGATGGGATCTGTGGCGCAATGGTTGTATCAGGTTCAATTCTTATTTTGAAATATTTTGGTGTTCTATATTCACGTCACATTCAATTCAAATTTTAAATTATTTCAGGTTCAATTCATATTTTGATTTATTTTGGTATTCTAATTTTTTCAAATTTTATATTACACTAAATAAAAAAATGATGGGATTTGTGGTGCAATAGTAGTGCGTCTCACTCTAGATTAGAAAGTTGCGTGTTCGATTCACGTCAGGTTCAATTCTCATTTTGAATTATTTTGGTGTTCTACATTTACGTCAAGTTCAATTCTCATTTTAAATTTTTTCAAGTTTAATTATTATTTTGATTTAATTTGGTATTCTACTTTTTTCAAAATTTATATTACACTAAATAAAAAATTGATGGATTTCTGACGCAATGGTAGCGTGTCTCACTCCAAATTAGAAGGTTGCGTGTTTGATTCATGTCAGGTTTAATTCTCATTTTGAATTATTTTTGTGTTCTACATTCACGTCAGTTTCAATTCTCATTTTAAATTATTTCAAGTTCAATTCCCATTTTGATTTATTTTGGTGTTCTACATTCATGTCAGGTTCAATTCTCATTTTAAATTATTTCAGGTTCAATTCTTATTTTGATTTATTTTGGTATTCTAATTTTTTTAAATTTTATATTACACTAAATAAAAAAATGATGGGATCTGTAGTGCAATGGTAGTGCGTCTAACTCCAGATCAGAAGTGTGCGTGTTTGTTTCACGTCAGGTTCAATTCTCATTTTGAATTATTTTGGTGTTCTACATTCATGTCAGGTTCAATTCTCATTTTAAATTATTTCAGGTTCAATTCTCATTTTGATTTATTTTGGTGTTTACATTCACGTCAAGTTCAATTCTCATTTTAAATTATTTCAAGTTCAATTCTTATTTTGATTTATTTTGGTATTCTACTTTTTTCACATTTTATATTACACTAAATAAAAAATTGATGAGATTTATGGCACAATGGTAGCATGTCTCACTCAAGATTAGAAAGTTTCGTTTTCGATTCACGTTAGGTTCAATTCTCATTTTGAATTATTTTAGTATTCTAAATTCACGTTAGGTTAAATTGTCATTTTGAATTATTTTGATGTTCTACATTCACCTCAGGTTCAATTCTCATTTTAAATTATTGAATTTTTTTGATGTTCTACATTCATGACACGTTCAATTCTTATTTTGATTTATTTTGGTATTCTAATTTTTTTTGAAATTTTACAGTACTCTAAATAAAAAAATTGATGGGATATGTGGCGCAATGGTAGTTTATCTGACTTCAGATCGGAAGGTTGTGTGTTTGAATCACGTCAGGTTCAATTCTCATTTTTATTTATTTTGGCGTTCTATATTCATGTGAGGTTCAATTCTCATTTTGTATTATTTTGGTGTTCTACATTTTCCAAATTTTAATAATTTGGTGATTTTTACATCTTTTAAATTTTAAATATGTGGTTCAAAAGTAATGCGCTTGACTTTAGATCAAATGATGGGATTTGTGGTGCAATGGTAGCTTGTCTGACTCCAGATCAGAAGGTTGCGCGTTGAATTCACGTTAGGTTCAATTCTCATTTTGAATTATTTTGGTGTTCTATATTCGGTTCAATTCTCATTTTGTATTATTTTTGTGTTCTACATTTTCTAAATTTTAATATTTTGGTGATTTTTATATTTTTTAAATTTTAAATTTGTTGTGCAATGGTAAAGCGTTTGACTTCAAATCAAATGATTGTATTTGTGGCGCAATGGTTGCACATCTAACTCCAGATTAGAAGGTTGTGTATTCAATACATGTTAGGTTCAATTCTCATTTTGAATTATTTTGGTGTTCTACATTCACGTCTTGTTCAATTCTCATTTTAAATTATTTCAGGTTCAATTCTTATTTTGTTATTCTACGTTTTTCAAACTTTTTATTACACTGAAAGATAAAATAATAGGATCTGTGGCGGAATGGTAGTGCATCTGACTCTAGATTAGAAGGTTGTTTGTTTGATTCACGTCAGGTTCAATTCTCATTTTGATTTATTTTGGTGTTTACATTCACGTGAGGTTCAATTCTCATTTTAAATTATTTCAAGTTCAATTCTTATTTTGATTTATTTTGGTATTCTACTTTTTTCACATTTTATATTACACTAAATGAAAAAATGATGGGATTTGTGGCGTAATGGTAGCACGTTTGACTCCAGATCAGAAAGTTGCGTGTTCGATTCACGTTAGGTTCAATTCTCATTTTGAATTATTTTGTGTTCAACATTCACGTTAAGTTCAATTCTCATTTTGAATTATTTTGATGTTCTACATTCACATCAGGTTCAATTCTAATTTTAAATTATTGAATTATTTTGATGTTCTACATTCACGACACGTTCAATTCTTATTTTGATTTATTTTGGTAATCTAATTTTTTTTGAAATTTGACAGTACTCTAAATAAAAAAATTGATGGGATATATGGCACAATGGTAGTGCATCTGACTCCAGATCGGAAGGTTGTGTGTTTGAATCACGTTAGGTTCAATTCTCATTTTTATTTATTTTGGCGTTCTATATTCATGTGAGGTTCAATTCTCATTTTGTATTATTTTGGTGTTCTACATTTTCCAAATTTTAATAATTTGGTGATTTTTACATCTTTTAAATTTTAAATATGTGGTGCAAAAGTAATGCGCTTGACTTTAGATCAAATGATGGGATTTGTGGTGCAATGGTAGCTTGTCTGACTCCATATTAGAAGGTTGCGCGTTTAATTCACGTTAGGTTCAATTCTCATTTTGAATTATTTTGGTGCTCTATATTCGGTTCAATTCTCATTTTGTATTATTTTTGTGTTCTACATTTTATAAATTTTAATATTTTGGTGATTTTTATATTTTTTAAATTTTAAATTTGTTGTGCAATGGTAAAGCGTTTGACGTCAAATCAAATGATTGTATTTGTGGCGCAATGGTTGCACATCTGACTCCAGATCAGAAGTTTGTGTGTTCAATACATGTTAGGTTCAATTCTCATTTTGAATTATTTTGGTGTTCTACATTCACGTCATGTTCAATTCTCATTTTAAATTATTTCAGGTTCAATTCTTATTTTGATTTATTTTGTTATTCTACGTTTTTCAAACTTTTTATTACACTGAAAGATAAAATTATGGGATCTGTGGCGGAATGGTAGTGCATCTGACTCTAGATTAGAAGGTTGTTTGTTTGATTCACGTCAGGTTCAATTCTCATTTTGATTTATTTTGGTGTTTACATTCACGTGAGGTTCAATTCTCATTTTAAATTATTTCAAGTTCAATTCTTATTTTGATTTATTTTGGTATTCTACTTTTTTCACATTTTATATTACACTAAATGAAAAAATGATGTGATTTGTGGCGCAATGGTAGCACGTTTGACTCCAAATCAAAAAGTTGCGTGTTCGATTCACGTCAGGTTCAATTCTCATTTTGAATTATTTTGTGTTCAACATTCACGTTAAGTTCAATTCTTATTTTCAATTATTTTGATGTTCTACATTCACATCAGGTTCAATTTTCATTTTAAATTATTTTGATGTTCTACATTCACGACACATTCAATTCTTATTTTGATTTATTTTGGTAATCTAATTTTTTTTGAAATTTTACAGTACTCTAAATAAAAAAATTGATGGGATATATGGCACAATGGTAGTCCATCTGACTCCAGATCGGAAGGTTGTGTGTTTGAATCACGTCAGGTTCAATTCTCATTTTTACTTATTTTGGCGTTCTATATTCATGTGAGGTTCAATTCTCATTTTAAGTTATTTCACGTTCAGTTTTTATTTTGATTTATTTTGGTATTCTACGTTTTCCAACTTTTATATTACACTAAATGAAAAAATGATGGGATTTGTGGCGTAATGGTAGCGCGTCTCACTTGAGATTAGAAGGTTGCGTGTTCGATTTACGTTTAGTTCAAATTTTATTTTGAATTATTTTTGTGTTCTACATTCACGTCAGGTTTTATTCTCATTTAAAATTATTTCAGGTTCGATTCTTATTTTGATTTATTTTGTTATTCTACATATTTCAACTTTTGTTTTACATTAAATGAAAAAATGATGGGATTTATAGTGCAATGGTAGCGTGTCTGACTCCAGATCAGAAGGTTGCATGTTCGATTCACGTCAGGTTCAATTTTCATTTAAATTATTTCAGGTTCAATTCTCATTTTGATTTATTTTGGTGTTCTACATTCACGTGAGGTTCAATTCTCATTTTAAATTATTTCAAGTTCAATTCTTATTTTGATTTATTTTAGTATTCTAAGTTTTTTAAATTTTATATTACACTAAATAAAATAATGATCTGATCTATAGTGCAATGCTAGTGCATTTGACTCCAAATTAGAAGGTTGCATGTTCGATACATGTCAACTTCAATTCTAATTTTAAATTATTTCAAGTTCAATTCATATTTTGATTTATTTTGTTATTCTACGTTTTTCAAATGTAATAATATACTAAATGAAAAAATGATGGGATCTGTGGTGCAATGGTAGCGTGTTTGACTCCAGATCAGAAGGTTGCGTGTTCGATTTAAGTCAGGTTCAATTTTCATTTTGAATTATTTGTAGAACCGTTCAATTCTCATTTTAAATTATTTCATGTTCAATTCTCATTTTGACTTATTTTGTTATTATACTTTTTCAAATATATATTACACTAAATAAAATAATGATATTTGGGTATGTAGCTCAGATGATGAAGTGTTCACTTAGCATGTGAGAGGCATAAGGATCAATACTCTGTATTTTTAAAGTATTTTGAACTTTGTTTTTTCATTTCAGTACTCGCTTAGCAAGGTAGAGGCACGAGGGTCTAAGAGTAAGACAAATTATGTTTAGGGTGTAGCTCAAACGATAGAGAGGTCGCTAATTATACGGGAAGCAAAAGGATCAATACCATTTGATAAAGAGCCACGAGGATTGTTTACTATTATCACCAATGTGTGGAGAATAAGATAGTTGATGTTTGAGCATGTAGCTTAGATGATAAACCTCTCATTTGTATTCTTATTTCAAAAATCTTCTTTTGATAAGATTCTAATTATAAATGTTTATAATATTCGGAGTCTCAGAATAACTATTTTGATATTAGGAGGTATAGCTCAAATGTTAGAGTGCTTACTTAGCATATGAGAGTAATGGCGATCCCCTATATATTCATTATTAGTTAAACTTTTTTCATTTTAGTATATAATTAATATTTGTGGACATCTATTAAATTTATATGGGAGGCACAGGGATTAGTAACCTTTATTTATTTTGAGTTAAATTTTAAATTTTTATTTCAGTGATACTATTGAGGTTGTAGAATAACAAAGATTAATCTTTAGGGATGTAGCTTAGATGATAGAATACTGGGTTCACATGCATGAGGCACGAGGATCAATTTTTTGCATCTCTAACATGAGTTATGGTAAAGTGCTTCCATTATATATGGGAGGAATGTTGATTGATATATCTTATTTCTAATATGTGTTATTTAGATTTTTATTTGAGTGATTTTTTTTAATAAGACCGAATGCTATAAGATATTTAGGTGATGTTCTTTTAATAGAGCTATATGGATATCTTGAACTAATTGATTTAGTGATGTAGCTCAAATAGTAAAGTGCACGCTTAGCATGCGAGATGCATGGGAATTGATACCCTCCATCTTCAAAGCATTTTGAACTTTGCCTTTTCATTTTAGTACTCGCTTAGCATGCGAGAATAGTTATCGCTTGTTTCACATCGCATACGAGGGGTATGGGGATAGATACCGTACATCTCTGAACTAAATTTAAACTTTGTAATTCTATTTACATCTCTAATATAAGTTTGGCTTTGAATTTCATTTTTAGTAATGCTCTTTTAATATGAATTTGATAAAAACTGGGACAGTTAAGTTTTAGGGATATTGCTCGGATGATACATTAACACTCTTTTAATAAGATTTTGATAAGAATATTAGGGATTTAGCTTAGCTAGGACAATATTGCTCTTTTAATTTGACTTTAAAATAAATTTTAGGGTTGTAGCTTAGATGGTAAAGTGCCCGCATAGCATACGAGCTATATGGCCATCTTGGACTAAGTTAATTGATATTTATGGATGTAGCTTAGATGGAAGAGCGCTCGCTTAGCATGTGAGAGGCACGGGTATCAATACCCTGCATATCTAAAGTATTTTGTTAGTCTCATTCTATAAATTTTGCTCCTTATAACTTGTTTGATAGCATCAATAGTAATGTCAACTCACCTTCTAGGAAGGGTATTTGAGCATCACTACAATATCATGTGCTACAAGTTATAAAGAAGCAAATATAATAAAAATGAATATCTCAAAGAGAACCAGTATTCTAAGCTAAGCATAAGACAGCAAACTCTCTTATTTTTTCTTTATCCAGCCTAGTAAAAATTACTGTCTTGATATGTCGAAGAAGGACCACTTCATCTCTTACTTGTTGCTTAAATAATCTCCAGTTTCTCTCTTTCCAAATGTGATATACAAACTCTGCTATCACCACCTGCATAAGCTGTCCTTGCAATGTTCTCCTTTTAGCTATTCTAGCAGCTATATTAATTGTGGTTTCCTATGTAGTTTGTCTTAAAACTTCTTCATTCCATTTCAACAAATCACTCCATATAGTCTTGCTATATTTATATTCATTCAGCAAATGTTCTAAGGTTTCTATTGCAGTTAGACATAGCTGACATTCTCCTTCTATTTGCATGCCCTACTTGAGTAGTTTATCTGCAGTCATTAATTTTTCATGCAAAGCAAGTCATAGAATGAAGGTAGCTCTAGGTCTAGTTGTAGAATCACATATCAAACTTGTCCAATTTTTCTTTGGCAATGTACCCACCAATATATTGTAAATTGCACTGATTGTGGTTTTTCTAGTTAGTATTATTGCCAGTCTGGGATGGTATTGTAATACCTCTCTACTCATCATCACTTTCTTTAACATCCAGCTTGTTTGTTTGGGTAGAGTCATAGTATGAATATTTTTATTTTTTATATAATAAGTGTGTACCCATTTGATCCATAATTTATCTTTCTTCATCTGCATATCCCAAAAGAGCTTGAAGATGGCTGCCTTATTCCATAAGTCTAGTCTTAATAAGTTAAGTCTTCCGGCTGACTTTGGTATGCAAACTTTATTCTAAACTACCAAGGTCTTCTTACTAGTCTCAACTGATCTTGTCCATAAGAATGTCCTGCAAACTGCATCCATCATTTTGATTATTTTTTTGGGCAATATGAATAATTGTGACCAATAGCTTTGCACTCCAAATAATACTGACTTTATAAGTTGAACTCTTCCTGCATATGTTAGCAACTTGGCAGTCCAACTTTTAAGTCTAACCATCATTTTGTCAAGCAGTACTTTACATTCTGAATTTTTAGTTTCTTAGGAGCCAAAGGTACTCCTAAATACTTGAATGGTTAAGAGCTCTCTCTATAGCTAAGTATATGTAATATTCTGTCTTTTGTTTCAGCAGGTACTCCTCCAAAGTAAATATTATTCTTAAGTGCATTAGCTTTCAAACCTGATGCCTTTGAGAATTTAAGAAATGCCTCATGTAGGAGCTTGATAGATTTCTCATCTCCTCTAGAAAACATAAGTAAATCATCTGCAAAACAAAGGTGAGTAATAGATAATTTTGCACATTTGAGATGATATTTAAGGTTTTTCTTATTTCCTAGCTCTCTCATACATCTACTCAAGTATTCCATCACAAGGACAAAGATATAAGGTGATAGAGGGTCACCTTGTCTTAATCCTCTTTTTACTTGAAAATGTACCATTTTCTTACCATTTATTAGAATGGTATAATGTACTGATTTGATGCAAGCCATCACCCATTGAATGAATCTAGGATAAATCCCAATTCTATGAGCATTTATTCCACACATATCCATTCTACTGAATCATAAGCCTTTTGTAGATCTACCTTGATTATGCATCTAGGGGATATTGTTTTCCTGATATATCCTTTAATGAGTTCATGACTTAATATGATATTATCTGCAATCACTCTTCCTGGTAGAAAGGCTGATTGAGCTTCACTAACTAGTTCACCAATCACTCCTTTAAGTTTATTCACCAAGATCTTAGTAATAATCTTGTATAAAATTGCACAACAAGCAATTGGTCTTAGGTCCTTAACAGTTTCTGGATTTGGTACCTTGGGTATGAGTGTAACTAGAGTAGAGTTTATAGCTTTCAACATTTTTCCTGTCATGAAGAACTCTTGTATTGCTACACATATATCATGCTTTAGCACAGGCCATGTTTTTTTTAAAAATAATGCACCAAATCCATCAATTCCCTGAGCCTTATCATCATTTATGTCAAATAAAGCCTGATTGATCTCTGCTTCTAAGACAGCTGCACATAGACTTGAGAAATGATGGTGCTGAACTAGTCTACCAAGTCTAACTATCATTTTATCCACCATAGAAAGTTCATATTCTGCATTGCCCATTAAACCTTTATAAAAGTCAACTATTTCTGCACTGATCTTATCATGAGTAGTTAATCTTTCCCCATCTCTACTATATAGGATATTAAGAGTTTTGGCATCATTCCTTACTTTTGCATAGACAAAAAAGAATTTAGAGTTTGAATCACCTAAAGTAATCAAATATGCTCTAGACTTTTGCCTCAATATACTTTCCTCTACTCTATCCCATTTCTCTAATTCCATTAAGGCATATTTCTCTTGCACATGCAAATTAGCTAGTAAAGGAGTGTCTTGCAATTATCTTTGGATACTTTCCAAATTATTTCTAGCTTTGTCTGCCTTAAGTTTTGCTTGACTGAAATTTTTCTTGAATAGTTCTTTCATTGCACCTTTCATGAGTTTAAGTCTTTGCCATACTTTGTACATCTCAAAGCCCTCAATTTCTGTACTCTAAATAGCTGCAACAGTAGGGAGAAATTCAATGTGATTAGCTATTATATTCAAAAATTTGAAATTTGGTATGCCTCTATTAGTAGTAGTACCAACATCAAGTTTTAATGGAGAATGATATGAGATTATTACTTCTCCTATCTCTACCACCACTGCTCCATTATTTTACATCCAATCTTTATTCCCAAATACTCTATCTATCTTACTCTATATTCCTATCACTCCCTCTTGTTTGTTGCTCCATGTGTAATATCCTCCAATAGTTGTTAGCTCAGTAAGCTGGAGGTTCTCTATAGTAGTATTAAAGTCTCTTGTTTCGTGTTCAGTGATAGTAATAATAATATTTTAATAAAATAATAAAAGTAAAATAAAATAGCAAAGAGAATAAAAAATAAATAATAATATTTATCATATGGAATTATAAATAAATATATATATATATATATATTTAAATAAATAAATAGAAAATATAAATTAAATAAAAAAAGAAAAAGAAAAAAACTAAAACTGTCCCTTCACGTGCTTCGCACGTGCAGCGAGTCAGGGTTAGTCGACCTGGCCGAGTCGGTCGACAGGTCACCAACTCGTCGACAGGGTATTAAACCCTCGCCGAAGTAGAGGGCGCGGCGACAGTGGTCTAAGGGTTACGGTGCAGCGGCTTCCACGCACCACCGGCGGTCGTTGTCTTCGATAGAGGAGGAAGCTGGCGAGCTGGGGCCTCATCTACGAATACGGCTAAGCGTTATAGCAGCCCAGCGAGCCACAGTTGTGTGGGAGGTAGTGAGCGGACGGAGAACAGAGGAGTCCCCCTGTTCCCACTGTGAACGCCGGCGAGGGGCTCGGCGAGCTCTTTCTCCCACCGTGGCGAGCTCTCCGGGGTCGACTCGCCTCTCTTGGTGTTGGTTTTGAGTGGAGGCCACAGCGAGGAAGTATGAGGTCGGTGGAGAACAGGAAGGGGACGGCGGAGCACAGGACGTCTCTGTCTCGTTCAAATTCACTGGCACAAGGGCGCGGCGAACACTCTTCCTTCCACGGTGAGTTCTCTGGAGGCGAGTAGGCTCAGGTGGAGACAATATTGAGCGGCGACCGCGGCACGCGGGCGCAGCTGGGAGCAACATCTATCGGGCAGCCGAGGAAGAGAGATGCTAGCGACCGTGGGAGGTGTTTCGAGCCCCACCGATGGGCGATTAGGTTGCCAGAGGGCTGAGGAATACCTAAAGGAGGTAGGCACGTGTTTCCGGCGAGGTTGCAGCGGCGATAGATGGGGTGAGGGCAAACACGACGGTAGGTGCTTTGCGGAATTCAAGCCGAGGGCGAGAAGGGAAGAAGATCGAAGCACGTGTGGAATTCCTGTAGGTCAAGCCGGTATGAGCCGGTTCGGGCCGGTTCGGCTGCGGGTTGGCTAGTTTTCGCAGTTTTAAGACCGGTTCGAGTCGGTTCAACATTGCTAGAGCTTTGTTGGTAAGTTTTGAATCTTAAGAAATTTATTTAGAATTTTTAACATATTTTAGGAGAGGTTTTCAAATTATTTTAGGATGGGTTCAGGGTTTTGAGTGCGTTAAAAAAGTCAGAAAAATTTAAATATATTATGATGCTATGTTATGATTAAACATATTTTTTATGATTTAATTAGAAATTTTAAAGATTATTATAATTCAAATTTTGATTTAATTGAGATAATTTGGGTTAATTTAGGGTTTAAATGAATTAATTGTATGTTATATACATGAAGTAATATTTTGATAGGTGTTATGACATCTAAGTTGCATTAATTGGAATTAAAATAATTTATTTGTAATTATTACCCAATTAATAAATTTAGGATATTATAAATTGAGGAAATTAGATTAATTAGATTTTTATAGATTAATGAGATTGAATAATTTAGAATTTTATCAATTTATAATGTGATAAAATTTAGGAAATTAATTTATTTAGATTTTCTAATTAATGTAATTGGATAAATTGGGATTTTGTGAATTTAATTAATGTAATTAAATTTTTACAAAATTATTAAAAAAAAAATTAGGATTAATTAAGGTGATATATATTGATTAAGATTTTTGGGTATAATTAAATTGTTAAACTAAATATCATTTTAATTATGTTTGATTGTGATTGTTAATATGATGGATGGTTGGTTGATTATAAGAAATTAAATAAAATAAAGAAAATGATGTGAGGATGTGAGTAGAAGGGTAGATAGGAAATCTTTATTTGAATTGTATGATTTATGATTGTTAGATGTATTTATTTTATCTTAGGAAAATTGACTGTTGTGCTGTTGCTTAACAAATCACGGCCAAACTATGATTTGTGTTAGAGTAAGGAGTTACTGTGCTTGATTGTTTGATTGATTGCTTTTAAGAATCACAGCCAAGCTCTGAATTCTTATTTAAAACTGCTTTGAGACTCAGGTGAGGATTTATGGTTTCAAATTTATTTAGCCTACTACAGATGCTGAGTCCTAAGGGTCGTTGTTAATTATTTTACATGCTGATAAGTTATATGTCTACTTTGTTGCATATTTAATTAGCATGTGGTTTATTAGAAGTATGCATGTTAGTTTACATATGATGCTATTATATGCATGCTCTTGATATGAGTTTGAAAGTTATACCATGAACGTATATGTATTATGCTGTTATATGCATGTTCTTTATGTTTATACTCATATTATGTTATTATTGATATGTTCATGTTGCTATAGATGTAGAGACACTTACCGAGAACATGGAATGTGATGACATGTGACATAACTAGAGGCACTTTAGGTACATGTTGTGATTATACCTAGAGTGATCTTATCTGATATTTAACCGAGAACTTTTGGACATCTTAAGGTCATAGTAACCTAGGAGATGACATTAGGTTCTTGGTTGGATATGCTACCAACGTATGGTGAGGAGCCATGTGCTAGCCAAGATAGAAATGCACGCTCTGTTGACTTAGCCTCAAATACTTTGGTGTAGCCTCAAATAGTACATTGTATTTAAAGGACCTAATTAAAATAATAATAATAATAATAATTTGAATATATATTTAAAGTCTACAATTTATTCATTGTTAATACGGCGGTTGCCACGTGCCCAAAAGTGGATCTGAGGCGTGACCATATCCTTCTACCATGCCTTTATTTCAAAATAATTTACCTTATTTCCTACATACCGATTACATATACATATCAAAGAATAGAAGAATGAAACAGTTAGTGTGATCCAACTTCTCCCTCAAGTTTAGTCTCCTAAGCCAGTGAATGAAAGAAAAACGACAATCATGATGACCTCCACACTACTGTAAAGCAACAGATGAGATATCTCTTTAACTTCATCAAAAATTTTAGTGTATACATATATTTATTTGTATATATATATATATATTTTTGGAGACTCGCCTTCAAATCTAAAATTCGTTAATGAAGGTTAAGAAGCTAAAAAGTATAACAAATACTATGTCATGGCTGCACCTTGTTCAGCAACGTAGCAACCGCCATATGAATTTATAAAAATTAATATGAGGTTAAATAAAATATAAAACATAAATTGTGAGTTTTAAAAATTCACTAGAAACTTCTCCATGTAAAGGAATGGTCTAACAATATATGTTCGAACGAGCAGCAATTATATCGCATATCACATAATAAAATTTTAAGAAAACATACGAATAATTAAAGAAATAAATTCTAAAAGTCTAAATATGTAGGAAAACTTTTCTAAGTTTTCAGTCTGAAGAACTATCTCCTAGGGCTGCCTACCTATGCCTAAGGTAAGCTGTGGCGGGGGACCAACAAAAACCCGTTAGTGCCAGAATAAGTCTCTACTTAGGCCCGTCGCACTGACGTTGGCGGAGAAGGTGGGTGACCGCGGTTCCTTCTCCTTCCAGTCTCACGAACCATTTACTAGACGATGCTCCGAGACTTTCGCATCGTACGTCTCCTATAAATGGTAAATATGAGACACCATGCAGCACTACACTTCTACTTTACAGCAGGGTCACCTACTAATATATACTCATGCCCTGACCTGTCCAGACTACCTCCCAAGCCTGCAGGACTCAGTTGGGGAATGTCAGCGTCAACAGACACCTTAGTCCTTAGGTATAACAACTTAATTGAGCTTCCCGGCTTCCAGCTCTTTAGTTTCGGATATATGCCATGGGGATATTTGGGTCATTGGCAAGAACCCCATTGTTGGTACTCACCAAATGCTAAAGGATGGGTCTGGTGATGCCTCCGCTACCAATCATTAGACTAACACAAATGGTACTCATCATTTATGAGAATAATATTATGTTATATAGACCTATATTATTTTTAGAAGTTCAAGTCCCTAGGAAGTTCAGGTCCATGCCTCTAGGTGTTCTAACTAGTTTAGGATATCGTATAACTGTGTCACCTAACTAGTTTGTTTGTCACCTAGCAAGTTCATAATATCCTCTTTGTGTTCTATATTTTTTCTAGTATCATGCACTTTTAGAATCTGAGAACACAAGCATATGAAATAAGATAACATTTACATGTCATCTGCAGTTAAATCATATTTAATAAAGTAATAATTAAATATACATTACGGACAATATAAAATTTATTAACATTGGCCCACTTGGAAGCTCTACTACAACGGCTGTAAACTAGCTGAAACAACGACGCACTTGAGCTTTTTGAGTTTGCAATTTAATAGATCCACAGCTCTACCGTATTTAATCATCGTCATTGCAGAACGTTTCCCTATCAATTTTCAAGCATATTTAAATTGTTAATACTAATGAAATCAAGTATTTGCTCCCTTTTTCTTATTTCCTATTTGGTATCATGGAAATTCGTGTTTCAGTATTCATTGTTTAATACTACTCAAGTACATGACCAAGGACACATTGAATGAAAGACATGGTAAATTTGTTTATCACCTTAAGAAAGAAAGTATTTAAGAAAATATTAATTATATACTAAAATGAAAAAAATTAACTAATAATGGATATATAGGGTATCGATCGCCATTACTCTCATATGCTAAGTAAGCACTCTAACATTTGAGCTATACCTCCTATTATCAAAATAGTTATTCTGAGACTCCAAATATCATAAATATTTATAATTATAATCTTATCAAAAGAAGATTTTTGAAATAAGAATACAAATGAGAGGTTTATCATCTAAGCTACATACTCAAACATCAACTATCTTATTCTCCACACATTGGTGATAATAGTAAACAATCCTCGTGGCTCTTTATCAAATGGTATTGATCCTTTTGCTTCCCGTATAATTAGCGACCTCTCTATCGTTTGAGCTACACCCTAAACATAATTTGTCTTACTCTGAGACCCTCGTGCCTCTACCTTGCTAAGCGAGTACTGAAATGAAAAAATAAAGTTCAAAATACTTTAAAAATACAGAGTATCGATCCTTATGCCTCTCACATGCTAAGTAAACACTTCATCATCTGAGCTACATACCCAAACATCAATTCACTTAGTTTGAGAAATCTATACAGCTCGTATTAAAAGAAAATCACCTAAATATCTTATAGTGTTCAGTCTTATTAAAAAACATCACTAAAATAAAAATATATAGTTTATCACATACTAGAAATAAGAGGTAACGATCTGCATTCTTATTGTATATAGTGGAAACACTTTACATAACTCATATTAGAGATGCAACATATCAATCCCAGTGCCTCTAGCATACAAAGAAAGTGCTCTAATATATAAGCTACATCCCTAAATATTAATTATTATTATTCTGAGACTTAAATAGTGTATTACATTTTTAACAAAGCATTATTAAAAGAACATCATTGAAATAAAAATCCAAAATTTTACTTATAATAGAAATAAAGGTTATCTATCCCTTTGCCTCCCATATGTAATTGAAGCACTGTACCATCTAAGATACATCCACAAATAATGGTTATATCAAATACAATTTTTCTAAAGTTTAATTTATAAAGCATTACTAAAATAAAAAAAAGTTTAACTAATAATGGATATATCGAGTATTGATGCCCATTCCTCTCTCATGGTAAAGTGAGTACTCTACCATTCAAGTTGCACCTACTAACATCAAGATAGTTATTCCGAGTCTCCAAATATTGTATACGTTTGTAACCAAAATCTTACTAAAAGAAAATTACTGAAATAAAAAAGAGAGTTCTATTATCAAAGCTATCTTATTCGCCTCACATTGGAGATACAGGGAAACGATCCTTGTGCCTCTTTAACAAATGTATCAATCCCTTTGCTTCTTGTATAATCAGCAACCTCTCTACCATTTTGCTACATTATAAAACAATATTTGTCTTACCTTGAGACCCCATTCCTCTGTCATGCTAAGCGAGTACTAAAATGAAAGTGCAAAGTTCAAAATACTTTAAAGAAGCAAAGCATCGATCTCCATGCCTCTGGCATGCTAAGCGAGTACTAAAATGAAAATGCAAAGTTCAAAATACTATAGAGATGCAAACTATCGATCCCCGTCCCTTTGGCATGTTAAGCGAGCACTCTACCTTCGGAGCTACGTCCCCAAACATCAATTCATTTAGTCTGAGATAGCCGTACAACTCGAATACTGTGCGGGTGTTGTACCAACTAACCTACAACACTAAAATTCATATCAAAATCGAATTAAAAGAGTAATATTATACCATCTAAGGTAAATCACCAATATTCTTATCAAAGTCTATGAAGAGAGCGATAATGTACCATCCGAGCAACATTCCAAAATTTAACTTTTCCAAATTTTTTTATTAAAGTTATATTAAAAGTGCATTACTAAAAAAGAAATTCAAAGCCTAACACATATTAGAGATGTAAATAGAATGACAAAGTTTAACACAATTTGGATATGCAGGGTTTATGTTGGTCCCCCGCCACAGCTTACCTTAAGCATAGGTAGGCAGCACTAGGAGATAGTTATTCAGACTGAAAACATAGAAAAGTTTTCCTACAGTGAATTTTTAAAACTCACAATTGACATGACGTTGCTATCTCCCCCACTTCCTTCTCATTTCCCTATGAGACACTCTCTCTTTTCTCTCAATATAGTGCATATAATGTGATAAGGTAGAGAATTGAACAAGGGTGTGCACTAGGAAAGTTATTGAGAATTCCATGTGACTAATGATAATATTTTGATGTTAAGTTGAAAGATGATTTAGGCAATCAATAAATATTGATCATTAATAGTGTTTACTATTAATCATGCAACTTTGCCTTCACATCAGTAATGTCATTTGTTTGTCAATATTGATCATTTAAGAGTATTTACCATTAATCATACAACTTTGCCTTCACATCAATAATGTCAATTGTTTATAATCTTTATTGAGTATACTATTACGATTCGTGGGGTTTAGCAACGTGTAAACGTTGCTCAATCATCCATTTTAAGTAAATTGTATTATATCTCAAAATAATACTCTTAAATATATATAAATTTTATTTATGTATATAAATATATATACTCTACATACCTCATTTTTATCTAAAGTTCGTCGAAGAGTTCACTGGAGACCCGCCGGAGACTTGTTGTGCAGTTTGCTGGAACCCTCACCAACGAAGTACTCCAATCAGCAGCAATATTGGTACCAATCGAAAGCACTTTTCATCAAAAATCCTAAAATCATATTTGTCCAAATTGTTAGAGCTCATATGTGCCTAATTTTACTCAAAAAGATAACTTAAGCGAAATTCCAAAGTTTGGATTTTAACTCGCCGGCAACCAACGACAGCCAATTTCTCTCAACCTAAGTACTAGTAGATTGCTCTCATCGAGGAGAAGCCATAGGTACTAAGTTTCTCAAATTATATAGCTCGTATGACCAGCAATTGCAAGAGTAATCTCCAACGATGAAACTTTTACTGCTGCTGCTCATTTCACTTTTCTCCCTCATATCTCTTCCAATAACTTAAATTGATGGTTCCAATGAGTTTTCCTAGCTCACCTGAACCTATCGCTGGAATCTTATTGAAAAATTTCACCGAAAAGTCATCTTGTAGGAAACGAGGTAAATTATATTAAAATAAAGGCATGGTAGAAGGATATCATCTGTACATATCTCATTTTTGTAATAAATATTATAAATAACCATGAAAAATTATTCATAATAATTAATTTTATTTTACAAGAAGTTATATATTTTTAAAAACTATGCATCACTCATGTAAATAAAAATTATAAAGAATAATATTATAGAAGTAATTACATCAGTATATAAATGGTTTGATATAGTTTATTCTAATGAAAAGATGGTCAAAGGTGCTCTTTAGAAGTTATAAGAATTTAAAATTAAAATTAATCGATACATAATAATGGCTCATATAAATATGAATTATGTAGAGTGAGAAATTCCTATTTTAGATATGGTAATAAATTTTCACATAAAAAAAGCAAATAATCCTAATTAGGATTTAAATTTGTTGAGAAACAATAATCTTTTGTCAAAAACTCCGCTGAATAACATTTGTTAATTGGTTTTGAAAAATCATTCACTCCTTCCCTCCCTTCCCGCTAACTGCGGCAATTCTATCTTTAGCGGTAGAAGCATACTCCCACACCCAATGATTTAGTGACAATAGATCTCCGTCCCTTTAAAATGTGTTGTCTATCAACACGGAGGATAATGACTGAGATCATCTCGGCCAATCCCATCAACTCCATCAACCACAAGATGAGTGGGAAAAATGAACATTCTGGTGTCTCATCCGGGAAGCAAGCAAGAAATGATGATAGCAAGGGTAGTGGTAGTCGTAACAAGGAACCAAGCCACGACAACATTACTACCCATATGCCCCGTGAGATAAAAGATGGGGAGACATATGATAAAAGTAGGAGTGGCTATAGCTTAGGGTTTCCTCCACCGATATCGACAATTGGGAAGGCGGGGAGGCCTAAAGTGCAACTCAAGTCATTCAGGGATGATGGGAGGCTTGTGTTTAAAATGGTTAAAGCTCCGAAGCAGCAATTCTTGCAGGCTACAAGGGAGAATGGAAGATTGATGCTCCACTTGGTCGATGACGATGAAACGCAAGAGGGTAGTTCTATAAGTGTAGAGGAGGATACTAATCTAACTGGAAAAGAAGATAACTAAGAGAGCAACTTCAGATATCATGGAAATTTTTTACTTTTAGGTTATTTCCTCCTGATAATTTAGGCACTCAATAAATGTTGATCACTAATACTGTTTACTATTAATCATGCAACTTTTCCTTCACATCAGTAATGTCATTTGTTTGTCAATATTGATCATTTAAAAGTATTTACCATTAATCATACAACTTTGCCTTCACATTAATAATGTCAATTGTTTATCATCTTTATTGATTATACTATTACGATTAGTGGGGTTTAGCAGCATGTGAACCTTGCTCAATCATCCATTTTAAGTAAATTGTATTATATCTCAAAATAATACTCTTAAATATATATAAATTTTATTTATGTATATAAATATATATACACTGGAGACCTACATACCTCATTTTTATCTAAAGTTTGCCGAAAAGTTCACTGGAGACCCGCCGGAGACTTGCTAAACAAACATCACTAATAGACATGTGACATTGACATACTTACGTATGTAATTATTGACGATGCACCGTTTTGAAATCATCTTTAAGTTACGGATACGAGCTTTAATGCTCATAAACCTATACCACCAAAAGATGTTGAAATCATCTTGGACATAAAAGGGTGAGGATAAGATATAGATTAGTTTATTGCCAGAGAACATTGTGATGTATTCACTATACCCGCATGGTGCTGCTAAGTCGTCACCGTAATAGTCCTAATGGCTAGGATGGATGAAACCAAACCAATGACCTATCAAACATGTCGCCGAGGTTATAGCATTCCGGTGACGGCTAGGATGCATGCCTCCTGGCAGGCATAGTTGCTTGTAAATTGGTACGGTGACTCCTTCCGCATAGCCTTGGACAGTGGATCTATGGACCTCACAGCTATTATTCCAGACGTTCTGCAGACGTTCTGACGAGTAGTCCAGATCCTGGGGTTTATTACCGGCTAGACGTGGCCGATGCATTTACATAGGTGCGGTGACCCTTGGTGTAGTACTACACGAGTTGCTCCATGGATTGTCTGGGGAAGACGCATGGAGTGACAGGTCGCTAGGTCGCGGAGATGAAGTGATTCGCCTAGTGTACCACCGGAGAGGGATTCACGGTCGCCCGACCTCTCTGCCAACATCAGTGTGATGGGCATAGGTAGAGACATAGACAGTGGACACTGATGGGCTTATGGGAACTCCCTAATCAGGAGATCCCCTAAGCATAGGCTGGCTGCCCAAATCACAATATTTGAATGTGATGATATGTTTAGTGACAATAATCTTGTGAAATAAACACACTTCATATTTATAGTTGAGCTACACACTTATATTACATGTTCTTTTTATAATGCTTCATGTTTTATTTGTTGATTTTACATGCTTTGTTTGAGATTATGAAATAATGTTATGGACCTGTTAGAATCTCCTTGTTTGCTACTTGAGTTATTCTACTGCGGTTAGAGCCATAAGCACTCAGTCGCTTGCGGCTGAGCACACGACGTTCAAATGTGTGCAGGTCTACTAGACGACCGATCGGGATAGCTAATGGAGACGAGATTATCGACGAACATAGTTATCTATTATTTTTGTGACCATAGTATTGTAGTAGGTATATCGGGACTGTGTTAGTAGAGTTTAGTTAGATGATTTAATTGTATTTTTCGCTGCATTGTTAATGTATATGAATTATATATATCATTAAATGCCTTGTATGGGTCCTTCGGGCTCATACGGCGGTTGTCACGTGCTCAACAGATGGGTCGGGACGTGACATCGAGAGCATACACATGATAGAATCATATCTATATATTGACATGGCATACTTTCAAACTCATATTAATCACATGCTAATTAAATTTGTAATAAAGCAGATATATAACTTATCAACATGTACAATAAATAACAACGACGCATAGGACTCAGCACTGTAGTAGGCCAGAAATTTAAAACCATAAACCCTCACCTAAGTTTCAAAGCAATTTTTAGTAATAATCATAGCTTGGCTATTACTCTTAAAGCAAGCAAGCAAGCAATCAAGCAATCAACTCCTTACTTCAATACAAATCACAGCTTGATCGTAATTTTTCAAGCAATAGCATAGCAACACAATATCTTAAAATAAAATAAATACAACCAAACAAACATACATAAATAACACAGCCTAACAAATCTTCCTAACTACCCTTACTACTCACAACCTGACACCAATTATTATTTAATCCATTTTTTAATCAACCAAATAAATTAGCAATTTAAATAAACACAACAACCACAATCAACCAACAAATCAACCCTTAAAACACCTATAAAATATATTACATTTAAATTATACTATAAGACTATAATTTAAATTTCTATTTTTACAATTAAATTATACTACCAATTTTGATCACACTACACCACTTTAATTAATTCTTCAAATAATTTTAATAATTCAGTGAAAAATCTAATTACACCAATGTATAACACCCCAAATTATTTAATTTAGCAAAAATCTAAATAACCTAATTATCCAAATTTATACCAACATAAATTTAAAAATTTTGTAAAAATCCTAATTAAATTATTTTAATTCCATTTAATACAAATTAACTAACAAAATATTCTTTCATGCATATGACACACAAATAATTCTTTTAAACCCTAAGTTAACCCGCATCACCTTAATTAAATTAAAAACTCCACCTTAACATTTCAGAAAAATTCTAATTAAACCACAAAAATTATATTGATTCATAACAAAGCATCATAAATTATTTTATATTTTTCTGACAAAACTAATGAACTCAAAACCCTGAACTCAATCAAAAATTGTAAACCCCAAATTTTATTAAAAAAAAATTTCAAGAGTAGAAGGGGTGGTATGAAAAACAATAAAATAGCATAGTTAATAGTTGAAAGGAGTAGGGATAAATTTGGAAAGGTATGAATAAGTAAATAAAAGTACCTAGCAGGGGTAGAATACGTAAATTGGGTTGATTTGTAATTAAAAGGATCTAGCGGGGGTAAAGGAGGGATTTGGACAGCGCATGTGCCCTTCACACACAGCGCTCCAAGCCCTAGATCGGGCGAAGCATGCGATGATGCCTAATTCCTCTTCTTCTCCTCCTTCGTCTTCACACACAACGGCTCCTCTGCTTCGGATCCATCGCCGCAGGCCTTCCCCTTTGATCCGCCACACCGACGCGACTGCAGCATGATCGGAGCCTCGCCCCTCTTCACAACCGCTGTGTCCGATCGGTCACCGCAAAGTAGAGAGCTCGACGTTCACTGCTTCCTCTCCGTTGTGGGTGTGCCCGATCGATCGCTGCAAAGTAGAGAGCTCGACGTTCACTGCTTCCTCTCCGTTGTGGGTGTGCCCGATCGGTCGCCGCAAAGTAGGACCTTGCCACAGAATTGCATCCAAGGACCTTGCCACAGAAGCAGGAGACGCTCGCCGCGCTCCTCGTCGATGAAACCGACGGAAATAAGGGACTCCGCATGTTCGTCGCTTCCCACGCGACCTCAGCTCGTTGGAGCCGCCTCCACGCCTCGCCAACCTCAGATACGATGCACCCCTTTGGCTTCAAGCCTTCCTCATCGCAAACGCCGGCCGCCGGAGTGGATAAAGCTCTGCTGCGCCATCACCCTCGGAAAATAGAGCACTGCCTTGTTTTCCGAGGGTTTAGACCCTCTCACTCGCCCTCGCCTACTTGGCTGCCGTACGTGCTGCGGGTGGGTTTTTAATTTCTTTTTCTATTTTTCTTCTTCTTCTTTTTCCTCCTTTTTTCTATTTCTTCTATATTTAATTAAATTAAAATTCTTTCTTCTTTTATATTTTATTTTCTACTTTTATTATTATTATTAATTTCAACTATTATTTTATTATTTTAATATATATATTTAAAGAAAATAGGGTTTACATAATTGGTTAACTATAGATCAAAGACAAAAGAATGGAATGGATATATTTTCTGCCATCAGTAGTGACATGGCAAGGCTCAAGTGGAAAGATGAATTGGTTTTCAACCAAAAGAATCAAAATTTCAACGTACTAAAATTTTAAGATCAGTGGATTTTGGAAGGTCATAACTTCTTCCGCAGTGATCTGATTGAGCTGATATTTTTAGGGTGGATGTTTGTATTAGTGATGAGGGTATTCAAAATTTTATAGGATAACAGAATACTAAAAGAGTTCAGAATGATCAAATCACTGAGATAAGGTAATTCAAGTGTTGAATCTGTCCAAACTTGTGAAACTCTGGTATAGTAACTGATACTTTTCAGCAGCTTTGATGTTAGCCTCTTTTCTTATTTTTATGGAAGTTGTGGTTGAGATTTTAAGGTAAAGATGGTATTACTAGGTGAGGAAGTATAGTACAAGTTCTAAACGGAGGGTAAGAGTTATAAGTTGGATACTTTCTTAGTTATACTTATAGAATTCAGAATTTGGGAATCCATGTTGGTTCATTCTTGATACTTTAGTTTGGTATAGCAGGCATCCTCATCTAGGATTTTGGCAGAAGGATCTTCGCTTAGCAACAGTGAAGGCATACAAGCATGTGAACAAGTGGTATTGTCAACCTCTCGATACAACATGCTGAAAAATGCTGAATTTTCAGCATTATGAGCTTACTAATTTAATTTACAACTCTTAATCTATAGTTCAATAACTTGAGATTCTAGATTTACTTTTGGAACCTTTCCTAAAAGAGTTGTGATAAGACATCTAGAGGGTTTGAAAGAGGGCAGAGATGAGGAAAAAGGGAAAAAGTCTCTTCCTTAAGTATTTCAAATATTAGGCAGCGTGCTATTTTGTGTATCAAAACTCAATTCTATCGGTAAGGATTAATTTCATGTGATATATTATAGATACTAAAATTTCCTAGATAGAAGGAAAGGAATGGCCTACATTCCTATAAATGGATAAGGAAGGGAAAGGAGTTATCTGTTACCAACAAGAGGGAATTCAATTACATTTAGGTGCAATGAATGGCACTTCTTTTAGAATGAGTTTGAGAGTGTTCAATAAAAAGTTGAACCAGAGTGAATTGATTTGGACCTGGACTGACTCAAACCAAATTGATCTAGGTCCAGACTGAACCCATACGAATGGATTTAAGTTTGAGTTAAACCCAAATAGATTAAACCGAATCAGATGTGAACTAAATAAAAATAAACTAAACCCAGATTGAGCCAGTTTAACTATTTGAACCTGAATTGAGTCAAATTAGATTGGATTTGGTCAAAATAGATTAATTTGGTTAATTAAAGCTAGATTTGACCAATTTTGACCAGATTGACTTAGATGAGGACTTGGTATGGGCTTGGGCTTCATGAGGAGAGTTGGACTAAGCAAATTGGACTAATTACATGATTGGGTGCAAAATAAGTGGATAGATTGGATCAACATTGCTATTATTTTCAGAAAATTCTAAATAAATTTTATTACACTAGAAATATTCTTCGACCATAATCTACACTGCAATTAATATTCTTCATCTTTTTTTGGATCAGTTTTAAAGCCTCGTTACACACTACAAGTGTATGCTCATCATAGTATGATTTATACAAGCTAAGGTAAATCTTAATTAGATTTTATGGAAATTCTTGGATGTCTGCTAATTAAATAAAGATTATGCTTTTAAAATACCAAAAAGCCAGATGCATGCTAGAGTTATATGTTTTATTTAGTCATTCAATATGCGAGTATACTTACTATTTTATATTTATCCAGCATTCTACATTACTCTTACCGCATCTTAATTAGAGTGACTTCCACCAGGCACTCTGGTATAGAGACATAGGTGTATGATACTAACATCTCCTAGGAATATCACTGAATTAACCAAAGGGTGTCGTTAATGCACCTAGAGAACATTGCGAACCACCTGCATTCAATTAGTGATGTTCACCCCTCCCGAGGCTTCTGATAGCTTAGATACTCGGACTGGGGCCGAGAGATTGGACTAGTTAACTTTTGGGTCATATCAGACCAACACATGGAGTGGTTCCAACACATATTCCTATACACGCAGGCGTGCTGCCTCGGTGCCACAATGATAGTCCTTAGATGGCTAGTAGGGATAATCCTACTCGACTAGTAGATATGGGATCGAGACACCACAGCCCATCGTGCGGATGTGAGTTCGACTCGGCGAGCATAGATTGCTTTTGAGTTGGAGCAGTGATTCCCTTAAGCTTTGGATTATGAATCCATAGACTACACGGTTAGCATCCTTGACGTCCTGCAGACGGTCGAATGAGTAGTTCGGATCCTAAGATTATTCTTATTTCAGCTAGTCGTGGCCGATGGTTCTTGTGTGATGGTGATACTGTTTGCGGATAGAGTCTAGTACTACACTGGAGTCATACCCTTATGGAGTCCGAGGAGGCTGTAAGGGCATGACGATTTTGCAAGGAGAGGCGTAGTCGGCGACTAGCGAGACGCGAGAGAGGAGTCTTGGGTCACCCATCCTCTCTGCCAATATTAGTGCAGCGGGCATAGGAAGATACCTAGATGGTAACGACACTGATGGGCTTAAGGACTTCACGGGCCTAGGCCAATCCTTAAGCATACATTGGTAGCATGAGACATGTGATAAAAATAGGGATCATATCGATGACTTGCTCTAGTTACACCAATATGAGGTACAACCTAGGTGATATTTAGTTACATACATGTACTTAGAACCTAGATTGATATATGATAATTGTAATACCTAGAAAGAAACTATTGTGTGATAACTAATCCCACTAAGGCATCCTTAGATGATCCCTCTAGCCTTTGATTTCGTGATATGGTTTCGAGCCATAATTTCGCACTGGGCCGTAAGGCTGAGCATACCGCATTCAATGTGCATGCAGGTATAGCAGTGACAGTCAAGATTGTGAAAGAGGATTTCATCAGCAGAGGTTGGTTATCAAACGCATCTTATTTTATTTATTAATTTCAGAGTATAGTGTACCATAGACTGATATCAGGACTATACTAGGAGACTATTTTATTTAATTATTTATATGACTAGCTGCTTGTGTTGCAGGGATAGGATCTTGTTACGCCTCCCTTCGGTTAGTGAGCTCATGCGGTGGTTACTACGTGCTCGATAGGTGGTTCAAGGCGTAACAATATATATAGGTATACAAGAATAGAATAGAAATATATATATATATATATATATATATATATATATTTATATAAGTACTAAAAAAAGTTTAGTTCTCAAAAATTAACAGAGAGAGTCGAGAGATGGCAAATATGTTAGTTTTTCTCTCATTCGATCATCCAGTATTTCCTGTAAATTAGAATCAAAATTGGGATAGGTGTATACGACTGAAATTCCTAAATCTAACTCCCTAAATCTCCACCTCCACAACCCCATGTTGCCAACGATTAAGGATGGCAAGCCTTTGGCTGAATCTATTCGATTGAGAGGAGAAAGCATCTGAGGAAATGGGCAATGCAGTAGCAAAGTGGAAGCTAATGATACCGATGATATGAATCCTAGTTAGAGATATAACAAATTTAAATAGTTAAGGTTAGTGCCAATTCCCTAAGTTACATACAAATCTAATTTTTGGGGTATGGGTAGTGATTGTCGCTATTGCAGATTTTGGGTATTGCATTGTATTAATTTTTATAAATTTCTCTCTCATGTCTTTAATTCCGTTCGGGGATGAAATTATTTGAGGATAGTAAATGTGTTTGTATATATATTTTTCTCTTCATTTACTTGTGTGTGATGATTACTAATAAGTATTACTTAGAAATAGTACATTGTATTTAAAGGATTCAATTAAAATAATAATAATAATAATAATTTGAATATATATTTAATAATCAAATTAATGCTTACTGCCGCCTATTGTCACTTAGGATGATATTGACTTCACATTATTCTCTCCACAAGTTTATATATGTATATATATAAGTAGATAAATACCCTTTCTAGTTTTAACAAATATATATGTTATTATAAATATAGAAACTTTGGGCATTAAATTCATTTTGTTTATTAGTATAATTAGTCATTGAAATTGCAGTTATTTTGTTAGAGTTTTGGGCATCATGTTGGAAAGAAAAGAATGACATGTTGAGAAACATTTTGTTCCACTTATTTTCTTAAATACTTTCTTTCTTAAGGTGATAAACAAATTTACCATGTCTTTCATTCAATGTGTCCTTGGTCATGTACTTGAGTAATATTAAACAATGAATACTGAAACACAAATTTCCATGATACCAAATAGGAAATAAGAAAAAGGGAGCAAATACTTGATTTCATTAATATTAACAATTTAAATATGCTTGCAAATTGATAGGGAAACGTTCTGCAATGACGATGATTAAACACGGCAGGGCCATGGATCTATTAAATTGCAAACTCAAAAAGCTCAAGTACGTCATTGTTTCAGCTAGTTTACAGCCGTTGTAGTAGAGCTTCCAAGTGGGCCATTGTTAATAAATTTTATATTGTCCGTAATGTATATTTAATTATTACTTTATTAAATATGTAAATGTTATCTTATTTCATATGCTTGTGTTCTCAGATTCTAAAAGTGCATGATACTAGGAAAAATATAGAACACAAAGAGGACATTATGAACTTGCTAGGTGACAAACAAACTAGTTAGGTGAGACAGTTATACGATATCCTAAACTAGTTAGAACACCTAGAGGCATGGACCTGAACTTCCTAGGGACATGAACTTCTAAAAATAATATAGTTCTATATAACACAATATTATTCTCATAAATGATGAGTACCATTTGTGTTAGTTTAATGATTGGTAGCGGAGGCATCACCAGACCCATCCTTTAGCATTTGGTGAGTACCAACAATGGGGTTCTTGCCAATGAACCAAATATCCCTATGGCATATATCCGAAACTAAAGAGCTGGGAGCCGGGGAGCTCAATTCAGTTGCTATACCTAAGGACTAAGGTGTCTGTTGACGCTAACATTCCCCAACTGAGTCCTGCAGGCTTGGGAGGTAGTCTGGACAGGTCAGGGCATGAGTATATATTAGTAGGTGACCCTGCTGTGAAGTAGAAGTGTAGTGCTGCATGGTGTCTCGTATTTAGCGTTTATGGGAGACGTACGATGCGAAAGTATTAGAGCACGGTCTAGTAAATGGTTCGTGAGACTAGAAGGACAAGGAACCACAGTCACCCACCTCCCCTGCCAACATCAGTGCGACGGGCCTAAGTAGAGACTTATTCTGGCACTAATGGGTTTATGTTGGTCCCCCGCCACAGCTTACCTTAAGCATAGGTAGGCAGCCCTAGGAGATAGTTATTCAGACTGAAAATTTAGAAAAGTTTTCCTACATATTTAGACTTTTAGAATTTATTTCTTTAATTATTTGTATGGTTTCTTAAAATTTTATTATGTGATATGCTCTTGATATAATTGCTGCTCGTTCGAACATATATTGTTAAACTATTCCTTTACATGGAGAAGTTTCTAGTGAATTTTTAAAACTCACAATTTATGTTTTATATTTTATTTAACCTCATATTAATTTTTATAAATTCATATGGCGGTTGCTACATTGCTGAACAAGCTGCAGACATGACATAGTATTTGTTATACTTTTTGGCTTCTTAACCTTCATTAACGAATTTTATGTTTTATATATTATTTAACATCCTGATGATTTAGGCAATCAATAAATATTGATCATTAATAGTGTTTACTATTAATCATGCAACTTTGCCTTCACATCAGTAATGTCATTTGTTTGTCAATATTGATCATTTAAGAGTATTTATCATTAATCATACAACTTTGCCTTCACATTAATAATGTCAATTGTTTATCATCTTTATTGAGTATACTATTACGATTAGTGGGGTTTAGCAGCGTGTGAACCTTGCTCAATCATGCATTTTAAGTAAATTGTATTATATCTCAAAATAATACTCTTAAATATATATAAATTTTATTTATGTATATAAATATATATACTCTACATACCTCATTTTCATCTAAAGTTTGCCGAAAAGTTCATTGGAGACCTGCCGGAGACTTGCTGGGCAGTTCGCTGGAACCCTCACCAATGAAATTCTCCAATCAGCAGCAATATTGGTACCAATCGAAAGCTTTTTTATCAAAAATCCAAAAATCATATTTGTCCCAATTGTTAGAGCTCACATGTGCCTAATTTTACTCAAAAAGATAACTTATGCGAAACTCCTAAGTTTGGATTTTTAACTCGCCGGCAACTAACAACAGCCAATTTCTCTCAACCCAAGTACCAGTAGATAGCTCTCGTCGAGGAGAAGTCATAGGTACTAAGTTTCTCAAATTATATAGCTCGTATGACCAGCAATCGCAAGAATAATCTCCAACGATGAAACTTTCACTGTTGCCGCTCACTTCACATTTCTCCCTCATATCTCTTCCAAGAACTTAAATTGATGGTTCCAATGAGTTTTCCTAGCTCACCTAAAGCTATCGATGTAATCTCATTGAAAAATTCCACCGAAAAGTCATCTTCTAGGAAATGAGGTGAATTATATTGAAATAAATGCATGGTAGAATGATATCATTTGTACATATCTCATTTTTATAATAAATATTATAAATGACAATGAAAATTTGTTCATAATAATTAATTTTATTTTACAAGAAGTTACAAATTTTTAAAAACTATGTATCACTCATGTAAATAAAAATTATAAAGAATAATATTATAGAAGTAAACCATAACTACATCGGTTTCTATATATTGTTTGAAATAGTTTATTCTAATAAAAAGATGGTCAAAGGTACCTTTTAGAAGTTATAATAATTTATAATTAAAATTAATTGATACATAATAATGGCTCATACAAATATGAATTATGTAGAGTGAGAAATACCTATTTTATATATGATACTAAATTTTTACATAAAAATATCAAATAATCCTAATTAGGATTTAAATTTGTTGAGAAACAATGAGATGATCATCAATCCATACAGTGGGTTTGAGGTACCTCGACCACATATCATGCTCATCGACTTGACCATTTATATAGCAAAACCATAATTTTTAAAATTAATCTGGTGTGAAAACACATCGACGAATTCTTCATCAACATCATATAAATAGAATGCCGCCATGGATAATTATTTATTCTTCAAAATTGGATATTTTAGCATTAAAAGGATATTGAGATCTACCTACTCGTCATGAATACGTTTAAAGCAAAAGTCTTGATTCTTAATACTTATTTGGAGTCAAAAACAAATCTCCCTCATTTGCCCATAAATTTTGCCTTTGTAGATCATTAGTTCTCCCTCATTCATGGAAGAAAAGGTCAAATTCTTTTAGTTTATTTGGAGTGTTTTGCCTTTGTAGATCATTAATTCTCCCTCATTCATGGAAGAAAAGGTCAAATTCTTTTAGTTTATTTGGAGTGAAAACTCTGAATGTCACTTGAGCAAAAGCAATAAAAATCATGCTACTAGACTAAACACCCCGATGGAAATGAAAATGACATCTACGACAAAGAAAAAAGGGAGTTGTGAGAATTAAAATCAGAACCTCTCACACCCTAAGAGAGAATCATACTACTAGACCAAACAATCTATAATATATACAATCATCATCCAAATTCTATGATCACTTAGTAAATAGTACAATCATCATTTAAATATAGACACTAAAATACATTTCACCAGCAAAGATTAACTAGTAGATAAAAAATACAACACCATTCTCCAACAAAGATTAAAACATCAAAATGATCTGGAGGAGAAGTAACAAATGGGGAGTTAAATGCTTATAAGAATTAAACTCCCGACCTCTTATACCCTAAGCGAGAATCATACCACAATACCAAACATCTTCTTATCTATTTAATCATCATACGTATTCTTTATAATACAATATCTATATATCATAATACAATATCGGTTGGAGTTCTCCAGGTAGAGTTCGAGAAGCTCCATTCCATGACAGACCAAACCTCCAATGAGGGCAAATGCATCATGCTCACCCTTTCCGGACATGAGCATCATCAGTTAGAAGTTGCAGGAGGAGCTGACGAACCTATGAACAAAATTCAGCTGCCACGATGGTCTGCACACAGCATCGTTAGTCAACTAGCACATACCGGATCCAAAAGTCGTATTCCGGCACAAAGAATACAAAGCCATTGAAAATTTCATCTGAGACATGAATCAGTACTTCATGGCAACCATTTTCGGTAAAGCAGACAAGGATCCAACTGCAGTCGCCTTCCTCGACGATGATGCCAAACAATGGTGGTACATGAGGTGCAATGCCCCTAGCTACGACAAGTGCATTGAGCCAGAGGACTAATGCATCATGCTCCCCATTCCCCGACAGAGCTCCAATCGCTCTTTGGGCGCAACTGCTACCGCAAGTTCATCGGAGGTTATTTCAAAATCATAGCGACACTTACGGACCTCTCGGAGGACCAAAGGTGGGAATAAACTGAGGTGTGTGAGTTTACCTAACAGTAGCTGAAGGTATTCATGATGTACAAGCCCATGCTGACCCTTTCCGATTTCAGCAAGGCATTTGAGATCATCAGTGATCCATCTGATTGAGCTCTTGGCAGCATATTGATGCAAGATAGCCACCCGTTGACGTGCGAGAGCTGCAAGCTTAATGGCATGGAGTAGTGCTATAATGCACACGAGAAGGAGATGCTAGCCATGGTGCACTATCTCAAGGTTTGGCATATCTATCTCCTCGATAGCAGATTCTTGGTGTGCACGAAAACATCATCGACACCTACTTCCTAGCATAAACCAAGTTGTCAGTCAAGCAGGCTCGAAGGCAAGCCCATCTATCATGAGCCGACCCACTATCGGATATGGCAACCGCATAAGAGTTAAGAAACTCAAACAAGGTTTATAAATTTTACTCTATATTTTTCACAATGGCTACACATGTATAACTCATGATATTTAAAACATCAAGATAACAATAGGTATTAATTGTCCCATTACATCATTTAACTAACACAGTCCATCTTATAATAATTGAGTCTCAATAGTCTATCCTCCATCAATAAGCTTCTAGTATTTTTGCATCAGCTCCAAATCTACCCCGATCCTCTATCTGTCACCTGAGTGTTGCAGCCCAGTGGCTACAAATAAGAGAAACTCCCAAGCAAAGTAATAGGCAAATATAATATCATGTCCTGAAGTATTGGCAGTGTAACTAAGCATATCAATAGAACCTTGCATATAAAACAACTAGGAAATAAGCATGCATAGCATAGTAGATATTCTAAACATTTGTTTTGTATGACTAAGTTCATATAAGTACACTCCTACGGGCTACCATTTTATGCTTAAGTAGATCCTGATCAAGGATCATTCCTAAGCCCATCAATGTCAATCTATGTCTCTCCCTCGGCTCGTTAAACTGATGTTAGTAGAGAAGACGGGTGACCGTCATTCCTTCTCCATCTGGTCTTATTAGCCGTATACCCATGCTGCACTCTAAGACCGTCATATCGTGCATCTCCTATAGACCCTGTGATACGATAAACCATGTAGCGCTACACTTCTGCTCCTCGATAGGATCACTATGGTTAAGTTAGGTTCTCAGTACGACCATTGGAATCGACACATATAATCTCCCCCCATGGTTTAGACTGCTCACAGGGCTGCATACCTAAATGAAGCATGTACTATGTTGACAAATCTTCTGTCCTAGGCCTAACAAAATCGATTCCCCTTTCCCCACTCCCTAACCTTCGGTGATACCCTAGGTAGAGAGTCTCGGTGTACGGCAGAGACTGCTCCTTCCTCGGCTCCATCTAAGCTACTAGTTAGGTTGGGAATACCTCCCACTACCCATTGTAGGACAATCACAGTGGTACCCACCACCGTGAGGGAATTACAATGTATGTAGGACCTATGTGTTTCTCCTAGATTTTGATGTCACTAGGGTTTATGTGGTTCTCATCTAAGCGTTTTCAAGACTAAGTTATCCTCAGTTGATGTGTCGACTATTTAACTAGTCTGTCACCTAAGTTATATATCCGGTGTTCTATTTTCTTATTTTTCTAACCTCTCATATATATATCTAATATGCATAGTTGAGTTTGTAATATGTAAAAAATCACCAAGAGTCATATCATATAACAGCATATAATTATAAAGAAATAAAGCATAATGTCAACATATCAAGACAGTATTATAGTTTCATAGCCAACCACTTGGGCTCCAATTGTAGCAGGCCATGATTGAAAACCTTAACAACTCCTGAGCCACTTTAGGTTTTTCCACAGTAGATAAATTCATGATTTAATTGTATTTTAACACCATCGATACAGGATGATTTACCTAGAATCATGAAACACCTATGCACAATACTGCTCCTTTCATGTCATTTACTTTCCCTCCCTCCCTCCCTTTTTCCTACTGGTTTTTCTTTATCATGATACACAACAGAAAAAGACAAAATAGGAGAAAAAGAAGATGAAAAGAAAAGGTTCAATAAGAGAAAGAGAGTTCACAGTAGTGCACTAAACAATTCATGCAACTAATCAATGAATATAAATCAAGCAAATGAACGGAGTGGGCCCATGGTTTTCAACCTCCAAGATAGCCTGGTAACACGCCTTCTTGAGCAAGCAAATTCCTATTTGTTTTATTAGGCAGTTGAGGCAAACAAAACTAATTAAAAAAATTTATAATTCTCAGCAGCAAGTTTGTTTGTTTGTTTTATTTTTTTATTTATTAGTACTATACGTCATGTATCCAAGTCTAATACACTTTCATCCATTGAGTTAAACTATCTTTTCAGCTGTTTAACTCCTCGGCCAAATTGGCAGTGCCCATTTCGTCATTTCCCAGTAGGCAAATATTAGCAACAATAAGGCAACAACACAAGAAGCTACAATCTAAACCATATATATATCACAACCTCAGCAGAAAGAACCTCTATTCCCTTCCCTTAACCAGCTATCAAGGGTTCCCTCAAGTATAATTTAAAACAACAAGAGTATGCAGAGTGATGAATTCAGTTTACAACTTTTACTAATAGCATTTACAACATATTAACAATTTTTAAATCAGTAGCTAACAACAAAATTCAAAACAAACCCCCAGCCATAGAAAATCTTACCCCCAAACTCTCATTAGAAATGACTTGGAAACATTCAATTTTGGCATAATACAAATCAATTTTTAAACATTAACTTGTCTCTGCTATCCTACTATCCTACTCTTACAAGTATTCAGTTTACAAAAGGAAGTGAAAGGAAAGAGAGAAAAGAGGGGAAAGAAAATGTTGTTCTTCGCAGCAAGCAAAGGAAAAGAAAAGAAAGCAAAGTTCGGAAATTTCACCACTGTAGTAAACTCTAAAATTTCTATAAGAGAAACAAAAACACCCTTTAACTTCGACTCTATTTCAAGTTAAAACAAAACATTAACACAACAGTCCATCAAGTGACGCGAAGCACCGATCGAAATGGCAAGTCAAAATCTAAATATTTATAAACTGCAACTCACTGTGATCATTTGTCTCTAAACCACAGATTTATGAAAACTATAACCTCCTTGTTGTCTGAACAAAATTTACAGAGTATCACAAAACGGCCTGTGAAAAAGCCACATGAGAGCAAGAATTCAATCTCATATCATGCATTAAGGCTTACAATGAAACCTCATAGGAAACATGAATGAAAAATACAATTTTGTAACTCAAAACTATGATGCACCTCATGGGAAACATGGATGAAAAATATAATTTTATAACTCAAAACTATGATGCCCCATCACTGCAAAAGCGACCATTTAGATGACAACTAGTTTCCTTTAAAACTCAGGAACAAAGGACAAATGCATTTAACCACTATACCTCCCAATGTTTTCTTAGCCCACAGATTTCCACATGCTCTCTAGCACATGGATTAATCAATAAGTAAAACTTTTGTTTATCACCAATGCAAACACCACGAGATCCACCAACTCAATATGATCATCCCATTAAAGAATATACAGACATGTAAAACTGAGGAGATTAATCATGAGTTCATCTGTGTCTTCTAGATATTCTATTTCCAACTTAGTTATCAGTATAACAAGATTTCAATTCCCCCAATTTATGCAAAACATTGAACTACTCTAAAGCATGCATGAATTTAATCATGTTTTAAAATTGATCGACGCAAGCATCTATTAAGATTTAATCACAATATCATGGGCAACAAAAAGGAAACAGGGGACATTGCATCAAATAAATTCCGTACTAGCAAATAAAATTCCAATTGAAGTGTGTTCTACCCATAAACCCCATTAGAATCAATTGCTGCATATTTACTAGTAGGGAAAACAAACCTAGTTCTGTTTAGATGGATTCTGGTCAAAGTCCTCCGCCCATGCCTTCCAATTTCTCCACTTCGGTCTCCCCTTCTCGTCATCACCGTAGGTACTGAGGTCCACACTAACGATTGCCGGGGTTCTTCAAAAGAGTTGTCGGCGTCCACCCAACGAAGTTGGAGGGAGTTAGAATTGGGGATTACGGTTCTTCCTCACCCCCGCGGCTCCACCCCCTTTTGATTCCATGAGTCACTCACAAAGGCACTGTAAACCCCGACCATTACATAATATATATATATATATATACATAAATACGAATAGGTAAACATATAACAAGATAATGCGTATAATATGATAAAACTAAGAGTCGGCTTTAGATGATGGGGGTAACAGTGGAAATTTACCTCCCACACCTTGCCCTTTTTATGCCATCATACGTGAGGGTTAAGGCTTGGTTCCTCTAAGCCGCAAGACACCGTCACGTTGCTGTTGTTGGACGACCTTGGGTTGGAAGCACAAGAACTCCGTCACGGTCGCCCTCTGAAAGCACTTCGTAGGAGGGCATCGTTCCAAGTTGAACGGTGATGTGAGTGGCGCCAGTAAAATTTGCTCTTGATTAGTTTGACAGTTTATTCTACAATCCAGGTTCGTTACATTGAACCCTTGAGTAGGCATGTATACGAATATTTAAAAGTCCTATAGTTGTTCCATGTATGTCTTGTATTTACCTTATGAATATTTTGCTCTATGCATGTCTTAAAGTTATTATTACATGCACATATGTTGCTGATGAAAATTGTTAAATTGTGCATGGTTCGAATCATGTTGTGTATGAATTGCTAAGAAATTAAATGACATGCATGTGCTGAAGAAATATCAACATAGAGACACTCAATGTATTTAGTGACACATAGTCCCATATAGGACTAGGAAACACTTACATCGTAATCCCGCGCGTGTAGTGAATGGTCACTACCGCGATAGTCTGGTTTGGGAAGATGGGAGATGTAGTCATCCCGGCGCTCATGCGACTGTTGGGTGACGAATTCTCTTCATACCCGTGGATAGTGGATCTGTTGACAACGGCAATCGTCCTAGATGCTCTACAAGCATACTGACGATAGTCCAGATCCTATGGTTTATTACGTGTGTAGGATTTCCGGTTAGCCGTATCCGGAGGATTTGTTGAATGGTGACCCTGTCTGTAGGGACAGTGTGTAGTACTACACAGGGATGTGTTGGTGTGCCTATATGGAGGTTACACCAATGCCTTAGTCTCGGTAGTGTGGGTCGGGTAAACGACTATCGAGGCTGGAAGAGAGGAATCCGTGGTTACCTGTCCTCTCTGCCAACATCAGTGTGATGGGCATAGGCAGAGACCTAGACAAGCACTAATGGGCTTAAGGGTAGTCCCCGGCCAGGGCTTACTCTAGTAACGTATAGTTTTAACCAACTTGTAGACTGGGCCACCACCGCTGAGACACTGGAGCAAGAAGTAGAACAAGAGAAAAGTAACAAGAAGAAGAAACGACCCAATTCGCCCGATGATCGTGAAGGGTAGGCCCTACGCGGATAGTAGTCCTGATAGCTGAAAATGATTAGGAGTTCAAAATTTTCCTTATTTCATTTAGATTTTTTTTTGTTCGAAATTGTTTTGCCTTACCTTGATGTAAACTCATTTACATTCAAAGAAATCAATTAAGTTACTTATGGTGGAGATTGTCCAAAGGAATCCCTTGAGTCATAACTAGCATAACCAAAGTCTTAGGACTTGATATGATAACGTTATATACAAGCAAAAATAAAATAAAATAAAATAAAAATTTAGGAGAATTTTTATAGTATTTTACCACAATCGATTGTCATGTAGATGGCGGGACAAGGACGAGGCAAAGGAAAGTCCACCAAAGCGTCAACAAGTCGGGTTGCAACTAGTACGTCGACACCGTTACTTGGGGAGTCCCAAGTTCAACCAAGTGATGCACCAGTGGTGGAACCTGCACATAACCCAATACGACCTGCCTTGAGCCGCATCCAAGAACCCGCAACTTCAGAGGCTCTAGTGAATGCAGCCGCTGGTCCCTCTGTCATACCTTCCCCAGCACCACCAGTGCCGATGTCACGGGACGATATAGCACGAAGCCTGGTAATGATGATGTCACAGTTAGTTAATGGGTACTTTGCTACACCTTTGGGACAAGGGACAGAGCCACCCATAGCACCTCCACCACCTACTGCAAACTCGGAAATACCAACAATGCCAACTGTTGGACCGATAGGTGTCACCTCTAACGCAGCCCCTTCCCCAATGGTAGCTACACCGGCAAGGACCCAAGGAGTTGCTGTGACACCCCCGGCCACCATACCTGCAGGAACAACCCATGCACCGTACCAAACACCACTTGGAGTTGACACTCCCGTAACCCCAAACTTAGGTGGGACTACATCAGTAGTTCGACAACTATCACAATGGGTTAAAGCTGCAAGACAATTAGGATGTGTCGAGTTCGCTGGATCCACGGATGCCCAAGAATCACGTGCATGGATCAACACTATTCGACGCATCACCAACGAAATGAGACTTGCTGATGAAGATAAGTTAAGTGTTGCTCTACACTTGCTTAGTGGTGATGCTAGGATTTGGTGGGAAGAACTTGAAGGGCAAAGTGATACCACCATCACTTGGACAAAATTCTTAAGGGAATTCAACTTGGAATTCTACACCCCAATGCAACACCACATGAAAAGATAAGAGTTCTTAAGTTGTACACAACATGGAAGGTTTGTAGCAGAATATGCAGCAGAATTTAACAGATTGGCATCATTTGCACACGAGATGATCGTATCAGAGGATTTCCGCTGCAATAAATTCATCGAAGGGTTAGACTATGCCATCCGTTCACGCTTGGCGGTATTAAAAGTAGAGGGTTATAAAGATACAGTGGAAGCTGCTATAAGAGTTGAAAGGGTGGTAATGGAATCCCAAGACAAGGGGAATGACTGCAAAAGAAAACGGTCAGGGTCTTTGGCAAACCGAACCACGCAAAGGGAAGGTGAGATGCCCAGGGCGCCATCAGTTGCTTCTACTACAGGGTTTAACAACCCTCGGCCAACAACAAATGTCACAACGGGTTACACTCGACCACAACCTATGGGGTTAGCACCGGTTCCAAACTTAAACAAATATCGACGTTGCTATAGGGTGCATACGGGGCCATGTCGGACTACTACTTGTTACCACTGCGGACAGGAGGGTCATGTTCGTCCAAATTATCCACAGCGAGTGCCACCGGAAGCTTCTGAAGCATCAATAGCTCGGGGTAAGAATCAAGTACAAGTGCCAACTACACCGGCGGTGGCTGCGTCGACGGCAAGGAAAGTGCCAACTCCTAGGATTAGGCAACACTCCCAAGGACCTCAGGCGCATTCACAAACATGAATTTTTGCTCTAGATGGTAGTCATGTGCAAGAAAATTCGGAGGTGTTCAAAGATGACACATGGCAAGTAGAGGAGTTCTAAAAGGCGAACGGTCGGTAATGAGAATGCTAAAGAGTATTAATTAGTGACGGACACCAAGATTTGGAGAATAAGGCATTTAGCCAAAATCTAGGATTTTCTTTTCTAGCGATTATTATTTCTTAGCAAATTTACTTTGGGTGAAAGGGTTGAACTTTTCATGCATTAGTAACACTACTTTGAAAAAGTGAATTGGAAATTTTGTTTACTAGTTTTGTGCCACTTAATAAAGCGATGAAATGTACTTATGTTGCTTCAATTTTGGAGGACCAAAAATGCTAAGTGGGGGAGAACTTGTAAACCCCGACCATTACATAATATATATATATATATATATATATATATATTTAGATAAATACGAATTGGTAAACGTATAACAAGATAATGCGTATAATATGATAAAACTAAGAGTCGGCTTTAGATGATGGGGGTAACAGTGGAAATTTACCTCCCACACGTTGCCCTTTTTATGCCATCATATGTGAGGGTTAAGGCTTGGTTCCTCTAAGCCGCAAGACACCGTCACGTTGCTGTTGTTGGACGACCTTGGGTTAGAAGCGCAAGAACTCCGTCACGGTTGCCCTCTGAAAGCTCTTCGTAGGAGGGCATCGTTCCAAGTTGAACGGTGACGTGAGTGGCGCCAGTGAAATTTGCTCTTGATTAGTTTGATAGTTTATTCTACATTCCAGGTTCGTTACATTGAACCCTTGAGTAGGCATGTATACGAATATTTAAAAGTCCTATAGCTGTTCCATGTATGTCTTGTATTTACCTTATGAATATTTTGCTCTATGCATGTCTTAAAGTTATTATTACATTCACATATGTTGCTGATGAAAATTGTTAAATTGTGCATGGTTGGAATCATGTTGTGTGTGAATTGCTAAGAATTAAATGGCAAGCATGTGCTGAAGAAATGTCAACATAGAGACACTCAATTTATTTAGTGACACATAGTCCCATATAGGATTAGGAAACATTTACACCGTAATCCCGCGCGTGTAGTGAATGGTCACTACCGTGATAGTCCGGTTTAGGAAGATGGGAGATGTAGTCATCCCGGCGCTCATGCGACTGTTGTGTGACGAATTCTCTTCATACCCGTGGATAGTGGATCTGTTGACAATGACAACCGTCCTAGAAGCTCTGCAGGCATACTGACGGTAGTGCAGATCTTAGGGTTTATTACGTGTGTAGGATTTCCGGTTAGCTGTAACTGGAGGATTTGTTGAAAGGTGACCCTGTCTGTAGGGACAGTATGTAGTACTACACAGGGATGTGTTGGTGTGCCTACAGGGAGGTTACACCAATGCATTAGTCTCGGTAGTGGGGGTCGGGTAAACGACTATCGAGGTTGGAAGAGAGGAATCCGTGGTTACCTGTCCTCTCTGCCAACATCAGTGTGATGGGCATAGGTAGAGACCTAGACAAGCACTGATGGGCTTAAGGGTAGTCCCTGGCCAGGGCTTACTCTAAGCTAGGTTGGCAGCCCGTTAGAAATTTGATATAGACGATAACTTATTGACACAAGACATGGATTTAGAGGATACAAAGAGAGCAAGTTTAATAGTTCCTTTGCTTCTTGCAAATTATAATTGTGTATCTTCTTTTGTTTTATTTTATCTTGTTGTTTCATTTATTTCCTATTATTTAACAATTGTGCTATTATGATGTGCTATGGTTTGATGTTAATCTTGTCACCCGCGTAATGCATATGGACGGTGTGGACTTGATGGCCTAATTGCCTCAAGACCGTTTTTTGTAGCCACTGGGCCGTAAGGCTCAGCGCATTTCTCTTACATGCGCAGGAAATTCTAGATGGGCGGTGTTGGTCGACAGGTGCTAGTCAACCGAGAACGTAAAGTCCAAGTCCATAAGGATAGTAGTGTGAGGTTTGGGTGGTATTTTAGCATGTATAATATTAGTTATTTTATATTATTTTAATGCCTTGTATGGGTTGCAGACTCATAAGGCGGTTGTCACGTGCCAATGGGTGGATCGGGGCGTGACAGGCACGTGTGCCTAGATCCAAATGACAAGTCTAGCCCCACTCCGTCCTCTATTCTCCGAATCAGCCCTTCTATCCTTCCGCCGTCTAATTTAAGCTTATTTATGACTTCTACCTCTGCCTCTTCTCCTGTTTACTCCTTTAACTTGATCCGCAAATTTCCTTGATTTAGCCCTACATTTATAACTATATTGACCTGTTCAATTTCTTCTGTATATGTTTTGTACACGTACAACAATAAAATTTGGATTTTTAAGGAAGAAAAATAGGAGTTTACAAGTTTTCTCCTCCCCCTAAAAATATTTTTGATCCTTAAAAAATACAGAAGTGAGCCCTAGCAAACACTTCATGTATTTATTTAAAGCAAAACACTGCAGGGGAGTACAAGGAGCACAAACTTTTGAAGAGTAAAGAAAAAAAAAGATCTAATTATTCTTTTTCTAATTCTCAGCAGCAAGTTTGTTTGTTTGTTTTTTTTTTATTTATTTATTAGTACTATACGTCATGTATTCAAGTCTAATACACTTTCATCCATTGAGTTAAACTATCTTTTCAGCTGTTTAACTCCTCAGCCAAATAGGCAGTGCCCATTTCGTCATTTCCCAGTAGGCATATATCAGCAACAATAAGGCAACAACACAAGAAGCTACAATCTAAACCATATATATATCACAACCTCAGCATAAAGAACCCCTATTCCCTTCCCTTAACCAGCCATCAAGGGTTCCCTAAAGTATAATTTAAAACAACAAGAGTATGTAGAGTGATGAATTCAGTTTACAACTTTTAATAATAGCATTTACAACATATTAACAATTTTTAAATCAGTAGCTAACAAAAAAATTCAAAACAAACCCCCAGCCATAGAAAATCTTACCCCCAAACTCTCATTAGAAATGACTTGGAAACATTCAATTTTGGCATAATACAAATCAATTTTTAAACATTAACTTGTCTCCGCTATCCTACTATCCTACTCTTACAAGTATTCAGTTTACAAAAGGGAGGGAAAGGAAAGAGAGAAAAGAGGGGAAAGAAAATATTGTTCTTCGCAGCAAGCAAAGGAAAAGAAAAGAAAGCAAAGTTCGGAAATTTCACCACTGTAGTAAACTCTAAAATTTCTATAAGAGAAACAAAAACACCCTTTAACTTCGACTCTCTTTCAAGTCAAAACAAAACATTAACACAACAGTCCATCAAGTGACGCGAAGCACCGATCGAAATGGCAAGTCAAAATCTAAATATTTATAAAATGTAACTCACTGCGATCATTTGTCTCTAAACCACAGATTTATGAAAACTATAACCTCCTTGTTGTCTGAACAAAATTTACAGAGTATCACAAAATGGCCTGTGAAAAAGCCACATGAGAGCAAGAATTCAATCTCATATCATGCATTAAGGCTTACAATGAAACCTCATAGGAAACATGGATGAAAAATACAATTTTGTAACTCAAAACTATGATGCACCTCATGGGAAACATGGATGAAAAATATAATTTTATAACTCAAAACTATGATGCCCCATCACTGCAAAAGTGACCATTTAGATGACAACTAGTTTCCTTTAAAACTCAGGAACAAAGGATAAATACATTTAACCACTATGCCTCCCAATGTTTTCTTAGCCCACAGATTTCCACATGCTCTCTAGCACATGGATTAATCAATAAGTAAACCTTTTGTTTATCACCAATGCAAACACCACGAGATCCACCAACTCAATATGATCATCCCATTAAAGAATATACAGACATGTAAAACTGAGGAGATTAATCATGAGTTCATCTGTGTCTTCCAGATATTCCTATTTCCAACTTAGTTATCAGTATAACAAGATTTCAATTCCCCCAATTTATGCAAAACATTGAACTACTCTAAAGCATGCATGAATTTAATCATGTTTTAAAATTGATCGACGCAAGCATCAATTAAGATTTAATCACAATATCATGGGCAACAAAAAGGAAATTGGGGACATTGCATCAAATAAATTCCGAACTAGCAAACAAAATTCCAATTGAAGTGTGTTCTACCCATAAACCCCATTAGAATCAATTGCTGCATATTTACTAGTAGGGAAAACAAACCTAGTTCTGTTTAGATGGATTCCGGTCAAAGTCCTCCGCCCATGCCTTCCAATTTCTCCACTTCGGTCTCCCCTTCTCGTCATCACCGTAGGTACTGAGGTTCACACTGACGATTGCTGGGGTTCTTCAAAAGAGTTGTCGGCGTCCACCCAACAAAGTTGGAGGGAGTTAGAATTGGGGATTACGGTTCTTCCTCACCCCTGCGGCTCCACCCCCTTTTGATTCCATGAGTCGCTCACAAAGGCACTGTAAACCCCGACCATTACATTATATATATATATATATATATATATATTGATAAATACGAATAGGTAAACGTATAACAAGATAATGCGTATAATATGATAAAACTAAGAGTCGGCTTTAGATGATGGGGGTAACAGTGGAAATTTACCTCCCACACCTTGCCCTTTTTATGCCATCATACGTGAGGGTTAAGGCTTGGTTCCTCTAAGCCGCAAGACACCATCACGTTGCTGTTGTTGGACGACATTGGGTTGGAAGCACAAGAACTCCGTCACAGTCGCCCTCTGAAAGCTCTTCGTAGGAGGGCATCGTTCCAAGTTGAACGGTGACGTGAGTGGCGCCAGTGAAATTTTTTCTTGATTAGTTTGACAGTTTATTCTACAATCCAGGTTCGTTACATTGAACCCTTGAGTAGGCATGTATACGAATATTTAAAAGTTCTATAGCTATTCCATGTATGTCTTGTATTTACCTTATGAATATTTTGCTCTATGCATGTCTTAAAGTTATTATTACGTGCACATATGTTGCTGGTGAAAATTGAGCCCTATGTGCAGGGGAGTACAAGGAGCACAAACTTTTGAAGAGTAAAGAAAAAAAAAAGATCTAATTATTCTTAGCAATGCCATAGGGCACCAGGAACTCAATTCATTGTTATCTAACCATGTGATCCTCTCATGTGCTTTCCTAGTTCTATTATTTTATACTTAGTCCCATGCACGTAGGTTACAAAGCATTGATCAAATGAGATGGAAACATCCAATCATGGGTAGTGAAGCGACTTTCTTTTTCTAACAAGCTAATTGGATAATGTAATTTAGAGACTCTAGTTGAAGCGACCAATTGCTCACATTTTATCAAGATGTTTTCAGTAATGGAGGAAAAAGAAAGATAGATTATAGTACAAATAAACAATGATGTTTTATGAAGACAATGGCTGTATATATTACTTAGTGTTTAGATTCTAATGCTTGGCAGAAATGATTGACCTACTATAAGAATTCAATAGAAATCAAGTGCTCTACCTTAGAATGCTAGTAAAGATAGTTTTTCATGTGTAGTTTTTTGAATAAGTCCTTTATATAATTTTATTAAAAAAAATAAAATAATACAATATTACTCAATAACACTAGGTCAAAATTATAGGTTTCACAATTAGCTCTTTTAAGATTAAAATTTTAAAACTATCTAATCTACTCTATCTAAAGAATTTTAACTTTTAAATAAGAACTTATTTACTAAAGCTCACTTCACAGATGATCTTATAATTTAACACAAGATCCCCAAAAATTTTTTTAGGAATTCATCCGAAGATTATTCTCACCCATTTTCCCATAAGTACTATTGACTAATTTGGCTAGAATTAGTCAAAACTCAAAAAATGTCCATTACCCTAAAAAACATACTAATGGACAATTTTCTCCACATCCGTAATTACTATCTTTAATTGATTTTTCTTAACCTCTTGAATATTCCTATAGCAAGAGCCTTAATTTGAACCTCATTATTTTTATCCTTATTTTTTCATAAAAATTTAGAGTTTTAAAATTAAAATGGAGATGACCTCTAGATTTCGGAAATGGAGTTTTTATTGAGATCTCCCTCATTTGCCCATAAAGTTGCACTTGGGTATAAATAATTATCACAAATCAACTTAAATCAAATCACCTCATTATTCTGACCTTGAGCACTATTGATTAAAGTTAAACTTGGGTATAAATAATTATCATAAATCTATCTTATTAGTATCAGATTACACTTTTGATCTTAGGACCACCACGCTTCCGCTATGCTACTCTTATTTTATATTTCAAATTTTATCAAAATCATTATTTCGAATGAAATAGAATGCCTGGTGAAAGGAGGTGATTACTTGGTGTTATACTTGGTGTGAGGAAAAAGATAAGGACAATGACTTTGGTTGACTCAGGTCAACTTAATTGAACTCACCACCTGACCATAATTGAAAATAAACTCGGGTTAACTCAATGAAATTGAACCAAAAAGATAAGGATGATGACTTTGTTAGATTGCTTGGTGTTATCATTCATCGATAGGTTTTAATTCAGTTCAATTATTTGACCAACGTAATGACACCCAACATATAATCCATTTGTACCACTGGATTCTAAATTCAAAATCCTATATGATTGTATAGATTTCATATCAATATTTTATATCTAAAATTTCATGTGTAGTTTCTCAAATAAGTCCTTTATATAACTTTACTGATAAACCTATAAAATAATATAATATTACACAATTACTCTTAATCAAAATTATATGTTTCACAATTGCATATTTTAAGACTGAATTTTAAAAACTGTCTAATCTACTATATCCAAAGAATTTTAACTTTTAAACAATAACTAATTTACTAAAGCTCACTTAAGAGATCTTATAATTCCACCTAAGACCCCCAAAAATTTTCTTCAGAGTTCATCCAAAAAGTTTACCGATGGTAAGGTTTCATTGATGATCATCATCATATCCTAAATCAATTCACCTCGTCATTTTGACACTATTTTCCTCAAGCACTATTGACTAATTTTCTCCACATCGATTGGCAATCATTATTGATTACCATCACTAATTGATTCCTCTCAACCTCCTGAATATTTCTACAACAAAAAACTTAATTCTTAAAACATATTTGAAGTAAAAACACATTGATGAACTCTTTACCAACATCACTTAAACGAACATCATCATTTCATCCATATTTTTCCATAAAAATTATGTATTTTTAAATTAAAATGGAGATGATGTCGAGATCTCACCATGATGAAAGTTTTATCATCTAGTTCACTATATTTTGATAAGAGGAAAGTTCAAAATCATCATGCTCCTCATCGTGAGCATTCATATAGAAAAAGCACAATTCTTAAAGCCTCTTTGGTATTAAACTTATCGAGTAATTCTCCACCGACATCACTAAAGCAAAACATCTCAATGGATAATTATTTCTCCTTGATTTTTCCTCAATATATATTGCATTCCTCTGGTTAGAATAATTGGAGTCTATACGGGAGGATCATAAGGTCCAAGACTCATTAAGTTCTAAAAAATATGTAGTTGGAGTGAAAACTCTAAATATCACTTGAGAAAACACCTCCAAATTATTATTTCTCCCTCATTAGCGTGTATGAGTTAACTCACACAAGACAAATTATAATATTTCAAAGAATAAAATATTGACATAAAAACCTGTAGAAAATTTTCACGATTACAACCTGATACCAGTAGTTTAGATTACCTAATACAATCTGACTAAATCATGAACTAGATAAATCATGTCATGTCAAACTAATGTTCTTCTCTCCATGTATCATTCCCCATGAATCTACATGACATCCGAGTAGCGCTAAGCCTTGCAGCCTAGTGGCTACAGAAAGAGTAGTCCCTAGCAATTGTAAGGGGGACATTGGCTTAGATGGAACTAATTAAAACAAGACTGTCATGACAGGAATATGCTGTAAGAAATAAATCAATCATACGTGAAGTCTTTCAAATCATATTTTGTGTGAGATACCATCATCCATTGTATTTTTCATTTTCATATTCTCTAGGGCCGCCAACCTATGCTTAGGATATGCCCGAGCCAGGGACTATTCATAAGCCCGTCAGTATCATTCTAAGTCTCTGCCTAGTCCCATCACACTGACGTTGGCGGAGATAACCAATGACCATGGAATCATCTCCTTCCGATCTCAAAAGCCATACCTCAACCTGCACTTTGAGATCTTCACATATGTGTCCCCCAGTAAACCACATTATGCGACTAATTCTTAAATTTGTTATTATATACAATGTATTCCATGCCACTGACCGGAAGAGTTAGAATCGGTGCAGTGGTTAACCTGATTTTAATTCTTGGAAACTATATTTGCATTCAGGGGTCCATTTGAACTTAGCATCTTTTCTTGTAAGCTTCATCATCGGTGCTGCCAATCATGATAAATCTTAGACAAAGCGTTGGTAATATCCCGCAAGTCCAAGGAAACTGCGTACTTCAGTGGCATTCTTTTGTTGTTCCCATTTTGTGATCACTTCTATTTTACTTGGATCTACTTGAATTCTTTCATTGGTGACAATATGGCTAAGAAAACCAACTTGATTTAGCCAAAAATCACATTTGAAAATTTTAGCATATAACTTATTTTCACGCAGTATCTGTAGTGCTTTTCTTAGTTGCTTGGCATGCTCTTCATTATCCTCTGAATAAATGAGGATATTGTTTACCCCTCTATGTCACGCCCCGACCTTACTGTCAAGCATGTGGCAACCGTCGTATGAGCCCAACGGACCCATACAAGGCATCAAAGTGATACATACAATCCATACACATCATTTATACAATGGAATATACATTTAAAACATCTAACTCAACACTGCTAACACAGTCCCGATAAATCTACTACAATTCTATGATAAGTATTGATAAATAGAAATAAATCTGTCAACAAACTCATCTTCATCAACCGTCATGATCGATCATCTAACACACCTGCACACACATTGAACGCGATGTGCTCAACCTTACGGCCTAGTGCGAAATTACAGCTCGAAATCGTAGATAGGAAATCAAACACTAGGGGGAAGTACTAGGATGCCTTTGGGTTTATTAATTATCAATTATTAATTTTTTGGTGTATATAACGTCAATAACAAAGTTGAGTTCTAACTGTTTGTGTATATCTGTATATGTTCCTAATTATCATCTATGTTGAACAACATGTCTGTCACTAGTAAAAGTCATCTATGTTGAACAACTTGTCTGTCGCTAGTATATGTCATCTATGTTGAACAACATGTCTATCGTTAGTATATGTCATCTATGTTGCATAACATATCTGTATCTCTAGTATATGTCAACTAGAAGTATTTCTGTCTTTATGTCAAGTGCTTCGGGCTGCCAGCCAACGCTCAGGGAATATCCTGATCAGGGATTCCCAGAAGCCCATCCATGTTGTAAATGTCTGGGTCTCTGCCTATGCCCGCTACACAGATGTTGGCAGAGAGATCGGGTGACCGTGTATCTCTCTCTACTGTCCCGCTGGTCGATCCTTACACCCCGTCCCAACAAAACCGGTTGCTCTCGTACCTTTCCCCTTGGAATCACAGTACGGTCACAACCCACTGTGTAGTGCTACACAACTGTCCATCGATAAGGTCACCTCAATTAACAAGTCCTCGGCCATGGCTAGCCGAATTAAGTATTAATCCTAGGATCTGGACTGTTCATCAGATCATCTGCAGAACGTCTGGAATAGTAGTCGTGTTGTCTACGGATCCACTGTCCAAGGCTTTAAGGAAATTCACCTCTTCAATTCAATAGTAGTTGATGTTGGTCGAGTTGAGCTTGCTTCCGCACAATGGGCTGTGGCTAACTCGACTACATGCCTGCTAAATCCTTGGAAGGGTTCATCCCCACTGGCCATTCCGGGACTATCACAGTGACGCTCAAACGTCACGAGTGCGGGTAATTATATCCGGGTATGGACTTGCTCCACTTTCTAGTTTATCTTGACCTTAGAGTTAATCTAGTCAATTTCCCAACTAACTCCCAGTATCTGAGCTGTTTGTAGCCCCAGGAGTGGTAATAGTGAGTGAACATCACTATTCGAACACTAAGGGTTCGATTTATTATCTAGAGTGCGTTACTACTAATACACCCTCACAATTTGTGATCTAGTGATGTCCCTAGGAGGTGTTAGTATCATATGTTGCCTATGTCTCTATTTAAACTAGAGTGATAGGTAATTATTCATGATACTACCTCCCACGTAGTGATTCAACTTTAGAATCCATATTTTATCTTCTTTAGCAATGTATTCGCATATCATATAACATCAAGGAAGAATAAAGCAGTATGTAAAAGAACTTAATAAAGCATATTAAATATTAGACAATATACTCATGACATATAATTCATGCTACATAAATAATATTATTCTAGCATGCATGATTTCACATATTTAACAATTATAGCATTTTATTATTTTCAATGCATCCAAGACTTTCCTATAAAATCTTTTTAAGATTTTCCCTAGGCTGAATTAAATCATACTGCGATGAACCAACGCACCTGATAATGTAGTTTGATCTTCTTCGGAATCGACCGTGTTCGTACTTCCTTTAATCATTTCCGAAAGATCTTCCTATTATAAACAAAGTTATATTTAGATCTTTGCTTTACATACGATTTATAATTAACCTTGTTCATGATGTAACAAATCATCTTCCTATATTGTTCTCCTCTAGGCATGATAGAGCCTTAATTAGTAGTCTCATAAAGTCCACGTCAATAACTTCCAAATTTCCTCTAACATCACTATATAATAACTTGTTAGCTGGAATTCAACAATACTTCCCTAGTGCATGAATTCATCCCACGGCATTACACTATCAACCAAACACCAACATCATCCAGACCAAACCACCTTCCCAAAAACATCATCAACTAATCACCAACATCACTGCATGAATTCCAAATAGCAACCATGATCAATACTTCACCATTCCTCTAACATCATACCATTATCATCAACAATCACAAATTCCATCAATATAGCACCCAAAGAACAAACTAACATCATACCATTATCATCAACAAATCACAAATTCCATCGCCGTTGGAGGAGGTGATCAAAGGGTGCCCAAAGTCATCCCTCCGCAACTCCGCCGTCGCCGTTGGAGGAGGTGATCAAAGGGTGCCCAAAGTCGTCCCTCCGCAACTCCGTCGTCACCATCGAAGGAAGTGTAGTCGGTGGATCAGAGGAGCGTCGAGCAGCGAGGTGTTCCCGCTGAGATCTCCGTGAAGAGGGCAACGTGGGCAGAGGTGAAGGAGATGAGATTTGGGGGAATAGGGAGAACCAAATCAAAGAGGAGGGGTAGACGATGCTACCTTGATTCCTCGCGCGTCAATGGATGCCGCCGCTCCCAAACAACGTTGGTCGCTGCTTCGGACGTTCCCTTGCATCTACTCCGGCAACGTCGACGGCTTCCCGCTCAAGCTGGATTCGGCGGACGAAGGGAGAAAAGAGGGCGAGGATTAGGGCGATGGCTGCGGCGCTCACTTCAGTCGCCTTCCTTCGCGTGGACCGGTTCGCGCTAACCATTTCGCTCCGGGTCAGAGGACCAGTTCTACCAAGCCGATTGTGTTAGCTGAAGATAGATCACGTGGAATGCACGTGGTTCGCGTACACTTACCTTATGGTCCACCCACTCAATTAATTTCCCACCTAGGTCCCTCCAACTTTAATAAACATTCCAACTGGGTCCTTAATAAACATTCCAACTTTAATAAACATTCCACCTAGGTCGCGTACATTTTGTATTATTTTTGTGTTCTACATTTTCTAAATTTTAATATTTTGGTGATTTTTATATTTTTTAAATTTTAAATTTATTGTGCAATGGTAAAGCGTTTGACTTCAAATCAAATGATTGTATTTGTGGCGCAATGGTTGCACATCTGACTCTAGATCAGAAGTTTGTGTGTTCAATACATGTTAGGTTCAATTCTCATTTTGAATTATTTTGGTGTTCTACATTCACGTCAAGTTCAATTCTCATTTTAAATTATTTCAGGTTCAATTCTTATTTTGATTTATTTTGTTATTCTACGTTTTTCATACTTTCTATTACACTGAAAGATAAAATGATGGGATCTGTGATTGAATGGTAGTGCATTTGACTTTAGAGTAGAAGGTTGTTTGTTCGATTCACGTCAGGTTCAATTCTTATTTTGATTTATTTTGGTGTTTACATTCACGTGAGGTTCAATGAGGTTCAATTCTCATTTTGAATTATTTTGATGTTCTACATTCACATCAGGTTCAATTCTCATTTTAAATTATTGAATTATTTTGATGTTCTACATTCACGACACGTTCAATTCTTATTTTGATTTATTTTGGTAATCTAATTTTTTTTAAAATTTTACAGTACTCTAAATAAAAAAATTGATGGGATATGTGGCACAATGGTAGTGCATCTGACTCCAGATTCGAAGGTTGTGTGTTTGAATCACGTCAGGTTCAATTCTCATTTTTACTTATTTTGGCGTTCTATATTCATGTGAGGTTCAATTCTCATTTTGTATTATTCAATTCTCATTTTTACTTATTTTGGCATTCTATATTCATGTGAGGTTCAATTCTCATTTTGTATTATTTTGGTGTTCTACATTTTCCAAATTTTAATAATTTGGTGATTTTTACATCTTTTAAATTTTAAATATGTGGTGCAAAAGTAATGCGCTTGACTTTAGATGAAATGATGGGATTTGTGGTGCAATGGTAGCTTGTCTGACTCCAGATTAAAAGGTTGCGTGTTCAATTCACGTTAGGTTCAATTCTCATTTTGTATTATTTTTGTGTTCTACATTTTCTAAATTTTAATATTTTGGTGATTTTTATATTTTTTAAATTTTAAATTTATTGTGCAATGGTAAAGCGTTTGACTTCAAATCAAATGATTGTATTTGTGGCGCAATGGTTGCACATCTGACTCCAGATCAGAAGTTTGTGTGTTCAATACATGTTAGGTTCAATTCTCATTTTGAATTATTTTGGTGTTCTACATTCACGTCATGTTCAATTCTCATTTTAAATTATTTCAGGTTCAATTCTTATTTTGATTTATTTTGTTATTCTACGTTTTTCATACTTTCTATTACACTAAAAAATAAAATGATGGGATCTGTGATTGAATGGTAGTGCATTTGACTCTAGTTTAGAAGGTTGTTTGTTCGATTCACGTCAGGTTCAATTCTCATTTTGATTTATTTTGGTGTTTACATTCACGTGAGGTTCAATTCTCATTTTAAATTATTTCAAGTTCAATTCTTATTTTGATTTATTTTGGTATTATACTTTTTTCACATTTTATATTACACTAAATGAAAAAATGATGGGATTTGTAGCGCAATGGTAGCTCGTCTGACTCCAGATCAGAAAGTTGCGTATTCGATTCACGTCAAGTTCAATTCTCATTTTGAATTATTTTGTGTTTAACATTCACGTTAAGTTCAATTCTCATTTTGAATTATTTTGATGTTCTACATTCACATCAGGTTCAATTCTCATTTTAAATTATTGAATTATTTTGATGTTCTACATTCACGACACGTTCAATTCTTATTTTGATTTATTTTGGTAATCTAATTTTTTTTGAAATTTTACAGTACTCTAAATAAAAAAATTGATGGGATATGTGGCACAATGGTAGTGCATCTGACTCCAGATCGGAAGGTTGTGTGTTTGAATTACGTCAGGTTCAATTCTCATTTTTACTTATTTTGGCGTTCTATATTCATGTGAGGTTCAATTCTCATTTTGTATTATTTTGGTGTTCTACATTTTCCAAATTTTAATAATTTGGTGATTTTTACATCTTTTAAATTTTAAATATGTGGTGCAAAAGTAATGCGCTTGACTTTAGATCAAATGATGGGATTTGTGGTGCAATGGTAGCTTGTCTGACTCCAGATTAAAAGGTTGCGCGTTCAATTCACGTTAGGTTCAATTCTAATTTTGAATTATTTTGGTGTTCTATATTCGGTTCAATTCTTATTTTGTATTATTTTTGTGTTCTACATTTTCTAAATTTTAATATTTTGGTGATTTTTATATTTTTTAAATTTTAAATTTATTGTGCAATGGTAAAGCGTTTGACTTCAAATCAAATGATTGTATTTGTGGCGCAATGGTTGCACATCTGACTCTAGATCAGAAGTTTGTGTGTTCAATACATGTTAGGTTCAATTCTCATTTTGAATTATTTTGGTGTTCTACATTCACGTCATGTTCAATTCTCATTTTAAATTATTTCAGGTTCAATTCTTATTTTGATTTATTTTGTTATTCTACGTTTTTCATACTTTCTATTACACTGAAAGATAAAATGATGGTATCTGTGATTGAATGGTAGTGCATTTGACTCTAGATTAGAAGGTTGTTTGTTCGATTCACGTCAAGTTCAATTCTTGTTTTGATTTATTTTGGTGTTTACATTCACGTGAGGTTCAATTCTCATTTTAAATTATTTCAAGTTCAATTCTTATTTTGATTTATTTTGGTATTCTACTTTTTTCACATTTTATATTACACTAAATGAAAAAATGATGGGATTTGTGGCGCAATGGTAGCACGTCTGACTCCAGATCAGAAAGTTGCGTGTTCGATTCACGTCAAGTTCAATTCTCATTTTGAATTATTTTTTGTTCAACATTCACGTTAAGTTCAATTCTCATTTTGAATTATTTTGATGTTCTACATTCACGACACTTTCAATTCTTATTTTGATTTATTTTGGTAATCTAATTTTTTTTGAAATTTTACAGTACTCTAAATAAAAAAATTGATGGGATATGTGGCACAATGGTAGTGCATCTGACTCCAGATCCGAAGGTTGTGTGTTTGAATCACGTCAGGTTCAATTCTCATTTTTACTTATTTTGGCATTCTATATTCATGTGAGGTTCAATTCTCATTTTGTATTATTCAATTCTCATTTTTACTTATTTTGGCGTTCTATATTCATGTGAGGTTCAATTCTCATTTTGTATTATTTTGGTGTTCTACATTTTCCAAATTTTAATAATTTGGTGATTTTTACATCTTTTAAATTTTAAATATGTGGTGCAAAAGTAATGCGCTTGACTTTAGATCAAATGATGGGATTTGTGGTGCAATGGTAGCTTCTCTGACTCCAGATTAAAAGGTTGCGCGTTCAATTCACGTTAGGTTCAATTCTCATTTTGTATTATTTTTGTGTTCTACATTTTCTAAATTTTAATATTTTGGTGATTTTTATATTTTTTAAATTTTAAATTTATTGTGCAATGGTAAAGCGTTTGACTTCAAATCAAATGATTGTATTTGTGGCGCAATGGTTACACATCTGACTCCAGATCAGAAGTTTGTGTGTTCAATACATGTTAGGTTCAATTCTCATTTTGAATTATTTTGGTGTTCTACATTCACGTCATGTTCAATTCTCATTTTAAATTATTTCAGATTCAATTCTTATTTTGATTTATTTTGTTATTCTACGTTTTTCATACTTTTTATTACACTGAAAGATAAAATGATGGGATCTGTGGCTGAATGGTAGTGCATCTGACTCTAGATTAGAAGGTTGTTTGTTTGATTCACGTCAGGTTCAATTCTCATTTTGATTTATTTTGGTGTTTACATTCACGTGAGGTTCAATTCTCATTTTAAATTATTTCAAGTTCAATTCTTATTTTGATTTATTTTGGTATTCTACTTTTTTCACATTTTATATTACACTAAATGAAAAAATGATGGGATTTGTGGCGCAATGGTAGCACGTCTGATTCCAGATTAGAAAGTTGTGTGTTCGATTCACGTCAAGTTAAATTCTCATTTTGTGTTCAACATTCACGTTAAGTTCAATTCTCATTTTGAATTATTTTGATGTTCTACATTCACATCAGGTTCAATTTTTCATTTTAAATTATTGAATTATTTTGATGTTCTACATTCACGACACGTTCAATTCTTATTTTGATTTATTTTGGTAATCTAATTTTTTTTGAAATTTTACAGTACTCTAAATAAAAAAATTGATGGGATATGTGGCACAATGGTAGTCCATCTGACTCCAGATCGAAAGGTTGTGTGTTTGAATCACGTCAGGTTCAATTCTCATTTTAAGTTATTTCACGTTCAATTTTTATTTTGATTTATTTTGGTATTCTACGTTTTCCAACTTTATATTACACTAAATGAAAAAATGATGGGATTTGTGGTGCAATGGTAGTGCGTCTCACTCGAGATTAGAAGGTTGCGTGTTCGATTCACATCAAGTTCAATTTTTATTTTGAATTATTTTTGTGTTCTACATTCACGTCAGGTTTTATTCTCATTTAAAATTATTTCTGGTTCGATTCTTATTTTGATTTATTTTGTTATTCTATGTTTTTCAACTATTATTTTACATTAAATGAAATAATGATGTGATTTATAGTACAATGGTAGCACGTCTGACTCTAGATGATTCAGGTCGGGTTCAATTTTCATTTTGAATTATTGTAGAACCGTTTAATTCTCATTTTAAATTATTTCAGGTTCAATTCTCATTTTGATTTATTTGGTGTTCTACATTCACGTGAGGTTCAATTCTCATTTTAAATTATTTCAAGTTCAATTCTTATTTTGATTTATTTTGGTATTCTAAGTTTTTTAAATTTTATATTACACTAAATAAAATAATGATCTGATCTATAGTGCAATGCTAGTGCATTTGACTCCAGATTAGAAGGTTGCGTGTTCGATACACGTCAAGTTCAATTTTCATTTTGAATCATTTAGGTGTTCTACATTCACATCAGGTTCAATTCTAATTTTAAATTATTTCAAGTTCAATTCATATTTTTGATTTATTTTGTTATTCTACGTTTTGCAAATTTAATAATATACTAAATGAAAAAATGATGGGATTTGTGGTGCAATGGTAGTGTGTTTGACTCCAGATCAGAAGGTTGTGTGTTCGATTCACGTCAGGATCAATTTTCATTTTGAATTATTTGTAGAACCATTCAATTCTCATTTTAAATTATTTCATGTTCAATTCTCATTTTGACTTATTTTGTTATTATACTTTTTCAAATATATATTACACTAAATAAAAAAATGATATTTGGGTATGTAGCTCAGATGATGAAGTGTTCACTTAGCATGTGAGAGGCATAAGGATCGATACTCTATATTTTTAAAGTATTTTAAACTTTGTTTTTTCATTTCAGTACTCGCTTAGCAAGGTAGAGGCACGAGGGTCTCAGAGTAAGACAAATTATGTTTAGGGTGTAGCTCAAACGATAGAGAGGTCGCTAATTATACGGGAAGCAAAAGGATCAATACCATTTGATAAAGAGCCATGAGGATTGTTTACTATTATCACCAATGTGTGGAGAATAAGATAGTTGATGTTTGAGTATGTAGCTTAGATGATAAACCTCTCATTTGTATTCTTATTTCAAAAATCTTCTTTTGATAAGATTCTAATTATAAATGTTTATGATATTTGGAGTCTCAAAATAACTATTTTGATATTAGGAGGTATAGCTTAAATGTTAGAGTGCTTACTTAGCATATGAGAGTAATGGCGATCCACTATATATTCATTATTAGTTAAACTTTTTTCATTTTAGTTTATAATTAATATTTGTGGACATCTATTAAATTTATATGGGAGGCACAGGGATTAGTAACCTTTATTTCTTTTGAGTTAAATTTTAAATTTTTATTTCAGTGATACTATTGAGGTTGCAGAATAACAAAGATTAATCTTTAGGGATGTAGCTTAGATGGTAGAATACTGGGTTCACATGCATAAAGCACGGGGATCAATTTTTCGCATCTCTAACATGAGTTATGGTAAAGTGCTTCCATTATATGGGAGGAATGTTAATTGATATATCTTATTTCTAATATGTGTTATTTAGATTTTTATTTGAGTGATTTTTTTTAATAAGACCGAATGCTATAAGATATTTAGGTGATGTTCTTTTAATAGAGCTATATGGATATCTTGAACTAATTGGTTTAGTGATGTAGCTCAAATAGTAGAGTGCTCACTTAGCATGCGAGATGCATGGGAATTGATACCCTCCATCTTCAAAGCATTTTGAACTTTGCCTTTTCATTTTAGTACTCGCTTAGCATGCGAGAATAGTTATCGCTTGTTTCACATCGCATACGAGGGGTATGGGGATAGATACCGTACATCTCCGAACTAAATTTAAACTTTGTAATTCTATTTACATCTCTAATATAAGTTAGGCTTTGAATTTCATTTTTAGTAATGCTCTTTTAATATGAATTTGATAAAAACTGGGACAGTTAAGTTTTAGGGATATTGCTCGGATGATACATTAACACTCTTTTAATAAGATTTTGATAAGAATATTAGGGATTTAGCTTAGCTAGGACAATATTGCTCTTTTAATTTGACTTTAAAATAAATTTTAGGGTTGTAGCTTAGATGGTAAAGTGCCCTCATAGCATACGAGCTATATGGCCATCTCGGACTAAGTTAATTGATATTTATGGATGTAGCTTAGATGGATGAGCACTCGCTTAGCATGTGAGAGGCACGTGTATCAATATCCCGCATATCTAAAGTATTTTGTGAGTCTCATTCTATATAATTCATTAATTCATTTTAACGAGTAATACATAGTTTTATAGTTACATCATCTTACATAAATTTTGCTCCTTATAACTTGTTTGATAACATCAATAGTAATGTTAACTCAAATTCTAGGAAGGGTATTTGAGCATCACTATAATATCATGTACTACAAGTTATAAAGAAGCAAATATAATAAAAATGAATATCTCAAAGAGAACCAGTATTCTAAGCTAAGCATAAAACAGCAAACTCTTTTTTTTTTTCTTTATCCAGCCTAGTGAAAATTACTGTCTTGATATGTCGAAGAAGGACCACTTCATCTCTTACTTGTTGCTTAAATAATCTCCAGTTTCTCTCTTTCCAAATGTGATATATAAACTCTGCTATCACCACCTGCATAAGTTGTCCTTGCAATGTTCTCCTTTTAGTTATTCTAGCAGCTATATTAATTGTAGTTTCCCATGTAGTTTCTCTTAAAACTTCTTCATTCCATTTCAACAAATCACTTCATATAGTCTTGCTATATTTACATTCATTCAGTAAATGTTCTAAGGTTTCTATTGCAGTTAGAGATAGCTGACATCCTCCTTCTATTTGCATGCCCCGCTTGAGTAGTTTATCTGCAGTCATTAATTTCTAATGCAAAGCAAGCCATAGAATGAAGGTAGCTCTAGGTCTAGCTGTAGAATCACATATCAAACTTATCCAATTTTTGTTTGGTAAAGTACCCACCAATATATTATAAATTGCACTGATTGTGGTTTTTCTAGTTAGTATTATTTCCAGTCGGGGATGATATTGTAATACCTCTCTATTCATCATCACTTTCTTCAACATCCAGCTTGTTTGTTTGGGTAGAGTCATAGTATGAATATTTTTATTTTTTATATAATAAGTGTGTACCCATTTGATCCATTATTTATCTTTCTTCATCTACATATCCCAAAAGAGTTTGAAGATGGCTGCCTTATTCCATAAGTCTAGTCTTAGTAAGTTAAGTCCTCCGGCTGACTTTGGTGTGCAAACTTTATTCCAAGCTACCAAGGCCTTCCTACTAGTCTCAACTGATCCTGTCCATAAGAATGTCCTGCAAACTGCATCCATCATTTTGATTATTTTTTTGGGCAATATGAATTATTGTGACTAATAGCTTTGCACTCCAAATAATACTGACTTTATAAGTTGAACTCTTCCTGCATATGTTAGCAACTTGGCAGTCCAACTTTTAAGTCTAACCATTATTTTGTCAAGCAGTACTTTACATTCTGTAATTTTTAGTTTCCTAGGAGCCAAAGGTACTCCTAGATACTTGCATATGTTAACTAAGAGAGCAACTTCAGATATCATGGAAATTTTTTACTTTTAAGTTATTTCCTCCTGATGATTTAGGCACTCAATAAATATTGATCACTAATAGTGTTTACTATTCATCATGCAACTTTTCCTTCACATCAGTAATGTCATTTGTTTGTCAATATTGATCATTTAAGAGTATTTACCATTAATCATACAACTTTGCCTTCACATTAACAATGTCAATTGTTTATCATCTTTATTGAGTATACTATTACGATTAGTGGGGTTTAGGAGCGTGTGAACCTTGCTCAATCATGCATTTTAAGTAAATTGTATTATATCTCAAAATAATACTCTTAAATAGATATAAATTTTATTTATGTATATAAATATATATACTCTACATACCTCATTTTTATCAAAAGTTCACCGAAAAGTTCACTGGAGACCTGCCGGAGACTTGCTGGGAAGTTCGCTGGAACCGTTACCAATGAAGTTCTCCAATCAGTAGCAATATTGGTACCAATCGAAAGCTCTTTTCATCAAAAATTCAAAAATCATATTTGTCCTAATTGTTAGAGCTCACATGTGCCTAATTTTACTCAAAAAGATAACTTATGCGAAATTCCTAAGTTTGGATTTTTAACTCGGTGGCAACCAACGACAGCCAATTTCTCTCAACCCAAGTACCAGTAGATAGCTCTCGTCGAGGAGAAGCCAAAGGTACTAAGTTTCTCAAATTATATAGCTCGTATGACCAGCAATTGAAAGAGTAATCTCCAACGATGAAACTTTCACTGCTGCCGCTCATTTCACTTTTCTCCCTCATATCTCTTCCAAGAACTTAAATTGATGGTTCCAATGAGTTTTCCTAGCTCACCTGAAGCTATCGCTGGAATCTCATTAAAAAATTCCACCGAAAAGTCATCTTGCAGGAAACGAGGTAAATTAAATTAAAATAAAGGCATGGTAGAAGGATATCATTTGTACATATCTCATTTTTGTAATAAATATTATAAATGACCATGAAAAAGTATTCATAATAATTAATTTTATTTTACAAGAAGTTACATATTTTTAAAAACTATGCATCACTCATGTAAATAAAAACTATAAAGAATAATATTATAGAAGTAATTACATCACTATATAAATGGTTTCATATAGTTTATTCTAATGAAAAGATGATCAAAGGTGCTCTTTAGAAGTCATAAGAATTTAAAATTAAAATTAATCGATACATAATAATGGCTCATATAAATATGAATTATGTAGAGTGAGAAATTCCTATTTTAGATATGGTAATAAATTTTCACATAAAAAAATCTTATAGTCATAATTAGGATTTAAATTTATTGAGAAACAATAATCTTTTGTCAAAAATTCCGCTGAATAACATTTGTTCAAATGAACAAATGAATATTAAGAAGTTGTTGGTTGTGAGAAATCATTCACTCCTTCCCTCCCTTCCCACTCAGTAACTGCGGCAATTCTATGTTTAGTGGTAGAAGCATACTCCCACACCCAATGATTTAGTGACAATAGATCTCCGTCCCTTTAAAATGTGTTGTCTATCAACACGGAGGATAAAGACTGAGATCATCTCGACCAATCCCATCAACTCCATCAAGCACAAGATGAGTGGGAAAAATGAACATTCTGGTGTCTCATCCGGGAAGAAAGCAAGAAATGATGATAGCAAGGGTAGCGGTAGTCATAACAAGGAACCAAGCCACGACACCATTACTACCCATATGCCCCGTGAGATAAAAGAAGGGGAGACATATGATAAAAGTAGGAGTGGCTATAGCTTAGGGTTTCCTCCACCAATATCAACAATTGGGAAGGCGGGGAGGCCTAAAGTGCAACTCAAGTCATTCAGGGATGATGGGAGGCTTGTGTTTAAAATGGTTAAAGCTCCGAAGCAGCAATTCTTGCAGGCTACAAGGGAGAATGGAAGATTGATGCTCCACTTGGTCGATGACGATGAAACGCAAGAGGGTAGTTCTATAAGTGCAGAGGAGGAGACTAATCTAACAGGAAAAGAAGATAACTAAGAGAGCAACTTCAGATATCATGGAAATTTTTTACTTTTAGGTTATTTCCTCCTGATGATTTAGGCACTCAATAAATATTGATCACTAATAGTGTTTACTATTCATCATGCAACTTTTCCTTCACATCAGTAATGTCATTTGTTTGTCAATATTGATCATTTAAGAGTATTTACCATTAATCATACAACTTTGCCTTCACATTAATTGCCTTCACATGCTGGGCTGTTCGCTGGAACCCTCACCAATGAAGTTCTCCAATCAGCAGCAATATTGGTACCAATCGAAAGCTCTTTTCATCAAAAATCTAAAAATCATATTTTTCCCAATTGTTCTAGCTCACATGTGCCTAATTTTACTCAAAAAGATAACTTATGCGAAACTACTAAGTTTGGATTTTTAACTTGGTGGCAACCAACGACAGCCAATTTCTCTCAACCCAAGTACCAGTAGATAGCTCTCGTCGAGGAGAAGCTATAGGTACTAAGTTTCTCAAATTATATAGCTCGTATGACCAGCAATTGCAAGAGTAATCTCCAACGATGAAACTTTCACTACTGCCGCTCATTTCACTTTTCTCCCTCATATCTCTTCCAAGAACTTAAATTGATGGTTCCTGTGAGATTTGTATTTTTGCATTAAGGGTAATCTTGTAATAAAATAATATGAAGGTCTTATTTGTAAAAAAATTCACGGATTTTTGAAGTATATAATTTTGATATGAAAATTATATCATTAGATAGGATTTTTGATAAGGAATCCAACGGCGCAAACGGATTGTAATTTGGACATCGTTTGATTGGTCAAATCCTTGAATCAAGGATTGATCCAAATGGACGGACGAGATTAAATTACGTAAATGGACGGCCCAGTTTAGATTTCATTAAACCAATAGATGAAGCGAGTTAGCGGGTTAGTGATAAGAGGGTTTAGTAATGAAACCCGACCCGTTACCAAACCCATTTAACTTAACTTCTTCTTCTTCCTCTCCCACCCGCGACACTCTCTCTGCTCCCCTGCTTCTTCTTCGTGCAGCAGCGACGATGGAGCATTTTGGCGACGACGGTCGGAGGTCTTCCCGGATGAATTTTTTCGTGAAATTTCAGACACAACTTCAGGTGAGCTAGGAGAACACATTTGAACCATCATTTGCAAGTTTTGGTAGAGATTGCCGGCCATTCCGGCCACGGAACTTCGCAACCTAGGAACAGTATCGTTCAATGCGCTATAAGGCTAGGGAATCTAAAGACTCTAACATGCTCAACGATGTGGGTCCCTGAGCAATCCATGTTCATCGGTAGTATATGCAGTGAATCTCAGCTTGTCAGGCTGTAGATGGATGTGATTTGTGATTTTGTATGGTGATCTTGTCATGGGGTAGAATTACAGTGTTGTATGATACTTATTATTGGAAAGAAGGGGTGTCGTGGTCACCAGCTCCTTCCGTCAACATCAGTGTACAAGTATCTTGGACAGGGATATAGAGTCGACACTGACGGGTTCGGAGAAATCCCTAACGAGGGGTTTACCTTGAACATAGGATGGATGCCTTATGAGTAGTATGGATAAATTATGATATAGTAGTTAAGGCAATATAACATTTTCGATCTGAAATTACTGTTACTGATACAATTCTTTTATCATGTTCATATGCTATGTTATTATCATGTTGCAGCTACTTTAAATCATTAGTCTTGTTATATATTGTATGACATGTTATTTTAATGTGTGATTTAGTGAATATATCTGCTTATCGGTTTGTACAATACCTTATACCCATTTTTAGGGTGCTCTCTCTATAGCCTCACTGAGTTTTGCGACTCAGATGTGCATATTTTTTCCTATTGTACATGTTACAAGTTAACCATTGGTACGGAGAATGAGGGAGAACCTAGTTATGACGAATTAAAATTTTCTTTGAAAATCTAGATAGAGATTTATTTTGTAGTGTTGTATTAAATATAATTTGTTATGTTTCCGTTGTGTTAAATTAAATAATTATGATGTTTTGTAATACATTTAGCCTTGTATAAGTTGTGGTGTAGAAGTGGCAGCTTATACGGCGGTTGCCACGTGCCCAAATGTGGTTTTGGTTGCCACCCTATTTATAACTAAAAACTTCTATCAACTAAACAACAACTATATCTTTCAAATGAAATAAAAGAATAACTATATCTTTCAAATGTAGAATTTTTATCCTAGAAAAACGATATCAAGTCACTCGACCGAGCTAATATTGTTGAGTATAAAAATAAGTTTACAAAATAAAGGTACAACTAAAACATGAAACTAATTTTATATTTTCCTTGCAAGGTGAAGTGTTGCTTAGGTTTGAACCAAAGACCTTCTATATGTAGGACTGACTTGATAACAACCTACACCACAACACCATAATTTTCACTTTTGATATTGTTTTGATTCAAATATGAACTCGTACTGTTTTTTACCGCAACGTGATGACATGTGATATAACTAGAGACACTTTAGGTACATGTTGTGATTATACCTAGAGTGATCTTATCTGATATTTAACCGAGAACTTTTGGACATCTTAAGGTCATAGTAACCTAGGAGATGACATTAGGTTCTTGGTTGGATATGCTACCAACGTATGGTGAGGAGCCATGTGCTAGCCAAGATAGAAATGCACGCTCTGTTGACTTAGCCTCAAATACTTTGGTGTAGCCTCAAATAGTACATTGTATTTAAAGGACCTTATTAAAATAATAATAATAATAATAATTTGAATATATATTTAAAGTCTACAATTTATTCATTGTTAATACAGCGGTTGCCACGTGCCCAAAAGTGGATCTGGGGCGTGACCATATCCTTCTACCATGCCTTTATTTCAATATAATTTACCTTATTTCCTACATACCGATTACATATACATATCAAAGAATAGAAGAATGAAACAGTTAGTGTGATCCAACTTCTCCCTCAAGTTTAGTCTCCTGAGCCAGTGAGTGAAAGAAAAACGACAACCATGATGACCTCCACACTACTTTAAAGCAACAGATGAGATATCTCTTTAACTTCATCAAAATTTTTAGTGTATACATATATTTATTTATTTATTTGTATATATATATATATTTTTGGAGACTCGCATTCAAATCTAAAATTCGTTAATGAAGGTTAAGAAGCTAAAAAGTGTAACAAATACTATGTCATGTCTGCGGCTTGTTCAGCAACGTAGCAACCGCCATATGAATTTATAAAAATTAATATGAGGTTAAATAAAATATAAAACATAAATTGTGAGTTTTAAAAATTCACTAGAAACTTCTCCATGTAAAGGAATGGTCTAACAATATATGTTCGAACGAGCCGAGCAGCAATTATATCAAGAGCATATCACATAATAAAATTTTAAGAAAACATATGAATAATTAAAGAAATAAATTCTAAAAGTCTAAATATGTAGGAAAACTTTTCTAAGTTTTTAGTCTGAAGAACTATCTCCTAGGGCTGCCTACCTATGCCTAACGTAAGCTGTGGCGGGGGATCAACATAAACCCGTTAGTGCTAGAATAAGTCTCTACTTAGGCCCGTCGCACTGACGTTGGCGGAGAAGGTGGGTGACCGCGGTTCCTTCTCCTTCCAGTCTCACGAACCATTTACTAGATGGTGCTCCGAGGCTTTCGCATCGTACGTCTCCTATAAATGCTAAATATGAGACACCATGCAGCACTACACTTCTACTTCACAGCAGGGTCACCTACTAATATATACTCATGCCCTGACCTGTCCAGACTACCTCCCAAGCCTGCAGGACTCAGTTGGGGAATGTCAGCGTCAACAGACACCTTAGTCCTTAGGTATAGCAACTGAATTGAGCTTCCCGGCTCCCAGCTCTTTAGTTTCGGATATATGTCATGGGGATATTTGGGTCATTGGCAAGAACCCCATTATTGGTACTCACCAAATGCTAAAGGATGGGTCTGGTGATGCTTCCGCTACCAATCATTAGACTAACACAAATGGTACTCATCATTTATGAGAATAATATTATGTTATATAGACCTATATTATTTTTAGAAGTTCAAGTCCCTAGGAAGTTCAGGTCCATGCCTCTAGGTGTTCTAACTAGTTTAGGATATCGTATAACTGTCACCTAACAAGTTTGTTTGTCACCTAGCAAGTTCATAATATCCTCTTTGTGTTCTATATTTTTCCTAGTATCATGCACTTTTAGAATCTGAGAACACAAGCATATGAAATAAGATAACATTTACATGTCATCTGCAGTTAAATCATATTTAATAAAGTAATAATTAAATATACATTACGGATAATATAAAATTTATTAACAATGGCCCACTTGGAAGCTCTACTACAACGGCTGTAAACTAGCTGAAACAACGACGCACTTGAGCTTTTTGAGTTTGCAATTTAATAGATCCACGGCTCTACTATATTTAATCATCGTCATTGCAGAACGTTTCCCTATCAATTTTCAAGCATATTTAAATTGTTAATACTAATGAAATCAAGTATTTGCTCCCTTTTTCTTATTTCCTATTTGGTATCATCGAAATTCGTGTTTCAGTATTCATTGTTTAATACTACTCAAGTACATGACCAAGGACACATTGAATGAAAGACACGGTAAATTTGTTTATCACCTTAAGAAAGAAAGTATTTAAGAAAATATTAATTATATACTAAAATGAAAAAAATTACCTAATAATGGATATATAGGGTATCGATCGCCATTACTCTCATATGCTAAGTAAGCACTCTAACATTTGAGCTATACCTCCTATTATCAAAATAGTTATTCTGAGACTCCAAATATCATAAACATTTATAATTAGAATCTTATCAAAAGAAGATTTTTGAAATAAGAATACAAATGAGAGGTTTATCATCTAAGCTACATACTCAAACATCAACTATCTTATTCTCCACACATTGGTGATAATAGTAAACAATCCTCGTGGCTCTTTATCAAATGGTATTGATCCTTTTGCTTCCCGTATAATTAGCGACCTCTCTATCGTTTGAGCTACACCCTAAACATAATTTGTCTTACTCTGAGACCCTCGTGCCTCTACCTTGCTATGCGAGTACTGAAATGAAAAAACAAAGTTCAAAATACTTTAAAAATACAGAGTATCGATCCTTATTCCTCTCACATGCTAAGTGAACACTTCATCATCTGAGCTACATACCCAAACATCAATTCACTTAGTTTGAGAAATCCATACAGCTCGTATTAAAAGAAAATCACCTAAATATCTTATAGTGTTCAGTCTTATTAAAAGAACATCACTAAAATAAAAATATATAGTTTATCACATACTAGAAATAAGAGGTAACGATCTGCATTCCTCTTGTATATAGTGGAAATACTTTAGGGAGACATATGATAAAAGTAGGAGTGGCTATAGCTTTGAGTTTCCTCCACCGATATCGACAATTGGGAAGGCGGGGAGGCCTAAAGTGCAACTCAAGTCATTCAGGGATGATGGGAGGATGGTGTTTAAAATGGTTAAAGCTCCGAAGCAGCAATTCTTGCAGGCTACAAGGGAGAATGGAAGATTGATGCTCCACTTGGTCGATGACGATGAAACGCAAGAGGGTAGTTCTATAAGTGCAGAGAAGGAGACTAATCTAACTAGAAAAGAAGATAACTAACAGAGCAACTTCAGATATCATGGAAATTTTTTACTTATAAGTTATTTCCTCCTGATGATTTAGGCAATCAATAAATATTGATCATTAATAGTGTTTACTAATAATCATGCAACTTTGCCTCTGCATCAGTAATGTCATTTGTTTGTCAATATTGATCATTTAAGAGTATTTACCATTAATCATACAACTTTGCCTTCACATCAATAATGTCAATTGTTTATAATCTTTATTGAGTATACTATTACGATTAGTGGGGTTTAGCAGCGTGTGAACATTGCTCAATCATTCATTTTAAGTAAATTGTATTATATCTCAAAATAATACTCTTAAATATATATAAATTTTATTTATGTATATAAATATATATACTCTACATACCTCATTTTTATCTAAAGTTCGCCGAAAAGTTCACTGGAGACCCGCCGGAGACTTGTTGGGCTATTTGCTGGAACCCTCACCAACGAAGTTCTCCAATCAGCAGCAATATTGGTAACAATTGAAATTTCTTTTCATCAAAAATCCAAAAATCATATTTGTCCCAATTGTTAGAGCTCACATGTGCCTAATTTTACTCAAAAAGATAACTTATGCGAAACTCTTAAGTTTGGATTTTTAACTCGCCGGCAACCAACGACAGCCAATTTCTCTCAACCCAAGTACCAGTAGATAGCTCTCGTCGAGGAGAAGCCATAGGTACTAAGTTTCTCAAATTATATAGCTCGTATGACCAGCAATTGCATGAGTAATCTCCAACGATGAAACTTTCACTGCTGCCGCTCATTTCACTTTTCTCCCTCATATCTCTTCCAAGAACTTAAATTGATGGTTCCAATGAGTTTTCCTAGCTCACCTGAAGCTATCGCTGGAATCTCATTTAAAAATTCCACCGAAAAGTCATCTTGTAGGAAATGAGGTAAATTATATTAAAATAAAGGCACGGTAGAAGGATATCATCTGTACATATCTCATTTTCATAAGAAATATTATAAATGACCATGAAAAAATATTAATAAGTAATTTTATTTTACAAGAAGTTACATATTTTTAAAAACTATGCATCACTCATGTAAATAAAAATTATAAAGAATAATATTATAGAAGTAATTACATCACTGTATAAATGGTTTGATATAGTTTATTCTAATGAAAAGATGGTCAAAGGTGCTCTTTAGAAGTCATAAGAATTTAAAATTAAAAATAATCGATACATAATAATGGCTCATATAAATATGAATTATGTAGAGTGAGAAATTCCTATTTTAGATATGGTAATAAATTTTCACATAAAAAAAATCAAATAATCCTAATTAGGATTTAAATTTGTTGAGAAACAATAATCTTTTGTCCAAAACTCCGCTGAATAACATTTGTTAAAATAGACAAATAGATATTAAGAAGCTGTTGGTTTTGAGAAATCATTCACTCCTTTCCTCCCTTCCCGCTCAGTAACTGCGGCAATTCTATCTTTAGCGGTAGAAGCATACCCCCACACCCAATAATTTAGTGACAATAGATCTCCGTCCCTTTAAAATGTGTTATCTATCAACACGGAGGATAAAGACTGAGATCATCTCGGCCAATCCCATCAACTCCATCAACCACAAGATGAGTGGGAAAAATGAACATTCTGGTGTCTCATCCGGGAAGCAAGCAAGAAATGATGATAGCAAGGGTAGCGGTAGACGTAACAAGGAACCAAGCCACGACACCATTACTACCCATATGCCCCGTGAGATAAAAGATGGGGAGACATATGATAAAAGTAGGAGTGGCTATAGCTTTGAGTTTCCTCCACCGATATCGACAATTGGGAAGGCGGGGAGGCCTAAAGTGCAACTCAAGTCATTCAGGGATGATGGGAGGATGGTGTTTAAAATGGTTAAAGCTCCGAAGCAGCAATTCTTGCAGGCAACAAGGGAGAATGGAAGATTGATGCTCCACTTGGTCGATGACGATGAAACGCAAGAGGGTAGTTCTATAAGTGCAGAGGAGGAGACTAATCTAACTGTAAAAGAAGATAACTAACAGAGCAACTTCAGATATCATGGAAATTTTTTACTTATAAGTTATTTCCACCTGATGATTTAGGCAATCAATAAATATTGATCTTTAATAGTGTTTACTATTAATCATGCAACTTTGCCTCCGCATCAGTAATGTCATTTGTTTGTCAATATTGATCATTTAAGAGTATTTACCATTAATCATACAACTTTGCCTTCACATCAATAATGTAAATTGTTTATAATCTTTATTGAGTATACTATTACGATTAGTGGGGTTTAGCAGCGTGTGAACGTTGCTCAATCATCCATTTTAAGTAAATTGTATTATATCTCAAAATAATACTCTTAAATATATATAAATTTTATTTATGTATATAAATATATATACTCTACATTCCTCATTTTTATCTAAAGTTCGCCAAAAAGTTCACTAGAGACCCGCCGGAGACTTGTTGGGCTGTTTGCTGGAACCCTCACCAACGAAGTTCTCCAATCAGCAGCAATATTGGTACCAATCGAAAGCTCTTTTCATCAAAAATGCAAAAATCATATTTATCCCAATTGTTAGAGCTCACATGTGCCTAATTTTACTCAAAAAGATAACTTATGCGAAACTCCTAAGTTTGGATTTTTAACTCGCCGGCAACCAACGACATCCAGTTTCTCTCAACCCAAGTACCAGTAGATAGCTCTCGTCGAGGAGAAGCCATAGGTACTAAGTTTCTCAAATTATATAGCTCGTATGACCAGCAATTGCATGAGTAATCTCCAACGATGAAACTTTCACTACTGCCGCTCATTTCACTTTTCTCCCTCATATCTCTTCCAAGAACTTAAATTGATGGTGCCAATGAGTTTTCCTAGCTCACCTGAAGCTATCGCTGGAATCTCATTTAAAAATTCCACCGAAAAGTCATCTTGTAGGAAACGAGGTAGATTATATTAAAATAAAGGCACCGTAGAAGGATATCATCTGTACATATCTCATTTTCGTAAGAAATATTATAAATGACCATGAAAAATTATTCATAATAAGTAATTTTATTTTACAAGAAGTTACATATTTTTAAAAACTATGCATCACTCATGTAAATAAAAATTATAAAGAATAATATTATAGATGTAATTACATCACTGTATAAATGGTTTGATATAGTTTATTCTAATGAAAAGATGGTCAAAGGTGCTCTTTAGAAGTCATAAGAATTTAAAATTAAAATTAATCGATACATAATAATGGCTCATATAAATATGAATTATGTAGAGTGAGAAATTCCTATTTTAGATATGGTAATAAATTTTCACATAAAAAAATCAAATAATCCTAATTAGGATTTAAATTTGTTGAGAAACAATAATCTTTTGTCCAAAACTCCGCTGAATAACTTTTGTTAAAATGAAGAAATGGATATTAAGAAGCTGTTGGTTGTGAGAAATCATTCACTCCTTCCCTCCCTTCCCGCTCAGTAACTGCGGCAATTCTATCTTTAGTGGTAGAAGCATACTCCCACACCCAATGATTTAGTGACAACAGATCTTCGTCCCTTTAAAATGTGTTGTCTATCAACATGGAGGATAAAGACTGAGATCATCTCGGCCAATCCCATCAACTCCAAAAACAACAAGATGAGTGGGAAAAATGAACATTCTGGTGTCTCATCGGGGAAGCAAGCAAGAAATGATGATAGCGAGGGTAGCGGTAGTCGTAACAAGGAACTAAGCCACGACACCATTACTACCCATATGCCCCGTGAGATAAAAGAAGGGGAGACATATGATAAAAGTAGGAGTGGCTATAGCTTAGGGTTTCCTCCAACGATATCGACAATTGGGAAGGCGGGGAGGCCTAAAGTGCAACTCAAGTCATTCAGGGATGATGGGAGGCTTGTGTTTAAAATGGTTAAAGCTCCGAAGCAGCAATTCTTGCAGGCTACAAGGGAGAATGGAAGATTGATGCTCCACTTGGTCGATGACGATGAAACGCAAGAGGGTAGTTCTATAAGTGCAGAGGAGGAGACTAATCTAACTGGAAAAGAAGATAACTAAGAGAGCAACTTCAGATATCATGGAATTTTCTTACTTTTAAGTTGTTTCCTCCTGATGATTTAGGCAATCAATAAATATTGATCATTAATAGTGTTTACTATTAATCATGCAACTTTGCCTTCACATCAGTAATGTCATTTGTTTGTCAATATTGATCATTTAAGAGTATTTACCATTAATCATACTACTTTGCCTTCACATTAATAATGTCAATTGTTTATCATCTTTATTGAGTATACTATTACGATTAGTGGGGTTTAGCAGCGTGTGAACCTTGCTCAATCATCCATTTTAAGTAAATTGTATTATATCTCAAAATAATACTCTTATATATATATAAATTTTATTTATGTATATAAATATATATACTCTACATACCTCATTTTTATCTAAAGTTCGCTGAAAAGTTCACTGGAGACCTGCCGGAGACTTGCTGGGCAGTTCGCTGGAACCCTCACCAATGAAGTTCTCCAATCAGAAGCAATATTAGTACCAATCAAAAGTTCTTTTCATCAAAAATCTAAAAATCATATTTGTCTCAATTGTTAGAGCTCACATGTGCCTAATTTTACTCAAAAAGATAACTTATGAGAAACTCTTAAGTTTGGATTTTTAACTCGCCGGCAACTAATGACAGCCAATTTCTCTCAACCCAAGTACCAGTAGATAGCTCTCGTCGAGGAGAAGCCATAAGTACTAAGTTTCTCAAATTATATAACTCATATGACCAGCAATCGCAAGAATAATCTCCAACGATGAAACTTTCACTACTGCCGCTCACTTCACATTTCTCCCTCATATCTCTTCCAAGAACTTAAATTGATGGTTCCAATGAGTTTTCCTAGCTCACCTGAAGCTATCGCTGGAATTTCATTGAAAAATTCCACCGAAAAGTCATCTTGTAGGAAATAAGGTAAATTATATTGAAATAAATGCATGGTAGAAGGATATCATCTGTACATATCTCATTTTTATAATAAATATTATAAATGATCATGAAAAATTGTTTATAATAATTAATTTTATTTTACAAAAAGTTACAAATTTTTAAAAACTATGTATCACTCTTGTAAATAAAAATTATAAAGAATAATATTATAGAAGTAAACCATAACTACATCGGTTTCTATATATTGTTTGAAATAGTTTATTCTAATAAAAAGATGGTCAAAGGTACTTTTTAGAAGTTATAAGAATTTATAATTAAAATTAATTGATACATAATAATGGCTCATACAAATATGAATTATTTAGAGTGAGAAATACCTATTTTAGATATGATACTAAATTTTTACATAAAAATATCAAATAATCCTAATTAGGATTTAAATTTGTTGAGAAACAATTAGTTGATCATCAATCCATACAGTGGGTTTGAGGTACCTAGACCACATATCATGCTCATCGACTTGATCATTTATATAGCAAAACCATAATTTTTAAAATTAATATCATGCTCATCGACTTGATCATTTATATAGCAAAACCATAATTTTTAAAATTAATCTGGTGTGAAAACACATCGACGAATTCTTCATCAACATCATATAAATAGAATGCCGCCATGGATAATTATTTATTCTTCAAAATTGGATATTTTAGCATTAAAAGGATATTGAGATCTACCTACTCGTGATGAATACGTTTAAAGCAAAAGTCTTGATTCTTAATGCTTATTTGGAGTCGAAAACAAATCTCCCTCATTTGCCCATAAATTTTGCCTTTGTAGATTATTAGTTCTCCCTCATTCATGGAAGAAAAGGTCAAATTCTTTTAGTTTATTTGGAGTGAAAACTCTGAATGTCACTTGAGCAAAAGCAATAAAAATCATGCTACTAGACTAAACACCCCGATGGAAATGAAAATGACATCTACGGCAAAGAAAAAAGGGAGTTGTGAGAATTAAAATCAGAACCTCTCACACCCTAAGAGAGAATCATACTACTAGACCAAACAATCTCTAATATATACAATCATCATCTAAATTCTATGATCACTTAGTAAATAGTACAATCATCATTTAAATATAGACACTAAAATACATTTCACCAGCAAAGATTAACTAGTAGATAAAAAATACAATGCGATTCTCCAACAAAGATTAAAACATCAAAATGATGTGGAGGAGAAGTAACAAATGAGGAGTTAAACACTTATAAGAATTCAACTCCCGACCTCTTATACCCTAAGCGAGAATCATACCACAATACCAAACATCTTCTTATCTATTTAGTCATCATAAGTATTCTTTATAATACAATATCTATATATCATAATACAATATCGGTTGGAGTTCTCCAGGTAGAGTTCGAGTAGCTCCATTCCATGACAGACCAAACCTCCAATGAGGGTAAATGCATCATGCTCACCCTTTCCCGACATGAGCATCATCAGTTAGAAGTTGCAGGAGGAGCTGACGAACCTATGAACAAAATTCAGCTGCCACGATGGTCTGCACACGGCATCGTTAGTCAACTAGCACATACCGGATCCAAAAGTCGTATTCCGGCACAAGGAATGCAGAGCCCTTGAAAATTTCATCTGAGACATGAACCAGTACTTCATGGCAACCATTTTCGGTGAAGCAGACAAGGATCCAACTGCATTCGCCTTCCTCGACGATGATGCCAAACAATGGTGTTGCATGAGGTGCAATTCCCCTAGCTCCAATCGCTCTTTGGGCGCAACTGCTACCACAAGTTCATCGGAGGTTATTTCAAAATCATAGCGCCACTTACGGACCTCTTGGAGGACCAAAGGTGGGAATAAACTGAGGTGTGTGAGTTTACCTAACAATAGCTGAAGGTATGCATGATGTCCAAGCCCATACTGACCCTTTTCGATTTCAGCAAGGCATTTGAGATCATCACTGATCCATCTGATTGAGCTCTGGTGCACTATCTCCAGGTTTGGCATATCTATCTCCTCGATAGCAAATTCTTGGTGTGCACGAAAACATCGTCGACACCTACTTCCTGGCATAAACCAAGTTGTCAGTCAAGCAGGCTCGGCAAGCCCATCTATCATGAGCCGACCCACTATCGGATATGGCAACCGCATAAGAGTTAAGAAACTCAAACAAGGTTTATAAATTTTACTCTATTTTTTTCACAATGGCTACACATGTATAACTCATGATATTTAAAACATCAAGATAACAACGGATATTAATTGTCCCATTACATCATTTAACTAACACAGTCTATCTTATAATAATTGAGTCTCAATAGTCTATCCTCCATCAATAAGCTTCTAGTGTTTTTGCATTAGCTCCAAATCTACCCCGATCCTCTATCTGTCACCTGAGTGTTGCAGCCTAGTGGCTACAAATAGGAGAAACTCCCAAGCAAAGTAATAGGCAAATATAATATCATGTCCTGAAGTATTGGCAGTGTAACTAAGCATATCAATAGAACCTTGCATATAAAACAACTAGGAAATAAGCATACATAGCATAGTAGATATTCTAAACATTTGTCTTGTATGACTAAGTTCATATAAGTACACTCCTACGGGCTACCATTTTATGCTTAAGTAGATCCTGATCAAGGATCATTCCTAAGCCCATCAGTGTCAATCTATGTCTCTCCCTAGGCTCGTTAAACTGATGTTAGCAGAGAAGACAGGTGACCATCATTCCTTCTCCATCTGGTCTTATTTGTCGTATACCCATGCTGCACTCTAAGACCGTCATATCGTGCATCTCCTATAGACCCTGTGATACGATAAACCATGTAGCGCTACACTTCTGCTCCTCGATAGGATCACTATGGTTAAGTTACGTTCTCAGCACGACCATTGGAATCGACACATATAATCTCCCCCCATGGTTTAGACTGCTTACAGGGCTGCATACCTAAATGAAGCATGTACTATGCTGACAAATCTTCTGTCCTAGGCCTAACAAAATCGATTCCCCTTTCTCCACTCCCTAACCTTCGGTGATACCCTAGGTAGAGAGTCTCGATGTACGGCAGAGACTGCTCCTTCTTCGGCTCCATCTAAGCTACAAGTTAGGTTGGGAATACCTCCCACTACCCATTGTAGGACAATCACAGTGGTACCCATCACCGTGAGGGAATTACAATGTATGTAGGACCTATGTGTTTCTCCTAGATTTTGATATCACTAGGGTTTATGTGGTCCTCATCTAGGTGTTTTCAAGACTAAGTTATCCTCAGTTGATGTGTCGACTATTTAACTAGTCTGTCACCTAAGTTATATGTCCGGTGTTCTATTTTCTTATTTTTCTAACCTCCCATATATATATCTAATATGCATAGTTGAGTTTGTAATATGTAAAAAATACCAAGAGTCATATCATATAACAGTATACAATTATAAAGAAATAAAGCATAATGTCAACATATCAAGATAGTATTATAGTTTCACAACCACCCACTTGAGCTCCAATTGCAGTAGGCCATGATTGAAAACCTTAACAACTCCTCAGCCTCTTTAGGTTTTTCCACAGTAGACAAATTCATGATTTAATTGTATTTTAACACCATCGATACAAGATGATTTACCTAGAATCATGAAACACCTAGGCGCAATACTGCTCATTTCATGTCATTTACTTTCCCTCCCTTTTTCCTACTGGTTTTTCTTTATCATGATACACAACAAAAAATGACAAAATAGGAGAAAAAGAAGATGAAAATAAAAGGTTCGACAAGAGAAAGAGAGTTCACAGTAGTGCACTAAACAATTCATGCAACTAATCAATGAATATAAATCAAGCAAATGTAAAAGGGAGTGGGCCGATGGTTTTCAACCTCCAAGATAGCATGGTAACACGCCTTCTTGACCAAGCAAATTCCTATTTGTTTTATTAGGCAGTTGAGGCAAACAAAACTAATTAAACCTTTTTCTAATTCTCAGCTGCAAGTTTGTTTGTTTGTTTTTTTTGTTTTTTTATTTATTAGTACTATACGTTATGTATCCAAGTCTAATACACTTTCATCCATTGAGTTAAACTATCTTTTCAGCTGTTTAACTTGTCACGCCCCGACCCAACCGTCGGCCACGTGGCAACCGCCGTATGAGCCCGACAGACCCATACAAGGCATCAAGTGATACATACCATTCATATACATCGTTTATACAGCGGAATATACAATTAATTTATCTAACTCAAAATTTCTAACACAGTCCCGATAAACCAACTACAATTCTATAATAAAAGACATCGAAAAAAAATAAAACTAGACCCGTCGACGGACTCATCTTCATCAAATCTCTCGGACGGTCATCTAACACACCTGCACACACGGGGAAAAGTGGTGTGCTCAGCCTTGCGGCCTAATGCGAAATTACGGCTCTACCGAATAAAGAAATCAAAGGCTAGGAGGAGTATTCTAGGATGTCTTTGGTGGTTAATCATCACATTTCATGCCAGATCGTTTAAACAATTTATAATAAGCTAGACAGCATACATAAACAATTTAAATAATAATTAAATACAGGTGTACATGTCACTAGATGTCACCTAAGTCATGTCTAGTGTGCATAACAGTAGTCTATCACCTACGTCATGGTGAGACTTTTAAGTTTCATAAACTCGGGCTGCCAGCCTGTGCTTAGTGACTACCCGGGCCGGGGGTATCAATAAGCCCATCAGTGCATTTCTGTCTCAGTCACTACCTATGCCCGCTGCACTGATGTTGGCAGAGAGGACGGATGACCCAGAGTCCCTCTCCTGTTGTTTCACTAGTCGCCAACCATGCCTCCCCTAGCGAAACCGTCGTGCCCTTACATCCTCCCCGGATACCGTAGGGGTCACGACACCCATGTAGTACTACACACTGCCCGTAGACAAGGTCACCTCTCTTAAATATCATCGGCCACGGCTAGCCGGAATAACCACCCTAGGATCCGGACTACTCATCCGATCGTCTGCAGACGTCAAGGGTGATAGCCGTGCGGTCTACGGATCCACTGTCCAAGGCGTCGCATGTGGAATCACCTTCCCAGTCCAATAGCCGTCAACGTCTATCGAGATTGGCACACATCCGCACGATGGGCTGTGGCCCTCGACTTCGTCGGTGCCAAGTCCATGGTAGGGTTCATCCTAGCTAACCATCTCAGGACTATCACGAGGCCGCCTACAACGACACTCGTGCGGGTGAAGATTTCGGGTAAGGACTTGCTCCATATTTCCAGTCTAACATGACCATGGAGTGTGTACAGTCCCTTACCCTACCAGCTCCCAGTATATAAGCTATGCATAACGTCGGGGGTGGTGCTCCCAATGCTCCGCTACGCATCAACCTCGGGAGTGGCGCCTAACGGGACGTCACCGTTTGACCACCGTCGGGACGCGGCGGTCAGCCGGGGCATATGGGAAAGGCCCCTTTTCTGTCTAAGTGGCAGTGACGTCGCCAAAGGTTCTAACATGTCGTTATCAATTATCTATGTCCGCATGGTAACTATTTAACACATAACAAAGAAAACAATACAGCATGTCGGACATGAATTTAGAACATGTTAGATAAAATAAATTACACTAACATGCATACAAGTCAAATCTTATCAAGCATTATGTTTTATCATATTTAAGACATCCAAGAATTTTTCCTAAGAAAACCCCAGCGGGAATTCCCTAGCTTGAATAAATCCTACCATCGGAGAACCAACGCACCTGACTTGGCGGTTTACTCCTCGGAACCAACTTAAGGTCTGCCTCGATCCACGTGCCGTCATTTACGCATTTTTATATTTCCCTGTCAATTATTCAACGAATTTTAATTCTCAATCTAGAAATAATTTCTCAAATCTCTCTTCACCACTATTCTTAGAATGATCTCTACAATCATCCCTTTTTTTTTTCCAAGTTCGCCGGAAAATTTCTCCGGCGGTCGCCGGAAAGTTCACCGGAAAGTTCGCCGGAACCCTCGCCGGCGAAGTTCTTCGATCAGCACCAATATTGGTACCAATCGAAAGCTCTCTTTATGAGGATTCCAAAAATCATATTTGCCCCAATTTTTATAGCTCATACACGATCAATTTCACCGATTAAAATTTTGGGCGAAATCCTAAAGTTAGGGTTTTTAGCTCGCCGGCGGCCAACCGGCGGCCAATAGCCCTCAACTCCGGTACCAATGGATAGCTCTCGTCAAGGAGAATCCATAGGTACCAAGTTTGCAAAGTTTCACGGCCGGAATGGCCGGTAATCGCCGGAGCAAGCTCCGGCGACGAAACCCTCGCCGCCGACGCCTCTCACGCGATTTCTCCCTCATCTCTACACCAAATTTAGGCATCTTGGTATCAAAATGAAGAGGAGGTCGAGATCTACCTGTGGCTAAAATTTGGGAGCCTAATTCGATGTGGTTTCGCCGGAGCATCGACGGGAAAAATGATCGCCGTCGCCGTCGCCGCTGCAGAAGAGGAGAGAGAAAGAGAGAGAGGAAGAGGGAGGAGGTCGCGCGCGCGCTCGGTGGGAAAAATGAAAAAAAAAATATTTTTTTTTTATTTGTTAATTAAAATCTTAAATCCTAATTAAATCTTAATTGTTTAATTGATCAATCAAACGACGTCCAAATTACGATCCGTCTGCGCCGTTGGATTCCTTATTAAAAATACTACATTATGGTATAATTTTCACATCAAAATCTCATACTTCAAAAATTCATATGATTTTACAATTAAGTCCTTTAAAGAATTTCTTTTACGATTAAACCCTCCAAATACTAAAATTACTCTATTAACCTTATTTAAAAATCACGGGTCTCACATAACTCCTCGGCCAAATAGGCAGTGCCCATTTCGTCATTTCCTAGTAGGCATATATCAGCAACAATAAGGCAACAACACAAGAAGCTACAATCTAAACCATATATATATCAAAACCTCAGCAGAAAGAACCCCTATTCCCTTCCCTTAACCAGCTATCAAGGGTTCCCTCAAGTATAATTTGAAACAACAAGAGTATGCAGAGTGATGAATTCAGTTTACAACTTTTACTAATAGCATTTACAACATATTAACAATTTTTAAATCAGTAGCTAACAACAAAATTCAAAACAAACCCCAAGCCATAGAAAATCTTACCCCCAAACTCTCATTAGAAATGACTTGGAAACATTCAATTTTGGCATAATACAAATCAATTTTTAAACATTAACTTGTCTCCGCTGTCCTATCCTACTATCCTACTGTTATAAGTATTCAGTTTACAAAAGGAAAGGAAAGGAAAGAGAGAAAAGAGGGGAAAGAAAATGTTGTTCTTCGCAGCAAGCAAAGGAAAAGAAAAGAAAGCAAAGTTCAGAAATTTCACCACTATAGTAAACTCTAAAATTTCTATAAGAGAAACAAAAACACCCTTTAACTTCGACTCTGTTTCAAGTCAAAACAAAACATTAACACAATAGTCCATCAAGTGACGCGAAGCACCGATCGAAATGGCAAGTCAAAATCTAAATATTTATAAACTGCAACTCACTGCGATCATTTGTCTCTAAACCATAGATTTATGAAAACTATAATCTCCTTGTTGTCTGAACAAAATTTACATAGTATCACAAAATGGCCTGTGAAAAAGCCACATGAGAGCAAGAATTCAATCTCATATTATGCATTAAGGCTTACAATGAAACCTCATAGGAAACATGGATGAAAAATACAATTTTGTAACTCAAAACTATGATGCACCTCATGGGTAACATGGATGAAAAATACAATTTTATAACTCAAAACTATGATGCCCCATCACTGCAAAAGCGACCATTTAGATGACAACTAGTTTCCTTTAAAACTCAGGAACAAAGGACAAATGCATTTAACCACAATGCCTCCCAATGTTTTCTTAGCCCACAGATTTCCACATGCTCTCTACCACATGGATTAATCAATAAGTAAAACTTTTGTTTATCACCAATGCAAATACCACGAGATCCACCAACTCAATATGATCATCCCATTAAAGAATATACACACATGTAAAACTGAGGAGATTAATCATGAGTTCATCTGTGTCTTCTAGATATTCCTATTTCCAACTTAGTTATCAGTATAACAAGATTTCAATTCCCCCAATTTATGCAAAACATTGAACTACTCTAAAGCATGCATGAATTTAATCATGTTTTAAAATTGATCGACGCAAGCATCAATTAAGATTTAATCACAATATCATGGGCAACAAAAAGGAAACAGGGGACATTGCATCAAATAAATTCTGAATTAGCAAACAAAATTCCAATTGAAGTGTGTTCTACCCATAAACCCCATTAGAATCAATTGCTGCATATTTACTAGTAGGGAAAACAAACCTAGTTCTGTTTAGAAGGATTCCGGTCAAAGTCCTCTGCCCATGCCTTCCAATTTCTCCACTTCGGTCTCCCCTTCTCGTCATCATCGTAGGTACTGAGGTCCACACTCATGATTGCCGGGGTTCTTCAAAAGAGTTGTCGGCGTCCACCCAACGAAGTTGGAGGGAATTAGAATTGGGGATTACGGTTCTTCCTCACCCCCGCGGCTCCGCCCCCTTTTGATTCCATGAGTCGCTCACAAAGGCACGTGTACCTAGACCCAAATGACAAGCCTAGCCCCACTGCTTCCTCTATTCTCCAAATCAGCCCTTCTATCCTTCCGCCGTCTAATTTAAGCTTATTTATGACTTCTATCTCTACCTCTTCTCCTATTTACTCCTTTAACTTGATCCGCTAATTTCCTTGATTTAGCCCTACATTTATAACTATATTGACCTGTTCAATTTCTTCTGTATATGTTTTGTACACGTACAATAATAAAATTTGGATTTTTAAGGAAGAAAAATAGGAGTTTACAAGTTTTCTCCTCCCCGTAAAAAAAATTTTTGATCCTTAAAAAATATAGAAGTGAGCCCTAGCAAACACTTCATGATATGCACACGCCTCGACTTAAGATGCGTGCAAGCAAGTTGGTCCCGATCTTCCATCGTAGGAGAAATCCTTAAGATAGGGGGAGTCGTGACTTTGACGAAGGGGAGGCTAACCACGATCAAGGAACGCGACCAGCAACCTCGCAATCGCTAAACCACTCCTCAGTTGGTTATCAACCGTGTCAAACACGACTGACCTGTTCACGAAGAACGATACAAACAATTCAAGAGAATTGAAATAGCAACAGCGGAAGGATCATTCAAAAAGTGATTAAGAAAGTGGACTTCAAGTTTGTAGCAAAAGCATTATAAAAGTGGTGGCTAAAGCAAAAATCAATGTCCCTCTTCAATAGTGCACGTCCCACCAAATATGTAGACAAAATATGGCACGTTTTTCCATATTTTGTTTCACTAAAATAAGAAAAATAAATATATAAATATCCTCCTCTTGTTAGCTACGAAATTTGGAAAAATAAATCCATTCATGAAGATTTGAATATATATTTGAGGAAGATTTGATCTTAAATAAATCTTCCTTGATTTTCTCTTGAATAAATCTTCTTCCTTGATTTGCTCTTCAATAAATATTTGATGAAGATTTGATTCTTGAATAAATCTTCCTTCACTCATAAACTTCCATATGAGTAATTCATTCAACTTCCATATAAGTAATTCATCTATGTGTTTCCTTGCATGTAGTGACAAGTAAACAATAATAATTAGGCAATATTATTTGTTCTGTAATTAAGTAATTAAATTTCCCAAGAAAAGAATTCACCTGCCGTCCTAAGCGTCGTGCACGGGCTCGTGTCATTGGGCCTTCTATGGTAATTGAATCATGCGCGGGTGAACCAACGATATCCTCATCATACTCCCCTTCTTGAAGAGGAGTCGACCTCGACTCCAGCTCATCTTCATCGCCGAAGTATGGTGATAGATCAGCCACATTGAATGATTGGGACCCATCTTCCCCATTGTAAGGAACATCATGAGGACTTCTTGATCCTGACATTGTTAGTAAAGACAAAAGAGAAATTCCACCAACTAGTAAATTATTTATGAAAACTCACAATCCTGATATGCACACGCTCTGATACCACCTGATATGAATACCCCTTGACTTAAGATGCGTGCAAGCAAGTTGGTCTCGATCTTCCGTCGTAGGAGAAATCCTTAAAGCGGGGGAGTGTGACTTTGACGAAGGGGAGGCTAACCACGATCTAGGAACGCGACCAGCAACCTCGCAATCCTCACAAACCTTACCACCTGAAGCTCTTACCCTTCTCAAAAATTGTTCACGTGTTTGCTGGTTCGTGATAACTTTCAACAAGAAGTGAATAAAGCGATTGCAAAGTACTAGAACACGGTGATTAAGGCTAATTTATGGAGATTTAGATGGGGATATATTTGTAGCAAAGAGAAGAAAATAATAATTCAAGTTGGCTCAATAAAGCAAGGTGGAAGGTGTCAAAAGGAAGAATAAATGCAAGGATAATTATAATTAAAATTCGGATTGCAAAATTAACTCAATCAAGGAAGGTATAAGGTGTCAAAAAGGAAGAATAAGTGCAAGACAATTAAAATTCGAATAAAATATTTTTTTTGTTTATTTATTTTTTTTGTTCTTGGCCGAACCTTCCTCTCACTTTTTTTTTCTACTCGCCGAAAGCTTACTCCTCCCTTTCTCCACCTATTTTTCCTTGCCGAACACTACTCCCTCTTTTTTCTCCTTTTTTCTAGCAAAACACTTCATCCTCTTTTTTCTCCTCCTTTCTCTCTCTCTCTCCTTTTTTTTTCTAATTTTTCCTCACGGAACACTTCTTCCTCTTTCTTCTCCCCTTTTCTTGCAAAACACCTCCTCCTTTCTCTCTACCTCTCTTTCTTTTCTTTTTTTTTTCCTAACCGACTACTTCTTCCTCTATTTTCTCTACTTTTTTTTTTCCACCAAGAATTCGGCCGAACACTCTCTTTGGCCGAACAATACTTTTTTTTGTTTTTTATTTATTTCAACAATCAAACGAAAATTTGGAGATAATAAAAAAAAAGAATAATAAAAGATGGGAAAAAAACGATGATGGGTACGAGATAGAAGTTCAAGATTTTTTTTTTTTTGATGCAGGAAAAATAAAAGAGAATCTAATAAAGGATAGATGAATTCCTACCGGCAACGAAGGCTCTGATACCACCTGATATGCACACGCCTCGACTTAAGATGCGTGCAAGCAAGTTGGTCCCGATCTTCCTTCGTAGGAGAAATCCTTAAGATAGGGGGATCGTGACTTTGACGAAGGGGAGGCTAACCACGATCAAGGAACGCGACCAGCAACCTCGCAATTGTTAAACCACTCCTCAGTTGGTTATCAACCGTGTCAAACACGACTGACCTGTTCACGAAGAATGGCACGAACAATTCAAGAGAATTGAAAGAGCAACAGCGGAAGGATCACTCAAAAATTGATTAAGAAAGTGGACTTCATGTTTGTAGCAAAAGCATTACAAAAGTGGTGGCTAAAGCAAAAATCAAAGTCCCTCTTCAATAGTGCCAAATATATAGACAAAATATGACACATTTTTCCATATTTTGTTTCATTAAAATAGAAAAAATAAATATATAAATATCCTCCTCTTATTAGCTACGAAATTTGGAAAAATAAATCCCTTCATGAAGATTTGAATATATATTTGAGGAAGATTTGATCTTGAATAAATCTTCCTTGATTTGCTCTTGAATAAATCTTCTTCCTTGATTTGCTCTTCAATAAATATTTGATGAAGATTTGATTCTTGAATAAATCTTCCTTCACTCATACACTTCCATATGAGTAATTCATGCAACTTCCATATAAGTAATTCCTCCATGTGTTTGCCCAAGAAAAGAATTCACCTGCCATCCTAAGCGTCGTGCACGGGCTCGTGTCATTGGGCCTTCTATGGTAATTGAATCTTGCACGGGTGAACCAACGATGTCCTCATCACTTCAAGTATTTATTTAAAGCAAAACACTGCAGGGGAGTAAAAGGAGCACAAACTTTTGAAGAGTAAAGAAAAAAAAAGATCTAATTATTCTTAGCAATGCTATATGGCACCAGAAACTCAATTCATTGTTATCTAACCATGTGATCCTCTCACGTGCTTTCCTAGTTCTATTATTTTATACTTAGTCCCATGCACGAAGGTTACAAAGCATGGGTCAAATGAGATGGAAACATCCAGTCATGGGCAGTGAAGTGACTTTCTTTTTCTAACAAGCTAATTGGATAATGCAATTTAGAGACTCTGGTTGAAGTGACCAATTGCTCACATTTTATCAAGATGTTTTCAGTAATGGAGGAAAAAGAAAGATAGATTATAGTACAAATAAACAATGATGCTTTATAAAGACAATGACTGCATATATTACTTAGTGTTTAGATTCTAATGCTTGGCAGAAATGATTGACCTACTATAAGAATTCAATAGAAATCAAGTGCTCTACCTTAAAATGCTAGTAAAGATAGTTTTTCATGTGTAGTTTTTTGAATAAGTCCTTTATATAATTTTATAAAAAAATTATAAAATAATACAATATTACTCAATAATACTAGGTCGAAATTATAGGTTTCACAATTAGCTCTTTTAAGACTAAAATTTAAAAACTATCTAATCTACTCTATCTAAAGAATTTTAACTTTTAAATAAGAACTTATTTACTAAAGCTCACTTCACAGATGATCTTATAATTCAACATAAGATCCCTAAAAATTTTTTTTGGAATTCATCCGAACATTATTCTCACCCATTTTCTCTTAAGTACTATTAACTAATTTGGCTAGAATTAGTCAAAACTCAAAAAATGTCCATTACCCTTAAAAACATACTAATGGACAATTTTCTCCACATCGGTAATTACTATCTTTAATTGATTTTTCTTAACCTCTTGAATATTCCTATAGCAAGAGCCTTAATTTGAACCTCATTATTTTTATCCTTATTTTTTCATAAAAATTTAGAGTTTTAAAATTAAAATGGAGATGATCTCTAGATTTCGGAAATGAAGTTTTTATTGAGATCTCTCTCATTTGCCCATAAAGTTGCACTTGGGTATAAATAATTATCACAAATCAACTTAAATCAAATCACCTCATTATTCTTACCGTGAGAACTATTGATTAAAGTTAAACTTGGGTTTAAATAATTATCATAAATCTATCTTATTAGTACCAGATTACACTTTTGATCTTAGGACCACCTCGCTTCCGCTGTGCCACTCTTATTTTATATTTCAAATTTTATCAAAATCATTATTTCAAATAAAATAGAATGCGTGGTGAAAGGAGGTGATTACTTTGTGTTATACTTGGTGTGAGGAAAAAGATAAGGACAATGACTTTGGTTGACTCAGGTCAACTTAATTGAACTCACCACCTGACCATAATTGAAAACGAACTCGGGTTAACTCAATGAAATTGAACCAAAAAGATAAGGATGATGACTTTGTCTGATTGCTTGGTGTTATCATTCATCGATAGGTTTTAATTCAGTTCAATCATTTGACCAACGTAATGACACCCAACATACAATCCATTTGTACCACTGGATTCTAAATTCAAAATCCTATATTATTGTATTGATTTCATATCAATACTTTATATCTAAAATTTCATGTGTAGTTTCTCAAATAAGTCCTTTATATAACTTTACTGATAGGTTTTAATTCAGTTCAATCATTTGACCAACGTAATGACACCCAACATACAATCCATTTGTACCACTGGATTCTAAATTCAAAATCCTATATGATTTTATAGATTTCATATAAATATTTTATATCTAAAATTTCATGTGTAATTTCTCAAATAAGTCCTTTATATAACTTTACTGATAAACCTATAAAATAATATAATATTACACAATTACTCTTAATCAAAATTATAGGTTTCACAATTACATATTTTAAGACTAAAATTTAAAAACTATCTAATCTACTATGTCCAAAGAATTTTAACTTTTAAACAATAACTAATTTACTAAAGCTCACTTAAGAGATCTTATAATTCCACCTAAGACCCCCAAAAATTTTCTTCAGAGTTCATCCAAAAAGTTTACCGATGGTAAGGTTTCATTGACGATCATCACCATATCCTAAATCAATTCACCTCATCATTTTGACACTATTTTCCTCAAGCACTATTGACTAATTTTCTCCACATCGATTGGCAATCATTATTGATTACCATCACTAATTGATTCCTCTCAACCTCCTGAATATTTCTACAGCAAAAACCTTAATTCTTAAAACATATTTGAAGTAAAAACTCATTGATTAACTCTTTACCAACATCACTTAAGTGAACATCATCATTTCATCCACATTTTTCCATAAAAATTATGTATTTTTAAATTAAAATGGAGATGATGTCGAGATCTCACCATGATGAAAGTTTTATCATCTAGTTCACTATATTTTGATAAGAGGAAAGTTCAAAATCATCATGCTCGTCATCGTGAGCATTCATATAGAAAAAGCACAATTCTTAAAGCCTCTTTGGTATTAAACTTATCGAGTAATTCTCCACCGACATCACTGAAGCAAAACATCTCAATGGATAATTATTTCTCCTTGATTTTTCCTTCAAAATCGGATATTTTAGTATCAATATATAATGCATTCCTCTGGTTAGAATAATTGGAGTCTATACGGGAGGATCATAAGGTCCAAGACTCATTAAGTTCTAAAAAATATGTAGTTGGAGTGAAAACTCTAAATATCACTTGAGAAAACACCTCCAAATTATTATTTCTCCCTCATTAACGTGTATGAGTTAACTCACACAAGACTAATTATAATATTTCAAAGAAAAAAATATTAACATAAAAACCTGTAGAAATTTTTCACGATTACAACCTGATACCAGTAGTTTAGATTACCTAATACAGTCTGACTAAATCATGAACTAGATAAATCATGTCATGTCAAACTAATGTTCTTCTCTCCATGTATCACTCCCCATGAATCTACATAACATCCGAGTAGCGCTAAGCCTTGCAGCCTAGTGGCTACAGAAAGAGTAGGCCCTAGCAATTGTAAGGGGGACATTGACATACATGGAATTAATTAAAACAAGACTGTCATGACAGGAATATACTGTAAGAAATAAATCAATCATACGTGAAGTCTTTCAAATCATATTTTGTGTGAGATACCATCATCCATTGTATTTTACATTTTCATATTCTCTAGGGCCGCCAACCTATGCTTAGGATATGCTCGAGCCGGGGACTATACATAAGCCCGTCAGTGTCCTTCTAAGTCTCTGCCTGATGCTCCACTTGGTCGATGATGATGAAATGCAAGAGGGTAGTTCTATAAGTGCAGAGGAGGAGACTAATCTAACTGGAAAAGAAGATAGCTAAGAGAGTAACTTCAGATATCATGGAAATTTTTTGCTTCTAAGTTATTTCCCCCTGATGATTTAGGCAGTCAATAAATATTTGATCGTTAATAGTGTTTGCTATTAATCATACAACTTTGCCTTCACATCAGTAATGTCATTTGTTTGTCAGTATTTATCATTTAAGAGTATTTACCATTAATCATACAACTTTACCTTCACATTAATAATGTCAATTATTTATCATCTTTATTGAGTATACTATTACGATTAATGGTGTTTTAGCAGTGTGTGAACCTTGCTCAATCATCCATCTTAAGTAAATTATATTATATCTCAAAAGTTTATTATCTTCTACTTCACATATTTTGATTATTTATGTATATAAATATATATACTCTACATACCAAAATATTTAATATTTAGGTTCGTAATATAATTTGATCTATCCTTTACGTATCTACACTCATGATCACTTTCGAATGCAAGAAGTTAAATATTTTAAAAAACTATTTATTACTCATTTAAATAAAGTAACTACAGCGTTACATATGTGGTTTGATATAGTTTATATCTAATGAAAAGGTAGTTGTAGGTACTTTTAAGAAGTCATAAGAATTTTAAATTAAAATTAATTGATATATAATAATGGCTGATATACATCCATATTTTAGATATTGGAATAATTTTTCACATAAAAAATCAAATAATCCTAATTATGATTTTAATTTGTTGAGAAATAATTACTTTTTTGTCAAAAACTCGGGCCGAATAATATTTGTTAAAATGAACAAAGGGATAGAAGAATGTAAACCCCGAAAAACTTTTCTTAAATAACAAAAATAATAAATAATAAGAATACATTTGTTGAATGATAGATGAAGAAATGGTTAGGAGAAAGAGCAAAGAAAATGAGGACATGACACGTCAAAAGAAAATTGAAATTAGACCTCCAAAGAAAGATATCATATTAGTAGGCTATTCTTTAATATTAGGAATAATTCTTTTAATCAAGGTATCATCTCCCTTTTATTTATATTACTTTAGTTATAGTATTACTATAGATATTCTAGGCTTTTCTTATGTCTAAGGGTGTGTTTTTCTAATTACCTTATTTTTACTTTTTTAAATATAGTGCAAATGTTAATATTAGATAGGATCTTTCTTGATTAAGATTTCTATTTTTTCATCTCGAAGAAGTTTATCCATTGTTTTACAAAATTTTGAAAGAGTGGATAAAAAGAATATATAAAATACATAAATAACTATATAGTTGAAAGAGAGTGGAAGAAAATAAATATAAAATAAATAATGTATATGTATAATCTCTCCTACTTCCACCTCCATACCTCTCCCATTATCACTGATCAATTCAACAAACACCAGTATGAATCTGTCGACGTTTAATGGCCAACAGGAGGGGAGACTGAACTTTTGGGCAGCAACGAGCATTTTGATTTCTCCTTTGATACCGTAGTATTTTGTCATAAACAAAAGAGTACTAGCTTAGTTATGTGGAAGAATTTTGATTTGAAAAGATCAAACTTTGTAGTTGAGGTTTTCAGAAAGTTTGAAAGGATATTAGATGGAAATGGTGTAAGAGGATACAAAGTTTGTTAACTTGGTTCAAGTGGTAGTATAGAGGTTTAAATCTGAGTTTCCCAGTAGTTTCTATACATTAAATCTCTGCTGAATTGGATAACTCAGTGGGTAATTCAAAATATCAGAAAGGGATATACAATATAAGGTTATATTTCTGAATTTTGATCAAGTTATCCATATAGGGAGGAACGGTAACATTCCCTTTTTTTATTTAGTTAACTCCTGTTCTTTGAATAAGTTCTAAAAAAATCTCATTTTTTTTTAGAGTAAGGTGATGGAGTAGATGGTGGTTGATGTTAGAGTATAGGTTAAACAACAGAGAAAGAGATAATAGTCCCTTGAAGATTGAGAGTTCATTGAATCTTTTAAAAAAATTTCTAGAATGAAGTTGTATCAATTTGAATTTAGAATGGTTGCTATAAAAGTTTGTAGGATAATTCTGTTTAAGGGGGTATAGTATCCGTGAGGAGAAATAAGAGAATGGAAGTGTCAAGGTTTATAATGAAAGGCAAAAATCAACATTTTGTTTTTAGATAGTTCAAAATATCATTTTGAAGAAGGTTGATGCTTAGAGTTATAATTTGTCACGTCCCAAACCTCCTTTGGGCATGTGGCAACTGCCGTATAAGCTGATCTTCTACACCACAACTTATACAATATTAGAAGTATCAAAAACCACTACAATTTCTTTGTTTAAACACAGCAGAAACATCAATAATTTTACATTTAATACTAACATTACAAAGTCAAATCTCTATCTAGATTTTAAAAGTAGTCATGTTCGTCACAACTATGTCCTTCCTCATCCTCTAGTCTATGACAAAACTTGTAACCTGTGCAATAGGGAAAATCATGCACATCTGAGTCGCGAAACTCAGTGAGGCTACAGAGAGAGCAGCCTAACAATGGGAATAGGATATTGTACAAACTGACAAGAAAATATATCCACTAAATCACGCATCAAATTAATATATCAACCAATACATAACGAGACTAATAAAATAGGATAGAGGCAACATGATCATGACAAGGCGTGACAACAAGGAATAATAAATATATTTATATTAATAACACTAAGTCGAAGTTATAATACTATCTTAACTAACACATCGAAAACTATCAATTCTACACCTAAGGCAGCCAACCTATGATTAAGGTAAATCCATCATCAGAGATTTCCCCAAACCCATCAATGTCTACTCTATATCTCTGTCCTATGTGCCTGCACACTGACGTTGGCAGAAGGAGCTAGTGACCACGGCACCCCTTCTAAACCACATGAGTACCATACAGCGCTGTACTTCTACCCATGACAGGGTCACCACATGAAATTATAAACCACACCATCTTTAGCCTGACCTGCTGAGATATCTTGCATATGCTACCATTGAACTTGGACTGCTCAGGGACCCATATCATGAGCACGTTTGTGTCCTCAGGTTCCCTAGCCTTTGTAGCGCATCTATGGTTACACCTACTTGTACACCAAGTGAGATCCCGATTACACCAAAGCATCTGTGGTTAAGTCAACCGATCTTGTACATCTACTTTTGCTAGCACATGGCTCCTCACTACATGTTGGCACATAGCAGCCTAAGAACTTAATGTCATCTCCTAGGTTATTATAATCCTAAAATGTTCAAAGTTCTTAGTTATATATCACTTAAGACCACTCTAGATGTTAAGACAACTTGAACCTAAAGTATCTCTAGTTTTGTCTCATATCATCATGTACTGTGTTCTTGCTAAGTGTCACTATATCTCTAGCAACACATAAACATATTAAATAACAACATAACATAAGCATAAACATCGAGAGCATGTACATGATAGAATCATATCTATATATTGACATGGCATACTTTCAAACTCATATTAATCACATGTTAATTAAATATGTAATAAAGCAGATATATAACTTATCAGCATGTACAATAAATAACAACGACCCTTAGGACTCAGCACTGTTGTAGGCCAGAAATTTAAAACCATAAACCCTCACCTATGTCTCAAAGCAATTTTTAGTAATAATCATAGCTTGGCTATTACTCTTAAAGCAAGCAAGCAAACAATCAAGCAATCAACTCCTTACTTCAACACAAATCAGAGCTTGGTCGTAATTTTTCAAGCAATAGCACAGCAACACAATATCTTAAAATAAAATAAATACAACCAAACAATCATACATAAATAACACAGCCTAACAAATCTTCCTAACTACCCTCACTACTCACAACGTGACACCAATTATTATTTAATCCATTTTTTAATCAACCAAATAAATTAGCAATTTAAATAAACACAACAACCACAATCAACCAACAAATCAACCCTTAAAACACCTATAAAATATATTACATTTAAATTATACTATAAGACTATAATTTAAATTTCTATTTTTACAATTAAATTATACTACCAATTTTGATCACATTACACCACTTTAATTAATTCTTCAAATAATTTTAATAATTCGGTGAAAAATCTAATTACACCAAATAAATGTATAACACCCCAAATTATTTAATTTAGCAAAAATCTAAATAACCTAATTATCCAAATTTATACCAACATAAATTTAAAAAATTTCTAAAAATCCTAATTAAATTATTTTAATTCCATTTAATACAAATTAACTAACAAAATATTCTTTCATGCATATGACACACAAATAATTCTTTTAAACCCTAAGTTAACCCACATCACCTTAATTAAATTAAAAACTCCACCTTAACATTTCGAAAAAATTCTAATTAAACCACAAAAATTATATTGATTCATAACAAAGCATCACAAATTATTTTATATTTTTCTGACAAAGCTAATGAACTCAAAACCCTGAACTCAATCAAAAATTGTAAACCCCAAATTTTATTAAAAAAATTTTTCAAGAGTAGAAGGGGTGGTATGAAAAAAAATAAAATAGCATAGTTAATAGTTGAAAGGAGTAGGGATAAATTTGGAAAGGTATGAATAAGTAAATAAAAGTACCTAGTAGGGGTAGAATAGGTAAATTGGGTTGATTTGTAATTAAAAGGATCTAGCGGGGGTAAAGGAGGGATTTGGACAGCGCATGTGCCCCGCACGCAGCGGCTCTTCTTCTTCTACTCCTTCGTCTTCACACACAGCGGCTCCTCTGCTTCGGATCCATCGCCGCAGGCTTGACGGCGAGAACCCCTCCATTTGACCTCCCTCGCAGACGACCCATGCCAATGCTCCGAATCCCTCGCCTTCTTCCCCTTTGATCCGCCACGCCGACGCGACTGCAGCATGATCGGAGCCTCGCCACATCTTTGATATCTTTTTCCTCTTCCCCTCTTCACAACCGTTGTGCCCGATCGGTCACCGCAAAGTAGAGAGCTCCGGGTTCGGTTCTGCAGAGTCGAAAGGGGGGGACTCTGACCTCCACCTTGCCAAGACAGTCGTTCTCAGGTCACCGATGGGCGCTTCGACGATCGCAGCAGAGTCTTCGAAAGCTTTGATGGACTAGTTGCATTTTAGCTTCCCATCTCTATCAAGCACGGCTGCCGTGTGATTTACGGATTAGTGCTCCGACCTATCTGTATATTAATGCATATGATTAATCTGTGTCTCATGGTTTCATTGGGGTGTGTGTATATTGTTGCCGTGTGATTTACGGAGGAATTGATGATGTTATAGCCGTGTGTTTCATGGTTGATTTAATGATATTGTTTGCTGAGGTGAGCATGTATGTAATATAATAATTATGTCTTAATGAGTAATTGAATCTAGGTCAATACTAAGACATGATGATTAGCTTCCACTTAGCTAGTGATGATATGTTGTAAGTAAATGGAAGTAGAAAATGATTAATTTAGATTAGAAATGTTGTGAAATGTTAATTGGGTTTTTAAGAAAATTGAGACCTGATTAGTTGGAGATTATGATTGAGGTTAATAAATTAAATGAGGTTGATCAATTAGGATTAGTTTGGATTAAGTAAATCTAGTTGAATAATTATTTAACTTAGGATGAGTTAGGTGAGCAAAATAGTAAAGATGGGGTATTTGGTATCTTGTAGATAAAATTAATGATAGATAATATTAAAGGTCATATCTAAAGGTAATGTTATTTGCAATAGGTAAATACCTCAAAATAATTATTTGACGTACAAGCTGATATATGGTTGGTTCTGAAGACCGTTCTACTTATCCAGGTGCGCCGGTTCACTGCAATAGACTAATCTCAAGTTGATGAAACTTTAGGAGATAAATATTTTGCTGCTTAGAAATTAATATTTAATCATTTATGATTTATGCTTTGTATGTTAGAATAGCCTATTTATATGATTAATATGATATGCTTGTTGTCTTTTATTCAAATATGTGCTAGATTATTCTCTTGCATAAATATTTTAATATATGCTAGGTTATTCTCTCGCTCATTATCTACTAGGTTGAGGTGATCAAAAGTAATAAAATATTACAGTTACTTCTAGAACCTATTATGTTACACTATAGTGTGACATATTTATAGACATCGACAAGCATCACTTATAGACATATGATATCGACATACTTACGTATGTAATTATTAACGATGCACCATCATGATCTCCTGAGTTACGGATACGAGCTTAAATGGTTATAAACCTATACCACCCAAAGAGATTGAAATCATCTTAGACATAAAGGGTGAGGATAAGATATGAATTAGCTTATTGCCAGAGAACGTTGTGATGTATTCACTATACCCGCATGGTGCCGCTAAGTCGTCACCATGATAGTCCTAAGATGGCTAGGATGGATGAAACCAAACCAATGACCTAGCAAACATGTCGCCGAGGTTATAGCATTTCGGCGACGGCTAGGATGCACGCCTCCTGGCAGGCATAGCTGCTTGTAAATTGGTACGGTGACTCCTTCCGCATGGCCTTGGATAGTGGATCTATGGACCTCACGGCTATTATTCCAGACGTTCTGATGAGTAGTCCAGATCCTGGGGTTTATTACCGGCTAGCCGTGGCTGATGCGTTTACATAGGTGCGGTGACCCTTGGTGTAGTACTACACGAGTTGCTCCATGGATTGTCTCGGGAAGACGCATGGAGTGACAGGTCGCTAGGTCGCGGAGATGAAGTGATTCGCCTAGTGGACCACCGGAGAGGGATTCACGGTCACCCGACCTCTCTGCCAACATCAGTGTGACGGGCATAGGTAGAGACATAGCCAGTGGACACTGATGGGCTTATAGGAGCTCCCTGATCAGGAGATCCCCTAAGCATAGGCTGGCTGCCCAGATCACAATATTTAGACGAGATGATATTTTTAGTGACAATAATCTTGTGATATAAACATACTCCATGTTTATAGTTGAGTTACACACTTATACTACATGTTCTTCTTATAATGCTTCAAGTTTTATTTGCTAATATCACATGCTTTGTTTGATATTATTAAATGAGTTATGAACATGTTAGAATCTCCTCCTTTCTCTGCTTGAGTTATTCTACTGTGGTTAGAGCCATAAGCACTCCGCCGCTTGCGGCTGAGCACACGACGTTCAAATGTGTGCAGGTCTACTAGACGACCGGTCAGGATAGCTAATGGAGGCGAGATTATCGACGAACCTAGTTATTTACTAATTTTGTAATCATAGTATTGTAGTAGATATATCGGGACTGTGTTAGTAGAGTTTAGTTAGATGATTTAATTGTATCTTCCGCTGCATTATTAATGTATATGGATTATGTATATCATTAAATGCCTTGTATGAGTCCTTCGGGCTCATACGGCGGTTGCCACGTGCTCGGCAGATTTAAATTTGTTGAGAAATAATGAGTTGATCATCAATCCATACAGTGGGTTTGAGGTACCTTGACCACATATCATGCTCATCGACTTGACCATTTATATAGCAAAACCATAATTTTTAAAATTAATCTGGTGTGAAAACACATCGACGAATTCTTCATCAACATCATATAAATAGAATGCCGCCATGGATAATTATTTATTCTTCAAAATTGGACATTTTAGCATTAAAAGGATGTTGAGATCTACCTACTCGTCATGAATACGTTTAAAGCAAAAGTCTTGATTCTTAATGCTTATTTGGAGTCAAAAACAAATCTCCCTCATTTGCCCATAAATTTTGCCTTTGTAGATCATTAGTTCTCCCTCATTCATGGAAGAAAAGGTCAAATTCTTTTAGTTTATTTGGAGTGTTTTGCCTTTGTAGATCATTAATTCTCCCTCATTCATGGAAGAAAAGGTCAAATTCTTTTAGTTTATTCGGAGTGAAAACTCTGAATGTCACTTGAGCAAAAGCAATAAAAATCATGCTACTAGACTAAACACCCCGATGGAAATGAAAATGACATCTACTGCAAAGAAAAAAGGGAGTTGTGAGAATTAAAATCAGAACCTCTCACACCCTAAGAGAGAATCATACTAATAGACCAAACAATCTCTAATATATACAATCATCATCCAAATTCTATGATCACTTAGTAAATAGTATAATCATCATTTAAATATAGACACTAAAATACATTTCACCAGCAAAGATTAACTAGTAGATAAAAAATACAACACCATTCTCCAACAAAGATTAAAACATCAAAATGATCTGGAGGAGAAGTAACAAATGGGGAGTTAAATGCTTATAAGAATTAAACTCCCGACCTCTTATACCCTAAGCGAGAATCATACCACAATACCAAACATCTTCTTATCTATTTAGTCATCATACGTATTCTTTATAATACAATATCTATATATCATAATACAATATCAATTGGAGTTCTCTGGGTAGAGTTCGAGAAGCTCTATTCCATGACAGACCAAACCTCCAATGAGGGTAAATGCATCATGCTCACCCTTTCCTGACATGAGCATCATCAGTTAGAAGTTGCAGGAGGAGCTGACGAACCTATGAACAATATTCAGCTGCCACGATGGTCTGCACACGGCATCATTAGTCAACTAGCATATACCGGATCCAAAAGTCGTATTCCGGCACAAGGAATGCAGAGCCCTTGAAAATTTCATCTGAGACATGAACCAGTACTTCATGGCAACCATTTTCGGTGAAGCAGACAAGGATCCAACTGCAGTCGCCTTCCTTGACGATGATGCCAAACAATGGTGGTGCATGAGGTGCAATGCCCCTGGCTACGACAAGTGCATTGAGCCAGCGGACTAATGCATCATGCTCCCCCTTCCCCGACAGAGCTCCAATCGCTCTTTGGGTGCAACTGCTACCGTAAGTTCATCGAAGGTTATTTCAAAATCATAGCGCTACTTACGGACCTCTCGGAGGACCAAAGGTGGGAATAAACTGAGGTGTGTGAGTTTACCTAACAGTAGCTGAAGGTATGCATGATGTACAAGCCCATGCTGACCCTTTCCGATTTCAGCAAGGCATTTGAGATCATCACTGATCCATCTGATTGAGCTCAGCATATTGATGCAAGACAGCCACTCGTTGATGTGCGAGAGCTGCAAGCTTAATGGCATGGAGTAGCGCTATAATGCACACGAGAATGAGATGCTAGCCATGGTGCACTATCTCAAGGTTTGACATATCTATCTCCTCGATAGCAAATTCTTGGTGTGCACGAAAACATCGTGGACACCTACTTCCTGGCATAAACCAAGTTGTCAGTCAAGCAGGCTCGAAGGCAAGCCCATCTATCATGAGCCGACCCACAATCGGATATGGCAACCGCATAAGAGTTAAGAAACTCAAACCAGGTTTATAAATTTTACTCTAAATTTTTCACAATGGCTACACATGTATAACTCATGATATTTAAAACATCAAGATAACAACAGGTATTATGTGTCCCATTACATCATTTAACTAACACAGTCCATCTTATAATAATTGAGTCTCAATAGTCTATCCTCCATCAATAAGCTTCTAGTGTTTTTGCATCAGCTCCAAATCTACCCCGATCCTCTATCTGTCACTTGAGTGTTGCAGCCCAGTGGCTACAAATAGGAGAAACTCCCAAGCAAAGTAATAGGCAAATATAATATCATGTCCTGAAGTATTGGCAGTGTAACTAAGCATATCAATAGAACCTTGCATATAAAACAACTAGGAAATAAGCATGCATAGCATAGTAGATATTCTAAACATTTGTTTTGTATGACTAAGTTCATATAAGTACACTCCTACGGGCTACCATTTTATGCTTAAGTAGATCCTGATCAAGGATCATTCCTAAGACGGCTGACCATCATTCCTTCTCTATCTGGTCTTATTAGCCATATACCCATGCTGCACTCTAAGACCGTCATATCGTGCATCTCCTATAGACCCTGTGATACGATAAACCATGTAGCGCTACACTTCTGCTCCTCGATAGGATCACTATGGTTAAGTTACGTTCTCAGCACGACCATTGGAATCGACATATATAATCTCCCCCCATGGTTTAGACTACTCACAGGGCTACATACCTAAATGAAGCATGTACTATGTTGACAAATCTTCTGTCCTAGGCCTAACAAAATCGATTCCCCTTTCCCCACTCCCTAACCTTCGGTGATACCCTAGGTAGAGAGTCTCGGTGTACGGCAGAGACTGCTCCTTCCTCGGCTCCATCTAAGCTACAAGTTAGGTTGGGAATACCTCCCACTACCCATTGTAAGACAATCACAGTGGTACCCACCACCATGAGGGAATTACAATGTATGTAGGACCTATGTGTTTCTCCTAGATTTTGATGTCACTAGGGTTTATGTGGTCCCCATCTAAGTGTTTTCAAGACTAAGTTATCCTCAGTTGATGTGTCGACTATTTAACTAGTCTGTCACCTAAGTTATATATCCGGTGTACTATTTTCTTATTTTTCTAACCTCTCATATATATATCTAATATGCATAGTTGAATTTGTAATATGTAAAAAATCACCAAGAGTCATATCATATAACAACATATAATTATAAAGAAATAAAGCATAATGTCAACATATCAAGACAGTATTATAGTTTCATAGCCACCCACTTGGGCTCCAATTGTAGCAGGCCATGATTGAAAACCTTAACAACTCCTGAGCCACTTTAGGTTTTTCCACAGTAGACAAATTCATGATTTAATTGTATTTTAACACCATCGATACAGGATGATTTACCTAGAATCATGAAACACCTATGCGCAATACTACTCATTTCATGTCATTTACTTTCCCTCCCTCCCTCCCTTTTTCCTACTGGTTTTTCTTTATCATGATACACAACAGAAAAAGACAAAATATTAGAAAAAGAAGATGAAAAGAAAAGGTTCGACAAGAGAAAGAGAGTTCACAGTAGTGCACTAAACAATTCATGCAACTAATCAATGAATATAAATCAAGCAAATGTAAAACGGAGTGGGCCGATGGTTTTCAACCTCCAAGATAGCATGGTAACACGCCTTCTTGAGCAAGCAATTCCTATTTGTTTTATTAAGCAGTTGAGGCAAACAAAACTAATTAAAACTTTTTCTAATTCTCAGCAGCAAGTTTATTTTATTTTTTTATTTATTAGTACTATACGTCATATATCGAAGTCTAATACACTTTCATCCATTGAGTTAAACTATCTTTTCAGCTATTTAACTCCTCGGCCAAATAGGCAGTGCCCATTTTGTCATTTCCCAGTAGGCATATATCAACAACAATAAGGCAACAACACAAGAAGCTACAATCTAAACCATATATATATCACAACCACAGCAGAGAGAACCCATATTCCCTTCCCTTAACCAGCTATCAAGGGTTCCCTCAACTATAATTTAAAACAACAAGAGTATGCAGAGTGATAAATTCAGTTTATAACTTTTACTAATAGCATTTACAACATATTAACAATTTTTAAATCAGTAGCTAACAACAAAATTCAAAACAAACCCCCAGCCATAGAAAATCTTACCCCCAAACTCTCATTAGAAATGACTTGGAAACATTCAATTTTGGCATAATACAAATCAATTTTTAAACATTAACTTGTCTCCGCTGTCCTATCCTACTATCCTACTCTTACAAGTATTCAGTTTACAAAAGGAAGGGAAAGGAAAGAGAGAAAAGAGGGGAAAGAAAATGTTGTTCTTCGCAGCAAGCAAAGGAAAAGAAAAGAAAGCAAAGTTCGGAAATTTCACCACTGTAGTAAACTCTAAAATTTCTATAAGAGAAACAAAAACACCCTTTAACTTCGACTCTGTTTCAAGTTAAAACAAAACTTTAACACAACAGTCCATCAAGTGATGCGAAGCACCGATCGAAATGGCAAGTCAAAATCTAAATATTTATAAACTGCAACTCACTGCGATCATTTGTCTCTAAACCACAGATTTATGAAAACTATAACCTCCTTGTTGTCTGAACAAAATTTACATAGTATCACAAAACGGCCTGTGAAAAAGCCACATGAGAGCAAGAATTCAATCTCATATCATGCATTAAGGCTTACAATGAAACCTCATACGAAACATGGATGAAAAATACAATTTTGTAACTCAAAACTATGATGCACCTCATGGGAAACATGGATGAAAAATACAATTTTATAACTCAAAACTATGATGCCCCATCACTGCAAAAGCAACCATTTAGATAACAACTAGTTTCCTTTAAAACTCAGGAACAAAGGACAAATGCATTTAACCACTATACCTCCTAATGTTTTCTTAGCCCACAGAGTTCCACATGCTCTCTAGCATATGGATTAATCAATAAGTAAAACTTTTGTTTATCACCAATGCAAACACCACGAGATCCACCAACTCAATATGATCATCCCATTGAAGAATATACAGACATGTAAAACTGAGGAGATTAATCATGAGTTCATCTGTGTCTTCCAGATATTCCTATTTCCAACTTAGTTATCAGTATAACAAGATTTCAATTCCCCCAATTTATGCAAAACATTGAACTACTCTAAAGCATGCATGAATTTAATCATGTTTTAAAATTGATCGACGCAAGCATCAATTAAGATTTCATCACAATATCATGGGCAACAAAAAGGAAACAGGGGACATTGCATCAAATAAATTCCGAACTAGCAAAAAAAATTCCAATTGAAGTGTGTTCTACCCATAAACCCCATTAGAATCAATTGCTGCATATTTACTAGTAGGGAAAACAAACCTAGTTCTGTTTAGATGGATTCCGGTCAAAGTCCTCCGCCCATGCCTTCCAATTTCTCCACTTCGGTCTCCCCTTCTCGTCGTCACCGTAGGTACTGAGGTCCACACTGACGATTGTCGGGGTTCTTCAAAAGAGTTGTCGGCGTCCACCCAACGAAGTTGGAGGGAGTTAGAATTGGGGATTACGGTTCTTCCTCACCCCCGCGGCTCCACCCCCTTTTGATTCCATGAGTCGCTCACAAAGGCACTGTAAACCCCGACCATTACATAATATATATATATATATATATATATATAGATAAATACGAATAGGTAAACGTATAACAAGATAATGCGTATAATATGATAAAACTAAGAGTCGGCTTTAGATGATGGGGGTAACAGTGGAAATTTACCTCCCACACCTTGCCCTTTTTATGCCATCATACGTGAGGGTTAAGGCTTGGTTCCTCTAAGCCGCAAGACACCATCACGTTGCTGTTGTTGGATGACCTTGTGTTGGAAGCACAAGAAGTCCGTCACGGTTGCCCTCTGAAAGCTCTTCGTAGGAGGGCATCGTTCCAAGTTGAACGGTGACGTGAGTGGCGCCAGTGAAATTTGCTCTTGATTAGTTTGACAGTTTATTCTACAATCCAGGTTCTTTACATTGAACCCTTGAGTAGGCATGTATACGAATATTTAAAAGTTCTATAGCTGTTCCATGTATGTCTTGTATTTACCTTATGAATATTTTGCTCTATGCATGTCTTAAAGTTATTATTACGTGCACATATGTTGCTGATGAAAATTATTAAATTGTGCATGGTTGGAATCATGTTTTGTGTCAATTACGAAGAAATTAAATGGCAAGCATGTGCTGAAGAAATATGAACATAGAGACACTCAATGTATTTAGTGACACATAGTCCCGTATAGGACTAGGAAACATTTACACCGTAATCCCGCGCGTGTAGTGAATGGTCACTACCGCGATAGTCCGGTTTGGGAAGATGGGAGATGTAGTCATCCCAGCGCTCATGCGACTGTTGGGTGACGAATTCTCTTCATACCCGTGGATAGTGGATCTGTTGACAACGACAACCGTCCTAGATGCTCTGCAGGCATACTGACGATAGTCCAGATCCTAGGGTTTATTACGTGTGTAGGATTTTCGGTTAGCCGTAACCGGAGGATTTGTTAAAAGGTGACCCTGTCTGTAGGGACAGTGTGTAGTACTACACAAGGATGTGTTGGTGTGCCTACAGGGAGGTTACACCAATGCATTAGTCTCGGTAGTGCGGGTCGGGTAAACGACTATCGAGGCTGGAAGAGAGGAATCCGTGGTTACTTGTCCTCTCTGCCAACATCAGTGTGATGGGCATAGACAGAGACCTAGACAAGCACTGATGGGCTTAAGGGTAGTCCCCGGCCAGGGCTCACTCTAGTAACGTATAGTTTTAACCAACTTGTAGACTAGGCCACCACCGCTGAGACACTGGAGCAAGAAGTAGAACAAGAGAAAAGTAACAAGAAGAAGAAACGGCCCAATTTGCCCGATGATCGTGAAGGGTAGGCCCTACGCGGATAGTAGTCCTGATAGCTGAAAATGATTAGGAGTTCAAAATTTTCCTTATTTCATTTAGATTTTTTTTTTGTTCAAAATTGTTTTGCCTTACCTTGATGTAAACTCATTTACATTCAAAGAAATCAATTAAGTTACTTATGGTGGAGATTGTCCAAAGGAATCCCTTGAGCCATAACTAGCATAACCAAAGTCTTAGGACTTGATATGATAACGTTATATACAAGAAAAAATAAAATAAAATAAAATAAAAATTTAGGAGAATTTTTATAGTATTTTACCACAATCGATTGTCATGTAGATGGTGGGACAAGGACGAGGCAAAGGAAAGTCCGCCAAAGCGTCAACAAGTCGGGTTGCAACTAGTACGTCGACACCGTTACTTGGGGAGTCCCAAGTTCAACCAAGTGATGCACCAGTGGTGGAACCTGCACAGAACCCAATACGACCTGCCTTGAGCCCCATCCTAGAACCCGCAACTTCAGAGGCTCCAGTTAATGCAGCCGCTGGTCCCTCTGTCATACCTTCCCTAGCACCACCAGTGCCGATGTCACGGGACGGTATGGCACGAAGCCTGGTAATGATGATGTCACAGTTAGTTAATGGGTACTTTGCTACACCTTTGGGACAAGGGACAGAGCCACCCATAGCACCTCCACCACCTACTGCAAACTCGGAAATTCCAACAATGCTAACTGTTGGACCGATAGGTATCACCTCTAACGCAGCCCCTTCCCCAATGGTAGCTACACCGGCAAGGACCCAGGGAGTTGCCGTGACACCCCCGGCCACCATACCTGCAGGAACAACCCATGTACCGTACCAAACACCACTTGGAGTTGACACTCCCGTAACCCCAAACTTAGGTGGGACTACATCAGTAGTTCGACAACTATCACAATGGGTTAAAGCTGCAAGACAATTAGGATGTGTCGAGTTCGCTGGATCCACGGATGCCCAAGAATCACGTGCATGGATCAACACTATTCGATGCATCACCAACGAAATGAGACTTGCTGATGAAGATAAGTTAAGTGTTGCTCTACACTTGCTTAGTGGTGATGCTAGGATTTGGTGGGAAGAACTTGAAGGGCAAAGTGATACCACCATCAATTGGACAAAATTCTTAAGGGAATTCAACTTGGAATTCTACACCCCAATGCAACACCACATGAAAAGACAAGAGTTCTTAAGTTGTACACAACATGGAAGGTCTGTAGCAGAATATGCAGCAGAATTTAACAGATTGGCATCATTTGCACACGAGATGATCGTATCAGAGGATTTCCGCTGCAATAAATTCATCGAAGGGTTAGACTATGCCATCTGTTCACGCTTGGCAGTATTGAAAGTAGAGTGTTATAAAGATATAGTGGAAGCTGCTATAAGAGTTGAAAGGGTGGTAATGGAATCCTGAGACAAGGGGAATGACTGCAAAAGAAAACGGTCAGGGTCTTTGGCAAACCGAACCACGCAAAGGGAAGGTGAGATGCCCAGGGCGCCATCAGTTACTTCTACTACAGGGTTTAACAACCCTCGGCCAACAACAAATGTCACAACGGGTTACACTCGACCACAACCTATGGGGTTAGCACCAGTTCCAAACTTAAACAAATGTCGTCGTTGCTATAGGGTGCATACGGGGCCATGTCAGACTACTACTTGTTACCACTGCGGACAGGAGGGTCATGTTCGTCCAAATTATCCACAGCGAGTGCCACCGGAAGCTTCTGAAGCATCAATAGCTCGGGGTAAGAATCAAGTACAAGTGCCAACTACACCGGCGGTGGCTGCGTTGACGGCAAGGAAAGTGCCAACTCCTAGGATTAGGCAACACTCCCAAGGACCTCAGGCGCGTTCACAAACATGAATTTTTGCTCTAGATGGTAGTCATGTGCAAGAAAATTCGGAGGTGTTCAAAGATGACACATGGCAAGTAGAGGAGTTCTAAAAGGCGAACGGTCGGTAATGAGAATGCTAAAGAGTATTAATTAGTGACGGTCACCAAGATTTGGAGAATAAGGCATTTAGCCAAAATCTAGGATTTTCTTTTCTAGCGATTATTATTTCTTAGCAAATTTACTTTGGGTGAAAGGGTTGAACTTTTCATGCATTAGCGACACTACTTTGAAAAAGTGAATTTGAAATTTCGTTTACTAGTTTTGTGCCACTTAATAAAGCAATGAAATGTACTTATGTGTTGCTTCAATTTTGGAGGACCAAAAATGCTAAGTGGGGGAGAACTTGTAAACCCCGACCATTTCATAATATATATATATATATATATATATATATAAATACGAATAGGTAAACGTATAACAAGATAATGCGTATAATATGATAAAACTAAGAGTCGGCTTTAGATGATGAGGGTAACAGTGGAAATTTACCTCCCACACCTTGCCCTTTTTATGCCATCACACGTGAGGGTTAAGGCTTGGTTCCTCTAAGCCGCAAGACACCGTCACGTTGCTGTTGTTGGATGACCTTGGGTTAGAAGCGCAAGAACTCCGTCACGGTCGCCCTCTGAAAGCTCTTCGTAGGAGGGCATCGTTCCAAGTTAAACGGTGACGTGAGTGGCGCCAGTGAAATTTGCTCTTGATTAGCTTGACAGTTTATTCTACAATCCAGGTTCGTTACATTGAACCCTTGAGTAGGCATGTGTACAAATATTTAAAAGTCCTATAGCTGTTCCATGTATGTCTTGTATTTACCTTATGAATATTTTGCTCTATGCATATCTCAAAGTTATTATTACGTTCACATATGTTGCTGATGAAAATTGTTAAATTATGCATGGTTGGAATCATGTTGTGTGTGAATTGCTAAGAATTAAATGGCAAGCATGTGCTGAAGAAATGTCAACATAGAGATACTCAATGTATTTAGTGACACATAGTCCCATATAGGACTAGGAAACATTTACACCGTAATCCCGCGCGTGTAGTGAATGGTCACTACCGCGATAGTCCGGTTTGGGAAGATGGGAGATGTAGTCATCCCGGCGCTCATGCGACTGTTGGGTGACGAATTCTCTTCATACCCGTGGATAGTGGATCTGTTGACAATGGCAACCGTCCTAGATGCTCTGCATGCATACCGACGGTAGTCCAGATCCTAGGGTTTATTACGTGTGTAGGATTTTCGGTTAGCTATAACCGGAGGATTTGTTGAAAGGTGACCCTGTCTGTAGGGACAGTGTGTAGTACTACATAGGGATGTGTTGGTGTGCCTACAAGGAGGTTACACCAATGCATTAGTCTCGATAGTGCGGGTCGGGTAAACAACTATCGAGGCTGGAAGAGAGGAATCCGTGGTTACCTGTCCTCTCTGCCAACATCAGTGTGATGGGCATAGGCAGAGACCTAGACAAGCACTGATGGGCTTAAGGGTAGTCCCCGGCCAGGGTAACAGTGGAAATTTACCTCCCACACCTTGCCCTTTTTATGCAATCATACGTGAGGGTTAAGGCTTGGTTCCTCTAAGCCGAAAGACACCGTCATGTTGCTGTTGTTGGACGACCTTGGGTTGGAAGCATAAGAACTCCGTCACGGTCGCCCTCTGAAAGCTCTTCGTTGGAGGGCATCATTCCAAGTTGAACGGTGACGTGAGTGGCACCAATGAAATTTGCTCTTGATTAGTTTGACAGTTTATTCTACAATCCTGGTTCGTTACATTGAACCCTTAAGTAGGCATGTATGCGAATATTTAAAAGTCCTATAGCTGTTCCATGTATGTCTTGTATTTACCTTATGAATATTTTGCTCTATGCATGTCTTAAAGTTATTATTACGTGCACATATGTTGCTGATGAAAATTGAGCCCTATGTGCAGGGGAGTACAAGGAGCACAAACTTTTGAAGAGTAAAGAAAAAAAAAGATCTAATTATTCTTAGCAATGCCATACGGCACCAGGAACTCAATTCATTGTTATCTAACCATGTGATCCTCTCACATGCTTTCCTAGTTCTATTATTTTATACTTAGTCCCAAGCACGAAGGTTACAAAGCATGGATCAGGGGAGTACAAGGAGCACAAACTTTTGAAGAGTAAAGAAAAAAAAAGATCTAATTATTCTTAGCAATGCCATACGGCACCAGGAACTCAATTCATTGTTATCTAACCATGTGATCCTCTCACGTGCTTTCCTAGTTCTATTATTTTATACTTAGTCCCATGCACGAAGGTTACAAAGCATGGATCAAATGAGATGGAAACATCCAATCATGGGCAGTGAAGCGACTTTCTTTTTCTAACAAGCTAATTGGATAATGCAATTTAGAGACTCTGGTTGAAGCGACCAATTGCTCACATTTTATCAAGATGTTTTCAGTAATGGAGGAAAAAGAAAGATAGATTATAGTACAAATAAACAATGATGTTTTATGAAGACAATGGCTGCATATATTACTTAGTGTTTAGATTCTAATGCTTGGCAGAAATGATTGACCTACTATAAGAATTCAATAGAAATCAAGTGCTCTACCTTAGAATGCTAGTAAAGATAGTTTTTCATGTGTAGTTTTTTGAATAAGTCCTTTATATAATTTTATAATAAAAAAAAATACAATATTACTCAATAACACTAGGTCAAAATTATAGGTTTCACAATTAGCTCTTTTAAGATTAAAATTTAAAAACTATCTAATCTACTCTATCTAAAGAATTTTAACTTTTAAATAAGAACTTATTTACTAAAGCTCACTTCACAGATGATCTTATAATTCAACATAAGATCCCCAAAAAAAATTTTAGGAATTCATCCGAACATTATTCTCACCCATTTTCCCTTAAGTACTATTGACTAATTTGGCTAGAATTAGTCAAAACTCAAAAAATGTCCATTACCCTAAAAAACATACTAATGGACAATTTTCTCCACATCCGTAATTACTATCTTTAATTGATTTTTCTTAACCTCTTGAATATTCCTATAGCAAGAGCCTTAATTTGAACCTCATTATTTTTATCCTTATTTTTTCATAAAAATTTAGAGTTTTAAAATTAAAATGGAGATGATCTCTAGATTTCGGAAATGGAGTTTTTATTGAGATCTCCCTCATTTGCCCATAAAGTTGCACTTGGGTATAAATAATTATCACAAATCAACTTAAATCAAATCACCTCATTATTCTGACCCTGAGCACTATTGATTAAAGTTAAACATGGGTATAAATAATTATCATAAATCTATCTTATTAGTATCAGATTACACTTTTGATCTTAGGACCACCACGCTTCCGCTGTGCCACTCTTATTTTATATTTCAAATTTTATCAAAATCATTATTTCGAATGAAATAGAATGCCTGGTGAAAGGAGGTGATTACTTGGTGTTATACTTGGTGTGAGGAAAAAGATAAGGACAATGACTTTGGTTGACTCAGGTCAACTTAATTGAACTCACCACCTGACCATAATTGAAAATGAACTCGGGTTAACTCAATGAAATTGAACCAAAAAGATAAGGATGATGACATTGTCTGATTGCTTGGTGTTATCATTCATCGAAAGGTTTTAATTCAGTTCAATTATTTGACCAACGTAATGACACCCAACATACAATCCATTTGTACCACTGGATTCTAAATTCAAAATCCTATATGATTGTATAGATTTCATATCAATATTTTATATCTAAAATTTCATGTGTAGTTTCTCAAATAAATCTTTTATATAACTTTACTGATAAACCTATAAAATAATATAATATTACACAATTACTCTTAATCAAAATTATAAGTTTCACAATTACATTTTTTAAGACTGAATTTTAAAAACTGTCCAATCTACTATATCCAAAGAATTTTAACTTTTAAACAATAACTAATTTACTAAAGCTCACTTAAGAGATCTTATAATTCCACCTAAGACCCCCAAAAATTTTCTTCAGAGTTCATCCAAAAAGTTTACCGATGGTAAGGTTTCATTGACGATCATCACCATATCCTAAATCAATTCACCTCGTCATTTTGACACTATTTTCCTCAAGCACTATTGACTAATTTTCTCCACATCGATTGGCAATCATTATTGATTACCATCACTAATTGATTCCTCTCAACCTCCTGAATATTTCTACAGCAAAAAACTTAATTCTTAAAACATATTTGAAGTAAAAACTCATTGATGAACTCTTTACCAACATCACTTAAGCGAACATCATCATTTCATCCACATTTTTCCATAAAAATTATGTATTTTTAAATTAAAATGGAGATGATGTCGAGATCTCACCATGATGAAAGTTTTATCATCTAGTTCACTATATTTTGATAAGAGGAAAGTTCAAAATCATCATGCTCGTCATCGTGAGCATTCATATAGAAAAAGCACAATTCTTAAAGCCTCTTTGGTATTAAACTTATCGAGTAATTCTCCACCGACATCACTAAAGCAAAACATCTCAATGGATAATTATTTCTCCTTGATTTTTCCTCAATATATATTGCATTCCTCTGGTTAGAATAATTGGAGTCTATACGGGAGGATCATAAGGTCCAAAACTCATTAAGTTCTAAAAAATATGTAGTTGGAGTGAAAACTCTAAATATCACTTGAGAAAACACCTCCAAATTATTATTTCTCCCTCATTAGCGTGTATGAGTTAACTCACACAAGACAAATTATAATATTTCAAAGAATAAAATATTGACATAAAAACCTGTAGAAATATTTCATGATTACAACCTGATACCAGTAGTCTAGATTACCTAATACAGTCTGACTAAATCATGAACTAGATAAATCATGTCATGTCAAACTAATGTTCTTCTCTCCATGTATCACTCCCCATGAATCTACATGACATCCGAGTAGCGCTAAGCCTTGCAGCCTAGTGGCTACAGAAAGAGTAGTCCCTAGCAATTGTAAGGGGGACATTGGCTTAGATGGAATTAATTAAAACAAGACTGTCATGACTGGAATATGCTGTAAGAAATAAATCAATCATACGTGAAGTCTTTCAAATCATATTTTGTGTGAGATACCATCATCCATTGTATTTTTCATTTTCATATTCTCTAGGGCCGCCAACCTATGCTTAGGATATACCCGAGCCAGGGACTATTCATAAGCCCATCAGTATCATTCTGTCTCTGCCTAGTCCCATCATACTGACGTTGGCGGAGATAACCAGTGACCATGGAATCATCTCCTTCCGATCTCAAAAGCCATACCTCAACCCGCACTTTGAGATCTTCACATATGTGTCCCCCAGTAAACCACATTATGCGACTAATTCTTAAATTTGTTATTATATACAATGTATTCCATGCCACTGACCGGAAGAGTTAGAATAGGTGCAGTGGTTAACCTGATTTTAATTCTTGGAAACTATATTTGCATTCAGGGGTCCATTGGAACTTAGCATCTTTTCTTGTAAGCTTCATCATCGGTGCCGCCAATCATGAGAAATCTTAGACAAAGTGTTGGTAATATCCCGCAAGTCCAAGGAAACTGCGTACTTCAGTGGCATTCTTTTGTTGTTCCCATTTTGTGATCGCTTCTATTTTACTTGGATCTACTTGAATTCTTTCATTGGTGACAATATGGCTAGGAAAACTAACTTGATTTAGCCAAAAATCACATTTGAAAATTTTAGCATATAACTTATTTTCCCGCAGTATCTGTAGTGCTTTTCTTAGTTGCTTGGCATGCTCTTCATTATCCTCTGAATAAATGAGGATATTGTTTACCCCTCTATGTCACGCCCCGACCTTACTGTTGGGTATGTGGCAACCGTCGTATGAGCCCAACGGACCCATACAAGGCATCAAAGTGATACATACAATCCATACACATCATTTATACAGCGGAATATACATTTAAAACATCTAACTCAACACTGCTAACACAGTCCCGATAAATATACTACAATTCTATGATAAGTATTGATAAATAGAAATAAATCCGTCAACAAACTCATCTTCATCAACCGTCATGATCGATCATCTAACACACCTGCACACACATTGAACGCGATGTGCTCAGCCTTACGGCCTAGTGCGAAATTACGGCTCGAAATCGTAGATAGAAAATCAAACACTAGGGGGAAGTACTAGGATGCCTTTGGGTTTATTAATTATCAATTATTAACTTTTTGGTGTATATAACGTCAATAACAAAGTTGTGTTCTAACTGTTTGTGTATATCTGTATATGTTCCTAATTGTCATCTATGTTGAACAACATGTCTGTCACTAGTAAAAGTCATCTATGTTGAACAACTTGTATGTCGCTAGTATATGTCATCTATGTTGAACAACATGTCTATCGTTAGTATATGTCATCTATGTTGCATAACATATCTATATCTCTAGTATATGTCAACTAGAAGTATTTCTGTCTTTATGTCAAGTGCTTCGGGCTGCCAGCCTACGCTCAGGGGATATCCTAATCAGGGATTCCCAGAAGCCTATCCGTATTATAAATGTCTAGGTCTCTGCCTATGCCCGCTACACAGATGTTGGCAGAGAGATCGGGTGACCGTGTATCTCTCTCTACTGTCCCGCTGGTCGATCCCTACACCCCGTCCCAGCAAAATCGGTTGCTCTCGTACCTTTCCCCTTGGAATCACAGTACGGTCACAACCCACCGTGTAGTGCTACACAACTATCCGTCGATAAGGTCACCTCAATTAACAAATCCTTGGCCACGGCTAGCCGAATTAAGTATTAATCCTAGGATCTAGACTGTTCATCAGATCGTCTGCAGAACGTCTGGAATAGTAATCATGTTGTCTACGGATCCACTGTCCAAGGCTTTAAGGAAATTCACCTCTTCAATTCAATAGTAGTTGATGTTGGCCGAGTTGAGCTCGCATCCGCACAATGGGCTGTGGCTAACTCGACTACATGCCTGCTAAATCCTTGGAAGGGTTCATCCCCGCTGGCCATTCCGGGACTATCATGGTGACGCTCAAACGTCACGCGTACAGGTAATTATATTCGGGTATGGACTTGCTGCACTTTCTAGTCTATCTTGACCTTGGAGTTAATCTAGTCCATTTCCCAACCATCTCCCAGTATCTGAGCTGTTTGTAGCCCCAGGAGTGGTAATAGTGAGTGAACATCACTATTCGAACACTAAGGGTTCGATTTATTATCTAGAGTGTGTTACTACTAATACACCCTCACAATTTGTGATCTAGTGATGTCCCTAGGAGGTGTTAGTATCATATGTTGCCTATGTCTCTATTTAAACTAGAGTGATAGGTAATTATTCATGATACTACCTCCCAAGTAGTGATTCAACTTTAGAATCCATATTTTATCTTCTTTAGCAAGGTATTCGCATATCATATAACATCAAGGAAGAATAAAGTAGTATGTAAAAGAACTTAATAAAACATGTTAAATATTAGACAATATACTCATGACATAATTCATGCTATATAAATAATATTATTCTAGCATGCATGATATCACATATTTAGCAATCATAGCATTTTATTATTTTCAAGGCATCCAAGACATTCCTATAAAATCTTTTTAAGATTTTTCCTAGACTGAATTAAATCCTACTGCGATGAACCAACGCACCTGATAATGTAGTTTGATCTTCTTCAGAACCGACCGTGTTCGTACTTCCTTTAATCATTTCGGAAAGATCTTCCTATTATAAACAAAGTTATATTTAGATATTTGCTTTACATACGATTTATAATTAACCTTGTTCATGATGTAACAAATCATCTTCCTATGTTGTTCTCCTCTAGGCATGATAGAACCTTAATTAGTAGTCTCATAAAGTCCACGTCAATAACTTCCAAATTTCCTCTAACATCACTATATAATAACTTGTTAGCTGGAATTCAACGATACTTCCCTAGTGCATGAATTCATCCCACGGCATTACACTATCAACCAAACACCAACATCATCCAGACCAAACCACCTTCCGAAAAACATCATCAACTAATCACCAACATCACTACATGAATTCCAAATAGCAACCATGATCAATACTTCACCATTCCTCTAACATCATACCATTATCATCAACAATCACAAATTCCATCAATATAGCACCCAAAGAACAAACTAACATCATACCATTATCATCAACAAATCACAAATTCCATCGCCGTTGGAGGAGGTGATCAAAGGGTGCCCAAAGTCGTCCCTCCGCAACTCCGCCGTCGCAGTTGGAGGAGGTGATCAAAGGGTGCCCAAAGTCGTCCCTCCGCAACTCCGCCGTCACCGTCGAAGGAAGTGTAGTCGGTGGATCAGAGGAGCGTCGAGCAGTGAGGTGTTCCCGCTGAGATCTCCGTGAAGAGGGCAACGCGGGCAGAGGTGAAGGAGATGAGATTTGGGGGAATAGGGAGAATCGAATCAATGAGGAGGGGTAGACGACGCTACCTTGATTCCTCGTGCGTCAATGGATGCCGCCGCTCCCAAGCAACGTTGGTCGCTGCTTCGGACGTTCCCTTGCATCTACTCCGGCAACGTCGATGGCTTCCCGCTCAAGCTGGATTCGGCGGACGAAGGAGGAAAAGAGGGCGAGGATTAGGGCGATGGCTGCAGCGCTCACTTCACTCGCCTTCCTTCGCGTGGACCGGTTCGCGCTAACCATTTCGCTCCGGGTCAGAGGACCGGTTCGACCAAGCCGGTTGTGTTAGCTGAAGATAGATCACGTGGAATGCACGTGGTTCGCGTACACTTACCTTATGGTCCGCCCACTCAATTAATTTCCCACCTAGGTCCCTCCAACTTTAATAAACATTCCAACTAGGTCCTTGATAAAAATTTATCAAATTATAATTACATCCTTTTTGATCAAAAAAAAAAAGCATAATATCACCATTTTAGTTCTAACTTCGTCATTTGAATCCTAGTTCCACTCAATGATTCTTTAACCCTATTTTCTTCAAATCTAAACTTAAGAAAATTTTTATTTTTACTTATTATTATTTCATTAATAAAACCACCTAAAGGTGGGGGTTTACACTCTATATTTGCAAACATCTGTCATGTCACTCCTCGACTCATTTATTGAGCATGCAGCGACCATCATATGAGTTCAAAGGACTCATATAAGGCATTTATCGATAAATATAGTCCACATATATCATCAATTCAGTTGATAATATATTCAAATCAACTAACTCAACTCTATTAATATAGTTCTAATATACCTACTATAATTATATGATAATGATATCAGCAAATGCAATAAATCAGTTGATAGCCTCATCTCCGACAACTATCTCAATTGATCATCTCGTCCTCATTGACAGCCTCTTGTCTGTACAATCATTATCTAGATTCTTCATCAGGTAAGCATCTAATCACCTAGTTAAGAGCTCAATCGTCATCCAAATATAGATTCTTATTTTGAATTATTTTGGTGTTCTACATTCACGTCAGGTGCAATTCTCATTTTCTATTATTTTGGTGTTCTACATTTTCCAAATTTTTTATTACACTACATTAAAAAATATTTGGAACTCTAGATTAGATGGATGCGTGTTCAATTCATATTGGGTTCAATTTTCTTTTTGATTTATTTTGATGTTCTAATTGTTTAGAATTTTATATTAAGCTTCATAGAAAAATAAATGGATTCTTGGTGCAATGGTAGTATTTTTAATTCAAGATTAGAAGGTTGTTTGTTTGACTTATGTCACGTTGAATTCTTGTTTTAATTTATTTTGGTGATTTTTAATTTTTTAAAATTTTAAATTTGCAGTGCAATGGTAATGCATTTGACTTTAGATCAAAAGATTGTGTGTTCCATTCACGTTGATTTCAATTTTAATTTTCATTTATTTTGGTGTTCTAATTTTATCAAATTTTATATTACAATAAATGGAAAAATAATTGGATGTGTGGCAGAATGGTAGCGTGTTTTACTCTAGGGTAGAAGGTTGCATATTTGATTTGATTCCAATTTTTGTTTTGATTTATTTTGGCATTTGGTTTTTGCCCACTTGTATATTACACCATATCAAAAAATGATGGTATTTGTGGTGCAATGGTAGCACGTCTGACTCTAGATTAGAAGAATGCGTGTTTGGTTCATGTTAGGATCAATTCTCATTTAGAATTATTTTGATATTCTACATTTTCCATATTTTATATTACACTACCTTGAAAAATATTTGGATCTATTGTGCAATTGTAGCTCATATGACTCTACAGCAAAAGGTTGCGTGTTCAATTCACATCGAGTTAAATTCTTATTTTGATTTATTTTATTGTTCTAACTCTTTAAAATAGTACGGGTACACCCCTCTGGCTAGAGTAATTGGGCTCTATACAGGAGGATTATGAGGTATTGGGTTCAAGACTCATTAAGTTCTAAAAGAAAACTCTTTAAAATAGTAAAGCACTCAAAATCAAAATGGTACAATTCCAATTTTAATTTATTTTGGTGTTCTACTTTCTCTAAATTGTATTTTACACTACATAAAAAATAAATGGATTTTAGATTTGAAGGTTGTGTCTTTGATTTATATCGGGTTTAATTCTTGTTTTTATTTTGTTTTCGTGTTCAAATTTTTTCGAATTTTATTTTATACTCCCTAGAAAAATAATTGTATTTATGGGGCAATGATAATGCATCTCACTCAAAATCAGAATGTTGCATGTTTGATTGTCGTTACGATCAATTCTTATTTGATTTATTTTGGTACTCTAATTTTTTTGAAATTTATATTATACTACATAGAAAAATAACTTGGCTTCAATCCTTGTCTTGATTATTTTTGGTATTTTACTTTTTCTAAAATGGATCCAAAGTTCAATGGTATTGCTTTTGACCTTTGATTAGAAGGTTGTGTTTGATTAAAGAAAACTCTTTAAAATAGTAAAGCACTCAAAATCAAAATGGTACAATTCCAATTTTAATTTATTTTGGTGTTCTACTTTCTCTAAATTGTATTTTACACTACATAAAAAATAAATGGATTTATGAAACAATGGAAGCACGTTCGATTTTAGATTTGAAGGTTGTGTCTTTGATTTATATCGGGTTTAATTCTTGTTTTTATTTTGTTTTCGTGTTCAAATTTTTTCGAATTTTATTTTATACTCCCTAGAAAAATAATTGTATTTATGGGGCAATGATAATGCATCTCACTCAAAATCAGAATGTTGCATGTTTGATTGTCGTTACGATCAATTCTTATTTGATTTATTTTGGTACTCTAATTTTTTTGAAATTTATATTATACTACATAGAAAAATAACTTGGCTTCAATCCTTGTCTTGATTATTTTTGGTATTTTACTTTTTCTAAAATGGATCCAAAGTTCAATGGTATTGCTTTTGACCTTTGATTAGAAGGTTGTGTTTGATTCATATGTAGGGTTCAATTCTCTTTTTTATTTATTCTGGTGTTCTAATTTTTTTGAATTTTATATGACACTTCAAAGAGAAATAAAATGATTTTTGGCGTAATGGTAGCATGTTTAACTATAGATTAGAAGGTTGTGTTTTATTTATGTTAGTTTGAATTCTTATTGTTTGACTCGAGATAAAAAAAATTGTATGTTCCATGCACGTTGGCTTTAATTTGTTTTAATTTATTTTGGTATTCTAATTTTTTAAATTTTATATTATAATACATGGAAAAATAATTAGATGCGTGGCACAATAGTAGCGTGTTTGACTCTAGGGCAGAAGGTTTAATATTTGATTTGGGTTCAATTTTTGTTTTAATTTATTTTGGTATTCTTGTGTTTCCCCATTGTATAATACACTATATAAAAATATGATGGGATTTGTGGCGCAATGGTTGTATCAGGTTCAATTCTTATTTTGAAATATTTTGATGTTCTACATTCACGTCACGTTCAATTCTCATTTTAAATTATTTCAAGTTCAATTCATATTTTGATTTATTTTGGTATTCTAATTTTTTCAAATTTTATATTACACTAAATAAAAAAATGATGGGATTTGTGGTGCAATGGTAGCATGTCTCACTCCAGATTAGAAAGTTGCGTGTTCGATTCAAGTCAGGATCAATTTTCATTTTGAATTATTTTGGTGTTCTACATTTACGTCAAGTTCAATTCTCATTTTAAATTTTTTCAAGTTTAATTATTATTTTGATTTAATTTGGTATTCTACTTTTTTCAAATTTTATATTACACTAAATAAAAAATTGATGGATTTCTGGCGCAATGGTTGCGTGTCTCACTCCAAATTAGAAGGTTGCGTATTTGATTCATGTCAGGTTTAATTCTCATTTTGAATTATTTTGGTGTTCTACATTAACGTCAGTTTCAATTCTCATTTTAAATTATTTCAAGTTTAATTCCCATTTTGATTTATTTTGGTATTCTACATTCATGTCAGGTTCAATTCTCATTTTAAATTATTTCAGGTTCAATTCTTATTTTGATTTATTTTGGTATTCTGATTTTTTTAAATTTTATATTACACTAAATAAAAAAATGGTGGGATCTGTAGGGCAATGGTAGCGCGTCTAACTCCAGATCAGAAGTATGCGTGTTCGTTTCACGTCAGGTTCAATTCTCAATTTTATATATGGCGATCCCCTATATATCCATTATTAGTTAAGCTTTTTTTTAAAATTTTTTATTTCAGTGATACTATTGAGGTTGCATAATAACAAAGATTAATCTTTAGGGATGTAACTTAGATGGTAGAATACTGGGTTCACATGCATGAGGCACGAGGATCAATTTTTCGCATCTCTAACATGAGTTATGGTAAAGTGCTTCCACTATATATGGGAGGAATGTTGATTGATATATCTTATTTCTAATATGTGTTATTTAGATTTTTATTTGAGTGATTTTTTTTAATAAGACCGAATGTTATAAGATATTTAGGTGATGTTCTTTTAATAGAGCTATATGGATATCTTGAACTAATTGGTTTAGTGATGTAGCTCAAATAGTAGAGTGCTCGCTTAGCATGCGAGATGCATGGGAATTGATACCCTCCATCTTCAAAGCATTTTGAACTTTGCCTTTTCATTTTAGTACTCGCTTAGCATGCGAGAATAGTTATCGCTTGTTTCACATCGCATACGAGGAGTATGGGGATAGATACCGTACATCTCCGAACTAAATTTAAACTTTGTAATTCTATTTACATCTCTAATATAAGTTAGGCTTTGAATTTCATTTTTAGTAATGCTCTTTTAATATGAATTTGATAAAAACTGGGACAGTTAAGTTTTAGGGATATTGCTCGGATGATATATTAACACTCTTTTAATAAGATTTTGATAAGAATATTAGGGATTTAGCTTAGCTAGGACAATATTGCTCTTTTAATTTGACTTTAAAATAAATTTTAGGGTTGTAGCTTAGATGGTAAAGTGCCCTCATAGCATATGAGCTATATGGCCATCTCGGACTAAGTTGATTGATATTTATGGATATAGCTTAGATGGATGAGCACTCGCTTAGCATGTGAGAGGTATGTGTATCAATATCCCGCATATCTAAAGTATTTTGTGAGTCTCATTCTATATAATTCGTTAATTTATTTAAACGAGTAATACATAGTTTTATAGTTACATCATCTTACATAAATTTTGCTCCTTATAACTTGTTTGATAGCATCAATAGTAATGTTAACTCACCTTCTAGGAAGGGTATTTGAGCATCACTATAATATCATGTGCTACAAGTTATAAAGAAGCAAATATAATAAAAATGAATATCTCAAAGAGAACCAGTATTCTAAGCTAAGCATAAGACAACAAACTCTCTTATTTTTTCTTTATCCAGCCTAGTGAAAATTACTATCTTGATATGTTGAAGAAGGACCACTTCATTTCTTACTTGTTGCTTAAATAATCTCCAGTTTCTCTCTTTCCAAATGTGATATATAAACTATGCTATCACCACCTGCATAAGCAGTCCTTGCAATGTTCTCCTTTTAGTTATTCTAGCAGCTATATTACTTGTGGTTTCTCATGTAGTTTATCTTAAAACTTCTTCATTCCATTTCAATAAATCGCTTCATATAGTCTTGCTATATTTACATTCATTCATCAAATATTCTAAGATTTCTATTGCAGTTAGACATAGCTGACATCCTCCTTCTATTTGCATGCCCCGCTTGAATAGTTTATCTGCAGTCATTAATTTCTGATGCAAAGGAAGCCATAGAATGAAGGTAGCTCTAGGTCTAGCTGTAGAATCACATATCAAACTTGTCCAATTTTTGTTTGGCAAAGTACCCACTAATATATTGTAAATTGCACTGATTGTGGTTTTTCTAATTAGTATTATTTCCAGTCGGGGATGGTATTGTAATACCTCTCTATTCATCATCACTTTCTTCAACATCCAGCTTGTTTATTTGGGTAGAGTCATAGTATGAATATTTTTATTTTTTATATAATAAGTGTGTACCCATTTGATCCATAATTTATCTTTCTTCATCTACATATCCCAAAAGAGTTTGAAGATGGCTGTCTTATTCCATAAGTCTAGTCTTAGTAAGTTAAGTCCTCTGGCTGACTTTGGTGTGCAAACTTTATTCCAAGCTACCAATGCCTTCCTACTAGTCTCAACTGATCCTGTTCATAAGAATGTCCTGCAAACTGCATCCATCATTTTGATTATTTTTTTGGGCAATATGAATAATTGTGACCAATAGCTTTGCACTCCAAATAATACTGACTTTATAAGTTGAACTCTTCCTGCATATGTTAGTAACTTGGCAGTCCAACTTTTAAGTCTAACCATTATTTTGTTAAGCAGTACTTTACATTCTGTAATTTTTAGTTTCCTAGGAGCCAAAGGTACTCCTAGATACTTGCATATGTTAACTAAGAGAGCAACTTCAGATATCATGGAAATTTTTTACTTTTAAGTTATTTCCTCCTGATGATTTAGGCACTCAATAAATATTGATCACTAATAGTGTTTACTATTCATCATGCAACTTTTCCTACATATCAGTAATGTCATTTGTTTGTCAATATTGATCATTTAAGAGTATTTACCATTAATCATACAACTTTGCCTTCACATTAATAATGTTAATTGTTTATCATCTTTATTGAGTATACTATTACGATTAGTGGGGTTTAGGAGCGTGTGAACCTTGCTCAATCATGCATTTTAAGTAAATTATATTATATCTCAAAATAATACTCTTAAATATATATAAATTTTATTTATGTATATAAATATATATACTCTACATACCTCATTTTTATCAAAAGTTCACTGGAGACCTGCCGGAGACTTGCTGGGAAGTTCACTGGAACCCTTACCAATGAAGTTCTCCAATCAGCAGCAATATTTGTCACGCCCCGTACCTTCCCCTAGGGCACGTGGCAGACCGCAGTGAACTCCACACATAGCCCTGTTTACTCCCGAAGCTATATGGGAACCCACTAAGCGTACCTGATGTATATCCCCTCTATTTATGGAAGGAGAGAACCTGGATGACAGATCAATATAACTCTAAAAACATATATTATTAAAACCAAATCTTTACTACAGTGGCAGACACTTATATACAAGTAATTTACAACCAAAATGGATACATGCCCAAGGTTATATAAAGTACCTAGCCAGTGGATCCCTATACACACAAAACAAAGGTAGAACTGTCCTACCTTTCAAAAGAAATCAGGTGTCTGACTATACACTGCGATATCTATCAGTCTCTCTCCTGCTGTGATCCTGAAAAATAAAAATGAGTTCCCTTATGGGGTGAGTAACGTCGTACTCAGTGAGTTGGATATAAAACAATGTAAAACCGAGAACATAAAATAACAAAGTCTCAAGAATAGAATCATATGACTATTCGTGTGCAATAGCCAATCAAAATGAGTAATCAAGAATCACACGAGACTATATCTGGGGCTGGCATAATCAAAATACAGTTGTGGCCAACAACTGTTACCTTAGGGGGAGGTATCAAATATCATAAGGTACCCAAATCAAAGCAGAAGTGCAAGAATAAATAAACAAAGCCCCCTTTCCCCCTGAGTTGCCCACTATATTTCGCTACCTGGTATCCATAGCTAATCCAGAGTAAAAACCCCATTCAGGAGTATCCCGATCTCCCATCCTGACCTCGAGCACTATCATCCCACGCTCCTCTCACTAAGCGGCCCATGGGTGTGCTAATAATGTAATATCCTATCACTGCAGTGAAAGTGCCCATAGCACTATCCAGTATCAGATCATACTAGCCATATGCATTAACAAGTGAAAGAAGTATCACAAAGAGTCAGGCAAATGTATATGCTAGATCTAGAGTCAATAAAGGCATAATATCATGCTTATAATGAATCAAAGAACAGTATATCAAGCAGCATGGATATCAAATGTGAGTTGGATATAAAACAATGTAAAACCGAGAACATAAAATAACAAAGTCTCAAGAATAGAATCATATGACTATTCGTGTGCAATAGTCAATCAAAATGAGTAATCAAAAATCACACGAGACTATATCTGGGGCTGGCATAATCAAAATACAGTTGTGGCCAACAACTGTTACCTCAGGGGGAGGTATCAAATATCATAAGGTACCCAAATCAAAGCAGAAGTGCAAGAATAAATAAACAAAGCCCCCTTTCCCCCTGAGTTGCCCACTAGATTTCGCTACCTGGTATCCATAGCTAATCCAGAGTAAAAACCCCAGTCAGGAGTGTCCCGATCTCCCATCCTGACCTCGAGCACTATCATCCCACGCCCCTCTCACTAAGCGGCCCATGGGTGTGCTAATAATGTAATATCCTATCACTGCAGTGAAAGTGCTCATAGCACTATCCAGTATCAGATCATACTAGCCATATGCATTAACAAGTGAAAGAAGTATCACAAAGAGTCAGGCAAATGTATATGCTAGATCTAGAGTCAATAAAGGCATAATATCATGCTTATAATGAATCAAAGAACAGTATATCAAGCAGCATGGATATCAAAGGTGAGTTGGATATAAAACAATGTAAAACCGAGAACATAAAATAACAAAGTCTCAAGAATAGAATCATATGACTATTCGTGTGCAATAGCCAATCAAAATGAGTAATCAAGAATCACACGAGACTATATCTGGGGCTGGCATAATCAAAATACAGTTGTGGCCAACAACTGTTACCTCAGGGGGAGGTATCAAATATCATAAGGTACCCAAATCAAAGCAGAAGTGCAAGAATAAATAAACAAAGCCCCCTTTCCCCCTGAGTTGCCCACTAGATTTCGCTACCTGGTATCCATAGCTAATCCAGAGTAAAAACCCCAGTCAGGAGTATCCCGATCTCCCATCCTGACCTCGAGCACTATCATCCCACGCCCCTCTCACTAAACGGCCCATGGGTGTGCTAATAATGTAATATCCTATCACTGCAGTGAAAGTGCCCATAGCACTATCCAGTATCAGATCATACTAGCCATATGCATTAACAAGTGAAAGAAGTATCACAAAGAGTCAGGCAAATGTATATGCTAGATCTAGAGTCAATAAAGGCATAATATCATGCTTATAATGAATCAAAGAACAGTATATCAAGCAGCATGGATATCAAAGGTGATTCACAACTCAAATGCAATCATACTCAGGATTATTAACTAGCAGGAGAGCCAAAGAAATATCAAGCATATCTAACCAAAGGGATATAGTTCTCCTGGACTAAACATTGAGAACTATCCCGTTTATTCTACCTGGAGAATAAACACTCACCTGATTCTATCGTGATAAGCACGTTCTAGTTCGTATCGCGAACGTTCGTATCCTCGTGCTTGCTTACCGAATTTCCTGTGAATATTTCAACGAATTAAATCTCTCAATCCAGTAACAATTTTACAAATCCATCTTCACCAACATTCTTAAAATAGTCTCTAGAATCACCCTAATTTTTATCTCAAGTTCGCCGGAAAGTTCGCCGGAGCTCGCCGGAAACTCGCCGGAAAGTTCGCCGGAACCCTCACCGGCGAAGTTCTCCGAACAGTGCCAATATTGGTACCATTCGAAAGCTCTCATCACAAGGATTCCAAAAATCATATTTTCCCCAATTATTATAGCTCATACGAGATCAATTTCACGAATTAATTCAATTTGGGTGAAAACCCTAAGTTATGGTTTTTAGCTCGCCGGCGGCCGACCGGCGGCCAACAGCTCTCAACTCCGGTACCAATGGAAAGCTCTCGTCGAGGAGAAGCCATAGGTACCAAGTTTGCAAAGTTCCGCAGCCGGAATGGCCGGCAATCGGCGGAGCAAGCTCCGGCGACGAAACTTTCGCCGCCGACGCCTCTCTCCTCTTTTCTCCCTCAAATCTCCACCAAAACTTGAAATTTAAGGTTCTAATGTATTCTCCTAGCTCACCTGAGGTGGTGTCTGAAATCTCATCGCAAAACTCCACCGGAGTTGGCCGGAACGTCGATTTCAAAATGATGAAACGAGTTGCCGTCGCTGCTGCCGCGCGAAGAGGGAGAAGGGAAGGAGCGCTCGAGCGGTGGGAGAAAAATCCGGTATTTAATAAATAATTAAATTCGTTAATTCACATTTAATCCTAGCCGTCTATTCTTAATTAAATGATTTGACCCGTCAAACGACGTCCAAATTACGATCCGTCAGCGCCGTTGGATTCCTTATCAAAAATACTATCTGATAGTATAATTTTCATATCAAAATTTCATACTACAAAAATTCACAAAATTTTACAAATAAGTCCTTCTACTATTATTTTACAAAATTATCCCTAATACAAAACTACAAATCTCACAATATTGGTACTAATCGAAAGCTCTTTTCATCAAAAATTCAAAAATTATATTTGTCCTAATTGTTAGAGCTCACATGTGCCTAATTTTACTCAAAAAGATAACTTATGCGAAACTCCTAAGTTTGGATTTTTAACTCGCCGGCAACCAACGACAACCAATTTCTCTCAACCCAAGTACTAGTAGATAGCTCTCGCTGAGGAGAAGCCATAGGTACTAAGTTTCTCAAATTATATAGCTCGTATGACCAGCAATTGCAAGAGTAATCTCCAACGATGAAACTTTCACTACTGCCGCTCATTTCACTTTTCTCCCTCATATCTCTTCCAATAACTTAAATTGATGGTTCCAATGAGTTTTCCTAGCTCACCTGAAGCTATCGCTGGAATCTCATTGAAAAATTCCACCGAAAAGTCATATTGTAGGAAACGAGGTAAATTAAATTAAAATAAAGGCATGGTAGAAGGATATCATCTGTACATATCTCATTTTTGCAATAAATATTATAAATGACCATGAAAAAGTATTCATAATAATTAATTTTATTTTACAAGAAGTTACATATTTTTAAAAACTATGCATCACTCATGTAAATAAAAATTATAAAGAATAATATTATAGAAGTAATTACATCACTATATAAATGGTTTGATATAGTTTATTCTAATGAAAAGATGGTCAAAGGTGCTCTTTAGAAGTCATAAGAATTTAAAATTAAAATTAATCGATACATAATAATGGCTGATATAAATATGAATTATGTAGAGTGAGAAATTACTATTTTAGATATGGTAATAAATATTCACATAAAAAAAAATCAAACAATCATAATTAGAATTTAAATTTATTGAGAAAAAATAATCTTTTGTTAAAAATTCTGCTGAATAACATTTGTTAAAATGAACAAATGGATATTAAGAAGCTGTTGGTTGTGAGAAATCATTCACTCCTTCCCTCCCTTCCCACTCAGTAACTGCGGCAATTCTATGTTTAGTGGTTGAAGCATACTCCCACACCCAATGATTTAGTGACAACAGATCTCCGTCCCTTTAAAATGTGTTGTCTATCAACACGGAGGATAAAGACTGAGATCATCTCGGCCAATCCCATCAACTCCAAAAACAACAAGATGAGTGGGAAAAATGAACATTCTGGTGTCTCATCCGGGAAGCAAGCAAGAAATGATGATAGCGAGGGTAGCGGTAGTCGTAACAAGAAACCAAGCCACGACACCATTACTACCCATATGCCCAGTGAGATAAAAGAAGGGGAGACATATGATAAAAGTAGGAGTGACTATAGCTTAGGGTTTCCTCCACCGATATCGACAATTGGGATGGCGGGGAGGCCTAAAGTGCAACTCAAGTCATTCAGGGATGATGGGAGGCTTGTGTTTAAAATGGTTAAAGCTCCGAAGCAGTAATTCTTGCAGGCTACAAGAGAGAATGGAAGATTGATGCTCTACTTGGTCGATGACGATGAAACGCAAGAGGGTAGTTCTATAAGTGTAGAGGAGGAGACTAATCTAACTGGAAAAGAAAATAACTAAGAGAGCAACTTCAGATATCATGGAAATTTTTTACTTTTAGGTTATTTCCTCCTGATGATTTAGGCACTCAATAAATACTGATCACTAATAGTGTTTACTATTCATCATGCAACTTTTCCTTCACATCAGTAATGTCATTTGTTTGTCAATATTGATCATTTAAGAGTATTTACCATTAATCATACAACTTTGCCTTCACATTAATAATGTCAATTGTTTATCATCTTTATTGAGTATACTATTACGATTAGTGGGGTTTAGCAGCGTGTGAACCTTGCTCAATCATTCATTTTAAGTAAATTGTATTATATCACAAAATAATACTCTTAAATATATATAAATTTTATTTATGTATATAAATATGTATACACTGTAGACCTACATACCTCATTTTTATCTAAAGTTCGTAGAAAAGTTCACTAGAGACCCGCCGGAGACTTGCTGGGCAGTTCGCTGGAACCCTCACCAATGAAGTTCTCCAATCAGCAGCAATATTGGTACCAATCGAAAGCTCTTTTCATCAAAAATCTAAAAATCATATTTGTCCCAATTGTTAGAGCTCACATGTGCCTAATTTTACTCAAAAAGATAACTTATGCGAAACTATTAAGTTTGGATTTTTAACTCGGTGGCAACCAACGACAGCCAATTTCTCTCAACCCAAGTACCAGTAGATAGCTCTTGTCGAGGAGAAGCCATAGGTACTAAGTTTCTCAAATTATATAGCTCGTATGACCAGCAATTGTAAGAGTAATCTCCAACGATGAAACTTTCACTGCTGCCGCTTATTTCACTTTTCTCCCTCATATCTCTTCCAAGAACTTAAATTGATGGTTCCTGTGAGATTTGTATTTTTGCATTAGGGGTAATCTTGTAATAAAATAATATGAAGGTCTTATTTGTAAAAATTTCATGAATTTTTGAAGTATATAATTTTGATATGAAAATTATACCATCAGAAGAGTATTTACCATTAATCATACAACTTTGCCTTCACATTAATAATGTCAATTGTTTATCATCTTTATTGAGTATACTGTTACGATTAGTGAGGTTTAGCAGCGTGTGAACCTTGCTCAATCATCCATTTTAAGTAAATTATATTATATCTCAAAATAATACTCTTAAATATATATAAATTTTATTTATGTATATAAATATATATACACTAGAGACCTACATACCTCATTTTTATCTAAAGTTCGTCGAAAAGTTCACTGGAGACCCGCCGGAGACTTGCTGGGCAGTTCGTTGGAAACCTCACCAATGAAGTTCTCCAATCAGCAGCAATATTGGTACCAATCGAAAGCACTTTTCATCAAAAATCCAAAAATCATATTTGTCCCAATTGTTAGAGCTCACATATGCCTAATTTTACTCAAAAATATAACTTATGCGAAACTCCTAAGTTTGGATTTTTAACTCGCCGGCAACCAACGACAGCCAATTTCTCTCAACCCAAGTACCAGTAGATAGCTCTCGTAGAGGAGAAGCCATATGTACTAAATTTCTCAAATTATATAGCTCGTATGACCAGCAATTGTAAGAGTAATCTCCAAGGATGAAACTTTCACTGCTGCCGCTTATTTCACTTTTCTCCCTCATATCTCTTCCAAGAACTTAAATTGATGGTTCCTGTGAGATTTGTATTTTTGCATTAGGGGTAATCTTGTAATAAAATAATATGGTCTTATTTGTAAAAATTACACGAATTTTTGAAGTATATAATTTTGATATGAAAATTATATCATCAGAGAGGATTTTTGATAAGGAATCCAACGGCGCAAACGGATCGTAATTTGGACGTCGTTTGATTGGTCAAATCCTTGAATCAAGGATTGATCCAAATGGACGGACGAGATTAAATCACGTAAATGGACGGCCCAGATTAGATTTCATTAAACCAATAGATGAAGCGGGTTAGCAAGTTAGTGATAAGCGAGTTCAGTAATGAAACCCGACACTTTACCAAACCCATTTAACTTAACTTCTTCTTCTTCCTCTCCCACCCGCGACACTCTCTCTCCTCCCCTGCTCCTTCGCGCGGTAGCGATGACGGAGCATTTTGGCGACGACGGTTGGAGTCTTCCCGGACGAATTTTTCCGTGAAATTTCAGACACAACTTCAAGTGAGCTAGTAGAACACATTTGAACCATCATTTGCAAGTTTTGGTGGAGATTTGAGGGAGAAAAGAGGAGAGAAGTAGGGGGCAGCGGACATTCCGGCCACGGAACTTTGCAAACTTGGTACCTATAGCTTCTCCTCAACGAGAGCTTTCCATTGGTACCTGAGTTGAGGGCTGTTGGCCGCCGGTTGGCCGCCGGCGAGCTAAAAACCCAAAGTTAGGGTTTTCGCCCAAATTGATTTAAATGGTAAAATTGATCGCATGTGAGCTGTAAAAATTGGGGAAAATTTATTTTTTAGAATCCTCATAAAGAGAGCTTTCGATTGGTTCCTATATTGGGGCTGATCGAAGAACTTCGCCGGCGAGGGTTCCGGCGAGCTCCGGCGAACTTTTCGGCAAACTTGAGATAAAAATTAGGGTGATTCTAGGGATCGTTTTAAGAGTATTGGTGAAGACGGATTTGTAAAAATATTATTAGATTGAGAATTAAAATTCGTTGAAATATTCATAGGAAAATTGATAAGCAAGCACGAGGATACGAACGCTCGCGATACGAATTAAAACGTGCTTATGACGTTAGGATCAGGTGAGTGTTTATTCTCTGGGCAGAATAGACGGGATAGTTCTCAATGTTTAGTCCAGGAGAACTATAGTCCCTTTGATTATTTATATTTGATATTCTTTGGCTCTCCTGCTAGTTAGTATTATCCTGATTATGATCATGAATGAGTTATGAGTAATCCTTGATATCCATGTTTGATACTCTTGTTATTTGATTCATTTTAAGCATTATACTATGCTTCTGTTGACTCCTGATCTAGCATATGCATCTGTTTAATTTTTCGTGATACTATTTCACTTGAAAATGCGTATGACTAGCATGATATTATACTGGATAGTGCTATAGGCATTTTTCACTGCAGTGATAGGTTATTACACTATTAGCACTCCCATGGGCCACCTATGAGGAGGGGCATGGGATGATAGTGCTCGAGGTCAGGATGGGAGGTTGGGATACTCCTAACTGATTTTTACTCTGGATTAGCTATGGATACTAGGTAGCTACATCCAGTGGGCAACCCAGGGGGAAAGGGGGCTTTGTTTATCTATTCTTGCACTTCTATTATGATTTGGGTACCCTATGATTCATGATTCCTCCCCCTGAGGTGACAGTTATCTGCAGCAACTGTATTTTGATTATGTCAGCCCCGGATATAGTCTCGTGTGATTCTTGATTACTCATTTTGATTGGTTATTGCACACGAATAGTCATATGATTCTATTCTTGAGACTTTATTATTTTATGTTCTCGATTTTATATTGTTTTCTATTCAACGTACTGAGTACGGCGTTACTCACCCTGTAGGGGAACTCATTTTTATTTTTTAGGATCACAGCAGGAGAGAGACTGATAGATATCACAGTGTATAGTCAGACACCTGATTTCTTTTGAAAGGTAGGACAGTTCTACCTTTGTTTTGTGGGTATAGAGATCCATTGGTTAGGTACTTTGTATAACCTTTTGCATGTACCCATTTTGATTGTAAATTATTTGTATATAAGTCTATGCCACTGTAGTAAAGATTTGGTTTTAATAATATATGCTTTTAGAGTTATATTTATCTGTTATCCAGGTTCTCTCTTTCCATAAATAGAGAGGATATACATAAGGTACGCTTAGTGGGTTCCCATATAGTTTCGGGAGTAAACGGGGCTATATGTGGAGTTCATTGTGGTCTGCCACGTGCCCTAGGGGAAGGTACGGGGCATGACAGATTTTGGTGGTATCAGAGCAGGTTCATACTAGAGCATATGTATATCCTGACAAGATCATTTGAGAACCTAGGTATATTAAGATACCATTTACGTAAAATTTTTAGAAATAATTCATTTTTGAATATAAGGAGTCCAGTGGATCTCAATTAAGGATCAGTCTAGTGGCCCTAGGATATATGTCGTATACGTAACATTAATGGTAATATTCGTGCAGGATATTCAGAATGCAGCCAGAGCATAGTCATTCAGGTGATGAGGCATCACATGGACAGGAGGGTTCCTCTGCCTCCCATGCAGTACCAGTAGAGGGTGGCCAGGCTGCACCACCTATTGCAGGAGGAGTCACTCTGACGGATGAGCAGTTTCAAACACTCCTTAGAGCGATTCAAACTCAAACTGCACCGGTACTGGCTCCCGTTCCACCAGTGCAGGCACCCGTTGTTGCTTCTCAGACTGATTTACTAAAGTAGATCAAGACAGCTCGACAATTAGGCTGTTACAGTTTTGAGGGATCTAGAGACCTAGAAATAGCTCACAAATGGTTACAGAAAGTTTCAAAGACTGCTAGAGACATGAGATTGACAGGCACAGACATTATCAGACTAGCAGCTCAGCTATTGGAGGGTGATGCACAGGTTTGGTGGGAGTCCCTTAGTGTTAGTGGAGCTTTACCTACTACCTGGAAAAGATTTATAGATATCTTCAACAGGGAATACTACACTAGCTTTTATAAGGATCAGAAGAGAGAAGAATTCTTTACACTACGACAGGATCATAGGTTAGTATTGGAGTTTGATACTAAGTTACGGGCTTTATCAGTATTTGTCCCAGAGTATGCTTGAGATACTGAGTATATGCGTAGCAGATTTAGAAAGGGACTGAATATAGAGATTAGAAGGTTGTTGGTTACTTCTACCACTGTCAGTTATCATGAATTAGTGCAGATGGCTGTGGAGATTGAGCAGTTATCCCCAACACCTTCTAAGGATAAGGAGATTTTCGCAGGAAAGAGAAAGTCAGGATTTTTCAGTCCTATATTCCAGAGGAAAAGTACGATAGTGAAAGGATCATAAAGAATGGGAGAATCATCTGGTAGTGCTTCTAGATCACAGGCTTACCCTCGAGCTTTACCCATTCCAGATTCTGAGTCTCAAGTCCGACCTATGACTAGAGATACTTGCAGAAATTATGGTAAGAATCATTCTGAAATTTGCAGAGCTCCCCTGAGATGTTTCTATTGTCATCAGCCAGGGCATTATCGTAGTAACTGCCCAAGACTACAACAAAGAGGTGACAGTAGAAGCAGTGGGATGCCCAAACCAGTACCAAGTGGTAGGGGATCGACCACTCAGGACAGACAACCATCTGGGGCAGTAAGAAGCTATAAAGTAGATCAAGGAAGCAGTGTTAGAGGGACACAAGGTGGTTCTAGGATTCCACCTCGAGTGTAGACCAGGATCTTTGCCAGTTCGGATAAGGAGGCTGAGGCCAATCCAAATCTGATCACAGGTACTTTATAACTTTTTCAGCATACTGTTAGAGTACTTATTGATAGTGGTTCTCATAGATCTTATATTAATCCTGAGTTTGCACAGTTTAGTGACAAACCCTTATTTCCTTTGAAACCTGAACTTGTCGTATGCACCCCTCTAGGAGAACAACTTCTTGAAAATACGATTTATAAAAACTGTGAGATTATGTTGGGGGATACTATATTACTAGCAGATTTAATCCCCTTAGATATGATAGATCTTGACTTAATACTGGGGATTGATTGGTTAGCCCGACATAAAGCCACAGTCAACTATTTTACTAAAGAAGTGATATTCTTAAGGAAGGGAATATCTGAGTTACATTTTACCGGAAATCGTCGGATCCTACCGAGTTGTGTAATATCAACGCTACGAGCTTGGAAATTAATAAGGAAAGGATGTGTAGCCTATTCAGCTCATATAATAGACACATCCACCTCTGGAACCAAGTTGGAAGAGATATCGGTGGTGCGTGAATTCCCCGACGTATTCCCAGAGGAGTTACCAAGTGTACCACCTGATAGGGAAGTTCATTTCTTTATTGAACTGCAATCAGGAACTCACCCTATCATGATTCAACTATATAGAATGGCACCTGCAGAACTCAGTGAATTGAAGGTAAAGTTACAAGAATTATTAGATAAAGGATTTATCAGAGCAAGTACCTCACCTTGGGGAGCACCAGTATTATTTGTAAAGAAGAAGGATGATACCTTAAGATTATGCATTGATTATACACAATTAAATAAAGTGACTATCATGAATAAATATCCTTTGCCGAGACTTGACGATCTTTTTGACCAACTACAAGGAGCTAAGGTATTTTCAAATATTGATCTCAAGTCGGGGTATCATCAATCGAGAATCAAAGAATCAGATATACCTAAGACTGCCTTCTGGACCAGATATGGATACTATGAGTTTGTAGTAATGCCTTTTGGGTTGACGAATGCCCCAGCTGCATTTATGGATCTAATGAATAGGGTATTCCGTCCATATCTGGATAAATTTTTGATCGTATTTATTGATGATATTCTGATATATTCACATGGAGAAAATGAACATGCTGAACATCTGAGAATTGTGTTACAGACACTGCGAGAAAAGAAATTGTATGCAAAATTCTCCAAATGTGAGTTTTGGTTGGAAGAAGTGAAATTCTTGGGACATACCGTATCAGGAAAAGGTATTATGGTTGATTCAAGTAAAGTAGAAGCAATTCTGAAATGGGAATGACCCAAGAATGTTACAGAAATCCGTAGTTTCTTAGGTCTAGCTGGATACTACAGAAGATTCATTGAGGGATTTTCTAAAATAGCTGGACCACTTACCAGACTCACACGAAAGGAAGTGAAATTTTATTGGGATAAAGAATGTGAAAAGAGTTTTCAGAAACTCAAAGATTGTCTTACTTCTGCTCCAGTTCTGACATTACCGAAGCCTAATGAAGATTATACAGTATATAGTGATGCTTCCAGACAAGGACTAGGATGTGTATTGATGTAGGAAGGAAAAGTTATTGCTTATGCATCCCGTCAGTTAAGGAAGCATGAATTAAATTATCCTACCCATGATTTGGAACTGGCAGCAGTAGTTTTTGCATTAAAGATATGGCGAAAATATTTATACGAAGTTCGATGCATATTTTTACCGACCATCAGAGCTTAAAATATATTATGACTCAGAAAGAGCTAAATTTGAGACAGAGAAGATAGTTGGAGTTAATAAAAGATTATGATCTAGTAATTGAGTATCATCCAGGAAAAGCTAATGTGGTTGCAGATGCATTGAGTAGAAAATCAGTTACGTTATCTAGTATCTCAGCCACTACCTTACCTCAGCATACAGAATTGAAATCTTTGGGAGTTCAGCTAGATTATGATAAATCTAGTGAGATACTAGCTACATTTATTGTGCGACCCACACTTCACGAAGAAATTCGGGTTTTGCAAAGCTCAGACGAGGAACTGAGTAAAGTATTTCAAAGAGTACGAACAGAAGAAAATATTGAGTTCAGGATGAGGGACGATGGATTATTAGTATATCGAGACAGAGTCTATGTCCCGAATAAAGCTGAACTCAGGAAGGCTATTCTGGAGGAAGCTCATTCCTCGGCATATGCAATGCACCCGGGAAATATAAAAATGTATCGCACAATAAAATGAAGTTATTGGTGGCCAGACATTAAGAAAGATATTGCAGATTATGTAGCTAAGTGTCATATATGTCAACAAGTTAAAGCTGAGCACCAAAGACCGACAGGAAAGCTACAACCATTGTCAATTCCTGAATGGAAATGGGAACATATCACAATGGATTTTGTGATAGGATTACCTCGCACGTCAAGTAATCATAATGCAATATAGGTAATTGTGGATAGACTTACGAAGTCTGCTCACTTTCTGGCAATTCATAATACTTATTCATTAGATAAATTAACCAGAATCTATATTCAAGAGATTGTAAAGCTTCATGGAGTTCCCACTACCATTGTCTCTGATAGAGATCCCAGATTTAGTTTTCGTTTTTGGCCAAAGATGCATGAAGCTTTGGGGACAACATTACAGTTTAGCACAGCTTTTCTCCCCAAACCGATGACCAATCAGAAAGAATAATTCAAACCTTGGAAGATATGTTAAGGGCTTGTGTAATTGAATTCCGGGGAAGTTGGGATCAGTACTTACCGTTGATTGAATTTGTTTACAATAATAGTTACCAGGCTAGCATCGGAATGCCGCCCTATGAAGCTTTATATGGGAGAAGGTGCAGAACACCGTTATGTTGGGATGAAGTTGGAGAAAGAAAGATAGAGGGAAATGAATTGATTGAAACTACGATAGAAAAGATTAAGATTATCAAGGAAAGATTAAAAGTACCCAGGATAGATAGAAAAGTTATGCAGATAACCGAAGAAGAGAATTGGAGTTTCAACCTGAGGATATGGTTTACCTGAAAGTAGCTCCATGGAAAGGAATTATACGGTTTGGAAACACAGGCAAGTTGAATCCTAGATATGTTGGACCATTCAGAATCATTAATAGAGTTGATCCTGTAGCTTACAGATTGGAGTTACCTCAAGAGATGGCGAGAATACACGATGTATTTCATGTGTTGATGCTGAGGAAATGTATTTTGGACCCTGAACGAGTACTAAAAACACCCCCGATAGAGCTTGCAGATAACTTAAGCTATAAGATACAACCTGTGCAAATCCTAGAACGGAAGAAGAAAATTTTAAGGAATAAAGATGTATGGATGATTAAGGTGTTGTGGAGAAGTGCACAGGTAGAAGAAGTCACTTAGGAATCTGAAGAGTACATGAAGAGGAAGTATCCTCAACTGTTTCAAGTGACGATTTAAACTAAATTTTCAGGACAAAATTTCTTTAAGGGGGGTAGGATGTGAGATTTGTATTTTTGCATTAGGGGTAATCTTGTAATAAAATAATATGGTCTTATTTGTAAAAATTACACGAATTTTTGAAGTATATAATTTTGATATGAAAATTATACCATCAGATAGAATTTTTGATAAGGAATCCAACGGCGCAAACGGATCGTAATTTGGACGTCGTTTGATTGGTCAAATCCTTGAATCAATGATTGATCCAAATGGACGGACGAGATTAAATCACGTAAATGGACGGCCCAGATTAGATTTCATTAAACCAATAGATGAAGCGGGTTAGCGGGTTAGTGATAAGCGGGTTCAGTAATGAAACACGACCCATTACCAAACCCATTTAACTTAACTTCTTCTTCTTCCTCTCCCACCCGCGACACTCTCTCTCCTCCCCTGCTTCTTCTTCGCGCGGCAGCGATGATGGAGCATTTTGGCGACGACGGTTGGAGGTCTTCACGGACGAATTTTTCTGTGAAATTTCAGACACAACATCAGGTGAGCTAGGAGAACACATTTGAACTATCATTTGCATGTTTTGGTGGAGATTTGAGGGAGAAAAGACGAGAGAAGTAGGGGGCAGCGAAAGTTCGTCGCCGGAGATTGCCGGCCATTCCGGCCACGGAACTTCGCAAACTTGGTACCTATGTCTTCTCCTCGACAAGAGCTTTCGATAGGTACCGGAGTTGAGGGCTGTTGGCTGCCGGTTGGCCGCCGGCGAGCTAAAAACCCAAAATTAGGGTTTTCGCCCAAATTGATTTAAATGGTAAAATTGATCGCGTGTGAGCTGTAAAAATTGGGGCAAATATGTTTTTTAGAATCCTCATAAAGAGAGCTTTTGATTGGTACCTATATTGGGGCTGATCGAAGAACTTCGCCAGCGAGGGTTCCGACGAACTTGAGATAAAAATTAGGGTGATTCTAGGGATCGTTTTAAGAGTATTGGTGAAGACAGATTTGTAAAATTGTTATTAAATTGAGAATTAAAATTCGTTGAAATATTCATAGGAAAATTGATAAGCAAGCACGAGGATACGAACACTCGCGATACGAATTAAAACGTGCTTATGACGTTAGGATCAGGTGAGTGTTTATTATCTGGGCAGAATAGACGGGATAGTTTTCAATGTTTAGTCCAGGAGAACTATAGTCCCTTTGATTATTTATATTTGATATCCTTTGGCTCTCCTGCTAGTTAGTATTATCCTGATTATGATCATGAATGAGTTATGAGTAATCCTTGATATCCATGTTTGATACTCTTGTTATTTGATTCATTTTAAGCATTATACTATGCTTCTGTTGACTCCTGATCTAGCATATGTATCTGTTTAATTTTTCGTGATACTATTTCACTTGAAAATCCGTATGACTAGCATGATATTATACTCGATAGTGCTATAGGCACTTTTCACTGCAGTGATAGGTTATTACACTATTAGCACTCCCATGGGCCACCTATGAGGAGGGGCGTGGGATGATAGTGCTCGAGGTCAGGATGGGAGGTTGGGATACTCCTGACTGGTTTTTACTCTGGATTAGCTATGGATACTAGGTAGCGACATCCAGTGGGCAACCCAGGGGGAAAGGGGGCTTTGTTTATCTATTCTTGCACTTCTATTATGATCTGGGTACCTTATGATTCATGATTCCTCCCCCTGAGGTGACAGTTGTCTGCAACAACTGTATTTTGATTATGCCAGCCCCGGATATAGTCTCGTGTGATTCTTGATTACTCATTTTGATTGGCTATTGAACACGAATAGTCATATGATTCTATTCTTGAGACTTTATTATTTTATGTTCTCGATTTTACATTGTTTTCTATTCAACTCACTGAGTACGATGTTACTCACCCCATAGGGGAACTCATTTTTATTTTTCAGGATCACTGCAGGAGAGAGACTGATAGATATCACAGTGTATAGCCAGGCACCTGATTTCTTTTGAAAGGTAGGACAGTTCTACCTTTGTTTTGTGCGTATAGAGATCCACTGGCTAGGTACTTTGTATAACCTTGGGCATGTACCCATTTTGATTGTAAATTACTTGTATATAAGTGTATGCCACTGTAGTAAAGATTTGGTTTTCATAATATATGCTTTTAGAGTTATATTTATCTATTATCCAGGTTCTCTCCTTCCATAAATAGAGGGGATATACATCAGGTACGCTTAGTTGGTTCCCATATAGTTTCAGGAGTAAACGGGGCTATATGTGGAGTTCACTGCGGTCTGCCACGTGCCCTAGGGGAAGGTATGGGGCGTGGCAGTTCCAATGAGTTTTCCAAGCTCACCAGAAGCTATCGCTGGAATCTCATTGAAAAATTCCACCGAAAACTCATCTTCTAGGAAACGAGGTAAATTATATTAAAATAAAGGCATGGTAGAAGGATATCATCTATACATATCTAATTTTTGTAATAAATATTATAAATGACCATGAAAAATTATTCATAATAATTAATTTTTTTAGAAGAAATTACATATTTTTAAAAACTATGCATCACTCATGTAAATAAAAATTATAAAGAATAATATTATAGAAGTTATTACATTAGTATATAAATGGTTTAATATAGTTTATTCTAATGAAAAGATGGTCAAAGGTGCTCTTTAGAAGTCATAAGAAATTAAAATTAAAATTAATCGATACATAATAATGGCTCATATAAATATGAATTATGTAGAGTGAGAAATTCCTATTTTAGATATGGTAATAAATTTTCACATAAAAAATCAAATAATCCTAATTAGGATTTAAATTTGTTGAGAAACAATAATCTTTTGTCAAAAACTCTGCTGAATAACATTTGTTAAAATGAACAAATGGATATTAAGAAGCTGTTGGTTATGAGAAATCAGTCACTCCTTCCCTCCCTTCCCGCTTACTAACTACGGCAATTCTATCTTTAGTGGTAGAAACATACTTCCACACCCAATGTTTTAGTGACAATAGATCTTCGTCCCATTAAAATATGTTGTCTATCAACACAGAGGATAAAGACTGAGATCATCTCGGCCAATCCCATCAACTCCATCAACCACAAGATGAGTGAGAAAAATTGTCTCATCCGGGAAGCAAGCAAGAAAAGATGATAGCATGGGTAGCGGTATTCGTAACAAGGAACCAAGCCACAACACCATTACTACTCATATGCCCTGTGAGATAAAAGAAGGGGAGATATATGATAAAAGTAGGAGTGGCTATAGCTTAGAGTTTCCTCCACCCATATCGACAATTGGGAAGGCGGGGAGGCCTAAAGTGCAACTCAAGTCATTCAGGGATGATGGGAGGCTTGTGTTTAAAATGGTTAAAGCTCCGAAGCAGCAATTCTTGCAGGCTACAAGGGAGAATGGAAGATTGATGCTCCACTTGGTCAATAACGATGAAACGCAAGAGGGTAGTTCTATAAGTGCAGAGGAGTAGATTAATCTAACTGGAAAAGAAGATAACTAAGAGAGCAACTTCAGATATCATGGAAATTTTTTACTTTTAGGTTATTTCTACCTAACGATTTAGGCACTCAATAAATATTGATCACCAATAGTGTTTATTATTAATCATGCAACTTTTCCTTCACATCAGTAATGTCATTTGTTTGTGAATATTGATCATTTAAGAGTATTTACCATTAATCATACAACTTTGCCTTCACATTAATAATGTCAATTGTTTATCATCTTTATTGAGTATACTATTACGATTAGTGGGGTTTAGCAGCATGTGAACCTAGCTCAATCATCCATTTTAAGTAAATTATATTATATCTCAAAATAATACTCTTAAATATATATAAATTTTATTTGTGTATATAAATATATATACACTGGAGACCTACATACCTTATTTTTATCTAAAGTTCGCCGAAAAGTTCACTAGAGACCCGCCGAACACTTGCTGGGCAGTTCGCTCGAACCCTCACCAATGAAGTTCTCAAATCAACAGCAATATTGGTACCAATCGAAAGCTCTTTTCATCAAAATTCTAAAAATCATATTTGTCCCAATTGTTAGAGCTCACATGTGCCTAATTTTACTCAAAAAAATAACTTATGCGAAACTCCTAAGTTTGAATTTTTAACTCGCCGGCAACCAACGACAGCCAATTTCTCTCAACCCAAGTACCAGTAGATAGCTCTCGTCGAGGAGAAGCCATAGGTACTAAGTTTCTCAAATTATATAGCTCGTATGACCAGCAATTGCAAGAGTAATTTCCAACGATGAAACTTTCACTGCTGCCGCTCATTTCACTTTTCTCCCTCATATCTCTTCCAAGAACTTAAATTGATGGTTCTAATGAGTTTTCCTAGCTCACCTAAAGCTATCGGTGGAATCTCATTGAAAAATTCCACCGAAAAGTCATCTTGCAGGAAACAAGGTAAATTATATTAAAATAAAGACATGGTAGAAGGATATCATCTGTACATATCTCATTTTTGTAATAAATAATATAAATGACCATGAAAAATTATTCGTAATAATTATTTTTTTTTACAAGAAGTTACATATTTTAAAAAACTATGCATCACTCATGTAAATAAAAATTATAAAGAATAATATTATAGAAGTTATTACATCAGTATATAAATGGTTTGATATAGTTTATTCTAATGAAAAGATGGTCAAAGGTGCTCTTTAGAAGTCATAAGAAATTAAAATTAAAATTAATCGATACATAATAATGGCTCATATAAATATGAATTATGTAGAGTGAGAAATTCCTATTTTAGATATGGTAATAAATTTTCACATAAAAAATCAAATAATCCTAATTAGGATTTAATTTTGTTGAGAAACAATAATCTTTTGTCAAAAACTCCGCGGATATTAAGAAGCTGATGGTTGTGAGAAATCATTCACTCCTTCCCTCCCTTCCCGCTCACTAACTGCGGCAATTCTATCTTTAGTGGTAGAAACATACTCCCACACCCAATGTTTTAGTGACAATAGATCTCCGTCCCTTTAAAATGTGTTGTCTATCAACACGGAGGATAAAGATTGAGATCATCTCGGCCAATCGCATCAACTCCATTAACCACAAGATGAGTGAGAAAAATGAACATTCTGGTGTCTCATCCGAGAAGCAAGCAAGAAAAGATGATAGCATGGGTAGCGGTAGTCGTAACAAGGAACCAAGCCACGACACCATTACTACCCATATGCCCCGTGAGATAAAAGAAGGGGAGACGTATGATAAAAGTAGGAGTGGCTATAGCTTAGGGTTTCCTCCACCGATATCGACAATTGGGAAGGCGGGGAGGCCTAAACTGCAACTCAAGTCATTCAAGGATGATGGGAGGCTTGTGTTTAAAATGGTTAAAGCTCCGAAGCAGCAATTCTTGCAGGCTACAAGGGAGAATGGAAGATTGATGCTCCACTTGGTCGATGACGATGAAACGCAAGAGGGTAGTTCTATAAGTGCAGAGGAGGAGACTAATCTAACTGGAAAAGAAGATAACTAAGAGAGCAACTTCAAATATCATGGAATTTTTTTACTTTTAGGTTATTTCCTCCTGATGATTTAGGCACTCAATAAATATTGATCACTAATAGTGTTTACTATTAATCATGCAACTTTTCCTTCACATCAGTAATGTCATTTCTTTGTCAATATTTGATCATTTAAGAGTATTTACCATTAATCAAACAACTTTGCCTTCACATTAATAATGTCAATTTTTTATCATCTTTATTGAGTATACTATTACGATTAGTGGGGTTTAGCAGCGAGTGAACCTTGCTCAATCATCCATTTTAAGTTAATTGTATTATATCTCAAAATAATACTCTTAAATATATATAAATTTTATTTATGTATATAAATATATATACACTCGAGACCTACATACCTCATTTTTATCTAATGTTCGCCAAAAAGTTCACTGGAGACCCGCCGGAGACTTGCTGGGCAGTTCGCTGGAACCCTCACCAATGAAGTTCTGCAATCAGCAGCAATATTGATACCAATCGAAAGCTCTTTTCATCCAAAATCCAAAAATCATATTTGTCCCAATTGTTAGAGCTCACATGTGCCTAATTTTACTCAAAAAGATAACTTATGCGAAACTCATAAGTTTGGATTTTTAATTCGCCGGCAACCAACGACAGCCAATTTCTCTCAACCCAAGTACCAGTAGATAGCTCTCGTCGAGGAGAAGCCATAGGTACTAAGTTTCTCAAATTATATAGCTCGTATGACCAGCAATTGCAAGAGTAATCTCCAACGATGAAACTTTCACTGCTGCCGCTCATTTCACTTTTCTCCCTCATATCTCTTCCAAGAACTTAAATTGATGGTTCCAATGAGTTTTCCTAGCTCACCTGAAGCTATCGCTGGAATCTCATTGAAAAATTCCACCGAAAAATCATCTTGTAGGAAATGAGGTAAATTATATTAAAATAAAAGCATGGTAGAAGGATATCATCTGTACATATCTCATTTTTGTAATAAATATTATAAATGACCATGAAAAATTATTCATAATAATTAATTTTTTTTACAATAAGTTACATAATTTTAAAAACTATGCATCACTCATATAAATAAAAATTATAAAGAATAATATTATAGAAGTTATTACATCAGTATACAAATGGTTTGATATAGTTTATTCTAATGAAAAGATAGTCAAAGGTGCTCTTTAGAAGTTATAAGAAATTAAAATTAAAATTAATCGATACATAATAATGGCTCATATAAATATGAATTATGTAGAGTGAGAAATTCCTATTTTAGATATGGTAATAAATTTTCACATAAAAAAAATTAAATAATCCTAATTAGGATTTAAATTTGTTGAGAAACAATAATCTTTTGTCAAAAACTCGCTGAATAACATTTGCTAAAATGAACAAATGGATATTAAGAAGATTCTACCCATATGCCCCGTGAGATAAAAGTAGGGGAGACATTGTAAACCCCTATCTTCAAAATTGTATTTTTTTTAGGAATTTTTTTATTATTATTAAATTGGTCCAGTTCAACCGAACCGGCAGGCTAGCCGGTTTCGATGAACCGGCTTGACCCGGTTCAAAGAATGGATGCGAGGGAGACCCGATTCAAAGAATGGATGTGAGCGAGAAGAGCCGAGGGCTCTTCTCCCTCGCGAACTCCTTTTCCTTCGTTCGCGAGCCCTCCTCCTTCGCTCCTTTTCATTTCGCTGCATCGACGCCCTTTCCCTCTTCTCATGCTCGCATCGGCGGCGAGCCTCCATCCCCTTCGCACGCGACATGCGACTTCGCCGTCGCCGACGACCTGACCTCCTTCATACTCGCCGCAAGCTCAAAGGCCGAAGATTTGGAACTCACTCTCGTTCCCTGTCCACCATCGACCCGCCACACCGACGACCTTGGAGCTCTGCCGCGTCCGAACTCCTCTATGCGTGTATCTCCCCCACCTCCTTCTCCTCTCCCTATCATACTCTCCCCTTCTCCATTATTTGGTTTCTTTTTTTTTCTTTACTTTAAGTTGTGTATATAGAATAATAATGATGGAGGTGGAGAGAATCGAATTGAGGTCTGCACTAGGGAAATATTATTAAATTCTAATTTGCTAGATATTATATGATGATGTTGTTTTATGGTGCTTTGCTTTTGAATGTGGATTTGATGGTGTTATTTTGGTGGGGTTATGATGAGTGTTTCATGGTGCTTTGATTGATGAGTTGATGATGTGGTTTGCTGAGTTTTTCATAGCGCTTTGATGACTTGGAATTTGGTGGTTGAGTTTTCATGGTAATGATGAGTTGTTGATACTTATGGTGAGTTTCTCATGATTAGTCGATGAGTTGTTGATGATGGTATTGTTTTGCTGAATTTTCTTGATGGTGTGATGTTGTTATTGGTGATTGGTGGTGGTGTTTTTAATTGTTGTTAATGGTTTTGATTATGGAGAATTTTTGGGTTATGTTGTGTATTGTTGATTCTAATGATTATGTGGTTTTGATTTTTGGATTTAATGGTGGTGATGACGGTGATACTGATTTGGTTATGGATTTAATGGTTGTGATGTTGATTTGATAATTGTTAGTTGATCTTATTCGGTTGATGGTTATGGATGATGCCGTTTGATGAACTTTTATGGTAGTTTGATGATAATATTGTTGTTGTGGTTTGCTGAATTTTTCTTGATGGTTTGCTGATGGTGTGATGTCGCTATTTGCTTCATGGTGTTGATGAGTGGTTGGTGATGTAGATTTGGTTTTGAGGATAATATTGCCGAGAGGTGTTTTGATGATGTTGCCTTGTTGCTTGGTTTGGTGGTATTGGATGTTTGGGTTTGGTTGATGGAGTGATTGAATTAATGGATTGTGGTAATGTCATTAATGGTGGTGAGTTGTTGCTGTTGAATCTTAGTAATAGTGTGGTTTCGATGTTGGTGAGTTTTTATGATGAGTGATGTGGTTTAATTTTGGTCGTGAATTGTGAAGATGGTCTTGATATTGTTGCTGATGGTTTTTGAATTGTATTATCCGTGATGATAGGTTATATATATTGTGATGATTGATGTGAATTTTTGATGATGTTGTTATGATTCGTTATGTGGTAGTGTTGTTGATGGATGGTTTTGAATTATTGATTTAATGGAAATAATGGCTTTGATGGTTTTGAATTATTGATGGTGATTACATGGTATTTTCATACATCGGTTTTGGTGGTTGACGTTGTTTCACACGTTGTTGTTTTTGGATGTGAATTAGGGTGAGTTTTTAATGTGATGGGTTATGGTGAATATAAGAATTTGGTTGATTTATGCTATCGCCCCCACCATCTTCCTTCTTCTCACCTATTGTGACATCCTTCTTATTTTCCTGTCTACTTTCTCTCTTTTCCTCTTGATGCATATAATGTGTTAAGATAGAGAGAGTTAAAGTGAGGTTTGCACTAAGGAAAGTTATTGTTAATTCCATATAGTTGATGATGATATTGGACATGGAGTTGAAAAAAAATTAAATAATGGAGTTGGAATTGTTGTTAACTTGGGCTATGAGTTGACCTATGAAATTAAGAGATTTGAAGTATTGGACTTGAGTAGGAAGTTGGGTCCAATAGTTGAAGTGCATCATTTATTTTGGATTAGATCAAATGAATCACATAAGTTGAGTTATTAGTGATCAAATAATTTCTATCATATTAAATCATGAGGATTTTATTTTAAATAAAATCTTTATTGTTTTAGGGATCTTGCTCCAACTTGAGAGCCGTGTATTATTGATATGTCTGGATTGGTTCTAGAGTTCAGATCCCCACACAGGTGCGTTGGTTCATCGAATGTAGGATTTATTCAAGCTAGGAATTTCTGCCGAGGTTTTCTTAGGAAATATCTCGGGTGCCTCAAATATAATAAAATGAAATGCATGATATGATTATATATACATATGAATAAATGCATGTTATGCTTACTATGATGTTATCTAAATGCATGATGGTATGATTTACCTTGTTTAACATGCATGATCTGCCACATTTACCATGCTACATATTTAATATGTCTACACATCTTGTCCTGCCTGCTATGTTATTTCTCTATGCTATGATAGCACAACTACCATGCATATATAGATAAGAATAATGACATGTTAGAAACTATTAAGAGACATCACTAGAAATTCGATAGGAAGGGGTACTGCTTGCATACCTCTTTTGACCACTGCGTACCGCCGATGGTCAGAATAGTGATGCTCCACCACATACCACTCCCGAGGCTATATGTAGCTTAGATACTGGGAGCTGGTTGGGAAATGGGCCAAATAAACTCCAAGGTTGGAAAGACCAGATAGCGGAGTGGTCCATACCCGGATACTATTATTCGCACGAGTGATGGTTGGACGTCACCGTGATAGTCCTGATATGGCTAGCGGGGACGAACCTTCCAATGATTCAGCAAAAATGTGGTCGAGGTATCTCAAACCCATTGTGCGGATTGACGGTCAACTCGGCTAATATTGATCGCTTTTGAGTTTGGACGGGGATTCTCTCAAGCCTTGGACAGTGGATCCGTAGACCACACGACTATTATCCTAGACGTTCTGCAGATGATCGGATGAGTAGTCCGGATCCTAGGGTTATTATTATAATTTCGGTTAGCCGTGACCGATGATATATTAAGTTGAGGTAACCCTGTCTACGGGCAGTGTGTAGTACTACACAGAATGTCGTTGCCCTTACGGAGACCGGGGAGGAAGTAGGGGTGCGATGTTTCGCTGGGATGGGGTGTAGGGATCGACCAGCGGGACAGTAGAGAGAGATACACGGTCACCCGATCTCTCCGCCAACATCAGTGCAGCGGGCCTAGGTAGAGACATAGAAGGACACCGCACTGATGGGCTTATGGAAAGTCCCCGATGGGGGAATTTCACTAAGCATAGACTGACAGCCCGAGTCTTGAGATTGATAAACATAGTACACCGTGGATGACATTCTGGTGACATTGATGACATAGTTACTAGAGACAACTTAGGTGACATCTAGTGTTACACATTTCGTATATACTCACACTGTTATTTGAATTTACGATATGCCTCACATGTATCATATGAAAATGATAAATAAATAAACCAAGGGCATCCTAGATTAATCCTCCTAGCCTTTGATTTCCTTATTCGGTTTCGAGCCGTAATTTGGCACTAGGCCGCAAGGCTGAGCACACCACTTTTCCCCGTGTGTGCAGGTGCATTAGATATTTGATCGAGACGGTGGCGAGAATGAGTCCTTCGATGAATTCATCTTTATTTATTGATATCATTATCTTAGAATTGTAGTAGGTTTATCGGGACTGTGTTAGAAATGTTGAGTTAGATATTTTGTATATATATTCCGCTGTGTAAATGATGTATCTGGATTGTATGTATCACTTTGATGCCTTGTATGGGTCCGTTGGGCTCATACGGCGGTTGCCACGTGCCCGACAGTAGGGTCGGGGCGTGACAATTAAAGTGGTATCAGAGCCTAGATTTAAAGACCTGACCATTAAAGTGGTATCAGAACCTAGGTTTAAAGACCTGACCATTAAAGTGCTATTAGAGCCTAGGTTTGGAGAACCTAGGAGATTAAGTTAAGTTTGAGGTTTTAAGGATTTAGATAACAGTCTCGATATAATTTAGGATAAAGTGCGAGTCAGAAATATGACATTATATTTCCTTGGTAACAATCCTTTACCCTGCCGTTAATAACTATAGCTATGATAAATTTTTATTAGACTATTAATCGCCTTGATGAGAGATTATAAATCTATAAATCTCCGGACAGTAAATTTGGCTGTGATTTCCACTACGTCGGAGAAGAGATGGATACTTAGATCAATACGCTTAGATCTACGACCAATTTTCAGTTCTAAATGATCAAGTAGAATTATGATACCTTTTTATGTGCATCATGATGATCTCTTATACCAACATAGGTAACGAGCATCACTTTGATCTTAAGAGTATTGATATCAAAACATCTCATGCGATATCTTAATCATATTATTTATATCCCATGACTCATTTGGGATACCGAGTTTGAATGAATCTATCAATATTCGATTTTATCCGCTTTCAAGTTGGTCGCTATCTGAATTTGATGGTGTTTTAAACATCTTTCATTGATTCTATTCTAGACCCTAGAATTAAATTTGTAGTTAGACCCATGTTGGATGATCTCGGTGAGCCATCGCTAATCACGACCCGAATCTAAAGCGTGATCTTGTAAAAATTCAAATTCAGCAAATCTATTAGTTCTCATTGTGAACAAAGTTTATTGGTCTTGATCACTCTCATATGATATCTCTTTATTATTCATCATGGGTATATATCTTATGCAAAGGTATTTTATACAAATCTTTGCAGCGATCAATTCTTAAATCTTGGGACTACTGTGATTATTGTTCCAAAAGGTTTGATTATAATATTTACATTACATTGATCTAACCTGATATTTGATCTAGCCTACATCTAGGCTAATTTTGTTTGAACCAGAATTTTTATCTGAATCACTTTTATTGACTTCCTTCTAGATCTATAAATCTATCTGTTGAGGAATCTATATCAAACTAGCAGAGGATTGTAAATCGATATTTTGACTGGCATTAAATATTATATCTACAATAACTCTTTACACTTGCAACTCCATATGTAGTACTTAGAGCCGTTTGTGTATATTCTATTTGGAGCTCTAATTTTACATACTGAGCTTGCATATATTACCTCACCTTCTTCATTGCACATTCTATAGTTGTCTATATTCCCCTTCTTGAGATGTTCTGGTAGATGCATTATAATTTTGTTGCTTACATCATTTCTATAACTCAGCTTGCTACTTCCTTTGCTTTATATTTCTCAACTTATGTTATCAGTGTGGACAGAAGGGGCACATTCGATCCAACTGTCCGTAGCGGACTCAGATGGGCGGATCTCAGTAGTCGGCCATCCATCCGGCATCTGCGGGTCGTGGTCGCCTGCCCGCACCGATCCCACCTACTACACCTATGACGGGATCGACCAGAGGACCTGCCACTAGATCTAGCCATCACTCCGAGAGACCGTCCCCGCGCATTGAAGCGCGGCTTTATGCGTTAGATGATATGGATATGCAAGACGACCCTGACATGGTTATTGATGATGAGGATTTAGCGATCGATGATCCAGATAGGGTTACTAATGACCCAGAACCATTTGTTGATGACCCATCACACCGAGATCTACCTTGAGCTAGTTGTTTGCTCGGGTTGTAGAGTTTTTGGTTGCTCTAGATGTTGAGCTTTTGAATGACTGTAGACCCTCTGGGAATACTTAAGCAGTTAGTTGAATTTCTTATGATTTAAGATTTTATTTTGTCGATGTGGCTAAATTTGTGGAAAATAGTACTTAAATTGAGGATCTTGATTGTTAGGGTATTAACCATGTAGTAGTTGCTACCAACTCTATATATCTTTTGCTGTAGCATGTGGTGGATTATAGAATCATAGCTTAAGGGAAGATTTGAGAGATCGATATGTATTCCCCTTATAAAGAGATTGATAAAGTGCAAGGGAAATAACCGTTAAGTGTATCGGAAGAAGCACGTGGCTTGCACTCATGGATGATGTAGTGTGTAAGCGATTATTGGTTATTTTTGGAGGACCAAAAAATTTTAAGGGGGGGAGTACTTGTAAACCCCCACCATGAAAAAAAAAATAATAATAATTTGTTAGACCGGCTGGTTCGGTTAGACCGGCCTAGTCGACCAGTCCACCCAAACCGACCCACACGACCGGTTCGGTGGAAGCGACCCCGTCAAGTCGAGACGCGAAGAGGGCGAAGGAGCTCGCCCTAATCGCGCGGCGTCTCCTTCGTCTCTTCACCCCCTTCGCAGCAGCGGTGACCGACGAGGGCATCGCCGGCGAGCTGCTGCTGCTCCGACCCAGTCCCGTCGCCACCGTCGAGAGGAGGACCGCCGAAGAGAGCTTAGCAGCGGCCCCATTCCCACTCGCCCCTACCTCGTTCTTAGTTTTCCACCGCTGCACACGGTCAAGTCGCCGCCGCGACTTCGCCTCAATCGACCGTCGCCGCCCATCAATGCCGCCTCGCTCCGTCTCCACGAAGGCGGAACAGCCGACAGTCCACCTTGGATCTGCTGTTGACGCCGGCGACCACCCTTCACTCGGGGCGGAACGCGTGAGAGGTAGCGATGGCGGAATCGTCCAATCCGCCCCTTTCCGCTACCCGAACCCTTCCCATTGTTGTTCGCGAGCCCACATGTGAGTGATCGCCGCTATCGTCCCCTCTCCCATCCTTTGTTTCCGCTGGTGAGGTGGCTGCCGTCCGCGAGTGGTTCGGCGACCTCCGAGAGCTCCGAGGGTTTGATTCCTTACGGTCGGATCGTTTGCAGCGTGCTTCCAGCCATCTCACGCACGAGGACGCCGGGGGTCGTCGGCCGGAGTTGCGTTCGAGCGTAGGCAGCAGAAGGGCCGGCGAGGGCATCAGCGGAGGAATCGGTGAAGGGCGATCGGCAACGGGCGCGGCGAAAGGTCCCGATTTCACCCTTTCCCTTAATCATTCTTAGCGAATAACTAAGCATGATTAGCTATAATTAAGTAGGATTAGTATAAATTAAGTTAAGATATGCTTAGATTTATTTAATCTTGCTTAGCGTTAAATAAATCAGGTTTAGTTAAGTTAACTATGAGTTAGAGTTAATTTAATTAAACCGGTTGGGTTGAACCAAGTTAGGGTTAAATCGGTTGGGTTTGAGTTAGGTTTGGGTTCAGATCGAGTTGGGTTGGGTGAGCCGAATCGACTAGTTGAAACTGGTTCGAGCTCGAGTCAAACTAGATTGAATTGGGTTAGGTGAACCGGATCTGAGCTGAACCGAACCGAACCGAACCGAATCGAACCGAACCGAATCGAACCGAACCAAACCGAACCGAACCAAACCGGATGAACAGTAACCGGCGCCTTTGACCGAGTCAACAGCTGACCCTGTCAGCGTTGACCGGGCCCACCTTTGACCCAGTCAACGTTGACCGGGCCCACTGCTGACCCGGTCAGCATTGACCGAGTCAACAACTGACCTCGTCAGCGTTGACCGGTCAATCGTTGACCGTTTAGAAAAAATAAAAATAATAATAATATAATATGAAAATATTAAAATAATATTAAAATAATAAAAAAATCATAAAAATAGTAAAAAAAAATTGGGTTCTACTTGGGCCCTTGGGTGACTTAGGCTAAGTTATGGGTGAGTTTAATGAGTAGAAATTGAATAAAAATTCATTTAATTTAATAGATAAAAATTTGAAATATGATAAATTAAGAATGATTAGGTTGGATTAATCCTAAACTGGTATAGGATTAATTTAACGTAAGAATTATTTTAATTAATGGATTATAGATTTTTAATTTAATTTATTTATCCTAGGGGAAAATAAATTAAATCTATTTTAAATAATTGTGTTAAATAGGATTATTGTGGGTACGCGATCTAAGTAGCTCGGCGGGTGATTATCTCCGCATGACTTGGTTCAGAGGAGCAGATCGCTAACCCAGGTGCGTTGGTTCTCCGATGGTAGGATTTATTCAAGCTAGGGAATTCCCGCTGGGGTTTTCTTAGGAACAATTCTTGGATGTCTTAAATATAATAAAACATAATGCTTGATAAGATTTGACTTGTATGCATGTTAGTGTAGTTTATTTTATCTAACATGTTCTAAATTCATGTCCTACATGTTGTATTATTTTTCTTTGTTACGTGTTAAATAACTACCATGCGGACATAGATAGTGGATAATGACATGTTAGAACCTTTGGCGACGTCACCGCCACTTAGACAGATAAAGGGGCATTTTCCATATGCCCCGGTTGACCACCGCGCACCGATGGTGGTCAAACGGTGACGTCCCGTTAGGCGCCACTCCCGAGGTTGATGCATAGTTGGGATACTGAGAGCACCACTCCCGACGTTATGCATGGCTTATGTACTGGGAGCTGGTAAGGTAAGGGACTGTACAAACTCAATGGTCGGGTTAGACTGGAAATATGGAGCAAGCCCTTACCCGAAATTCACCCGCACGAGTGTCGTTTAGGCGAGCTCGTGATAGTCCTGAGATGGTTAGCAAGGATGAGCCCTACCATGGACGTGGCACCGATGGAGTCGAGGTTGCCACAGCCCATCGTGCGGATGTGCGCTAATCTCGATAGACGTCGACTGCTATTGGACTGGAAAGGTGATTCCACCTGCGACGCCTTGGACAGTGGATCCATGGACCGCACGGCTATCACCCTTGACGTCTGCAGACGATCGGATGAGTAGTCCGGATCCTAGGGTGGTTATTCCGGCTAGCCGTGGCCGATGACATTGTTATATGGCGACCTTGTCTACGGACATCTTGTAGTACTACATGGATGTCATGGCCCCTACGGAATCCAGGGAGGATGTAAGGGTACGACGGTTTCGCTAGGGGAGGCATGGTCGACGACTAGTGAAATAATGGAGAAGGATACTGGGTCACCCGTCCTCTCCGCCAACATCAGTGCAGCGGGCATAGGTAGAGACAGAGACAGAAATGCACTGATGGGCTTATTGATACCCCCGGCCCGGGTAGTCACTAAGCGTAGGCTGGCAGCCCGAGATATGAAACTTTAAAGTCTCACCGTGATATAGGTGACAGATGGTTGACATTGACTGTGAGATTTGTATTTTGTATTAAGGTTAAATTTGTAAAAATTTCAATAAGAAGGACTTATTTGTAAAATTTTGTAAATTTTTGTAGTATGAAATTTTGACATGAAAATTATATCATCAGATAGTATTTTTGATAAGGAATCCAACAGTGCCGACGGATCGTAATTTAGACGTCGTTTGAATGATCAAATCGTTGAATCAAGGATGAACGGCTAGGATTAAATGTGAATTAAAGATTTTAATAATTTTATAAATATCAATTTCTTACCACCGACGACGCGCACGAGTTTTCTTCCTCTCTCTCCTCTTTCTTTCGCACAGTAACAATGGTGAAATAGAGTTGTTACTTTGTGTTGACATTTGGAGGACTTATCGATCGTATTTTTCGACGAGATTTCAGACACAGCTTCAGGAGAGTGAGGATAACACATTAGAGGTAAAAATTTACAGTTTTGGTTGAGATTTGAGGAGAAAACGAAGAGAGAGGTGGCGGCGGCGAAAGTTCATCGCCGGAGCAAGCTCCGGCGATTGCCGGCCATTCCGGCCACGGAACTTTGCAAACTTGGTACCTATGGCTTCTCCTCGACGAGAGCTTTCCATTGGTACCGGAGTTGAGAGCTGTTGGCCGCCGGTCGGCCGCCGGTGAGCTAAAAATCCTAACTTAGGGTTTCCGCCCAAATTGGATTAATTCGTGAAATTGATCTCGTATAAGCTATAATAATTGGGGAAAATATGATTTTTGGAATCCTTGTGATGAGAGCTTTCGAATGGTACCAATATTGGTACTATTCGGAGAACTTCACCGGTGAGGGTTCCGGCGAACTTTCCGGCGAGTTTCCGGCGACCTCCGACGAACTTTCCGGCGAACTTGAGATACAAATTAGGGTGATTCTAGAGACTATTTTAAGCATGTTGGTGAAGACGGATTTGTAAAATTGTTACCGAATTGAGAGATTTAATTCGTTGAAATATTCACAGGAAATTCGGTAAGCAAGCACGAGGATACGAACGTTCGCGATACGAACTAGAACGTGCTTATCACGATAGAATCAGGTAAGTGTTTATTCTCTGAGCAGAATAGACGGGATAGTTCTCAATGTTTAGTCCAGGAGAACTATAGTCCCTTTGATTATTTATATTTAATATCATTTGGCTCTCCTGCTAATTAGTATTATCCTGATTATGATCATAAATGAGTTGTAAATAATCTTTGATATCCATGTCGATACTCTTGCTACTTTATTCATTTTAAGCATTATATTATGCTTCTATTGACTTCTGATCTAGCATATGCATTTGTTTAATTATTCGTGATACTATTTCACTTGAAAATGCGTATGACTAGCATGATATTATACTGGATAGTGCTATAGGCACTCTTCACTGCAGTGATAGGTTATTACACTATTAGCACTCCCATGGGCCACTTATGAGGAGGGGCGTGGGACGATAGTGCTCGAGGTCAGGATGGGAGATTGGGATACTCCTGACTGGTTTTTACTCTGGATTAGCTATGGATACCAGGTAGTGAAATCCAGTGGGCAACCCAAGGGGAAGGGGGCTTTGTTTATTTATTCTTGCACTTCTGCTTTGATCTGGGTACCTTATGATATTTGATTCCTCCTCCTGAGGTAACAGTTGTTGGCCACAACTGTATTTTGATTATGCCAGCCCCAGATATAGTCTCGTGTGATTCTTGATTACTCATTTTGATTGACTATTGCACACGAATAGTCATATGATTCTATTCTTGAGACTTTGTTATTTTATGTTCTCGGTTTTACATTGTTTTCTATCCAACTCATTGAGTACGGCGTTACTCACCCCATAGGGGAACTCATTTTTATTTTTCAGGATTTAGCAGGAGAGAGACTGATAGATATCGCAGTGTATAGTCAGACACCTGATTTCTTTTGAAAGGTAGGACAGTTCTACCTTTGTTTTGTGTGTATAGAGATCCACTGGCTAGGTACTTTGTATAACCTTGGGCATGTATCCTTTTTGATTGTAAATTACTTGTATATAAGTGTGTGTCACTGTAGTAAAGATTTGGTTTTAATAATATATGCTTTTAGAGTTATATTGATCTGTCATCTAGGTTCTCTCCTTCCATAAATAGAGGGGATATACATCAGGTACGCTTAGTGGGTTCCTATATAGTTTCGGGAGTAAACGGGGCTATGTATGGAGTTCACTGCGGTCTGCCACGTGCCCTAAGGGAAGGTATAGGGCGTGACAGATTTTAGTGGTATCAGAGCAGGTTCATACTAGAGCATGTATATCCTGACAAGATCATTTGAGAACTTGGGTATATTAAGATACCATTTACATAGATTTTTTTTAGAAATAATTTATTTTTGAATATAATGAATCCAGTGGATCTCAATTAAGGATCAGTCTAGTGGCCCTAGGATATATGTCGTATACGTAACATTGATCGTAATATTCGTGCAGGATATTCAGAATGCAGCCAGAGCATAGTCATTCAGGTGATGAGGCATCACATGGACAAGGGGGTTCCTCTGCCTCCCATGCAGTACCAGTAGAGGGTGGCCAGGCTGCACCACCTATTGCAGGAGGAGTCACTCTGACGGATGAGTAGTTTCAAACACTCCTTAGAGCGATTCAAACTCAGACTGCATCGGTACTAGCTCCCGTTCCACCAGTGCAGGCACCCGTTGTTGCTCCTCAGACTGATTTACTAAAGCAGATCAAGACAGCTCGACAATTAGGCTGTTACAGTTTTGAGGGATCTAGAGACCCAGAAATAGCTCACAAATGGTTATAGAAAGTTTCAAAGACTGCTAGAGACATGAGATTGACAGACGCAGACACTATCAGACTAGTAGCTCAGCTATTAGAGGGTGATGCACAGGTTTGGTGGGAGTCCCTTAGCGCTAGTGGAGCTTTACCTACTACTTGGGAAAGATTTATAGATATCTTCAACAGGGAATACTACACTAGCTTTTATAAGGATCAGAAGAGAGAAGAATTCTTTGCACTACGATAGGATCATAAGTGAGTATTGAAGTTTGACACTGAGCTACGAGCTTTATCGGTATTTATCCCAGAGTATGCTCGAGATACTGAGTATATGCGTAGCAGGTTTAGAAAGGGACTGAATACAGAGATTAGAAAGTTGTTGGTTACTTCTACCACTGTCAGTTATCATGAGTTAGTGCAGATGGCAGTGGAGATTGAGTAGTTATCCCCAGCACCTTCTAAGGGTAAGGAAATTTTCTCAGGAAAGAGAAAGTCAGGATTTTTCAGTCCTACATTCCAGAGGAAGAGTACGATAGTTAAGGGATCGCAAAGAATGGGGAAATCATCTAGTAGTGCTCCTAGATCACAGGCTTACCCTCGAGCTTTACCCATTCCAGATTCTGAGTCTTAAGTTCGACCTATGACTAGAAATACTTGCAGAAATTGTGGTAAGAATCATTCTGGAATCTGCAGAGCTCCCCTGAGATGTTTCTATTGTCATCAGCCAGGGCATTATCATAGTAACTGCCCAAGACTACAATAAAGAGGTGACAGTAGAAGCAGTGGGATGCCCAGACCAGTACCAAGTGGTAGGGGATCGACCACTCAGGACAGACAACCATCTGGGGCAATGAGAAGCTATAAAGCAGATCAAGGAAGTAGTGTTAGAGGGACACAAGGTGGTTCTGGGATTCCACCGTGAGAGCCGACCAGGATCTTTGCCAGTTCAGATAAGGAGGCTGAGGCCAATGCAGACCTGATCATAGGTACTTTACAGATTTTTCAGCATACTGCTAGAGTACTTTTTGATAGTGGTTCTCATAGATCTTATATTAATCCTGAGTTTGCAAAGTTTAGTGATAAACCCTTAGTTCCTTTGAAACCTGAACTTATTGTATGCACACCTATAGGAGAACAACTTCTTAGAGATACAGTTTATAAGGACTGTGAGATTATGTTGGGAGATATCATATTACTAGCAGACCTAATCCCATTAGATATGTCTGATCTTGACTTGATACTGGGGATTGATTGGTTAGCCCGACATAAAGCCACAGTCAACTGTTTTACCAAGGAAGTGATATTCTCTATAGAAGGAATACCTGAGTTACATTTTACTGGAAATCGTCGAATTTTACCCACTTGTGTGATTTCAGCGCTACAAGCTTGGAAATTAATAAGAAAAGGGTGTGTAGCATATTTATCTCATATAATAAACACATCCACCTCAAGAACCAAGTTAGAAGAGATACCGGTGGTATGTGAATTCCCTAATGTATTTCCTGAAGAATTACGAGGTGTACCACCTGATAGGGAAGTGAATTTCTTTATTGAATTACAACCAGGCACTCACCCTATCATTATCCAACCATATAGAATGGCACCTGCAGGACTTAGTGAATTGAAAGTACAATTACAAGAATTGCTTGATAAAGGATTCATTAGACCGAGTACCTCACCCTGGGGAGCACCGGTATTATTTGTAAAGAAGAAAGATGGTACCTTAAGATTATGTATTGATTATAGACAATTAAATAAGGTGACCATCAAGAATAAATACCCTTTGCTGAGAATTGATGATCTTTTTGATCAACTACAAGGAACTAAGGTATTTTCAAAAATTGATTTGAGATCAGGATATCATCAATTGAGGATTAGGGAGTCAGATATCTCTAAGACTGCCTTCAGGACCAGATATGGACATTATGAGTTTGTGGTAATGCCTTTTGGTTTGACAAATGCCCCAGCTGCATTCATGGACTTAATGAATAGAGTGTTCCATCCATATCTGGACAAGTTTGTTATTGTATTCATAGATGATATTCTGATATACTCTTCTGGAGATAAGAAACATGCTGAACATTTGAGAATAGTATTACAGACACTGCGAAAAGAAACTATATGCAAAGTTCTCCAAATGCGAATTTTGGCTAAAAGAAGTGAAATTCTTAGGACACACCATATCACAAAAAGGTATCATGGTTGATTCAAATAAAGTTGAAGCAGTTTTGAAATGTGAACAACCCAAGAATGTTACGGAGATTCGCAGTTTCTTAGGTCTAGCTGGATATTATATAAGATTCATTGAAGGATTTTTTAAGATAGCTGGACCACTCACTCGATTGACCAGAAAAGAAGTGAAATTTGAATGGGATCAGGAATGTGAAAAGAGTTTTCAGAAACTCAAAGATTGTCTTACTTCTGCTCCAGTTCTAACATTACCAAAGCCTAATAAAGATTACCAAAGCTCCAGTTCCTCCCCCTGAGGTAACAGTTGTTGGCCACAACTGTATTTTGATTATGCCAGCCCCAGATATAGTCTCGTGTGATTCTTGATTACTCATTTTGATTGACTATTGCACACGAATAGTCATATGATTCTATTCTTGAGACTTTGTTATTTTATGTTCTCGGTTTTACATTATTTTCTATCCAACTCACTGAGTATGGCGTTACTCACCCCGTAGGGGAACTCATTTTTATTTTTCAGGATTCCAGCAGGAGAGAGACTGATAGATATCGCAGTGTATAGTCAGACACCTGATTTCTTTTGAAAGGTAGGACAGTTTTACCTTTATTTTGTGTGTATAGAGATCCACTGGCTAGGTACTTTGTATAACCTTGGGTATGTATCCATTTTGATTGTAAATTACTTGTATATAAGTGTGTGCCACTGTAGTAAAGATTTGGTTTTAATAATATATGCTTTTAGAGTTATATTGATCTGTCATCTAGGTTCTCTCCTTCCATAAATAGAGGGGATATACATCAGGTACGCTTAGTGGGTTCCCATATAGTTTCGGGAGTAAACGGGGCTATGTGTGGAGTTCACTGCCGTCTGCCACGTGCCCTAGGGTAAGGTACGAGGCGTGACATTGACACTAGACTGGACTTAGGTGATATCTAGTGGATTTACACATTTATTTATTTATTTATGCTGTCTATCTTAATATGAATTGTTTAAAATATATGGCATGAAAGATGATGATTAATTACCAAAGACATCCTAGAATACTCCTCCTAGCCTTTGATTTCTTTATTCGGTAGATCCGTAATTTCGCACTAGGCCGTAAGGCTGAGCACACCGCGTTCAATGTGTGTGCAGGTGCCGACGCACTAGACGAGATCGTTGACGGAGGGTTCATCGCGGAAGGTATACGCTCGCGGTTACTAGTTTTCGTAGGCCGGTCTTAGATTTATATTAGGGCATATCGGGACTGTATTTAAGATGTTATTTGGAAATGTGGGTGTATGTATTTTATTATTTATATTTATGCCTTGTATGGGCCGGTTGGGCTCATATGACTGTTGCCACGTGTTGTCCTGCGGGTCGGGGCGTGACAGTTTGACTTCAAATCAAATGATTGTATTTGTGGCGCAATGGTTGCACATCTGACTCCAGATCAGAAGGTTGTGTGTTCGATACATGTTAGGTTCAATTCTCATTTTAAATTATTTTGGTGTTCTACATTCACGGTTCAATTCTCATTTTAAATTATTTTAGGTTCAATTATTATTTTGATTTATTTTGTTATTCTACGTTTTTCAAATCCTTTATTACACTGAATAATAAAATGATGGGATCTGTGGCGGAATGGTAACACATCTGACTCCAGATTAGAAGGTTGTTTGTTCGATTCACGTCAGGTTCAATTCTTATTTTGATTTATTTTGGTGTTCCACATTCACGTGAGGTTCAATTCTCATTTTTAAGTTATTTCACGTTCAATTCTTATTTTGATTTATTTTGGTATTCTACGTTTTGCAACTTTTATATTACACTAAATGAAAAAATGATGGAATTTGTGGTGCAATGGTAGCGCGTTTGACTCTAGATCAGAAGGTTGCATGTTCGATTCATGTTAAGTTCAATTTTCATTTTGAATTATTTTTGTGTTCTACATTCACGTCAGGTTTTATTCTCATTTTAAATTATTTCTGGTTCAATTCTTATTTTATTATTCTATGTTTTTCAACTTTTATTTTACATTAAATGAAAAAATGATGGGATCTATGGTGCAATGGTAGCGTGTTTGACTCCAGATCAAAAGGTTGCATGTTCGATTCATGTCATGTTCAATTCTCATTTTCAATTATTTTATGTTTTGCATTCCCGTCAGGTTGAATTCTCATTTTAAATTATTTCAGGTTCAATTCTCATTTTAAATTATTTCAAGTTCAATTCTTAATTTGATTTATTTTGGTATTCTAAGTTTTTTCAATTTTATATTACACTAAATAAAATAATGATCTGATCTATAGTGCAATGCTAGTGCATCTGACTCCAGATCAAAAGGTTGCGTGTTCGATTCACGTCAATTTCAATTTTAATTTTGAATTATTTAGGTGTTCTACATTCACATCAGGTTCAATTCTAATTTTAAATTATTTCAAGTTCAATTCATATTTTGATTTATTTTGTTATTCTACTTTTTTCAAATTTTATAATACACTAAATAAAAAAATGATGGGATTTGTGGCGCAATGGTAGCGCGTCTGACTCCAGATCAGAAGGTTGCGTGTTCAATTCACGTCAGGTCCAATTTTCATTTTGAATTATTTGTAGAATCGTTCAATTCTCATTTTGACTTATTTTGTTATTATACTTTATCAAATATATATTACACTAAATAAAAAAATGATGTTTGGATATGTAGCTCAAATGATGAAGTATTCACTTAGCATGTGAGAGGCATAAAGATCGATACTCTGTATTTTTAAAGTATTTTGAACTTTGTTTTTTCATTTCAATACTCGCTTAGCAAGGTAGAGGCACGAGGGTCTCAGAGTAAGACAAATTATGTTTAGGGTGTAGCTCAAACGATAGAGAGGTCGCTAATTATACGGGAAGCAAAAGGATCGATACCATTTGATAAAGAGCTACGAGGATTGTTTACTATTATCACCAATGTGTGGAGAATAAGATAGTTGATGTTTGAGTATGTAGCTTAGATGATAAACCTCTCATTTGTATTCTTATTTCAAAAATCTTCTTTTGATAAGATTCTAATTATAAATGTTTATGATATTTGGAGTCTCAGAATAACTATTTTGATATTAGGAGGTATAGCTCAAATGTTAGAGTGCTTACTTAGCATATGAGAGTAATGGCGATCCCCTATATATCCATTATTAGTTAAACTTTTTTTCATTTTAGTATATAATTAATATTTTTGGACATCTCTTGGATGGTAGAAGAGTGCTTAAATTTATATGGGAGGTACAGGGATTAGTAACATTTATTTCTATTATGAGTAAAATTTTAAATTTTTATTTCATTGATACTACTAAAGTTGCAGAATAACAAAGATTAATCTTTAGGGATGTAGCTTAGATGGTAGAATACTGGGTTCACATGCATTAGGCACGGGGATCAATTTTTCGCATCTCTAACATGTGTTATGGTAAAGTGCTTCCATTATATATGGGAGGAATGTTGATTGATATATCTTATTTCTAATATGTGTTATTTATATTTTTATTTGAGTAATTTTTTTTAATAAGACTGAATGCTATAAGATATTTAGGTGATGTTCTTTTAATGAGCTATATAGATATCTTGAACTAACTGGTTTAGTGATGTATCTCAAATAGTAGAGTGCTCGCTTAGCATGCGAGATGCATGGGAATTGATACCCTCCATCTTCAAAGCATTTTGAACTTTGCCTTTTCATTTTAGTACTCGCTTAGCATGCGAGAATAGTTTTCGCTTGTTTCACATCGCATACGAGGGGTATGGGGATAGATACCGTACATCTCCGAACTAAATTTAAACTTTGTAATTCTATTTACATCTCTAATATAAGTTAGGCTTTGAATTTCATTTTTAGTAATGCTCTTTTAATATGAATTTGATAAAAATTAGGACAGTTAAGTTTTAGGGATATTGCTCGGATGATACATTAACACTCTTTTAATAAGATTTTGATAAGAATATTAGGGATTTAGCTTAGCTAGGACAATATTGCTCTTTTAATTTGACTTTAAAATAAATTTTAGGGTTGTAGCTTAGATGGTAAAGTGCTTGCATAGCATACGAGCTATATGGCCATCTCGGACTAAGTTAATTGATATTTATAGATGTAGCTTAGATGGAAGAGCGCTCGCTTAGCATGTGAGAGGCACGGGTATCAATACCCCGCATATCTAAAGTATTTTGTCAGTCTCATTCTATAAATTTTGCTTGTTTGATAGCATCAATAGTAATGTCAACTCACCTTCTAGGAAGGGTATTTGAGCATCACTACAATACCATGTGCTACAAGTTATAAAGAAGCAAATATAATAAAAATGAATATCTCAAAGAGAACCAGTATTCTAAGCTAAGCATAAAACAGCAAACTCTCTTATTTTTTCTTTATCCAGCCTAGTAAAAATTACTGTCTTGATATGTCGAAGAAGGACCACTTCATCTCTTACTTGTTGCTTAAATAATCTCCAGTTTCTCTCTTTCCAAATGTGATATACAAACTCTGCTATCACCACCTGCATAAGCTGTCCTTGCAATGTTCTCCTTTTAGCTATTCTAGCAGCAATATTAATTGTGGTTTCCCATGTAGTTTGTTTTAAAACTTCTTCATTCCATTTCAATAAATCACTCCATATAGTCTTGCTATATTTACATTCATTCAGCAAATGTTCTAAGGTTTCTATTGCAGTTAGAGATAGCTGACATTCTCCTTTTATTTGCATGCCCTACTTGAGTAGTTTATCTGCAATCATTAATTTTTCATGCAAAGCAAGCCATAGAATGAAGGTAGCTCTAGGTCTAGCTGTAGAATCACATATCAAACTTGTCCAATTTTTCTTTGGCAATGTACCCACCAATATATTGTAAATTACACTGATTGTGGTTTTTCTAGTTAGTATTATTGCCAGTCGGGGATGGTATTGTAATACCTCTCTACTCATCATCACTTTCTTTAACATCCAGCTTGTTTGTTTGGGTAGAGTCATAGTATGAATATTTTTATTTTTTATATAATAAGTGTGTACCCATTTGATCCATAATTTATCTTTCTTCATCTGCATATCCCAAAAGAGCTTGAAGATGGCTGCCTTATTCCATAAGTCTAGTCTTAGTAAGTTAAGTCTTCCGGCTGACTTTGGTGTGCAAACTTTATTCTAAACTACCAAGGTCTTCATACTAGTCTCAACTGATCTTGTCCATAAGAATGTCCTGCAAACTGCATCAATCATTTTGATTATTTTTTTGGGCAATATGAATAATTGTGACCGATAGTTTTGCACTCCAAATAATACTGACTTTATAAGTTGAACTCTTCCTGCATATGTTAGCAACTTGGCAGTCCAACTTTTAAGTCTAACCATCATTTTGTCAAGCAGTACTTTACATTCTGAATTTTTAGTTTCTTAGGAGCCAAAGGTACTCCTAGGTACTTGAATGGTTAAGAGCTCTCTCTATAGCTAAGTATATGTAATATTCTGTCTTTTGTTTCAGCAGGTACTCCTCCAAAGTAAATACTATTCTTAAGTGCATTAGCTTTCAAACCTGATGCCTTTGAGAATTTAAGAAATGCCTCATGTAGGAGCTTGATAGATTTCTCATCTCCTCTAGAAAACATAAGTAAATCATCTGCAAAACAAAGGTGAGTAATAGATAATTTTGCACATTTGGGATGATATTTAAGGTTTTTCTTATTTCCTAGCTCCCTCATACATCTACTCAAGTATTCCATCACAAGGACAAAGATATAAGGTGATAGAGGGTCACCTTATCTTAATCCTCTTTTTACTTGAAAAGGTACCATTTTCTTACCATTTATTAGAAAGGTATAATGTACTGATTTGATGCAAGCCATCACCCATTGAATGAATCTAGGATAAATCCCAATTCTATGAGCATTTATTCCACACATATCCATTCTACTGAATCATAAACCTTTTGTAGATCTACCTTGATCATGCATCTAGGGGATATTGTTTTCCTAGTATATCCTTTAATGAGTTCATGACTTAATATGATATTATCTGCAATCACTCTTCTTGGTACAAAGGCTGATTGAGCTTCACTAACTAGTTCACCAATCACTCCTTTAAGTCTATTCACCAAGATCTTAGCAATAATCTTGTATAAAATTACACAACAAGCAATTGGTCTTAGGTCCTTAACAGTTTCTGGATTTGGTACCTTGGGTATGAGTGTAACTAGAGTAGAGTTTATAGCTTTCAACATTTTTCCTGTCATGAAGAACTCTTGTATTGCTACACATATATCATGTTTTAGTACAGGCCATGTTTTTTTTAAAAATAATGCACCAAATCCATCAATTCCCGGAGCCTTATCATCATTTATGTCAAATAAAGCCTGATTGATCTCTGCTTCTGAGACAGCTGCACATAGACTTGAGAAATGATGGTGCTGAACTAGTCTACCAAGTCTAACTGTCATTTTATCCACCATAGGAAGTTCATATTCTGCATTGCCCATTAAACCTTTATAAAAGTCAACTATTTCTGCACTGATCTTATCATGAGTAGTTAATCTCTCCCCATCTCTACTATATAGGATATTAAGAGTTTTGACATCATTCCTTGCTTTTGCATAGACAAAAAAGAATTTAGAGTTTGAATCACCTAAAGTAATCAAATAAGCTCTAGACTTTTGCCTCAATATACTTTCCTCTACTCTATCCCATTTCTCTAATTCCATTAAGGTATATTTCTCTTGCACATGCAAATTAGCTAGTAAAGGAGTGTCTTGCAATTATCTTTGGATACTTTCCAAATTATTTCTAGCTTTGTCTGCCTTAAGTTTTGCTTGACTGAAATTTTTCTTGAATAATTCTTTCATTGCACCTTTCATGAGTTTAAGTCTTTGTCATACTTTGTACATCTCAAAGCCCTCAATTTCTGTACTCTAAATAGCTGCAACAGTAGGGAGAAATTCAATGTGATTAGCTATTATATTCAAAAATCTGAAATTTGGTATGCCTCTATTAGTAGTAGTACCAACATCAAGTTTTAATGGAGAATGATATGAGATTATTACTTCTCCTATCTCTACCACCACTGCTCCATTATTTTCCATCCAATCTTTATTCCCAAATACTCTATCTATCTTACTCTATATTCCCATCACTCCCTTCTTGTTTGTTGCTCCATGTGTAATATCCTCCAATAGTTGTTAGCTCGGCAAGCTGGAGGTTCTCTATAGTAGCATTAAAGTCTCTTGTTTCATGTTCAATGATAGTAATAATAATATTTTAATAAAATAATAAAAGTAAAATAAAATAGCAAAGAGAATAATAAATAAATAATAATATTTATCATATGGAATTAGTAAAAAAATAAATAAATATATTTAAATAAATAAATAGAAAATATAAATTAAATAAAAAAAGAAAAAGAAAAAAACTAAAACTGTCCCTTCACGTGCTTCGCACGTGCAGCGAGTCAGGGCTAGTCGACCTGGCCGAGTCGGTCGACAGGTCACCAACTCGTCGACAGGGTATTAAACCCTCGCCGAAGTAGAGGGCGCGACGATAGTGGTCTGAGGGTTACGGTGCAGCGGTTTCCACGCACCACCGGCGGTCGTTGTCTTCGATAGAGGAGGAAGCTGGCGAGCTGGGGCCTCATCTACGAATACGGCTAAGCGTTATAGCAGCCCAGCGAGCCACGGTTGTGTGGGAGGCAGTGAGCGGACGGAGAACAGAGGAGTCACCCTGTTCCCACTGTGAACGCCGGCGAGGGGCTCGGCGAGCTCTTTCTCCCACCGTGGCGAGCTCTCCGGGGTCGACTCGCCTCTCTTGGTGTTGGTTTTGAGTGGAGGCCACAGCGAGGAAGCATGAGGTCGATGGAGAAGAGGAAGGGGACGACAGAGCACAAGACGTCTCTGTCCCGTTCAAATTCACTAACGCAAGGGCGCGGCAAACACTCTTCCTTCCACGGTGAGTTCTCTGGAAGCGAGTAGGCTCAGGTGGAGACAATATTGAGCAGCAACCGCGGCACGCGGGCACAGCTGGGAGCAACATCTATCGGGCAGCCGAGGAAGAGAGATGCTAGCGACTGTGGGAGGTGTTTCGAGCCCCACCGATGGGCGATTAGGTGGCCGAAGGGCTGAGGAATACCTAGAGGAGGTAGGCACGTGTTTCCGGCGAGGTTGCAGCGGCGATAGATGGGGTGAGGGCAGACACGGCGGCAGGTGCTTGGCGGAATTCGAGCCGAGGGCGAGCAGGGAAGAAGATCGAAGCACGTGCGGCAATTCAGCTTGCTGCGGGTCAAGCCGGTATGACCCGGTTCGGGCCGGTTCGGCTGCGGGTTGGCTAGTTTTCGCAGTTTTAAGACCGGTTCGAGTCGGTTCAACATTGCTAGAGCTTTATTGGTAAGTTTTGAATCTTAAGAAATTTATTTAGAATTTTTAACATATTTTAGGAGCGGTTTTCAAATTATTTTAGGATGGGTTCAGGGTTTTGAGTGCGTTAAAAAAGTCAGAAAAATCTAAAATATATTATGATGCTATGTTATGATTAAACATATTTTCTATGATTTAATTAGAAATTTTAAAGATTATTATAATTCAATTTTTGATTTAATTGAGATAATTTGGGTTAATTTAGGGTTTAAATGAATTAATTGTATGTTATATACATGAAGTAATATTTTGTTAGGTGTTATAACATCTAAGTTGCATTAATTGGAATTAAAATAATTTATTTGTAATTATTACCCAATTAATAAATTTAGGATATTATAAATTAAGGAAATTAGATTAATTAGATTTTTATAGATTAATGAGATTGAATAATTTAGAATTTTATCAATTTATAATGTGATAAAATTTAGGAAATTAATTTATTTATATTTTCTAATTAATGTAATTGGATAAATTGGGATTTTGTGAATTTAATTAATGTAATTAAATTTTTACAAAATTATTAAAAAAAATTTAGGATTAATTAAGGTGATATATATTGATTAAGATTTTTGGGTATAAATAAATTGTTAAACTAAATATCATTTTAATTATGTTTGATTGTGATTGTTAATATGATAGATGGTTGGTTGATTATAAGAAATTAAATAAAATAAAGAAAATGATGTGAGGATGTGAGTAGAAGGATAGATAGGAAATTTTTATTTGAATTGTATGATTTATGATTGTTAGATGTATTTATTTTATCTTAGGAAAATTGACTGTTGTGCTGTTGCTTGACAAATCACGGCCAAACTATGATTTGTGTTAGAGTAAAAAGGAGTTACTGTGCTTGATTGTTTGATTGATTGCTTTTAAGAATCAGAGCCAAGCTATAAATTCTTATTTAAAACTGCTTTGAAACTCAGGTGAGGATTTATGGTTTCAAATTTATTTGGCCTACTACAGATGCTGAGTCCTAAGGGTCGTTGTTAATTATTGTACATGCTGATAAGTTATATGTCTACTTTGTTGCATATTTAATTAGCATGTGGTTTATTAGAAGTATGCTTGTTAGTTTACATATGATGCTATTATATGCATGCTCTTGATATGAGTTTGAAAGTTATACCATGCGGGTATATGTATTATGCTGTTATATGCATGTTCTTGATGTTTATACTCATATTATATTATTATTGATATGTTCATATTGCTATAGATGTAGAGACACTTACCGAGAACATGGAACGTGATGACATGGGACATAACTAGAGGCACTTTAGGTACATGTTGTGATTATACCTAGAGTGATCTTATCTGATATTTAACCGAGAACTTTTGGACATCTTAAGGTCATAGTAACCTAGGAGATGACATTAGGTTCTTGGTTGGATATGCTACCAACGTATGGTGAGGAGCCATGTGCTAGCCAAGATAGAAATGCACGCTCTGTTGACTTAGCCTCAAATACTTTGGTGTAGCCTCAAATAATACATTGTATTTAAAGGACCTGATTATAATAATAATAATAATAATAATTTTAATATATATTTAAAGTCTACAATTTATTCATTGTTAATACGGCGGTTGCCACGTGCCCAAAAGTGGATCTGGGGCGTGACCATATCCTTCTACCATTCCTTTATTTCAAAATAATTTACCTTATTTCCTACATACCGATTACATATACATATCAAAGAATAGAATAATGAAACAGTTAGTGTGATCCAACTTCTCCCTCAAGTTTAGTCTCCTAAGCCAGTGAATGAAAGAAAAACGACAATCATGATGACCTCCGCACTACTTTAAAGCAACAGATGAGATATCTCTTTAACTTTATCAAAAATTTTAGAGTATACATATATTTATTTATATATATATATATATATATATATTTTTGGAGACTCGCCTTCAAATCTAAAATTCGTTAATGAAGGTTAAGAAGCTAAAAAGTATAACAAATATTATGTCATGTCTGCAGCTTGTTCAGCAACGTAGCAACCGCCATATGAATTTATAAAAATTAATATAGGTTAAATAAAATATAAAACATAAATTGTGAGTTTTAAAAATTCACTAGAAACATCAACTAAGCTACATATTCAAACATCAACTATCTTATTCTCCACACATTGGTGATAATAGTAAACAATCCTCGTGACTCTTTATCAAATGGTATTGATCCTTTTGCTTCCCGTATAATTAGCGACCTCTCTATCGTTTGAGCTACACCCTAAACATAATTTGTCTTACTCTGAGACCCTCGTGCCTCTACCTTGCTAAGCGAGTACTGAAATGAAAAAACAAAGTTCAAAATACTTTAAAAATACAGAGTATCGATCCTTATGCCTCTCACATGCTAACTGAACACTTCATCATCTGAGCTACATACCCAAACATCAATTCACTTAGTTTGAGAAATCCATACAGCTCGTATTAAAAGAAAATCACCTAAATATCTTATAGTGTTCAGTTTTATTAAAAGAACATCACTAAAATAAAAATATATAGTTTATCACATACTAGAAATAAGAGGTAACGATCTGCATTCCTCTTGTATATAGTGGAAACACTTTACATAACTCATATTAGAGATGCAACATATCAATCCAAGTGCCTCTAGCATATGAAGAAAGTGATCTAATATATAAGCTACATCCCTAAATATTAATTATTATTATTCTGAGACTTAAATAGTGTATTACATTTTTAACAAAGCCTTATTAAAAGAACATCATTGAAATAAAAATCCAAAATTTTACTTATAATAGAAATAAAGGTTATTTATCCCTTTGCCTCCCATATGTAATTGAAGCACTGTACCATCTAAGATACATCCACAAATAATGGTTATATCAAATACAATTATAAAGCATTACTAAAATAAAAAAAAGTTTAACTAATAATGAATATATCGAGTATTGATGCTCATTCCTCTCTCATGGTAGAGTGAGTACTCTACCATTCAAGTTGCACCTACTATCATCAAGATAGTTATTCCGAGTCTCCAAATATTGTATATGTTTGTAACCAAAATCTTACTAAAAGAAAATTACTGAAATAAAAAAGAGAGTTCTATTATCAAAGCTATCTTATTCGCCTCACATTGGAGATATAGGGAAACGATCCTTGTGCCACTTTAACAAATGTATCAATCCCTTTGCTTCTTGTATAATCAGCAACCTCTCTACCATTTGGCTACATTATAAAATAACATTTGTCTTACCTTGAGACCCCATTCCTCTGTCATGCTAAGCGAGTACTAAAACGAAGGTGCAAAGTTCAAAATACTTTAAAGAAGCAAAGTATCGATCTCCATGCCTCTGGCATGCTAAGCGAGTACTAAAATGAAAATGCAAAGTTCAAAATACTATAGAGATGCAAACTATCGATCCCCGTCCCTTTGGCATGTTAAGCGAGCACTCTACCTTCGGAGCTACGTCCCCAAACATCAATTCATTTAGTCTGAGATAGCCGTACAACTCGAATACTGTGCGGGTGTTGTACCAACTAACCTACAACACTAAAATTCATATCAAAATCGAATTAAAAGAGTAATATTATACCATCTAAGGTAAATCACCAATATTCTTATCAAAGTCTATGAAGAGAGCGTTAATGTACCATCCGAGCAACATTCCAAAATTAAACTTTTCCTTCTTTTTTTTTAAAGTTATATTAAAAGTGCATTACTAAAAAAGAAATTCAAAGCCTAACTCATATTAGAGATGTAAATAGAATGACAAAGTTTAACACAGTTTGGATATGCAGGGTTTATGTTGGTCCCCCGCCACAGCTTACCTTAAGCATAGGTAGGCAGCACTAGGAGATAGTTATTCAGACTGAAAACATAGAAAAGTTTTCCTACAGTGAATTTTTAAAACTCACAATTGACATGATGTTGCTATCTCCCCCACTTCCTTCTCATTTACCTATGAGACACTCTCTCTTTTCTCTCAATATAGTGCATATAATGTGATAAGGTAGATAATTGAACAAGGGTGTGCACTTGGAAAGTTATTGAGAATTCCATGTGACTAATGATAATATTTTGATGTTAAGTTGAAAGATGATTTAGGCAATCAATAAATATTGATCATTAATAGTGTTTACTATTAATCATGCAACTTTGCCTTCACATCAGTAATGTCATTTGTTTGTCAATATTGATCATTTAAGAGTATTTACCATTAATCATACAACTTTGCCTTCACATCAATAATGTCAATTGTTTATAATCTTTATTGAGTATACTATTACGATTAGTGGGGTTTGGCAATGTGTGAACGTTGCTCAATCATCCATTTTAAGTAAATTGTATTATATCTCAAAATAATACTCTTAAATATATATAAATTTTATTTATGTATATAAATATATATACTCTACATACCTCATTTTTATCTAAAGTTCGCCGAAAAGTTCACTGGAGACCTGCCGGAGACTTGCTGGGCAGTTCGCTGGAACCCTCACCAATGAAGTTCTCCAATCAGCAGCAATATTGGTACCAATCGAAAGCACTTTTCATCAAAAATCCAAAAATCATATTTGTCCCAATTGTTAGAGCTCACATGTGCCTAATTTTACTCAAAAAGATAACTTATGCGAAACTCCTAAGTTTGGATTTTTAACTCGCCGGCAACCAACGACAGCCAATTTCTCTCAACCCAAGTACCAGTAGATAGCTCTCGTCGAGGAGAAGCCATAGGTACTAAGTTTCTCATAGCTCGTATGACCAGCAATTGCATGAGTAATCTCCAACGATGAAACTTTCACTGCTGCCGCTCATTTCACTTTTCTCCCTCATATCTCTTCCAAGAACTTAAATTGATGGTTCCAATGAGTTTTCCTAGCTCACCTGAAGCATCGCTGGAATCTCATTTAAAAATTCCACCGAAAAGTCATCTTGTAGGAAACTAGGTAAATTTTATTAAAATAAAGGCATGGTAGAAGGATATCATGTGTACATATCTCATTTTTGTAAGAAATATTATAAATGCCCATGAAAAATTATTAATAATAAGTAATTTTATTTTACAAGAAGTTACATATTTTTAAAAACTATGCATCACTCATGTAAATAAAAATTATAAAGAATAATATTATAGATGTAATTAAATCACTGTATAAATGGTTTGATATAGTTTATTCTAATGAAAAGAGGGTCGAAGGTGCTCTTTAAAAGTCATAAGAATTTAAAATTAAAATTAATCGATACATAATAATGGCTCATATAAATATGAATTATGTAGAGTGAGAAATTCCTATTTTAGATATGGTAATAAATTTTCACATAAAAAAAATCAAATAATCCTAATTAGGATTTAAATTTGTTGAGAAACAATAATCTTTTGTCAAAAATTCCACTGAATAACATTTGTTAAAATGAATAAATGGATATTAAGAAGCTGTTGGTTGTGAGAAATCATTCACTCCTTCCCTCCCTTCCCGCTCAGTAACTGCGGCAATTCTATCTTTAGTGGTAGAAGCACACTCCCACACCCAATGATTTAGTGACAATAGATCTCCGTCTCTTTAAAATGTGTTGTCTATCAACACGGAGAATAAAGACTGAGATCATCTCGGCCAATCCTATCAACTCCAAAAACAACAAGATGAGTGGGAAAAATGAACATTCTGGTGTCTCATCCGGGAAGCAAGCAAGAAATGATGATAGCGAGGGTAGCGGTAGTCGTAACAAGGAACCAAGCCACGACACCATTACTACCCATATGTCCCGTGAGATAAAAGAAGGGGAGACATGTGATAAAAGTAGGAGTGGCTATAGCTTAGGGTTTCCTCCACCGATATCGACAATTGGGAAGGCGGGGAGGCCTAAAGTGCAACTCAAGTCATTCAGGGATGATGGGAGGCTTGTGTTTAAAATGGTTAAAGCTCCGAAGCAGTAATTCTTGCAGGCTACAAGGGAGAATGGAAGATTGATGCTCCACTTGGTTGATGACGATGAAACGCAAGAGGGTAGTTCTATAAGTGCCGAGGAGGATACTAATCTATCCGGAAAAGAAGATAACTAAGAGAGCAACTTCAGATATCATGGAATTTTTTTACTTTTAAGTTGTTTCCTCCTGATGATTTAGGCAATCAATAAATATTGATCATTAATAGTGTTGACTATTAATCATGCAACTTTTCCTTCACATCAGTAATGTCATTTGTTTGTCAATATTGATCATTTAAGAGTATTTACCATTAATCATACAACTTTGCCTTCACATTAATAATGTCAATTGTTTATCATCTTTATTGAGTATACTATTACGATTAGTGGGGTTTAGCAGTGTGTGAACCTTTCTCAATCATGCATTTTAAGTAAATTGTATTATATCTCAAAATAATACTCTTAAATATATATAAATTTTATTTATGTATATATATATATACACTGGAGACCTACGTACCTCATTTTTATTTAAAGTTCGCCCAGAAGTTCACTGGAGACCTGCCGGAGACTTGCTGGGCAGTTCGCTGGAACCCTCACCAATGAAGTTCTCCAATCAGCAGCAATATTGGTACCAATTGAAATATCTTTTCATCAAAAATCCAAAAATCATATTTGTCCAAATTGTTAGAGCTCACATGTGCCTAATTTTACTCAAAAAGATAACTTATGCGAAACTCCTAAGTTTGGATTTTTAACTCGCCAGCAACCAACGACAACCAATTTCTCTCAACCCAAGTACCAGTAGTTAGCTCTCGTTGAGAAGCCATACGTACTAAGTTTCTCAAATTATATAGCTCGTATGACCAGCAATTGCAAGAGTAATCTCCAACGATGAAACTTTCACTGCTCCCTCCCATTTCACTTTTCTTCCTCAAATCTCTTCCAAGAACTTAAATTGATGGTTCCAATGAGTTTTCCTAGCTCACCTGAAGCTATCGCTGGAATCCTATTGAAAAATTCCACCGAAAAGTCATCTTGTTGGAAACGATGTAAATTATATTAAAATAAAGACATGGTAGAAGGATATCATCTATACATATTTTATTTTTGAAATAAATATTATAAATGACCATGAAAAATTATTCATAATAATTAATTTTATTTTACAAGAAGTTACATATTTTTAAAAACTATGCATCACTCATGTAAATAAAAATTATAAAGAATAATATTATAGAAGTAATTACATCAGTATATAAATGGTTTGATATAATTTATTCTAATGAAAAGATGGTCAAAGGTGCTCTTTAGAAGTCATAAGAATTTAAAATTAAAATTAATCGATACATAATAATGGCTCATATAAATATGAATTATGTAGAGTGAGAAATTCCTATTTTAGATATGCTAATAAATTTTCATATAAAAAAATCAAATAATCCTAATTAGGATTTAAATTTGTTGAGAAACAATAATCTTTTGTCAAAAACTCCGCGGATATTAAGAAGCTGTTGGTTGTGAGAAATCATTCACTCCTTCCCTCCCTTCCCACTCACTAACTGCAGCAATTCTATCTTTAGTGGTAGAAACATACTCCCACACCCAATGTTTTAGTGACAATAGATCTCCATCCCTTTAAAATGTGTTGTCTATTAACACAGAGGATAAAGGCTGAGATCATCTCGGCCAATCCCATCAACTCCAAAAACAACAAGATGAGTGGGAAAAATGAACATTCTGGTGTCTCATTCGGGAAGCAAGCAAGAAATGATGATAGCGAGGGTAGCGGTAGTCGTAACAAGGAACCAAGCCACGACACCATTACTACCCATATGCCCCGTGAGATAAAAGAAGGGGAGACAAATGATAAAAGTAGGAGTGGCTATAGCTTAGGGTTTCCTCCACCGATATCGACAATTGGGAAGGCGAGGAGGCCTAAAGTGCAACTCAAGTCATTCAGGGATGATGGGAGGCTTGTGTTTAAAATGGTTAAAGCTCCGAAGCAGCAATTCTTGCATGCTACAAGGGAGAATGGAAGATTGATGCTCCACTTGGTCGATAACGATGAAACGCAAGAGGGTAGTTCTATAAGTGTAGAGGAGGAGACTAATCTAACTGGAAAAGAAGATAACTAAGAGAGCAACTTCAGATATCATGGAATTTTTTTACTTTTAAGTTGTTTCCTCCTGATGATTTAGGCAATCAATAAATATTGATCATTAATAGTGTTGACTATTAATCATGCAACTTTTCCTTCACATCAGTAATGTCATTTGTTTGTCAATATTGATCATTTAAGAGTATTTACCATTAATCATACAACTTTGCCTTCACATTAATAATGTCAATTGTTTATCATCTTTATTGAGTATACTATTACGATTCGTGGGGTTTAGCAGCGTGTAAACCTTGCTCAATCATTCATTTTAAGTAAATTGTATTATATCTCAAAATAATACTCTTAAATATATATAAATTTTATTTATATATATATATATATACACACTGGAGACCTACATATCTCATTTTTATCTAAAGTTCGCCCAAAAGTTCACTGGAGATCTGCCGGAGACTTGCTGGGCAGTTCGCTGGAACCCTCACCAATGTAGTTCTCCAATCAGCAGCAATATTGGTACCAATTGAAATATCTTTTCATCAAAAATCCAAAAATCATATTTGTCCCAATTGTTAGAGCTCACATGTGCCTAATTTTACTCAAAAAGATAACTTATGCGAAACTCCTAAGATTGGATTTTTACCTCGCCGGCAACCAACGACAACCAATTTCTCTCAACCCAAGTACCAGTAGATAGCTCTCGTCGAGAAGCCATAGGTACTAAGTTTCTCAAATTATATAGCTCGTATGACCAGCAATTGCAAGAGTAATCTCCAACGATGAAACTTTTACTGCTGCCGCTCATTTCACTTTTTTCCCTCAAATCTCTTCCAAGAACTTAAATTGATGGTTCCAATGAGTTTTCCTAGCTCACCTGAAGCTATCGCTGGAATCTCATTGAAAAATTCAACCGAAAAGTCATCTTGTTGGAAACGATGTAAATTATATTAAAATAAAGACATGGTAGAAAGATATCATCTTTACAAATTTTATTTTTGAAATAAATATTATAAATGACCATGAAAAATTATTCATAATAATTAATTTTATTTTACAAGAAGTTACATATTTTTAAAAACTATGCATCACTCATGTAAATAAAAATTATAAAGAATAATATTATAGAAGTAATTACATCAGTATATAAATGGTTTGATATAGTTTATTCTAATGAAAAGATGGTCCAAGGTGCTCTTTAGAAGTCATAAGAATTTAAAATTAAAATTAATCGATACATAATAATGGCTCATATAAATATGAATTATGTATAGTGAGAAATTCCTATTTTAGATATGGTAATAAATTTTCACATAAAAAAATCAAATAATCCTAATTAGGATTTAAATTTATTGAGAAACAATAATCTTTTGTCAAAAACTCTACGGATATTAAGAAGCTGTTGGTTGTGAGAAATCATTCACTCCTTCCCTCCCTTCCCACTCACTAACTGCGGCAATTCTATCTTTAGTGGTGGAAACATACTCCCACACCCAATGTTTTAGTGACAATAGATCTCCATCCCTTTAAAATGTGTTGTCTATCAACACGGAGGATAAAGACTGAGATCATCTCGGCCAATCCCATCAACTCCATCAACCACAAGATGAGTGAGAAAAATGAACATTCTGGTGTCTCATCCGGGAAGCAAGCAAGAAATGATGATAGCAAGGGTAGCGGTAGTCGTAACAAGGAACTAAGCCACGACACCATTACTACCCATATGCCCCGTGAGATAAAAAAAAGGGGAGACATATGATAAAAGTAGGAGTGGCTATAGCTTAGGGTTTCCTCCACCGATATCGACAATTGGGAAGGCGGGGAGGCCTAAAGTGCAACTCAAGTCATTCAGGGATGATGGGAGGCTTGTGTTTAAAATGGTTAAAGCTCCGAAGCAGCAATTCTTGCAGGCTACAAGGGAGAATGGAAGATTGATGCTCCACTTGGTCGATGATGATGAAACGCAAGAGGGTAGTTCTATAAGTGTAGAGGAGGAGACTAATCTAACTGGAAAAGAAGATAACTAAGAGAGCAACTTCAGATATTATAGAAATTTATACTTTTACGTTATTTCCTCCTGATGATTTAGGCAATCAATAAATATTGATCATTAATAGTGTTTACTATTAATCATGCATCTTTGCCTTCACATCAGTAATGTCATTTGTTTGTTAATATTGATCATTTAAGAGTATTTACCATTAATCATACTACTTTGCCTTCACATTAATAATGTCAATTGTTTATCATCTTTATTGAGTATACTATTACGATTAGTGGGGTTTAGTAGCATGTGAACCTTGCTCAATCATCCATTTTAAGTAAATTGTATTATATCTCAAAATAATACTCTTATATATATATATAAATTTTATTTATGTATATAAATATATATACTCTACATACCTCATTTTTATCTAAAGTTGCCGAAAAGTTCACTGGAGACCTGCCGAAGACTTGCTGGGCAGTTCGCTGGAACCCTCACCAATGAAGTTCTCCAATCAGCAGCAATATTAGTACCAATCGAAAGCTCTTTTCATCAAAAATCTAAAAATCATATTCGTCCCAATTGTTAAAGCTCACATGTGCCTAATTTTACTCAAAAAGATAACTTATGCGAAACTCTTAAGTTTACCGTGATAGTCCTGAGATGGCTAGCTGGGACGAACCAAATCAAGAACCTGGCAAACATGTCGCCGAGGTTGCAGCATTTCCGACGACGGCCAGTATGCCCACCTCTTGGCAGGCATCGCTGCTTGGAGACTAGGATGGTGACTTCCTCCGCATAGCCTTGGACAGTGGATCCGTAGACCACACGGCTATCATCCTTGACGTTCTGCAGATGATCGGATGAGTAGTCCGGATCCTAGGGTTGGTATATATTTCGGCTAGCCGTGGTCGAGGATATATTAATTGAGGTGACCCTGTCGACGGACAGTTGTGTAGCGCTACACAGTAGGTTGTGACCGTACTGGGATTCTAAGGGGAATGGTACGGGAGCAACCAGTTTTGCTGGGATGGGGTGTAGGGAACGACCAGCGGGACAGTAAAGAGAGAGACACACGGTCACCCGATCTCTCTGCCAACATCCGTGCAGCGAGCATAGGAAGAGACCTAGACATTCACGGCACGGATGGGCTTATGGGAATCCCTGATCAGGATATCCCCTGAGCATAAAATGGCGGCCCGATGCACTTGATACAAATATAGAGAGATACATCTAGTTGACATATAGTAGAGATACATCTAGTTGACATATACTAGAGATACATATAGTTGACATATACTAGAGATATATCTAGTTGACATATACTAGAGATATATCTAGTTGACATATACTAGAGATACATCTAGTTGACATATACTAGAGATACGTCTAGTTGACTTATACTAAAGATATATCTAGTTGACATATACTAGAGATACATCTAGTTGACTTATACTAGAGATACGTCTAGTTGACATATACTAGAGATACAGTCATATTATACGACATAGATGACATATACTAGCGACAGACATGTTATACAATATAGATGATAAGTAGGGACATATAGAGACATATACTACTGGTTAGAACTTGACGTTCTAGATAATATTATTTACCTTAAAAAGTTAATAATTGATAATTAATAAACCCAAAGGCATCCTAGTACTTCCCCCTAGCATTTGATTTCCTATCTATGATTTCGAGCCGTAATTTTGCACTAGGCCGCAAGGCTGAGCACACCACTTTTTCCTGTGTGTGCAGGTGTGTTAGATGATCGATCATGACGGTGGGTGAAGATTAGTCTATCGATCGATTTATTTTTATTTATCGATACAGTTATCATAGAATTGTAGTAGGTCTATCGGGACTGTGTTAGTAGAGTTGCATAGATAATTTGATTGTATATTTCCGCTGTGTAAATGATGTGTATGGACTGTATGTATCACTTTGATGCCTTGTATGGGTCCATTGGGCTCATACGGCGGTTGCCACGTGCCCGACAGTAGGGTCGGGGCGTGAGAAAAGGGGTGCCGTGGTCACCAACTCCTTCTGCTAATGTCAGTGTATAAGCACATAGGACAAAGATGTAAGTTGACACTGACGGGTTTGGGAAAATTCCTGATGAGGGATTTACCTTGAACATAGACTGGCTGCCTTGGGTGTAATATGGATAAATTATAATATAGCAGTTAAGGTAATATGACATCTTTGATTTGAAGTTATTATTATGGTTACAACCTTATATCTTTTTTATATACTTGTTATTCTCATGTTCTACTACTTTAATCTATTAGTCTTGTTATAAGCTGTTTGACATGTTATTTTAATGTGTGATTTAGTTAATATTTCATCTTGTTGGTTTGTACAATACTTTATTCCCATTTTTAGGGTGCTCTCTTTATAGCCTCACTAAGTTTTGCGACTCAGTTGTGCATATTTTTTCTTGTTGCGCTGGTTACAAGCTGGCAAGTGGTTCAGGAAATGAGGGAGAACCTAGTTATGATGAATAAAATTACTTTAGAAATATAGATAGAGATTTCATATATAGTATTGATATTAAATGTAAAATTATTATATTTCCACTCTCTTTAAATAAGTTAATTGTATTGTTTTTAAAAAGGAGGATGAAAAAGGAAATTTCAAGCAGAAAAAGGAGATGCTCATACGTGCAAACCCATGATGGTGATGAGAAAAACATCAAAGGTGAGGAGGAGAAGCAGAGCTTCTTAGGAATAATGAGCAACCAACCGATAGAGATGTTAATGACATCAACAGAAAAGAGCAAAAGGTGTTGAAAGAATTTAACTCACAACCTCTCACCCCAAAAATGAGAATCATACCACTAGACTAAACACTGATTCTTCCATAGGTAAGTATCTGATCACCTAATTAAGAGCACAATCATCATCCGAGTATAGATTACCAAATGACACGAGGATGATGCTTACTTAAGAGTATATTGTGAGAATGGACACGAGGATGAATATAGATTAGTCAAACTACAATTCACCAATAAAGATTAAATAGTAGATAAAAAATGCACAATAACAATTTTTCCCCAGAGAAATTTGATTCTTTCCTTAATTGGAAGCGACGATTAAATAAGATTAAAAAAACGACGAGGTAAAAGAACCTCAAATGTCCTACAAAAAATGACACTAGGACGAGAAAGAAGGTGTTCGCTGAAAAAGGAGATGGTCATACCTGCTAGTTCCTAGATTGGAAGCGATGAGGAAACAAAATTCAAAAATGATGAGGTAAAAGAACCTTAAATCACATGAAAAAAATGACAAAATGACGATGAAGGAAGTTGTTGGCAGAAAAGGGAGATGGTCATACCTACCTGCCCATTATGGTAATGAGAAAAATCATCAAGAGGGAAGAGGAGAAGTAAAGGTTGTGACAATTGAACTCACAACTTCTTAGAGAATTGAACTCACAACATATAACACCCAAAGCAAGAATCATACCGCTTGACCAAACACCCACTCATCACAACTTCTTGAACCGAAAGCAAGAATTATGCACTAGACAAAACACCAACTAACTAAATTTGATCATCACCAGGGTTCTTTATTGAAATAGTGCAATTGCTTAGTTAAGAGTGCGATTATTTAACAAAAAAGAAGAAAGGATGTCGTGAGAATTGCACTCACTACCTATGAGAATTGTACGTAAGCATACACTGCCCTAACCATATCTGATATATATTTCATGCCCTCTGCTAGAGATAAGATTATCATCAACATCAAAAAGGAAGGGGTGTTGTAAAAATTGAACTCACAACCTCTCACACCCTAAGTGAGAATTATACCTCTAGACCAAATACCCCTTGGTATGTGCAAGCATCATCCAACGTCTTGGACCAATAAGCGAGTGATCGTTGAGTAAATAGTGCGATCATCATACAAGTATGGATTGGTTAAATTGAGGTTCAGAAACAAAGATTAAATATTAGTTAATAAAATGCACAATAAAACACCCAATGGCTGAAAAACATCAAAAAGATGAATGGGTGAAGCAACAACGGCAGCAAAAGGGGTGTTGCAAGAATCGAATTAACAACCTCTTGAACCAAAGGTAAGAATCATATCACTAGACCAAACACCCAATGAAACCATAATCATGACAATTGCCATTTCCAAAGAAACGTATGCTTAGTTGGAATAATGAACAACGCTCGATGAAGGTAAGAATAACATCAACAACAAAGGAGAAATTAATTTTTACAAGAACTGCACTAATGATCGTTCTCTCCCTAAGCGAGAATCATTCGACTAGACCAAACACCCCTCTATATTTGCAAACATTTGTCATGTCACTCCTCGACTCATTTATCGATGCAACAATCATCGTATGAGTTATCATCAACTCAGTGGATAATATATTTAAATCAACTAACTCAACACTATTAATATAGTTCCAATATACCTACTATAATTATATGATAACGATATCAGCAAATACAATAAATCCTTTGCCAGCCTTATCTCTATCAACTATCTCAATCGATAATCTCGTCCTCATTGACAGCCTCTTGTCTTTGCAATCATTATCTAGATTTTTCCACAAGTAAGCGTTTGATCACCTAGTTAAGAGCTCAATCAGCATCCAAGTATAGATTACCAAATGACATGAGGATGATGCTTACATAAGAGTATATTGTGAGAATGGACACAAGGACGAATATAGATTAGTCAAACTACGATTCAACAATAAAGATTAAATAGTAGATTAAAAAAATGCACAATAACGAATTTTTCCTGAGAGCAGTTTGATGCATTCATTAATTGGAAGCGACGATTAAACAAGATTAAAATACGACGAGGTAAAAGAATATCAAATGTCATACAAAAAATGACACCAGGACGAGAAAGAAGTTGCTCGCTGAAAAAGGAGATGGTCATACCTGCCAGTTCCTTGTTTGGAAGCAATGAGGAAACAAGATTGAAAAACGACAAGGTAAAAGAACCTCAAATCACATACAAAAACTGACACAAGGACAATGAAGGAAGTTGCTGGCTGAAAATGAAGATAGTCATACCTACCTTCCTATGATGGTGATGAGAAAAATCATCAAGAAGGAAGAGTAGAAGCAAAGGTTGTGGCAATGGAACTCACAACTTCTTGCACCGAAAGCAAGAATCATAAACTAGACCAAATACCAAAAAACTAAATTTGATCATCAGCAGGGGTTCTTCATTGACATAGTGCAATTGCTTAGTTAAGAGTGCAATTATTTAACAAAAAGAAAGAAAGGGTGTCTTGAGATCTCAGGAATAATCAACATCTAGCTTCTTTCGTATGTAAGCATACACTGCCCTAACCATATCAGATACATATTTCATGCCCTCTGGTAGTGATAAGATTAACATCAACATCAAAGAGTAAGGGGTGTTGTGAGAATTGAACTCACAACCTCTCGCACCCAAAGCAAAAATCATACCACTAGAACATACACCCCTTGGCATGTGCAAGCATCATCCAACGATTTGGAACGATGGGCAAGTGATCGTTGAGTAAATAGTGCGATCATCATACAAGTATGGATTAGTTAAACTGAGGTTCGCGAACAAGGATTAAATAGTAGTTTAAAAAATGCACAAAAAAACCCCCAATGGCTGAAAAACATCAAAAAGATGAATGGGTGAAGCAAGGCAGCAAAAGGGGTGTTGTGAGAATCAAACTCACGACCTTTTGAACCAAAATCAAGAATCATATCACTAGACCAAATACCTAATGAAACCATAATCATGACGATTGCCATTTCCAAAGAAAGGTGTGCTTAGTTAAAGGTATGATTATTTGATATATTTTTAAAGTGCTTAGTTGGAATAATGAACAACCCTTGATAAAGGTAAGAATAACATCAACAACAAAGGAGAAATTAGTTTTACAAGAATTGCATTCTGGACCGTTCTCTCCCTAAGCAAGAATCATTCGACTAGACCAAACACCCCTCTATATCTGCAAACATCCAATGAGGGTGATGTGAAAAATCATCAAGGAAGAGTCGACTAGACCAAACACCCCTCTATATTTGCAAACATCCAATGAGGGTGATGTGAAAAATCATCAAGGAAGAGTAGAAGCAAAGGTTGTGATATTCTTTTGTATGTAAGTATACACTGTTCTAACCATATCACGTATATATTTCATGCCCTTTGCTAGTGATAAGATTAATATGAACATCAAAGAGAAAGGGGTGTTGTGAGAATTGAACTCACGACCTCTCACACCCTAAGCGAGAATCATAGCACTACACCAAACACCCCTTGGCATTTGCAAGCATCATCCAACGTCTTGGGCCGATAGGCGAGTGATCGTTGAGTAAATAGTGCGATCATCATACAAGTATGGATTAGTTAAACTGAGGTTCACGAACGAAGAATAAGCGTAAACAGGGTGTTGCGAGAATCGAACTCATAACTTCTTTCACCAAAAGCAAGAATTATACCTCTAGACAAACAACCAATGAGACCATTATCATGACGATTGCTATATATTAGGAAATGTTTGCTTAGTTAAAGGTATAATTATTTGATATATTTTTAAAGAGCTTAGTTGGAATAATAATCATCCCTTGATGAAGATAAGAATAACATCAATGAAAAAGGAGAAATTAGTTTTACAAGAATTGCACTCATAACCGTTCTCTCAGTAAGCGAGAATCATTCCACTAGACCAAACACCCCTCTATATTTGCAAACATCTGCCATGTCACTCCTCGACTCATTTATTGAGCATGCAGCAACTGTCGTATGAGTTATCATCAACTCAGTGGATAATACATTCAAATCAACTAACTCAACTCTATTTATATAGTTCCAATATACCTACTATAATTCTATGATAACGATATCAGAAAATACAACAAATTCATTGTCAGCCACATCTCCATCAACTGTCTCGATCGATCGTCTCATCGTCATTGACAGCCTCTTGTCGATGATATCATTATCTAGATTTTTCCATAGCTAAGCGTCTGATTACGTAGTTAAGAGCTCAATCATCATCCAAGTATAGATTACCAAATGACAAGAGGACGATGCTTACTTAAGAGTATATTGTGACATTGGACACGAGGACGATTATAGATTAGTCAAACTACGGTTCACTAACAAAGATTAAATAGTTGATCAAAAATGCACAATAATGAATTTTCCTAGAGTAGTTTGATGCATTTATTAATTGGAAGTGACGATTAAACAAGATTAAAATATGATGAGGTAAAAGTATCTCAAATGTCATACAAAAAATGACACGAGGACGAGAAAGAAGTTGCTCGCTGAAAAAGGAGATGGTCATACCTGCCAGTTCCTTGATTGAAAGCAACGAGGAAACAATATTCAAAAACGACGAGCTAAAAGAACCTCAAATAACTTACAAAAAATGACACAAGGACAAAGAAGGAAGTTGCTAGCTGAAAAAGGAGATGGTCATACCCACCTTCCCATGACGGTGATGAGAAAAATCATCAAGAGGGAAGAGGAGAAGCAAAGGTTGTGACAATTGAACTCACAACTTCTTGCACCGAAAGTAAAAATCATACACTAGACCAAATACCAAAAAACTAAACTTGATCATCATCACGGGTTCTTCATTGAGATAGTGGAATTGCTTAGTTAAGAGTGCGATTATTTAATAAAAAGGAAGAAAGGGTGGCCTGAGAATTGAACTCACGATATATGACACCCAGAGCAAAAATCATAGACCGCTTGACCAAACACCCAAATATATATAGTTGATCGACGTAATCAAGTGTTATGGGGTAAGACCATACCTCTAGTTCGGGTACTTTGGAAGGATGATAATGTAGAGGAAGAGACATGCAAAATCGAAGCTCAGATAAGAGCCCAATACCCAAAATTGTTTGTTTAGTATTTTGCTTTGATTATATTTTGCTTGATAAATTATTTGAAGATGTTGAAAATTATTTCAATTGATTGAATGATTTCTTTAGGTTATTTTATGTCTTAGAGGGTAGTAGAAAGACTAAAAAACTTAAAGGGGTTGGGTTGTTATTTTTGGAGGACCAAAAATCTTAAGGGGGATAGGAATTGTAAACCCTGTTTTTTTTTTAATTATTACTTGGCCTATTAGTGAAGTTGGTTAGAGTGTCGTACTAATAACACAAAGGTCATGAGTTCAATACTTGCATAGGTCTTGCCATACCTAGCATAGTCTGACAACGTGTGATGCACGTGTATTGGTCCGGTTCGGTGAATTTTGATAGGTGCTATTATATTAGATTAATGTTAAACAAAATTAAAATAATTTAATTGAGATTTTTACAGAATTTATAAATTTTGTATTGTAATTAAATTAGGTAATTAGATTACTTAGTTTGGTATTTAATAAAATTGAAGAAATTATGACTTAATAGATTTATACATAGTGATTGGATTTTCACAGAACTATTAAAAAAAAATTTAGATTAATTAAGGTGGTATAGTAGATTAAATTGCTAGAATTATGTAATTGTGCAAATAGAAATTTAATTTGGTTTCTTACTGTAGAATTTAAATGTAAACATATTGTACATGTGTAGCTAGGGTTGGTGTGATGTATAACTATGGTGGTTGTATTTATTTAAATTGCTAAATGATTTAATGGATTAAAAAGAAATTAACTAAAATTTGATGTGTGTTGTGAGTAGTTGGGGTAGTTAAGAGTATTGTTTGAGTTGTGTTATTTATGCATGCTTGTTTACTTGTATTTAATTTATTTTAGAAGATTGTGTTGCTGTGTTATTACTTGACAAATCACGGCCAAGTTGTGATTTGTGTTGAAGTAGAGAGGAATTGCGTTGCTTGCTTGAGTTATTGACTACCTTGCTTGCTTACTCTTAAGGATCACGGCCAAGCTGTGATTCTTGTTTAAAAATATGCTTGAGACTCATGTGAGGGTTTATGGTTTTAAATTTAATTTGGACTTCTACAGATGCTGAGTCCTAAGGGTTGTTTTGTTTATTATTGTACCTCTTGATAAGTGATATATCTACTTTGTTACATACTTATTTAGCATGTAAGTTATTGTGAGCTTGAAAGTATGCCATGTTGGTTCCTGTAAGATACTAATGTATGCATGCTATTGATGTAAGTTGAAAGTTGAATCATGTTAGCAGATGTATGCTGCTGTTATTTGCATGTCATTGATAATCATGCTTATGTTATATTGATGATTGAATATGTTTATGTTGCTAGAGTTGTAGAAATACCTAGTAAGAATATGAAACATGTTGACATGAGATGAAAAATTGAGATACTTTAGGTACGTGTGATAATGACACTAGAGTGATCTAAATTGTTATATGAATAAGAACCCTAGACATCTTAAGGTTATGTAACCTAGGAGAAGATGTGTGGTTCTTAAACTGGTATGTGCTAACATGTGGTGAGGAGCCATGTGCTAGTAAGGTAGAGATGCAAGTTCGGTTGACCTCAGTCACTAATACCATCATAGGAACTAAACTATTCAATGTAGTTCTTCTTCCTTAAACTAGGAGAAACCAAAGTCTTGATACTCATGAACTATATTCAGCATATGTAGATGAAAAGAAGATCTATTCCATCATTGTTAGTCACTGATATGCTTCAACCCTTTTCTACAAATCATTAGCGGTGACCATTCTTCAAGTGTTGACCATTCTCAAAATACTAACCATCATTTTGGTGAGTATTCTTGGGTGCATTCAAAATGTGGTTCCATCCCTGGCACTAAAAGAACTCAATTTCCTTCCTTTGATATTTAACAATTATTCATTAGTATATTTCGCTTCCTAATCTTTGTCATCTTCTAAAAGATTTTTGGTAATACTCTTAACTCTTTCAAGCAATATTCCAAATACAATCTAGAACCTCAAGTTATTAAACAATCTAGTAAGAGCTGTAAGTAAGTTCAATGAAATCCTAATGCTGGAAGTTTAACATTTTCAGTACGTTAAATTAAGAAAATGGATCTCTTGTTCATATACTTGCATATCCTCAAGGTTGATTATTGAAATGCCTTTTTACTCAATCCTAGATAAGCACACCTACTGTACCAAACCAATATGTCAGAAATAAACCAACATTGGTTTTCAATTTTGAATATTTAAAGTGATACTAAAGGAAAATCCAAATTGTAGCCTTATCCTCCATTAAAGACCCTTACTATGTTTCTCACTTAGTAACACTATTCCTATCTCAAAAATCTAAACCACAACTCCCATATACAACTGAAGAGTGAGCTAAAATCATTGATGATGAGATGTATAAATCACTATAGTAGAGTTTCATAAATCTGGACAGATTAAATTTCAGATTTACCTTATCTCAGAGATTTAATCACCCTGAGCTCTCTCGGTGTCAATTTCCTATAAAATTTAGCAGACACCTTTTTCACTGATATAAAACTTATCTCCAAAATTTTAGCTTAATCTGATCTCTGTAGGGGAGGTTATGAACTTCCAAAGTTCACTAAAGTCTGAAAAGTTAGTGTACCGAAAATTATGAAAAATTATTTTCCTATGTTTTCCTTGTCTGATTTAGCAACTAAATTCTTGTTCATCTCACTCAACTATTGAGTTTATGATCCAATCTATACACATGATACAGACTGATCAACTACTCTAGTTAAATTCATAAATTCCCTCTTGATTAAGTTCCTAAATTCCCATGATTGAGACTTCTGCCAAACTGAGTATTTAAAGGTCTTAAGGTGCAACAGCTATTTTTCCTTCCCTATTGCCAACTATGGGAGTCATTTATCTATTGGTATCAATAAGGCATGGCATTGGATCCTCTATACAGAAATATTGAAAATTGAATATTGATACCTTATGCAGCCTTAGATATTTAAATTTGATCTTTGCTGTAGCACTGGAAATATCTTTTCCTCTAGTTGAGGTTGAGAAGAAGGATAGAGATCCTCTCCAATTGTTTTCCTATCGTACCCTAATACAAAACTAAAGTATAAGAATGGTAACCTTTCTTCCACTATTATATCCGAAACTTGGTTTAATTGCAGAGTTTCTTTTCTTAACTTTCATTGATTTTATCACCCCTTCCTCTTGAATCATAATTAGAGATCAATACCATTCACATTCAATATTTTGGTGATCTTAGGGTATTGACTTCAGGAGTCAAATAAGCCCCAAAGTCATTGATATCACATGAACTAGTGATACCATTAGGGTGTATCTACTATCTTGCCTCAATCTCATTCATTTATCCATGTTTGATGGTTTTGTATAAATAACCATTAGAATACTTTTATGTCATAGTAACTATACTATGCAATATAATTCTTCTTCCTTAAAGCAGGAAAACCAAAATCCCATAAACTATATTATGAATTCGGCATTTGTTCCATCATTGTTATTCACTGATCTGTTTGAATCCTTTCTCTACAAACCTTTAGCAGTGATCATTTTTTCAGATGCTGATCATTCTCGGAATATTAATCATCCTTCTATTGAATATTCTAGAGTGCATTCAAAGTGCTATCATCCCTGGCACTAAACAACCTCAATTTTCTTCCATTGATAGTTAACAATTCTTTTTCTTCCTTGGTATATTTCTCTCTCAATTTTTTTGTCATCTATCAAAACCTTTTTGATGATACCCTTGATACTTTCACGAAAGGTTCCAAATACAAACTAGAACCTCAAGGTGTTGAATAATCTAGTAAGGGTTGCAAGTAAACTCAATGAACTACTAATGCTGAAAGTTGACATTCTCAACATGTTAGATTAAGAGAATTGATCCCTTGTTCATATACTTGCCTATCCTCAATGTTGATTATTGAAGACCTTACTATCTAATCCTAGGCAAGCCTACCTACTATACCAGACTAATATAACATAAATAAACCAACCATGGTTCCTAATTTTGAATTTTACAAGTGATACTAAAGGAGGATCAAGTTGGTAAACCTTACCCTTCATTAAGGACCCTTACTGTATTTCTCACTTGGTAATACCATTCCTACCTCAAAAATCTCAACTATAATTCTCATACCCAACTAAAGGGTGAGCTAAAATCGATAATAGTGAGACGTATCAATCATTATAGCCAAGTATCATAAATCTGAAATTTAATCACCATTAGATTTATCTTGTCTCAGAGTTTTGATCACCCTAAGCTCTCTGAGTGTCTAATTCCTATGAAACTTGGTAGACATCTTCTTCACTTATGTAAAAACCTACCCCCAAAATTTTAGGATAATCTGATCTCTGTGAAGGAAGTTATGACCTTCTAAAGTTTACTAAATCCTAAAAATTTAGTGTACTGAAAATTTGATACTCTTGAGTTGAAAACCATACATCTTTCCACTTGAACCTTGCGATGTCCTTGCTAACAACAGAATATACATTCATTCTTTTCCCATACCTTTTATTTAAAATCTTCTAGTTGTGAATCTAAGTCTCATTCTTCCTCATCATAAGTACTATGGGCTTCTGTGAAAAAACAGTGCTAAAAATTTACCTTGCCTACATTCTAAACCTTGACAAATTTAGGTTTCTTTATTCCTTTCTCCTAAAGTTATATACTCTCTGATGAGTAGTCTCCCCTAGCCATTTAGATCTCTTTCCATTACCCTATAAATGGTGCAAATAGATAGAAGTACACTCTAGTAAGGAGTAAAATCTCATGCATAGGGTAGTGGCATGTTTATGGATACTATACTTTCTTGTTGCAAGTTCTAAACCCTTTTTTGATGTGAGTATCACTGTTATACCTTCTTGTTCAGATCTATCCTACAATCCTAAAACATCAAACATCTTAAGTTTATCATGATGCATCACATTTTGAGATCACTTAGGGAAAGTTCAATTAATTTCCAAATCTTCAAGGAATCATTATCCTATTTCCTTGATGTTCAACTCATTCTATGACAGCAACTACCACCCAGTTCATCCTAATGAGATATTTTCTTTTTAGCTAAACATCTCCTCTGCTTGGCTAAATGAAGTGAGTAGATTTCAATCTCGGGTACCAGCTGAAGGGATTAAATTATAGCCTTTACCCACTGACCTTTCCCTGGTCTCTTGGAGTTGTCAATTGAGTTATCAAAATTCAGTGGGAACTTAATGTAGAGGAACTATTAGAAACCCAAGTTTATATTCTCTACTACCACAGGGGTTAAAACTAGTGGTCAGTTATATTAAAGTGTTGACTTACAATTTATCGTATGATGGCTTGATTTGCTAAAGTTTTGATTGAAACTTGACACATCCTTCTTTGTTTTTTTGGTCCTTTGATTCTTTGACCTTTTGATGCAAAGCCAAACCTTAGGATGGAAAAAGGGCTAGAAGTAAAACTTTCATGAGCTAGTAAGACTACATGATGGGCCGGTGCTGAGTGTGTCTGACCAGGATCCCCGATTTACTTTTTGACTTTGATCATATTGCTTGATGAATTCTTTAATGATTTATTTTTTTGTGTGGCTCATATGGTCATATCTTCCTTTGAAAAAGAGAATTCTCAAATTGGGTATCCTTGAGAAAGTTCTATGTTTGAAAAGTTATTGCATGACTCCTCGGAATGATATACTTTCTAATAGTTAAACTTTTTATGATTATTTCTTTATTTTCTAAGTCAAATGATTTATCTGGATGCTTAAATTAAATTGCTTCGGCTTGGGTTAATAAAATTGTCCTTGCTATTTCTTTTGGGTTACCTGTGTCAAATGCAACTGTTGGAATTATTTGGAGACCTTTAGTCGACCAATTAGTATTCTTTATTCCATGGTGTGCTAAACCTAAAGATCTATGATCTCAATTAATCCTACTACTTGTATTCTGATTGATATCGGATCACAGAGCTCTTATGCGAACACAGTGTTTAAGGGGGCTGATTGACCCTTAGAGATGCTAGGATGTGAGCTAAAGAGCTGATTTGATACCCTTAGGTATGAAAAAACTTTGATGTAATCTTAGGTATTGGTTAGATAACTAGGTATCGAGCCATAAGAGATTAGTGGACAGGATTAGATTGTCTAGCTAAGACAGTGACTTTTCTTCTCTAGACCAGCCTACTCTATCTTTTATTTCTAAAGTGGTCTAAGTGAGACTAAAGGAAGCTCAAAATAAATAAAAGATGTATACAGACAATCGGCTGAGGTCATCGGAAATTTCGGTTGGGGACAAAGTACTCTTAAGGGTGTTCCCTTGACCGAAGAGAGCAAAGAGCCAGTTCTTCACTCATCTTTCTCTCCATTAGCAAAAACTCACAGAAGGCTTAGGAAAGGGCTTATTCTCAACGGGATCAGGGTTTCCTTTTTTCCAATGAAGTACATGGTCTGAGATCCAAAGAAAAAATCCACGAACTCCATCGCCTGTCGAACAGAACCTCAAACAAGCCTAATCAAAGCGGGCGCAAAAGAACTTCGATCTACGAGGGAAGGATTTCTTCGGTTTCACCTGAGAGAGAGGTGCATCCGAGGTGTATTAGATCGTTTGAGATTCTGGAAGGAGTTGGGCCGGTGGCTTATAGATTGTAGTTACCGGTAGGTAGACTTAGACATAATCTATAACGTGATCCATGTGTCGATGCTTGAGAAGTATGCGTTAGACCGCAGCATATTCTAATTGTACCTTCGATTGCTTTGCAGGATGATCTCAGCTATGGACATTAGATAGTGGCTATAGTTGATAACCGTGATAAAGTGTTAAGAGGTAAAACTGTACCTCTAGTTTGGGTGCTCTGCAAGGATGATAATGTAGAGGAGGTGTCACGCCCTGACCCGCAGGTCGGGCACGTGGCAACTGCCGTATGGATCCGGAAACCCATACAAGGCATATGATATACATCAGAAGTCACTAAATATATAAAAAATAATAATCTCATTACAGTCTGTATTTAGAATCCCTTTTGTACAGTCCCTTTTATACAGTCCCGATATAGATCTAATACAATACTACGTTTGATAATCAACAAATCTAAATACGATAGATGAACTTCTTCGACCCCATACTCGTCGTCAACGATCTCCACTTTTACTCCAAGACCCGCACACACATTGAACGCGGTGTGCTCCGCCTTGCGGCCTAATGCGAAATTACGGCTCGAAATCATAGTAAGGAAATCAATACTAGGGGGAAGATTCTAGGATGCCTTTTTATTTTATTAATTATCATTTTATAAGATTAATAAACTAAATGAATGTCATCGTCAATACATGTAATCATATGTTATAGTGTAAGTCTGTGTATATCCCTAAATGTCATCTATCTCGCAAATCAAATCTGTGTTACTAATAAATGTCATCTAAGTTATTTCCATATTTGTATCAAATATCTCGGGCCGCCACATATGCTTAACGAAATTCCCCCGTCGAGGACTTCCCATAAGCCCATCAGTGCGGTGTCTTTCTATGTCTCTACCTGGGCCCGCTGCACTGATGTTGGCGGAGGGGACGAGTGACCGTATATCTCTCTCCACTGTTTCGCCAGTCGCGCCCTACACCTCGTCCCAGTGAAACATCGCACCCCTAGTTCCTCCCCGGTCTCCGTAAGGGCAACGACACCCTGTGTAGTACTACACACTACCCGCAAGCAGGGTCACCTCACTTATAATATATCTTCGGTCATGGCTAACCGAATTCATAATAACCCTAGGATCCGGACTACTCATCCGATCGTCTGCAGAACGTCTAGGATGATAGCCGTGTGGTCTACGGATCCACTGTCCAAGGCTTGAGAGAATCCCGTGCCAACTCAAAAATGATCAATGTTAGCCGAGTTGACCGTCAATCCGCACAATGGGCTTGAGGTACCTCGACCATATTTTTGCTAAATTATTGGACGATTCATCCCCACTAGCCATATCAGGACTATCACGGTGACGTCCAACCATCACTCGTGCGGGTAATAATATTCGGGTATGGACCACTCCGCTAACTGGTCTACCTGACCTTGGAGTTCATCTGTCCCATTTCCCAACCAGCTCCCAGTATCTAAGCTATGTGTTGCCTCGGGAGTGGTGTGTATAAGCGAACATCACTATTCGAACATAACAGTTCGTAATGTCATCTAGGGTGTGTTATCGACACCCTCAAATCATAATCCAGTGATGTCCTAAGGAGATTGCTAGTATCATGTGTTCCAATGTCTCTATACTAGAGTGTCAAGAATAGTTTTTGATACTATCTCCTATGTAATAAATTTAAGTTTGTAATCTTTAACTTCATAATTCTCCGCATGACAATAGCATAATATCCAACATGTATGAGAAACAATAACATGTAGAAGAACTGATAACACATGCCATGTAAAACTAGGTAGCATAACATATAACACATCAATCATGGTTAATAGATAATCTAGCACGTACATTGCATGACATTTAGCAAGCATATATTTTAATTGGTTTTAAGGCATCCAAGACTTTCCTAAGAAAATCCTCAGCAGGAATTTTTCTAGCTTGAATAAATCCTAATTACGATGAACCAACGCACCTGATCGAAGTCTGAGCCTCAGAACCAATCCAATTGAAGCTCAGAGGTATCAACCGTAATGTAGCTCACGTGCCAAAATAATGTTCCTAAATAATAAAATTTATTTAGAATTAAATTAATACTATTTCTACGAATTATTCGGATAGAAATTTAATCAATAGAGAACCTAAGTTATCTAATTATTCTATCCAAATTAATTATCTAACCCAATTTATTAAATCAACCCAATCCAATTAACCTAATTCAATTAAGATCAAATTCTATCCACCTAGCTCATATTCTATTATAAAGCCCAAGTCCAAGCATAAAAACTAAATTCCAAATTCATAACTCAAGCAATGTATCTTGTAATTGTTCAAATCAAATAAACTACTACACCAAATTTCACTAAGTAATTGTATAAAATTAAATTGCTAACTTAATCAATTAAATTTAATTTCTAACATCAGTTAATTTATCTTGAACCCTCAAACATAAATCTCTAAATAAATTAATCAACCTTAAATCCATCTAATCCAACAACCCAATTTAACTCAAAAGCTTAACCTCTTAAACTCTTAATCCTCATCCATCAACTCTAATTTATTAGATTAGTCCAAGCCAACATCAATACCTACCAAATCTTCTATATTTCCACTTAATATCAAAACATGATCATTACATATGGAATTCATAATAATTTTCCTAGTGCACACCCTTATTCGATTCTCTACCTTAACACATTACATGCACTTTGTAGAGAGGAGAAGAGAGAGTGTTTCATAGGGAAATGAGAAGGAGGTGGGGGAGATAACATGAATTAAACCACATAGCATCCCCAACATTCACCAAGGGAAGGGAAAAGGAATCACAATTATATCCATTTTAATCAAAATTTAGTCCAACTTCATCATTTGGATCCTAATTCCACTCAAAGATTCTTTAACCCTATTTTTCTCAAATCTAAGCTTAAGAAATTTTTTAGTTTTACTCATTTTTATTTTATTAATTAAACCACCTAAAAGTGGGGGTTTACAGGAGGAGACATGGGAGATAGAGACCCAAATTAGAGTCAATATCCCGAATTGTTTGCTTAGTCTTTTCGCTTGATTGTATTCTTGTTTGATAAATTGTTTGAACTGTCACGACCCGATCCTCTATCGGACATGACAACCGCCGTAAGAGCTATGAAAACTCTTACAAGGCTTATAAAAATAACTCTCAGCTTTCATATTTAATATAACAAGTTTGTCCACAAAGTAAATTTCTACTGAACAAGTTAGTCACCAAAACTTCATGTCAATTACATATTTTTAGCTAACACAGTCCAACTCTAATTAAGCAGTATTTACTCTTGCGGTTCCTTGATGTGACTCCCATCTTTTCCAAGTCTCTCCATCTACCCGACCCGAGACCTATTACCTGCGCGCGGGGGAAAATTTGCATGTGCTAAGTCTTGCGACTCTGTGGCTACAAAAGGAGAAAATCCCGACAAAAGTACAGGCTAAAGCAATATTTATGTCCAGAGGTCTAAGCAATATCACAATACAACAGTTAATATTTCATGTATAAAATAACAGAGATCAAATTTGAAGAATGTACTTAGTTGTCAAAATATTGCCTCGTGTCTAATTCAAGTTTAACTCCAATTCTAACTACGGGCTGCCATCCTATGCTGGAGTAAACCCTCGTCAGGGACTACCCTCAGACCCATCAGTGTCCAACTATGTCTCTCCTTAAACCCGTCACACTGATGTTGGCGAAGAAGGTGGGTGACCGCGGTTCCTTCTCCTTCTAGTCTCGCGAGCCGTTTACCCAAACTGCACTCCGAGACTATCGTATCGTACATCTCCCATAGACCCTAGGATACGAGACACCATGTAGCACAACACTTCTACTTTACAGCAGGGTCACCGACTGACATATATACTCACGGCCTAACCTGCTGGATCCAACACATATGTATAACTCTGGTTATCCGGACTACCCCCCAAGCCTGCAGGACTCAGTTGGAGTATGTCAGCGTCAACAGACACCTTAGTCCTCAGGGTAGCGGATAAAGTGAGCTCCCCGGCTCCCAGCACCTTAGTTTCGGATACATGCCATGGGGATATCTGGCCGTTGGCGAGAACCCCCTTGTTGGTACTCACCGAACGCTAAAGGATGGGTCGGGTGACGCTTCTGCCACTCCTCTTTAGACTAACACAAATGGTACCTACCATTTGCGAGAGAAATACTGTGTTACATAGACCTATAGGATTCCTAGTAGTTCATATCCCTAGGAAGTTCAAGTCTATGTTCTAGATGTTTTAAACTAGTCTATGGTGCAAATATCCGATGTCACCTAACTAGTTGCCTGCCATCTGGTGATAAGTCTAGTGTTTATGCTCTCTTGTGTGTCTAACACACACACATATATATATGTCATGTGTGATAAATACAATATGCATAGAATATTCAAAGTTCATAAATCATTCAGTAATTTTAGTAAAAGTGCAGAAATTAAGCAAGAAAAATATACAACTGAACAATATATCACAAGTTTCACAACCGCCCACACGGGGCTCCAACTGTAGCAGGCCATAATTGAAACCTTAACAACTCACAGTGATTTCAGTTTTATCTCCATAAAGGTCATAGAATTTCCTGTGTCAATCACTGTCAGTGTAGAATGACTTTCCTTTGCCTAGAATCACGAAGCATTTGTTTTCAATAATGTTCATGCTAGTTATCACCCCTTCCCCTCTTCATAAGGTTTAGTTTCAAATGGAAAATAATAGAACAAAATGGGAAAGATAGTTTTAACATTTCATAACAACATTAGAGTTAATCATTCTATTAATTCAAAGTAAAAGAAAAAAACAAATTAAATAAATAATTGCATATATTTCATCTCTTCGGTCAAAATCCCTCTCTTGTTTAATTTTTCTAAAGCCCTCTATCTCCCCTCCATTTTTCCCACAGTTAGCTATTTAATACTATTTCCTAACTCTTGTTCACTTTTGCTCCAATATCTTCATCGCTATATATATATATGTATATTTCCATTATACCGTAAACTTATCACCTCTAAACCTACCCTACACTGCACAAGGGTTTCTAGGATTTACTTCCATCCTCCCTTACCTACCTACTCATGACAAGCTAATTTACTCCACTACTCTCAGTTTGATATCCCAATGAATTCCCAACTGCAGCCACCGTTATGTGCTCATTTCTCTCACAATGATTACAAACTAAAGTAACTATTATTTCAACCAAAAAAAATCCAACCATATCTTCTAATTAAATTTGATCAGTTTCTTCCACTATATTTGATTCTGAATCCAAAATATTTTTCTCCTAATCTCCTTTTTTTATATGTTAGGACAGTGTAGTGATTAGCAACAAGTATTGATGAATTTAACTTAAAGGCAACCTACAATGTACAGTTAGAATGCCATGAAATCTATAAAGGATATAGTATTCTAATCACCCTCATTTTATAAAACAATACTAATAGTTCCCTAATTTTAATAGTTCTTTCCCTGCTAAACCTTTCCTAAACTTCGACTTAAGATAAATTTATTTTAGCATATGGTATCCTACTACCCATATAAACCCCCACTTTTATGTGGTTTAATTAGTGAAAAATTAGATATTAAAATTTTTCTTAAGTTTAGTTTAGTGTAAAAGAGGTTAGATAACTTTTAGATTAGTCAGGGCTAATATGGTGACATTAGATTAAATTTTGGATTAAAAAGGATGTAGTTATAATTTATTAAAATTTATAGGGACCTAGTTAAAAATTTTTTAAAAACAGAGGGACTTAGTTGAGATTAAATGGACTCAAGGGGGTGAACTGCATAAGTTCACTAGTCACATGCGGCTCACATGGCTGAGCCGGACCAGTTTATCTAAATCGGCTCGCCCGAACCGACCAAATTAAGCCGGTTCGCTCGAACCGACTCATGCGGACAAAACCGAACCCTAACAATTTCCCCCAAATCGCATCTCTTCAACCTTTGCTCGCGAAGCCGTCATTGCTGGAGCTAAGCAGCGAACACTCTCCATCGCTCCATTGATTCGCCGGCTGCACCTCCTTCAACGAGGAGGGGCGGGTGGCAAGGAGACATCCCACAGTCCACCGAAGCTCACTCCACCAGAGGCTCCTCATCAATTTGAGGATTTCAATCTTCAATTGATCATGATGTCGCATGCCAGTTAATGGTGTTAGAATTCCAGGTCGTAGAGAGAATCGAACGAAGGTTGACACCAAGAGAATGATTGTTGAATATGAGTTTGCTAGTGATGATGTTATGATGTTAGATCAAATTAGGGAATAATTAGCTTGGATTCTATATTGATTTTGACTTGAAAATATAATTGAGTTGGATTTAGGAATTTGACTATTTTAATAAATTGGAGGTGATAAAGATGATTAAGGATTTAAAGTGTTGGGCTTGAGTATGAACTTGGAGCTAGTAGTTGAAGTGGGTTTTAAGTCGCTTCGATGTCCAGAACCCTATTAGGAAGGAAGAGCTCAATTCCTTTGCCCTCCGCCAGCGAAACCGACTAGGAACGATGCCTCCGCCAGCTGCCTCTACTTCGCCATTCCCAGCAGCTGTCCTACCCGCCGGAGCCGCTCCCACTGCCCGCCTACCTCGCAAACGTCGCCCAGCTCTGGCCGGAACTCCTCCTCCCTCGATCCCACGGTTTGCCGGAGGAGTTGGAGTCCGCCGTCACCGCTGCCCTCAGAACAAAGCGACACCTCTATTTTGAGTGTTTAAAACCCTGGCACTGAGTCGGCAACTCGTCCGCCGACTCGCTGCTCACTCAACCTGACTTAGCCCAACTCAGCCCGACTAGCTCCAATCGCCGATCCGACCCGCCCCCAACTATTTATATTTTAATCCCCTTTCCCTTCTTAAATCCTTATTTTCTAATTTTATTAATTTATTTATATATATATTATATTAAAAAAATATAATATTTTATAAATATATTTTTTTCTATTTTTTTTTTTAGAAAGTAGGGTTTACACCCTAAGCAAGAATCATACCACTAGACCATATATTGCCTAATATATGTAAACATCATCCAAATTTTTTAGCCAATAAGATTATGATTATTAAGTAAATAGTTCGTTCATCATCCAAGTATAGATAACCAAAATTACAATTCACTAATAAAGATTAAGTAGTAGAATAATAGTTTTGTGCATTCATTGTTTGAACCAATGATGAAAAGGGATTCAAAAACACCGATGGTAAAAGAACACCTTATCATATATGAAAAATTATATGAGGAAGAAGAAGGAATTTGCTAGAGGAAAAAGCAGATGGTTAATATACCAACCCCCAATGGCTATGAGAAAAACATCAAAATGATGAGGAAAAGCAGTAGCAAAAGGGGTGCTATATTAGTATCAAACTCATGACCTTTTGTACACAAATCAATAATCATACCACTAACTCAAATAACCAACATGAAAACATAATCATCACCAATAGTTCTTTCTAGAAGAAGTGTAATTAGTTAAAAGTAAGAATAGTACCACTAGACTGAACATCCAATGAGTTATATTAGCATTACCGTTGCTTTGTCGTAGAACACGTGCGATCGCAGTAAAAAGGAAAGGTTGGTGGTATAAAGGAAAGTGTATTAGGACTAGTAGACGAACAAAACTTGCAGGAACACAAAGCTTGTTAGCTCTAAATAAATAATCATTATACAATACATATTTATCCCAACATCTCCCTTCTTTACATTTAATGTAAATATCTTTGAAATTCAAATCAGTGGCATATAATTTTTTTAACCATTCTAAATCGAGAATTTTACAATTAAGTTGGGACAACAATATGTAACGTCTAGATAAAGCATCGGCAACTATATTATCTTTTCCCTTATATTTCACAACATATGGAAAAATTTTAATAAATTCGATCCACTTAGCATGTCTACGATTCAACTTACTTTGGCTATAAATATGCTTCAACAATTCATGGTCTGAATATATGATAAATTCTTTTAGCCAGAGATAATGTTGCCATGTTTCTAACACTCTAACCAATGCATATAATTCCTTATCATATGTTGAATAGTTTAAGGTTGGACCACTAAATTTTTTACTAAAGTAAGCAATGATGTTCTTATCTTGCATAAGAACACCTCCAATTCTAATACCACTAGCATCACATTCTATCTCAAATGTTTTATCAAAATTAGGAAGTTGTAAAAGTGGTGCATTGGTTAACTTATCTTTCAGCATATTGAAGACATCATCTTGCGCCTTTTCCTACTTGAAAGATACGTTCTTTCTTGTCAACGCATTGAGTGGAGCGGCAAGCGTGCTGAAATCCTTTACGAATCGATAATAAAAGCTTGTCAGTCTATGAAAACTCCGTACTTGCATGACTGTTGTAGCTGTTGGCCATGCTCGAATAACTTTCACCTTTTACTCATCCACCTCAATTCCCTGCGCAGTCACAACAAAACCAAGAAACACGACTCGATCCGTGCAGAAGGTGCACTTCTCGAGGTTAGCAAATAGGTGCGCTTTTCTTAAAGCAATCAACACTTGGTGTATATGTGCTAAATATTCATCCAAAGACTTGCTATAAATTAATATATCATCAAAAAAAACAACCATAAATTTCTTAATAAAAGCTCTCAAGACTTCATTCATTAAGCGCATGAACGTACTAGGTGCATTAGTAAGACCAAATGGCATAACTAACCACTTATATAAGCCAAATTTTATCTTAAAAGTAGTTTTCCATTTATTACCTAGCTTCATTCTAATTTGGTGGTAACCACTATACAAGTCAATCTTAGAAAAGATAATAAAACCACACAATTCATCAAGCATATCATCTAACCAAGGAATAGGATGACGATAATGTACCATAATATTGTTGATAACTTGACAATCTATACACATCCTTCATGATCCATCTTTCTTTACCACGAGTAAAATAGGAACAACACACGGACTTAAACTTTCACGCATATACCCTTTATTGAGAAGCTCTTGCACTTGGTGCTGAATTTCTTTTGTCTCCTCGGGATTGGTATGGTATCAGAGATGGTTAGGCAGAGATGCTCTCGGAATTAAATCGATTTGATGCTCTATCCCCCACAATGATGGCAACCCTGCAAGTATCTCATCAGGAAACACATCAGCAAACTCCTACATCAAAGAAACAATCGATGGCTAATAGAACATGTCCCTTGATTGGTATTTCTCTTTTCTCCTCATATTTTTTCTTTCTTTTCTCTCAATTTGGGTTGCTCACTCTCACTTCCCATTTTATGGATATCACTCATCTCTTTTTCTTTTCTCTCACATTCAGCCCTATCTAAATCGTCTTTGAGAAGTTCTTCCGGTGTAATTAGAACCAACAAGAGCCTCTTATCTATGTACATAAAGGAGTACTTGTTGGAACGCCCATAATGTATAGCATAATTATCATATTGCTATAGTCTTTCAAGTAGTAATGCACAAGCTTGCATTGGCACCACATCATAGTCCACAAAGTCATAATAGGTACCGACAGAAAAATGAACACGTACCATCATTGTTACCTTCAACTTGCCACAAGTATTGAGATATTGAATGTAGTATGGCTACGGGTGTAATCATGTGGTTAGGCCAAACTTTCCAACCATCTCTGAACTTGTAATATTATTATAACTTCCACCGTCAATTATGATATTGCAAGAGTGCTCCTTTATCACAAATTTCGATTGAAACAAATTATGGCATTGCCCGTTTTCTGCCTTTTCCATCTGGGAGCTAAGAACACGACGAATGACTTGTATCAAAGGTGATTTCTTCTGGTTCTGACCCCAAAATATGTTGAGACTCCTCGTGGTCAAATACGCCTCCCTCTTCTACCTCACTAGCTGATGTATACTCACCATCTTCTCGAATGATAATGGCATGCTGATTTGGACAATCACGCATACAATGCCCTTTCCCCTTGCATTTGAAGCACTCAATCTCCCTTGTTCTTCCTACAGAGGCAACTGAAGATGAACTTTTTGTAGGGCCAACAGTGGTCTTTTTTAAATCACTAGGTTTGGACGTTGGTGAGGTAAAGCGGCTTCCTGAATTCCCTAAGCCAATTGGTGCAGCAGTCCTGCTAGAATGACCAACATTCTTCTGTTGCTTATTGGCGTCCCTCCCAAATATGGAGGAACTAGGATAGCTATGACCAAATTTGTATAGCTGCCTCCTCCTTTGAACTTGTCTTTCAACTTTGCATGCATAATGAAATAGTTGATCCAAAGAGTCGTAGTTCTTAAAATCAAGTATATCTTGTATCTCTCCATTCAATCCTCCCAAGAATCTAGCCATCTTTGCATTATCATCTTCTTGCACATTAGCACGTAGCATACCCACGTACAACTCTTGATAGTATTCTTCCATAGATTTGTTTTCTTGATTTGTTCTTTGAAATTTATTAAGTAATTCACTCTCAAGATATGAAGGCACGAACCTAGATCTCATCAAGTGCTTCAAATCATCCCAAGTATGAGGATCTCCATTTCTTTGTCGAATTTGACTCTACGAAACAGAAGCATAGCCAATAAATTTAGTAATGGCTATGTACTCTATGCTCTTTTGGGTAATGACGAAAATTGAACTTTTACTCAACTAATAATTCCCAATCAAGATAGGCTTCTGGATTAAACTTTCCATCAAAACTAGGAACAATGAATTTAATTTTACCCGATGCATCATTTCTTCTTTCTTCATTATGATGACGTGCATGACCTCCATCACCTCCCACTCCTCGATGACAACGTGTGAGGAGCCGCTGATACAATTCCAAGGCAACTTCATCATCAGCCACATAATTATCATTTAACTCTTCATTGGTAGCCTCTTGAAATGCAGCGTTCAAATTTTCTCTTGGTTCGAATGGAGCGGCAGCAGCAGCATTATTATTATCTTCAACTCATCCTCGAGGAACTCGAGGTGGTGGGTGTCATCATGGAGGAGTTCGCTCCACTTGTTCAAGTTGTGCTTCAATTCTACCGAGATAATTCTCCAACTAATTCGGGCGCACAAGTACTTGATCGACCAGTATTTGCTCGTAACATGAGCCATCAAAGCCTGAGAATGCATAGACAATGATATCGCCGATGGTTGGGACACATCTTCCTCGTCATAAGAAACATCACAATGACTTCTCGATCTTGACATTGCTGGTGAAAAAAAAAAGAAATTCTACCAAACTAATAAATTATTTATGAAATACTCTCGATGCTCACAAACCTTACCACCTGAAGCTCTTACCTTTCTCAAAAATTGCTCGCATGTTTGTTGGTTCTTGATAACTTTTAACAGGGAGTGGATAAAGCGATTGTAAAGTGCTAAAACAGGCTGATTATGGCTAATTTTATGGAGCTTGAGAGAAGGATATATTTGTAGCAAAGAAAAGTAAACAATAATTTCAAAAATTATAAAATTAAATAAAACGTTTGCACAAGTATTAGTTTTAGTTACAGATTTATAAAATATCCAAAGACTCAATCAAGGAAGGTGTCAAAAGGAAGAATAAGTACAAGGATAATTATAATTAAAATCTGACAAAAAAAAAATTTCTCTCCTTTTTTTTCCGAATCTTCCTCTCTCTATTTTCTTTTTCAAGAAGAATAGGATAAATAAAGTAAAGAATTTAAGTTAAGGCTAGCAACTAGACACAACTAATACAAATAAAAATTTAATAAAGTAAACTGAAATTAGAAGATCCAAAAAAACAATGGAATTAAAGTTGGAAAAAACAAGGATGATAGACACGAAATAGATGTTCAAAGTAAGAACAAGAGGATTTTTTTTTTTGATGAAGGTGAAATAAAATGTAATCTACTAAAAGAAAGATGAATTCCTACTGGTAACAAAGGCTGTGATACAACCTGATATGTACATGTCTTGACTTAAGATGCATGCAAGCAAGTTGGTCTCGATCTTCTATCATAGGAGAAATTTGGTATATGATACTTTATATGAGAGATTTTGTATGTTCAAGATAGAAACTTATCAAAAGTTGTAAAAGGAATAGTAGTCCCAAGAGATGGGTTATTGAATTCTATCCTTAAAAAATTTCTTGTTGAGTTGTAGGTCATAAAAAGGTCAATGGATATAATCAACCAACATACAAAAGCTCACGGAGTTGAGACTCCAGCAAAGTGGTCTCTGATACCACTTTAATTGCCACAAGAGTCAATCTAGAAGGAGATATAAAGAAGGTTAAGAGCACTAAGATACTGTCCTTCTGACCCTACTCAATATCCTATGTATATCAGGACTATTAGCCTAATCCTTAAATCCTTGAACCTATGCTCTGATACCACTTTAATTGTCACGCCCCGACCCATCTGCCGAGTACGTGGCAACCGCCGTATGAGCCCAAAGGACCCATATAAGGTATTTAATGATATACAAAATTCACATACATTATCATTGCAGCGGATAATACAATTAAATGAATTAACTCAAGTCTACTAACACAGTCCCGATATACCTACTACAATATTATGATCACAAAAAGGTAGATAACTATGTTCGTCGATAATCTCATATTTGTTAGCTATCTTGATCGGTCGTTTAATAGACCTGCACATATATTGAACGCAGTGTGCTCAGCCTTGCGGCTTTGTGCTTATGGCTCTAACCGTAGTAGAATAACTCAAGTAGAGAAAAGGGAGATTCTAAAACGACCATAACTCATTTAATAATATCAAACAAAGCATGTAATGTAAACCCCCACACCAAAAAAAAAAAAAAAAAGGGTCCGGTCCGGTCCGGTTCAACCGAACCGGCCGGTCAACTGGTTCGGGTGAACCGGTTGACCCTTAAACGGGGACGCGGGCGAGAAGGGCGGAAGCCCTATCTCTCGAGCGCCTCCACTGTTCTGGCTTCACTGCACGCAGTGCGGACGATCGGAGGAGAGCTCGTCGCCGCGCCTTTCCGCATCTCCACCGTCCATCTCTTCCCGTCGCGGCGAGGAGAGTTCGCTGGGGGCGACTCGGCGGCACTTCCGTCGGACCCGGGCTCACATTGCCCTCGCTCTGCTCCATTTGGGAGTTCAACCAAATCAGTCGTCGTTCACCTCGTCTCTGTCGACCCCCTCCTTCGATCATTGGGGACGGTCGATCTAACGCCGTCGCAAGCTCGACGGCCGGCGTTCGTCTTGGATTTGCTCGTGGAGGCTTCCGAGCGAAGGTCTGCGATCGGCGCCTCCCGCCCACGCATTGGCGACAGGACACTAAGCATTTCTTCCACTTTTCGCTGCCCTCCTCGCCGGCGACCTCGACCTCGACCTCGAGCTGTCGCGATGCCCTTCAACGTGCTTCGCTCCATCTCCACGAAGGCGGAACGGCCGGCCGTCCACCTTGGATCAGCTGCTAAAGCCGGTGACCACCGTTCGCTCGTAACAGAACGAGCAGAGGACGGCGGCGGGTGAAGCAATCGTTCCGTCCCCTTTCTGCTACCCGATTCGTGTTCAATAGTTGTCCGCGAGTTCGTAGGATCTTCTCCGTTTCCCTCCCACGAGCAAGGAGCCAGCGAATTCGCCGGCTAGAGTACCGGGATTTTTCCTCCGGCAGCGGGCGTCGGCAAGGCGCGGGCGCAGCAGAGGTTTCGGCGGAAACGGAAGAAGGTATCGATTCTGCCCTTTCTCCTAATCATGCTTAAAGAGTTAATAAGCATGCTGAGATTAAATTAATTTATGGTTAGCGCAAGATAGTTTTGTTATATGCGTAGGGTAATTTAAATGAGTTCAATGCTAATTAACTATAATTAGTGGATGGGTAAGTTGTTAATAGGATGCATGTTGAATAAGTCGGGTTGAACCGAGTTGGTTAATTGGGTTTGGGTCTATCTTAACTTGGGTCCGAAATTAATAGGATGAACATGATTTGATTGAGTCGAATTAACTAGACTCGCGTTGAACCCAATCGGGCTGGGTTAGGATTGAGTTTAGGATTGAGTCCATGTGATCAATTAAGGAGTCAAAATAGTCAACATAGTTGGTCCATGGTCAATGTTGACCAATTTGGACCCATGGGTTCAATTTGGGCCGAACCAAGTGGCTAGATAAAACTTGGGTCTCAAAGGAGGTATAAATAAAATGTGGTCAACCCGGATCAATGTTGACCGATCAACGTTGACCAGGTCAATGTTGACCCAGAATTTAATTTGGGTTTTTCAAGAGCCCACAATTGGGCCGAATAGGTTGGGCCAAGAAATCAAGTGGGTTGTATTAGGGTAAGTTAAAAGTCATATTACTGGTCAACGTGGTCAAAATTGTTGACTAGGTGAATGTTGACCAAATTTTGACTAGAACCTATTTAATTATAATTGGGTTTTCCATAGTTGGGCTTTGAATAAATTGGGTTGATAATTTAAAGTAGGCTTTAATAAGGGGGTAGATTTAATAAATTGATTTAAGTTAAATTTTATAGGATAAAATAAGATTAACTAAAATTTATTTTTAAATTAGTATTTGATTAAATGGATTAAAATGGGTTTAAATTCTGAATTAATGGGAGAGATTTATTTCTTGTTAGAGTTGGATTATGTTATTAAGAAAATGGATATGGGCTCACTACTTGGGCTTTAGGGATTGGACCCTAGTTAATGTGATTAATTGAATTAGGGATAGTGTTAGCTTTATTAGTTGGATTAGATAATTAATTGGGAGGAAATTAAATTAAATTAATTAGAAAAATTAAATTTGTGATTAATTAGATTTCTATCCAGATTATTTGTAGGAATGACGTTAGACTTATTTTGAATAAATTTTATTATTTAGGAATATTATTTTGGATCGTGAGCGATAATACGATCGATACGTTCGAGCTTCAACTGGATTGGTTCTGAAGCTCAGATCGCATTTCAGGTGCGTTGGCTCATCGAATGTAGGAATTATTCAAGCTAGGGAATTCTTACCGAGGTTTTCTTAGGAAATATCTCGGATGCCTTAAATATAATAAAAATGATATGCACGCTCGGTTTATATATAAATGCATGTTAGTATGATTTACTCTGTCTACATGCATGATTACGCCATGTTTACTATGCTACATACTTGACATGTCTATAACTTTTGTCCTGCATGCTACACTATTCATCTATACTATGATAGCACGATTACCGTGCAGTTATAGATAAGAATGATAACATGTTAGAAACTCTTAGGAGACATCACTAGAAATCAGACAAGAAGGGGTATTGCTTGCATACCCTGTTTGACCACTGCGTACCGCCGATGGTCAGAATGGTGATGCTCCACCACATACCACTCCCGATGCTACACATAACTTAGATACTGGGAGCTGGTAGGGAAAGGGATTATACAAACTCCAAGATCACATTAGACCGGATATATGGAGCAAGTCCCTACCCGATGATTTATACCCGCATGAGTGTAGTGTCAAGGGCCTCGTAATAGTCCTGAGATGGCTAGCCGGGATGAACCAAAACAAGAACCTAGCAAACATATTATCGAGGTTGTAGCATTCCGGCAGCAGCTAGTTTGCACACCTCTTGGCAGGCATCGCTGCTCGGGGATTGGGACGGTGGATCCGTAGACCACACGGCCACCATCCTTGACGATCTGCAGATGGTCGGATGGGTAGTCCGGATCCTAGGGTTGCATATTATCGATTAGCTGTGGTCGATGGATTTTATTGACGGGGACCCCGTCTTCGGACGGTGTTGTAGTACTACATGATTGTCGTTGTCCTTACGGCATCCGGGGAGGATGTAGAGGCACAGCGGGTTCGCTAAGGGAGGCATGGCAGGCGACTAGTGATACCGAGGAGAGTGATCACGGGTCACCCGTCACCTCCGCCAACATCAGTGCAATGGGCATAGGAAGAGACAGAGGCATGGCAGCCCGAGTCTTAAGACTGATAGGCATAGTACACCGTAGATGACATTCCGGTGACACTGATGACATAATACTAGAGATAACTTAGGTGACACCTAGTGCGACACCTGTCGGGTATACTTACACAGTTATTTTGTATCTATGAAATATCTCACATGTATCATACGAAAATAACAAATAATAAACCAAGGGCATCCTAGATTAATCCTCCTAGCCCTTGATCTCCTTATTCGGTTTTGAGCCGTAATTTCGCACTAGGGCGCAAGGCTGAGCACACCATTTTTCCCCGTGTGTGCAGGTTTTAAGTGCGTCCGTAATAGTTTGGCGACGAGGACTGCGCCTTAGTTGTCTATAAGAACTGCGCCGCTGGAGGTATACACCTGCATTTATTAGACATCGTTGCTTCCACATTTTGATTTGTAGTAGATTTATGTCGGGACTGTACTAAATGGATTTTACTATATTTATGCGTATGTCACTGATCCATTCTTTTATGCCTTGTATGGATCTCAGGGTTCATACGGCGGTTGTCACGTGCTTGACAGATGGGTAGGGGCGTGACATGTAAAATCAGCAAATAAAATATGAAGCATCATGAGAAGAACATATAGTATAAGTGTGTAGCTCAGCTATAAATATGAACTGTATTTATATCTCTTGATTATTATCACTAAAAATGTCATCTCATTTAAATATCGTGATCTGGGCAGCCAGCCTATACTTAAGGGATCACCTGATCAGGGAGTTCCCATAAGCCCATCAGTATCCTCTCTGTCTATGTCACTACCTATGCCCATCACACTGATGTTGGTAGAGAGGTCGGGTGGCCGTGAATCCCTCTCTAATGGTCCACTAGGCGAATCTCTCCATCTCCGCGTCCTAGCGACCTATACTCCATGCGTCTTCCCCAGACAATCTATGGAGCAACTTGTGTAGTATACACACTGTCTCTAGACAGGTTCACCGCACTTAATTATACGCATCGGCCACGGCTAGCTGGTAATAAACCCTCAGGATCTGGACTACTCATCAGAACGTCTATAGAACATCTAGAATAATAGCTGTATGGTCTATGGATCCATTGTCCACCGTACCAATTCACAAGCAGCGATGTCTGCCAGGAGGTGTACATCCTAGCCATCGCCAGAATGCTACAACCTCAGCGACATATTTGCTAGGTCATTAGTTTGGTTTCATCCCTGCTAGCCATATTAAGACTATCACGGTGGCGACTTAGCGACACCGTGCGAGTATAGTGAATATTTCACAACGTTCTCTGTAATAAGTCGTTCCATATCTTATTCCACCCCTTATGTCCAAGACGATTTCAACCTCTTTGGGTGGTATAGGTTTATGAGCATTAAAGCTCGTATCTGTAACTTAGGAGATCATATATGGTGTATCGTCAGTGTATCTATATGCTAGTATGTCAATGTCACATATCGTTAGGTTCTGCTTGTTGATGTCTATATATATGTCAAGCTGTAGTGCAGTATAATTGTTTGTAGATGTAACTATAATATTTTATTCTCGTTCATCCCATCAACATAGCAGATAGTGAGAAAGTGAATAATACTAGCACAAATTTAAATAAAAGCATATATAAGACTACAAGCACATCACATTATTAGTATAAACAAGCAAACCTAATATACAAAGAATGAATCATGATTAATTAAATATTAATTTCTAAGCAGTAAAATATTTATCTTTTAAAGTTTCACTAACTTGAGAATAGTCTATTGTAGTGAACCGGCGCACCTGGATGTTGTAGTTCGTTCTTCAGAACCAAACGTATAATAGCTTGCACGTCCTTTAATTATTTCGAGGTGGACTACCTATTTCAAATATCATTACCTTTAGAAATTATTTCTAATATTAGGTATCACCCCTTTACTTATAATAAGCTAAATTAATCACATTTTCTTATTTTTATTCAAACTCACCTCAACCCAAGTAAAATATGTTATTCAACTCAAATTAGTTAATTTAACATAATCTATCCTAATTAATTAACCCGTATCAAATTTACAACCTTAACTTAGTTTGAACTTATATGCTAATTCAAATACCATGTCTTCTATAATTTCAATCATTTACTCCCTAACTTTATTTAGTTACAATATCTAATTACTAGTAAGATGAAACTTAGTAATTATGTCCTAGTGTTGACATACATTCGACTCTCCATTCAATCATAATTATTGTACCATATGCATATTCTCAAATAAGGGAAAGAAAAGAGGTTCTAATAGGGAAGAAGGAGGGAGGTGGGGGAGATAGCATGAAAGGTTGGCGATGTTTTGAATGAATTAGGCAGGTTTTGGTGTTTCAGTAAGCTATATTCTTTCCTATTTGATTATTGCATAAATGTGCATATGGTTGCTTTGTATTTGTTTTAAGACAAGAGGAACTAAAACCATAAGGTTCACTATTACTCGGCTTGGTTTTGTTGTCATGCCCCAACACTCTATTAGCAAAGTGGCAATCACCGCATGAGTTAGTACAACCAACACAAGGCATTTTATAACTTACGACTTAATAATGAGCAAAATATGACCATCTCATATGGCAGTCTGATACAGTCTAGCCAAGTTTTTCCATAATATACTTTTACACACCATTGAGACTAAATAAAGAGGTGATTCTATCATGGGACAGGATGCAGTACTATTTACTTTTACACCCTTTTCAATCTATGTTCGGATTCGCTGCCCCGTCGCTCTCCCATCTCCGAGCCTCGAGACCTATCCCCTATCCACATAAAACACTATGCGCTAAGTCTTGCGACTCCGTGGCTACAAAAAGAGTATATCCCAAGCAAAATAGATGGCACTAAGTATGCATGTCTGAAAGTATAGAGTGAATTAATGTAACAAGATATGTTTATATCAAATAAAGCATAAGAATAATTAGAATAATTATGTCAGTACTTTCCTATGTTTTCATGATACTTTGATGTTATCTATTTTCTAATCAACTAGTTATAACTTTATAATCACTTTTTAGAGTTGTCATCTTATGCTTAGGGTATATCCTGATCATATGGCAGGCTGTCATCTTACCCCTAAGCCCATCAGTGTCTTTCTAGGTCTTTACCTAAGCCCATCACACTGATATTAGCAGAGATCACCAATGATCGTAGAATCATCTCCTTACGATCTCGCAAGTTGTACCTCAGCCTGCACTTCAAGACCTTCGCATGTGTGTCTCCCCAGACCCATACCATTCGATTATAATATAGTACTGCATCCTGTCCCATGATAGAATCACCTCTTTATTTAGTCTCAATGGTTTGATGAACCGAACTCCACACAAATATTTAAACTTTAAGGTCTAGACTACCCCCTCATAGACCTGCAGTGCCATGCCCCTACTCTATCGGCAACCATGACAACCGTCATATGAGTTAAAATAACTTATACAAGACTAATTATAATATCTCAAAGAATATAACATTGACATAAAAACCTGTAGAATTTTTTTATAATTACAACCTGATACAAATTGGTTAGTTTACCCAGTACAGTTCGACTAAATTATAAAATACAAAAATTATGTCAAGCTAATGTTCGTCTATGTAATGTTCCCCATGATTTTACTCAATATCCGAGTACCTATGCATAGGAAAATAATTTGCCCTGCGCCTTGCGGACCAATGACTACAGAAAGAGTAGTCCCTAGCAATTGTAAGGGCAAGGGACATTGACATACATGGATTTAATTAAAATAATGCAATCATAAAATGAAAATGCTGTAAGAAATAAATCAGATTATAATGAAGTATTTCATGTTATATTTGTGTACAAGATATCATTATCCATTATATTATTGTTTTTATATTCTCTAGGGCTGTCAACCTATGCTTAGGATATGCTCGGGCAGGGACTATCCATAAGCCCATCAGTGTCCTTTTAGGTCTCTGCCTAGTGCCCATCACACTGATGTTGGCGGAGATAATCGGTGACTGTAGAATCATTTGCTTCCTATCTCACAAGCCATACCTCAGCCCGTGCTTTGAGATCTTTGCATATGTATCCCCTAGGAACTATATTATGCGACTACTATTTAGTACTACATCCTGCCCCATGATAGGGTCACCTATTTGTTTAGTTCCAACGGTCTGATAAACCGAACTCCGCATAATTATTTAAACTCCAAGGTCTAGACTACCCTTTCATAGTCCTGCTATCACGCCCCAATCCTCCTTTGGCACGTGGCAACTACCGTATAAGGTACACTTCTCCACCGTAACTTATATAAGGCTAGAAGTATCAAAATCAATATAATTATGTTATTGAATACAGCGGAAACATAAATAAATTACACTCAATACTAACACTACAAGTTAAATCTCTATCTAAAGTTCCAAAGTAGATTCTATTCATCATAACTAGGTTCTCTGTCACGCCCCGACCCATCTGTCGAGTACGTGGCAACCGCTGTATGAGCCCTAAGGGACCCATACAAGGCATTTAATGATATACACAATTCATATACATTAACAATGCAGCGGATAATACAATCAAATCATCTAACTAAACTCTACTAACATAGTCCCGATATACCTACTACAATACTATGGTCACAAAATTAGTAAATAACTAGGTTCGTCGATAATCTCGCCTCCATTAGCTATCCTGACCGGTCGTCTAGTAGACCTGCACACATTTGAACGTCGTGTGCTCAGCCACAAGCGGCTGAGTGCTTATGACTCTAACCGCAGTAGAATAACTCAAGTAGCAAACAAGGAGATTCTAGCATGTCCATAACATCATTTCATAATCTCAAACAAAGCATGTAAAATCAATAAAAAAATAAGAAGAATTATAAGAAGAACATGTAATATAAGTGTATAGCTCAATTATAAATATGAAGTGTGTTTATTTCACAAGATTATTGTTACTAAAAATATCATCACATTCAAATATTGTGATCTGGGCAGCCAGCCTATGCTTAGGGGATCTCCTGATCAGGGAGTTCCCATAAGCCCATCAGTGTCCACTGTCTATGTCTCTACCTATGCCCGTCACACTGATGTTGACAGAGAGGTCGGGTGACCGTTAATCCCTCTTCGGTGGTCCACTAGGCGAATCACTTCATCTTCGCGACCTAGCGACCTGTCACTCCATGTGTCTTCCCCAGACAATCCATGGAGCAACTCTTGTAGTACTACACCAAGGGTCACCGCACCTATGTAAACGCATCGGCCACGGCTAGCCGGTAATAAACCCCAGGATCTGGACTACTCATCAGAACGTCTGCAGAACGTCTGGAATAATAGCCGTGAGGTCCATAGATCCACTGTCCAAGGCTATGCATAAGGAGTCACCGTACCAATTTACAAGCAGCTATGCCTGCCAGGAGGCGTGCATCCTAGCCGTCGCTGGAATGCTATAACCTCGGCGACATGTTTGCTAGGTCATTGGTTTGATTTCATCCATCCTAGCCATCTTAGGACTATCACGGTGATGACTTAGCAGCACCATGCGAGTATAGTGAATACATCACAACGTTCTCTGGCAATAAACTAATCCATATCTTATCCTCACCCTTTTATGTCCAAGATGATTTCAACATCTTTGGGTGGTATAGGTTTATGAGCATTAAAGCTCGTATCCGTAACTTAGGAGATCAAAACGGTGCATCGTCAATAATTACATACGTAAGTATATCAATGTCACATGTCTATAAATGATGCTTGTCGATGTCTATGAATATGTCACACTATAGTGTAACATAATAGGTTCTAGAAGTAACTGTATTATTGTATTACTTTTCGTCACATCAACCTAGTAGATAATGAGCGAGTGAATAACCTAGCACATATTTGAATAACAGTAGCAATAAGACAACAAGCATATTGCATTAATGATATACATAGACTATTCTAACCTACAAAGGATGAATCATAAATAATTAAATATAAATTTCTAAACAGTAAAATATTTATGCAAGAGAATAACCTAGCACATATTTAAATAACCGTAGACATAAGACAACAAACATATCATATTAATCATATAAATAGGCTATTCTAACATATAAAGTATGAATCATGAATGCTTAAATATTAATTTCTAAGCAACAAAATATTTATCTCCTAAAGTTTCATCAACTTGAGATTAGTCTATTGCAGTGAACCGGCGCACCTGGATAAGTAGAACGGTCTTCAGAACCAACAGTATATCAGCTTGTACGTCAAGTAATTATTTCGAGGTATTTACCTATTGCAAATAACATTACCTTTAGATATGACATTTAATATTATCTATCATTAATCTTATCTACAAGATACCAAATACTCCATCTTTACTATCTGCTCACCTAACTCATCCTAAGTTAAATAATTATTCAACTAGATTTACTTAATCCAAACTAATCCTAATTGATCAATCTCATTTAATTTATTAACCTCAATCATAATCTCTAACTAATCAAGTCTCAATTTACTTAAAAGCCCAATTAACATTTCACCACATTCATAATCTAAATTAATCATTTTCTACTTCCATTTACTTACAACATATCATCACTAGCTAAGTGAAAGATAAAAATTATGCCTTAGTGTTGACATATATTCGATTCCTCATACCATCATACCATCATAATTATTACATGCTTCTAAGTAAAGGAAAGAAAATAATTGGCAACAGCAACACCGTAACAACACCACCATTTGGTAACAATACCATCATACTACCGCATCAGCATGCAACATGCAAAAACGGTCACGGCATGAACATGCAGCAAATCACATCAGCATGCAACATGCAAAGACAGTCACAGTCACGGCATGAACATGCAACAAAACACGCCATCATCAAACCACCAAGAAAAATTCAGCATCAAGTCACCATATCCCACAAACCACAACTTCAGCCACAATCACCAAACCACCAAGCAAAAACAGTCACGACAATTCAGCAACCATCAACCACACAAATTCAGCCACAACAACAACCAAGTAAACTCATCAATAACACTATCAAATTAACCATGTAAACTCAGAAACTACACATCGAATTAGACATGAAAAACTTGGCATCACATGCAAAAACAGGGCACCATAAAAACATAGCATTCAGTCCACATGAAAATCTATCAAACCACAAATTCAACAACAACAACCAAGAAAACTCATCAAACCATACCATTAACTCAACCATGAATCATACGGTTACAACATCATCAAATCAGCATCATAAATCACACGGCAAACAACATCAATCCACCATCGCAAATAATAAATCAAATCACCATAAAATAGTGCATGAACATTACAACCCAATCAATCAATCAACAACACAACCTATATGAATCGGTCAAAAGGACATATCCGATTAATCCTAGCGATAGGTCTAGCAGAGCACTAAAGAGGAATTAAGGAGATCCATATGAGATTAATCAACATCCTTAATCAGATCATTAACAAAGAGGATTTGGAATTAATCGACATCTTTAGCAGAAGCAGGTCAAGAAATTGACCTTGGCATGGAGGCGTGGATCGAATTGGAGAAGCTGCGATCGACAATGTGCAGCGAAGCGGCGGCTGCAAACTCGGAACACTCGATTTCCCATCGGCGACGAGCCACAGCAGTCACGCGACCAGAGAGGAGGATGAAGAAGACATCCCTTCCGGTGACGCACTCAATCGAGGATGCAATGGGAATATGCCGCCGAAGGAGAAAAGGATAGGGCATCTCGCGAGCTTGCGAAGAGGAGCGCTCGCCGGTCGTCAGCTGGAGAAGGGAGAACGAGGTCGGTCGGTGGTTGATCTAGAGCGGCGAAGCAGCGAGATGGGAAGAGGAGAAGATGTCACAGGTTGTAGGGGAGGACTTCCCTGGTTCCCAGCGTCGATCTCTCGGCAAGAGATCGAGATCGGATCGGACGGGAAGTGGGGGTTTCACCGTTGAGAGAGAGGCGGATTGCGAAGGCGATGAAGACGGAGAAGGAGAAACCTTTGCGATGGATTGCGAAGATGCCGAAGAAGAGGATGGATTCGCCGTCGCGTTCGTGGTGAATGGTGAAGGGAATGCGGGTGGAGAAGGGCAGCGTGCGAAGGACAAAGTAGACGAAGGAGATGAAGAGGATTCGAGGTCATCGCGTGCTCGCCCGATCTAGGGCTTATAGCGCGCGTGCGGTGCACATGAGCTGAACAAAATTCCATATTTACCCCCATTAGTTCCAGTTAATTACAAGTATATCTGATTTGCCTATTATACCCCTACCAGGTACAGTTATTTATATTATTTTACCTTTCCAAATTTATCCCTACTCCTTTCAACTATTTACTATACTATTTTTTTTTTCATACCATCCTTCTACAATTATTTTTTTTTCATAAAATTTGGGGTTTACATTCTCCCTCATTTTCCAGAATAATGGTTAACCTATAACTTATGCAATAGGGAAAAATATGCATATCTGAGTCACAAAACTCAGTGAGGCCATAGAGAGAGCACCCTAAAATGCCTAAAATGGCCATAAAGTATTGTATATCCAACAAGAAGACATATCATTAATCACACATCAAATTAACATATCAAACAACATATAACAGGACTAATAAAATTAAGGTAGAAGAATATGATCATAGTAAAACATTAAATCTAAGATGTCATATTTCCTTAATTATTCAATTAAGTTTTACTTACACTACTCCTAAAGTAGCCATCCTATGTCCAAGGTAAATCACTCGTCAGGAATTTCCTCAGACCCGTCAGTGTTAACTCTACATCTCTGTCCGATGTGCCTGTACACTAACGTTAGCAGAAGGAGCTAGTGACCATGGCACCCCTTCTATACAACATAAGTCTTATATAAGGCTGTAATTTTGCCTCATGACAGGGTCACCACACAAAATAATAAACCACTCCATCTACAGCCTGACAAGTTGAGATATTCTGCATATGCTACCAATGAACCTGGACTGCTCAAGGACCCACATCTTGAGCATGTCAGTGTCCTCAGGTTCCCTAACCTTGTAGCACATTGAATGACATTGTTCCTAGCACACAATTTACCTTAGAGTAACATAAATAAGTTGAGTTCTGCACCAAAGTGAGATCCCGATTACCCCAAAGTATCTATGGCTAAGTCAACCGAACTTGCACCTCTACTTTGGCTAGCATATGGCTCCTCACCACATATTGGCACGTAGAAACCTCAGAACCTAATGTCATCTCCTAGGTTATTATAACCCTAAGATGTCCAAAGTTCTTAGTCATAAGTCACTTAAAACCACTCTAGTTGTTAACATAAAATGAACATATCAATCAATAAATACATGAGCATAACCATAATTAACATGCATGTGATAGAGTATAGCCATATCCAGGCATAACATAACTTTCTATCTTACATCAAAATCACATGCTAATTGAATATGTAATAAAGCAGATATACATTTTTATCAATATGTACAATAAAAAACAAACAACCTTTAGGACTCAAGCACTGTAGTAGGCCATAAATTGAAATCATAAGGCCTTACGTGAGTCTCAAAGTAATATTTAGCAAGAATCACAGTTTGGCTGTGACTCTTAGAAGCAAGCAAGCAATTCCTTTCTACTTCAACACAAATTACAGTTTGGCCCTGATTTGTCAAGCAATAGCATAGTAATTCATTTCTCCTAAAATAAAATAAATACAACCAAATAAAATATAAATCATCAAACCAAACAAGATTCCTACTTGCCCTTCCTACTCATATCCTCCCCAAAAAATTTATTTAATTTTTTCTTAATCAACCAAAAAAATAATAAATTAAATAACCACAACTCAACCACAAATAAACATCAACAAGCCTAATAAAATAAATATCCAATTTAACAATTTAAATTACACTAACAATTCCAATCAATATAAAAAAAAAATTTAACAGTTGTGTGAAAAATCTAATTACCTAAATTTATAACAACAAAAATGCGTCTGACTCCAGATCAGAAGGTTGTGTGTTTGATTTACGTTAGATTCATTTCATATTTTGGTTTTTTATATTTTTTGAATTTTATGATACACTACATAGAAGAAAATTTGATATGGTGCAATGGTAGGTCGTTTGACTTCAGATTAGAAGGTTGATTGTTCAATCCACATCTAGGTCCATCTTATTTCAATTTAAATCACATATAAGTAAACTATGGGATCTGTGGCGCAATGGTAGCTCGTCTGACTCCAGATCAGAAGATTGCGTGTTTGATTCATGTTAGGTTCATTTTGATTTATTTTGGTAGCTCGTCTGACTCCATATCAGAAGGTTGCACGTGAGATTCATTTAGATTCATTTCTCATTTTGATTTATTTTCGTATTTTATGTTTTTCGAAGTTCATATTAGACTACATAGAAGAAAATTTGTATACATATATAAGCCTTCATATGTATCTATACATTACACATAACGTACAAATAGAGGTATTCTCTTATATGTATCTATACACTACACATAACGTGCAAATAGAGGTATGCTCTTATATGTATCTCTATACACTACACATAACGTGCAAATAAAGGTATATAATCTATATATATTTAAGTATTAAAATAAATAAATTAAGGATTAATAGAAAAAGGGAGTCCGAGGCAACCATATCAGTTTCCTTTATTTACTTAATAATCTCGCAATCTAAATCTAACTCCCTAAATGTAAACCCCCACCTTTAAAAATTTCATTTTAGGAAAAAAAATACTTTAAAATTTTTATTTAAGTTTAGTGTTGTGTAGAAAAAGGGGTTAAGGAACTTTTAGGTTATGTTAGAGCTAAAAGGATGAGATTAGGATAGATTTGTGGACCTAAAAGGATGTAGTTGTGTTTTGACAAATTTTATAGGGACTTAGTCGAGATATTACAGAAGTAGCAGACCAATTTGTAAATAGGTGAAGACCCACAGCAGAGCGAGCGGCGGCACCTTCCATCGCGCCCGCCGTTCGTTGCTCTCCTTCCCAGCGAGGAAAGCTCGACGAAAGCCTCCCTGCTACGCGCATCCTCCTTCTCCTCTTCCACCGCACCGGAGCGGATGCCGGCGCCCTTCCACTGCGTTTGCTGTCCACCGCCCATTGTTCGCCCTCCATAGATCTCGGCCGCAGCAAAGGGAGCTCAGCAGAGGTCTCCTGCCGCGCGTCCTCTTTTTCCCCTGCATCCTCCTCTTCGCGAGAGCAGCCACCGTGTGCGCCGTCCCACACCCAAATCGCCGGTGCGCTACTTCCTCCGCTACGGCTGGAATTGCTCGTAGTCTCCGCAAGCCCACGAGCCTTCATTTGCCCGATGCCGACGCAGTAGGCGGTGAATCCGTCGTTGCCGCTCGTTTAACCCGCAACACCACCGGCAAGGAGTGGAGCTGAGATTTCATTTGCCTTCTGCCCACGCATCGGTGACGGGTCACCGAGCTTGTTTCCCCTTTTCGCTAACCGAATCTTTCCCATTCGCGATTCGTGAGTCCATAGGTGAGTAACCTCGCTGCTATCGTTCTTCTGTGCTTGGATTTCCGTTCGTTGTGTTCAGCCGTGGATGCCGCTCGCGGATGGTCGGACGACCACCGAATCGTTGGTGCTTCGTTCTCATGGGCGGATGTTGCTGCAGCATTCTCTCCGCAGCCACACGCTCGAGGTTGTGGTCGTCCGCCGGCGTAGTGGTCGAGCGTGGGTGGCGGAAACTCCGGCGAAGAGGGCGCGGCGGAAGCGTTGGCGAAGGTGCCGCGGAAGAAGGTATCGTCCGCCCCTTCTCCTAATCATGCTTAAGGAGTTAATAAGCATGCTTAGATTTAATTAATTTATGGTTAGCGCAAGAAAATTTTGTTATATGCACAGGGTAATTTAAATGTGTTTAATGCTAATTAACTATGATTAGTGGATGGGTAAGTTATTAAGTTGCATGTTAGATAACGTGAGTTGGACTAGGTTGATTAAATTAATATTGGGCCTAACTTAGCTTGGGTTAAATCTATAAAGATGGACTTGATTGAGTTGAACCTAAGTCGGATTATTTCGGGTTGAATTAGGTTTGGGTCCATATAACCAACTAGGGAGTCAACATAATCAACCTAAATTGTTCATGGTCAATGTTGCCCAATTTTGACCAATGAGTCTCACTTGGGCCGAACGATTTGGGTCATACAACTTGTTAGGTTGATTTGGGGACATGGGTTGGACTCAAGCTTTGATCGGGTCAAACAGTTGACCGGTCAACGTTTGACCGTTGACTGAGTCAAAACAGTAATCCAAAATTTTAATTAAATTTTTTAAGGAATAATTTAGGCGTTGGATTAATGGATGATTAGATGATTAGAAATTTAATTGAGATTAAATAGATTTAAATAAAAAAATTATAGATGGACTTGTAGTTGGGCCCTTGGGTGACTTGGACTAAGATTTGGGTTTAAGGGGTGTATATTGAGAAAATGCTTAGTTAAATTAATTTAGCTTAGTTAAATTAATTTCGCATGATAATTAGTTAATTAAATAGTAGAAGTAAAAATTTAATTAATTAATGGTTGGATGATTAGATTAGACTAAATTAAAATTATATTTTAGGAAAGTAAATTAAGTGTTATTTTAAATTATTATATTATTTAGGACTATTATGGATACGCGTTCCGAGTAATTTCGTCAGGGGAGTTATATTCTACGTGGGTTGGTTCCGGAGAGCGGATTCGCTTACTCAGGTGCGTTGGTTCATCGAATATAGGATTTATTCAAGCTAGGGAATTCCTGCCGAGGTATTCTTAGGAAATATCTCGGATGCCTTAAATTTAATAAAAATGAGACGCATGCTATGATTGATTATATATCCATGTTAGTATGATTTACTTTATTTACCTGCATGATATGCCATGTCTACCATGCTACTTATTTAACATGTCTATGAATCTTGTCCTGCATGCTCTGTTATTTATTTATGCTATTTTAGCACTACCACCATGCAGTATCGATAAGAATAATAACATGTTAGAAACTCTTAGGAGACATCACTAGAAAACAGACAGGAAGGCGTACTGCTTGCAGACCCCGTTTGACCACCGCGTACCGCGGATGGTCAGAATGGTGATGCTCCGCCACACACCACTCCCGAGGTTATGCATAGCTTAGATATTGGGAGTACCACTCCCGAGGTTATGCATAGCTTAGATACTGGGAGCTGGTAGGGAAAGGACTGTACAAACTCCAAGGTCACATTAGACCGGATATACGGAGTGAGTCCCTACCCAGAAAGTCATATCTGCACGTGTGCCGTCTAGGCGACACCGTGATAGTCCTGAGATGGCTAGCCGGGACGAACCAAAACAAGAACCTAGCAAACATGTCGCCGAGGTAGTAGCTTTCCGGTGACAGCTAGTCTGCACACCTTTTGGTAGGCATCGCTGCTCGGGGATTGGGACGGTGACATCCCTCCGCATAGCCTTGGACAATGGATCCGTAGACCACACGACTACCATCCTTGACGTTCTGCAGACGATCGGATGGGTAGTCCAGATCTTAGGGTTGTATTATATCGACTGGCCGTGGTCGATGGTCTTGTTGATGGTGACCCCATCTTCGGATGGTGTTGTAGTACTACACGAGTCGTCGTTGCCCCTATAGAGTCCGGGGAGGATGTAAGGGCACGACAGTTTCGCTAGGGGAGGCATCGTAGGCGACTAGCGAGACAGATGAGAGTGATCAAACCCTCACCTCCACCAACATCAGTGCAGTGGGCATAGGAAGAGACAGAGACAAAAGGCACTGATGGGCTTATGGGAAGTCCCCGACGGGGGAATTTCTCTAAGCATAGGCTGGCAGCCCGAGTCATGAGACTGATAGACGTAGTACACCGTAGATGACATTTCGGTGACACTGATGACATAATACTATTGACAGCTTAGGTGACATCTAGTGCTACACCTGTCGGATATACTTGTACAGTTCTTTTACATTTATGATATGCTTCACATGTATTATATGAAAATGACCGTTAATAAACCCAAGGCATCCTAGATTAATCCTCCTAGCCTTTGGATTCCTTATTCGGTTTCGAACCGTAATTTCGCACTAGGCCGCAAGGCTGAGCACACCGCTTTACCCGTGTGTGCAGGTTTTGACGTACGATAGTAGCATCCGTTGACGAGGACTACGCCATCGGAGGTATACTTTCGTATTTATTTAGATGGCATCGCTTCCGCATTTAGAGTTGTAGTAGGGCTATATCGGGACTGTACTAGCTGGACTGTACTAGATGGATGGTATGGCATCCATGTATATTTTACTGATCCTCTAATTTATGCCTTGTATGGATCTCAGGGTTCATACGGCGGTTGCCACGTGCCCGACGGACGGGTCGGGGCGTGACACTAAATCTCCTGAGAGATTTAGAAGAATATTTGTATAAATATATAAGACTTCATAGGTATGTATACACATAATGTGCAAATAGAGGTATGCTAGATGTTTCAACAATGATCAGTAAATATGTGTACAAGTATGTAGATATACATATAATCTATAAACTATGGGATCTATGGCGAAATGGTAAAGTGTTTGACTCCAGATCAGAAGGTTGTGTGTTTGATTCACGTCAAGTTCATTTCTCATTTTGATTTATTTTGGTGTTTTATGTTTTTCGAAGTTCATATTACACTACATAGAAGAAAATTTGTATACATATATAAGCCTTCATATGTATCTATACACTACACATAACGTGCAAATAGAGTTATGCTAGATGTGTCAATAATGATAGGTAAATATGTGTACATGTATGTAGACCGAGGCAACCATATCAGTTTTCTTTGTTTACTTAATAATCTCGCAATATAAATCTAACTCCCTAAATCTCCTGAGAGATTTAGAAGAATATTTGTATAAATATATAAGACTTCATAAGTATGTATACACATAATGTGCAAATAGAGGTATGTTAGATATTTCAACAATGATCAGTAAATATGTGTACAGGTATGTAGATATACATATAATATATAAACTATGGGATCTATGGCACAATGGTAGCGCATCTAACTCTAGATTAGAAGGTTGCGTGTTTGATTCACGTTATGTTTATTTCTTATTTTGATTTTTTTTTGTGTTTTATGTTTTTTGAAGTTCATATTAAACTACATGAAGAAAATTTGTATACATATATAAGCCTTCATATGTATCTATACACTACACATAACGTGCAAATAGAGGTATGCTAGATGTGTCAATAATGATAGGTTAATATGTGTACATGTATGTAGATATATATATAATCTATATATATTTAAGTATTAAAATAAATAAATTAAGGGTTAATAGAAAAAGGAAGTCCGAGGCAACCATATCAGTTTCCTTTGTTTACTTAATAATCTAGCAATCTAAATCTAACTCCCTAAATCTCCTTAGAGATTTAGAAGAATATTTATATAAATATATAAGACTTCATAGGTATGTATACACATAATGTGCAAATAGAGGTATACTAGATGTTTCAACAATGATAAGTAAATATGTGTATAGGTATGTAGATATACATATAATCTATATATATATAAGTATTAAAATAAGTTTACTTTTCAAAAATTTAGTTATTAAGGTTAAAAGAAAAAGAAAGTCTGAGGCAACCATATCAGTTTCCTTTATCTACTTAATCATCTCACAATCTAAATTTAACTCCCTAAATCTCCGTCTCCACACCCCTCTATCACCAACGATTAAGATTGACAAGCCTTTGGTTGAACCTATTCGACTAGGAGGAGAAGACATCTGATGGAATGGGCGATGTAGTAGCGGATTGAAAGCTGACGGCATCGATGCTCGGAATCCGAGATGAAAATAATAAATTTGAATGATTAAGGTTGGTGTCCATTCCCTAGTTAATACAATAATCTAATTTTTGGAATAAACTATATGATCTGTGGCCCAATGGTTCCGCGTCTGACTCCAGATTAGAAAGTTGCATGTTTGATTCACGTCAGATTCATTTCTCATTGGTGTTTTCTGTTTTTCGAAGTTCATATTGCACTACATCGAAGTTCATAGGTATGTATACACAATGTGCAAATAGAGGTATGCTAGATGTTTCAACAATGATCAATAATTATGTGTACAGGTATGTAGATATACATATAATCTATAAACTATGGGATCTGTGGCGCAATGGTTGCGCGTCTGACTCCAGATCAGAAGGTTGCGTGTTTGATTCACGTCAGGTTCTCCTAAGAGATTTAGAAGAATATTTGTATAAATATATAAGACTTCATAAGTATATATACACATAATGTGCAAATAGAGGTATGCTAGATGTTTCAACAATGATCAGTAAATATGTGTACAGGTATGTAGATAAACATATAATCTATAAATTATCGGATCTATGGTGCAATTGTAGCGCGTCTGACTCTAGATCAGAAGGTTGCATATTCAATTCACATATCGTTCATCTTGCATTTTGATTTATTTTGGTTTTTTATATTTTTCGAAGTTCATATTACAAACCATAGAAGAAAATTTGTATACGTATATAAGCCTTCATAGAGGTATGCTCTTATATGTATCTATACACTACATATAACGTGCAAATAGAGGTATGCTAGATGTGTCAATAATGATAGGTAAATATGTGTACAGGTATGTAGATATATAAATAATATATATATATTTAAGTATTAAAATAAATAAATTAAGGGTTAATAGAGAAAGGGAGTTCGAGGCAACCATATTAGTTTCCTTTGTTTACTTAATAATCTCGCAATCTAAATCTAACTCCCTAAATCTCCTGAGAGATTTAGAAGAATATTTGTATAAATATATAAGACTTCATAGGTATGTATACATATAATGTGCAAATAGATGTATGCTAGATGTTTTAACAATGATCAGTAAATATGTGTATAGGTGGGTAGATATACATATAATGTATATGTGTATATGTATAATATAGGTGGGTAGATATACATATAATGTAAATATGTATATAAATATGTGTACAGGTATGTAGATATATAAATAATATATATATATTTAAGTATTAAAATAAATAAATTAAGGGTTAATAGAGAAAGGGAGTTCGAGGCAACCATATTAGTTTCCTTTGTTTACTTAATAATCTCGCAATCTAAATCTAACTCCCTAAATCTCCTGAGAGATTTAGAAGAATATTTGTATAAATATATAAGACTTCATAGGTATGTATACATATAATGTGCAAATAGATGTATGCTAGATGTTTTAACAATGATCAGTAAATATGTGTATAGGTGGGTAGATATACATATAATATCATGCCCCGACCCTACTGTCGGGCACGTGGCAACCGCCGTATGAGCCCAAAAGACCCACACAAGGCATTTAAGTGATAAATACAATCCATATACATCATCTCATCACAGCGGAATATACAATTAAATCATCTAACTCAAACTACTACAAAGTCCCGATATACCTACTACAATTCTATGATAACAGTATCGATAAATAAAAGTAAATTCATCAACTCATCGTCATCAATCATCCCGATCGATCAGCTAATCAAACCTGCACACACATTGAACGCGGTGTGCTCAGCCTTGCGGCCTAGTGCGAAATTACGGTTCAAAATAGTAGATAGGAAATCAAACATTAGGGGGAAGTACTAGGATGCCTTTGGGTTTATTAATTATCAATTGTTAACTTTTTAGTGTAAATAACATCATTAACAAAGTTGAGTTCTAACTGTTTGTGTATAGCTGTATATGTTCCTAGTTGTCATCTATGTCGAACAACATGTCTGTCACTAGTATAAGTCATCTACGTTGCATAAAATGTCTGCATCTCTAGGATATGTCAACTAGGATTATTTCTATCTTTATATCAAGTGCCTCGGGCCGCCAGCTTATGCTCAGGGGATATCATCATCAGGGATTCCCATAAGCCCATCCATGCCGAGACTGTCTAGGTCTCTATCTATGCCCGCTGCACGGATGTTGGTAGAGATCTCGAGTGACCGTGTGTCTCTCTCTACTGTCCCACTGATCGATCCCTACACCCCGTCCCAACAAAACCCATTGTGCCCGTACCTTTCCCCTTGGAATCCCAGTACGGGTCACAACATCACCGTGTAGCGCTACACAACTGTCTGTCGACCGGGTCACCTCAATTAATATGTCCTCGGCCACGGCTAGTCGAATTAAGTAATAACCCTAGGATCCGGACTAGTCATCAGATCGTCTGCAGAACGTCTGGAATCATAGTCGTGTGGTCTACGGATCCACTATCTAAGGCTTTAAGGGAATTCACCTCTTCAATCCAATAGCAGTTGATGTTGGCCGAGTTGAGCTCGCATCCGCACAATGGGCTGTGGCTAACTCGACTACATGCTGCTAAATCCTTGGAAGGGTTCATCCTCGCTGGCCACTCCGGGACTATCATGGTAACGCTCAAATGTCACGCGTGCGGGTAATTGTATCCGGGTATAGACTTATTCTATTTTTTAGTATATCTTGACCTTAGAGTTAGTCTAGTCCATTTCCCAACCAACTCCCAGTATTTGAGCTGTTCGTAGCCCCAGGAGTGGTAATAGTGAGTGAACATCACTATTCGAGCACTAAGAGTTCGATTTATCATCTAGGGTGTATTACTAATACACCCCTCACAATTTGTGATCTAGTGATGTCCCTAGGAGGTGCTAGTATCATATGTTACCTATGTCTCTATCTAAATTAAAGTGTTAGGTAATTATTCTTGATACTACATCATCCATATTTTATCTTCTTTAGTAATGTATTAGCATATCATATAACAACAAGGAAAAATAAAGTAATATGTAAAAGAATTTAATAATTCATGTTAAATATTAGACAATATACCCATGACATATAATTCATGCTACATAAATAATGTTATTCTAACATGCATGTTATCACATATTTTGCAAAGATAGCATTTTATTATTTTCAAGGCATCCAAGACTTTCCTAATAAAATCTTTTTAAGATTTTTCCTAAGCTGAATTAAATCCTATTACGATGAACCAACGCACATTTATCCAAATTCGAGCTTTAGAACCAACCGAATTAAAGCTCCGAGAGAATAGTAATAGGTAGCTCCCAAATCAGAATAATATCCCTAAAAGAATAAAGATTTTATTTTAAATATAAAATATTCTTAATTTAATATGATAAAAATTATTTACTCACTAATAACTCAACTTATATGATTAATTTAACTTCATCCAAAATAATTAACCCACTTCTAACTATTAGGCCTATCTTCATGCTCAAGCCTAATACTTTAAATCCTTAATCCTCTTTCACCACCTCTAATTTATTAGAATAGTCAAATTCCCATATCAAACCTAACTATATATTCAAATCCAATTCAATAGAAAATCCAAGCTAATTATTTCCTAATTTAATCTAATATCATAACATCATCACTAGTAAACTAACATTCAACAATCCTTCCCTTAGTGTCAACCTTTATTCGATTCTCTCCACATACCTAATTATTATATCATATGCATAATCTCTAAGTAAAAGATAAAGGAAAGCATGATGAGAAATAGGGAAATGAGAAACAATTATTAACCATAGACAACCTAATTTATTCCAACCATCATCATTCAATAACACTTCCTCTTTCAACCAACAATTAACATTAATTAAGATGAGCGCGAGAGAAAGGGGATGAGATTTGGGGATAAAATTAGGGCTTCGGGGGGTTTAGATCGCAGTTGTTGGTTCGAACGGGCCGGCTCAATTAGGTCGGTCCGGTTCGGTACAAGCATTCGGCTTAGTTGGGTCGGTCATGTGATGAGCATGTGACCAGGAAACTTATGCAGTTCGCCCCCTCGACTCTATTGAATCTCAACTAGGTCCCTCTATTTTTAATAAAATTCTAACTAGGTCCCTATAAATTTTTTAATAAATTAAAACTACATCCTTTTTAATCCAAAAATCAACCTAATGTCACAATTTTGGTTCTAACTCGATCTAAAAGTTCTCTAACCCTCTTCCACACAAATCTAAAGATAAGTAAAATTTTAATATCTTATTTTTCACTAATTAAACCACATAAAAGTGGGGGTTTACATATAATCTATATATATATAAGTATTAAAATAAGTTTACTTTTCAAAAATTTAGTAATTAAGGTTAATAGAAAAAGAAAGTCCAGGCAACCATATCAGTTTCCTTTATCTACTTAATCATCTCGCAATCTAAATCTAACTCCTTAAATCTCCGTCTCCACACCCCTCTATCACCAACAATTAAGGTTGGTAAGCCTTTGGTTGAATCTATTCGACTAGGAGGAGAAGACATCTGATGGAATGGGCGATGTAGTAGCGGATTGAAAGCTTACGGCATCGATGCTCGGAATCCGAGATGAAAATAATAAATTTGAATGATTAAGGTTGGTGCCCATTCCCTAGTTAATACAATAATCTAATTTTTGGAATATGTTGTAGAGATCGTTGCTAGTGTAGATTTTCTCCTGAGTAACAATGATCAGTAAATATGTGTACTTATGTGGATATACATATAATCTATATATATATAAGTATTATAATAAGTTTACTTCTCAAAAATTTAGTAATTAAGGGTTAGTAGAAAAAGGGAGTCCGAGGCAACCATATCAGTTTCCTTTATTTACTTAATCATCTCGCAATCTAAATCTAACTCCCTAAATCTCCGTCTCCACACCCCTCTATCACCAACGATTATGGTTGGCAAGCTTTTAGTTAAATCTATTCGACTAGGAGGAGAAGATATCTGATGGAATGGGCGATGTAGTAGCGGATTGAAAGTTGACGGCATCGATTCTCGGAATCTGAGATGGAAATAATAAATTTGAATGATTAAGGTTGGTGCCCATTCCCTAGTTAATACAATAATCTAATTTTTGAAATATGTTGTAGAGATCATCGCTAGTGTAGATATTGGGTATCACATTTTATTTTTTTTTATAAATTTTTCTCTCATGTCTTCAATTTCTTTCTTTAATGAAATTATTTTAGGATATTGTTATTGATTTATTTTTGAATATTTAGATGATTAAAAATATTTCATTTTATATAAATCTGTTAGATCACACTTAATGTATATATATTTCTTTTATCTTCATTTACTTGTAAGTGATAATTACTAGTAATTTAATCTAAAAATATTTATTTAAAAGTATTATTTAGAAATAATATACCATATTGGGTAGATTCAAGAATCTAATAAAAAGATACTAATAGTAATAATAATTAAATATGTATATACTTAAAGTCTATAATTGTTCTTGTTCTTTATTAATAAAAATTAAGCTTTGAGAATGCAGATGATATACAAAATAATTATCTCCCTAATATCTAATAATAATTTAATACTGAAAACTATGTAATAGCCTAAGTATTGCTTGCTGCCATCGGTTTTTACATGTGATAATGATTCACATCATCCATTCCGCATATTTATATCTATATATATATGTCTATATAGTAGATAAATACCCTTTTTAGTTTAATAAATATATATATGTTGTAGTAAATCTGGATATTTTAGATATTAAATTTTATTTGTTTGTTAGTATAATATTTACAACTGTATAGAGAGTTGGAGGATATGCTTCTAAAATTTAGTAATTTAGTACAGTAATTAAAGGTTCCAAGAATAGTTGTATTATTGTTACTATATTATTAAATTAAAATGGTTGAGAAACACTTTGTTCTAATTCTTTTCTTGTTTACTTTCTTTCATACTGTAATAAATAAATTTGTCATGTCTTGCACTCAATATTTTTTTAGTCGTATATATGAACGACATTAAACAATGGATATCGAAACACCTATTTTTTTCCTTATCTTCTATTTCCATGATGCCAAATAAAAATAAGAAAGGGGGAGCAGGGTGTTATATACTTAATATCATGAGTATTTAAAAATTTAAATATGTTTCAAATTGATAGGAAAACGTTCTACAGCGACAATGGTTAAACGCAGCAGGACCGTGATTCTGTTAAATTGCTAATTTAAAAGGCTCAGGTGCATTGTTATTTCGGCTAGTTTACAGTCGCTGCAGTAGAGCTCCAAAGTGGGCAGTTGTTAATAAAATTTTATACTGTCCATGATGTGCATTTTGTTGCTCCTTTATGGAATGTAAATTAATTACAATGATATGTTATATGATATGTTCTCCCTTATGCTTATGTTCTTAAATTTTAATGGTGTATGACACACAAGGAAGAACATAGAACACATAGATGACATATGAACATGCTAGGTGACAACTAAAACTAGTTAGGTGACATATTTACATGATAATCTAAACTAGTTAGAACACCTAGAGACACAAACATGAACTTTCTAGGGACATGAACTTCTAGGAATCACATAGGTCTAAATAATACAGTATTTCTCTCATCAATGGTAGGTACTATTTATGTCAGTCTAATAATGGGTAGCGGAGGCGTCACCCGACCCATCCTTTAACGTTTGGCGAGTACCAACAAGAGGGTTCTCGCCAATGGCTCAGATATCCCCATGGCATACATCCGAAACTAAAGTGCTGGGAGTTGGGGAGCTCACTTCCGCCGCTATGCCTAAGGACTAAGGTGTCTGTTGATACTAACATACCTCAATTGAGTCCTTTAAGCTTGGGAGGTAGTCTAGACAGCCACAGTTATACACGTGTTGGATTCGGTAGTCAGGCCATGAGTATATGTTAGCAGGTGTCCCTACTGTAAAGCAGAAGTGTAGCACTACATGGTGTCTCGTATCATAGGGTCTATGGGAGACGTATGATATGATAGTCTCGGAGTGCAGTCCGGGTAAATAGCTAAACCAAAGTTAACGTTGGTTTAGCCTGTACACTGATGTTGGCAGAAGGAGCTGGTGACCACGACACCCCTTCTTTCCAAACACAAGTACTATATTGCACTGTAATTTTACACCATGGCAGGATCACTATACAAAATAACAAACCACATCCATCTCCAGCCTGGCAAGCTAAGATCCACTGTATACGATACCAGTGAACCTGGACTGCTCCGAGACCCACATCTGTTGAGCATGCTAGTGTCAATTAGGTTCCCTAGCCTCGGTAGCGCATGAGACGGTATTATTCCTAGTACACCCTCTACCTTGTGTAACACAATTAAGTTGAGTTCTGCACCGCAGTGAGATATCGGCTACATTAAGGTATTAGTGACTTAGGTCAACCGAACTTGCATCTCTACCTTACTAGCACATAGCTCCTCACTACATATTGGCACATACCAGTCTAAGAACCACACATCTTCTCCTAGGTTACATAACCTTAAGATGTCCAGGGTTCTTATTCATATAACAATTTAGATCACTTTAGGTGTTATCATAACACGTACCTAAAGCATCTTAAATTTTTATCTCATGTCAACATGTTCCATGTTCTTGCTAAGTGTCTCTACATCTCTAGCAACATGAACATATTAAGTACAGCATAGCATGAGCATAAATATCAATAGCATGCATATAACAGCATCATACATATGCCAACATGGTATAACTTTCAACTCGCATCAAGAGCAAGCATATAATAGTATCATACATGAACTAGTATGATATAATTTTCAATAATTCACATGCTAATTAAATATGCAACAAAGTAGAAATATAACTCATCAGCATGTACAATGATTAACAGTGACCCTTAGGACTCAGCATTTGTAGTAGGCCAAATAAATTTGAAACCATAAACCCTAACCTGAGTCTCAAAGCAGATCTTTAACAAGAATCACAGCTTGGCCGTGATTCGCCGTGATTTTTCAAGCAATATCACAGCAACACAATCTCCTAAAATAAATTAAATACATGCAAACAAGCATGCATAAATAACACAGCTAAAATAATCTTCCTAACAACCCCACTACACACAACCTCAAACCAAATTTTATTTAATTACCTTTAACACAATTAAATAATTTAAAAATCTTGAATAAACACAACCACTACAAACATACATCAAATAAACCTTAGCTAGATCCATAAAATTTGTTTACATTTAAATTATACCATAACACCATAAATTGAATACCGATCTGTACAAATATATTATTCTAACAATTTAAATCAACTATACCACCTTAATTAATCATATGGATCAATTATACCACCTTAATTAATCTAAAAATAATTTTTAATAATTCTGTAAAAATCCAATTACCACCAATAAATATATTAAATCACAATTTCCCTAATTCTATTAATTAGAAAATCTAATTAACCTAATTATCCACTTTAATCACAACATAAAATTTATAAATTCTATAAAAATTCTAATTAAATTATTTTAATTATGTTTAATATGAATCAACCATAATAACACCTACTAAAATATTCTTTCATGTAAATAACATACAAATAATTCCTTTAAGATCTAAATAAATTCAAATCACCTTAATTAAATCAAAACTCCACCTTAACAGTTTGGAAAAATTCTAATTAAATCTAAGCATAATCGAGTATCACAAATTATTTCAGATTTTTTGGATATTGTTAATGTAAACCCCCACCATCAAAAAATAAATAAATAAATTTAACCGACCCGGTCCAACCGAACCGATGGACCGGCCGCCCCTAAACAGGGAAGCAGCCGCGAGCGAGAAGGACGGAAGCCCTAACTCATTCGTCCTTCCTCCTTTCCTCTGGACGCAGCACGGACGAGTGTCGACGAGTTCGCCGGCGTGCCGTCCATTGGTCCTCGTCCCCGTCGCCGCAAGTCGACCTGGTGGGGAGCTTAGTAGCAACTCCGGTCGGGAGCGCCCCCACCTGCAACTCCTCTGCCGCGACGCTCCGAGGTGGGTCGCCGCCCTCTTCGCCGGCGACTTCGACCTCGATCTGCCCCTGCGTCCATCGAGGTCGTTTCGCTCCATCTCCACGAAGGCGTAGCAGTCGGCATTTTACCCCGGATCGGCTGGTGAAGCCAGCAACTGCAATACGCTTGGGGCGGAACACGCAGGAGGCGGCGACGAGTGAATCGATCCTTCCGCCCGTTCTGCTACACGATCTAGTTCCGATAGCTATCCGCGAGTTCGTAGGTGAGAAATCCCATCCCTATCGACTTCTTCCAACCTTCGATTTCACGGCCGTCATGCTCGCCGTCCGCAGATGGTCCGACGACCTCCGAAACCTCCGGCGCTTTGGTTCCTTACGAACGGATTGGTTGCAGCGTGATCCCCGCAGTCACGCACACGGGAGCTCCGTGGTCGTCGGCCGGCAAAGCGCACGGGCGTGGGTGGCGAAGCTCCGGCGAAGAGGATTCGGTGGAAGTTTCGGCGAAGAATGCAACGGAGAAAGGTATCGCTCGCCCCCTTTCTCCTAATCGTGCTTAGGGAAATTAATTAAGCATGTTTAGTTGTAATTAAACATGTTTAGTATAAATTAGTTTTGTTGCATGCTTAGATTAATTTAAACATGCTTAATGTTAATTAACTAAGCTTAGTGGATGAGTAATTATTAATTTAAGTTGCATGTTAGTTAATATGGGTTGAACTAACTTAACTTGGGTTGAGTCAAATAGGATGAACTTGACTGGGTTAAACCGAATTAACTAGACCCATGGTTAACCCAAGTCTAACTCGAATCAAATTCATGAAAATTAAATCCGAGTTGAACACAAGTAGGATTATTTCGGGTTGGGTTAGGATTGGGTCCATTTAACCAATTAGGGAGTCAACATAGTCAACATAAATGGTCCATGATGATCAATTTTGACCAATGGGTTCAAGTGGGCCGAACTAGGTTGAATTGGGTCAAAAATATTATTTAATTAAATAAGTAATTAGGTGGTAAACATGGTCAAAATTTGACTGTCGCTGTTGACCAGGTCAATATTGACCAAATTCTGAAATTGGGTTCTATGAGCCCAAATTGGGCCGATCGGATTGGGCCACTAGATCAAATTGAATTAGAGATTGATCAATTAAAATGGTTTAACCGGTCAACGTAGTCAATTTTAGTTGACTAGGTCAGTTTTGACCGAACTTTGACCTAGGCTTTATTAATGAGATATTGGGCTAACGAATTGGGTTTAATCTGATTGGGGAATAATTAAGGTAATAAAGACTAAGTAAGATGATTGATTTATGTAATTAAAGTGGTAAATAGCATGGGTTAGCCTTAAGGGATTGGGCCAAGATGAATTATGTCAAAATATAATGGATTAAGTTGATTAAGTTGGTTGATTTGATGAAATTAAATTGGACTCAGGGTAGCTAATTAAAATTTAATTAGATGGATTACAATGGTTAAATTGTATTGAGTAATAAAGTCGATTACTTATTTTACATGCTTAAATTTAATTTGATGGAATATAGTAATTCAATTTAATCAGGTATAGTACATGAGTTGTTTGGAAGAACTTTTGGGTAAACTGGGCTAACCATTTGGATTGGGCTACAATAATGGGGTTGAGTTCATAAAATTAATTTAAGCCTAATTTTATAGACTAAATGAGATTAATTGAATTTTATCATGAATGAATGAGTTAGTCAATATTTGATTAACTGTATAAATCTAGTTATCTAATTTTGGACTGATGAAGGAAATTTTTGCTTAAAGTGAGTTGAACTATTTTGTTAGAAATAGGTTATAGGCTTATTATTTGGGCTTTGGGTTTTTCATATGGACATGAGTTAGAGAATAAGAATTCAACTTTAATGGGTTGAGCTATTTGGGTTGGGTACATTGCATGTTGGACTAGATACTTAATATGGATATTGCTAAGCTAAATAAATACTTAGGTACTTGAACAGTTCTACCTACTAGCAATAGAAAATTTTATTAAATTTATTTTAAATGACTTTATTATTTAGGATTATTGTTCGATACACGAGCCAAGTAAATTATTAGAATATTGCGTATTTCAAGTGGATTGGTTCTGAAAGATCAAACAACTGAATCAGGTGCGTTGGTTCATCGCAGTAGGATCTATTCATCCTAGGGGATTCCTGCCGAGGAAATTCTTAGGAAAGTTATTGGATGCCTTGAACATAATAAAAATACCATGCCTCTTAAATTCTTATAAGTGATGCATGCTAGAATGTTTTATCTAGTATAATGAGATACATTTCCTATCATGCTAGAATGATAATTAGCATGCTTTACTATGTGCTCCAGCATGATTATTTTATTTTATTTTATTACGTGGCATATGTTACACCCTTATCATGCGGACAAAAATAGACCTTATCATTCAATTGGTTGAGCAAACCAATGTCCATAGGAGGTAGTATCAAAAAACCTTACATGACACTCTAAGACATACTTAGGTTACATGATACTAGAACCTCCCAAGGGACATCGCTAGACTAGAAATAAAATAGGGGACGTCCTTCATACCCCCTAAAAGATCACTGCATCTATTGACGGTCGAAAAGCGATGCCCCTTATCTCACCACTCCTGAGGCTAACACATAGCTTAGATACTGGGAGTTGGTTGGGGAATGGACCATACAAACTCCAAGGTTATACTAAACCGAAAGCAGAGGGGGTCCATATTTAGGAACCGATATCCACATGTGTGTCGCTTAGGCGACCCCGTGATCGTCTTAAGATGACTAGTAGGGACGAAACCAGATCAAGAACCTAGCAAACATGTCGCCGAGGTCGTAGCATTTCCGGCGACGGCTAATATGCACACCTCTTGGCAGGCATCGTTGCGTGGGAACTGGGATGGTGACTTCCCCCACTTAGCCTTGGACAGCGGATCCGTAGACCACACGGTTATCATCCTTGACGTTCTGCAGGCAGTCGGATGAGTAGTCTGGATCCTAGGGTTATAATATATCGACTAGCCGTGGTCGATGGATCGTTATTGATGGTGACCCTATCTTCGGACAGTGTTGTAGTACTACACGAGTCACCATTGCTCCTACGGAGTCCGGGGAGGATGTAAGGGCACGGTAGTTTCACTAGGAGAGACATGGTAGGCAACTAGCAAGACAGTGGAGAGTGATCAAGGGTCACCCATCCTCTCCGCCAACATCAGTGTAGCGGGCATAGGTAGAGATAGAGACAACAAGGCACTGATGGGCTTATGGATGCCCTTGGCCTGGGTATTCCCGAAGCATAGGCTAGCAGCCCGAGTTTCGTGATATAATGTCAGAATATTACATAGATGACATACGCTAGTGACACAGATATCGGATACAACCTAGGAGACAACTAGGGACATATATGAATTCATATTTTATATGCAGTTTTGATATATTCTTGCATGAACATGAAAATGACTAATAACCAACCGAGGGCATTCCTAGAACCTTCCACCTAGTTTGATATCCTTATTACGATTTCGAGCCGTAATTTCGCACTAGGCTGCAAGGCTGAGCACATCACGTTCAATGTGTGTGCAGGTTTAGACGCATCGGCCGAGATCATTATTGCCGAGTACGTTATCAGAGGTATACCTTGCGTTTACACCGGAGTTGTAAATTTCGATTTTAGAATTGTATTAGGCGTATGTTGGGACTATACTAGATGGATTGTATTAGTATTTTATAAATTCTTGATTGATATGTACTCTTTATGCCTGGTATGGATCCTAGGGTTCATACGGCAGTTGCCACGTGCCTGACAGGTGGGTCGGGGCGTGACAGTTAATGCTCTCAAAACCCTGAACCCAACCTAAAATAATTTGAAAAACCGAACATAAAACTTGATAAAAATTATAAATTAATTCTTAAAGACTCAAAACTCACCAAAAAAACCCTAGAAACGTTTAACCGCACTGAACCGGTTGTAAAACCACGAAAACTAGCTAAACTAAAGTTGAACCGCAGCTTGAACCGGCCTATACTAAACCGAACCGGTCTGGATCGGTCGAACCGGGTCGAACTGGACCGCCACACGTGCGGTCGACCCGCTTCTTCCCCGCTCCTCCTCTGTTCGAACCAGTGGAGCTCCACTGCCGATTCCACTCCGATCAACCGCCTCCTACTCGGGAAAATGCAGCACCCAAGCTCTCCACTCCTCCACCGACCCGCCGACCCTCTTTTGGAGGTAGAAGGAACGCTCGCCGCTCCTCCTTTGCCGGTGAAGACGCTGCGAACAGAGAGTTGCTCTGTTCGCCGCCAACTCCGGCTACAACTGGAATTCCGACTTCCAACGCCGCCTTCGCCGCTCCAATTTGACTCCTTTGCTCCCAGTAGTCTCGTCGCGAAGGGGAGGCTGTTTGCCGAGCCTCTTCGCCAGCGGATTCGACCGGAACAGGGATGTCCCCTATTCCGCTGCCCTCTCCATGTCTTTTGCCGAACGCCGACCTTCTCGCCGCTGCCACCATACGAATTCAACACCTTATGGAGTCGACTTGATGCTCAGCACCTCACTACGAAGGGGGAGAACGATCTCTGCACCCTTCACCGGCGAGATTGACTGAGGACGGTGCCTTCGCCAGCCGCCTCAACTTCCGCCATTTCCCAACAGAGACTCTGCACGCCGGAGCCGCTCCCGTGGCTCGTCGGCCTTGCAGACAATGCCCCTTCCTTCGGCCGGCCTTGCCTTCGTCGGAAGAGCCGTTCGCCAGAGAAACCCGAGCTCCTCTGTCGCCCCTCCCCCAAAAACAGGGCACCAAGGGTTTTAAACCCTCGAACCCTCGCCGTTGCAGCATGCGCGCGCGCTGCGACGGATTTTTCATTTTTTTTTATATAAACAAATTAAAATTAAATCTAAGTAATAAAAAAAAACTATTTTTCTTAAATTTAAATTCAGAATTTCTATTTTATTATTTTTCTTTTCTATTCCTATTTTATTTTATATTAAACATTATTTTATTATTTTAATATTAAAATAATTTTAAATTTTTTTTTATTATAGAAAACAGGATTTACAACTATGCTGAGAATTTTGCTCAAACTGAGCATTTAGTTATCTTAGGTTATGGCAACTACTTTTCTTCCTTATTGCAAGATATGTGAGTCATTTAACTATTGGTATCAATAAAGCATCGCATAAGAATGTTGGAAATTAAAATATTGATACTTTATGTAGCCTTGGATGTCTAAATTTGATCCTTGCTGTAGAATTAGAAACATTCTTTCTGCTTATTGGGGCCAAGAAGAAGGATAGAGATCCTCTCTAATTATTTTCCTATCATACATTAGTACAAAAATTCAAGTATAATCATGGTAACCTTCCTTCTCTTCTCTATAGATTCAGAACTTGGTTAAGAATATAGTCAAATTATAAAATTTCATCCCTAGCTTTTATTGATTTTATCAGCCCTTACTCTTGAATTATAATCAGAGATCAATACCATCTCACATTCAACATTTTGGTGATCTTGGGATATTGACATCAGAGTTGAATAAACTCCAAAGTTATCGGTATCACATTAATTAGTTTAGTACCATGGGGTGTATCAAAACTACTATCTTACCTCAATCTTACTCCTTTATCCCTATCTGACAGTTTCTAATATGAATAGACATCAGATACCTACATATCACAGGATCTATACTGCGCAATATAGTTTCCCTTCTTTAAATTTAAAAAATAAATTCTTGTTACCCATGAACTATATTATAAATTCGGCGTAAGTGGGTGAAGATAAGATCTATTCCATTATTTTCTTTCATTGATATGTTTCAATCCTTTTCTTTACAAACCTTTAGCAGTAGCTATTTTTCAGATGCTGACCGTTCTCAAAATACTAACCATTCCTCTATTGAATACTCTTGAGTGCATTCAAAAAGTGGTACCATCCTTGCAATCGCATGAACTCAAATTCCTTCTAGTGATAGCTAACAATTCATTTTCTTCCTAAGTATATTCTCTACCTAATCTTGATCATCTTTCAAAATCCTTTGAATGATACTCTTGACCCTTTTAAGAAAGGTTCCAAGTATAATCTAGAACCTCAAGTTACTGAATAACTTAGTAAGGATTGCCAGTAAATTTGATGAACTTATAATGCTGAAAGTTTAGCATTTTTAAGCATGTTAAAATTAAGAGAATGGAGCTATCTCTTGTTCATATACTTGCATATAATCAATGTTGATTATTGAAGACTTTTCTACCAAATCCTAGAATTTTCTACCAAACCCTCAAAATATCAATTTGATCTGATCTATGTGGAGGAAGTTATGACCTTCCAAAGTTTACTGAATCTGGAAAATTTAATGTACAAAAAATTTGATACTTTTGGATTGAAAAATCATTCATCTTTCCACTTGAATCTTGCCATATCTCTGCTAACAGCAGAACATGTATCTATTCTTTCCCTTATCTTTTATCAATAATCTACCAGTAGTGAATTTAAGTTTCATTCTTTATCATAATAAGTATTATATGCTTATATAAATAATAATGCTGAAATTTTACCTTGACTACATTCTAAACCTTGACAAATTTAATTTTATATTATTCCTTTCTCCTTTTGTACTTCCATACCTATTCTTGAAATAAAATTTTCAAAGGAGATTAGAAGCTGTCCTTTCCTTCATTATTCTAGTGATATTATTATTGAGATAAAAATGTCTGCACCCTCAAAAATTCTTGAGAGAGTATAATTTTAAATCCTCACCATGTTCTTAACCCTTGGTCAAGTACATTCCACTTATCGTTGAAAATTTTTCAAATTTCTTTTCATACTCTTGGATTACTACCAATTCTGAAGACTGCGAATTTCATTTATACGTTTCTTCCGTTAGCCATTGAAATTCTTCTTTACCATTATAACTTTTGCTTCACTACTTTCAATAGTAGTTGTGCATACTTTTAGTCCCTAATAATAGCAGTCACTATTATAACCATTACTATCAAGACAGACTCCTTGATTTGAAAAAAACATTCTACAACTTTAGTTGTTGGATCTCTTTCATAACTTTTTGTCTATTTCATCCAACACTATTCCTTATTTATTTATTGAGAGGACTGATTTATTTAAAGTTAAAAGTTGTATTCATTTTTTATCGTATTATTATGTATAGACCTTTCTTGGACTAATAAGGATATGCCTTATAAAATGGAAAGAAATCTTCCTAATGCTATTTTTCAAATCGATTCTCTTTAATTCTGGAATGTGTAAATTGTTATCATTCTCCAACAAATTTTATTAGCCTTGAATTACTACTTTTTCTCTAGTAATAGTTTGAAACTTTGAAATTAATCATCAATCTCTTCCTCGATCATTCAAGGACAATATTCAAAGTGTTTAATTCGAGCTACCTTGATACTAAAAATGGTGGCAAATTTTCTCCTCTCAATTTTAAAAACTCCAAATCCAACTGCTCTTCCTATATTTGGGATAGTTCGCTGTACTATCCAACCCTCAAATCCAACTGCTCTCCCTATATTTGGGATAGTTCGTTCTACTATACTAAGTGAATTGTTCAATTCTTCAATAATCTTTCTTTTGTAACCATGTCTTTCTTTGAAGAGTGAGATCTCAAATTTGGTATACTTGGAAAAATGTCTACTCCCTTCCAAATGCTCCATAACAATTTCTAAAAGAGTCAACTGCAGACCTCTTATGATGGTCTCTTTTTCTTTCTAAGCCTATAAATTGTTTTGTTGGATGTTTATGTTAATTGTCTCAACTTTGGACTTCCTAATTGTCTCTGCTATTCCTTTTGATTACTTATTTCAATGCAACCGTTGGAATTATGTGAAGACCTTTAGTTGACTAATTTGTATTCTTTATTCCATTGTGTGCTATTCCTAAGATCTATGATCTTAATTAGTTCTGCTGCTCGTGTTCTGATTGATACCGGATCACAGAGGTCTTATGTGAATACGACATTGCTAAGGGGGCTGATCGACCCTTAAAGATGCTAGGATGAAAGACTTTGATGTGATCTTGAGTATCGATTGGTTAACGAGTATTGATCCATAGTGAATGTCTGGCAAAGATAGTGACATTTTCTTCCCTGGACCAATCTACTCTATCTTTCTTTCTAAAATGGTCTGAGTGAGACTAAAGGCAACTCAGGACAAACAAAAAAGTTATGCAGACAATCGGCGGAGGCCGTTGGAAATTGTGGTTGGGGGCATAGTGTTCCTAAAGGTGTCTCCTTGGGAAGGACATCTTTGGTTTCACCTGAATGGAAGTTATCCGAGGTATATTGGACCGTTTGGGATTCTGGAGAGATGGTTGAGTTGAGGGCTTAAAGATTTCAATTTACCGGTAGACTTAGATAGAATCCATAACGTGTTCCATTTGTCGATGCTTAAAGGGTATGTACCAGACCCATTGCATGTTCTAACTGCTCCTCCGGTTGATCTGTGAGATGGTTTGAATTTGAAATCCTCCATTATTTGCTTGGTATTTTTACTTTGATTTTGTTTTGCTTGATGAATAGTTTGACATTACTTGAAATTTGAGTGAAGTGATTGAAAATTTTCTTTAGGTTCTTTTTTGTATCTTAGGAGACACAGTAAGTCTAGGAAACTTAAGGGGGTTAGGCTGTTATTTTTGGAGGACCAAAAATATTAAGGGGGAGAGAAATTATAAACCCTACAAAATAATAAAATAAAAATTTTCAGTTAAATATAAAATAAAATAAATAAGGGAAATATATATATATATATATATTAAAAATAAGTAAAGGATTTTAGGGAAAAAATAATATATGTTATTTAATATTAAAATAATAGATAAAAAAATAAATAATAAAAATAGGAAAGGAAAAGACAAATAATAATGAAATGGAAAAATAAAAATAATATTAAATAAATATTATAATAAAATAATAGGAAAATGGAAAATATATATATATTAAATAAAATAAATAATATAAGTTATCAGTTAAATATAAAAATATAATAAATAAAATAAATAAAAAATGAGATAAATGTAAAAAGAAATATATATATATACACATATATATTTAATAAGATAAGAAAGAGAATAAAAGAAGAAAAAGAGAGAAAAACCCACCACGGAATGTGCGGCGCACGTGCGGCAACAGGTGAAAGAAGGGGGAGGGGTTTATAAACCCCCAGAAATAGGGCAGTGCCCTGTTTCGGGAGCGACGGCAGCGGCGGGCATCAATAGAGCTTCGACGGCCGACGATTCTGGGTGCAGCGGGACGTGGAGGAGACGTCGGTAGGTTGCGGATGAGTGGAAAACGCAGGAATAGGGATTCACCATGTTCCCATCATTTTCGCTGGCGAGAGGGGTGGCCATCGGTTTTCCTCCCTGCAGCGAAGTAGCTGAGGAGAATACGACTCCCGTGGAGTCGATTGGGAGTGGCAGCCACGGCGTTACGAGCTGGAAAGTGGCTACCGGCCGAGATTCATGCGGTGCTGCGGAAGTCCCGTTGCACCGGCACCTGTGGAAGTCGGGAGCTTTGCCGGCGGTGATAGAGGGTGCTATAGGGGTGGCGGAAGGTGCGGCCGAGTCGAGGACGTAGTTCTGGCGAGATTGCAGTAGGGATCGAGTGGGATTGAGCGAGATCGGCGGCAGAGCAGGGTAGTGTCGAACGGTAGAGGAGGGCTTCGAGCGGGTCATGCCCCGATCCCCCTATCGGCACGTGCCAACTGCCGTACGAGTCTGCAAATCCATACTAGACATTTAGAAGTGACACAAAAAAATGACAATACGATTAATTCTATAAATTTTAAGGTATCACACAACCTCTCTACCAATGCTCGTACAGGCTCGGACGTTATGTTTCCAAGAGCCTAACACCCGTAAACAGTCATTGTGCCTATCCCAAGCTTCCTGCGCATATAAGATAAAACGTGCTGAGCCTTATAGCTCAGTGGCTACGAAAGAACGGTCTTGAGGGAGATATGTCATCAAGTCCAAACCATCCATGTATATTACATGTGTTATAAAGGTAAGGTCAAAAAATAAAACATCATAATAACATATTTTGTTGAATAATAGGAAATAAATAAAATAAAAAAAATAAAATAAAATAAAATACATGATGGTGCACAACTATATTTATTGTAGTAAAAAAATAAAATAAAATACATGATGGTGCACAAATATATTTATTGCACTAAAATTTACTCTTTGTGTATTCTAAATCCAAATCTTTTGTCACTACATTATTGTCTATGTCACTACCATACTGTCTTCTTCCTAACACAGGCTACCAACCTATACTTTAGAGTATGCCCTGACCGGAGACTACCCATAATCCCATCAGTGCTTGTCTAGGTCTCTACCTATGCCCATCACACTGATGTTGGCAGAGAGGGCAAGTAATCGTGGATCCCTCTCCTCCAGTCTCGGTAGCCGTTTATCTCGATCCGCGCTAGCGAGACTAATGTGTTCGTGTAACCTCCCTGTAGGCACACCGAATACACACCTATGTAGTTCTACCCACTGTCCCTATAGGCAGGGTTACATTGCAACAATAACTCCTCCGGCTACGGCTAACCGGAAACCCTACACATGTATTTAACCCTATGATCTAGACTACCATCAGTATGTTTGCAGAGCATCTAGGACAGTTGTCGTTGTCTTGGAGACCTTCATGTGGCTGGAAAGCATCACAAAATTTCAAAGAAGAAGACAAAATCCCATTAAGGTTGAGAGATGAAAAATGCAATAGGAGAAAACAGAGGAAACAAGAGGAATTAAGGAAGGAGAACGAAGTGGACTTTTCCCCATCGTTTTGTTGCAGCAACACAAATATTTAAAGCATAGTCATTGCCTTACAAAATTTTTATCCATGGTAGCGGCTTAACAAGAGGGTAAAGGAAAGCAGAAGATAAAAATAAAAGAGGAAAAAAGAAGAAGAAGAAGAAAAGGGGCTTCCTCTTTCTCAACAGCAAGAACTCAAAAGTAAAGATTTAAATATCATTGTTCTTAATCCTCCTTGGACAGTAGCATTACTTAAATCATAACCCAAGTTCTCTCCTCACAATTTGTTTTAACAATAAAATTTCTCAAAGCATAATTAATTCCTTGAAAATTTTATTCATGAAATTATTTAAAAGGAGGGAAAAGAAAAAGAATTGGCTCTCGACAGTAGCAGAGGAGAAGGAAAGCAAAGGAGGAGGAAGAGATTGTCCTTTTCTCTGCAGCAAAATTCCAAAATAGGGATTTAAATCATCATCAGATTTTTGGCAGCAACATCCACAATTTTATAATGCAATAGCACCCTCAAACCTCCCCTTTGTCAGAAATTTAATAGAGGGAAGCAAAAGAAAAGAAAAAGAAAAAGAAGGAAGAGCACAACAACAGCAAGCATCCAAACAATTTCACCAATTTAAGCAAGCATTGCAACAATGGCAGCATTGAGGAGGGATTTTTGTTCTTACATTTGCTAGCCGACAATTTCTATAAAGGTGACTTGAGAGGAAGGTAACCCCGATGGACCTCAAGGGACAACAACTTTCAATGCGCTTCAAACTAGAGGGCATCTACGATGGCAGTAGGTGTGGAGGCTTGCGGCTAAAGGGATCAAGCCCTCAACCCTCACGTACTAAGAGAATAAAAAGGGTAAGACATGGAAGGTAAATTTCTAATTTTACCCCCATTACTTAAAGCTAATTTTAGTCTTGACATTGCCCCTTTTATAAGTATTATCATGATATATATATATATATATCTTTTAAACCTTTTTTTTTTCTAACGATCGGGGTTTACAGGTTTCCTTTGATTATTCTAGTTTAGGAAAATCACTTTCTGTTCCTTGCTTTTTTCCCTTTTTTGCTGGATCAACTTAGATCCAAAATTTAATAATTCCTTACCTATGTTTATCTGCTCTAATTAGCTATATTGCATCTATGCCAAGTATATATGTATATTATATACATTGGTTGTATGGTACTTCGTAGTATATATATTATTTGTTTACTTACGCATTGATATGCACACGTCTCCACTTAAGATGTGTGCAAGCAATTGGTTCTGATCTTCCATCGTAGGAAAAATTCTTAAGACGATGAGTTGTGACTTTCACGATAAGAAGGCTAACCACGATCCAGGAATATGACCAGCAACCTCATAACTAAATTACTCCTTAGTGGATTATCAATCGTGTCAATTATGATTGAGCTATTCACGAAAACGGCACAAACAATTCACTGAGTATTGAAAGAGCAGCAGTTGAAGGATCACTCAAGATATATGATCAAAGAAATTGTGCGACAAAAGCCTTTACAATAGCAGTGGCTAAAATAAAAAATAAAGTCCTCCTCAATATGGCATGCTTATGCCACTAAAATAAGAAAATTAAATAAATAAGACTCCTTCTCTTACAAGCAAAATTAGTGGCACATATGCAACTTCACTTATTGGAGCAACCAAATTAGAAAAATTAATTATTCATTGATTTGGTCTTGATGCTTTGTGCACTCATAACTTATATGCCATGTATGATTTCCTTCCATCCTTCACGCAACTTATATATCAGTAATTCATCCATATATTTCTTATTGTCCTAAGCGTCATGCATGAGCTCAGGGGATTAATCGGCCACATTAACGTATCACTCACTCCATATTCCTCAGGTAGCTCTAGTTTGTAGGCATTGTCATTAATCTTTGCAAGAATCTTGAATAGACTATTACCTCGTGGTATTAGTTTGAACTTTCTGTCGTTGTTTTCATGCTTCTTATATTCTATTTGCATTTCTCAATATTTATTTTGGTCATCTGATATATCTTACAAATCATCTCAAAAAACTTCTTAGTATCAAGATTACCTGTAAACTTTATAGAATTTTTTTTAAAAATATATTATTATAATATAAAAATAATGAAATATTAGAAAATAAATTAATGGTTTAGGAAAAGAAAATAAATAAAAAGAAAATTTTTAATTTTAGAAATATATATGTATTAAAAATAGATTTATGAAAAATATATAAATATTATTTCGATAAATAGATAAAAAGAAATTATAATAAAAATAATATTAATAAGTGGTAGTAAGGGTTTTAGAAATATATATATATATATATATTATAGATAAGTAAAATAAAAAAAAATAATAATAAGCTAAAGTTTAACGGTTAAATATATATATATAACTAATAAAATAAATAGAAAAAGAAAATTTTAGATAAAGATAAAGATTTTAAAATAATAAAAAAATCTTGGCTGCATGTGCGAAGCACGTGCAACGAGTCGTACGAGTCGACCCGGCCGAGTCGGTCGGCGAGTCACCGACTTGTTGACAGAGGGTATAAACCCTCGATTACAGGGGCGAGGTTGGACAGGCGCAAGGGAGCTTCCTATTCCTCCGGCGACCGGTGAATTTTACGGGAGAGTATGCGGGAGACTTGGGGGAGTCTGCAGCGAGGCAGGCAGGGAGTGGATGTCGCACCGGCAGGCGGAGATCAAGTGGGGACGACGAGAATTGGAGAACGCCCTATTTTCGTCCGTTCTGTCGGCGAGGGGCGCGTCCACCGTCTTTCCCTCTCCAGGGCGCTCTCTACACACGATATCGACTTCCGAGAATCGATATCGAGCGGTGCACACAGTGGGGGAGGCGAGGAGGCAGCTGGGAACGGTGGTTTCGCCCGTGGCAGGGGAGTAGGATACCAGCGAGGTTTGGCGAGCTTGCGAGCTCTATCGGCAGCAAGGGAAGCTGGCCGGAGGGTCGATGAAAATGTGGCTGAGTCGAGGATATTGTTCCGACGAAACTGCAGAGTCGGTGGGAGCCGAATCGGCAGCGATTCAGTGGTGGAGCTGCGGAGGCTTTGAAACGGTGAAGAGGGCTTCGACTGCACGTGTGACGCACGTGCAGTAGTTCGGCTGGCTGCAGTTTGGGCTGGATCGGTCCAGTTCTGGACCCGTTCAGGGCCAGTTCACCTTGGTTTTTCGCTGGTTCTCACAATTTTACAACCGATTTAGTGCGGTTCAACGTGACTAAAGCTTAATTGGAGAATTTATTGCTATGCTGTTGCTTGACAAATCACGGCCAAACTATGATTTGTGTTGGAGTAAGAAGGAATTGTTGTGCTGAATCGATTGCTTGCTTGCTTTTAAGAATCACAACTAAGTTGTGAATTCTTGCTTAATATTGCTTTGAGACTTACGTGAGGGTTTATGGTTTCAAATTTATTTGACCTACTACAGATGCTGAGTCCTAAGGGTCGTTGTTAATTATTGTACATGTTGATAAGTTATATATCTGCTTGGTTGCATATTTGATTAGCATGTGAATTATTAAAAGTTATATCATGTTAGTTCATGCATGATGTTATTATATGAATGCTCTTGATATGAGTTAAAAGTTATACCATGCTGGTATATGTATGATGCTATGATATGCTTGCTTTTGATGTTAATACTCATATTATGTTATTTTTTTATATGTTCATGTTGCTAGAGATGTAGAGACACTTAGCAATAACATGGAACATGATGACATGAGATATAACTAGAGATACTTTAGGTACATGTTATGATAATAACTAGAGTGGTCTTAATTGACATTTAACTGAGAACCTGTGGATATCTTAGGATCATGGTAACCTAGGAGATGACATTAAGGTTCTTAGTCTGCTATGTGCCAATATGTGGTGAAGAGCCATGTGCTAGCCAATGTAGAAATCCACGCTCTGTTGACTTAGTCTCAGACACTTTGGTGTAGCCGGGATCTTACTTCAGTTCAGAGCTCAATCTATTTGGGTTGCTCTAAGGTAAATAGGTGCTAGGAATAGTACCAAGCCATGCGCTACTAGTTCTAGGGAACCTGATTGACACTGGCATGCTCAACGATGTGAGTCCCTGAGCAGTCCGGGTTCATTGGTTGCATATGCAGCGGATCTCAACTTGCTAGGTTGTAGATGGTAGTGATTCGTGATTATATATGGTGATCCTGCCATGGGGCAGAATTACTGTATTGTATGGTACTTGTGTTGCATAGAAGGAGTGTCGTGGTCACCAGCTCCTTCCGCCAACGTCAGTGTACGGGCATCTAGGAGAGAGATGTAGAGTTGACAGTGACGGGGTTCGGGGAGATCTCTGACAAGGGGTTTGCCTTGAACATGGGATGACTGCCTTAGGAGTGATACTGGATAACTTATGATATATTGATTTATATGATTAGACATTTTTAAGGTTTAAGTTATGAAAATAAGTTTCTAGTATCATGTTCATATACTTTGTTTGAATAATGCGACTGCTACATTGATATGTTAAATTTTGCTATATGTCGTGCTATGTTAATTTAAATGTGTGATTTGGGATATATATTTTCTTAGTGGTTTGTACAATACCTTATGCTCATTTTTAGGGTGCTCTCTCTGTGTAGCCTCACTGAGTTTCGCAACCCAGATGTGCACACTATTCCCTTGTTATGCAGGTTACAGGTTGGACATTGGTACGGGGAGCGAGGGAGAACCTAGTTATGGCGAAATAGAGTTTATTTAGAAATGTAGATAGAGATTTTATTTTTATAGTATTGATGTAAAATGTACATTGTCTATATTTCTGCTGTGTTTAATAAAAAGAATTTATTGTGTTTTGTGATATATCTAGCCTTGTATAAGTTGTGGTAGAGAAGTGCAGCTTATACGACGGTTGCCACATGCCCAAAGGTGGATTTGGGGCGTGACATTACCTCTTTCTGAAGATGGTAGAGGTTGTAAATTAATTAGAGCAGTAGGCTTAAATCCATAGACGACATCGAACAAGCAGAACTTTGTAGTAGAATGCACGACACCATTATAGGTGAACTTAATATGTGGTAAACACTCCTCCCAAAGCTTCATATTCTTTTTGAGTATGACTCGTAGATTAGTACCAAGTGTGCAGTTGACGACCTCCGTTGTTCGTCGGTTCGGGGATGACATGTAGTTGAAAATAGCAGCTTTGTCCTGAGCTTACCCCAAAGCGTCCTCTAAAAGTGGCTTAAAAATTTTCTATCATAATCTGAAACAATTATCCTTGACACTCCATGTAGGTGAATGATATCCCTGAAAAAAAAATCAATAACATTAGTAGTATCATAGCTTTAATGATAAGGTATAAAATGAGCTATCTTAGAAAACCTATTAACAACAAGGCTCTATACGGGAGGATTATGAGGTCTTGGGTTCAAGACTCATTAAGTTCTAAAAAAAATAATAAATATATTGTCCATCCCTTTCTTAGTCCTTGGCAAACCTAACACAAAATCATAGAAATATCCTCTCAAAATACTTTCCTAATAGGAAGAGGCATATGTAAACTATGTGGGTTTAAGCGAGTCTTAGTTATTTGACAAGTAATGTATCTCCCCACGTAATGCTCAAAATCGCTCATCATCTTTGACCAATAAAAGTGTATGGCTAATACGTCATCGGTTTTATATATCCAAAAATGTATCATCAAACCACCTCTATGTGCTTCCTTCAATAATAGAAGATGAACAAAACTTGCAAAAATATAAAGCTTGTTAGCACTAAATAGTCATCATTCAACACATATTTAGCCTAACATCTCCCTTCTTTACAATTAGTATAAATGTGTTTGAAATCTAAGTCAATAACATATACTTCTATTAACCTTTCCAAACCGATAATTTTACAATCAAGCTCAGACAACAATATATATTGTCTAGATAAAACATCGGCAACTAGATTATATTTGCACTTCTTATATTTCACAACATATGGAAAAGTTTCAATAAATTTGATCCACTTAGCATGTCTACGATTCAACTTACTTTGGTTATGAATATGCTTAAACGATTCATGGTCTAAACATAATATTATCATATTTCTAACACTCTAACCAACACATATAATTCTTTATCATATATTGAGTAGTTTAAGTCTAGACCACTAAGCTTTTCACTAAAGTAAGCAATATGTTTCCTATCTTACATACGAACACCTCTAATTCCAATATCACTAGTATTATATTCTATCTCAAAAATTTTATTAAAATTAGAAAGTTGTAAAAGTGCTGCATTGGTTAACTTATCTTTCAGTATATTGAAGACATCTTCTTGTACCTTTTTCCACTTGAAAGATACATTCTTCTTTGTCAACGCATTGAGTGGAGTGGTGAGGGTGCTAAAATCTTTACGAACCAACGATTGAAGCTAGCTAATCCATGAAAATTCCACACTTGTGTGACTATTATGAGTGTAGGCCATGCTCGAATAGCTTTCATCTTTTCCTCATCTACCTCAATTCCCTGTGCAGTAATAATAAAACCAAGAAATACGACTCGATCCGTGCAAAAGGTACACTTCTTGAGGTTATCAAATAAGTGTGTCAATTATTAAGCGCATAAATGTACTATGTGAGACCCGTGATTTTTGAATAAGGGCAATAGAGTAATTTTAGTATTTGGAGGATTTAATCGTAAAAGGGACTTATTTGTAAAATCATATGAATTTTTGAAGTATGAGATTTTGATGTGAAAATTATACCATAAGGTAGTATTTTTTATAAGGAATCCAACGGCGCAGACGGATCGTAATTTGAACGTTGTTTGATTGGTCAATTGGACAGTTAAGATTTAATATACGATTTAAGATTTTAATTAATTAATTTATATAAAAAAAAAACCTTATTTTCTTCCCACCGAACGCGCACTCATCTCTCCCTCTCCCTCTCCTCCTCCACAGTGACGACGGCGACGACGATACAAATTTCCCGACGATTCTCTGGTGAAACCACGACGAATTAGGCTCCCAAGTTATAGCCACAGGTAGATCTCGACCTCCTCTTCATTTTGATACCAAGATGCCTAAATTTGGTGTAGAGATGAGGGAGAAATCACGCGAGAGGCGTCGGCGGCGAGGGTTTCGATCGCCGGAGCTTGCTCCGATAATTTCCGACCATTATGGCCGTGAAACCTTGCAAACTTGGTACCTATGGATTCTCCTTGACGAGAGCTATCCATTGGTACCGGAGTTGAGGGCTATTAGCCGCCGGTTGGCCGCCGGCGAGCTAAAAACCCTAACTTAAGGATTTCGCCTAAATTTTTAATCGGTGAAATTCATCGCGTATGAGCTATAAAAATTGGGGCAAATATGATTTTTGGAATCCTAATGAAGACAGCTTTCAATTGGTACCAATATTGGTGCTGATCGAAGAACTTCGCCGGCGAGGGTTCCGGCAAACTTTCCGGCGATCGCTGGAGAAATTTTCCGGCGAACTTGGGAAAAAATTGGAGTGCTTCTAGAGATCATTCTAAGAGTAGTGGTGAAGAGAGATCTGAGAAATTATTTCTGAATTGAGAATTAAAATTCATTGAATAATTTACAGGAAAATATAATATGCTTAAATGACAGCACGTGGATCGAGACAGTGTGAGAGAATAAAATTCAGCAAACGGACCTTAGGTTGGTTCCGAAAAGTAAACTGCCAAATCAGGTGCGTAGGCTCATCATAGTATGATTTATTCCAGCTAGGGAAAATCTTAATTAGGTTTTGTTGGAAAATTCTCGAATGTCTATCAACTAAATAAATACTATGCTTCTAAAACTATCAAGAAAAATACATGCTATATTACTACATTTTATTTAGCATGTGAATACACTATGCATGCTTATTTTTCCTCTTTACACATGATATATTATTTTTACCGCATGCTAGTTAATTATGTTGAAATGTTAAATACAAAATAATATCATGCGAAACATGATAAAAATAAGCAAATATAGAAAGTAGTATTATGATTTACACCTAACACTCTAGTATAGAGACATAGGTGACATTATACTAGTACCATTTAAGAACATCACTAAATTTCAATATTAAAATAATAAAAAATAATAGAATTTTTCATGGGTCTTAATTGGGCCCTTGGGTGGCTTGGGCCAAGTCATGGATGAGTTTAATGAGTATACATTTGATATAATTCATTTAAATTAATTAAACTAATTAAACATTATAGTTAGTTTAATAGATAAAAATTTAAAATATGATTAATTAAGATTTGATTAGATAGAATTAATTATTGTATGCTTGGTTTGGGTTAATTACTTTAATTAGTTTATTGATAATTTAATTGGGCCAAAAAATGTGGACATAGGCCTAAGGAGTAAACATGAGCGTATTAATTAAGTATGCGCCCCCTAAATTAAATATGGGATCGTAAATTTAAACGTAGGCTTGTTAAGCGATAATTTATTAGGATAATGGTATAAGTTAGATTGATAAATTTATATTTGCTTTACTTTAGGGAAAATAAATTTAATTTTATTTTAAATAATTGTGTTAATTAGAATTATCGCGGATGCGCGATTCGCGTAGTTCGTCGCAGTGATTCATTTCTACGCGGGCTGGTTCTAAAGAGCGGATCGCTAACCCAGGTGCGTTGGTTCTTCGATGTAGGATTTATTCAAGCTAGGGATTTTCCGCTGGGGTCTTCTTAGGAACAATTCCTGGATGTCTTAAATATAATAAGATATAATGCTTGATAAGATTCGATATGTTTGCATGTTAGTTTAATTTACTTTACCTAATATGTATGATATACCATGATTTCTCTGTTAAGTTTTAATATATCGTGATAGCGTGTCCTGCATGTTATATATTATTTTATTATTTTTCTATTCTATGCTAGCACAACTACCATGCAGACATAGATAGTGAATAACAACATGTTAGAACATCTTGGCGACGTCACCGTAACTTAGAAAGAAAGGGGCCTTTGTCATATACCCCGGTTGACCGCCGCGTACCGACGATGGTCAAACGGTAACATCCCGCTATAGACCCCTCCCAAGGTTATGCATAGCTTAGATACTGGGGGGGCACCACTCCCGAGGTTATGCATAGCTTAGATATTGGGGGGAGCACCACTCCCGAGGTTATGCATAGCTTAGATACCGGGAGCACCACTCCTGAGGTTATGCATAGCTTAGATACTGGGAGCTGGTAGGGTAAGAGACTGTACAAACTCCATGGTCATATTAGACCGGAAATATGGAACAAGTCCTTAGCCGAAACTTATACCCGCACGAGTGTCGTTTAGGCGGCACCGTGATAGTCCTGAGATGGCTAGCGATGATGAACCCTACCATGGACTTGGCACCGATGGAGACGGGGTTGCCACAGCCCATTGTGTGGATGTGTGTTTATCCCGATCAACGTTGACTGCTATTGGACTGGGAAGGTGATTTCATATGGATGCCTTGGACAGTGGATCCGTAGACCACACGGCTATCACCCTTGACGTCTGCAGACGATCGGATGAGTAGTCCGGATCCTAGGGTTATTATTCTGGCTAGCCGTGGCCGATGAGATTATTATGATGGTGACCCTGTCTACGGACAGCGTGTAGTACTACACAGATGTCGTTGCCCCTACGGATCCGGAGAGGATGTAAGGGCACGACGGTTTCGCTAGGGGAGGCATGGTCAGCGACTAGTGAAACGATGGAGAGTGATATTGGGTCACCCGTCCTCTCCGCAAACATTAGTGCAGCGGGCATAGGTAGAGACAGAGACAGAAAGACACTGATGGGCTTACTGATACCCTTAGCTTGGGTATTCACAGAGCATAGGCTGGCAGCCTGAGTTTTGTAACTTCAAAGTATTATTATGACGTAGGTGACATGCTGTTGACATTGACACTAGATACAATGTAGGTGACATCTAGTGAATAATACATCTGTATTTATTATGTTGTTTTACTGCTTTCTATAAACTGATTTACACAAATCAAATGAAATGTGATGATTAACAACCAAAGGCATCCTAGAATACTCCTCCTAGCCTTTGATTTCTTTATTCGGTAGAGCCATAATTTCGCACTAGGCTGCAAAGCTGAGCACACCACTTTTCCCCGTGTGTGCAGTTGTGTTAGATGATTATACGAGACGGTTGATGAAGATGAATCCATCGACGGGTCCATTTTTATTTATCGATACCTTTTTTTCATAGAATTGTAGTAGGTTTATCGGGACTGTGTTAGGAAATCTTGAGTTAGATGATTTATTTATAATTCCACTGTGTAAACGATGTATATGGATGGTATGTATCACTTTGATGCCTTGTATGGGTCTGTTGGGCTCATACGGCGGTTGTCACATGTCCGACAGGTGGTTCGGGGCGTGACAATTAAAGTGGTATCAGAGCCTAGGTTTGGAGAACCTAGGAGATTAAGTTAAGTTTGAGGTCTTAAGTATTAAGATGACAGTCCCGATATAATCTAGGGTAAAGTACGAGTCGGAAATATAATAGTATATTTCCTTAGTGATGAGCTTTTACTCAGACGACAGTTGATCGCTATGATTAATTTTTCTTGAGCCGATAACTGCGGTTATATAAAGATAGTAAATCTACTATCTTCAGATAGTAAATATGGCTACAATCTCCACCGCATCGGAGAAGAGATAGAAACTTAGATCAATATGCTCAGATCTATGATCAAGTTTCATTTCTAAATTATCAAGTAAATTTATCCATGATCATATTAAGGTTACCTTGTTGGGTGCATCACAATCACCTCTTATACCAACATAGGTAGCTATCATCACTTTGATCTTAAGAGTATTGATATCAAAATATCTCATACGATATCTTTATCATACTATTTGTACCCCATGACCCAGTTGGGATACTGAGTTTGAATAAATCTATCAATATTCGATTTTATCCGCTTTCAAGTTGGTCGCTATCTGAACTTGATGGTGTTTTAAATATCCTTCATTGACTCTATTCGAGACCCTACAATTAAATTTGTAGTTGGACCTATGTTAGGTGACCTTGGTGAACCCTCGCTAATTACAACCTAACTTTAGAGGGTAATCTTGTAAAATTTAAGTTATCAATTCGATGAGTTTTGAAAGAATCTAAGTTAGTCCGTGCGCGTTGCGGTCGTTTACTCGAATTATGATCACAATATTGTTCATTAGTAGACGAATTACACATACGTGGAATATACCTATATAGCATATTCGGTTTGAGAAAACCAAGTCATTATGGAGCATTAGGATCCGTCCAAAGTTGAGCATCTGCTCCCGAATCTGGTTAGTAGACACGAATACGCTTGACATTGAGTACATGGTTAATTTTCCGTTTAACTTTGCTTATATTGCGGGTTATAATTATCTTATCAGATTGTGAAACCTAATTATATGATCATATTGATTATCGCTGGTATAAATGATTTCTAGAGAAGTTGAAATCTTGAATCGTAGGTTAAATCCATGATCGATTTGGATGTATTGAAAACCAAGTAAATTATCTCCGGTTATATACAATTTTACATCTTTATTTTAATCATAAAAATTTTCCATACAAATCTTTGCCTTAATTATTCCTGTTAGATCTTGGAAAATTACAGATATTAAACGTCCATATGAGATCTGGATCATAGAATTTATATCAGATTAATCTACGTAAGACCACTGATCTTAAAGAAAAATCTACCAATATTTTAAGCTGGCTTACGTATGAGTTAATTTTATTTGAACCTAACTCTTACTCGGATCTCTTAGATGGACTTCATTCCAGATTCATAAATTTGTTTGTGGATGGATCTGTATCAAATGATTTGAAATTATCTATGACCTTATTCTCATTCGATTCAATTATATATATATATATAAATCTTATGAGTATATGTTGATCATTTTTGGGTTCTATCATGATTGTTATGTTGCAACTTAAAGTTGACCGTCATCAATTATAATATTAGTGTCAACTCCCGACACTTGCAACTCTATGTATAGTATCTGTAGCCTTCTACATATACTCTTTTTGCAGCTCTACACCCTATCCGCAACTCTATTTCACCTATTCAGCTTGCGTATATTGCATGACATTTCTAGTTGTGCATGCTACAACCTTCTTCATTTTCTTGGTTATATTTCTACAGCTTTGATGCTCGCTTGTCATATTTCTATAGCTTCATTTTTGTAGCCCAGCTTTACAACTTGCTTTATCTTATATTTCTCAACTTCTATGACTTTGATATTTCATATTCATTTCAGTTTATCTGCAGTCGTGTTGACTGGTTTCCTAAATGTAAATCATTCTATTGTTTCTCCATTCAATTCATATTTCGATACATCAAGACAGTTGGTATAGCTGTCATCAGCAGTCCACTTGTACTCTTATATCATTACATACATAAAGCTTTCTACACTCTTTCAAGTAGTTCACTCAGTCATATTAAATCTTTGTTGAGCTTAGAGCATCTTTCTTTGTACCCGCATTCAATGCATTCAATGCAGCTATTTCCTGCTATTTTCTTCTATCTATCAGTCTCTTTTCTGAGCTTTGAGCAGCTTTCACTTATTTCATATATCCTATATATGGCCAACTTATTAGTCAAGTAGATTTCTTTTATCTGCTTCCTTTAATTCTTCTTAGTGGCCTTTCTGAATGTAAATTCTGTCGAATATTTCTGTAATTTTCTTTGCAGTTATTTCCTCATTCCTTTTCTGCAGTTTGCAGTTTCCTTTTTGTGAAGCTACTTCCTTTGTCAACTGTCTTTAGTCAATTTTATCTATCGTTGGTAGATTTCTTTACTCCTTTTTATTTCTGTAGCTCCCTCAGCTTAGCTCAGTTCTTCACTTAGTATTTTTGCAGCTCAGATTCCTATATTTTCATCAGTATTGTTATATAGATTCGATCTTTTTCTGCGGTCTGGTTCAGTTGATGTAGCAGGCAATATTTCTGCATTTGCAACTCAGATTTCAACTGCCTGCAGATTCTGTAGTAACTTTGCTTCCTTACTCCTTTTCATATCTCCTCAAATTTCTGGATGCTGCAGTTCCTTGGCATCTTTAGCACATATTGTACGTTGATATCCTTAGTAGGTGAAGGTATTGTTGACATCTTCTATTTCAATACTGCTTAGGTATAGCTACAATATTTCTATATCTACATACTCAGATGCAATCCTTTCTACTCTATTTTAAGCTTTGAGTAAAGCTCACTTCATGCTAGCAATCAATCCATTATAATTTATCATAACAATATCATCGTATACCAATATCTCTACATCGTACGTGATCTAACACTGCAGCGTCAATCTTAGTGCAGTTTTGATTTAGCACTACAAAATTTAGTTTTAGATTTCATTTGCCCTACATTTTTGTTATATATATTTCGGTGGCCATGCAATCAAGTTCTTGCTATCCGATATAGAACAAACTATCATAGTTTGAGCATTTGGATAAAAAGAGACATCATTAAGGTTCGAATGCAAATCCTTAGATCTAAATATCAAAGCCCTAACCACTACTACTTATCTAGTGTTTTCATATTGAGAAATGATGTTCTCTTTACGACTATGATTTAACTATCTATAAAATATCATGTGCTCTCTTTAGGTTGTGGAACCTGTCTTTACATTATAAGGTAGTGGTTGTAAGAATTTAGAACTAACGCGGAGCAAGTTAGTGGGCATTTAATGAGTGGTTGTTGATATCTTTTTATATATTATCCTCTATCTGGAGGTGACTCCATTATGATAATATTATAGTTCAGAGATGTCTGATCCTGATCCAACCCGAACCACGAAAGGTTGTCCGTATGTTAGTGTAAAAGAGACTCCCTAGCATATCTACCTGAGAAAGTTAAAGCAATATCTTCAACTTCTGCCCACTTGTATTTCTCCCATTGGGGTTAGTTGCTTCACCAAACGAATAATTATCTTGATTTATTTTAACAATCTATTATGGTGAAGTTTGATCTACTCATCTAAGATTCAGACAATACTTCTAGTAGACCACTATCATACTAAGTAATTGTTTGTCACCCTACTAAGCAATTGCTTTCTACCACGTACTAGGACACATGTTTTTTGTTAAATAATATGGATACTCGTGAGGATCCAAATATAACTACAATGATCCATAGTATAGTGACAACTAAGGTGGATCGCTATATAATGTTGTCACATGGGTTTTAATAGTTCAACCTTTAAGTGGATATTGGACCCATGTTCCATTTAAGGGTACTTTCATTTAATTGAGCTACCTTAAATTGCAGACCATATATCTCAGTACCAATAAGTATATGATAACTAAAGTGGTATCACCGTAGAAAAGAGTTATTGTGCTAAAGGGAATATAAAAGATCTACTTATTTATCATCGATAATAATTCGAGGAAGGGATCACCGATTGTGTTTATTCTTGGATGACCAAAAATTTTTAAGGGGGGGAGTACTTGTAAACCCCCACTCTCATCAAAAAAAAAAAAAAAAAAATATCGGCTCGGTTCAAATGAACCGGCCAGCCGGCCGGTCCAAGTGACCTGACCTAACCCGGTCTGAAGGGCCGATGCGAGCGAGAAGAGCCGAGGGCTCTTCCCGCTCGTGAAGCGCCCTCCTCCTCCTCCTCTTCTTCTTTTTCTTCTTCGCGACTGCCGGCAACAGAGCAGCGCCGGCGCTGCTCCACCTCGTCAGCACCCGCCGCCTGCCGACCGTCGTCCGCCGTGCGCTTTTCCCATCGTGAAAGTGGAGCTCGTCGGTAACATTCCCACGGCGCAACCCCTTTTTCCCCCTTTTCCCACTTCGCAGGAGTGGCAGCCGCCGTTCGCCGTTCGCCGCCCTTCGGCTGCGTCCGCCGTCCGCTGCCCGCCATTCGCTGCCGCCCATCGCTCTCCGCTGCAGCGAAGAGAGCTCGACGGAGGTCTGCTGCCGCGCGACTCCCTTCCCCTGCCTTCTTCCCCTCTCTTCATCGACAACAGCCGTCCGCCGTCCATCGTCTTGCTGCCTGCCATCCACAGCCACTGTTCCTCGCCGTTCCTCTTCGCCGTGACGAGGAGAGCGGCGAAGGCCTGCTACTGTCGTGCGCCTCCTTCCCACTGCAATTCTCCCTATTCTGCAAGCAAACCCCCGCCGTCGGTCGCCCCATTGCGTAGCTACCGATCTGCTGCTCCGAATGCAAGGGGCGAGCAGTTACGGCCTCTAGCGAGCTCGGGAGGAGTCGACTCCCCGAGATTTCAACCTCCGCTAGGTCAATTTGGTCGACGCGGTCGAGAGGTCCATCGACGAATCGACGAGGGAAGAACTGCTCGTTTCTCCCCTCCCGATGGCCGCCGCCACTCGATCCGCTTCCGCTGGATGTTCGTGAGCTCGTAGGGTGTCCGCGATCGTGCGCGTGTAAGGGTCCCGAGGTCTCGCCGGCTAGATCACCGGCGTCTCTCCAGCCGCGAGTTGGCCGACGAGGAGCGCGGGCGAAGGAAGCGACGGAGGTATCATCCGCCCCTATTTTTTTCCTTAATCATGTTTAAGGACAACTAAGTATGATTAATGTTAGATAAACATGATTAGTGCTAAATAATGATATGTTGCAATTAAGTTAGTTTAATTCCAATAAATTAGTGTATGAAGGATTAGTTAATAGTTGTTTAGTGATTTAATTAAGAGAGATTAGTAATTGCTTAAGCTGAACTAGTTAGTTGAGTTGAGCTAAGTTTGGGCCGGACTTGGGTTCAGATTGAGTTGGGTTGGGTGAGCCGAATCAACTAATTTAAATTAGTTCGAGCTCGAGTCAAACCCAATTAGATTGGGCTGGTTGAACCGGATCCGAGTCGAACCCAATCAATTTGAACCGAACTCGAGTCGGACTCGGATTTAGATAGATATGAGCTGACTCGATTGAACCGAACCAGCTGGGCATGGGTCAGGCTCATGTTAAGCCGAAGGAACAGTAACCGGTCAGCGTTAACCGGGTCAACCGCTCACCGGTCAGCGTTGACCAGGTCAACTGTTGACCGTTGACTAGTTAAAAAATAAAAAAATAAAAATAAAAATATTAAAATAATAAAAATAATAAAAATAATAGAATTTTTCATGTGTCTTAATTGGGCCCTTGGGTGATTTGGGCCAAGTCATGTATGAGTTTAATGAGTATAAATTTGATATAATTCATTTAAGTTAATTAAACTAATTTAACATTGTAGTTAGTGTAATAGATAAAAATTTAAAATATGATTAATTAAGATTTGATTAGATAGAATTAATTATTGTATGCTTAGTTTGGGTTAATTAAATATAGTAATTATTTTAATTAGTTTATTGATAATTTAATTGGGCCAAAAAATATGGACATACGCCTATGGAGTAAACATGGGCGTATTAATTAAGCATGCGCCCCCTAAATTAAACATGTGATCGTAAATTTGCCATCACGGCTCACGTGCATTTCATGCCCTACCCTATCAACAGCCGACGAACTCTCCTCCTTCACTCCCCTGCGGCCCCGATCGAAGCGCGACGAACCCTCCTTGTTCAATCCCCTGCGGCCCGATCGAAGCGCGACTGCCAGTCGCCGGTGATCCGAGGGTATCGTCAACTTCGAGCCCACCTCCTACATTCGTTGACTCGCTGAGGACCGCGATGCTGCTGCAGCCCTCTCCTCTTCGCTCCCTCGCAATCGATCGAGCGCCGTGAGCTCGGCGACAAACCTCTTCTGTTCGTGCGCCCGCTCGACCTCGTCCTCCTCCAGAACTGTCGCCACAAGCTCGACAACGAACCCCATCGTTGTCGACCCCTCTCAACAACCCGCGACTTCTCCTTTATTCACGACCGCCGGCGGATCGCCATTCGGTCCACTGTGGTCGACGATTCGTGCCAACGCTGTCTTCATTTGGGTTGGCAGCGAATCACCTCAACAACCACCGCCGAAAGCCTCCAATCCCCAAATCGAACCGCGCTAAGGTCAACACTAGGACATGTTTGCAAATGTCCCACCTTGCTAGTTCTTAGATATGATCACTAGGTAAAAATTTAGAGTCATTAGTTGAAACTATGGATGACTTAGAATTCTAATTAGCTCACCATAGTATTGGAACTTGGGTGATTAGGTTGTAGAGTAATGGTGGATAAGTAATTAGGTAGATTATGTTGGATAAACTAAATTGAGTTGAACAACATTTAACTAAAGTGGGTTGAGATGGGTTTAAAGAAAATAAGGAAAGGTGGTTAGTTTAGCTTGTTAAAAATAAAAATAAAATAGAAGATACTTTATATTAGAAATAATCCCTAAAGTCAATGATATTTGTAATAGGTAGGTCACCTCGAATTATTTAACGACGCTCAAGCTATTGTACGGTTGGTTTCGAAGGACGAATTACTACATCCAGGTGCGCTGGTTCACTACAGTAGACTACTTTCAAGATTGTGAAAATTAAGGAGATGATAATACTACTGCTTAGAAAAATTGATATTTAAATTGATCTTAATGTTTGTTTGTGTGCTAAATAATCTTGCTCTTATTATATGTAGTCTGAACCTTGCTTATATGATATGTGGTAGTTTTAACCTTACTTATGTGATCTACTTATAACCTTGTATGTGCTGTTATCTGAGAATGCTAGAATGCTCTTATTTCCTTTGATTCTTATCAGCCATGATGTCATGATAAATAAAATATTAAAGTTCCATTTATGGGTATGATGTAGATAAGTAGATAACACTAGAGTTGACATCTACCCGAACAATCAACAATAGAATCTATGGTCATATGACACTATCACACATATGTGAGGAAATATTAACGATACATCATGGCAGATATTTTGAACTACGGATACGGGTTTTGACCCTCCGAAAACCATACCACCTAAAAGGAAAAATTATAAAGGACATAAATGGTAGAATCTACTATGGATCGGCTTATCGCCAAGAATCGCGTGACTTAGTCACCATACCCGCACGTGTGATGCGAAGTCGCCACCGTGATAGTCCTAATATGGTTAGTTGGGGGTGTGATCATACCGATGATCTTGCTAGCATGTCGCCGAGGTTGTAGTATTTTGGTGGCCGCTAGAATGCTCACCTCCTGGCAGGCATTGCTGCTTTTGAATCGGGACGGTCACCTCTTCAGCATAGCCTTGGACAGTGGATTCCTGGACCACACGGCTATACCAGACGTACTGCAGACGTTCTGAAGAGTAGTCCGGATCCTGGGGTTTAATTAAATATCGGCTAGCCGTGGCCGTGGTATACATTTAGGTGCGGTGACCCTGTCCAGGGGACAGTGTGTAGTACTACACGAGTTGCTCCATGGATTGTCTGGGGAAGACGCATGGAGTGACAGGTCGCTAGGTCGCGGCGTTGAAGAGATTCGCCTAGCGTACCAATGAAGAGGGAATCACGGTCGCCCGACCTCTTCGCCAACATCAGTGTGGCGGGCATAGGTAGAGACATAGACAACGGACACTGATGGGCTTATGAGAACTCCCTGATCAGGAGCTCTCCTAAGCATAGGCTGGCTGCCCAGAACACGTTATTTTATTGACATGACACATTATCAATGATTGTTACTTAGAGACATCGACATACACTTTGTTTATAGTTTGAATTACATTTATCTGGTACATGCTTCATTTATTTATGAATACTTCAGGCTTTAGTTATTGTCTTTATATGATTGCTTGCTTTACTGAACGATTTACGTACACCTTAAAATCTCCCTTTTCCTACTTGAAATATTCTACTGCGGTTAGAGCCATAAGCACAAAGCCGCAAGGCTGAGCACACTGCGTTCAAATGTGTGCAGGTTTAACATGTGATCGGCCGAGATAGCTGATAGACATGAAGTTGGTTGCGAATCTAGTTATTTTAGCGGTTGTGTTATCATAGTGATTGTAGTAGGTATATCGGGACTGTGTTAGAAAGGTTGAAGTAGTTGATTTAAATATATATATATTCTGCTGACTTGATGATGTATGTGAGTTGTATAAATCTATAAATGCCTTGTATGGGCCCTTTGGGCTCATACGGCGGTTGTCACGTGTTTGGCAGATGGGTCGGGACGTGACAATTAAAGTGGTATCAGAGCCTAGGTTAGAGTCCTAGGTGTTAAGGAAATCAGTCCCGATATAGTAAGAATAGTTGTACTAGGTTGTGGAGTAATCATAAGGGCCATGACCTATTCGTGATTTTATTCCTTAGTAAACCATTATAACGATGTTGGTTACCAATATACGGTATTATTGGTGGAACAGTAAATAGACTTATTAACATTACTTATTTCGTGTAGATGTCTGACGTACCACTGAAACGGAAACCGGGAAGACCCCGTAAGATAGTTGAGCCTAAGGAGGCAATGGGTGCAGTACCTCAGTCACCAGCAGACCCTCTAGGTCTACCTGCACCTCCACCTCCACTTCCACCGGTAACTAGCAACGGTAGAGGTTCTGGGAGAGCATCTCGGCAGCCGACCGATGAACATTCTGCGTCGGTAGCACCTCGGAGCTCAGGGACAGCTCGTACAGTAGCACAGCAGGTGGCTGCAGATGCACCACCGGGCTCAATACCGCCAATACAGAGTCACATGAATCTCATAGCAGCTGCAATCACTAGCGCTTTCCTGCCAATGCTGCAAAACCCGATGGGAGTACCACAGAGCATGCCTCCTCCACCTCCAACTACACAGACTACCTCGACGGTACCACCAGTTGCCCCGACGCATGCTCCTCCAACTACTGCTCTCACCCCAGAGGAGAGTTCCTCTGAGTCAGTGCCGGTGGTGGCTCGAGCTCCTGTATTTACTCCTTTAGCAACCTTTCAGAGGCCACCGACACGAGCGACTCGTCAAAGGCCACAGACTAGTGATGCTACTTTATCTCCGATGTCGTCAGGGGCTGCACGTCCAGCTAGGCAATTGGCGGCTTGGGTACGTGATGCCCAGAGACTAGGATGTGGCACATTTTCTGGGTCGTCTGACCCACAGGAGGCTCGAGATTGGCTTGATATTGTTCGTGACATTACCACTGAGTTGGAGCTGTCAGATAAAGACAAACTCAGTGTGGCTCTTCACTTGTTGAACGGGGAAGCTAAAATATGGTGGCGGGAACTAGTGGGCCGCAACCCTGCAGATGTCACTTGGACCCGATTTCAGGAGGACTTTAATATGCGCTACTACACTCCTATGCAACATGAAGCAAAAAGATTAGAGTTCATGGATTGTAGACAGGGGGGTAGGTCGGTGACCGAATATGCAGCAGATTTCCATCGTTTGGCTTCTTTTGTGCCAGAGTTAATAGTATCAGAGCGGTATCGTTGCATCCTGTTCATTCGAGGTTTGGATTATCTTATTCGGGAGAAGGTAGAGATGCATGACATAGTGGATTTTCAAAGGACTCTGGAGAAGGCATTGATGGCAGAGAGGCAGGTGCAAGAGACGCGGGGAAGGAAAGAAAGACATAAAAGAAAAAGGAATGGATTTCAGACACATCGGGGAAGTCAGAGGGATAGATCTGGTAACGCGGTGGTGGCAGTAGCATCAGGGGTACGAGGGCCTCTACTTGCAGGACCCGTTACCCAGAGTACTATTACGCATGCCACTCCGATTCAGGCTCGACTGCCACCGCCGAGGCCGATTCAGGGGTACCGTGCTCCACCCTCGACTATATGTACTCTCTGTAATAAGATGCATACTGGAAGATGCAGGGGAGTCACCTGTTACCAGTGCGGCCAGAAGGGGCATATTCGGCCAGAGTGCCCCCAGCGGAGACAGGCAGATATTCCTCCTTTGTCTGGAGTACGTCCTCCTACTGCTAGTCGAGGACGTCCTGTTGCGCCATTCACACCTGCCGTACCCGCCTCTGCACCGCTCAGAACACCTGCTCCGAGACAAGGCCAACCGTCCCACGGACCGACACCACGCACTCAGACGCGCATTTTTGCCATGGACAGTCGTGATGCACAAGTTAACCCAGATATAGTCACTGGTAATCCTACCACTAGTCGAGACCCCTTATGTTGACTTGTTTTCACTAGTTGTTAATCTTTAAATTGCTTGTTAAACTTGTTTTAAAATTTGCTATAAACTTTCTTGGTTGAATTTCTTTTAATAATATTCCGCACGTTTTCTTGCTTGTGTTGGTGTTATTTAGGACGAGTACGCTTATTTGATACGTGGGCTAGGATACTTATAGATACCGGATCTCACCGGTCATTTATTAGCTCAGAGCATGCCAAGCGAGCTGATCAACCATTAGAGCAGTTAGAGACCCAACTTATTGTCTCCACTCCATTGGGTGAGCAATTATTACGGGATCAAGTTTATCGAGCCTGTCCGATTATGATCCAAAATGTCATATTGGAGGCGAATCTGATCCCTCTTGAGATGATCGATTTCGAGTTAATTCTGGGTATGGATTGGTTGACTGCTCACAGGGCTCAAGTTGATTGTTTCACAAAGACAGTGTTATTTGGTAGACCAGAGTCTCCCACGCTTGTCTTTGTGGGAGATCGTCGAGTTCTACCGACCACGGTTATATCGGCCATCACTGCTCAAAAGTTTATCCGTAAGGGATGTCAGTGTTTTCTCGCACATGTAGTGGATACTAGAGAATCAGATAGTAAATTAGCAGATATTCCGGTGGTCCGTGAGTTTCCAGATGTATTTCCTCAAGACTTACCCGGTTTACCTCCAGATCGAATATTGGAGTTTTGTATAGATCTAGCCCCAGGGACAATGCCTATCTCTAGGCCGCCCTATCGAATGGCACCTGCAGAGTTGAAGGAGCTCAAAACACAATTACAGGATTTGGTGGATAAGGGGTTCATTAGACCTAGTGTCTCCCCTTGGGGCGCACCCGTCTTATTTGTGAAAAAGAAGGATGAGACCATGAGGATGTGCATTGACTACCGACAGTTGAACAAGGTCACCATCAAGAATAAATATCCCCTCCCAAGGATTGATGATTTATTTGATCAGTTGCAGGGTGCTCAGGTATTTTCGAAGATTGACTTGAGGTCGGGGTATCATCAGTTGAGGATCAGAGATTCTGACGTTCCTAAGACCGCATTCAGAACGCGTTATGGTCATTATGAGTTTTTGGTTATGTCATTTGGACTTACTAATGCACCGGCTGCATTTATGGATCTTATGAATCGGGTCTTTCATGAGTATCTTGACAAGTGTGTCATCGTCTTCATAGATGATATATTGATATATTCTAGAAGTGAGGAAGAACACACTAAACATCTTCGACTGGTGCTGCAAGTGTTGAGGGAGAATCAACTGTATGCGAAATTCTCCAAATGTGAGTTTTGGCTCAAGCAAGTGAGATTTCTTGGACATATTGTATCCAGTGAGGGTATCCAGGTTGACCCGGCAAAGATAGATGCAGTGACGAAGTGGGAACAACCTAAAAATGCTACTGAGGTTCGGAGTTTCCTCGGGTTAGCTGGATACTATCGTCGTTTTGTCCAAGATTTTTCTCGCATTGCAGCACCGATGACAAAATTGACCCGAAAGGATATTAAATTCCAATGGAGCCCGAAGTGCGAGCAAAGCTTTCAGGAGCTAAAGACTCGTTTGACCTCAGCACCTGTGCTTACTCTTCCTGTCAGTGGCACCGAATATGTGGTCTTTAGTGATGCTTCCAAGCAGGGGTTAGGATGTGTTTTAATGCAGAATGGTCGGGTGATCGCTTATGCCTCCAGGCAGCTAAAGAAACATGAGATTAATTATCCGACTCACGATTTGGAGTTAGCTGCTATCGTTCTAGCTTTAAAGATTTGGAGGCATTATTTATATGGTGAGCGGTGTCACATTTTTACCGACCATAAAAGTTTGCAGTATTTGTTGACTCAAAAGGAGTTAAATCTGAGGCAGCGCCGATGGTTGGAATTAATCAAGGACTATGATTTGGTGATTGATTATCACCCTGGGAAGGCAAATGTGGTGGCTGATGCGTTGAGTAGAAAATCCTCTGCCACATTAGCCTATATTCGTACTGCATACATGCCATTGTTGCATGACCTCAGATTTTTAGGCATCGACTTAAGGTGCAACTCTCATGGTGGGCTGCTAGCACAATTCAAGGTGAGACCTACCTTATCGGATCGCCTAGCAGAGTTGCAGAAGGCAGACCCAGAGTTGAGTGGTGTTATCCAGAGAATAGAGGATGGGAATGGGCAAGACTTCAGGATCAGATCCGATGGTATGTTGGTGTTGCGAGATCGGATATGTGTTCCGCATGACGATGATTTACGACGACAGATTCTTGAGGAAGCCCATTGCTCAGCTTATGCCATGCATCCTGGTAGTACAAAGATGTATCGCACCATCCGACAAACGTATTGGTGGTCAGGCATGAAACGTGATATTACAGAGTTTGTGGCTAGATGCCTAGTATGTCAGCAAGTTAAAGCAGAGCATCAGAAACCTGCGGGTTCACTACAACCACTTCCGATACCTGAGTGGAAGTGGGAGCATATTACTATGGACTTTGTGGTAGGTCTTCCACGTACCCCACGACACCACGATGCTATATGGGTTATAGTGGATCGACTTACAAAATCTGCCCACTTCCTACCGATAGATATCACCTACTCTTTGGAGAGACTGGCCAGGTTATATATTGATGAGATTGTCCGTCTCCATGGTGTCCCGGTGTCTATAGTGTCAGATCGGGATCCTCGGTTCACTTCTAAATTTTGGCCAAAATTTCAGAAGGAGTTGGGTACCGCCTTGAAGTTTAGCACAGCGTTTCATCCTCAGACAGATGGGCAGTCAGAGCGCACCATTCAGACATTGGAGGATATGCTCAGAGCATGTATTCTGGAGTTCCCTGGTAGCTGGGATTCTCATATCCCATTAGTGGAGTTTGCATATAATAATAGCTACCAGGCCAGTATAGGCATGGCTCCGTATGAGGCCCTATATGGCAGACCATGTCGGACACCCTTATGCTGGGGTGAAGTTGGAGAGCGACGTTTGGCCGGTACCGAGTTACTTGATGAGACGGTTACCAAGGTCAAGATTATTCGGGATAAATTGAAGACGGCTCAGGATCGGCAAAAGAGCTATGCAGACCATCGCCGTAGGCCGTTGGAAATCTCCGTAGGAGATTTGGTCTTTTTGAAGGTGTCCCCATGGAAAGGGATCCTTCGATTTCATAAGAAAGGGAAGTTGCATCCCAGATATATTGGACCTTTCCCAATTCTTGATAGGGTTGGACCCGTGGCCTACCGGTTGGAGTTGCCTGCAGACTTGGAGCGAATTCACAATGTCTTCCATGTGTCTATGTTGAAAAAGTACGTTCCGGATCCCTCTCACATTCTTACTGCTCCACCGGTCCAGTTGAGAGAGGATTTGAGTTACGGAGTACAGGCAGTTGACATTTTAGACCGGCAAGACAAAATTTTGCGGGGAAAGTCCATCTCACTAGTGAAGGTATTATGGAGGAATGCATATGTTGAGGAGGTTACTTGGGAACCCGAAGCCCAGATAAGGTCCCAGTATCCTCACTTGTTTGCGTAGTGGGAGAGCGAGAGATTTGTAAAGATCTAAAGATTTTGTCGTGTTTTATTGCAAACGGAGAATACATTACCTTAGTTCTATATTACTATAATTTTTGGAGGACCAAAAATTTTTAAGGGGGGGAGAACTTGTATTTGAAATCGTGCTATCTCCCCCACCTCCCTCTTCCTACCCTATTAGGACCCTTTTACTCATGTAGTATTTTACATCTTTTTCTTTCTTGCTAGTGAACATGTAAGTAACATAATAATTACGTCTTAGTGGGTAATCGAACGCAGGTCAACACTAAGACATGTTTGCAAATGTCCCACCTTGCTAGTTCTTAGATATGATCACTAGGTAAAAATTTAGAGTCATTAGTTGAAACTATGGATGACTTAGAATTCTAATTAGCTCACCATAGTATTGGAACTTGGGTGATTAGGTTGTAGAGTAATGGTGGATAAGTAATTAGGTAGATTATGTTGGATAAACTAAATTGAGTTGAACAACATTTAACTAAAGTGGGTTGAGATGGGTTTAAAGAAAATAAGGAAAGGTGGTTAGTTTAGCTTGTTAAAAATAAAAATAAAATAGAAGATACTTTATATTAGAAATAATCCCTAAAGTCAATGATATTTGTAATAGGTAGGTCACCTCGAATTATTTAACGACGCTCAAGCTATTGTACGGTTGGTTTCGAAGGACGAATTACTACATCCAGGTGCGCTGGTTCACTACAGTAGACTACTTTCAAGATTGTGAAAATTAAGGAGATGATAATACTACTGCTTAGAAAAATTGATATTTAAATTGATCTTAATGTTTGTTTGTGTGCTAAATAATCTTGCTCTTATTATATGTAGTCTGAACCTTGCTTATATGATATGTGGTAGTTTTAACCTTACTTATGTGATCTACTTATAACCTTGTATGTGCTGTTATCTGAGAATGCTAGAATGCTCTTATTTCCTTTGATTCTTATCAGCCATGATGTCATGATAAATAAAATATTAAAGTTCCATTTATGGGTATGATGTAGATAAGTAGATAACACTAGAGTTGACATCTACCCGAACAATCAACAATAGAATCTATGGTCATATGACACTATCACACATATGTGAGGAAATATTAACGATACATCATGGCAGATATTTTGAACTACGGATACGGGTTTTGACCCTCCGAAAACCATACCACCTAAAAGGAAAAATTATAAAGGACATAAATGGTAGAATCTACTATGGATTGGCTTATCGCCAAGAATCGCGTGACTTAGTCACCATACCCGCACGTGTGACGCGAAGTCGCCACCGTGATAGTCCTAATATGGTTAGTTGGGGGTGTGATCATACCGATGATCTTGCTAGCATGTCGCCGAGGTTGTAGTATTTTGGTGGCCGCTAGAATGCTCACCTCCTGGCAGGCATTGCTGCTTTTGAATCGGGACGGTCACCTCTTCAGCATAGCCTTGGACAGTGGATTCCTGGACCACACGGCTATACCAGACGTACTGCAGACGTTCTGAAGAGTAGTCCGGATCCTGGGGTTTAATTAAATATCGGCTAGCCGTGGCCGTGGTATACATTTAGGTGCGGTGACCCTGTCCAGGGGACAGTGTGTAGTACTACACGAGTTGCTCCATGGATTGTCTGGGGAAGACGCATGGAGTGACAGGTCGCTAGGTCGCGGCGTTGAAGAGATTCGCCTAGCGTACCAATGAAGAGGGAATCACGGTCGCCCGACCTCTTCGCCAACATCAGTGTGGCGGGCATAGGTAGAGACATAGACAAAGGACACTGATGGGCTTATGAGAACTCCCTGATCAGGAGCTCTCCTAAGCATAGGCTGGCTGCCCAGAACACGTTATTTTATTGACATGACACATTATCAATGATTGTTACTTAGAGACATCGACATACACTTTGTTTATAGTTTGAATTACATTTATCTGGTACATGCTTCATTTATTTATGAATACTTCAGGCTTTAGTTATTGTCTTTATATGATTGCTTGCTTTACTGAACGATTTACGTATACCTTAAAATCTCCCTTTTCCTACTTGAAATATTCTACTGCGGTTAGAGCCATAAGCACAAAGCCGCAAGGCTGAGCACACTGCGTTCAAATGTGTGCAGGTTTAACATGTGATCGGCCGAGATAGCTGATAGACATGAAGTTGGTTGCGAATCTAGTTATTTTAGCGGTTGTGTTATCATAGTGATTGTAGTAGGTATATCGGGACTGTGTTAGAAAGGTTGAAGTAGTTGATTTAAATATATATATATTCCGCTGACTTGATGATGTATGTGAGTTGTATAAATCTATAAATGCCTTGTATGGGCCCTTTGGGCTCATACGGCGGTTGTCACGTGTTTGGCAGATGGGTCGGGGCGTGACAAGATTGATAAATTTATATTTGCTTTACTTTAGGGAAAAATAAATTTAATTTAATTTTAAATAATTGTGTTAATTAGAATTATCGCGGGTACGCGATTCGCGTAGTTCGTCGCAGTGATTCATTTCTACGCGGGTTGGTTCTAAAGAGCGGATCGCTAACCTAGGTGCGTTGGTTCTTCGATGTAGGATTTATTCAAGCTAGGGAATTCCCGCTAGGGTCTTCTTAGGAACAATTCCTGGATGTCTTAAATATAATAAGATATAATGTTTGATAAGATTCGATATGTTTGCATGTTAGTTTAATTTACTTTACCTAACATGTATGATATACCATGATTTCTCTGTTAAGTTTTAATATATCGTGATAGCGTGTCCTGCATGTTATATATTATTTTATTATTTTTCTATTCTATGCTAGCACAACTACCATGTAGACATAGATAGTGAATAACGACATGTTAGAACCTCTTGGCGACGTCACCGTAACTTAGACAGAAAGGGGCCTTTGTCATATGCCCCGGTTGACCGTCGCGTACCGACGGCGGTCAAACGGTGACGTCCCACTATGCACCCCTCCCGAGGTTATGCATAGCTTAGATACTGGGGGGGCACCACTCCCGAGGTTATGCATAGCTTAGATACTGGGGGGGAGCACCACTCCCGAGGTTATGCATAGCTTAGATACCGGGAGCACCACTCCCGAGGTTATGCATAGCTTAGATACTGGGAGCTAGTAGGGTAAGAGACTGTACAAACTCCATGGTCATATTAGACCGAAAATATGGAGTAAGTCCTTACTCGAAACTTATACCTGCACGAGTGTCGTTTAGGCGGCACCGTGATAGTCTTGAGATGGCTAGCGATGATGAACCCTACCATGGACTTGGCACCGATGGAGACGGGGTTGCCACAGTCCATTGTGCGGATGTGTGTTTATCCCGATCAACGTTGACTGTTATTGGACTGGGAAGGTGATTTTATATGGATGCCTTGGACAGTGGATCCGTAGACCACACGGCTATCACCCTTGATGTCTGCAGACGATCGAATGAGTAGTCCGGATCCTAGGGTTGTTATTCCGGCTAGCCGTGGCCGATGAGATTATTATGATGGTGACCCTGTCTACGGATAGCTTGTAGCACTACACTGATGTCGTTGCCCCTATGGATCCGGGGAGGATGTAAGGGCACGACGGTTTTGCCAGGGGAGGCATGGTCAGCGACTAGTGAAACGATGGAGAGTAATATTGGGTCACCCGTCCTCTCCGCCAACATCAGTGCAGCAGGCATAGGTAGAGACAAAGACAGAAAGGCACTGATGGGCTTACTGATACCCTTAGCTCGGGTATTCACTAAGCATAGGCTGGCAGCCCGAGTTTTGTAACTTCAAAGTATTATTATGACGTAGGTGACATGCTGTTGACATTGACACTAGATACAACGTAGGTGGCATCTAGTGAATAATACATTTGTATTTATTATATTGTTTTACTGCTTTCTATAAACTGATTTACACAAATCAAATGAAATGTGATGATTAACAACCAAAGGCATCCTAGAATACTCCTCCTAGCCTTTGATTTCTTTTTTCGGTCGAGCTGTAATTTTGCACTAGGCCGCAAGGCTGAGCACTCCACTTTTCCCCGTGTGTGCAGGTGTGTTAGATGATCATACGAGATGGTTGATGAAGATGAATCCATCGACGGGTCCATTTTTATTTATCGATACCTTTTTTTTCATAGAATTGTAGTAGGTTTATCGGGACTTTGTTAGGAAATCTTGAGTTAGATGATTTATTTATAATTCCGCTGTGTAAACAATGTATATGGATGGTATGTATCACTTTGATGCTTTGTATGGGTCTGTTGGGCTCATACGGCGGTTGCCACGTGTCCGACAGGTGGGTTGGGGCGTGACAATTTGCATGCGCTAAGTCTTACGACTTATTGCCTACAGATAGAAACTTCTCCAAGCAAAAAATGGGCTAACAATACATGTCCGGACGAGCAGCAGTTATATCAAGATCATATCACAAAATAATAACAAGGAAAACATACGAATAATTTAACAAATAAATTATAGAATTCTAAATATGTATCTAGATTTTTCTAAGTTTCCTGTCTCAAATACTACCTCCTAAGGCTGCTTGCCTATGCTTAAAGTAAGCTCTGGCCGAGGACTACCATAAGCCCGTCAGTGCCAGACTAAGCCTCTGCCTAGGCCCGTCGCACTGACGTTGGCGGAGAAGGCGGGTGACCACGGTTCCTTCTCCTTCCAGTCTCGCGAGCTATTTACCCGGACCGCACCTCGAGACTATCGTATCGTACGTCTCCCATAGACCCTACAATACAAGATACCATATAGCGCTACACTTTTGCTTCACAACAAGGTCACCTGCTAACACATATATTCACGGTCTGACCTGCCGGAACCAACACGTGTATAACTCTGGCTATCGGGACTATCTCCCAAGTCTGCAGGACTCAGTTGAGATATGTCAACATCAATAGACACCTTAGTCCTTAGGCATAGCGGCTGAAGTGAGCTCCCTGGCTCCCAACACTTTAGTTTCGGATGCATGCCATGGGGATATCTGGCTCATTGGCTAGAACCCCCTTATTGGTACTCACCGAACGCTAAAGGATGGGTCGGGTGACGCCTCTGCTACCCATTATTAGACTAACACAAATGGTACCTACCATTTGTGAGAGAAATACTATGTTATATAGACCTATATAATTCCTAGAAGTTCATATCCCTAGGACGTTCAGGTTTATATCTCTAGGTGTTCTAACTAGTCTAAGTTATCATGTAAATATGTCACCTAACTAGTTTTGTTTGTCATCTAGCATGTGTCCATATGTCATGTATGTATTCTAGGTTCTTAGTATCATACACCATTAGAATTTATGAACACAAGCATAAGAGAGAACATATCATATAATATATCATTGCAATTAATTTACATTCTATAAAGCAATAACAAAATGCACATCACGGACAATATAAGAATTTGTGAACAACTGCCCACTTGGGAGCTCTACTGCAGCAACTATAAACTAGTCGAAACAACAACGCACCTAAGCCTTTTAAATTAACAATTTAATTGATTCATGGCCCTACCATGTTTGATCATCATGGTTGCATAATGTTTCCCTATCAATTTGCAAGCATAATTAAACTTTCTAATACTCATGAAATCAAGTATCTAACACCCTGCTCCCCTTTTTTTATTTCTTATTTGGCATCATGGAAATAGAAGACAATAAAAGAAATAAGTGTTTCGATATTCATTGTTTAATGTCACTCATGCATACAACTAAGAAAATGTTGAGTGCAAGACATGACAAATTTGTTTACCATAGTATGGAAGAAAACATCCAAGAAAAGAAGTGAAACAAAGTGTTTCCCAATCATTTTAATTTCAATAATACAATAACAAAAATACAACTATTCTTGGAACCTGTAAATACTGTACTAAATTACTAAATTTTAAAAGCATAACTTTCTATTCAATATGTTTTCCAACACTTTAATAAAATAATTGCAGTTGTATATATTATACTAAGAAACAAATAGAATTTAATATCTAAAGTCTCTATATTTACTATAACATATAAATATTTATTAAACTAGAAAATGTATTTATCTACTATATATAGAGATATAAATATCAGGAATGGATGATTTCTCCCATGTAACAACCAAGCAATACTCAGGCTATTACATAGTTTTGAGTATTAAATTATTATTAGATATCAAGAAGATAATTATTTTATATATCATCTTTATCCTCAATGTCCAATTTTTATTTATAGAGAACCATTGTAGACTTTAAATATATATTTAATTATTATTACTATTGGCATTTCTTTATATTTGATTCTTGAATCTACTTGATATGATATATTATTTTTAAATATTAATTTTTTAAAAAAATTCTTTTTGATTAAATTACTAGTAATCATCACATACAGATAAATGAAGACAAAAGAAATATATATACATTCACTGTAATCTAAGAGATGTATATAAAATAAAATATTTTTAATCATCTCCATATTTAAAATTAAATCAATAATAATATCCTCAAATAATTTCATTAAAGAAAGAAATTAAAGACACGAGAGAAAAATTTATATAAAAAAATAATACAATGCGATACCCAAAGATCTTTACCATATATCTTAAAAATTAGATTTTTGTATTACTTAGGGAATGAGCACCAACCTTAATCATTCGAATTTATCTGTGATTTCGAGCATCGGTGTCCTTAGCTTCCACTCCACTACCGCATCGCCCATTTTCCAAAGTTAATAAGGAAATCTAACATAATTGTCTCGGCCTCCTTTTTCTACTAACCAGTAATTAATTCTGAAGAGTAAATTTATTTTAATACATATATATATAAATATATATATTCTTATATAGCTCTATGTACATATTGTAAAGAATTATTCTTACGAGTATGTATATTTATATGTATGTTTCACGTATATATATCTTACTTTTTATATATATATTCACTTGTATTTATTTATATATATATATAAAATAAGATTTCATTTCAACTCTAAATCTAGCTAAGAATCTATTTTATACATAATTTATTTATATGTCTATATATATAATCGTTATGTGTATATATAGATATATACAAATACTTATTTATTATCATATTTATATATTTCTAAAAAATTAGAGGTTTACACAATCTTCTAAAATAAGTTAAATACAAGTAAACAAACATGCATAAATAACACAAACTCAAAAAATTATCTTAACTACCCCCAATACTCACAACCTCACACCTAATTTTTTTTAGTTATTTTTTTTTAATCAATTAACCATTTAACAATTCAAATAAATACCACCACATAATTTTTCAATAAAATATATTTATATTTAAATTATACAATAAGAACACAAATTAAATTTCTATTTGCACAATTAAATCATTCTAAGAGTTTGATCTACTATACAATTAAATTACTATTTGCACAATAAATTATTTTAATTTCAATTAATATAATTTAAATGTCATAACATTTACCCAAAATATTTCTTCATACATATAATATACAATTATTTCATTTAAACCCTTAATTAACCTAAAATATTTCTTAAATAGAAAAGGATACAACTCCTTTCCAAGATTTTCTTGATGTGGGACTAAATATTTCTTAAATAGAAAAGGATATATGAGACCGGTGGCCTATGTAAGTATTGAACATATAAAATTTGTGTTATTAGTACGACATTCTAACCAACTTTACTAATAGGCCAAGTAATATATTTTTTTAAAAGAAAAATAGAGATTATAGTCCAAGTCTATTCATGAAGCCTAAGCTCAAACCAATTTATTATCCAAGTCAATCCGGTCAAAATTGATCAAATCTGATCTTCATTTAAGCCCAAACCCAATGCATACAATAAAAGTTAAAAATGGTCAAATTTAACCTTAATTAATCAAATTGGTCGATTTTAACTCAATCTCAATCAATTTGACTCAATATGGGTTCAAACAGTAAAATTATTTTAATTAGGATTCAACCCAATTCCATTTGATTTAAATATGGCTCAATTCAATTTTATTAGGCTCAATTCGGGCTTAAATTAATTTAATTGGTTCAACCCAGGTCCAGATCAAGTCAACTTGGTTCGACCCAGGTTCAATTTAATTTAATATGGTTTAACTCGGATCCAGTCTGATTCAATTCGATCCAGTCCAATTGATTTGGTCCAGCCAGCCCAATCCAGATTAATCTGACTTGAGCTCGAACCAAATTCAATTAATTGGTTCTGCTTGAACCCAACTTAATTAATTGGTTCTGCTTGAACCCAACTTAATTAATTGATTTAGTTCACTCTAATTAGACTCAACTCGGATCCAGACTCGACCCAAGTTCGAACCTAATTAACTTTGATTCAACTAAACCCAACCCATTCACTAAAAATTAAATTAATTAACTCACTAGTCATGTTTAACTTAATTAATTAAGAAATAATCATACTTAGTGAAAAGGGGCGAGATTACCTTGCTTGCAATCATTCCCTCCGACTCCACCTTGCCCATGGGCCTCCGACACTAGCATGGTCGCTCCACTTCTGTGAAGGCTTCCCGGAAGTAGCGACGATGGGTCTCCAGCACCTGCAGCGGCAGCAGGACAGAGCGAGGGGTTGACACCGTGGGTCGAGGGAACGGCGAAGGAAGGAGGTTGTCTCCCACCTCCATGCTCGTCGCATAATTGGAGGTCTCCGTGACGGCATCTGGCAGTAGAGGTGCAGGTGAGGTCGGTGGCGACGTCATCGACAATGCGGTTGCACAGTCGAACGCCATTGGCCATCCATGGGTGGAGAGAGTGAGGCTGACAACAGCAGAAATAGATAAGGGCAGCTGCTCCGGTGGCTTTAGCGAGCTCCGTGGGTGATGAAGCTCGAAAGAGAGGGGTAGACGGTGATAGAAAACCAGTGAGGCTGTAAATGTAAACCCCCACCTTGGAAAAAAAAAATGGTCTGGTTCAGATGAACCGGCCGGCCGGTCCAGCTGAACCGGCCGGCCGGTCCAACTGAACCGGCTTGGACCGGTTCGAAGGGACGAGGCGAGCGAGAAGAGCCGAGCGCCCTCCCACTCGGGCCCTCGTCCCCGACCTCGAGCTCGCGACGAAGCGTCGATGCTTCGTCTTCTCCCGCACCGAGCAGCGCCGATGCTTCCTCCTTTACCGTCGGCCGCTGCACGTCGTCGTCGATGGCCGTCCGTCTTCGTCCACCCCCAGCGAGCAACCCCCGGTGGAAAGGGCAACTCGACGGCACCCCTTTCCTTCCCCATTCACGCGACCACCGCAGCAGAGGAGCTGCTGCCGTCTGGTCGCCGCCCAGCGCTCGAAACCCCCCCGGCGATCGTCTCCACCGCCGTGGTTGGAGACGTCTGCCTTCTCCGCACCTCCACGAATCTTCGTGGAGTTCGACGACCTCGCAGCAGGCGGCTGTGTTCGCCGCTACTGCTCGCACGCCCGAACCCCTCCGGCGACGGGTGGAGTCACGGATCTGCTCGCTTCGCCGGCCGGAACTCCGTTCTTCCCCTTTCCCCACGTCCACGAGGTTAGCAGCTTCATTTCCCCCATGTAAAGGGGGGGTTTTCGCCCTCCGGTGGAGGCGCCGTGAGTTTGCCGGAGACGACACCAGAAAAATCGCCATTTAGGCGCTGATGGTCGACATTTTCGCAGATCGGCGTGGTCTCCGTGCTATGTGAGGAGCTACGAAGCTCGCCGGCTGATTAGCCGTCGTTTTCGCGAGCTCCGGTGAGGTGGCGGCTAGGGTTCCGGCGGCGGCGCTGTTTTTTCCGGCGGTGCATAGTGAATCCGGCGAAGGTGCTTAATTATGGCTTAATTGCGATTAGTGAACGTTAAGCATGATTAATTAAGCGTTAAGCATGATTACTGTAAATATAATATGTTATTAGAGTAAGTTGTATTAACGCATGCTTAGTTTAATTAAAAGCATGATTAGTGTAAATTAACTAAGCTTAATGAATAAGAAATTATTACTTTAATGAAAACGGTTGGGTTGAATCAAGTGGGATTAAATCGGTTGGGTTTGAGTTGGGTTTGGGTTCAGGTTGAGTTAGGTTGGGTGAGTCGAATCAACTAATTGAAATTAGTTCGAACTCGAGTCAAACCCAATTGGATTGGGTTGGTTGAACCGGACCCGAGTCGAACAAAATCAACTTGAACCGAACTCAAGTCAAACTCGGATTAAGATAGATTGAGCTGACTCGATTGAACCGAACCAGCTGGGTGTGGGTCAGACTCAGGTTTAAACCGGATGAACAGTGACCGATCTGGGTTGACCGAGTCAACAGCTGACCCGGTCAGCATTGATCGGGCCCACCGCTGACCCTGTCAGCGTTGACCGGTCAACAGCTGACCCGGTCAGCATTGACCGGGCCCACTGCTCACACAGTAAGCGTTGACCGTTGACCAGTCAGAAAATAATAAAAAAATAAATAAAATTAAATAATTAATAAAATAATAATTATTTTATTGCACATAGAGCCCTAGTAATAATTATTTTATTCTAAGAAAGTAATAAAATAATATTAAAAAAATAAAAAATCATAAAAGGAGTAAAAATTTCTCTGGGTTCTACTTGGGCCCATCGATGACTTGGGCCAAGTTATGGGTGAGTTTGATGAGTAGAAATTGAATAAAAATTTATTTAAATTATTAGCTAAAAATTTAAAAATATGATTAATTAAGAATTGATTAGGTGAGATTAATCCTAAACATGTATATGATTAATCTAATGTAATAATTATTTAATTTATAGATTTTAATTTATTTATTTTAGGGGAAATAAATTAAATCTATTTTAAATAATTTTTGTTAAATAGGATTATTGTGGGTACGCGATCCGAGTAGCTCGGCGGGTGATTATCTCCGCGCGACTTGGTTCCGAGGAGCAGATCGCTAACCCAGGTGCGTTGGTTCTTCGATGGTAGGATTTATTCACGCTAGGGAATTCCCGCTGGGATTTTCTTAGGAACAATTCTTGGATGTCTTAAATATGATAAACCATAATGTTTGATAAGATTTGAATTGTATGCATGCTAGCATAGTTATCTTATCTAACATATTAATCTGCTAGGTATCTAACATGCTTTATAATCATGTCTTGCATGTTATATTGCTTTCGGTATTATGTGCTAAATGATTACCATGCAGACATAGATAGTATATGCGACATATTAGAACCTTTGGCGACGTCACCGCCACTTAGACAAAAATAAAAGGGGGGCCTTTTCCATATGCTCCGGTTGACCGCCGCGTCCCGACGGTGGTCAAAACGGTGACGTCTTGCTAGGCACCACTCCCGAGGTTGATGCGTAGCTTGGATACTGGGAGCGCTACTCCCCAGGTTATGCATAGCTTATATACGGGGAGCTGGTAGGGTAAGGGACTGTACACACTCTATGGTCATATTAGACTGGAAATATGGAGCAAGTCCTTACCCGAAATCTTCACCCGCACGAGTGTCGTTGTAGGCGACCTCGTGATAGTCCTGAGATGGTTAGCTAGGATGAACCCTACCATGGACTTGGCACCGATGAAGTCAAGGTTGCCATAGCCCATCGTGCCGATGTGCGCCAATCTTGACAGACGTCGACGGCTATTGGACTGGGAAGGTGATTCCACATGCGACGCCTTGGATAGTGGATCCGTTGACCGCACGGCTATCACCCTTGACGTCTGCAGACGATCGGATGAGTAGTTCGGATCCTAGGGTGGTTATTCCGGCTAGCCGTGGCTGATGAGATTTAATAGAGGTGACCCTGTCTACGAGCAGTGTGTAGTACTACATGGGTGTCGTGGACCCTACGGAATCCGGGGAGGATGTAAGGGCACGACGGTTTCGCTAGGGGAGGCATGGTTGGCGACTAGTGAAACAACTGGAGAGGGACTCTAGGTCATCCGTCCTCTCTGCCAACATCAGTGCAGCGGGCATAGGTAGAGACTGAGACAGAAAAGCACTGATGGGCTTATTGATACCCACGGCCCGAGTAGCCATTAAGTGTAGGCTGGCAGCCCGAGTTTATGAAACCTAAAAGTCTCACCATGACATTGGTGACAGACTACTGATATGGACACTAGACATGATTTAGGTGACATCTAGTGGCATGTACACATGTATTTAATTATTTATTTAATTGTTTATGTATGCTGTCTATCTTTATATAAATTGGTTACACGATGTGGCATGAAACATGATGATTAATTACCAAAGACATCCTAGAATACTCCTCCTAGCCTTTGATTTCTTTATTCGGTTGAGCCGTAATTTCGCACTAGACTGCAAGGCTGAGCACACCACGTTCAATGTGTGTGCAGGTGTCGACGCATTAGACGAGATCGTTGACGGAGGGTTCGTCGCAGAAGGTATACGATTGCAGATTTTGAGTTTTCGTATGTCGGTCTTAGATTTGTATTAGGAGATATCGGGACTATCTTTAAGATGTTATTTGGAAATGTGGGTGTATGTATTTTAGTATTTGTATTTATGCCTTGTATGGGCCTGTCGGGCTCATACGGCGGTTGCCACGTGTCGTCCTGCGGGTCGGGGCGTGACAGTAAACCCCCATCTTTAAAATTTAATTTTAGAAAAAAAAATGGTATTTTTTGGTCCGATCCAACCGAATCGGTCGGTCCGTTGACCAGTCAGGACGTCACTCTAGAAGCGGATCTGATTCCACTAGAGATGACAGATTTCGATGTGATCCTTGGTATGGACTGGTTGATTGCACATAGAGCCCTAGTGAGTTGCTTCACAAAGTCAGTATCTTTTGTTGGATCGGGACCGCCAGAGCTTGTATTTGAGGGAGATCGTCAGGTCCTACCGACCACCATTATTTCTGCTCTCACGGCGCAGAAATATGTGAAGAAAGGATATCAGTATTTCCTAGTAAACGTTGTGGATAGCAGTAAGTCGGATGAACAGATGGCGGATATTCCTGTGGTCCATGAATTTCCAGATTTGTTCCCTTAGGATCTGCCCGGCCTACCACCGGATCGAGTGTTAGAGTTTTGCATCGATCTTGCTCCTAGAACGATGCCGATCTCTAAACCCCCATATCGTATGGCACCGGCAGAGCTGAAGGAACTCAAGCTTCAGTTGTAGGACTTGGTGGACAAGGGGTTCATAAGACATAGTGTCTTCCCTTGGGGCGCACCGGTCCTATTTGTGTAGAAGAAAGATGGGACTATGCAGATGTGTATTGATTATAGACAGCTGAACAGAGTCAGCATCAAGAACAAGTATCCACTACCTCGTATTGATGATCTGTTTGATCAGTTGCAGGGAGCTCGGGTTTTCTCAAAGATTGATCTCAGATCAGGGTATCATCAGCTGAGGATTAGGGACTCGGACGTTCCGAAGACAGCCTTTCAGACGCGGTATGGGCATTATGAGTTCTTGGTCATATCTTTTGGACTCACTAATGCTCCCGCCGCTTTTATGAATTTGATGAATCGGGTTTTTCATGAGTATTTAGATAAGTGTGTCATAGTATTTATAGATGACATACTTGTCTATTCGAAGAGCCCGGAGGAGCACACGAGGCACCTGCAACTTATCCTACAGGTATTAAGAGATAATCAGCTGTATGCTAAATTTTCTAAATGTGAGTTTTGGCTGACTCAGGTGGGATTTCTGGGACATATCGTAACCAGTGACGGCATTCAAGTTGATCCAGCAAAGATTGAGGCAGTGACTAAGTGGGAGCAGCCCAAAAGTCCCACAGAGGTTCGCAGTTTCCTTGGGTTAGCTGGGTACTATCGACGGTTTGTACAGAATTTCTCCCGGATAGCAGCGCCGATGACCAAGTTGACCCGTAAGGATGTCAAGTTTCAGTGGACCCCGAGTGTGAGCAGAGTTTTCAGGAACTTAAGATACGTTTGACCACTACTCCGATACTCACCCTCCAAGTCAGCGGTACCGAGTACGTGGTATTAAGCGATGCTTCCAAGCAAGGGTTAGACTGCGTTCTTATGTAGGATGGGCGGGTAATTTCCTACGCTTCTCGTCAGTTGAAGAAGCACGAGGTAAATTATCCGACTCACGATTTAGAACTAGTAGCTATTGTTCTGACTCTTAAGATTTGGCGACACTATCTATACGGGGAAAAGTGTCATATTTTCACAGACCATAAGAGCCTACAGTATTTGCTGATGCAGCGAGAGTTAAATCTCAGGTAGCGCCGCTGGTTGGAGTCAATTAAGGATTATGACCTGATCATTGACTACCACCCAGGGAAGGCAAATGTTGTGGTAGATGCTCTGAGCAGGAAGTCATCCGCCACGTTGGCATATATCCACACAGCCTACTTACCCATGCTGCATGACTTGAAGTTATTAGGAGCAGAGTTGCAGTATGACTCGCAGGGTAGATTACTGGTACAGTTTGCTGTGCGACCCACTCTATTAAATCGGTTGACAGAATTGCAGAGGACAAACTCCGAATTGAGCAAGGTGATCCAGAGAGTACAGGATAGTCAGAGTCAAGATGTCAGACTCAGAGAGGATGGCATGTTGGTACTAAATGATAGGATCTGCATACCCCACGATGAGGATCTACGTTGACAGATTCTAGAGGAGGCACACAGTTCCGCTTATGTCATATATCCTGGTAATACAAAAATGTATCGTACTATTCAACAGACTTATTGGTGGTCCGACATGAAGTGGGACATAGCGGAGTTTGTAGCTCGGTGTCTAGTGTGCTAGCAGGTTAAGGCAGAACATCAGAAATCGGCAGGTACATTGCAGCCTCTTCCGATACCGGAGTGGAAGTGGGAGCACATCACTATGGATTTCGTGGTCGGGTTACTGCGCACCCAGCGACATCATGATGCTATCTGGGTGATCGTCGATCGACATACGAAGTCTGCCCACTTCTTGCCGATTGATATCACCTATCCCTTGGAGAGGTTAGCCAAGCTGTATATCGGTGAGATTGTCCGCCTTCATGGAGTGCCAATATCTATTATTTCGGACCGAGATCCCAGATTCACTTCTAGATTCTGGTCGAAGTTTCAGGAGGAGTTGGGCACATTATTAAAATTTAGTACTGCTTTTTATCCGCAGACCGATGGACAGTCAGAGCATACCATTCAGACACTAGAGGATATATTGAGAGCCTGCGTGCTTGAGTTTACTGGCAGCTGGGACACACACCTTCCTTTGGTGGAATTTGCCTATAATAATAGCTATCAGGCCAGTATTGGTATGGCTCCTTATGAGGCTCTTTATGGCAGGCAGTGTCGGACTCCACTTTGTTAGAGTGAGGTTGGCGAAAGATGACTGATGGGTATGGAGTTGATTGATGAAACCATAGCTAAGGTCAGTGTCATCCGAGATAGACTGAAGACAGCTCAGGATCGGCAGAAGAGCTATGCTGATCATCGTCGCCGACCTCTCGAGTTTGCAGTTGGGGATTTGGTCTTCTTGAAAGTTTCCCCATGAAAGGACATTCTTCGATTCCAAAAAAAAGGAAAGCTACATCCCAGATACATCAAACCATTCCGGATACTTGAGAGAGTAGGGCCAGTGGCCTATCATTTAGAGTTACCTGCCGACTTAGAGCAGATCTACGATGTCTTCCATGTGTCCATGCTGAGGAAGTACATATCAGATCCATCCCATGTCTTCATGGCGCCACCAGTTCAGCTGAGAGAGGACTTGAGTTACGGAGTGCAGGCTGTGGAGATTATCGATCGTCACTTGAAGGTACTTCGAGGAAAATCTATTCATTTAGTTAAAGTCCTTTGGAGGAATGTGCATGTAGAGGAGGTTACGTGGGAGACTGAGGCCCACATGCGGGCCCAACATCCTCATTTATTTGAGGGGGAGATTGTGTGAGCGTGATGTAAAAGAATTTTCGAACTTATTGGCAGTAGATGGTACTTCCTTATCTTGAGGAATTATTTTTGGAGGACTAAAAATTTTTAAGGGGGGGAGTACTTGTAAACCCTCATCTTTAAAATTTAATTTTAGAAAAAAAAAAGGTATTTTCCTACCCGGTCCAACCAAACCGGTCGGTCAACCTGTTCGGGTGAACCGACCGCCCCTAAATAGTGATGCGTCCGCGAGCGAGAAGGGTAGAAGCCCTATCTCGCTCGAGCGCCTCCTTTCTTTGCCACTTCCCCTGCTGCTCCGCACGTCACACGGACGAGCGTCAACGAGCTCGCCGGCGCACCGTCCGTGGTCCTTCGTCCCCATCGCCGCCGAATCGACTAGGCGGGGAGTTCGACAACAACTCCGATCGAGGAAGCTCCCGCCGGCAACCTCTCCGCCGTGACGCTACGAGGTGGGTCGCTGCCCTCCTCGCCGGCGATTTCGACCTCGGTTAGCCACTGCAACCCTCGACGTTGCATCGCTCCGTCTCCACGAAGGCGGAACAGCCGGCATTCCACCTTGGAGCGGCTGTTGAAGTCGGCGACTACCACTTGCTGGGGGCGGAACTAACACGGGGCGACGACGGCAGAAATAGATCCATTTCGCCCTCTTTGCTGCCCAATCTGATTCCACTAGCTAGTCGCAAATCCGTAGGTGCGTGATCTAGCCTCCATCATTCTCCCATTCTTCGATTTCGCTGTCGAGGTGTTCGCCATTCGCGGGTGGTCCGACGACCTCCGAATCCTCCGGCACTTGTTTCCTTACGGCCGGATCCATTGCAGCGTGATCCCAGCCGTCTCGCTCATGAGGACGCCGTGGTCATCGGCCGTCGATTGCATCCGGGCGTGGGTGGCGGAAGCTCCGGCGGTAGCTGCGGCGAAGAATGCGATGAACGAAGGTATTCGTTCGCCCCCCCCCCCCCCCCCCCCCCTTTCTCTCCTATTCATGCTTAAGGAGTTAATTAAGCATGCTTAGCTTTAATTTAATCATGATTAGCGTAGATCAGATATATTATACATATAGGTTGATTTAAATATGTTTAATGTTAATTAATTAAGTTGCATGATTAGTTAAGTTGGGTTTGGGTCTAACTTAACTTGGGTCTGAATTTGATAGAATGAACTTGATTTGATTGAGCCGAATTAACTGGACTCATGTTGAACCCAAGTTGGATTAATTCATGTTGGGTTAGTATTGGGTCCATTTAACCAATTAAGGAGTCAACATAGTCAACATAATCAACCTAAAGGGTCCATGGTCAATGCTGAACAATTTTGACCAATGGGTTCAATTTGGGCCGGACTAATTGGGCTAGATAAATTAGGTTCAAACTAAGGTGAAATTAAAATGTGGTCAACCCGGGTTAATGTTGACCGGTCAGCGTTGACCCGGTCAATGTTGACCCAGAATTTGATTGGACCTGCATGAGCTTAATTTGGGCCGATCAGGTTGGGCTAAGGGAACAAATTGGATTGAAGTTTGATCAAATTAAATTAGTCAACTGGTCAACATGGTCAAAATAGTTGACTAGGTCAATTTGGATTCAAATTTTGGGTTGGATCTGATTAATAGGAATTTGGGCTTGATAAACCTAAATCATTTAGCTGGTCAACATAGTCAATTTTAGTTGACTAGGTCAATGTTGAATGAATTTTGACCTTGACCTATTTAATTAAAAATGGGCCTACAATAAATGGGCTTTTAATAAATTGGGTTTATAATTTAAAGTAGGCTTCAATAAGGGGTAGGTTTAGTATTTAAGCTTAATTTTGCAAACTAAATGAGGTTAATTAAATTTTATTATTTTATTATTAATGTATGGGTTAGTTAGTATTTGACTAATTAGATCAAGATGGTTAATTAAATTTAGATTAATGGGGTAAATTTATTTCTTAAAGAGAGATAAATTATTTTATTAGGAAATTGTCTATGGGCTTATTACTTGGGCTTTAGAAATTTGGATTGGACCTTAGTTAAATTAGAGTAATTAGATTGGGTTAATTTCATAAATTGGATTAGATAATTAATTTGGATAGAACTAAATTAATTAGATAACTTAAATTTTAAATTAATTAGATTTCTATCCGAATCGTAGATATAATATTAAACTTGTCCAAAAATAAATTTTATTATTTAGGAATACTATTTTGGTTCACGAGCTATATTACGATCAATATGTTCGAGCTTCAATTGGATTGATTCTGAAGCTCCGATCACGATTCAGGTGCGTTGGTTCATCGAATATAGAATTTATTCAAGCTAGGAAATTCCTGCCGAGGTTTTCTTAGGAAAATTCTTGGATGCCTAAAATATGATAAAAATGAAATATCTGCTATGATTATTTGTAAATGCATGTTAGTATGATTTACTTGGTCTACATGCATGATATGGCCTGTTTACCATGCTATGCATTTAACATGTCTATGAATCTTATTCTGCATGCTATGTTATCTATCTATGCTATGATAACGCGACCACCATGAAGATATAGTTAAGAATGATGACATGTTAGAACTCCTTAGGAGACATCATTGGAAATCAGACAGAAAGGGGTATTCCTTGTATACCCCGTTTGACCATCGCGTACCACCGATGGTCAGAATGGTGATGCTCCGCCACACACCACTCTCGAGGCTATGCTTAGCTTTGTTATTGGGAGTTGGTAGGGAAAGGGACTGTACAAACTCCGAGGTCATATTAGACCGGAAATGCGGAGTAAGCCCCTACCCAGAAACTTATACCCACACGTGTATCGTTTAGGCGACACCGTGATAGTCCTGAGATGACTAGCCGGGATGAACCAAAACACGAACCTAGCAAATGTGTCGCCAAGGTTGTAGCATTCCGGCGACCGCCAGTATGCACACCTCCTGGCCGGCACTGCTACTTGGGGATTGGGATGGTGACTGCCCCCGCATAGCCTTGGACAGTGGATCCGTAGACCACACGGCTATCATCCTTGACGTTCTGCAGACGGTCGGATGAGTAGTCCGGATCCTAGGATTATAATATATCGACTAGCCGTGGTCGATGGAGTACTGTTGATGATGACCCTGTCTTTGGATAATGTTGTAGCACTACACGAGTCGCCATTGCCCCTACGGAGTCTGGGGAGGATGTAAGGGCACGACAGTTTCGCTAGGGGAGGCATCGTAGGCGACTAGCGAGATAGAGGAGAGCGATCAAGGGTCACCCGTCCTCTCCGCCAACATCAGTGCAGCGGGTATAGGAAGAGACAGAGACAAAAGGCACTGATTGGATTGGTGATGCTCTTTGGCCGGGGTATTCACTAAGTATAGGCCGGCAGCCCGAGTCTTGATATTATAGCCACATTTCACTATAGATGACATACAATTACACTGATGACGTAGTTGCCAGTTACATCTTAGGTGACATCCAATGTTATCCGTATTGTACTTGCTTGTTGTACTTGCTTACACAGTTATTTTACATTTATGAAATGTCTCACATGTATTATATGGAAATGACTGTTAATAAACCCAAAGCATCCTAGATTTATCCTCCTAGCCTTTGAATTCCTTATTCGGTCTCGAGCCGTAATTTCGCACTCGGCCGCAAGGCGGAGCACACCGTTTTCCCCGTGTGTGCAGGTTTTACGTGAATCTGTAGTAATTGTTGACGAGGACTACGCTATCGGAGGTATACTTCCGTATTTATTTAGACGTCGTCGATTTCTATTCTAGATTTGTAGTAGGAATATATCAGGACTGTACTAAATGGATTATGTTTGTGTTTTATTGATTTTTAGATTGATCTATACTCTTTATGCCTTGTATGGATCCCAGGGTTCATACGGCAGTTGCCACGTGGCCCGACAGGAGGGTCGGGGTGTGAAAGAGGCTCAAAGAGAGAGTGCGACGATGATGGGGTCTGCCCGACGAGAGAGATCGCTGGCTAGATCATGCAATTTGGGGCACTCTGCTTGCGCCCCTGTTCTAATCTGCAAGCAGGGGAAGGTGGAGCTGCCTTTCGTGACCTCCGACAATGATGGGAAGGAGAGGAGGATGATGGACGAGGTGCCAGCGAGTTCTTTGGAACTCCTCCACAGTTGGGGCGTATGGATCACCGGAGGGAGAGGATGCCCGGCGAGCTGCAGGGGCGGCCGTGTTTGTGGCCGTGGGAAGAGGATGGAGGCATCGGAACCGAAGGGGAAACATTGCCAGCTTCCCTTCAATGGGTTGGCGAGCAACGACGAGGACGGGCATGCGGCGTTGAACTAGGTGAGTTGGAAGGTGATGAGGGCGGAAGCAATGGGTACAAAGAGGGAAGGCGGAATGCATGGGCAGCAGCGCGTGGGTTGATGAAGGATGGGGCGCATGCCAGTTTTCCCTTCTGTCCTCTTCTCCTTCTTATTTTTTTTCGTTTTCCTTTTATAATAGGTGATGTTTTACGAGTATTCTAATTTCAGCATGCATGACTATAGATCAGAAGATTGTGTGTCCAATCCACCTCGGGTACAATTCTTATTTTGATTAATTTTGGTGTTTTACTTTTTCTAAAATATATATTACACTACCCAAAAAATAAATGGATTCTTAGTTTAATAAGTTTAATAAGGTCGTGCGTTTGATTCATATAGGGTTTAATTCCCTTTTTGATTTAGACTGAAAATTAATGGATTCTTGGCATTGTAGCCTGTTTAACTGTCACACCCCAACCTATCTGTCGAACACGTGGCAACCGCCGTATGAGCCCAAAGGACCCATACAAGACATTTATTAATTTACACAACTTACATACATTATCAACGCAGCGGATAATACAATTAAATTAATTAACTCAACTCTACTAACACGGTCCCGATATACCTACTACAATACTATGATCACAAAAATGATAGGTAACTATGTTCGTCGATAATCTCATCTCCGTTAGCTATCTTGATCGGTCATTTAATAGACCTGCACACATATTGAATGTAGTGTGCTCAGCCTTGCGGCTTTGTGCTTATGAGTCTAACAACATTAGAATAACTCAAGTAGAGAAAAGGAAGATTCTAACATGTCCATAACTCATTTAATAATATCAAACAAAGCATGTAAAATCAGCAAATAAAACATGAAGCATCATGAGAAGAACATGTAGTATAAGTGTGTAGCTCCACTATAAATATGAAGTGTGTTTATATCCCAAGATTATTGTCACTAAAAACGTCATCTCATTCAAATATCGTGATCTGGGCAGCCAGCGTATGCTTAGGGGATCACCTGATCAGGGAGTTCCCATAAGCCCATCAGTGTCCACTCTGTCTCTACCTATGCCCGTCACACTGATGTTGGCAGAGAGGTCGGATGACAGTGAATCCCTCTTCGGTGGTCCACTAGGCGAATTACCCCATCTCCGCGACCTAGCGACCTGTCACTCCATGCGTCCTCCCCAGACAATCCATGGAGCAACTCGTGTAGTACACACTAGGGTCACCGCACCTATGTATACTCATCGGCTACGGCTAGCCGGTAATAAACCCCAGGATCTGGACTACTCATCAGAACGTCTACAGAACATCTGGAATAATAGCCATGTGGTCCATAGATCCATTATCCAAGGCTATACGAAAGGAGTCACCGTACCAATTTACAAGCAGCGATGTCTGCCAGGAGGTGTACATCCTAGCCGTCATCGGAATGCTACAACCTCGGCGACATGTTTGCTAGGTCATTGGTTTGGTTTCATCTATGCTAGCCATCTTAGGACTATCACGGTGACGACTTAGCGACACCGTGCGGGTATAGTGAATACATCACAACGTTCTCTGGCAATAAGCCAATCTATATCTTATCCCCACCCTTTATGTCCAAGATGATTTCAACTTCTTTGGGTGGTCTAGGTTTAGGAGCATTAAAGCTCGTATCCGTAACTTAGGAGATCGTATGTGATGCATCCTCAGTGTTTTCATGCATAAGTATATCAATGTCATTTGTCTATAAGTGCTGCTTGTTGATGTCTATGTATATGTCAAACTATCGCGTAACATGATAGTTTCTAGATGTCAAACTGTATCATCTTATTATCTTTCGTTACATCAACATAGCAGATAATGAGCAAAAGAATAACCATAGCACATATTTAAATAACAGCATATATAAGACTACAACATATCACATTAATAATATTAATAGGCTAATCTAACATACAAAGCTTAAATCATGAATAATTAAATATTAATTTCTAAGCAGTAAAACATTTATCTCCTAAAGTTTCACCAACTTGAGAATAATCTACTGTAGTGAACCGGCGCACCTGGATGTTGTAGTTCGTTCGTCGGAACCAACCTTCTTGCACGTCGTTTAATTGTTTTGAGGTGGACTACCTATTTCAAATATCATTACCTTTAGAAATTATTTCTAATATCATGTATCACCCCTTTACTTATAATGAGCTAAAATAATCACTCCCTAATTTTATTTGGTTATAATATCTAATTACTAGTAATGTGGAAATTAGTAATTATGTCTCGGTGTCGACCTGCATTCGATTACCCATTCCATCAAAATTATTATACTACATGCATGATTACAAGTAAAGGAAGAGAAGAAAACAAAATAGCTAAATGATAAAAGGTCCTAAATGATAAAAGGTCTTAAAATAACTTTAAGTTTTTCAAATTTCATATTATGCCATGTGGAAAATAAATAAAATCTTTTGTCCAATGGTAATGCGTTTGACTTTGGACCAAAAAGTATTACAATACATGGAAAAATAATTGTATGCATGGCACAATGGTAGCATGTTTGACTCAAGTTCAGAAGGCTGCATGCTTGATTTATGTCGGGTTTAATTTTTATTTTTATTTATTTTGGTGTTCTTATTTTGCCAAATGGTATATTACACTATATTGAAAAATAATGGGATTTGTGGTGCAATGGTTGCGCCTCTAACTCCAGATTAGAAGGGTTGTGTTCAATTCACGTTAGTTTCATTTCTCATTTTAATTTATTTTGGTATTTTATGTTTTTCAAATTTTTTATTACACTATATAGAAAAATATTTTGATCTGTGGTGCAATGGTAGGTCGTTCAACTTCGGATTAAAAGGTTGTTTGTTCAATTCAAAAGGGTTCAATTCTTCTTTAGAATTTTATATTAAACTACATATAAAATTAACTCAACTTGTGGTGTAATGGTAGCAGTTCAATTCTTATTTAGATTTAATTTTGGTGTTCTACATTTTTCAAATTTTATATTACCTAAAAAAGTATTTGGATATGTGGTGCAGTGGTAGCTCGACTCAAGATCAAAAGGTTGCGTGTTCAATTTAAATCGGGTTCAATTCTTGCTCTACGTAAAAAAAATAACTGGATTTGTGGTGTAATGGTAGTATAACTTAACATTAAAGGTGATGTGTTTGATTCATGTTGGGTTGAATTCTTATTTTAATTTATTTTAGTGTTCTAATTTTTTAAAATTTTATATTACACTACAAGAAGAAATAATCGGATCAATCCCACAATGATAATGTGTCTCATTCCAAATTAAAAGGTTATGTGTTTAATTTACGTTAAGTTCAATTCTTGTTCTGATTCAAATTTTTATGTGTTCAATTCTTGTTTTAATTAATTTTTATGTTTTATTTTTTCTAAAATTTATATTACGCCACACAAAAAAATAAATGGAATAGAAGGTTGTGTTTGATTTATATCTCGTTGAATTATTGTCTTAATTTGTTTTGGTGTTTTAAGTTTTTCAAAATAAATGAAATCTAATGTGTTTGACTCTAGACCAAAAGGTTGTGTTCCATTCATGTTGGCTTTAATTTTTGTTTTGATTTAATTTGGTATTCTAATTTTTTCAAATTTTATATCACAATACATGGAAAAATAATTGGATGCATTTGACTCGAGTTCAAAAGGTTGCATGTTTGATTTATGGTGGGTTTAATTTTTATTTTCATTTACTTTTGTGCTCTTATTTTGCCAAATTGTGTACTACACTATATCAAAAAATAATGGGTTTTGTGTCGCAATGGTAGCATGTCTGACTCAAGATCAAAATGTTGCATATTTGATTCATGTCGGATTCATTTCTTATTTTGATTTATTTTGGTATTTAATTTAAATCGGGTTCAATTCTTATTTTGAATTGTGTTGATATTCTAATTATTTTAAATTATAAATTAAACTACATAAAGAAATAACTGGATTTGTGGTGTAATGGTAGCATATCTCACTTAAGATTCGAAGGTGATGTGTTTGATTCATGTTGGGTTTGCTTCGAATGCTTCACTATAAATCAGAAGGTTATCTATCCAATTCACTTCGGGTTTAATTCTTGTTTTAATTAATTTTGGAGTTTTATTTTTCAAAAATTTATATTACACTACACAAAAAATAAATGGATTAGAAGGTTGTGTTTGATTTATATCTCAGTTAAATTCTTGTCTTAATTTATTTTGGTGTTTTAAGTTTTTTAAATTTCATATTATACATTATGGAAAATAAATAAATCTATTGTGCAATGGTAATGCATTTGACTCTAACCAAAAGGTTCGCTTTAATTTTTATTTTTATTTAATTTGGTGTTCTAATTTTTTTAAATTTTATATCTCAATACATGAAAAAATAATTAGATGTGTGACACAATGGTAGCACGTTTTGACTCGAGTTTAGAAGGTTGCATGTTTGATTTATGATCAGTTTAACTTTTGTTTTGATTTATTTTTGGTGCGCTTATGTTGCCTAATTGTGTACTACACTATATTAAAAATAATGGGATCTATGGCGCAATGGTAGTGCATCTGACTCTAGATCAGAAGATTGTGTGTTTGATTTACGTCAGATTCATTTCATATTTTGGTTTTTTATATTTTTTGAATTTTATGATACACTACATAGAAGAAAATTTGATATGGTGCAATGGTAGGTCGTTTGACTTCAGATTAGAAGGTTGTTTGTTCAATCCACATCTAGGTCCATCTTATTTCAATTTAATATCACATATAAGTAAACTATGGGATCTGTGGCGCAATGGTAGCACGTCTGACTCCAGCATTTATTTTGGTGTTTTAATATGTATCTATACACTACACATAACGTACAAATAGAGGTATTCTCTTATATGTATCTATACACTACACATAACGTGCAAATAGAGTCCGAGGCAACCATATTAGTTTCCTTTGTTTACTTAATAATCTCGCAATCTAAATCTAAGAAGAATATTTGTATAAATATATAAGACTTCATAGGTATGTATACACATAATGTGCAAATAGAGGTATGCTAGATGTTTCAACAATGATCAGTAAATATGTGTACAAGTATGTAGATATACATATAACCTATAAACTATGGGATCTATGGCGCAATGGTAGCGCATCTAACTCCATATCAAAAGGTTGTGTGTTTGATTCACGTCAGCTTCATTTCTCTCATTTTGATTTATTTTGGTGTTTTATATGATAGGTAAATATGTGCACAGGTATGTAGACCGAGGCCTTCATAAATATGTATACACATAATGTGCAAATAGAGGTATGCTAGATGTTTCAACAATGATCAGTAAATATTTGTACAGGTATGTAGATATACATATAATCTATAAACTATGGGATCTGTGGCACAATGGTAGCGCATCTAACTCTAGATTAGAAGGTTAGAGGTATGCTAGATATGTCAATAATGATAGGTTAATATGTGTACATGTATGTAGATATATATATAATCTATATATATTTAAGTATTAAAATAAATAAATTAAGGGTTAATAGAAAAAGGGAGTCCGAGGCAACCATATCAATTTCCTTTGTTTACTTAATAATCTCGCAATCTAAATCTAACTCCCTAAATCTCCTGAGAGATTTAGAAGAATATTTATATAAATATATAAGACTTCATAGGTATGTATACACATAATGCGCAAATAGAGGTATACTAGATGTTTCAACAATGATCAATAAATATGTGTATAGGTATGTAGATATACATATAATGTATATATATATAAGTATTAAAATAAGTTTACTTTTCAAAAATTTAGTAATTAAGGTTAAAAGAAAAAGAAAGTCTGAGGCAACCATATTAGTTTCCTTTATCTACTTAATCATCTCGCAATCTAAATTTAACTCCCTAAATCTCCGTCTCCACACCCCTCTATCACCTACGATTAAGATTGACAAGTCTTTGGTTGAATCTATTCGACTAGGAGGAGAAGACATCTGATGGAATGGGCGATGTAGTAGCGGATTGAAAGCTGACGGCATCGATGCTCGGAATCCGAGATGAAAATAATAAATTTGAATGATTAAGGTTGGTTCCCATTCCTTAGTTAATACAATAATCTAATTTTTGGAATAAACTATATGATCTGTGGCCCAATGATAGCGCGTCTGACTCCAGATTAGAAAGTTGCATGTTTGATTCACGTCAGATTCATTTCTCATTGGTGTTTTATGTTTTTCGAAGTTCATATTGCACTACATCGAAGTTCATAGGTATGTATACACAATGTGCAAATAGAGGTATGCTAGATGTTTCAACAATGATCAATAATTATGTGTACAGGTATGTAGATATACATATAATCTATAAACTATGGGATCTGTGGCGCAATGGTAGCGCGTCTGACTCCAGATCAGAAGGTTGCGTGTTTGATTCACGTCAGGTTCTCCTGAGAGATTTAGAATAATATTTGTATAAATATATAAGACTTCATAAGTATATATACAAATAATGTGAAAATAGAGGTATGCTAGATGTTTCAACAATGATCAGTAAATATGTGTACAGGTATGTAGATAAACATATAATCTATAAATTATGGGATCTATGGTGCAATTGTATTGCGTCTGACTCTAGATCAGAAGGTTGCATGTTCAATTCAGTTCATTTTGCATTTTGATTTATTTTGATTTTTTATGTTTTTCGAAGTTCATATTACAAACAATAGAAGAAAATTTGTATACGTATATAAGCCTTCATAGAGGTATGCTCTTATATGTATCTATACACTACATATAACGTGCAAATAGAGGTATGCTAGATGTGTCAATAATGATAGGTAAATATGTGTACAGGTATGTAGATATATAAATAATCTATATATATTTAAGTATTAAAATAAATAAATTAAGGGTTAATAGAGAAAGGGAGTTCGAGGCAACCATATTAGTTTCCTTTGTTTACTTAATAATCTTGCAATCTAAATCTAACTCCCTAAATCTCAACTTCATAGGTATGTATACATATAATGTGCAAATAGATGTATGCTAGATGTTTTAACAATGATCAGTAAATATGTGGTAGGTAGATATACATATAATATCATACCCCGACCCTACTATCGGGCACGTGGCAACCGCCGTATGAGCCCAAAAGACCCATACAAGGCATTTAAGTGATAAATACAATCCATATACATCATCTCATCACAGCGGAATATACAATTAAATCATCTAACTCAAACTACTACAAAGTCCCGATATACCTACTACAATTCTATGATAACAGTATCAATAAATAAAAGTAAATTCATCAACTCATCTTCATCGATCATCCCGATCGATCAGCTAATCACACCTGCACACACATTGAACGCGGTGTGCTCAGCCTTGCGGCCTAGTATGAAATTACGGCTCGAAATCGTAGATAGGAAATCAAACACCAGGGGGAAGTACTAGAATGCCTTTGGGTTTATAAATTATCAATTGTTAACTTTTTAGTATAAATAACGTTATTAACAAAGTTGAGTTCTAACTGTCCGTCAACAAGGTCACCTCAATTAATATATCCTCGGCCATGACTAGTCGAATTAAGTAATAACCCTAGGATCCGAACTAGTCATCAGATCGTCTGCAGAACGTCTGGAATCATAGCCGTGTGGTCTACGGATCCACTGTCCAAGGCTTTAAGGGAATTCACCTCTTCAATTCAATAGCAGTTGATGTTGGCCGAGTTGAGCTCGCATCCGCACAATGGGCTGTGGCTAACTCGACTACATGCCTGCTAAATCCTTGGAAGGGTTCATCCCCGCAGGCCACTCTGGGACTATCACGGTAACGCTCAAATGTCACGCGTGCGGGTAATTGTATCTGGGTATGGACTTACTTTGTTTTTTGGTCTATCTTGACCTTGGAGTTAGTCTAGTCCATTTCCCAACCAACTCCCAGTATCTGAGCTGTTTGTAGCCCAAGAGTGGTAATAGTGAGTGAACATTACTATTCGAGCACTAAGGGTTCGATTTATCATCTAGGGTGTGTTACTAATACACCCCTCACAATTTGTGATCTAGTGATGTCCCTAGGAGGTGCTAGTATCATATGTTACCTATGTCTCTATCTAAACTAAAGTGTCGGGTAATTATTCTTGATACTACATCCTCCATATTTTATCTTCTTTAGCAATGTATTAGCATATCATATAACAACAAGGAAAAATAAAGCAGTATGTAAAAGAATTTAATAATGCATGTTAAATATTAGACAATATACCCATGAAATATAATTCATGCTACATAAATAATGTTATTCTAACATGCATGTTATCACATATTTAGCAAACATAACATTTTATTATTTTCAAGGCATCCAAGACTTTCCTAATAAAATCTTTTTAAGATTTTTCCTAGGCTGAATTAAATCCTATTACGATGAACCAAAACACCTTTATCCAAATTCGAGCTTTAGAACCAACCGAATTAAAGCTCCGAGATAACAGTAATAGGTAGCTCCCAAATTAGAATAATATCCCTAAAATAATAAAGATTTTATTTTAAATATAAAATATTCTTAATTTAATATGATAAAAATTATTTACTCACTAATAACTCAACTTATATGATTAATTTAGCTTCATCCAAAATAATTAACCCACTTCTAACTATTAGGCCTATCTTCATGCTCAAGCCTAATACTTTAAATCCTTAATCCTCTTTCACCACCTCTAGTTTATTATAATAGTCAAATTCCCATATCAAACCTAATTATATATTCAAATCCAAATTAATAAAAAATCCAAGCTAATTATTTCCTAATTTAATCTAATATCATAACATCATCACTAGTAAACTAACATTTAACAATCCTTCCCTTAGTGTCAACCTTTATTCAATTCTCTCCACATACCTAATTATTATATCATATGCATAATCTCTAAGTAAAAGATAAAGGAAAGCATGATGAGAAATAGGGAAATGAGAAGGAGGTGGGGGAGATAGCATAATTTCAACCATATATCATCCATCCAAAACACACAACAACACTCCAAAGCAAACCATATATGCTTAACAACCCAGCCACATCACAATATGCATTCCAACAACATCAACATACTTCACAGCATGCATCTTAAAATTATCAATATTCAAATCCAACATCTCATCCACATTATCTACCATTCCATTAGCATTCAAACCAGAACACAGCAACAACTAATTCAATTAACCATAGACAACCTAATTAATTCCAACCATCATCATTCAATAACACTTCCTCTTTCAACCAACAATTAACATTAATTAAGATGAGCAATAAAGTTCTAACACCATTAACTTAGGCAGAACATACGGCATCATTTATGTCATATCCAAAATCTTAGTAGTACGATAGCAAACTAAATAAGTCCATAGGAGATACGCGATGTTAGACAATCAAATTACTATCTTAACTCTAATACGACATCCTATCATATCGGGACTGTTACCTTAACTCTTAGAACTTTAAGCCTATACTCTCGTACTACTTTAACCCTTAGGTCTTTAAACCTAAAGCTCTAATACCACTTTAATTATCACGCCCCGACCCTATTGTCGGGCACGTGTCAACCACCGTATGCGCCTAAAAGACCCATATAAGGCATTTAAGTGATAAATACAATTCATATACATCATCTCAGCACATCGGAATATATAATTAAATCATCTAACTAAGACTACTACACAGTCCCGATATACATACTACAATTTTATGATAACAGTATTGATAAATAAAAGTAAATTCATCGATGGACTCATCTTCATCAATCATCCCGATCGATCAGCTAATCACACTTGCACACATATTGAACGTGGTGTGCTCAGCTTTGCGGCCTAGTGCGAAATTACGGTTCAAAATCGTAGATAGGAAATCAAACATTAGGGGGAAGTACTAGGATGCCTTTGGGTTTATTAATTATCAATTGTTAACTTTTTAGTGTAAATAACGTCATTAACAAAGTTGAGTTCTAACTGTTTGTGTATAGTAGTATATGTTCCTAGTTGTCATCCATGTCGAACAACATGTTTGTCACTAGTATAAGTCATCTACGTTGCATAAAATGTCTGCATCTCTAGGATATGTCAACTAGGATTATTTTTATCTTTATATCAAGTGCCTCGGGCCGCCAGCTTATGCTCAGGGGATATCCTCATCAGGGATTCCCATAAGCCCATTCGTGCCGAGACTGTCTAGGTCTCTATCTATGCCCACTGCACGGATGTTGGTAGAGAGATCGAGTGATCGTGTGTCTCTCTCTACTGTCCCACTGGTCGATCCCTACACCCCGTCCCAACAAAACCCGTTGTGCCAGTACCTTTCCCCTTGGAATCCCAGTACGGGTCACAACATCACCGTGTAGCGCTACACAACTGTCCGTCGACAGGGTCACCTCAATTAATATGTCCTCGGCCACGGCTAGGCGAATTAAGTAATAACCCTAGGATCCGGACTAGTCATCAGATTGTCTGCAGAACGTCTGGAATCATAGCCGTGTGGTCTACGGATCCACTGTCCAATGCTTTAAGGGAATTCACCTCTTCAATTCAATAGCAGTTGATGTTGGCCAAGTTGAGCTCGCATCCGCACAATGGGCTGTGGCTAACTCGACTACATGCCTGCTAAATTCTTGGAAGGGTTCATCCCTGCTGGCCACTCCGGGACTATCACGGTAACGCTCAAATGTCACGCGTGCGGGTAATTATATCCAGGTATGGACTTACTCTTTTTTTGGTATATCTTGACCTTAGAGTTAGTCTAGTCTATTTCCCAACCAACTACCAGTATCTGATTTATTTGTAGCCCCAGGAGTGGTAATAGTGAGTGAACATCACTATTCGAGCACTAAGGGTTCGATTTATCATCTAGGGTGTGTTACTAATACACCATCAAAATTTGTGATCTAGTGATGTCCCTAGGAGGTGCTAGTATCATATGTTGCCTATGTCTCTATCTAAACTAGAGTGTCAGGTAATTATTCTTGATACTACATCCTCCATATTTTATCTTCTTTAGCAATGTATTAGCATATCATATAACAATAAGGAAAAATAAAGTAATATGTAAAAGAATTTAATAATGCATGTTAAATATTAGACAATATACCCATGACATATAATTCATGCTACATAAATAATGTTATTCTAACATGCATGTTATCACATATTTAGCAAAGATAACATTTTATTATTTTCAAGGCATCCAAGACTTTCCTAATAAATTTTTTTTAAGATTTTTCCTAAGCTAAATTAAATCCTATTACGATGAACCAACGCACCTTTATCCAAATTCGAGTTTAGAACCAACCGAATTAAAGCTCCGAGAGAATAGTAATAGGTAGCTCCCAAATTAGAATAATATCCCTAAAACAATAAATATTTTATTTTAAATATAAAATATTCTTAATTTAATATGATAAAAATTATTTACTCACTAATAACTCAACTTATATGATTAATTTAACTTCATCCAAAATAATTAACCCACTTCTAACTATTAGGCCAATCTTCATGCTCAAGCCTAATACTTTAAATCCTTAATCCTCTTTCACCACCTCTAATTTATTAGAATAGTCAAATTCCCATATCAAACCTATTTATATATTCAAATCCAAATCAATAGAAAATCCAAGCTAATTATTTCCTAATTTAATCTAATATCATAACATCATCACTAGTAAACTAACATTCAACAATCCTTCCCTTAGTGTCAACTTTTATTTGATTCTCTCCACATACCAAATTATTATATCATATGCATAATCTCTAAGTAAAAGATAAAGGAAAGCATGATGAGAAATAGGGAAATGAGAAGGAGGTGGGGGAGATAGCATAGTTTCAACCATATATCATCCATCCAAAACACAGCATTGACAATTATTAACCATAGACAACCTAATTTATTCCAATCATCATCATTCAATAACACTTCCTCTTTCAACAAACAATTAACATTAATTAAGATGAGCGAACCGTCGAACGGAAGACGTCTAGGGCACGATGTGCAGTGATGATGAACGTCTCATCGTCCGAAGATCCAGCCGCTGAAAGGAGATGATCGACGAAGGACGAAGGAACATTGGGATGCCGGCGAAGATGGAGTGGTGGACGGCGAGGAGTTCGCCGTTGAGCTCCCTGTGATGCGGGCGATGCTCTAACGAGTGCGAGAGAAAGGGGACGAGATTTGGGGATAAAATTAGGGCTTCGGTGGGTTTAGATCACAGTCGTTGGTTCAAATGGGCCGGCTCAATTAGGCCGGTCCGGTTCGGTACAAGCATTCGGCTTAGTTGGGCCGGTCATGTGAGGAGCATGTGACCAGGAAACTTATGCAGTTCGCCCCCTCGACTCTATTGAATCTCAACTAGGTCACTCTATTTTTAATAAAATTCTAACTAGGTCCCTATAAATTTTTTAATAAATTAAAACTACATCCTTTTTAATCCAAAAATCAACCTAATGTCACAATTTTGGTTCTAACTTGATCTAAAAGTTCTCTAACCCTCTTCCACACAAATTTAAAGATAAGTAAAATTTTAATATCTTATTTTTCACTAATTAAACCACATAAAAGCGGGGGTTTACATATAATCTATATATATATAAGTATTAAAATAAGTTTACTTTTCAAAAATTTAGTAATCAAGGTTAATAGAAAAAGAAAGTCTGAGGCAACCATATCAGTTTCCTTTATCTACTTAATCATCTCGCAATCTAAATCTAACTCCTTAAATCTCCATCTCCACACCCCTCTATCACCAACGATTAAGGTTGGTAAGCCTTTGGTTGAATCTATTCGACTAGGAGGAGAAGACATCTGATGGAATGGGCGATGTAGTAGCGGATTGAAAGCTGACGGCATCGATGCTCGGAAACCGAGATGAAAGTAATAAATTTGAATGATTAAGATTGGTGCCCATTCCCTAGTTAATATAATAATCTAATTTTTGGAATATGTTGTAGAGATCGTTGCCAGTGTAGATTTTCTCCTGAGTAACAATGATCAGTAAATATGTGTACTTATGTGGATATACATATAATCTATATATATATAAGTATTATAATAAGTTTACTTCTCAAAAATTTAGTAATTAAGGGTTAGTAGAAAAAGGGAGTCTGAGGCAACCATATCAGTTTCCTTTATTTACTTAATCATCTCGCAATTTAAATCTAACTCCCTAAATCTCTGTCTCCACACCCCTCTATCACCAACGATTATGGTTGGCAAGCTTTTAGTTAAATCTATTCGACTAGGAGGAGAAGATATCTGATGGAATGGGCGATGTAGTAGCGGATTGAAAGTTGACGGCATCGATGCTCGGAATCTGAGATGGAAATAATAAATTTGAATGATTAAGGTTGGTGTCCATTCCCTAGTTAATACAATAATCTAATTTTTGAAATATGTTGTAGAGATCATCCCTAGTGTAGATATTGGGTATCACATTGTATTTTTTTATATAAATTTTTCTCTCATGTCTTCAATTTCTTTCTTGAATGAAATTATTTTAGGATATTGTTATTGATTTATTTTTGAATATTTAGATGATTAAAAATATTTCATTTTATATAAATCTGTTAGATCACACTTAATGTATATATATTTCTTTTATCTTCATTTACTTGTAAGTGATAATTACTAGTAATTTAATCTAAAAATATTTATTTAAAAATATTATTTAGAAATAATATACCATATTGGGTAGATTCAAGAATCTAATAAAAAGATATTAATAGTAATAATAATTAAATATGTATATACTTAAAGTCTATAATTGTTCTTTGTTGATAAAAATTAAGCTTTGAGAATGCAGATGATATACGAAATAATTATCTCCCTAATATCTAATAATAATTTAATACTGAAAACTATGTAATAGCCTAAGTATTGCTTGCTGCCATCGGTTTTTACATGTGATAATGATTCACATCATCCATTCCGCATATTTATATCTATATATATGTCTATATAGTAGATAAATACCCTTTTTAGTTTAATAAATATATATATGTTGTAGTAAATCTGGATATTTTAGATATTAAATTTTATTTGTTCGTTAGTATAATATTTACAACTGTAATTATTTTATTAGAGAGTTGGAGGATATGTTTCTAAAATTTAGTAATTTAGTACAGTAATTAAAGGTTCCAAGAATAGTTGTGTTATTGTTACTATATTATTAAATTAAAATGGTTGAGAAACACTTTGTTCTAATTCTTTTCTTGTTTACTTTCTTTCATACTTTAATAAACAAATTTGTCATGTCTTGCACTCAATATTTTTTTAGTCGTATATATGAATGACATTAAACAATGGATATCGAAACACCTGTTTTTTTCCTTATCTTCTATTTCCATGATCCCAAATAAGAAATAAGAAAGGAGGAGCAGGGTGTTATATACTTAATATCATGAGTATTTAAAAATTTAAATATGTTTCAAATTGATAGGAAAACGTTCTACAGCGACAATGGTTAAACACAACAGGACCGTGATTCTGTTAAATTGCTAATTTAAAAGGCTCGGGTGCATTGTTATTTCGGCTAGTTTACAGTCGCTGCAGTAGAGCTCCCAAGTGGGCAGTTGTTAATAAACTTTTATACTGTCCATGATGTGCATTTTGTTGCTCCTTTATGGAATGTAAATTAATTACAATGATATGTTATATGATATGTTCTCCCTTATGCTTATGTTCTTAAATTTTAATGGTGTATGACACACAAGGAAGAACATAGAACACATAGATGACATATGAACATGCTAGGTGACAACTAAAACTAGTTAGATGACATATTTACATGATAATCTAAACTAGTTAGAACACCTAGAGACACAAACATGAACTTTCTAGGGACATGAACTTCTAGGAATCACATAGGTCTAAATAACACAATATTTCTCTCACAAATGGTAGGTACTATTTGTGTCAGTCTAATAATGGGTAGCGGAGGCGTCACCTGACCCATCCTTTAACGTTTGGTGAGTACCAACAAGGGGATTCTCGCCAATGGCCCAGATATCCCCATGGCATACATCCGAAACTAAAGTGCTGGGAGTCGGGGAGCTCACTTCCGCCACTATGCCTAAGGACTAAGGTGTCTGTTGATACTAACATACCTCAACTGAGTCCTGCAAGCTTGGGAGGTAGTCTAGACAGCCACAGTTATACACGTGTTGGATTCGACAGTCAGGCCGTGAGTATATGTTAGTAGGTGTCCCTACTGTAAAGCAGAAGTGTAGCACTACATGGTGTCTTGTATCATAGGATCTATGGGAGACGTACGATATGATAGTCTCGGAGTGCGGTCTGGGTAAATAGCTAAACCAAAGTTAACGTTGGTTTAGCCTGTACACTGATGTTGGCAGAAGGAGCTGGTGACCACGACACCCCTTCTTTCCAAACACAAGTACCATACAGCGCTGTAATTTTACACCATGGCAAGATCACTATACAAAATAACAAACCACATCTATCTCCAGCCTGGCAAGCTAAGATCCACTGTATATGATACCAGTGAACCTGGACTGCTCCGAGACCCACATCTGTTGAGCATGCCAGTGTCAATCAGGTTCCCTAGCCTCGGTAGCGCATGGGACGGTATTATTCCTAGTACACCCTCTACCTTGTGTAACACAATTAAGTTGAGTTCTGCACCGCAGTGAGATCTCGGTTACATTAAGGTATTAGTGACTTAGGTCAACCTAACTTGCATCTCTACCTTACTAGCACATAGCTCCTCACCACATATTGGCACATACCAGTCTAAGAACCACACATCTTCTCTTAGGTTACATAACCTTAAGATGTCCAGGGTTCTTATTCATATAACAATTTAGATCACTTTAGGTGTTATCATAACATGTACCTAAAGTATCTTAAATTTTTATCTCATGTCAACATGTTCCATGTTCTTGCTAAGTGTCTCTACATCTCTAGCAACATGAACATATTAAGTACAGTATAGTATGAGCATAAATATCAATAGCATGCATATAACAGCATCATACATATGCCAACATGGTATAACTTTCAACTCGCATCAAGAGCAAGCATATAATAGTATCATACATGAACTAGCATGATATAATTTTCAATAATTCACATGCTAATTAAATATGCAACAAAGTATAAATATAACTTATCAGCATGTACAATGATTAACAGTGACCCTTAGGACTCAGCATTTGTAGTAGGCCAAATAAATTTGAAACCATAAACCCTCACCCAAGTCTCAAAGCAGATCTTTAACAAGAATCACAGCTTGGCCGTGATTCGCCGTGATTTGTCAAGCAATATCACAGCAACACAATCTCCTAAAATAAATTAAATACATGCAAACAAGCATGCATAAATAATACAGCTCAAATAATCTTCCTAACAACCCCACTACACACAACCTCAAACCAAATTTTATTTAATTAACTTTAACTCAATTAAATAATTTAAAAATCTTGAATAAACACAACCACTACAAACATACATCAAATAAACCTTAGCTAGACCCATAAAATTTGTTTACATTTAAATTATATCATAACACCATAAATTGAATACAGATTTGTACAAATATATTATTCTAACGATTTAAATCAACTATACCACCTTAATTAATCATATGGATCAATTATACCACCTTAATTAATCTAAAAATAATTTTTAATAATTCTGTAAAAATCCAATTACCACCAATAAATATATTAAATCATAATTTCCCTAATTATATTAATTAGAAAATCTAATTAACCTAATTATCCACTTTAATCACAACATAAAATTTATAAATTTTGTAAAAATTCTAATTAAATTATTTTAATTATGTTTAATATGAATCAACCATAATAACACCTACCAAAATATTCTTTCATGTAAATAACATACAAATAATTCCTTTAAGTTCTAAATAAATCCAAATCACCTTAATTAAATCAAAACTCCACCTTAACAGTTTGGAAAAATTCTAATTAAATCTAAGCATAATCGAGTATCACAAATTATTTCTGATTTTTTGGATATTGTTAATGTAAACCCCCACCATCAAAAAAAAAAATAAAATTAACCGATCCGGTCCAACCGAACCGGTCGATCGACCGGTTCCAATGTACCGGCCGCCCCTAAATAGGGAAGCAGCGGCGAGCGAGAAGGACGGAAGCCCTAACTCATTCGAGCACCTCCCTTCGTCCTTCCCCCTTTCCTATGGACGCAGCACGGACGAGTGTCGACGAGTTCGCCGGCGTGCCGTCCATTGGTCCTCGTCCCCGTCGCCGCAAGTCGACCTGGTGGGGAGCTTAGTAGCAACTCCGGTCGGGAGCGCCTCCGCCGCGACGCTCCGAGGTGGGTCGCCGCCCTCTTCGCCGGCGACTTCGACCTCGATCTACCCCTGCATCCATCGAGGTCGTTTCGCTCCATCTCCACGAAGGCGTAGCAGTCGGCATTTTACCCCGGATCGGTTGGTGAAGCCGGCAACTGAAATACGCTTGGGGCGGAACACACAGGAGGCGGCGACGAGTGAATCGATCCTTCCGCCCGTTCTGCTACACGATCCAGTTCCGATAGCTGTTCGCGAGTTCGTAGGTGAGAAATTTCGTCCCTATTGACTTCTTCCAACCTTCGATTTCACGGCCGTTATGCTCGCCGTCCGCAGATGGTCCGACGACCTCCGAAACCTCCGGCGCTTTGGTTCCTTACGAACGGATTGGTTGCAGTGTGATCCCCGCAGTCATGCACACGGGAGCTCCGTTGTCGTCGGCCGGCGAAGCGCACGGGCGTGGGTGGCGAAGCTCCGGCGAAGAGGATTCGGTGGAAGTTTCGGCGAAGAACGCGACGGAGAAAGGTATCGCTCGCCCCCTTTCTCCTAATCGTGCTTAGGGAAATTAATTAAGCATGTTTAGTTGTAATTAAACATGTTTAGTATAAATTAGTTTTGTTGCATGCTTAGATTAATTTAAACATGCTTAATGTTAATTAACTAAGCTTAGTGGATGAGTAATTATTAATTTAAGTTGCATATTAGTTAATATGGGTTGAACGGAGTGGATTAAATTAATATGGGTCTAACTTAACTTGGGTTGAGTCAAATAGGATGAACTTGACTGGGTTAAACCGAATTAACTAGACCCATGGTTAACCCAAGTCTAACTCGAATCAAATTCATGAAAATTAAATCCGGGTTGAACACAAGTAGGATTATTTCGGGTTGGGTTAGGATTGGGTCCATTTAACCAATTAGGGAGTCAACATTGTCAACATAAATGGTCCATAATCAAAGCTGATCAATTTTGACCAATGGGTTCAAGTGGGCCAAACTGGATTGAATTGGGTCAAAAATATTATTTAATTAAATAAGTAATTAGGTGTTAAACATGGTCAAAATTTGACTGTCGCAGTTGACCAGGTCAATATTGACCAAATTCTGAAATCGGGTTCTATGAGCCCAAATTGGGCCGATCGGATTGGGCCACTAGATCAAATTGAATTAGAGCTTGATCAATTAAAATGGTTTAACCGGTCAACGTAGTCAATTTTAGTTGACTAGGTCAGTTTTGACCGAACTTTGACCTGGGCCTTATTAATGAGATATTGGGCTAACGAATTGGGTTTAATCTGATTAGGGAATAATTAAGGTAATAAAGACTAAGTAAGATGATTGATTTATGTAATTAAAGTGGTAAATAGCATGGGTTGGCCTTAAGGGATTGGGCCAAGATGAATTGGGTCAAAATCTAATGGATTGAGTTGATTAAGTTGGTTGATTTGATGAAATTAAATTGGACTCAGGGTAGCTAATTAAAATTTAATTAGATGGATTACAATGATTAAATTGTATTGAGTAATAAAGTCGATTACTTATTTTACATGCTTAAATTTAATTTGATGGAATATAGTAATTCAATTTAATCAGGTATAGTACATGAGTTGTTTGGAAGAGCTTTTAGGCAAACTGGGCCAACCATTTGGATTGGGCTACAATAATGGGGTTGAGTTCATAAAATTAATTTAAGCCTAATTTTATAGACTAAATGAGATTAATTGAATTTTATCATGAATGAATGAGTTAGTCAATATTTGATTAACTGTATAAATCTAGTTATCTAATTTTGGACTGATGAAGGGAATTTATTACTTAAAGTGAGTTGAATTATTTTGTTAGAAATGAGTTATAGGCTTATTATTTAGGCTTTGGGTTTTTCATATGGACATGGGTTAGAGAATAAGAATTCAACTTTAATGGGTTGAGCTATTTGGGTTGGGTACATTGCATGTTGGACTAGATACTTAATGTGGATATTGCTAAGCTAAATAAATACTTAGGTACTTGAACAGTTCTACCTACTAGCAATAGAAAATTTTATTAAATTTATTTTTAATGACTTTATTATTTAGGATTATTGTTTGATACACGAGCCAAGTAAATTATTAGAATATTGCGTATTTCAAGTGGATTGGTTCTGAAAGATCAAACAACTGAATCAGGTGCGTTGGTTCATCGCAGTAGGATCTATTCATCCTAGGGGATTCCTGTCGAGGAAATTCTTAGGAAAGTTATTGGATGCCTTGAACATAATAAAAATACCATGCCTCTTAAATTCTTATAAGTTATGCATGCTAGAATGTTTTATCTAGTATAATGAGATACATTTCCTATCATGCTAGAATGATAATTAGCATGTTTTACTATCTGCTCCAGCATGATTATTTTATTTTATTTTATTACGTGGCATATGTTACACCCTTATCAAGCAGACAAAAATAGACCTTATCATTCAATTGGTTGAGCAAACCAAAGTCCATAGGAGGTAGTATCAGAAAACCTTACATGACACTCTAAGACATACATAGGTAACATGATACTAGAACCTCCCAAGGGACATCGCTAGACTAGAAATAAAATAGGGGACGTCCTTCGTACCCCCCTAAAAGACCACTGCATCTATTGACGGTCGAAAAGCGATGCCCCTTATCTCACCACTCTCGAGGCTAACACATAGCTTAGATACTGGGAGTTGGTTGGGGAATGGACCATACAAACTCCAAGGTTATACTAAACCGAAAGTAGAGGGGGTCCATATTTAGGAACCGATACCCACACTTGTGTCGCTTAGGCGATCCCGTGATAGTCTTAAGATGGCTAGTAGGGACGAAACCAGATCAAGAACCTAACAAACATGTCGCCGAGGTCGTAGCATTTCCGGCGACGGCTAGTATGCACACCTCTTGGAAGGCATCGCTGCTTGGGAACTAGGATGGTGACTTCCCCCACTTAGCCTTGGACAGTGGATCCGTAGACCACACGGCTATCATCTTTGACGTTCTGTAGGCAGTCGGATGAGTAGTCTGGATCCTAGGGTTATAATATATCGACTAGCCGTGGTCGATGGATCGTTATTGATGGTGACCCTGTATTCGGACAGTGTTGTAGTATTACACGAGTCGCCATTGCCCCTATGGAGTCCGGGGAGGATGTAAGGGCACGGTAATTTCACTAGGGGAGGCATGGTAGGCAACTAGTGAGACAGTGGAGAGTGATCAAGGGTCACCCAGCCTCTCCACCAACATCAGTGTAGCGGGCATAGGTAGAGATAGAGACAACAAGGCACTGATGGGCTTATGGATGCCCTTGGCTTGGGTATTCCCTAAGCATAGGCTGGCAGCCTGAGTTTCGTGATATAATGTCAAAATATTACATAGATGACATACGCTAGTGACACAGATATCAGATACAACCTAGGAGACAACTAGGGACATATATGAATTCATTTTTTATATGCAGTTTTGATATATTCTTGCATGAACATGAAAATGACTAATAACCAACCAAGGGCATTCCTAGAACCTTCCACCTAGTTTGATATCCTTATTACGATTTCGAGCCGTAATTTCGCACTAAGCCGCAAGGCTGAGCACATCACGTTCAAAGTGTGTGCAGGTTTAGACGCATCGGCCGAGATCATTATCGCCGAGTACGTTATCAGAGGTATACCTCGCGTTTACACTGGAGTTGTAAATTTCGATTTTAGAATTGTATTAGGCGTATGTTGGGACTGTACTAGATGGATTGTATTAGCATTTTATAAATTCTGGATTGATCTGTACTCTTTATGCCTGGTATGGATCCTAGGGTTCATACGGCGGTTGCCACGTACCTGACAGGTGGGTCGGGGCGTGACAGTTAATGCTCTCAAAACCCTGAACCCAACCTAAAATAATTTGAAAAAACGAACATAAAACTTGATAAAAATTATAAATTAATTCCTAAAGACTCAAAACTCACCAAAAAAATCCTAGAAATGTTTAACCGCACTGAACCGGTTGTAAAACCACGAAAACTAGCTAAACTAAAGTTGAACTGCAGCTTGAACCGGCCCGTACTGAACCGGACCGGTCTGGATCGGTCGAACCGGGTCGAACTGGACCACCACACGCGCGTCGCACGTGCGGTCGACCCGCTTCTTCCCCGCTCCTCTTCTGTTCGAACCAATGGAGCTCTACTGCCGAATCCACTCCGATCAACAGCTTCCTACTCGGGATAATGCAGCGCCCAAGCTCTCCACTCCTCCACCGACCCGCCGGCCCTCTTTTGGATGCAGAAGGAACGCTCGCCGCTCCTCCTTTGCCGGCGAAGACGCTGCGAACAGAGAGTTGCTCTGTTCGCCGCCAACTCCGGCTACAGCTGGGATTCCGACTTCCAACGCCGCCTTCGCCGCTCCAATTTGACTCCTTTGCTCCCAGTAGACTCGTCGCGAAGGGGAGGCTGTTTGCCGAGCCTCTTCGCCAGCGGATTCGACCGGAACAGGGATGTCCCCTGTTCCGCTGCCCTCTCCATGTCTTCTGCCAAACGCCGACCTTCTCGCCGCTGCCACCATACGAATTCAACACCCTATGGAGTCGACTTGATGCTCAGCACCTCACTTCGAAGGGGGAGAACGATCTCTGCACCCTTCACCGGCGAGATTGACTGAGGACGGTGCCTTCGCCAGCCGCCAAAACTTCCACCATTTCCCAGCCGAGACTCTGCACGTCGGAGCCGCTCCCACGGCTCGTCGGCCTTGCAGACAATGCCCCTTCCTCCGGCCGGCCTTCCCTTCGTCGGAAGAGCCGCTCGCTAGAGGAACCCGAGCTCCTCTGTCGCCCCTCCCCCAAAAACAGGGCACCAAGGGTTTTAAACCCTCGAACCCTCGCCGCTGCAACACGGGCACGCGCTGCGACGGATTTTTCATTTTTTTTATATATAAACAAATTAAAATTAAATCTAAATAAAAAAATTAAATCTAAGTAATAAAAAAAACTATTTTTCTTAAATTTAAATTCAGAATTTATAATTTATTATTTTTCTTTTCTATTCCTATTTTATTTTATATTAAACATTATTTTATTATTTTAATATTAAAATAATTTTAAATTTTTTTTATAGAAAACAGGATTTACAACTATGCTGAGAATTCTGCTCAAACTGAGCATTTAGTTATCTTAGGTTGTGGCAACTACTTTTCTTCCTTATTGCAAGATATGGGAGTCATTTAACTATTGGTATCAATAAAGCATGATATAAGAATGTTGGAAATTAAAATATTGATACTTTATGCAGCCTTGGATGTCTAAATTTGATCCTTGCTGTAGAATTAGAAATATTCTTTCTGCTTATTGGGGCCAAAAAGAAGGATAGAGATCCTCTCTAATTATTTTCCTATCATACATTAGTACAAAAATTGAAGTATAATCATGGTAACCTTCTTTCTCTTCTCTATAGATTTAGAACTTGGTTAAGAACATAGTCAAATTATAGAATTTCATCCCTAGCTTTTATTGATTTTATCAGCCCTTACTCTTGAATTATAATCAGAGATCAATACCATCTCAAATTCAACATTTTGGTGATCTTGAGATATTGACATCAGAGTTGAATAAACTCCAAAGTTATCGGTATCACATGAATTAGTTTAGTACCATGGGGTGTATCAAAACTACTATCTTACCTCAATCTTACTCCTTTATCCCTATCTGACAGTTTCTAATATAAATAGACATCAGATACTTACATATCACAGGAACTATACTGTGCAATATAGTTCCCCTTCTTTAAATTTGAAAAATAAATTATTGTTACCCATGAACTATATTATAAATTCGGCGTAAGTGGGTGAAGATAAGATCTATTCCATTATTTTCTTTCATTGATATGTTTCAATCCTTTTCTTTACAAACCTTTAGTAGTAGCTATTTTTCAGATGCTGACCGTTCTCAAAATACTAACCATTCCTCTATTGAATACTCTTGAGTGCATTCAAAAAGTGGTACCATCCTTGCAATCGCATGAACTCAAATTCCTTCTAGTGATAGCTAACAATTCATTTTCTTCCTAAGTATATTCTCTACCTAATCTTGATCATCTTTCAAAATCCTTTCAATGATACTCTTGACTCTTTTAAGAAAGGTTCTACGTATAATCTAGAACCTCAAGTTACTGAATAACTTAGTAAGGATTGCCAGTAAATTTGATGAACTTATAATGCTAAAAGTTTAGCATTTTTAAGCATGTTAAAATTAAGACAATGGAGCTATCTCTTGTTCATATACTTGCATATAATCAATGTTGATTATTGAAGACTTTTCTACCAAGTCCTAGACTTTTCTACCAAACCCTCAAAATATCAATTTGATCTGATCTATGTGGAGGAAGTTATGACCTTCCAAAGTTTACTGAATCCGAAAAATTTAATGTACCAAAAATTTGATACTTTTGGGTTGAAAAATCATTCATCTTTCCACTTGAATCTTGCCATATCTCTGCTAACAGCAGAACATGTATCCATTCTTTCCCTTATCTTTTATCAATAATCTACCAGTAGTGAATTTAAGTTTCATTCTTTATCATAATAAGTACTATATGCTTATATAAATAATAATGCTGAAATTTTACCTTGACTACATTCTAAACCTTGACAAATTCAGTTTTATATTATTCCTTTCTTCTTTTGTACTTCCATACCTATTCTTGAAATAAAATTTTCAAAGGAGATTAGAAGCTGTCCTTTCCTTCATTATTCTAGTGATATTATTATTGAGATAAAAATGTCTGCACCCTCAAAAATTCTTGAGAGAGTATAATTTTAAATCATCACCATGTTCTTAACCCTTGGTCAAGTACATTCCACTGATCGTTGAAAATTTTTCAAATTTCTTTTCATACTCTTGGATTACTATCGATTCTGAAGACTGCGAATTTCATTTATACGTTTCTTTCGGTAGCCATTGAAATTCTTCTTTACCATTATAACTTTTGCTTCACTACTTTCAATAGTGGTTGTGCATACTTTAGTCCCTAACAATAGCAGTCACTATTATAACCATTACTATCAGGATAGACTCCTTGATTTGAAAAAAACATTCTACAACTTTAGTTGTTGGATCTCTCTCATAACTTTTTGTCTATTTCATCCAACACTATTCCTTACTTGTTTATTTATTGAGAGGACTGATTTATTTAGAGTTAAAAGTTGTATTCATTTTTTATCGTATTATTATGTTTAGACCTTTCTTGGACTAATAAGGATATGCCTTATAAAATGGAAAGAAATCTTCCTAATGCCATTTTTCAAATCGATTCTCTTTAATTCTGGAATGTGTAAATTGTTATCATTCTCCAACAAATTTTATTAGCCTTGAATTACTACTTTTTCTCTAGTAATAGTTTGAAACTTTGAAATTAATCATCAATCTCTTCCTCGATAATTCAAGGACAATATTCAAAGTGTTTAATTCGAGCTACCTTGACACTAAAAATGGTGGCAAATTTTCTCCTCTCAATTTTAAAAACTCCAAATCCAACTGCTCTTCCTATATTTGGGATAGTTCGCTGTACTATCCAACCCTCAAATCCAACTGCTCTACCTATATTTGGGATAGTTCGTTGTACTATACTAAGTGAATTGTTCAATTCTTCAATAATCTTTCTTTTGTAACCATGTCTTTCTTTGAAGAGTGAGATCTAAAATTTAGTATACTTGGAAAAAGGTCTACTCCCTTCCAAATGCTCCATAACAATTTCTAAAAGAGTCAACTGCAGACCTCTTATGATGGTCTCTTTTTCTTTCTAAGCCTACAAATTATTTTTTTGGATGTTTAAGTTAATTGTCTCAACTTTGGACTTCCTAACTGTCTCTGCTATTCCTTTTGATTACTTATTTCAATGCAACTGTTGGAATTATGTGAAGACCTTTAGTTGACTAATTTGTATTATTTATTCCATTGTGTGCTATTCCTAAGATCTATGATCTTAATTATTTATGCTGCTCATGTTCTGATTGATACCGGATCACAGAGGTCTTATGTGAATACGACATTGCTAAGGGGGCTGATCGACCCTTAAAGATGCTAGGATGAAAGACTTTGATGTGATCTTGAGTATCGATTGGTTAACGAGTATTGAGCCATAGTGAATGTCTGGCAAAGATAGTGACCTTTTCTTCCATGGACCAATCTACTCTATCTTTCTTTCTAAAATAGTCTGAGTGAGACTAAATGCAACTTAGGACAAACAAAAAAGTTATGCAGATAATCGGCGGAGGCCGTTAGAAATTATGGTTGGGGGCATAGTGTTCCTAAAGGTGTCTCCTTGGGAAGGACCTCTTCAGTTTCACTTGAATGGAAGTTATCCGAGGTATATTGGACTGTTTGGGATTCTGGAGAGATGGTTGAGCCGGGGGCTTAAAGATTACAATTTACCGGTAGACTTATATAGAATCCATAACGTGTTCCATTTGTCAATGCTTAAAGGGTATGTACCAGACCCATCGCATGTTCTAACTGCTCCTCCGGTTGATCTGTGAGATGGTTTGAATCTGAAATCCTCCATTATTTGCTTGGTATTTTTACTTTGATTTTGTTTTCCTTGATGAATAGTTTGACATTACTTGAAATTTGAATGAAGTGATTGAAAATTTTCTTTAGGTTCTTTTTTGTGTCTTAGGAGACACAGTAAGTCTAAGAAACTTAAGGGGGTTAGGTTGTTATTTTTAGAAGACCAAAAATATTAGGGAGGAGAGAAATTATAAACCCTACAAAATAATAAAATAAAAATTTTCAGTTAAATATAAAATAAAATAAATAAGGGAAATATATATATATATATTAAAAATAAGTAAAGGATTTTAGGGAAAAAATAATATATATTATTTAATATTAAAATAATAGATTAAAAAATAAATAATAAAAATAGGAAAGGAAAAGATAAATAATAATGAAATGGAAAAATAAAAATAATATTAAATAAATATTATAATAAAATAATAGGAAAATGGAAAAAAATATATATTAAATAAAATAAATAATATAAGTTATCAGTTAAATATAAAAAATATAATAAATAAAATAAATAAAAAATGAGATAAATGTAAAAAGAAATATATATACACACACATATATATTTAATAAGATAAGAAAAAGAGAGAAAAACCCACCGCGAAACGTGTGGCGCACGTGTGGCAACAGGTGAAAGAAGGGGGAGGGGTTTATAAACCCCCAGAAATAGGGCAGTGCCCTGTTTCGGGAGCGATGGTAGCGGCAGGCATCGATAGAGCTTCGGCGGTCGGCGATTCTGGGTGCAGCGGGACGCGGAGGAGACGTCGGCGGGCTGCGGATGAGTGGAAAGTGCAGGAACAGGGATTCACCCTGTTCCCATCATTTTCACCGGCGAGAGGGGCGGCCATCGGTTTCCCTCCCTACAGCGAAGCAGCTGAGGAGAATACGACTCCCGTGGATTCGATTGGGAGTGGCAGCCACGGCGTTATGAGCTGGAAAGTGGCTGCCGGCCGAGATTCGTGCGGTGCTGCGGAAGTCCCATTACACCAGCACCTGTGGAAGTCAAGAGCTTTGCCGGCGGTGATAGAGGGTGCTATAGAGGTGGTCGAGGACGTAGTTCCGGCGAGATTGCAGGGGGGATCGAGTGGGATTGAGCGAGATCGGCGGCAGAGCAGGGTAGTGTCGAACGGCAGAGGAGGGCTTCAAGCGGGTCATGCCCCGATCCCCCTATCGGCACGTGCCAACCGTCATACGAGTCTGCAAATCCATACAAGACATTTAGAAGTGACACAAAAAAATGACAATACGATTAATTCTATAAATTTTAAGGTATCACACAACCTCTCTACCAATGTTCGTACAGGCTCGGACGTTATGTTTCCAAGAGCCTAACACCCATAAACAGTCATTGTGCCTATCCCAAGCTTCCTGCGCATGTAAGATAAAACGTGCTGAGCCTTATAGCTCAGTGGCTACGAAAGAACGGTCTTGAGGGAGATATGTCATCAAGTCCAAACCATCCATGTATATTACATGTGTTATAAAGGTAAGGTCAAAAAATAAAACATCATAATAGCATATTTTGTTGAATAATAGGAAATAAATAAAATAATAAAATAAAATACATGATGGTGCACAAATATATTTATTGCAGTAAAAAAATAAAATAAAATACATGATGGTGCACAAATATATTTATTGCACTAAAATTTACTCTTTGTGTATTCTAAATCCATTTCTTTTGTCACTACATTATTGTCTATGTCACTACCATACTGTCTACTTCCTAACACAGGCTACCAACCTATACTTTAGAGTATGCCCTGACCGGAGACTACCCATAATCCCATCAGTGCTTGTCTAGGTCTTTACCTATGCCCATTACACTGATGTTGGCAGAGAGGGCAAGTAACCGTGGATCCCTCTCCTCCAGTCTCGGTAGCCGTTTATCCCGATCCGCGCTAGCAAGACTAATGTGTTCGTGTAACCTCCCTGTAGGCACACTGAGTACACACCTATGTAGTTCTACCCACTGTCCCTATAGGCAGGGTCACATTGCAACAATAACTCCTCCGGCTACGGCTAACCGGAAACCCTACACATGTATTTAACCCTAGGATCTAGACTACCATCAGTATGCTTGCAGAGCATCTAGGACAGTTGTCGTTGTCATGGAGACCTTCATGTGGCTGGAAAGCATCACAAAATTCCAAAGAAGAAGACAAAATCTCATTAAGGTTGAGAGAGGAAAAATGCAATAAGAGAAAACAGAGGAAACAAGAGGAATCAAGGAAGGAGAACGAAGTGGACTTTTCCCCATCGTTTTGTTGCAGCAACACAAATATTTAAAGCATAGTCATTGCCTTACAAAAATTTTATATGGTAGCGCTTAACAAGAGGGTAAAGGAAAGCAGAAGATAAAAATAAAAGAGGGAAAAAGAAGAAGAAGAAGAAAAGGGGCTTCCTCTTTCTCAACAGCAAGAACTCAAAAGTAAAGATTTAAATATCATTGGACTTAATCCTCCTTGGACAGTAGCATTACTTAAATCATAACCCAAGTTCTCTCCTCACAATTTGTTTTAACAATAAAATTTCTCAAAGCATAATTAATTCTTTGAAAATTTTATTCATGAAATTATTTAAAAGGAGGGAAAAGAAAAAGAATTGGCTCTCGGCAGTAGCAGAGGAGAAGGAAAGCAAAGGAGGAGGAAGAGATTGTCCCTTTCTCTGCAGCAAAATTCCAAAATAGGGATTTAAATCATCATCAGATTTTTGGCAGCAACATCCACAATTTTATAATGCAATAGCACCCTCAAATCTCCCCTTTGTCAGAAATTTGATAGAGGGAAGCAAAAGAAAAGAAAAAGAAAAAGAAGGAAGAGCACAACAACAGCAAGCATCCAAACAATTTCACCAATTTAAGCAAGCATTGCAACAATGGCAGCATTGAGGAGGGATTTTTGTTCTTACCTTTGCTAGCCGACAATTTCTATAAAGGTGACTTGAGAGGAAGGCAACCCCGATGGACCTCAAGGGACAACAGCTTTCAATGCGCTTCAAACTAGAGGGCATCTACGATGGCAGCAGGTGTGGAGGCTTGCGGCTAAAGGGATCAAGCCCTCAACCCTCACGTACTAAGAGAATAAAAAGGGTAAGACATGGAAGGTAAATTTCTAATTTTACCCCCATTACTTAAAGCTAATTTTAGTCTTGACATTGCTCCTTTTATAAGTATTATCATGATATATATATATATATATATATATATCTTTTAAACCTTTTTTTTTCTAACGATCGGGGTTTACAGGTTTCCTTTGATTATTCTAGTTTAGGAAAATCACTTTCTGTTCCTTGCTTTTTTCCCTTTTTTGCTGGATCAACTTAGATCCAAAATTTAATAATTCCTTACCTATGTTTATCTGCTCTAATTAGCTGTATTGCATCTATGCCAAGTATATATGTATATTATATACATTGGTTGTATGGTACTTCGTAGTATATATATTATTTGTTTACTTACGCATTGATATGCACACGTCTCCACTTAAGATGTGTGCAAGCAATTGGTTTCGATCTTCCATCGTAGGAAAAATTCTTAAGACGATGAGTTATGACTTTCACAATAGGAAGGCTAACCACGATCCAGGAATATGACCAGCAACCTCATAACTAAATTACTCCTTAGTTGATTATCAATCGTGTCAATCATGATTGAGCTATTCACGAAAACGACACAAACAATTCACTGAGTATTGAAAGAGCAGCAGTTGAAGGATTACTCAAGATATATGATCAAAGAAATTGTGCGACAAAAGCCTTTACAATAGCAGTGGCTAAAATAAAAAATAAAGTCCTCCTCAATATGGCATGCTTATGCCACTAAAATAAGAAAATTAAATAAATAAGACTCCTTCTCTTACAAGCAAAATTAGTGGCACATATGCAACTTCACTTATTGGAGCAACCAAATTAGAAAAATTAATTATTCATTGATTTGGTCTTGATGCTTTGTGCACTCATAACTTATATGCCATGTATGATTTCCTTCCATCCTTCACGCAACTTATATATCAGTAATTCATCCATATATTTCTTATTGTCCTAAGCGTCATGCATGAGCTCATGTCATTGGACCTTGTATGCTAATTAAATCTTGAATGGGTGAACTAGTGATGTCCTTATCATACTCTCTTTATTGAGAAGGAGTCGACCTTAACTCCAGCTCATTTTAATCACCCAAGTACGAGGATTAATCGGCCACATTAACGTATCACTCACTCCATATTCCTCAGGTAGCTCTAGTTTGTAGGCATTGTCATTAATCTTTGCAAGAATCTTGAATAGACTATTACCTCGTAGTATTAGTTTGAACTTTATGTCGTTGTTTTCATGCTTCTTATATTCTATTTGCATCTTCTCAATATTTATTTTGGTCATCAGATATATCTTACAAATCATCTCAAAAAACTTCTTAGTATCAAGATTACCTGTAAACTTTATAGAATTTTTTTTTAAAAAATATATTATTATAATATAAAAATAATGAAATATTAGAAAATAAATTAATGGTTTAGGAAAAGAAAATAAATTAATTATACAAAATAAATAAAAAGAAAAATTTTAATTTTAGAAATATATATGTATTAAAAATAGAATTATGAAAAATATATAAATATTATTTTGATAAATAGATAAAAAGAAATTATAATAAAAATAATAGTAATAAGTGGTAGTACGGGTTTTAGAAATATATATATATATATATAGATAAGTAAAATAAAAAAATAAAATAAAATAATAAGCTAAAGTTTAACGGTTAAATATATATATAAATATATATATATATATATAATTGATAAAATAAATAGAAAAAGAAAATTTTAAATAAAGATAAAGATTTTAAAATAATAAAAAAATCTTTGCTGCATGTGCGAAGCACGTGCAGCGAGTCGTCGGCGAGTCACCGACTTGTTGACAGAGGGTATAAACCCTCGATTACAGGGGCGAGGTTGGACAGGCGCGGGGGAGCTTCCTATTCCTCCGGCGGCCGGTGAATTTTACGGGAGAGTATGCGGGAGACTTGGGGGAGTCGGCAGCGAGGCAAGCAGGGAGTGGACGTCGCACCGGCAGGCGGAGATCGAGTGGGGACGACGAGAATAGGGGAACGCCCTATTTTCGTCCGTTCTGCCGGCGAGGGGTGCGTCCACCGTCTTTCCCTCTCCAGTGTGCTCTCTACACATGATATCGACTTCTGAGAATCGATATCGAGCGGTGCACGCAGTGGGGGAGGCGAGGAGGCAGCTGGGAACGGTGGTTTCGCCCGCGGCAGGGGAGTAGCAGATACCGACAAGGTTTGGCGAGCTTGCGAGCTCTATCGGCGGCAAGGGAAGCTGGCCGGAGAGTCGATGAAAATGTGGCTGAGTCGAGGATATTGTTCCGACGAAACTGCAAAGGTGGTGGGAGCCGAATCGGCGGCGATTCAGCGACGATTCAGTGGTGGAGCTGCGGAGGCTTTGAAACTGTGAAGAGGGCTTCGACTGCACGTGCGACGCACGTGCAGTAGTTCGGCTGGCTGCAGTTTGGGCTGGATCGATCCAGTTCTGGACCGGTTCAGGGCCAGTTCACCTTGGTTTTTCACTGGTTCTCATAGTTTTACAACCGATTTAGTGCGGTTCAACGTGACTAGAGCTTAATTGGAGAATTTATTGCTATGTTGTTGCTTGACAAATCACGGTCAAGCTATGATTTGTGTTGGAGTAAGAAGGAATTACTGTGCTGAATCGATTGCTTGCTTGCTTTTAAGAATCACAGCTAAGCTGTGAATTCTTGCTTAATATTACTTTGAGACTCAGGTGAGGGTTTATGGTTTCAAATTTATTTGGCCTACTACGGATGCTGAGTCCTAAGGATCGTTGTTAATTATTGTACATGCTGATAAGTTATATATCTGCTTGGTTGTATATTTGATTAGCATGTGAATTATTAAAAGTTATATCATGCTAGTTCATGCATGATGTTATTATATGAATGCTCTTGATATGAGTTAAAAGTTATACCATGCTGGTATATGTATGATGCTATGATATGCATGCTTTTGATGTTAATACTCATATTATGTTATTATTGATATGTTCATGTTACTAGAGATGTAGAGACACTTAGCAATAACATGGAACATGATGACATGAGATATAACTAGAGATACTTTAGGTACATGTTATGATAATAACTAGAGTGGTCTTAATTGACATTTAACTGAGAACCTGTGGACATCTTAGGATCATGGTAACCTAGGAGATGACATTAAGTTTCTTAGTCTGTTATGTGCCAACATGTGGTGAAGAGCCATGTGCTAGCCAATGTAGAAATGCACGCTCTGTTGACTTAGTCTCAGAAAATGTGTGCTAGGAATAGTACCGAGCCATGCGCTACTAGTTCTAGGGAACCTGATTGACACTGGCATGCTCAACGATGTGAGTCCCTGAGCAGTCCGGGTTCATTGGTTGCATATGCAGCGGATCTCAACTTGCTAGGTTGTAGATGGTAGTGATTCGTGATTATATATGGTGATCCTGCCATGGGGAAGAGTTACAGTATTGTATGGTACTTGTGTTGCATAGAAGGAGTGTCGTGGTCACCAGCTCCTTCCGCCAACGTCAGTGTACAGGCATCTAGGAGAGAGATGTAGAGTTGACAGTGACGGGGTTCGGGGAGATCTCTGACAAGGGGTTTGCCTTAAACATGGGATGACTGCCTTAGGAGTGATACTGGATAACTTATGATATATTGATTTATATGATTAGACCTTTTTAAGGTTTAAGTTATGAAAATAAGTTTCTAGTATCATGTTCATATACTTTGTTTGAATAATGCGACTGCTACATTGATATGTTAAATTTTGCTATATGTCGTGCTATGTTAATTTAAATGTGTGATTAGGGATATATATTTTCTTAGTGGTTTGTATAATACCTTATGCTCATTTTTAGGGTGCTCTCTCTGTAGCCTCACTGAGTTTCGCAACCTAGATGTGCACATTTTTCCCTTGTTGTGCAGGTTACAGGTTGGACATTGGTACGAGGAGCGAGGGAGAACCTAGTTATGGCGAAATAGAGTTTATTTTAGAAATGTAGATAGAGATTTTATTTTTATAATATTGATGTAAAATGTACATTGTCTATATTTCTGCTGTGTTTAATAAAAAGAATTTATTGTGTTTTGTGATACATCTAGCCTTGTATAAGTTGTGGTAGAGAAGTGCAGCTTATACGGCGGTTGCCACATGCCCAAAGGTGGATTTGGGGCGTGACATTACCTCTTTCTGAAGATGGTAGAGGTTGTAAATTAATTAGAGCAGTAGGCTTAAATCCATAGACAACATCGAACAAGCAGAACTTTGTAGTAGAATGCACGACACCATTATAGGTGAACTTAATATGTGGTAAACACTCCTCCCAAAGCTTCATATTCTTTTTGAGTATGACTCGTAGATTAGTACCAAGTGTGCAGTTGACGACCTCTATTTGTTCGTCGGTTCGGGGATAACATGTAGTTGAAAATAGCAACTTTGTCCTTAGCTTACCCCAAAGCGTCCTCTAAAAGTGCTTAAAAATTTTCTATCATAATCTGAAACAATTATCCTCGACACTCCATGTAGGCGAATGATATCCCTGAAAAATAAATCAATAACATTAGTAGTATCATAGCTTTAATGATAAGGTATAAAATGAGCTATCTTAGAAAACCTATTAACAACAAGGCTCTATACGGGAGGATTATGAGGTCTTGGGTTCAAAACTCATTAAGTTCTAAAAAAAATAATAAATATATTGTCCATCCCTTTCTTAGTCCTTGGCAAACTACCACAAAATCATAGAAATATCCTCTCAAAATACTTTCCTAATAGGATGAGGCATATATAAACTATGTGGGTTTAAGCGAGTCTTAGTTATTTGACAAGTAATGCATCTCCCCACGTAATGCTCAAAATCGCTCATCATCTTTGACCGATAAAAGTGTATGGCTAATACGTCATCGGTTTTATATATCCAAAAATGTCTCATCAAACCACCTCTATGTGCTTCCTTCAACAATAGAAGATGAACAAAACTTGTAAAAATACAAAGCTTGTTAGCACTAAATAGTCATCATTCAACACATATTTAGCCTAACATCTCCCTTCTTTACAATTAGTATAAATGTGTTTGAAATCTAAGTCAATAGCATATACATCTATTAACCTTTCCAAACCGAGAATTTTACAATCAAGTTCGGACAACAATATATATTGTCTAGATAAAACATCGGCAACTAAATTATATTTGCACTTCTTATATTTCATAACATATGGAAAAGTTTCAATAAATTTGATCCACTTAGCATGTCTACGATTCAACTTACTTTGGTTATGAATATGCTTAAACGATTCATGGTCTAAATGTATGACAAATTCTTTTGGCCAGAGATAATATTATCATATTTCTAACACTCTAACCAACACATATAATTCTTTATCATATATTGAGTAGTTTAAGTCTAGATTACTAAGCTTTTCACTAAAGTAAGCAATATGTTTCCTATCTTACATACGAACACCTCTAATTCCAATAAAATTACATCTTCTTGTACCTTTTTTCCACTTGAAAGACACATTCTTCTTTGTCAACGCATTGAGTGGAGCGGTGAGCGTGCTAAAATCTTTACGAACCAACAATTGAAGCTAGCTAATCCATGAAAATTCCACACTTGTGTGACTATTATGAGTGTAGGCCATGCTCGAATAGCTTTCATCTTTTCCTCATCTACCTCAATTCCCTGTGTAGTAATAATAAAACCAAGAAATACGACTCGATCCGTGCAAAAGGTACACTTCTTGAGGTTATCAAATAAGTGTGTCTCTCTTAAAGTGGTCAAAACTTGGCGCATATGTGTTAAATATTCATCCAAAGACTTGCTATAAATTAATATATCATCAAAGTAAACTACCACAAATTTTTCAATAAAAGCTCTCAATACTTCATTTATTAAGCGCATAAATGTACTATGTGAGACCCGTGATTTTTGAATAAGGGTAATAGAATAATTTTAGTATTTGGAGGATTTAATCGTAAAAGAAATTTTTTAAAGGACTTATTTGTAAAATCATATGAATTTTTGAAGTATGAGATTTTGATGTGAAAATTATACCATAAGGTAGTATTTTTGATAAGGAATCCAACAGCGCAGACGGATCGTAATTTCAACGTCGTTTGATTGGTCAATTGGACAGTTAAGATTTAATCTACGATTTAAGATTTTAATTAATTAATTTATATTAAAAAAAACCTTATTTTCTTCCCACCGAACGCGCGCTCATCTCTCCCTCTCCCTCTCCTCCTCCGCAGTGACGACGGCAACGACGATACAAATTTTTCGACGATGCTCCGGTGAAACCACGACGAATTAGGCTCCCAAATTTTAGCCACAAGTAGATCTCGACCTCCTCTTCATTTTGATACCAAGATGCCTAAATTTGGTGTAGAGATGAGGGAGAAATCACACGAGAGGCGTCGGCGGCGAGGGTTTCGATCGTCGGAGCTTGCTCCAACAATTTTTGGCCATTCCGACCGTGAAACTTTGCAAACTTGGTACCTGTGGATTCTCCTTGACGAGAGCTATCCATTGGTACCGGAGTTGACGGCTATTAGCCCCCGGTTGGCCGCCGGCGAGCTAAAAATCCTAACTTAAGGATTTCGCCTAAATTTTTAATCGGTGAAATTCCTCGCGTATGAGCTATAAAAATTGAGGCAAATATGATTTTTGGAATCCTAATGAAGACAGCTTTCAATTGGTACCAATATTGGTGCTGATCGAAGAACTTCGCCGGCGAGGGTTCCGGCGAACTTTCCGGCGATCGCCGGAGAAATTTTCCGGCGAACTTGGGAAAAAATTGGAGTGCTTCTAGAGATCATTCTAAGAGTAGTGGTGAAGAGAGATCTGAAAAATTATTTCTGAATTGAGAATTAAAATTCGTTGAATAATTGACAGGAAAATATAAAATGCGTAAATAACAGCACGTGGATCGAGATAGTGTCAGAGAATAAAATTCAGCAAACGGACCTTAGGTTGGTTCCAAAAAGTAAACCGCCAAATCAGGTGCGTAGGCTCATCATAGTATGATTTATTCCAGCTAGGAAAAATCTTAATTAGGTTTTGTTGGAAAATTCTCGGATGTCTGTCAACTAAATAAATATCATGCTTCTAAAACTATCAAGAAAAATACATACTATATTATTACATTTTATTTAGCATGTGAATATGCTATGCATGCTTATTTTTCCTCTTTACACATGATATATTATTTTTACCGTATGCTAGTTAATTATGTTGAAATGTTAAATACAAAATAATATCATGCGGAACATGATAAAAATAAGCAAACATAGAAAGTAATATTATGATTTACACTTAACACTCTAGTATAGAGACATAGGTGACATGATACTAGTACCATTTAAGAACATCACTAAATTTTAAACTAATGGTATTAATAATGCACCCTAGATGACATCGCGAACCATTAGCGTTCGGTTAGTGATGTTCACACACCAGCACCTCCTGAGGCTACAGATCATAGATAGCTTAGATACTGGGAGTGAGCTGAGGGTTGGACCAGATTAACTCCTTGGTCAAGATAGACCAAAAATGGAGTGGGTCTATACCCAGATACCGATACCCGCACGAATGTCGTTTAGGTGGCACCGTGATAGTCCTGAGATGGCTAGCGAGGATGAACCCTACCATGGACTTGGCACCGATGGAGACGGGATTGCCACAGCCCATTGTGCGGATGTGTGTATATCCCGATCAACGTCGACTACTATTGGACTGGGAATGTGATTCCCTATGCGACGCCTTGGATAGTGGATCCGTAGACCACACGGCTATCATCCTTGACGTTCTGCAGACGATCGAATGAGTAGTCCGGATCCTAGGGTTATTATTTTGGCTAGCCGTGGCCGATGAAACTGTTGTGATGGTGACCCTGTCTACGGACAGTGTGTAGTACTACACATATGTAAGGGCACGACGATTTCGCTAGGGGAGGCATGGTCAGTGACTAGTGAAACAATGGAGAGTGATATTGGGTCACCCGTCCTCTCCGCCAGCATTAGTGCAGCGGGCATAGGTAGAGATATAAACTGTAATGACACTGATGGGTTTAGGGAAGTCCTAAGCTAGAGCTTTCCTTAAGCATAGGTCGGCAGCCCGAGTCATATGATATAAAAATAAAGATATTATATATGATTTACACTAGCGACACCAGTATAATATATAACCTAGGTGGCATTTAGAGACATACATCTGCCTACAACCTAGGTTGACATATAACCTAATCGGATAATATATGTAAAATATTATAAAACTTGTTATGTGATAACTAATCTCACTAAGGCATCCTTGAACGATCCCCTTAGCCTTGGATTTCGTATTATGGTTTAGAGCTGTAATTTCGCACTAGGCCGAAAGGCTGAGCACACTGCGTTTTACCAAATGCCTTGTATGGGTCCTTTGGGCTCATACGGCGGTTGCCACATGTCCAACAGGTGGGTCGGGGCGTGACATACTGGGTGCATCATAAGACCAAACGGCATAACTAACCACTTATATAATCTAAATTTAGTATTAAAAGTAATTTTTCATTTATCAGCTAGCTTCATTCTAATTTGGTGGTTAACCACTATGCAAGACAATCTTAAAAATGATAGTGGAGCCACACAATTCATCAAGCATATCATCTAACCAAGGAATAAGATAGCGATAATATACCGTAATATTGTTGATAGCTCTACAATCTATACACATCCTTCACGATCCATCTTTCCTTAGCACAAGTAGAATAGGAACAACATATAGACTGCACAGGGAATTGGCGCTAATTTCTTTTATCTCCTTGGGAGGTAGAGATACTCCTAGAATCAAGTTGATTTGATGCTCTATCCCCTACAATGGTGGCAGCCCTACAGGTCTTTTATTTGGAAACACATTAAAGAAACAATCGAAACAGGCAAAGTAGAGGGTAAAGTGTTAGCAGATAAGAGAGTATCCTTGCATACAAGCGCAAAGCACTCTTAACGATGGGTTTTTAATTCTCGCATCTCATTTTTGGTAGCTATAAAACTTGTCCCTTAAATGGTATCTCTCTTTTTTTATCATATTTTTTTTCTCTCAATTTGGATCGATAACTCTTATTTTACATTTTGTGGATATCACTCATTACCTTTTTTTTCTCTCATATTCAGCCTAATCTAAATCATCTTTAAGAAGTTCTTCTTGTGATATTGGGACCAACACGACCTTCTTATCTTTGTACATGAAGGAGTACTTGTTGGAATGCCCATAATATGTAGCATCCTTATTATACTGCCATGGTCTTCCAAGTAGTAATATACAAGCTTGCATTGGCACCATATCATAGTCCACAAAGTCAGAGTAGGTACCAACAAAAAATACATACGTACTATCATTGTTACCTTCAACTTGCCACAAGCATTAAGCCATTAAATGTAGTATGGTTGTGGGTGTAAACGTATGGTCAGGTCAAGCTTCTCAACCATCTTTGAACTTATAATATTGTTGTAACTCCCACCATCAATTATGATCTTGCACGAGTGCTCCTTGATCATAAATTTTGATTGGAACAAATTTTGGCACTGCCCGTTGCATTTAGGCAATTACGCATATAAGCATCTACTCAATCTCCCTTGTCCTTCCTGTAGACGTAATTGAGGATGAATTTTTTGTAGGGCAGTAGTAGTCTTTTCTGAATCGCTAAGTTTGGACATTGACAAAGTAAAGCAGCTTGCTGAATTCTCTTGGCCAATTGGTGGAGCAGCCCTGCTAAAATGACCAGTACTCTTCTACTGTTGACTGGCATTCCTCCAAGACATGGAAGAACAAGGGTAGCTACAATCAAATTTGTATAACTACCTTCCTCCTTTGAACTTGCCTCTCAACTTTGTATGCATAATGAAATAATTGATCCAAAGAGTTATAGTTCTGAAAATCAAGTATATCTTTTATCTTTCCATTTAATCCTCCCAAGAATCTAGGCCATATTTGCATTATCATCTTCTTGCACAGTAGCACGAAGCATGCCTACTTGCAACTTTTGATAGTAGTCTTCCAAATATTTGTTACCTTGATTTATTTTTTAGAATTTATTAAGTAATTCTCTCTCAAAATAAGAAGGTAAGAACGTAGACCTCATCAAGCACTTCAAATCAGCCCAAGTATGGGGATCTTCATTTCGTTATCGAATTTGACTCCACCAAATAGCAGGCATAACTAACAAATTTACTAGTGACCACATGTACTCTATGATCTTTTGGATAATGATGACAACTGAACTTTTGCTTAACTAATAATTCCAAATTAAGATATGCTTTTGATCAAACTTCTCATCAAAACTAGGAATAGTGAATTTAATTTTACCCAAGATATTATTTATTCTTTCTTCATTACGGCAATGTGCATGACTTCCATCACCTCCCACTCCTCAGTGATGACGTGCAAGGCGGCATAGATAATGTTCCAAAGTGACTTCATCATCGACCACATAATTATCATTTAATTCTTCATCAGCAGCCTCTTAAAACGCAGTATTCAAATTTGCTCTTGGTTGGAGTAGAGTGGCAGCAACAACATTTTTATTGGCTCCAACTCGACAGCAGCAGTCATGGAGGAGTTTGTTTAACTTGTTCAAGTCAAGCTTCAATTTTATTGAGACGATTCTCGAATCCATTTAGGTGAACAAGTACTTGATCGGACAACATCTGCTCAAAGGAGTTTGTAAATTGAGCCATCAAAGACCGAGAATATGGAGACAATGGAATGTCGATGATTGGGTCACATCTCTCTCGTCATCAGAAAGATCATGATATGATGCATCATGAGGACTTTTCGATCCTGACATTATTAGTGAACACAAGAAAAAATAAATTCTGCCAGACTACTAAAATATTTGTGGAATACTCTCAACCTCCACAATCCTTACCACCTGAAGCTCTTACCATTATCAAAAATTGCTCGTGTTTTTGCTAGTTCGTGATAACTTTCAATAGGGAGTGGATAAAATGCTTGTAAAGTGCTAGAACATGTTAATCAATACTAATTTTATGGAGTTCTAGGTAGGAATGTATTTATAACAAAAGAATAGCAATCAATAATTTAAGAAATAATAAAATTGAATAAAACATTCACACAAATGTTAGTTTCTGATGACTAGGATATGCTCAGACTCAATCAAGAAGTGTAGCAAGCAAGAATAAGTAAGGATAAATACAAATCGATATAACTAGATCAATACTTTTCTATAATAAAAAATTAACACTCCGGCAATTCTTCTCTCACAAATATATATATATATATATTTTTAATGCTCTGCCGAACTAAATACCTTCTTTTTTTTTCCTAAATTTCGGCTTTTTTTCCTCTCTTCCTCTCCTTGTGTTTTAAGCAAAAAAGATAGAAGAGCATATTTATAAAATAAGTAAAACAAATGATTTACTTGGAAGAGTAGTAACCAGACATAACTAATACAAAAGAAAATTCAATAAAACAAACTGGAATTAGGAGATCGAAAAAAAGAACATAATAGGAGTTGGAAAAACAAGAACAATAGGAATTTTTTTTGATATAGGTAAAATAAAAGGATAATCTACTACTAAATGATAGATGAATTCCTATTGGCAACGAAGGCTCTGATACCACCTAATATGCACACACCTCGATTTAAGATGCATGCAAGTAAGTTGGTCCCGATCTTCCATTGTAGAAGAAATCCTTAAGACGGCGAGTTATAACTTTCACGATGAGGAGGCTAACCACAATTTAGGAACGTGACCGACAACCTCACAATCACTAAACCATCCTTAGTTGGTTATCGACCATATCAAATACGATTGACCTGTTCACAAAGAATGGCATAAACAATTCATTAAGAATTAAAAGAGTAACAGCAGAAGGATCACTCAAGATGCATGATCAAAGATGTCACACCCCGACCCACCTGTAGGGCACGTGGCAGTCGTCATATGAGCCCAAATGACCCGTACAAGGTATTTAATGATAAACAAAGTCCATATACATTATCAACTCAGCGACATATACAATTAAATCATATAACTCAACTCTACTAACATAGTTCCTACCTACTACAATTCTATATTAAAAGTATCAACAAATAAAATAATTCTATCGATGACCTCCTTTCCATCAACTATCTCGATCGATCATTTAATAAACCTGCACACATATTGAATGCAGTGCACTCAACTTTGCAACCTAGTGTGAAATTACGGCTCGAAATCATAATTAGGAAATCAAACATTAGGAGGAAGTTCTAGTGCCTTTGGTTTATAACTCTAGATGTCATCTATATTGAACAGTACATTTGTCACTAGTATATGTCATCTATAAATATTTCTATCTTTATATCAAGTGCCTCGGGCCGCCAGCCTATACTTGAGGTATATCCTAATCAGGGATTTTTGTAAGCCCATCCGTACCGTGAGTATCTAGGTTTCTCTACCTATGCCCGCTGCACCGATATTGGCAGAGAGATCGGGTAACCGTGTGTCTCTCTCTACTGTCCCACTGGTCGATCCCTACACCTCCTCTCAGCGAAACTCGTCATTCCTGTACTTTTTGCTTGGGAATCCCAGTACGGGTCACAACAATACCGTGTAGCGCTACACAGCTGTCCGTCAACAAGGTCACCTCAAATAATGTCCTCGGTTATGGCTAGCCAAATTAGGTACAACCTAGGTTCCGGACTACTCATCAAATCATCTGCAGAATATTTGGAATAATAGATGTGTGGCCTATGGATCTATTGTCTAAGGCCTAGGAAAATCACCTTTTCAATTTAATAATAGTTAATGGTGGCCGAGTTGAACCCGCATCCACATATTAGGCTGTGGCTAACTTAATTACATACCTGCTAAAATATTGTAAGGATTCATCCCTATTAGCCATCTCAGGACTATTACGGTGACGCTCAAATGTTACACATGCAGGTAATTATATGCGGGCATAGACCTACTCTGCTTTCTAATCTATCTTGACCTTGGAGTTAGTCTGGTGCATTTTTCAACTAACTCTCAATATTTAAGCTATTAAGCTATCTGAATACTAAGGATTCACTTTGTCTTCTAGGGTGTACTAATAATACATTCTCACAAATTATAATCTAGTGATGTCCCTAGGAGGTGTTAGTATCATATGTTACCTTTGTCTCTTTCTAAACTAGAGTGTCACGTAATGATTCTTGAAACTACCTCGTATATGGTGATTTGACTTTTAAATCCACATTTTATCTTCTTTAGCATGCCATTTGCATATCATATAACAATAACGAAAGATAAAGCAACATGTAAAAAGAAATTAATAAAATATACCAAATATTAAGCAGTGTACGCATAGCATATAATTTATGCTACGTAAATAATGTTATTCTAGCATGTATATTATTAGGACATTTAGCAAATATAATATTTTATTATTTTTAAGGCATTCAAGACTTTCCTAATAAAATCTTTTAAAGATTTTTCTAGATTGAATTAAATCTTACTGATAAATTAAATCCTACTACGATGAACCAACGTACCTGATTTGTAGATCTACTATTCAAAACCACCAAGTGAGGTCTGAAAATATTAATAATAGTTAGCTCTCAAGTCAGACTAGTATCCCTAAAGCAATAAAGATTTTATTTAAAATATATACTAACCCAACTTCATACACAAGCCTAATACTTTAAATTCTTTATCACCATTCTTCAACTCTAATCTATTAGATTAGTCTAAGTCAACATCAGATCCAAATCAATTATTCCATGTTTCAACTTAACATCAAAATATGGTCATTAGTTATATGGAATTAATAATAACTCTCTTAGTGTATATCCTTATTCAATTCTCTACCTGGCCACATTACGACAAAGATCCCTTCCTCGTCAATGCCCCGGGTTGACTGTTAATTAAGTCTATCCTGACATTTAACTTGTCACGTCCTAATTCCACCTTTGGGCACGTGGCAACCGTCGTATAAGATGTACTTCAACACCACAACTTATACAAGACTAAAAAGTATCACAAAGCACTACAATTTTATTAATTAAACATAGCGGAATTAAATACATTTGACAATTTAACTATCACTACCATTTTACATTTCTATCTAGGTCGCCAAATTGATATTGTTCGCCAAGCTAGGTTCTCCCTCACTCCCGGCTAAAGATCCATCTGTAACCTACACAATAGGGAAAAATGTGCACATCTGAGTGGCGAGACTCAGTGAGGCTACACAGAGAGCACCTTAATGATGGGTAAAAATATTGCACAACCCACAAGAAATATATTTACTAAAATCACAGACTTAAATCATGTCAAAAATATATAACATAGGAAATAAATGTAGAATAACATAATCATAATTATAACAAGATAGATCACAAGATATCAGAAATCTGTTCATAACATGGTATACAATATTAAACATGTCATATCTCTTTAATGTGTGTATCATTATCATTTGCTTCCAGACCTAAGGCAGTCAGCCTATGTTTAAGGTAAATTCCTCGTCAGAGATTACCTCAAACCCGTCAGTGTCAACTCTAGGTCACTGTCCTATGTGCCTGTATACTGACGTTAGCAGAAGGAGCTGGTGATCACGGTACCCCTTCTAATACAAACACAGGTGTCATACAGCGCTGTAATTCTGCACCATGGCAGGATCACCATACAAAAATAACAAACACATCCGTCTCCAGCTTGGCAAGCTGAGATACACTGTATATGATACCAATGAATCAGGACTGCTCAGGGATCCCACCACTGTTGAGCATGCCAGAGTCATCAGGTTCCCTAGCCTCGGTAGCGCATGGGATGGTACTGTTCCTAGTACACCCTCTACCTTGTGTAACACAATTAAGTTGAGCTCTGCACCGAAGTGAGATCTCGGCTACAATAAGGTATTAATGACTAAGGTCAACCGAACTTGCATCTCTACCTTACTAGCACATGGCTCCTCACTACATGTTGGCACATACCAATCTAAGAACCACACATCTTCTCCTAGGTTACATAACCTTAAGATGTCCAGGGTTCTTATCCATATAACAATTTAGATCACTCCAGGTGTTATCACCTCATGAATCTAAAATGTCTCAAACTTTTATCTCATGTCAAACATTTTCCATGTTCTTGTTAAGTGTCTCTACATCTCTAACAACATGAACATATTAAATAATCAAACTAACATGAGCATAAACATCAATACCATGCATATAATAGCATCATATATATATACCAGCATGGTATAACCATCAACTCACATCAGGAGCAAGTATATTATTACATCATACATGAACTAGTATGATATAACTTTCAATCTCATATCCAGAGCATGCATATAATAACATCATACATGAACTAGCATGATATAACTTTCAATCTCATATCGAGAGCATATATACAATAACATCATACCTCTGCTAGTATGATTCAAGTTTCAACTCTCATCAATAATATGCATACATTAGCATCTTACAGAAACTAATATAGCATACTTTCAAGTTCACAGTAACCCATATGCTAATAAGTATGTAACGAAGTAGTTATATCACTTATCAGGAGGTACAATAATAATTAAAACAACCATTATGACTCAGTATCTGTAGTAGGCCAAATTAAATTTGAAACCATAAACCCTCACCTGAGTCTCAAGTAGATCTTTAAACAAGAATCACAGCTTGGCCGTGATCCTTAAAAGCAAGCAAACAAGCAAGCAGATTCCTTCTTACTTCAATATAAATCATAGCTTGGTTGTAATTTATCAAGCAATAGCACAGCAACCAATAATTTTCTAAAATAAATTCAATGCAAACAAATAAGCATGCATAAATAACAAATCTCAAACAATCCTCTTAACTAGCCCCACTACCACAACCTCACATGAATTTTCTTTTTTGTTACTTTTCTTTTAATCAATTAACCATTTAACAATTCAATCAATACCACCACCATAGTTATTCAATCAAATATGTTTACATTTAATTTATACAATAAGAATACCTTTTAAATTTCTATTTGCACAATTAAATCATTCTAACAGTTTGATCTATTATACTACCTTATTTATCTAAAATAATTTTAATACTTCTGTAAAATCTTAATTACTATATATAAATTAATTAACAATTCTCTAATTTCATTAATTAAAAAATCTAATTAACTTAATTACTCAATTTAATCACAGTCTAAAGTTCATAAATTCTGTAAAAAATCTAACTACATCAATTAAATTTATAAATCCTAAATTATCAAACTTCATTAATTAGAAAATCTAAATAACTAATTTTCTAAATTTTATCACATTATAAATTTATAAAATTCTAAATTATTCAATTTCATAAATTGAAATAATCTAATAATCTAATTACCTCAATTTACAATCTAATCTCAATTTATAATTTCATAAAATTTATCAAAATATTTCTTTATGCATATAATATACTATTAATTTATTTAAATCCTAAATAAATTAAAATTAACTTAAATAAATTAAGAACTTGCATTTCAATAATTTTAAAAAATTCTAATTAAATCACATAAATTATGTTTAAGCATGATAAAGCACCATAAATTATTTTAAATTTTTCAGACATCATTAATGCCCTTAAAACCCAGAACTCAACCTAAAATAATCAAAAGCAAGTCTAAAACATATTAAAAATTTTAAATAAATTTCTTAAGGCTCAAAACTCACCAGCCACGTTGAACCAAATTAAACCGGTCAACAAGCCGCAAAGCCAGTCAACCCGCAGCCAAAACACTGTTACACCAACCGTTTACCGAACCGGATCAACCAACGCGCTACGCATGTTGTCGAGCTATGTTAAGCTTGGCAAGACCATAGCCCACAACCCATTATATGGGTAGATTTCATATTGCAGGTGTGAAGGAGGGCACCATCTAATAAATAGAACCAGGATGCAATTTCTTCCAAAAAATTCCCACATGTGGAACTAAATATTTCTTAAATAGAAAATGGTACAACTCTTTTCCAAGAATTCCCTGATGTGGGACTAAATATTTCTGAAATAAAAAAAAATTCACGAGACCAATGACTCGTGCAAGTATTGAACTCGTGACCTTTATGTCATTTGCATAACACTCTAACCAACTCCGCTAATAAACCAAGTAATAATTTCTTCTCTTTTTTTGTTTTAAAGAAAAACAGGATTTACAATTCCTCTCCCCCTTAAGATTTTTGGTCCTCCAAAAATGATAACTTACCCACCATAAGTTTCCTAGACTTACTATGTTTCCTAAGATACAAGAACCTAAATAAATCATTCAACCAAGTCAAACAATTCATCAAGCAAGAATTCAACCAAAATAAGATATTAAGTAAACAATTCCAGGTTATTGGCCCTAATTTAGCCTTGATCTCCATACGGTCTTGCCCCGTAACATTCGCTTATGTCGATCAACTATAGCCACTGTCCAAATTTCACACTTCAGATCATCTCTCAAGGTAATCAGAAGTACAGTTAGAATACGTGGTAGGTTTGGCAAATATTTCTTAAGCATTGACACTTGGAACACGTTATGGATTCTGTCTAAGTTTACCGGTAAATGCAATTAAGCCACCGGCCCAACTTCTTTCAAAAATCTCAAACGATCCAATACACCTTAGAGGCAACCCTCTCTTTCAGGTGAAACCGAAGAAATCCTGCCAAGGGGACATCTCTAGGGACACTCTATCCCCCAACCGCAATCTCTAACAGCCTCCATCGATTGTCTGCATATACTCCTTTGTCTGTCCTAAGCTGCCTTCAATCTCACTTAGACCACTTTAGAAATAAAGTAAGAGCAGGCCAACCTAGGGAAGAAACAGTCACTGTCTTTGCTAGACAATCTAATCCCACCAACTAATCACTATGTCTTGATACCCGGTTCACTAACTAATACCTAAGATCATATCAAAGTCTTTTACCTATAGGTATCAATTCAGCTCTTTAGCTCGCATCCTAGCATCTCTAAGGGTCGATCAGCCCCCTTAAAGATACTATGTTCACATAAGAGCTTTGTGCTCCGACATTGATTAGAACACAAGTGGGTGGACCTATTTAAGTTCATAGACCTTAGGTTTAGCACTCTATGGAATGAAGAGTACTAATTGGTCATCTAAAGGCCTCTAAATAACTTCAACGGTTCCATTCAAAACAAGTCACCAAGAGGAACAACAAAGACAATTAAGAAGTTCAAGATGGAGCAATCTAAATTAAGCATCCCAAATAATTTAGTTGACTTAGAAAGATAATGAGACAATCATAAAAAGTTAATTATTAGGGAGTATATCTTCCCAAGAGGTCATGTAATTAATCTTTTCAAACATAGAACATTTGGAAGGTAACAGGCCCTTTCCTAAAGATAGCCAATTTAAGACTTTACTCTTCCAAGGAAGATATGGCCATATGAGCCATGCAAAAGAATGAATCACTAAGGAACTCATCAAGCAATATAATCAAAATTCAAGAAGTAAATCGGGGATCCCGGTCTAACACACTCGGTACCGGCACATCATGTAGTCTTACTATCTCATGAAGGTTTTACTTCTAGTCCTTTCCTATCCTAAGGTTTAGCTTTACATCAAGGGGTCAAAGAATCAAAGGACCAAGGAAACAAGGAGGATATTTCGAATTCTTAAACAACAATTTAGCAAATCACGCCATCATATGAAAAATGGTAAGTCAAACCTTTAATATACCTGATCACTAGTTTTTGAACCTACTTCAAAGGGTAGTAGAGAAATATAAACTTGGATTTTCAGTAGCTCCTCTATATTATGTTCCCACAGGAATTTTGATAACTAAGTTGCTAACTCTGAGAGGTTAGAGTAAGGACAATGGATATAAGTAATAATTCAATCCTTATAGCTGGTCTTTGAGTTTTAAAATTCAATTTTCTCATTTAGCCAAGTAGGAAGGATATCAGGCCAAGTAGAAATGATCCTATCAGGATGCACTGGACAGAGACTGCTATTACATAATGGATTCAACAGCAAGCAAGGACAAATGATTCCCTGAATATTTGAGAACTAATCGAACCTTTCTTTAGTGATCGCAAAATGTGGTGTATCATGATGTACTTAAGATGTTTGATGTATAGGTTTGTAGGATAGATCTGAACAAGATGGTATAGTAGATACTCATATCAGAAAAGGATTTTGTAATTGTAACGAGAAGTTATAGTATCAAGAAACATGCCACCACCTTATTCATGGGAATTCATTCTTTTACTGGAATGTACTTCTGCCTATTTTCACTTCTATAGAGTAACGGAAGGAAATCTAATTTGTTAGGGGAGATTATTCAACAGTGAATGCATAAGTTTAGAACAAAGGAATAAGGAAAGCGGAGATTGACAAGGTTTAGAATATAGGTAAGATAAAATTTCAACTTTGTTCTTCACATAAGCCCATAGTACTTATTATGATAAAGAATCAAACTTAGATTCACAATTGGGAGATTATAGATCAAAGGTAATGGAAGAGAATGGATATACATTCTGTGGTTAACAAAGACATGACAAGGTTCAAGTGGATAGATGTATGATTTTCAACTCAAGAGTATAAATTTTCAGTACACTAAATTTCAAGATTTAATAAACTTTGGAAGGTCATAACTTTCTCTACAAAGATCAGATTAACCTAAACTTTTGAGAGTAGGTTTTTTTTTAGAATCTCTCTTGAAAGAGTCAAGAGTATCACTAATAAGGTTTTGAAAGATGACAAAGATTAGGGAGGGAATTATACTAAAGAAGAATATAGGGAAATTAAGTCCTTTTAGTGCTAGGAATGGTACCACTTTTGAATGCACCCAAAAATACTCAACGAAAGGATGGTTAGTATTTTGAGAATGGTCAACACTTGTACAATGGTCACCGCTAAAGATCTATAGAAAAGGGTTGAAGTATATCAGTGATTAACAATGATGGAATAGATAGAGTTGAATATAGTTAATGGGTATCAGGACTTTGGTTTCTCCTAGTTTAAGGAAGAAGAACTACATTGCATAGTATAGTTCCTGTGATATGAAAGTTTGTGATGTTTATTCATATAAGACTGTTAAATAGGGCTAAAGGAATAAGATTGAAGTAAGATAGTGGATACACCCCAATGGTACCCACAAGTTCATATGATACCAAAGGTCTTCAACCAATTCCAACGATTACATTGGAACCAGTACCCAAAAGGAATAGCAGAGACAGTAGGGAGGTCCAAAACTGAGCCAATTTATTTAAGCATCCAATAAAATAATGTTGTCGGCTTAGAGAGAAAAAGAGACAATCACAAAAGATTGATTATTCTGAAGTACATCATCTTAAGAAATCCGCAATTGCCTCTCTAATAATGGTCCTAAAATATTTAGAATGAAATAGACCTTTTCTCCTAGGTACCAAGGTGGAGATCTTACTCTTCAAAGAAAATATGGTTATTTGCCAAAAGAATTATAGGAGAATGGAACCATTAACTCAATATAGTATAACGAACTACCCTAACATGAAGAGAGCAGTTCGATTGCTAAAGTTAGAGTTTCAAAATTGAGAGGAGAAAATTTTCTACCATTAGTAAAGAATAGCTCCAACGGCCTCTGAAAGATAAGTATAGACGGAACTCACAGTATTAAGAATACATAGTAATCAAGGAATACGAACAATCAACTTGAATAAGTTCCAACGATCGGTGGAATATACCTAATCAAAGGTTAAGAACTTGGGAGGGAAATTTTTTTTTTTCTCTACTAATCTTCCTTGTAATTTATTCCAAGAATAAGTACGAAAATACAAGCATTGGAAAATAAAGGAGAAAATGATAGGAAAAGAGCAGTAACAATCGAAGTTGAAAAATCAATCTCTTTTGGATCCAATGATGCTTTCACAAATTGTTGGAACCTGGAGGAGAAATTTTTGGAGCTATAACTTGGAACTTGTAAGCAAGAATAATATCAACGGTACATAAGTGATTTCTAACCGCTTGAAAGGTTAGAGTAGTAAAATAACTATTGAAATAATGGTGGAGTACCATTCGAAAGTGAAGAATAAAATTTCATAGCCAAACGAAGACTAAGACTGGAACTAACACCCAGTTGGTTGCTTTAGTTGGTAGTTTATTGAGGATTGAAGAAGATATAAGCCCAACTTGTAGTAAGGTGATGTAGATAGGGCACAAAACATAGTTAATTATTGTAATCATTGCGAGTTTCAAAAGAAAAGAAGCTTTTAGTTTCTATACTGGTTTGTAAGGTAGATTGGTATAAGAAGGTATAGGGGTGATACTCCTACTAGAAGAAATTTTGGTAATGTAATAAGAAATTTTAGTATCAATAATCATATCGCTACTGGGTATGAGAATTTACTCTTTATTTAAGTGTACCTTTTCCAATTTACACTTCTATAGAGTAATGAGAGGAACCCTATACCCTTTTAAATGAGATTATTCCTCAGAGAGTGTACCAATTTAAGAGAATGAATAAAGAAGAATTGAAATATCCAAGGCTGTATAAGATATTAATATTTAAATTTCTAATAAATCTTATGCTATATTAATATCAATGGGTAGATGACTTCTCTATTTAGCATAAGGAAGGAAAATAGTTGTTGTAACCCAAGATAATTAAATGCTCAGTTTGGGCAGAAGTCACATAATGATATCTTAGGTACTCATTCAAGAATAAATTTATAAATTTTTGCTAGAGTAGTTGATTAGTCCACATCATGTGGCCAGATAGGGTCATATGATCAATAGATGAGTAAGGTCAACTAGAATTGAGGCAGTCTCGGTTGCTAATTCAGACAAGGAAAATATAGTAACAATAATTTCACTTAATCTCAGTGGGTATTCAACATCAACATCAACCAGTAGTAGGCATAAAATCCCAATAATAAGTTCTCTATAGTCTCATATGGAATATTCTTAATGTCCATGTCTTCCTAGGTCAAGTTTTCAGCAATCACAATATAATCTAAGCACAATCAATATAACTCAAAAACACCCAACAACCAACAACCAACTTACATACTAACATCAACCAAAAACAAGCATAGAACCTCATCAAACAAGGACATAAACACAACGCAACCAAGTAAAGGGTAACATAGGCATAAATGGATACCCCATGTATTCCTAGAATCTCTCTTTACCCTGTCAAAGTTGTCTCACATGTGTACTTAGGCCTATGATGTATCCTAAGTCCTATCCTTACTTGCAATGTCATTTTTTTAAACTTATGCTCTGATACCACTTTAATTGTCACGCCCCAATTCCACCTTTGGGCACGTGGCAACTGCCGTATAAGATGTACTTCAACACCACAACTTATACAAGGCTAAAAAGTATCACAAAGCACTATAATTTTATTAATTAAACATAGCGGAAGTAAAAACATTTGACAATTTAACTATCACTATCATTTTACATTTCTATCTAGGTCGCTAAATTGATATTGTTCACCAAGCTAGGTTCTCCCTCACTCCCGGCTAAAGATCCATCTGTAACCTGCGCAACAGGGAAAAATGTGCACATCTGAGTCGCGAGACTCAGTGAGGCTACAGAGAGAGCACCCTAATGATGGGCAAAAATATTGTACAACCCACAAGAAATATATTTACTAAAATCACATACTTAAATCATGTCAAAAATATATAACAAAGGAAATAAATGTAGAATAATATAATCATAATTATAACAAGATAGATCACAAGATATCAGAAATCTGTTCATAACATGGTACACAATATTAAACATGTCATATCTCTTTAATGTGTATATCATTATCATTTGCTTCCACACCTAAGGCAGCAAGCCTATGTTCAAGGTAAATCCCTCGTCAGAGATTACCTCAAACCTGTCAGTGTCAACTCTAGGTCACTGTCCTATGTGCTTGTACACTGACGTTAGCAGAAGGAGCTGGTGATCACGGTACCCCTTCTAATACAAACACAGGTACGATACAGCGTTGTAATTTTGCACCATGGCAGGATCACCATACAAAAACAACAAACACATCCGTCTCCAGCCTGACAAGCTGAGACACACTGTATATGATACCAATGAATCAGGACTACTCAAGGATCCCACCACTGTTAAGCATGTCAGAGTCATTAGGTTCCCTAGCCTCGGTAGCGCATGCGACGGTACTGTTCCTAGTACACCCTCTACCTTGTGTAACACAATTAAGTTGAGCTCTGCACCGAAGTGAGATCTCAGCTACAATAAGGTATTAGTGACTGAGGTCAACCGAACTTGCATCTCTACCTTACTAGCACATGGCTCCTCACCACATGTTGACACATACCAGTCTAAGAACCACACATCTTCTCCTAGGTTACATAACCTTAAGATGTCCAGGGTTCTTATCCATATAATAATTTAGATCACTCCAGGTATTATCACCTCATGAATCTAAAATGTCTCAAACTTTTATCTCATGTCAAACATATTCCATGTTCTTGCTAACCGTCTCTACATTTCTAGCAACATGAATATAATAAATAATCAAACTAACATAAGCATAAATATAAATAGCATGCATATAACAGCATCATATATATATACCAGCATGGTATAACCAACAAATCACATCAGGAGCAAGTATATTTGTGAGACCCGTGATTTTTAAATAAGGGCAATAGAGTAATTTTAGTATTTGGAGGATTTAATTGTAAAAGAAATTCTTTAAAGGACTTATTTGTAAAATCATATGAATTTTTGAAGTATGAGATTTTGATATGAAAGTTATACCATCAGGTAGTATTTTTGATAAGGAATCTAACGCCGCAGACGGATCGTAATTTGGACGTCGTTTGATTGGTAAATTGAACAGTCAAGATTTAATTAGATTTAAATTTTTAATTAACTAATTTAAAAAAATAAAAAAAAATCTCAATTTCTTCCCACCGAGCGCGCGCGAGCTCCTTCTTTCTCTCTCTCACTCTCTCTCCTCCTCCACAGTAGACGGGCGATGGCGATGCAAACTTCCAGACGATACTACGGTGAAACCACAATGAATTAGGCTCCCAAATTTTAGCCACAGGTAGATCTCGACCTCCTCTTCATTTTGATACCAAGATGCCCAAATTTGGTGTAGAGATGAGGGAGAAATCATGTGAGAGGCGTCGACGGCGAGGGTTTCGATCGCCGGAGCTTACTCCAACGATTTCCGGCGATTCCGACCGTGAAACCTTGCAAACTTGGTACCTATGGATTCTCCTTGATGAGAGCTATCCATTGGTACTGGAGTTGAGGGCTATTAGTCGCCGGTTGGCCGCCGGCGAGCTAAAAACCCTAACTTAGGGATTTCGCCTAAATTTTTAATCGGTGAAATTGATCGCGTATGAGCTATAAAAATTGGGGCAAATATGATTTTTGGAATCCTCATAAAGAGAGCTTTTGATTGGTACCAATATTGGTGCTGATCGAAGAACTTTGCCGGCGAGGGTTCCGGCGATCGCTGGAGAAATTTTTCGGCAAATTTGGGAAAAAAATTAGGGTGATTCTAGAGATCATTCTAAGAGTAGTGGTGAAGAGGGATTCGATAAATTATTTCTAGATTGAGAATTAAAATTCGTTAAATAATTGACAGGAAAATATAAAATGCGTAAATGATGGCACGTGGATCGAGACAGTGTCAGAGAATAAAAATTCAGCGAATGGACCTTAGGTCGGTTCCGAGGAGTAAACCGCCAAGTCAGGTGCGTTGGTTCATCGATGTAGGATTTATTCAAGCTAGGGAATTCCCGCTTGGGTCTTCTTAGGAACAATTCTTGGATGTCTTCAATATAATAAAATATAATGTTTGATAAGATTTTATATGTCTGCATGTTAGTTTAATTTTTTTCTGTCTAACATGTATGATATACCATGATTACCATGCTGAGTTTAAATATGTCGTGATATCTTATCCTGTATGTTATATATTATTTTATTATTTTTCTATGCTATAATAGCACAACCACAATGCAGACATAGATAATAAATAACGATATGTTAGAACCCCTCGGCGACGTCACCGCAACTTAGACAGAAAGGGGCATTTTTAATATTCCACTGTTGACCGCCGCGTACCAACGGTGGTCAAACGGTGACGTCCCGCAACGCACTACTCCCGAGGTTATGCATAGCTTAGATACTGGGAGCACCACTTCTGAGGTTATGCATAACTTAGATACTGGGAGCTGGTAGGGAAAGAGACTGTATAAACTCCATGGTAATATTAGACCGGAAATATGGAGCAAGTCTTTACCAAGAAATTTATACCCGCACGAGTGTTGTTTAGGCGACCTCGTGATAGTCCTGAGATGGCTAGCGAGGATGAGCCCTACTATGGACTTGGGACCGATGGAGTCGAGGTTGCCACAGCCCGTTGTGTGGATGTGCGTCAATCTTGGTCGACATCGACAGCTATTGGACTGGGAAGGTGATTCTCTATGCGACGCCTTGGACAGTTGATCCGTAGACCACGCGGCTATCATCCATGATGTTCTACAGACTGTCGGATGAGTAGTCCGGATCCTAGGGTTATTTTTATCGGTTAGTCGTGGCCGATTTATCTTGTTGATGGTGACCCTGCCTTCGGGCAATGTGTACTACACGAGTCGTTGTTGCCCCTACGGAGTCTGGGGAGGATGTAAGGGCACGGCAATTTTGCTAGGGAGGCATTGAGGGCGACTAGCGAGACAGTGGAGAGTGATTAAGGGTCACCCGTCCTCTCCGCCAACATCAGTGCAGCGGGCATAGGTAGAAACAGAGACAGAAAGGCACTGATGGGCTTATTGATGCCCTTAGCTCGGGTATTCATTAAGCATAGGCTGGCAGCCCGAGTCTTGAAACTTCAAAGTCTTATTATGACATAGGTTACATGCTGATGACATTGACACTAGGTACAACTTAGGTGACATCTAGTGAAATATAAATCTATATTTATTTATGTTGTTTTTATGCTTTTTATGAACTGATTTACACAAATCAAATGAAAATTGATGATTAACAACCCAAGGCATCCTAGAATACTCTTCCTAACCTTTGATTTGGTTTCGAGCTGTAATTTCGCACTAGGCCGCAAAGCTAAGCACACCACGTTCAATGTGTGTGCAGGTTGTTAGATGACCGACCGAAATATTTGATGAAGAGGAGGGATATTAACGGAGTTAGTTTTATTTATTGATAACGTTATTGTAGAATTGTAGTAGGTATATCGGGACTGTGATAGTAGAGTTAAATAGATAATTTGTTGTATTTTTCGTTGTGTTGATTATGTGTACGGACAATATTTATTACCAAATGCCTTGTATGGGTCCTTTGGGCTTATACGGCGGTTGCCACGTATCCGACAGGTGGGTTGGGGAGTGACAATTAAAGTGGTATCAGAGCCTAGGTTTGGAGAACCTAGGAAATTAAGTTAAGTTTGAGGTTTTAAGGATTAAGATGACAGTCCCGATATAATTTAGGATAAAGCGCGAGTCAGAAATATAATAATATATTTCCTTGGTAATGGGTTTTTACTTTGACGACGGTCACGGTTGCTATGATTAATTTTTTTTACATAGGCCGGTAATCGCCTTGATATGGTAAATCTATTAATCTTCGGATAGTGTATATGGCTACAATTTCCATTTGCATCGGAGAAGAGTTAGAAACTTAGATCAATATGCTTAGATCTATGATCAAGTTTTATTTCTTAATGATCAAGTAAATTTATCCATGATCATACTCAAGGTTACCTTGTTGGGTGCATTATAATCACCTCTTATACCAACATAGTTAGTTATCATCACTTTGATCTTAAGAGTATTGATATCAAATTATCCCATGTTATATCTTAATCATACTATCTCCTTTTTCAGCGACCAACTTCTTTCTCATCCTCGTGTCATTTTTTGTAGGACATTTGAGGTTCTTTTACCTTATCGTTTTTTAATCTTGTTTAATCATCACTTCCAATTAAGGAAAGCATTAAATTGCTCTGGGAAAAATTATTATTGTGTATTTTTTTATCTACTATTTAATCTTTATTGGTGAATCGTAGTTTTACTAATCTATATTCATCCTTGTGTCCATTCTCACAATATACTCTTAAGTAAGCATCATCCTCGTGTCATTTGGTAATCTATACTCGAATGATGATTGTGCTCTTAACTAGGTGATCAGATACTTACCTATGGAAGAATCAAGATAATGATTACATAGACAAGAGGGTGTTTAGTCTAGTGGTATGATTCTCGTTTTTGGGGTGGGAGGTTGTGAGTTAAATTCTTTCAACACTCTTTCCTCTTTTATATTGATGTCATTAACATCTCCATCCTACCTTTGAGTAACACAAATAAGTTGAGCTCTATACCGAAGTGAGATTTCGATTACACGAAAGCATCTGTGGCTAAGTCAACCAAACTTGCACCTCTACCTTAGCTAGCACATGGCTCCTCACCACATGTTGGCATATAGCAGCCTAAGAACCTGATGTTGTCACGCCCCGACCCATCTGCCGAGTACGTGGCAACCGCCGTATGAGCCCAAAGGACCCATACAAGGCATTTAATGATATATAAAGTTCACATACATTATTATTGCAGCAGATAATACAGTTAAATCAATTAACTCAAGTCTACTAACACAGTCCCGATATACCTACTACAATACTATGATCACAAAAATGGTATATAACTATTTTTGTCGATAATCTCATTTTCGTTAGTTATCTTGATCGGTCGTTTAATAGACCTGCACACATATTGAACGTAGTGTGCTCAGCCTTGCGACTTTGTGCTTATGGCTCTAATCATTGTAGAATAACTCAAGTAAAGAAAAGGGGAGATTCTAACATATCTATAAATTATTTAATAATATCAAAAAAAAGCATGTAGAATCAGCAAATAAAATATGAAGCATCAAGAGAAAACATGTAATATAAGTGTGTAGCTCAACTATAAATATGAAGTGTGTTTATGTCTCTAGATTATTGTCACCAAACATGTCATCTCATTCAAATATCATGATTTGGGCAGCTAGCCTATGCTTAGGGGATCACCTGATCAGGGAGTTCCCATAAGCCCATCAGTGTCCACTCTGTCTATATCTCTACCTATGCCCGTCACACTGATGTTGGTAGAGAGGTCGGGTGACCGTGAATCCCTCTCTAATACTCCACTAGGTGAATCTCTCCATCTCCGCGTCCTAGCGACCTGTCACTCTATGCGTCTTCCCCAAACAATCCATGGAGCAGCTCGTGTAGACTACACACTGTCCCCAGATAGGGTCACCGCACCTAATTATACACATCGGCCATGGCTAGCCGATAATAAACCCCAGGATCTGGACGACTCATCAGAACGTCTGGAATAACAGCCGTATGGTCCATGGATCCACTCTCCAAGACTATGCGGAAGGAGTCACCGTACCAATTTACAAGCAGCGATGCCTACCAGGAGTTATGCATCCTAGCCATCGCCAGAATGCTACAACCTCGGCGACATGTTTGCTAGGTCATTGGTTTGGTTTCATCCCCGCTAGCCATATTAGGACTATCACGGTGGCGACTTAGCAACACCGTACGGGTATAGTGAATACATCACAACGTTCTCTGGCAATAAGTCAATCCATATCTTATCCCCACCCTTTATGTCCAAGATGATTTCAAGCTCTTTGGGTGGTATAGGTTTATGAGCATTAAAGCTCGTATCCATAACTTAGGAGATCATATATGATGCATCCTTAGTGTTTTCATACATAAGTATGTCAATATCATATGTCTATAAGTGTTGCTTGTTGATGTCTATGTATATGTCAAATTATATACATGATAGTTTTTGGAGGTAACCGTAACGTTTTATTATTTTTCGTTACATCAGCAGAGCAGATAGTGAGCCAGAGAATAACCTTAGCACATATTTAAATAACAGCATATATAAGACTACAAGCATATCATATTATTAATATAAACAGGCTATTCTAACATACAAAGCATAAATCATGAATAATTAAATATTAATTTCTAAGCAGTAAAATATTTATCTCTTAAAGTTTTACTAACTTGAGAATAGTCTACTGTAGTTAACCGGTGCACCTGAGTAATGTAATTCATTCTTCGGAACCAACCATATAAGAGCTTCAGGTCGTTTAATTATTTCGAGGTGGCCTACCTAATACAAATATCATTACCTTTAGAAATTATTTCTAATATTAGGTATCACCCCATTTATTTACAATAAGCTAAATTGATCATCTTTCCTTATTTTATTTAAACTCACCTCAACCCAATTTAGTTAAATGTCATTCAACTCAATTTAGTTTATTCAACATAATCTACCCTAAACTACATAACCCCTATTACTTTACAACCCTAAGCAACCACCCAAGTTCTAATTCCCTTGTGAGCTAATTAAAATTTTAAGTCGTCTATAGTTTCAACTAATGACTTCCTAATTTTGTTTAGCAATCATATCTAATAACTAACAAGGTGGAACATTGCAATTATGTCTTCATGTTGACATGCGTTAAATTACTTATTATGTCATAATTATTAGATTACATACATGCTCACAAGTAAAGGAAGAAAAAGAAAAGAAAACAAAATAAATAAATGAATAAAAGGTCCTAGTAGGGTAGAAGGAGGGAGGTGGGGGAGATATCCATCAGCACCTAAATGGAGAAATCTCTGCAGCCCCACTATCAGAGCTATTCGAGAGGTCGGCGGCGGCGGTCTCACGGTGGGAGCGAGGGAGGTGGAAGGGTGTCCGCGCCCGTTAGTGATTCAACCACGGTGGAGCAAAGGAGGTGGAAGGGGAGATGGCGATGAGATCTGGGAGCGCACGTGAAGAGATTAAGGCATCTGAATTAGCAAGGGTGCGCACGTGACCAGCACGTGTCAATCACAAATGACATTTCTATTCACAATCTCATCCCTTACCATTTTACCCCTGCCATGTTGATCAATTTACAATATTACCATTTTTCATTATTTAACCCTTCTTTTACCAATATTTATAGATTGGTCCCCTCTATTTTATTATTATTATTATTAATAAAAAATTCCTATTAAAATATTAGGGTTTGTCATCTCCTAGGTTATTACAACACTAAGATGTCCAAAGTCCTTAGTAATATGTTCTTTAAGATCACTCTAGGTGTTAACATAACATGAACCTAAAGTATCTCTAGTTTTGTCCCATGTCATCATGTTCTGTGTTCTTGCTAAGTGTTCCTACATCTCTAGCAACACATAAACATATCAAATAACACATAACATGAGTATAATCACCAATAACATGCATATGATAAAAATATGTATACTAGTATTAAATAACTTTCTAACTCACATCAAATAAACATGCTAATTAAAGATATAACAAAGCAGATATTTAACTTATCAGCATGTACAATAAATAATAACCCTTAGGACTCAGTACTATAGTAGGCTATAAATTTGAAACCATAAACCCTCACGTGAGTCTCAAAGCAATCTTAAGCAATAATCTTTATTATTTTATTTAAAATTTATATTGAATAAAGAAAATGAAAAATGAAAAAAATTTATGCTTGGTTCGGTCCAGTTCAACATTGCTAGGGGTTGTTGGTGAGTTTTGGGTTTTGAATTTTTTTTTTTAGAATTTTTAATAAATTTTAGGTGTTGTTTTTGAATTATTTTTGGTTGGATTTAAAGTTTTGAGTACATTAAAGTTGTTATAAAAATCTAAAATAATTTGTGATGCTATGTTATGCTTGAATATAATTTTTGTGATTTAATTAAAAAAAATTTAGAATTATTTAGTGTGATTCTTAAATTAATTAAGATGATTAAGTTAATTTAGGGTTTAAATGGATTATTTGTATGTTATATACATGAAGAAATATTTTGGTAGATGTTATAGTATTTAAATTACATTAAATGGAATTAAAATGATTTAATTGGGATTTTTACAGAATTAATAAATTTATTATTATTATAAATTTAGGTAATTAGGTTATTTAGATTTTTTGTGTAATGAATTTGGAATAATTTGTGATTTTTTAAATTTATTTGGTGTAATTAGATTTTTTGAAAAATTATTAAACCTAATTGTAGATTAATTATGAAGGTATACGTTGATTTGAAATTATTAGAATAATTAATTTGTTAAATTGGATATTTACTTTGTAGGCTTTTTTGATGTTTAATTGTATTGGGTTGTGATTATTTAATTTGTTAAATTATTGGTTCATTAAAAAGGAATTATATAAAAATAGTGTGAGGATGCAAGTAGGAAGGGTATATAGGAAATTTTGTTGGGTTGTAAGATTTATGTTTTGGTTGAATGTATTTATTTTATTTTAGGGAATTGATTTGTTGTGCTGTTGCTTGACAAATCACGGCCAAGCTGTGATTTGTGTTGATACTAAGGAATTGCTTGCTTGCTTGGTTTTAAGAGTGTCACGCCCCGACCCACTTGTCGGACACGTGGCGACCGCCGTATGAGCCCAAAGGACCCATACAAGGCATTTGGTAATAAATATTATTCATACACACAATCGACACAGCGGAAATCACTTATACAACTCTACTAACACAGTCCCGATATACCTACTACAGTTCTATAATAACGACATCAATAATTAAAACTAACTCTATTGATATCACTCATCTTCATCAAATATTCTGGTCGATCATCTAACAACCTGCACACACATTGAACGCGGTGTGCTCAGCCTTGCGGCTTAGTGAGAAATTACGGCTCTATACCGAATAAGGAAATCAAAGGCAATGAGGAGTACTCTAGGATGCCTTTGGTTGTTAATCATCATTTTTCATTTGATTTGTGTAAATCAGTTCATAGAAAGCAGTAAAACAACATAAATAAATATAGACGTATATTTCACTAGATGTCACCTAAGATGTATCTAGTGTCGATGTCATCAACATATGTCACCTACGTCATAATAAGACTTTGAAATTTTAAGACTCGGGCTACCAGCCTATGCTGAATGAATACCAGAGCTAAGGGCATCAGTAAGCCCATCAGTACTTTTCTGTCTCTACCTATGCCCGCTGCACTGATATTGGCAGAGAGGACGGGTGACCCTTGATCACTCTCCACTGTCTCGCTAGTCGCCCTCAATGCCTCCCCTAGCGAAACTGCCATACCCTTATATCCTCCCCGGACTCCGTAGGGGCAACGGCGACTCGTGTAGTACTACACACTGCCCGAAGACAAGGTCACCATCAACAAGATAAATCGGCCAAGGCTAACCGATAAAAATAACCACCCTAGGATCCGGACTACTCATCCGACTGTCTGCAGAACGTCATGGATAATAGCTGCGTGGTCTACGGATCCACTGTCCAAAGCATCGCATAGGGAATCACCTTCCCAGTCCAATAGCAGTCGATGTTGACCGAGATTGGCGCACATCCGCACGATGGGCCGTGGCAACCTCGACTCCATCGGTGCCAAGTCCATGGTAGGGCTCATCCTCGCTAGCCATCTCAGGACTATCACGAGGTCGCCTAAACAACACTCGTGCGGGTATAAATTTCTGGGTAAGGACTTGCTCCATATTTCTGGTCTAATATGATCATGGAGTTTGTACAGTCTCTTTCCCTACCAGCTCCCAGTATCTAAGCTATGTATAGCCTCGGGAGTAGTGCTCCCAGTATCTAAGCTATGCATAACCTCGGGAGTGGTGCGTTGAGGAATATCACAATTTTGACCATCGACGGTACGCGGTGGTCAAACGGGGTATGCGAGGATACCCCTTTTTGTCTAATTTCTAGTGATGTCTCCTAGGAGGTTCTAACATGTCATAGTTCATATCTATGTTTGCATGTTAATCGTGTAACACATAGCATAGAAAATAATATAACATGCAGGACAAGATTTTAGGACATGTTAAATACATAACAGGGTAAACATGGAATAGCATACATGTTAGGCAAAGTAAATCATACTAACATGCATTTAAATATAATCCTAGCAAGCATTTCATTTTATCATGTTTAAGGCATTCAAGAATTGTTCCTAAGAAGACCCCAGCGGGAATTTCCTAGCTTGAATAAATCCTACATCGATGAACCAACGCACCTGACTTGGCAGTTTACTCCTCGGAACCAACCTAAGGTCCGTTCGCTGAATTTTTATTCTCTGACACTGTCTCGATCCACGTGCCGTCATTTACGCATTTTATATTTTCCTGTCAATTATTGAATGAATTTTAATTCTCAATCCAGAAATAGTTTCTCAAATCTCTCTTCACCACTACTCTTAGAATGATCTCTAGAATCATCCCAATTTTTTCCCAAGTTCGCCGGAAAATTTCTCCGACGATCGCCGGAAAGTTCGTCGTAACCCTCGCCGGCGAAGTTCTTCGATCAGGACCAATATTGGTACCAATAGAAAGCTCTCTTCATGAGGATTCCAAAAATTATATTTACCCCAATTTTTATAGCTCATACGCGATCACATTTGCTAATCCTAACACAACCTGTAAGTGGGTCAAGATCTGTTGCCTCAGACCTGACATGCACTATGTAAGATCAGGTAGAAACAGGTTAAGTTGGATCTTATTAACAGGTTGTGACAATTTGCTTTAAAGAAATCCACGTTGGGAAGGATCAGGTCAGGTTAAACATTATTATTGAGTTCACATATGCCTGAACTGAACCAGGTTCTACTCAGATTGGGAATCATGAACTCAAACCTGAAGTAACAGATTTTCGCAAACAGGTTATAGCAAGGAAGGATTAGGAGACCCTAACTATGTTAGGTGAAGATTGGCAATCCTAGAAATTTAGGAACTCTTTACAGAAAGACAACTAGAGTGAGACTGCAAAATCACACCTTCTTTTAGAGCATCAACAGTAGACTGAAAATCTTGGCGCTCTTTCTCTAGAACAGAAACTTTACGCCTGTAAAGATGAATGGTTAGTCAAATGTCACATATTGCATATAAATGCCAGTTAAGAAAACCACAATATTAGATACATTCAAAAGTAATACGATGAATCATCTTGAATTGTTTCTGTTTTTCTTTTATTGTTTTCTACCTTCTTAACAACTTACGGTGCTTCAAACTGGAGCCAAATCCCATTCCAAAGTCAAATGTTTTGTTTCCAGTTCTTAAATTTAGTATAATTTTTAAAAAACTATTTTACTTCAGTGCTTTTCAAGAAATGGAGGAAAGAGGCTTTAACAAGACAATTAGGAAAAAGATAACTATCAGTTCAAACTGAGTTTTAGACAGCAATGCAGAGAAAAACTGAGACCATTTCATAACAACCTTCTGTGGCTATTGACTATATCAAAATACAGTTAAGTAGGCGACAAGAGCAATCAAGCAAGTATTGGGCTTATTTTGCAACTAATATAAGGCCAATCCAACCTTTAACTCATGTTCTACACTAATTGACTTGGAAATTTAAACCACGACAAGTTGCTAAACAACAAGTATAAGAACAGATCAAGCAAACTAATCATAGTTTGCTAGCAACAAAATAAAATATTAAGTCAAAATATATTTTTGAAAAAAATAGTTAAATATTCAAAATAATACATAATCATTCTTAGAAGGATTCAATACTTGAAGCATATGCTATGATGCAGAAATAGAAGAAAGAACAACATCAACAACACCAAATCCATCTAAAGATGGTAGAAATGAAATTGAGCAACCACATTTTATTTGAGAAGAAGTTAGATAAATAAAATATGAATTAACTAGTAGTTATAATACAGAGCCATTTCAGCTCAATAAGGAGAAAAAACAGAAGCTAATTTTGGCAAAACAGCTGACGGTCTAGCTCCACAAGCAGCAGCAGCATTTGCTTTCTTTACTACCCATTTGCCACTGTGAAGGTTGTTGTTGGAGGAACAGCAGCAAATGGACTGTGCTTCCCTTTGTTTCTTTTCCCTTTTTTTTTTTTTTTTTGCTTTCACTTCATTGTGTTATTTTAATGATTTGCTGTTGTTTCCTCATCCATCTTATGGATGATTTATTGTTCATTTCAGATTGGTGAAATCAGTGCAATGTTTCGTTTCCAAGAAAAAAACTAGGAGTTATATTACACCGTACTTAATTTTCATCTTATATCGGACATCACAAAATAGTTTCTCATACAAAATAGGACAGTGAGAAATCAGCCATCATTTATGCTAAATGTACTTTTTAGTGGCCACAATCTCATTACAGTTCACAAATACCATACTTGATTCAGACTAATACAAGCGATTCAGCATCAGATAAAATACAATGGTACTATCAGTTATCTTTGTATACTGATTTCACATCTGTTAGGAGATAAAAAATGAGCAAGAAATGGAAAAAGAAAATCAAACAAACCTAAACTTACTTGTATGATTCAATCTCAGAATTCATGATGTCCAATTGCTTCTCGAGCTTCAGTTCATTTGACCTCAGCCTCAGTGCCTGTTAATGATGTTTGATTATACATATCTTGAAAAAATGAGTTTTCTTTTTGAGTTGAGGATACCAAAAATGGAGAGGGCAAGTATATAAAATACAAACTAAAAAAGACTGGCAAAGATGTTCCCATTTGTTCATTTGGACTCATGGCATTGAATACTACAAAAGGCAACCTATAGTACCACTTGTCTAATACTTCATGATCCTTTCAAAATTTATCTTGTACCAAATTGAATTTCTCGCAGCATACCAAACATAAATTAAAATTAAAAAAAAAGTTGTCGAGAATATCAGAAGTGTGCACATAACATACAAATTTCTCTGTTATCATAAAAAATACACGTCATGGAGTTCCCTCCTTCAATTACCAGGTCCCAGTTTCTAGATTACAGAGTCTGTTAGAAGTTCCCTCTTTGTCCAACAGAAATAAAGGAAAGAAACCACAAGATTAAAGAAAAGAAGTGATGGTTGAAAGGTTACTGACACGTTGTGGTAAACATAGATTATCGATCAGGTAGTATGACTACTATGAATCAATACCATAAAAATTAAGTTGGATCCATTAGAATTTGGTAAAAAACACTGAAACCTTATTTGGAAAATATTGCTAGTGTAAATTGTAGTGAGGCTTACTGCAGAATACATACACAGTCATGCCAGGTAAGTGTATAACTACAGCAATGAAAAATATGACAACTTGTTATGACCCATCATAGGGTACATCAGATACTGTGTTAATTACTTCGTACTAGAAGCCTAGAGATCAGTAAGGTCACGTGTTACTGATTAAATACAAGAATTTCTTAGAACAACTCTTTTTAAGAATTCAATTTCACTGACATTCAGCTAACTATTTAAGATCATTATTACAACAACCATAACAGAAGTACCTAAACAAGATGATGAAAAAAAAATGCAGATATCCTTCTTTGTTGACAAATACATTTTGATTTTCTTGATGATCGTGAATTTAAAATTTGAAGGATATAATGTGATTAAAGCCAAGATCAGATAAGGTATATTTGGCTTAATCAAATATAAAGATTAGATTAGAGATTAAGTCAAATAAATATGACTTTAGAAAATAGCAGAAATTTCAGACATGACAGCCTACATAATCTCCTCAGTGTTCAGTGTACGTGACTCATGAAACCACATATGCACGATGACCTGTGTGATCTATGAACATGGAAATGCAACAATGCATTCCTTGGGGAGTGCAAGTGCAAGTGCATCTGCATATTCATGAGCATATAATCACGTGTAGTTTGTGTCTGCTACTTATTCCTTCTATTTTGATTGCACAGCTACTTTAGTAGAATTTATTTGACAGCAACATATTTATCTCTTTGCACGTTTGACAGTTTGAGCTCCATTTTTCTTTTTCATTTTAACGTGCTCTGCAAATGTTGTGCCTATTGAGCATTGTTCTTAACACTTGCTCAAACAAAACTAGCATTGTGACAGTTTTGAATGAGAAATTCATAATGTAGAGGACAATAGCCACATTAACAAAATGTTCAAGTTCTTATTTCCTTTATAATTCTTAAGAAGCCTAAAAAGCAAAAACTGATGATCATGTGCATAGATAAAGTTGAATTTGATTACTATGATACTCCATAACATGAAATCATGGTAAGATACAGAAAATATAAACTATCCAAACAATATACTGACCTATGTGAGCATGATTCGCAGAAAAATAAAAGGAAATTCAGATTTCAGAACACCATAACTTCAGCCTACCTTATCCAATTAGAAAGGGAAAAAAAGTGGAACATTGTGTACATTTTCATACGCTAAGGGGGGATTTCATGGTCAAAATCTAAACAATGCTTTCTGGATAAAAGTATTAAATTAATATCAGGAATTCTTAGGTTACTGACAAAATCCAAAATCAACTACCTTTTCCTCTAAGCTAATTACTTCAGAGGCAAGTAATCTGGCTCTTTCATCCGCAGCATTGCATTCTAATTGAGCATTTGTACACTCCATCTTAACAGATTCAAGCGCAAGCTGCCACATTCAAGCAGATAATAATGTCAAAAAAATTGGAAATGTTATCCGATATATATTGCCCCCATGAACTAGTTTAGCACAAAAAAACCTAAACGAGTATGCAGTTGCTAGATAATCTGCCTTGAACATGATATTTGTCAGCATAGAAAATTAAAATAAGAAATCCTCAAAAATATAAATTCACACTGCCAATGTTATGTCAATTTCATTAACATGCTGGAACCTCAGTAATAGGTATCCTATTCATGGCCAATTGTTCGTTATGACAGTTGGAACTAGGATTATTTCAAAATGAACCCATAACGTGGAAACCATACTGCAAAACAACTTTTTCTAAATGGACAAATCAGCCACAAACCTGAAAATTTTATAGTTCATAATGAAGCTGAATTTTACATCAGCAAAATTTATTACATAACAGATCAACTTATTAACATCACGTTCTAAAAGTCTCCATTTGGTACCATTGTGAGAGCAATCATGGACTTTTTTTGTTCCTAATGCACTTTCAAGTCTCTCTTTCAAGTGACAACACTTACAAGTCCTTTGTGGTTGCAAGGTGCAAGTTAGCCATGTTAAGACCATGAAACCGTAAACAAGGAGGATACCCCTCCAGGGTATTGTGCCAGCAGCAAGTGTTGCTTGGTTAGTCCACATCCCATAATGTGCCTCGAGTACTTCTACAATGAAAGCTTTCCATACTATACCCTCTTTCTACCTTGTTGGCACCATGAAATCAAGTTGTAAACATTGATCCCAGAGTGTCAGGTGGTATCTTATCTCATACTGAGTGGTTGATCTTTTTGAAAAGAATAAAAAAGAGATGGGATCATGTAAGGTGAGGTCAAAACTCCATGATTTCCATATAGCTTGTAATTCAAGACTTGAAACATTTGTCTTAACACTATGGAAAGAAAAAGTAAAGAATATGACCCAAATTAATAGTAAAGAAAACTAACCATTTGAGCCTTGATTTCCTCTTGAAATCTTTGGATGTCAAATTTTAACTGATTAACTACTTTCCCCTGAGAACACAAATGAAACTTGAAATAGATATTTGCTTTTACCAAACCCATAATCTCATACAAACAGCTTTTTCATTAGTATACAGAGATTCCATTAAGATTCAGTATTTACATCTAAAGAGTTTACCTGTTGGTTAAAACTGTCAGTTAATGATGAATTCTCAGAAGCCAAGGACTGTGAAAGTGATTGAGCTGTCTCTAGAGCTCGTTGCAATGAGAAATTTTCTCTAGTTAAATCTTCAATGTGCTGTAAGATATAGAATGACTAATGAGCAAGGGATTTAGACAAAATACATACTGAAAGTTGAAGAGAACAAATTTCATGATGCATTACAACTATTTTTAATGCTGGCCCTAATTTCAAAAGGAAATTAATACAAGGGCGAAAGTGGAAATCTCACAAGCAACTTGAGTCAGCTAATTATTGATAACCATCATATTGCATCAACAAATAAAAAGCAACAGAAGAATATGTCATGATGTACTGATTTTATGTGTTCTAAGTTCTATATAATCCAATATCAAGCAAGTAACATAAGGACAAACACTTGATTTATTAAGGAAAAAAAACACTATTTTCAACTAAATGAACTAACAACTTTGTCCGCAACCTGATAGTATGCCTTCATCACTTGGCTTAATTTTCAGTGTGAATGTTATATCCTTTAAGCTGTCAATAGGCCTTCCTCTCTCAGTTATTATTTTTCAGATTGATAAGGTGGAACTGTTGTTGCTGAGGCTTCATACGTCGAACAGTTAGTTGGTCATGTATTTATAGATATACATGATATTTTGCAACCATCTGCTGATGCTTAATGTCATTAACTAATTTATTTATGTTTTTAAAGAAGGTGTGCTCAATTGTCATGAAATGTACGTTTACCTAAATATGATCATACTATCAATGATATTTTTCAAAACTATCCACTTCGATAGAAAGAAATGATTCATTAGTTAGACTAATAGTCATTACAAGTTTTTGATAGGTCAGGAGCTCAAAACCGTAATTAACACTTTGAGTGTACCATCAGTTTCAGAGTGCATGCGCTCACAACTGGCTTTTGTTCTGGCTTATGATAGAGTATGTTTCTCTTGGTAAAAAAAGGGGAAAGGATGTTTTTCCATCAGTCTGTCTAGTATCTATTTGATTAGATCAACATCTATCCCTGACAAATAAATCCTAGTTAAAATATCATGTCAACAAAAAAAAAGAGGAATTCTAATTCCAGCATCTATATCAATATCCTTGATTAGAAAATTACGAGATATATTCACGTTTTCTTGACACAATCATTTTCATACCTGTGGCTATTGCAAAACCTTACTAGGTTGCATTAGAAACAAGTGATCGCCTATGGTTATTCATTTAGAAAACAAATCATACTTTTTTGCAAGAGCTCCTAAATAGCAGTACATAATTGAGAAAAATAAATACCAAGAAATATGCTATGAGAGGAAAAAGGTAACCTGCTCCAAGGTAGCAAAATCTTCATCCTTCTTTGGTGATGGAAGCACATGGTTATTATGGATATCTAGACTTCTTGCTCCATGCTTGAGTTGTTGCTCCTCATTCAAGGAGATCAAGGTGTTAAGTTGCTTTTCCCTATTGGAATCAGGAGTTGTGAAATGGACAGATTGCTCCACCGGGTTATCTGCAGATGGCAGGGGAGCCTCTGTATCTTGTAACTTTGAATTTGATACAGGTGTAACATTGGCATCAGGTTTGCCATGAGAAATGTCAGACAATGAAGATCTGGAAACACCAAGCGAGTCAAGAAAAGATGGGCGTGAACGACCCAAAGTCATTCCATAACCTGTTGAAGGAATTGAAACTCCACTAGAGGAACTTCCAAAACCAGAAATAAAGCCTGCAGAAGAGGAATCCGGTGCACGCCAAGTTGAACCATCTACATTAAGGCGACGACTAATGGCATCGGCTATCCTCCCTCCCCCACCAAAACTACCATGGTTATCTACACTACTAGTCCATAATGGTTGTACCACTGCAAGAGCAACATTTTAACAAGAACTCAAGTCTTGCATATATACATTTCATCAAAAAATAGCATTAAACAAGCTTGATAAAAAACTGGGGCTTAATTACCTTCATTTCTGCTGGTTGATGTGCTAAGATCACCAAAGCTGTGCATTGCAGATTTACTTTCTGACTTCTCAGGAAGAATGCTCCTATTCAACAAACCTGATACATACATTTTGTTCATGTGATTTGTGGAAGAATTTTGTTTCTAAATATTATCTGATTGAACCATGTGCTAATACACAAACCTAAATTGTTGTTGCTCCCATCAATATAGGGCTTTGAAAGATTTGGATCCATAGTAATATTCTGATCTTCTTTGATACCATCAGCTGATCTAACTTTTGATTCCTCATTCGAACGAAACTCATTTGTCTCCCTCCAATGGTCATAATAACCATTAGCTAAGTTTGGAAAAGAGTTCTCAGGTACAATGGAGGCCTTGTCCTTAACAACTTCTTGAAGTAAATTACCATATGATGAATGATTCTCATGGCTCAAGGAAGATGAGGTAACAGTTTTACTAGTTGTGGAATTGGGATCACTGCTTTGCGAAGAATTAACTGCTTTATCTTCATTAGGCATCATCATTGCAGAAGTTTTGGCAACATCTATGTTATCTCTATCTGAAGGATAACCATCTCCTTTTAACTGATTGTTCTTAGATGGATTTTCATTTTGCTCTACATTGAGTTCAGATTGACCTATCTCAACTGACTGCAATTGACCAGCAGATGTACCCTGTTTAGCAGCCTTTTTCTTTCGAAACTCCTCCAACTAACAACAGAAAATCAAGCATAAATCATGAAATACTCGCCCATGCACAAAACAGCAAACTTTAACAGAAGGAATTGGATGAGAGAAAACTTATGAAATATGCTTAACAATTATAGAATTTTGGGGTATTGTGTAAAGCATGGTTTTTGATGTTCTCTGAAATTTAGTTCAGTAAACTTTGAACTACTGACCCATAGGTAAGGCTAAATACAATGATCTGAAAAATAAAATCGAATGCTTTATGGATTCAAACTAATTTATGTCTTCCAATACTAGCATTCTGTCAAACTAGTAAATATTGGTCGATACAAACTGGCCCAACCAATGTACTCCTTGGTGCAAAGTACCAGACAGAATGTTCTCCATACGAAACAACAACATAATAGAAGAATTATTTCAAATCATGTACACATAGAAAGGTGCAACATCTGCAATGCACCCCATGAGTCATATATACGTTCATTGCTGCTAAAGGTTTTCACTGTAGGATAAAGTCAATGAAGTGATTAATTGGCTAGCAGCACTATGTGATCTGGTGACTGGTGATGGATGGATTGCTAGTAGAGAAAGGGACCTTAATAATGAAGCCTTCTAGCGCCTTCGTTAGCTTTCTGCTCTTCCCTCTAGCAATTGTATTAATCATCAGATAAAGAGTTCACAATCTCTGATGACAATTGTTCAAGATTGAGACCCCTTTCCTCTTGTTCCTTCATATATATATATATATATATATATATATATATATATATATATATATATATATCATTACATACTTAACCATATCTTAAACCAATATTACATAAAGATTCTATTAAGAGGTTTCCTATTGCAAGGAGAGCATATGCTACTCATCCTTGATGCTCAAGCAGGTTGCTTTGACTACCTCTAAAACAGCAGAATTCTTATTCCCATCCCTTTTCCTTTCTCTCTACATGGGTAGACCTCGTGTGTACCTTGCACATTTCTAGTTGAGGTGGCTCAATGAAGAGGCACCTTCCTCCAACTGCAACTCCTCAGTGGATACTCCGACACATAAATTACCAATGCTATTGCTCCTCCTGTTTTACCCACTGCAAATGCATCCCCCATCACAACAACAGAGGTATTAAACAGGTGAGCCCAGAGGACAACACAATCAAGAAGCTTATGTTTGGGCTAGGGGACTGTAGCTGATAGCCCTACCATGGGCAGCCCACCATAAGCTGTCCTACCATGATCCAGCTTGTATTCTGGATTTGACTTCCCCTCTTTAACAGGTAAACCATAATTAATTATGAGTGGTTATCCACTGGAAAGGACCAAAATACCACCCCAGTAGCTAAGATATATCTAGCTAGCTTAATCAGTATATTGGATGAAATCTGATCTTTTACACCCCTATGAACACAACATCATTCATCCCTCATTCAGCAAAAAATACTCAATTTCTCTCAATTATCTCTCAAGCTATTCGCTTAATTGTCCAAACTTTTCATTTGGTAATAATCTCTCTTTAATCTCTGTCCAGTCTTTCTTAAAAATATATCTTAAACCTCTTATATGTTCAAGTACCGAGTCCAAGAAGACAATACCAACTAATCCACTCATAAGTAATAAAATAATATTATTTAATTAACTTCCTTAAGTTAATTAAGCTTAGATAGATTTATTAAATTCATTCCATCTATCAAAACTTATTTTCCTCTTTAGACCCAATTCCTCCAAGGCCCACCTGATGTAGGCCCAATTCCAATTAAATAGGTCCAGTTCAAAATTTGGTCAACATTGACCTAGTCAATTAATTTGATCATGTTGACCCATTGGAGAATTTAAATTATCAAACTTCAATCCAAATTGTTTAGCCCATATGGTTCGGCCCAAATTGAATTCCATGGGTAAAAATATTGTACAACCCACAAGAAATATATTTACTAAAATCGCATACTTAAATCAACATGTCAAAAATCTATAACAAGACAATAAATGTAGAATAACATAATCATAATTATAACAAAATATATCACAAGATATCAGAAATCTGTTCATAACATGGTATACAAAATTAAACATGTTGTATCTCTTTGATGTGTATATTATTATCATCTCATTCCACACCTAAGGCAGCCAGCTTATGTTCAAGGTAAATCTCTCGTCAGATATTACCCCAAACCCGTCAGTGTCAACTCTAGGTCACTGTCCTATGTACCTATACACTGACGTTAGCAAAAGGAGCTGGTGATCACGGTACCCCTTCTAATACAAACATAGGTACCATACAGCGTTGTAATTCTGCACCATGGCAGGATCACCATACAAAAATAATAAACACATCCGTCTCCAGCCTGGCAAGTTGAAACACACTGTATACGATACCAATGAACCAGGACTGCTCAGGGATCCCACCACTGTTGAGCATGCCAGAGTCATCAGGTTCCCTAGCCTCGGTAGTGCATGGGACGGTACTGTTCCTAGTACACCCTCTACCTTGTGTAACACAATTAAGTTGAGCTCTGCACCGAAGTGAGATCTCGGCTATACCAAGGTATTAGTGACTGAGGTCAACCAAACTTGAATCTCTACCTTACTAGCACATGGCTCATCAACACATGTTGGCACATACCAGTCTAAGAACCACACATCTTCTCCTAGGTTACATAACCTTAAGATGTCCAAGGTTCTTACTCATATAACAATTTAGATCACTCCAGGTATTATCACCTCATGAATCTAAAATGTCTCAAATTTGTTTATCTCATGTCAACATGTTTCATGTTCTTGCTAAGTGTCTCTATATCTCTAGCAACATGAACATATTAAATAATCAAACTAACATGAGCATAAACATCAATAGCATGCATATAACAGCATCATATATATATACCAGCATGGTATAACCAACAACTCACATCAGGAGCAAGTATATTATTGCATCATACATGAACTAGTATGATATAACTTTCAATCTCATATCGAGAGCATGCATATAATAACATCATACATGAACTAGCATGATATAACATTCAATCTCATATCGAGAGTATGCATATAATAACATCATACATCTGCTAGTATGATTCAAGTTTCAACTCACATCAATAATATGCATACATTAGCATCTTATAGAATCTAACATGGCATACTTTCAAGTTCACAGTAACCCACATGCTAATAAGTATGTAACGAAGTAGATATATCACTTATCAGGAGGTATAATAATAATTAAAATAACCTTTAGGACTCAGCATCTGTAGTAGGCTAAATTAAATTTAAAATCATAAACTCTCACCTGAGTCTTAAGTAGATCTTTAAACAAGAATCACAGCTTGACCATAATCCTTAAGAGCAAGCAAACAAGCAAGCAAATTCCTTCTTACTTCAATATAAATCACAGCTTGACTGTGATTTATCAAGCAATAACACAGCAACCAACAATTTCCTAAAATAAATTCAATACAAACAACCAAACATGTATAAATAACATATCTCAAACAATCCTCTTAACTAACCCCACTACCCACAACCTCACATCAATTTCCTTTTTTGTTACTTTTCTTTTGATCAATTAACCATTTAACAATTTAATTAAATACCACCACTGTAGTTATTTAATCAAACATGTTTACATTTAAATTATACAGTAAGAACATAGTTAAATTTTTATTTGCACAATTAAATCATTCTAACAATTTGATCTATTATACTACCTTATTAATCTAAAATAATTTTAATAATTCTGTAAAAATTTAATTACTATATATAACTCAATTAACAATTCTCTAATTGTATTAATTAGAAAATATAATTAACCTAATTATCCAATTTAATCACAATCTAAAATTCATAAATTCTGTAAAAAGATCTAACTGCATCAATTAAATTTATAAATCCTAAATTATCAAACTTCGTTAATTAGAAAATCTAAATAAACTAATTTTCTAAATTTTATCACATTATAAATTTATATAATTCTAAATTATTCAATTTCATAAATTAAAATAATCTAATAATCTAATTATCTCAATTTACAATCTCCTAGTTTCATTAATTCCATAAAAAATTTAAATAAATCATTTTAATTTCAATTAATACAATTTAAATGTCATAACATCTATCAAAATATTTTTTCATGCATATAATATATAATTAGTTTATTTAAATCCTAAATTAATCAAAATTAACTTAAATAAATTAAGAACTTGCACTTCAATAACTCTGAAAAATTCTAATTAAATCACATAAATTATATTTAAGCATGATTCACAAATTATTTTAGATTTTTCTGACATTATAAATGCCCTCAAACCCTGAACCCAACCTAAAATAATTAAAGGCAGGTCTAAAACATATTAAAAAATTTAAATAAATTTCTTAAGGCTCAAAACTCACCAGTCAAGCCTTAGCCACTTGAAACGAATTAAACTGATTAACAAGTCGCGAAACCAACCAACCCACAACCGAAACGGAGCTAAACCGGCCGTTCACCGAACCGGGGCCAACACACGCGCGACGCACGTTGTCGGGCTATGTTAGGCATGGAAAGACCACACCCCACAACCCATTGTATGGGTGGATTTAATATTCAAGTTGCGAAGGAGGGCACCATCCCTTAAATAGGATTAGGTTGCAACTCCTTTCTAAGAATTCCCGATGTGGGACTAAATATTTCTTAAATAGAAAAGGATACAACTCCTTTTCAAGAATTTCCTGATGTGGGACTAAAAATTTCTGAAATAGAAAAGGATGCAATGATATATGAAACCAATAACCTATGCAGGTATTGAACTCATGACCTTTGTATCATTAGTACAACACTTTAACCAACTAAGCTAATAAGTCAAGTTATTATTATTATTTATTTTTCTAAATGAAAAACAGGGTTTACAGTTTAACTATTCATGATATTATTTAACTTATGAAATGCATATGGCTAGGATGACACATTACTGGATAGTTCTATAGGCACTTCCACTGCAGTGATAGGATATTACATTATTAGCACTCCCATAGGCCACCTATTAAGAGGGGCATGGGGAATAGTGCTCGAGATCAAGATGAGAGACTGGGATACTACTGACTAGTTTTACTCTGGACTAGCCATGGATACCAGGTAGCATGTCCAGTGGGTAACCTAAGAGAAAATGAGGCTTTGTTTCTCTATTCTTGCACTTCTATTATGATCTGTGTAAACTCCAACATTTCATGAAAAGAAAATAATAATAATAATAATAAAGATAGTAATAATAATAAAAATATGGAGGAATAGAATGGGTAGTATAAAAAAAAGGGTAAATATTTGGAAGGAAGAGGGATAAAAAGGGAAAATATGAACATGGGAATATGTAAATTTAGTAAGGTGGGCTCCTTTTGCCCTAAACGAGATGAGCGCGACAGCGCCTCTCCTTCCCTCTTTGCATGCCCACCACTCTAGACCCCTTCGATCGGCCGACGACCCGAACCGATGCTGTATGCTCTCCCCCTTTCCCTTTGATCGCCACGCCAACGATTGGAGCTCTTCATCGCCTTTGTCCCTCGCTCTCTCACCGACCTCACCGGTGATCCAAGTGCCACCATCGACTTCGACCTCTGCAAAGTCTCTGCAAAACCAGTATTTGCTTCTTTGAAACCCCTAGTTCACCGCAAGCTTCATTGTGTGCTATCTCCCCCACCTCCCTCCTTCTTCCCTTGTTTGTGAGCATGATTGTTATATAATAATTATGATGGATTGTGGAGTCGAATGTATGTCAACACTAGGATATAATTACTAAGTTCCATCTTGCTAGTAATTAGATATTGTAACTAAATAAAGTTAGGGAGTAAATGGTTGAAATTATAGATGATATGGTACTTGAACTAGCATATAAGTTCAAACTAAGTTAAGGTTGTAAATTTAATACGGGTTAATTAATTAGGATAAATTATGTCAAATTAACTAATTTGAGTAGAATAACATATTTTACTTGGGATGAGGTGAGTTGGAATAAAAATAAGGACAGATGATTAACTTAGCATATTATAAATAAATTGGGTGATACATAATATTAGAAACAATTTCTAAAAGTAATGTTATTTGTAATAGGTAGACACTTCAAAATAATTAAACGACGTGCAAGCTATTGTATAGTTGGTTCTAAAGGTCGATCTACATATCCAGGTGCGCCGGTTCACTACAGTAGACGAATCTCAAGTTTGTGAAACTTTAGGAGATGAATATTTTTCTTGCTTAGACATTGATATTTAATTACTCATGATTCATGCTCGTATATTAGAATAGCTTATTTATAATTTTTAATATAACGTGCTTATTGTCTTATGTCTATTGTCGTTCCAATATGTGCTTGGACTATTCTCTTGCTCATTACCTGCTATGTTGATGTGATGAAAAATAATAGCATGTAACAGTTACACCTAGAGACTATCATGTTACACTCTAGTCTGACTTATTTATGGACATCAATTAGTATCACTTAGAGACATGTAACATTGACATATTTTTGTATGAAAACATTGTCGATGCACCATGTTGGATCTTCTAGATTACGGATACGAGCTCTAATGCTCATAAACCTATACCACCCAAAGAGGTTGAAATCATCTTGGACATAAAGGGTGGAATAAGGTATGGATTAGCTTAATGCCAGAGAATATTGTGATGAATTCACTATACCTGCACGTGTGTCGCCGAGTCGCCACCGTAATAGTCCTGATATGGCTAGCAAGGATGAACCCAATCTAGGGACCTAGCAAACATGTAGTCGAGGTCGTAACATTCCGACGACAGCTATGATGCGCACCTCATGGCATGCATCGCTGCTTGTGAACTGGGACGGTGACCCCTTTCGCATAGCCTTGGACAGTGGATCCATGGACAGCACGGCTATTATTCCAGACGTTCTGTAGACGTCCTGATGAGTAGTCCGAATCCTAGGGTTTATTATCGGCTAGCCGTGGCCGATGTGTACACTTAGGTGCGGTGACCCTTTGGTATAGTACTACACAAGTTACTCCATGGATTGTCTGGGGAGGACGCATGGAGTGACAGGTCGCTAGGTCGCGGAGCTGGGGTAATTCGCCTAGTGGACCACCGGAGAGGGATCACGGTCGCCCGACCTCTCTGCCAACATCAGTGTGATGGGCATAGGTAGAGACATAGATAGAGTTGACACTTATGAGCTTATGGGAACTCCCTGATCATAGGCTGGCAGCCCAGATCACGATATTTGAATTAAATGACATTCTAGTGACAAAGAAAATCTAGAGACATATACACACTTCATAATTATAGCAGAGTTACACACTTTTACTACATATTTTACCCGTGATACTACATGTTTGTCATCCTTATTTTACATGCTATATTCGATATTATTTAATGATTTACGGGCATGCTAGAATCTCCTTTCTTGCTGCTTGAGTTATTCTATTGCGGTTAGAGCCACAATCACAAAGCCGCAAGACTGAGCACACGACGTTCAAATGTGTACAGGTCTACTAGACGACCGATCAAGATAGCTAACGGATATGAGATTATTGACGAACATAGCTACCTAATATTATTTTTCTTTTGTGAACAAAGTATTGTAGAAGGTAATTTTTCTTTTGTGAACAAAGTATTGTAGAAGGTATATCGAAACTGTATTAGTGAAGTTTAGTTAAATGATTCAATTGTATTATCCACTGCATTGTTATTATTTGTGGATTATGAACACCATTAAATGCCTTGTATGGGTCATTTGGGCTCATACGGCGATTGTCACGTACTCGGCCGATGGGTCGGGGCATGACAATCTGGATACCTTATGATTCATGATTCCTCCCCCTGAGGTGACAGTTGTCTGCAGCAACTATATTTGATTTAGCCAGCCCTGAATACAGTCTCGTGTGATTCTTGATTACTCATTTTGATTGGCTATTATACCCGAATAGTCAGGTTATTCTGTTTACGAGACGTTGCTATTATATGTTCTCGATTTTATATTGTGTTCTATCTAACTCACTAGGTACAAGCGTACTCATCCCAAAGGGAAACTCATTTTTTTCAGGACCACAGTGGGAAAGGGATGGATAGGGATAGAGGCGTGTAGCCAAGCACCCGACTTTTGAAAGATAGGACAGTGCTACCTTTATTTTATGTATATAGAGATCCACTGGCTAGGTATTTTGTATACACTTAGGGCATGTACCTAATTTTAATTGTAAATAAGTGTGTGCTATGGTTTCAAAAGTCTAATTTTATTAATATATGATTTTAGAATTATATTGATCAGTTATCTAGGTTCTCTCCTTCCATAAATAGAGGAGATATACATCGGGTACGCTTAGTGAGTTTCCGTACAGTTCCGGGAGTAAGTGGGGCTATATATGAAGTTTACTGTGGTCTGCCACGTGCTATAGGGAAAGGTACGGAGCGTGACATACATGTTGTTATATGATCTCAAGAAGAGTCCTTTAAAGATCTTAGAGAGTAATGCGAGCATATATTGCTTATGCACGTCATTGATTTTTGGAGGTTGGGACGGGAGAATATAATTCAATTATTACCTATATCTTTTTATAATTCAATTAGAAATAGGAACCAACGTACCTCCACGATTAGAAATAGGTTTCATATTATGATTTTAATTTTTTAAAATTATATTCGCACGATAAGAAATAATAAAAAACTCCACTTAATAATATTAGAAAAAAACCCAATTTAATATTCACTCAGTAATAAAATCATAGATGTATAACGCTCATTTAACACAATTTAGATATTAAATATTTTGATTATTTAATATTTACCATTAATCTATAATCATAGTAATTTTTCTAGACTCGGTTGCTGTAATTAAAATTCACGATCTCACACTTGGTACAGCGAATCGTGATAATTATTTCAAATAGTTATCGTGATAATTAATCTATACATGGAAATAGGTATCGATTTAATAAATATATTTAGTCAGGGAAATTAATTGGAATAACAATTATAAGAATAGATTTTTTGAAATTAGAAATTAGAGAGTAAAAGTAAGAGTAATATTAATTAAAATATGGATCCGCACGAACCAATCAGCCCAACTGGCCCAAATAAGCGGTAGAACATGCAAATACTCTTTATTACCATTTACAAATAAATTATTTATGTCCACGTACGAATCCGTTCGGTATAAACCAAACCCAATATATAAAAACATCATCCGATTTAATAATCACAGCATTCGCACGCCAATCTTATTATCCAAGTGACCTTACTTCTTTTATTAAACAAAGACCCGTAATATAAAATCTACCGTAATTTTGTAAAAACTATAATAAATAAAATAATCATTTGATTTCTGAAATTTAAGAATATTCTGCAGCATGAAAACAAGAATAGGTGGTGATAGTAAAAATAATAACGTGTGGCTAACTGCTGCTCTCCAACCCATATAAAAAGATTCTTCGAAAGATATATAAACAAAACAAAGGTGACGTATTAAGTCAGGGAGAAAACAAAACCTTCCTTCCTCCGCCTCCTCCCGGCTGGCGACCTACCGCTAATAATACAAGTGCAGTGCAGGCGAGATGGGGAGTGGGGAATTAGGCCGCATTCGGAGCAACCCGCTCTTCCAACCGCGCCGCGCGCGTTCCATTCGCTGTCACCACCGTCGCCCCCTTCCCTTCCCTTCCTTTGGATTCTTCTTCGCATCATCCTCCTCTGGCCTCGCACTTCGCATGGCATATCGGCATGTGCCTCCTCCTCCTCTTTGCTTGTATTCTACGACTCCCTGCCGATTGCATTCGCATGCCCCTAAATATATTGTTATACCCACTTGACCGTGGCCCATCCCAAAAAAAGCCATGGTACTTGTACATCGCAATTCCTATGCCTAAGAAACATGCTGAGTTTGCTAAGCGCATTGTGCTGGGATATCGCATATGCACGCGCTTAACCGTGCTCCTGCTCGACTCCTCATCTTCTCATCTCATCTTAAATGGACTCATACTTCTGAGCTTATCATGGTATGAGAAATTAGGTGGATAACGCTCCATCATCATCATCACTATTATAATTATGATCATAATTAAAAAGCTAAGATTCAATGACTCTAAAAGAGGAATTAAAAGGCAAATGCTTTCTGATCCATCTTTTTCCGTGTAAAAAATCCAGTCAACTTACTGCTTACTATTCACACGCTGCGGTTTAATTCCTCCTCATCCTGGAAGAGTAATAGGATAATACTCATCAGCCAGCCGCCCCCTCTTTTACAGCACTCCACGCCGTCAAAAACGCAAACCGAAGAAGAAAAAAAAACTCTTCTTTGTTGACCTGTATTATTGGGTTGGTAAACAGTTCATTTCATGCGGGCATACGCTGCATCGGCTTCCTTTTCATTCATGTGATGGAGGAGGAGCTGCCCCAGAAGCCGCCTCTCCCTTCCTCCTACTCTTTCTTTTAATTCCTCTCCTCTCCCAGCAATCCTCCGTCTCGTGCTCATGCCTGCGAGCTCAGATTAACCGTCTCCGGCGCCGGCCGTCGAAGCCCAGCAGGATGAATCGCCAGCAGCAGCGGCTCCCCCAGCCTCAGCCACACGCGTCGCCGCCTCCGGCCGTAGAGAAGGAGAGGAAGACCAATTCCTTCCACCGCGTCTTTCCTCTGCTCCTCCTCACGCTTTACGCCGTTGGATCCGTCCTTCGCCTGGCCTTGTCGTCCCCCTTCCCCTCTTCCTTCGTTGAGCCGTCGGCCTCTTCGTGTGAGAATTCCGCTCCCAATCCTGCTAGTTTCGCCTTCTTCTTCTTCTTCTTCTTGCGATTCCTCAATTTCCCAATTCCCCCTTCTCTAGTTTCCGCAGAATTGAGGCAGGACAAGGAATCGCTGAAGACCCATCTCCCGTCGGAGACCAACCACCTGCAGGCCCACCAAGAGAACGCGGCGTCTCCGCCGCCCCCGTGCTCCGCCCTCGTCGACGGTAACCCTCGCGCCTTACGCCGGCGTCGAACGACTCCGACCGCGTTCCTTGTTCCCCTTTTTAAATTTCCTTTCATCGGTTCGCAGGTCGGGCGGACGCTGCGACCGTGAACGAGAACGAGGCGCTCGTGTGCTGCGACCGGAGCCACATCCGGAGCGACCTCTGCTACGCGAGGGGGGACATCCGCACCGACTCGCGCTCCTCGTCCGTCCTGGTCTACGGAGCCGCCAGAGGCGGGGCGGCGGCGGAGAAGATTCGGCCCTACACGAGGAAGTGGGACTCGGGCATCAGCGCCACGATTCAGGAGATCTCGATCCGCCCGTTGCCGGCGGCGGGCGGCAACGGCAGCGACGCGAGGCGGTGCGACGTGCGACACGGGGGCGTGCCGGCGCTGCTGTTCTCGAACGGTGGGTACACGGGGAATCTGTACCACGAGTTCAGCGACGGGCTCATCCCGCTGTACGTGACGGCGCAGCGCTTTCGCGGCGAGGTGGTGCTGGTGGTGGCGGAGTATCGGAGCTGGTGGCTCACCCGCTACCGCCCCCTGCTGGAGCGGCTGACCAACTACAAGCTGGTGGACTTCAGCCGCGACGCCCGCGTCCATTGCTTCTCCGAGATGATCGTCGGCCTCCGAATCCACGGCGAGCTCATCATCGACCCCTGGCTCATGGCAAAAGGTAAGCGATCTCAGCTCGCTCCACCATTTTTTCAGCACGCATTCTCTTCGTTCGATTCTACAATTCATTTGTCAAACGGAGAGTAGTCCTGGGGGTGCTCTGCGGCGTGCAGAGCATGTGGGAAGGCGGAACGATGGAACGTCCCGCTTCCCAGGGGAATGTAAGGCCGCGTCTCGCCCGCACTCCCATTGAAGGAGAAGGGCAGGCGGGAGGGTAGAGAGAGGGGGAGAGGGAGGATGGTGGTGGGAGCCGGCGGAGGCGTCGGGATCCCCGCGGACGCCCGACGACGACGGAAGCGGAGGCGTGCTTCCGACGGCGAGGAAAAGGGCACGGGTCCAGAGGCGTGCGGCTGGCGAACGGGCGGCCGCCGCGTCGCTCAATGGACGCCGACAGCGGCAGCGGTGGTGCACGTGATCGTTGGCCATCGCTGTGGCTGTTTTTGCATCGAGATGGGCGTAGGGTTTCCGGTTCATTAACTGAGGCCATTAAGAAGGGGGTTTATTTACTTTGGTGTTCCTCGCAGAGAAGAGAAGGGATCATCTTTTTAGGTCCCATCTGGATCCGCCCATAATTCACACGTCGGCTTCGATTTGAATTTTAGGTCTTCAAAAATAAGAAAAGCATATGTGCGCCGCTGGATGCCACCTAGCACTCTCTTAAAATATAGGGTTAAGAGTTTAATTTCAATTTTCTTTTAATCTAACTAATGCTTTGGACTAGTTTGGAATGATTTAATTGCATTCATCTCGCATTTGGTTCGTGATATTATAGTGTCAACTGCACCTCACTTCGTGATAACTTTTACTCGCATAGGACATTCAATTTAAAGCTGAATTCTTTAGTAAATCATAAAGATAAGTAGGAAGATTTAAGAGTTGAATTAGTTTTGGACAGAGTAAACAACATTTTCATTCTCAAGAAGATGCTTAGTATATGGTGCGTTAGTGCAATATTTCAGTCACTTAGTACGTGCTGTGCTAGAGTAATGCTTCCATAGATATTATTAGAGTTTTTACATGAGGAGTTATAACAAATCTCATGAACTGATGAAATGGGACTTCAAAGCATAGGGATTCTTATGACAGCATGGACGAGTCCACCTTGGTTGGTGTTTTCACCTATGGCTTATAATATTATTATAATATTTGGGTACTTCGATTATTTATATATTTTAATTTTTTATTATTATTTAAAAAATCTAGTTTTGAAGAGAGTAGAAGGGTAAAAAAAATACAACTAATCACTAAAAAATACAAGGTTATTACTACTGTGATCGTATATCCTTCTTATGTTGTTAGGCGTCATCAGAAGGCATCTTTCCTTTCATGGGTCTTATCTGTGCTTAGGAAGAAGAAGAGCTCATTCACAAACCTACGCATATGGTCGAAAGGAATTAGTTTAGAATAAAATGATCCAGAATTAATAAGGCTAAGGCGGGGAGTTAAAACATCAAAATCCAAGTGGTGCGGCGAGAAGTCCCTCTCGCATCACCATCAACTCTGCAGTGGAGGCCAATTCATTCAGCTTATCTTCCTCTGGCCCGCCCGCCGCCGTCATCCTTCTTCCTCTTCCCTTCCCTTTGATTGACTCTGTTTCGTTATCCCTTAATCAGCAGCGGCCGGCACGCTGAAAAGTGGAAGATGATGCGGGAGACCATCTCGCTCGAGCATGAGCATCCATAATTAATCATAATTATGGTGAGCAGTCCGCCTCGAGTGCCACCATCATTTCATTTCATTCATTTGATATGGGGATCTAGTCAGTCGTCCCATGCACTACTAACCACCACCATAATATTATTGTTTCTTTTTAGTAGTCGGGCAATGAACCATTAGGATTTAAAAAAATGAAATTGACGTCTTGTCGATCGGTACCTAATTGGGAGGTATGACTTACGTTGGCTCTTCCCATCCATAATTATCCCCTCAGCTACAACTTTGAACCAACCACACTCAAATCTTCAACAGCTATTATTTCCTCGTCATCTTGGCTCTCCTATCTTTCTATTACCGATACTTTCCGGATACAGTCTGCCCACTGCGTACAGTATGATAGTCATAAAAGAAAATGTTAATTAAACAGCTCACCGACGATTGAAGACTTGAGGCCCTATCAATTCTTATAGTCACGAGCATCATATCAAGGGCACGATGCACTTGGAAAAACACCCAAGGGGTTGGGTGAGTCAGATGAACAAGAACAATTTACTTGAATGTTTGTCTTTTTGCCCGTGGGCGAGCGAACACAGGGCATCAGGTTTTCCAGTTTCCATTCATCAATGCTAAATTTCCTCATCGTCTTCTTTATATATTCACGAGATGGAAAGAGACGGCGGCCCCCGCTGTCTGTTTAATCTTTAACTCGCGGCGCGGACAGAGTCGGAAAGAGCCAATCAAATTAAAACAAGCAGACCTTCGTCTGCGTGTGGCAGAAGCAAATTAAGGGCGGTAGGAGTAGGAGATGGTCCACCCATCATCAAGTTACGCGTTCCCTATATATATATATACACTTAATTGTTTTGATGCCAACTGTGAGCTGGCTGTCCGTCTTAATATATATATAGAGGAACAACTGTTCCTGCTGCTGGCTGCGGCTGCCAGTCTCTGTTATGTCATCTTTTACGCTTTTCGGTCCATGCGCTTTGGTAAAGATCAAGTGTTAATAAGTAGATTTATGTCTTACCTCTTCACCTTCCTTCGTATCTTTATTAAATGGGCCAGCCCGGTTTATGTGGATATTTGTTATTATGGTGAATAGGGCCACCCATGAGCGGTGGGACATGGCTCATCTAATGATATGATGTGCAACCCATGTCTGCATTGCCCAGCCTGGATAGATTCGTAGCATTACCACTTAGCATGGTCATACTGAGCTTGTGTTCGTCAATGTTGGTGCTCCTGGGATAACACTTCTGTAGTATATTTGAATTCTGTAGGAGTAGAAATACTATTAGTTTTAATTAAAAATTAGAAAGGAATATGAATTCCATCCACCCTTAAGCTCATTTACTTGAAGGCTATTGTGTTATCACCCTGTGCCGCCGTTCATATTCACTAAGATTATAGACTATCACCATGTTGCTCAAATCCCACATACTTATGCATGGATCTTGGTTTGTTGTCGTATCCTAAGATTATGAGGAAAAAATATTACCAAGGTAGATTAGATATGGCTTACGTTAGGAATGTGTCACTTGGCTGCTGCATGAGTTGACTACCTACAAGTTGTATATACATAAGCTTTTTTTTCCAACTTAGAACTTATATACGTACACAATTTTACCAAAATTATATACACTAACCTAAACTCATTGATTGCATTTTTGATGGCAAAACAGGAAACAGTATTCGGGACTTCCAAACGCTCCTTCGTGAAGGATTTGGAAGTGTCCAGCAACCGACGCTGCCTGCGGAGGCGCCACCATTCTTGCGGCCGTTGATTCGGTCCTCACACCATGATCGCAACCAGCAATGCGGTGGCAGAGGTAGCAACAAACGACCGAGGATCGCCTTGTTCATGCGCAAGGGCTGCAGGGTATGGCTGAACCTACGAGAGCTAGTGAGGGCCTGCCAGAGAATCGGATTTGATGTGCAGGTTATTGAGCCGAAACGGGGGACACCGCTAGAGGTGATCCACCATGCGCTTGCCCCTGCCGATGTGATGCTCGCCGTCCATGGCGCTGCCATGACACACTTCCTCTTCATGCGCCCAGGGTCCGTCCTCATTCAGGTCGTGCCGTTGGGCCTAGAAAAGCCGGCTGAGGAGTTCTACGGTGAGCCAGCACGGAGGCTCGGCCTAGAGTATTTGGCCTACAACATCACGTCGGAGGAGAGCTCATTGTCGAAGGTCTACGATCAACAAAGCCCAGTGTTGACAAACACAAGCTCGATCACGAGCAGAGGGTGGACAGAGATGAAGAAGATCTACCTAGATAAACAAAATGTGAAACTAAACCTAAAAAGATTCAATAGGATTCTCTCTAGAGCATATAATCATGTTTGTGGACCGAAAGGAGGGAAACCATAGACTAATTCGTTTTTTAATTTGTAATTAATATTTGATTGTACGATTCTTTTGTTCATTAGCGATTTGTTGTAGGAAATTGAATTTGTCAAATTTTGATTTTGTCTATATAATTAATGTCCAATCATTGAGCTATTGGCTTCTTAATTTAATCAAATTTATTTAATTATGAACTGTATCAAATATGAAAAAACGATTAGGTGTATATAAATAGTTTTGATTGAACTAGTAGTATTAGATAAACTTTTGCATATATATATATATGTATATAACATGAACTTGATTTTGTATTATAATTGAATTTCTAGTCTCATCTAGAAGCTCATGCGCGCAATATATGACTGAGGTTTATAAAAAATAAATTTGAGATAATTATGTTGATACTCATCTGTGCTAAACTCTACGTCCATCCCTTAGCTCTTAGTTTTATCTCTACCTATTTGAGGTTTTTTCTCAGTAATAAAAATATAAATATACACTGTTGACTTAACTAGTCAAATTAGTTGAAGTTGTACGGGTTCATTAAAACTAAACTTGGCAGGTAAGAGATTGCTGTTTATAATTACATTATAATGATAATTATAATTATCCAACTGATTCATTAGAAGTTTTTACTTATGCGTTGATCAGTGAAGATCCTGGCCGTCCATTCACGAACCGAATCGAACGGACAGGACGCAGTGATTCAAAATTTGAAATGGAGGAAGGAAACGCCCCCTTCCTCGTCATCGACATCCAGATGCTTTTTACTAACCGTTAGAAGGAAGAAACCCTACGCATCCCCATTCCCCCTTTTCAAACTCCGTCCCCGGATCTCACCGCCCGATTCCCCTCCTCCGCCTTCGACACCCGAATCCCACTCGCAGATCTTAATGGAAGAAGAAGAAGCTCCGTCGGTGCCGTCGTCTCCCCTGCTCCCGCCGGAAGCGGAAGCGGAAGCGGAACCTCCAGCGGTGCCCCCGTCGCCTCCACTCCCCCCGATCCAAGCTTCGGCGGAGGAACCAGCACCGGAGAAGGCGGGACAAGAATCGGTCGAGAGCATGATACAGGTGTGTACTCTCGTTCTCCTTCGATTGATTTATTTTTTCCTTCTCCCTCTTAGGAGTAATTCCGTTTGGTTCTCCCTCTTCGGATCCTCGTAGACGCTTGACGATGACACCCTCATCGCATCTCCTATGCTCGAGGGGGCTTCCGGGCCTGATCTCTCGTCCGCGCTTCTTCTTCTTGGTATGATCCGTGTTCTTCGAGACTTGCGCGCTGTGCTTCTTTCGCAGCTCTATGTGCGCATTTGTTTGATTTCCATTTTGTTCAGGGAGCAAGTACAATTCTATGCTGAAGGCTCATCTGACGCTTAGAGATGAATTTGAATCCCAGCGGAGGAAGTGCACGGAGGAGTGTGGACCTAAATACGATAATTTGGCAAAAAAGTACTCCAGCGAGCGCGAGGAAAGGAAGCAGCTGCACAATGAGCTAATAGAGCTGAAGGGCAATATTCGAGTGTTTTGCAGGTGCAGGCCGCTAAGCTCGGAAGAGATCGCCAGAGGATGTTCCTCCGTGGTGGATTTTGACCCCACTCAGGACACGGAACTCCGGATCACTGGCTCTGACTCATCTAAGAAGCATTTCAAGTTTGATCATGTCTTCAGGCCTAAAGATGACCAAGGTGATAAATTTGAATCACCTTCAATTGTATAAGGAATATAGGTGGAGTTTAGCTGTTTGCTTTTAGCATGGGAAAACGGAGAACCATTTCATTTATTGGTGATTGATTTTGAAGATTTGATGAGATTGTATCTTTCTGAATCTAATTTAATGATTTTTAATCTGTCTGGTAAATGCAGATGCTGTCTTTTTGGAGACGTTGCCGATTGTTAAATCGGTTCTTGACGGCTACAATGTTTGCATCTTTGCCTATGGACAAACTGGAGCTGGGAAGACCTTCACAATGGAAGGGACTGCAGATAATAGGGGAGTTAACTACAGAGCATTAGAAGAACTGTTCAGGATTTCCGAACAGAGGAGTTCTCTCATGAGATATGAATTCCACGTCAGCATGTTGGAGGTTTATAATGAGAAAATTAGAGATCTTCTAGCAGACAGCTCAGATCTACTCTCTAAGAGGTAGAATTCACCTCGAAGTGGCTAAAAAAATGCTTCAGTTTACAAAAACAAATATGTGAATCATCTGATACCCATCAAAATGATGATTTGTCTTTTGGTCTGCTTGTAGATTGGAGATAAAGCAGACAGCTGATGGAATTCAAGATGTCCCAGGACTCGTTGAAGCTCATGTTGGCAGTATCCATGAGGTCTGGGAAATGCTTAAAAATGGAGGAAGAAACAGATCGGTTGGTTCAACAAATGCTAATGAACTCAGTAGCCGTTCTCACTGGTATGATGCTTTATTATGCAGTAATCGTTTTCTATCTCCGTCCATTTTCCATACTCTTCGTCCGTAATTTAATGAAATGTCCACGCTTTAAATTATCTTCCATGGAAAAATGTTGTTTGACAAGTCAAAGCCGTTAATTATCTCATTCTATTTCTCAGCATTTTATGTTTGAACTTTTTGCAGCTTGGTTAGGGTCAGTATCAAGAGTGAAAATTTTGTGGATGCTCAAATATGTCGCAGTAAATTATGGCTTGTAGATTTAGCTGGTAGTGAGCGTGTGGGGAAGACTGAAGTGGAGGGAGAGAGGCTGAGGGAATCGCAATTTATCAATAAGTCTTTGTCAGCTTTAGGAGATGTCATATCTGCCCTTGCCTCCAAGAATCCCCATATACCCTACAGGTTCCTCTTTCGTTCCTTCATAATTTTGCCAAGATTTCTCTCTAAAACATTATAGTTGATTTGATAACTCAAGAAATTTTACATGCAGGAACTCGAAGCTAACGCATCTTCTCCAAAGCTCTTTAGGTGTGATAATTCTTTACCCAATATTTATTTCATTGACTAGTCATTTTATGTCACTTGGAAGAAAAACGACGTGATATTATAAGTATATTATATGGACTTAACATGTCGAATATGCAACAGGTGGAGATTGCAAGACACTAATGTTCGCACAAATCAGCCCAAGTTCAGCAGATTTAGGAGAAACCATATGCTCACTAAATTTTGCTAGCAGAGTACGTGGGATTGAGCATACTCCTGCACGTAGACAGACAGATCAGGCTGAAAGTTTCAAGATTAAACAAATGGTATCCCCTGTTCTTGTACTATTATTGGTTTATGGTTTGTTTCATTTTGGTTAGGAATGATGGTTAGACTTTGTATGTTATAGAGTTTGAGGGAGACTAATATGAATTATTTACAGAGCGAGAAGCTCCTTCAGGACGAAAAGGAAATAGCAAAGTTGAACGAGAGCTTACAACTGATGCATCTCAAGTATGCATCCCGAGAAAATGTTATTAAGGCATTGCATGAAAAGGTACTTGGGAATGTTTCAAGATTCTATAAAATTTAAGTTTGCATTTCTATTGATCTTCAGAAAGAGCTACACTCGTTGAACAAGCATACTTCAAGTCGAAGCTGCAAAAACTATATGACATTCATTCGCCTAAATTCATCTGAATTCATTGTTCATTGCCCTTGATCCCCTGCTAATGGCAATTATTGACCAAACCCGCCAATCAAACCAATGAATACATCTGTGAGCTTTGGTGAATATACTTTTTTTAAAAAAAAATTAGTGAGTATTGAAATCACAACCTCCCATACATCTTACCACTTTAACCAAAGGAGCGTGTACTTGTACATAGATCTAGCAAGTATACTGATGCTATGGTTTAAATGTTAGTTAATAAAATGTTAGTTACCCTGATGTTTTGGTTTAAAATGTTGATCCCAGAGATATGAATGAATCTAAATCAAGTTAGCTATGCTGCATAAATCATCCATAGGTTGCAATGTTAAATATTGTGATGGGTTTTGTAATTGTAAATATGTAGAATCATAGTACTCATGTCTTGTTTAAATTCAAGCATTCGGTATTAGATGCCATGACTTTGGATTTTTATGTTTGCTATATAATTGAAACTATTTTGGTTTGAAATTGAGTTTTTTACTACTATATATCGTATCGCAACCTTAATTTCCTGTTTTACTCTTGGACTGATTTCATATGATTGAGCTTACTTTTCTGCATTTTTAATTATTCCTAGTAACAGCCTATTTCAATCATGCAGGTCAGAGATGCAGAACAAGCATGCAAAAATTACCAACAGAAGGTATTTGAATGAGACGAGCGGCAATAGCTATCTTAAAAGATACATAAATAATACAGAATCCGTATAATTGATTCCTTTTAGATGATCAGCATTTTTTCTAGTCAGTATTTTATTATCTCGTGGTTAATTCGATGAACCATACCAGGTTAGAGAAATGGAGAACCAATTAGCCGACACAAAGAAGGCTATCAAGGATACTACAAAGTTTTACAAACCCCCGTTGGCTCCTATCAAGGAGAGGCCTCCTCTACGTAGAATCACCAATCAGTTGCCACCCTCGCGCCATCAAACAATGAGAAGTTCAATGTCAGCGCAAAATAAGGAAAACGATGTAGTGGAGTACAAAACATCTGGCAAAGATTCTGTCAAGCCACTCTACAAAGCAAGAAGAATATCATTAGCACCCGTAGTCCGCAATGTGGCAGGGCAAACTAAGCGAAGGGCGTCCGTTGCAATCTTGCAAGACATGGCAGCAGACAGAATGAGTGCATTGCCCGACACAAGACAGCAGAATCACATCACAAGCACAACCCAGCTATCTCACTTAAGACTCACGAGGAGGAGGTCAGTGGCTACATTTACCTCAATCCCGGAAACGCCACTTGTGGCTTCTACTCCGGAGAGTAAAGTGAGGTTCAGCACTTTGGCATCGAGTAGCAGCAAGTACAGAAGCCCACCGCTGGTGCAGGCGCTATGGAAATCGAAGATTCCTACTATTTCTTCACCTCGACGGAGGCTCCGGATAAGTCCAGCCAATGCAGAGAAAACAAATAATAACGCATCGCACTCTTCTGCGAGCAAGCTATGCTTCAGTGTGCAGAAACGAGTCATTCTGAACTCTCCAGCTCGAGCAAGGCCTACGATAAATCCGGGATCCATTATTCTGAATCAGGTATTAAGGGATAAGGATCTTCTAGTTGGGAGATTTGGTAATGCGCAACGAGTTTTGTGCAGGAACAGAAGACAGTCCGTGATCTAGAGGATACATCTAGGCAGTGTGAAATAATTCTTTTCTTTTAAACTTGTTACATAGAGAAACTTGACATGGTTTGGATTCATAGAAGTGGTGTACGAGTTTTGTGGTTTCGGGTTTAATTATTTTTACTGTGCTCTAAAAGGCCTCTTCTTAATTCATCGACCAATTGCTTCTGTCATACTCTCTGCGGCTTTTTCTTACAAAAATAATTTGCCTCACCTGCTAACATTTGACCTGTTCTTCTGAATCTGCCCAAGTCAGAGCCGTCTCCTTCGCCCAAAGTCAAAGCCATCCAAACCTCTCTTGACTCGATCCCCCTGAAAAGAATCACAGGTATTGGCAACGTCTCCCCTCCTCAATTATCGAATTTAACTCTTTGCCTCTTTCTAATCATTAATGCTCTTATGACAAATTAATCAAACTATTATAGTGATATAACGGATTCAAAAGATGAACTAAACATTTATATAGTTTGGTAATTTATTTAAGTAAATTCAGTAGTTCACACAAATAATATAATAAAAGCATTAAAAATGGTAAGAATCTTCATATAATATAACAAGCACGGAGAACCTAACTTGGGAAACCCAACTTAATCCAACCATTGTAACCCCAACTAATTAACCGACCGGGACTATACATAGAGGTTGAATTGAAACTACCGAGTAAATTAATAATATAAACTTCAAATTTACATCGGTCGAACCCACAGAAAAAAAAGCCGTCCTCAATTTTTCTTTGATGTTCTTTTCACGGGTGACTCATCCATTTCAAAAAGCGCGTTCTCTCGGTTCTTCTCTCTCAGTTTGACCTCGTCGCCTCCTCCTTTTGCTTGCTGCGACTTCGTACTTCTTCCATATTCCTTCGAATTCGATCCGTTCTTCTCCTCTTCGCCTCAGCAATGGCGAGGCTTCCCTCGGCTTTCCTTCTCCTTCTTCTCCTCTTCTCTCTCTTCGCCTCTGCCCTCTCTCAATCGCCGCCGCCGACCCCGCCGCCCAGGGGTTGGCTCATCAATTGCGGCGGAACCGAGCTCTTCACCCCTGATGCCCTCAGGTGGCTCCCCGACGCCGACTACGTCTCTGCTGGCGATCCTCGCAACCTCTCCCTCCCAGGCCTCCTTCCCCTCCTCTCCACCGTTCGCTCCTTCCCCTTCCGCCGCGGCCGCAAGTTCTGCTACGTCCTCCCCGTTTACCGCGGCGGCCGCTACCTCGTCCGCACCACCTACTTCTACGGCGGCTTCGACGGCGGTGCGACTCCCCCAGTCTTCGACCAGATAGTCGACGGCACCTTCTGGACCACCGTGGACACCGCTGCCGACTACGCCGTCCGCGTGGCTTCCTACTACGAGGGCGTCTTCCGGGCAGCGGGGAAGACAATGAGTGTTTGCGTCGCCGGCAATGACAAAACGACCTCTGACCCTTTCATCTCCGCCCTTGAGATGATCTTGTTGGACGACTCGGTGTATAATGGCACGGACTATGCCACATATGCCATGGGCCTCATCGCGCGAAGCCAATTCGGATCTACGGGTTCCATTCTCAGGTACATCGAACTTTTTTCTTTCTCTTTACTAGTGAATGCAGCAAGTCTATGTTTAGTTGTTTGAATCTGACTTCTGGCTCCTATATTGCCTGTGCCCTTTGATCTGCGCTCCAAGCTTATGATTGTTAGATCTTTTTTATCACGTCTGAAGAACGTTAGTTCATATTATTGTTGGAATCCTGTTCTATCATCAACTGTTATTAAATTGCTGTTTTGCATATTTAATTATTGACATCATTCTTAAGCATTGGCCACCCATAGACCTGCAAAAGTTCAGTGATTCCAGAGTACCAATCATGATTTCTGTACCTTGATTCCTAGTGACACAGTACACATCAATAAAGGACCATGATTTCTTTGGAGACAGGGCAAGAAAACCCTTGTTGTACTTTTATATGAATGATGGACATATTATATTGTACTATATCTCAAATAAATTCCATTTTATCTTCTAAAGGACAGAGGTGAGTTCTAAACTCAAAACCTATATTATCCACAACAAAGATTCTTGCCAACTTAACAAGTTCTCACCTCTTGAAAAGGTTAATATTGAGATGCAGAGAGTGCCATTCCATGAATCTAATGATCTACTGTAAGGAGAAATTAATCCTTTCACTTAAGTCATACCCTTCTTTTTCACATGCCTACCATAGCTGTGAGTCCAAGTAATGGAAGTCATAGTTTCTACCCAACAATTTGCATTTTTACCAATGCATTTTAACTCAGTTTTCCAGAATTTAAATGTCTTTTGATGCTTACCTCTTCAAGTAAGCACACTCAATAAATTAGAAGGAATACCCTTTAGAAAACCACCTTTCATGGGAGGTGATGGATGATGCCTCAGGTTGAAATTCAAGTTAAGATCCAACCAAGGTTGGCAAATATTCATCTAAGCTACGTATAACCATACATTCCCCCATCACCTTTAACTCTGCTGCACAATATCTATTACAAAGCCCATGTACTTCTTTTGCAGTGAACCATTATAATTTCCACCTGAAGGAAAATGCCTTGGTTTTACAGAAGACATTGTTTATGTTTCAAGATCTATGCTGTTTCTCTATGTTGCTAAATTTCTGTGAGCTTGCTAGGTATCCAGATGACAGATTTGATAGATACTGGCAGCCATTCTCAGATAGAATGCATGCCAGGTCTAGCACCCATAATATCTCATCATTGGACTTTTGGAATCTTCCACCTTCGAACATCTTCAACACGGCACTGGTAGGAGATCAAGGGAAAGAATTGTCTTTTCAGTGGCCTCCTAATATACTTCCAAATGCTGTATACTACATTGCTCTTTACTTTGCTGATACATTACTGGAGAGCAGCAGAACATTCAGTGTCTTCATAAATGAGTATATCTTCTATAATGACTTGATAGTTACATCATCTGGTCTTGTTGTATTTGCAAACAAATGGAATCTCTCTGGCCCAACAAGAATTACATTGACTCCTAGAGATCCTCTTCCACCATTGATAAATGCTGGAGAGATTTTTGGCCTTTTCTTGATTGGAAATCTGACAGCTACAAAAGACAGTATGTCCTCAGGTCTATCAAGTATTTTGAACTTCAAATGGTTTTTTCTTAAGTAATCTTCCTTTGTATTTTGTTTGTTTCTGTTGCAGTCATTGCACTGGGAAATATAAGAAAAAGAATAGCTATTCCACCACCTGATTGGAGTGGAGATCCATGCATGCCCTTAGGTTATTCCTGGACTGGGGTTACCTGCTCTTACGGCAATCGAATTCGTGTTGTCTCTCTGTGAGTTGGGGTCTTCTCATCTTTACAATGTGTTGATTGACATTTTGGTTTTATCATTTCATCATGACAAACTAAGAATTTCCTCTAACAGGAATCTTTCTAGCATGGGTTTGTCAGGATCTATTTCCCAAGATCTCTCCAAGCTGACAGCACTAACTAATATGTAGGTACATGAATATATGATTGCAACTTAAAACAACTCTAACTCTTAGTATCCCATTTGTAGATCTTTTGCAAACAATAATTTCACAGGACCCATTCCAGATCTAGCAAACTTGAAGAGACTTGAGAAATTGTAAGCAAATCAAGAAGTCATTCTCCTGTTTCTTTACCTTATCTACTAGTTTCACTTACATTGGCATACTTTTGAAGGCATCTGCAGGACAATCAGTTAACACAAACCATCCCTCCGTCTCTTGCAAATTTAAACAATCTACAAGAACTGTATGTTTCTAGCTACTTCATATTGACATAGCCTTTTCGATACTCTTATTTTCATCTCAGCAATTAAGACAGAATTTTCTTTGTTTTTTAATATTTAGTACTATTATTATCATACTTCAGAGTTCAGACATTGTTTATTATTTATTCGTTTATTTTTGAGAATGTTGGTAGATGCAATTGTTCACTTAAAGGAATTTTCTTGAGGCAAAGTGCTAGGCTGAGGTTAGCTTATGTTTGTTGCAGCTATTGATGATTATAAATCCTCATCAGCAAGGACCCAGATACTTTCTTCTTTTTTTTTCATAAGTTGTGAAGAAATAGTAATTTCAACTTCATTGGTCATGCCATTTACATCTTGGTCGGAATCATTATGCTATCTTTCTTAAACATGTTTGCATGAGCTTTTAATTGATTGACAAAATTCATGATGAATATTTTTAGTGGCTGGCATCAAGGACCATAAGGTTCATTAATGGTAGATACTACATTCTATTTATACCGACCAATTTGGCAACTTGCTAATGTCATTATGAAGTTCAGTCATGTCCTCATTGAATTTGCATCAGATTAGAAGGTTTAACTGATTTTAGAAACTGATTATGTAACATCTTTTGATCTTTCATACAACCATCTTAATTTTGAAATTATAATTCTTTGCCAATCGAAAAAAGTTCTGTTGTAGTTGGATAAATTGGAAGACATAAATTAGCAGGGACAGATTTCAAATTTCAGTACCTCATCCATACTGGTGAATACATGAACTAGTAAAAGACTGAAAATTAATGATACTGGTGAATACATGAACTAGTAAAAGACTAAAAATTAATGATACTGGTGAATACATAAACTAGTAAAAGACTTAAAATTTAATGATACTGGTGAATACATGAACTAGTAAAAGACTAAAAATTATTGTGATATTGTTGGCTTGCTGTTTGTTTTACATAGATACTGTTGTATTGTTCCATTTGAAATGCTATAATTTTGTATATGTAAATTTTTTATATATTTTTTTTTTCAAAGGAGAAAACGATCCAAGAGATTTTTCATTGTATCTGTTGGTATGGGGCGGTCTACATATTGGTGCCACCTCAAGTCAGCGTAGCTGTTGGAATGCTACAATATTGAAATCTTTGTAGCCGCCGTAGAATTTGTTGTGCAATTTAGAATTTTGGATATGTTATGGAGTTTTCCTTAAGGGTTTAAGTTGGACGATGTCTTAATTAGGATTAAACTATATACACTTGAAAAACATTGTTCGTTTGTATGCTTTGGACACTTGCCTATATGTGGGTGGCCTATGGAAGCATGAGAGGATTAGTCCCCTACACTTAAAACATTATAAAGGGATTGGATTCTGATGAACTGATAATGGGTTTCAGAACTCATTTCAATGAAATTTTTCTTGATTTCTTTTCCACTGTGGGTGTGTAGTCTTCTCAACCCAGCATTAGTCAAGTTTAGGAATGGAGATGTATTGAGTAAGCTTCCTGATAATTTAAGTGCTAAAAGGATTAGTATTTTTTTTTCAAGTATACTGTTATCCTTTTATACATTGAGAAAACGATGCTACCATAAAACATAACTTTTCCTAAGAATCTCTTAGTAGGATATTAATATAGTGAGAGCTCCTAGAGTCATCTTGCTAACTGGATAATCTTTTAGTAGGACATTATATTCTCTGCATTTCTACCTTATGAAAATGATGATATCACAAAACATAGCCTTTTTCTGCACAAGAATATCTTAGTAAGACATTGTATGGGGATAGTTTGTCGAGACACATCTTGTAAATGGACAAATCATGTATGCTGTAGAACTCGACTAGTTTGATGTTCTCTTCGTTATAAAATAATTTTCTAAAGGAAAAATTTCTGCTGGTTGGCCTTTTTCATTACCTGTTTGATCTCAAATTGTGCAGTTACTTGCAAAATAATAACCTGACCGGTGAGATTCCTCCACGCCTGTTCAGAAAAGGATTGGATTTCAAGTAAGGGTGTCTAACGATAAAATTTCCAGCTCTTGTTTTTCTCCATTTCAAGATTCTAATTTGTTTAATAAACAGGTATTCACCTGGCAATAACTTCTCTCGGCCTTCAAATTAAGGAGATGAATTTTCTTTATCCGAAGGCGTGGATGCAGTTTACGTCATCCTGGTTGCAAGTTTCATCCATCAACTCTGCTGACATTTGAAGTTCTTGTGTGAAGATTATAGCACTCCAGTGGCCTGCAATATTTTTTTCTAGTCATTCTTGATGTGGATTCATTAGGAAGCACCACGTATACATCCAATATACAAAATTTCTACTGCAATTGGGCAAAATTTCTCTCATTCTTCCCCATATTCTTTTTTTTTTTTGTCCTAGATGAAGAAATGTTTAGTGGTAGTTTGAGCCATTTGTTTATGAATTGTTGTAGATATGTAGACCAGAAAGGGAAAATTTCAAAGTCAGGACAAGCCTCAACACCTATCTACATGTGTTATATATATTGCTATTCGGGTTGTATATATGTGTAGACCAACCTTAGAAGATTTTCTACATGATGTTAGAGCTATCAGGTAGCGTAATTTATTCCAGAGAGCAGGGCAGGAAAATAGGTTTTTTTTTAATGAATAACATTAAGAATGAATTGAAAAGTAGGAGAAAAAAGATTCGAATGTCCAAAAAGTAATGACATAATTGAAAGCTCAGATACAGATATGAACGTAAATCAAACAACGCATGCTACAATATGTTGAGAAAAAGATTTTAAAAATGCCTTCAATGTGTTGAGAAAAGATTCAAAGTTGGCACAATTGAAAATTCAGATATAAACAAGTATAAAAAAATTCCGACAAGCATGTTACAATTAAATTTTTTATAAATAAAATCATAATTTAGATATATTAGTTGCATTTTACTCTAATAAGATTAAGTTTCAAAGTTGTGACATATAATATTGAATGGAAGTCATTATTATAAAAAAGTAAAATACTTATATAGTTGGTATAAAACATAGCTGAATACTAGATGACTTAATTACTAATCCTATATATCAAAATAGAGGATTCAATCGAGCAAAATCCAATCGATTAACTATCACCCATCACATCAACTCCACTAAATTGCCTTTTTTAAGTTTTTGAAACTAATAATGGATTTGGTTACAGTTGGCAGACTCACCCTACTGTTAACCATTAATTGCTCTAGCAATATATATATATGGTCGAATCAATTCCACTAATCATGCCGTGACCCTACCAATTAATACTTAACAACTCTTTATTATTGCTCTATTTTAATTTTTTTATATAAAAAGGCGGCATAGGGAGAGTTTTGGTTCTATCATTTTTACTAGGGTGCTGGAGTCCCTTCTTTAATCACAGTACACAAGACCATGAAAAAAAAGGTTAATTATTGACAGAGACTACTTATATATATATAGTTTAAGATTATAAAGATTATTATTTTTAGTCTAAAATCGAAAAAAAAAGTTCATTTTTATATTTATTAAAATTGTACGAGTATTAAGGTAAAAATATTATATTTATTTTTAGAGAAAGAGGATTAAGATAGGTGACCCTCTATCCCCTCCTTCAACGGTGATGGCGGAGCTGCAGAGGGGTGACTCGAGCACCCTTTGGTCCACTACGCCGACGACTGCAGACCCTCCGACGGCTGGTGTCGTCTCCCCTTTGACCCGCCATGCCGACAATTTCAGCTGCTCCTCCCGCTTCGGATCCGGCGATGGTAAATCCCTCCGTCCGACCTCACCGTCCCCTCTTCTTACCGGGAGCTCAGCTGCAAGTTTCTTCTGCTTCGGTCTCATCGCACACGGCCGCATCGCCGCTGCTCGGGAACCCTAGCCGCGAGAGGAGCTCCTTCGGTCGCCGACGACCTCGATCTCCTCCCTTTTCCCCTTCGATTGATTGGAGCCGCCGACGACTACAGGGCATCGTCTTCGCACACCCGCGATGCAGGATTCATTGCCGTGCACCGGTTGCGAGCCACTCCGGATCCCTCGCCACAAGATCAATTTTGATCTTCTTCTTTCATCACCCATTTGCTGAACGCCGAGGAGCTGCAGTGCCAAATCCATCGCCGGCGAATTCCTCGTCGCACCCTCGAGCTCGGCGAGTGGTGCCCGATTCCAGCCCCTCCTCCTTCTCCTCTCCCTATCATACTCTCCTCTTCTCCATTATTTAGTTTTCTCCTTTCCTTACTTAAAGTTATATATATAGGATAATTATGATGGATGGGGAGAGATTCGAACTGGGGTTTGTACTAGGGAAATATTACTAAATCCCAATTAGCTAGTTATTATATGATGTGGTTTGATTTATGTTGAATGTTTTGATGTGGTTTGTGCATAGGGGGTGATTTATGATGAACGTTTTGTTGATGTGCATATGGGTGATTATGATGAATGTTTTAATATGATGTGGAATTGTTACACGCTTTTGTTGTGAGTATTTTGCCGTGAACCATGGCATGACTTTAAATATTTAATGTTGTGGGCTTTTGACGAGGCTTTAATGAATATAAGTCGGTGTGTTTATGTGATGAATGTGGTGGTTTTCAATGAAGGTGAATTTTTGTGAGTTGTTGCAATGGTGACGTTTTAAATTGTTGTTATTTGTGATATGATGGTTTTGCATGTATTGGTATATTGAGGTGAGGTTTTGGGTTTTGGTGATGATGGTATTGTTGATGAGTTTGATGATGGTGTCATGGTATTTAGTTGGTTGTGGTATTTGTTTTTTTTATATAATGGTGAGGTTTTGGTGATGATGGTATTGTTGATGAGTTTGATGATGGTGTCATGGTATTTAGTTGGTTGTGGTATTTGTATTTTTATATAATGGTGAGGTTTTGGTGATGATGGTATTGTTGATGAGTTTGATGATGGTGTCATGGTATTTAGTTGGTTGTGGTATTTGTTTTTTTTATATAATGGTGAGGTTTTGGTGATGATGGTATTGTTGATGAGTTTGATGATGGTGTCATGGTATTTAGTTGGTTGTGGTATTTGTATTTTTATATAATGGTGAGGTTTTGGTGATGATGGTATTGTTGATGAGTTTGATGATGGTGTCATGGTATTTAGTTGGTTGTGGTATTTGTATTTTTATATGGTGGTGATGTGATTTGGTTTTGGGTTGAGGTTGTTATCGTCGTGAGTATTTTTGCATGAGAATTGTTGATGTGCTTATTGTGGCATTTTTGCATGAGAATTGTTGATGCGGAGAATGAATTATTTTTGAGAATGAATTGGTTTTCATCCGAGAATGAATGATATTTTGCCGTGAATGGTGTGTGGGTATTTTGCCATGTCTTGTTTCTTTTTCTCGCAGGTGTATATATGGCCGGTTTTCATCCGAGAATGAATGATATTTTGCCGTGAATGGTGTGTGGGTATTTTGCCCGGTTTTCATCCGAGAATGAATGATATTTTGCCGTGAATGGTGTGTGGGTATTTTCTCGCAGGTGTATATATGGCCGAGTTGCATGAGTTTTGCATGAGTTTTGCCGTGAATGGGTTTGTTTTGTTGGTTTGTTTAGTTGATGTGTGGATGAGTGAATGAGTTTGTTTTGTTGATGTGTGGATGAGTGAATGGGTTTGTTTTGTTGATGTGTGGATGAGTGAATGGGTTTGTTTTGTTTTTGCATATGTTGTTGCCATGAGATTTGGGTTTGTTGTTAATGTTTTAATGGGATTATTGAGTTTGGCATGTAGATAATAAAATAATTATGTTAGAATGGGGAATCGAATATGGGTCATCACTAGGATACCATTGTTGGGTTCCACCATGTTGTCCATTAGATGTGATAACTAAATAAATTAGGACATGATTAGTCGAAATTAAGATGACTTGTCACCTTATGACCAAAGTTAATTATAAATCATATAAAAGTAAATATCTAAATACGATTTTATTTATAATAGGAAGATCTACTCGAAACGATTAAAGGAAGTACGATTTATTACACGGTTGGTTCTGAAGAGGACCCAACTACATTATCAAGTGCGTTGGTTCTCCGATGGTAGGATTTATTCAAGCTAGGGAATACCCGCTGGGTTTTCTTAGGAAAAATTCTTGGATGTCTTGAATATGATAAACCATAATGTTTGATAAGATTTAAATTGTATGCATGCTAGCATAGTTATCTTATCTAACATGTTTGATCTGCTAGGTATCTAACATGCTTTATAATCATGTCTTGCATGCTAAATTGCTTCGGTATGATATGTTAAATAATTACCATGCGGACATAGATAATACATGCGACATGTTAGAACCTTGGCGACGTCACCGCCACTTAGAGAAAAAAAAGGGGTCTTTTTCCATATGCCCCGGTTGACCGCCGCGTTCCGACGGTGGTCAAACGGTGACGTCCCGTTAGGCGCCACTCCCGAGGTTGATGCGTAGCGGAGCACTGGGAGCACTACTCCCGACGTTATGCATAGCTTATATACTGGGAGCTGGTAGGGTAAGGGACTGTACACACTCCATGGTCATGTTAGACTGGAAATATGGAGCAAGTCCTTACCCGAAACCTTCACCCGCACGAGTGTCGTTGTAGGCGACCTCGTGATAGTTCTGAGATGGTTAGCTAGAATGAACCCTACCATGGACTTGGCACCGACGAAGTCGAGGGCCACAGCCCATCGTGCGGATGTGCGCCAATCTCGATAGACGTTGACGGCTATTGGACTGGAAAGGTGATTCTACATGCGACGCCTTGGACAGTGGATCCGTAGACCGCACGGCTATCACCCTTGACGTCTGCAGATGATCGGATGAGTAGTCCGGATCCTAGGGTATTTATTCCGGCTAGCCGTGGCCGATGATATTTAAGAGAGGTGACCCTGTCTACGGGCAGTTGTGTAGTACTACATGGGTGTCGTGACCCCTACGGTATCCGGGGAGGATGTAAGGGCACGACGGTTTCGCTAGGGGAGGCATGGTTGGCGACTAGTAAAACAACAGGAGAGGGACTCTGGGTCATCCGTCCTCTCTGCCAACATCAGTGCAGCGGGCATAGGTAGTGACTGAGACAGAAAGGCACTGATGGGCTTATTGATACCCCCGGCCCGGGTAGTCACTAAGCGTAGGCTGGCAGCCCGAGTTTATAAAACCTTAAAGTCTCATCACGATGCAAGTGACAGACTGTTGACGTGAACACTAGATATAACGTAGGTGACATCTAGTGAATTATACATCGGTATAGTATTTATGATGTTTGTTACTTCCCATGAATTGATTTACACAAATCAAATGGGGACAGACTGTTGACGTTGACACTAGACTTAACTTAGGTGACATCTAGTGGCATGTACACATTTATTATTTATTTATGTTGTCTTATCGCTCTATATGAAATGTTTAAATTATATGATATGAAAGATGATTATCAATCATCAAGGGCATCCTAGAATACTCCTCCTAGCCTTTGATTTCTTTATTCGGTAGAGTCGTAATTTCGCACTAGGCCGCAAGGCTGAGCACACTACTTTTCCCCGTGTGTGCAGGTGTATTAGATGACTGTCCGAGAGATTTGATGAAGATGAGTCCGTCGACGAGTTTATTTTAAATTCTCGATGTCTTTTATTTTAGAATTGTAGTAGGTTTATCGGGACTGTGTTAGAAATTTTGAGTTAGATAATTTAATTGTATATTCCGCTGCATAAACGATGTATATGAATGGTATGTATCACTTGATGCCTTGTATGGGTCTGTCGGGCTCATACGGCGGTTGCCACGTGGCCGACGGTTGGGTCGGGGCATGACAACTTAAGTGGTATCAGAGCTTAGATTATAAAGACCTGGCTATTAAAGTGATATGAGAACCTAGGAGATTAAGTTAAGTTTGAGGTTTTAAGGATTTAGATAACAGTCTCGATATAATATAGAATAAAGTGTGAGTCGGAAATATAGTAGTATATTTCCTTGGTAAGGAGTTTTTACTCCGGCGATAGTATTTATCGTTAGGATAAATTTTTCGTTGGACTGCTAATCGCCGTATTACGAGATTATAAATCTTTTAATCTCCGGACTGTAAATATGGCTACCATCTCCACCGCATTGGAGAAGAGATAGAAACTTTGATCAATAGGCTCAGATCCACGATCAAGTTTCATTTTTAAATGATCAAGTAAATTTATCCATGATCATACTCAAGGTTACCTTGTTGGGTGCATCACACTCACCTTTTATACCAACATAGGTAGCTCACTTTGATCTTAAGAGTATTGATATCAAAATATCTCATACGATATCGTTATCATACTATTTGTATCCCATGATCGAGTTGGGATACTGAGTTTGAATGAATCTATCAATATTTAATTTTATCCGCTCCGATTCGAGCTCGTGCTTCTGAGTTAGACTCGTAGGCATAGAAGTACCAAATGCACTCCCACATCTGTACTCTCATGCTAGATAGCTGAGGTACTAGATAGTTCACCAGGATTGTTAAATTTTAAACTATCGATAAATCTTATCATCCGTTTATAGCTCACGATCTAGCCAAATAATTAATACATTATCTGATTATTTTATTGACCTTCCTACTTGAATTAGCACGTGTGTTATTATATGACATTTGAGCACGTGTGATATCGTTAAACTTTTGCTTATATCGTGAGTTATAATTATCTTATCAGATTGTGAAATCTGATGTTATGATCATATTGACTATCGCGAGTATAAATGATTTCTAGAAAGTTGAAATCTTGAATCTTAGGTTAAATTCATGATCAGTTTGGAGATATATAAATCCAGGTAAATTATCTCCAATTATACACAACTTTACATCTTTATTTTGATCAGGAAAATTTTCCATACAAATCTTTGACTTAATTATTCCTGTTAAATCTTGGAAAATAATTGATATTGATCGTCCATATGAGATCTGGACCATATAGTTTATATCAGATTTATCTACGTAAGACCACTGAGCTTAAAGAAGGATCTACCGATATTTTTAGCTGGCTTACGTATGAGTTAATTTTGTTTAAATCTGACTCTTACTCGAATCTCTTCGATGGACTTTATTCCCGATTCATAAATTTGATTATAGATGGATCAGTATGAAATGATTTGAAATTGTCATCTATGACCTTACTCTCATTTGAGTTAATTATTATATACATGTGAATCTTATGTGTATATGTTGATCATCTTGGATCGTCATCATGATTTTTAAGTTGCAACTAGAAGTTGACCGCCATCAATTATCATATTAGTGTCAATCTCAGTGCAGTTGTGATCTAGCACTATAAAATTCAGTTTCGGATTTCATTTGGCCTATATTTTTGTTATATATATTTCGGTGGCCATGCAATAAAGTTCTTGTTATCCAACATAGAACAAACTATCATAGTTTGAGCATTTGGATAAAAAGAGATATCATTAAGATTCGAATGCAAATCTTTAGATCTAAATATCAAGTCTTAATCACTACTACTTATCCAGTGTTTTCGTATTGAGAACCGATGTCCTCTTTACGACTAGGATTTAACTATCTATAGAATATCATGTGCTCACTTTAAGTTTTGGAACCTGTCCTTGCATCATAAGGTAGTGGTTGAAGGAATTTAAAACTGACGCGGAGCAAGTTAGTGGGCATTTTATTGAGTGGTTATTGCTATCTTTTTATATATTATCCTCTGTCTGGAGGTGACTCCATTATGATCATATTATAGTTCAGAGATGTCTGATCCTGATCCAACATGGACCACGAAAGGTTGTCCGTATGTTAGTGAAAAAGGGACCTACCTAGTATATCTACTTGAGAAAGTTAAAACATATCTTCAACTTCTGCCTACTTGTATTTCTCCCATTGGGGTTAGTGCTTCACCAACGAATAATTATCTTGATTTATTTTAACAATCTATTATGGTGAAGTTCGATCTACTCATCTAAGATCGAGAAAATACTTCTAGTAGACCACTATCATACTAAGCAATTGTTTGACACTCTACTAAGCAATTGCTTTCTACCGCGTACTTGGATACGCATCTTGTTGTTGAATAATATGGATGCTCATGAAGATCCAGATATGACTACAATGATCCACATTATAGTGACAACTAAAGTGAATCGCTATATCATGATATATGCTATGTTGTCACGTGGGTCATTTAGATGAGCTACCATAAATTGCAGACATCGTATCTTAGTACCAGTGAGTTTATGATAACTAAAGTGGTGTCACTTTAGAAGGGAGTTATTACTTTAAGAGAATATAAAGAGGCTATTTAATTAATATCGATCATGATTCGAGAAATGGATCCCCGATTGTGTTTATTTTTGGTGGACCAAAAATTTTTAAGGGGGGGAGTACTTGTAAACCCCCATCTTCTAAATCTCATTTTTAGGAAAAAAAAAAATTGAACCGGCAATACCCTTCCCCCTCATTCAACGGTGATGGCGGAGCGTCCCGACAATTGTTGGGTGGGTTGAAATCATGCTATCTCCCCCACCTCCTTCTCCTCTCCCTATCATACTCTCCTCTTCTCCATTATTTAGTTTTCTCCTTTCCTTACTTAAAGTTATATATATAGGATAATTATGATGGATGGGGAGAGATTCGAACTGGGGTTTGTACTAGGGAAATACTACTAAATCCCAATTAGCTAGTTATTATATGATGTGGTTTGATTTATGTTGAATGTTTTGATGTGGTTTGTGCATAGGGGGTGATTTATGATGAACGTTTTGTTGATGTGCATATGGGTGATTATGATGAATGTTTTAATATAATGTGGAATTGTTACACGCTTTTGTTGTGAGTATTTTGCCGTGAACCATGGCATGACTTTAAATATTTAATGTTGTGGGCTTTTGACGAGGCTTTAATGAATATAAGTCGGTGTGTTTATGTGATGAATGTGGTGGTTTTCAATGAAGGTGAATTTTTGTGAGTTGTTGCAATGGTGACGTTTTAAATTGTTGTTATTTGTGATATGATGGTTTTGCATGTGTTGGTATATTGAGGTGAGGTTTTGGGTTTTGGTGATGATGGTATTGTTGATGAGTTTGATGATGGTGTCATGGTATTTAGTTGGTTGTGGTATTTGTTTTTTTTATATAATGGTGAGGTTTTGGTGATGATGGTATTGTTGATGAGTTTGATGATGGTGTCATGGTATTTAGTTGGTTGTGGTATTTGTATTTTTATATAATGGTGAGGTTTTGGTGATGATGGTATTGTTGATGAGTTTGATGATGGTGTCATGGTATTTAGTTGGTTGTGGTATTTGTATTTTTATATGGTGGTTTGGTTGTGGTATTTGTATTTTTATATGGTGGTGATGTGATTTGGTTTTGGGTTGAGGTTGTTATCGTCGTGAGTATTTTTGCATGAGAATTGTTGATGTGCTTATTGTGGCATTTATTGTGGCATTTTTGCATGAGAATTGTTGATGCGGAGAATGAATGATATTTTGCCGTGAATGGTGTGTGGGTATTTTTGAGAATGAATTGGTTTTCATCCGAGAATGAATGATATTTTGCCGTGAATATTTAATGTTGTGGTCGGGTGGATATTTAATGTGTTTTGTTGATGTTGTGGTCGGGTGGATATTTAATGTGTTTTGTTGATGTGTGCATGAGTTTTGCCGTGAATGGGTTTGTTTTGTTGGTTTGTTTAGTTGATGTGTGGATGAGTGAATGGGTTTGTTTTGTTGATGTGTGGATGAGTTTGTTTTGTTTTTGCATATGTTGTTGCCATGAGATTTGGGTTTGTTGTTAATGTTTTAATGAGATTATTGAGTTTGGCATGTAGATAATAAAATAATTATGTTAGAATGGGGAATCAAATATGGGTCATCACTAGGATACCATTGTTGGGTTCCACCATGTTATCCATTAGATGTGATAACTAAATAAATTAGGACGTGATTAGTCGACATTAAGATGACTTGTCACCTTATGACCAAAGTTAATTATAAATCATATAAAAGTAAATATCTAAATACGATTTTATTTATAATAGGAAGATCTACTCGAAACGATTAAAGGAAGTACGATTTATTACACGGTTGGTTCTGAAGAGGACCCAACTACATTATCAGGTGCGTTGGTTCTCCGATGGTAGGATTTATTCAAGCTAGGGAATACCCGCTGGGGTTTTCTTAGGAAAAATTCTTGGATGTCTTAAATATGATAAACCATAATGTTTGATAAGATTTAAATTGTATGCATGCTAGCATAGTTATCTTATCTAACATGTTTGATCTGCTAGGTATCTAACATGTTTTATAATCATGTCTTGCATGCTAAATTGCTTCGGTATGATATGTTAAATAATTATCATGCGGACATAGATAATACATGCGATATGTTAGAACCTTGGCGACGTCACCGCCACTTAGAGAAAAAAAAGGGGTCTTTTTCCATATGCCCCGGTTGACCGCCGCGTTCCGACGGTGGTCAAACGGTGACGTCCCGTTAGGCGCCACTCCCGAGGTTGATGCGTAGCTGAGTACTGGGAGCACCACTCCCGACGTTATGCATAGCTTATATATTGGGAGCTGGTAGGGTAAGGGACTGTACACACTCCATGGTCATGTTAGACTGGAAATATGGAGCAAGTCTTTACCCGAAACCTTCACCCGCACGAGTGTCGTTGTAGGCGGCCTCGTGATAGTCCTGAGATGGTTAGCTAGGATGAACCCTACCATGGACTTGGCACCGACGAAGTCGAGGGCCACAGCCCATCGTGCGGATGTGCGCCAATCTCGATAGACGTTGACGGCTATTGGACTGGAAAGGTTATTCTACATGCGACGCCTTGGACAGTGGATCCGTAGACCGCACGGCTATCACCCTTGACGTCTGCAGATGATCGGATGAGTAGTCCGGATCCTAGGGTAGTTATTCCGGCTAGCCGTGGCCGATGATATTTAAGAGAGGTGACCCTGTCTACGGGCAGTTGTGTAGTACTACATGGGTGTCGTGACCCCTACGGTATCCGGGGAGGATGTAAGGGCACGACGGTTTCGTTAGGGGAGGCATGGTTGGCGACTAGTAAAACAACAGGAGAGGGACTCTGGGTCATCCGTCCTCTCTGCCAACATCAGTGCAGCGGGCATAGGTAGTGACTGAGACAGAAAGGCACTGATGGGCTTATTGATATCCCCGGCCTGGGTAGTCACTAAGCGTAGGCTGGCAGCCCGAGTTTATAAAACCTTAAAGTCTCATCACGATGCAAGTGACAGACTGTTGACGTGAACACTAGATATAACGTAGGTGACATCTAGTGAATTATACATCGGTATAGTATTTATGATGTTTGTTACTTCCCATGAATTGATTTACACAAATCAAATGGGGACAGACTGTTGACGTTGACACTAGACTTAACTTAGGTGACATCTAGTGGCATGTACACATTTATTATTTATTTATGTTGTCTTATCGCTTTATATGAAATGTTTAAATTATATGATATGAAAGATGATTATCAATCACCAAGGGCATCCTAGAATACTCCTCCTAGCCTTTGATTTCTTTATTCGGTAGAGTCGTAATTTCGCACTAGGCCGCAAGGCTGAGCACACTACTTTTCCCCGTGTGTGCAGGTGTATTAGATGACTGTCCGAGAGATTTGATGAAGATGAGTCCGTCGACGAGTTTATTTTAAATTCTCGATGTCTTTTATTTTAGAATTGTAGTAGGTTTATCGGGACTGTGTTAGAAATTTTGAGTTAGATAATTTAATTATATATTCCGCTGCATAAACGATGTATATGAATGGTATGTATCACTTGATGCCTTGTATGGGTCTGTCGGGCTCATACGGCGGTTGCCACGTGGCCGACGGTTGGGTCGGGGCGTGACATAGTAGATGTAAACTTTAAATATATCATTCTAAATGAAGAATTTATCCAAGTACTTATATAAGGTATTTCTTAAATTTTTAAAGGTATCAAATTTTAAAACTAATGCACTTAAGAATAGTAAAAGATAGAATATTGCATATATTTGGCTATAGAGAACTCTTTACTATTTAAATATCTAGGAGTACCCTTGACTCCTAACAAATTAAAAATTACATAATATAAAAATTACTTGATAAAATAATTACTCAACTTAAGAGTTAGATTGTTAAGTTGCTAATATATGTAAGTAGAGTTCAACTTATAAAGCTGGTGTTATTTGGAGCGTAAAGTTATTAGTCATAATTATTCTATTGAGACTAGTAAGTTAGTTGGAGGATTTAACTTCATCAAGCTCTTTTGAGATATACAGATAAAGAAAGAAAAACTATGGATTAAATAGGTATACACTATATAAGAAATAAAAATATTTATATAATAATCTTGTCCAAACAAATAAGCTAAATGTTGAAGAAAGTGATGATGAGTAGAGAGATATTATAATACCATCCTCAGCTAGTAGTGATATTAACTAGAAAAACTACTATGAATTCAATTTATAATATATTGGTGGGTACATTATCAAAAAAGATTTGGATAAGTTTAATTATAATTTTACTGTTAGGTCTAGAGCTACATTCATTTTGTAGCTTACTTTGCATCAGAGATTGATGACTGTAGATAAATTAGATAAATTACTTATATCAATTATATTTAAATACTACAGTAGAAACCTTAAAATATTTACTGAATGAACGTAGATATGACAAGATTATACTACGTGAGAAATCATCCGTTTGCATTTGCAAATAAATTAAACTTAAAAGAAAAAAATAAGGGATGGTGTTAGAAATGAATGAAGCTCAGGGTTCCACCAAGGAGGATTCGACCGTGTTTAGTACTCAGTAGCAGGAGGAGTGGGAGTTAAGCATGGAATCCATCTTCTATCCTCCACCTCTTTTTTGCATGTGCTTCGAAGATATGGAAAGTTCCATTTACTTGGGTTTGAGGATTAAAAGGACTTGAATGGTCGGCGGTCGGTAGGATAAAAATAAATTTTAGAAAATAATCACATGAACTATAAAAACATATCTCCTCTTTTAAATTTTTTAAAAATATTACGTTAAAACTAATAAGTAAAACGATGATGATATGATTACCAAGCAAACTTCTTCAATCTCTCTCTCTTCCAAAGATATATAATTAATTAGATGGTATTTAACAACTGTGTGGGTAAATAAATTACATAACTTGTTTTATTTACTGAGCATGAGTATGAAAAGAAAAAAATAAAAAGTAATAATTTGAGGAACAGACGGACAGGCGTCTTCCTCCGTAAATAAAATATATCCGACATTTCATACGTCTCCTACTACTACTCCTCCTGCTGCTGCTGCAATTTCCAATTTATTTATTGCGCAATGCACCACTCCAACTCTTCCTTCCTTCCTTCCTTCCTTCCCGTGATCTCATCATCATCATCGCCTCCTCATTTCGAGACCACCGCAGACCAAAAGAGACGACTCCATTAGCAGCAGCATCCCCAACCTGCTCCCCCAATGCGGCTGCTCTGAACCCAATCCCAACCCCACCCCCACCCCCACCCCCACCCACGGCGGCGCCTCCTCCTCCTCCATGTCGTCCTCCGCCGATAACGGTGGCGCCGGCCCCGCTGCCTCCTTCCAACGCCGTTGGTCCCTGCTAAAACTCCTCCTCTCCGCCCTCGCCGTCGCCCTCCTCCTCTGGGCCCTCGACGCCCTCTGCATCGTCGCCCCCGCCGCCCTCTCCTTCGCCGCTAGGCCATCCCCATCTCCTCCTCCGTTGCCGCCTACCTCGCCCCCAAATCCCGGGCCCGTCGGCTACTGGATCTCGCCCCCCGCCGTCGCCGGCTTCACCTCCACCCTCGTCTCCCGGTGGCTGGCCCCCGGCGGTGTGCCCTGCCGCGACTCCCGCACCGCCGCCATCGCGGTGGTGCCCGATCTCCACGCGGAGGGCGCCGCCGCCGTGGAGCTCTCCTGCGGGGAGAGCCACCAGTTCGTGATTTCAGCGCTGGATGACGACGGCCGACCCCGCTGCCTCGGGGGGGACTACTTCGAGACCGACCTCTCCGGCTCCTCCTGGAAGTCCCGCCCCCCGGTGGTCGACCACGGGAACGGCTCCTACTCCGTCACCCTCCAAGTCCACCCCGATTTCGCCGGCGAGTACATTCTCTCCGTCGTGCTCCTCTTCCGCAGCTTCGAGGGGCTGAAGCTCTCCCCGGAGCGGTTCAAGTTCCGGCGAGAGATGCGGCGGATTCCCATCCGGTTCCGCCGCGGCAGCGTGTCGCTCCCCCCGCTCCGTCTCTGCAGCGGCGGCGCCGACTTCTCGAAGGACGCCTGGTCCGGGCGGTGGACCCGGCACGCCAGGAACGACAGCTGCGTCGTGGACGACGACGGCCGGTACCGTTGCCTCGGCCCGGCTACGACGTGCCCCTGTCCGTGGTGCGAGGGGCCGCTGGCGGCGGTGGAGAGCAACGGTTGGGTCTACTCTGCCCACTGCAGCTTCAGGATCTTCTCCCAGGATGCGGCCTGGAGATGCCTGCGCAGCAAGTGGCTCTTCTTCTGGGGGGACTCCAATCACGTCGACACCATCCGCAACATGCTCAATTTCGTTCTCGGCCGGTGGGACATCGACGCCATCCCTCGTCGGTTCGACGCGAACTTTACGAATCCGGCGAACGCCTCGGAGGCCGTGAGGATCACCAACGTCTTCAACGGGCACTGGAACGACTCGTCCAATTACCTCGGCCTGCAGTCGCTGCGCAACGAGGGATTCAGGGAGCTCGTGCGGGGGTTCTTCGAGGGGCCCCGGGCGCCGGACGTGGCGGTCTTCAACTCCGGCCTGCACGACGGCGTCTACTGGCGGAGCGTCCGGGGATTCGCAGAAGGGGCGGAGTATGCGGCCAGGTTCTGGGCGGAGGTGATGCAGGGCGCGAGGCGCAAGAGTGGGGGCGAGGACGGCGCGGCGCCGAGGGTGTTCTACCGGACGACTATTGCGACGGGAGGGTATGCGAGGGACCTCGCCTTCAACCCGAGCAAGATGGAGGCCTTCAATGGCATCCTGCTGGAGAAGTTGAAGGAGAGGGGGGTGATCACCGGAGGCGTCGTGGACGAGTTCGACATGAGCTTCCCGTGGCACTACGACAACAGGTGCAGCGACGGCGTGCACTACGGCCGGAAGCCGGCGAAAGCGCAGTGGCGAGACGGTGAGGTCGGGCACCAGTACTTTGTGGACCTCATGCTCGTCCATGTTCTTCTCAACGCCATATGCAGCGACTCCTGAACTAACAATTCATCATACACACACCACACCGATGGACGAACAGCATCGAGAGTCCCAGAACAGGTACCAAGAAAAAAAACAATTCTTTTTTTTTTTCCTTCTTCGTTCATTCTTTCATCTGCTCAGTTCATCTTGGAAGCAAGAGCCGTGCACAGTGCGCTGTTACTGAACGCCGATGCTTCACTGTGCACAGAAGGGAGTGCATGTCTATGTTCGATGATTGATTTGCTTGTGTCGAACGAGAGCAGGTTTAAATTACAATGTAGAAGACACAGCTTAAGTGGAACCTCCTTATATTTCCCAACCTTGATATCCAGTAGAGATGCACATGGATTTTGAATCACTACCGATCTTCCAAGGGGGTGCATATCTGTTTGTATGGATAGAAGAAATGCATCTCTACTCCTATCAAACATACTCTCTTTTTTTTTTTGTAAACAAATGCTCGGTAAATTCCAGGAACAAAAAAGCAAAAAGCACTTGAAGAATTGAGGGAGGAACATGTGCTTCCATCATCAGAAAACGAGACGAGGCAGACAGATGATGGTGTGCCGTCAATAGGTGATAACTGGGTATGGGGGGTGCCCCATTATTATTAATTTTTCATAGATAGATAGATAGATAGATAGATAGATAGATGTTCTTGGATGCCGTTATTATTTACCATCAGACTAACTACTTGTTAAATTCGATGAAGACTCGATGCATTCATATCATTCTTTCTACCGAGTGCTCAGTGAAGCTATTGTTGTTATTATTATTTGGGGTACTTGTAGCTTTTAATCTGGTTGTTCTGCACTCCAGAAAAATCCATGACGATGCAGATTAAAAAGTACTTGGAATTGTGCTGTACTTTTTCATATCGATAAGTGGAGTCTTTTGCTGTACTGGCTTATTTAAAATATTAATTTCTGAAAACAGCTTCGTTAAAATATTTTTTCCGGAACTGACCCGTCAACGTGCCACATCGGCCGTTGACTGATTTTTTAATAATAAAAATACTCGTTCCGTCGACCATCGCTCGACCGGGAAGGAACCGTAGCAACGCCGGCCGACTTGCCCAGATCGCTCGTCTTTCGTCTCCGGCATGCTTCTCCTTTTCTCCTCCATCGGAACTCCCCCTCCCGCAACCTGCTCCCTAGAGGCCTCCCCTCGCCACTTACGTCTCGTCCCCCATCTCCTGGGCCCCGCCCGTCCCTGCGTTCTCCCGCTCCAACAGTAGCTTCACTTGAGCTTCGGAGCTCAGATGAGCTCGTTATCCCTAGCAATCTCAACACCTCACCCTTCTGTGGCAGCAGCGGCGGCGACGATGATCTCATTGATGAGTTCCAACTCCCGGACCAGCTCTCCTTCCTCGGTGACCCGGCTATGTCTCATGGTTCCAACCACCCCTTCTCCATCGCCGCAAAGGCCGTTGCCGGAGATTTGTTCCACCCGGACAACGAGTGCCAGATCTCGAGCGGCAACGGCGACAGCTCTCTGTTCAACTATGGGATGGAATGGGGCAAACGGCTTCCACCATCGGCGAAGCCCCTCGGCCGCCGCAGACCTCTGCCTTCGCGACCATGCCACCGGGTTCGGGTGGGAGCCGGCTCCACCTGCCGGTTCCTCCGTTGTGCCTTGGACGAGCCCGTGATGATCCCAAGATGGATGCTACGGCGGACCAGCAGTGCGGCGATTTCATGAAACCTCTGTTCCTTCCCACCGTGTAGTGATGACGACGAAGCGAAGTCGCAATTCCGCCTTCTTCCGCTGCGATTGCTGCCGCCCGAGCACGCAATCCACCTCCTCGTCGTCTTCCCACTTTGATTTCGTCAATTTGGATGGATTGAAACACGCGAGCGATGATTTCATGAACCTCTGTTCCTTCTTACCGTGCGGCGACGATGAGGAAGACGAACTGGCAATCTCACCCGCATCTGCTGCAATTGCAGCTAGCAATCGTTCCACCAGATCTCGCAATCCACCTTGGCATCGTTTATAGCTTCAGGGCTCGACCCAAGCAAGCGGTGATGGCGATGAAGATAACTCGCAATCCTGCCTCCATCGTTACTGTGCGGTGGGAAGGAACAGATGTTCAGCGCTAGCATCTGAATCGACTGGAAGACGATGCAGAGGTGGATTGCAAGCTCGGGATGTCGAAGACGAGTTCCTCGTCGTCGCTGCGCAGTGGGAGGGAAGGAGCAGAAAGTTTTTGGCTGCAATCGGAAATTGGAGCGAGGGATTTGGAGAGGTGAGGGAGCAAGGGAATTGGAGTGGGAGAGGCAAGGGAGCAAGGGAATTGGAGTGGGGGATTTGCAGAGAGGAGAGGGAGCAGCGAAATTGGAGCGGCGGATCTACAAAGGTGCGAGGGAGCAGGGAAATTGAATTGGAGGATTTGCAGCGAGCACCTTATCTTAACGGCAATGGCGGGGGAGGAGGAGGCAGTCGACGCAAGGAGGAATAAAGGAGGCACCGCTGCATCTCATCTGCCGTTCGTCGAAACCAACGGGAGCGACGACACAGGCGAGTGATGGTCGGGCTTGACGACAACAGCGGGGGAGGAGGAGGTTGTCCACGTCAAGAGAAATAAAGGAGACGCCGCTGTATCTCATCTCCTGTTCGTCGGAGCCGGGAGCGACGACGCAGGTGGTCGAGGGAAGGGTCGGGCTTGACGGCAACAGCGGGGGAGGAGGAGGTTGTCCACGTCAAGAGAAATAAAGGAGACGCCGCTGTATCTCATCTCCTGTTCGTCGGAGCCGGGAGCGACGACGCAGGTGGTCAAGGGAAGGGTCGGGCTTGACGGCAACAATGGGGGAGGAGGAGGCTGTCCACGTCAGGAGAAATAAAGGAGGCACCGCTGCATCTCATCTCCTGTTCGTCGGAGCCGGGAGCGACGACGCAGGTGATCAAGGGAAGGGTCGGGCTTGACGGCAACAGCGGGGGAGGAGGAGGCTGTCCACGTCTGGAGAAATATAAGAGGCGCTGCTGCATCTCATCTCTTGTTCGTCGGAGCCGGGAGCAACGATGCATGTGGTCGAGGGAAGCGGGGTCGGATGGACGAACCATGAAAGTTGGACCGGCCGGGCGAATTATTTTGATTAAAAAATTAGTCAATGTTCCAATGTGACACGTTGACGGGTCAGTTCCGAAAAAAAATTTTAGCACAACTGTTTTTAGAAAATAATATTTTAAATAAGTTAGTACGACAAAAGACTCTAGATAACTGATTTTTTATCAAGAAAAGATAATACAGTAGACAAAAGTCTTACTATTTAAAAGCACAGGTCAGCTACATTCACTCTTTTTTAAAAACTTGGCAAGTACATTCTCTTCTGTTATCTTTTTTATTTTTTAAATTTTAAAATAATAAAAATATTTACAATCATATTTACTTATATATTATTATTTTTATCATAAAATAGTAATCTACTCTTGATAGCATGGGTGGCATTAGGAGTTTGAATGAGGTAGAGAAGATGAGTCGGTGATAAGGTGGCCGACAGCCATCGTCGACAGAGCCTCCAAGAATGGACGTACGGTCGTTGTTATGGAATGGCAGGGTATACATATAATATGATTTGTGATGCGGTGATGTGTTGCAGGGATAAAGGGTTGGAGGAGCAATCAATGATTATTAATTGTGGTGGGCGGACCAGCGATGACGAGGAGGTTGCAGCAATAAGGAAATATGACCAGATATGGAAAGGGAGTCCTGAGAGCTGCTGAGACACGAGCAACTCCGATCATTCTTACATAAAATTTTAGTTATCTATAAAAGTTCTAAAAGGATAAACAAATATTTTCTAATTATTTATTTTTATATTGCAATGAAACTAGTGATTTATTTGCTTACTGTGCAAGTTAATATATACGACTATAATAATCATGACTTTGCGACATATTATTGGTAGGATCACCGTCATCGTACGTGTTGAGTTGACATCAACCGATGTAGTCATCTTTGGGAGGAAGAGAATGAATTCTACAGCCACAAGCACTCAAACAAAAAAGGGTTACAGGGAAAGGGAAAGAAGGAAGGAAGCAAAGAGAGTAGAAAGAAAGGGTCAAATCCTCGAGCCTCACATTATGGCACCACTCCACCTTGGCTCCTCAGTGCACCCTTTTTTTTTTTCCTAATTTTTAATCTTATCTCCATGGATAGGCTTTTAAAAAAATTGAATCAAAAAATTCAGATTTTCTTTTTTTAACCACTGAATATTAAATCCTTTATGTACATTTTTTCTTCACCCTTATTCTTTAATTATCAATCCTTAATGCTATTTTCTATAGGTGCTCATTTGTTATCCAATTTAATTGAGTCTATATTATAAAAATTATTATTTTCAATTCTATATTTTTTTATAGAAATACAAATCTTCTTTCTTAAAAGATTTCTTAGTATATGTTTTTAGACCTTCCACTCTATTAAAAATGTTACTTAATAAATCTATTCTAAGTTTGTTTGATATTAATGATGAAGTTGTTATTTATTGATAAGCTACTCTATATTTATTTAAATATAATATATATATATCATTAATTAATTGAGAATTTTTTAAAATCTAAAATAGTAATCCAATATTTTTTAAAATTTAATTTTATAACGATAAGTGAAGGATAAATAAAGTATATATCCCTTAGTTAGAGTAATTAAATTCTATATTAGAGGGAAATTTAATACTTACTAAGTTTTAAAAAGTAAAACATATTATATATTATAATATATAATAGGTGGAAGTCCACCAAAAAGAATTTACCCAAAGTATATGTTTATTTAGTTAGAATATAAGACTTTATATATTCTTTTTAAAAAAATTAAATTATCTTGGATATATATGAAATATTCATCTAATATAATAAAATAAATTATTTTGTATATTATACTTATGAATAATTAATTATAAACTATTTATTTTATTTCATATATTATATTTATTAACGCAAGCATTAGAATTTTAACATGGTAATTTACTAAAATATCCTTAATATTTTATTCTTATAAAATTCTAAATAAGGGTATTTTGATAAAATCATATGGACATAATTTTAAAAAATAGTTAAGTGAAAATGGTGAGGGTAAAATAGTAATTAGTGAGCAAAAGGCAAAAAGACACCAAGTGATTTGTTGAGTGCGTGTGACACGGTGCAAGTCGATGTCCATGCCCTGTTCTACCACTTTTACTACATCACATGTGAAGATTGGCAAGTCATCTTCCTCGTCAAGTTCTTATTGGCGATCACTCTTACTAATCACCACCTCCTTTCTAGCTCACCTCAGCTAGCTCTTTGCCTCCTCTATAGCTAGCTAGTCACTCATAATTCATCACCTCATTGGTCATATACTTGAATCCATTTGGTGTGCACAATGTATAGGGATAATAATGAGCCATTAAGCATGCATAACAACGCTGTCACGCATGGGTGGCATGGGCTGTTAAGCATGCCTAACAATGCATGGTTGATTCAACATGTGAGGGATGAAATCGACAATCTAATTCATAGCGTATCTTCATAATTGTGATTTATGATCGATCGACATCGTGACAGATTGATATGACCCTCAAACCTTCAAATCCTTAGAGCCATGGGAAGAGATGAGTCTATGAAGTAAAAAGAAAGCAATCTAGTTGACTGATCGAGAGAGTGGCTCGAGGTAAAGATGGGGTAGGTTAAGATCGGCATGATTCTGATCAAGGATTTAGAAATATAAGGTGGACCACTGGAGTAGTTATGTAGCTAAGGTTTGAAGAATTAAAATCAATTTTGAACCCTCAACTTGAACCCTTGAAAGGGTTTGAACCTTTGCTTACTCGTATGTGGAACTAGCATGCCTCACACTCACGAATCTAGCTAGGGCTCAACTTGGACCTAGATTGGATGTAGGCTGGGCAAGCCATGAGTTGTGCCTCCCATGCCGAGCTAAGCCCCAAACAATCTCGTACCAAGCATGCCATGATGTCATGATGTTATACTACCGGACCATAGTGGTGTAGTCCCACACGTTATACTATTGATGGATGATCGTGCTTAGCATAGTCTATCGAGCAACGAATTATGTTAAGCATAGCTCGATTAAGTCAAGTTTGGACTACCCATAGGTAGCTCAACTAATTATACAAGCTTATTTTAAACTTATAATCTTTCATAAAATCTAATTATTCTAATTAAAAGAGTTATTTTAATTTGAGGAGCTGAGGCGTTTATATGTTTAATAATTTCACTTTATTTTCAGCCGAACATATTAAATATTTTTAGGTAATCATGTTATTTTTTTGGATGAATGATTAGCCCAAGCAAACAAGAACATATAAAAAATTCCACCAATATCCCCGACCTGGTTACGATAGAAATTAAAATTCTAAGAAAATCTAATTTTAACCTGACAAAATGAAGCAAAAACACAAACTGGAATTGCATTCAAGTCTGTATGTCCTGTTGTCCAGGTATGACTTGCTTTTGCAACAATCTAGTGCGTAAGTTATTGATCTCAAATCAACTCAAAGTTTCATTCAATTTTTGAGTTTACTCAACTAAAAGAAAGATTAATCCAATTCTTTATTGCGTGGAACCGGCAGAAATAAAATTGGAAAATAGAAGGAAAGAGGGATAAGGTTGAGCCCATGAGTTGAACTTACTATATTACAAAACAGTTGTCTCCTGATATAAATCCCCAAAAATTCAGCAAGCTCGGTAATCTATAAAACTTTTTCTAAAAGTGGAGAAAAAAAAAAACACAGAGCATTTCATCTGATGCATGTGTGTTCACCTCTGGCCATAAAAGTTTTCATGTGCTTAACTACTACTTCCCAAACCTTTAGCAAAAAAAAATTTGGGTGGGTGGACGCATGAATGATCCAAAACACCCTTCCTCCTCCTCATCGTCACCATCATGAGAGGTTCACCAACACTTGCAAAATATCCAAGAAGTCCTAGACATGATGCACATTCAAGACGTTGATTTTCGTTGAACCACGAGATCATCGGCAGAGTAATAATCCGCAATAAGCCGGTATACATAGGATGGATTATGTCCTCCCCTGCAGCAATAAGAAAGAAAAAGGCTAGACTTGTCAGCATGACCATAAAAAACTGGACAGCTACGACAACAGCAATTCACCAGCAGTGAAGATAGACAACAAATTCACATTTATTGAGCAAACTGAAGTACTGAAGTGAGTTCCTAGTAAATTATATCCCTTAGCTTCAAGATTTCATTGTGCTATCTCTATCCTTCATTTTATAGGAGTAAAACTCTTCCAGCTGTTCTTACATTGAAGTACATATTATTTGATTCATTGTTCACGACCCCAATTCATCAATTTATAACAACCCCATGACAAAATTACCCTATTTCATGGAAGTCATGCTGCGCGCATGATGAATAAGACAAGACGCTCTTGAGGTTAATCATAAATACAACAAATAACACAAGCCATAAGGCCAAACACAAGTACATAAACTTCAGTCATGACTAGTTGGATTGGCCAGAGATCAGTCTTAAATCAGCTAATTCATCTACCAATCCCCAAAGCAATAAGTGTTTTTGGGATAGGAAAATAGTATATCCCGAGGTTGGATTGACACAGGATCACAAAACCCATATGACTAGGTTATAGAATTAAATGAGATTATTAGTTCGGGTAAGATAGCAAAAGAGAATACGTTTAGAGAGATAGGAACAGAACTGAAGGCAGTGAAAGTAACAGTAACACATGATGTCAATCACACCTGACAACTGTGATGCGAAGAAAGGCTAATCTCATGCACAAAATTCCCTTTATAGATTTCAACTCTCAATATACAAGTCCTAATAGGAAACAACTAATCAAGACTATCTTATCTTCATATTATGGTTATTGGATATAGCTAAAATCCTATATTATAGACCACCAAGCTAACTTGTAAAAGGACTGTAAGATCACTCTTCTTTGGTAGTGAGGGATGCCCTCATCATTCTATAGCATGCTGAACAAAAGCTGGAAAAACACAAATCTATTCTTTGAAAAAATTAGAGTACATACCCCTGATTGACTATGCACCTTTGAATATACATTCTTCCCTAGATGCTCATGCCAACAAATGTGCCACCTATGTATGTGCTCTTAAATTGTGGTTTGCATGTGATCAACACTGATTAGTAGCACTTTGACAAAGGTTTACTCAGGTTCACATTGACCATTACATACTAATAACAATATAGTGGAGATCTCTCAACTGGGCCGACTCAAAAACCTTTTGATTCCCTCTTCTATTTTGTACTTATCATTTTTGTTCTCATGCCTCCATTGTTTGCCCTCAGTCCCCCTCGTGCCACCTTCCTACCACTCGTGATTGTTTAGCAACATCTATATTTTACAGTATCTGACACAATCTTCTCCTTCTAGTTCTCTTCTTTTCTTGCAATCCAATCCTTCATTCTTGTACATTGTCATGTCCACTGACCTACCATGTCAGTTGGGACTTGGGACCACCTATTGTAGTAGAGCAAATGAATGAAATCAGCATCAACCATGGCTCGACAGTTCATACCAGAGTGATGCTAGATGAGAACCATACAGGCTTTTACCAATTTAATTGTGGTAATAGGTGGATGTACTTGTACATACCAGTACTAGCCAACACTACATACTAATACGTGACTGTAGCCACTAGTATTTAGTAGCACCAAGGTGGAGTATACCCAAATTCGAATTCAAGGTGTCTAGGACATATTCAAGCTCCCAACCTCTCTTCACTCCTTTTATTCAACTCCCAATAACACTTGCAAACTCTCACTCCCAAGATGTCTGGGACCAAATAGTAATAGACAGTATCAAATGCCTATGATATGTTATGTTATGAACCGAGTCCATGATATTTGTATTGGGACAAGATATGGATGTGCTGCCCATAACAAATGGTATAATAGCATTTGACAACCATTGCTGTTATATTTGTGCAAACATTGTAAAAAAATCTCATGTTGTTAAATTATTGTTTGTCCGAAAGTAACGTTCCATTTTTTTCTTAGTTTTAGGTACATGGAAGTGCAATGCTTTCAGATGAAGAACATATGCATCTGATTTTTCTCACCTTCTCACAGACAAAGTCAAGCAGTTTCAGTGAATCGGGAGATTGATCGATCTCTCTCCATAACTAGAAGACAAATTGTTAAAGGGATAAAACCCAACTTCGACTAATTTGCACTACTAAAGAAACATGACAAAGTAGCCACTCGTCAGGATGCAAGGGGCAACATACTTCTGCTGAGGTTGTTGGTCTAATAACCTCTGAAACAAGTCATGTTCCATGAGTTGATTCAAGTTAAAGCTGGCAGACTCAACTAGGGCGTCTTCATTATTTTGTATCTTAATTCACCAGATGGTGGTTCTCCTAAGTTTTGACCAATCATTCCTTATATAAAAAGCGCAGACATCCCATGTAATTGAGTTGGCATGAATAAGAGAAGATGCAAAATTTTCAAGGCAATGGATGCAGTAACTGTTGTTGAATCATGTGAAAATCATGCATTGTGTGTGGTGTATTGTTTCTCTTTTTACCTCTTATTACTTTCTCATTGATAGCATCCAGCTGGGGACTTACTTGTTCTCATAAAGAGAACATCATAATACTAGGCCACTGAAGTAACAAATGAGCTCAACAAAAAGGAGTTTGCACTCAGGTAAATCTATCAAATGAATATCTATGAAAAGATATGTATGTTGTTGATCCTTTATTCTCAAACAAAAGTAGTGTTTATCAGGAAGCTAAAAGCGCTATCTCAAATAGAACAAGCTTCATTTCAAAAAAATTTACACATAGTACTCTAAATTATTTATATGGCATTATTGCCTACAAACATGGTTTTGAATATACCATCCATATTGACCTTTACTACTACTATCATGACACCATAATGATAGAGCAACATAACATGCTACTGTGTGCAACATATCAAACAATATGTAGTATTTACACTATGTCCTAGACATCCTATGGAACTTGCAACCAACAAGATGTTGATGAGAATAACAAGCAGGAACTGGTTCAAGTATCTAATATGTTGATTTCATCTATAGTGGTAGCAATTTTTCAGATGCCTTTTGCAAATAATGTGTAAATAGGCTGTGAATAAATTAAGTATGTGACAAGAATGAAAAAAATATAATGAGCCTCAATTTGCATGGAAGAACATAACAATGACAAAATGTCAGTCATGTATTTAATTCATAATACTTGAAAGGAAACGCAAGCAAACTTACGTATCAGTGATGAAGAGGCTAACAAGCTTCGGCTGCACATAGTCAAAAGTAGGGTTTGCAACATGAAGAAGAGAACCACCTGAACTACCAAAATCCATACAGTCTGAAAATTCTCCAAAATCCAGCAAATCAGATGGGCATTTAACTTCATTCAAAAGAACCTCAGGGTTATGTGGATATAATGGACACAACTGCCATACAGAAGAAAAAGAATATTTGAGGGCTGGAGAAAGGATGTCAGTTAGAACAAAAAAACCAAAAAATGAAGATAAAAAAAGCATGTAATAAATAAAGTTGCAACATCATCAATCATCACAGGATCTTGTCAGGTACTTCTATCTTCCTAGTTTTTTGATCATTCCATTGAACTTAGAAGTAAAGGAATCTTGTTAAGGATACCTACATATGCCACATAAATGATCTACTTACAACTAGATGGATAACATGCTTAAGAGTGGCTAAATGCAAGTTATGATTTCAAATCCCAGATCCCATTCCTGCCCCATTAACACTGCCTTGATCCAATGTAACAGGTGTAGGATGTAACAGCCCCAATGAGGATAGGATGGTATAGGCCCTGGTACCCACAATCCAAGGCAAGTCAAATTGCCATCCATATTCTGTTTTCCTCATCTCCTCCTCCACTTTCACTTGAAGTTATTTAATTTGGCGAGATTAGGAAAATTTCAATCAATTACAAATATTTGGCTGTTTTTAGAATATTTTTACTTGTTTACTATCAAAATAAAAAATAGGTCATAGTTAAATTTTTCCTTGAAATGCAGTGGTAATTTGAACCCAACATTCTTTTGAGCTTTGCTAAATAGCATAATGAAAACACAAAAATCATTTTTTAATGGAAAGACACAGATAACAGTTTGATTTCCCAGAAGTTTCATATGAGAGCTAAAAAATGGTGGCGTGGAATGATTGAGTATGAACCTTGTGACTACCAGCAACAACAACAAATGGGACAGCATGCCTTTGAGCAGCAAGTGCAACAGTATTTATGCCAACAGGTGCAATCACTCCACCATTCGCCATTATTGCATGAGCTCCAACAATCACCTACATTGTTTGATGTTTGATAAGCACTACAACAATTTCCCCTTCCTCGCAAACAAAAAAATTGATGAAATTACCATATTCACTCGTGATATCATTGCAAAAACAGCAGAATCTGTTATAATAGTTGTCTGTATTCCATGTCCAACCAACTCTTTTGCAAGAACATGCCCCTGATACCTATGCCATAACCATAAAAATAAAAATACTATGACAAAGAACAAATGAATGTATTTTGCAGACTAGTTAACTGCATCTCTAAGGAATAACTTGTAAATGATTCATTTTATGCAAATACATTATTAGGTAGGCAAGATGCACTAACCTAGGTGCACCCTCCACAACAAATACCCTAAAGGATCTCTTCTTCTCTTTTGCTGCACAAAGGAATTCCTTCACTGTTCTTGAGCGGCCTAGAGTTAGAATTACCTCACTGAAAAGGAAATGAAATCATGACCATCAATAATCACAATGTTAAGAAGTAAAGCTGAATACCAAGCACGCCACAAATTAACAAACAATTTTCCTCTTGTGAACAAAATTATATTTACTATTCTACTTTTGTACTTTATTTACATGATTAATACGCAAATATAAAGATGTCACGTACATAACCAGCATGATCAAAATAAGAAATGATTTATAATTTTAAAATCATTGATTTATCAACAGCCTTATTACTAAAATAAATAAAGAAAACCCAATCACATTATGAAGAGAAGATTTTATTTTATTTTATTTTTTTCCAGAAGAGTCCTCAAAAGCAAAAAAAAAAGAAAAAAAAAGAAAAGAAAAAAAGAATCATGTTATAGAGGTCTATACTTTTGATGAATATGCTCCAAAGCCTGTTCTGAGATTAATTCATGGCATGTATCAATATCCTGGATCAATTCATTAATAGCCTCGATAACATCATGCTTCAGCTTCTTGCTCCTCAAGCTCTTATCAGCTGCTGAAGAAGAAAAGAACGTAAGTAGAACCCAAATACATATCAAATACAAGATTTCAGATAGAAGAAAGCATTCAAGGCCTCATACTACATGTCGATAACTTCATCTTCATGGAAGTTACAATAACTCTACTTAAAAATATAAAAATCAGTTAATCATGTGGTATTAAACCTTAATCAGCCAGTCCAAGTAGATCATATCAAGTATAGAGACAGGATTAGATGATTCACCTGGCTGTATCTTCATAAAAAACAATTGAATCAGAGCGATTTAAAAAAAGAAAGCTGTCACCATATATGGGTTTATAAATATTCGTCAGTTTTTCATGCAAATCTACCTCTTAGAATTTGCAGCAGTTAACAATTACAGTTTTTGAATAGTGTATGGCAATTGTCAAATATCTTAGTATGGGATTTTGTTAAAGAATTGCTGAAGACCACTAAGGGACATGGTTTTGTGATGGAAGCTACTGATAGGTTTCCAAGATGATACAAGCTTCACATTGGCATGTTCTTAACACCTAAGTTGTTCTTTCAGGTAATTGATATGTTCCCAGGCTTCACCACATTGATTGTTTCAGAAAAAGGAGTTAATTTAACTCTTTGGCTTAAATTATTGAAACATGGACAAATAGAAGTAGAGAAAGGCTAAGAGGAAATGAATGATTGAGCAAATAGAACTGCTTCAATTGAGTTAAACTTCAATTTAAGCTCCGTAGGAAGCTAAGGCGATGATTGTGTATCTCTAACTGTGAATAATCTATTAGCCAAAATTGAAGAACAAGAAAAGGATCATGTGTTGGTTCTGAATCACTAAATAAGCTAAAATTAGAGATCAAGGAGATACATTTGCTTTTTCCTTCAGAATCTCCCCCTGAAGAAGAAGGATGAGGTGCAACAGCTGACTCAGGAATGTCCTCAAGAAGAGTTTGCAAAGAGGGGGCTCGAAGGGTACTTCTAGCAGCAGCAGCAACGGCTGCTGCTGATAATCCTGGTCGATCTTCATTTTCCCCCTCTTCTTCATCACTACCAGCAGTTGAGCCCAACCCTTCCATTGCTGCTGTAGTAGAGGAAATATTTTCCTCTCTTATAATATGAAGAACGCGCCTAACAATGTTCCCGACAGCAAGCTCTGCAAAAGCAATTTAATTGTGAATGAACAGGATTAGAAAAACTCAAATAATATTTGGTTATCAGTAATTGCAATGTAAACTGACTAAGTATATAGTATCAAACTTCATAAGTATATAGATGAGAGTCTTCAAATTGTTCGAATTTCATTCTCCTATATAGAACAAACTGACTATTTCTCAGTAATGTAAATATCCAAGATGGTTTGCACAAGTCAAGAAAATGAAGGCATTGAGAGAGTAGTACTGCATATGCCATGCAACATAACATGAGAGAAGCTAAAAACTGTGCTGAACTGTGAAAATAAAATTGCCGGCACCCCTGCATTCTATAAGTATTGACCACTCTTGTGCTAAACAAGTTTTTACTTCCTTTTTCCTTTTTCTACTGCCTTGTTCCTTTTCCATCTCTTCTTTCTTTTCATGAAATATTTGATATCTTCTTTCTTGATCAAGATACTATTGTGGCAGCAGTTCAATAGATGTAGAAGGTCAATTTATTATACGACTGATTGGGATTCTTCCATATTAATACTAATTCCCATGTTCATAATAGCCTTGTAATTTATTCCATTGTGTGTATTTGGCATGGTTAACTAATCATATTAAGATTTCAAACACAAACATTGCCTGCACATTATATGAATGACATGATGAGATTAGCACATACGATATATGGGCCTCATTAATAGAATGGCACAGCCCTACATGAAAGGATTGATATGAATAACTAATTTATTAACTATGTCATACAGCTATTATTATTAGTACAATCATGAAGCCATTTGTGACATGGGGTAAGATTATTCACTGCAGCATATAAAACTGATCATATATATCACTGGTGAGGTGAAGAAAGATATGTAGGGATCAACAATTGCTAGTATTGATAACTAGTGAGTTATTGGAGTTTTTTGCTTTAGATCCAGGGGACTATGAGCACATTTGGTCCCATCCCTTCACCTTTGCTCTCAAATCTAAAGTTATATTCCCTTCACTTCATAACACATACAGGACACTGTAAGAAACGTATTAAATTGAAACTATGATATACCAGAACTAAATTAAGTTAACATAGAAATTCAGGTGTCACCGTATTTTTATAAATTTGAAGTCAAAAACAGAACCAAACGAGGCCTAACTATCTATCTATACATGGAAATTTGCAGATCAGGCTAACATCTTGGATATTCACTTTTTTCCTTGAAGAGGTTAGAAGTCTTAAGTATATTAGTGCTGGCGAAATGTGTAAGAACACACTGAGCCATATCGACTGATAGGTGTATATACTACTGTATATAAGCCGGCGACCATGGGAACACCCTCTTTACTAGATCCGCATGTACTGGAGAGATCAAGTGTACAGAACATGACCTTTAGAGGTTCAGAACATGCTTTTTACCCCACTTCTCCTGAACCAGACGAGAGCCCTCAAGAGAACTGTGCAGTCAAAATTCTCTTCTTTTTCCCAACTTACTGATAAAATCAATGAGACTGACAAGCATAGGCCACTTTTCAGCTCTCAAGTTGGGATCAGCAATCAGTAGAATCATAACTTGATGGAAAAAATAAAAGAGGATGTCAGGAACCTTCCACCACGTACCAATAGGGTTTGCTGCAATCAACTGCTCGCCGACAGCCTTAACGGCATCAATGAGTGCTGCGGCCTGGTTCGTGTATGGCATTCGCTGCTGCGAGACAACCTGGCGGAGCAGCTCGGCCGTCTGCTTCGCGGTGGCTTGCGAACCTTCAATTTTCCTGAGATCAAACCAGAAATTCTAAAAAGGAGGAAGAATCTATATATTTAAAGAGGAAGAAGTAGAGAGAAAGAGGAAATTACCTCCTCCTCAGCTTGAGGACAAAATCAGTGACGAGGGCCTGGACGTCCGGCATCGATGGAGAAGCAATTGAGCGATGGCGAGGGGGAAGAGAAAAATTTGCGACGGTGGTTGATCGGAGGGAGGGAGGAAGAGGCAGAACTAGGTTTTCGCTGTCCGCTCCGGCTCCGGTTCTTCACTCCCAACGAGGGGGGTTTTAGTTTTTTGTCTCTTCGATTCGCGCGTTGGCTTGGAGTGATGCGAAGCGGGCCGCTCGTAGATAGCCCAACCATATATACCTTCCTCCTCGTATGATATAAATTATAATTATTATTTAAACTGTTAATCGCAGTCACTTTTTACAAACTCAGAAATCCATAATATGATTATATTAGATGTAAAGATTCATTGTATATAAGTAAATTTGATAATACCACTGTGCATCTAAATGGCTAAAAAAAATTATACCATATTATCCTATGCGTCACACCTCTATGATTAGGATCCATTCGTCCAATTCAAATTATATAAAAAATAGTCAAAGCACAACGTAGCACTTAGGCCCAAACTCATAAATATACAGGACAAGGCTCGAGCTTATAAAAACTAATTCAAAATACACAGGTAAAATGAACTAAAGTCACAAACCACACTACTAGGAAACTTAAAGCTTAAAGTGCACGACAATCTTTGAATCAAATAAACTTGAATTACACGCTTGTAGGAGGCAAGGATCATAAGTTTGATCACACCAAAAATAAGCATATATGAAGTTTGAAGGAGCACGTTGCATGAGACAAAGATTATGGTACTTTATCATAAGAGTCATGCCAAAAATACAGGGGTTCTAAAAATAGGTAGAATAGTTTCCTATATAGATTTAATAACATTAAGACCAAAAGGTAGAGGGACATGAGGAGGCATCTCACCTCATCATCGAGGCATACTCCAGAATCTTAAGAGAGGGTGAGATCAATAGAGTTGAAAAGCAAGGATTGAACAATATTGAGTATTATCCACAATCACCCTGTAGTTATGAGTTAGAAGTTGTACCGTCGGATTATAGTATGCAATAGGAAGGTTTTTAGTCAGGGTCAATATACTCCTTTTCTCTTGAATTTGGTATGAATTTTCCCCTCTTAGATTCTGACTTTCATTGTACAAGAAGAAGGAAATAGGCTTATAGTGTATTGGGCACTACTTTGTAAAACCTCATTAGAAGGTGTGATTCCCTCGGATGCATCATGATTTATTTGAGAGTATGACAGTTGATATTAGAGCATAGTTCAGAACAAAGTGGCTCTAATAGTAAACTCACAATGAGGTCCAAGCAGGATCTCCCTTTGAAGAACTCATGATTAGTTGGATAAGGGTCGAATCTTTGCCGATGAAGGTAGAGCTCTTGCTATGGATTCCAAGCAATCGTGACGAAGGTTGAAGATGGTGCTACAATGCTCTAGTTCACAGTTGAATCCCAGATATGAGGTAACATGATTACAATAGTATTTTCCTTCATCACTATTGGATTTTCTCGCTTCTTTCTCCCTCTTTTACTCGTAACAATATGGGGACCAAATAAGCTTAATATCAACTTGTTGGACACAAGTTTGCATGAGGGATTAGTCAAAGTTGTGTCTACTTATCCTTCTCTACTCAAAGTAAGCACGATGCATTGCCATATCACAGTTTAGATAAGGGATGTGCCCTAGGGATTGAGGACACGACCAAGTTAAGGTTCAACCGAATGAAGGATGACCAAGTTGCAACAAGAAGCAGCCATATTCAGTTTGGAACATGCTCAGTTGGAATCAACAATTTTAAGTTCAGAATCGCCATGATCAACTACAACTGAGACTTGATAACATTAAGCAATATTTAATTATTAAATCAATAATTGCAAGTAGAGGGATTCAACTATATCCTGCACTAAGATAGCTTGAATTCAACCATCAAAGTAGCTTCATGATAGTTCAACAATCACCGAGATTGCAATGTTCAATTATCCTCAAATTGCAACAGCTGATGAAGTGATTTGGCCGTTGATAAGCACATTCGATTTGCTACTACAGTGATATTGATGAAGTTCAATAAGCAAATTCAATTTAGTGTTGGAAGGGATGTACAACTACTGTGATCAAGTTTGATCGGCTACCAACATGCCTGATGTGGTCAGAAATCAACAATGAGCAGCTCCACCGAAATGCAACAAGAATCAGCAACTCGCAAGTAGCAATCGAACAAGTTCAACAATGTTTAGGAATTGCCAGATTCAACTACAACATGAGTAGGAATTTGTAATCAATTATGTTTAGTCATAGCTTAATGACATGGTAGATCCAATTAGCAACCGTTGGAGTATAGCATCCAATAGGGAGTCCCAATAACCATATGAGTTTGAGTTATTGAGTCAAGTTGCTTGGGAGGTTGATGATATAAGCTTCATCAATTCTAGGATAACTTGGAATAGCGGATAAGCTAATTTGGTAACGACTTGAAGTTGAGCTAGTAAATCTTTGATGCTAGAGGCTTCCTCTACCGATGCCATTGTGGACCAATGAACGAGGAGCCTCCACTCACCTCAATAACCTATGGAGTTGTTGGAGCACAGCCGCAGAACTAATGCCAATAATGGATTTTGGTCTCCTTGACGATGATCATAACTTCATTTAAGATAAAAGCCACAAACCCTAGCCATAATCTTCCACCAGTTGATTATCGAGTGTTGATCCAAGGGCATGCATCCCTGCTAAGGAGTGAGCTCAGTATACGAGTGAGGAGTGTTCAGCATTAGCGAGTTAATGTCGGCCAGTGAGGGAGTGTAGGTCAATGGAGAGGTCTGTTCTCTAGTGACCATTTCTATAATGAATGTGCAACATGGTTGAATAGTGAGCTGAGTTAAGTCTTTGTTCAGCTTATGAACATAGACATTGGTGGGGTTTTGCTGGTGCAATAAAATTGCAAATCTTTCCCCTCAACATTTGTATCTTTGGTTGTCTTATCCATCACCGGCGAACTTATGTTCGATCTAACTTTCTGCAGTGCAATCACATGTGATTCAGATGGGGAGTAAAGGCTTGCAACAACAATAGAGTCATCGTACCGTACATTGATGTGCCCTAAAAATTAGCATGTGAGGAAGAAGGTCATTTATGAATTGTGAGTCTTTAGAAATGTGAGTGTTGTGAAAAGAGGTGAAAATGCTCAAGATGAAACTACATCACCGACTGGAGATGCATTCGGTGCCTTGATTGGGTGTCCATATCCCTGAGCCTCCTACATTCTTTAGAGAGCATGATGCCAAAGAGCATGATGATTTTTTGTGGGACATGGAGCAATTCTTCATCACTGCTCGTATTAACAATATCAACAAAGTGCCATAGCCACTACTAACTTGACCAACGATGCCAAACAGTGGTTGCACATCCATAGTGACTCGGGTGTGAATGGAAAAACGGTCACTATAACTAATTGGGTATCCATATTGGAGGAGTTGTGGCATTAGTTTCCTTCCCGTCAATGCAGCTTGATTCACATATGAGCACATGAAACTCTGAAACAAATGTGCTCTATTAGAGAGTATGTGCAAAAATTTAATTGCATGCTACTTGACTTGTGCAACATAGTTGAGGTGGATAAGTTATTTATGTTCTTTTAGGGATAGTAGCCCTAGGCAAGAACATAACTTATAATGAAAGGCATCTCCAACCTCAACATCAAGTACCTGCTCGACATTTGAGCAGCTATTGTGCCATGACCCTAACAATAGAGATCTCCACAAATAAGAGGACCACGATCTGACCATGTGCCCTAGATCCGTGATACAGCTAGCCACAACCAACAATGCCCACATTGTAGGCTTAGAGAACAGGGGCTCCATATAAGGAGTTGAATGCCTACCTTGCAACAAATTGCACTTGATGCGGGTCTGCCCAAAACAAGAGCACGCAATGCCACCGGACGTGGAGAACTTAATCAATGAGTATTTGGATAAAATGATCGATGAGTTATCGCACACCCTTCATCCTTGCCGACTAATTGACAATCAAACTAAACTCTTCTAAGTGTTCGACCTCCTGTCCAGGCACCGTATTGTATAGCTCCCACAGAGCTGGCTGAACTGAAGTGCTAGCTTGACAAACTCTTGGACATAGTATTATCAATACATCTAAGGCTCCCTATGATGCATGTGTACTCTTTCAACGAAAGAAAGATGGAAGACCATGCATGTGTATAGATTATATAGCATTGAACATAGTAATGGTGAAAAATAAGTATCTAATTCTACTCGTGGCCAACTTATTTGATCGTCTCATGCACGCAAAGATCTTTGTTTCAACTATTGTAGGTTCAGATCATCAAGACATATGAAGCCAAGATGATATGCATCATTCATTATATCTTTCACGAGTTTTTGGTGATGTTGTTTGGACCAATAAACACCAACCATCTTTTGCAATTTGATGGCTGACGTGTTCCAGGAGTTCCTTGATAGATTTGTAGTCATATACTTAGATGATATAGTCATCTATTTTGAAAGTATGGAAGACCATCTTATGCATCTTCACCAAGTTATCAAAGAAGATACAGGAGCATCATTTATTCTTCCACCAAGACAAATGTGAGTTCAAATAAGCCAAGATTGCTTTCCTTGGCCACTTCATTGGAGGTGAATAAATGAAGATGGACGGGCATAAGGTAGAAGGCCATGCTCATCGAACTAATTTGAGCTTAGATCATTTTTTGGGCATTGCAAACTACTACCATTGCTTTGTTTGAGACTATACCACAAATTGTTGCATCCGTGACTGATCTACTTCAGAAGGATTGCCCATGGTAATGGGCAATTGAATGTGAGATGATACTCGATTGTGACTGATGCCTCTGGCAGGGCACTTGGTGGATTACTCATCCAAGAGAAATATCCTATCACCTACAATTATCAAGAGCTTAGTCCGACTAAATAGAGTTACAATGCACATAAATAGGAAGTGCTAGCAATCATCCACTACCTAAGAACCTAGTGAGTGTGCCTCATCAATGGGTCATTTATTGTGTGCAAATATAACATAGTCAATACTTGCTTTAGCTCTCAAAAGAAGTTGTCCATAAAATAAGCTTGTTAGATGAAATAATTTGCAGAGTAAAACTTCACTTGAAAGCATAAATCGGGTCAGCACAACCAAGCCGTCGATGCCCTCAACAGACAAATGTATGCAATATTGGCACGTACCTTTGGAGATCTCATAGAGTGCATTCGAGTTGTGGGTAAGCTCGATCCAACCTACCAAGCTCTCATTCGACAAGCCCAATGAGGCACAATAAAGCACTTTTGGGTTGACAATACATATTGGCTTCATATGTGGGGTATATGCACCTTGATCTCAAACTTAACGGGTCTATAACTTATAATCATGATCGAGTGACATAATGTCGAGTGGGTTGGACATCCCGACATGGAGGGCACCTATGACCTCCTGGTTCTCTTATTCGTCTAGATGAAGATGAAACAAGACATGAAAGTTTATGTATGGACTTGCATTGTGAACTAGAAAGATAAGATGAAACACTCCCCACTATAAACTAGAAAGATAAGATGAAGTACTTTCCATTAATAGGATTGCTCCAACCATTACTGATTCCCAATTGACCATGGATATCCGTGTCCATATACTACATGAAGTCCTTCCTAACTGTTAACAGTATTTCAACTATGGTTATGGTGGTGGACCAGTTCTTCAAATACACAATATTTATCCCCAGCACCGAGCATGTAACAACTAGCATTCGGCTGAACTATTCTTCTGATATGTTGTATGTTATTTTGGACTATCGGAAGATATGAAAAATGACTATGATCCCGCTTCATAAGAAAATTCTAGACATCATTGTTCAAGCAACTAGGGACGAAGTTGAAGCCCTCGACCATCAATCATCCACAAATCAATGGCTAGACTAAGCAAGTAAATGAGCTATCGTAAGAATACTTGCACCACCTAGCCATTGTTTTACAAAAAATTAGGTGGAGCTACTTGATGCAGCCTAATACTACTATAATATATATCAAAGTTCAACAATCAAAAAGTCACTATTTGAGTTGGACTTTGGACAATAACTAGTAAGCCTACTGAGTTGGCACAGGTAAATTTGAGGGAATGTTGTATAACAGTAGTAAAATTCGCACACGAGCTAGTAGAGCAACCTGTGGAGGTGTGTGAAAGTTTGGAATAGGCCACGGAGCAGGCCAGCTAAAATCCTATTTAAAAAATATATTTATGCTAAATCATGAAGTCAATTTAATTATATTATCAGCAGAAGTAAGTAATCATCTGCATTATGAGGTAAAAAAAAGAAGAAGATAAAAATAAAAAAATGGTTGTTAAATTTTAAATCGTTTGGAGAATCACAGCGTATAAAAATGAGAAGAAAAAAAAACTTCGATCCACTCGAATCAAGTGCTGCTCCCTGTTAATTAAAATTAATAGGGGGCGAAAGGTCTTCAACGTGAACGTTGATGTTTTCTTTTCCCCCTTCTCAACTTGCTGGGGAATCCATGCTAAGTAGTTTTCACGACTACTGCCGACGCCCACCATGCATACGGTGGAAACGACGACCTACCAATTCAACGTTTCCTTTTTTCCTCACTCACATGAATTACCTGACTCGCTCTCACAAAATTTAAAAAAAAACACAGTATATAATAACATGCAGAAGATTTTATTTTTATAATCCTACTTATAAATTTTTTTATAATAATTAGATATCTTAATCAACAATCCATCGGTTTAATCAGATAAAATTATCTAAGGTCAAATAATATACGTAGGTGGTAGGATCATTATATATATATAATTTATCTAAGGTCAAAAAGAAAATGGTAATATTATACCCGAAGAACATAAATTAAATTAGATAAAAAAGAGACAGATGGAAAATAAGTTTTCAAGTAAATGATAAGCGTAGGGAGAGGGAGAAGCGGTCGGCAAGTTTGACTTTATATTTTTCTAATCAGCGTTAAACCGTGAGCTGGAAAAAATGGAATTAAAAGACAAACGTAGCGAGATGGCGGGGCAGGCGGCAAGTCAGCCTCGCCGGTGGCGTCGACGGATTTTAACGAATTATATTTATGCTTAGAAGAAGGCATATTAATTAATTGGGTTAAGAGATGGGCAGCAACCGCATTTGACCTTTAAACTCAGATTATTAAATGTGAACGCAGAAGCGGGATTATTCGCAGTCGGCCGAATCAAATCCCTAAACCTCCATCTCCATCTCCATCTCCATCTCCCACGTGAAAATAATTTAAAGGCGTCGACTTTTGGCTCCAAATACGTACACACCTCGACGTAGACATATAATTAATCAACTTCTACCCTCACTCTTACGGTTGGGGTACGCAGAAATTATGCGGACACGCTGTTGGTGTTGGACTTGTGGATAATGTTTGAATAATGCCATTAGTTAATTACTTACATGCATCATGCATCGTGCATCATGCATCCCCATATTTCCCAGTTATCATAAGATATCTATATTTGTAAGATAGCAATTAATGCAGTCTAAGAAACTTCTTCAACTCGGAAATTAAGTGGAAGAGAAGGCAGAAGGCAGGGGGAGGAGGGATGAATAAATTTCAACTTGGAAAAGGTCACAAAAAGGAGGAGGAGGAGGAGTTGGGCACATTTAATCTTTCAGAAGCGGGAGGGAAAGAAGATTGATATTAAAATCCGCGTAGGCGTAGCTTGATACGTCGTATATCCTAACTGGCATATCCCTGCGGTTGACCGCTTCTTCTCCGGCCAACGACGCAGACCGCCGACTTCTTTTTAATAACTTCCTCCCGTCCCTCCTTATTCCTCCCGATCAATCCTCCTCCTCCAGAGCTGCTGAGATCATGGGCAATGGCCTCTCCCCTTGCTTCCACCCTTTCTCCAGGGGCCCCGTCAGGGTCGTCTTCTGGGGCGGCGCCACCGAGGTCCTCGCCGCGAAGCACCGGGCGGGGGAGCTCATGTTCCGCTTCCCCGACAGCGTCGTCTGCGACGCCGACGCATTCTACATCGGCCACCCCGTCCCCGCCCTCGCCCTCGAGGACGACCTCCTCCCGGGCCGCACCTACTTCGTCATCCCCATCGACAGGCTGCCCGCCTGCCACGGCCCCCTCACCCCCGTCTCCCTCTCCGCGCTCTCCCCCGGCCCCGCCAAACCCTCCCTCGGCGCCGGCGCCGGCAGCCAGTGCCCCTTCGAGTACTCGAGGGACGGCGACGGCCGGGGGCTCATCAGGGTGGTGCCGGAATTCCTGACGAAGGTCGTCAGCGCGGCCGAGGGCGGCGGCCACAGGTTCGGCGGCGACGGGGGTGCGCTGTGCAGCACGCCGGAGCTGAAGAAGCACTACGCGCAGCTCGTGGGGCCGAGGGATCGGCCGTGGTCGCCGACGCTGGAGACGATAACGGAGAGGAAGAAGAGGATGGTGCTGCAGGCCGGCAGCTTGTCGCCTGTGAGGTTATTAGGGCTGGAGCGGGGAACAAGATGATGGAGGGGATTGCTTGCGGTTTTAGCATAAATGTTGATTAGAGGTGACGAGGAATAATTCAGGTAGAAGGTCGATTCTTTTGCATTAAGAGCAGCTTAATGTTTAATTAATTGTTCAAGCTGTAAGTAGGCTTAAAGCTAAACAAGATGTACACACCCATACATATTTATATACATAGATAGATAGATAGATTGCCAGCGGATTGTAGTTGAACATGGGTTAATTTTCTTTCTGCTTTGTTGTTTCCGACATCTAATTAAGTCAGCATGACAGACGATTAATTAACGAAATCGAACCTGTAATTGATGTGTGGATTTGCAGCAAATCTAGCATCTGAAGATGATGGATTGCCGCTGTTAGATTCTATTATCATTATTTTTATATACCTTCGGTTACTTGTACAGACTTCTTATTAGATTGTTTGCCTGTAGATATGATTGATTGATGATGGTCCGAAAGTATATTATTCTTTTTATTTCATATTTTCAGCACATGCAATTATCACTTATCATTGATAACAAGGTTCGAGATGTTCCATTTCGTACATATTAGCATGCATGGATGCACCACACTCGCACTGTGCATATGAGTAGATGCTTATCTTGTTCTAATGAACTCTATTAATTTTTTACAAAGAAAAATAACATTGAGATACTACGAATATTGATGGGTTATGAATACTGGTTCATAAAAATATTCATAGGACACATAGTTTTTTCACTAAAAAGTGCACTTGATTTAGTAAGAAGATGATCTTTAGAACATGAAGTGATATGCATGCTTTTGTAATCAATTCATTAGTTATAAATAATTAACCTAAGGAGTTTTTTTCACGTACATCTTTTAATTTTGGCACGCTATGAATGAATGTAAAAAAAAATTTCTAAAAAAAATAATAAGATTGATTCAAAATTATTAATAAGAAAACTTTACATATTTCTGAAAGAATATATATATATATATATATTTACAAGATGTGCACTTTAGCATTAATAATCAAAAAAATAAAAGGGTCGACAACTTATTAGTAAATTGACTTCTTTTTGGACGTGTAATGAATGAATAGTATTCACTTTCAGAAGATAATGGTTGTGGCTGCAGGTTTCACTTATTAGTAACAAATTGAGGAGTGCAATCTCGCTCCATGCTTAATGTTAATGATGTTGGGTTCGAGCTCAACTTACTTTACTGTAACCACATATATATATAATGTAAATGGGATAGATTAAAGATGTATGAAAAATATATAAATAGCATACATGAGATAAACGTGACATTGTGCATAAAAAGAAGAAATGTGTTTGACAGAATCGTGTGAAGTAATGAATTTGTTAGGGTTCACATCTAAGCCCAACACCAAACCCTTTCTGTCAGCCCGCTCAAGTCAAGTCAAGTCAAGAGAGTTGGCCAGCCTATTTTTATTTGCTTAGATGAGTGAGATCTTTTTTTTCTCCTCCTCCGTTCTTCTCCTAAGAACAATACTTTGTTATATATATATATACATACAATCCAAAGGACTTATTACATCATCAATACCCGAACAAATTATCTTACGGAATCAAATATCAGAGCATCTGACTCGTGAACTGTTTTTGCTTATGCAACTAGCAGGACACCACTAGAATGTGTCTTTGGAAATAATAGTTTATCATATTTTTCAAAGAGTAAAAGTTGCTCTCCATCCTTCTCTATTAATAGGTGGGGAGGGGGCCTCAATTTCCAGATCAAGGAATCAGCAAACGGATGAAGCCCATGGGACAAAGGACGCAGTGCACAAGTGTGAAGAATAAACACCTCCATCGTTGGCTTTACTTGCCACAAATGCCTCATCATTTAATGTGGCGAGTTGTTGCAAGAAGAGTTGAAAGCCATTGGTACCTTGTGCGAGGGCTACCGGATGAGCTGTCTGTCACAGATCTGTTCTTCCTGTTTGCTAACGACTTGTCAATGAGGCTTAATTAGCAGCAGCAGCAACTTGCCAAAAATATCACTGTTTTTAGGAATACTAATGAGCTACATACCTCACTTCAACCTCAATCAGCCCTTTGCGACCTGCCATGATAAATGAATATCTAAGTTAAAACTAGGGGTATCTATAAAAATATAGTAGCCAATGAGTAGTAATCGCTTTGAAACAGTTCCAGAGCTTTTGAAACCAACATAATCTCTCCCTCTCTACACAGCAAAGACATTAGGCATCATCCAAACTTGTTTGTGACAAACAATTTTATCATATTACGCACGCACACGTATGTATATAGAGGGAGATAGAGAGAGGGAGGGAGAATATTTTTACCAACTATCAAAGACATCAGAGGAGTCAATGTGGGAGGGGGCCCAAATAGCTGCAAAGAAAGCGCGGTGTGATGCTGCTGCCCAAAGTGCTCCACGTCCGGTAGCCTAACTCGCGTTGTGTAGTGCGGCGGACGGTCCGCAGAGATGCTGATGGCCTTGTCTTCACTCCATGCTTTTTCCTCACGAAGACTTTTTTTGGGCTCCTCCTCTTTTTACTTAATGCAGTGGAACCCATTTCCTTTGCTTCAAATTCCAGCATTCTATCAATACCTGACGAGAGGCTGAGGCAAGAGTTGGTGGGAACAGTGATGTGATGATGATGCCATTGTGGGGCTCCCTTTGGTGTGGAAGGTGACCATTCTGGTAATAATATGGAGATTAGAAGTCTCTCTTCCAACGAAACATGTTGCCAACTCAGGGAATGAGAAAGAAGGAAGAAGAACTTAATGTTGCCTGAAACTGGATATTGCATCACGAGTCCTCACCTACCCATTTGATTATTCAGAGTTCTCCACACGGATTAATTGCACCCCTTTCATTCAGTTTTGACTCTTGAGGGTTTATCTTCAGCTATCTTTGATTGTATACAGGGGAGGAAGGCAGCAGAGTTCCTGGATGGATCCTTTGAAGGGGACAAGTCTTTTTTGTTACAATCCTAGCTCAGAAGAAGGAGAGATGAGCAGGGAAGAAGCTTTTTCAGGGTTATTAGATGTCTATATCCACCATGCTCGCAACATCCGCAACATCTGCATCTACGCGAACCAGGATGTTTATGCTAAGTTCTCTCTCACCTGCAGCCCGGACGAGGTGCTGTCAACCCAGATCGTCAACGGTGGCGGACAAAATCCCCAGTTCGATGAGCACCTCAAGATCAAGGTCGTCAAGCCTGATTCTGTCCTCAAATGTGAGGTTTGGATGCTGAGCAGGGCCAAGAACTACCTGGAGGATCAGCTCCTTGGATTCACTCTTGTACCAATACCACTGGTCAAGATGGCCAAAGGAAAATTGACCCAGGACTTCACTCTCACATCCACCGATCTCTTCCATTCACCTGCTGGAACCATTAAGCTCACTCTATCTCTTGATACTTCCTTTGCTGCGATCCCCTCCAGCAACATCTTTGCAAACTCCACATTGAATTCCTCCATTAGCTCGGAGGTTATCATTCTAAACCCAGTAGAGTATGAGACTCTGGAATTTCCAGATATCAACATTGCCAAAGAAAACCATCAGATGGTGTCAGAGTACTTCGACATGGAGCTGCAGAAATCTGCACGACCAGCAGTGGTGGAGACCAGCATTCCTTTCCTACATCTTGGAGCCTACTCAAAATCGACGGAGGACTATGACATGACTGTTAATTCTACCCAAGACAATAATGGAAGTTTGAGTTCTCTTCATGGTGGCGTCCAGAATGCTGACCCATTTGGCGCTTCTACTGCAACTAGTCTGAGTGATGATAAGGCAAGTGCAGTATCTGAATCTGCAGAGGAAAAGATACAAGTTCCTGGCAGCTCTTATATCAAGTCTCACCAGAGCTTTGGTGCTTGTCTAGACATTCCAACATCGAAAAATGGAGCTGGCATTGACGAGGGAAATAAGTCCAGGGTGCATAGCACAGAGGATACCGAGTGTGTTGCTGAAGAAAATACAACTGGAGGCAGTGTGCAACAGCGATCTTTGTTTACTTCTCCTCTGGGTAATATCAACATTGACGTTGAGCAAAGTGCAATGCAGCAACAAATTGTCGACATGTACGTGAACAGCATGCAACAATTTTCAGAGTCTTTGACAAAGATGAAGCTTCCAATCAATGTTGACAAACCTGAAACCAAAGAAAGCGGAGATGTCATACAGAGAGAAAATAAGTCAGACACTAAGAAGAAAGATGGGTCCAGAGTATTCTATGGTAGCAGGGCATTCTTCTGAGTCCTTGACTCCTAACCCATCAATATGTACGAAGTATGGTCAGATGATCATAAAACATATAACTTGGTTTACCTGTTCTTGCTAGTTATTTTTGGGCATCTTTTGGTGTGCTCTGCTGCCTAGGTATTATACATCATTGATCTGTTTGATTTAACTTCTAAGTTCAGGCATTTATTCCATCAGAGAAAATGCAACTGTGGACATAATGTCATCTTTCTCAATGCTTTTTACGATCTGAAGTTTTCATTTTTTGCTCTCCATCACTGTTCTTTTCCAGATTGTCTTTCATATTCCACAGCAGAAATCATCTTCCTTTTAATGTTTAAGGCCTTGCTAAAGGATTTTGTGCCCAACTTATCTATTTCTTCTTCTACAAAAGATGAGCTGAATGACAACGGAAACCACAGAAATCTGTTTATAGCATAGACATGAACTTCGTTGAAGCACCTTTCTTTGTTTATAAACTTGAAATGTTTAACATCAAATTTGCAGTTATCTTCCTTTACTATGTACTCTTATTGGCCGTAAAAACAATCTAATCATTAACTCTTTTCATTCAATATCAGTCTCTACACCTACTATTTTTATGAAAGATACTAGCCTGGTGTGACTTGGTATGCTGTTAGCTCACATGGGCCTTTAACAGACTATCCTCATGATATATCCGATATCAGACCAGTATATAAACTCCTGGATATGATAGAAAACAAGTGATGTTGAACCAGAAGGAGAAAACAAAGCTCACTAAGAGGTGTATCAAAGAATTCCATAATTCTTTCAGACCAAAATGCTTCTTGTGCTTCAAGCAACTTGTCCAAGCATAAATTTATTTGAATTGCAAGAGCATTTTTGTTTGAATAAATTGTTTCAAGTGTGTTATGCCACACTATTTTCTGAAGACATCTGGTTTTCAGATTGGAACTTGGCGGTGAGTTGTGGCAGAAGCCAGTTATGTTGGATCAGTATGATGCTCATTGGTGACTAGAGATTTTTGTAAATTGCAGGATAAAATAACAAAGAAAAATGGAAAAAGGAAAGAGTACGAAATTAATACAAAAAGTTAACTAAGGTAGAACAAGGATTTACCATATGCTTGAATTTAAAAAAGAGTTTTCCTACTTTCATGGTTGCATAGATTCATCATTTTTTTTGTCAAGAGTGGATGTTACCAAGATGAATGCCCCCTATCTAACAAGGTTCTAGGTCAGTTAAAATATAAATAGGCACAAAAGATATACATATCCATAATCATAATCCCTAAAGCCAAGCTTGAGACATATTTCAATAGAGGGATGCCACTCTGAGTACACCCAGTGACCCCTGCAAGGTGTCTAGTTTTGTGTCTGACAATGACATAGTGCCAAAAATACATGCTCCGCTCCACAAGTCCAGAACTAAGCTCCACCTGCAACACTAATGTTTAAAAGCTGATAATTTCTTTCCATGAAAAATATGTGGAGAATCTAGATTGAAATGGGTTCGTTGAGTGGATCTACTCCCTAAAATTTTCTGCTGACAGGAGCATGACTGTTGCAAACAATGATCTAAATGGAAAATAAACATAGGAACTGTGAATTTATTAACTTGTAAACTCAAGTTGAATTTCGAAGTTACTGCTTCATTGAAGATATTGGAACTTTGCAGTAAAGTTGTGGGTGTTTGAAAGGATTAAAGTACCAAGAGTGCTGGCCTTGTACGCTCAGTATTTACTGGCCTGGGCATGGACCCAGTACACGGATCAGGACTGGTCAGTCCAAACAAGTCACAGCATGTGTTGTTTGATTCACCCGGGTGACACCATGCCAATGCTTGTAATTGTCTTGTATGCACTGGCACATCCCAATTAACAAATCGAATTGGCATTCTTACAATTTCGTTTACTTGGGGAATTACCAGAAAGTCAAAATTTTGACTTCAGTGTGGCATTTCCAATTAATTGTTTTTAGAATCACAAAAAGCTCAATCTTGACTCGATTGAGTTCTAATTTTTACAATGGAGTTGTATGCAGAGCGTCCTTAGAAAACCATCTTTTTAAGGAGATTTTGTAGGGTAATGAAATTAACTATGGTTCTGTTCCTGAAATTCATACAAGTTTATGAGAATGCAAGAGCTACGGGTCTGTTCCAGTAGATGGATTTGGAGGGAGAGGGACAGCGAAGGAAAAAAATTTGGAAGTTGATTTCTTATTTGAGAAATTTTTTAAATAAACATTGAGAATAACTAGTCTCTTTTCTTCTTTTAAAATTGTAAAACAATAAAAATGGACTCATCTTTTTACCTTCCCTGTCTTTTCCCTCCAAATCACCCCATCTAAACAAAATTTCATCTCTGAAAGTATGTGGTTAGGCTCTTAATTGACAGTCTATCTTCTATCCTTATCTCTCTCCTGTCATCACTGTAGTTACCACCCTCTCCTCGAAAAAGGGATCTTAATAATTGAGAACTAGATCAGGTAAATCATGTATTCCCTTGAGACTGAAAGCAAGTTCTTGAGATAATCTTATCTTCTCCTTGAAACAATTAAACTTACAAGTTTATATATGAAGAAAAAGATGACGGAAAAACACATTAAGTTTAGATTCTTTCAATATTTCACGTCTATACCAAATATTATGTCTTTAGAATCTCATATTAATTAGTCTTTTTTTTCTATACAGTCTTAAACGAAAAAAAAAAAGATGATGAAAAATACTACAAAATTTTGACTGCAATGAATTAAGTATACACTAGAGCATCAATAAATTATGCAAGGAGAAAAAAATTTGACATCTAGCACAGAAGTTTTCTGCAAAAATACCTTATTGTTGAAACAATCTGGTCGCTCGCTCTATCATCAAAGACATTAGACCCATACATTGACTGTCATTGTTAATGTCAGAAGTACCATAAACTCGCTAGTTGTTGCAGCTGTAGAACACTTCTACTATCATCTATATCTTGTTTGAGGAAACTATGCAATATTTGCAGGCATGCCCACATTGTTGAAGCACTTGCTTGTCGGTGACTAATCTGAACGATTCCCAAACCTCATAGATCATCTAATAATTCTTCCTTGCAGGTAAAATAAAAAAAATTTCTTCCTTTCAGGTTTTTCCAGATTTGTGAAGTATCGTTTTAATGGTTTTCCATTGATTAAGATTTCAAACTGATAATGCATGGAACACAGGAATTCTGGAGGCTCCTGTTATGATCTTATCCAGTTCTCAAAAGAAAAAGAAAACACTTTTACTCGGTTGTCCAGAAAGTTATGTCTCAGCTAGCAATGCTATTTGACACAGAGATCCTGCTGTCAGCTGCAAAAGAATACTGTTGTGAGTTTAATGCAAACCAACTAAGCCCTGGATGTTTTACAATTCCCTGAGACTTCATCATTTTTTTAATATATTGAGCATCATCCCACCTTCCTGCAGCAGCATACAAGTTTGATAAGGCAATGTATGTTCCATAGTCTGTAGGATTCAGCTGCAACAGCTTCTTAGCCACATACTCACCCAAGTCTGTGTTCCTATAATAACAACTAAATGCAAGCAAGGATGACAAGATATGCTCATTGCTTTCGAAAGGCATATTCTCTACAAAATAGACTGCTTCTTTTAATCTTCCTGCCCGAGCAAACATGTCAACCAGACAAGCATAATGATCGATTGTTGGTTCTTTGATGGAGTTGAAGTATTGGTACCCTTTTTCTAACAAGCCACAATGACTGCATGCTGTCAGAACTGCTACATATGTGATGTTGTTAGGCTGTGGTTCCTTGAGCTTTACTAATTCTTGGAATGTTTCAATAGCTCCTTCAGCGAAACCATGCAAAGCTAGGCCACCAATCATGGCATTCCAAGACACTAGGTCTCGCTTTGGCATCTCTTTAAAGATCCTACTGGCTTCTTCTATGAATCCACATTTTGCATACATATATAGCAAGCTACTTGCAACAAAAGTGTCACATATCACTCTGGAATCCAACTTAATGATATGAGCATGAATCTGTTTTCCTTCTTCGGATGCTGCAATTTGTGCGCATGAGCTGAGCAAAGCAGAAAACATATAATGATTCAGAGGTTTGACCGACTCCTCTACAAGCATTCTGAGAAATAGTTTTAAAGCAATTTGAGCCTCTCCAACACTCGTCAATCCTGAGATGAGTGAAGTCCACAGGATAGGGTCCTGGCAATCAGCATGCTCAAATACACCAATCGCATCGTCCAAAAGGTGATGATCCAAATACAATCTCATCAAGGAGTCAAGTAGCAATTCATAGTTACAACCACCAGAGAGTCCTAACTTGACGATCATGGCGTGTAACTGTTTTCCCAAACCCAATTCTCCTTTCAGAACTGATGAAAGTGTTGCTCGTCTCAAATCCTTCCCCATCTTCATACATTCAATAAGCAGGTCCACAGCAACCGGTAAATTCCCATTTCTATTGTATCCTTGAATTGCTATGTTATAGGCTGCATCATCCTTCTCCACCATCTCATCAAAGACTTTTTGAGCTTCACCGAGGCAACCATGATCTATATATGCTTCAAAAAGTGCAATGCCTACAAATACATCCTTTTCAATTTCCATCATCTTCCTGGCAATGCCATGCAATTGCTGCACTTCTTCAAGGCTAACGCCATCACCACAAGCTCGAAGAACATTTGCAAATGTAACAGGATCGGGAGTCATACCCGACGACCTCATGCGACAAAACAACCGTAACCCTTCTTGTCCATGCAATTTTCCTGCCATCAGTGCATTCCACGACACGACGCTAGGTTCTGAAATATGGAAGAAAGCTTTCCTTGCATTCTCTACCTCACCACATTTTATATAAAAATCAACCAGACTAGTACCTACAAACACATCGGATGCCATATCTAATTTTTGGACAAGTGCATGGATTTGCTGACCGTCAAACAAGGTCGATATGCTCGCGCAAGCGCGTAATGCGCAGGAAAAGGCATGCTCATTTAGGATGAGCGCATCATTCGCAACCATTTCTTGGAATATCGACAGAGCTTCGACATGCCTGCCACTCTCCATGTAGGACATCAAAAGAGAAGTGAAGACGACAATGTCCTTGTTGGGAATTCCATCGAACACCCTACGGGCAAGTTCCACCTGTCCAAAACTCCGATACAAATTGAGCAAACCGGTGCTCAAGACGGTCAGTTCCGACGGAGTGAGCTGTCGGTGGAGCTTGAGCGCGTAAGCATGGATCTGAGGCAAGAGCCGGGAGTCACGTTCTTGCGAGCAGGCTCTGAAAACCGAGCGGAGGGTGATGGCGTCGGGGTCGTGGGAGCAAGAAAGAAGCATGTCGAGAAAGAGGTCGAGGGCGGCATCGGCGCGACGGTGACGGAGGCAGGCGGTGATGGCGGTGTTCCAGGTGATGGTGTCGCGGGCGGGGAGGAGGCAGAAGAGCCTGAGGACGTGGTCGAGGGGCTTTGATTTGGCGGCGGAGGAGAAGAATAGGTTGGTCCGAGTGGCGAGGGAGGCGGAGAGGCGATCGGCGATGAGGTTGCGAGGGGTTGGGGTGGAGGGAGAAGCGCAGCAGAGAGGAGGATGGGTTGGAGCCGCGACGGCCTTCATGCTCAGAAATATGTGTTCTCTTTCTCTTCGACTTGCTTCCTCTCTTTTTAATAAAACTAATACCCAGCAAAACGAACCGAGTATAAGTTGAAATTTGTGTTTCTAAAACTTATCATCCGAAATAATTAAAAAAATCCATGACACGAATATTGTTACTTATAAGATCACATATCCGAAATATAAAAACATCCATGACACGAAATATAATTTAATTGTTATTTATACCGTATTTTTTAATACCTCGTTCTAATATTTTATTAAGCTTAGATGACTGAGACTCCTTCGTACCTGATGCTTTAATTAGTAGAGACTTAGACCTGAATCAATAAGATTAACTCCCTCCGATGGTTGACTAAATCTTGATCATTATCATACTCCTTCCTTGATGAATGACTGTTCCACTTGAATAAGCGACTGGACCAGGTGTACGTCGAGATCTATATTTCTCACCTGCGTATGGATGGCAATGGTACATCGCATGTTCGAGCAGACTGGGTCTTCATGCACGCCATGGGACATACACAACAGACTGAGTAGAGGATGGGTTAGGATGCATGGGCACACCTCGGTGGATAAGGTCCTCACTTACTCGTTGTTGGTCTTCTTGAGGTCTTCGACACTTCTCCCATTGAGGTTGGACTTATGTTAGATTTAAGTTTGACTCAGGCTCTAAAACAGCTTGAGCCATCCAAGTGTGTTGGACTCGGATTAGTTGGTGAACCTAGAGCCTCTTTAGATTAGCCTTGAGTTGTGCATCTCTTGGCTTCCATTGGGTATGACCCGAGCAACTAGGGTACTTCAAGTGTGATCCACTATCATGGGTGTACTAGTCATCCAATGCTTGAAGATGTTGCTGCCCTCATCGACTCCTCATCATGAAGGAATCTCCTTGTCACGCCCCGACCCATCTGTCGAGCACGTGACAACCGCCGTATGAGCCCCAAGGGACCCATACAAGGCATTTAATGATATATACATAATTCATATACATTAACAATGCAGCGGATAATACAATCAAATCATCTAACAAAACTCTACTAACACAGTCCCGATATACCTACTACAATACTATGGTCACAAAATTAGTAAATAACTAGGTTCGTCGATAATCTCGCCTCCATTAGCTATCCTGACCGGTCGTCTAGTAGACCTGCACACATTTGAACGTCGTGTGCTCAGCCGCAAGCGGCTGAGTACTTATGGCTCTAACCGCAGTAGAATAACTCAAGTAGCAAACAAGGAGATTCTAGCATGTCCATAACATCATTTCATAATCTCAAACAAAGTATGTAAAATCAACAAATAAAACACAAAGCATTATAAGAAGAACATGTAATATAAGTGTGTAGCTCAACTATAAATATGAAGTGTGTTTATTTCACAAGATTATTGTCACTAAAAATATCATCACATTCAAATATTGTGATCTGGGCAGCCAGCCTATGCTTAAGGGATCTCCTGATCAGGGAGTTCCCATAAGCCCATCAGTGTCCACTGTCTATGTCTCTACCTATACCCGTTACACTGATGTTGGCAGAGAGGTCGGGTGACAATGAATCCCTCTCCGGTGGTCCACTAGGAGAATCACTTCATCTCCGCGACCTAGCGACCTGTCACTCCATGCGTCTTCCCCAGACAATCCATGAAGTAACTCGTGTAGTACTACACCAAGGGTCACCGCACCTATGTATACGCATCGGCCACGGCTAGCCGGTAATAAACCTCAGGATCTGGACTACTCATCAGAATGTCTGCAGAACATCTGAAATAATAGCCGTGAGGTCCATAGATCCACTGTCCAAGGCTATGCGGAAGGAGTCACCATACCAATTTACAAGCAGCTATGCCTGCCAAGAGGCGTGCATCCTAGCCGTCGCCGGAATGCTATAACCTCGGCGACATATTTGCTAGGTTATTGGTTTGGTTTCGTCCATCCTAGCTATCTTAGGACTATCACGGTGACGACTTAGTGACACCATGCGGGTATAGTGAATACATCACAACGTTAAGCAGCAAAATATTTATCTCCTAAAGTTTCATCAACTTGAGATTAGTCTATTGCAGTGAACCGGCGCACCTGGATATGTAGATCGATCTTCAGAACCAACCGTATGTTAGCTTGAACGTCGTCTAATTATATCAAGATATCTACCTATTACAAGTAGCATTACCTTTAGATATGATCTTTAACATTATATATTATTAATCCTATCTACAAAATACTAAATCAAACATCTCAACCATTTTGCCTACCTAAATTAATTATTCAATAAGATTTAATTAATCCAAACTAATCTAGTAAATTAACCCTATTCACTTTATAAACCTTAATCATAACTACCAAGCAACCATTAGAATCCCAAATAAAGTCCAATCATCCCTAGTCCTAATTTACCACTCACTAATTTTTATTCAATTACAATGTCTAATTATTAGTAGAGAGGAAACTATTAATTGTGCCCTGGTGCTGACATGCATTCGATTCTGCATTCCATCATAATTAACATATCATCTACATGTCATCAAGTAAAGACAAGGAAAAGAAAATAGAAATAAAATCAACACTCAACAGCAATACACCGTATCAACTCATCACAAGCCAACCAAAATAACATCACCATTAAATCCACATTCACAATCATCAAAATCATAATACTTGAATACCCAAAATAACATCACCATTAAATCCACCATAATTAACCTCATTATTATAACACCATATATCGTCAAACCTCCATGAAACACACGGCGGCATCATTAAACCACCATAAAACACACATAATTCCAACCCATCAGCAGCAATCGAAAATAACCCCATTCAAAAAACTCAACAACTTGTAAATCCATCAAAACCATCAGCACCATTCATGAAAATTCATCAAACACCATTATCAAACCATTAAAGAAATTCAGCAAACAACTCCATAATCTAGCTACCAATTTGGCAGCAGCCACACCATCAACAATCCACTAATTCAGCAACATATAAACATAAACCTCTCATCATCAAAAACTCAGCAGCATCAACCACCATATAAATCTCATTACTCAACAAACAACATCATCAACTTAGCACCATAAAACTCAGCAAACAACATCATCAATATCACAACAATTCAGAGTCATCACCAACATTACTAATTCATCAACTATGCACATATAAGAGTCACAGCAATTCAAAGTCATCACCAACATTACTAATTCATCAACTATGCACATATAAGAGTCACAACAATTCAAAGTCATCACCAACATTACTAATTCATCAACTATGCACATATAAGAGTTGGGTAATAGCACAACATATGAGAGTCATGGTTAACAGCACCCAATATCATCAGATAACTATATGCGAATTGTAGTAGAGCATGCGGCATGTAGATCAAGCAAGGATTAAAGAGAACATTCAAATTGGAGCTGAGAATTTGACCTTAATTGAATAAATTGAAGCTGGGGTATCCGCGTAGGGAGAATCCCCAAATTCGAATGCAATAGACGGCAATCTAAAGCCATCGATGAACAAGGAGAGAACAGCGAGGGCACGACAGCTTCAATTAATCTCACTATCGTCGGCGCAGTGGATCAAAAGGGAAAACATCGAGATCGAAGCTCCTTCAGCATCGAGCGGATTCGCATTTGCAGTCGTCAGCGGTGGCGCACCACCCAAATCGCCGAAGGTCGTCAGCACCAAGTCGTCGTTGATCAGAAGGGAGAAAGGAAGAGGGGCTCGAAGTCGACGATGTCCCTCGGATCACCGACGAGGGGCGGCAACATTCTGATCGTCGCTGCGGTCGTCGATGCTGGCCATTGAGGGACTGCAGGGAAAGGGGAGAGTTCACAGCGCTCGTCGTCGGCAGGCCGAAGGGAAAAGGAAGAAGAAATCGAAGATGTGGTGAGGCTCCGATCATGCTGCAGTCGTCGGCGTGGCGGATCAAAGGGGAAATGGGGGTTCACCGTCGATCTCGCGGCAAGGGATCCGGAGCGACGGTGGTGAAGAGGAGAGGAAGCAGTGGAACTCGTCGTCGAGCTCTCTGCCTTCTGGCGACAGATCGGGCTCCGCGGGCATGAGGGGAAAAGAGCAGATGAGCCCTCTGCTCTGCGGTGGTGGATCGGCTTCGCGGGCGAGGGGGAAAGAGAGAATGAGGCACCGTCGCACCCATCCAGCTTAGGGCAAAGGACGCGCACGTGCATCGCATGTGCATCGACAAATTACCAACTTTGCCCCTCTAATTCATCTGATCAACGATAATACCCATCTTTCCTATTTTACCCTCAGACATTTATGAAATTTACATATCCATAATTGACATTACCCTTACCGTTGATAAATTTAAAAGGTTACCATTCTTTCTTTATTCGTTATTTAAACCATGATTTGTTGCTATTTATAAATTGTTCCCTTCTCCTTTTATTATTATTATTCCTTAATGAAATTTTTGGGGTTTACAAGTACTCACCCCCTTAAAAAATTTTGGTCATCCAAAAATTTAAAATGGTTGTAAAAGTAGGCATCATTAGGGTTTGCATTATGAATAAAGAAGTTTACTATCTTTATAGTTTTTCCCAACTACTAAGTACTTCGAAGAGATCCAAATAGTAGGATCGGATCCATTCCATTGGTTTCCTAAGTGTCTTTTTCTAACTTCAAGTTGTAAGATCTTTCACAAGAAATATTACCTTCCTCACGATCTAGGGGTCTTTTATAAACAAAATAAATAGTCATATTGTTGTATCTCCACTCTATAATCACTAATATAGTTTATCTCCTAGATACCTATTTGCATGATGAGGATTTTGTGTTGTTTGAACAAGTTTATATTAACTAATTCCTCAACTATGACACTTTAACATTGGAAGGAAGTTATGGGTTTATCTATGGTCAACTAAATATTTTTGCATCCTAGCGGCAAGTATGTAGACTACTTTTGGATTCCAAGGAAGAACAAGAAATTTTTTTTATTTATTTTTCCTTAGTTGAGATTTCTCATATATCCTATAAGACTTTTCATTGCCTCTTCTTTGATCCTCTCTAATAGTAGAAGTGATAGAGCTAAATCATCCATCACTTTAACCCATAGAAGCCAAGGAGAGAAAAATAAAAGATATGGTAGTAGGGAAAAATCAAAGAACTCGTTAAGTTGGGTACTTTAAAAATATCTATAAATGTCAAAAGAGGCTCATGTTTAGCATTCTCCCAACTAACTGTGAAATCGACTCCCAATGAAATAAAGTAAGACAACATACAAGGGTTAATGTCTAAGGCTCAAAAATCTATACTAATGTAATGTAAAACAAGTAAATTACTGTAAACAAACTCAAAGTAAAACAACATAAAAAAAAACTATTTTTCACTAAAGTAATATAATCATATCATAATTAAATATTCAAATGAAGTTGCAAGCGATCAAAATATATTTTCTTAGTGAATAGGAAGCTTTGCATATCACTATTATCAATCAAAGTCTAGCATAACATGGCTTGGTTCGTATGTGAACACTTAAGTCATGTAGTGAAAGGTAATATGCTTCCATATGCAATACTTGACCAGAGTATTAAAACCAAAGGTAAAACATAGCTGAGTAAGTGCAACTTATTCCCAATGAAACGCTGCAATTTATCTGACTGATAGTAAAAGTTAAATTTCAAGATAAAAGCAGGGGTATATTTTTCCTTATTCTCAAGATCATACCCCAATATAACAACAACTCAATACACGAGTATGTATTCATGGAGATACAATTTGAAGATACAAATGGATACTCCATTTTATGTCGTATCTCCTTTTTAATAGTATCAATAGATCTCATAATCATATTCAGTATCAATCTTTGCAGTTCCACATTTTATTACATCCTTGAAGGTAATTGTAGCATTAAGTCAAACTCTCTTGAGAATATTCTATTTGATAGTTTCGAAATAACTTTTGCTAATATAAGTCCTCGTAGGGTATGAACGATAAGAAACTGAGTCAAAATGATCGAATGTATATTCTCACTTAAATGTTCAGCAGAGAAGAGGGGTTCAAGATACAACCACAAATGTTTTTTTTTTCTCAAGTCCCCAAAAGTAGTATAACTAAGATCTAAACTACGATATCTTGCAAGTGATATGAGGGAATGGACAAATAAATAAAAGGATAAATTTTAAATGATAAGTAAGAGAGCAACAATAACGATAGATGGAAATGATCTTTAGATGGAATTGGAAAATATTTTAAAATTAGGTCAAATTTTTATTATGTAGGAATTAACACATAGTAGATGATTAGATTTCTATGATATCTAAAGCAAACAAGAAAGCTAATAGGTTGTCAAAGGAAATTCATGAGGATAAAAATCTACGTGTTAAGATCATAAAAAGAGAAGAAACACCCAACCCCAATATTATCAAAGATAGTGAAGAGAAGCTATGACAAACGTCTCTCATCATCAAGTGAAAGAGGATACAATTTTCTAGACCAATGGAAGTCACGATTTTATTTCTGCTGCATAACTTTCGAAGTGCCAAACTAATGCATATGCAAAAATAGTTGTGGAGTAGCAGAGTATGAAGGATTTTGAGAAAATGTTAAACGGTATATTATCCGACAATAACTATGCCAATGAATCCCAAGAGTAATCACCTGGAAATGTACCATGGCATTTCTTTTTCCTTGCATCAATATGCAAAAGATAAGATTATCATATTTGAGAGTAGAGAAATTACGATCTTGCATCTATATGCTCAAAATGATAAGATGCACATCTAGATACAACCATTATGGTTATGCATTATAAACTTTCATTAATATCTACATAATGAGAATAAGAGTCTCAAAGTTGTCAAGACATAGAATCATATTAAGTCAATCTTTATCATAATCAATAAAGTAGTATTGCATTCTCCAAATTCATGAAGAATAACACTAACCAAGAAAATTGGAGAAGTAATGGAACAAACAAAAGTAAATAATAGCACGTTTAAAGAAGATATACATGATCTGATAGGCAAGGAGAAAAGGGAGACATACCAGAAGGTACAATATTTAGAGAATGTTTATGGTGAAAGTATAAATAACTAATACCATAACTAGTAGTATCTAGTACTCTAGGAATAAGAATTAAGAGAAGATGAACTATATACTTCGGGGTAGACATATAGTGGAATAATTCTTAATCTATAAGAGTTTAAGGACCACAATGAAATTCTAAAAGAAACACACAAATAGAGAAATAACTCATAAGTTTCTGTAATTTCTTGAGCACATTATTTATACTAGAACTAAGGAAACCAGTGACTTTTCATGAAAGATGTTCATACTGATGGTTGGTGTTAGTGCATGTCATCAAAGTATGAAGATCTAACCGTCGATGCTACCACAAATAAAAAGAAGAAAATAATGTATCATCAAGTAATCTAAGACACTATATTTGTGATAGATTTGGTGTGCCTAAAATAAAACCCTATCAACCAAAGAAGCTGAAAAAGGAACAGCAACCCAAGAGAAAAGGTTATGAAATCCTATCCTCTGAGATTCTTGTTGAGTTGAAAGTCTTGAAAGGATTCCATGGACGTAGTCATCCAAGATATATAAACTTACGCATTTGAGACTATTAATATGACCTTAATTTAAGTGCGGTTTCGAAGATTTAAATCAATGAAACATTTGATCATCAGAAAGAAGTTTTTCAAAAATTCAAAACTTTGAGGAAATAAATAAATTCTCCTAGAACTGATATTTCTCAAGCTAAGTCAATTTTTCAATGCAACTAGAATGGGTATCATAATAGGCAACGGGCTTTGATCAAATCCCGACCAATGTTTCAAATTATTGATGCACTTTGTCAAGAGCATATGAATATTAAAACTCACTAAGAATGGGATTTAGTAAGAATAGGGAGTTTAGAAGTGCCTCAACCACCAACATGCATTATCAAACAAATGCTTGGATTATTGAAACTAATTCAATAAGGAAGGAAAGATAATTAAGATCTATGATCTTAGGGAAGTTCATAGTGATATAATACTTAACTACCATTACAACAATGACCTTGTAATAGTTAAGACCTCTGCACCTAGACGATTCATCAACCATAATTCATATATAGAAGATGTGATAAACTTACTTAAAAGAAATATCCAATCACAATAATAAGAACTAATATCGAGGTGACAAATAACTCACCCCATCTATAGCTTGAATTTAAATTTTTGTCAAGGTATAGATCTGGTCTGTAAGCGGTGCTAATAGATCATAGAAGAGGTGCAAGATCAAGAGATGCAATCTCGAATAAGATATACGTGAGGTTAAGAGAACTAAAGTACCATCATTCTGACCCTACTCAATATCCTATGTATATCAGGACTATTAGCCTAATCCTTAAATCCTCGAACCTAGGCTCTGATACCACTTTAATTGTCACGCCCCGACCCATCTGTCGAGCACGTGGCAACCGCCGTATGAGCCCCAAGGGACCCATACAAGGCATTTAATGATATATACATAATTCATATACATTAACAATGCAGCGGATAATACAATCAAATCATCTAACAAAACTCTACTAACACAGTCCCGATATACCTACTACAATACTATGGTCACAAAATTAGTAAATAACTAGGTTCGTCGATAATCTCGCCTCCATTAGCTATCCTGACCGGTCGTCTAGTAAACCTACACACATTTGAACGTCGTGTGCTCAGCCGCAAGCGGCTGAGTGCTTATGGCTCTAACCGCAGTAGAATAACTCAAGTAGCAAACAAGGAGATTCTAGCATGTCCATAACATCATTTCATAATCTCAAACAAAGCATGTAAAATCAACAAATAAAACACAAAACATTATAAGAAGAACATGTAATATAAGTGTGTAGCTCAACTATAAATATAAAGTGTGTTTATTTCACAAGATTATTGTCACTAAAAATATCATCACATTCAAATATTGTGATCTGGGCAGCCAGCCTATGCTTAAGGGATCTCCTGATCAGGAAGTTCCCATAAGTCTATCAGTGTCCACTGTCTATGTCTCTACCTATGCCCGCTACACTGATGTTGGCAGAGAGGTCGGGTGACCGTGAATCCCTCTCCGGTGGTCCAATAGGCGAATCACTTCATCTCCGCGACCTAGCGACCTGTCACTCCATGCGTCTTCCCCAGATAATCCATGAAGTAACTCGTGTAGTACTACACCAAGGGTTACCGCACCTATGTATACGCATCGGCCACGGCTAGCCGGTAATAAACCCCAGGATCTAGACTACTCATCAGAACGTTTGCAGAACGTCTGAAATAATAACCGTGAGGTCCATAGATCCACTGTCCAAGGCTATGCGGAAGGAGTCACCATACCAATTTACAAGCAACTATGCCTGCCAGGAGGCGTGCATCCTAGTCGTCGCCGGAATGCTATAACCTCGGCGACATATTTGCTAGGTCATTGGTTTGATTTCGTCCATCCTAACCATCTTAGGACTATCACGGTGACGACTTAGCGGCACCATGCGGGTATAGTGAATACATCACAACGTTCTCTGGCAATAAACTAATCCATATCTTATCCTCACCCTTTTATGTCCAAGATGATTTCAACATCTTTGGGTGATATAGGTTTATGAGCATTAAAACTCGTATCCGTAACTTAAAGATGATTTCAAAACGATGCATCGTCAATAATTACATACGTAAGTATGTCAATGTCACATGTCTATTAGTGATGTTTATCGATGTCTATGAATATGTCACACTATAGTGTAACATAATAAGTTCTTGAAGTAACTATAATATTGTATTACTTTTCGTCACATCAATCTAGTAGATAATGAACGAGAAAATAACCTAGCACATATTTGAAAAACAGTAGCAATAAGACAACAAGCATATCACATTAATCATATCAATAGGCTATTCTAACATACAAAGCATGAATCATGAATGATTAAATATTAATTTCTAAGCAGCAAAATATTTATCTCCTAAAGTTTCATCAACTTGAGATTAGTCTATTGCAGTGAACCGGCGCACCTGGATATGTAGATCGATCTTCAGAACCAACCGTATGTTAGCTTGAACGTCGTCTAATTATATCAAGATATCTACCTATTACAAGTAGCATTACCTTTAGATATGATCTTTAACATTATATATTATTAATCCTATCTACAAAATACTAAATCAAACATCTCAACCATTTTGCCTACCTAAATTAATTATTCAATAAGGTTTAATTAATCCAAACTAATCTAGTAAATTAACCCTATTCACTTTATAAACCTTAATCATAACTACCAAGCAACCATTAGAATCCCAAATAAAGTCCAATCATCCCTAGTCCTAATTTACCACTCACTAATTTTTATTTAATTACAATGTCTAATTATTAGTAGAGAGGAAACTATTAATTGTGCCCTGGTGCTGACATGCATTCGATTCTCAACACTCAACAGCAATACACCGTATCAACTCATCACAAGCCAACCAAAATAACATCACCATTAAATCCACATTCACAACCATCAAAATCATAATACTTGAATACCATCAAGTAAGAATAAATCATATATGAATACCATCAAAACTCACCAAGCACCACATAATTAACCTCATTATTATAACACCATATCAAAAAACTCAACAACTTGTAAACCCATCAAAACCATCAGCACCATTCATGAAAATTCATCAAACACCATTATCAAACCATTAAAGAAATTCAGCAAACAACTCCATAATCTAGCTACCAATTTGGCAGCAGCCACACCATCAACAATCCACTAATTCCTTAATTGAATAAATTGAAGCTGGGGTGTCCGCGTGGGGAGAATCCCCTCTAATTCATCTGATCAACGATAATACCCATCTTTCCTATTTTACCCTCAGACATTTATGAAATTTACATATCCATAATTGACATTACCCTTACCGTTGATAAATTTAAAAGGTTACCATTCTTTCTTTATTCGTTATTTAAACCATGATTTGTTGCTATTTATAAATTGTTCCCTTCTCCTTTTATTATTATTATTCCTTAATGAAATTTTTGGGGTTTACACTCCTTATTAGCTCCCTAAACTCAGAAGGGGTTGCCTTTTGCTTAACGAGTGTTTGCATACTCTCCAAAAATTCTTCATGTGCTGAGGTTACAATGACATATGCTTAGCGGCTTGATGTATCAACCACTTGATTGTACTTGTAAGCCTTGTGCTCCCATATGATGTCAAACTTTGCAAGTAATTCTAGTCATCTTACATGCTTGGATGATAGCTTCTTTTGAGTATGAAAGTAAGTGTTTACTGCATTGTTGATCTGGATGATGAATGGTGCTCCATAAAGGTATACATACTAAAATCTAAAAGAATGTACCACTGCAAGTATCTCTTTCTCATGAATTAAATACCTTTACTTGACATCATTAAGTTCCTTACTTTTATAAGCCATGGAATGACCATCTTGGATCAGCACTCCTCCAAGGGCTCAATTAGACACATGGGTGATGACTTCAAAAGTTTAGGTAAAGATGGGTAGCTTGAGGACATGTTTAGTTAACATGCTCTCCTCGAGGGTTTTGAATGCTTCCTAGCTTTCGGTGGTCCAAATCCATAGTTGATCTTTCTTGAGCAGTTCGATGAGTGATCTGGCAATCAAGGAATAATTTGCAATAAATTTTTTATAATAATTTGCAAGTCCCAAAAATGACCTTAACTTTATCACGTCCCGACCCGCAGGTCGACACGTGGCAACCGTCGTATGAGCCCAAAGGACCCATACAAGGCATTCAGTAATAAATATTGTCTATACACATACTCAATACAGTGGAATATACAATTAAATCACTTATGCAACTCTACTAACACAGTCCCGATATACCTACTACAGTTCTACAATAACATTATCAATAAATAAAACTAACTCTATCGATACCCCTCATCTTCATCAAATATCCCGATCGGTCATCCAACAACCTGCACACACATTGAACGTGGTGTGCTCAGCCTTGCGGCCTAGTACGAAATTACGACTCGAAATTGTAGCAAGGAAATCAAAAACTAGGAGTACTCTAGGATGCCTTTTGTTTATTAATCATCATTTTTCTCTTTGATATGAGTAATTCATGTCATAAAAGCAGTATAAGAAAGTAGACAATTACAAACATGCATATCACTAGATGTCACCTAAGTGATAATCAGTGTTTACGTCATCAAAAAATATCATCTATATTGTAATACGACTTTAAGTCTCAAGACTCGGGTTGTCAGCCTATGCTTAGTGAATACCCGGGCTAAGGGCATCCATAAGCCCATCAATGCTTTTTTATCTCTGTCTCTTCCTATGCCCGCTGCATTGATGTTGGCGGAGAAGATGGGTGACCCTTGATCACTCTCCACTGTCTCACTAGTCGCCCTCAATACCTCCCCTAGCGAAACTGCCGTGCCCTTACATCATCCCCGGACTCCGTAGGGGCAACGGCGACTCGTGTAGTACTACAACACTGCTCGAAGATAGGGTCACCATCAACGAAGACTAATCGGCCACGGCTAACCGATAAAAATAATAATCCTAGAATCTGGACTACTCATCCGATTGTTTACAGAACGTCATGGATGATAGCCGCATGGTCCACGGATCCACTGTCCAAGGCTTTACGTAGGGAATCACCTTCCAAGTCCAATAGCAGTCAACGTCGACCGAGATTGACGCACATCCGCACGATGGGCTGTGGCAACCTCGACTCCATCGGTGCCAAGTCCATGGTAGGGCTCATCCTCGCTGGCCATCTAAGGACTATCACGGGGTCGCCTAAACGACATCCGTGTGGGTATAAGTTTTCGAGTAGAACCTACTCCATATTTCTAGTCTAGTATGACCTTAGAGTTATACGGTCCCTTCCCTTACCAGCTGTGAGACCTGTGATTTTTGAATAAGGGCAATAGAGTAATTTTAGTATTTGGAGAATTTAATCGTAAAAGAAATTCTTTAAAGGACTTATTTGTAAAATCATATGAATTTTTGAAGTATGAGATTTTGATGTGAAAATTATACCATCAGGTAATATTTTTGATAAGAAATCCAACGGCGCAGACGGATCGTAATTTGGACGTCGTTTGATTGGTCAATTAGATAGTCAAAATTTAATTTAAGATTTAAGATTTTAATTAACTAATTAGAAAAAAAAAATAAAACTCATTTCTTCCCACCGAATGCATGCTCGCGTGTGCTCTCTCTCTCTCCTCCTCCGCGCGGACCGGCGACAGCGACGCCGATTTCCTGACGATGCTCCGGTGAAACCACGATGAATTAGGCTCCCAAATTTTAGCCACAGGTAGATCTCGACCTCCTCTTCATTTTGATATCAAGATGCTCAAATTTGGTGTAGAGATGAGGGAGAAATCACGCGAGAAGCGTCGGTGGCGAGGGTTTCGATCGCCGGAGCTTGCTCCGACGATTTCTGGCGATTCCGGCCATGAAACCTTGAAAACTTGGTACCTATGGATTCTCCTTGACGAGAGCTATCCATTGGTACCGGAGTTGAGGGCTATTAGCCGGCGGCGAGCTAAAAACTCTAACTTAGGGATTTCGCCCAAATTGATTTAATCGGTGAAATTGATCGCATATGAGTTATAAACATTGGGGCAAATATGATTTTTGGAATCCTCATGAAGAGAGATTTCAATTGGTACCAATATTGGTGCTGATCGAAGAACTTCGCCGACGAGTGTTCTGGCGAACTTTCCGGCGAGTTTCCGGCGATCGCCGGAGAGATTTTCCGACGAAATTGAAAAAAAAATTGTGGTGGTTCTAGAGATCATTCTAAGAGTAGTGGTGATGAGAGATTTAAGAAACTATTTCTGAATTGAGAATTAAAATTCGTTGAATAATTGACAGGAAAATATAAAATACGTAAATGACGGCACGTGGATCGAAACAATATCAGAGAATAAAATTCAGCGAACGGACATTAGGTGGGTTCTGAAGAGCGGATCGTTAACCCAGGTGCGTTGGTTCATCGATGTATGATTTATTCAAGCTAGGGAATTCCTGCTGAGGTCTTCTTAGGAAATTCTTGGATGCCTCAAATATGATAAAATATAATGTTTATCAAGATTATGTATATATGCATGTTAGTGTAATTTATTTTTGTCTAACATGCATGATATACCATGTTCCCCATGCTTAGCATTTAACATGTTGTAATATCTAGTCGTGCATGTTTTACTATTTTCCACGTTATATTCAATACAACCACCATGCAGACATAGATATAAATAACGACATGTTAGAACCCCTTGGAGACATCACTGTAACTTAGACAGAAAGGGGCATTTCTCACATGCCCCGATTGAACGCCGCGTACCGACGATGGTCAAACGGTGATGTTCCGCTTCGCACAACTCCCGAGGCTATACATAGCTTAGATACTGGGAGCTGGTGGGGAAAGAGACCGTACGAACTCCAAGGTCGTACTAGACCGGAAATATGGAGCAGGTCCCTACTCGAAAAGTTTATACCCGCACGGGTGTCGTTTAGGCGACCCCGTGATAGTCCTGTGATGGCTAGTGAGGATGAGCCCTACCATGGACTTGATACCGATGGAGTCGAGGTCGCCACAGCCCATCGTGCGGATGTGCGTCAATCTCGGTCGACGTCGACTGATATTGGACTGGGAAGGTGATTCCCTATGCGACGCCTTGGACAGTGGATCCGTAGACCACGCGACTATCATCCATGACGTTCTACAGACAGTCGAATGAGTAGTCCGGATCCTAGGATTATTTTTATCGGTTAGCTGTGACCAATTTGTCTTGTTGATGGTGACCCTGTCTTCGGACAGTGTGTAGTACTACATAAGTCGTCGTTGCCCCTACGGAGTCCGGGGAGGATGTAAGGGCACAACAGTTTCGTTAGGGGAGGCATCGAGGACAACTAACGAGACAGTGGAGAGTGATCAAGGGTCACCCGTTCTCTCCGCCAACATCAGTGCAGCGGGCATAGGTAAAGACAGAGACAGAAAAGCACTGATGGGCTTACTGATGCCTTTAGCTCGAGTATTCATTAAGCATAGGCTAACAGCCCAAGTCTTGAAACTTTAAAGTCTTATTATAACGTAAGTGACATATGCTGATGACATTGACACTATATACAATTTAGGTGATATCTAGTGAAATACATGTTTATATTTCTTTATGGTGCTTTACTGCTTTTTATGAACTGATTTACATAAATTAAATGAAAAATGATGATTAATAAACCAAAGGCATCCTAAAGTACTCCTCCTAGCCTTTGATTTCCTTATTTCGGTTTCTAGCCGTAATTTCGCACTAGGCCGCAAGGCTGAGCACACCACGTTCAATGTGTGTGCAGGCTGTCAGATAACTAACCAGGATATTTGATGAAGATGAGGGACATCGATGGATTTACTTTTAATTATTAATGTCGTTATTATAGAACTGTAATAGGTATATCGGGACTACGTTAGTAGAGATTTATAGATGATTTAATTGTATATTCTGCTGTGTTGAGTATGTGTATGGACAATATTTATTTCCAAATGCCTTGTATGGGTCCGTTGGGCTTATACGGCGGTTATCACGTGTCCAACATGTGGGTCGGGGCGTGACACCAGCTCCCAGTGTCTAAACTATGTATAGCCTCGGGAGTGGTGCGAAGAGAGATATCACCGTTTTGACCATCGACGGTACGCGGTGGTCAATCGGAGTATATGGGGAACACCCTTTTTTTTCTGAATTATAGGGATGTCTCTAAAGAGATTCTAACATGTCATTCTATATATCTATGTCTGCATGGTAGTTGTTTTGAACATAACATAGAAAATATTAAAACATGCACGATAAGATTGTACAACATGTTAAATGAAACATAGCATGTTATTCATGTTAGACAAAATAAATTATATTAATATGCATACATACAAAATCTTAACAAGTATTATATATTTTATCATATTTATGGTATCCAAGAATTTTCTAAGAAAACCTCAGCATGAATTCGCTAGCTTGAATAAATCTTACATCGATGAACTAACGCACCTGATTTGGCAGTTTACTTTTCAGAACCAACCCACGTAAAATAAATCACCCCGACGAACCACTCGAATCACGTATCAACAATAATCCTAAATAACATAATTATTTAAAATAAAATTTAATTTATTTATCCTTAAAATAAATAAAATATAAATTTATCAATCTAACTTATACAATTATCCTAGTTAATTATCGCTTAATAAGCTTACATTTAAATTTATGAGTTCATGTTCAATTTAGGGGCGCATACTTAATTAATAAGCCCATGTTTACCCATTGGGCTCATGTCCACATTTTTTATCCAAATAATTAATAAATTAATTAAAGTAATTACTATATTTAATTAACTCAATCTAAGTATACAAGTTGATAATTAATTCTATCTAATAATTTAATTATTAATTAATCGAATTTTAAATTTTACTAATTAAACTAATTACAATGTTAAATTGATTTAATTAAACTTAAATAAATTTTATCAAACTTATACCCATTTAAACCCAAACATATGATCTAGCCCAAGTCACCCAAGGGCCCAATTAAAAATCCATCAGTAATTAATAAAATTATTAAATCTTAATTAACTCAATTAAGCATCTAAATTAGGTTTACTCAATTTAATAATCATCTAATCCAATTTAGCTCAATTTGATTGAAGTTAAAATTTGATCAAAATTGACCTTGTCAACTAAAATAGATCATGTTGACCTTTAAAAAAAATTTAATTTATCATTATCCAACCTAATTCAAGTTGTTAGCCCAATCTAGTCAACCCAAATTTGGGCTCATGAAGATTAAATTGGATTTTGGGGTCAATATTGACCTGGTTAACGCTGACCGGTCAATGTTTGACCTGGTCAACGTTGACCCGGGTTGACCACCTATTAACTCATTTGGCTTAACTTGAGTTCGACCCAAGCTCCAGTTGGGTCGGTTCGATCCAGTCACCTTCTAACCATTCTAATTCGAGTCAGACTCAAGTTCGAGTTAAACTTGAGTTAACTATGAGTTAGGTTGATTTGATTCCACCCAATCAAGTTCATTAAAACTAACTCATATGCAAATCATAGTTAGATTAACTAAAGCTTGATTAATTACCACTAAGCATGCTTAATTAATCACTAATCGTGATTAAGGGAAGAAAATAAAATCTACCTCAACGGATCCCTTCCTCGCCGGAAACCTAGCTGCTAGCTACAAACTCTGTAATATCCTTCTTTATTCCTGGCCACCAATAGCTTCCCTTTATTGTGCGGTACATCTCTGTACTTCCCAGGTGCATTGCATACGTCGAGGAATGAGCTTCCTCCAAGATAGCTTTCTTAAGTTCAGCTTTATTAGGGACGCAAACTCTTTCACAATATACCAATAATACATCATCCCTAAACCTGAACTCAGTATTTTCTTCTATTTGTATTCTTTGGAGTACTTTCCTCAATTCCTCGTCTGAGCTTTGCAAAACCCGAATTTCCTCGTGAAGTGTAGGTCGCACAATGAATGTAGACAAGATCTCACTAGATTTATCATAATCTAGTTGAACTCCCAAAGATTTCAATTCCATAAGCTGAGGTAATGTAGTGGCTGAGATACTGGATAACGTAACTGATTTCCTACTCAATGCATCTGCCACAACATTAACCTTTTCTGGATGATATTCAATTATGATATCATAATCTTTTATTAACTCCAACCATCTTCTTTGTCTCAGATTTAGCTCCTTCTGAGTCATAATATATTTCAAACTCTGATGGTCGGTAAAAATATGGCATCGAACTCCGTATAAATAATGTCGCTATATCTTTAATGCAAATACCACTGCTGCCAGTTCCAAATCATGGGTAGGGTAGTTTAATTCATGCTTCCTTAACTGACGAGATGCATATGCAATCACATTTCTCCATTGTATCAGTACACATCACAATCCTTGTCTGGAAGCGTCACTATATACAGTATAATCCTCATCAGGCTTTGGTAATGTCAGAACTGGAGCAGAAGTAAGACAATCATTGAGTTTCTGAAAACTGTTTTCACAATCCTGATCCCAATAAAATTTCACTTCCTTTCTCGTTAACCGAATCAGTGGTCCAGCTATCTTAGAAAATCCCTCAATAAATCTTCTATAATATCCAGCCAGAGCTAAGAAACTACGGATATTTGTAACATTCTTAGGTCGTTCCCATTTCAAAACTGCTTCCACTTTACTTGAATCAATCATAATACCTTTTTCTGATACTGTGTGCCCCAAGAATTTCACTTCTTTCAACCAAAACTCGTATTGGAGAACCTTGCATACAGTTTCTTTCCTCGTAGTGTTCGCAACACTATTCTTAGGTGTTCAGCATGCTCCTTTTCTCTAGGCGAGTATATTAAAATATCATCAATAAATAGAATCACAAACTTATCCAGATATAGATGGAATACCCTATTCATTAAATCCATAAATGCAGCAGGGGTATTTATTAATCCAAAAGACATTACTATGAATTCATAATGTCCATATCTGGTTCTGAAGGCAGTCTTAGGTATGTCCGACTCCCTGATCCTCAATTGATGATATCCTAATCTCAAATCAATCTTTGAAAATATCTTTGCTCCTTGTAGTTGATCAAAAAGATCATCAATTCTTGGCAAAGGATATTTATTCTTGATGGTCACCTTATTTAACTATCTATAATCAATGCATAATCTTAAGGTACCATCTTTCTTCTTTACAAATAATATCAGTGCTCCCCAAGGTGAGGTACTCGGTCTGATAAATCCTTTGTCTAGTAATTCTTGTAATTGTACCTTTAATTCACTGAGTTCTGCAGGTGCCATTCTACAGGGTTGAATCGTTATAGGGTGAGTCCCTAGTTGTAATTCAATAAAGAAATCAACCTCCCTATCCGGTGGTACACCTGGTAACTCTTCTGGAAATATATCGGGAAATTCACACACCACCGGTATATCTTCTAGTTTGGTTCCAGATGTGGATGTGTTTATTATGTGAGCTAAATAAGCTACACATCCTTTTCTTATTAATTTCCAAACATGTAACGCCGAAATCACACAAGTCGGTAGGATTCGGCAGTTCTCAGTAAAATGTAATTCAGGTATTCCTTTCTTTGAGAATACCACTTTTGTAAACCCCCATCATCGAAATCCTTTTTTTAGGAAAAAAAATTATTATTAAATCGATCCGGTTCAACTGAACCGGCCAGCCGGCCGGTCCAGATGAACCGGCTCGGACCCGGTTCGAAAGGCCAACGCGGGCGAGAAGAGGCGCGGCTCTTCCCACCCGCATCGTCTTCGTCCTCGAGCACGCGAGCTCGCCTCCCTCTTCGGCAGTAGAGCAGCGACAACGCCAGCCCCTTCTGCCGCCGGTTGCTGCCCGCCGCCGCCCATCGACCGCCGTCCGCCGTGCCTCCTTCCCATCGCGAAAGGGAGGAGCTTGGCGAGAGCATTTCTGCGGTGCTCGACTCCATCGCCCCTGCGTTTCGTCCACTCTGTTCATCGTCGACAGCAGCTGCCGCCGAGTCCGCCGGCTGCTGCCTCGCTGTCGCCGTCCACCATAGCCGTTCGTCGTCGTCCCTCTCCGCCGCGACGAGGAGAGCGGTGGGGACCTGCAGCTGCCGCGTGACCCATTTCCCTGCGATTTCCCCTCTTCGCGTTCGCAGCCATCCGCCGACTGCGTTCGCCGTCCCACGCCTAGGTCACCGGAGCCCCGTCCTTCCCGCAAGCTCGCCGTCCGCCGTCTGCTGATCGCCGAGCACCCTTTCTCGTCGCAGGAAGGGGAGCTCGACAGAAGGATTTCTGCTGCTCGCGCCTTGCTTCCGAAGTCTCCCACTCGCGAAGCGCCCTCTTCTCCGCTTCGCGACCAACCGCAGCAGAGCAGCCGCCGTTCATCTCCCTCGTCCGCTGTAGAGCAGCGCCGGCGGCCCCCTTCCCTTGCATTCGCCGTCCGCCTGCTACCTCCCTCTGTCCGCCGTCAGGGGAGCTCCATCGCGACGAGAACTCGGAGGAGGCAGCGCGCGACCCCCATCTTCCCCTGCATCTTCCTTCGCGTTCGCAGCCATCCGCCGGCTGCGTCTACCACTGTCCCGTGCATAGATCGTCGGGCGACGTCTCCCCCATTGCGGTTGGCGACGCTCGCCCCCGCTGCACCCTCGGGAGCTACCGTCGACCCTCGACGGCAACGCAGCAGGCGGCGATTTCCGCCGCCGCTGCTCGCTCGAACACAGTACCACCGGCGAGCGGTGGAGCCTCGATTCCGCCCGCCTCGCCGGCCGAAGCTCCCTCCCCTTCTTCCCCACGCATTAGCAAGGTGAGGAGCTCTGTTTCCCCTGTTATTGGGTGATTTCGCCCTCCGGCGAACTTGCCCTAAAAGTTCGCCGGCGACGCCACCCAAAAGATGGATTTTTGGTGTTGATGGTCGAATTTTTGCGCAGGTAGTCGTCGGTTCCCACGTATGCGTAGGCTTGCGGAGCTCGCCGTCAAGTTTGCCGCTGATTTCGCGAGCTCCGGCGAGGTGGCGGCTAGGGTTCCGGCGACGGTGCTACTATTCCGGTGGTGAATAGTGTTTCCGACGATGAATAGTGATTTCGTCTAAGGTAGCTTTATTTTTCCCCTAATCACGATTAGTGATTTATTTAAGCATGTTAGTTGTAATTAAACATGTTTAGGATAAATTAGAGTTGTTAAAATGCTTAGATTAATTTAAACATGCTTAGTGTTAATTAATCAAACTTAGTGGATTAATTAAGCATGATAAATTAAGTTAAGTAAAAATTAATGATTTAATTGAGTAGAGTTAGTGAATGGGTTGAGTTGAACCGGTTTGGAGTTAGTTGGATTGAATTCGAGTTAAGTTTGGGTTCGGGTTGAGTGTAGTTGAGGTAAGCTGAATCAATTAAATTGAACCTGAGTCGAACCAAATTAACTTGAACCAGACTCGAGTCGGACTTGGATTTAGATGAGTTGGAGCTGACTCGATCAACCGAACTAGCTAGGCTTGGGTCAGACTCAAGTTAAGCCGAACGAATAGTGATTGGGTCCACCGCGTTGGCCGGGCCAACAGCGTTGGCCGAGTCCACCGCGATGGCCGGGTCAACAGCGTTGACCGGGTCCACCGTGTTGACCGGGTCCACCGTGTTCACCGGGTCCACCGCATTGACCGGGTCAACTGTTGACCGTTGACCAGTCAAAATAATAATAAAATAATAATAATAATAATAATTTAACCTTTCACGAGTAAGATTTGATGATTTAAAATAGCTAATTAATGTTTAATTGATCTAATTAAGTATTGATGAGTGTTATTTGGGCCCTTAGGTGACTTGGGCTAGATGAGGGGCTTAAATGGATAAATTTGATAGAATTTATCTAAGCTTAACTAAGTTAATTTAATTTGTAAAATGAAAATTTGATTAATTAGTATTTGAATGATTAGGTTAGATTGATAAATTAATATTTGATTTACTTTAAGGAAAAAAAGAATTAAATTTGATTTTAAATAATTGTGTTAATTAGGATTTATCGCGGGTACGTGATTCGAGTAGTTCGACGGAGTGATTCGTTGTTACGCGGGTTGATTCTGAAGACCGGATCGCTAACCCAGGTGCGTTGCTCTCCGATGGTAGGATTTATTCAAGCTAGGGAATACCCGCTGGGGTTTTCTTAGGAACAATTCTGGATGTCTCAAATAAAATAAAATATTATGCTTGATAATATTTGTTTTATCTGCATGTTAGTTTAGTTTATTTTTATCTAACATGTAGGATATATCATGATTTTCTATGCTAGTTTTAATATGTCGTAGTATCTTGTCGAGCATGTTAAATATTATTTTATTGTGTTTCTATGCTATGCTAGCATACCTACCATGCAGACATAGATAGTAAATAACGACATGTTAGAACCTTTGGCGATGTCACCGCCACTTAGGCAGGAAAAGGGGCCTTTTCCATATGCCCCGGTTGACCGCCGCATTCCGACGGTGGTCAAACGGTGACGTCCCGTTAGGCGCCACTCCCGAGGTTGATGCATAGCGGAGCACTGGGAGCACCACTCCCGACGTTATGCATAGCTTATATACTGGGAGCTGGTAGGGTAAGAGACTGTACAAACTCCATGGTCGGGTTAGACTGGAAATATGGAGCAAGTCCTTACCCGAGATCTTCACCCGCACGAGTGTCGTTGTAGGCGGCCTCGTGATAGTCCTGAGATGGTTAGCAAGGATGAGCCCTACCATGGACGTGGCACCGATGGAGTCGAGGTTGCCACAGCCCATTGTGCGGATGTGTGCCAAATCTCGATAGACGTCGACTGCTACTGGACTGGGAAGGTGATTTCGCATGCGACTCCTTGGACAGTGGATTCGTAGACCGCACGGCTATCACCCTTGACGTCTGCAGACGATCGGATGAGTAGTCCGGATCCTAGGGTGGTTATTCCGGCTAGCCGTGGCCGATGAGATTTAAGAGAGGTGACCCTGTCTATGGGCAGTGTGTAGTACTACACGGGTTGTCGTGGCCCCTACGGAATCCGGGGAGGATGTAAGGGCACGACGGTTTCGCTAGGGGAGGCATGGTTGGCGACTAGTGAAACAATTGGACAGGGATTCTGGGTCATCCGTTCTCTGCCAACATCAGTGCAGCGGGCATAGGTAGAGACTGAGACAGAAAGGCACTGATGGGCTTACTGATACCCTCGGCCCGGGTAGTCGCTAAGCGTAGGCTGACAGCCCGAGTTTATGAAACCTTAAAGTCTCATCACGATGTAGGTGATAGACTGTTGACATGGACACTAGATATCACGTAGGTGACATCTAGTAAATTATACATCGGTATTGTATGTATGATGTTTGTTGCTCCCCATAAATTGATTTACATAAATCAAATGGGGACAGACTGTTGACACTAGACTTAACTTAGGTGACATCTAGTGGCATGTACACATTTATTATTTATTTATGTTATCTTATCGCTCTAGATGAATTGTTTAAAATGTATTACATGAAAGATGATGATTAACCACCAAAGACATCCTAGAATACTCCTCTTAGCCTTTGATTTCTTTATTCGGTAGAGCCGTAATTTCGCACTAGGCCGCAAGGCTGAGCACACCACTTTTCCCCGTGTGTGCAGGTGTGTTAGATGACTGCCCGAGTTATTCGATGAAGATGAGTCCGTCGACGAGTTTATATTTTTATTTATCGTTGCCTATTTCCTAGAATTGTAGTAGGTTTATCGAGACTGTGTTAGAAGTGTTGAGTTAGATAATTAAATTGTAAATTCCGCTGCATAAATGATGTATATGAATGATATGTATCACTTGATGCCTTGTATGGGTCTGTCGGGCTCATACGGCGGTTGCCACGTGGCCGACAGTTGGTTCGGGGCGTGACAACTTAAGTGGTATCAGAGCTTAGGTTTAAAGACCTGATCATTAAAGTGATATGAGAACCTAGGTTTGGAGAACCTAGGAGATTAAGTTAAGTTTGAGGTTTTAAGAATTTAGATAACAGTCCCGATATAATATAGAATAAAGTGCGAGTCGGAAATATAGTAGTATATTTCCTTAGTGATGAGTTTTTACTCAGACGACAGTTGATCGCTCTGATTAATTTTTCTTGAGTCGATAACTGCCGTAATATAAAGATAGTAAATCTACTATCTTCAGATAGTAAATATGGATACCATCTCCACCGCATTGGAGACGAGATAGAAACTTAGATCAATAGGCTTAGATCTACGATCAAGTTTTATTTCTAAATGATCAAGTAAATTTATCCATGATCATATTAAGGTTACCTTGTTGGGTGCATCACAATCACCTCTTATACCAACATAGGTAGCTATCATCACTTTGATCTTAAAGAGTATTGATATTAAATTCTCCCATGTTATATCTTAATCATACTAGTTGTATCCCATGATCCAGTTGGGATATTGAGTTTGAATGAATCTATCAATATTTGATTTTATCCGCTCCGATTCGAGCACGTGCTTCTGAGTTTGACTCTTAGGCATAGAAGCACCAGATACACTCTCACATCTGTACTCTCATGCTAGATAGCTGAGGCATCAGGTGGTCTATCAGAATTGTTAAATTGTGGACCTTCCTACTTGGGTTAACACGTGTGTTATTATACGAGATTTGAGCACGTGTGATATTGTTAACTCTTGCTTATATCGCGGGTTATAATTATCTTATCAGATTGTGAAATCTGATGTCATGATCATATTGACTATCGGGTATAAATGATTTCTAGAAAGTTGAAATCTTGAATCTTAGGTTAAATCCATGATCAATTTGGAGATATAGAAATCTAAGTAAATTATCTCCAGTTATACACAATTTTACATCTTTATTTTGATCATGAAAATTTTTCATACAAATCTGTGACTTAATTATTTCCTTTTAGATCTTGGAAAGACTACTGATATTGAACGTCCATATGAGATCTGGATTATAGAAATTATATCAGATTTATCTACGTAAGACCACTAAGCTAAAAGATAGATCTACCGATATTTTTAGTTGGCTTACGTATGAGTTAAATTTGGTTGAACCTAACTCTTACTCGGATCTCTTAGATGGACTTTATTTCCGATTCATAAAGTTATTTGTACATGGATCTATATCAGACGATTTGAAATTATCTATGACCTTACTCTCATTTGAGTTAATTATTTATATATATATGAACCTTATGTGTATATGTTGATCATTTTGGATCGTCATCATGATTTTTAAGTTGCATCTGAAAGTTGACCGTCATCAATCATAATATTCGTGTCAACCTCCAACACTTGCAACTCTATGTATAGTATTTGTAGCTTTCTACATATACTCTCTTTGCAGCTCTATACCCTATCTGCAACTCCATTTCACAAATTCAGCTTGCGTATATTGCATGACATTTTTGTTGTGCATGCTACAACTTTCTACATTTTCTTAGTTTCTGCAGCTTCGATGCTCACTTGTTATATTTCTGTGGCTTCATTTTTGCCGCTCAGCTTCACCGCTTGCTTCATCTTACATTTCTCAACTTCCGATATTTCATATTTATTTTAGATTTATCTGCGGTCATGTGGACTGGCTTCCTAAATGTAAATTCTTTATTGTTCCTCCCTTCATTTCATATTTTGATGCATCAATATAGTCGGTATAGCTGTCATCAGCATACCACTAGCCTTCTATGCATTCAATGCAGCTGTTTCCTGCTATTTTCTTCTATCTATCAATTTCTTTTTGGAGCTTGAGTAATTTTCGCTTAATTCGTATATCCTATATACGACCGAATTATTAGCCAAGCAGATTTCTTGTATCAGCTTCTTTTTAATTCTGCTTAGTGGCCTTTCTGAATTTAAATTCTGTTGAATATTTCTACAATTTTCTGTGCAGTTATTTCTCCAGTTGTTTTCTGCAGTTTGCAGTTTCCTTTTTGCGGAGCTACTTCCTTTATCAAATGTCCTTAGTCAATTATGTTGATCGTCGATAGATCTCTTTACTCATTTTTATTTCGGTAGCTCCCACAACTTAGCTCAGTTCTTTACTTGGTATTTTTGCAGCTTAGATTCCTATACATTCATCGGTATCATTATATATACCCGATCTTTCTCTGTAGTCTTATTCAGTCAATGCAGTTGGCAGTATTTTTATATCTGCAACTCATTGCGACTACCTGCAGATTTTGGGGTAACTTTGCTTCTGTACTTCTTCCGATTTCTCCTTTAAATTCTGGATGCTGCAGTTTTTCTTGGCACCTCTAGCACCTGTTGATATTCTTAGAAGGTGAAGGTATTGCTGACATTGTCTATTTCAGTTACTGCTTCTGCAGCTCATATCTAGTGCACGTAGCAACTTAGGTACAACTACGATATTTCTATATCTACAAACTCAGATGTAATCCTTTCTACTCCATTTTAAGCTTTGACTAAAGCTTACTTCGTGCTAGCAATCAATCCAATTGCACGTTATCATAATAACATCATCGTATACACAATATCTCTACTTCGTACGTGATCTAACACTATAGTGTCAATCTCAGTGCAGTTGTGATCTAGCACTATAAAATTTAGTTTCGGATTTCATATGGCCTATATTTTTGTTATATATATTTCGGTGGCCATGCAATAAAGTTCTTGTTATCCGACATAGAACAAACTATCATAATTTAAGCATTTGGATAAAAAGAGACATCATTAAGATTCGAATGCAAATCTTTAGATCTAAATATCAAGTCTTAATCACTACTACTTATCCAGTGTTTTCGTATTGAGAACTGATGTCCTCTTTACGACTATGATTTAACTATCTATAGAATATCATGTGCTCACTTTAAGTTGTGGAACCTGTCCTTGCATCATAAGGTAGTGGTTGAAGGAATTTAAAACTGACGCGGAGCAAGTTAGTGGGCATTTTATTGAGTGGTTATTGCTATCTTTTTATATATTATCCTCTATCTGGAGGTGACTCCATTATGACCATATTATAGTTCAGAGATATCTGATCCTGATCTAACTTGAACTACGAAAGGTTGTCCGTATGTTAGTGTCGAAGGGACTACCCAGTATATCTACTTGAGAAAGTTAAATCCATATCTTCAACTTCTGCCCACTTGTATTTCTCCCATTGGGGTTAGTGCTTCACCAACGAATAATTTTCTTGATTTATTTTGACAATCTATTATAGTGAAGTTTGATCTACTCATCTAAGATTCAGACAATACTTCTAGTAGACCACTATCATACTAAGAAATTGTTTGACACTCTTCTAAGCAATTGCTTTCTACCATGTACTAGGATACGCATCTTGTTGTTGAATAATATGGATGCTCATGAAGATCTAGATATGACTACAATGATCCACAGTATAGTGACAACTAAAGTGGATCGCTGTATCATGATATATGTTATGTTGTCACGTGGGTCATTTAAATTGAGCTACCATAAATTGCAGACATCGTATCTTAGTACCAATGAGTTTATGATAACTAAAGTGGCACCACCTTGGAAAGGGGTTACTACTTTAAGGAAAATATAAAGGATCTACTTATTTATCATTTATCATGATTTGAGGAAGGGATCACCTATTCTGGTTATTTTTGGTGGACCAAAAATTTTTAAGGGGGGGAGTACTTGTAAACCCCCATCATCGAAATCCTATTTTTAGGAAAAAAAAAATATTATTATTAAATCGATCCGGTTCAACTGGACCGGCCAGCCGGCCGGTCCAGATGAACCGGCTCGGACCCGGTTCGAAAGGCCAACGCGGGCGAGAAGAGGCGCGGCTCTTCCCACCCGCATCGTCTTCGTCCTCGAGCACGCGAGCTCGCCTCCCTCTTCGGCAGCAGAGCAGCGACGACGCCAGCCCCTTCTGCCGCCGGTTGTTGCCCGCCGCCGCCCATCGACCGCCGTCTGCCGTGCCTCCTTCCCATCGCGAAAGGGTGGAGCTTGGCGAGAGCATTTCTACGGTACTCGACTCCATCGCCCCTGTGTTTCTTCCACTCTGTTCATCGTCGACAGCAGCTGCCGCCGAGTCCGCCAGCTGCTGCCTCGCTGTCGCCGTTCACCATAGCCGTTCGTCGTCGTCCCTCTCCGCCGCGACGAGGAGAGCGGTGGGGACCTGCAGCTGCCGCGTGACCCATTTCCCCACGATTTTCCCTCTTCGCGTTCGCAGCCATCTGCCGACTGCGTTCGCCGTCCCACGCCTAGGTCACCGGAGCCCCGTCCTTCCCGCAAGCTCGCCGTCCGCCGTCTGCTGATCGCCGAGCACCGTTCCTCGTCGCAGGAAGGGGAGCTCGGCAGAAGGATTTCTGCAGCTCGCGCCTTGCTTCCGAAGTCTCCCACTCGCGAAGCGCCCTCTTCTCCGCTTCGCGACCAACCGCAGCAGAGCAGCCGCCGTTCATCTCCCTCGTCCGCTGTAGAGCAGCGTCGACGGCCCCCTTCCCTTGCATTCGCCGTCCGCCTGCTGCCTCCCTCTGTCCGCCGTCAGGGGAGCTCCATCGCGACGAGAACTCGGAGGAGGCAGCGCGCGACCCCCATCTTCCCCTACATCTTCCTTCGCGTTCGCAGCCATCCGCCGGCTGCGTCTACCACCGTCCCGTGCATAGATCGTCGGGCGACGTCTCACCCACTGCGGTTGGCGACGCTCGCCCCCGCTGCACCCTCGGGAGCTACCGTCGACCCTCGACGGCAACGCAGCAGGCGGCGATTTCCGCCGCCGCTGCTCGCTCGAACACAGTACCACCGGCGAGCGGTGGAGCCTCGATTCCGCCCGCCTCGCCGGCCGAAGCTCCCTCCCCTTCTTCCCCATGCATTAGCAAGGTGAGGAGCTCCGTTTCCCCTGTTATTGGGCGATTTCGCCCTCCGGCGAACTTGCCCTAAAAGTTCGCCGGCGACGCCACCCAAAAGATGGATTTTTGGTGTTGATGGCCGGATTTTTGCGCAGGTAGTCGTCGGTTCCCACGTGTGCGTAGGCTTGCGGAGCTCGCCGTCAAGTTTGCCGCTGATTTCGCGAGCTCCGGCGAGGTGGCGGCTAGGGTTCCGGCGACGGTGCTACTATTCCGGCGGTGAATAGTGTTTCCGACGATGAATAGTGATTTCGGCAAAGGTAGCTTTATTTTTCCCCTAATCACGATTAGTGATTTATTTAAGCATGTTAGTTGCAATTAAACATGTTTAGGATAAATTAGAGTTGTTAAAATGCTTAGATTAATTTAAATATGCTTAGTGTTAATTAATCAAACTTAGTGGATTAATTAAGCATGATAAATTAAGTTAAGTAAAAATTAATGATTTAATTGAGTAGAGTTAGTGAATGGGTTGAGTTGAACCGGTTTGGAGTTAGTTGGATTGAATTTGAGTTAAGTTTGGGTTCGGGTTGAGTGTAGTTGAGGTAAGCTGAATCAATTAAATTGAACCTGAGTCGAACCAAATTAACTTGAACCAGACTCGAGTCGGACTTGGATTTAGATGAGTTGGAGCCGACTCGATCAACCAAACTAGCTAGGCTTGGGTCAGACTCAAGTTAAGCCGAACGAATAGTGATTGGGTCCACCGCGTTGGCCGGGTCAACAGCGTTGGCCGAGTCCACCGCGATGGCCGGGTCAACAGCGTTGACCGGGTCCACCGTGTTGACCGTGTTCACCGGGTCCACCGCATTGACCGGGTCAACTGTTGACCGTTGACCAGTCAAAATAATAATAAAATAATAAAAATAACAATAAAAATAATTTAACCTTTCATGAGTAAGATTTGGTGATTTAAAATAGCTAATTAATGTTTAATTGATCTAATTAAGTATTGATGAGTGTTATTTGGGCCCTTAGGTGACTTGGGCTAGATGAGGGGCTTAAATGGATAAATTTGATAGAATTTATCTAAGCTTAACTAAGTTAATTTAATTTGTAAAATAGAAATTTGATTAATTAGTATTTGAATGATTAGGTTAGATTGATAAATTAATATTTGATTTACTTTAAGGAAAAAAAGAATTAAATTTGATTTTAAATAATTATGTTAATTAGGATTTATCGCGGGTACGTGATCCGAGTAGTTCGACGGAGTAATTCGTTGTTACGCGGGTTGATTCTGAAGACCGGATCGCTAACTCAGGTGCGTTGGTTCTCCGATGGTAGGATTTATTCAAGCTAGGGAATACCCGCTGGCATTTTCTTAGGAACAATTCTGGATGTCTCAAATAAAATAAAATATTATGCTTGATAATATTTATTTTATCTGCATGTTTGTTTAGTTTATTTCTATCTAACATGTAGGATATATCATGATTTTCTATGCTAGTTTTAATATGTCGTAGTATCTTATCGAGCATGTTAAATATTATTTTATTGTGTTTCTATGCTATGCTAGCATACCTACCATGCAGACATAGATAGTAAATAACGACATGTTAGAACCTTTGGCGATGTCACCGCCACTTAGGTAGGAAAAGGGGCCTTTTCCATATGCCCCGGTTGACCGCTGCGTTCCGACGGAGGTCAAACGGTGACGTCCCGTTAGGCGCCACTCCCGAGGTTGTTGCATAGCGGAGCACTGGGAGCAGCACTCCCGACGTTATGCATAGCTTATATACTGGGAGCTGGTAGGGTAAGAGACTGTACAAACTCCATGGTCGGGTTAGACTGGAAATATGGAGCAAGTCCTTACCCGAGATCTTCACCCGCACGAGTGTCGTTGTAGGCGGCCTCGTGATAGTCCTGAGATGGTTAGCAAGGATGAGCCCTACCATGGACGTGGCACCGATGGAGTCGAGGTTGCCACAGCCCATTGTGCGGATGTGTGCCAAATCTCGATAGACGTCGACTGCTACTAGACTGGGAAGGTGATTTCGCATGCGACTCCTTGGACAGTGGATCCTAGACCGCACGGCTATCACCCTTGACGTCTGCAGACGATCGGATGAGTAGTCCGGATCCTAGGGTGGTTATTCCGGCTAGCCGTGGCCGATGAGATTTAAGAGAGGTGACCCTGTCTACGGGTAGTGTGTAGTACTACACGGATTGTCGTGGCCCCTACGGAATCCGGGGAGGATGTAAGGGCACGACGGTTTCGCTAGGGGAGGCATGGTTGGCGACTAGTGAAACAACTGGAGAGGGATTCTGGGTCATCCGTCCTCTCTGCCAACATCAGTGCAGCGGGCATAGGTAGAGACTGAGACAGAAAGGCACTGATGGGCTTACTGATACCCCCGGCCCGGGTAGTCGCTAAGCGTAGGCTGGCAGCCCGAGTTTATGAAACCTTAAAGTCTCATCACGATGTAGGTGATAGACTGTTGACATGGACACTAGATATCACGTAGGTGACATCTAGTAAATTATACATCGGTATTGTATGTATGATGTTTGTTGCTCCCCATAAATTGATTTACATAAATCAAATGGGGACAGACTGTTGACGTTGACACTAGACTTAACTTAGGTGACATCTAGTGGCATGTACACATTTATTATTTATTTATGTTATCTTATCGCTCTAGATGAATTGTTTAAAATGTATTACATGAAAGATGATGATTAACCACCAAAGACATCCTAGAATACTCCTCCTAGCCTTTGATTTCTTTATTCGGTAGAGCCGTAATTTCGCACTAGGCCGCAAGGCTGAGCACACCACTTTTTCCCGTGTGTGCAGGTGTGTTAGATGACTGCCCGAGTTATTCGATGAAGATGAGTCCGTCGACGAGTTTATATTTTTATTATCGTTGCCTATTTCCTAGAATTGTAGTAGGTTTATCGGGACTGTGTTAGAAGTGTTGAGTTAGATAATTAAATTGTAAATTCCGCTGCATAAATGATGTATATGAATGGTATGTATCACTTGATGCCTTGTATGGGTCTGTCGGGCTCATACGGCGGTTGCCACGTGGCCGACAGTTGGTTCGGGGCGTGACAACTTTCTTGGCAAAACAGTTGACTGTAGCCTTATGTCGGGATAACCAATCAATTCCCAATATTAAATCAAGATCTATCATATCTAATGGGATTAAATCTGCTAGTAATGTAGTATCTCCCAACATAATCTCACATTTCTTATAAACTGTATTTCTAAGTAGTTGTTGTCCTAAAGGGGTGCATACTATAAGTTTAGGCTTCAAAGGAACCAAGGGTTTATTACTAAACTTTGCAAACTCAGGATTAACATAAGATTTATGTGAACCACTATCAATAAGTACTTTAGCAGGATGCTGAAATAATTGTAAAGTACCTGTAATCAGATCTGGATTAGTCTCAGCCTCCTTATCTAAAACAGTAAAAATCCTAGTTTGTTGTCACGGTGGAATGTTAGAACCACTCTGAGGTCCTCTTGCAGTACTCCCTTGCTCTGCTCTGGAGCCTCTCACTGCCCCTGATGGTTGCCTTATCTGACTACTGGTTCCTCTACCACCTGGCAACTGTCTTTGCATCTCTATACTTCTGTTGTCTCTCTTTTGCTGTAGAGCTGGACAATCCTTTTTCAGATGGCAATAGAAACATCTTAAGGGCTGTCTACATACTCCGGGATGAACTCTTCCACAATTTCCACATGTCTTTCTAGTCATAGATTTGACATGGGATTCAGAATCTGGAATATATGAGCCTCGTGGGTAAGTCGGTGGTCTAGAGATGCTGCCAGATGATTCTCCTATTTTCTCTAATCCCCCTATATTAACACCATTTCTTTGAAATGTAGGACTGAAGAATCCAGACTTTCTTTTTCCAATAGCAACTTCCTTACCCTTAGAAGGTGCTGGGGATAACTACTCAATCTCCACTGCCATCTGCGCTAACTCATGATAGCTGACAGTGGTAGAAGTAACCAACAACCTCCTAATCTCGATATTCAGTCCATTTCTGAACCTGCTACGCATATACTCAGTATCTCGAGCATACTCTGAGACAAATAGTGATAAGACCCGTAGCTCGGTATCAAACTCCAATACTGATCTATGATTCTGTCTCAAAGCAAAGAATTCTTCCCTTTTCTGATCCTTATAGAAACTTGTATAATATTCTATGTTAAAGATATCTATAAATCATTCCCATATAGTCGGTAAAGCTCCACTAGTGCTGAGGGAGTCCCACCAGACCTGTGCATCGCCCTTTAATAACTGAGCTGCTAGTCGAATAGTATCTGCATCTGTCAATCTCATGTCTCTAGTAGTCTTTGTTACTTTCTGTAACCATTTATGGGCTATCTCTAGATCTCTAGATCCCTCAAAACTATAACAGCCTAACTGTCGGGTTGTCTTGATCTGCTTTAGTAAATCAGTCTGAGGAGTAACTACGACTACCTGCATTGGTGGAATGGGAGCATGTACCGGTGCAGTCTGGGCCTGAATCATTCTAATGAGTGTTTGAAACTGCTCATTAGTTAAAGTAACTCCTCCGGTAATAGGTGGTGCAGTTTGACCACCCTCTACTAGCATTGCATGGGAGGCAGAGGAACCTTCCTATCTTTGTGGTACCTCATCCCCTGAACTACTATGCTCTGGCTGCATTCTGAATATCTGTCCCACTCCTGCTGTGATCCTGAAAAAAATGAGTTCCCCTTTGGGGTGAGTACGCTTTTACCCAGTGAGTTGGATAGAAAATAATGTAAAACCAAAAACATATAATAGCAAAGTCTCATAAACAGAATAACCTCACTATTCGAGTATAATAGCCAATCAAACAGAGCAATCATGGATCATACAAGAATATATCTGGGGCTAGCATAGTTAATAACAGTTGTAGCTATCAACTATCACCTCAGGGGGAGGTATCAAGAATCATAGGGTACCCGGATTAAAACGAAATCACCTTTCCCCCTGGGTTGCCCACTGGACCTCGCTACTTGGTTTACCATAGCTAGTCCAATGAATATCCACAGCCAGGAGTTATCTAACCTCCCATCCTGACAGCCCGGCACTTTAGCCCCACGCCCCTCTATCTAGGCGGCCCATGGGAGTGCGAACAGAACATCACTGCAGCAACTCACACCAGTATAATGTCATCCTAGTCATATGTACCCAAGATGAAGCAGAATCATATATGGATCATGAAATCTCCTAAGATATGCTTTTCACCATACCTCTAGCTTTTAAGAAACAAGTACATATGCTAGCTTTAGAATCAAACAAAAGCAGTATCATGCTTACAATGAATCAATGAGTAATAACAACGAAAAGCTTATATCAATGGATATCAAAGGTTATTCACAACTCAAATATAATCATAATCAGGATAATTAACTAGAAGGAGAGTCCATGAATATCAAGTATAACTAATCAAAGGGATATAGTTCTCCTCGACTAAACATTGAGAACTATCCCGTTTATTCTACCTGGAGAATAAACACTCACATGATCCTATCGTCGCAAGCACGTTCTTATTCGTATCGCGATCGTTCGTATCCTCGTGCTTGCTTATCATATTTCCTATGAATATTTTAATGAATTTTAATTCTCAATCTAACAACAATTTTACAAATTCGTCTACACCAATACTCTTAGAATGATCTCTAGATTCACCCTAATTTTTCTCTCGAGTTCGCCGGAAAGTTCGTCGGAGACTCGCCGGAAAGTTCGTCGGAACCCTCGCTGGCGAAGTTCTTCGATCAGCCCCAATATTGGGGCCAATCTAAAGCTCTCTTCATGAGGATTCCAAAAATCATATTTGCCCCAATTTTTATAGATCATACGCGCTCAATTTCACCGTTTAAATCAATTTGGAAGAAATCCCTAATTTAGGGTTTTTAGCTCGCCGGCGGCCAACCGGCAGCCAACAGCCCTCAACTCCGGTACCCCTGGAAAGCTCTCGTCGAGGAGAAGCCATAGGTACCAAGTTTGTGAAGTTCTGTGGCCGGAATGGCCGGCAATCGCCGGAGAAAGCTCCGGCGACGAACTTTCGCCGCCCCTCACTTCTCTCATCTTTTCTCCTCAAATCTCAACCAAAACTTGCAAATGATGGTTCTAATGTGTTCTCCTAGCTCACCTGAGGTTGTGTCTGAAATTTCACGGAAAAACTCGTCCAAGAAGACCTCCATCCGTCGTCGCCAATATGCTCCGTCGTTGCTGCCGCACGAAGAAGGAACAGGGGAGAAGAAAGCGCTCGAGCGGGCGATGGGAGAAAAATCCGGTTTTTTTATAAATAAATTAATTAAAATCTTAAATCTAAGATCAAATCTGGACCGTCCATTCTTGATTCAACGATTTGACCAATCAAACGACGTCCAAATTACGATCCGTCTGCGTCGTTGGATTCCTTATCAAAAATCCTATCTGATGGTATACTTTTCACATCAAAATTCTATACTTTAAAAATCCATAAAATTTTACAAATAAGTCATTCTTATTAAAATTTTATAAATTTATCCTTAATACAAAAACTTAAATCTCACACATACTATCCCACACACTGATGTATGCACTAGTACTTAGGAGAAAGCAATTGCTTAGTAGGCTGATAAATAATTTCTTAGTATGACAGTAGTTTACTAGAAGTATTGTATGAATCTTAGATGAGTAGATCAAACTTCACAATAATAGATTATCAAGATCATTTAAGATAAATTGTTCGTTGGTGAAGAAATTTACTAATAAAACTGGGGGATATATAAATGGGCAGAGGTTGAAGATAATATTTCAGTTTTCTTGTGTAGATATACTAGGGAGTCCCTATAACTCTAGCATATGAATAACCTTTCACGGTTCATGTTTAACCATAATTAAACGCCTATGAACATAATATGATCATAATGGAGTCACCTCGCGATTAAGGATAATATATAAAAAGATAACAATAGATGAAATATGTATATTTAGGTTGACATCTGATAGAATTTGAAATTGAATTTGATACAAAATTTATAGACCATGCTAAATTTTGACTCGATTGAAGAAGAGTCAAAAATAATATTGAAGTGACTAATATGATGTATCTGATACTGTGTATTTGGATTTTTTATTCTTCAGAAATATTAGTTAAATCTGATTTTTAATACATAGTTGAATTATGATATAGAATAGGTTCATACTTGACCGTATCTAGGAAACTGAAATTATGATACAAAATAGAAGTTGACTGAAACTGCAGAAAGTATCAAGTTGCAGGTTGATGATGTATATATGATGATATTATTATGATAACGTGCAAATAGATTGATTGCTAGCACGAAATAAGCTTTACTCAAAGCTTAGAATAGAGTAAAAAAGGATTGCATCCAAGTTTGTAGATGCAGAAATATTACAGTTGTACCTAAGATACTATGCACACTGGATATGAGCTGCAGAAGTTGTTACTAACATGAGAGATGTCAACAATACATATAGCTACTAAGGATATCAACATGCACATCAAAATGTGTTAGATATACCAAGAAACTGTAGCATCAAGAAAGTATAGGAGAAATAAAAAAGGAATAAAGAAGCAAAGTTACTAATCTTCAGGCTGTTGAAATGTGAGATATAGATGCAGAAATGCTGCCAACTGCATTGATTGAATAAGATCGCAGAAAAAGACCGGATATATATTGTGAGACCCGTGATTTTTTGAATAAGGACAATAGAGTAATTTTAGTATTTAGAGGATATAATTGTAAAAGAAATTCTTTAAAGGACTTATTTGTAAAATCATATGAATTTTTGAAGTATGAGATTTTGATGTAAAAATTACACCATCAGGTAGTATTTTTGATAAGGAATCCAATGGCGTAGACGGATCGTAATTTGGACGTCGTTTGATCGGTCAATTGAACAATTAAGATTTAATATTTTAATTAACTAATTAAAAAAATTATTTTCTTTCCACCCGTGCGCGAGCTCCCTCTCCATCCCTCTCTCTCCTCCTCCGCAGCGGCGACGGCGACGAAACTTCCCGACGATGCTTCGGTGAAACCACAACGAATTAGGCTCCCAAATTTTAGCCATAGGTAGATCTCGACCTCCTCTTCATTTTGATACCAAGAAGCCCAAATTTGGTGTAGAGATTAGGGAGAAATCATGTGAGAGGCGTCGTCGGCGAGGGTTTCGATCGCCGGAGCTTGCTCCGACGATTTCTGGTCATTCTGGCCGTGAAACCTTGCAAACTTGGTACCTATGGATACTCCTTGACGAGAGCTATCCATTCATACTGGAGTTGAGGGCTATTGGCCGCCGGTTGGCCACCGGCGAGCTAAAAACCTTAACTTAGGGATTTCGCCCAAAATTTTAATCAGTGAAATTGATCGCGTATGAGCTATAAAAATTGGGGCAAATATGATTTTTGGAATCCTCATGAAGAGAGATTTCGATTGGTACCAATATTGGTGCTGATCGAAGAACTTCCCCGGTGAGGGTTCGTGCGAACTTTCCAACGATCGCTGGAGAAATTTTCTGGCGAACTTGGGAAAAAAATTAGGGTGATTCTAGAGATCACCCTGAGAGTAGTGGTGAAGAGAGATTTGAGAAACTATTTCTGGATTAAGAAATAAAATTTGTTGAATAATTGACAAGAAAATATAAAATGCGTAAATGACGGCACGTGGATCGAGACAGTATCGGAGAATAAAAATTCAGCGAACGGACCTTAGGTCAGGTGCATTCCGAGGAGTAAACCGCCACGTCAGGTGCGTTGGTTCATCGATGTAGGATTTATTCAAGCTAGGGAATTCCCGCTTGGGTCTTCTTAGGAAAAATTATTGGATGTCTTAAATATGATAAAATGAAATGATTGTTATGATTATATTTAAATGCATGTTAGTATGATTTACTTTGCCTAACATGTATGCTATGTCATGTTTATCATGCTATGTATTTAACATATCCTAAAATCTTGTAATGCATGTTATATTATTTTCTATGTTATGTGCTACACGACTACCATTGAGACATAGATATGAACTGTGACATGTTAGAACCTCCTAAGAGACATCACTGGAAATTAGACAGAAAGGGGTGTCCTCGCATACCCCGTTTGACCACCGCGTACCGTCGATGGTCAAAATAGTGATGTTTCTTAACGCACCACTCCCGAGGTTATGCATAGCTTAGATACTGGGAGCACCACTCCCGAGGCTATACATAGCTTAGATACTGGGAGCTGGTAGGGAAAGAGACTGTACAAACTCGATGGTCATATTAGACCGGAAATATGGAGCAAGTCCTTACCCAGAAATTTATACCCACACGAGTGTCGTTTAGGCGACCTTGTGATAGTCCTGAGATTGCTAGCGAGGATGAGCCCTACCATGGACTTGGCACCGATAGAGACGGGGTTGCCACAGCCCACTGTGCGGATGTGCATCAATCTCGGTAGACATCGTCTGTCATTGGACTGGGAAGGCGATTCCCTATGCGACGCCTTGGACAGTGGATCTGTAGACTATGCGGCTATCATCCATGACGTTCTGCAGACTATCGGATGAGTAGTCCGGATCCTAGGGTTGTTATTTTATCGGTTAGCCATGGCCGAGTCGCCGTTGCCCCTACGGAGTCCGGGGAGGATGTAAGGGCACGGTAGTTTCGCTAGGGAATGCATTGATGGCGATTAGCGAGACAGTGGAGAGTGATCAAGGGTCACCCGTCCTCTCCGCCAACATCAGTGCAGCGGGCATAGGTACAGACAGAGACAGAAAGGCACTGATGGGCTTACTGATGCCCTTAGCTCGGGTATTCATTAAGCATAGGCTGGCAGCCCGAGTCTTGAAACATCAAAGTTTTATTATGACGTAGGTAACATATGTTGATGACATTGACACTAGATACAACTTAGGTAACATCTAGTGAATTATACGTCTATATTTATTTATGTTGTTTTACTGCTTTTTATGAACTGATTTACACAAATCAAATGAAAAATGATGATTGACAACCCAAAGCATCCTAGAGTACTCCTCCTAGCCTTTGATTTCCTTATTCGGTTTAGAGCCGTAATTTCGCACTAGGCTGCAAGGCTGAGCACACCACTTTTCTCCGTGTGTGCAGGTCTGTTATATGATCATACGAGACGGTTGATGAAGATGAGTCCATCAACGAGTCTATTTTTATTTATCGATACCTTTTATCATAGAATTGTAGTAGGTTTATCGGGACTGTGTTAGGAATCTTGAGTTAGATAATTTTTTTATAAATTCTGCTGTGTAAACGATGTATATGGATGGTATGTATCACTTTGATGCCTTGTATGGGTCTGTTGGGCGCATACGGCGGTTGCCACGTGTCCGACAGGTGGGTCGGGGCGTGACAATTAAAGTGGTATCAGAGCTTAGGTTTGGAGAACCTATGAGATTAAGTTAAGTTTGAGGTTTTAAGGATTAAGATGACAGTCCCGATATAATATAGGATAAAGTGCGAGTCGGAAATATAATAGTATATTTCCTTGGTAACGAGTTTTTACTCTGCCGCCAGTAACTATCACTATGATAAATTTTCGTTAGACCGCTAATCGCCGTAATATAAAGATGGTAAATCTACTATCTTTATTTAGTATATATGGTTACAATCTCCACTGCATTGGAGAAGAATTAGAAACTTAGATCAATATGCTCAGATCTACGATCAAATTTCATTTCTAAATGATCAAGTAAATTTATCCATGATCATACTCAATGTTACCTTATCGTGTGCATTATGATCACCTTTTATATTAATGATCATCACTTGATCTTAAGAGTATTGATATCAAATTATCCATTGTTATATCTTAATCATACTAATTGTATCCCATGACCCCATCTTGAGACATTGAGTCTAAATAAATCTATCAATATTCGATTTTATCCGCTCTGATTCGAGCACTTGCTTCTGAGTTTGACTCTTAGGCATAGAAACACTAGATGCACTCTCACATATGTACTCTCATGCTAGATAGCTGAGGTATCAGGTTAGTCTATCAGGATTGTTAAATTATGGATTATCTGTGAATCTTATCATCAGTTCGTATGTCACAATCTAGCTAAACAACCAGTACATTATCATATTATGTTGTTGACTCTCCTACGTGAGTTAGCACGTATGCGATATATGACATTTGAGTATGTGTATCTCGTTTAACTTTTTCTTATGTTGTAAATTATAATTATATTATCAGATCATGAAACCTGGCGATATAAACCTATTAACTATCGTCGGTATACCTGATTTCCAGTAAAGTTTGAAATCTTGAATCGTTAGTTCAATCTATGACCAATTTGGACGTATAGAAAATAATCTAAATTATCCCACATCATGCACAAGTGCCACATCTTTATTTTTATCATAAAAATTCTTTGTGCAAATCTTTACCTTAATTATTTCTCAGATCTTGGAAACTATTGATATTGAATTTCCATATGAGATCTGGATCGTAGAAATTATATCAGATTAATCTACGTAAGACTATTGAGCTCAAAGGAAAATTTATCGATCTTTTGAGTTAGCTCATATATAGGCTAATTTTGTTTAAACCCGACTCTTACTCGGATATCTTAAATAGACTTTATTCTAGATTCATAAAGTCATTTGTAGATAGATCTGTATCAAATGATTTGAAATTATCTACGAAATTATTATCATTTGAGTTAATTATATATATATATAAATCTCATGAGTATATGTTGATCGTTTTGGATCATCATCATGATTTTTAAGTTGCAACTAAAATTTGACCGTCATCAATTATAATATTCGTGTCAACCCCCAATACTTGCAGCTCTATATGCAATATTTGTAGCTTCTACCTATACTCTCTTTGCAGCTCTACACCCTATCTGCAGCTCTATTTCACTTTACAGCTTGCTTCATCTTATAATTCATATTCATTTCAGATTTATCTGTCATGTTGACTGGCTTCCTAAATGTAAATCCTTCTATTGTTTCTCCCTTCATTTCATATTTCGATGCATTAATAGAGTCGGTATAGTTGTCATCAGCATGCCACTTGCACTCTTGCATCATTATATCCATAAAGCTTCCTACACTCTTTTAAGCAGTTCACTCGGTCATATTAAATCATTGCTGAGCTTGAAGCATCTTCCTTTGTACCAGCATTTTATGCGTTCAATGCAATTGTTTCCTGCTATTTTCTTCTATTTATCAGTTTCTTTTCGGAGCTTAAGCAGCTTGCGCTTATTTCATATATCCTATATACGACCAACTTATTAGCCAAGCAGTTTTCTTTTATCTACTTCCTTTAATTCTTCTTAGTGGCCTTTTTAAATGCAAATTCTGTCGAATATTTCTGTAATTTTCTTTGCACTTATTTCCTCAGTCATTTTCTGCAGTTTGCAGTTTTCTTTTTGTGAAGCTACTCCCTTGTCAACTGTCCTTAGTCAAATTTTATCCATCATTGATAGATTTCTTTACTCCTTTTTATTTCTATAGCTCCCTCAGTTTAGCTCAGTTCTTTACTTAGTATTTTTACAGCTCAGATTCCTATATTTTCATCTGTATCATTATATATACCCGATCTTTCTCTGCAGTCTTATTCAGTCAATCCAATTGGCAGTATTTCTGCATCTACAACTCACATTTCAACTACCTGCAGATCTTGTAGTAACTTTGTTTCCTTACTCCTTTCGATTTCTTCTTTAATTTCTGGATACTGCAAATTTCTTGGCACCTTTATCACATGTTGATATTTTTGCATGGTACTACTTCTACATATTGTCTTCTCCAACACATGTTGATGCACATGATGATATCCTTAGTAGTTGCATGTATCATTGACCTCTCTTACTCCCGTCACTACTTCTGCAGCTCGTATCCAGTGCGCATAGCAGCTTAGGTATAACTACAGTATTTCTGCATCTACAAACTTGGATTCAATCCTTTTTACTCTATTCTAAGCTTTGAGTAAAGTTTACTTCGTGCTAGCAATCAATCTATTTGCACGTTATCATAATAGTATCATCATATACACATCATCAACCTGTATTTACATTATAAGGTAGTGGTTGTAAGAATTTAAAACTGGCGCGGAGCAAGTTAGTGGCATTTAATGAGTGGTTATTGCTATCTTTTTATATATTATCCTTAACCGCAAGATGATTCCATCATGATCATATTATGTTCAGAGGCGTTTGATTATGGTTAAACATGAACCATGAAAGAATTTTTCATATGCTGGAGTTATAGGGACTCCCTAACATATCTACCTAAGAAAACTGGAAATATTATCTTCAACCTCTGCCCATTTATATATTCCCCAGTTTTATCAGTAAATTGCTTCACTAACGAACAATTTATCTTAAATAATCTTAATAATCTATTATGGTGAAGTTTGATCTACTCATCTAAGATTCAGGCAATACTTCTAGTAGACTACTATCATACTAAGAAATTGCTTGACACCCTACTAAGCAATTGCTTTCTAACACGTACTAGGACACGCATCTTTTTGTTGAATAGTTGGGATGTTCAAGATATCTCGGTCATGGTTATTGATTATACCGACATGATTTTATTGACTTGGACATGGCGACTGATGACCCAGAAACATTCATTGATGACCCATCATATAGATGCCTATCTTAAGTATCTCATCTTATTCCAATCTTGGAACTTGCCATACAGTAATCGTACTTTGATATATGAAGAAATTATTTTTGGAGGACAAAAAAAAAAATTTAAGGGGGGGAGTAATCTCTCCATCACTGAATTGATCTGAAATTTTGAGGATAAATTTTTTGTAAGAGGGTAGGTTGTGATACCCGTGATTTTTTGAATAAGGACAATAGAGTAATTTTAGTATTTGGAGGATATAATTGTAAAAGAAATTCTTTAAAGGACTTATTTATAAAATCATATGAATTTTTGAAGTATGAGATTTTGATGTAAAAATTATACCATCAGGTAGTATTTTTGATAAGGAATCCAACTGCGTAGACGGATCGTAATTTGGACGTCGTTTAATCGGTTAATTAAATAATTAAGATTTAATCTAGAATTTAATATTTTAATTAACTAATTAAAAATATATATATATTTTCTTCCCACCCGCGCGCGAGCTCCCTCTCCATCCCTCTCTCTCCTCCTCCGCAGCGGCGACGGCAACGGCGACGAAAATTCTCGACGATTCTCCGGTGAAACCACAACGAATTAGGCTCCAAAATTTTAACCACAGGTAGATCTCGACCTCATCTTCATTTTGATACCAAGATGCCCAATTTTGGTGTAGAGATAAGGGAGAAATCATGTGAGAGGCGTCAGCGGCGAGGGTTTCGATCGCCGGAGCTTGCTCCAACGATTTTCGGCAACCTTGCAAACTTGGTACCTGACGAGAGCTATCCATTGGTACCGGAGTTAAGGGCTATTGGCCGCCGGTTGGCCACCGGCGAGCTAAAAACCCTAACTTAGGGATTTCGCCGAAATTTTTAATCGGTGAAATTGATCGCGTATGAGCTATAAAAATTGGGGCAAATATGATTTTTAGAATCCTCATGAAGAGAGTTGTCGATTGGTACCAATATTGATGCTGATCGAATAACTTCGCCAGCGAGGGTTCCGGCGAACTTAGGAAAAAAATTAGGGTGATTCTAGAAATCATTCTAAGAGTAGTGGTGAAGAGAGATTTGAGAAACTATTTCTAGATTGGATTAAAATTGATTGAATAATTGATAGGAAAATATAAAATGCGTAAATGACGGCACGTGGATTGAGATAGTGTCAGAGAATAAAAATTCAGCGAACGGTCCTTAGGTTGGTTCCGAGGAGTAAACCGCCAAGTCAGGTGCGTTGGTTCATCGATGTAGGATTTATTCAAGCTAGAGAATTTCCGCTGGGGTCTTCTTAGGAACAATTTTTGGATGTTTTAAACATGATAAAATGAAATGCTTGCTATGATTATATTTAAATGCATGTTAGTATGATTTACTTTGCCTAACATGTATGCTATGTCATGTTTATCATGCTATGTATTTAACATATCCTAAAATCTTGTAATGCATGTTATATTATTTTCTATGTTATGTGCTACACGACTACCATTGAGACATAGATATGAACTGTGACATGTTAGAACCTCTTAGGAGACATCATTGGAAATTAGACAGAAAGGGGTGTCCTTGCATACCCCGTTTGACCACTGCGTACCGTCGATGGTCAAAATAGTGATGTTCCTCAACGCACCACTTCCGAGGTTATGCGTAGCTTAGATACTGGGAGCACCACTCCCGAGGCTATACATAGCTTAGATACTGAGAGTTGGTAGGAAAAGAGAAACTCGATGGTCATATTAGACCGGAAATATGGAGCAAGTCCTTACCCAGAAATTTATACCCGCACGAGTGTCGTTTAGGCGACCTCATAATAGTCCTGAGATGGCTAGCGAGGATGAGCTCTACCATGGACTTGGCACCTATGGAGACGGGATTGCCACAACCCACTGTGCGGATGTGCTTCAATCTCGGTCGACATCGTTTGTCATTGGACTGGGAAGGCGATTCCCTATGCGACGCCTTGGATAGTAGATCCGTAGACCACGTGGCTATCATCCATGACATTCTGTAGACTGTCGGATAAGTAGTCCGGATCCTAGGGTTGTTATTTTATCGGTTAGCCGTGGTCGATTTGTCTTGTTGATAGTGACCCTATCTTCGGGCAGTGTGTAGTACTACACGAGTCGCCGTTGCCCCTACGGAGTCCAGGGAGGATGTAAGGGCACGGCAGTTTCGCTAGGGGAGGCATTGAGGGCGACTAGTGAGACAGTGGAGAGTGATCAAGGGTCACCCGTCCTCTCCGCCAACATTAGTGCAGTGGGCATAGGTAGAGACAGAGACAGAAATGCACTGATGGACTTACTAATGCCCTTAGCTCGGGTATTCATTAAGCATAAGCTGGCAGCCCGAGTCTTGAAACATCAAAGTCTTATTATGACGTAGGTGACATATGTTGATGACATTGACATTAGATACAACTTAGGTGACATATGTTGTTTTACACAAATCAAATGAAAAATGATGATTCACAACCCAAGGCATCCTAGAGTACTCCTCCTAGCCTTTGATTTTCTTATTCGGTTTAGAATCGTAATTTCGCACTAGGTCGCAAGGCTAAGCACACCACTTTTCCCCGTGTGTGCAGGTGTGTTCTATGATCATACGATACGGTTGATGAAGATGAGTCCATCGACGGGTCTATTTTTATTTATCGATACCTTTTATCATAGAATTGTAGTAGGTTTATCGGGACTGTATTAGGAATGTTGAGTTAGATAATTTATTTGTAAATTCCGCTGTGTAAACGATGTATATGGATGATATGTATCACTTTGATGCCTTGTATGGGTTTGTTGGGCTCATACGACGGTTGCCACGTGTCAGACAGGTGGGTCGGGGCGTGACATATATAATGATACTGATGAAAATATAAGAATCTGAGCTGCAAAAATACTAAGTAAAGTACTGAGCTAAGCTGAAGGAGCTATAGAAATAAAAAGGAGTAAAAAATCTACCAACGATGGATAGAATTTGACTAAGGACATTTGACAAAGGAAGTAGTTTCACAAAAAAAGAAACTACAAACTTCAGAAAATGACTGAGGAAATAACTGCAAAGAAAATTGCAGAAATATTCGACCAAATTTGCATTCAGAAAGGTCACTAAGAAGAATTAAAGAAAGCAGATAAAAGAAAACTGTTTGGCTAATAAGTTGGCCATATATAGGATATAGAAATAAGTGAAAGCTGCTCAAAGCTCAGAAAAGTGACTGATAGATGAAAGAAAACAACATAAAACAACTATATTGAATGTATTGGATGCTGGTACAAAGGAAGATGCTTCAAGCTCAGCAAATATTTAATATGATTAAGTGAACTGCTTGAAGGAGTGTAGAAAGCTTTATGTATATAATATTGCAAGAGTACAAGTGGACTGCTGATGACTGCTATACCAACTGTATTGATGCATCGAAATATGAAATGACTGCTAAACCTACTACAATACTATGATCACAAAAATAGTAGATGACTATGTTGGTCGATAATCTCATCTCCGTTAGCTATCTTGACCGATCGTCTAGTAGACCTGCACACATTTGAACGTCGTGTGCTCAGCCGCAAGCGACTTTGTGCTTATGGTTCTAACCGCAATAGAATAACTCAAGTAGCAAAAAGGGAGATTCTAGCATGTCCATAAATCATTTCAAAGTATCAAACAAGACATGTAAAATCAGCAAAACAGAGCAAGAAGCATCATGAGGAAAACATGTATTATAAGTATGTAGCTCAACTATAAATATGAGGTATGTTTGATGTCTCTAGATTTTCCTTGTCACTAAAAATGTCATCTCATTCAAATATTGTGATCTGGGCAGCCAACTTATGCTTAAAGAAATTCCTTCGTCGAGGAGTTCTCATAAGTCCATCAGTGTCCACTCTATCTATGTCTCTACCTATGCCCGTCACACTGATGTTGGCAGAGAGGTCAGGCGACCGTGATCCCCCTCCGGTGGTCCACTAGGCGGATTACCCATCTACCGCGACCTAGCGACCTGTTACTCCATGTGTCCTCCCCAGACAATCATGGAGCAACTCCTGTAGTACTACAGACAAAGGGTCACCGCACCTAAGTATACACATCGGCCACGGCTAGCCGGTAATAAACCCCAGGATCCGGACTACTCATCAGAACGTCTGCAGAACGTCTGGAATAATAGCCGTGAGGTCCATAGATCCACTATCCAAGGCTATGCGGAAGGAGTCACCGTACCAATTTATAAGCAGCGATGCCTGCCAGAAGGTGTACATCCTAGCCGTCGCCAGAATGCTACAACCTCGGCGACATATTTGCTAGGTCATTGGTTTGGTTTCATCCACGCTAACCATCTTAGGACTATCACGGTGACGACTTAGCGACATCGTGCGGGTATAGTGAATACATAACAACGTTCTTTGGCAATAAGCCAATCCATATCTTATCTCCACTTTTTATGTCCAAGATGATTTCAACCTCTTTGGGTGGTCTAAGTTTAGGAGCATTAAAGCTCGTATCCGTAACTTAGGAGATCATATGTGATGTATCCTCAGTGTTTTCATACATAAGTATGTCAATGTCATTTGCCTATAAATGCTGCTTGCTGATGTCTATGTATATGTCAAACTATCGTGTAACATGATAGTTTCTAGATGTAACTGTATCATCTTATTATCTTTCATTACATCGACATAGCAGATAATGAGCAAGAGAATAATCATAGCACATATTTAAATATCAACATATATAAGACTACAGCCTATCACATTATTAATATTAACAGGCTAATCTAACATACAAAGCATGAATCATGATTAATCAAATATTAATTCCTAAGCAGTAAAATATTTATCTCCTTTAATTTCACCAACTTAAGAATAATCTACTGTAATGAACCGGCGCACCTGGATAAGCAGAATAGTCTTCAGAACCAACCGTATATCAACTTGCACGTCTTTTACTTATTTCGGGGTATCTACCTATTACGAATAACATTACCTTTAGATTTAACCATTTAATATTATCTATCATTATTATTATCTCCAAGATACCAAATCCATCATCTTTACTATTTTTCTCACCTAACCATCCTAGGTTAATTAATTATATAATTAAATTTACTTAATTCAACTTAATCTAATTAATCAACTTTATTTAAGTTGATGAACCTTAATCATAATCTCCTAGTCTCAATTTCCTTAAAAGCCTAATCAAAATTTCACTTCATCTATAATCTAAATTAATCATTTAATATTTTCATTTACCTACAACATATAATAACTAACTAAGTGGGAGCTAATCATTATGCTTTAATATTGACATAAGTTCAATTACCTATCCTATCATAATTAACATATCATCTACATGCTTCCAAGTACAGGTAAGGAAAAGAAAATAGAAATAAAATCAACACTCAACAGCAACAGCACCATCAAAACACCATTTAAACTCATCAGCAACGTTAAGCACCATATAAACCTCATCATTATGATACAAACTCAACAACCAAGTTCCCAGTCATCAAAACACCTTGAAACTCAGCAACATCAACTCCAATTTCAGCCATTCCAAGTCATCAAAGCACCATGAAAATTCAGCAACACCAACCCACATAAATACCAATAACAACACATCAAAAACCATCCACCATTACACCACCAACGAATCCAAAAATTAATTCCACAATCAAAACCATCAGCAACATTGCCACATAAGCAACCAAAATAACACTATTAAATCCACAATCAAAACCATCATCAACATGGGATAACAATTCAAACCCATCATCAAAGCCAACAATATAACCAGCCATCAGTATGCACCATAGCACAGAATGCAACATTCAACAATTCAACACTACAAGCAATTGAATGAAGACCATACAGCATCAAACAAAGCATGCAAATTGAAATCAAAGAGGGAATTAGCTAAGTCGACCTTAGTGTGGATCGAATTGTATGTTGAAGCAGCGATCCCTTTCTCGTTGAGACCCAAATACCCCAATTGATGAGAAATCGGAACTCACTGGAACTACAAGCAATTGAATGAAGACCATAATAGCATAGCATGCAGCATCAAACAAAGCATGCAAATTGAAATCAAAGAGGGAATTAGCTAAGTCGACCTTAGAGTGGATCGAATTGTATGTTGAAGCAGCGATCCCTTTCTCGTTGAGACCCAAATGCCCCAATTGATGAGAAATCAGAACTCACTGGATCGGCAGCAGACGGAACTGTGGCAACCACTAGCTTGAGTGATCGACAGGCATCGGATGATGTTTCCTTGCCGCACACAGCAGAGGATGAGGATGGAAGTAGGCAGAATGGGGGAGAGGGATTGGAGAAGAAGCATTTAGGGCTCCCGACGGACTGTGACGATGGTAGAATGTGGAGGCTCCGACGAGCAGAGGAAATGATGCGGGAGAGAGATCCCCGACGAAGTCGGTGAGCGACCGAACTCAAATCCAGGCTTCGATAGTCGATGGCTCGCTGCCGAGCTCTCTACGACGCAGTGGCAGATCTGGCACCGCGACGTGAAAAGGGAAGGAGGAAGAGGAACCCGAAGATGCGGCAGGGCTCCAATCGATGCTCTGCAGTCATCGGCGTGGCGAATCAAAGGGGAAATGGGGGTTCACCGTCAATCTTGTGGCGAGGGATTCGGAGCGACGGCGGCGAAGAGGAGAGGAAGTAGTGGAACAACGAGTTCGTCGTCGAGCTCTCTGCCTTCCGGCGACAGATCGGGCTCCACGGGTGTGAGGGGAAAAGAGCGGATGAGCTCTCTGCCTTCCGGCGATAGATTGGGCTCCGCGGGCGTGAGGGGGAAAGAGAGGATGAGGCGCCGTCGCACCCATCCAGCTTAGGGCAAAGGACGCGCACGTGCATCGCATATGCATCAACAAATTACCAACTTTGCCCCTCTAATTCATCTGATCAACGATAATGCCCATATTTCCTATTTTACCCTCGGACATTTATGAAATTTACATATCTATAATTGACGTTACCCTTACCGTTGATAAATTTAAAAGGTTTCCATTTTTTTTCGTTATTTAAACCATGATTTGTTGCTATTTATAAATTGTTCCCTTCTTCTTCTTTTTTTTTATTCCCTAATGAAATTTTTTTAGGGTTTATAATATTTATAAAGCCAATCAACATGATTATAGATAAATTTGAAATGAATATGAAATATCGAAAGCTGTAGAAGCTATGAAATATAAGATGAAGCAAGTTGTAAAGCTGAGCTGCAAAAAGAAAGCTATGGAAATATAACAAATGAGCATCTAAGTTGCAGAAATATAACTAGAAAAATGAAGAAGGCTGTAGTATGTGCAACTAGAAATATCATGTAATATACACGAGCTGAATATGTGAAATAGAGCTGAATATCATGTAATATACACGAGCGGCAAAGATAGTATATGTCACGCCCCGACCCGCAGGCCGACACGTGGCAACCGCCGTATCGACCCTACGACCCATACCAGGTATATATATAAATATCGCAATACACCCACCAACATTTCCAAATAATATTTTAGTACAGTCTCGATATATCCTAATACAATTCTAAGACCGACATTAGCGACATACGAAACCCATAACGGCGACTGCATACCTTCCACGCTGATCCCTCCGTCAGCGACCTCGACTAGTACGTCTACACCTGCACACATATTGAACGTGGTGTGCTCAGCCTTGCGGCCTAGTGCGAAATTACGGCTTGAAACCGAATAAGGAAATCAAAAACTAGGATGAGTACTCTAAGATGCCTTTGGTTGTTAATCATCATTTTTCTTTTGATTTGTGTAATTCAGGTCATAAAAACAGTAAAGCAGTATCAATAAATATATACGTGTATTTCACTAGATGTCACCTAAGTTGTATCTAGTGTCAATGTCATCAGCATATGTCACTTATGTTATAATACGACTTTGAAGTTTCAAGACTCGGGCTGCCAGCTTATGCTTAATGAATACCCAGGCCAAGGGCATCCGTAAGCCCATCAGTGCCTTTCTGTCTCTGTCTTTATCTATGCTCGTTGCACTGATGTTGGCGGAGAGGACGGGTGACCCTTGATCACTCTCCACTGTCTCGCTAGTCGCACTCGATGCCTCCCATAGAGAAACTGTCGTGCCCTTACATCCTCCCCGGACTCCATAGGGGCAACGGCGACTCGTGTAGTACTACACACTACCCGAAGACAGGGTAACCATCAACAAGACTAATCGGCCACGACTAACCGATAAACATAACTATAGGATCCGGACTACTCATCCGATTGTCTGCAGAACGTCGTGGATGATAGCCGCATGGTCTACGGATCCATTATTCAAGGCTTCACGTAGGGAATCGCCTTCCTAGTCCAATAGCAGTCAACGTCGACCGAGATTGATGCACATCCGCACGATGGGCTGTGGCAACCTCGACTCCATCGGTGCCAAGTCCATGGTAGGGCTCATCCTCGCTAGCCATCTCAGGACTATCACGGGGTCGCCTAAACGACATCCGTGCGAGTATAAGTTTTCGGGTAGGAACCTACTCCATATTTCCAGTCTAGTATGACATTTGAGTTGTACGGTCCCCCTTGTCAGCTCCCAGTGTCTAAACTATGTATAGTCTTGGGAGTGGTGCGAAGAGAGACATCACTATTTTGACCATCGGCGGTACGTGACGGTCAACCGGGGCATGTGAAAAATGCCCATTTCTGTCTAAGTTACAGTGATGTCTCTAAAGGGATTCTAACATGTCGTTATTTATATCTATTTCTGCATGGTGGTTGTGTTGAACATAACGTAGAAAATACATGCACGACAAGATATTACAACATGTTAAATGCTTAGTATGGTGATCATGGTATATCATGCATGTTAGATAAAAATAAATTATACTAACATGCATACATGCATAATCTTGACAAACATTATATTTTATCATATTTAGGGCTATCCAAGAATTTCCTAAAAGGACCTCAGCAGGAATTTCCTAGCTTGAATAAATCCTACATCGATGAATCAACGCACCTGGGTTAGCGATCTGCTCTTCAGAACCAACCCACGTAGAGATAAATCACCCCGACGAAACTACTCAGATCACGTACCAAAAGTAGTCCTAAATAACACAATTATTTAAAATAAAATTTATTTTATTTTTCCTATAAAAAAAATAAAAATTTATCAATCTAATTTATACAATTATCCTAGTTAATTATCGTCTAATAAGCCCATGTTTACTCATTGGGCCCATATCTACATTTTTGGGCCTAAATAATTTATCAATAAATTAATTAAAGTAATTACTACATTTAATTAACCCAAACTAAGCACACAAGTTGATAATTAATTCTACCTAAACATTCAATTATTAATTAATCAAATTTTAATTTTACTAATTAAACTAACTACAATGTTAAATTAATTTAATTAACTTAAATAAATTCTAACTAACTTATATCCATTTAAACCCAAATACATGATCTGGCCCAAGTCACCCAAGGGCTCAATTAAAAACTCATCAGAAATTTTTAAATCTATTTAATCCTAATTAACTATTTTAATCATCTAATCATCCCCTAATCCAACTCAGCCTCAATTATTACTCATGAAAAATTAAATTGGATTTTTTTGGGTCAATATTAACCTGGTCAACGGTCTTTGTTTGACCCGATCAATGCTGATCGGTCAACGCTGACCGGTCAACACTGGCCCGGTCAACATTTGACCCGGCATAACTTGAGTCTGACCCAAACCCCAACTAGGTCGGTTCGATCAAGTCTGTCATGCCCCGACCCACAGGTCGGGCACGTGGCCACCGCCGTATGGATCCGGAAACCTATACAGGGATATGATATACATCAGAAGTCACTAAATATATAAATAAATAAATAAAAACAATCTCATTATAGTCTGTATTTACAATCCTTTTCGTACAGTCCCGATATAGATCTAATACATTTCTACATTTGATAATGAAAGAATCTTCATGCGAATAATGAAAACTTTCGACGTCCTACTCGTCGTCAATGATCTCGACTCGTACTCCAAAACCTGCACACACATTGAACGCAGTGTGCTCAGCCTTGCGGCCTAATGCGAAATTACGGCTCGAAACCGTAGTAAGGAAATCAATACTAGGAGGAAGATTCTAGGATGCCTTTTTGTTTTCTTAATTATCACTTTACAAGATTAATAAAGTAAATAAATGTTATCAACAATATATATAATCATATGTGATAGTGCACCTCTTTGTACTTTCCTACATGTCCTCTATATTGCAATTCATACATGTGTCACTAATAAATGTCATCTAAATTATTTATATCTTTGTATCAAATATCTCGGGCCGCCAGCCTATGCTTAGAAGAATTTCCCCGTCGGGGACTTCCCATAAGCCCATCAGTGCGGTGTCATTCTATGTCTCTACCTAGGCCCGCTGCACTGATGTTGGCGGAGAGGACGGGTGACCGCATATCTCTCTCCACTGTTTCGCCAATCGTACCCTACACTCCGTCCCAGCGAAACATCGCGCCCTTACTTCCTCCCCAGTCTCCATAAAGGCAATGACACTCTGTGTAATACTACACACTGCCCGCAGACAAGGTCACCTCAACTTAATATATCATCAGTCACGGCTAACTAAAATCATAATAACCCTAGGATCCGGACTACTCATCTGATTGTCTGCAGAACGTCTAGGATGATAGCCGTGTGGTCTACGGATCCACTATCCAAGGCTTAAGGGAGTCACCGTCACAACTCGAAAGCAGTCGATGTTGGTCGAGTTGACCGTCAATCTGCACAATGGGTTTGAGGTACCTCGACCACATTTTTGCTGAATCATTGGAAGGTTCATCCCCGATAGCCATATAAGGACTATCATGGTGACGTCCAACCGTCACACGTGCGAGTAATAGTATCCGGGTATGGACCCACTCCGCTTTCTGGTCTATCTTGACCCTGGAGTTAGTCTGGTCCATTTCCCAACCAGCTCCTAGTATCTAAGCTACTTGTAGCCTCGGGAGTGGTGTTGGTGAGTAGACATCACTGTTCGAATATTAACAGTTCATCATGTCATCTAGGGTGCGTTGTTAACACCCTGAAATGGTAATTTAGTAATGTCCTTAGGAGATACTAGTATCATGTGTTTCATGTCTCTATACTAGAGTGTCAAGTGTTGATCATTGATACTATCTCCTATATTTATTTGTTTGATATTTAACTTATTATTGTTGTATTCATCCGCATGGTAAATGTATCACACATAAAAGAGAAATATAATATAGCATGCGGAAAAGTAGTAAATCATGTCCAATACTAACAGTAGTAAATCATGTCCAATACTAACATCGTATGCGTGGCATGTCAATCATGCTAAATAAAATAAATCATGCTAGCATGCATAATCATATAGTATCTAACATGCATCATATTTTATTTTATTCAATGCATCCAAGACTTTTCTAAGAAAAATCTCGGTAGGAATTTTTCTAGCTTGAATAAATCCTAATTACGATGAACCAACGCACCTGATCGAAATCTGAGCCTCAGAACCAATCCAATTGAAGCTCAGAGGTATCAACCGTAATGTAGCTCACGTGCCAAAATAATGTTCCTAAATAATAAAATTTATTTAGAATAAAATTAATATTATTTCTATGAATTATTCCGATAGAAATTTAATTAATTGAGACCTAAGTTATCTAATTAATTTGGCTTTATCCAAATTAATTATCTCACCCAATTCATTAAATCAACCCAATCTAATTAACCTAATTCAATTAAGATCAAATTCTATCTACCTAGTTCATATTCTATTATAAAGCCCAAGTCCAAGCATGAAAACCCAATTCTAAATTCATAACTCAAGCAGTGCATCTTGTAATTGTTCAAATCAAATCATCTACTGCACCAAATTTCACTAAGTAATTGTATAAAATTAAGTTACTAACTTAATCAATTAAATTAAATTTCTAACATCAGTTAATTTATCATGAACCCTCAAACATAAATCTCTAAATAAATTAATCAACCTTAAATCCATCTAATCCAACCCAATTAAATCATTGAACCGAAACCAAAACATTAACCCAATTTAACTCAAAAACCCAACCTCTTAAACTCTTAATCCTCATCTATCAACTCTACTTTATTAGATTAGTCCAAGTCAACATCAATACCTACCAATTATTCTATATTTCCACTTAATATCAAAACATGATCATTAGTTATGGAATTCACAATAATTGTCCTAGTGCACACCCTTATTCGATTCACTACCTTAACACATTACATGCACCTTGTAAAGAGGAGAAGAGAGAGTGTTTCATAGGGAAATGAGAAGGAGGTGGAGCTCAGTCTCCATCGACGGCCCACACATAAGGATTCAAAATTTGCAAAATCTTGCCGGCGAGATTGACGAGTCACTGCCGGAGCTCAGGTGATCAGCGGCGATGCGGCGGAACCTGGGTGTCGCACAAAAGAGGGAGGTGGAGAATCGTCGGAATCGCAGAAGCCGGAGATTGAAGGAGATGCCGCAGCGTTCAAGCAGTCAGCGGTGCTTCAAAGACTCCTCGGAGGAGGGAGCCTGCGGATTCTGAGGGGTTCGCCGATGTTCGCCGGTGACCTCTTGGCGAAAGTTCAATTGGAGGCCGGTCGAGAGGCACATGCAGTGCTAGTTTCATAATATCCCAACTATGTCCCTCCTATCTTAATCAGAATTCTAGCTCAGTGATTAAGGAAAGGAAATAACATCTAGCTCAGTCGATCCCTTCCTCATCGGAAACCTAGCAGTCGTCGCCGGAACCCTAGCCGCCACCTCGCCGGAGCTCGCGAAACCGACGGCCAACTAGACGACGAGCTCTGCAAGCCTTCACATGCATTGAGACCAACGACGGCCTGCGAAAAATCTGACCATCAACGCTGTTCTCATGGACGTCGCCGGCGAACTGTTCTCATGGACGTCGCCGGCGAACTCTTGGGTGAGTCCACCAGAGGACGAAACTGCCCGTTCATAGAGGGAAAACGGAGCTCCTCACCTTGCGAACGTGTGGGGAAGAAGAGGAGGAGGATCCGGGCGGCGAGGCAAGTGGGTTCGCAGCTCCACTCCTCGCCAGTGGTGCTGCGGGTTGAACGAGCAGCGGCGACGAAATCGCCGCCTGCTGCGTCGGTGTTGGGGCCGACGGGGGCTCGCGAGCGTGCGGAGAGGGCGAGCAACTCCAACCGCAGCGGAGGAAACGACACGCCGGCGATTTGGGCACGGGACGACGGGCGGACGGCGGACGGTTGCAGCGGACATGAAGAGGAAGGTTTCGGGGAAGAAGAGGGGTCGCCGAGCTCCCCTTTCTGCCGGGGAGTGGTGAACGGCAGATGACGAAAGCGGCGGCAGCCGATGGACGGTGGGCAGCAACCAGCGGCGAAATGGTGGACGTCGACGCTGCTCTGCTGCGGGCAGTTGCAAGGCGAACTCGCGAAGAAGGAGGGGGCGTCGTGAAGGAGAAGAGCTCTCGGTTCTTCTCACCCGCGATGCCTCCTTCGATCCGGGCGAACCGGGTCCGAGCCGGTTCATCTGGACCGGCCGGCTGGCCGGTTCATCTGAACCGGACCAGATTTATATATATATATATATATATATATATAAAGGGGGTAGGGGTTTACAGTATATGTAGAAAGTTACAAATATTGTACATAGAGCTGCAAGTGTTGGGAGTTGACACGAATATTATAATTGATGACGGTCAACTTCTAGTTGCAACTTAAAAATCATGATGACAACCCAAAATGATCAACATATACTCATGAGATTTATATCTATATATAATTAACTCAAATGAGAATATAGTCATAAATAATTTCAATTCATTTGATAAGATCCATCTACAAACAACTTTATGAATCTAGAATAAAGTCCATTTAAGATATCCGAAAAAGAGTTAGGCTCAAGCAAAATTAACTCATACGTAAGCCAACTCAAAATATCGATAGATTTACTTTAAGCTCAGTGGTCTTACATAGATTAATCTGATATAAATTCTATGATCCCGATCTCATATGGACATTCAATATCAGTTGTTTCCAAGATCAAATAAATAATTAAGGTAAAGATTTGCATGAAAAAAATTTATGATAAAAATAAAGATGTGGCACTTGTGCATGATGTGGGATAATTTAGATTATTTTCTATACGTCCAAATTGGTCATAGATTGAACTTACGATTCAAGATTTCAAACTTTTCTGGAAATCACGTATACCGACGATAGTCAATATGTTCATATCACCAGGTTTCATGATCTAATAATATAACTATAATTTACAACATAAGTAAAAGTTAAATGAGATATCTAATTAACCACATACTCAAATGTCATATAGTAGCATACGTGCTAACTCACGTAGGAGAGTCCATAAAATAATATAATAATGTACTAGTTGTTTGGCTAGATTGTCACATATAAATCAATGATAAGATTCATAGATAATTCATAATTTAACAATCCTGATAGACTACCTGATACATCAGCTATCTAGCATGAGAGTACGAACGTGGAAGTGCATCTGGTGCTTCTATGTCTAAGAGTCAAACTCTAGGAGCAAGTGCTCAAATCGGAGCGAACAAAATCGAATATTGACTAATTTATTTAGACTCAATATCTCAAGATGGGGTTATGGGATACAAATAGTATGATTAAAATATAACATGGAATAATTTGATATCAATACTCTTAAGATCAAAGTGATAATTGTTACCTATATTGGTATAAGAGATGATCATGATACATCGAACAAGGTAACCTTGAGTATGATCATGGATAACTTTAGTTGATCCTTTAGAAATAAAAATTGGTTGTAGATCTGAGCATATTGATCTAAGTTTCTATCTCTTCTTCGACGCAGTGGAGATTGTAGCCATATATACTATCTAAAGATGAGTATACTTACTATATTTATATTAAGGCAATTATCAGCTCAGGAAAAATTAATCATAGCGATCAACTATCGTCTCAGTAAAAACTCATTACCAAGGAAATATACTATTGTATTTCTGACTCGCACTTTATCCTAGATTATATCGGGACTGTCATATTAAACCTTAAGGCCTTAAACTTAAGCTAATCTCATAGGTTCTTCAAACCTAGGCTCTGATATCACTTTAGTTACTTTAGTTGTCACGCCCCAACCCGCAGGTCGACACGTAGCAATCGTCGTATGAGCCCAAAGGACCCATACAAGGCATTCAGTAATAAATATTGTCCATACACATACTCAACACAGTGGAATATACAATTAAATCACTTATGCAACTCTACTAACACAGTCCTGATATACCTACTACAGTTCTACAATAATATTATCAATAAATAAAACTAACTCCATCGATATCCCCCATCTTCATCAAATATCACGGTCGGTCATCCAACAACCTGCACACACATTGAACGTGGTGTGCTCAGCCTTGCGGCCTAGTACAAAATTACGGCTCGAAATCGTAGCAAGGAAATCAAAAATTAGGATGAGTACTCTAGGATGCCTTTTGTTTGTTAATCATCATTTTTCTCTTTGATATGAGTAATTCATGTCATAAAAGTAGTATAACAAAGTAGATAATTACAAACATGCATATCACTAGATGTCACCTAAGTGATAATCAGTGTCTATATCATCAGCAAATGTCATCTATATTGTAATACGACTTTAAGTCTCAAGACTCAGGCTGTCAGCCTATGCTTAGTGAATACCCAGGCCAAGGGCATCCATAAGCCCATCAGTATCTTTTTGTCTCTGTCTCTACCTATGCCCGCTACACTGATGTTGGCGAAGAAGAAGGGTGACCCTTGATCACTCTCCACTGTCTCGCTAGTCGCCCTCAATGTCTCCCCTAGCGAAACTGTTGTGCCCTTACATCCTCTCCGGACTCCGTAGGGGCAACGGCGACTCGTGTAGTACTACAACACTGCCCGAAGACAGGGTCACCATCAACGAAGACTAATCGGCCACGGTTAACCGATAAAAATAATAACCCTAGGATCCGAACTACTCATCCGACTGTCTGCAGAACGTCATGGATGATAGCCGCGTGGTCCACGGATCTACTATCCAAGACTTCACGTAGGAAATCACTTTCCCAGTCCAATAGCAGTCAACGTCGACCGAGATTGATGCACATCTGCACGATAGGCTGTGGCAACCTCGACTCCATCAGTGCCAAGTCCATGATAGGGCTCATCCTCGCTAGCCATCTCAGGACTATCATGGGGTCGCCTAAACGACATCCGTGCGGGTATAAGTTTTCGGGTAGGAACCTACTCCATATTTCCAGTCTAGTATGATCTTGGAGTTGTACGGTCCCTTCCCTTACCAACTCCCAGTGTCTAAGCTATGTATAGCCTCGGGAGTGGTGCGAAGAGAGACATCACCGTTTTGACCATCGACGGTACGCGGTGGTCAACCGGGGTATATGAGGAACACCCCTTTCTTTCTAAATTATAGTGATGTCTCTAAAGAGATTCTAACATGTCATTCTATATATCTATGTCTGCATGGTAGTTGTTTTGAACATAACATAGAAAATATTAAAACATGCACGATAAGATTGTACATGTTAAATGAAACATAGCATGTCATTCACGTTAGACAAAATAAATTATACTAACATGCATACATACAAAATCTTAACAAGTATTATATATTTTATTATATTTAGGGCATCCAAGAATTTCCTAAGAAAACTTCAGCAGGAATTCTCTAGCTTGAATAAATCTTACATCGATGAACCAACGCACCTGATTTGGCAGTTTACTCTTTGGAACCAACCCACGTAAAATAAATCACCCCGACGAACCACTCGAATCGCGTATCAATAATAATCCTAAATAACATAATTATTTAAAATAAAATTTAATTTATTTTTTCCTAAAATAAATAAAATAGAAATTTATCAATTTAACTTATACAATTATCCTAGTTAATTATCGCTTAATAAGCCTACATTTAAATTTACGAGCCTATGTTCAATTTAGGGGCGCATACTTAATTAATAAGCTTATATTTACCCATTGGGCCCATGTCCATATTTTTGACCTAAATAATTAATAAATAAATAAAAGTAATTACTATATTTAATTAACTCAATCTAAGCATACAAGTTGATAATTAATTCTATCTAATAATTCAATTATTAATTAATCGAATTTTAAATTTTACTAATTTTACTAATTTTATTAATTAAACTAATTACAATGTTAAATTGATTTAATTAAACTTAAATAAATTTTATCAAACTTATACCTATTTAAACCCAAACACATGATCTAGCCCAAGTTACCCAAGGGCTCAATTAAAAATCCATCAACAATTAATAAAATTATTAAATCTTAATTAACTTAATTAAGTATCTAAATTAGATTTACTCAATTTAATAATCATTTAATCCAATTTAGCCCAATTTAATTCAAGTCAAAATTTGGTCAAAATTGACCTAGTCAACTAAAATTAATCATGTTGACCATTAAGACAATTTTAATTTATCATTAGCCAACCCAATTCAAGTTGTCAACCCAATCCAATCGGCCCAAATTTGGGTTCATGAAGATTAAATTGGATTTTGGGCTCAATATTGACCTGGTCAACGCTGACCGGTTAACGTTTGACCCGGTCAATGCTGACTCGGTCAATGTTTGACCCGGTCAACGCTGACCCGGGTTGACCACCTATTAACCCATTTGGCTTAACTTGAGTCCGACCCAAGCCCCAGCTGGGTCGGTTCGATCCAGTCACCTCCTAACCATTCTAATTCGAGTCAGACTTGAGTTCGAGTTAAACTTGAGTTAGCTATGAGTTCGGTTGACTTGGTTCCACCCAATCAAGTTCATTAAAACTAACCCATATGCTAAATCATTGTTAGATTAACTAAAGCTTGATTAATTACCGCTAAGCATGTTTAATTAATCATTAATCGTGATTAAGAGAATAAAATAAAATCTACCTCAGCCAATCCCTTCCTCGCCGGAAACCTAGCCGCCGGCCCCGGAACCCTAGCCGCCACCTCACCGGAGTTCGCAAAATCCGATGGCCAACCTGACGATGAGCTCCGAAACCCTTTGCACGTGGGGAGACAAACGACGGCCTACGCAAAATCCGGTCGTCAACGCCAAACGGCGGCTGTCGGTGGACATCACCGGCGAACGCTTGAGCGAGTCCACCGGAGAGCGAAATCGCCCGTTCACAGAGGGGAAGAGGAGCTCCTCACCTTGCGAACGCGTGGGGAAGAAGAGGAGGAGGATCCGGGTGGCGAGGCGAGTGGAATCGCAGCTCCACTCCTCGCCGGTGGTGCTGCAAATCGGGTGAACGGCGGCGACGAAATCACCACCTCTTGCGTCGACGTTGGGGTAGGGGACCAAATATTTTTTTTTTTTCAAATCAAGGGGTAGAGGTTTACAAACTCGGTAGGGTTGGATGTTATCAACTAATTGAAGAATGATTGCACTTTGCACGCATCCATGCTAACTTGTCCTGAGTGTGTCTTTTTGGACAAGAAGGAAGTTGATTGCTCTTTGGGTAAACTCACACTTGTCTTTTTGGATGCAGAGTTAGTTTTATTTCAATTTGTTGAGAATCATTCATAGCTACGATGTCATCGAGATAGACTACCATGAACTTATTGAGATACTCATAAAATACATCATTCATAAGGTTATAAAATATCGTAAGGCATTAGTGGAGCCAAAGGGTATGACTAAGAACTCATAGGAACTGTAGCTTGTAGCACACATGGTCTTACCCTCACCATCTTATGCAATTTGAATTTGCCAATATCCAACAGAGGTTTAATTTGCTAAAGTTGAGGTCAAATACCAATGGGATTGGATTCTGATTCTTGATCATCATATTATTGAATGCTCAATAGTCCACATACATGTGGAGGCTACTATCCTTTTTTTGAAATAATACCGGGGCATTGAAGGGTGCTTTGAGGGACCAGCCTCCAAAAGATTGTTGAGTTGCTTCTTAAGTTCTTCTGACTTTGTCAGTTCTATATGGTAGGGTGCTCGACTTGGTGTCTTCGTCCTAGGAACTAGCTTGATTTAGTGATTGGTTGCCATTCGAGGTGGTAGAGTGTAGGGTAGCTCTTCAAGCATGATGTTGTCAAATTCCTTAATGATGGACTCTACTGCTTTCGGGATCTTGTTGCCACTAGGGTTTGGGGTAGCAACTTTCTAGAAATCCATGGTGAAGGTAGGGTTGCCATGCCATAGCCTTTTGGTGAGCTGGATTCGGTGTTGGCTTCTCTCCATGCCGAGTGCATATGTGACTTCATTGCTCATGAAATTATTCATTGCTCCCGAGTCGACTATTGTCTTGCTCTCTCATCTACTGATCTTCAACTCCACATATGCCAGCCTCTAATTGATGGGTATGCGCTCCCTGCATATAGTGCTAAGGACTTGCAAGGAGGTGATCCATATGGTTGGTGCATCCAAGGTCATCATGGTTGGGGTCATCAAGGTGTGTCAAGTTATCACGCATGACATTGTCTCAAGCTCGTGGTTGAGGTAGCAGTACATGCAATGCAGGTAGCGTGTGGTGTGCATCCAATGCAGTTGTCTTTGTTGTTGCAGTGTGGTAGACCTCACTGTCTCGAGGCTACTTTTGTTGCTTCAAGTCTTTAGTTGGCTTAGGAGCTTGAACTTACTCTAAAACCAAACTATCACACTCCTAATTCAACCTCGAATTAGAGCTGAAGCTGAGTGTGTGGTATGGTTCTGTATAACCACAAGCCTTATTCTACTCCAAGCAGATATGCACAGCAGAAGTGTTTGATGCACTGAAGGAACAATAGTTGAGGAAAAAAGTGAACTCTTATTCACTTTACTTTCTCAATTTGCATCTCATGAGCTAGTAATACAAACTCTACTTTTAGGGGTGGCTAAATTACATAACTATCACATGAAATTAAGGAAAAGATAAAGCCTAATCTTCTAAGCTTGAACAGCTGAGATTGCTCTATGTTTCATGCTTTGATCGGTGGAGACGAACACTTGAATTTATAAGGTTGACTCTCTCCAATGGTCAACTAAGTGTTAATCCTTGTAATGCTCCATCCTCGATGAACAGTTAGCTTTGCTCCAGCTTGGATTAATGGATAGATAAGGCATGCCCATTGGCATAGACATGATCGTCTCTTGCACTTGCAGAGGATGAGATCAGATGGGGTTGTGCGCTTGGAGCCAACTAGAATGGAGCGATGCTCGTGTTTCTCACTTGCACATGGACGTCAGGAGCTCATCACGCAATCGAGCAAACTGGGTCTTCGCACACACCATCGAGCAGAGGTTGCCAAGCTTGGGCCGAGAGCTTCTTGTGCATATGCTTTTGGGTGGACATGGTAAGCTGGGTCTAGTACAGGTTGGGGTGTATGCGCACACCTCAATGGACGAGGTTCTTACTCAGCCACTGTTGGTCTTCGTAAGGTCTTTGACACTTCTCCCATTTGGATTTAACTTGTATTAGACTTAGGTTTTACTCGAGGCCTAGGAGGACTTGAGCTTTGTTGGGTTTAATCTTGAGCCTCTTTAAATCGAATTTAAGTTGTACTCTTTTTGGCCTCCATTAAGCACATCCTAAGTCATTAGGGTTAAACTCAAGTCAAAGTATTGAAATAAATTTTAGGAAAAAATGATAAAAATATTATTATTTATAGGATAATAGGGGCCGTTATTCTATTAAAATAAATTTTAGACTTAATTTTTTTTTTGTATCAGAGCGAAGTATCAATGAGATGTTGACATCTGACACGTAATAAGGCTAAATCACTTTCCACAATAAATATGATCTACCTTCATTCTGATCCATGCCAGGTAGCTTAATATGCTAAGGATCTTGATAGGTGTAGTAAGCAAAATAATACAGGGTGAAATCTTTATTCCTATGATTTATACTTAATAAATTTCATCCTAATTAAACATAATAATTAAAAGTGAAATTTATTATAACTTATAACAAGACTTAAAATAATACAATCCCTACATCAGCAAGTATAGTAAGCATTTCCTCCTAAAATGAATCTCCAGCACAAGAAATTGTATAAATTTTTCGAAAAGAAAAGAAACAATTTTGAATATGAATTAGGTCGTAGTTACTGAAACCAAATTAAAAACCTACTTAATCGAGATCCAAGTTTTTAATACATTTTTACCCTGCAAACAAAGTGAACAATAAATCCAGGGGCAGAACAAGACAGTCGATGCATCTTATTTCACAAGTATTTTGCGGCATCGTTAGTTAAGTAGCAAAAGTACGAGAGGAACCACCGACGCAAAGGCTGGCAAGATCACTCAAAAATATACTCGACTCAAACTCTGAAAAATGCACTGCTCGTCTTCTCTGGCTTAGCAAACGAGAAGAGAGGCATTACACCCCTGATCTCCCTCCCACTTCCACTGCAGCAAAAAGATGTTGTTTCTACCTGAGAAGACAAAAGGTACCAGCAGACATGGTTTAGGATTTTTTTTTCTTCGATAAATGTAAAGATTGCATTTATTTCACCAATCTAAAGCAATTATAATATCTAATTTCCAAACATGAAACATAAAACAGAAAAATGAACAGGAAGAAAGTAAAACTTGGAGAAAATAAAAACAAGGAAACACAGAAAGACAAACATAAAAGAAACCTAAAAGAAAAGGCAAAAACAGAAAAGAACAACATAAACCTGAAAAGAAACAACACTCTCTCAATTGATTGGATCATAGGTGCAATTATTTACTTTACCGGTGAGGTCTCTGGTTCAAGTCTATGATGGCCCCGCTGCACTAGGAAAAAGAATAGAAGAAGAATGACTCTTTCACGCAAACACTCCACTTGGTTCCGAGGAGGATGTAATTGGGTCATTACGATTACGGATTTGATGTCTAATTGTCTAGACAGTAATTATATTATCCTATACCTGAACCAGTGACTCACTTTTTCTAAATAATGGGGATGAGGACTGAAACATGACACTGAAAGACTCTTCTGTGATAAAAAGATGGATCATCAAGAAAAATAGAGGTAGGTCAGACCTACGCCTCCGCTCAAACGTGTCCTCCACTGTTAAGGGGGAAGATGAGAGTTAAAGAAGGCTAGATGAATTGCTGCTTGTGCAGCTAGAGTTTTTGTCCCCTTAACAGCTACTGTTAAGGGTTAGGATATCAGCTTTAGTAAATTAATGGTGACATCCCAGGAACAGTATTGACTCACACTGCTTTGCCAATGAAGTTCTCCATAGTACGTAGCCAAGACACATACTGGCTATGCTCCTTTGCGTGCAAGTGTTTGAGGAGGAAGTTGGTCAGCCTTGGTGTGATCCCTCCGGCTACAAGAAATTCTTTTAGTGCGTTTTGTAACTGAGGGTCCAAAGAGCTGCAACAATGAAAGAGTTTATTAGGTACATTCAGATAACGTACGTTTATGATGAATTATACATGCTACTCTGAGGATTCTAGAACATGACAACAATTTGAACAAAGTAAAGCTTCCGACATTATTAAGCCAACACATAAATCTGAGAGATGACTGAACGATGAAAGATATCACCCGGAGGGTTCTACTTGTTCAAATTAAACAAATTCGACATCACTATAAGGGGAAAGGGTGATAAGGAAAAGAAACAGATGGTGCTCGATACTCGATTTATAATATCTGCTAAATTTAGAACTTCACTATACAGAATGGTAAGAACATGTAACTATAATTTTAGAAGTGCCAAAGTCAACCTATGTAGATGATAAAAAACAAATCTCTAAGAAAGAAAATTTAAGAGAAATGAAAATTTTCTTGACAGCTCTTTGGCATGATGAAGACTAAAACCTCATATAGCTTGTAACAAGAATCGTACCAAAATTTGGGAAGTATTTATACTCCGATGAAGGCTAGACTAAAATCTATTTTCAAACTCAATGATGTCACACTGGTAGGATCAAAAATACCTACCTTCTTAGTCTATCACTAGAATCATTGAAAAAAATTATATTTAATGTATTCCTTACTTCTTAATCTAACAAAGCATGTTTTAGAAGAAACAATAACTGATCCATATATCCACTTAAAACAGAGTTGTGTTGTTAATATATATACCTAAACTACCAGAACGAAGTACTAAGCAAGAGAGGACATTTTTTCCACTCTTTTATTATTCAATGGTATCAGGGATTATTATAAAATAAAAACAAAATTAGGTGATCAACCAACATGCATTCCAAAAATGTCAACTTGCAAAGATAACTCAGGAGATAAATAAAAACAAAGTAGAAATGGGTTAGTTAGAGAAAAAGTTCAACAGCTATGCCATCAATGTTTTTTAAGATTTCACTGTGCTTAACTAGTTGCAAAGTAGATCTACCAACATCTACGGAAAATATGCAACTCAACAATCAGCTGTGAAGAATGCTTAATGTGATCCAAACATACCTTCCAAAGGCTTTCATGGGGTTGCGTTTGCCTGAAGTTGCCAATGATGAAGGACGATGGTAATAAGTTCTTTTGATGATAAAATCAGTACCAGAATCCTCATTATTAGCCTCCATTATGGTCCATGGTGCTTGGATGGCATCATGATGAAAGACACGACAATCGAATTCCAATATTGGGTTGTACCCTACCTTCTGAATACACACCTTCATCAAGACATCTCTAGGGAGGGGATCCTCATCCTGAAACTTTAGTGGCGCAAGCAATGCTGAAATTGCAATCTCCTTGTTGAATATGTGGTCAGGTTCCCGCCTAAGGACTACATCTTGTGTCCGTGGTTCATCCCATTCCACCATGAAGCCTTCGACAACTTTTCCCACCACATTACCCTGCACAAAGATGTTTCATCTTGTCTTCTTTTTATTTGAAGAGATCTGAACTACAAAGTCAGCATTCGTGTGAAGTTATTACATTAGAGGATATTGTCGCAGAAGAGAGCTCATGGTTGATCTCCGATCGTAGAACTTGGAGCAGTTCACTATCTCGAAGGAAAGTTATACCACGCTTCTGGAGCTGTCGCAAATGCATGATAAACAGTGTTTTTAGATGTGCCTGGTACCTGCTAGCTGTCAGAGGTTGACTAGTTATCTTGGATGTTTAACGAAATAATAAAAGGAGCTAAGATTGCACATAATCTACATTTAGAAAACAACCTTAAAACAAGAGTAAAATTTACTCAATTTATATTGAGAATATGACTTTAAAATCAGGAAAATGCATCTGTTACTCGCCAGCATTACACATGATTTTATTTTTGAACTTAGTGAGTATTGAACTCACGACCTCCTATATAGAATCCAATTGCTCTACTAGAGGAGCGTATACTTTGTGTATGCTAGCATTACACATGATGTATCAAAATTCCAACTAATTTAATTGGCAAGATGCAAGAATATATGATAGTATCTTATAGTATTAAATCGGATCATAATAACCTTGAAAAAATGTCATAAATCTGGAAATTATATAACTGAATATTAGAGAAACCAAATGAGCTCAGGGGAACAATTCAATATACTAGATAACTAAAATATTCATAAAGAAGTGAAAGCAAATAAATCAAGTAATCCACTAAAATAACTTATCTAGAACAACAATGTTTACCGGACTTCTGATGAAAAAATATCATTATTAACTTAAAAGTCAATAGCAAAGACTTATAAAAAAGGTATGGAGAACCAAACTTAAGAAAAAGATATTTAGTAAAGGGGAAAAATTGTCAAAAGCATAAAAGAGAGAAAAAAAATACTTCTTGTAAATCGTCTTCTAACAAAGAAAACTTTTTGCCATAGATTAAAGTTTTGGAATATAATCTGTAGTGATTAAACTGCAACACCTGTTAAAAATCCTTTCCTCGAATGTAATGGTAGCAAAATTTTAGCTTCAAGAATGCTGAATATGCTTTGTGACCTGTCATTTCCTCTTTAAAACTTTAGGGAGAATATTTGAAAAGAACATTGAGGAAAATGCATGAACTGTCATGCTAACCTAAAAGTAAAAACGTCATTAAGTAAATCAATAGCAACCTTGGTCATGTTTGATCTAATTCATAATAAAAGTGCATTTAGACCTTTGCATCAGCTCATTTCCACACAGAACCTACTGATCAACATGCATGTATTAAAGGAAAAACACTGAGTTGCTCAAGCAATAGATTGATGAGCATGTCTCTCAACATGTTCTTTAAAGAGTACACAAAGTGTACAACCCTCTAGTTAGAGCAATTAGGCTCTATTTACAGGAGGTCATGGGTTCCATACTCACCAAGTTCGAAAAAAAACATGTTCTTTAAAGAATACTTTAAACAACAACAAAGATCCATATAAGAAATTTATCAGACCATGTACTCATGTGTATACCATAGGAAAGATTAATTAAGAAAGCAGTACCAGCTTGTACAAGTTGTCAACTTACCAATATGGTATCAGAAGAGCACAATACAGAGAGTCATTGACAATGGACAATATGTAAACCCCATGAGATTGTTTCAGCTATTGAGAACCTAAAAGCAGATAATAGGAAATCCCTCAGGATGAATTATAGGTAAAGGACAGTCACCCGTGTCACAATTAAGAAACGAAAATTTTCCTTGATAATGTTTGTAGCTACTTTTTGACATAAGTTTGTACTTTTCCTTAATATAAACAGCATCCGCTGTTATGATTGCATTTTTCCTCAACAAGACCAGTCAAACATGAGGTGAAGAAGTATTAAGCATTTTCAACTATTAAAACAGAGTTTATCTAGTAAAGCATCCAAACCCAATTCGTTTGCGATTTTAACTATCATGTCTATTACAAAGCTTTGGGGGCAAAATCTGAGCCCATGAAAGGATAGTGGCCGAGCAGCTCAATCAGGTGAAATTCTATGCTGGGCGAAGTTGAACAGTTGTTGGGTTGTATCAGAAAAATAAAAAAGGGGGGATTATTCGCTCAATCGACCCCGACGAGGGCCAAAGATCTCCGAATGATACTTAAAAGTAGTTTCAAACTTGATCTAAGAGTTCAACCTGTACCGGATTGCGTATGCGAGATTTTGCAAGTGCCGGAAGAACAGCGCCGGTGTGCTTGCGACGCCACTCCCACGAAGGAACGACGCCGGCGGCTGCTGAATGCTCGGCTGATAACAAGGTGGACCGGTCGAGGTTTGTTTTGGCGTGGATGGACCGGACCGCCGGAGGAGAGGCATCAAGTAGAATACATATACTTTTGGCAAATTAGGAAAAAAGAAAAGAATAATACATACACGGTTAGTTCTTTAATTTTTCAAAAAAATGAAAGCTCTTTAGTTTATTAATATTAGTGATATCAAATTTTTAGGCATCAAGTATTCGATATTATACATCAAGTTAAAGTAATTAAACTCCATACGAAGGATAATCAAGTCTTGGGTTCCCATTAAGGTTCAAGTTTCATTAAAATTCTAAAAAAAAAGTATTTTTCAGTATTTACTTTATGCATATTATATATAATATCATTATACATCTTATTCACATAAGATCTTTACTTATATATATTATAATAATATGATGGTTAAGTATATAAATATATGTTCATATATACTAGTTAGAACAATTGGATTCTGTAGAGAAAAATTAATATGATGGTCAAATATGCATAGTAATAAATTAAAAGCTCGATCTTATTTGTCATGACAAATAAATACTTGTCAATTATAATTTTGAATCTTATAAAGGTGTCTTCTACAATTACTATAAAGTAGGAGGGTGTCCCTGCAATTATTTATCCCAACAGCGGATTTCATCGAGTTGACTAAATAAAAAAGGGTCATCATGTGTTATTCCACATCGATTCCACGTATCCATCTTGTTATGTGAAAAAAAGTAATTAATCCTTTTCCTCACCTCAATAAGCAAGAGGTTCTGGTGGCTGAAATGTTATTCGACAGTATACTACAATGTGAATTGATTTGGTTATCATATTTTTGGTACAATAAAAAATTGATACATCCAATGGCTGAAACGATCGAGACAAAAAATCACTGGTGAAACTTCACAAAGTTGCAGCAGATTCTTCCCTTAATTCCGTTCTTTGTTGAAGAGTTGTCAGGTCTCTGTCATACGTATATTCCTAGTCCTACCTCCTTCGGATCAGTCTCCACCATCCATGGAGGTCTGTCAAAGAAAATTATGTTCAGGGCAACATAAATCTAAATCGTCGTGTACCCATCAACAGATCAGAACGACCTACTTGTTCAGTGCAAAATTTATCGTTCCCTGGGCAGCGCGTTCAAGGAGCAGCTTTCTTGCATCGATAGCGATCCCTTCTGGCTGCATTGCACAAAACACTAGGAATTTGAAAACTGAAATTTCCATTTCCATGTCAGTCGGATGCTGGAGATAATTATACCCAGCAATTGCTTAATCATTTGTAAAATACCTCCTCTGGAAACCAAACGCCATGTTGTGTGCTCCCTTCAAGAATTGCAAGTGCAAAAGCAGCCGTCGAATATCCAACTGATCTGAGAGTACCATTTAACAAAATTGAATACTGAACACTTAGTCTTGGACATAGAAGTTGATAAGCATTATCAAATCAACAAAGCTATGTGCATAAAATGTACCCTCCTCTGGTTAGAGCGATAAGGCTCTACACGAGAGGTTGTGGATTCAATACTCACTAAATTTTTAAATTAAATCAACAAAATCAACAAATCTCCGATTATTGAGATATGCAGCATATAGTAGGAAATGGCATGGTGGCTCCTCGTGTCATCAAAACCTACGTCACCTAAGAGGACATGAGTGTCCTTCAATATCACGCTTTAAATAGTATACAAATCACCTTACCTATTAAGTTGGTACTCCTTGTTGGTGACATAATTAACAAGGTTTCTGCTTTGAACCTCAAAATTTTAACCGAGGGAAGAGTTGAGAGCTATTCTTGTACCCTCCAGTTACTCAAAGTTCTCTTTTCACTTTTAGGAATGGGAGAGTTCATGATTGATCTTCTATCTTGAAAAACACAAAATAATTTAATGACTCATAAACAAGAAGGCACTTGAAGAAGAAGAACTAAGTTCTTGAGATGTTAGTTTCTTTATCATCCAACTCATCATTATCACAAACATTGGGTTGCATATACGAGATGTCCCACAGATAAAGTTGTCTAATTGTTGATATTGGAGACTGCTCCAGCTAAAACCGGACCATTTGTTACTTCCTCACCTGATAGTTGAATAACAATGATTGACTTGCAGCCATTGCACTCATTTCCTGGATACTATCTTTCAGACTTCGATTTATGTTCAATTTGAAAAGAAATGACTGAGTAAAGATCACATCACAAGTATACGGATTGATGTGCAGAAAAGGGTTTAGCAGTGGTATAAAATTAGAGTTTTTGATAAAGTTCATTTCTATTGGATTTCAAATTAAAAAACTTGGGAAATGAAACTTTCTTCAAGTAAGCAAATATAATTTTCAAGAGATAAGACTGCGTGAAGAGATGACACCTAAATCAATAATATATAACACAAGTGCACATGCATCTGAAGAAGCCAGAACTTACACTGAAAGTTTCTTGTGAGTGAATAAAGCAACAGTGCTCCTTCCGTTTGAGCATTCCAAGTCAATCTAGAGATGAATAAGAAGTTTGAGGAAAAATCAATTTAATAAATTAACAAGAACGTATTGACTTATAGACCCTTAAATGCTGACCCTCATTGATACTCGTTCTCCTGCAATGCCATCAAAAGCTCGCACCATAGGGTCAAATATTTGAACTAGCTGCTGGACTTTACTTCTGTCTTTCAGCGCTTCCTGCATTTAATGCCTTTATAAGAATGAAGAATCTTTGGATACCTCATATGGCATTCATAAAATTGAACTTTTCCAAAGTTTTTTTATCGACGGCTCTGTCTACCTATCCCTCTGTGTGCTATGATATCCAAGTTGGTAGTAGCATCTATATTGATTTGGCTTCCCTTAACCAGTGTGATAAATACCAAATAAAAGCCAAAATGACAAGGATTAAGAATGACAAAGATGGTTCAGAGGCAAGAACCCTTGTTCAAGCATATATCTTGTTATTTGATTATGATTTGTTCATCATTAGGTATAAAATTTCACCTGCATTAGTTATGTATTAAGTGCATAATATACAAAGAACTATAGCATATCATAACTAGGTCAGCACGTAGAATTTTTCAAACTATTGGAGTTCACCACCTCGAACCTTATAAACTCTATCGATCTACTGAATAATTCAGAGGCTGTAGCTTAGCAGACCTTATTATTGTAGCTCTCCTTCCATTTACATTAAGGTCTTGTTTAGTATGGGATAATAGGACAAAACCAACCTCATTTTGAATAAAAATTATAACAAAAAATTAGGTGGATTTGGAAACCAACCTCCAATTACCCTATACGAAACAATGCCTAAGCTTCACATATATTGCCTGTCAATAAATACCTAAGTGTGTACTAATACATATAAGTGCCATGTGTTTATTAGGATCTTTATGCGTGCTAGTCTCATCTCATGTTTACATGTGTCCATCATGTTGCACTTTTTACGTTACAGTCAAAAAAACTTCAGTAAAGCATATATAACCAATGGTTCAACGCAATGAATGTGATAAAGACAGTCTAGGATGAAACAACTTACAGTAGGAACAATATTTGCAATAGCTTGCATTCCCCAATTCCAGAAAAAGGGAGATGTACCAAATCGAGCACTAACAGTTGGCACATCCAAAATCTCAAAAGCACTCCTGACCTCAGGCAGGTTCCTGAAATATTATTTGACATCAAAGGAGGTCAGATATTTCATTATTGCCGAAATTAATTGAATTACTTATGTCTGCTTCCTTGGGTTCTACCGGGGTTCTACCCATTTGAAACAGTGTTGCCACATAGACGAGGGACCCTTTCAAAAACCAGTAAATTAGCGACATATCGATGATCATATAAATGTTATCCAATAACTGATGGTATATCATGTATTAACGGTAAATTTTCTTTTTAATCTACAACAGTTGTCACATGGGCAGGGAGACTCTCATGATCAAGCAAGTAATTTTCAAATTATAACTTGCCCAAACACCCCAATATCTTCTTGCTCATCAATAAAAGACGAGTTATTTCTCTATCAAAAGATAAGAAGGTTCAAATGGATGGGAGTTGGATTTGAAGAATGTGAAACATTCTTTGCATTAACACGATGTAAGTCTTATAATATATAGTAAATTCAATTCATAAATCGATGATTACATATTTTTCCGGAAGTTATATTTTAAGATCTTGAAAGGAACAATAATAGCTATTGCCGATTCACATTGATCAAACAATATATTTCAACCTGACATATCTTTATATTTCAAAAGAGAAACTGACATATCTTGCATATTCACTAGCAGACAACTTTAAAAGCATTGGATTAAAGCTACTGCCATTGAAGATACAAGAAACTTACAGTAAGTAAACATCCCTTTTTCCAATCCCTTTTCCAAAGTCAATGTTGAGGGCCCCACTATATGGTTTCAATTTGATCTCTTCACCTGATTCAAAGAATAAACCATGCATGTCGCACAACGTCTTTTATACAAAAATCAAAAAAAAATGTTTGATACTCCTATGAGTTACAACATAATTTTCAATTTGCATGCCTATGTTTCAAAGGGTACCACTATGTTTACATGTACTTCCTGCCGTTACCACATCACCTACTGTTACATGCATGTGCTTTTACCATTAGATCACAAATTTAACAATCCTGTGGCCTGCTCTTTCTCTTCATCCTGATCAGATGAATCCTTAATCCCTCTCCATCTGGTGATTGAAAAACAAATAAGCATTTTTTTCACCACCTCACCATCCTCCAAGTTTCATAGCCCAAGGAGACAGAGTTGGTGATTCTGCAAGGGCTCGTGCTCTTCAGAAGCAACAAAATCTTCCATACTCCTCCCACTCTATCTAATGGAAGGACATGAACTAGGTGTCAAGTGCTTTGGCTCCTATTGAGGGAGCTCCTGCAAGAGACTATAAAGAGTTTGACCTCAAGACTCGCGAATTGCTTGCCAGCAAGCTCAAATTGCTACCCTCTATCATTGATTGCAATGATTGAGTTGCTAGTGAGGATTTATAACGTTTTATAAAATGTATATTTGTTGAACAAGGAAGATGATAGACTAAGGCAATTATATAGACCAATGAGAGTGGAGAGAGAGCATAGAGACAATGATCTGAGGGAGTTGGATGGTAAAATAAAGTCTGATCTACAGAACAGGAGCCACAAGACTTTTACTTGACATTTACAATACCATAAAATTACCAATATACCCCTAGGTTGTACCTCCAATAGTAAGGTTAGTCTTGACATTTTAAATTTCAAAAACAAATATCTAGCGACAGGTAGTGTTTCGAACCACATTTACGCAAAGTGAAAATGGCCAAACCACAGTGTAACTTCCCCAACCTTTGTTATAAACAATAACATCTTCCCCAAGAAGCAAAAAGCTTGTCGCCAAGATTGTCGGACCTGCACCACCTGAACCTGCCGTATAGTAGAAGAATCTGAAGGTACATATTAGTGATGTTGGCTTATAGATCAGTTCAACCGAACAAATTATAGCCTAGCACATCGGCATAAGAAATAGTCGAATACTTCACATGGAGCTATTGCTTATGAAAAATACAAATATACGATCTATAGAATTTTAAGCTCCTGTATTTAGAGGAAAAATTCAATGATTCAATACTAAGTTTCTTAGGAAAAAGTAGTTAGGAATCTTATTTTTAAAAGGTAGTGCAGGGAAACATTTGGCAAACATATAGAGAGAAACTAATGCTTCGAAATGTCAAAAACTCAGAAAACATGCATGAAAAATTAGATTAATTATATATGGTTTAGCTATTAAGCATATTGAGAGAAGGCAATGCTATATTATTGGCAGTAAATACTCCCTTCAAAGGATATTAACATGCTAAAAATTATAACTTATATTCTCGTACTAGTTTTGCATTATTGACATCTTTTGTCAATTATAAAAGGGTTAAAGAGATACTAACCTCAGCCTTTCTGGTTCAACTTCATTTTCTGATTTGGCAGAACGAACTAACTCAGCAGCCATTACTGCCAAAATGAAACCAGAACACAAGTGTTAAGCAACTCTTGTTAACTTAATTCAGGAACAAACAGTTTAAGGAAATGAAGATCAATATCAATCAGTGGTACAAGTAGCAGGATCTACAAGATCCTTTTTCTTGTAAAGACATGAATAACAAGATATTTATACTACAAAATATTTATTTTTCTGTAGTACAAAATATTTATTTTGTCTTTACAACAAAATATGTATTTCATGTAATTAGAAAACATTAGATACTATTGCATTTATTGTCAGGCTTTTTCTCAGAAAAAAAAGCCTAAAAACATCTATCAATCATAAGATTGGTAACTATATAGGTTGATCACCCTAAAAACATCATAATGAGATAGATATTATGCCAAATAAAGAAAATTTATGGAACATATGGTAAGACCATTGCTCACTCCTGGGTAAATTCCTCCAGTTATAACAGCAGGAATACCAGCAACTAGTGCTTTGGAATGGAAAGATTTTGCTCTCTGTGCATAGGTTGTATCATCGCATACATCAAGATATGCTGTCTGCAAAAGAAATGCATTTTGACGGTTAGTTTGGTCAAACGTAGGCACACAACTAATATATTGCATCAGGAGAGAGAAACTAAAGACATTCTCACACCTTTGTAGATATTGCAGCCTCCAAGACAGTACACTTCTCTGCTTGTTGAAATGGACCAGCAGCATGAACTACTAAATCTACATCTGCAGTTTACATCATAAAGTTACAATTTAACAGTCAAACTAGAATAGTTCAAGAAATTTCATTTCAGTACTAAAATATGATGAAATTAGACCGATGTATCTCTGATTGTTTACAGAATTTTAAAAAGAAAAATATGTGAAAATAACGAGGCTGCTGCTGTAAGAAATCTAGTAAAAACATGAAAATGGTCAATGGGTAATGAGCTAAGAAAGGTTCTTTGTTAGAAAATAGATTCAAAAAATAAATATTAAAATGTCCATGAAGAGTGCATAAAATCAGATTGGTTTCAGGGCAACTAACACTTCATACTACTTTTGATGGTCTTAATTTGTTTCTTCAGGTTGCTATGTACGTCTGAACTCCATATTATTATCGACACCAAAGAACAGACCATTCACTGTGTAGCATGAGAAAGACAATAAACAGGAAAGAGTTTACACATACAGAAAAGGAACTGAAAATTGTGCACCTTCCATTGCTGTCTCCAACATGTTTGTGCTCTCAACGTTAACTTCAACAAACTTAGCATTTTCACCAAGTTTAGATATTAAGGCAGCACCTTTGTCCCTGGGAAAAGAATGCAAGTTAACCTTGGCATGGTAACAAATAAATACATTTGAAGATGATGTAAAATTACATGACCCAAATAATCCAGTTTGTTTATACTACAAATGATTTTTCAGACTGCAAGAACATATGCCCATTTTCAAAAACAAAGATTTAAAGGGAACATAGCACAAGGTTCCAACATAGTCTTACGTGAGTTTCCTCCGGAAGAACCACATAAACAAACACCAACTCTCTTTGGGTAAAAACTAATCATGGACAAGTATACTCGTTACGTATAGATTCCCAGCAGAACATATATACCTTTCTCTCGTATGAATAGACTCAGAGAATCCCAACTATGACATTATGTAATCACTGAGACCATGGGAAGGCTAGATAAGACATGATTACGGAGAAATATTATCCAAGATTGCACCAGGCATGATTTGGGTAAAGATATCCTCGATGTAATTCAACAGAAGGAAAACAGATCATATAAAAATAGTTGGAAACATTTTTTTTCTTTCTAAAGGCCCTTTCAGCCTTTTGGATCAGTAGTCACAAGGCAAATTTAACACAGAGGGGTTCTCAATTTGCATTTCAGCGATCATGTATTAAAATATTAACTAAGTCTTTCGATATGTTGAGCTTCGTTAAGTTGCCCATGCATAAGTAAGGTGGAGCATTCGTCACTGTAAAAGAGCAAGGGGAACACTTAAGATATAAAAGAATAGATTAAACCCTTCCCTCCTAGTTTACGGTATTCCTTACAAGTCATCGTCCAATCAATTTAACAGAAGAACACTGAATACTAAAAGAGGAATTATGACCTTTAGTTGACACAAGGAATAGTTAAAGATTGGATGTCAAAATCAGAAGACAATGTCTTGCCATCAGGGCTAGAATGATGAAGAAAACATCAACGATGGCATAAACGCTAGCACCGAATTCACATTCCATCGTTCAACGCATAACCAAAAAATGATATGGAATCCCCCTTAGAGCCACTACGCATTCGGAACATCAAGAGAAAACCTATAAGGACGCACCGGTTCCTTCCCCCTACAAGAAGCTGAAGGGAGGGGCAGAGCTTAGAGAGAGCAACAGCGGTGGAGCCACCGACCCTCCCGGTTCCCCCAAGGATAAGTACGCGGGAGTTCTCCGCCGGCCTTTCGCCGCCATACTTCGCCGTAAAGACGGAGACGGAGGAGTGGATGGCAATTTGTGCCATGATCGGAATCGTTCCGCCCTTCTCCCCGTCGTGCGCCTTGGAGAAGGAACAGCCAGAGGCTGCTCCGCGCAGAGGGGATTTGAAGCGGCCTCCTTGTGGGACTGGCCGTTATCCACAAACTAGCGGCGTCTGATTCGCCGCTGCCACGAAATAATAAATATAACGTATTAAAAAAATTAACCTCTGTAGTCAATAGTTTATATTCACATTCCGTTGAACCCAATTATTCACGTATAATTTAATAATTTATATTAAAGTAATTACTTTTACATAAATAAAATAGTGGGTCGTATCCAAATCTAATTGGTTGATAAATGCAAAAAAACTATCTGTCCCATCGGTTAATTACAGAGAGAAGGTTCCTTCCCTGTCTCGTTCTACCTCAAAAACACGTGCAGTAACTGCAGTTGCCTTAAATAAAAAGGATGATGAATAAATATAATCCTCTCGCTGATCTCTTGTTATTTCCTCCTTCCAAATGTTTGGCCTGTGCGCCTTCCTCGGAGCTTCCCACCAATCCAATGCAGCAGCACCGCGAGAACATCTCTCTAGACCACCACCGCATCCTCTTCCCTCGATGCTCATCCTGGTTTGTCATCGTTTTCCCAAGCCAAGGAAAAAGAAAAAGAAAAATAATCATCGCCGGGAACTAAGCACGTAGGAAAATGGTCGGCAGATCACCGTCGGAGATCAAATTCGATGGAGAGGAAGAACTGCAGAAGCCCAAAATGAACCATTAGAGAGATCAGATGTTCAGGGACAACCAACTCGTCAAGGTTTGGGGGTCCAACATCATCCTGAAGACTACTCATCAACGACAGAAATCTAAAAAACAACGTCAGAGCGCTGACCACCGCCCCATGTCGATTGCACCGACCGTAGGTGATGTGCCCGACGAAATCCCAACCCCCACAGCTGCAGCTGCCACCATCCGGGGAGATGGCATCGCGTCATCGACGGAGGTCAGCGGCGACGCTGGCGTCCACCACGCCGAGCAGCTGCTCGCCAATGGCGACTTCTACACGGGGCAGTGGCTCGGCAACGTGCCCCACGGCGTCGGCAAGTACCTCTGGACCGACGGCTGCATGTACGAAGGCGAATGGCACCAGGGCAAGACGATGGGGAAGGGGAAGTTCTCGTGGCCGTCCGGGGCGACCTACGAGGGGGAGTTCAAGTCCGGCTTCATGGACGGCTATGGCACCTACACCGGCTCCCTCGGCGACACCTACCGCGGCACTTGGGCGATGAACCTTAAGCACGGACACGGGGTGAAGTCCTACGCCAACGGCGACTACTACGACGGCAAGTGGCGCTCCGGCGTCCAGGACGGTCATGGGCGGTACGTCTGGAAGAACGGGAATGAGTACGTGGGGCAGTGGCGGGCGGGCATCATCGACGGCCGCGGGACGCTCGTGTGGGCCAACGGCAACCGATACGACGGCGGCTGGGAGAATGGCTTGCCGAAGGGCAACGGCAACTTCAAGTGGGCCGACGGCGGGCTCTACGTCGGGCACTGGAGCAAGGACAACGGAGACGGCCTCCTCCAGCAAAAGGGCGTCTACTACCCCTCCCCGAACGTGTCCTCCCCCACCACTCGGGACCCTTCCGGCGTCTTCCTGACCGATCTCGGCAACTGCAAGATCTCCCAAAGCGAGAACGTATCGATCCTCCCTTCGCAGAAGTCGACGCTCAACGGCTCGGGCGTGGAGGGGGAGGTGATGCAGAAGCAGGCGGCGTCGAGGTCCTCCAGGTCCGCGGATTGCCCGGCGCCGAGGAGGCGGTCCTCGGCGGATGCGGTGCCGATGGGGATCACACCGAGGGGGCGTGGAGGGCACACGGGCGCAGTTAGCAGCGGTGGGAGCAAGACCGGGTTCTGGGATGCGGAGGAAATCTTTGGGGATGCTGAGAACGACGGGGGTGCAGGTGAGTGCGTGTCGGCAAGGGGCGGCGGGGATGAGTTCGTCAGCATGCATCAGCAGGAGGAGGAGGTGGAGAGGAGGAGCAGCGTTGGGAGATCAATACTGCAGCCGATAAGGTGGCCGCCCAGGGAGGCGAAGAAGCAAGGCGAGACCATTGCAAAAGGCCACAAGAACTACGAACTTATGCTCAATCTCCAACTCGGAGTAAGGTGATCATCACTTCATATTTTATGCTGTACAAGTTAAGGTTAGGTTAATCCCCATTAATTTTTTCTAACAAAACCACTCCATATCCGCCCCGGCTGCCTCTCAAATCATCTCTATATAGTTTTGCAACTGATGATGGAGATATTTACTATTACGTAGGCATGCAGTGGGAAAGTTACCCGAGCCAAGGACTCTTGACTTGAAACCATCTGCATTTGACCCTAAAGAAAAGATTTGGACGAGGTTTCCGCCTGAAGGCACCAAGGTCACTCCCCCCCACCCCTCCTGTGACTTCAGGTGGAAGGACTATTGCCCCCTAGTTTTTAGGTACTCTCTCTTTATTTTTCATCATATTTATTATGTGCTGTGCATGCGATTCTAATAAAATTTTAGTTAGAATATGATTTCAATCGATATTTAATATTTACAGAACACTTCGCAAGCTCTTCAAGGTTGATCCGGCAGACTATATGATTTCAATATGCGGAAATGATGCCCTTCGAGAACTCTCATCACCTGGAAAAAGTGGAAGCTTCTTTTACCTCACTAATGACGATCGATATATGATCAAAACGATGAAAAAATCGGAAGTAAAAGTGAGTTTGATCTTTTTTATTTCATTCATTACCGTTCTTTTAAGTGCACTTTCTTAGTAAAACCAATTATATTATTTTAGGTACTTGTAAGGATGCTTCCTGCATATTACAATCACGTTCGAGCTTTTGAGAACACTCTCGTCACTAAATTTTTTGGCCTCCATTGCGTGAAACTGATCGGTGCAACTCAGAGAAAGGTAGAGGACTCTGTATCTACATTGATATTTTTTTAGTAATAGCTCATGAGATATAAAAAGAATACGGCAGCGGACGTTGCTGATGGATATTATATATGCATAGGTTCGTTTTGTGATAATGGGCAATCTCTTTTGCTCCGAGTACTCGATTCATCGGCGCTTTGACCTCAAGGGGTCTTCCCACGGTCGTATGACGGATAAGCCAGAGGCAGAGATCGATGAGAACACCACCCTCAAAGATCTTGATCTTAACTTTATATTTAGACTGCAAAAAAAGTGGTTCCAAGAGTTCCATCGGTGACCACTTTCTTTCTTTCTTCTATAAAACTTTTACTCCTCGTAGGATCAATGATTATTTATGCTATATTCTTCTATCTCAGGCAAGTCGACAGAGACTGTGAATTTCTAGAGCAAGAGAGGATAATGGATTATAGTCTTTTGGTGGGAGTCCATTTTAGAGAAAATTGTAAGCCGACCGATGGTTCATTACTCTTAAACTCATATGATCATGCGTAAAATTTTCTCTATTTGGAGCTGATCATAGTTAACTGATAATCTTTTTTGTTTTTGAATACAGTACCAACCGAAGCCAACATAAACGAAGAGGACCAGTTCCTCTGTGATCCAACACGGTATGATAAGGAATAAAAAATTGGCTTCTCATTTTTGATGTACAGTACCTAAGTATTTAGAAACGACCTACTCCATTTCTGACTTTTGAATTAGAAAGGGTGCCGCAGGAGAGAAGAGGGGTTAAGTATTTGAACCAATCTTATTGTCCAACGCGATTAGATTAAGCATATTAAAAATGGTTAGAATAATTTGATTTTACATGACCTCATTTTATAAGAATCCAATGAAAAGTATATTAAAAATGCCCTGGAGTTGGTTGACCCCCTTTTCCCCTCATTTTTCCACCAACCTGGGACGTCGTCGTGCATCGAAACGCAATCATCAATATTCTTTTTATTCTTGTTTCTTTACATATGCTGTGATATATCCTCGTCGGATAATGATGCAGATGGGATTCGATCAAGTTAGGATCAAACATGCCTGCCAGGGTTGAAACGATAGTTCGAAAAACTGATCCCGAGTCATTTCTAGTCATGGAACCGACGGGAGAGTTCTACAATGTGATTTTATATTTTGGCATCATAGATATCCTCCAAGATTACGACATCAGTAAGAAGCTGGAGCACGCCTACAAGTCCATCCAATACGACCCGACCTCCATATCAGCCGTCGATCCAAGGCAATACTCAAAGCGCTTCCGTGACTTCATCTACAAAGTCTACGCAGAAGACGTCTGAGCGAATGACTTTGGAAGGCTGCTCCCCGCATCCGTAGCATCTTCTTCCACCTTCATTTTCTTTTTTCACTTTGGATGATAAATACGTCGTTGTCTTGTATTCGTGAATCAACGGTTCCTACGTGCGTAACAGGTCATATATGTATAGAAAAATTTTAGTTATCCTCTCCATTCACGTGTAGATCGAATCAAACATTGTAACGATACTGTGCATGCTAATTATATATGAGAGCTGTAAATTATTTATTTTAGCATTCTGGTACGAGAGAAAGTTTCTATTAATTATATATGATTCTTTTTGGTCATGCGTATTGAAATAAAATATAGTTTATTACATCCCGCTTCCTTAATCAGTGCATTGTTTAGAATATTAATGTCCGACGCATCATCCTGACAATACCCATCATATTTAAAAAAAAAACTCAACTCATTTGTATTTAAGGTCGACTATTGTCTTGGTCAATTCAAATTTCAGCAGAAGTTTGAGCTATAAAGGTTTTTGCTCTAATTTCGAAGTAATTAAAAAAGATATTTTTGCTCTAATTTCGAAGTAATTAAAAAAGATACTGTCACACCCTTCAAACGTGGACGGAGATTTCATATCAAGTTGCGGAGTTATTATATCAACTCCGTCTTACTCTCCTCCCAACAATCTCTCAGGAATATAATATATATATTCGATGATGAAGTTTCCTTCATCCTTTTATAGATATAAATAGTATAAAATATAGAAGAGATTTGGGAAGTTAAGTTACGGGATGCAATCTCCGTCTCGGAAGCTTCGCTTCGCAGATGCACCCGTGACAATTCTCCCCCACCGAAAGACGTCGATGCCCTCATCGACTCCTTCGTAATTCCATCGTAAACATGTTTCCGGAACGATTGGAAAGATACTTCGCTCGTCCAACGACTCGCCTTTCTCTTGAACCACAGACGCCTCAACTTCTTCGGCTTGAACCACCCAGGAGCTGAAGAACACCCCTCCCACCAGCTTGCTCCACTGTGTAAACTCGCTGTACATCGTCCTCGCGATCCCCACTGCAATGGCGATCATGTTCACCATCATGATCGTGATCGGAGGAACCATCAGGAAACTCCACTTCACCGCGTAGAGCTCTGCAAAGGCGTCGTCATTGTCGTCCGTAGCTTGCTTCGACGTCAGCGTGAACGGTATGTCCACCCCGGCAATCACCTTCAGCAACCCCTGCAGCACCGCCGCCGGGTGCGCACTTGTCCCCCCGATCAGCCAGAACTGCTCGTTCCGCCACCACTCGTGCAGCGTGATCCCCGACCACTTGATCTCCAGCAGCGCCAGCAAGCAGAGCGTGGTGGTGATGGCCGGCAGAAAGGCCAGGAACGTGACGCTCAGGGCGTTGAAGTAGGCCACCCGCTGCAGGAACTTCATCCTCCTGCTGGCGAACAGCGCGTTGTTCTGGGAGAAGAAGATCTCGATGGAGCCCGTCGCCCAGCGGAGTACCTGGTGGAGACGATCGGTGAGGTTGATCGGAGCTGTTCCCCGGAAAGCGTCCCTCTTGGTGACGCAGTAGACCGACCGCCACCCTCGGTTGTGCATCCGGTAGCCTATGATGACGTCCTTGGTGACGGAGCCGTAGATCCATCCGACGCGCTGCCCCCATTCGGTCTTGTCCTCGTAGAAGCAGGAGATGACGCTGATCGCCTCCGCCACCGTTGCCGCGTCAAGCGGCTCGCCTGACAAAGAATAAAAAACCTCAACGATCCCTTCCGGCTGAAACAATCGACGCCCCAAGACCCGAACAATTTGCTTCGGAGATTTGCTGGAAAGAAGGGGCACTGGGCGATTCTGTTGCAAACGGGCGGAGTCGTTGCCGTTGTGGGACGCCATGCGGAAACTGGGAATCCACCCTTTATGCACATGAGATCGCCGCCCACTCCTCTCCATTTGTGGAGAAGGTTTAGGGAGAACTTTGTCTCCCACAGAAATCACTCGTAGGTGACGATTCTCCTTCGTTCGTCGCCGCGACGTCTCCAAGCCTCCCCGCGCATCCCGTGAGAACTTGGTAGAAGCCGGATGGCGACCCTCGTGGGCAACGCGAGCCAACCCAATCGGGAAGCTCAATTGGCGCCCATCTGTGACTTCGAAGGAGCCCTTCCCTGTCGCTGAAATCTGCTGAATACGTTCTTTGGATTCGCCACCAAGACTCCCGATTTCCGTCGCCTTGGCTGCCCCCGGAACGGACGCCGAAACCTCGTTCCGCCATCTTGCAGCGAGGAGCCCTTCTCCTTTGCGGGACTCCTGCACGATCTGCATCGCAGAAATCGCCCCGACGTCCGCCTTCGGACCTTGGTCCGCGTCCGCCTCCCACTGGATGATTTCGGTGATGCCACGAATAGCATTGATTTGCTGCAGAGGAGTCGCGCGGACGATGACGGGAGGATCCATCTCCTCCGAAGCCGACCCCTCCTCCTTCGTTTGAACCGTCGCCAGCTTTTCCTGCCTCCGACACTGGTGCGTCGGATGGGAACCTCCGCAGCGATCGCATCCTCCATGTTTTCCTCTGTTCGAGTGCGAGGAACCACCCTGACGCGAGTTGTTCGCATCTGCCGCCGAAGCATACTCCCTTCTATCTAGAGTCGCACCGAATTGACATCGCCCGCCCATCCTCACCGGTTGTTCGTGAGCAGGAGAGGGTGCTGTATCGGGGCGAGGCATAGCATCGTTCGTCCGCCAGTCCAGTAAACTCTCGGCGTTGGCGATGGCCTCTTGTAAATCTGTTACACCTTCGCGCATCAACTTGTTCCGGACCCAAGGTTGAAGTCCTCTAAGGAACACGAATAGTTGATCAGCCTCCGACATGTCTCGGAGATCCAGGATGACCATGTTGAACTCCTGGACATATTCCCGAATTGATCGGATTTATTGCAGTCGTTGCAGCCGCTCACGAGCAAACAGCGTGTCGTCAAGGCACTTAGACGACACAAGCCTGGAAGGTGGCGAAGAACACCAAACCCAAAGGAATGAGGGGAAAAAGGATTACTTTATTCTTTCAAAAGTACCAGTAAAAACCCTCAAGTTGCGGAGTTATTATATCAACTGTCTTACTCGTCCCAACAATCTCTCAGGAATATAATATATATATTCGATGATGAAGTTTCCTTCATCCTTTTTACAGATATAAATAGTATAAAATATAGAAGAGGTTTGGGAAGTTAAGTTACGGGATGCAACCTCCGTCTCGGAAGGGTCGCTTCGCAGATGCACCCGTGACAGATAAGGTGTTATTGTATTGTATAAAATCTTAGTACCTAAGTACATGGACAAAGGGAGTATCGAGTGTCTGCATAAAAGCGTGAGATAACTGCACTGGCCTCTCCTTTATTTATATATAATGAAATCATCTTAGGTTTTGATATTGTAAAAATCTCTCCTCTGAGTCTTAATGCAGGAGAGAGATTATTGCAATGTGAAAATATGAGAAGGGAGATCACTAGAATATTAAAAGTTAGATGGAAGACTTTTAAGATACTAAAATACGAGAAGAAAGATTTTTATAATATTAGAACTTAAAAGAAAAAGCCCCCGAATAAAACGCACTTGTTCTTTTGAGATTTGATCAGATGATTTGTAATTTCAATGATTTGTAAATATTAAAAGGGAATATTTTTTTTGTAATTACTAAAAGCTTGGGGGTGTCTCTGTAATTAATCTTAATATATATAAGAACGAGGAAGAGGAGGGGAGGAGGAAGAAGGTGAGGGAGGAACGGGGCGAAGGATACGATTTCCATGTCTCTCGCTTTCCATCGGTCGGCATTTTGTTGATCGGAGTCATCAGACTTTACACATGTGAAGGTAGGCGAATCTCTGTTTGATTCCAGCAGCCGATGTCATACCGCCCTCTTCTTTTCCCTCTCATCCCCTTCCTTTAGGGTTGGATCGGAATGCTCCAATCCTTCTCCTTCTTTTTGATGGTACTCGTACCATTAACGCTGACGGGAATAGTTGGCAGGGAAGACATGGGATGAGGTCGCCGTCGGCGTCTTCATTGTTGTGTAAATGTCTACCGCTCAAGAACTTTGCACCCGTACCTCCTTAGGTTTGTTCCTCCGTCCATTTATTTTCTCTCTCTTATTCTTATTACGCGATCTTTTCTTGTATATTCTGTGGATATTATGTTTGCGTATGTTTTGATAGTTTCTTCTGCGTTAATCCGTCGCATTTCTTTTCCATTTCGTATGCTCCTCTTCTTTTTCTTCGTCTTTTATTTTTGAAAGATTTTCTCTTGTGATTTATTTTTATGTTACGATAATTTAAGAGGAGATCTCAGTTTTTAATGTTCGTAGAGATGATTCATGCGAATTTCTCGTTTTAGCTCTCTAGATTGTGCACACATTTATCCTTGATTGCTATTTATATCTAGAGTAGAAATCACGACTCTTGGTTCATTCGCTAGGAGGTTTGCTCTTACTTATTATTGGTTGCTCATTATATTATACTATAGGCTCAAGAGAATAGTCTCGAGCATCTACTCACGTGGTAAGGATCGACGTTTGCTGCATAACTTTTTTGTCCTGGAATGGCGCTAGATGATACCCATCAGTTAGAGCATGTCCGACCTAATTCTTTAGCTGACGAGTCCATTCTTTATGAGAATCTGCTGCAAGGGCGTAGGAAAAAAATTGGAGCCCTCATACACCTTTTACAACTCTGTTATTTATGCTATACCCTTCATTTTGATCCTATATCAAGTAAGATGGTTAAATTGCACTAGTCTTATATCAATATATACCACATGCTTACTTGTTCCTGATTCTGGAGTAGTAGAATGATGGAAGCCTTTTTAAAATGTTCAATTACCCAGTAGTTTCCTCAAGCATACCCCTTAGTTTGTATTGGTTCATTTTGGCAAGGTGAAACGACGAATCTCATTTTGGTCTATAATCCAGCTAAAAATCATTTTGATTGAGCATAACTACCTTCCACATTTTGGTTTAGGCTAGAACGAACAAATTCTTGCCTTGATTTCTCATAATTCAACAATTTCTTTTTATTTTTACCTAGTTTCCTCATATTGAGAAAGATCCTTCTTCCCTTCTCAATCAAGAATGGTGACTTTGATCAACCATATTAAAAATTGTCATCGGAAGCTCTCTCTTCTTCGGATGAACAGATAAGGACCTTCTCTCTTAATCCAATTGAATCATTGTTTACAAATCTTTTAGTCTCAACCATTTAGGTTGAGATTCAACAGCTTATGTAATTTATCGTATGACAGTTCCTACTTGAGAGGGGACTGACATGCAAGATTTGATGCATATCGACTTTCATGCACTATTTTAGATCTTCTCCTTTTTTCTGATGAAAATGAGTGGAAACAAGTCCACTACCTTCTTGTATTGATTGTAGGGAATATTGCAAAAGCAACTGCAGTGCCTATCCAAACTGAACAATACGGATTACTCAAAACTTATCAATACTGATTACTGGAAACATAATTGATATGCTGAGAACTGATATGCTGGACAATATAACAGCACAGGGTGGTACTAACACTGAAGACCGGACTGAACAAGATGAAGCAGCCACTCAAAAATAGGAAAAACTTTTGATTTACTCCTTGCCGTGAGTACAACATTTCTCATTTCTTATAAAACTAGGATCATAACAAATACGACTCTTTAGCTAAGCTCATAAATTCCTCTGAGGTTTTTAGTTGTGGTGGAAGTAGAAAATAGAGTGGTTTCCATAGCTACAAGTTATTTCTTCAGAGCAATGGAGCAATGATGGAAGCTAGTTGCATTGTGATGGTTAAATTACAGTAATTAGAATCACGTAATAAAGAAATATAATTTAAAGTTCATTTATAATTATCATTGGAATAGTCAAATTGACTTAAAAGTCCATAAATTTAGGTGATAATATAAAGCCATAAATGCCTGCATCACAATAAGTCCACCACAGAATTCTCCTTAAAAATTTTATTATTAAAGTACTACACATGGTTAGGTTTCATAGAACTGAAGTATAACAATCTGACAACTCCATTGTATTCTGTACTTTAAATTGGAAATATGACCACAGACTTGAAGCTTTCAGAGAAATTTGTTTGAGTCTAAGTTTTAATAAATCAAATTTTATACTATGTGATTGTCTTTGCAAAAATTACATCCTTCTTCACTATCACAAAGTAGATTCCATCTTCAAAGTTAGAGCAAAAATTCCAAACATTTGAGTTACTCATTATTTTTATACAAATTCTGAAATTGCGAGTTTCAATCAATCTAATTCAACACTCAAAAAATCATCATTGGAAATAATACCCAAGGTAACAATATTCTCCATAATTTAGGAAGAAAAAACAACAAAAATTGTAGGACCAAAACATAATTGCTTTTCTTAACAACACAAGGGTTTGGACAAGTTTTTTGAAATGAAACATTGCATTCATTTCACCAATCTAAAATGATACAGTATATCATCCAAAGTGGATGAGGAAACAATAGCAAAAACAGAGTGAAAGAAAACAAAAAAAATTCAAAGAAACAAAATATAGAACAAAACATGAAAAAATAGAGAAGAAAACATAATGGAGTAAAAGCAAGTCCTTTTGTTGCTGCTTCTGTTGCCCTCGACATGCCTAATGGCCGCATATATGTTGTGAAGAATATGTAGCTGCTGCTTGTGCAGCCAGTGCACTTGCATTCTTAAATCTGCCATGAAAACATCTCCTGTTTCTTTCTTCCCCTACATACCAGTTCCACACAACTAATTGTTTAACTATTAATGTCTTCTCTCTTTTCCCCATCCTGAACTAAAATAGTTTTGATCTAAAGCTGAAGACTTTTGTATTGAGCTGTGCCTAATACCAAGACCATCCTTCATTGGTGTAAAGACATTCCAAGAATAAATGATCCCTAGTCTTCACCTCCTCCTTGCAAAGTCTACATTTTTGTTCCACCACAATTCCTTACAGATTAAGTGCATTTTGTATGGTGCTTTGTCCTCCCTCATCATCCAATGAAAGAAATTGATCCTAGGCGGTAGCTTCAACTTCCATATTCTTATAGCCTCACTACCTCTGACCCCTGATTCCTTCACAAAGCTGAAAAAGGAACAATTAGAGTTGCTGTCATCTGATGTTCAATACCATGTGATTTTTTTGCTACCTACGGTTAATTTGAAATCAACCATAAAATGTAGCCTCACTTGCTCTAGCTCCTCACCACTCACAACCACAACTCAGCATTGGAATTCATCATCTTACCAAATGGTTAACCATGATACTGAGCCATTTGGGTGTTCATTTTCAAGGAATACTTCATTGTGAACAATGACCATTCCCCTATAATTGTGCCACGGCTCCAACTAGAGCTTGCTGTCCCTTCCATCATCAACCATGTATTCCAAGCTAATCAGAAAAATACCTCTGAGCTTGAAAATGACATGCTAAACATTTGTCCATCCGATTGTGTTCCTAGTTGTACCATTCTTCTCCTAAAATATTTCCATCTCACAACCTGTGCCCATGGAAATGTTGCCTGAATTCAATTTCTGTAGCCAAAATCCAAGTCTTGCATTGTTGTTTGTTCTAAGATCAAGAATTCTAAGGCCATCATTCTCCCTCTTCATGGTGACCATTTTCTGATTAATAGGATTGAGTCTACTATTTTTTCCTTCCTCCCTTTCACATAAGAAGCATCTCCTTCATCTACCTCCTTAACAACCCAAGTTAGAAAATACCGCAGAGTAGTTAGGAGGAATGGCTGATAGTACTACAAGGATTTGGATAATTAGCAGGAATATACTACAAGTGGATTTGTTTACATGTTTACAAGTCCAACCAAACATTCCTCAAGCAAATATTCCTTTATGGCATAACAATACATTTTACCAAGCTGTATGTGTATTTTCTCTGTGGTTGATACATATTTCTTTATTTCTTCTTTAGCATCGGATGATGATTTCATAAATGAAGTTTAAACCTAGTGATGCTCATTTTTATTTCACAGGTCACATAAGTCCGGAAAAAAGGCTACAACTTTTGTTAAGACAAGCAGCTAACAAATTTTGTGCTGATTGTGGGACCCCAAATCCAAAATGGGTGTAAGTATCTAAGTTTGAAAATTCAAATATCTTCCTATATTGCTCCAAATATAGAACAAATATAGTAGCATTGCTAGAGTAACATAAGGTTGGACTCTTCTTGGGATTCTATAGTAGGCATACTATGATGGTTGTCAGAACATGGTCACCCCTTTTGCTTTCGGATGGTTGTCACTACCACAACCTTGGTAAGGACATTCTTTTCGACCTCCCTATTTTGTCTCCATAACAAAGACTCTGGGCCCTTAGTTTGACATCATATTTTAAGATCATGACTTTTCTCGTTAACAACCCAAAAGCAACAATACATATTTAACATGTCGAGTCAAAAAAGGTCGATCAGGGATGGAGCTGCTGTGGGTAGTGAGGCAACTGCCCTGCTGACCTCTCAGATTAAGTTTAACTTTAATATAAATTTCTTTATGTAGAAGAATCGTTAATAGTGATTTATCCCAATTTCATAAGTTTTAAGATTTTGTACTTATAAAAGGGAAAATAACGTATATATAGTAGATCAATAAATATTCATTTTAAAAAATTATTTGATAATTAATTTTGTAGATTATTCACCAATTTAAATTCAAATGTAATTTGATTTGACGCAGATCATGATATTTATACTTTTTTTAAAAATTTATCATGATATTTATACTTGACCTAAGGACTTTCAAATTTAAATTCAACTTAAAAAACAAATTGAACCAAAACTATTAATTCATCCCATTTTTGTCTTCTTTAAATTTTGGTTCAATTTGAGTTCTAGGCTAGAAAATAATTTTCAGCTGTTTCATGCTAAACTTGGATTACGTTTTATTATAAGTATAATTGGTTAAAATGATACAATATATCATCCCAAAAAGGGGTGTGAAAAAAAAGAAACAAATAAAACATCAAAGTTAGAATGAGAAGAGAAGAAAGAAGAAAATACAAATGAGTAAAGTAAATCATGCACTAGGATAACACCCCCTGCAATTATATTACATCGAACATTAAAGGCTCTATGGTGGCTTATGAGACACGAAAAATGTGAAAGCATTAGCTGCCTGTATGGCTAGACTTCTTGTTGGTTTTGAAGTCCCAATGAAACATCTCCTGTTCTTCTCCCCCCATACACTCTAATGCCATACTGCTAGTCGGCTAATCTCCAACAATTTTATTTTCTCATTACCCTTTATGACCCATGGCATATGTGAGATATTGTATGGCTCCACTTGCAGTTGTTGTAAATATATGTGTCATCTATTCTTTTTGTAGAGACAATGATAGAATAAATGATCCCGAGTCTCAACTTCTTCTTTACATAGGCTACACTTTACATCAACTATAATGCCCTTATATACCAAACGAATTTTGGTATGCAATTTATCCTTTCTCATTAGCCAGTTAAAGAAGTTGATTTTAATTAGAAACCTCGGTTTCCATAAGATACAACCTGCAGGGTTCTTGATACCCGACTCCTTCATAAGATGGTACATGGAATGCATTGAGAAGCTCTTATTTTTTGTCCATCTCCATTGGATTTGTTTATTTCCTTTACTAATTTCTATATCCTTCATGTCATCAATGAATCTCTCCATTGCTGTTGAAGAAATTTCATTATTTATAGCTGTTATAAACTTAAGAGGAGAGCAGAATAATCTCTTGTTTTTCATATCATAGGTATGCTTACATATTTATAGTGTGGATAAACCCTAGGGTTACAATCATATTAAATCTGAGCCACACATCATATTAAATCTAATTATTCTAACATTCCCCCTCAAGCTGGTGCATATATGTCATATATACCAAGCTTGTTACAAACCTCTACTAGCTTCTGTCCTTGTAAATATTTTGTAAATATATCTGCTAGTTGATCCTTTGATTGAATTGAAGTTGTTTTGATAATGCCCGATAAAATCTTCTCCCTGATAAAATGGCAATCCACTTCTATGTGTTTTGTCCTTTCATAAAACACCGGATTCGATGCCAAGTGTAAAGCTGACTGGTTATCACAAACCAACTCCATAGAATTGACTTCACAAAATCTTAATTCTTGAAGTAGTTGCTTTAACCAAAGGAGTTCACATGTTGCAAGTGCCATAGCTTTATATTCAGCTTCTGTACTTGATCTAGCTACAACACTTTGTTTCTTACTTTTCCACGAAATTAAATTCCCACCAATGAACACACAATATCCTGAAGTTGATCTTCTATCATATGGTGATCCTGCCCAATCAGCATCTGTGTACCCCACAATGTTTGTGTTGCCTCTATCTTGGTATATTATTCTTTTCCCTGGGGACCCTTTTATATATCTAAGAATTCTCACAGCTGCATTCCAATGACTAACACAAGGAGAATTAAGGAATTGACTAACCACACTGACTGGGAATGATATATTCGGTCTAGTTATGGTAAGGTAATTTAGCTTCCCAACTAACCTTCGATATCTATTTGGATCGGAGTAGAGTTTCCCTTGATTTGGTAGAAGTTTTTCACTAGGGTCTATCGGGCTATCAAGTGGTTTACAATTAACCATTCCAGCTTCATGTAATAGATCTAAAGCATATTTTCTTTGAGATATAACTGTCCCTCCTATTCTTGATCGAGCTACCTCAATACCAAGGAAATACCGCAGTGGACCCAAATCTTTAGTTTGAAAATGTTGAGACAAATGCTATTTTAAATCTTTGATTCCTTCTTGATCATTTCCGGTTATGATTATATCATCCACATATACTGCAAGATATATGTGTTTGTTATGTGAAGAGGACTTAAAGAACACCGAATGATCAGCTTCACACCTTTTCATACCAAAGAGTTTCAGAACTTGATTGAATCTTGCGAACCATGCTTTAGGTGATTGCTTTAACCCATATAAAGATTTCTGTAATTTGCATACAAGATCAGATTCCCCCTGAGCAACAAACCCAGGAGGTTGCTCCATATAAATCTCCTCATCTAAATCTCCGTGAAGGAAGGCATGTTTGATATCTAGTTAATATAATGGCCAATTTTTCATAGTTGCCATTGACAGAAAGAGTCGTATTGAAGCAATTTTGGCAACCGGAGAGAAAGTATCACTGTAATCAAGCCCATAAATTTGAGTGTATCCTTTTGCAACCAGTCTCGCTTTCAATCGATCAATCTCCCCAGTAGGTCCAACTTTGATTGTGAATATCCACCGACAACCCACAATGGACTTCCTAGGAGGAGGAGGTGTAAGAGTCCATGTCTGATTTGATTCCAAAGCCATCATTTCTTCAATCATTGCCTGTCGCCATCCTGGATGAGATAGAGCTTCCTGGGTATTTTTAGGAATTGCAATAGAGGATAGATTGGATACAAAGGCAAAATGTGTTGAAGATAAACGATGATAGCTCATGAAATTATAAATTGGATGAGGATTAACTGTGGACCTTTTACCTTTGTGAAGTGCAATGGGTAGATCAGCTTGGTCTGGATTTGAGGAGCTTGAACAGGATCATCTGCATGTGGAGAAGCTGGAACAAGAGGAGTTGAATCAATTGTAGAGTCATTCTCAGCCGGTTCTTCAATTGTCGGTCGACGCCTATAGGTGATACCAAACCGATTAGATGGGGAGGTATCACGATTGTCTAGTTCGTGTTGCTCATGGACTTCAGAAATAGGAGCCTCAACTTGACTTTCAACATATTGTGGACTTCTATAAGCATCAATGGTGGGCAGTGGGAAGATTTGTTCTAGAGACTCTGATTCAATCATAGTTGAAAAATATGGAACATTTTCAAAGAATGTGACATCTAAGGAGGTATAAAACTTATTTGTTGGTGGAGAATAGCATCGATACCCTTTTTGCAACCGAGAGTACCCTAAGAATATACATTTGATTGAACGTGGTTGTAATTTGTCACGATTAGGAGACAAGTCATGTACAAAGCAAGTTGAGCCAAATACCCTAGGAGGAACAACATAAAGAGCTTCTTTAGGAAACAAAAGTGAGTGTGGGGTTTGATTATTAAGGGCTGAGCATGGCATTCTATTAATTAAATACCCTGCTGTAAGGACAGCATTAGCCCAAAACTTCAATGGAGCATTGGCATTAATCAAAAGTGTTCGAGCGGTATCAATAATATGTCTATGTTTCCTTTCAGCTATACCATTTTGTTGAGGAGTGTGAGGGCAACTGGATTGATGTAAGATACCATTGGAGGCAAGAAAATAGTTAAAAGAAGCTGAAAAATATTCTTTAGCATTGTCACTTCGTAGAACACGAATTGATTTCCCAAATTGTGTTTTAATTTCACTATAGAAACTTTGAAAGATACTGAACAATTCAGAACGATCCTTCATTAAGAAAATCCAAGTATATCTGGAAAAATCATCAATAAAAGTGACATAATACTTATAACCTAGGATAGAGGAGACACGACTTGGACCCCATACATCAGAATGAATGATATCAAAAGGTGATATAGTTTGAGAACTAACTTTAACAGGATAGGAGAACCGAACATGTTTTCCTAGCTGACATGATTCACAATTCAGGGTTTGAAGTTGAGAAAGATGAGGTACCATCCTTTTGAGTTTATTGAGATTTGGATGACCTAAGCGTTGGTGAAGAATTGTAGGAGTTTCTACAACAACACAACTTGTAATTAAGGGTGACACAACAATTGAAGTTGGCTGCAAGAAATAAAGGCCTCTTGATTCAACTCCTGCTTCAATCATCCTCCCCATGCTTTGATCTTGTATCACAAAGGAATTAGATTTGAAAATAATATGACAATTTTGTGTATAAGCAAGTTTGCTAACTGAAATAAGATTAAACTTGCATTCTGGCACGAATAAGACAGATTCTAATGCTAGGTTTGAAAGTAATAAAATTCTTCCAACTCCTTTTGCTTGAGCTTTAGATCCATCAGCAAGGGTTATATGAAGTAAGGATTTAGGAGGTGAGATATTAGAGAATAAGGAAAGGTTACTGGTGATGTGATCGGAAGCTCCTGAATTTATAACCCAGGATCCAACAGGCAGAGAATGAGAGAAACAAATTGTAGAATTACCATTGGTCTGTTGTGCAGCCTTGAACTGTAGAAACTCCTTATATTCATTTGCAGATAATACATTGAAGGTTTCTGATGTTTCTGTATTATTCTTTGCTATTGGTTGGAATTGCATGACATTGGCAGTCTTATTTGGAAATCCATGCAGAAAATAACACCGATCTTGAGTATGACCTTCCTTTTTGCAATGGGTGCAGCGCAAGTTTCCTCTTCCTCGTCTTCTTCCTTTATTTCTGATTCCTCATTCTACTGAACCACCAATAAGAGCTGAAGAACCATGATTACCTTCAACTGTTGTAATTTCCAAGGGAGGAACTCGTAAGAGTCTATCAATAAGTTCCTCCACTGTTGGGATGTTGGGATTTGTAAGATTCTGATTTCGAATTGACTCAAAATCCTTATGAAGTCCATGAAGAACGAAAACCATGAACATGTTGTCTAACTTCCTTAGTATTCCTTGAAGATCATCACTAACAAGCATCAACTTGAGCTCCTCTATTGTAGATTGTGCTTTATTCAAATAATTAAACAAGTCATGATCTACCATCTGAAGAGTTGCTAAGTTGTGGATTGATACATAAAGCCTTTGGATATCATTTGCATAAATATTTTGTGCTTTCTTCCAAATATCAGCACAAGTTTTGTATGGCCTAAAATGTACCATCAACTTGGGATCAATAGATTGCTATAATAGAGATACTAATTGATAGTCAACTTTCCTCCAATCTTCTTTTTCTGCATCAGCCACCTGATCAACTCTTGTGATAAGATGATCAAATAATCCTTGGCCCAAGAACCATATCTCTACTGCATTATGCCAATCCAAATAATTTTTACCATTCAGTTTCTCCGATGTGATAGTTGGAGAACCAGAAAAGGCAAAAGAAACTAAATTTCTTTTGGAACTTCCTCCTTTTTGTGCTTCCTCCATAAAGATAAAGGTTTACAGCAGCAAGAGGAAGATTAATCACGTAGAAGAGGGAAAACAAATTTTGAAGTGTGCAGTGATGTGAATCCTTTTGGAGAAAGTCAACAAAAGATGCCAAAAGCTAAATAATTCAGAAAAGTAGTCCAAAGTCAACAAAGGCTGCGCTTGAAAGATCAAACCAATTTTTCCTTGACGGTAGCTGCGTCAATTATGCTCCCTCCTTGGCTGATCAGCTTCTGCCCTGATGGCGCTTGATCTTTTTAGCCACCGGATGATGATGAACAAAACGGCGGCAGTGTGGAGGATTAGGGTTTTAAACACAAGGCTCTGATACCATGTTATAAACTTAAGAGGAGAGCAGAATAATCTCTTGTTTTTCATATCATAGGTATGCTTACATATTTATAGTGTGGATAAACCCTAGGGTTACAATCATATTAAATCTGAGCCACACATCATATTAAATCTAATTATTCTAACAATAACTATTGTCCAACCTTTGAAAATACCATCTTTCCATCTAGCCAATTGAGAAATTGTTACATTTGATTGTTCAGCTGCTAGGAAAATCTCTTTATGGACATCTGCCATCCTTTTGAAATTGTGCTATGGTTCAAACCAAAAACTTATATCAGCCCATCTCCGATTTCATATTCTAGACTGCACATAAATACCTCTCTAAGGTTTGCAATAGCCCGCCAGGTGCTCGACCATCCTGCAGTGCCCTTGTCCATAAACCAATTTTTCCTCCTGAAATATTTCCATTGCACGACCTTAGCCCATGTTGATTGATTTCTTGTTATCAATTTCCACAGCCAAGAGCCCAGTCTAGCATCATTATGTGTAAGAATGTCAAGAACACCCAGACCACCATTTTCCTTTTTCATGATTACTAGTTTCCAATTTACTGGATTTAGTGTGCACTTCTGCTCCTCTTTTTTACCCCATAAGAAGCATCTTCTGCACTTATCCACCTCTTTGACCACCCATTATTGCTGAAAAGTAAGAAGGGATTGAAGAAAGCACCGAGTTTAACAAGACAAGCCTGCCTCCCTTAGATAGCAAGCGACCCTTCCATCCTGCGAGATGACTGTCTATTTTAGATATAATAGTTCACCAATCGTCCTTTTGTAACTTACCATCTCTCAAAGGCAATCCCAAATACTTGATTGGAAAATTTCCAGCAGTGTATCCCAAAATCTCGGCAAATCTTGTTGACACTTCCTTCCTCCCTTGTAAGTCAATGACAGTAGATTTATCTAAGTTAATCTTGAGACCAGATGCAGCATGGAAACAATCAATGAGCAGCTTTAAGTTATTAATGTACTCATCTTTTCCTTGCAAGAATAGAACTATGTTATCTGCAAACCCGACATATGTAACTCCACCCCCTTGAATATGATTGAGCACTCCTTTAATCAGCCCCATCTGATCCGCCCTTTTAATCATCCTTGAGAAACATTCCATGATTAGGACAAACAAATATGGTGATAAAGGATTACCTTGTCGTAGTCCCCTTTGATGAGTAAATGGGTTGCTTGCAATACCATTTATAATGATTGCAGAATCAGCTTTAGTGATTAGCTCCATTATCCAACGTGTCCATTCTGATGGGAAATAATTTGCCTTCAACACGTCCTCAATAAAGTCCCAAGAAATTGTGTCGAATGCCTTTTCAATATTCAATTTAATGAATAAGCTGTTTTCCTTCGTCTTTTTGCATGCGTGAATTGTTTCTATCACTGCCATAAAGGCATCTGCTGCTGATCTACCCTAAATGAATGCACTTTGTGACTCTAAAATGAGATTAGGCATAAATTGTTTAAGTCTGTCTGCTAGAACCTTAGATATGAGTTTTCTCATACTATGTTCAAGACTTATCGGTCTAAAATTACCTGTAGTATTTGTATTTTGATACTTGCATTGAACATCAAACTGAGATCTATTTAATTATAGACCTGAAAAAAAGAAACGTTGACATGCATATGCATGGATGTAATTGCTCGGGGTCCACATGATTGAGTTTAGTGTTAATTGCACCAAGCCTCCTGAGTTTAAAATCTTATCATCTTCTACATTTTATTTGTTGGGTGGGTTAAATATTCTCCTTGTGATCTACACATAAGATAACGAGACACCAATAATTGGTGCACAACCTCTTTCTAAGGCAGATGTTTATGCAAGGTTCTTCAAGATCAAGGGATGAGTACCTTTTTCAATTATGGTGCCTCCAAATTTGAGCATAAAAAAGGGATGTCAACTAAGCCCAAGAGATGAACATCTTTCTAATGGATGGTTGCCAACAACGTTCCTAGTATGAGGGAGTGAGTGTGACTCCTATAACACGTGCCCCATATAGGTAGGAGATTGACCTAATGGATGTGCACCTTTGGTTCATCTGATGAGCAAATCTCCCTTGTGTTGATCTGTATTAACATCACCACTACGACAATTTTCCTCCTCTAGCATGTTCTCGTTGATGAGAACTTATTATTGTCATTGTTATTCAGGATATTATATATAAATATAAAGTTAATAGCCTTTATTATTAGTGACAAATCTCATTTTAAGTTTGAAATGCTTTCATCACTTATTTACCTAATGTTTGAAGGCGTCACCATGTTAAAATGGTAAAGCCTTCGTAAAGTATAAAACCCACATTTATTACTTACCCTTTATGAAAAAAATATAGAAGTTAATCAGTGTTGCTTTCCAAAATAAAACCTCAGACAAGAATCTAAGGTTTATAATACATGTGCCTGAACTTTGTTAGACAATTGCTGACTGATTCCCTGCATCTGTTTTGCACTGGATGCCTCCCTACATGTGGCCGCACACTGTTGTTACTTAATTTGACAGTATTATTACATCCTCATCAAGACTGTGCCCATGGCAACTCGAGGATGTTGCCCAAATTTAATCACATGAGGTTCATATAAAGGCCCCATATAGTTTTTGTGATATGTCTGTAATTTCTAGTCACTAATTGAAACCTGGTTTAAATCCGGGAAGGCAAATCTGGAGTATTTTTGAAAAATAAAAATTTGCAATGCAAGCTTTTTTAATTACCTCATCTCTTACTGTGATTCAAATTTACAGGTTCATTATGCTATTTGAAATGCTCACAAGCTTTTTGCAATTTCTAGTACCAAGTGCATACTAGAATGATTTTCTAATAGATTTATTTTTCCCTAAAATCAGTTCATTGAATCATGGTGTATTTATTTGTATCACGTGTTCTGGAGTTCATAGAAGTCTCGGAGTTCATATCTCCAAGGTATCCAGTTTTGTGAACCAGTTATTAACCCTTACATTTCAATGTTTTTGTTCTGTTGTTTTTTTCTTAGCAATATTAATTCCTTCCAAATAGCAGATAAAAATTAATTATGATAACATTAATGTTTACAATGCCAAGATATGAAAAATAGAAATTTTCAAATGTTTTAATCTATGGATTAAATGAAGAAATAAAAAGTTTCAGTGCTATAGAATTTGCACTGATGAAAAAAAGTGTCAAACCAAATCGAACTTACTTTCACTTAGCTAATACCTAGATTATATATTTTTCTACAAGAAAATAGAAGAGAACTTCCTAGGTTGACCTTTAAAGAGAAATAAAACATTATAGGAAGATGTAAAATAAGAAGAGACAAGTCAATAGACGAAGGAGCTAATAGCTTTCTAAAGAATAGCAAAGAAAACTTTGAAATATAAAGAAATTTCAAGATTAATCCATGAGTATATTTTACCATAATTGGACTTATTGTTACAAGTGATACGTCAGTGACTAAAACTAAGCTAACTTATTTACTGATATTTATTACCTTTGATAATTATCTCCTCAATTTGATAAGCATCTTTCAACACTCTTACCTCAAGATGGATGACAAGTACTTGACATGCACATCTTGTTTACAATGTTGTGAGAGGATCTAGGTCTTTTATTCTTTAATAAAGTAATAATTTACTTCAATATGCCTAGTATGATCATGTTCTTTTTTGAAACGGGAAAGTTGTATTAATTAAGATCATGATTTTGTTGCCTGCTCCAATGCTTATGTGATTACCTCAATGTGCTTGGTATGATCGTGTTGTATACTACGATTGACAAATATTGATGTTGTCTTACTGTCACACTTAATTGAAGGTTTGAAGTTAGGTAGTTAGAATGTGCATTTGTACCTTCAGGTGCAGAACAAGAACGTTTCTCAAATTTGATAAAAGCAAAACTACAAAACCAGAGTCTTAAATCAATGCTTTTACACCATTCATTATCCTCCTTCAGATTGTGTCGGTGAAGTTAGATGAATGGACAGATGAACAGGTTGATTCCTTAGTTCAAGGGGGTGACAATGCTACTAGAAATTTGAGATATGAAGCCTCTTTGCCCATGAGTATTAAAAAGCCAAGGCCTAATTCCCCCATCGAGGAACGCATAGACTTTATCAGGTCTGTTTTATGCAATTGTCTAAATTTGCACAGGATTTGTCTTGAATCTAAAGTGCTATCACATTTCTTATTGACTCAGGAGAAAATATGAGCTGCAACAGTTTTCAAGCTCTAAATCAGTGACCATCAGCCATAATGCATCACTGGACAATGCCACAAGTAGCAGATATTTTGAGAAGCAACATACTGGAATTCGTCGTGGTCTAAGTCAGGTATTTCAAAATAGCTGGAAATGGAAGGATACTGGAATTAAAACAGTAAAAAAAATGGTAATCATTATACTTCAAACCTGGTGTCAATTATTCTGGAGTTTCTTTATTCTAACTGAGACTGAGGTGTACATGCCATTTTGCAGATCGGTATGGTTGAATTTATTGGATTAATTAAGGTCCACATAATTAGAGGCACCAACTTAGCTGTTCGTGATATTGTGACTAGTGATCCATATGTTGTCCTGAGCTTAGGACACCAGGCAAGAATTTTTCTAGCAATACCAATAGTATTTTTCTAGCAATATCAATAGTAATTTTCTAGTAATATCAACTTAGCTTAGCTAGTTAGAGCAGTAAGACTTGATATTAAAAGTCATGGGTTCGAGACCCATAGAAATAAAAAAAATACTTATACAAGTTGAATTCTAAATATATCTATCATCATTTGGTTAGGAAAAGGAGAATAAAATTTTCGGTTTCTGAATAGAAAAATTGGTAAGAAAAGAAAGGAGAGAGTTCAAATTCTTCCCTCTTAAACCTGGAAGGAAAGAGGAGGGAGAGAAACCAACTAGTTTATTCATCTAATCTCATCCCTATTTTACACACTTTGTTATTATTTTATATATTATCCTTTTATTTTAATACATCTCATATTTGAAAATTTTAATATATAGTGTATTTATTTAATATTGTTAAAGCATACCAGGATATTTTTTTATTTATGGATATTCCTAATACAAATCAATGTAAAAAGAATCCATATCAAGAAAATAATAACAATATAATTCTAACAATTAAGTTCATAGATTCCGTAATTTTTTTTTTTGCTGGTTTTAAGACCTAATAAAAGATTATAATTTACAACAATCTTTTGTAGATAATTTAGTTTTTGTTTCCAGTCTTATCTTTTATTTTCATAACCTTTAAGACCTAATATTTTCTTTTCATCTTTGCCTGTTTTAATAGTTCGATTAATTTTTTTAACATTACATTAATATTCATCTCTATCATGTGCATTAATTCATCAATCAACCATATATTATGAAAATATCTAAGAAATAATTTTGAGGGATATTATTAGAATATAATGAATGCCAATCAAATAGGAGGAAAGAGATTACCTTTTCTGAAATGGAAGGAAGGAGAATACCTTATTCTTTTCTGCCTTTTCCTCTGTTATCCCTTTCATTCGTTTGTTTTTTTTCCTTTTCCTTCTCTTTCCTTGTACATTTTGCATTCAAAGAGATCGACGTAATGTCTAAAGTTTCATTTTACTGTTACAGTCAATGAAAACACGAGTGGTTAAGAGAAATTTGAACCCCATATGGAATGAAAAGCTCATGCTGTCAGTTCCAGATACCATCCCACCGTTGAAGCTGGTAAGTAAATAATTAGTTGCTGGTAGAAAGTACAATTTCTTAGTAACCTAACTGGAAGTGCATTTTTTTTTTACATTCTTGAACTGTATGCTTTTTCTTTCTTTTAGAATTTTATATGGGTACCAGTGGTTTAGTTTTGTTTCCACCTTGCTTTCGACTCCATCTAAAGTTCTTTTTGTTATTTTTATACTATAATTAAGATTAATCATTTGAAGAAATCCCATAAGGTATCTCATCATCACAGAAAGAGTTGTCAACATATTTGAAAGGAATTTTATATATTGATAATTCATTAATAGTATAATTCTAACATATAGGGACAGAAAGCCCACTACAAAGAAAACAACATTAGGAAAATACACCTGGAAGGAATTAGACAACAGGCGCAAAGAGAGGTTGTCTCATCAAGGCATGTGCTGGAGGATCTGTTCAAGAGGGATGGTCCCAGTTGGTGTTGACTACGGTTGCCTCAGGGAGAGGAAGAGGAGCCTAAGTAGTCTGATATGATGCAAAGCTGGTGGAATTAATGATGGACATAGGAGGAAAGATTTTGAAGAGAGAGAAAGAGAAGTATAGAAGAAAAAAAACTTATAGTAAAAGGTGGTCGGGTGCCACTGGAAGATAGGTGAGCTGGTGGCTGTGTTGGCAAGGGAAGACAAAGAAAATAATAGAGTTTAGGAGTCCAATCAAGCTCTCATACCATTCAAAATATTTAGGAGGAATTTACTGACAATTATTTAACAACATAGCCATTCTATGTATGGATAAGGAAATTTTTTTACAAAAGAACGTGGTTCAGAGTACAAACTCAGACATCATCTTAGATTCTCCACAAATCAGGTAACCTTACAGGAGGATACAACCTAGCCTTTCTATCTAACCTGTCACTCTCAAGAGAATTATTAGAATAGATTAGAGGGACAAACATTGGATATGAAGAATGCATATACAATCATCCATCCGAAGTTCCAAAGTTGCACTTCGATTGATCTTCAGAGTCTCCCTTTTCATGCCCAAAATTTTTAATTCTTCTTTATCATCCATCCAAAATTTCACTTGTATTCATTTCTCTTTGAAATGCTATAAGGAGATTGGACTCAAGTTGAGGCCACCAAAGAGAAAAAGGAGAAAAAAGTTAAAGAAAACATCGAGGAAGAAACAAAAAAGAAAAAGAAAGTAGAACAATGCCACTATCCGTGGTGACTGCTCCTTTCACCCCTAGATATAATTTTATCCAAGATGCATGAGCTTATGGTATATTATCTCCATCTCCAGCGCTAGTGTCTATTATTCTCCTTTGCTGCCGAAGCATTTGTTATTCTTTTTTCCCCCCCATAGAGTTTGTGCCCCCCTTGTCGATCAGTTGTTTTTGATGCCACTATTGGATGCTTTATCATATGTTTCATTGTCAAAGTGCCTTTGTGAAGTACAAACTGAATGGAGAGTTGTACGACTTGCAAACGACAAGGCATGCCATTCTACAAAACAGCATGTTATGGACTTTGGACACTTTTTCCCGCATGCATCATTGGAGCCATTGTTGACATCATTAGGTGTGTCTAACAATAAGGAACACTGGTGTTGTTCTTACGGAGAATCTCCTGAGTTTTGCAGGGGAGATTTTTTGGTTGCAAGAGCCATCAAGGCAACGATAAACCTATCTGTGTTCGCTAGGGTGACTATGGAAAAGATGAATTGGGAAATTTTTAGGATTATTTCTTCCAAACTAACCTAGAAGGAATATTTATAGCACTATATGAAAAAATTACGCTAAGGTTTATCAAATAATAATTATTTGCAAGTAGCGTCTCAGGCTTTATCTTCCACATTTTCACATATTACCCTTTTAATAAAAAAGCTTGTTTTTCATTTTTTTCTCAACTGGTACATGCAATCCCCATTACTAATTTTATAAGAATAGTTGTGTTGGTTTTTTTTATTAGATTTATTTGTTATACTTTGTGGGAGTGCTCCCCTGATATATATATGTGTGTGTGCATATATATGCTAATGTAAATTTCGAAATCAACTTTACATTTAATGAAATATATAAAAAGTTTTGAAGACATTAATACTCCTATCGTAATTATTTTTATTTATATTATCTAAAGAAATTATTTCTACATGATATGTGGCTAGCGTATGACAGTGAACCGTGCTAACAAAACATGATCTGGATAGCTTTGCTTGTGTTATGGCAGATTGTGTATGATAAGGACACTTTCTCAACCGATGATCACATGGGGGAGGTTGAAATCGACATCCAGCCACTATTTGCAGCTGCCAAAGCACATGAAAACTCTGTAATCTCTGAGCCTATGCAGCTCGGGAAATGGCTGGCTATCCACGACGGCACATTGGTTAAGGATAGTGTAATGTCCCTTGTTGATGGCAAAGTAAAGCAGGAGATCATGCTGAAACTTCAGAAGGTAGAACGTGGTCATCTGGAGATAGAGCTTGAATGTGTCCCTCTAAGCCAATAATTGCAAGAAAGGTCAATGGGCATAATCCACGAATTCTCTTTGTTTTTTTGGATATGCAATCAGCTGGAACTCTTTAGCTGGAAGCATGATAATGTACTTTCCTACATGGTTGTACTTTATATATGATATTTGGTGACTCATAGCTGCCATTTTTTATCATTATTCAGAAATTTTCCTCCAAGTTGTGTGCGTCTGTAGGTCCTAAAACATCCTGCAGTGCTGCCATCGCGCGAGACGTGAAAGAATGGAAGAGTTGATCCTTTTGGAGTTCCATCTACAAGCAATGGCCGGAGTTCTTATCTATCACTGGTCCATTCTTATATATCTTAATGGAACATATGAACCCTCGTGTCTAGTACAACATTTGGCTCATTCCAGTGGGTACTGTTTTTTACAAGAAGTGCTTCCTTCTCTAATGCATCGTATAGAGCTCATTGTATATGTACCACTAATTGTCATTGCCGATGACGATGTTTAAATGTGGATGCCAGCATTCTTCAAGCCGTCTAGGTTTCTATTAATTTTTTCTTTCTGTTTGAAATCTCCTTGAAAAGAAAAATGTGTACAACTGAGATCTACCAGTGAACAGCGCTTTTTTTTAATCCCTTTTAAGAAAAGTTATGTTTGGAATTGTGGAATATTTGATTGGATTATGATTTTAGTTATATTATAACCAAAGTTTGAATAGAATCATGCCCAATCAAATATAATGAAATGAGTATCCTAGTCTTTCGATAAATTTCTCTTGTTGTCAAGTATAATTGGATGACATTTTTGCAATAGAGGCTGTAGGGAAGAATGGAGTTGGTTTGACTGCAGAAGAGATTGTTGCTGCCTAGGCAAATAAGGTAAATGCTAGATATTTAGCTCATGCTATTAATTAAGAAGAATGATCCTTATGGCTTTGACATAAGTGGTACTTTATATTCCTAATGAAGAAAGAAATGCTTTTCTCATCAAAAGTTTTATTCTTTATAATTTTAAAATTTTAAAATAATAAAAATTATCTCTAGATTTTAAATTTGATTATATATATATATTTTTTCATTTTATTGATATGAAAGTAAAAAAATAATCATGATATGATATTTTATGGTCAGTTGTGGTGAAAAATATCATTAGATGTAGTAGAAGAAATGAGGTAAATATGTAGGTTTTAAACTTTAGAAGCAAAATGTAAATATGTTAAAGAAGTGAATTCAAATTCATCTAAATGAATTTGATTTCTTACTTTTTCTTAATGAAGTTGTTTTTACCAATTCGGAACTTTTTGAGAAGTTGATGCAATTTTTTCCTATACAAGCTCAACTGAGCACTCTTGGTATCTCTTTAAGTGAGGGCACTACAACTTCTTTCTTCACTAGTATTTTTTTTTTAAGATCTAGTGTTTGTGTCTTGTCTCTCAGTACTCTCTTTTACTCTTATTTATTTTTGGATAACGTATTGTATCTTTTTATGCAACGTTATCTCAAAGAAGATAAATAAATGGCAAGCAGTTTGGGAATCCACTCATAAGATCAACTGCTCCAAACAAATATCAATGCTATATACCCCCTTTTCATTGAAGATTGCAATTGGAGATGACAGGGATCATCTTTCATCACACCCTAGACAATTAGTTTGGAGCTTTAGCTTTTGTTCGTAAGGATGAACAAACCTCTGAAGGAAGAAATTTTGCTTCCATTAAACTTAAAACAAAATATAGTCGGAGGTTTAACCGTCCATTCCTCAACATCTCCATCTCCATCACCCAAAGCCGAGGAAGTACCCTCCTCTCCAGACTGAGCAAGGCAAGAAGGCATGCAACCCACGTCCTTGATATAAAAACTCAAGCGGCTCATCTGAAACAGGTGGCAGGGTGTTGAGAAGCGGCAATAGAACAGTGAACGCCAAAAACCAGAGGATTCGCAGCAATTGCAATGAAAGGGAAATTGTGCAGAGAAACAACTCAACTGCTCTCTCACGCTAATTGTATTTAATATAACAAAGCTTACAGTGCAGTATTTGGAAGGAAACAAAACTAGAGAAGAATTGGAAATTATTCCATCTTCTCATTATAATGTAAACTTGGAAATTGTAAATAATACTTGCATGAATCAAGAACAAAACTTTCCTACTACAATTTATTCCTAATACAAGCTATAACTGAATTATACTAAAACAAGTTTAATTTCCTAACATTCTCCCTCCTAAACTTGTTTTGTGTTCAAGCTCTCGGAGTCCTAACAAAGTTCTCATCTCCACAAATTTCTGCCGACCCAAATCTTTAGTAAAGATGTCGGCCTTTTGCTCACTTGTATTCACATATTTAACCTCTTGCTTTGCTTCAATGCAGTCTCTAATAAAATGAAACCTTGTATCAATATGCTTAGTGCGATTGTGATAAACATGGTTTTTGCTAAGTGCTAAGGCTGACAAGTTATCAACATAGATGGTCACCGGTTTCACCTCCTCCTCAAGCAAGGATGACAAAAAACGTGCCAACCAAATTCCTTGGCACACAGCTCCTGTCAAAGCTATGTATTCAACCTCACAAGAACTCAAAGCAACTATTTTTTGTTTAGATGAACCCCAACTGATTGCACTTCCACCGAAGAAAAACACCATACCACTTGTACTCTTCCTATCTTCAACACATCTAGCATGATCACTATCACTATAGCCATGTATCAGGGCATTACTGATGTGATCTCCTTTGTAATACACTAAACTATATCCAATTGTGCATTTAAGATACCTTAGTACTCTCTTTGCAGCAGTTGTATGTGCCAAAGTTGGAGTTTGCATGTGTCTGCTGAGAATTCCCACCGAATGTATCAAATCTGATCTTGTTTGAGTTAGATACCTCAAGCTTCCAATGATCCTGCGATATTCAGTCACATCTACCTCTTTTGCTTGCTGAAAAACTAGTCTTTCTTCTATTGGTGTATGTGCCAAGTTGCAATCAAACATACCCATCTGTTTCAAGATGTTTCCAACATATAGTGACTATGATAGTGTAATTCTATCCTTTAATTGCATGATCTCCATACCAAGATAGTTACGTAGAAGTCCCATGTCAGTCATCTCAAATTCTTTCTGCATTTGCACCTTGAATTGTTGAACAATCTTCACATTAGACCCTGTAATCAGTAGATCATCTACATAAACACCAACAATCAACCTCCCACTCTCTACTGTTTTTGTGTACACAGCAGGATCTTGCACATTTCTTTTGAAACCCAATGATATCAAGGACTTATCTAGCTTCATGTTCCAAGCTCTAGGTGCTTGCTTAAGACCATACAAAGCCTTCTTAAGTTTAAGCACTTTCTCCTCCTCTCCTTTTAGCACAAACCCATTTGGTTGTTTCACAAATACTTCCTCTTCTATTGTGCTATTCAGAAATGCAGACTTAACATCCATTTGATGTAGTTCCCAACCTTGTTGAGCTGTTACTGCAATTAACAACCGAATGGTTTCAATCCTTGCTACTGGTGCAAACACTTCATCATAATCCACTCCTTGTTGCTGCAAATCATGAATTTGTCTACTGTGGAAAAACCTAAAGAGGCTCAGGAGTTGTTAAGGTTTTCAATCATGGCCTGCTACAATTGGAGCCCAAGTGGGTGGTTGTGAAACTATAATACTGTCTTGATATGTTGACATTATGCTTTATTTCTTTATAATTGTATGCTGTTATATGATATGACTCTTGGTGATTTTTTACATATTACAAACTCAACTATGCATATTAGATATATACATGAGAGGTTAGAAAAATAAGAAAATAGAACACCGGACATATAACTTAGGTGACAGACTAGTTAAATAGTCGACACATCAACTGAGGATAACTTAGTCTTGAAAACACCTAGATGAGGACCACATAAACCCTAGTGACATCAAAATCTAGGAGAAACACATAGGTCCTACATACATTGTAATTCCCTCACGGTGGTGGGTACCACTGTGATTATCCTACAATGGGTAGTGGGAGGTATTCCCAACCTAACTTGTAGCTTAGATGGAGCCGAGGAAGGAGTAGTCTCCGCCGTACACTGAGACTCTTTACCTAGGGTATCACCGAAGGTTAGGGAGTGGGGAAAGGGGAATCGATTTTTTTAGGCCTAGGACAAAAGATTTGTCAACACAGTACATGCTTCATTTAGGTATGCAGCCCTGTGAGCAGTCTAAACCATGGGGGGAGATTATATGTGTCGATTCCGATGGTCGTGCTGAGAACGTAACTTAACCATAGTGATCCTATCGAGGGGCAGAAGTGTAGCGCTACATTGTTTATCATATCACAGGGTCTATAGGAGATGCACGATACGACGGTCTTAGAGTGCAGCATGGGTATACAGCTAATAAGACCAGATGGAGAAGGAATGACGGTCACCCGTCTTCTCTGCTAACATCAGTTTAACGAGCCTAGGGAGAGACATAGATTGAAACTGATGGGCTTAGGAATGATCCTTGATCAGGATCTACTTAAGTATAAAATGGTAGCCCGTAGGAGTGTACTTATATGAACTTAGTTATACAAGATAAATGTTTAGAATATCTACTATACTATGCATGCTTATTTCCTAGTTATTTTATATGCAAGGTTCTATTGATATGGTTAGTTACACTGCTAATACTTCAGGACATGATATTATATTTACCTATTACTTTGCTTGGGAGTTTCTCCTATTTGTAGCCACTGGGCTGCAACACTCAGGTGATAGATAGAGGATCGGGGTAGATTCGGAGCCATTGTAAAAACACTAGAAGCTTATTGATGGAGGATAGACTATTGAGACTCAATTATTATAAGATGGACTGTGCTAGTTAAATGATGTAATGGGACAATTAATACCTGTTGTTATCTTGATGTTTTAAATATCATGAGTTATACATGTGTAGCCATTGTGAAAAATATAGAGTAAAATTTATAAACCTTGTTTGAGTTTCTTAACTCTTATGCGGTTGCCATATCCGATAGTGGGTCGGCTCATGATAGATGGGCTTGCCTTCGAGCCTGCTTGACTGACAACTTGGTTTATGTCAGGAAGTAGGTGTCGACGATGTTTTCGTGCACACCAAGAATCTGCTATCGAGGAGATAGATATGCCAAACCTGGAGATAGTGCACTATGGCTAGCATCTCCTTCTCGTGTGCATTATAGCGCTACTCCACGCCATTAAGCTTGTAGCTCTCGCACGTCAACGGGTGGCCGTCTTGCATCAATATGCTGCCAAGAGCTCAATCAGATGGATCAGTGATGATCTCAAATGCCTTACTGAAATCGGAAAGGGTCAGCATGGGCTCGTACATCATGCATACCTTCAGCTACTGTTAGGTAAACTCACACACCTCAGTTTATTCCCACCTTTGGTCCTCCAAGAGGTCCGTAAGTGGCGCTATGATTTTGAAATAACCTCCGATGAACTTGCGGTAGCAGTTGCGCCCAAAGAGCGATTGGAGCTCTGTCGGGGAAGGGGGAGCATGATGCATTAGTCCTCTGGCTCAATGCAATTGTCGTAGCCAGGGGCATTGCACCTCATGCACCACCATTGTTTGGCATCATCGTCGAGGAAGGCGACTGCAGTTGGATCCTTGTCTGCTTCGCCGAAAATGGTTGCCATGAAGTACTGGTTCATGTCTCAGATGAAATTTTCAAGGGCTCTGCATTCCTTGTGCCGGAATACGACTTTTGGATCCGGTATGTGCTAGTTGACTAACGATGCTATGTGTAGACCATCGTGGCAGCTGAATTTTGTTCGTAGGTTCGTTAGCTCCACTTGTAACTTCTGACTGATGATGCTCATGTCGGGAAAGGGTGAGCATGATGCATTTGCCCTCATTGGAGGTTTGGTCTGTCATGGAATGGAGCTTCTCGAACTCTACCTGGAGAACTCCAATCGATATTGTATTATGATATATAGATATTGTATTATAAAGAATACGTATAATGACTAAATAGATAAGAAGATGTTTGGTATTGTGGTATGATTCTCACTTAGGGTATAAGAGGTCGAGAGTTTAATTCTTATAAGAGTTTAACTCCCCATTTGTTACTTCTCCTCCAGATCATTTTGATGTTTTAATCTTTGCTGGAGAATCGTGTTGTATTTTTTATCTACTAGTTAATCTTTGCTAGTGAAATGTATTTTAGTGTCTATATTTAAACGATGATTGTACTATTTACTAAGTGATCATAGAATTTGGATGATGATTGTATATATTAGAGATTGTTTGGTCTAGTAGTATGATTCTCTCTTAGGGTGAGAGGTTCTTATTTTAATTCTCACAACTCCCTTTTTTCTTTGCCGTAGATGTCATTTTCATTTCCATCGGGGTGTTTAGTCTAGTAGCATGATTTTTATTGCTTTTGCTCAAGTGACATTCAGAGTTTTCACTCCAAATAAACTAAAAGAATTTGACCTTTTCTTCCATGAATGAGGGATAATTAATGATCTACAAAGGCAAAACACTCCAAATAAACTAAAAGAATTTGACTTTTTCTTCCATGAATGAGGGAGAACTAATGATCTACAAAGGCAAAATTTATGGTCAAATGAGGGAGATTTATTTTTGACTCCAAATAAGCATTAAAAATCAAGACTTTTGCTTTAAACGTATTCATTACGAGTAGGTAGATCTCAATATCCTTTTAATGCTAAAATATCCAATTTTGAAGAATAAATAATTATCCATGGCGGCATTCTATTTATATGATGTTGATGAAGAATTCGTCGATGTGTTTTCACACCAGATTAATTTTAAAAATTATGATTTTGCTATATAAATGGTCAAGTCGATGAGCATGATATGTGGTCGAGGTACCTCAAACCCACTGTATGGATTGATGATCATCTCATTGTTTCTCAACAAATTTAAATCCTAATTAGGATTATTTGATATTTTTATGTAAAAATTTAGTATCATATCTAAAATAGGTATTTCTCACTCGACATAATTCATATTTGTATGAGCCATTATTATGTATCAATTAATTTTAATTATAAATTCTTATAACTTCTAAAAAGTACCTTTGACCATCTATTTATTAGAATAAACTATTTCAACAATATATAGAAACCGATGTAGTTATGGTTTACTTCTATAATATTATTCTTTATAATTTTTATTTACATGAGTGATACATAGTTTTTAAATATTTGTAACTTCTTGTAAAATAAAATTAATTATTATGAATAATTTTTCATGGTTATTTATAATATTTATTATAAAAATGAGATATGTACCTTCTACCATGCATTTATTTCAATATAATTTACCTCATTTCCTACAAGATGACTTTTCGGTGAAATTTTTCAATGAGATTCCAGCGATAGCTTCAGGTGAGCTAGGAAAACTCATTGGAACCATCAATTTAAGTTCTTGGAAGAGATATGAGGGAGAAAAGTGAAGTGAGCGGCATCAGTGAAAGTTTCATCATTGGAGATTACTCTTGCGATTGCTAGTCATACGAGCTATATAATTTGAGAAACTTAGTACCTATAGCTTCTCCTCGACGAGAGCTATTTACTAGTAATTAGGATGAGAGAAATTGGTTGTCGTTGGTTGCCGGTGAGTTAAAAATCCTAACTTAGGAATTTCGCATAAGTTATAATTTTGAGTAAAATTAGGCACATGTGAGCTCTAACAATTGGGACAAATATGATTTTTTGATTTTTGATGAAAAGAGCTTTCGATTGGTACCAATATTACTGCTGATTGGAGAACTTCATTGGTGAGGGTTCCAGCGAACTACCCAGCAAGTCTCCGGTAAACTTTTCGGCGAACTTTAGATAAAAATGAGGTATGTTGAGTATATATATTTATATACATAAATAAAATTTATATATATTTAAGAGTATTATTTTGAGATATAATACAATTTACTTAAAATGGATGATTGAGCAAGGTTCACATGCTGCTAAACCCCACTAATCGTAATAGTATACTCAATAAAGATGATAAACAATTGACATTATTAATGTGAAGGCAAAGTTGTACGATTAATGGTAAATACTCTTAAATGATCAATATTGACAAACAAATGACATTACTGATGTGAAGGAAAAGTTGCATGATTAATAGTAAACACTATTAACGATCAATATTTATTGATTGCCTAAATCATCAGGAGGAAATAACTTAAAAGTAAAAAAATTTCATGATATCTGAAGTTGGTCTCTTAGTTATCTTATTTTCCAGTTAGATTAGTCTCCTCCTCTGCATTTATAGAACTACCTTCTTGCGTTTCATCGTCATCGACCAAGTGGAGCATGAATCTTCCATTCTCCCTTGTAGCCTGCAAGAATTGCTGCTTCGGAGCTTTAACCATTTTAAACACAAGCCTCCCATCATCCCTGAATGACTTGAGTTGCACTTTAGGCCTCCCCGCCTTCCCAATTGTCGATATCGGTGGAGGAAACCCTAAGCTATAGCCACTCCTACTTTTATCATATGTCTCCCCTTCTTTTATCTCACGGGGAATATGGGTAGTAATGGTGTTGTGGCTTGGTTCCTTGTTACGACTACCGCTACCCTTGCTATCATCATTTCGTGCTTGCTTCCCGGATGAGACACCAGAATGTTCATTTTTCCCACTCATCTTGTGGTTGATGGGATTGGCCGAGATGATCTCAGTCTTTATCCTCCGTGTTGATAGACAACACATTTTAAAGGGATGAAGATCTATTATCACTAAATCATTCGGTGTGAGAGTATGTTTCTACCACAAAAGATAGAATTGCCGCAGTTACTGCGCGGGAACTGAGGGAAGGTGTGAATGATTTCTCACAACAAACAGCTTCTTAATATCCATTTGTTCATTGTCACAAATGTTATTCAGCGAAGTTTTTGACAAAAGATTATTATTTCTCAATAAATGTAAATCCTAATTAGGATTATTTGATTTTTTTTGAGAAAATTTATTACCATATCTAAAATAGGAATTTCTCACTCTACATAATTCATATTTATATGAGCCATTATTATGTATCGATTAATTTTAATTTTAAATTCTTATGACTTCCAAAAAGCACCTTTGACCATCTTTTCATTAGAATAAACTATATCAAACCATTTATATACTGATGTAATTACTTCTATAATATAATTCTTTATAATTTTTATTTACATGAGTGATGCATAGTTTTTTAAAATATGTAACTCCTTGTAAAATAAAATTAATTATTATGAACAATTTCTCATGGTCATTTATAATATTTATTACAAAAATGTGATATGTACAGATGATAACCTTCTACCATGCCTTTATTTTAATATAATTTACCTCGTTTCCTACAAGATGACTTTTCAGTGGAATTTTTCAATGAGATTCGAACGATAGCTTCTGGTGAGCTAGGAAAACTCATTGCAACCATCAATTTAAGTTATTGGAAGAGATATGAGGGAGAAAAGTGAAGTGAGCGGCAGTAGTGAAAGTTTCATCGTTGGAGATTACTCTTGCGATTGCTGGTCATACGAGCTATATAATTTGAGAAACTGAGTACCTATGGCTTCTCCTCGACGAGAGCTATCTACTGGTACTTGGGTTTAGAGAAATTGGCTGTCGTTGGTTGCCGGCGAGTTAAAAATCCTAACTTAGGAATTTCGAATAAGTTATCTTTTTGAGTAAAATTAGGCACATGTGAGCTCTAACAATTTGGACAAATAAGATTTTTGGATTTTTAATGAAAAGAGCTTTCGATTGGTACCAATATTGCTGCTGATTGGAGAACTTCATTGGTGAGGGTTCCAGCGAACTGCCCAGCAAGTCTCCAGCAGGTCTTGAACTTTTCGGCGAACTTTAGATAAAAATGAGGTATGTAGAGTATATATATTTATATACATAAATAAAATTTATAAATATTTAAGAGTATTATTTTGAGATATAATACAATTTACTTAAAATGGATGTTTGAGCAAGGTTCACACGCTGCTAAACCCCACTAATCCTAATAGTATACTCAATAAAGATGATAAACAATTGACATTATTAATGTGAAGGCAAAGTTGTACTATTAATGGTAAATACTCTTAAATGATCAATATTGACAAACAAATGACATTACTGATGTGAAGCAAAAGTTGCATGATTAATAGTAAACACTATTAACGATCAATATTTATTGATTGCCTAAATCATCAGGAGGAAATAACTTAAAAGTAAAAAAATTTCATGATATCTGAAGTTGCTCTCTTAGTTATCTTATTTTCCAGTTAGATTAGTCTCCTCCTCTGCATTTATAGAACTACCCTCTTGCGTTTCATCGTCATCGACCAAGTGGAGCATCAATCTTCCATTCTCCCTTGTAGCCTGCAAGAATTGCTGCTTCGGAGCTTTAACCATTTTAAACACAAGCCTCCTATCATCCCTGAATGACTTGAATTGCACTTTAGGCCTCCCCGCCTTCCCAATTGTCGATATCGGTGGAGGAAACCCTAAGCTATAGCCACTCCTACTTTTATCATATGTCTCCCCTTCTTTTATCTCACGGGGAATATGGGTAGTAATGGTGTTGTGGCTTGGTTCCTTGTTACGACTACCGCTACCCTTGCTATCATCATTTCGTGCTTGCTTCCCGGATGAGACATCAGAATGTTCATTTTTCCCACTCATCTTGTGGTTGAAGGGATTGGCCGAGATGATCTCAGTCTTTATCCTCCGTGTTGATAGACAACACATTTTAAAGGGATGAAGATCTATTATCACTAAATCATTAGGTGTGGGAGTATGTTTCTACCACTAAAGATAGAATTGCCGCAGTTACTGAGCGGGAACGGAGGGAAGGTGTGAATGATTTCTCACAACGAACAGCTTCTTAATTTCCATTTGTTCATTTTAACAAATGTTATTCAGCGATGTTTTTGACAAAAGATTATTATTTCTCAATAAATGTAAATCCTAATTAGGATTATTTGATTTTTTTATGTGAAAATTTATTACCATATCTAAAATAGGAATTTCTCACTCTACATAATTCATATTTATATGAGCCATTATTATGTATCGATTAATTTTAATTTTAAATTCTTATGACTTCCAAAGAGCACCTTTGACCATCTTTTCATTAGAATAAACTATATCAAACCATTTATATACTGATGTAATTACTTCTATAATATAATTCTTTATAATTTTTATTTACATGAGTGATGCATAGTTTTTAAAAATATGTAACTCCTTGTAAAATAAAATTAATTATTATGAACAATTTCTCATGGTCATTTATAATATTTATTACAAAAATGTGATGTGTACAGATGATAACCTTCTACCATACCTTTATTTTAATATAATTTACCTCGTTTCCTACAAGATGACTTTTCAGTGGAATTTTTCAATGAGATTCGAACGATAGCTTCTGGTGAGCTAGGAAAACTCATTGCAACCATCAATTTAAGTTATTGGAAGAGATATGAGGGAGAAAAGTGAAGTGAGCGGCAGTAGTGAAAGTTTCATCGTTGGAGATTACTCTAGCGATTGCTGGTCATACGAGCTATATAATTTGAGAAACTGAGTACCTATGGCTTCTCCTCGACGAGAGCTATCTACTGGTACTTGGGTTGAGAGAAATTGACTGTCGTTGGTTGCCGGCGAGTTAAAAATCCTAACTTAGGAATTTTGAATAAGTTTTCTTTTTGAGTAAAATTAGGCACATGTGAGCTCTAACAATTTGGACAAATAAGATTTTTGGATTTTTGATGAAAAGAGCTTTCGATTGGTACCAATATTGCTGCTGATTAGAGAACTTCATTGGTGAGGGTTCCAGCGAACTGCCCAGCAAGTCTCCAGCAGGTCTTGAACTTTTCGGCGAACTTTAGATAAAAATGAGGTATGTAGAGTATATATATTTATATACATAAATAAAATTTATAAATATTTAAGAGTATTATTTTGAGATATAATACAATTTACTTAAAATGGATGTTTGAGCAAGGTTCACACGCTGCTAAACCCCACTAATCCTAATAGTATACTCAATAAAGATGATAAACAATTGACATTATTAATGTGAAGGCAAAGTTGTACTATTAATGGTAAATACTCTTAAATGATCAATATTGACAAACAAATGACATTACTGATGTGAAGGAAAAGTTGCATGATTAATAGTAAACACTATTAACGATCAATATTTATTGATTGCTTAAATCATCAGGAGGAAATAACTTAAAAGTAAAAAAATTTCATGATATCTGAAGTTGCTCTCTTAGTTATCTTATTTTCCAGTTAGATTAGTCTCCTCCTCTGCATTTATAGAACTACCCTCTTGCGTTTCATCATCATCGACCAAGTGGAGCATCAATCTTCCATTCTCCCTTGTAGCCTGCAAGAATTGCTGCTTCGGAGCTTTAATCATTTTAAACAAAAGCCTCCCATCATCCCTGAATGACTTGAGTTGCACTTTAGGCCTCCCCGCCTTCCCAATTGTCGATATCGGTGGAGGAAACCCTAAGCTATAGCCACTCCTACTTTTATCATATGTCTCCCCTTCTTTTATCTCACGGGGAATATGGGTAGTAATGGTGTTGTGGCTTGGTTCCTTGTTACGACTACCGCTACCCTTGCTATCATCATTTCGTGCTTGCTTCCCGGATGAGACACCAGAATGTTCATTTTTCCCACTCATCTTGTGGTTGATGGAGTTGATGGGATTGGCCGAGATGATCTGAGTCTTTATCCTCCGTGTTGATAGACAACACATTTTAAAGGGATGGAGATCTATTATCACTAAATCATTGGGTGTGGGAGTATGTTTCTACCACTAAGGATAGAATTGCCGCAGTTACTGAGCGGGAACGGAGGGAAGGTGTGAATGATTTCTCACAACCTACAGCTTCTTAATATCCATTTGTTCATTTTAACAAATGTTATTCAGCGAAGTTTTTGACAAAAGATTATTATTTCTCAATAAATGTAAATCCTAATTAGGATTATTTGATTTTTTTTGAGAAAATTTATTACCATATCTAAAATAGGAATTTCTCACTCTACATAATTCATATTTATATGAGCCATTATTATGTATCGATTAATTTTAATTTTAAATTCTTGTGACTTCCAAAAAGCACCTTTGACCATCTTTTCATTAGAATAAACTATATCAAACCATTTATATACTGATGTAATTACTTCTATAATATAATTCTTTATAATTTTTATTTACATGAGTGATGCATAGTTTTTTAAAATATGTAACTCCTTGTAAAATAAAATTAATTATTATGAACAATTTCTCATGGTCATTTATAATATTTATTACAAAAATGTGATATGTACAGATGATAACCTTCTACCATGCCTTTATTTTAATATAATTTACCTCGTTTCCTACAAGATGACTTTTCAGTGGAATTTTTCAATGAGATTCGAACGATAGCTTCTGGTGAGCTAGGAAAACTCATTGCAACCATCAATTTAAGTTATTGGAAGAGATATGAGGGAGAAAAGTGAAGTGAGCGGCAGTAGTGAAAGTTTCATCGTTGGAGATTACTCTTGCGATTGCTGGTCATACGAGCTATATAATTTGAGAAACTGAGTACCTATGGCTTCTCCTCGACGAGAGCTATCTACTGGTACTTGGGTTTAGAGAAATTGGCTGTCGTTGGTTGCCGGCGAGTTAAAAATCCTAACTTAGGAATTTCGAATAAGTTATCTTTTTGAGTAAAATTAGGCACATGTGAGCTCTAACAATTTGGACAAATAAGATTTTTGGTTTTTTAATGAAAAGAGCTTTCGATTGGTACCAATATTGCTGCTGATTGGAGAACTTCATTGGTGAGGGTTCCAGCGAACTGCCCAGCAAGTCTCCAGCAGGTCTTGAACTTTTCGGCGAACTTTAGATAAAAATGAGGTATGTAGAGTATATATATTTATATACATAAATAAAATTTATAAATATTTAAGAGTATTATTTTGAGATATAATACAATTTACTTAAAATGGATGTTTGAGCAAGGTTCACACGCTGCTAAACCCCACTAATCCTAATAGTATACTCAATAAAGATGATAAACAATTGACATTATTAATGTGAAGGCAAAGTTGTACTATTAATGGTAAATACTCTTAAGTGATCAATATTGACAAACAAATGACATTACTGATGTGAAGCAAAAGTTGCATGATTAATAGTAAACACTATTAACGATCAATATTTATTGATTGCCTAAATCATCAGGAGGAAATAACTTAAAAGTAAAAAAAATTCATGATATCTGAAGTTGCTCTCTTAGTTATCTTATTTTCCAGTTAGATTAGTCTACTCCTCTGCATTTATAGAACTACCCTCTTGCGTTTCATCGTCATCGACCAAGTGGAGCATCAATCTTCCATTCTCCCTTGTAGCCTGCAAGAATTGCTGCTTCGTAGCTTTAACCATTTTAAACACAAGCCTTCTATCATCCCTGAATGACTTGAATTGCACTTTAGGCCTCCCCGCCTTCCCAATTGTCGATATCGGTGGAGGAAACCCTAAGCTATAGCCACTCCTACTTTTATCATATGTCTCCCCTTCTTTTATCTCACGGGGAATATGGGTAGTAATGGTGTTGTGGCTTGGTTCCTTGTTACGACTACCGCTACCCTAGCTATCATCATTTCGTGCTTGCTTCCCGGATGAGACACCAGAATGTTCATTTTTCCCACTCATCTTGTGGTTGATGGAGTTGATGGGATTGGCCGAGATGATCTCAGTCTTTATCCTCCGTGTTGATAGACAACACATTTTAAAGGGATGGAGATCTATTATCACTAAATCATTGGGTATGGGAGTATGTTTCTACCACTAAGGATAGAATTGCCGCAGTTACTGAGCGGGAACGGAGGGAAGGTGTGAATGATTTCTCACAACCTACAGCTTCTTAATATCCATTTGTTCATTTTAACAAATGTTATTCAGCGAAGTTTTTGACAAAAGATTATTATTTCTCAATAAATGTAAATCCTAATTAGGATTATTTGATTTTTTTATGTCAAAATTTATTACCATATCTAAAATAGGAATTTCTCACTCTACATAATTCATATTTATATGAGCCATTATTATGTGTCGATTAATTTTAATTTTAAATTCTTATGACTTCCAAAGAGCACCTTTGACCATCTTTTCATTAGAATAAACTATATCAAACCATTTATATACTGATGTAATTACTTTTATAATATAATTCTTTATAATTTTTATTTACATGAGTGATGAATAGTTTTTAAAAATATGTAACTTCTTGTAAAATAAAATTAATTATTATGAACAATTTCTCATGGTCATTTATAATATTTATTACAAAAATGAGATATGTACAGATGATAACCTTCTACCATGCCTTTATTTTAATATAATTTACCTCGTTTCCTACAAGATGACTTTTCGGTGGAATTTTTCAATGAGATTCGAACGATAGCTTCTGGTGAGCTAGGAAAACTCATTGCAACCATCAATTTAAGTTATTGGAAGAGATATGAGGGAGAAAAGTGAAGTGAGCGGCAGTAGTGAAGTTTCATCGTTGGAGATTACTCTTGCGATTGCTGGTCATACGAGCTATATAATTTGAGAAACTGAGTACCTATGGCTTCTCCTCGACGAGAGCTATCTACTGGTACTTGGGTTGAGAGAAATTGGCTATCGTTGGTTGCCGGCGAGTTAAAAATCCTAACTTAGGAATTTCGAATAAGTTTTCTTTTTGAGTAAAATTATGCACATGTGAGCTCTAACAATTTGGACAAATAAGATTTTTGGATTTTTGATGAAAAGAGCTTTCGATTGTTGCCAATATTGCTGCTGATTGGAGAACTTCATTGGTGAGGGTTCCAGCGAACTGCCCAGCAAGTCTCCAACAGGTCTTGAAATTTTCGGCGAACTTTAGATAAAAATGAGGTATGTAGAGTATATATATTTATATACATAAATAAAATTTATAAATATTTAAGAGTATTATTTTGAGTTATAATACAATTTACTTAAAATGGAAGTTTGAGCAAGGTTCACACGCTACTAAACCCCACTAATCCTAATAGTATACTCAATAAAGATGATAAACAATTGACATTATTAATGTGAAGGCAAAGTTGTACGATTAATGGTAAATACTCTTAAATGATCAATATTGACAAACAAATGACATTACTGATGTGAAGGAAAAGTTGCATGATTAATAGTAAACACTATTAACGATCAATATTTATTGATTGCCTAAATCATCAGGTAAAAATAACTTAAAAGTAAAAAAATTTCATGATATCTGAAGTTGCTCTCTTAGTTATCTTATTTTCCAGTTAGATTAGTCTCCTCCTCTGCACTTATAGAACTACCCTCTTGCGTTTCATCGTCATCCACCAAGTGGAGCATCAATCTTCCATTCTCCCTTGTCGCCTGCAAGAATTGCTGCTTCGGAGCTTTAACCATTTTAAACACAAGCCTCCCATCATCCCTGATTGACTTGAGTTGCACTTTAGGCCTCCCCGCCTTCCCAATTGTCGATATCGGTGGAGGAAACCCTAAGCTATAGCCACTCCTACTTTTATCATATGTCTCCCCTTCTTTTATCTCACGGGGCATATGGGTAGTAAAGGTGTGGTGGCTTGGTTCCTTGTTAGGACTACCGCTACCCTTGCTATCATCATTTCGTGCTTGCTTCCCGGATGAGACACCAGAATGTTCATTTTTCCCACTCATCTTGTGGTTGATGGAGTTGATGGGATTGACCGAGATAATCTCAGTCTTTATCCTCCGTGTTGATAGACAACACATTTTAAAGGGATGGAGATCTATTATCACTAAATCATTGGGTGTGGGAGTATGTTTCTACCACTAAAGATAGAATTGCCGCAGTTACTGAGCGGGAACGGAGGGAAGGTTTGAATGATTTCTCACAACCTACAGCTTCTTAATATCCATTTGTTCATTTTAACAAATGTTATTCAGCGAAGTTTTTGACAAAAGATTATTATTTCTCAATAAATGTAAATCCTAATTAGGATTATTTGATTTTTTTATGTGAAAATTTATTACCATATCTAAAATAGGAATTTCTCACTCTACATAATTCATATTTATATGAGCCATTATTATGTATGGATTAATTTTAATTTTAAATTCTTATGACTTCCAAAGAGCACCTTTGACCATCTTTTCATTAGAATAAACTATATCAAACCATTTATATACTTATGTAATTACTTTTATAATATAATTCTTTATAATTTTTATTTACATGAGTGATGCATAGTTTTTTAAAATATGTAATTTCTTGTAAAATAAAATTAATTATTATGAACAATTTCTCATGGTCATTTATAATATTTATTACAAAAATGAGATATGTACAGATGATAACCTTCTACCATGCCTTTATTTTAATATAATTTACCTCATTTCCTACAAGATGAACTTTCGGTGGAATTTTTCAATGAGATACGAACGATAGCTTCTAGTGAGCTAGGAAAACTCATTGCAACCATCAATTTAAGTTATTGGAAGAGATATGAGGGAGAAAAGTGAAGTGAGCGGCAGCAGTGAAAGTTTTATCGTTGGAGATTACTCTTGCGATTGCTGGTCATACGAGCTATATAATTTGAGAAACTGAGTACCTATGGCTTCTCCTCGACGAGAGCTATCTACTGGTACTTGGGTTGAGAGAAATTGGCTGTCGTTGGTTGCTGGCGAGTTAAAAATCCTAACTTAGGAATTTCGAATAAGTTATCTTTTTGAGTAAAATTATGCACATGTGAGCTCTAACAATTTGGACAAATAAGATTTTTGGATTTTTGATGAAAAGAGCTTTCGATTGTTCCCAATATTGCTGCTGATTGGAGAACTTCATTGGTGAGGGTTCCAGCGAACTGTCCAGCAAGTCTCCAACAGGTCTTGAAATTTTCGGCGAACTTTAGATAAAAATGAGGTATGTAGAGTATATATATTTATATACATAAATAAAATTTATAAATATTTAAGAGTATTATTTTGAGATATAATACAATTTACTTAAAATGGATGTTTGAGCAAGGTTCACACGCTGCTAAACCCCACTAATCCTAATAGTATACTCAATAAAGATGATAAACAATTGACATTATTAATGTGAAGGCAAAGTTGTACGATTAATGGTAAATACTCTTAAATGATCAATATTGACAAACAAATGACATTACTAATGTGAAGGAAAAGTTGCATGATTAATAGTAAACACTATTAATGATCAATATTTATTGATTGCCTAAATCATCAGGAGGAAATAACTTAAAAGTAAATTTTTTTCATGATATCTGAAGTTGCTCTCTTAGTTATCTTCTTTTCCAGTTAGATTAGTCTCCTCTTCTGCACTTATAGAACTACCCTCTTGCGTTTCATCGTCATCGACCAAGTGGAGCATCAATCTTCCATTCTCCCTTGTAGCCTGCAAGAATTGCTGCTTCGGAGCTTTAACCATTTTAAACACAAACTTCCCATCATCCCTGATTGACTTGAGTTGCACTTTAGGCCTCCCCGCCTTACCAATTGTCGATATCGGTGGAGGAAACCCTAAGCTATAGCCACTCCTACTTTTATCATATGGGTATTAATGGTGTCGTGGCTTGGTTCCTTGTTACGACTACCATTGTTATCATCATTTCTTGCTTGCTTCCCGGATGAGATACCAGAATGTTCATTTTTCCCACTCATCTTGTGGTTGATGGAGTTGATGGGATTGGCCGAGATGATCTCATTCTTTATCTTCCGTGTTGATAAACAACACATCTTAAAGGAACGGAGATCTATTGTCACTAAAGATAGTAGTATGTTTCTACCACTAAAGATAGAATTGCCGCAGTTACTGAGTGGGAAGGGAGGGAAGGAGTGAATGATTTCTCACAACCAACAGCTTCTTAATATCCATTTGTTCATTTTAACAAATGTTATTCAGCGAAGTTTTTGACAAAAGATTATTGTTTCTCAACAAATTTAAATCCTAATTAGGATTATTTGATTTTTTTATTTGAAAATTTATTACCATAACTAAAATAGAAATTTCTCACTCTACATAATTCATATTTATGTGAGCCTTTATTATGTATTGATTAATTTTAATTTTAAATTCTTATGACTTCTGAAGAGCACCTTTGCCCATCTTTTCATTAGAATAAACTATATCAAACCATTTATATACTGATGTAATTACTTTTATAATATTATTCTTAATAATTTTTATTTACATGAGTGATGCATAGTTTTTAAAAATATGTAACTTCTTGTAAAATAAAATTAATTATTATGAATAATTTTTGATGGTCATTTATAATATTTATTACAAAAATGAGATATGTACAGATGATATCCTTCTACCATGCCTTTATTTTAATATAATTTACATCGTTTCCTACAAGATGACTTTTCGGTGGAATTTTTCAAAGAGATTCCAGCGATAGCTTCAGGTGAGCTAGGAAAACTCATTGGAGCCATCAATTTAAGTTCTTGGAAGAGATATGAGGGAGAAAATTGAAATGAGGGGTAGCAGTGAAAGTTTCATCATTGGAGATTACTCTTGCAATTGCTGGTCATACGAGCTATATAATTTGAGAAACATAGTACCTATGGCTTCTCCTCGACGAGAGCTCTCTACTGGTACTTGGGTTGAGAGAAATTGATTGTCGTTGGTTGCCGGCGAGTTAAAAATCCAAACTTAGGATTTTCGCATAAGTTTTCTTTTTGAGTAAAATTAGGCACACATCTGAGCTTTAACAATTGGGACAAATATGATTTTTGAATTTTTGATGAAAAGAGCTTTCGATTGGTACCAGTATTGCTGCTGATTGGAGAACTTCATTGGTGAGGGTTCCAGCGAACTGCCCAGCAAGTCTCCGATGAACTTTTCGGCGAACTTTAGATAAAAATGAGGTATGTTGAGTATATATATTTATATACATAAATAAAATTTATATATATTTAAGAGTATTATTTTGAGATATAATACAATTTACTTAAAATGGATGTTTGAGCAAGGTTCACACACTGCTAAACCCCACTAATCCTAAGAGTATACTCAATAAAGATGATAAACAATTGACATTATTAATGTGAAGGCAAAGTTGTACTATTAATGGTAAATACTCTTAAATGATCAATATTGACAAACAAATGACATTACTGATGTGAAGGAAAAGTTGCATGATTAATAGTAAACACTATTAACGATCAATATTTATTGATTGCCTAAATCATTAGGAGGAAATAACTTAAAAGTAAAAAATTTCCATGATATCTGAAGTTGCTCTCTTAGTTATCTTCTTTTCTAATTAGATTAGTCTCCTCTGCACTTATAGAACTACCCTCTTGCGTTTCATCGTCATCGACCAAGTGGAGCATCAATCTTCAATTCTCCCTTGTAGCCTGCAAGAATTGCTGCTTCGGAGCTTTAATCATTTTAAACACAAGCCTCCCATCATACCTAAATGACTTGAGTTGCACTTTAGGCCTCCCCGCCTTCCCAATTGTCGATATCGGTGGAGGAAACCCTAAGCTATAGCCACTCCTACTTTTAGCATATGTCTCCCCTTCTTTTATCTCACGGGGTATATGGGTAGTAATGGTGTTGTGGCTTGGTTCATTGTTACGACTACTGCTGCCACTACCGCTACCCTTGCTAACATCATTTCTTGCTTGCTTCCCGGATTAGACACCAGAATGTTCATTTTTCCCACTCATCTTGTGGTTGATGGAGTTGATGGGATTGGCCGAGATGATATCATTCTTTATCCTCCGTGTAGATAAACAACACATCTTAAAGGAACGGAGATCTATTGTCACTAAATCATTGGGTGTGGTAGTATGTTTCTACCACTAAAGATAGAATTGCCGCAGTTACTGAGTGGGAAGGGAGGGAATGAGTGAATGATTTCTCACAACCAACAGCTTCTTAATATCTATTTGTTCATTTTAACAAATGTTATTCAGCGGAGTTTTTGACAAAAGATTATTGTTTCTCAACAAATTTAAATCCTAATTAGGATTATTTGATTTTTTTATGTGAAAATTTATTATCATATTTAAAATAGGAATTTTTCGCTCTACATAATTCATATTTATATGAGCCTTTATTATGTATTGATTAATTTTAATTTTAAATTTTTATGACTTCTAAAGAGCACCTTTGCCCATCTTCTTATTAGAATGAACTATATCAAACCATTTATATACTGATGTAATTACTTCTATAATATTATTCTTTATAATTTTTATTTACATGAGTGATGCATAGTTTTTAAAAATATGTAACTTCTTGTAAAATAAAATTAATTATTATGAATAATTTTTCATGGTCATTTATAATATTTATTACAAAAATGAGATATGTATAGATGATATCCTTATACCATTCATTTATTTTAATATAATTTACCTCGTTTCCTACAAGATGATTTTTCGGTGGAATTTTTCAATGAGATTCCAGCGATAGCTTCAGGTGAGCTTGGAAAACTCATTGGAACCTTCAATTTAAGTTCTTGGAAGAGATATGCGGGAGAAAAGTGAAGTGAGCGGCAGTAGTGAAAGTTTCATCGTTGGAGATTACTCTTGCGATTGCTGGTCATACGAGCTATCTAATTTGTGAAACTTAGTACCTATGACTTCTCCTCGACGAGAGCTATCTACTGGTACTTGAGTTGAGAGAAATTGGCTGTCGTTGGTTGCCGGCGAGTTAAAAATCCTAACTTAATTAGTTCGCATAAGTTATCTTTTTGAGTAAAATTAGGCATATGTGAGCTCTAACAATTTGGACAAATATGATTTTTGGATTTTTGATGAAAAGAGCTTTCGATTGGTACTAATATTGCTGCTGGTTGGAGAACTTCATTGGTGAGGGTTCCAGCGAACTGCCCAGCAAGTCTCCTGCGGGTCTCCAGTGAACTTTTCGGTGAACTTTAGATAAAAATGAGGGTGAATCTAGAGAGCACTCTAAGAATACTGGTGAAGATGGATTTGTAAAATTATTATCATATTAGAAACTAAAAATCATTGAAGTATTTACAGGAAATTCGGTAAGCAAGCACGAGGATACTAACAATCACGATACGAGTTAAGATGTACTTACGACTATATGATCTGGTGAGTGATTATTCTTCAGGCTGGATAAACGTGGTAATTCTCAATATTTAGTTTAGAGAACGATATCCTTTTCATTAGCTTTACTTGATGTTCTTTTATTCTCCTGCTAGTTAATCATTCTGATTATGATTAAAAATGAGTTGTGAAAAACCTTTGATATCTATATTTGTTGATATAAGAATTTTATTGTTATTATTTATCGATTCATTATAAGCATGATACTGTTCTCTTTTTTGATTCTAAAGCTAGCATATACACCTTTTTTTCCTGAAAGCTAAAGGTATGGTAAGAAGCATACCCTGGAGACTTATTGATCTATATATGATTCTACTTCATCTTTGGGGTGCATATGACTAGGATGATAATAAATTAGTATTCTTAGAGTACAATTATTACAGTGATGTTATGACTTATTAGTACTTTCAAGAGCTATCTAGATAAAGGGGCATGGGATAAAGTGCTAGCTCAACAGGATAGGAAATTAGATAACTCCTGGTCCATACTGATTTGGTGGACTAGCTATGGAAATGAGGTTGTGAGGTTCAGTAGGCAACCCAGGTGGAATGGGGGCTTTTTTGCTATATTATTATGCTTTCACTTTGATCTAGGTACTTTATCATGCTTGATACCTCCCCCTGTGGCGATATTTGCAACCGCAACTGTCATTGATTATTTTTACCCTGGATATAGTCTCATGTGATTTTTGATTACTTTTCTTGCTTGGCTATTACGTACGAATAGTTAGATTATTGTATTTATGAGACTTTTTTACGCTATGTTCTCAGTTTTACATTATTTTCTATTCAACTCACTAGGTACGAGCATACTCATCCCATAGAGGGACTCATTTTTATTTTTCAGGACCATAATAGAAAAAGAATCGTTGATCGTGAAACGAATAGCCAAGTACCCGACTTTTGAAAGGTAGACAGTATACTACATTTATTATTGTAGATAGTGATCCACAGGTTAAGTGTTCTGTATATATATGGCAAATGTCCCTTTTTGCTGTAAAATATTTGTGCATAAGATGTTTCATTAATTATGAACTATGATTTAAAAATACTTAGTTTTAGAGTTATATTGACTTGTTATCCAGATTCTTTCCATTCATAAATAGAGGAGATATACATCAGATACACTTAGTAGGGTCCTATATAGTTCCGGATGGTAAGCAGGGCTATGTGTGGAGTTTATTTCGATCTGTCACGTGCCCTAAGAGGAGGTATAGGGCCTGACTTATAATTTATTATTTATGTCTCAAAATAACAAAATTAACATTTAGAGATATAGCTCACATGGTAGACTACTTGCTTGCATGTGAGAGGCATTGGGATCGATACCTTGCATCTCCATTATGAGCTATGGTAAAATGCTTCCATTACATACAGGAGGATTGTGGAGCCATGGGGATCGAGACAAATATAATTGTGAAATGTGTATATGTTTTTAGATCATTGTCACTAAAAATATGTCATTTCATTTAAATACTGTGATCTGGGCAGCCAGCCTATGCTTAGGAGATCTCTCCTGATCAGGGAGTTTCCATAAGCCCATCAGTATCCGGAGATCAGGGAGTTTCCATAAGCCCATCAGTATCCGGGCTGTCTATTTCTCTACCTATTCTCGTCACACTGATGTTGGCAGAGAGGTTGGGTGATCGTGAATCCCCTCGTGTAATACTTACTATGGAGCAACTCGTGTAATACTTACTATACACTGTCCCCAGACAGGGTCATCGCACCTAAATATACACATCGGCCACGGCTAGCTAGTAACAAATCCCAGGATCTGGACTACTCATCAGAACGTCTACAGAACATCTGGATTAATAGTCGTGTGGTCCATGAATCCACTGTCCAAGGCTATGCGGAAGGAGTCACCGTACCAAATCACAAGCAGCGATGCCTGCCAGGAGGTGTGCATCCTAGCCGTCGCCGGAATGCTACAACTTCGACGACATGTTTGCTAGGTCATTAGTCTGGTTTTATCTCTACTAGCCATCTTAGGACTATCACGGTGGCGACTTGGCGACACCGTGCGGGTATAGTGAGTATTTCACAATATTCTCTGACAATAAGTCGTCCATATCTTATCCCACCCTTAAACTCCAAGATGATTTCAACCTTTTCTAGTGGTATAGGTTTATGAGCATTAAAGCTCGTATCTGTAACTCAGGAGATCATATAGAGTACATTGCCAGTGTCACCATATATAAGTGTATCATTGTCACATGTATAGGTTCTAGTTATCGATATCCATATAAATATCAAACTACGATATAATGTGATTTCCTATAACATGTTTATAGATGTGACTGTAACATTTTATTTTTTTATAACATCAACATAGCAACAAAACCTAACATACTCAAATAACAGCACATATAAGACTATAAGCATGTCACATAAATAAGATTAAGCCTATACGCATATTTCATAAGCGAGGTTATTTAACATACAAAACATACATCATGGTCAATTAAAAAATTAATTTCTAAACAATAAAAATATTTATCTCCTTAAATTCTACTAATTTGGGAGGAGTCTACTGTAGTGAACCAGCGCACCTGGATAAGTAGAACGGTCTTCAGAACCAACCATATATCGGCTTACATGTCATTTAATTATTTGAGGTATTTACCTATTACAAATAATATTACCTTTAATGTTATCTATCATTAATCTTATCTACAAGATACCAGATCCATCATCTTTACCATTTTGCTTACTTAACCCATCCTAAGTTAATTAATTTTTCAATTAGATTTACTTAATTCAACTTAATCTAATTGATCAACTTTATTTAATTTATGAACCTTAACCATAATCTCCAAGAAACCATGTCTTAAAATTTCCTTAAAAGCCCAATTAAAATTTCACATTATCCATAATTTAAATTAATCATTTTATACTTTCATTTACTTACAACATATAATCACTAGCTAAGTGGAAGTTAAAAATTATGTCTTAGTGTTGACATGCATTCGACTATCCATTCCATCATAATTATTTCACTACATGCATAGTTTACAAGCATGAAAAAGAAAGAGATCATAATAGGTGAGAAGGAGGGAGGCGGGGGAGATAGCAGGAATCTTACCAAATTCCTTGGATCGACCAGTCCATCGATGTCGTTGATAAATTTAAAATGTTACCATTTTTCATTATTTAACCCATGATTTGTTGTTATTTATAAATTGATCTCTTTTATTATTATTATTATTATTATTATTATTATTCCCTATTGAAATGTTAGGGTTTACAGTGGATGTAGCTTAGTTAGTAAAGTGCTTCAATTACATGTAGGATGTATGAGGATCAATAACCTTTAATTTTATTTGTATCTCTAAATTTTGGATTTTTATTTCAATGATGTTCTTTTAACAAGACTTGTTAAGAATGTAATAAACTATTTTGGGTCTCAAAATAACAATAATTGATCTTTAGGATGTAGCAAGAATCTTACCAAATTCCTTGGATCGACCAGTCCATCGATGTCGTTGATAAATTTAAAATGTTACCATTTTTCATTATTTAACCCATGATTTGTTGTTATTTATAAAATGATCTCTTTTATTATTATTATTATTATTATTATTATTATTATTCCCTATTGAAATGTTAGGGTTTACAGTGGATGTAGCTTAGTTAGTAAAGTGCTTCAATTACATGTAGGATGTATGAGGATCAATAACCTTTAATTTTATTTGTATCTCTAAATTTTGGATTTTTATTTCAATGATGTTCTTTTAACAAGACTTGTTAAGAATGTAATAAACTATTTTGGGTCTCAAAATAACAATAATTGATCTTTAGGATGTAGCAAGAATCTTACCAAATTCCTTGGATCGACCAGTCCATCGATGTCGTTGATAAATTTAAAATGTTACCATTTTTCATTATTTAACCCATGATTTGTTGTTATTTATAAATTGATCTCTTTTATTATTATTATTATTATTCCCTATTGAAATGTTAGGGTTTACAGTGGATGTAGCTTAGTTAGTAAAGTGCTTCAATTACATGTAGGATGTATGAGGATCAATAACCTTTAATTTTATTTGTATCTCTAAATTTTGGATTTTTATTTCAATGATGTTCTTTTAACAAGACTTGTTAAGAATGTAATAAACTATTTTGGGTCTCAAAATAACAATAATTGATCTTTAGGATGTATCAAGAATCTTACCAAATTCCTTGGATCGACCAGTCCATCGATGCCGTTGATAAATTTAAAATGTTACCATTTTTCATTATTTAACCCATGATTTGTTGTTATTTATAAATTGATCTCTTTTATTATTATTATTATTATTATTATTATTATTCCCTATTGAAATGTTAGGGTTTATAGTGGATGTAGCTTAGTTAGTAAAGTGCTTCAATTACATGTAGGATGTATGAGGATCAATAACCTTTAATTTTATTTGTATCTCTAAATTTTGGATTTTTATTTCAATGATGTTCTTTTAACAAGACTTGTTAAGAATGTAATAAACTATTTTGGGTCTCAAAATAACAATAATTGATCTTTAGGATGTATCAAGAATCTTACCAAATTCCTTGGATCGACCAGTCCATCGATGCCGTTGATAAATTTAAAATGTTACCATTTTTCATTATTTAACCCATGATTTGTTGTTATTTATAAATTGATCTCTTTTATTATTATTATTATTATTATTATTATTATTATTCCCTATTGAAATGTTAGGGTTTACAGTGGATGTAGCTTAGTTAGTAAAGTGCTTCAATTACATGTAGGATGTATGAGGATCAATAACCTTTAATTTTATTTGTATCTCTAAATTTTGGATTTTTATTTCAATGATGTTCTTTTAACAAGACTTGTTAAGAATGTAATAAACTATTTTGGGTCTCAAAATAACAATAATTGATCTTTAGGATGTAGCTCAGATGGTAGAGAATCTGCTTCCCATGTAAGAGGCATGTGGTAAGTTATCCCACTTCTCTAATATGAGTTACGGTAATGTGTTTCCATTATATGCGGGAGGAATGCAGATCGATAACTCTTATTTCTAGTGTGTGTTAAACTTTATATTTTTATTTTAGTGATATTCTTTTAATAAGACTGAATGCGATACGAAATTTTATTATCGGAACAATAGAATTGACACTTTGGATTTAGCTCAGATGGTTAAGTGCTTGCTTCGCATTGCATGCGAGAGGTATGAGGATAGATACCCTGCATCTCCAAACTGTGTTAAACTTTGTCATTCTATTTACATCTCTAATATGAGGTAGGCTTTGAATTTCTTTTATAGTAATGCACTTTTAATATAACTTTGATAAATTTTTTTGGGAAAGTTAAATTTGGGGATGTTGCTCGGATGGTACATTAACGCTCTCTTCATAGACTTTGATAAGAATATTGGCGATTTACCTTAGATGGTATAATATTACTCTTTTAATTCGATTTTGATATGAATTTTAGTGTTGTAGGTTAGTTGGTACAACACCCGCACAATATTCGAATTGTATGGCTATCTCAGACTAAATGAATTGATGTTTGGGGACGTAGCTCTGATGGTAGAGTGTTCGCTTAACATGCCAAAGGGACGGGGATCGATAGTTTGCATCTCTATAGAATTTTGAACTTTGCATTTTCGTTTTAGTACTCGCTTAGCATGCTAGAGGCATGGAGATCGATACTTTGCTTCTTTAAAATATTTTGAACTTTGCACTTTCGTTTTAGTACTCGCTTAGCATGGTAGAGGAATGAGGTCTCAATGTAAGACAAATGTTGTTTTAGAATATAGCCAAATGGTAGAGAGGTTGCTGATTATACAAGAAGCAAAGGGATTGATACATTTGTTAAAGAGGCACAAGGATCGTTTCCCTGTATCTCCAATGTGAGGGGAATAAGATAGCTTTAATAATAGAACTCTCTTTTTTATTTCAGTAATTTTCTTTTAGTAAGATTTTGGTTACAAACGTATACAATATTTGGAGACTCGGAATAACTATCTTGATGTTAGTAGGTGCAACTTGAATGGTAGAGTACTCACTTTACCATGAGAGAGGAATGGGCATCAATACTCGATATATCCATTATTAGTTAAACTTTTTTTTTATTTTAGTAATGCTTTATAAATTAGACTTTAGCAAAAATTGTATTTGATATAACCATTATTTGTGGATGTATCTTAGATGGTACAATACTTCAATTACATATGGGAGGCAAAGGGATAGATAACTTTTATTTCTATTATAAGTGAAATTTTAGATTTTTATTTCAATGATGTTCTTTTAATAAGACTTTGTTAAAAATGTAATACACTATTTAAGTCTCAGAATAATAATAATTAATATTTAGGGATGTAGCTTATATATTAGAGCACTTTCTTCGTATGCTAGAGGCACCGGGATTGATATGTTGCATCTCTAATATGAGTTATGTAAAGTGTTTCCACTATATACAAGAGGAATGCAGATCGTTACCTCTTATTTCTAGTATGTGATAAACTTTATATTTTTATTTTAGTGATGTTCTTTTAATAAGACTGAACATTATAAGATATTTAGGTGATTTTCTTTTACTACGAGTTGTATGGATTTCTCAAACTAAGTGAATTGATGTTTGAGTATGTAGCTGAGATGATGAAGTGTTCACTTAGCATGTGAGAGGCATAAGGATCAATACTCTGTATTTTTAAAGTATTTTGAACTTTGCTTTTTCATTTCAGTACTCGCTTAGCAAGGTAGAGGCACGAGGGTCTCAGAGTAAGACAAATTATGTTTAGGGTGTAGGTCAAACGATAGAAAGGTCGCTAATTATACGGGAAGCAAAAGGATCAATACCATTTGATAAAGAGCCACGAGGATTGTTTACTATTATCACCAATGTGTGGAGAATAAGATAGTTGATGTTTGAGTATGTAGCTTAGATGATAAACCTCTCGTTTGTATTCTTATTTCAAAAATCTTCTTTTGATAAGATTCTAATTACAAATGTTTATGATATTTGGAGTCTCGGAATAACTATTTTGATATTAGGAGGTATAGCTCAAATGTTAGAGTGCTTACTTAGCATATGAGAGTAATGGTGATCGATACCCTATATATCCATTATTAATTATTTTTTTTTCATTTTAGTATATAATTAATATTTGTGGACGTCTCTTGGATGGTAGAAGAGTGCTTAAATTTATATGGGAGGCACAGGGATTAGTAACCTTTATTTCTATTGAGTTAAATTTTAAATTTTTATTTCAGTGATACTATTAAGGTCGCAGAATAACAAAATTAATCTTTGGGGATGTAGCTTAGATGGTAGAATACTGGGTTCACATGCATGAGGCACGGGGATCAATTTTTCGCATCTCTAACATGAGTTATGGTAAAGTGCTTCCATTATATATGGGAGGAATGTTGATTGATATATCTTATTTCTAATATGTGTTATTTATATTTTTATTTGAGTGATTTTTTTTAATAAGACCGAATGCTATAAGATATTTAGGTGATGATCTTTTAATAGAGCTATATGGATATCTTGAACTAATTGGTTTAGTGATGTAGCTCAAATAGTAGAGTGCTCGCTTAGCATGCAAGATGCATGGGAATTGATACCCTCCATCTTCAAAGCATTTTGAACTTTGCCTTTTCATTTTAGTACTCGCTTAGCATGCGAGAATAGTTATCGCTTGTTTCACATCGTATACGAGGGGTATGGGGATAGATACCGTACATCTCCGAACTAAATTTAAACTTTGTAATTCTATTTACATCTCTAATATAAGTTAGGCTTTGAATTTCATTTTTAGTAATGCTCTTTTAATATGAATTTGATAAAAACTGGGACAGTTAAGTTTTAGGGATATTGCTCGGATGATACATTAACACTCTTTTAATAAGATTTTGATAAGAATATTAGGGATTTAGCTTAGCTAGGACAATATTGTTCTTTTAATTTGACTTTAAAATAAATTTTAGGGTTGTAGCTTAGATGTTAAAGTGCCCCCATAGCATACGAGCTATATGGCCATCTCGAACTAAATTAATTGATATTTATGGATGTAGCTTAGATGGAAGAGCGCTTGCTTAGCATATCTAAAGTGTTTTGTCAAATGTCTCATAGTAAGACAGATGTTGTTTTTAGATGTAGCTCAAATGATAAAGAGGAGGTCTGAGTATGTGAAAAGTGACAATGTGAGTTAAACTTTGTATTTTCATTTTAATAATGTTCATTCTATATAATTCATTAATTTATTTAAATGAGTAATACATAGTTTTTCAAAATATTTAACTTCTTACAAAATAAATTAATTATTATGAATAATTTTTTTCATATTCATTTATAATATCAATTAAAATAAAAATTTATAATTTTAGAAAAATAAGATAAATAAAATAAATTTTTTAGAAAATAAATAAATAAATAAGAATATTAAATAAATATTTAAAGTAATAAAATATTAGGATAAGTAAATAATAATGAAAATATATATTAAATAAAATAACTAAAATAAAATATAGATAAAGGGTGAACAAAATAAAAGATAAGGAAAAATATTTATAAGATAAATATAGAAAATTTTATTTAATGGTTAATATATATTTATAATAAAAAAGAGAAATAATATAATAATAATATTTTAATAAAATAATAAAAGTAAAATAAAATAGAAAAGAGAATAAAAAATAAATAATAATATTTATCATATGGAATTAGTAAATAAATAAATAAATAAATAAATATGTTTAAATAAATAAATAGAAAATATAAAGTAAATAGAAAAATAAAAAGAAAAAGAAAAAACTAAAACCGTCCCTGCACGTGCTTCGCACGTGCAGCGAGTCAGGGCAAGTCGACCCGGTTGAGTCGGTCGACGAGTCACCAACTCGTCGACAGGGTATTAAACCCTCGCCAAAGTAGAGGGCGCGACGGTAGTGGTCCGAGGGTTACGGCGCAGTGGCTTCCACACATCACCGGCGGTCATTGTCTTCGATAGAGGAGGAAGCTGGCGAGTTGGGGCCTCATCTACGAAGACGGCTAGGCATTGTAGCAGCCCGGCGAGCCGCGGTTGTGTGGGAGGCAGCGAGCGGACAGAGAACAGAGGAGTCCCCCTATTCTAACTGTAAGTATAACAAAGAAAGTATCCAACTTATAACTCTACCCTCCGTTTAGAACTTGTACTATACTTCCTCACCTAGTAATACCATCTTTACCTCAAATCCTCAACCACAACTTCCATAAAAACAAGAAAAGAGGCTAACATCAAAGCTGCTGAAAAGTATCAGTTACTATAGCAGAGTTTCACAAGTTTGGACAGATTCAACACTTGAATTACCTTATCTTAGTGATTTGATCATTCTGAACTCTTTTAGTATTCTGTTCTCCTATAAAATTATGAATACCCTCATCACTAATACAAACATCCACCCTAAAAATATCAGCTCAATCTGATCACTGCGGAAGAAGTTATTACCTTCCAAAATCCATTGATCTTAAAAATTCAGTACGTTGAAATTTTGATTCTTTTGGTTGAAAACCAATTCATCTTTCCACTTGAGCCTTGCCATGTCACTACTGATGGCAGAAAATATATCCATTCCATTCTTTTGTCTTTGATCTGTAGTTAACCAATTATGTAAACCCTATTTTCTTTAGATATATATATTAAAATATTAAAATATTAAAATAATAGTTGAAATTAATAATAATAATAATAAAAGTAGAAAATAAAATATAAAAGACGAAAGAATTTTAATTTAGTTAAATATAGAAGAAAAAGAAAAAAGGAGGAAAAAAAAGAAGAAGAAAAATAGAAAAAGAAATTAAAAACCCACCCGCAGCACGTACGGCGGCCGAGCAGGCGAGGGCGAGTGAGAGGGTTTAAACCCTCGAAAAATAAGGCAATGCTCTATTTTTCCGAGGGTGATGGCGCGACAGAGCTTTATCTACTCCGGTGGTCAGCATTTGCGACGAGGAAGGCTTGAAGCCGAAGGTGTGCGTCGTATCTGAGGTTGGCGAGGCGTGGAGGCGGCTCCAGTGAGCTGAGGTCGCGTGGGAAGCGACGAACAGGCGGAGTGTCACGCCCCGTACCTTCCCCTAGGGCACGTGGCAGACCGCAGTGAACTCCACATATAGCCCGCCTAACCTCCGGCACTATATAGGAATCCACTAAGCGTGCCTGATGTATATCCCCTCTATTTATGGAAGGAGAGAACCTGGATAACAGATCAATATAACTCTAAAACCATGCATATATATAAAACTTGATCTCTTACACAGAGAACCACTTATATACAAATGATTTACAATCAAAATGGGCACATGCCCTATGATACACAACATATCTATCCAGTGGATCTTTCTATACACAAAATAAAGGTAGAACAGTCCTACCTTTCAAAATAGAACAGGAGTCTGGCTAACCGCCTCTAACTCTATCCGTCCCTCTCCTGCTGTGATCCTGAAAAAAATGAGTTCTCATTTGGGGTGAGTACGCTTGTACCTAGTGAGTTGGATAGAAAATAATGTAAAACCGAGAACATAAAATAACAAAGTCTCAAGAATAGAACAATCTGGCTATTCGTGTGCAATAGCCAATCAAAAGATTAAAATAAGCATCACACGAGACTAGATCCGGGGCTGGCATAATCAAATACAGTTGCTGCAGACAACTGTCACCTTAGGGGGATGAATCATGAATGATAGGGTACCCAAGTCATAGTAGATGTGCAAAAATAGATAAACAAAGCCCCCTTTCCCCCTGGGTTGCCCACCGGATGTCGCTACCTGGTATCCATAGCTAATCCAGAGTAAAAACCCCAGTCAGGAGTATCCCGATCTCCCATCCTGACCTCGAGCACTATCATCCCACGCCCCTCTCACTAGGCGGCCCATGGGTGTGCTAATAATGTAATATCCTATCACTGCAGTGAAAGTGCCTATAGTACTATCCAGTATCATATCATACTAGCCATATGCATTAACAAGTGAAAGAAGTATCACAAAGAGTCAGGCAAATGCATATGCTAGATCTAGAGTCAATAAAAGCATAATATCATGTTTATAATGAATCAAAGAACAGTATATCAAGCAGCATGGATATCAAAGGTGATTCACAACTCAAATGCAATCATACTCAGGATAATTAACTAGCAGGAGAGCCAAAGAAATATCAAGCATATCTAACCAAAGGGATATAGTTCTCCTAGACTAAACATTGAGAACTATCCCGTTTATTCTACCTGGAGAATAAACACTCACCTGATCCTATCGTTATAAGCACGTTCTAGTTCGTATCGCGAACGTTCGTATCCTCGTGCTTGCTTATCGTATTTCCTGTGAATATTTCAATGAATTAAATCTCTCAATCCGGTAACAATTTTACAAATCCGTCTTCACCAACATTCTTAAAATAGTCTCTAGAATCACCCTAATTTTTATCTCGAGTTCGCCGGAAAGTTCGTCGGAAACCCGCCGGAGACTTGCCGGAAAGTTCGCCGGAACCCTAGCCGGCAAAGTTCTTCGAACAGCACCAATATTGGTGTCAATCGAAAGCTCTTTCCACAAGGAGTCCAAATATCATATTTGCCCCAATTGTTATAGCTCGTACGCGCTCAATTTACCTGATTAAATCGATTTGGGCGAAAACCCTAAGTTACTATTTTTAGCTCGCCGGCGGCCAACCGGCGGCCAACAGTCCTCAACTCTGGTACTAATAGATAGCTCTCGTCGAGGAGAAGCCATAGGTACCAAGTTTGTGAAGTTCTGCGGCCAGAATGGCCGGCAATCGCCGGAGCAAGCTCGGGCGACGAAACTTTCGCCGCCGACGCCTCTCTCCTCTTTTCTCCCTTAAATCTCCACCAAAACTTGAAATTTAAGGTTCTAATGTGTTCTCCTAGCTCACCTGAGGTCGTGGTTCAAATCTTGTGGAAAAACTCCAACTGTGGTGACCGGAGCGTCGTCCACAAGGTGAGCTCCGAAGGTATCGCCGAAGTAGGGGAAGAGAGAGGAAGAAAAGGGTCGCGCGCGGGTGAAGGGAAAATAATCCGAATTTTATAAATAATTAAATTCGTTATTCACATTTAATCCTAGTCGTCCATCTTTGATTCCATGATTTGACCCATCAAACGACGTCCAAATTACGATCCGTCTACGCCGTTGGATTCCTTATCAAGAATACTATCTGATGGTATAATTTTCATGTCAAAATTACATACTACAAAAATTCATAAAATTTTACAAATAAGTCCTTCTTATTACAGTTTTACAAATTTACCCTTAATACAAAAACACAATTCTCACATCCTACCCCCCTTAAAGAAATTTTGTCCTCAAAATTCAGCTTAAGTTGTCACTTGAAACAGCTGAGGATACTTCCTCTTCATATATTCCTCAGATTCGTAAGTGATTTCTTCTACTTGTGCACTTCTCCAAAACACCTTAATCATCCACACATCCTTATTTCTTAAGATTTTCTTCTTTCGCTCTAAAATCTGCACAGGTTGTATCTTATAACTCAAGTTATCTGCAAGCTCTATCGGGGGTGTTTCTAAAACTCGTTCTGGGTCTACAATGCATTTCCTTAACATCGATACATGGAATACATCATGTATCTTAGCCATCTCCTGAGGTAACTCCAATCTGTAAGCCATAGGACCAATTCTATTAATGATTCTAAAAGGTCCAACATATCTCGGACTCAGCTTTCCTGTATTTCCAAACCGTATAATTCCTTTCCATGGAGTTACTTTCAAATATACCATGTCCCCAGGTTGGAATTCTAATTCCCTTCTTCGGTTATCCGCATAACTCTTCTGTCTATCTTGGGCTATTTTCAATATTTCCCTGATAACCTTAATTTTTTCTGTAGTGGTTTCTATCAATTCATTTCCTTTTATCCTTCTTTCTCCTACTTCATCCCATCACATTGGTGTTCTGCATTTTCTTCCATATAAAGCCTCGTATGGTGGCATTTCGATGCTAGCCTGATAACTGTTATTATAAGCAAACTCAATCAAAGATAAGTGTTGATCCCAACTTTCCTGAAATTCAAGTATACAAGCTCTTAACATATCTTCTAGAGTTTGAATTGTTCTTTCAGATTGGCTGTCTGTCTGGGGATGAAAAGCTGTACTAAACTGTAATGTCATCCTCAAAGCTTCATGCATCTTTGGTCAAAATCAGGAAGTAAATCTGGGATCTCTATCAGAAACAATAGTAATGGGAACTCCATGAAGTTTCACAATCTCCTGAATATAGATTCTGGCTAACTTATCCAATGAATAGGTATTATGAATTGCTAGAAAATGAGCAGATTTCGTAAGTCTATCCACGATTACCCATATTGCATTATGATTGCTGGATGTACGGGGTAATCCTATCACAAAATCCATAGTAATATGTTCCCATTTTCATTCTGGAATTGACAAAGGTTGTAGCTTTCCTACTGGTTTTTGATGCTCAGCTTTAACTTGCTGACATACAGGACACTTAGCTACATAATCTATAATATTTTTTTTCATTCCTGGCCACCAATAACTTTCTTTTATTGCGCGATACATCTTTGTATTGTCCGGGTGCATTGCATATACCGATGAATGAGCTTCCTCCAGAATAACTTTCCTGAGTTCAGCTTTATTTGGGACGCAGACTCTGTCTCGACACACCAATAACCCATCATCCCTCATTCTGAACTCAGAATTTTCTTCTGTTTGCATTCTTTGGAGTACTTTCCTCAGTTCCTCGTCCAAGCTTTGCAAAACTTGAATTTCTTCCTGAAGTGTGGATCGCACAACAAAAGTAGCTAGTATCTCACTAGATTTATCAGAATCTAGCTGAATTCCCAAAGATTTCAATTCTACTAGCTGCGGTAATGTAGTAGCTGAAATATTTGATAATGTAACTGATTTCCTACTCAAGGCATCAGCTACCACATTTGCTTTTCCCGGATGATACTCAATTATCAAATCATAATCTTTTATTAACTCTAACCATCTTCTCTATCTCAGGTTTAACTCTTTTTGTATCATAATATATTTTAAGCTCTGATGGTCAGTAAAAATATGACATCGAACTCCATATAAGTAATGCCGCCATATTTTTAATGCAAATACCACTGCTGCCAGCTCTAAATCATGGGTAGGGTAATTTAATTCATGCTTTCTTAGCTGTCGGGATGCATACGCAATAACTTTTCTTTCTTGCATTAATACACACCCTAACCCTTGTCTAGAAGCATCACTGTATACTGTATAATCTTCATTCGGCTTTGGTAATGTCAGAACTGGAGCAGAAGTAAGACAATCTTTGAGTTTCTAAAAATTCTTTTCACATTCTTCATTCCATTCAAACTTCACTTCCTTTCGGGTCAATCGAGTGAGTGGTCCAGCTATTTTAGAAAATCCCTCAATGAATCTTCTGTAATATCCAGCTAGACCTAAGAAACTACGAATCTCTGTAACATTCTTGGGTCGTTCCCATTTCAAAACTGCTTCTAATTTGTTTGAATCAACCATAATACCTTTTTCTGATACGGTGTGTCCCAAGAATTTTACTTCTTTCAGCCAAAACTCACATTTAGAGAACTTTGCATACAGTTTCTTTTCTCGCAGTATCTGTAATACTCTTCTCAAATGTTCAGCATGTTCTTTTTCTCCAGGAGAGTATATCAGAATATCATCTATAAATACAATAACAAACTTGTCTAGATATTGATAAAATACTCTATTCATCAAGTCCATGAATGCAGCTGGGGCATTTGTTAAACCAAAAGGCATCACTACAAACTCATAATGCCCATATCTAGTCCTGAATGCAATCTTAGGGATATCTAACTCCTAATCCTCAATTGATGATATCCTGATCGTAAATCAATCTTTGAAAATACTTTAGCTCCTTGGAGTTGATCAAAAAGATCATCAATTCTCGACAAAGGATATTTATTCTTGATGGTTACCTTATTTAATTGTCTATAATCAATGCATAATCTTAAGGTACCATCTTTCTTCTTTACAAATAATACCGGTGCTCCCCAAGGTGAGGTACTTGGTCTGATAAATCCTTTGTCTAACAATTCTTGTAACTGTACTTTTAATTCGTTAAGTTCTGCAGGTGTCATTCTATATGGTTGAATAGTGATAGGGTGAGTGCCTGGTTATAATTCGATAAAGAAGTTTACTTCCCTATCCGGTGGTACACCTGGTAATTCTTCTGGAAATACATCAGGGAATTCACTCACCGCCGGTATCTCTTATAGCATGGTTCCTGATGTGGATGTATCTATTATGTGTGCTAAATAGGCTACACATCCTTTTCTTAATAATTTCTAAGCTTGTAGCGCCGAAATTACACAAGTCGGTAAGATTCGGCGATTTCCAATAAAATGTAACTCGGGTGTTCCTCCTATCGAGAATATCACCTCTTTGGTGAAATAATTGACTGTGGCCTTATGTCGGGCTAACCAGTCAATCCCCAATATCAAATCAAGATCTATCATATCTAATGGGATTAGATCTGCTAGTAACGTAACATTTCCCAACATAATCTCACAGTCTTTATAAACTGTGTCTCTAAGTAATTTTTGTCCTAAGGGTGTGCACACAATAAGTTCAGGTTTCAAAGGGACTAAAGGTTTATCACTAAACCTTGTAAACTCAGGATTAATATAAGATCTATGAGAACCACTATCAATAAGGACTCTAGCAGAATGCCGAAAAAGCTGTAAAGTACGTGTGATCAGATCCGGATTAGCCTCAGCCTCCTGATCAGAACTGGCAAAAATCCTGATATGCTCTCGTGGAGGAATCCTAGAACCACCTTGTGTTCCTCTAGCACTGGTTCCTTGATCTGCTTTCTGCCCTTTTGCTACCCCTAATGGTTGCCTATTTTGAGTGGTTGATCCTTTACCACTTGGTAACTATCTACGCATCCCCATACCTTTACTGTCACCTCTTTGCTGAAGTCTTGGGCAATTATTATGGTAATATCCTGTCTGATGACAATAAAAACATCTCATAGGAGCTCTGCAGATTCTAGAATGATTCTTACCACAGTTCCTACAGGTATCTCTAGCCATGAATCGGACCTGAGACTTAGAATCTGGAATAGGCAAAGTTCGAGAATAAGCCTGTGGTCCAGAAATACTGTCAGATGATTCTCCTATTCTTTGTGATCCTTTAACCATAATACTCTTTCTCTGAAATGTAGGACTAAAGAATCCTGACTTTTTTTTTCCTACTGAAATTTCTTTACCCTTAGAAGGTTCCCTAGACAGATGCTCAATCTCCACTGCCATCTGCACTAACTCATGATAACTGACAGCGGTAGAAGTAACTAACAATCTCCTGATATCTAAATTCAGTCCTTTTCTAAACCTGTTACGCATGTATTCTGTATCTCGAGCATATTCTGGAACAAATAGTGATAAAGCTCGTAATTCGGTATCAAATTCTAATACAGACCTGTGATCCTGTCGCAGTGCAAAGAATTCCTCTCTTTTCTGATCCTTATAAAAGCTTGTATAATATTCCTTGTTAAAGATATCTATGAATTCTGCCCATGTCCTCAGAATAACCCCACTAGCACTGAGGGATTCCCACCAAACCTGTGCATCCCCTTCTAGTAACTGAGCTGCTAGTCTAATGGTATCTGCTTCTGTCACTCTCATATCTCTAACAGTCTTTGATACTTTCTGTAACCATTTGTGTGCTATTTCTGGATCTCTGGATCCCTCAAAACTGTAACAGCCTAGTTACCGAGCTGTCTTAATCTGTTTCAGTAGATCAGTTTGAGTGCCACCTATCGGTATCTGCACTGGTGGAAGAGGAATCTGTGTCTGTGTAGTCGGAGTTTGAATCGCTCTAAGGAGTGTTTGAAACTACTCCATTGTCAGAGTAACTCCTCCTACAACAGGGGGAGCAGTCTGACCACCCTCTACTAGCATCGTAGGGGAGGCAGAGGAACCCTCCTGTCCCTGTGCTTCCTCATCCCCTGGGATATCATGTTCTGGCTGCATTCTGATTATCCTGTGTGAATATTACGATCAATATCGTAGATACGACGTATATCCTAAGGCCACTAGACTGGTCCTTATCAAAGATCCACCGAACTCCTTATATCTTAATATGCATTACTTCTAAAAGATCATTTATGCAAATGATATCCTAATATCCAGGTTCTCAAATGATTTTGTCAGGATATACATGTTCTAATATGAACCTGCTCTGATACCACCAAAATCTGTCACGCCCCGTACCTTCCCCTAGGGCACGTGGCAGACCGCAGTGAACTCCACATATAGTCCGCCTAACCTCCGGCACTATATAGGAATCCACTAAGCGTGCCTGATGTATATCCCCTCTATTTATAGAAGGAGAGAACCTGGATAACATATTAATATAACTCTAAAACCATGCATATATATAAAACTGGATCTCTTACACAGAGAACCACTTATATACAAATGGTTTACAATCAAAATGGGCACATGCCCTATGATACACAAAATATCTATCCAGTGGATCTTTCTATACACAAAATAAAGATAGAACAGTCCTACCTTTCAAAATAGAACAAGAGTCTCGCTAACCGCCTTTGTGGACTGTGATGTGGTGCCAATGCAAGCTTGTGCGTTACTACTTGGAAGACCATGGCAATATGATAAGGATGCTACACATTATGGACGTTCCAACAAGTACTCCTTTATGCACAAAGATAAGAAAGTCGTGTTGGTTCCAATGACACCGGAAGAACTTCTCAAAGATGATTTAGATAGGGCTGAGTGTGAGAGAAAAGAAAAAGAGAGGAGTGACATTCACAAAAATGATAGTGAGAGTCATCAACCCAAAATGAGAGAAAGGAAAGAAAAATTTGAGAAGAAAAGAGAGATATCAATCAAGGGACAAGTTCTATTAGCCACCAAAAGTGAGATGCAAGAGTTAGAAACCAATCCCCAAGAGTGTTTTGCACTTGTATGCAAGGACGCTCTATTTTCTACTAACTCTTTATCCTCTTCTTTGCCTGTTTCGATTGTTTCTTTGATGCAGGAGTTTGCTGATGTATTCCCAGATGAGATACCTGCAGGGTTGCCACCATTGCGGGGGATTGAGCATCAAATTGATTTGATTCCAGGAGCATCTCTGCCTAACCGTCCCCCATACTGTACCAATCCCGAGGAGACAAAGGAAATTCAGCGCCAAGTGCAAGAGCTCCTAGATAAAGGATATGTGCGTGAAAGCTTAAGTCCATGTATTGTTCCTGTTTTACTTGTGCCAAAGAAAGATGGATCATGGAGGATGTGCATAGATTGTCGAGCTATCAACAATATTACGGTACGTTATCATCATCCTATTCCTCGATTAGATAATATGCTTGATGAATTGTGTGGTTCTACTATCTTTTCTAAGATTGACTTGCGTGGTGGTTACCATCAAATTAGAATGAAGCTAGGTGATGAATGGAAAACTGCTTTTAAGACTAAATTTGGATTATATGAGTGGTTAGTTATGCCATTTGGACTTACTAATGCACCTAGTACATTTATGCGCTTAATGAATGAAGTATTGAGATCTTTTATTGGAAAATTTGTGGTAGTTTACTTTGACGATATATTAATCTATAGCAAGTCTTTGGATGAACATTTAGCACATATGCGACAAGTTTTGATTGCTTTGAGAGAGACACGTTTGTTTGCTAATCTCGAGAAGTGCACCTTTTGCATGGATCGAGTCATATTTCTTGGTTTTGTTGTGACTACGCAGGGTATTGAGGTGGATGAGGAAAAGGTGAAAGCTATTCGAGCTTGGCCAACACCTACAACAGTCACGCAAGTGCGGAGTTTTCATGGATTGACAAGCTTTTATCGTCGATTCGTAAAGGATTTCAGTTCACTCGCCGCACCCTTTAATGCGTTGACAAAAAAGAACATACCTTTCAAGTGGGAAAAAGCGCAAGAAGATGCCTTCAATTTGCTAAAAGATAAGTTAACCAATGCACCACTTTTACAACTTCCTGATTTTAATAAAACTTTTGAGATAGAATGTGATGTTAGTGGTATTGGAATTGGAGGTGTTCTTATACAAGATAGGAAACCCATTGCTTATTTTAGTGAAAAACTTAGTGGTCCAACTTTAAACTACTCAACATATGACAAGGAATTATATGCATTGGTTAGAGTATTAGAAACATGGCAACATTATCTCTAGCCAAAAGAATTTGTCATATATTCAGATCATGAATCCTTGAAGCATATTCATTGCCAAAGTAAGTTGAATCGTAGACATGCTAAGTGGATCGAATTTATTGAAACTTTTCCATATATTGTGAAATATAAGAAAGGAAAAGATAATCTAGTTGCTGATGCATTATCTAGACGTTACTTGTTGTTGTCCCAACTTGATTGCAAAATTCTTGGTTTGGAAAGGTTAAAAGAATTATATGCTACTGACTTAGATTTCAAAGAAATTTTCATGAAATGTAAAGAAGGGAGATGTAGGGATAAGTATGTGTTGAATGATGGCTATTTATTTAGAGCTAACAAGCTTTGTATTCCTGCAAGTTCTGTTCGTCTTCTATTATTGCAGGAAGTGCATGGAGGTGGTTTGATGGGACATTTTGGGATACGTAAGACTGAGGACGTATTGGCCACACACTTTTATTGGCCAAAGATGAGGCGCGACATCGAGCGTTACGTGGGGAGATGCACCACTTGTCAAATAGCTAAGTCTCGCTTAAACCCACATGGTTTATATACACCTCTTCCTGTTCCAAAATTACCTTGGGAGGATATTTCAATGTTTTTTGTATTTTGTTTACCAAGGACTAAGAAGGAGAGAGATAGTATATTTGTTGTTGTTGATAGGTTTTCTAAGATGGCTCATTTCATACCTTGTCATAAGAGCGATGATGCTACTCATGTTGCCGATTTATTTTTCAGGGAGATTGTGCGCCTACATGAGTACTGAGAACAATTGTTTTAGATCGTGATGCAAAATTTTTAAGCCACTTTTGGAGGACGCTTTGGGGTAAGCTTAGGACAAAGCTGCTATTTTCAACTATATGTCATTCCCAAACGGACGGACAAACCGAGGTTGTCAACCACACACTTGGTACCATGCTACGGGCGATACTCAAAAAGAACCTGAAGATGTGGGAGGAATGCCTACCACATATTGAGTTTGCCTACAACCTAGTTGTGCATTCTTGCCCATTTGAGGTTGTCTATGGCTTTAAGCCTGCTGCTCCAATTGATTTACTACCTCTACCACCAACAGAAAGAGGTAATCTTGATGCGGCGAAGCGTGCTGAGATGATTCGTAAGATACATCAGATGACCAAAACAAATATTGAGGAGATGCAAATACAATATAAGAAGCATGCAGACAAAGGCAGAAAGAAAGTTATTTTTGAAGAAGGAGATTTGGTTTGGTTGCATTTGCGTAAAGATCGATTTCCCGAACAGCGCAAGTCCAAACTCATGTCACGAGGTGATGGTCCATTCAGAGATATTGCGAAGATCAATGATAATGCCTACAAGCTGGAACTACCTAAGGATTATGGGGTGAGTAATACATTCAATGTGGCTGATCTATCACCATACTTGGGCGATGAAGATGAGCTGGAGTCGAGGTCGACTCCTCTTCAAGAAGGGGAGTATGATGAGGACATCGTTGGTTCACCCGTGCAAGATTCAATTACCATAGAAGGCCCAATGACACGAGCCCGTGCACGACGCTTAGGATGGCAGGTGAATTCTTTTCTTGAGCAATTTAATTACTTAATTACAGAACAAATGATATTGCCTAATTATTATTGTTTACTTGTCACTACATGCAAGGAAACACATGGAGGAATTACTTATATGGAAGTTGCATGAATTACTCATATGGAAGTGTATCAGTGAAGGAAGATTTATTCAAGAATCAAATCTTCATCAAATATTTATTGAAGAGCAAATCAAGGAAGAAGATTTATTCAAGAGCAAATCAAGGAAGATTTATTCAAGATCAAATCTTCCTCAAATATATATTCAAATCTTCATGAAGGGATATATTTTTCCAAATTTCGTATCTAACAAGAGGAGGATATTTATATATTTATTTTTCCTATTTTAGTGAAACAAAATATGAAAAAACATGCCATATTTTGTCTATATATTTAGTGGGACGTGCACTATTGAAGATGGACTTTGATTTTTGCTTTAGCCACCACTTTTGTAATGCTTTTGCTACAAACTTGAAGTCCACTTTCTTAATCACTTTTTGAGTGATCCTTCCGCTATTGCTCTTTCAATTCTCTTGAATTGTTTGTGCCGTTCTTCGTAAACAGGTCAGTCGTATTTGACACGGTTGATAACCAACTGAGGAGTGGTTTAGCAATTGCGAGGTTGCTGGTCGCGTTCCTTGATCGTGGTTAGCCTCACCTTCGTCAAAGTCACGACTCCCCCTATCTTAAGGATTTCTCCTACGACGGAAGATCGGGACCAACTTGCTTGCACGCATCTTAAGTCGAGGCGTGTGCATATCATGAAGTGTTTGCTAGGGCTCACTTCTATATTCTTTAAGGATCAAAAAAAATTTTTAGGGGGAGGAGAAAACTTGTAAACTCCTATTTTTCTTCCTTAAAAATCCAAATTTTATTGTTGTACGTGTACAAAACATATACAGAAGAAATTGAACAGTCAATATAGTTATAAATGTAGGGTTAAATCAAGGAAATTAGCGGATCAAGTTAAAGGAGTAAATAGGAGAAGAGGCAGAGGTAGAAGTCATAAATAAGCTTAAATTAGACGGTGGAAGGATAGAAGGGCTGATTTGGAGAATAGAGGAAGGAGTGGGGCTAGGCTTGTCATTTGGGTCTAGGCACACGTGCCTTTGTGAGAGACTCATGGAATCAAAAGGGGGCGGGGGTGAGGAAGAACTGTAATCCCCAATTCTAACTCCCTCCAACTTCGTTGGGTGGACGCCGATAACTCTTTTGAAGAACCCCGACAATCATCAGTGTGGACCTCAGTACCTATGGTGATGACTAGAAGGGGAGACCGAAGTGGAGAAATTGGAAGGCATGGACGAAGGACTTTGACCGGAATCCATCTAAACAGAACTAGGTTTGTTTTCCCTACTAGTAAATATGCAGCAATTGATTCTAATGGGGTTTATGGGTAGAACACACTTCAATTGGAATTTTGTTTGCTAGTTCGGAATTTATTTGATGCAATGTCCCCTGATTCCTTTTTGTTGCCCATGATATTGTGATTAAATCTTAATTGATGCTTGCGTCGATCAATTTTAAAACATGATTAAATTCATGTATGCTTTAGAGTAGTTCAATGTTTTGCATAAATTGGGGGAATTGAAATCTTGTTATATTGATAACTAAGTTGGACATAGGAATATCTGGAAGACATAGATGAACTCATGATTAATCTCCTCAGTTTTACATGTGTGTATATTCTTTAATGGGATGATCATATTGAGTTGGTGGATCTCGTGGTGTTTGCATTGGTGATAAACAAAAGTTTTATTTATTGATTAATCCATGTGCTAGAGAGCATGTGGAAATCTGTGGGCTAAGAAAACATTGGGAGGCATAGTGGTTAAATGCATTTGTCCTTTGTTCTTGAGTTTTAAAGGAAACTAGTTGTCATCTAAATGGTCGCTTTTGCAGTGATGGGGCATCATAATTTTGAGTTATAAAATTGTATTTTTCATCCATGTTTCCCATGAGGTGCATCATAGTTTTGAGTTACAAAATTGTATTTTTCATCCATGTTTCCTATGAGGTTTCATTGTAAGCCTTAATGCATGATATGAGATTGAATTCTTGCTCTCATGTGACTATTTCACAGGCCATTTTGTGATACTATGTAAATTTTGTTCAGACAACAAGGAGGTTATAGTTTTCATAAATCTATGGTTTTGAACAAATGATCGCAGTGAGTTGCAGTTTATAAATATTTAGATTTTGACTTGCCATTTCGATCGGTGCTTCGCGTCACTTGATGGACTGTTGTGTTAATGTTTTGTTTTGACTTGAAACAGAGTCGAAGTTAAAGGGTGTTTTTGTTTCTCTTATAGAAATTTTAGAGTTTACTATAGTGGTGAAATTTCTGAACTTTGCTTTCTTTTCTTTTCCTTTGCTTGCTGCGAAGAACAACATTTTCTTTCCCCTCTTTTCTCTCTTTCTTTTCCCTTCCTTTTGTAAACTGAATACTTGTAAGAGTAGGATAGTAGGATAGGACAGCGGAGACAAGTTAATGTTTAAAATTTGATTTGTATTATGCCAAAATTGAATGTTTCCAAGTCATTTCTAATGAGAGTTTCAGGGTAAGATTTTCTATGGTTGGGGGTTTGTTTTGAATTTTGTTGTTAGCTACTGATTTAAAAATTATTAATATGTTGTAAATGCTATTAGTAAAAGTTGTAAACTGAATTCATTACTCTGCATACTCTTGTTGTTTTAAATTATACTTGAGGGAACCCTTGATACCTGGTTAAGGGAAGGGAATAGGGGTTCTTTCTGCTGAAGATTTGTCAACACAGTACATGCTTCATTTAGGTATGCAGCCCTGTGAGCAGTCTAAACCATGGGGGGAGATTATATGTGTCGATTCCAATGGTCGTGCTTAACCATAGTGATCCTATCGAGGGGCCGAAGTGTAGCGCTACAAGGTTTATCGTATCACAGGGTCTATAGGAGATGCACGATATGACGGTCTTAGAGTGTAGCATGGGTATACGACTATTAAGACTAGATGGAGAAGGAATGACGGTCACCCGTCTTCTCTGATAACATCAGTTTAACGAGCCTAGGGAGAGACATAGATTGACACTGATGGGCTTAGGAATGATCCTTGATCAGGATCTACTTAAGCATAAAATGGTAGCCCGTAGGAGTGTACTTATATGAACTTAGTCATACAATACAAATGTTTAGAATATCTACTATGCTATGTATGCTTATTTCCTAGTTGTTTTATATGCAAGGTTCTATTGATATGCTTAGTTACACTGCCAATACTTCAGGACATGATATTATATTTGCCTATTACTTTGCTTGGGAGTTTCTCCTATTTGTAGCCATTGGGCTGCAACACTCAGGTGACAGATAGAGGATCGGGGTAGATTTGGAGCTGATGCAAAAACACTAGAAGCTTATTGATGGAGGATAGACTATTGAGACTCAATTATTATAAGATAGACTGTGTTAGTTAAATGATGTAATGGGATAATTAATACCCGTTGTTATCTTGATGTTTTAAATATCATGAGTTATACATGTGTAGCTTAGAGTATTGTGTTAGATAAGAAGATGTTTGGTATTGTGGTATGATTCTCGCTTAGGGTATAAGAGGTGGGGAGTTTAATTCTTATAAGTGTTTAACTCCCCATTTGTTACTTCTCCTCCACATCATTTTGATGTTTTAATCTTTGTTGGAGAATCGCGTTGTATTTTTTATCTATTAGTTAATCTTTGCTGGTGAAATGTATTTTAGTGTCTATATTTAAATGATGATTGTACTATTTACTAAGTGATCATAGAATTTAGATGATGATTGTATATATTAGAGATTGTTTGGTCTAGTAGTATGATTCTCTCTTAGGGTGTGAGAGATTCTGATTTTAATTCTCCCAACTCCCTTTTTTCTTTACCGTAGATGTCATTTTCATTTCCATCGGGGTGTTTAGTCTAGTAACATGATTTTTATTGCTTTTGCTCAAGTGACATTCAGAGTTTTCACTCCAAATAAACTAAAAGAATTTGACCTTTTCTTCCATGAATGAGGGAGAATTAATGATCTACAAAGGCAAAACACTCCAAATAAACTAAAAGAATTTGACCTTTTCTTCCATGAATGAAGGAGAACTAATGATCTACAAAGGCAAAATTTATGGGCAAATGAGGGAGATTTGTTTTTGACTCCAAATAAGCATTAAGAATCAAGACTTTTGCTTTAAACGTATTCATGACGAGTAGGTAGATCTCAATATCCTTTTAATGCTAAAATATCCAATTTTGAAGAATAAATAATTATCCATGGCGGCATTCTACTTATATGATGTTGATGAAGAATTCGTCAATGTGTTTTCACACCAGATTAATTTTAAAAATTATGGTTTTGCTATATAAATGGTCAAGTCGATGAGCATGATATGTGGTCTAGGTACCTCAAACCCTCTGTATGGATTAATGATCAACTAATTGTTTCTCAATAAATTTAAATACTAATTAGGATTATTTGATATTTTTATGTAAAAATTTAGTATCATATCTAAAATAGGTATTTCTCATTCTACAGAAATGTGAAGTGAGCGGCAGTAGTGAAAGTTTCATCGTTGGAGATTATTCTTTCGATTGCTGGTCATACGAGCTATATAATTTGATAAACTTAGTACTTATGGCTTCTCCTCGATGAGAGCTATCTACTGGTACTTGGGTTGAGAGAAATTGGCTGTCGTTAGTTGCCGGCGAGTTAAAAATCCAAACTTAAGAGTTTCGAATAAGTTATCTTTTTGAGTAAAATTAGGCACATGTGAGCTCTAACAATTGGGACAAATATGATTTTTAGATTTTTGATGAAAAGAGCTTTCGATTGGTACTAATATTGCTGCTGATTGGAGAACTTCATTGGTGAGGGTTCCAGCGAACTGCCCAGCAAGTCTCCGGCAGGTCTCCAGTGAACTTTTCGGCAAACTTTAGATAAAAATGAGGTATGTAGAGTATATATATTTATATACATAAATAAAATTTATATATATATAAGAGTATTATTTTGAGATATAATACAATTTAGTTAAAATGGATGATTGAGCAAGGTTCACACGCTTCTAAACCCCACTAATCGTAATAGTATACTCAATAAAGATGATAAACAATTGACATTATTAATGTGAAGGCAAAGTAGTATGATTAATGGTAAATACTCTTAAATGATCAATATTGACAAACAAATGACATTACTGATGTGAAGGCAAAGTTGCATGATTAATAGTAAATACTATTAATGATCAATATTTATTGATTGCCTAAATCATCAGGAGGAAATAACTTAAAAGTAAAAAATTTCTATGATATCTGAAGTTGCTCTGTTAGTTATCTTCTTTTCCAGTTAGATGGGCCAAGCTGTGGATGGGTTTAATGAGTATAAATTGGATATAATTCATTTAAGTTAATTAAAGTAATTTAACATTGTAGTTAGTTTAATAGATAAAAATTTAAAATATGATTAATTAATATTTGATTAGATAAAATTAATTATTGTATGCTTGGTTTGGGTTAATTAATGTAGTAATTACTTTAATTAATTTATTGATAATTTAATTGGGCCAAAAATATGGACATAGGCCTAAGGAGTAAACATGGGCGTATTAATTAAGTATGCGCTCCCTAAATTAAACATGGGATCGTAAATTTAAACGTAGGCTTGTTAAGCGATAATTAATTAGGATAATTGTATAAATTTAATTGTATAAATTATATTGATAAATTAATATTTGCTTTACTTTAGGGAAAATTAAATTAAATTTTATTTTAAATAATTATGTTAATTAGGATTATCGTGGGTACGTGATTCGCGTAGTTCGTCGCAGTGATTCATTTCTACGCAGGTTGGTTCTAAAGAGCGGATAGCTAACCCAGGTGCATTGGTTCTCCGATGTAGGATTTATTCAAGCTAGGGAAGTCCTGTTGGGGTATTCTTAGGAACAATTCCTGGATGTCTTAAATATAATAAAATATTATGTTAGTTTAATTTATTTATGTCTAACATGCATGATATCCCATGATTTCCCTGTTAGGTTTTTAATATGTCGTGATAGCGTGTCCTGCATGTTGTATATTATTTTATTAATTTCTATGCTATGCTAGCATAACTACCATGCAGGCATAGATAGTAAATAACGACATGTTAGAACCTCTTGGCGACGTCACCGCAACTTAGTCAAAAAGGGGCCTTACTCATGTGCCCCGGTTGACCGCCGCGTACCGACGCTGGTCAAACGGTGGCGTCCCACTACGCACCCCTCCCGAGGTTATGCATAGCTTAGATACTGGGGGGGCACCACTCTCAAGATTATGCATAGCTTAGATACTGGGAGGGGGAGCACCACTCCCGAGGTTATGCATAGCTTAGATACTGGGAGATCTACTCCCGAGGTTATGCATAGCTTAGATACTGGGAGCTGGTAGGGTAAGAGACTGTACAAACTCCATGGTCATTTTAGACCGAAAATATGGAGCAAGTCCTTACCCGAAACTTATACCCACACGAGTGTCGTTTAGGCAGCACCGTGATAGTCCTGAGATGGCTAGCGATGATGAACCCTACCATGGACTTGGCACCGATGGAGACGGGGTTGCCACAGCCCATTGTGCGGATGTGTGTTTATCCCGACCAACGTCGACTGCTATTGTATTGGGAAGGTGATTCATATGGATGCCTTGGACAGTGGATCCGTAGACCACACGGCTATCACCCTTGACATCTGCAGACGATCGGATGAGTAGTCCGGATCCTAGGGTTGTTATTCCGGCTAGCCGTGGCTAATGAGATTATTATGATGGTGACCCTATCTATGGACAGCGTGTAGTACTACACAGATGTCGTTGCCCCTACGGATCCGGGGAGGATGTAAGGGCACGACGGTTTCGCTAGGGGAGGCATGGTCAGCGACTAGTGAAACGATGGAGAGTGATATTGGGTCACCCGTCCTCTCCGCCAACATCAGTACAGCGGGCATAGGTAGAGACAGAGACAGAAAGGCATTGATGGTCTTACTGATACCGTTAGCTCAGGTATTCACTAAGCATAGGCTGGCAGCCCGAGTTTTGTAACTTCAAAGTATTATTATGACGTAGGTGACTTGCTGTTGACATTGACACTAGATACATCGTAGGTGGCATCTGGTGAATAATACATCTGTATTTATTATGTTGTTTTACTGTTTTCTATAAACTGATTTACACAAATCAAATGAAAAATGATGATTAACAACCAAAGGCATCCTAGAATACTCCTCCTAGCCTTTGATTTCTTTATTCGGTAGAGCCGTAATTTCGCACTAGGCCGCAAGACTGAGCACACCGCGTTCAATGTGTGTGCAGGTTGTTAGACGACTGTCCGAGGTATTTGATGAAGATGAGGGCTTTCGATGGATCTAGTTTTAATTTATTGATGTTATTATAGAATTGTAGTAGGTTTATCGGGACTGTGTTAGAAATCTTGAGTTACATGATTTATTTATAATTTCGCTGTGTAAACGATGTATATGGATGATATGTATCACTTTGATGCCTTGTATGGGTCTGTTGGGCTCATACGGCGGTTGTTACGTGCCCGACAGTTGGGTCGGGGCGTGACAATCTCTTTCTCTGTTGTTTAACCTATGCTCCAACATCAACCACCATCTACTCCATCACCTTATTCTAAAAAAAAAATGAGATTTTTTTAGAACTTACTCAAAGAACAGGAGTTAACTAAATAAAAAATGGGAATGTTACCGTTCCTCCCTATATGGATAACTTGATCAAAATTCAGAAATATAACCTTATATTGTATATCCCTTTCTGATATTTTGAATTACCCACTGAGTTATCCAATTCAGTAGAGATTTAATGTATAGAAACTACTGGGAAACTCAGATTTAAACCTCTATACTACCACTTGAACCAAGTTAACAAACTTTGTATCCTCTTACACCATTTCCATCTAATATCCTTTCAAACTTTCTGAAAACCTCAACTCCAAAGTTTGATCCTTTCAAATCAAAATTCTTCCACATAACTAAGTTAGTACTCCTTTGTTTATGACAAAATACTACGGTATCAAAGGAGAAATCAAAATGCTCGTTGCTGCCCAAAAGTTCAGTTTCCCCTCTTGTTGGCCATTGAACGTCGACAGATTCATACTGGTGTTTGTTGAATTGATCAGTGATAATGGGAGAGGTATGGAGGTGGAAGTACGAGAGATTATACATATACATTATTTATTTTATATTTATTTTCTTCCACTCTCTTTCAACTATATTGTCACGCCCCGACCCTACTGTCGGGCACGTGGCAACCGCCGTATGAGCCCAACGAACCCATACAAGGCATCAAAGTGATACATACAATCCATACACCTCATTTACACAGCAGAATATACATTTAAAACATCTAACTCAACACTGCTAACATAGTCCCGATAATCCTACTATAATTCTATGATAAGTATTAATCAATAAAAATAAATCCGTCGACAACTCATCTTCATCAACCGTCATGATCGATCAGCTAATCACTCCTGCACACACATTGAATGCGGTGTGCTCAGCCTTGCGGCCTAGTGCGAAATTACAGCTCGAAATTGTAGATAGGAAATCAAACACTAGGGGGAAGTACTAGGATGCCTTTGGGTTTATTAATTATCAATTATTAACTTGTAGCGTAAATAATATCATTCACAAGATTAAATTCTAACTATTTGTGTACGTCTGTATATGTTCCTAATTGTTATCTATGTCGAACGACATTCCATCACTAGTATAAGTCATCTATGTTGCATAAATGTATGTATCTCTAGTATATGTCAACTATAAGTATTTCTGTCTTTATGTCAAGTGCCTCGGGCCGCCAGTCTATGCTCAAAGGATATCCTGATCAGGGATTCCCATAAGCCCATCTGTGCCGTGGATGTCCAGGTCTCTACCTATGCCCACTGCACGGATGTTGGCAGAGAGATCGGGTGACTGTGTATCTCTCTCTACTATCCCGCTGGTCGATCCCTACACCCCATCCCAGCAAAACCGGTTGCTTCCCGTAGCATTCTCCTTGGAATCCCAGTACGGTCACAACCCACCGTGTAGCGCTACACAACTGTCCGTCGACAGGGTCACCTCAATTAATATGTCCTCGGCCACGGCTAGCCGAATTAATTAATAACCCTAGGATCCGGTCTGCTCATCAGATCGTCTGCAGAACATCTGGAATAGTAGCCGTGTTGTTTACGGATCCACTGTCCAAGGCTTTAAGGAAATTCACCTCTTCAATTCAATAGAAGTTGATGTTGGCCGAGTTGAGCTCGCATCCGCACAATGGGCTGTGGCTAACTCGACTACATGCCTGCTAAATCCTTGGAAGGGTTCATCCCCGCTGGCCATTCCGGGACTATCACGGTGACGCTCAAACGTCATGCGTGCGGGTAATTATATCCGGATATAGACTTACTCCACTTTCTGGTCTATCTTGACCTTCGAGTTAATCTAGTCCATTTCCCAACCAACTCCCAGTATCTAAGCTGTTTGTAGCCCCAGGAGTGGTAATAGTGAGTGAACATCACTATTCGAACACCAAGGGTTTGATTTATCATCTAGGGTGTGTTACTAATACACCCTCACAATTTGTGATCTAGTGATGTCCCTAGGAGATGCTAGTATCAAATGTTACCTATGTCTCTATCTAAACTAGAGTGTCAGGTAACCATTTTTGATATAATCGATATATCATCTTCTTTATCAAGGTAGTAGCATATCACAAAATAATAAGGCAAAATAAAGCAACATGTAAAAGAATTTGATAAAGCATGTTAAACAATATAAACATGACATATAATTCATGCTACATAAATAATATCATTCTAGCATGCGTGTTATCACATATTTAGCAAACATAACATTTTATTTATTTCAAGGCATCCAAGACCTTCCTAATAATACCTCAGCAGGTAGTTCCCTAGTTTGAATAAATCCTAATTACGATGAACCAACGCACCTTCATCAGAATTCGAGCTTTAGAACCAACCGAATTAAAGCTCTGAGACAATAGTATTAAGTAGCTCCCAAATCAGAATAATATCCCTAAAACAATAAAGATTTTATTTTAAATATAAAATATTCTTAATTTAATATGATAAAAATTATTTACACTAATGATTCAACTTATGTGATTAATTTAGCTTCATCTAAATTAATCAACATACTTTAAACTACTAGGTCCAACTTGATGCTCAAGCCCAATACTTTAAATCATTAATCCTCTTTCATCACCTCTAATATTTTAGAATAGTCAAATTCCTAAATCCAACTTAATTACACTTTCAAGTCCAAATCAACATGAAGTCCAAGCTAATTATTCTCTGATTTAATCCAACATCATAACATCATCACTAGCAAACTCATATGCAACAATCCTTCTCTCGGTGTCAACCTTCGTTCGATTCTCTCTACATACCTAATCATTATATCGTATACACAATCTCTAAATAAAAGATAAAGGAAAGCATGATGAGAAGCATGATAGAGGAGTTCGGACACAACAGCAATTCAAATTAAGATCAAATAGAAGAGGTGGAATCGACCTTAGTGTGTGTGGGTGAAATGGATCCCTTCTGCAATAATATCCCATAGAGGAGATATGGCCGATCAGTGCGCTGAGCAAGGGATGGCAGTGAACCCGGATCCCTTGAAGGGTGACATCGATGGTGGACCCAAAACGGCGAGGATGCAGACCCGATTAGGTTCGCCGGAGGACGCCTAGATCCAGCCACTAAGGGCGGATTCGCAGCGAGGTTGAGTCGCAGCAGTTGTTCATCTCATCGCCGCAAGGTAGAGATCTCTCCGTCGCCGTTTGCAGCTGCAGCCACCGGCGGATTGAGGAAGGAAGACGCGCGATGAAGGCAATGTGGCGAGGAAAGGGGCAAAGGAGTCGGCATCAGTGGAAATATTAGGGCTTCCACGGGTTTAGCTCGCAGCCACCGGTTCGGGCGAGCTGGTTCAATTAGGCCAGTTCGATACAAGTAGGCGGCTTGGTTGGGCCGGTCATGTGAGGAGCATGTGACTCGTAACTTATGCAGATTGCCCCATCAAGTCTATTAAATCTCATCTAAGCCCCTATATTTTTAATAAAATTCCAGATAGGTCCTTATAAATTTTAACAAATTACAACTACATCCTTTCTATTACAAAAAAAAATGAATCTAATGTTACCATATTGATCCTAACTCAATCTAAAAATTCTATAACCCTATTTTCTTCAAATCTAAACTTAAGAAATTTTTTATTTTTTTACTTATTATTATTTATTAATTAAACCACCTAAAGGTGAGGGTTTACATATATAGTTATTTATGTATTTTATATAATCTTTTTATCCACTCTTTCAAAATTTTGTAAAACAATGGATAAACTTCTTCGAGATGAAAAAATAGAATTCTTAATCAGGAAAGATCCTATCTAATATTAACATTTGCACTATAATTAAAAAAGTAAAAATAAGGTAATTAAAAAAACACACCCTTAGACATAAGAAAAGCCTAGAATATCTATAGTAATACTATAACTAAAGTAATATAAATAAAAGGGAGATGATAACTTGATTAAAAGAATTATTCCTAATATTAAAGAATAGCCTACTAATATGATATCTTTCTTTGGAGGTCTAATTTCAGTTTTCTTTTGATGTGTCATGTCCTCATTTTCTTTGCTCTTTCTCCTAGCCATTTCTTCATCTATCATTCAACAAATGTATTCTTATTATTTATTATTTTTGTTATTTAAGAAAAGTTTTTCGGGGTTTACATTCTTCTATCCCTTTGTTCATTTTAACAAATATTATTCGGCCCAAGTTTTTGACAAAAAAGTAATTATTTCTCAACAAATTAAAATCATAATTAGGATTATTTGATTTTTTATGTGAAAAATTATTCCAATATCTAAAATATAGATGTATATCAGCCATTATTATATATCAATTAATTTTAATTTAAAATTCTTATGACTTCTTAAAAGTACCTACGACTACCTTTTCATTAGATATAAACTATATCAAACCATATATGTAACGCTGTAGTTACTTTATTTAAATGAGTAATAAATAATTTTTTAAAATATTTAACTTCTTGAATTCGAAAGTGATCATGAGTGTAGATACGTAAAGGATAGATCAAATTATATTACGAACCTAAATATTAAATATTTTGGTATGTAGAGTATATATATTTATATACATAAATAATCAAAATATGTGAAGTAGAAGATAATAAACTTTTGAGATATAATATAATTTACTTAAGATGGATGATTGAGCAAGGTTCACACACTGCTAAAACACCACTAATCGTAATAGTATACTCAATAAAGATGATAAACAATTGACATTATTAATGTGAAGGTAAAGTTGTATGATTAATGATAAATACTCTTAAATGATCAATACTGACAAACAAATGACATTACTGATGTGAAGGCAAAGTTGTATGATTAATAGCAAACATTATTAACGATCAAATATTTATTGACTGCCTAAATCATCAGGAGGAAATAACTTAGAAGCAAAAAAATTTCATGATATCTGAAGTTGCTCTCTTAGCTATCTTCTTTTCCAGTTAGATTAGTCTCCTCCTCTGCACTTATAGAACTACCCTCTTGCATTTCATCGTTATCGACCAAGTGGAGCATCAGGCAGAGACTTAGAAGGACACTGATGGGCTTATGAATAGTCCCCGGCTCGGGCATATCCTAAGCATAGGTTGGCGGCCCTAGAGAATATGAAAATGAAAAATACAATGGATGATGGTATCTCACACAAAATATGATTTGAAAGACTTCACGTGTAAAACCCCATCTGAAAAAAAAAAATTATTAATTAAAAATTCGGTCCGGTCCGGTCCAACCGAACCGGACGGTCTACCGGTTCGGGTGAACCGGCCGGCCCTAAATAGGGATGCGGCCGCGGGCGAGAAGGGCGGAGCCCTATCTCGCTCGAGCGCCCCCATCCCTCTTCGAGCGTCCTCCACTGTTCCGGCCACCCTGCAAGCAGCGCAGACGATCGAAGGGGAGCTCGTCGCCGCGCCGTCTTTGCACCTCCACCGTCTGTCCCTTCCCGTCGGCAAGGAGGGTCCGCTGGAGTCGATTTGGCGACGCCCCCATCAGATTCGCAGGCGCCATTGCTCGCAGCTTGCTCCATTTCGGAGTTCACCTCCAAAACGGCCGTCGGTCACCTCGTCATCGTCGATCCATCCTCACGGCGGCCAGGGACTCTCAATCCACCTCCGTCGCAGTCTTAGAGGCTGGCATTTGGCTCGGACTTGCTCGCGAAGGCATCCATCCGAGGTCTGCAATCGAAGCTTCCGCCCACTCGATCCACTCTCACAGCTCGTCCACGCCGCCTCGCTCCATCTCCACGAGGGCGTGGCAGCCGGCGATCCACTCCGGATCGACTGCAGAATCGGCGTCCGGCGATACGCATTGGGGCGGAAATCCGCAGGAGGTGGCGACGAGCGAAACGAGTCGTTCCCCCTTGCTGTTGCTCGATGCGCCTTCGCTGCGTCTCCAAGAGGGCGTAGCAGTCGGGGCATTACCTCAGTTCGATTGCTGAGGCCGGCGAAGGAGTGAACGTGCGGGCGAAACGAGTAAAGGACAGTGACGAGAGGTTCGATCTGTTCGCCCCTTTCTACCGCTTGATCCGTTCTCCCTAGGTGTCCACGAACGCATTGGTGAGTAGAGTTGATTCCCATCGTTCTTTCGCCTTTCGATTGTGCTCCACCGTGGTTGCCGCTCGCGGATGGTCGGGCGACCATCGAATCGTTGGAGCTTCGTTCTCACGGGCGATTGTTGTTGCAGCACTTTCTCTGCATCCACACGCCCGAGGTTGAGGTCGTCGGCCGGAGAAAACGCGCGAGCGTGGGTGGCGGAAGCTGCGGCGAGGAAGGCGACGAACGAAGGTATTCGTTCGCCCCTCTTTTCTCCTAATCACGCTTAGCAATAAATTAAGCATGCTTAATTATAGTTAAGTATGGTTAGAGTAGATTTATATTATTACATGCTTAGTTTAATTAAAAATATGTTTAGTGTTAATTAATCTAAGCTTAGTGAATAAATATGTTATTAATTAAGTGACATGGTTAGTTGATTGGGTGGAACCAGATTAGTTAGATGGGTTTGGGTTTACCTTGACTTGGGTTGAATCAAATGAGGTAAATTTGACTAAGTGAACCATGTTGAATAAAATTAGTTTGGGTTTGACCTAACTTGGACCCAAATTTAATAGAATGGACTTGGTTTGATTAAACCGAAATTACTGGACTCGTGTTGAATCCAAGATAGACTAAATCGGATTGGGTTAGGATTGGGTTCTTGTGACCAATTAAGGAGTCAACATAGTCAACATAATCAACCTAAAGGGTCCATGGTCAATGCTGACCAATTTGGACCAATGGACTCAATTTGGGCCGAGCACATTGGGCTAAACAATTGATTGAAGCTTGATCAAATTAAATTAGTCAACTGGTCAACATGGTCAAAAGAGTTGACTAGGCCAATTTGGATCCAAATTTTGGGTTGGATCTGATTAAGAGGAATTTGGACTTAATAAACCTAAATCATTTAGCTGGTCAACATATAGTCAATTTTAGTTGACTAGGTCAATGTTGACCAAATTTTGACCTGGACCTATTAAGGTTAAATTGGGCCTTCATCAGATGGGCTTTGAATGAATTGAGTCTTCAAGAGGGAATAGGCTTTAATAAGGGGTATGTTTAATAAAATTTATTTAAGCTTAATTTTTGAAAACTAAATAAGGTTAATTAAATTTTATTATTTTATTATTAATGGATGTGTTTGTTAGTATTTGACTAATTGGATCAAGATGATTAATTAATTTAGATTAATGGGATCAATTTATTTATTAAAGAGAGAGGAATCATTTTATTAAGAAATGGGCTATGGGCTTACTACTTGGGCTCTAGGAAGTATGGATTGGACCTTAGCTAAATCTGATTAATTGGATTGGGCTAGTGTTAGTGCATTAATTGGATTAGATAAATAATTTAAAGGAGATTAAATTAAATTAATTAGGTAATTTAAAATTTTAATTAATTAGATTTCTATCCGGACAATTCTTAGGAATGGTTAGACTTGTTCTAAATAAACTTTACTATTTAGGAATATTATTTTGGATCGCGAGTTACATTACGATTGATACATCCGAGCTTCATCTGGATTTGGTTCTGAAGCTCCGATCGCGATTCAGGTGCGTTGGTTCATCGAAATAGGATTTATTCAAGCTAGGAAATTCCTGTCGAGGTATTCTTAGGAAATATCTCGGATGCCTTAAATTTAATATAAAAAAAATGAGACGCATGCTATGATTGATTATATATGCATGTTATTATGATTTACTTTGTTTACCTGCATGATATGCCATGTCTACCATGCCACTTGTTTAATATGTCTATGAATCTTGTCCTGCATGCTCTGCTATTTATCTATGCTATGTTAGCACTATCACCATGCAGTATCGATAAGAATAATGACATGTTAGAAACTCTTAGGAGACATCACTAGAAAACAGACAGGAAGGAGTATTACTTGTAGATCCCGTTTGACCACCGCGTACCGCGGATGGTCAGAATGGTGATGCTCCGCCACACACCACTTCCGAGGTTATGCATAGCTTAGATACTGGGAGTACCACTCCCGAGGTTATGCATAGCTTAGATACTGGGAGCTGGTAGGGAAAGGACTGTACAAACTCCAAGGACACATTAGACCAGATATACGGAGTGAGTCCCTACCCAGAAAGTCATACCCGCACGTGTGCCGTCTAGGCGACACCGTGATAGTCCTGAGATGGCTAGCTGGGACGAACCAAAACAAGAACCTAGCAAACATGTCGCCGAGGTAGTAGCATTCCGGCGACAGTTAGTCTGCACACCTCTTGGCAGGCATCGCTGCTCGGGGATTGGGACGGTGACATCCCTCCGCATAGCCTTGGACAGTGGATCCGTAGACCACACGACTATCATCCTTGACGTTCTGCAGACGATCGGATAGGTAGTCCGGATCCTAGGGTTGTATTATATCAACTAGCCGTGGTCGATGGTCTTGTTGATGGTGACCCCATCTTTGGATGGTGTTGTAGTACTACACGAGTCGTCGTTGCCCCTACGGAGTCCGGGGAGGATGTAAGGGCACGGCAGTTTCGCTAGGGGAGGCATTGTAGGCGACTAGCGAGACAGAGGAGAGTGATCAAGGGTCACCCGTCACCTCCGCCAACATCAGTGCAACGGGCATAGGAAGAGACAGAGACAAAAAGGCACTGATGGGCTTGGTGATGCCCTTTGGCCGGGGTATTCATTAAGCATAGGCCGGCAGTCCGAGTCTTGAGATTGTTAGTCATAATACACCGTAGATGACATTGCGGTGACACTTATAACATAGTTACTAGACACAGCTTAGGCGACATCTAGTGTTCCACATGACGTACCTATTCCGCTATTATTTTGTTTATATGACATGATCTACATGTGTTACATGAAAATGACTATTAATGAACCCAAGGCATCCTAGATTGATCCTCCAAGCCTTTGAATTCCTTATTCGGTTTCGAGCCGTAATCTCGCACTAGGCCGCAAGGCTGAGCACACCGTTTTTCCTCGTGTGTGCAGGTTCTTACGTGAGTTCGTAATAGTTTGTCAACGAGGACTGCGCCGTAGTCGTTTACGAAGTTCGCGTCGCCGGAGGTATATTTTCATAAATTACTTGGACGTTATCGCTTTCGTATTTAGAGTTGTAGTAGGTCTATATCGGGACTGTACTAGATGGATTGTATTCTGTTTATAATTATGTCAATGATCCATCCTCTTATGCCTTGTATGGATCTCAGGGTTCATACGGCGGTTACCACGTGTCCGTCAGTAGGGTCGGGGCGTGACAATTAAAGTGGTATCAGAGCTTAGGTTATAAACATCTTAATGACCTAAGTCATTTTAGAGTCCGATTCAGGATCGTAAGAGTTAAGGAAGTCAGTCCCGATATATTTAGGATCGTTAGTGGTTCGGTCGATTAACCATAGGAAGACCACGTGTAAGGGGATTGAGTGTGAGATCGAATTTCATACGAGGTGCACTGATTTAAAATTCTGTATCGTACAGATGTCTGAAGCACCGCCAAAGAGGAAACCGGGGAGGCCCCGGAAGGTTGTAGAACCTCCGGACCAGACGACTGCTACATCCCGTCTGCCGGCAGAGCTACCCGCCTTAGCGCCACCTGCACCGGCGCCAGTAGTCGATGCAGACGGGGGTCCCCCGGGAGCACCGTTGTCGTTAGTCCCCGAGCAGGCATCTTCTGGGACACTACGGAGCTCGAGTTCTCGTCGGACATCGAGACAGAGAACTGGGTCCATAGTGCCATCAGGGCAGGCACCCGTTGCTCAGGGACAGCTGAACATAATAGCAGCAGCGGTGGCCAGCGTGATGGTCAGTATTCTGAATCCCCGTGCACCGCGTGAGCCCGAGGTACCCCAGACTGTTGCACCTCCTCCTCCTCCGCCTCCTACTGCACCGGTCGCTCCACCAGCACCGCAGGTAGTCCAGACAGCTCCTGCCCCAGCAACTGTACCGGCTCCTGCGGACAGCACAGCGGAGACAGATCCAGTGATCGGAGCAACTGCAGCAGTTACCCCTCCTGTCGGGGTTCAGAGGACCTTCACTCGGGCAGAGTACCAGACCCCGATAGGGGAGGTTGCTACACCGGCGCCCAGTGGCCGTACTGGTAGACCAATAGCTGCTTGGGTGAGAGATGCTCGGCTGCTAGGGTGTATCACATTTTCTGGATCATCGGACCCCCAGATAGCCCGGTCTTGGATTAATAATATCCGACGGATCACTGCTGATATGGAGTTATCGGATAGGGACAGACTTGGAGTTGCACTATATTTGATAGACGGCGATGCGGAGACTTGGCGAGAGGAGCTAGAGATTCGCTATGCTGTTGGTTTGACGTGGGAGATATTCCAGGATGAGTTCCACGAGCGGTACTACACAGAGTTCCAGCACGATCAGAAGATACAGGAGTTCTGGGACTGCACGCAGGGAGGTAGATCGGTGACTGAGTATGTGGTGGAGTTCAACCGGTTGGCCTTGCTGGTACCAGACGTGATTCCATCGGATAGATATCGACGTCTACGGTTCTTGCAGGGACTGGATGATCATATTCAGACTAAGGTGGGACTGTTTAAGTACACGGCTTTCCAGCAGATGGTGGAGAAAGCCCTCCTAGTTGAGAGGATGGCTCAGACTACTCGCGCACGCAGGGAGGGGCGGAAGAGAAAGAGATCTACATCACAGAGGGGCCGAGGTGACTTGAGGGATAGGCAGGTTGGCATGACCACATCAGCTGCCTCAGCTGTCGGAGGGGCTCCATCTGGGGGCCGAGTTACACAGAGGATGGAGCAGCCAGGACAGCAAAGGCAGGCACGTCCTCTGCCATATCCTCAGCGGACTTCTCAGATACCTCATACCCCGCAGGTGGCTCCATGCAGACTCTATCACAGGTTCCACACCGGTTCGTGCCGAGTGGTCTCCTGTTATCAGTGTGGGCAGCAGAGGCACATCCGACCCAACTGCCCACAGCGGCTTCAGGCTGGAGGATCTCAGCAATCAGCCATCCACCCTGCTACAGCGACCCGTGGTCGTCCACCAGCCCCAGTCTCACCGGCCGCACCTGCTTCAGCGTCTGCCCGAGGACCTGCCACCAGATCGGGCCAGCACTCCCAGAGGCCACCCCAGCGCACTCAGACTCGTATCTTTGCACTGGATAGCGTCGATGCACAAGCCAACCCGGACGTGGTCACCGGTAACGAATCTCATACCGATGCCCCTTGAGTATCTTGCTTTGGATTTAATAAGTTAGACTTGATGCTTGAAGACTTATTTTGGTGTTGGATTTGAGTAAATTTTGTTGTAGTTGAACTATATTTTAATTGGTACTATGTGTTTGTTTGTGTGAATGTGAAATAGGACTTATGCGATTATTTGATGCATGGGCTCGTATTCTCATTGATACCGGGTCACATCGATCTTATATTAGCTCAGAGTATGCTAGGCGGGCTGATATACCCTTAGCCCCGTTAGAGACAGAGCTTATTGTCTGCACTCCTTTGGGCGAGAAGATTCTACGAGATCGGGTATATCGATCCTGTCCTATTATGATACAATATGTTACTCTGGAGGCGGATCTAATTCCACTGGAGATGACGGATTTTGATGTGATCCTCGGTATGGACTGGTTGACTGCACATAGAGCCCTAGTGAGTTGCTTCACAAAGTCAGTGTCCTTTGTTGGTTCGGGTCCACCAGAGCTTGTATTTGAGGGAGATCGTCGGGTTTTACCGACTGCTATTATTTTTGCTCTCACGGCGCAAAAATATGTGAAGAAAGGATATCAGTGTTTCCTGGCACACGTTGTGGATAACGGTAAGTCGGATGAACTGATGGCGGATATTCCTGTAGTCCGTGAGTTTCCAGATGTGTTCCCTCAGGATCTGCCCGGTCTACCCCCGGATCGGGTGTTAGAGTTTTGCATCGATCTTGCTCTTGGGACGATGCCTATCTCTAGACCCCCATATCGCATGGCACCGGCAGAGCTGAAGGAACTCAAGCTACAGTTGCAAGACTTGGTGGACAAGGGGTTCATAAGACCTAGTGTCTCCCCTTGGGGCGCACCGGTCCTATTCGTGAAGAAGAAAAATGGGACTATGCGGATGTGTATTGATTATAGACAGTTGAACAGAGTCACTATCAAGAACAAGTATCCACTGCCTCGTATTGATGATCTGTTTGATCAGTTACAGGGTGCTCGGGTCTTCTCAAAGATTGATCTCAGATCGGGGTATCATCAGCTGAGGATTAGGGACTCGGATGTTCCGAAGACAGCCTTTCGGACGCGGTATGGGCATTATGAGTTCTTGGTCATGTCATTTGGACTAACAAATGCTCCCGCCGCTTTTATGGATTTGATGAACCGGGTTTTTCATGAGTATTTAGATAAGTGTGTCATAGTATTCATAGATGACATACTTGTCTATTCGAAGAGCCCGGAGGAGCATACACGGCATCTCCGACTTGTCTTATAGGTATTAAGAGACAATCAGCTGTATGCTAAATTCTCCAAATGTGAGTTCTGGCTGACTCAGGTGGGATTTCTGGGACATATTATTACCAGTGAGGGCATTCAAGTTGATCCAGCAAAGATTGAGGCAGTGACTAAGTGGGAGCAGCCCAAAAGTCCCACGGAGGTTCGCAGTTTCCTTGGGTTGGCTGGGTACTATCGGTGGTTTGTGCAGAATTTTTCCCGGATAGCAGCGCCGATGACCAAGTTGACCCATAAGGATATCAAGTTTCAGTGGTCCCTGGAGTGAGAGTAGAGTTTCCAGGAACATAAGACTCGTTTAACCACTGCTCCAGTACTCACACTCCCAGTCAGCGGTACCGAGTACGTGGTATTCAGTGATGCGTCCAAGCAGGGACTGGGCTGTGTTTTGATGCAGAGTGGGCGGGTGATTGCTTATGCTTCTCGACAGTTAAAGAAGCATGAGGTAAATTATCCGACTCATGACTTGGAGTTAGCAGCTATTATTTTAGCTCTTAAGATTTGGAGACACTATCTTTATGGAGAGAAGTGTCATATCTTCACCGACCATAAGAGCTTGCAGTATTTGTTGACGTAGAGGGAGCTGAATCTCAGGCAGCGTCGCTGGTTGGAGTTAATTAAAGATTATGATCTGATTATTGACTACCACCCAGGGAAAGCCAATGTTGTGGCAGATGCTCTGAGCAGGAAGTCGTCTGCCACTTTGGCACATATTCGCACTGTCTATTTACCCTTGCTGCGGGACTTGAGATTATTGGGAGCAGAGTTATAGTGTGGCTCGCAGGGTGGGTTACTAGCACAGTTCGCTGTGCGACCCACTTTATCAGATCGGTTGGCAGAGTTGCAGAGGACAGATTCTGAGTTGAGCCAGGTGATCCAGAGGGTACAGAATGGTCGAGGACAGGATTACAGACTTAGAGATGACGGTTTATTGGTACTGGATGACAGGATCTGCGTACCCCACGATGAGGATTTACGACGGCAGATTCTGGAGGAGGCACACAGTTCCGCTTATGCCATGCATCCCGGAAGTACGAAGATGTACCGTACTATTCGACGGACGTATTGGTGGTCGGGCATGAAGCGGGATATAGCGGAGTTTGTAGCTCGGTGTCTGGTGTGTCAGCAGGTTAAGGCAGAACATCAGAAACCGGCAGGTACATTGCAGCCTCTCCCGATACCGGAGTGGAAGTGGGAGCACATCACTATGGATTTCGTGGTCGGGTTACCGCGCACCCAGCGACATCATGATGCTATCTGGGTGATCGTTGATCGACTTACGAAGTCCGCTCACTTCTTACCGATTGATATCACCTATTCCTTGGAGAGGTTAGCCAGACTGTATATCGGTGAGATTGTCCGCCTTCATGGAGTGCCAATATCTATTGTTTCGGACCGAGATCCTAGATTCACCTCTAGATTCTGGCCGAAGTTTCAGGGAGAGCTGGGTACATCTTTGAAGTTCAGCACTGCATTTCACCCGCAGACTGATGGGCAGTCAGAGCGCACCATTCAGACACTAGAGGATATGCTGAGAGCCTGCGTGCTTGAGTTTACTGGTAGCTGGGACACACACCTTCCTTTAGTGGAATTTGCATATAATAACAGCTATCAGGCCAGTATTGGTATGACTCCTTATGAGGCTCTTTATGGCAGGCAGTGTCGGACTCCACTTTGTTGGAGTGAGGTGGGTGAGAGACGACTGATGGGTACGGAGTTGATTGATGAAACCGTAGCCAAGGTCAGTGTCATCTGAGATAGACTGAAGACAGCTCAGGACCGGCAGAAGAGTTATGCGGATCATCGTCGCCGGCCTCTCGAGTTTGCAGTTGGGGATATGGTTTTTTTGAAGGTGTACCCATGGAAGGATATCCTCCGATTCCAAAAGAAAGGGAAGCTACATCCCAGGTACATTGGACCCTTCCGGATACTTGAGAGAGTGGGGCCGGTGGCTTATCGTTTAGAGTTACCTGCCGACTTAGAGCAGATCCATGATGTCTTCCATGTATCCATGCTAAGGAAGTACATATCAGATCCATCCCATGTCCTCACGGCGCCACCAGTTCAGCTGAGGGAGGACTTTAGTTACGGGGTGCAGGCAGTCGAGATTATCGATCGTCGCTTGAAGGTACTTCGAGGAAAATCTATTCCTTTAGTTAAAGTCCTTTGGAGGAATGCGCATGTAGAGGAGGTTACGTGGGAGACTGAGGCCCATATGCGGGCCCACCATCCTCATTTATTTGAGAGGGAGAGTGTGTGAGCGTGATGTAAAAGAATTTTTAAACTTGTTGGCTGTAGATCGTACTTCGTTATCTTGAGGAATTATTTTTGGAGGACCAAAAATTTTTAAGGGGGGGAGTACTTGTAAACCCCCATCTGAAAAAAAAAAAAAATTATTAATTAAAAATTCGGTCCAGTCCGGTCCAACTGAACCAGACGGTCTACCGGTTCGGGTGAACCGGCCGGCCCTAAATAGGGACGCGGCCGCGGGGGAGAAGGGCGGAGCCCTATCTCGCTCGAGCGCCCCCATCCCTCTTCGAGCGTCCTCCACTGTTCCGGCCACCCTGCAAGCAGCGCAGACGATCGAAGGGGAGCTCGTCGCCGCGCCGTCTTTGCACCTCCACCGTCCGTCCCTTCCCGTCGGCAAGGAGGGTCCGCTGGAGTCGATTTGGCGATGCCCCCATCAGATTCGCAGGCGCCATTGCTCGCAGCTTGCTCCATTTCGGAGTTCACCTCCAAAACGGCCGTCGCTCACCTCGTCATCGTCGATCCATCCTCACGGCGGCCAGGGACTCTCAATCCACCTCCATCGCAGTCTTAGAGGCTGGCATTTGGCTCGGACTTGCTCGCGAAGGCATCCATCCGAGGTCTGCAATCGAAGCTTCCGCCCACTCGATCCACTCTCACAGCTCGTCCACGCCGCCTCGCTCCATCTCCACGAGGGCGTGGCAGCCGGCGATCCACTCCGGATCGACTGCAGAATCGGCGTCCGACGATACGCATTGGGGCGGAAATCCGCAGGAGGTGGCGACGAGCGAAACGAGTCGTTCCCCCTTGCTGTTGCTCGATGCGCCTTCGCTGCGTCTCCAAGAGGGCGTAGCAGTCGGGGCATTACCTCAGTTCGATTGCTGAGGCCGGCGAAGGAGTGAACGTGCGGGCGGAACAAGTAAAGGACGACAACGAGAGGTTCGATCTGTTCGCCCCTTTCTGCCGCTTGATCCGTTCTCCCTAGGTGTCCACGAACGCATTGGTGAGTAGAGTTGATTCCCATCGTTCTTTCGCCTTTCGATTGTGCTCCACCGTGGTTGCCGCTCGCGGATGGTCGGGCGACCATCGAATCGTTGGAGCTTCGTTCTCACGGGCGATTGTTGTTGCAGCACTTTCTCTGCATCCACACGCCCGAGGTTGAGGTCGTCGGCCGGAGAAAACGCGCGAGCGTGGGTGGCGGAAGCTCCGGTGGAAGCGCAGCGGAAGCTGCGGCGAGGAAGGCGACGAAAGAAGGTATTCGTTCGCCCCTCTTTTCTCCTAATCACGCTTAGCAATAAATTAAGCATGCTTAATTATAGTTAAGTATGGTTAGAGTAGATTTATATTATTACATGCTTCGTTTAATTAAAAACATGTTTAGTGTTAATTAATCTAAGCTTAGTGAATAAATATGTTATTAATTAAGTGACATGGTTAGTTGATTGGGTGGAACCAGATTAGTTAGATGGGTTTGGGTTTACCTTGACTTGGGTTGAATCAAATGAGGTAAATTTGACTAAGTGAACCATGTTGAATAAAATTAATTTGGGTTTGACCTAACTTGGACCCAAATTTAATAGAATGGACTTGGTTTGATTAAACCGAAATTACTGGACTCGTGTTGAACCCAAGATAGACTAATTCGGATTGGGTTAGGATTGGGTTCATGTGACTAATTAAGGAGTCAACATAGTCAACATAATCAACCTAAAGGGTCCATGGTCAATGCTGACCAATTTGGACCAATGGACTCAATTTGGGCCGGGCACATTGGGCTAAACAATTGATTGAAGCTTGATCAAATTAAATTAGTCAACTGGTCAACATGGTCAAAAGAGTTGACTGGGCCAATTTGGATCCAAATTTTGGGTTGGATGAGGAATTTGGACTTAATAAACCTAAATCATTTAGCTGGTCAATTTTAGTTGACTAGGTCAATGTTGACCAAATTTTGACGTGGACCTATTAAGGTTAAATTGGGCCTTCATCAGATGGCCTTTGAATGAATTGGGTCTTCAAGAGGGAATAGGCTTTAATAAGGGGTATGTTTAATAAAATTTATTTAAGCTTAAATTTTGAAAACTAAATAAGGTTAATTAAATTTTATTATTTTATTATTAATGGATGTGTTTGTTAGTATTTGACTAATTGGATCAAGATGATTAATTAATTTAGATTAATGGGATCAATTTATTTCTTAAAGCGAGAGGAATCATTTTATTAAGAAATGGGCTATGGGCTTACTACTTGGGCTCTAGGAAGTATGGATTGGACCTTAGCTAAATCTGATTAATTGGATTGGGCTAGTGTTAGTGCATTAATTGGATTAGATAAATAATTTAAAGGAGATTAAATTAAATTAATTAGGTAATTTAAAATTTTAATTAATTAGATTTCTATCCGGACAATTCTTAGGAATGGTTAGACTTGTTCTAAATAAACTTTACTATTTAGGAATATTATTTTGGATCGCGAGTTATATTACGATTGATACATCCGAGCTTCATCTGGATTTGGTTCTGAAGCTCCGATCGCAATTCAGGTGCGTTGGTTCATCGAAATAGGATTTATTCAAGCTAGGAAATTCCTGTCGAGGTATTCTTAGGAAATATCTCGGATACCTTAAATTTAATATATAAAAAAATGAGACTCATGCTATAATTGATTATATATGCATGTTAGTATGATTTACTTTGTTTACCTGCATGATATGCCATGTCTACCATGCCACTTGTTTAATATGTCTATGAATCTTGTCCTGCATGCTTTGCTATTTATCTATGCTATGTTAGCACTACCACCATGCAGTATCGATAAGAATAATGACATGTTAGAAACTCTTAGGAGACATCACTAGAAAACAGACAGTAAGGGGTACTACTTGTAGACCCCGTTTGACCACCGCGTATCGCGGATGGTCAGAATGGTGATGCTCCGCCACACACCACTCCCGAGGTTATGCATAGCTTAGATACTGGGAGTACCACTCCCGAGGTTATGCATAGCTTAGATACTGGGAGCTGGTAGGGAAAGGACTATACAAACTCCAAGGTCACATTAGACCGGATATACGGAGTGAGTCCCTACCCAGAAAGTCATACCCGCACGTGTGCCGTCTAGGCGACACCATGATAGTCCTGAGATGGCTAGCCGGGACGAACCAAAACAAGAACCTAGCAAACATGTCGCCGAGGTAGTAGCATTCCGGCGACAGCTAGTCTGCACACCTCTTGGTAGGCATCACTGCTCGGGGATTGGGACGGTGACATCCCTCCGCATAGCCTTGGACAGTGGATCCGTAGACCACACGGCTACCATCCTTGACGTTCTGCAGACGATCGGATAGGTAGTCTGGATCCTAGGATTGTATTATATCAACTAGCCGTGGTCGATGGTCTTGTTGATGGTGACCCCATCTTTGGATGGTGTTGTAGTACTACACGAGTCGTCGTTGCCCCTACGGAGTCCGGGGAGGATGTAAGGGCACGGCAGTTTCGCTAGGGGAGGCATTGTAGGCGACTAGCGAGACAGAGGAGAGTGATCAAGGGTCACCCGTCACCTCCGCCAACATCAGTGCAACGGGCATAGGAAGAGACAGAGACAAAAAGGCACTGATGGGCTTGGTGATGCCCTTTGGCCGGGGTATTCATTAAGCATAGGCCGGCAGTCCGAGTCTTGAGATTGTTAGTCATAATACACCGTAGATGACATTGCGGTGACACTTATAACATAGTTACTAGACACAGCTTAGGCGACATCTAGTGTTCCACATAACGTACCTATTCCGCAGTTATTTTGTTTATATGACATGATCCACATGTGTTACATGAAAATGACTATTAATGAACCCAAGGCATCCTAGATTGATCCTCCTAGCCTTTGAATTCCTTATTCGGTTTCGAGCCGTAATCTCGCACTAGGCCGCAAGGCTGAGCACACCGTTTTTCCCCGTGTGTGCAGGTTCTTACGTGAGTTCGTAATAGTTTGTCGACGAGGACTGCGCCGTAGTCGTTTACAAAGTTCACGTCGCCGGAGGTATATTTTCGTAATTTACTTGGACGTTATCGCTTTCGTATTTAGAGTTGTAGTAGGTCTATATTGGGACTGTACTAGATGGATTGTATTCTGTTTATAATTATGTCAATGATCCATCCTCTTATGCCTTGTATGGATCTCAGGGTTCATACGGCGGTTGCCACGTGTCCGTCAGTAGGGTCGGGGCGTGACATCACGTATGATTGATTTATTTCTTACAGCATATTCCTGTCATGACAGTCTTGTTTTAATTAATTCCATGTATGTCAATGTCCCCCTTACAATTGCTAGGGACTACTCTTTCTGTAGCCACTAGGCTGCAAGGCTTAGCGCTACTCGGATGTTATGTAGATTCATGGGGAGTGATATATGGAGAGAAGAACATTAGTTTGACATGACATGATTTATCTAGTTCATGATTTTGTCAGACTATATTAGGTAATCTAAACTACTGGTATCAGGTTGTAATCGTGAAAAATTTCTACAGGTTTTTATGTCAATATTTTATTCTTTGAAATATTATAATTAGTCTTGTGGGAGTTAACTCATACACGCTGATGAGGGAGAAATAATAATTTGGAGGTGTTTTCTCAAGTGATATTTAGAGTTTTCACTCCTACATATTTTTTAGAACTTAATGAGTCTTGGACCTTATGATCCTCCCGTATAGACTCCAATTATTCTAACCAGAGGAATGCATTATATATTGATACTAAAATATCTGATTTTGAAGGAAAAATCAAGGAGAAATAATTATTCATTGAGATGTTTTGCTTTAGTGATGTTGGTGGAGAATTACTCGATAAGTTTAATACCAAAGAGGCTTTAAGAATTGTGCTTTTTCTATATGAATGCTCACGATGACGAGCATGATGATTTTGAACTTTCCTCTTATCAAAATATAGTGAACTAGATGAAAAAACTTTCATCATGGTGAGATCTCGACATCATCTCCATTTTAATTTAAAAATACATAATTTTTATGGAAAAATGTGGATGAAATGATGATGTTCGCTTAAGTGATGTTGGTAAAGAGTTCATCAATGAGTTTTTACTTCAAATATGTTTTAAGAATTAAGGTTTTTGCTGTAGAAATATTCAGGAGGTTGAGAGGAATCAATTAGTGATGGTAATCAATAATGATTGCCAATCGATGTGGAGAAAATTAGTCAATAGTGCTTGAGGAAAATAGTGTCAAAATGACGAGGTGAATTGATTTAGGATATGGTGATGATCGTCAATGAAACCTTACCATCGGTAAACTTTTTGGATGAACTCTGAAGAAAATTTTTGGGGGTCTTAGGTGGAATTATAAGATCTCTTAAGTGAGCTTTAGTAAATTAGTTATTGTTTAAAAGTTAAAATTCTTTGGACATGGTAGATTAGATAGTTTTTAAATTTTAGTCTTAAAATATGTAATTGTGAAACCTATAATTTAGATTAAGAGTAATTGTGTAATATTATATTATTTTATAGGTTTATCAGTAAAGTTATATAAATGACTTATTTGAGAAACTACACATGAAATTTTAGATATAAAATATTGATATGAAATCTATAAAATCATATAGGATTTTGAATTTAGAATCCAGTAGTACAAATGGATTGTATGTTGGGTGTCATTACGTTGGTCAAATGATTGAACTGAATTAAAACCTATCAGTAAAGTTATATAAAAGACTTATTTGAGAAACTACACATGAAATTTTAGATATAAAGTATTGATATGAAATCAATACAATCATATAGGATTTTGAATTTAGAATCCAGTGGTACAAATGGATTATATGTTGGGTGTCATTACGTTGGTCAAATGATTGAACTGAATTAAAACCTATCGATGAATGATAACACCAAGCAATCAGACAAAGTCATCATCCTTATCTTTTTGGTTCAATTTCATTGAGTTAATCCGAGTTCGTTTTCAATTATGGTCAGGTGGTGAGTTCAATTAAGTTGACCTGAGTCAACCAAAGTCATTGTCCTTATCTTTTTCCTCACACCAAGTATAACACAAAGTAATCACCTCCTTTCACCAGGCATTCTATTTCATTTGAAATAATGATTTTGATAAAATTTGAAATATAAAATAAGAGTGGCACAGCGGAAGCGTGGTGGTCCTAAGATCAAAAGTGTAATCTGATACTAATAAGATAGATTTATGATAATTATTTATACCCAAGTTTAACTTTAATCAATAGTGCTCAGGGTCAGAATAACGAGGTGATTTGATTTAAGTTGATTTGTGATAATTATTTATACCCAAGTGCAACTTTATGGGCAAATGAGGGAGATCTCAATAAAAACTCCATTTCCGAAATCTAGAGATCATCTCCATTTTAATTTTAAAACTCTAAATTTTTATGAAAAAATAAGGATAAAAATAATGAGGTTCAAATTAAGGCTCTTGCTATAGGAATATTCAAGAGGTAAGAAAAATCAATTAAAGATAGTAATTACGGATGTGGAGAAAATTGTCCATTAGTATGTTTTTTAGGGTAATGGACATTTTTTGAGTTTTGACTAATTCTAGCTAAATTAGTCAATAGTACTTAAGGGAAAATGGGTGAGAATAATGTTCGAATGAATTCCAAAATTTTTTTTTAGGGATCTTATGTTGAATTATAAGATCATCTGCGAAGTGAGCTTTAGTAAAAGTTAAAATTCTTTAGATAGAGTAGATTAGATAGTTTTTAAATTTTAGTCTTAAAAGAGCTAATTGTGAAACCTATAATTTTGACCTAGTGTTATTGTGTAATATTGTATTATTTTATAATTTTTTTTATAAAATTATATAAAGGACTTATTCAAAAAACTACACATGAAAAACTATCTTTACTAGCATTCTAAGGTAGAGCACTTGATTTCTATTGAATTCTTATAGTAGGTCAATCATTTCTGCCAAGCATTAGAATCTAAACACTAAGTAATATATGCAGCCATTGTCTTCATAAAGCATCATTGTTTATTTGTACTATAATCTATCTTTCTTTTTCCTCCATTACTGAAAACACCTTGATAAAATGTGAGCAATTGGTCGCTTCAACCAGAGTCTCTAAATTGCATTATCCAATTAGCTTGTTAGAAAAAGAAAGTCGCTTCACTGCCCATGATTGGATGTTTCCATCTCATTTGACCCATGCTTTGTAACCTTCGTGCATGGGACTAAGTATAAAATAATAGAACTAGGAAAGCACGTGAGAGGATCACATGGTTAGATAACAATGAATTGAGTTCCTGGTGCTATATGGCATTGCTAAGAATAATTAGATCATTTTTTTTCTTTACTCTTCAAAAGTTTGTGCTCCTTGTACTCCCCTGCAGTGTTTTGCTTTAAATAAATACATGAAGTGTTTGCTAGGGCTCACTTATATATTTTTTAAGGATCAAAAATTTTTTTTAGGGGGAGGAGAAAACTTGTAAACTCCTATTTTTCTTCCTTAAAAATCCAAATTTTATTGTTGTACGTGTACAAAATATATACAGAAGAAATTGAACAGGTCAATATAGTTATAAATGTAGGGCTAAATCAAGGAAATTAGCGGATCAAGTTAAAGGAGTAAATAGGAGAAGAGGCAGAGCTAGAAGTCATAAATAAGCTTAAATTAGATGGCGGAAGGATAGAAGGGTTGATTTGGAGAATAAAGGAAGGAGTGGGGCTAGGCTTGTCATTTGGGTCTAGGCACACGTGCCTTTGTGAGCGACTCATGGAATCAAAAGGGGGCGGAGCCGCCGAGGTGAGGAAGAACCTTAATCCCCAATTCTAACTCCTTCCAACTTCGTTGGGTGGACGCCGACAACTCTTTTGAAGAACCCCAGCAATCATCAGTGTGGACCTCAGTACCTACGGTGATGACGAGAAGGGGAGACCGAAGTGGAGAAATTGGAAGGCATGGGCGGAGGACTTTGACCGGAATCCATCTAAACAGAACTAGGTTTGTTTTCCCTACTAGTAAATATGCAGCAATTGATTCTAATGGGGTTTATGGGTAGAACACACTTCAATTGGAATTTTGTTTGCTAGTTCGGAATTTATTTGATGCAATGTCCCCTGTTTCCTTTTTGTTGCGCATGATATTGTGATTAAATCTTAATTGATGCTTGCGTCGATCAATTTTAAAACATGATTAAATTCATGCATGCTTTAGAGTAGTTCAATGTTTTGCATAAATTGGGGGAATTGAAATCTTGTTATACTGATAACTAAGTTGGAAATAGGAATATCTGGAAGACACAGATGAACTCATGATTAATCTCCTCAGTTTTACATGTGTGTATATTCTTTGATGGGATGATCATATTGAGGTGGATCTCGTGGTGTTTGCATTGGTGTTAAACAAAAGTTTTACTTATTGATTAATCCATGTGCTAGAGAGCATGTGGAAATCTATGGGCTAACAAAACATTGGGAGGCATAGTGGTTAAATGCATTTGTCCTTTGTTCCTGAGTTTTAAAGGAAACTAGTTGTCATCTACATGGTCGCTTTTGCAGTGATGGGGCATCATAGTTTTGAGTTATAAAATTATATTTTTCATCCATGTTTCCCATGAGGTGCATCATAGTTTTGAGTTACAAAATTGTATTTTTCATCCATGTTTCCTATGAGGTTTCATTGTAAGCCTTAATACATGATATGAGATTGAATTCTTGCTCTTATGTGGCTTTTTCACAGGCCGTTTTGTGATACTATGTAAATTTTGTTCAGACAACAAGGAGGTTATAGTTTTCATAAATCTGTGGTTTAGAGACAAATGATCGTAGTGAGTTGCAGTTTATAAATATTTAGATTTTGACTAGCCATTTCGATCGGTGCTTCGCGTCACTTGATGGACTGTTGTGTTAATGTTTTGTTTTGACTTGAAACAGAGTCGAAGTTAAAGGGTGTTTTTGTTTCTCTTATAGAAATTTTAGAGTTTACTATAGTGGTGAAATTTTAGAGTTTACTATAGTCGAAGAACAACATTTTCTTTCCCCTCTTTTCTCTCTTTCCTTTCTCTTCCTTTTGTAAACTGAATACTTGTAAGAGTAGGATAGTAGGATAGGACAGCGGAGACAAGTTAATGTTTAAAAATTGATTTGTATTATGCCAAAATTGAATGTTTCCAAGTCATTTCTAATGACAGTTTCGGGGTAAGATTTTCTATGGCTGGGGGTTTGTTTTGAATTTTGTTGTTAGCTACTGATTTAAAAATTATTAATATGTTGTAAATGCTATTAGTAAAAGTTGTAAACTGAATTCATCACTCTGCATACTCTTGTTGTTTTAAATTATACTTGAGCGAACCCTTGATAGCTGGTTAAGGGAAGGGAATAGGGGTTCTTTCTGCTGAGGTTGTGATATATATATGGTTTCGATTGTAGCTTCTTGTGTTGTTGCCTTATTGTTGCTGATATATACCTACAGGGAAATGACGAAATGGGCACTGCCTATTTGGCCGAGGAGTTAAAAAGCTGAAAAGATAGTTTAACTCAATGGATGAAAGTGTATTAGACTTGGATACATGACGTATAGTACTAATAAATAAAAAAATAAAACAAACAAACAAACAATCAAACTTGCTGCTGAGAATTAGAAAAAGGTTTAATTAGTTTTGTTTGCCTCAACTGCCTAATAAAACAAATAGGAATTTGCTTGCTCAAGAAGGCGTGTTACCATGCTATCTTGGAGGTTGAAAACCATCGGCCCACTCCCTTTTACATTTGCTTGATTTATATTCATTGATTAGTTGCATGAATTGTTTAGTGCACTACTGTGAACTCTCTTTCTCTTGTCGAACCTTTTCTTTTCATCTTCTTTTTCTCCTATTTTGTCTTTTTCTGTTGTGTATCATGATAAAGAAAAATCAGTAGGAAAAAGGGAGGGAAAGTAAATGACATGAAATGAGCAGTATTGCGCCTAGGTGTTTCATGATTCTAGGTAAATCATCCTGTATCGATGGTGTTAAAATACAATTAGATCATGAATTTGTCTACTGTGGAAAAACCTAAAGAGGCTCAGGAGTTGTTAAGGTTTTCAATCATGGCCTGCTACAATTGGAGCCCAAGTGGGTGGTTGTGAACCTATAATACTGTCTTGATATGTTGACATTATGCTTTATTTCTTTATAATTGTATGTTGTTATATGATATGACTCTTTGTGATTTTTTACATATTACAAACTCAACTATGCATATTAGATATATATATATGAGAGGTTAGAAAAATAAGAAAATAGAACACCGGACATATAACTTAGGTGACAGACTAGTTAAATAGTCGACACATCAACTGAGGATAACTTAGTCTTGAAAACACCTAGATGAGGACCACATAAACCCTAGTGACATCAAAATCTAGGAGAAACACATAGGTCCTACATATATTGTAATTCCCTCACGGTGGTGGGTACCACTGTGATTGTCCTACAATGGGTAGTGGGAGGTATTCCCAACCTAACTTGTAGCTTAGATGGAGCCGAGGAAGGAGCAGTCTCCGCCGTACACCGATACTCTCTACCTAGGGTATCACCGAAGGTTAGGGAGTGGGGAAAGGGGAATCGATTTTGTTAGGCCTAGGACAGAAGATTTGTCAACACAGTACATGCTTCATTTAGGTATGCAGCCCTGTGAGCAGTCTAAACCATGGGGGGAGATTATATGTGTCGATTCCAATGGTCGTGCTGAGAACGTAACTTAACCATAGTGATCCTATCGAGGGGCAGAAGTGTAGCGCTACATGGTTTATCGTATCACAGGATCTATAGGAGATGCACGATATGACGGTCTTAGAGTGCAGCATGGGTATATGGCTAATAAGACCAGATGGAGAAGGAATGATGGTCACCCATCTTCTCTGCTAACATCAGTTTAACGAGCCTAGGGAGAGACATAGATTGACACTGATGGGCTTAGGAATTATCCTTGATCAGGATCTACTTAAGCATAAAATGGTAGCCCGTAGGAGTGTACTTATATGAACTTAGTCATACAAGACAAATGTTTAGAATATCTACTATACTATGCATGCTTATTTCCTAGTTGTTTTATATGCAAGGTTCTATTGATATGCTTAGTTACACTGCCAATACTTCAGGACATGATATTATATTCGCCTATTACTTTGCTTGGGAGATTCTCCTATTTGTAGCCACTGGGCTGCAACACTCAGGTGACAGATAGAGGATCGGGGTAGATTTGGAGCTGATGCAAAAACACTAGAAGCTTATTGATGGAGGATAGACTATTGAGACTCAATTATTATAAGATGGACTGTGTTAGTTAAATAATGTAATGGTACAATTAATACCCGTTGTTATCTTGATGTTTTAAATATCATGAGTTATACATGTGTAGCTATTGTGAAAAATATAGAGTAAAATTTATAAACCTTGTTTGAGTTTCTTAACTCTTATGCGGTTGCCATATCAGATAGTGGGTCGGCTCATGATAGATGGGCTTGCTGAGCCAGCTTGACTGACAACTTGGTTTATGCCAGGAAGTAGGTGTTGACGATGTTTTCGTGCACACCAAGAATCTGCTATCGAGGAGATAGATATGCCAAACCTGGAGATAGTGCACCATGGCTAGCATCTCCTTCTCGTGTGCATTATAGCGCTACTCCATGCCATTAAGCTTGCAGCTCTCGCACGTCAACGGGTGGCAGTCTTGCATCAATATGCTGCCAAGAGCTCAATCAGATGGATCAGTGATGATCTCAAATGCCTTGCTGAAATCGAAAAGGGTCAGCATGGGCTTGTACATCATGCATACCTTCAGCTACTGTTAGGTAAACTCACACACCTCAGTTTATTCCCACCTTTGGTCCTCCAAGAGGTCCGTAAGTGGCGCTATGATTTTGAAATAACCTTCGATGAACTTGCGGTAGCAGTTGCGCCCAAAGAGCGATTGGAGCTCTGTCGGGGAAGGGGGAGCATGATGCATTAGTCCTCTGGCTCAATGCACTTGTCGTAGCCAGGGGCATTGCACCTCATGCACCACCATTGTTTGGCATCATCATCAAGGAAGGCGACTGCAGTTGGATCCTTGTCTGCTTTGCCGAAAATGGTTGCCTTTCGTCAGCTACTCCTGCAACTTCTAACTGATGATGCTCATGTCGGGAAAGGGTGAGCATGATGCATTTGCCCTCATTGGAGGTTTGGTCTATCATGGAATGGAGCTTCTCGAACTCTACCTAGAGAACTCCAACCGATATTGTATTATGATATATAGATATTGTATTATAAAGAATACGTATGATGACTAAATAGATAAGAAGATGTTTGGTATTGTGGTATGATTCTCGCTTAGGGTATAAGAGGTCGGGAGTTTAATTCTTATAAGTGTTTAACTCCCCATTTGTTACTTCTCCTCCACATCATTTTGATGTTTTAATCTTTGTTGGAGAATCGTGTTGTATTTTTTATCTACTAGTTAATCTTTGCTGGTGAAATGTATTTTAGTGTCTATATTTAAATGATGATTGTACTATTTACTAAGTGATCATAGAATTTGGATGATGATTGTATATATTAGAGATTGTTTGGTCTAGTAGTATGATTCTCTCTTAGGGTGTGAGAGGTTCTGATTTTAATTCTCACAACTCCCTTTTTTCTTTGCCTTAGATGTCATTTTCATTTCCATCGGGGTGTTTAGTCTAGTAGCATGATTTTTATTGCTTTTGCTCAAGTGACATTCAGAGTTTTCACTCCAAATAAACTAAAAGAATTTGACCTTTTCTTCCATGAATGAGGGAGAATTAATGATCTACAAAGGCAAAACACTCCAAATAAACTAAAAGAATTTGACCTTTTCTTCCATGAATGAGGGAGAACTAATGATCTACAAAGGCAAAATTTATGGGCAAATGAGGGAGATTTGTTTTTGACTCCAAATAAGCATTAAGAATCAAGACCTTTGCTTTAAAAGTATTCATGACGAGTAGGTAGATCTCAATATCCTTTTAATGCTAAAATATCCAATTTTGAAGAATAAATAATTATCCATGGCGGCATTCTATTTATATGATGTTGATGAAGAATTTGTCGATGTGTTTTCACACCAGATTAATTTTAAAAATTATGGTTTTGCTATATAAATGGTCAAGTCGATGAGCATGATATGTGGTCTAGGTACCTCAAACCCACTGTATGGATTGATGATCAACTAACTGTTTCTGAACAAATTTAAATCCTAATTAGGATTATTTGATATTTTTATGTAAAAATTTAGAATTATATCTAAAATAAGTATTTCTCATTCTACATAATTCATATTTGTATGAGCCATTATTATGTATCAATTAATTTTAATTATAAATTCTTATAACTTCTAAAAAGTACATTTGACCATCTTTTTATTAGAATAAACTATTTCGAATAATATATAGAAACCGATGTAGTTATGGTTTACTTCTATAATATTATTCTTTATAATTTTTATTTACATGAGTGATACATAGTTTTTAAAAATTTGTAACTTCTTGTAAAATAAAATTAATTATTATGAACAATTTTTCATGGTCATTTATAATATTTATTATAAAAATGAGATATGTACAGATGATATCCTTCTACCATGCCTTTATTTCAATATAATTTACCTCATTTCCTACAAAATGATTTTTCGGTGAAATTTTTCAATGAGATTCTAGCGATAGCTTCAGGTGAGCTAGGAAAACTCATTGGTACCATCAATTTAAGTTCTTGGAAGAGATATGAAGGAGAAATGTGAAGTGAGCGGCAGTAGAGAAAGTTTCATCGTTGGAGATTATTATTACGATTGCTGGTCATACGAGCTATATAATTTGAGAAACTTAGTACCTATAGCTTCTCCTCGACGAGAGCTATCTACTGGTACTTGGGTTGAGAGAAATTGGCTGTCGTTGGTTGCCGGCGAGTTAAAAATCCAAACTTAGGAATTTCACATAAGTTATCTTTTTGAGTAAAATTAGGCACATGTGAGCTCTAACAATTGGGACAAATATGATTTTTGGATTTTTGATGAAAAGAGCTTTCGATTGGTACCAATATTGCTGATGATTGGAGAACTTCATTGGTGAGGGTTCCAGCGAACTGCCCAGCAAGTCTCCGGCGGGTCTCTAGTGAACTTTTCAGCGAACTTTAGATAAAAATGAGGTATGTAGGTCTCAAGTGTATATATATTTATATACATAAATAAAATTTATATATATTTAAGAGTATTATTTTGAGATATAATACAATTTACTTAAAATGGATGATTGAGCAAGGTTCACACGCTTCTAAACCCCACTAATCGTAATAGTATACTCAATAAAGATGATAAACAATTGACATTATTAATGTGAAGGCAAAGTTGTATGATTAATGGTAAATACTCTTAAATGATCAATATTGACAAACAAATGACATTACTGATGTGAAGGAAAAGTTGCATGATTAATAGTAAACACTATTAGTGATCAATATTTATAGAGTGCCTAAATCATCAGGAGAAAATAACTTAAAAGTAAAAAATTTCCATGATATCTGAAGTTGCTCTCTTAGTTATCTTCTTTTCCAGTTAGATTAGTCTCCTCCTCTGCACTTATAGAACTACCCTCTTGCATTTCATCGTCATCGACCAAGTAGAGCATCAATCTTCCATTGTCCCTTGTAGCCTGCAAGAATTGCTGCTTCGGAGCTTTAACCATTTTAAACACAAGCCTCCCATCATCCCTGAATGACTTGAGTTGCACTTTAGGCCTCCCCACCTTCCCAATTGTCGATATCAGTGGAGGAAACCCTAAGCTATAGCCACTCCTACTTTTATCATATGTCTCCCCTTCTTTTATCTCATGGGGCATATGGGTAGTACTGGTGTCGTGGCTTGGTTCCTTGTTACGACTACCGCTACCCTTGCTATCATCTTTTCTTGCTTGCTTCCCGGATGAGACACCAAAATGTTCATTTTTCTCACTTATCTTGTGGTTGATGGAGTTGATGGGATTGGCCGAGATGATCTCAGTCTTTATCCTCCGTGTTGATAGACAACACATTTTAAAGGGACGGAGATCTATTGTCACTAAAACATTGGGTGTGGGAGTATGTTTCTACCACTAAAGATAGAATTGCCGCAGTTAGTGAGCGGGAAGGGAGGGAAGGAGTGAATGATTTCTCACAACCAACAGCTTCTTAATATCCATTTGTTCATTTTAACAAATGTTATTCAGCGGAGTTTTTGACAAAAGATTATTGTTTCTCAACAAATTTAAATCCTAATTAGGATTATTTAATTTTTTTATGTGAAAAATTATTACCATATCTAAAATTGGAATTTCTCACTCTACATAATTCATATTTATATGAGCCATTATTATGTATCGATTAATTTTAATTTTAATTTCTTATAACTTCTAAAGAGCACCTTTGACCATCTTTTCATTAGAATAAACTATATCAAACCATTTATATATAGATGTAATAACTTCTATAATATTATTCTTTATAATTTTTATTTACATGAGTGATGTATAGTTTTTAAAAATATGTAACTTCTTGTAAAAAAAAATTAATTATTATGAATAATTTTTCATGGTCATTTATAATATTTATTACAAAAATGAGATATGTACTGATGATATCCTTTTACCATGCCTTTATTTTAATATAATTTACCTCGTTTCCTACAAGATGACTTTTCGGTGGAATTTTTCAATGAGATTCCAGCGATAGCTTCAGGTGAGCTAGGAAAACTCATTGGAACCATCAATTTAAGTTCTTGGAAGAGATATGAGGGAGAAAAGTGAAATGAGCGGCAGCAGTGAAAGTTTCATTGTTGGATATTACTCTTGCAATTGCTAGTCATACGAGCTATATAATTTGAGAAACTTAGTACCTATGGCTTCTCCTCGACGAGAGTTATCTACTGGTACTTGGGTTGAGAGAAATTGGGTTGAGAGAAATTAGCTGTCGTTGGTTGCCGGTGAGTTAAAAATCCAAACTTAAGAATTTCGCTTAAGTTATCTTTTTGAGTAAAATTTGGCACATGTGAGCTCTAACAATTTGGACAAATATGATTTTAGGATTTTTGATGAAAAGAGCTTTCGATTGGTACCAATATTGCTGCTGATTGGAGAACTTCATTGGTGAGAGTTCCAGCAAACTGCCTAACAAGTCTCCGGTGGGTCTCCAGTGAACTTTTCGGTAAACTTTAGATAAAAATGAGGTATGTAGAGTATATATATTTATATACATAAATAAAATTTATATATATTTAAGAGTATTATTTTGAGATATAATACAATTTACTTAAAATGGATGATTGAGCAACGTTCACACGCTGCTAAACCCCACTAATCATAATAGTATACTCAATAAAGATTATAAACAATTGACATTATTAATGTGAAGGCAAAGTTGTATGATTAATAGTAAATACTCTTAAATGATCAATATTGACAAACAAATGACATTACTGATGTGAAGGCATAGTTGCATGATTAATAGTAAACACTATTAATGATCAATATTTTTTTATTGCCTAAATCATCTTTCAACTTAACATCAAAATATGATCATTAGTCACATGGAATTCTCAATAACTTTCCTTGTGCACACCTTTGTTCAATTCTCTACCTTATCACATTATATGCACTATATTGAGAGAAAAGAGAGAGTGTCTTATAGGGAAATGAGAAGGAAGTGGGGGAGATAGCAATATCATGTTAATTGTGAGTTTTAAAAATTCACTATAAACTAATAAATTCTAAAAGTCTAAATATGTAGGAAAACTTTTCTAAGTTTTGAATAACTATCTCCTAGGGCTGCCTACCTATGCTTAAGGTAAGCTGTGGCGGGGGACCAACATAAACCCTGCATATCCAAACTGTGTTAAACTTTGTCATTCTATTTACATCTCTAATATGAGTTAGGCTTTGAATTTCTTTTTTAGTAATGCACTTTTAATATAACTTTAATAAAAAAATTTGGAAAAGTTAAATTTTGGGATGTTGCTCGGATGGTACATTAACGCTCTCTTCATAGACTTTGATAAGAATATTGGCGATTTACCTTAGATGGTATAATATTACTCTTTTAATTCGATTTTGATATGAATTTTAGTGTTGTAGGTTAGTTAGTACAACACCCGCACAGTATTCGAGTTGTACGGCTATCTCAGACTAAATGAATTGATGTTTGGGGACGTAGCTCCGAAGGTAGAGTGCTCGCTTAACATGCCAAAGGGACAGGGATCGATAGTTTGCATCTCTATAGTATTTTGAACTCTGCATTTTCATTTTAGTACTCGCTTAGCATGCCAGAGGCATGGAGATCGATACTTTGCTTCTTTAAAGTATTTTGAACTTTGCACTTTCGTTTTAGTACTCGCTTAGCATGACAGAGGAATGGGGTCTCAAGGTAAGACAAATGTTGTTTTAGAATGTAGCCAAATGGTAGAGAGGTTGCTGATTATACAAGAAGCAAAGGGATTGATACATTTGTTAAAGAGGCACAAGGATCGTTTCCCTATATCTCCAATGTGAGGCGAATAAGATAGCTTTGATAATAGAACTCTCTTTTTTATTTCAGTAATTTTCTTTTAGTAAGATTTTGGTTACAAATGTATACAATATTTGGAGACTCGGAATAACTATCTTGATGTTAGTAGGTGCAACTTGAATGGTACTTTCCCATGAGAGAGGAATGGGCATCAATACTCGATATATCCATTATTAGTTAAACTTTTTTTTATATTTTAGTAATGCTTTATAAATTAGACTTTAGCAAAAATTGTATTTGATATAACCATTATTTGTGGATGTATCTTAGATGGTACAGTGCTTCAATTACATATGGGAGGAAAGGGATGGATAACCTTTATTTCTATTATAAGTAAAATTTTAGATTTTTATTTCAATGATGTTCTTTTAATAAGGCTTTGTTAAAAATGTAATACACTATTTAAGTCTCAGAATAATAATAATTAATATTTAGGGATGTAGCTTATATATTAGAGCACTTTCTTCGTATGCTAGAGGCACTGGGATTGATATGTTGCATCTCTAATATGAGTTATGTAAAGTGTTTCCACTATATACAAGAGGAATGCAAATCGTTACCTCTTATTTCTAGTATGTGATAAACTATATATTTTTATTTTAGTGATGTTCTTTTAATAAGACTGAACACTATAAGATATTTAGGTGATTTTCTTTTAATACGAGCTGTATGGATTTCTCAAACTAAGTGAATTGATGTTTGGGTATGTAGCTCAGATGATGAAGTGTTCACTTAGCATGTGAGAGGCATAAGGATCGATACTATGTATTTTTAAAGTATTTTGAACTTTGTTTTTTCATTTCAGTACTCGCTTAGCAAGGTAGAGGCACGAGGGTCTCAGAGTAAGACAAATTATGTTTAGGGTGTAGCTCAAACGATAAAGAGGTCGCTAATTATACGGGAAGCAAAGGGATCAATACCATTTGATAAAGAGCCACGAGGATTGTTTACTATTATCACCAATGTGTGGAGAATAAGATAGTTGATGTTTGAGTATGTAGCTTAGATGATAAACCTCTCATTTGTATTCTTATTTCAAAAATCTTCTTTTGATAAGATTCTAATTATAAATGTTTATGATATTTGGAGTCTCAGAATACCCTATATATCCATTATTAGTTAAATTTTTTCATTTTAGTATATAATTAATATTTTCTTAAATACTTTCTTTCTTAAGGTGATAAACAAATTTACCATGTCTTTCATTCAATGTGTCCTTGGTCATGTACTTGAGTAGTATTAAACAATGAATACTGAAACACGAATTTCCATGATACCAAATAGGAAATAAGAAAAAGGGAGCAAATACTTGATTTCATTAGTATTAACAATTTAAATATGCTTGCAAATTGATAGGGAAACATTCTGCAATGACGATGATTAAATACGGTAGAGCCGTGGATCTATTAAATTACAAACTCAAAAAGCTCAAGTGCGTCGTTGTTTCAGCTAGTTTACAGCCGTTGTAGTAGAGCTTCCAAGTGGGCCATTATTAATAAATTTTATATTATCCGTAATGTATATTTAATTATTACTTTATTAAATATGATTTAACTGCAGATGACATGTAAATGTTATCTTATTTCATATGCTTGTGTTCTCAGATTCTAAAAGTGCATGATACTAGGAAAAATATAGAACACAAAGAGGATATTATGAACTTGCTAGGTGACAAACAAACTAGTTAGGTGACATAGTTATACGATATCCTAAACTAGTTAGAACACCTAGAGGCATGGACCTGAACTTTCTAGGGACATGAACTTCTAAAAATAATATAGGTCTATATAACATAATATTATTCTCATAAATGATGAGTACCATTTGTGTTAGTCTAATGATTGGTAGCGGAGGCATCACCAGACCCATCCTTTAGCATTTGGTGAGTACCAACAATGGAGTTCTTGCCAATGACCCAAATATCCCCATGGCATATATCTGAAACTAAAGAGCTGGGAGCCGGGAAGCTCAATTCAGTCGCTATACCTAAGGACTAAGGTATCTGAGTCCTGCAGGCTTGGGAGGTAGTCTAGATAGGTCAGGGCATGAGTATATATTAGTAGGTGACCTTGCTGTGAAGTAGAAGTGTAGTGCTGCATGGTGTCTCATATTTAGCATTTATAGGAGACGTACGATGCGAAAGTCTCGGAGCACCGTCTAGTAAATGGTTCGTGAGACTGGAAGGAGAAGGAACCATGGTCACCCACCTTCTCCGCCAACGTCAGTGTGACGGGCCTAAGTAGAGACTTATTCTGGCACTAATGGGTTTATGTTGGTCCGCCGCCACAGCTTACCTTAAGCATAGGTAGGCAGCCCTAGGAGATAGTTCTTCAGACTGAAAACTTAGAAAAGTTTTCCTACATATTTAGACTTTTAGAATTTATTTCTTTAATTATTCGTATGTTTTCTTAAAAATTTATTATGTGATATGCTCTTGATATAATTGCTCCTCGTTCGAACATATATTGTTAGACCATTCCTTTACATGGAGAAGTTTCTAGTGAATTTTTAAAACTCACAATTTATGTTTTATATTTTATTTAACCTCATATTAATTTTTATAAATTCATATGGCGGTTGCTACGTTGTTGAACAAGCTGCAGACATGACATAGTATTTGTTATACTTTTTGGCTTCTTAACCTTCATTAACGAATTTTAGATTCTAAGGCGAGTCTCCAAAAATATATATATACATATACAAATAAATAAATAAATATATGTATACACTAAAAATTTTGATGAAGTTAAAGAGATATCTCATCTGTTGCTTTAAAGTAGTGTGGAGGTTATCATGATTGTCGTTTTTCTTTCATTCACTGGCTCAGATGACTAAACTTGAGGGAGAAGTTGGATCACACTAATTGTTTCATTCTTCTGTTCTTTGATATGTATATGTAATCGGTATGTAGGAAATAAGGTAAATTATTTTGAAATAAAGGCATGGTAGAAGGATATGGTCACGCCCCAGATCCATTTTTGGGCACGTGGCAATCACCGTATTAACAATGAATAAATTGTAGACTTTAAATATATATTCAAATTATTATTATTATTATTATTTTAATTAGGTCCTTTAAATACAATGTACTATTTGAGGCTACACCAAAGTATTTGAGGCTAAGTCAATAGAGCGTGCATTTCTATCTTGGCTAGCACATGGCTCCTCACCATACGTTGGTAGCATATCCAACGAAGAACCTAATGTCATCTCCTAGATTACTATGACCTTAAGATGTCCAAAAGTTCTCGGTTAAATATCATATAAGATCACTCTAGGTATAATCACAACATGTACCTAAAGTGCCTCTAGTTATGTCACATGTCTTCACGTTCCATGTTCTCGGTAAGTATCTCTACATCTCTAACAACATGAACATATCAATAATAACATAATATGAGTATAAACATCAAGAACATGCATATAACAGCATCATACATATACCCGCATGGTATAACTTTCAAACTCATATTAAGAGCATGCATATAATAGCATCATATGTAAACTAACATGCATACTTCTAATAAACCACATGCTAATTAAATATGCAACAAAGTAGACATATAACTTATCAGCACGTACAATAATTAATAACGACCCTTATGACTCAGCATCTGTAGTAGGCCAAATAAATTTGAAACCATAAATCCTCACCTGAGTCTCAAAGCAGTTTTAAATAAGAATTCACAGGTTGGCTGTGATTCTTAAAAGCAATCAATCAAACAATCAAGCACAGAAACTCCTTCTTACTCTAACACAAATTATAGTTTGGCCGTAATTTGTCAAGCAACAGCACAACAGTCAATTTTCCTAAGATAAAATAAATACATCTAACAACCATAAATCATACAATTCAAATAAAGATTTCCTATCTACCCTTCTACTCACATCCTCACATCATTTTCTTTATTTTATTTAATTTCTTATAATCAACCAACTATCCATAATATTAACAATCACAATCAAATATAATTAAAATGATATTTAGTTTAACAATTTAATTATACCCAAAAATCTTAATCAATATATATCACCTTAATTAATCCTAAAATAATTTTAATAATTTTGTAAAAATTTGAAATTCACAAAATCCCAATTTATCCAATTACATTAATTAAAAAATCTAAATAAATTAATTTCCTAAATTTTATCACATTATAAATTGATAAAATTCTAAATTATTCAATCTCATTAATCTATAAAAATCTAATTAATCTAATTTCCTCAATTTATAATATCCTAAATTTATTAATTGGATAATAATTACAAATAAATTATTTTAATTCCAATTAATGCAACTTAGATGTCATAACACCTATCAAAATATTACTTCATGTATATAACATACAATTAATTCATTTAAACCCTAAATTAACCCGAATTATCTCAATTAAATCAAAAATTGAATTATAATAATCTTTAAAATTTCTAATTAAATCATAGAAAATATGTTTAAGCATAACATAGCATCATAATATATTTTAGATTTTTCTGACTTTTTTAATGCACTCAAAACCCTGAACCCATCCTAAAATAATTCGAAAACCGCTCCTAAAATATGTTAAAAATTCTAAATAAATTTCTTAAGATTCAAAACTTACCAGCAAAGCTCTAACAATGTTGAACCGACTGGAACCGGTCTTAAAACTACGAAAACTAGCCAACCCGCAGCCGAACCGGCCCGAACCGGGTCATACCTGCTTGACCCACAGCAAGCTGAATCGCTGCACGTGCTTCGATCTTCTTCCCCGCTCGCCCTCGGCTCGAATTCCGCCAAGCACCTGCCGCCGTGTCTGCCCTCACCCCATCTATCGCCGCTGCAACCTCCCCGGAAACACGTGCCTACCTCCTCTAGTTATTCCTCAGCCCTCCGGCCACCTAATCGCCCATCGGTGGGGCTCAAAACACCTCCCACAGTCGCTAGCATCTCTCTTCCTCGGCTGCCCGATAGATGTTGCTCCCAGCTACGCCCGCGTGCCGCGGTCGCCACTCAATATTGTCTCCACCTGAGCCTACTCGCTTCCAGAGAACTCACCGTGGAAGGAAGAGTGTTCGCCGCGCCCTTGCGCCAGTGAATTTGAACGGGACGGAGACGTCCTGTGCTCCGTCGTCCCCTTCCTGTTCTCCTCCGACCTCATGCTTCCTCGCTGTGGCCTCCACTCAAAACCAACACCAAGAGAGGCGAGTCGACCCTGGAGAGCTCGCCACGGTGGGAGAAAGAGCGTCGAGCCCCTCGCCGGCGTTCATAATGGGAACAGGGGGACTCCTCTGTTCTCCGTCCGCTCGCTGCCTCCCACACAACTGTGGCTCGCTGGGCTGCTACAACACCTAGCCGTATTCATAGATGAGGCCCCAGCTCGCCAGCTTCCTCCTCTATCGAAGACAACGACCGCCGGTGGTGCGTGGAAGCCGCTGCACCGTAACCCTCAGACCACTGTCGCCGTGCCCTCTACTTCGGCGAGGGTTTAATACCCTGTTGATGAGTTGGTGACCTGTCGACCGACTCGGCCGGGTCAACTAGCCCTGACTCGCTGCACGTGCGAAGCACGTGAAGGGACGGTTTTAGTTTTTTTCTTTTTCCTTTTCTATTTACTTTATATTTTCTATTTATTTATTTAAATATATATATATATATTTATTTATTTATTTTTTTACTAATTCCATATGATAAATATTATTATTTATTTTTTATTCTCTTTTCTATTTTATTTTACTTTTATTATTTTATTAAAATATTATTATTACTATCACTGAACATGAAACAAGAGACTTTAATGCTACTATAGAGAACCTTCAGCTTACAAAGCTAACAACTATTGGAGGATATTACACATGGAGCAACAAACAAGAAGGGAGTAATAGGAATATAGAGTAAGATAGATAGAGTATTTGGGAATAAAGATTGGATGGAAAATAATGGAGCAGTGCTCCATTAAAACTTGATGTTGGTACTACTACTAATAAAGGCATACCAAATTTCAGATTTTTGAATATAATAGCTAATCACATTGAATTTCTCCCTACTGTTGCAGTTATTTAGAGTACAGAAATTGAGGGCTTTGAGATGTACAAAATATGACAAAGACTTAAACTCATGAAAGGTGCAATGAAAGAACTATTCAAGAAAAATTTCAGTCAAGCAAAACTTAAGGCAAACAAAGCTAGAAATAATTTGGAAAGTATCCAAAGACAATTGCAAGACACTCCTTTACTAGCTAATTTGCATGTGCAAGAGAAATATGCCTTAATGGAATTAGAGAAATGGGATAGAGTAGAGGAAAGTATATTGAGGCAAAAGTCTAGAGCTTATTTGATTACTTTAGGTGATTCAAACTCTAAATTCTTTTTTGTCTATGCAAAAGTAAGGAATGATGCCAAAACTCTTAATATCCTATATAGTAGAGATGGGGAGAGATTAACTACTCATGATAAGATCAGTGCAGAAATAGTTGACTTTTATAAAGGTTTAATGGGCAATGCAGAATATGAACTTCCTATGGTGGATAAAATAACAGTTAGACTTGGTAGACTAGTTCAGCACCATTATTTCTCAAGTCTATGTGCAGCTGTCTCAGAAGCAGAGATCAATCAGGCTTTATTTGACATAAATGATGATAAGGCTCTGGGAATTGATGGATTTGGTGCATTATTTTTTTTAAAAAGCATGGCATGTGCTAAAGCATGATATATGTGTAGCAATACAAGAGTTCTTCATGACAGGAAAAATATTGAAAGCTATAAACTCTACTCTAATAACACTCATACCCAAGGTACCAAATCCAGAAACTGTTAAGGACCTAAGACCAATTGCTTGTTGTGCAATTTTATACAAGATTATTGCTAAGATCTTGGTGAATAGACTTAAAGGAGTGATTTGTGAACTAGTTAGTGAAGCTCAATCAGCCTTTGTACCAGGAAGAGTGATTGCAGATAATATCATATTAAGTCATGAACTCATTAAAGGATATACCAGGAAAATAATATTCCCTAGATGCATGATCAAGGTAGATCTACAAAAGGCTTATGATTCAGTAGAATGTATATGTGTGGAATAAATGCTCATAGAATTGGGATTTCCTCCTAGATTCATTCAATGGGTGATGGCTTACATCAAATCAGTACATTATACCATTCTAATAAATGGTAAGAAAATGGTACCTTTTCAAGTAAAAAGAGGATTAAGACAAGGTGACCCTCTATCACCTTATATCTTTGTCCTTGTGATGGAATACTTGAGTAGATGTATGAGGGAGCTAGGAAATAAGAAAAATCTTAAATATCATCCCAAATGTGCAAAATTATTTATTACTCACCTTTGTTTTGCAGATGATTTACTTATGTTTTCTATAGGAGATGAGAAATCTATCAAGCTCTTACATGAGGCATTTCTTAAATTCTCAAAGGCATCAAGTTTGAAAGCTAATGCACTTAAGAGTAGTATTTACTTTGGAGGAGTACCTGCTGAAACAAAAGACAAAATATTACATATACTTAGCTATAGAGAGAGCTCTTAACCATTCAAGTATCTAGGAGTACCTTTGGCTCCTAAGAAACTAAAAATTACAGAATGTAAAGTACTGCTTGACAAAATGATGGTTAGACTTAAAAGTTGGACTGCCAAGTTGCTAACATATGCAGGAAGAGTTCAACTTATAAAGTCAGTATTATTTGGAGTGCAAAGTTATTGGTCACAATTATTCATATTGACCAAAAAAATAATCAAAATGATGGATGCAGTTTGCAGGACATTCTTATGGACAGGATCAGTTGAGACTAGTAAGAAGACCTTGGTAGCTTAGAATAAAGTTTGCACACCAAAGTCAGCCGGAGGACTTAACTTACTAAGACTAGACTTATGGAATAAGACAGCCATCTTCAAGCTCTTTTAGGATATGCAGATGAAGAAAGATAAATTATGGATCAAATGAGTACACACTTATTATATAAAAAATAAAAATATTCATACTATGACTCTACCCAAACAAACAAGCTGGATGTTAAAGAAAGTGATGATGAGTAGAGAGGTATTATAATACCATCCCCGACTGGCAATAATACTAACTAGAAAAACCACAATCAGTACAATTTATAATATATTGGTGGGTACATTGCCAAAGAAAAATTGAACAAGTTTGATATGTGATTCTACAGTTAGACCTAGAGCTACCTTCATTCTATGGCTTGCTTTGCATGAAAAATTAATGACTGCAGATAAACTACTCAAGTAGGGCATGCAAATAGAAGGAGGATGTCAGCTATGTCTAACTGCAATAGAAACCTTAGAACATTTACTGAATGAATGTAAATATAGTAAGACTATATGGAGTGATTTGTTGAAATGAAATGAAGAAGTTTTAAGACAAACTACATGGGAAACCATAATTAATATAGCTGCTAGAATAGCTAAAAGGAGAACATTGCAAGGATAGCTTATGCAGGTGGTGATAACAGAGTTTGTATATCACATTTGGAAAGAGAGAAACTGGAGATTATTTAAGCAACAAGTAAGAGATGAAGTGGTCCTTCTTCGACATATCAAGACAGTAATTTTTACTAGGCTGGATAAAGAAAAAATAAGAGAGTTTATTGTCCTATGCTTAGCTTAGAATACTGGTTCTCTTTGAGATATTCATTTTTATTATATTTTCTTCTTTATAACTTGTAGCACATGATATTGTAGTGATGCTCAAATACCCTTCCTAGAAGGTGAGTTGACATTACTATTGATGTTATCAAACAAGTTATAAGGAGCAAAATTTATAGAATGAGACTGATAAAATACTTTAGATATGCGGGGTATTGATACCCGTGCCTCTCACATGCTAAGCGAGCGCTCTTCCATCTAAGCTACATCCATAAATATCAATTAACTTAGTCTGAGATGGCCATATAGCTCGTATGCTATGCGGGCACTTTACCATCTAAGCTACAACCCTAAAATTTATTTTAAAGTCAAATTAAAAGAGCAATATTGTCCTAGCTAAGCTAAATCCCTAATATTCTTATCAAAATCTTATTAAAAGAGTTAATGTATCATCCGAGCAATATCCCTAAAACTTAACTGTCCCAGTTTTTATCAAATTCATATTAAAAGAGCATTACTAAAAATGAAATTCAAAGCCTAACTTATATTAGAGATGTAAATAGAATTACAAAGTTTAAATTTAGTTCGGAGATGTACGGTATCTATCCCCATACCCCTCGTATGCGATGTGAAACAAGCGATAACTATTCTCTCATGCTAAGCGAGTACTAAAATGAAAAGGCAAAGTTCAAAATGTTTTGAAGATGGAGGGTATCAATTCCCTTGCATCTCGCATGCTAAGCGAGCTAACTACTATTTGAGCTACATCACTAAACCAGTTAGTTCAAGATATCTATATAGCTCTATTAAAAGAACATCACCTAAATATCTTATAGCATTCAGTCTTATTAAAAAAAATCACTCAAATAAAAATATAAATAACACATATTAGAAATAAGATATATCAATCAACATTCCTCCCATATATAATGGAAGCACTTTACCATAACTCATGTTAGAGATGCGAAAAATTGATCCCCGTGCCTGATGCATGTGAACCCAGTATTCTACCATCTAAGCTACATCCCTAAAGATTAATCTTTGTTATTCTGCAACTTTAGTAGTATCACTGAAATAAAAATTTAAAATTTAACTCACAATAGAAATAAAGGTTACTAATCCCTGTACCTCCCATATAAATTTAAGCACTCTTCTACCATCCAAGAGATGTCCAAAAATATTAATTATATACTAAAATGAAAAAAGTTTAACTAATAATGGATATATAGGGGATCGCCATTACTCTCATATGCTAAGTAAGCACTCTAACATTTGAGCTATACCTCCTAATATCAAAATAGTTATTCTGAGACTCCAAATATCATAAACATTCATATTTAGAATCTTATCAAAAGAAGATTTTTGAAATAAGAATACAAATGAGAGGTTTATCATCTAAGCTACATACTCAAACATCAACTATCTTATTCTCCACACATTGGTGTAATAGTAAACAACCCTCGTGGCTCTTTATCAAATGATATTGATCCTTTTGCTTCCCGTATAATTAGCGACCTCTCTATCGTTTGAGCTACACCCTAAACATAATTTATCTTACTCTGAGACCCTCGTGCCTCTACCTTGCTAAGCGAGTACTGAAATGAAAAAACAAAGTTCAAAATACTCTAAAAATACAGAGTATCGATCCTTATGCCTCTCACATGCTAAGTGAACACTTCATCATCTGAGCTACATACCCAAACATCATTTTTTTATTTAGTGTAATATATATTTGAAAAAGTATAATAACAAAATAAGTCAAAATGAGAATTGAACATGAAATAATTTAAAATGAGAATTGAACGGTTCTACAAATAATTCAAAATGAAAATTGAACATGACGTGAATCGAACACGCAACCTTTTGATCTAGAGTCAGACGTGCTACCATTACGCCACAAATCCCGTCATTTTTTCATTTAGTGTATTATAAAATTTGAAAAAAGTAGAATAACAAAATAAATCAAAAGATGAATTGAACTTGAAATAATTTAAAATTAGAATTGAACCTGATGTGAATGTAGAACACCTAAATAATTCAAAATGAAAATTGAACTTGACGTGAATCAAACACGCAACCTTTTGATTTGGAGTCAGATGCACTAGCATTGCACTATAGATCAAATCATTATTTTATTTAGTGTAATATAAAATTTAAAAAACTTAGAATTCCAAAATAAATCAAAATAAGAATTGAACTTGAAATAATTTAAAATGAGAATTGAACCTCACGTGAATGTAGAACACCAAAATAAATCAAAATGAGAATTGAACCTGAAATAATTTAAAATGAGAATTGAACCTGACGGAAATTTAAAACACAAAATAATTCAAAATGAGAATTGAACATGATATGAATCGAACATGCAACCTTTTGATCTAGAATCAAATGCGCAACCATTGCACCATAGATCCCATCATTTTTTCATTTAATGTAAAATAAAAGTTGAAAAACGTAGAATAACAAAATAAGAATTGAACCAGAAATAATTTAAAATGAGAATAAAACTTGACGTGAATGTAGAACACAAAAATAATTCAAAATGAAAATTAAACTTGACGTGAATCGAACACACAACCTTCTGATCTGGAGTCAAACGCACTACCATTGCGCCACAAATCCCATCAATTTTTCATTTAGTGTAATATAAAAGTTGCAAAATGTAGAATACCAAAATAAATCAAAATAAGAATTGAACGTGAAATAACTTAAAATGAGAATTGAACCTCACGTGAATGTGGAACACCAAAATAAATCAAAATGAGAATTGAACCTGACGTGAATCGAACAAACAACCTTCTAATCTGTAGTCAAATGTGCTTCCATTCCACCACAAATCCCATCATTTTATCATTCAGTGTAATAAAAGATTTGAAAAACGTAGAATAACCAAATAAATCAAAATAAGAATTGAACCTGAAATAATTTAAAATGAGAATTGAACATGACGTGAATGTAGAACACCAAAATAATTCAAAATAAGAATTGAACCTGACATGTATTGAACACACAACCTTCTAATCTGGAGTCAGATGTGCAACCATTGCACCACAAATACAATCATTTGATTTGAAGTCAAACGCTTTACCATTGCACAACAAATTTAAATTTTAAAAAATATAAAAATCACCAAAATATTAAAATTTAGAAAATGTAGAACACAAAAATAATACAAAATGAGAATAGAACCGAATATAGAACACCAAAATAATTCAAAATGAGAATTGAACATGTAGAACACCAAAATAATTCAAAAAGAGAATTGAACATAACATGAATTGAACGCGCAACCTTCTGATCTGGAGTTAGACAAGCTACCATTGCACCACAAATCCCATCATTTGATCTAAAGTCAAGCGCATTACTTTTGCACTACATATTTAAAATTTAAAAGATGTAAAAATCACCAAATTATTAAAATTTGGAAAATGTAGAACACCAAAATAATACAAAATGAGAATTGAACCTCACATGAATATAGAACGCCAAAATAAGTAAAAATGAGAATTGAACCTAACGTGATTCAAACACACAACCTTTCGATCTACAGTCAGATGCACTACCATTGCGCCACATATCCCATCAATTTTTTTATTTAGAGTACTATAAAATTTCAAAAAAAATTAGAATACCAAAATAAATCAAAATAAGAATTGAACGTGTCATGAATGTAGAACATCAAAATAATTCAATAATTTAAAATGAGAATTGAACGTGAGGTGAATGTAGAACATCAAAATAATTCAAAATGAGAATTGAACCTAATGTGAATGTAGAACACCAAAATAAATAAAAATGAGAATTGAACCTGACGTGAATCAAACATGCAACCTTCTGATCTGGAGTGAGACATGCTACCATTGCACCTCAAATCCCATCAAAATAAATCAAAATAAGAATTGAACGTGTCGTGAATGTAGAACATCAAAATAATTCAATAATTTAAAATGAGAATTGAACCTGAGGTGAATGTAGAACATCAAAATAATTCATAATGAGAATTGAACCTAACGTGAATCGAACATGCAACCTTCTAATCTGGAGTGAGACATGCTACCATTGCACCTCAAATCCTATCAATTTTTTATTTAGTGTAATATAAAATATGAAAAAAGTAGAATACCAAAATAAATCAAAATAAGAATTGAACTTGAAATAATTTAAAATAAGAATTGAACCTGAGGTGAATGTAAATACCAAAATAAATCAAAATGAGAATTGAACCTGAAATAATTTAAAATGAGAATTGATCCTGACATGAATGTAGAACACGAAAATAATTCAAAATGAGAATTGAACCTAACGTGAAATGAACACGCAAACTTCTGATCTGGAGTTAGACGCGCTACCATTGCGCTACAGATCCCATCATTTTTTTTATTTAGTGTAATATAAAATTAAAAAAAATCAAAATACCAAAATAAATCAAAATAAGAATTAAACCTGAAATAATTTAAAATGAGAATTGAACCTGACATGAATGTAGAACACCAAAATAAATCAAAATGGGAATTGAACCTGAAATAATTTAAAATGAGAATTGAAACTAGTGTGAATGTAGAATACCAAAATAATTCAAAATGAGAATTAAACCTGACATGAATCAAACACGCAACCTTTTAATTTAGAGTGAGACACGCTACCATTGCGCCACAAATCCATCAATTTTTTATTTAGTGTAATATAAAATTTAAAAAAAGTAGAATACCAAAGTAAATCAAAATAATAATTAAACTTGAAATAATTTAAAATGAGAATTGAACTTAACCTAAATGTAGAACACCAAAATAATTCAAAATGAGAATTGAACACATAACTTTCTAATCTGGAGTGAGACACGCTACCATTGCACCACAAATCCCATCATTTTTTTATTTAGTGTAATATAAAATTTGAAAAAATTAAAATACCAAAATAAATCAAAATATGAATTGAACGTGAAATAATTTAAAATGAGAATTGAACGTGACGTGAATGTAGAACACCAAAATATTTCAAAATAAGAATTGAACTTGATACAACCATTGCGCCACATATCCCATCATATTTTTATATAGTGTATTATACAATGGGCTTGTGCCACGCATACCAAAATAAATTAAAACAAAAATTGAACCCAAATCAAACATTAAACCTTCTGCCCTAGAGTCAAAAGCGCTACTATTGTGCCACGCATCTAATTATTTTTCCATGTATTATAATATAAAATTTAAAAAATTAGAATACCAAAATAAATTAAAATAAATTAAAGTCAACGTGAATGGAACATACAATCTTTTTATCTGGAGTCAAACAATAAGAATTCAACCTAACATAAATAAAACACAACCTTCTAATCTATAGTTAAACATGCTACCATTACGCCAAAAATCCTTTTATTTCTCTTTGAAGTGTCAAATAAAATTCAAAAAAATTAGAACACCAGAATAAATAAAAAAGAGAATTGAACCCTACATATGAATCAAACACAACCTTCTAATCTAGGGTCAAAAGCAATACCATTGAACTTTGGATCCATTTTAGAAAAAGTAAAATACCAAAAATAATCAAGACAAGAATTGAAGCCAAGTTATTTTTCTATGTAGTATAATATAAATTTCAAAAAATTAGAGTACCAAAATAAATCAAATAAGAATTGATCGTAACGACAATCAAACATGCAACATTCTGATTTTGAGTGAGATGCATTATCATTGCCCCATAAATACAATTATTTTTCTAGGAAGTGTAAAATAAAATTCAAAAAAATTTGAACACGAAAACAAAATAAAAATAAGAATTGAACCCGACATAAATCAAAGACACAACCTTCAAATCTAAAATCAAATCTAAAATCGAACGTGCTACCATTGTTCCATAAATCCATTTATTTTTTATGCAGTGTAAAATACAATTCAGAGAAAGTAGAACACCAAAATAAATTAAAATTAGAATTGTACCATTTTGATTTTGAGTGCTTTACTATTTTAAATGGTTTATTTTTAGAAGTTAATGAGTCTTGAACCCAATACCTCATGATCTTCCTATATAGAGCCCAATTACTCTAGCTAGAGGGGTGTACCCGTACTATTTTAAAGAGTTAGAACAATAAAATAAATCAAAATAAGAATTTAACTCGATGTGAATTGAACACGCAACCTTTTGATGTAGAGTCAGATGAGCTACAATTGCACAATAGATCCAAATATTTTTCAAGGTAGTGTAATATAAAATATGGAAAATGTAGAATACCAAAATAATTCTAAATGAGAATTGATCCTGACATGAACCAAACACGCATTCTTCTAATCTGGAGTCAGACGTGCTACCATTGTGCCACAAATACCATGATTTTTTGATATGGTGTAATATACAAGTGGGCAAAAACCAAATGCCAAAATAAATCAAAACAAAAATTGGAATCAAATCAAATATGCAACCTTCTGCCCTAGAGTAAAACACGCTACCATTCTGCCACATATCCAATTATTTTTCCATTTATTGTAATATAAAATTTGATAAAATTAGAACACCAAAATAAATGAAAATAAAAATTGAAATCAACGTGAATGGAACACACAATCTTTTGATCTAAAGTCAAACGCATTACCATTGCACTGCAAATTTAAAATTTTAAAAAATTAAAAATCACCAAAATAAATTAAAACAAGAATTCAACGTGACATAAGTCAAACAAACAACCTTCTAATCTTGAATTAAAAATGCTACCATTGCGCCAAGAATCCATTTATTTTTCTATGAAGATTAATATAAAATTCTAAACAATTAGAACATCAAAATAAATCAAAAAAAAAATTGAACCCAATATGAATTGAACACGAAACCATCTAATCTAGAGTCCCAAATATTTTTTAATGTAGTGTAATAAAAAATTTGGAAAATGTAGAACACCAAAATAATACAAAATGAGAATTGCACCTGAAGTGAACGTAGAACACCAAAATAATTCAAAATAAGAATCTATATTTGGATGACGATTGAGCTCTTAACTAGGTGATTAGACGCTTACCTGTCAAAGAATCTAGATAATGATTGCACAGACAAGAGGTTGTCAATGAGGACGAGATGATCAATCGAGATAGTTGTCAGAGAAGAGGCTATCAACTGATTTATTGCATTTCCTGATATCATTATCATATAATTATAGTAGGTATATTGGAACTATATTAATAGAGTTGAGTTAGTTGATTTGAATGTATTATCAACTGAGTTGATGATATATGTGGACTATATTTATCGATAAATGCCTTGTATGAGTCCTTTGAACTCATACGACGGTTGCTCCATGCTCGATAAATGAGTCGAGGAGTGACATGACAGATGTTTGCAAATATAGAGTGTAAACCCCCACCTTTAGGTGGTTTAATTAATGAAATAATAATAAGTAAAAATAAAAATTTTCTTAAGTTTAGATTTGAAGAAAACATGGTTAAAGAATCATTGAGTGGAACTAGGATTCAAATGACGAAGTTAGAACTAAAATGGTGATATTATGCTAAATTTTTTTGATCAAAAATGATGTAATTATAATTTGATAAATTTTTATCAAGGATCTAGTTGGAATGATTATTAAAGTTGGAGGGACTTAGGTGGGAAATTAATTGAGTGGGCGGACCATAAGGTAAGTGTACGCGAACCACGTGCATTCCACGTGATCTATCTTCAGCTAACACAACCGGCTTGGTCGAACCGGTCCTCTGACTCGGAGTGAAATGGTTAGCATGAACCGGTCCACGCCGTCGACGTTGCCGGAGTAGATGCAAGGGAACGTCCAAAGCAGCGACCAACGTTGCTTGGGAGCGGCGGCATCCATTGACGCGCGAGGAATCAAGGTAATTCATACTATCCATTGTTGTTGTTAAATTCATGTTATCTGCCCCACCTTCTTCTCATTTTCCTATAATACTCTCCTCTTCTCCTAGGTTTGCACTAGGGAAGTATTGTTGAATTCCAGCTAACTAGTTATTATATAGTAATGTTAAAGGAAATTTGGAAGTTATTGATGTGGACTTTATGAGACTACTAATTAAGGTTCTATCATGCCTAGAGGAGAACAACATAGGAAGATGATTTGTTACATCATGAACAAAGTTAATTATAAATCGTACGTAAAGCAAAGATCTAAATATAACTTTGTTTATAATAGGAAGATCTTTCCGAAATGATTAAACGAAGTACGAACACGGTCGGTTCCGAAGAAGATCAAACTACATTATCAGGTGCGTTGGTTCATCGCAGTAGGATTTAATTCAGCCTAGGGAAAATCTTAAAAAGATTTTATAGGAATGTCTTGGATGCCTTGAAAATAATAAAATGCTATGATTGCTAAATATGTGATATCATGCATGCTAGAATAATATTATTTATGTAGCATGAATTATATGTCATGAGTATATTGTCTAATATTTAACATGCTTTATTATGTTCTTTTACATACTGCTTTATTCTTCCTTCATATTATATAATATGCGAATACCTTGCTAAAAAAGATAAAATATGGATTCTAAAGTTGAATCACTACTTGGGAGGTAGTATCATGAATAATTACCTGACACTCTAGTTTAAATAGAGACATAGGTATGATACTAGCACCTCCTAGGGACATCACTAGATCACAAATTGTGAGGGTGTATTAGTAGTAACGCACCCTAGATAATAAATCGAACCCTTAGTGTTCGAATAGTGATGTTCACTCACTATTACCACTCCTGGGGCTACAAATAGCTCAGATACTAGGAGTTGGTTGGGAAATGGACTAGACTAACTCCGAGGTCAAGATAGACCAGAAAGTGGAGTAAGTTCATACCCGGATATAATTACCCGCACGCGTGACGTTTGAGCGTCACCGTGATAGTCCCGGAATGGCCAGTGGGGATGAACCCTTTCAAGGATTTAGCAGGCATGTAGTCGAGTTAGCCACAGCCCATTGTGCGGATGCGAGCTCAACTCGGCTAACATCAACTATTATTGAATTGAAGAGGTGAATTTCCTGAAAGCCTTGGACAGTGGATCCGTAGACAACACGGCTACTATTCCAGACATTCTGCAGACGATCTGATGAGCAGTCTAGATCCTACGGTTAATACTTAATTCGGCTAGCCGTGGCCGAGGACTTGTTAATTGAGGTGACCCTGTCGACGGACAGTTGTGTAGCGCTACACGGTGGGTTGTGACTGTACTGTGATTCCAAGGGAAAAGGTACGGGAGCAACCGGTTTTGCTGGGACGGGGTGTAGGGATCGACCAGCGAGACAGTAGAGAGAGATACACGGTCACCCGATCTCTTTGTCAATATCCGTGCAGCGGGCATAGACAGAGACCTAGACATTTACGGCACGGATGGGCTTATGGGAATCCCTGATCAGGATATCCCCTGAGCGTAGGCTGGCAGCCCGAAGCACTTGACATAAAGATAAATACTTCTAGTTGACATATACTAGATATACATATACGTTATGCAACATAGATGAAATATACTAACGATAGACATGTTGTTCAACATAGATGACATATACTAGCGACAGACAAGTTGTTCAACATAGATGACTTTTACTAGTGACAGACATGTTGTTCAACATAGATGACAATTAGGAACATATACAGATATAGACAAACAGTTAGAACTCAACTTTGTTATTGACGTTATATACACCAAAAAGTTAATAATCGATAATTAATAAACCCAAAGGCATCCTAGTATTTCCCCCTAGTGTTTGATTTCCTATCTACGATTTCGAGTCGTAATTTCGCACTAGGCCGCAAGGCTGAGCACATCACGTTCAATGTGTGTGCAGGTGTGTTAGATGATCGATCATGACAGTTGATGAAGATGAGTTTGTTGACGAATTTATTTCTATTGATCAATACTTATCATAGAATTGTAGTAGATTTATCGGGAATGTGTTAGCAGTGTTGCGTTAGATGTTTAAAATGTATATTCCGCTGTGTAAATGATGTGTATGGATTGTATGTATCACTTTGATGCCTTGTATGGGTCCGTTGGGCTCATACGGCGGTTGTCACGTGCCCGACAGTAGGGTCGGGGCGTGACATAGAGGGGTAAACAATATCCTCATTTATTCAGAGGATAATGAAGAGCATGCCAAGCAACTAAGAAAAGCACTACAGATACTGCGGGAAAATAAGTTATATGCTAAAATTTTCAAATGTGATTTTTGGCTAAATCAAGTTGGTTTTCTTAGCCATATTATCACCAATGAAAGAATTCAAGTAGATCCAAGTAAAATAGAAGCGATCAGAAAATGGGAACAACAAAAGAATGCCACTGAAGTACGCAGTTTCCTTGGACTTGCGGGATATTACCAACGCTTTGTCTAGGATTTCTCATGATTGAAGGCACCGATGATGAAGCTTACAAGAAAAGATGCTAAGTTCCAATGGACCCCTGAATGCAAATATAGTTTACAAGAATTAAAATCAGGTTAACCACTGCACCGATTCTAACTCTTATGGTCAGTGGCATGGAATACATTGTATATAATAACAAATTTAAGAATTAGTCGCATAATATGGTTTACTGGGGGACACATATGTGAAGATCTCAAAGTGCGGGCTGAGGTATGGCTTTTGAGATCGGAAGGAGATGATTCCGTGGTCACTGGTTATCTCCGCCAACGTCAGTGTGATGGGACTAGGCAGAGACTTAGAAAGACACTGACGGGCTTATGAATAGTCCCTGGCTCAGGCATATCCTAAGCATAGGTTGGCGGCCCTAGAGAATATGAAAATGAAAAATACAATGGACGATGGTATCTCACACAAAATATGATTTGAAAGACTTCACGTATGATTGATTTATTTCTTACAGCATATTCCTGTCATGACAGTCTTGTTTTAATTAATTCCATGTATGCCAATATCCCCCTTACAATTGCTAGGGACTACTCTTTCTGTTGCCACAAGGCTGCAAGGCTTAGCGCTACTCGGATGTCATGTAGATTCATGGGGAGTGATACATGGAGAGAAGAACATTAGTTTGACATGACATGATTTATCTAGTTCATGATTTAGTCAGACTGTATTAGGTAATCTAAACTACTGGTATCAAGTTGTAATCGTGAAAAATTTCTACAGGTTTTTATGTCAATATTTTATTCTTTGAAATATTATAATTTGTCTTGTGTGAGTTAACTCATATACGCTAATGAGGGAGAAATAATAATTTGGAGGTGTTTTCTCAAGTGATATTTAGAGTTTTCACTCCAACTACATATTTTTTAGAACTTAATGAGTCTTGGACCTTATGATCCTCCCGTATAGACTCCAATTATTCTAACCAGAGGAATGCAATATATATTGAGGAAAAATCAAGGAGAAATAATTATCCATTGAGATGTTTTGCTTTAGTGATGTCGGTGGAGAATTACTCGATAAGTTTAATACCAAAGAGGCTTTAAGAATTGTGCTTTTTCTATATGAATGCTCATGATGACGAGCATGATGATTTTGAACTTTCCTCTTATCAAAATATAGTGAACTAGATGATAAAACTTTCATCATGGTGAGATCTCGACATCATCTCCATTTTAATTTAAAAATACATAATTTTTATGGAAAAATATGGATGAAATGATGATGTTCGCTTAAGTGATGTTGGTAAAGAGTTCATCAATGAGTTTTTACTTCAAATATGTTTTAAAAATTAAGGTTTTTGCTGTAGAAATATTCAGGAGGTTGAGAGGAATCAATTAGTGATGGTAATCAATAATGATTGCCAATCGATGTGGAGAAAATTAGTCAATAGTGCTTGAGGAAAATAGTGTCAAAATGACAAGGTGAATTGATTTAGGATATGGTGATTATCGTCAATGAAACCTTACCATCGGTAGACTTTTTGGATGAACTCTGAAGAAATTTTTTGGGGGTCTTAGGTGGAATTATAAGATCTCTTAAGTGAGCTTTAGTAAATTAGTTATTGTTTAAAAGTTAAAATTCTTTGGACATGGTAGATTAGATAGTTTTTAAATTTTAGTCTTAAAATATGTAATTGTGAAACCTATAATTTTGATTAAGAGTAATTGTGTAATATTATATTATTTTATAGGTTTATCAGTAAAGTTATATAAAGGACTTATTTGAGAAACTACACATGAAATTTTAGATATAAAATATTGATATGAAATCTATAAAATCATATAGGATTTTGAATTTAGAATCTAGTGGTACAAATGGATTGTATGTTGGGTGTCATTACATTGGTCAAATGATTGAACTGAATTAAAACCTATCAGTAAAGTTATATAAAGGACTTATTTGAGAAACTACACATGAAATTTTAGATATAAAGTATTGATATGAAATCAATACAATCATATAGGATTTTGAATTTAGAATCTAGTGGTACAAATGGATTGTATGTTGGGTATCATTACGTTGGTCAAATGATTGAACTGAACTAAACCTATCGATGAATGATAACACCAAGCAATCAGACAAAGTCATCATCCTTATCTTTTTGGTTCAATTTCATTGAGTTAACCCGAGTTCGTTTTCAATTATGGTCAGGTGGTGAGTTCAATTAAGTTTACCTGTGTCAACCAAAGTCATTGTCCTTATCATTTTCCTCACACCAAGTATAACACAAAGTAATCACCTCCTTTCACCAGGCATTCTATTTCATTTGAAATAATGATTTTGATAAAATTTGAAATATAAAATAAGAGTGGCATAGCGGAAGCGTGGTGGTCCTAAGATCAAAAGTGTAATCTGATACTAATAAGATAGATTTATGATAATTATTTATACCCAAGTTTAACTTTAATCAATAGTGCTCAGGGTCAGAATAACGAGGTGATTTGATTTAAGTTGATTTGTGATAATTATTTATACCCAAGTGCAACTTTATGGGCAAATGAGGGAGATCTCAATAAACACTCCATTTCCGAAATCTAGAGATCATCTCCATTTTAATTTTAAAACTCTAAATTTTTACGAAAAAATAAGGATAAAAATAATGAGGTTCAAATTAAGGCTCTTGCTATAGGAATATTCAAGAGGTTAAGAAAAATCAATTAAAGATAGTAATTACGGATGTGGAGAAAATTGTCCATTAGTATGTTTTTTAGGGTAATGGATATTTTTTGAGTTTTGACTAATTCTAGCCAAATTAGTCAATAGTACTTAAGGGAAAATGGGTGAGAATAATGTTCGGATGAATTCCAATAGTACTTTGATCGGAATCCATCTAAACAGAACTAGGTTTGTTTTCCCTACTAGTAAATATGCAGCAATTTATTCTAATGGGGTTTATGGGTAGAACACACTTCAATTGGAATTTTGTTTGCTAATTCGGAATTTATTTGATGCAATGTCCCCTATTTCCTTTTTGTTGCCCATGATATTGTGATTAAATCTTAATTGATGCTTGCGTCGATCAATTTTAAAACATGATTAAATTCATGCATGCTTTAGAGTAGTTCAATGTTTTGCATAAATTGGGGGAATTGAAATCTTGTTATACTGATAACTAAGTTGGAAATAAGAATATCTGGAAGACACAGATGAACTCATGATTAATCTCCTCAATTTTAATGTCTGTATATTCTTTAATGGGATGATCATATTGAGTTGGTGGATCTCGTGGTGTTTGCATTGGTGATAAACAAAAGTTTTACTTATTGATTAATCCATGTGCTAGAGAGCATGTGGAAATCTGTGGGCTAAGAAAACATTGGGAGGCATAGTGGTTAAATGCATTTGTCCTTTGTTCCTGAGTTTTAAAGGAAACTAGTTGTCATCTAAATGGTCGCTTTTGCAGTGATGGGGCATCATAGTTTTGAGTTATAAAATTGTATTTTTCATCCATGTTTCCCATGACGTGCATCATAGTTTTGAGTTACAAAATTGTATTTTTCATCCATGTTTCCTATGAGGTTTCATTGTAAGCCTTAATGCATGATATGAGATTGAATTCTTGCTCTCATGTGGCTTTTTCACAGGCCGTTTTGTGATACTATGTAAATTTTGTTCAAACAACAAGGAGGTTTTAGTTTTCATAAATCTGTGGTTTAGAGACAAATGATCGCAGTGAGTTGCAATTTATAAATATTTAGATTTTGACTTGCCATTTCGATCGGTGCTTCACGTCACTTGATGGACTGTTGTGTTAATGTTTTGTTTTCACTTGAAACAGAGTCGAAGTTAAAGGGTGTTTTTGTTTCTCTTATAGAAATTTTAGAGTTTACTACAGTGGTGAAATTTCCGAACTTTGCTTTCTTTTCTTTTCCTTTGCTTGCTGCGAAGAACAACATTTTCTTTCCCCTCTTTTCTCTCTTTCCTTTCCCTTCCTTTTGTAAACTGAATACTTGTAAGAGTAGGATAGTAGGATAGGACAGCGGAGACAAGTTGATGTTTAAAAATTGATTTGTATTATGCCAAAATTGAATGTTTCCAAGTCATTTCTAATGAGAGTTTGGGGGTAAGATTTTCTATTAGTAAAAGTTGTAAGCTGAATTCATCACTCTGCATACTCTTGTTGTTTTATATTATACTTGAGGGAACCCTTGATAGCTGGTTAAGGGAAGGGAATAGGGGTTCTTTTTGCTGAGGTTGTGATATATATATGGTTTAGATTGTAGCTTCTTGTGTTGTTGCCTTATTGTTGCTGATATATGCCTACAGGGAAATGACGAAATGGGCACTGCCTATTTGGCCGAGGAGTTAAACAGCTGAAAAGATAGTTTAACTCAAAGGATGAAAGTGTATTAGACTTGGATACATGACGTATAGTACTAATAAATAAAAAAATAAAACAAACAAACAATCAAACTTGCTGCTGAGAATTAGAAAAAGGTTTAATTAGTTTTGTTTGCCTCAACTGCCTAATAAAACAAATAGGAATTTGCTTGCTCAAGAAGGCATGTTACCATGCTATCTTGGAGGTTGAAAACCATCGGCCCACTCCGTTTTACATTTGCTTGATTTATATTCATTGATTAGTTGCATGAATTGTTTAGTGCACTACTATGAACTCTCTTTCTCTTGTCGAACCTTTTCTTTTCATCTTCTTTTTCTCCTATTTTGTCTTTTTCTATTGTGTATCATGATACAGAAAAACTAGTAGGAAAAAGGGAGGGAAAGTAAATGACATGAAATGAGCAGTATTGCGCCTAGGTGTTTCATGATTCTAGGTAAATCATCTTGTATCGATGGTGTTAAAATACAATTAAATCATGAATTTGTCTGCTGTGGAAAAACCTAAAGAGGCTCAGGAGTTGTTAAGGTTTTCAATCATGGCCTGCTACAATTGGAGCCCAAGTGGGTGGTTGTGAAACTATAATACTGTCTTGATATGTTGACATTATGCTTTATTTCTTTATAATTGTATGCTGTTATATGATATGACTCTTGGTGATTTTTTACATATTACAAACTCAACTATGCATATTAGATATATATATGAGAGATTAGAAAAATAAGAAAATAGAACACCGGACATATAACTTAGGTGACAGACTAGTTAAATAGTCGACACATCAACTGAGGATAACTTAGTCTTGAAAACACCTAGATGAGGACCACATAAACCCTAGTGACATCAAAATCTAGGAGAAACACATAGGTCCTACATACATTGTAATTCCCTCACGGTGGTGGGTACCACTGTGATTGTCCTACAATGGGTAGTGGGAGGTATTCCCAACCTAACTTGTAGCTTAGATGGAGCCGAGGAAGGAGCAGTCTCCGCCGTACACCGATACTCTCTACCTAGGGTATCACCGAAGGTTAGGGAGTGGGGAAAGGGGAATCGATTTTGTTAGGCCTAGGACAGAAGATTTGTCAACACAGTACATGCTTCATTTAGGTATGCAGCCCTGTGAGCAGTCTAAACCATGGGGGGAGATTATATGTGTCGATTCCAATGGTCGTGCTGAGAACATAACTTAACCATAGTGATCCTATCGAGGGGCAGAAGTGTAGCGCTACATGGTTTATCGTATCACAGGATCTATAGGAGATGCACAATATGACGGTCTTAGAGTGCAGCATGGGTATATGGCTAATAAGACCAGATGGAGAAGGAATGACAGTCACCCGTCTTCAATTGCTAACATCAGTTTAACGAGCCTAGGGAGAGACATAGATTGACACTGATGGGCTTAGGAATGATCCTTGATCAGGATCTACTTAAGCATAAAATGGTAGCCCGTAGGAGTGTACTTATATGAACTTAGTCATACAAGACAAATGTTTAGAATATCTACTATGCTATGCATGCTTATTTCCAAGTTGTTTTATATGCAAGGTTCTATTGATATGCTTAGTTACACTGCCAATACTTCAGGACATGATATTATATTTGCCTATTACTTTGCTTGGGAGTTTCTCCTATTTGTAGCCATTGGGCTGCAACACTCAGGTGACAAATAGAGGATCGGGGTAGATTTGGAGCTGATGCAAAAAATACTAGAAGCTTATTGATGGAGAATAGACTATTGAGACTCAATTATTATAAGATGGACTGTGTTAGTTAAATGATGTAATGGTACAATTAATACCCGTTGTTATCTTGATGTTTTAAATATCATGAGTTATAAATGTGTAGCCATTGTGAAAAATATAGAGTAAAATTTATAAACCTTGTTTGAGTTTCTTAACTCTTATGCGGTTGCCATATCCGATAGTGGCTCGGCTCATGATAGATGGGCTTGCCGAGCCTGCTTGACTGACAACTTGATTTATGCCAGGAAGTAGGTGTCGACGATGTTTTCGTGCACACCAAGAATCTGCTATCGAGGAGATAGATATGCCAGACCTGGAGATAGTGCACCATGGCTAGCATCTCCTTCTCGTGTGTATTATAGCGCTACTCCATGCCATTAAGCTTGCAGCTCTCGCACGTCAACGGGTGGCCATCTTGCATCAATATGCTGCCAAGAGCTCAATCAGATGGATCAGTGATGATCTCAAATGCCTTGCTGAAATCGAAAAGGGTCAGCATGGGCTTGTACATCATGCATACCTTCAGCTACTGTTAGGTAAACTCACACACCTCAGTTTATTCCCACCTTTGGTCCTCCAAGAGGTCCGTAAGTGGCGCTATGATTTTGAAATAACCTCCGATGAACTTGCGGTAGCAGTTGCGCCCAAAGAGCGATTGGAGCTCTGTTTGGGAAGGGGGAGCATGATGTATTAGTCCTCTGGCTCAATGCACTTGTCGTAGCCAGGGGCATTGCACCTCATGCACCACCATTGTTTGGCATTGCTTTAAACGTATTCATGACGAGTAGGTAGATCTCAATATCCTTTTAATGCTAAAATATCCAATTTTGAAGAATAAATAATTATCCATGGCGACATTCTATTTATATGATGTTGATGAAGAATTCGTCAATGTGTTTTCACACCAGATTAATTTTAAAAATTATGGTTTTGCTATATAAATGGTCAAGTCCATGAGCATGATATGTGGTCTAGGGACCTCAAGCCCACTGTATGGATTGATGATCAACTAATTATTTCTCAACAAATTTAAATCCTAATTAGGATTATTTGATATTTTTATGTAAAAATTTAGTATCATATCTAAAATAGGTATTTCTCACTCTACATAATTCATATTTGTATGAGCCATTATTATGTATCAATTAATTTTAATTATAAATTCTCATAACTTCTAAAAAGTACCTTTGACCATCTTTTTATTAGAATAAACTATTTCAAACAATATATAGAAACCGATGTAGTTATGGTTTACTTCTATAATATTATTCTTTATAATTGTTATTTACATGAGTGATACATAGTTTTTAAAAATTTGTAACTTCTTATAAAATAAAATTAATTATTATGAATAATTTTTCATGGTCATTTATAATATTTATTAGAAAAATGAGATATGTAGATGATATCCTTCTACCATGCCTTTATTTCAATATAATTTACCTCATTTCCTACAAGATGACTTTTCGGTGGAATTTTTCAATGAGATTCCAGCGATAGCTTCAGGTGAGCTAGAAAAACTCATTGGAACCATAAATTTAAGTTCTTAGAACAGATATGAGGCAGAAAAGTGAAATGAGCGGCAGTAGTGAAAGTTTCATCGTTGGAGATTATTCTTTCAATTGCTGGTCATACGAGCTATATAATTTGAGAAACTTAGTACCTATGGCTTCTCCTCGACGAGAGCTATCTACTAGTACTTGGGTTGAGAGAAATTGGCTGTCGTTGGTTGCCGGCGAGTTAAAAATCGAAACTTAGGAGTTTCGCATAAGTTATCTTTTTGAGTAAAATTAGGCACATGTGAGCTCTAACAATTGGGACAAATATGATTTTTGGATTTTTGATGAAAAGAGCTTTCGATTGGTACAAATATTGAAGCTGATTGGAGAAATTCATTGGTGAGGGTTCCAGCGAACTGCCCAGCAAGTCTCCGGCGGGTCTCCAGTGAAAAATGAGGTATGTATGTCTCCAGTGTATATATATTTATATACATAAATAAAATTTATATATATTTAAGAGTATTATTTTGAGATATAATACAATTTACTTAAAATGGATGATTGAGCAAGGTTCACACGCTGCTAAACCCTACTAATCGTAATAGTATACTCAATAAAGATGATAAACAATTGACATTATTAATGTGAAGGCAAAGTTGTATGATTAATGGTAAATACTCTTAAATGATCAATATTAACAAACAAATGACATTACTGATGTGAAGGAAAAGTTGCATGATTAATAGTAAACACTATTAGTGATCAATATTTATTGAGTGCCTAAATCATCAGGAGGAAATAACCTAAAAGTAAAAAATTTCCATGATATCTAAAGTTGCTCTCTTAGTTATCTTCTTTTCCAGTTAGATTAGTCTCCTCCTCAGCACTTATAGAACTACCCTCTTGCGTTTCATCGTCATCGACCAAGTGGAGCATCAATCTTCCATTCTCCCTTGTAGCCTGCAAGAATTGCAGCTTCGGAGCTTTAACCATTTTAAACACAAGCCTCCCATCATCCCTGAATGACTTGAGTTGCATTTTAGGCCTCTCCGCCTTCCCAATTGTCGATATCGGTGGAGGAAACCCTAAGCTATAGCCACTCCTACTTTTATCATATGTCTCTCCTTCTTTTATCTCACGGGGCATATGGGTAGTAATGGTGTCGTGGCTTGGTTCCTTGTTACGACCACCGCTACCCTTGCTATCATCTTTTCTTGCTTGCTTCCCGGATGAGACACCAGAATGTTCATTTTTCTCACACATCTTGTGGTTGAGGGAGTTGATGGGATTGGCCGATATGATCTCAGTTTTTATCCTCCGTGTTGATAGACAACACATTTTAAAGGGTAGAAGATCTATTGTCACTAAAACATAGGGTGTGTGAGTATGTTTCTACCACTAAAGATAGAATTGCTTAGTGAGCGGGAAGGGAGGGAAGGAGTGAATGATTTCTCACAACCAACAACTTTTTAATATCCATTTGTTCATTTTAACAAATGTTATTGAGTGGAGTTTTTGACAAAAGATTATTGTTTCTCAACAAATTTAAATCCTAATTAGGATTATTTGATTTTTTTTTATGTGAAAATTTATTACCATATCTAAAATAGGAATTTCTCACTCTACATAATTTATATTTAGATGAGCTATTATTATGTATCGATTAATTTTAATTTTAATTTCTTATGACTTCTAAAGAGCACCTTTGACCATCTTTTCATTAGAATAAAATATTATTCTTTATAATTTTTATTTACATGAGTGATGCATAGTTTTTAAAAATATGTAACTTCTTGTTAAAAAAATAAATTATTATGAATACTTTTTCATGGTCATTTATAATATTTATTACAAAAATGAGATATGTACAGATGATATCCTTCTACCATGCCTTTATTTTAATATAATTTACCTTGTTTCCTGCAAGATGACTTTTCGGTGGAATTTGTCAATGAGATTCCAGCGATAGCTTCAGGTGAGCTAGGAAAACTCATTGGAACCATCAATTTAAGTTCTTGGAAGAGATATGAGGGAGAAAAGTGAAATGAGCGGCAGCAGTGAAAGTTTCATCGTTGGAAATTACTCTTGCAATTGCTGGTCATACGAGCTATATAATTTGAGAAACTTAGTACCTATGGCTTCTCCTCGACGAGAGCTATCTACTGGTATTTGGGTTGAGAAAAATTAGCTATCGTTGGTTGCCGGCGAGTTAAAAATCCAAACTTACGAGTTTCGCATAAGTTATCTTTTTTAGTAAAATTATGCACATGTGAGCTCTAACAATTGGGACAAATATGATTTTTGGATTTTTGATAAAAAGAGCTATCGATTGGTGCCAATATTGCTGCTCATTGGAGAATTTCATTGGTGAGGGTTCCAGCGAACTGCCCAGCAAGTCTCCGGCGGGTCACCAGTGAACTTTTTGGCGAACTTTAGATAAGAATGAGGTATGTAGGTCTCCAGTATATATTTATTTATATACATAAATAAAATTTATATATATTTAAGAGTATTATTTTGAGATATAATACAATTTACTTAAAATGGATGATTGAGCAAGGTTCACACGTTTCTAAACCCTACTAATCGTAATAGTATACTCAATAAAAATGATAAACAATTGACATTATTAATGTGAAGGCAAAGTTGTATAATTAATGGTAAATACTCTTAAATGATCAATATTGACAAACAAATGACATTACTGATGTGAAGGAAAAGTTGCATGATTAATAGTAAACACTATTAGTGATCAATATTTATTGAGTGCCTAAATCATCAGGAGGAAATAACCTAAAAGTAAAAAATTTCCATGATATCTGAAGTTACTCTATTAGTTATCTTCTTTTCCAGTTAGATTAGTCTCCTCCTCTGCACTTATAGAACTACCCTCTTGCGTTTCATCGTCATCGACCAAGTGGAGCATCAATCTTCCATTCTCCCTTGTAGCCTGCAAGAATTGCTTCTTCGGAGCTTTAACCATTTTAAACACAAGCCTCCCATCATCCCTGAATGACTTGAGTTGCACTTTAGGCCTCCCCGCCTTCCCAATTGTCGATATCGGTGGAGGAAACCCTAAGCTATAGCCACTCCTACTTTTATCATATGTCTCCCCTTCTTTAATCTCACGGGGCATATGAGTAGTAATGGTGTCGTGGCTTGGTTCCTTGTTACGACCACCGCTACCCTTGCTATCATCTTTTCTTGCTTGCTTCCCGGATGAGATACCAGAATGTTCATTTTTCTCACTCATTTTGTGGTTGATGGAGTTGATGGGATTGGCCGAGATGATCTCAGTCTTTATCTTCCGTGTTTATAGACAACACATTTTAAAGGGACGGAGATCTATTGTCACTAAAACATTGGGTGTGGGAGTATGTTTCTACCACTAAAGATAGAATTGTCGCAGTTAGTGAGCAAGAAGGGAGGGAAGGAGTGAATGATTTCTCACAACCAACAGCTTCTTAATATCCATTTGTTCATTTTAACAAATGTTATTCAGTGGAGTTTTTGACAAAAGATTATTGTTTCTCAACAAATTTAAATCCTAATTGGGATTATTTGATTTTTTTATGTGAAAATTTATTACCATATCTAAAATAGGAATTTCTCACTCTACATAATTCATATTTATATGAGCCATTATTATGTATCGATTAATTTTAATTTTAATTTCTTATGACTTCTAAAGAGCACCTTTGACCATCTTTTCATTAGAATAAACTATATCAAACCATTTATATACTGATTTAATAACTTTGATAATATTATTCTTTATAATTTTTATCTACATGAGTGATGCATAGTTTTTAAAAATAAGTAACTTCTTGTAAAAAAAATTGATTATTATGAATAATTTTTCATGGACATTTATAATATTTATTACAAAAATGAGATATGTACAGATGATATCCTTCTACCATATCTTTATTTTAATATAATTTACCTCGTTTCCTATAAGATGACTTTTCGGTGGAATTTTCCAATGAGATTCTAGCGATAGCTTCAGGTGAGCTAGGAAAACTCATTGGAACCATCAATTTAAGTTCTTGGAAGATATATGAGGCAGAAAAGTGAAATGAGCGGCAGCAGTGAAAGTTTCATCGTTGGAGATTATTCTTTCAATTGCTGGTCATACGAGCTATATAATTTGAGAAACTTAGTACCGATAGCTTCTCCTCGACGAGAGCTATCTACTGGTACTTGGGTTGAGAGAAATTGGCCGTCGTTGGTTGCCGGCGAGTTAAAAATCCAAACTTAGGAGTTTCGCATAAGTTATCTTTTTGAGTAAAATTAGGCACATGTGAGCTCTAACAATTGGGACAAATATGATTTTTAGATTTTTGATGAAAAGAGCTTTCGATTGGTACCTATATTGCTGCTCGTTAGAGAACTTCATTGGTGAGGGTTCTAGCGAACTGCCCAGCAAGTCTCCGGCGGGTCTCCAGTGAACTTTTCGGCGAACTTTAGATAAAAATGAGGTATGTAGATCTCCAGTTTATATATATTTATATACATAAATAAAATTTATATATATTTAAGAGTATTATTTTGAGATATAATACAATTTACTTAAAATGGATGATTGAGCAAGGTTCACACGCTGCTAAACCCCACTAATCGTAATAGTATACTCAATAAAGATGATAAACAATTGACATTATTAATGTGAATGCAAAGTTGTATGAGTAATGGTAAATACTCTTAAATGATCAATATTGACAAACAAATGACATTACTGATGTGAAGGAAAAGTTGCATGATTAACAGTAAACACTATTAGTGATCAATATTTATTGAGTGCCTAAATCATCAGGAGGAAATAACCAAAAAGTAAAAAATTTCCTTGATATCTGAAGTTGCTCTCTTAGTTATCTTCTTTTCTAGTTAGATTAGTCTCCTCCACTGCACTTATAGAACTACCCTCTTGCGTTTCATCGTCATCGACCAAGTGGAGCATCAATCTTCCATTCTCCCTTGTAGCCTGCAAGAATTGCTGCTTCGGAGCTTTAACCATTTTAAACACAAGCCTCCCATCATCCCAGAATGACTTGAGTTGCACTTTAGGCCTCCCCGCCTTCTCAATTGTCGATATCGGTGGAGGAAACCCAAAGCTATAGCTACTCCTACTTTTATCATATATCTCCCCTTCTTTTATCTCACGGGGCATATGGGTAGTAATGGTGTCGTGGCTTGGTTCCTTGTTACGACTAACGCTACCCTTGCTTTCATCTTTTCTTGCTTGCTTCCCGGATGAGACACCAGAATGTTCATTTTTCTCACTCATCTTGTGGTTGATGGAGTTGATGGGATTGGCCGAGATGATCTCAGTCTTTATCCTCCGTGTTGATAGACAACACATTTTAAAGGGACGAAGATCTATTGTCACTAAAAAATTGGGTGTGGGAGTATGTTTCTACGACTAAAGATAGAATTGCCGCAGTTAGTGAGCGGGAAGGGAGGGAAGGAGTGAATGATTTCTCACAACCAACAGCTTCTTAATATCCATTGGTTCATTTTAACAAATGTTATTCAGCGGAGTTTTTGACAAAAGATTATTGTTTCTCAGCAAATTTAAATCCTAATTAGGATTATTTGATTTTTTTATTTGAAAATTTATTACCATATCTAAAATAGAAATTTCTCACTGTACATAATTTATAGTTATATGAGCCATTATTATGTATCGATTAATTTTAATTTTAATTTCTTATGACTTTTAAAGAGCACCTTTGACCATCTTTTCATTAGAATAAACTATATCAAACCATTTATATATCGATGTAATAACTTTTATAATATTATTCTTTATAATTTTTATTTACATGAGTGATGCATAGTTTTTAAAAATATGTAACTTCTTGTAAAAAAACTTAATTATTATGAATAATTTTTCATGATCATTTATAATATTTATTAAAAAAATGAGATATGTACAGATGATATCCTTCTACCATGCCTTTATTGTAATATAATTTACCTCGTTTCCTACAAGATGACTTTTCGGTGGAATTTTTCAATGAGATTCCAGCGATAGCTTCAGGTAAGCTAGGAAAACTCATTGGAACCATCAATTTAAGTTCTTGAAAGAGATATGAGTGAGAAAAGTGAAATGAGCGGTAGTAGTGAAAGTTTCATCGTTGGAAATTACACTTTTAATTACTGGTCATACGAGATATATAATTTGAGAAACTTAGTGCCTATGGCTTCTCCTCGACGAGAGCTATCTACTGGTACTTGGGTTGAGAGAAATTGGCTGTCGTTGGTTGCCGGCAAGTTAAAATCCAAACTTAGGAGTTTCGCATAAGTTATCTTTTTGAGTAAAATTAGGCACATGTGAGCTCTAACAATTGGGACAAATATGATTTTTAGATTTTTGATGAAAAGAGCTTTCGATTGGTACCAATATTGTTGCTCATTGGAGAACTTCATTGGTGAGGGTTCTAGCGAACTGCCCAGCAAGTCTCCGACGGGTCTCCAGTGAACTTTTCGGCGAACTTTAGATAAAAATGAGGTATGTAGATCTCCAGTGTATATATATTTATATACATAAATAAAATTTATATATATTTAAGAGTATTATTTTGAGATATAATACAATTTACTTAAAATGGATGATTGAGCAAGGTTCACACGCTGCTAAACCCCACTAATCGTAATAGTATACTCAATAAAGATGATAAACAATTTACATTATTAATATGAAGGCAAAGTTGTATGATTAATGGTAAATACTCTTAAATAATTAATATTGACAAACAAATGACATTACTGATGTGAAGGAAAAGTTGCATGATTAATAGTAAACACTATTAGTGATCAATATCTATTGAGTGCCTAAATCATCAGGAGGAAATAACCTAAAAGTAAAAAATTTCCTTGATATCTGAAGTTGCTCTCTTAGTTATCTTCTTTTCCAGTTAGATTAGTCTCCTCCACTGCACTTATAGAACTACCCTCTAGCGTTTCATCGTCATCGACCAAGTGGAGCATCAATCTTCCATTCTCCCTTGTAGCCTGCAAGAATTGCTGCTTCGGAGCTTTAACCATTTTAAACACAAGCCTCCCATCATCCCTGAATGACTTGAGTTGCACTTTAGGCCTCCCCGCCTTCCCAATTGTCGATATCGTTGGAGGAAACCCTAAGCTATAGCCACTCCTACTTTTATCATATGTCTCCCCTTCTTTTATCTCACGGGGCATATGGGTAGTAATGGTGTCGTGGCTTGGTTCCTTGTTACGACTAACGCTACCATTGCTATCATCTTTTCTTGCTTGCTTCCCGGATGAGACACCAGAATGTTCATTTTTCTCACTCATCTTGTGGTTGATGGAGTTGATGGGATTGGCCGAGATGATCTCAGTCTTTATCATCCGTGTTGATAGACAACACATTTTAAAGGGACGAAGATCTATTGTCACTAAAACATTGGGTGTGGGAGTATGTTTCTACGACTAAAGATAGAATTGACGCAGTTAGTGAGCGGGAAGGGAGGGAAGGAGTGAATGATTTCTCAAAACCAACAGCTTCTTAATATCCATTTGTTCATTTTAACAAATGTTATTCAGCGGAGTTTTTGACAAAAGATTATTATTTCTCAACAAATTTAAATCCTAATTAGGATTATTTGATTTTTTTATGTGAAAATTTATTACCATATCTAAAATAGGAATTTCTCACTCTACATAATTCATAGTTATATGAGCCATTATTATGTATCGATTAATTTTAATTTTAATTTCTTATGACTTCTAAAGAGCACCTTTGACCATCTTTTCATTAGAATAAACTATATCAAACCATTTATATATTGATGTAATAACTTTTATAATATTATTCTTTATAATTTTTATTTACATGAGTGATGCATAGTTTTTAAAAATATGTAACTTTTTGTAAAAAAAATTAATTATTATGAATAATTTTTCATGGTCATTTATAATATTTATTAAAAAAATGAGATATGTACAGATGATATCCTTCTACCATGCTTTTATTTTTATATAATTTACCTCGTTTCCTACAAGATGAATTTTCGGTGGAATTTTTCAATGAGATTCCAGTGATAGCTTCAGGTGAGCTTGGAAAACTCATTGGAACTGTCATGCCCCGTACCTTCCCCTAGGGTACATGGCAGACCGCAGTGAACTCCACATATAGCCCCGTTTACTCCCGAAACTATATGGGAACCCACTAAGCGTACCTGATGTATATCCCCTCTATTTATGGAAGGAGAGAACCTGGATAACAGATCAATATAACTCTAAAAGCATATATTATTAAAACCAAATCTTTACTACAGTGGCATACACTTATATACAAGTAATTTACAATCAAAATGGGTACATGCCCAAGGTTATACAAAGTACCTAGCCAGTGTATCTCTATACACACAAAACAAAGGTAGAATTATCCTACCTTTCAAAAGAAATCAGGTGCCTGACTATATACTGTGATATCTATCAGTCTCTCTCCTGCTGTGATCCTGAAAAATAAAAATGAGTTCCCCTACGGGGTGAGTAACGCCGTACTCAGTGAGTTGGATAGAAAACAATGTAAAACCGAGAACATAAAATAACAAAGTCTCAAGAATAGAATCATATTACTATTTGTATGCAATAGCCAATGAAAATGAGTAATCAAGAATCACACGAGACTATATCCGGGGCTGGCATAATCAAAATACAGTTGCTGCAGACAACTGTCACCTTAGGGGGAGGAATCATGAATCATAGGGTACCCAGATCATAATAGAAGTGCAAGAATAGATAAACAAAGCCTCCTTTCCCCCTGGGTTGCCCACTGTATGTCGCTACCTGGTATCCATAGCTAATCCAGAGTAAAAACCAGTCAGGAGTATCCCAACCTCCCATCCTGATCTCGAGCATTATCGTCCCACGCCCCTCCTCATAGGTGGCCCATGGGAGTGCTAATAGTGTAATAACCTATCACTGTAGTGAAAAGTGCCTATAGCACTATCCAGTATAATATCATGCTAGTCATAAGCATTTTCAAGTGAAATAATATCACAAAAAATTAAACAAATGCATATGCTTATTAGGAGTCAACAGAAGCATAGTATAATGCTTAAAATGAATCAAGTAACAAGAGTATCAAACATAGATATCAAGGATTACTCATAACTCATTCATGATCATAATCAGGATAATACTAACTAGCAGGAGAGCCAAATGATATCAAATATAAATAATCAAAGGGACTATAGTTCTCCTGGACTAAACATTGAGAACTATCCCGTCTATTCTACCCAGAGAATAAACACTCACCCGATCCTAACGTCATAAGCACGTTTTAATTCGTATCGCGAGCGTTCGTATCCTCGTGCTTGCTTATCAATTTTCCTATGAATATTTCAACGAATTTTAATTCTCAATCTAATAACAATTTTACAAATCCGTCTTCACCAATACTCTTAAAATGATCCCTAGAATCACCCTAATTTTTATCTCAAGTTCACCGGAAAGTTCGCCGGAGCTCGCCGGAAAGTTCGTCGGAACCCTCACCGGCGAAGTTCTTCGATCAGCCTTAATATAGGTACCATTAGAAAGCTCTCTTTATGAGGATTCTAAAAAACATATTTGCCCCAATTTTTACAGCTCACACGTGATCAATTTTACCATTTAAATCAATTTCGGCGAAAACCCTAATTTTGGGTTTTTAGCTCGCCGGAGGCCAACCGGCGGCCAACAGCCCTCAACTCCGGTAATGGAAATCTCTCGTCGAGGAGAAGCCATAGGTACCAAGTTTGTGAAGTTCCGTGGCCGGAATGGCCGGCAATCGCCGGAGCAAACTCTGGCGACGAACTTTCGCCGCCCCGTACTTCTCTCCGCTTTTCTCCCTCAAATCTCCACCAAAACTTGCAAATGATGGTTCAAATATGTTCTCCTAGCTCACCTGAAGTTGTGTCTGAAATTTCGTGGAAAAATTCATCCGGGAAGACCTCCAACCGTTGTCGCCAAAACGCTCCGTCGTCGCTGCCGCACGAAGAAGAAGCAGGGGAGGAGAGAGAGTGTCGCGGGTGGGAGAGGAAGAAGAAGAAGTTAAGTTAAATGGATTTGGTAATGGGTCGAGTTTCATTACCGAACCCGCTTATCACTAACCCGCTAACCCGCTTCATCTATTGGTTTAATGAAATCTAATCTGGGCCGTCCATTTACGTGATTTAATCTCATCCGTCCATTTGGATCAATCCTTGATCCAAGGATTTGACCAATCAAACGACGTCCAAATTACGATCCGTTTATGCCGTTGGATTCCTTATCAAAAATCCTATTTGATGGTATAATTTTCATATCAAAATTATATACTTCAAAAATCCAAGTAATTTTTACAAATAAGACCTTCATATTATTTTATTACAAGATTACCCCTAATGCAAAAATACAAATCTCACATCCTACCCCCCTTAAAGAAATTTTATCCTCAAAATTTAGTTTAAATCGTCACTTGCAACAGTTGAGGATACTTCCTCTTCATGTACTCTTCAGATTCCCAAGTGACTTCTTCTACCTGTGCACTTCTCCACAATACCTTAATCATCTATACATCCTTATTCCTTAAAATTTTCTTCTTCCGTTCTTGGATTTGCACAGGTTGTATCTTATAGCTTAAGTTATCTGCAAGCTCTATCGGGGGTGTTTCTAGTACTCGTTCAGGGTACAAAATATATTTCCTCAGCATCGATACATGAAATACATCGTGTATTCTCACCATCTCCTGAGGTAACTCCAATCTGTAAGCTACAGGACCAACTCTATTAATGATTCTGAATGGTCCAACATATCTAGGATTCAACTTGCCTGTGTTTTCAAACCATATAATTCCTTTCCATGGAGCTACTTTCAGGTAAATCATATCCCCAGGTTGAAACTCCAATTCTCTTCTTCGTTTATCTGCATAACTTTTCTGTCTATCCTGGGCTACTTTTAATCTTTCCTTGATAATCTTAATCTTTTCGATCGTAGTTTCAATCAATTCATTTCCCTCTATCTTTCTTTCTCCAACTTCATCCCAACATAACGATATTCTACACTTTCTCCCATATAAAGCTTCATAGGGTGGCATTCCGATGCTAGCTTGATAACTATTATTGTAAGCAAATTCAATCAACGGTAAGTGCTGATCCCAACTTCCCTGGAATTCAATTACACAAGCCCTTAACATATCTTCCAAGGTTTGAATTGTTCTTTCTGATTGGCTATCGGTTTGGGGTTGAAAAGCTGTGCTAAACTGTAATGTTGTCCCCAAAGCTTCATGCATCTTTGGCCAAAAACGGGAAGTAAATCTGGGATCTCTATCAGAGACAATGGTAATGGGAACTCCATGAAGCTTTACAATCTCTTGAATATAGATTCTGGCTAATTTATCCAATGAATAAGTATTATGAATTGCCAGAAAGTGAGCAGACTTCGTAAGTCTATCCACAATTACCCATATTGCATTATGATTACTTGACGTGCGAGGTAATCCTATCACAAAATCCATTGTGATATGTTCCCATTTCCATTCAGGAATTGACAATGGTTGTAGCTTTCCTGCCGGTCTTTGGTGCTCAGGTTTAACTTATTGACATATATGACACTTAGCTACATAATCTGCAATATCTTTCTTCATGTCTGGCCACCAATAACTTCCTTTTATTGTGCGATACATTTTTGTACTTCCCGGGTGCATTGCATATCCCGAGGAATGAGCTTCCTCCAGAATAGCATTCCTGAGTTCAGCTTTATTTGGGACACAGACTCTGTCTCGATATACTAATAATCCATCGTCCCTCATCCTGAACTCAATATTTTCTTCTGTTTGTACTCTTTGAAATACTTTACTCAGTTCCTCGTCTGAGCTTTACAAAACCCAAATTTCGTCGTGAAGTGTGGGTCGCACAATAAATGTAGCTAGTATCTCACTAGATTTATCATAATCTAGCTGAACTCCCAAAGAATTCAATTCCGTAAGTTGAGGTAAGGTAGTGGCTGAGATACTAGATAACGTAACTGATTTTCTACTCAATGCATCTGCAACCACATTAGCTTTTCCTGGATGATACTCAATTACTAGATCATAATCTTTTATTAACTCCAACCATCTTCTCTGTCTCAAATTTAGCTCTTTCTGAGTCATAATATATTTTAAGCTCTGATGGTCGGTAAAAATATGGCATCGAACTCCGTATAAATAGTGTCGCCATATCTTTAATGCAAAAACTACTGCTGCCAGTTCCAAATCATGGGTAGGATAATTTAATTCATACTTCCTTAATTGACGGGATGCATAAGCAATAACTTTTCCTTCCTGCATCAATACACATCCTAGTCCTTATCTGGAAGCATCACTATATACTGTATAATCTTCATTAGGCTTCGGTAATGTTAGAACTGGAGCAGAAGTAAGACAATCTTTGAGTTTCTGAAAACTCTTTCCACATTCTTCATCCCAATAAAATTTCACTTCCTTTCGTGTGAGTCTGGTAAGTGGTCCAGCTATTTTAGAAAATCCCTCAATGAATCTTCTGTAGTATCCAGCTAGACCTAAGAAACTACGGATTTCTGTAACATTCTTGGGTCGTTCCCATTTCAGAATTGCTTCTACTTTACTTGAATCAACCATAATACATTTTCCTGATACGGTATGTCCCAAGAATTTCACTTCTTCCAACCAAAACTCACATTTGGAGAATTTTGCATACAGTTTCTTTTCTCGCAGTGTCTGTAACACAATTCTCAGATGTTCAGCATGTTCATTTTCTCCAGATGAATATATCAGAATATCATCAATAAATACAATCACAAATTTATCCAGATATGGATGAAATACCCTATTCATTAGATCCATAAATGCAGCTGGGGCATTCGTTAACCCAAAAGGCATTACTACAAACTCATAGTGTCCATATCTGGTCCTGAAGGCAGTCTTAGGTATCTCTGATTCTTTGATTCTCAATTGATGATACCCCGACTTGAGATCAATCTTTGAAAATACCTTAGCTCCTTGTAGTTGGTCAAAAAGATCGTCAATTCTCGGCAAAGGATATTTATTCTTGATAGTCACTTTATTTAATTGTCTATAATCAATGCATAATCTTAAGGTATCATCCTTCTTCTTTACAAATAATACCGGTGCTCCCCAAGGTGAGGTACTTGGTCTGATAAATCCTTTATCTAATAATTCTTGTAACTGTACCTTCAATTCACTGAGTTCTGCAGGTGCCATTATATATGGTTGAATCGTGATAAGGTGAGTTCCTGGTTGCAGTTCAATAAAGAAATCAACTTCCCTATCAGGTGGTACACCTGGTAACTCCTCTGGGAATACGTCGGGGAATTCACACACCACCGATATCTCTTTCAGCTTGGTTCCAAAGGTGGATGTGTCTATTATATGAGCTAAATAGGCTACACATCCTTTCCTTATTAATTTCCAAGCTCGTAGCGCTGATATTACACAAGTCGGTAGGATCCGACGATTTCCGGTAAAATGTAACTCAGATATTCCCTTCCTTAAGAATATCACTTCTTTAGTAAAATAGTTGATTGTGGCTTTATGTCGGGCTAACCAATCAATCCCCAGTATTAAGTCAAGATCTATCATATCTAAGGGGATTAAATCTGCTAGTAATATAGTATCCCCCAACATGATCTCACAGTCTTTATAAATCGTATTTCTAAGAAGTTGTTCTCCTAGAGGGGTGCATACGACAAGTTTAGGTTTCAAAGGGACTAAGGGTTTGTCACTAAACTGTGCAAACTCAGGATTAATATAAGATCTATGAGAACCACTATCAATAAGTACTCTAGCAGTATGCTGAAAAAGCTATAAAGTACCTGCGATCAGGTCTGGTTGGCCTCAGCCTCTTTATCCGAACTGGCAAAGATCCTGGTCGGCACTCGAGGTGGAATCCCAGAACCACCTTGTGTCCCTCTAACACTGCTTCCTTGATCTGCTTTATAGCTTCTTACTGCCCCAGATGATTGTCTGTCCTGAGTAGTCGATCCCCTACCACTTGGTACTGGTCTGGGCATCCCACTGCTTCTACTGCCACCTCTTTATTGTAGTCTTGGGCAGTTACTACGATAATACCCTAGCTGATGACAATAGAAACATCTCAGGGGAGCTCTGCAGATTCCAGAATGATTCTTACCACAATTTCTGCAAGTATCTCTAGTCATAGGTCGGACTTGAGACTCAGAATCTGGAATGGGTAAAGCTCGAGGGTAAGCCTGTGATCTAGAAACACTACCAGATGATTCTCCCATTCTTTGCGATCCCTTAACTATCGTACTTTTCCTCTGGAATGTAGGACTGAAAAATCTTGACTTTCTCTTTCCTGCGAAAATCTCCTTATCCTTAGAAGGTGTTGGGGATAACTGCTCAATCTCCACAGCCATCTGCACTAATTCATGATAACTGACAGTGGTAGAAGTAACCAACAACCTTCTAATCTCTATATTCAGTCCCTTTCTAAATCTGCTACGCATATACTCAGTATCTCGAGCATACTCTAGGATAAATACTGATAAAGCCCATAACTCAATATCAAACTCCAATACTGACCTATGATCCTGTCGTAGTGCAAAGAATTCTTCTCTCTTCTGATCCTTATAAAAGCTAGTATAGTATTCCCTGTTGAAGATATCTATAAATCTTTCCCAGGTAGTAGGTAAAGCTCCACTAGCACTAAGGGACTCCCACCAAACGTGTGCATCACCCTCCAATAGCTGAGCTACTTGTCTGATAGTGTCTGCGCCTGTCAATCTCATGTCTCTAGCAGTCTTTGAAACTTTCTGTAACCATTTGTGAGCTATTTCTGGGTCTCTAGATTCCTCAAAACTGTAACAGCCTAATTGTCGAGCTGTCTTGATCTACTTTAGTAAATCAGTCTGAGAAGCAACAACGGGTGCCTGCACTGGTGGAACGGGAGCCAGTACCGGTGCAGTCTAAGTCTGAATCGCTCTAAGGAGTATTTGAAACTGCTCATCCATCAGAATGACTCCTCCTGCAACAGGTGGTGCAGCCTGGCCACCCTCTACTGGTACTGCATGGGAGGCAGAGGAACCCTCATGTCCCCATGTGATGCCTCATCACCTGAACGACTATGCTCTGGCTGCATTCTGAATATCCTGCACGAATATTACCATTAATGTTACGTATATGACATATATCCTAGGGCCACTAGACTGATCCTTAATTGAGATCCACTGGACTCCTTATATTCAAAAAAGAATTATTTCTAAAAAGTTTATGTAAATAGTATCTTAATATACCCAGGTTCTTAAATGATCTTGTCAGGATATACATATGCTCTAGTATAAACCTGCTCTGATACCACCAAAATCTGTCACGCCCCGTACCTTCCCCTAGGGCACGTGGTAGACCGCAGTGAACTCCACATATAGCCCCGTTTACTCCCGAAACTATATGGGAACCCACTAAGCGTACCTGATGTATATCCCCTCTATTTATGGAAGGAGAGAACCTGTATAACAGATCAATATAACTCTAAAAGCATATATTATTAAAACCAAATCTTTACTATAGTGGCATACACTTATATACAAGTAATTTACAATCAAAATGGGTACATGCCCAAGGTTATACAAAGTACCTAGCCAGTGGATCTCTATACACACAAAACAAAGGTAGAACTGTCCTACCTTTCAAAAGAAATCAGGTGCCTCGCTATACACTGCGATATCTATCAGTCTCTCTCCTACTGTGATCCTGAAAAATAAAAATGAGTTCCCCTACGGGGTGAGTAACGCCGTACTCAGTGAGTTGGATAGAAAACAATGTAAAACCGAGAACATAAAATAACAAAGTCTCAAGAATAGAATCATATGACTATTCGTGTGCAATAGCCAATCAAAATAAGTAATCAAGAATCACACGAGACTATATCCGGGACTGGCATAATTAAAATACAGTTGCTGCAGACAACTGTCACCTCAGGGGGAGGAATCATGAATCGTAGGGTATCCAGATCATAATAGAAGTGCAAGAATAGATAAACAAAGCCCCCTTTCCTCCTGGGTTGCCCACTGGATGTCGCTACCTGGTATCCAAAGCTAATCCAGAGTAAAAACCAGTTAGGAGTATCCCAACCTCCCATCCTGATCTCGAGCACTATCGTCCCACGCCCCTCCTCATATGTGGCCCATGGGAGTGCTAATAGTGTAATAACCTATCACTGCAGTGAAAAGTGCCTATAGCATTATCCAGTATAATATCATGCTAGTCATACGTATTTTCAAGTGAAATAATATCACAAAAAATTAAACATATGCATATGCTAGATGAGGAGTCAACAGAAGCATAGTATAATGCTTAAAATGAATCAAGTAACAAGAGTATCAAACATGGATATCAAGGATTACTCATAACTCATTCATGATCATAATCACGATAATACTAACTAGCAGGAGAGCCAAAGGATATCAAATATAAATAATCAAAGGGACTATAGTTCTCCTGGACTAAACATTGAGAACTATCCTGTCTATTCTGCCCAGAGAATAAACACTCACCCGATCCTAACGTCATAAGCACGTTTTAATTCGTATCGCGAGCGTTCGTATCCTCGTGCTTTCTTATCAATTTTCCTATGAATATTTCAACGAATTTTAATTCTCAATCTAAAAATAATTTTACAAATCCGTCTTCACCAATACTCTTAAAATGATCCCTAGAATCACCCTAATTTTTAGCTCAAGTTCACCGGAAAGTTCGTCGGAGCTCGCCGGAGACTCGCTGGAAAGTTCGTCGGAACCCTCACCGGCGAAGTTCTTCGATCAGCCCTAATATAGGTACCAATAGAAAGCTCTCTTTATGAGGATTCTAAAAAATATATTTGCCCCAATTTTTACAGCTCACACGCGATCAATTTTACCATTTAAATCAATTTCAGCGAAAATCCTAATTTTGGGTTATAGCTCGTCGGAGGCCAACCGGCAGCCAACAGCCCTCAACTCCGGTAATGGAAATCTCTCGTCGAGGAGAAGCCATAGGTACCAAGTTTGTGAAGTTCCGTGGCCGGAATGGCCGGCAATCGCCGGAGCAAGCTCTAGCGATGAACTTTCGCCGCCCCGTACTTCTCTCCTCTTTTCTCCCTCAAATCTCCACCAAAACTTGCAAATGATGGTTCAAATGTGTTCTCCTAGCTCACCTGAAGTTGTGTCTGAAATTTCGCGGAAAAATTCGTCCGGGAAGACCTCCAACCGTGGTCCCCAAAACGCTCCGTCGTCGCTGCCGCGCGAAGAAGAAGCAGGGGAGGAGAGACAGTGTCGCGGGTGGGAGAGGAAGAAGAAGAAGTTAAGTTAAATGGATTTGGTAACGGGTCGGGTTTCATTACGGAACCCACTTATCACTAACCCACTAACCCGCTTGGTTTATTCATCTATTGGTTTAATGAAATCTAATCTGGTCCGTCCATTTACGTAATTTAATCTCGTCCGTCCATTTGGATCAATCCTTGATTCAATGATTTGACCAATCAAACGACGTCCAAATTACGATCCTTTTGCGCCGTTGGATTCCTTATCAAAAATCCTATTTGATAGTATAATTTTCATATCAAAATTATATACTTCAAAAATCTATATAATTTTTACAAATAAGATCTTCATATTATTTTATTACAAGATTACCCCTAATACAAAAATACAAATCTCACATCCTACCCCCCTTAAAGAAATTTTATCCTCAAAATTTAGTTTAAATCGTCACTTGCAACAATTAATATAGCGTATTGTTGAAATGAATGTAAATATAGTAAGACTATATGGAGTGATTTGTTGAAATGAAATGAAGAAGTTTTAAGACAAACTACATGGGAAACCACAGTTAATATAGCTGCTAGAATAGCTAAAAGGAGAACATTGCAAGGACAGCTTATGCAGGTGGTGATAGCAAAGTTTGTATATCACATTTGGAAAGAGAGAAACTAGAGATTATTTAAGCAACAAGTAAGAGATGAAGTGGTCCTTCTTCGACATATCAAGACAGTAATTTTTACTAGGCTGGATAAAGAAAAAATAAGAGAGTTTAATGTCTTATGCTTAGCTTAGAATACTGGTTCTCTTTGAGATATTCATTTTTATTATATTTGCTTCTTTATAACTTGTAGCACATGATATTGTAGTGATGCTCAAATATCCTTCCTAGAAGGTGAGTTGACATTACTATTGATGCTATCAAACAAGTTATAAGGAGCAAAATTTATAGAATGAGACTGACAAAATACTTTAGATATGCGGGGTGTTGATACCCGTGCCTCTCATATGCTAAGCGAGCGCTCTTCCATCTAAGCTACATCCATAAATATCAATTAACTTAGTCTGAGATGGCCATATAGCTCGTATGCTATGCGGGCACTTTACCATCTAAGCTACAACCCTAAAATTTATTTTAAAGTCAAATTAAAAGAGCAATATTGTCCTAGCTAAGCTAAATCCCTAATATTCTTATCAAAATCTTATTAAAAGAGTGTTAATGTATCATCCAAGCAATATTCCTAAAACTTAACTGTCCCAGTTTTTATCAAATTCATATTAAAAGAGCATTACTAAAAATGAAATTCAAAGCCTAACTTATATTAGAGATATAAATAGAATTACAAAGTTTAAATTTAGTTCGGAGATGTACGGTATCTATCCCCATACCCCTCGTATGAGATGTGAAACAAGCGATAACTATTCTCTCATGCTAAGCGAGTACTAAAATGAAAAGGCAAAGTTCAAAATGTTTTGAAGATGGAGGTTATCAATTCCCATGCATCTCGCATGCTAAGCGAGCTAACTACTATTTGAGCTACATCACTAAACCAGTTAGTTCAAGATATCTATATAGCTCTATTAAAAGAACATCACCTAAATATCTTATAGCATTCAGTCTTATTAAAAAAAATCACTCAAATAAAAATATAAATAACACATATTAGAAATAAGATATATCAATCAACATTCCTCCCATATATAATGGAAGCACTTTACCATAACTCATGTTAGAGATGCGAAAAATTGATCCCCGTGTCTGATGCATGTGAACCCAGTATTCTACCATCTAAGCTACATCCCTAAAGATTAATCTTTGTTATTCTGTAACTTTAGTAGTATCACTGAAATAAAAATTTAAAATTTAACTCACAATAGAAATAAATGTTACTAATCCCTGTACCTCCCATATAAATTTAAGCACTCTTCTACCATCCAAGAGATGTCCAAAAATATTAATTATATACTAAAATGAAAAAAGTTTAACTAATAATGTATATACAGGGGATCGCCATTACTCTCATATGCTAAGTAAGCACTCTAACATTTGAGCTATACCTCCAAATATCAAAATAGTTATTCTGAGACTCCAAATATCATAAACATTTATATTTAGAATCTTATCAAAAGAAGATTTTTGAAATAAGAATACAAATGAGAGGTTTATCATCTAAGCTACATACTCAAACATCAACTATCTTATTCTCCACACATTGGTGATAATAGTAAACAACCCTCGTGGCTCTTTATCAAATGGTATTGATCCTTTTGCTTCCCGTATAATTAGCGACCTCTCTATCGTTTGAGCTACACCCTAAACATAATTTATCTTACTCTGAGACCCTCGTACCTCTACCTTGCTAAGCGAGTACTGAAATGAAAAAACAAAGTTCAAAATACTTTAAAAATACAGAGTATCGATCCTTATGCCTCTCACATGCTAAGTGAACACTTCATCATCTGAGCTACATACCCAAACATCATTTTTTTATTTAGTGTAATATATATTTGAAAAAGTATAATAACAAAATAAGTCAAAATGAGAATTGAACATGAAATAATTTAAAAAGAGAATTGAACGGTTCTACAAATAATTCAAAATGAAAATTGAACCTGACATGAATCGAACACGCAACCTTTTGATCTGGAGTCAGACGTGCTACCATTGCGCCACAAATCCCATCATTTTTTCATTTAGTGTATTATAAAATTTGAAAAAAGTAGAATAACAAAATAAATCAAAAGATGAATTGAACTTGAAATAATTTAAAATTAGAATTGAACCTGATGTGAATGTAGAACACCTAAATAATTCAAAATGAAAATTGAACACGCAACCTTTTGATCTAGAGTCAGATGCACTAGCATTGCACTATAGATCAAATCATTATTTTATTTAGTGTAATATAAAATTTAAAAAACTTAGAATACCAAAATAAATCAAAATAAGAATTGAACTTGAAATAATTTAAAATGAGAATTGAACCTCACGTGAATGTAGAACACCAAAATAAATCAAAATGAGAATTGAACCTGACGGGAATGTAGAACACCAAAATAAATCAAAATGAGAATTGAACCTGACGGGAATTTAAAACACAAAATAATTCAAAATGAGAATTGAACATGATATGAATCGAACATGCAACCTTCTAATTTAGAATCAGACGCGCAACCATTGCACCATAGATCCCATCATTTTTTCATTTAATGTAAAAAAATTTTGAAAAACGTAGAATAACAAAATAAGAATTGAACCAGAAATAATTTAAAATGAGAATAAAACTTGACGTGAATGTAGAACACAAAAATAATTCAAAATGAAAATTAAACTTGACGTGAATCGAACACGAAACCTTCTGATCTGGAGTCAGACGCATTACCATTGCGCCACAAATCCCATCATTTTTTCATTTAGTGTAATATAAAAGTTGCAAAACGTAGAATACCAAAATAAATCAAAATAAGAATTGAACGTGAAATAACTTAAAATGAGAATTGAACCTCACGTGAATGTGGAACACCAAAATAAATCAAAATGAGAATTGAACCTGACGTGAATCAAACAAACAACTTTCTAATCTGAAGTCAGATGTGCTACCATTCCTCCACAAATCCCATCATTTTATCATTCAGTGTAATAAAAGATTTGAAAAACGTAGAATAACAAAATAAATCAAAATAAGAATTGAACCTGAAATAATTTAAAATGAGAATTGAACATGACGTAGAACACCAAAAATAATTCAAAATGAGAATTGAACCTAACATGTATCGAACACACAACCTTTTGATCTGGAGTCAAATGTGCAACCATTGCACCACAAATACAATCATTTGATTTGAAGTCAAACGCTTTACCATTGCACAGTAAATTTAAAATTTAAAAAATGTAAAAATCACCAAAATATTAAAATTTAGAAAATGTAAAACACAAAAATAATACAAAATGAGAATTGAACCAAATATAGAACACCAAAATAATTCAAAATGAAAATTGAACCTAACGTGAATTGAACACACAACCTTCTGATCTAGAGTCAGATAAGATACCATTACACCACAAATCCCATAATTTGATCTAAAGTCAATCGCATTACATTTGCACCATAAATTTAAATTTTAAAAAATGTAAAAATCACCAAATTATTAAAATTTGGAAAATGTAGTACACCAAAATAATACAAAATGAGAATTGAACCTCACATGAATATAGAACGCCAAAATAAGTAAAAATGAGAATTGAACCTGGAATACCAAAATAAATCAAAATAAGAATTGAACGTGATGTGAATGAATAATTCAAAATGAGAATTGAACATGACGTGAATTGAACGTGAAATAACTTAAAATGAAAATTGAACCTCACGTGAATGTAGAATTGAACCTGACGTGAATCGAACAAACAACCTTCTAATCTAGAGTTAGATGTGCTACCATTCTGCCACAAATCCCATCATTTTATCATTCAGTGTAATAAAAAGTTTGAAAAACGTAGAATACCAAAATAAATCAAAATAAGAATTGAACCTGAAATAATTTAAAATTAGAATTGAACCTGACATGAATGTAGAACACCAAAATAAATCAAAATGAGAATTGAACCTGAAATAATTTAAAATGAGAATTGAAACTGATGTGAATGTAGAATACCAAAATAATTCAAAATGAGAATTAAACTTGATATGAATCAAACACGCAACCTTTTAATTTAGAGTGAGACACGCTACCATTGCGCCTCAAATCCATCAATTTTTTATTTAGTGTAATATAAAATTTAAAAAAAGTAGAATACCAAAGTAAAGCAAAATAATAATTAAACTTGAAATAATTTAAAATGAGAATTGAACTTGACCTAAATGTAGAACACCAAAATAATTCAAAATGAGAATTGAACACATAACTTTCTAATCTGGAGTGAGACACGCTACCATTGCACCACAAATCCCATCATTTTTTTATTTAGTGTAATATAAAATTTGAAAAAATTAGAATACCAAAATAAATCAAAATATGAATTGAACCTAAAATAATTTAAAATGAGAATTGAACGTGACGTGAATGTAGAACACCAAAATATTTCAAAATAAGAATTGAACCTGATACAACCATTGCGCCACATATCCCATCATATTTTTATATAGTGTATTATACAATGGGCTTGTGCCACGCATACCAAAATAAATTAAAACAAAAATTGAACCCAAATCAAACATTAAACCTTCTGCCCTAGAGTCAAAAGTGCTACTATTGTGCCACGCATCTAATTATTTTTCCATGTATTATAATATAAAATTTAAAAAATTAGAATACCAAAATAAATTAAAATAAATTAAAGTCAACGTGAATGGAACATACAATCTTTTTATCTGGAGTCAAACAATAAGAATTCAACCTAACATAAATAAAACACAACCTTTTAATCTATAGTTAAACATGCTACCATTACGCCAAAAATCCTTTTATTTCTCTTTGAAGTGTCATATAAAATTCAAAAAAATTAGAATACCAGAATAAATAAAAAAGAGAATTGAACCCTACATATGAATCAAACACAACCTTCTAATCTAGGGTCAAAAGCAATACCATTGAACTTTGGATCCATTTTAGAAAAAGTAAAATACCAAAAATAATCAAGACAAGAATTGAAGCCAAGTTATTTTTCTATGTAGTATAATATAAATTTCAAAAAATTAGAGTACCAAAATAAATCAAATAAGAATTGATCGTAACGACAATCAAACATGCAACATTCTGATTTTGAGTGAGATGCATTATCATTGCCCCATAAATACAATTATTTTTCTAGGAAGTGTAAAATAAAATTTGAAAAAATTTGAACACGAAAACAAAATAAAAACAAGAATTGAACCCGACATAAATCAAAGACACAACCTTCAAATCTAAAATCGAACGTGCTACCATTGTTCCATAAATCCATTTATTTTTTATGCAGTGTAAAATGCAATTGAGAGAAAGTAGAACACCAAAATAAATTAAAATTAGAATTGTACCATTTTGATTTTGAGTGCTTTACTATTTTAAATAGTTTATTTTTAGAACTTAATGAGTCTTGAACCCAATACCTCATGATCCTCCTATATAGAGCCCAATTACTCTAGCTAGAGGGGTGTATCCGTACTATTTTAAAGAGTTAGAACAATAAAATAAATCAAAACAAGAATTTAACTCGATGTGAATTGAACACGCAACCTTTTGATGTAGAGTCAGATGAGCTACAATTGCACAATAGATCCAAATATTTTTCAAGGTAGTGTAATATAAAATATGGAAAATGTAGAATATCAAAATAATTCTAAATGAGAATTGATCCTGACATGAACCAAACACGCATTCTTCTAATCTGGAGTCAGACGTGCTACCATTGTGCCACAAATACCATCATTTTTTGATATGGTGTAATATACAAGTGGGCAAAAACCAAATGCCAAAATAAATCAAAACAAAAATTGGAATCAAATCAAATATGCAACCTTCTGCCCTAGAGTAAAACACGCTACCATTCTGCCACACATCCAATTATTTTTCCATTTATTGTAATATAAAATTTTATAAAATTAGAACACCAAAATAAATGAAAATAAAAATTGAAATCAACGTGAATGGAACACACAATCTTTTGATCTAAAGTCAAACGCATTACCATTGCACTGTAAATTTAAAATTGTAAAAAATTAAAAATCACCAAAATAAATTAAAACAAGAATTCAACGTGACATAAGTCAAACAAACAACCTTCTAATCTTGAATTAAAAATGCTACCATTGCGCCAAGAATCCATTTATTTTTCTACGAAGCTTAATATAAAATTCTAAACAATTAGAACATCAAAATAAATCAAAAAGAAAATTGAACCCAATATGAATTGAACACGCAACCATCTAATCTAGAGTCCCAAATATTTTTTAATGTAGTGTAATAAAAAATTTGGAAAATGTAGAACACCAAAATAATACAAAATGAGAATTGCACCTGACGTGAATGTAGAACACCAAAATAATTCAAAATAAGAATCTATATTTTGATGACGATTGAGCTCTTAACTAGGTGATTAAACGCTTACCTATCAAAGAATCTAGATAATGATTGCACATACAAGAGGCTGTCAATGAGGACGAGATGATCAATCGAGATAGTTGTCGGAGAAGAGGCTATCAACTGATTTATTGCATTTCCTGATATCATTATCATATAATTATAGTAGGTATATTGGAACTATATTAATAGAGTTGAGTTAGTTGATTTGAATGTATTATCAACTGAGTTGATGATATATGTGGACTATATTTATCGATAAATGCCTTGTATGAGTCCTTTGAACTCATACGACGGTTGCTCCATGCTCGATAAATGAGTCGAGGAGTGGCATGACAGATGTTTGCAAATATAGAGTGTAAACCCCCACCTTTAGGTGGTTTAATTAATGAAATAATAATAAGTAAAAATAAAAATTTTCTTAAGTTTAGATTTGAAGAAAACATGGTTAAAGAATCATTGAGTGGAACTAGGATTCAAATGACGAAGTTAGAACTAAAATGGTGATATTATGCTAATTTTTTTTGATCAAAAATGATGTAATTGTAATTTGATAAATTTTTATCAAGGATCTAGTTGGAATGATTATTAAAGTTGGAGGGACTTAGGTGGGAAATTAATTGAGTGGGCGGACCATAAGGTAAGTGTACGCGAACCACGTGCATTCCACGTGATCTATCTTCAGCTAACACAACCGACTTGGTCGAACCGGTCCTCTGACTCGGAGTGAAATGGTTAGCGTGAACCGGTCCACGCCGTCGACGTTGCCGGAGTAGATGCAAGGGAACGTCCAAAGCAGCGACCAACGTTGCTTGGGAGTGGCGGCATCCATTGACGCGCGAGGAATCAAGGTAATTTATACTATCCATTGTTGTTGTTAAATTCATGTTATCTCCCCTACCTTCTTCTCATTTTCCTATAATACTCTCCTCTTCTCCTAGGTTTGCACTAGGGAAGTATTGTTGAATTTCAGCTAACTAGTTATTATATAGTAATGTTAAAGGAAATTTGGAAGTTATTGATGTGGACTTTATGAGACTACTAATTAAGGTTCTATCATGCCTAGAGGAGAACAACATAGGAAGATGATTTGTTACATCATGAACAAGGTTAATTATAAATCGTACGTAAAGCAAAGATCTAAATATAACTTTGTTTATAATAGGAAGATCTTTCCAAAATGATTAAACGAAGTACGAACACGGTCGGTTCCGAAGAAGATCAAACTACATTATCAGGTGCGTTGGTTCATCGCAGTAGGATTTAATTCAGCCTAGGAAAAATCTTAAAAAGATTTTATAGGAATGTCTTGGATGCCTTGAAAATAATAAAATGCTATGATTGCTAAATATGTGATATCATGCATGCTAGAATAATATTATTTATGTAGCATGAATTATATGTCATGAGTATATTGTCTAATATTTAACATGCTTTATTAAGTTCTTTTACATACTGCTTTATTCTTCCTTGATATTATATGATATGCGAATACCTTGCTAAAGAAGATAAAATATGGATTCTAAAGTTGAATCACTACTTGGGAGGTAGTATCATGAATAATTACCTGACACTCTAGTTTAAATAGAGACATAGGTATGATACTAGCACCTCCTAGGGACATCACTAGATCACAAATTGTGAGGGTGTATTAGTAGTAACGCACCCTAGATAATAAATCGAACCCTTAGTGTTCGAATAGTGATGTTCACTCACTATTACCACTCCTGGGGCTACAAACAGCTCAGATACTAGGAGTTGGTTGGGAAATGGACTAGACTAACTCCGAGGTCAAGATAGACCAGAAAGTGGAGTAAGTTCATACCCAGATATAATTACCCGCACGCGTGACGTTTAAGCGTCACCGTGATAGTCCCGGAATGGCCAGTGGGGATGAACCCTTTCAAGGATTTAGCAGGCATGTAGTCGAGTTAGCCACAGCCCATTGTGCGGATGCGAGCTCAACTCGGCTAACATCAACTATTATTGAATTGAAGAGGTGAATTTCCTTAAAGCCTTGGATAGTGGATCCGTAGACAACACGGCTACTATTCCAGACATTCTGCAGACGATCTGATGAGCAGTCCAGATCCTACGGTTAATACTTGATTCGGCTAGCCGTGGCCGAGGACTTGTTAATTGAGGTGACCCTGTCGACGGACAGTTGTGTAGCGCTACACGGTGGGTTGTGACTGCACTGTGATTCCAAGGGGAAAGGTACGGGAGCAACCGGTTTTGCTGGGACGGGGTGTAGGGATCGACCAGCGGGACAGTAGAGAGAGATACACGGTCACCCGATCTCTCTGTCAACATCCGTGCACGGGCATAGACAGAGACCTAGACATTTACGGCACGGATGGGATTATGGGAATCCCTGATCAGGATATTCCCTGAGCGTAGGCTGGCAGCCCGAAGCACTTGACATAAAGACAAATACTTCTAGTTGACATATACTAGAGATACATATACGTTATGCAACATAGATGAAATATACTAACGATAGACATGTTGTTCAACATAGATGACATATACTAGCGACAGACAAGTTGTTCAACATAGATGACTTTTACTAGTGACAGACATGTTGTTCAACATAGATGACAATTAGGAACATATACAGATATACACAAACAGTTAGAACTCAACTTTGTTATTGACGTTATATACACCAAAAAGTTAATAATTGATAATTAATAAACCCAAAGGCATCCTAGTATTTCCCCCTAGTGTTTGATTTCCTATCTACGATTTCGAGCCGTAATTTCGCACTAGGCTGCAAGGCTGAGCACATCATGTTCAATGTGTGTGCAGGTGTGTTAGATGATCGATCATGACGGTTGATGAAGATGAGTTTGTTGACGAATTTATTTCTATTGATCAATACTTATCATAGAATTGTAGTAGATTTATCGGGAATGTGTTAGCAGTGTTGCGTTAGATGTTTAAAATGTATATTCCGCTGTGTAAATGATGTGTATGGATTGTATGTATCACTTTGATGCCTTGTATGGGTCCGTTGGGCTCATACGGCGGTTGCCACGTGCCCGACAGTAGGGTCGGGGCGTGACATAGAGGGGTAAACAATATCCTCATTTATTCAGAGGATAATGAAGAGCATGCCAAGCAACTAAGAAAAGCACTACAGATACTGCGGGAAAATAAGTTATATGCTAAAATTTTCAAATGTGATTTTTGGCTAAATCAAGTTGGTTTTCTTAGCCATATTGTCACCAATGAAAGAATTCAAGTAGATCCAAGTAAAATAGAAGCGATCACAAAATGGGAACAACAAAAGAATGCCACCGAAGTACGCAGTTTCCTTGGACTTGCGGGATATTACCAATGCTTTGTCTAGGATTTCTCATGATTGGCGGCACCGATGATGAAGCTTACAAGAAAAGATGCTAAGTTCCAATGGACCCCTGAATGCAAATATAGTTTCCAAGAATTAAAATCAGATTAACCACTGCACCGATTCTAACTCTTCTGGTCAGTGGCATGGAATACATTGTATATAATAACAAATTTAAGAATTAGTCGCATAATATGGTTTACTGGGGGACACATATGTGAAGATATCAAAGTGCGGGCTGAGGTATGGCTTTTGAGATCGGAATGAGATGATTCTGTGGTCACTGGTTATCTCCACCAACGTCAGTGTAATGGAACTAGGCAGAGACTTAGAAGGACACTGACGGGCTTATGAATAATCCCTGGCTCAGGCATATCCTAAGCATAGGTTGGCGGCCCTAGAGAATATGAAAATGAAAAATACAATGGACGATGGTATCTCACACAAAATATGATTTGAAAGACTTCACGTATGATTGATTTATTTCTTACAGCATATTCCTATCATGACAGTCTTGTTTTAATTAATTCCATGTATGCCAATGTCCCCCTTACAATTGCTAGGGACTACTCTTTCTGTAGCCACAAGGCTGCAAGGCTTAGCGCTACTCGAATGTCATGTAGATTCATAGGGAGTGATACATGGAGAGAAGAACATTAGTTTGACATGACATGATTTATCTAGTTCATGATTTAGTCAGACTGTATTAGGTAATCTAAACTACTGGTATCAGGTTGTAATCGTGAAAAATTTCTACAGGTTTTTATGTCAATATTTTATTCTTTGAAATATTATAATTTGTCTTATGTGAGTTAACTCATATACGCTAATGAGGGAGAAATAATAATTTGGAGGTGTTTTCTCAAGTGATATTTAGAGTTTTCACTCCAACTACATATTTTTTAGAACTTAATGAGTCTTGGACCTTATGATCCTCCCGTATAGACTCCAATTATTTTAACCAAAGGAATGCAATATATATTGAGGAAAAATCAAGGAGAAATAATTATCCATTGAGATGTTTTGCTTTAGTGACGTCGGTGGAGAATTACTCGATAAGTTTAATACCAAAGAGGCTTTAAGAATTGTGCTTTTGTGCTTTTTCTATATGAATGCTCACGATGACGAGCATGATGATTTTGAACTTTCCTCTTATCAAAATATAGTGAACTAGATGATAAAACTTTCATCATGGTGAGATCTCGACATCATCTCCATTTTAATTTAAAAATACATAATTTTTATGGAAAAATGTGGATGAAATGATGATGTTCGCTTAAGTGATGTTGGTAAAGAGTTCATCAATGAGTTTTTACTTCAAATATGTTTTAAAAATTAAGGTTTTTGCTGTAGAAATATTCAGGAGGTTGAGAGGAATCAATTAGTGATGGTAATCAATAATGATTGCCAATCGATGTGGAGAAAATTAGTCAATAGTGCTTGAGGAAAATAGTGTCAAAATGACGAGGTGAATTGATTTAGGATATGGTGATGATCGTCAATGAAACCTTACCATCGGTAGACTTTTTGGATGAACTCTGAAGAAATTTTTTGGGGGTCTTAGGTGGAATTATAAGATCTCTTAAGTGAGCTTTAGTAAATTAGTTATTGTTTAAAAGTTAAAATTCTTTGGACATGGTAGATTAGATAGTTTTTAAATTTTAGTCTTAAAATATGTAATTGTGAAACCTATAATTTTGATTAAGAGTAATTGTGTAATATTATATTATTTTATAGGTTTATCAGTAAAGTTATATAAAGGACTTATTTGAGAAACTACACATGAAATTTTAGATATAAACTATTGATATGAAATCTATAAAATCATATAGGATTTTGAATTTAGAATCTAGTGGTACAAATGGATTGTATGTTGGGTGTCATTACGTTGGTCAAATGATTGAACTGAATTAAAACCTATCAGTAAAGTTATATAAAGGACTTATTTGAGAAACTACACATGAAATTTTAGATATAAAGTATTGATATGAAATCAATACAATCATATAGGATTTTGAATTTAGAATCCAGTGTTACAAATGGATTGTATGTTGGGTGTCATTACGTTGGTCAAATGATTGAACTGATCTAAACCTATCGATGAATGATAACACCAAGCAATCAGACAAAGTCATCATCCTTATCTTTTTGGTTCAATTTCATTGAGTTAACCCGAGTTTGTTTTCAATTATGGTCAGGTGGTGAGTTCAATTAAGTTTACCTGTGTCAACCAAAGTCATTGTCCTTATCATTTTCCTCACACCAAGTATAACACAAAGTAATCACCTCCTTTCACTAGGCATTCTATTTCATTTGAAATAATGATTTTGATAAAATTTGAAATATAAAATAAGAGTGGCACAGCAGAAGCGTGGTGGTCCTAAGATCAAAAGTGTAATATGATACTAATAAGATAGATTTATGATAATTATTTATACCCAAGTTTAACTTTAATCAATAGTGCTCAAGGTCAGAATAACGAGGTGATTTGATTTAAGTTGATTTGTGATAATTATTTATACCCAAGTGCAACTTTATGGGCAAATGAGGGAGATCTCAATAAAAACTCCATTTTCGAAATCTAGAGATCATCTCCATTTTAATTTTAAAACTCTAAATTTTTACGAAAAAATAAGGATAAAAATAATGAGGTTCAAATTAAGGCTCTTGCTATAGGAATATTCAAGAGGTTAAGAAAAATCAATTAAAGATAGTAATTACGGATGTGGAGAAAATTGTCCATTAGTATGTTTTTTAGGGTAATGGATATTTTTTGAGTTTTGACTAATTCTAGCCAAATTAGTCAATAGTACTTAAGGGAAAATGGGTGAGAATAATGTTCGGATGAATTCCAATAGTACTTTGTCCGGAATCCATCTAAACAGAACTAGGTTTGTTTTCCCTACTAGTAAATATGCAGCAATTTATTCTAATGGGGTTTATGGGTAGAACACACTTCAATTGGAATTTTGTTTGCTAATTTGGAATTTATTTGATGCAATGTCCCCTGTTTCCTTTTTGTTGCCCATGATATTGTGATTAAATCTTAATTGATGCTTGTGTCGATCAATTTTAAAACATGATTAAATTCATGCATGCTTTAGAGTAGTTCAATGTTTTTCATAAATTGGGGGAATTGAAATCTTGTTATACTGATAACTAAGTTGGAAATAGGAATATCTGGAAGACACAGATAAACTCATGATTAATCTCCTCAATTTTACATGTCTGTATATTCTTTAATGGGATGATCATATTGAGTTGGTGGATCTCGTGGTGTTTGCATTGGTGATAAACAAAACTTTTACTTATTGATTAATCCATGTGCTAGAGAGCATGTGGAAATCTGTGGGCTAAGAAAACATTGGGAGGCATAGTGGTTAAATGCATTTGTCCTTTGTTCCTGAGTTTTAAAGGAAACTAGTTGTCATCTAAATGGTCGCTTTTGCAGTGATGGGGCATCATAGTTTTGAGTTATAAAATTATATTTTTCATCCATGTTTCCCATGAGGTGCATCATAGTTTTGAGTTACAAAATTGTATTTTTCATCCATGTTTCCTATGAGGTTTCATTGTAAGCCTTAATGCATGATATGAGATTGAATTCTTGCTCTCATGTGGCTTTTTCACAGGCCGTTTTGTGATACTATGTAAATTTTGTTCAGACAACAAGGAGTTTATAGTTTTCATAAATCTGTGGTTTAGAGACAAATGATCGCAGTGAGTTGCAGTTTATAAATATTTAGATTTTGACTTGCCATTTCGATCGGTGCTTCGCGTCACTTGATGGACTGTTGTGTTAATGTTTTGTTTTGACTTGAAACAGAGTCGAAGTTAAAGGGTGTTTTTGTTTCTCTTATAGAAATTTTAGAGTTTACTACAGTGGTGAAATTTCCTAACTTTGCTTTCTTTTCTTTTCCTTTGCTTGCTGCGAAGAACAACATTTTCTTTCCCCTCTTTTCTCTCTTTCCTTTCCCTTCCTTTTGTAAACTGAATACTTGTAAGAGTAGGATAGTAGGATAGGACAGCGGAGACAAGTTAATGTTTAAAAATTGATTTGTATTATGCCAAAATTGAATGTTTCCAAGTCATTTCTAATGAGAGTTTGGGGGTAAGATTTTCTATTAGTAAAAGACGAAATGGGCACTGCCTATTTGGCCGAGGAGTTAAACAGCTGAAAAGATAGTTTAACTCAATGGATGAAAGTGTATTAGACTTGGATACATGACGTATAGTACTAATAAATAAAAAAATAAAACAAACAAACAATCAAACTTGCTGCTGAGAATTAGAAAAAGGTTTAATTAGTTTTGTTTGCCTCAACTGCCTAATAAAACAAATAGGAATTTGCTTGCTCAAGAAGGTATGTTACCATGCTATCTTGGAGGTTGAAGACCATCGGCCCACTCCGTTTTACATTTGCTTGATTTATATTCATTGATTAGTTGCATGAATTGTTTAGTGCACTACTGTGAACTCTCTTTCTCTTGTCGAACCTTTTCTTTTCATCTACTTTTTCTCCTATTTTGTCTTTTTCTATTGTGTATCATGATACAGAAAAACCAGTAGGAAAAAGGGAGGGAAAGTAAATGACATGAAATGAGCAGTATTGCGCCTAGGTGTTTCATGATTCTAGGTAAATCATCATGTATCGATGGTGTTAAAATACAATTAAATCATGAATTTATCTGCTGTGGAAAAACCTAAAGAGGCTCGGGAGTTGTTAAGGTTTTCAATCATGGCCTGCTACAATTGGAGCCCAAGTGGGTGGTTGTGAAACTATAATACTGTCTTGATATGTTGACATTATGCTTTATTTCTTTATAATTGTATGATGTTATATGATATGACTCTTGGTGATTTTTTACATATTACAAACTCAACTATGCATATTAGATATATATATGAGAGATTAGAAAAATAAGAAAATAGAACACCGGACATATAACTTAGGTGACAGACTAGTTAAATAGTCGACACATCAACTGAGGATAACTTAGTCTTGAAAATACCTAGATGAGGACCAAATAAACCCTAGTGACATCAAAATCTAGGAGAAACACATAGGTCCTACATACATTGTAATTCCCTCACGGTGGTGGGTACCACTGTGATTGTCCTACAATGGGTAGTGGGAGGTATTCCCAGCCTAACTTGTAGCTTAGATGGAGCCGAGGAAGGAGCAGTCTCCGCCGTACACCGATACTCTCTACCTAGGGTATCACCGAAGGTTAGGGAGTGGGGAAAGGGGAATCGATTTTGTTAGGCCTAGGACAGAAGATTTGTCAACACAGTACATGCTTCATTTAGGTATGCAGCCCTGTGAGCAGTCTAAACCATGGGGGGAGATTATATGTGTCGATTCCAATGGTCGTGCTGAGAACGTAACTTAACCATAGTGATCCTATCGAGGGGCAGAAGTGTAGCGCTACATGGTTTATCGTATCACAGGATCTATAGGAGATGCACGATATGACGGTCTTAGAGTGCAGCATGGGTATATGGCTAATAAGACCAGATGGAGAAGGAATGACGGTCACCCGTCTTCTCTGCTAACATCAGTTTAACGAGCCTAGGGAGAGAGACATAGATTGACACTGATGGGCTTAGGAATGATCCTTGATCAGGATCTACTTAAGCATAAAATGGTAGCCCGTAGGAGTGTACTTATATGAACTTAGTAATACAAGATAAATGTTTAGAATATCTACTATGCTATGCATGCTTATTTCCTAGTTGTTTTATATGCAAAGTTCTATTGATATGCTTAGTTACACTGTCAATACTTCAGGACATGATATTATATTTGCCTATTACTTTGCTTGGGAGTTTCTCCTATTTGTAGCCACTGGGCTGCAACACTCAGGTGACAGATAGAGGATCGGGGTAGATTTGGAGCTGATGTAAAAACACTAGAAGCTTAATGATGGAGGATAGACTATTGAGACCCAATTATTATAAGATGGACTGTATTAGTTAAATGATGTAATGGTACAATTAATACCCGTTGTTATCTTGATGTTTTAAATATCATGAGTTATACATGTGTAGCCATTGTGAAAAATATAGAGTAAAATTTATAAACCTTGTTTGAGTTTCTTAACTCTTATGCGGTTGCCATATCTGATAGTGGCTCGGCTCATGATAGATGGGCTTGCCGAGCCTGCTTGACTGACAACTTGGTTTATGCCAGGAAGTAGGTGTCGACGATGTTTTCGTGCACACCAAGAATCTGCTATCGAGGAGATAGATATGCCAAACCTGGAGATAGTGCACCATGGCTAGCATCTTCTTCTCGTGTGCATTATAGCGCTACTCCATGCCATTAAGCTTGCAGCTCTCGCACGTCAACGGGTGGCCGTCTTGCATCAATATGCTGCCAAGAGCTCAATCAGATGGATCAGTGATGATCTCAAATGCCTTGCTGAAATCGAAAAGGGTCAGCATGGGCTTGTACATCATGCATACCTTCAGCTACTGTTAGGTAAACTCACACACCTCAGTTTATTCCCACCTTTGGTCCTCCAAGAGGTCCGTAAGTGGCGCTATGATTTTGAAATAACCTCCGATGAACTTGCAGTAGCAGTTGCGCCCAAAGAGCGATTGGAGCTCTGTCGGGGAAGGGGGAGCATGATGCATTAGTCCTCTGGCTCAATGCACTTGTCGTAGCCAGGGGCATTGCACCTCATGCAACACCATTATTTGGCATTGCTTTAAACGTATTCATGACGAGTAGGTAGATCTCAATATCCTTTTAATGCTAAAATATCCAATTTTGAAGAATAAATAATTATCCATGGCGGCATTCTATTTATATGATGTTGATGAAGAATTCGTCAATGTGTTTTCACACCAGATTAATTTTAAAAATTATGGTTTTGCTATATAAATGGTCAAGTCGATGAGCATGATATGTGGTCTAGGGACCTCAAACCCACTGTATGTTTTGATGATCAACTAATTGTTTCTCAACAAATTTAAATCCTAATTAGGATTATTTGATATTTTTATGTAAAAATTTAGTATCATATCTAAAATAAGTATTTCTCACTCTACATAATTCATATTTGTATGAGCCATTATTATGTATCAATTAATTTTAATTATAAATTCTCATAACTTCTAAAAAGTACCTTTGACCATCTTTTTATTAGAATAAACTATTTCAAACAATATATAGAAACCGATGTAGTTATGGTATACTTCTATAATATTATTCTTTATAATTTTTATTTACATGAGTGATACATAGTTTTTAAAAATTTAACTTCTTGTAAAATAAAATTAATTATTATGAATAATTTTTCATGGTCATTTATAATATTTATTAGAAAAATGAGATATGTACAGATGATATCCTTCTACCATGCCTTTATTTCAATATAATTTACCTCATTTCCTACAAGATGACTTTTCGGTGTAATTTTTCAATGAGATTCCAGCGATAGCTTCAGGTGAGCTAGGAAAACTCATTGGAACCATCAATTTAAGTTCTTGGAAGAGATATGAGGGAGAAAAGTGAAATGAGCGACAGTAGTGAAAGTTTCATTGTTGGAGATTATTCTTGCAATTGCTGGTCATACGAGCTATATAATTTGAGAAACTTAGTACCTATGGCTTCTCCTCGACGAGAGCTATCTACTGGTACTTGGGTTGAGAGAAATTGGCTGTCGTTGGTTGCCGGCGAGTTAAAAATCCAAACTTATGAGTTTCGCATAAGTTATCTTTTTGAGTAAAATTAGGCACATGTGAGCTCTAACAATTGGGACAAATATGATTTTTGGATTTTTGATGAAAAGAGCTTTCGATTGGTACCAATATTGCAGCTGATTGGAGAACTTCATTGGTGAGGGTTCCAGCGAACTGCCCAGCAAGTCTCCGGCGGGTCTCCAGTTAACTTTTCGACGAACTTTAGATAAAAATGAGGTATGTATGTCTCCAGTGTATATATATTTATATACATAAATAAAATTTATATATATTTAAGAGTATTATTTTGAGATATAATACAATTTACTTAAAATGGATGATTGAGCAAGGTTCACACGCTGCTAAACCCTACTAATCGTAATAGTATACTCAATAAAGATGATAAATAATTGACATTATTAATGTGAAGGCAAAGTTGTATGATTAATGGTAAATACTCTTAAATGATCAATATTGACAAACAAATGACATTTCTGATGTGAAGGAAAAGTTGCATGATTAATAGTAAACACTATTAGTGATCAATATTTATTGAGTGCCTAAATTATCAGGAGGAAATAACCTAAAAGTAAAAAATTTCCATGATATCTGAAGTTGCTCTCTTAGTTATCTTCATTTCCAGTTAGATTAGTCTCCTCCTCAGCACTTATAGAACTACCCTCTTGCGTTTCATCGTCATCGACCAAATGGAGCATCAATCTTCCATTCTCCCTTGTAGCCTGCAAGAATTGCTGCTTCAGAGCTTTAACCATTTTAAACACAAGCCTCCCATCATCCCTGAATGACTTGAGTTGCACTTTAGGCCTCCCCGTCTTCCCAATTGTCGATATCGGTGGAGGAAACCCTAAGCTATAGCCACTCCTACTTTTATCATATGTCTCCCCTTCTTTTATCTCACGAGGCATATGGGTAGTAATGGTGTCGTGGCTTGGGTCCTTGTTCCGACCACCGCTACCCTTGCTATCTTCTTTTCTTGCTTGCTTCCCGGATGAGATACCAGAATGTTCATTTTTCTCACACATCTTGTGGTTGATGGAGTTGATAGGATTGGCCGAGATGATCTCAGTTTTTATCCTCCGTGTTGATAGACAACACATTTTAAAGGGACGAAGATCTATTGTCACTAAAACATAGGGTGTGTGAGTATGTTTCTACCACTAAAGATAGAATTGCTTAGTGAGCGGGAAGGGAGGGAAGGAGTGAATGATTTCTCACAACCAACAGCTTTTTAATATCCATTTGTTCATTTTAACAAATGTTATTCAGTGGAGTTTTTGACAAAAGATTATTGTTTCTCAACAAATTTAAATCCTAATTAGGATTATTTGATTTTTTTTATGTGAAAATTTATTACCATATCGATTAATTTTAATTTTAATTTCTTATGACTTCTAAAGAGCACCTTTGACCATCTTTTCTTTAGAATAAACTATATCAAACCATTTATATACTGATGTAATAACTTCAATAATATTATTCTTTATAATTTTTATCTACATGAGTGACGCATAGTTTTTAAAAATATGTAACTTCTTGTAAAAAAAAATTAATTATTATGAATAATTTTTCATGGTCATTTATAATATTTATTACAAAAATGAGATATGTATAGATGATATCCTTCTACCATGAGTTTATTTTAATATAATTTACCTCGTTTCCTAAAAGATGAATTTTCGGTGGAATTTTTCAATGAGATTCCAGCGATAGCTTCAGGTGAGCTAGGAAAACTCATTGGAACCATCAATTTAAGTTCATGGAAGAGATAGGAGGAAGAAAAGTGAAATGAGCGGCAGCAGTGAAAGTTTCATTGTTGAAGATTACTCTTGCAATTGCTGGTCATACGAGCTATATAATTTGAGAAACTTAGTACCTATGGCTTCTCCTCAACGAGAGCTATCTACTGGTACTTGGGTTGAGATAAATCGGTTGTCGTTGGTTGCCGGCGAGTCAAAAATCCAAACCTAGGAGTTTCGCATAAGTTATCTTTTTGAGTAAAATTAGGCACATGTGAGCTCTAACAATTGGGACAAATAGGATTTTTGGATTTTTGATGAAAAGAGATTTCGATTGGTGCCAATATTGCTGCTCATTGGAGAATTTCATTGGTGAGGGTTCCAGCGAACTGCCCAGCAAGTCTCCGGCGGGTCTCCGGTGAACTTTTCGGCGAACTTTAAATAAAAATGAGGTATGTAGGTCTCCAATGTATATATATTTATATAAATAAATAAAATTTATATATATTTAAGAGTATTATTTTGAGATATAATACAATTTACTTAAAATGGATGATTGAGCAAGGTTCACACGCTGCTAAACCCCACTAATCGTAATAGTATACTCAATAAAGATGATTAACAATTGACATTATTAATGTGAAGGCAAAGTTGTATAATTAATGGTAAATACTCTTAAATGATCAATATTGACAAACAAATGACATTACTGATGTGAAGGAAAAGTTGCATGATTAATAGTAAACACTATTAGTGATCAATATTTATTGAGTGCCTAAATCATTAGGAGGAAATAACCTAAAAGTAAAAAATTTCCATGATATCTGAAGTTGCTTTCTTAGTTATCTTCTTTTCCAGTTAGATTAGTCTCTTCCTCTGCACTTATAGAACTACCCTCTTGCATTTCATCGTCATCGACCAAGTGGAGCATCAATCTTCCATTCTCCCTTGTAGCCTGTAAGAATTGCTTCTTCGGAGCTTTAACCATTTTAAACACAAGCCTCCCATCATCCCTGAATGACTTGAGTTGCACTTTAGGCCTCCACGCCTTCCCAATTGTTGATATCGGTGGAGGAAACCCTAAGCTATAGCCACTCCTACTTTTATCATATGTCTCCCCTTCTTTTATCTCACGGGGCATATGGGTAGTAATGGTGTCGTGGCTTGGTTCCTTGTTACGACCACCGCTACCCTTGCTATCATCTTTTCTTGCTTGCTTCCTGGATGAGACACCAAAATGTTCATTTTTCCCACTCATCTTGTGGTTGATGGAGTTGATGGGATTGGCCGAGATGATCTCAGTCTTTATCCTCCGTGTTGATAGACAACACATTTTAAAGGGATGGAGATCTATTGTCACTAAAACATTGGGTGTGGGAGTATGTTTCTACCACTAAAGATAGAATTGCCGCAGTTAGTGAGAGGGAAGGGAGGGAAGGAGTGAATGATTTCTCACAACCAACAGCTTCTTAATATCCATTTGTTCATTTTAACGAATGTTATTCAGCAGAGTTTTTGACAAAAGATTATTGTTTATCAATAAATTTAAATCCTAATTAGGATTATTTGATTTTTTTATGTGAAATTTTATTACCATATCTAAAATAAGAATTTCTCACTCTACATAATTCATATTTATATGAGCCATTATTATGTATTGATTAATTTTAATTTTAATATCTTATGACTTCTAAAGAGCACCTTTGACCATCTTTTTATTATAATAAACTATATCAAACCATTTATATACTGATGTAATAACTTCTATAATATTATTCTTTATAATTTTTATTTACATGAGCGATGCTTAAAAATATGAAACTTCTTGTAAAAAAAATTTAATTATTATGAATAATTTTTCATGGTCATTTATAATATTTATTACAAAAATGAGATATGTACAGATGATATCCTTCTACCATGCCTTTATTTTAATATAATTTCCCTCGTTTCCCACAAGATGACTTTTTGATGGAATTTTTCAATGAGATTCGAGCGATAGCTTCAGGTGAGCTAGGAAAACTCATAGGAACCATCAATTTAAGTTCTTGGAAGAGATATGATGGAGAAAAGTGAAGTGAGCGGCAGTAGTGAAAGTTTTATTGTTGGTGATTACTCTTGCAATTGCTGGTCATACGAGCTATATAATTTGAGAAACTTAGTACCTATGGCTTCTCCTCGACGAGAGCTATCTACTGGTACTTGGGTTGAGATAAATTGGCTGTCGTTGGTTGCCGGCGAGTTAAAAATCCAAACTTAGGAGTTTCACATAAGTTATCTTTTTAAGTAAAATTAGGCACATGTGAGCTCTAACAATTGGGACAAATATGATTTTTAGATTTTTGATGAAAAGAGCTTTCGATTAGTACCAATATTGCTACTGATTGGAGAACTTCATTGGTGAGGGTTCCAGCGAACTGCCCAGCAAGTCTCCGGCGGGTCTCCGGTGAACTTTTCGGCGAACTTTAGATAAAAATGAGGTATGTAGGTCTCCGGTGTATATATATTTATATACATAAATAAAATTTATATATATTTAAGAGTATTATTTTGAGATATAATACAATTTACTTAAAATGGATGATTGAGCAAGGTTCACACGCTGCTAAACCCCACCAATCGTAATAGTATACTCAATAAAGATGATAAACAATTGACATTATTAATGTGAATGCAAAGTTGTATGATTAATGGTAAATACTCTTAAATGATCAATATTGACAAACAAATGACATTACTGATGTGAAGGAAAAGTTGCATGATTAATAGTAAATACTATTAGTGATCAATATTTATTGAGTGCCTAAATCATCAGGAGGAAATAACCTAAAAGTAAGAAATTTCCATGATATCTGAAGTTGCTCTCTTAGTTATTTTCTTTTCTAGTTAGATTAGTCTCCTCCTCTGCACTTATAGAACTACCCTCTTGCGTTTCATCGTCATCGACCAAGTAGAGCATCAATCTTCCATTCTCCCTTGTAGCCTGCAAGAATTGCTGCTTCGGAGCTTTAACCATTTTAAACACAAGCCTCCCATCATCCCTGAATGACTTGAGTTGCACTTTAGGCCTCCACGCCTTCCCAATTGTTGATATCGGTGGAGGAAACCCTAAGCTATAGCCACTCCTACTTTTATCATATGTCTCCCCTTCTTTTATCTCACGGGGCATATGGGTAGTAATGGTGTCGTGGCTTGGTTCCTTGTTACGACCACCGCTACCCTTGCTATCATCTTTTCTTGCTTGCTTCCTGGATGAGACACCAAAATGTTCATTTTTCCCACTCATCTTGTGGTTGATGGAGTTGATGGGATTGGCCGAGATGATCTCAGTCTTTATCCTCCGTGTTGATAGACAACACATTTTAAAGGGATGGAGATCTATTGTCACTAAAACATTGGGTGTGGGAGTATGTTTCTACCACTAAAGATAGAATTGCCGCAGTTAGTGAGAGGGAAGGGAGGGAAGGAGTGAATGATTTCTCACAACCAACAGCTTCTTAATATCCATTTGTTCATTTTAACGAATGTTATTCAGCAGAGTTTTTGACAAAAGATTATTGTTTATCAATAAATTTAAATCCTAATTAGGATTATTTGATTTTTTTATGTGAAATTTTATTACCATATCTAAAATAAGAATTTCTCACTCTACATAATTCATATTTATATGAGCCATTATTATGTATTGATTAATTTTAATTTTAATATCTTATGACTTCTAAAGAGCACCTTTGACCATCTTTTTATTATAATAAACTATATCAAACCATTTATATACTGATGTAATAACTTCTATAATATTATTCTTTATAATTTTTATTTACATGAGCGATGCTTAAAAATATGAAACTTCTTGTAAAAAAAATTTAATTATTATGAATAATTTTTCATGGTCATTTATAATATTTATTACAAAAATGAGATATGTACAGATGATATCCTTCTACCATGCCTTTATTTTAATATAATTTCCCTCGTTTCCCACAAGATGACTTTTTGATGGAATTTTTCAATGAGATTCGAGCGATAGCTTCAGGTGAGCTAGGAAAACTCATAGGAACCATCAATTTAAGTTCTTGGAAGAGATATGATGGAGAAAAGTGAAGTGAGCGGCAGTAGTGAAAGTTTTATTGTTGGTGATTACTCTTGCAATTGCTGGTCATACGAGCTATATAATTTGAGAAACTTAGTACCTATGGCTTCTCCTCGACGAGAGCTATCTACTGGTACTTGGGTTGAGATAAATTGGCTGTCGTTGGTTGCCGGCGAGTTAAAAATCCAAACTTAGGAGTTTCACATAAGTTATCTTTTTAAGTAAAATTAGGCACATGTGAGCTCTAACAATTGGGACAAATATGATTTTTAGATTTTTGATGAAAAGAGCTTTCGATTAGTACCAATATTGCTACTGATTGGAGAACTTCATTGGTGAGGGTTCCAGCGAACTGCCCAGCAAGTCTCCGGCGGGTCTCCGGTGAACTTTTCGGCGAACTTTAGATAAAAATGAGGTATGTAGGTCTCCGGTGTATATATATTTATATACATAAATAAAATTTATATATATTTAAGAGTATTATTTTGAGATATAATACAATTTACTTAAAATGGATGATTGAGCAAGGTTCACACGCTGCTAAACCCCACCAATCGTAATAGTATACTCAATAAAGATGATAAACAATTGACATTATTAATGTGAATGCAAAGTTGTATGATTAATGGTAAATACTCTTAAATGATCAATATTGACAAACAAATGACATTACTGATGTGAAGGAAAAGTTGCATGATTAATAGTAAATACTATTAGTGATCAATATTTATTGAGTGCCTAAATCATCAGGAGGAAATAACCTAAAAGTAAGAAATTTCCATGATATCTGAAGTTGCTCTCTTAGTTATTTTCTTTTCTAGTTAGATTAGTCTCCTCCTCTGCACTTATAGAACTACCCTCTTGCGTTTCATCGTCATCGACCAAGTAGAGCATCAATCTTCCATTCTCCCTTGTAGCCTGCAAGAATTGCTGCTTCGGAGCTTTAACCATTTTAAACACAAGCCTCCCATCATCCCTGAATGACTTGAGTTGCACTTTAGGCCTCCCCGCCTTCCCAATTGTCGATATCGGTGGAGGAAACCCTAAGCTATAGCCACTCCTACTTTTATCATATGTCTCCCCTTCTTTTATCTCACGGGGCATATGGGTAGTAATGGTGTCGTGGCTTGGTTCCTTGTTACGACCACCGCTACCCTTGCTATCATCTTTTCTTGCTTGCTTCCCGGATGAGACACCAGAATGTTCATTTTTCTCACTCATCTTGTGGTTGATGGAGTTGATAGGATTGGCCAAGATGATCTCAGTCTTTATCCTCCGTGTTGATAGAAAACACATTTTAAAGGGACGGAGATCTATTGTCACTAAAACATTGGGTGTGGGAGTATGTTTCTACCACTAAAGATAGAATTGCCGCAGTTAGTGAGTGGGAAGGGAGGGAAGGAGTGAATGATTTCTCACAACCAACAGCTTCTTAATATCCATTTGTTCATTTTAACAAATGTTATTCAGTGGAGTTTTTGAGAAAAGATTATTGTTTCTCAACAAATTTAAATCCTAATTAGAATTATTTGATTTTTTTATGTGAAAATTTATTACCGTATCTAAAATAGGAATTTCTCACTCTACATAATTCATATTTATATGAGCCATTATTATGTATCGATTAATTTTAATTTTAATTTCTTATAACTTCTAAAGAGCACCTTTGACCATCTTTTCATTAGAATAAACTATATCAAACCATTTATATACTGATGTAATAACTTTGATAATATTATTCTTTATAATTTTTATCTACATGAGTGATGCATAGTTTTTAAAAATATGTAACTTCTTGTAAAAAAAATTTAATTATTATGAATAATTTTTCATGGTCATTTATAATGTTTATTACAAAAATGAGATATGTATAGATGATATCCTTCTACCATGCCTTTATTTTAATATAATTTACCTTGTTTCCCAAAATATGACTTTTCGATGGAATTTTTCAATGAGATTCCAGCGAAAGCTTCAGGTGAGCTAGGAAAACTCATTGGAACCATCAATTTAAGTTCTTGGAAGAGATAAGAGGGAGAAAAGTGAAATGAGCGGCAGTAGTGAAAGTTTCATCGTTGGAGATTACTCTTGCAATTGCTGGTCATACGAGCTATATAATTTGAGAAACTTAGTACCTATGGTTTTTCCTCGACGAGAGCTATCTACTGGTACTTGGGTTGAGAGAAATTGGCTGTCGTTTGTTGCCGGCGAGTTAAAAATCCATACTTAGGAGTTTCGCATAAGTTATCTTTTTGAGTAAAATTAGGCACATGTGAGCTCTAACAATTGGGACAAATATGATTTTTGGATTTTTGATGAAAAGTGCTTTCGATTGGTACCAATATTGCTGCTCATTGGAGAACTTCATTGGTGAGGGTTCCAGCGAACTGCCCAGCAACTCTCCGGCGGGTCTCTATTGCACTTTTCGGCGAACTTCAGATAAAAATGAGGTATGTAGGTCTCTAGTGTATATATATTTATACTCATAAATAAAATTTATATATATATAAGAGTATTATTTTGAGATATAAAATAATCTACTTAAAATGGATTATTGAGCAAGGTTCACACGCGGTTCAACCCCACTAATCGTAATAGTATACTCAATAAAGATGATAAACAATTGACATTATTAATGTGAAGGCAAAGTTGTATGATTAATGGTAAATACTCTTAAATGATCAATATTGACAAACAAATAACATTACCGATGTGAAGGAAAAGTTGCATGATTAATAGTAAACACTATTAGAGATCAATATTTATTGAGTGCCTAAATCATCAGGAGGAAATAACCTAAAAGTAAAAAAATTTCCATGATATCTGAAGTTGCTCTCTTAGTTATCTTATTTTCCAGTTAGATTTGTCTCCTCCTCTGCACTTATAAAACTACCCTCTTGCGTTTCATCGTCATCGACCAAGTGGAGCATCAATCTTCCATTCTCCCCTGTAGCCTGCAAGAATTGCTGCTTCGGAGCTTTAACCATTTTAAACACAAGCCTCCCATCATCTCTGAATGACTTGAGTTGCACTTTAGGCCTCCCCGCCTTCCCAATTGTCGATATCGGTGGAGGAAACCCTAAGCTATAGTCACTCCTACTTTTATCATATGTCTCCCCTTCTTTTATCACACTGGGCATATGGGTAATAATGGTGTCGTGGCTTGGTTCCTTGTTACGACCACCTCTACCCTTGCTATCATCTTTTCTTGCTTGCTTCCCGGATGAGACACCAGAATGTTCATTTTTCTCACTCATCTTGTGGTCGATGGAGTTGATGAGATTGGCCGAGATGATCTCAGTCTTTATCCTCCGTGTTGATAGAGAACACATTTTAAAGAGACGGAGATCTATTGTCACTAAAACATTGGGTGTGGGAGTATGTTTCTACCACTAAAGATAGAATTGCCGCAGTTAGTGAGCGGGAAGGGAGGGAAGGAGTGAATGATTTCTCACAACCAACAGCTTCTTAATATCCATTTGTTCATTTTAACAAATGTTATTCAGCGGAGTTTTTGACAAAAGATTATTGTTTCTCAACAAATTTAATTCCTAATTAGGATTATTAGATTTTTTTATGTGAAAATTTATTACCATATCTAAAATAGGAATTTCTCACTCTAAATAATTCATATTTATATGAGCCATTATTATGTATCGATTAATTTTAATTTTAATTTCTTATGACTTCTAAAGAGCACCTTTGACCATCTTTTCATTAGAATAAACTATATCAAACCATTTATATACTAATGTAATAACTTCTATAATATTATTCTTTATAATTTTTATCTACATGAGTGATGCATAGTTTTTAAAAATATGTAACTTCTTGTAAAAAAAAAATTAATTATTATGAATAATTTTTCATGGTCATTTACAATATTGATTACAAAAAATGAGATATGTATAGATGATATCCTTCTACCATGCCTTTATTTTAATATAATTTACCTCGTTTCCTAAAAGTTGACTTTTCGGTGGAATTTTTCAATGAGATTCCAACGATAGCTTCAGGTGAGCTAGAAAAACTCATTGGAACCATCAATTTAAGTTCTTGGAAGAGATAAGAGGGAGAAAAGTGAAATGAGCGGCAGCAGTGAAAGTTTCATCGTTGGAGATTACTCTTACAATTGCTGGTCATACGAGCTATATAATTTGAGAAACTTAGTAGCTATGGCTTCTCCTCGACGAGAGCTATCTACTGGTACTTGGGTTGAGAGAAATTGGCTGTCGTTGGTTGCCGGCGAGTTAAAAATCCAAACTTAGGAGTTTCGCATAAGTTATCTTTTTGAGTAAAATTAGGCACATGTGAGCTCTAACAATTGGGACAAATATGATTTTTGGATTTTTGATGAAAAGAGTTTTTGATTGGTACCAATATTGCTGCTCATTGGAGAACTTCATTGGTGAGGGTTCCAGCGAACTGCCCAGCAAGTCTCCGGCGGGTCTCTAGTGAACTTTTCGGCGAACTTTAGATAAAAATGAGGTATGTAGGTCTCCAGTGTATATATATTTATACACATAAATAAAATTTATATATATTTATGAGTATTATTTTGAGATATAAAATAATTTACTTAAAATGGATGATTGAGCAAGGTTCACACGCCGCTAAACCCCACTAATCGTAATAGTATACTCGATAAAGATGATAAACAATTGACATTATTAATGTGAAGGCAAAGTTGTATGATTAATGGTAAATACTCTTAAATGATCAATATTGACAAACAAATGACATTACTGATGTGAAGGAAAAGTTGCATGATTAATAGTAAACACTATTAGTAATCAATATTTATTGAGTGCCTAAATCATCAGGAGGAAATAACCTAAAAGTAAAAAATTTCCATGATATCTGAAGTTGCTCTCTTAGTTATCTTCTTTTCCAGTTAGATTAGTCTCCTACTCTGCACTTATAGAACTACCCTCTTGCATTTCATCGTCATCGACCAAGTGGAGCATCAATCTTCCATTCTCCCTTGTAGCCTGCAAGAATTGCTGCTTCGGAGCTTTAACCATTTTAAACACAAGCCTCCCATCATCCCTGAATGACTTGGTTGCACTTTAGGCCTCCCCGCCTTCCCAATTGTCGATATCGGTGGAGGAAACCCTAAGCTATAGCCACTCCTACTTTTATCATATGTCTCCCCTTCTTTTATCTCACGGGGCATGTGGGTAGTAATGGTGTCGTGGCTTGGTTCCTTGTTACGACTACCGCTACCCATGCTATCATCTTTTCTTGCTTGCTTCCTCGATGAGACACCAGAATGTTCATTTTTCCCACTCATCTTGTGGTTGATGGAGTTGATGGGATTGGCCGAGATGATCTCAGTCTTTATCCTCCGTGTTGATAGACAAAACATTTTAAAGGGACGGAGATTTATTGTCACTAAATCATTGGGTGTGGGAGTATGCTTCTACCACTAAAGATAGAATTGCTGCAGTTACTGAGCGGTAAGGGAGGGAAGGAGTGAATGATTTCTCACAACCAACAGCTTCTTAATATCTATTTGTTCATTTTAACAAATGTTATTTAGCGATATTTTTGACAAAAGATTATTGTTTCTCAACAAATTTAAATCCTAATTAGGATTATTTGTTTTTTTATGTGAAAATTTATTACCATATCTAAAATAGGAATTTCTCACTCTATATCGATTAATTTTAATTTTAATTTCTTATGACTTCTGAAGAGCACCTTTGACCATCTTTTCAGTAGAATAAACTATATCAAACCATTTATATACTGATGTAATAACTTCGATAATATTATTCTTTATAATTTTTATCTACATGAGTGATGCATAGTTTTTAAAAATATGGAACTTCTTGTAAAAAAAATTTAATTATTATGAATAATTTTTCATGGTCATTTATAATATTTATTACAAAAATGAGATATGTATAGATGATATCCTTCTACCATGCCTTTATTTTAATATAATTTACCTCGTTTCCTAAAAGATGACTTTTCGGTGGAATTTTTCAATGAGATTCCAGCGATAGCTTCAAGTGAGCTAGGAAAACTCATTGGAACCATCAATTTAAGTTGAGTACGGTGATCCGGAGAGTACAGGATGGTCAGGGTCAGGATTTTAGACTCAGAGATGACGGCATGCTGGTGCTGAATGACAGGATCTGCGTACCTCATGATGAGGATCTACGACGGCAGATTCTGGAGGAGGCACACAGTTCTGCTTATGCTATGCATCCGGGTAGTACGAAGATGTATCGTACTATTCGACAGACGTATTGGTGGTCGGGCATGAAGCAGGACATAGCTGAGTTTGTAGCTCGATGCCTAGTATGCTAGCAGGTTAAGGCGGAACATCAGAAGCCGGCAGGGACTTTGCAGCCTCTTCCGATACCAGAGTGGAAGTGGGAGCACATCACTATGGATTTCGTAGTCGGATTACCGCGCACCCAGAGACATCATGACGCTATCTGGGTGATCGTTGATCGACTTACAAAGTCTGCCCACTTCATACCGATTGAGATTTCTTATACATTGGAGAGGTTAGCCAGGCTATACATCAGTGAGATTGTCCGTCTTCATGGAGTACTGGTATCCATTGTGTCGGACCGAGATCCTAGGTTCACTTCTAGGTTTCGGCCGAAGTTTCAGGGGGAGCTGGGTACATCATTGAGGTTTAGTACCATTTTTCACCCACAGACTGATGGACAGTCAGAGCGTACCATACAGACACTGGAGGACATGTTGAGAGCATGTGTGCTCGACTTTACTGGTAGCTGGGACAGCCACCTCCCTTTGGTGGAATTTGCATATAATAATAGCTATCAGGCCAGTATTGGTATGGCTCCCTATGAGGCTCTATATGGCAGGCAGTGTCAGACTCCATTATGTTGGAGTGAGGTTGGCGAGAGACGACTGTCGGGTACGGAGTTGATTGATGAAACCGTAGCCAAGGTCAGTATCATCCGAGGCAGACTGAAGACAGCTCAGGACCGACAGAAGAGCTATGCAGATAATCGCCGCCGGCCTCTAGAGTTTGCAGTTAGGGATATGATTTTTCTAAAGGTATCCCCATGGAAGGACATCCTTCGATTTCAGAAGAAAGGGAAGCTACACCCTAGATACATCGGACCCTTCCAGGTACTTGAGAGAGTCGGACCGGTGGCGTACCGACTAGAGCTACCTGCAGATTTAGAGCAGATTCATGATGTCTTCCATGTGTCCATGTTGAGGAAGTACATTTCAGATCCATCTCATGTCCTCACAGCACCACCAGTTCAGCTGAGAGAGGACTTGAGCTACGGGGTACGGGCTGTTGAGATCATCGATCGGCGCGTAAAGGTACTTCGAGGTAAATCTATTCCCCTGGTAAAGGTACTCTGGAGGGACGCTCATATCGAGGAAGCTACATGGGAGACTGAGGCTCACATGCGGGCCCAGCATTCTCACTTATTTGAGGGAGAGAGTGTTTGAGTGTGATGTACAAAAGTTTTGGAACTTAAGATATTGTAGTTGGATATCTTTTTGGGTATTGAAGTATTATTTTTGAAGGACCAAAAATTTTTAAAGGGGGGAGTACTTGTAAACCCCCACTATATTGAAAAAAAAAAAAAAGGGAACCGGTTCAGGTGAACCGACCGGCTGGTCCAGCTGAACCGGCTTGGTCCGGGTTGAAGAGATGAGCCGAGCGCCCTTCCCACTCGAGCCCTCGTCCCCGACCTCGATGAAGCATCGAAGCGTCGTCTCCCGCACCGAGCAGTGCCGACGCTTCCTCCTTCGCCGTCGGCTGCTACACGCCATCGTCGACGGCCGTCCGCCCTCGTCCACCCCCAGCGAACACTCCCGGCGGAAAGGAGAGCTCGCGACGCCCCTCTCCTTCCCCGTTCGTGCGACCCCCACAGCAGAGGACCTGCTGCCGTTCGGTCACCATCCAGAGCCCCAAAGAACACCGGCGATCGTCTCCTCCGCTGTGGTTGGAGACGTCGGCCTTCTCCGCACCTCCACGAGTCTTCATGGAGTTCGACGACCCCGCAGCAGGCGGTTGTGTTCGTCGTCTCTGTTCGCGCGACCAAACCCCTCCGGCAACGGGTGGAGTCGCGGATCCGCCCACCTCGTCGGCCGGAACTCCGTTCCTTTCCTTTCCCCACGTCCGCAAGGATAGCAGCTTCATTTCCCCCATGTAAAGGGGGGGTTTTCACCCTCCGGTGGAGGCGCCGTGAGTTCGCCAGAGACGACGCTGGAAAAATTGCCGTTTAGGCGCTGATGGTCGGCGTTTTCGCAGATCGGTGTAGGTCTCCGCGTGGTGTGAGGAGCTGCGAAGCTCGCCATCCGGTTAGCCGTCGTTTTCGCGAGCTCCAACGAGGTGGCGGCTAGGGTTCCGGCGGCGGCGCAACTTTTCCGGCGGTGCATAGTGAATCCGGCGAAGGTGCTTAATTATGCCTTAATTGTGATTAGTTAAACGTTAAGCATGATTAGTGAAACGTTAAGCATGATTAGTATAAATATAAAATGTTATTAGAGTAAGTTGTATTAACATATGCTTAGTTTAATTTAATCATGCTTAGAGTTAAATAAATCGAGTTTAGTTAAGTTAACTATAGATTTGAGTTAATCTAATTAAACCGGTTGGGTTGGTTGAACCGGACCCGAGTCGAACCGCATTGACTTGAACCGGACTCGAGTCGGACTCGGACTTAGTTGGTTAAGCTGACTTGATTGAACCGAACCATTTAGGCGTGGGTCAGACTCAGGTTGAACCGGATGAACAGTAACCGGATGAACCCAGTCAGCGTTGACCGGGCCCACCGCTGACCCAGTCAGCATTGACCGGGCCCACCGCTGACACACTCAGCGTTGACCGAGTCAACAGCTGACCCGGTTAGCATTGACCGGGCCCACAGCTGACCCGGTCAGCGTTGACCGGGTCAACCGCTGACCCCGTCATCGTTGACCGGTCTACTGATGACCCAATCAGCGTTGACCGGGTCAACAGCTGACCCAGTCATCATTCACCGGTCAACTGTGACCGGTCAATCGTTGACCGTTGACCGGTCAGAAAATTAAAAAAAATAAATAATTAATAAAATATTAAAATAATATTAAAATAAAAAAAAATCATAAAAATAGTAAAAATTTCTATGGGTTCTACTTGGTCCTCTAGGTGACTTGGGCCAAGTTATGGGTGAGTTTAATGAGTAGAAATTGAATAAAAATTCATTTAAGTTAATAGATAAAAATTTAAAATATGATTAATTAAGAATTGATTAGGTGGGATTAATCCTAAACTTGTATAGGATTAATTTAATGTAATAATTATTTAATTGATAGATTTTAATTTATTTATCTTAAGGGAAAATAGATTAAATCTATTTTAAATAATTATGTTAATTAGGACTATTGTGGGTGCGCGATCCGAGTAGCTCAGTGGGTGATTTTCTCCGCGTGACTTGGTTCAGAGGAGCAGATCGCTAACCCAGGTGCGTTGGTTCTCCGATGGTAGGATTTATTCATGCTAGGGAATTCCCGCTAGGGTTTTCTTAGGAACAATTTTTGAATGTCTTAACTATGATAAACCATAATGCTTGATAAGATTTGAATTGTATGCATGTTAGTATAGTTTATTTTATCTAACATGATTGTTCTGCTAGGTATCTAACATGTTCTAGATTTGTGTCCTGCATGCTGTACTGTATTTCTTGCTATGTGTTAAATATTTATCATGCGGACATAGATAGTAGATAACGACATGTTAGAACCTTTGGCGACGTCATCGCCACTTAGACAGAAAAAGGGGCCTTTCCCATATGCCCCGGTTGACCGCCTCGACCCGACGGTGGTCAAAACGGTGACGTCCCGCTAGGTACCACTCCCGAGGTTGATGCATAGCTTAGATACTGGGAGCGCTACTCCCGAGATTATGCATAGCTTATATACTGGGAGCTGGTAGGGTAAGGGACTGTACACACTCCATGGTCATATTAGACTGGAAATATGGAGCAAGTCCTTACCCGAAATCTTCACCCGCACAAGTGTCGTTTAGGCGGCCTCGTGATAGTCCTGAGATGGTTAACAAGGATGAACCCTACCATGGACTTGGCCTGATGGAGTCGAGGTTGCCACAGCCCATCGTGCGGATGTGCGCCAATCTCGACAGACGTCGACGACTATTGGACTGGGAAGGTGATTCCACATGCGACGCCTTGGACAGTGGATCCGTTGACCACACGGCTATCACCCTTGACGTCTGCAGACGATCGGATAAGTAGTCCGGATCCTAGGGTGGTTATTCTGGCTAGCCGTGGCCGATGAGATTTAATAGAGGTGACCCTGTCTATGGGCAGTGTGTAGTACTACACGAGTGTCGTGGCCCCTACGGAATCCGGGGAGGATGTAAGGGCACGACGGTTTCGTTAGGGGAGGCATGGTTGGCGACTAGTGAAACAAATGGAGAGGGATTCTGGGTCATCCGTCCTCTCTGTCAACATCAGTGCAGCGGGCATAGGTAGAGACAGAGACAGAAAGACACTGATGGGCTTACTAATACCCCCGGCCCGGGTAGTCACTAAGCGCAGGCTGGCAGCCCGAGTTTATGAAACCTTAAAGTCTCACCATGACGTAGGTGACAGATTATTGATATTGACACTAGACATAACTTAGATGACATCTAGTGGCATGTACACATTTATTTATTTATTTATTTATTTATGTTGTCTTATCGTTATACAAATTGTTTAAATTATATTACATGAAAGATGATAATTAACTACCAAAGACATCCTAGAATACTCCTCCTAGCCTTTGATTTCCTTATTCGGTAGAGCCGTAATTTCGCACTAGGCCGCAAGGCTGAGCACAGCGCGTTCAATGTGTGTGCAGGTGCCGACGCACTAGACGAGGTCGTTGATGGAGGGTTCAACGCGGAAGGTATACGTCTGCTGTTACGAGTTTTCGTATGTCGGTCTTAGATTTGTATTAGGATATATCGGGACTGTATTTAAGATGTTATTTGGAAACGTGGGTGTATGTATTTTAGTATTTGCATTTATGCCTTGTATGGGCCGGTTGGGCTCATACGGCGGTTGCCACATGTCGTCCTGCGGGTCGGGGCATGACACTAAGCGAGTGCTCATCCATCTAAGCTACATCCATAAATATCAATTAACTTAGTCCGAGATGGCCATATAGCTCGTATGCTATGAGGGCACTTTACCATCTAAGCTACAACCTTAAAATTTATTTTAAAGTCAAATTAAAAGAGCAATATTGTCCTAGCTATGCTAAATCCCTAATATTCTTATCAAAATCTTTTTAAAAGAGTGTTAATGTATCATCCGAGCAATATCCCTAAAACTTAACTGTCCTAATTTTTATCAAATTCATATTAAAAGAGCATTACTAAAAATGAAATTCAAAGCCTAACTTATATTAGAGATGTAAATAGAATTACAAAGTTTAAATTTAGTTCGGAGATGTACGGTATCTATCCCCATACCCCTCGTATGCGATGTGAAACAAGCGATAACTATTCTCGCATACTAAGCGAGTACTAAAATGAAAAGGCAAAGTTCAAAATGCTTTGAAGATGGAAGGTATCAATTCCCATGCATCTCGCATGCTAAGCGAGCACTCTACTATTTGAGCTGCATCACTAAACCAATTAGTTCAAGATATCCATATAGCTCTATTAAAAGAACATCACCTAAATATCTTATAGCATTCGGTCTTATTAAAAAAAATCACTCAAATAAAAATCTAAATAACACATATTAGAAATAAGATATATCAATCAAAATTCATCCCATATATAATGGAAGCACTTTACCATAACTCATGTTAGAGATGCGAAAAATTGATCCCCGTGCCTCATGCATGTGAACCCACCATCTAAGCTACATCCCTAAAGATTAATCTTTGTTATTCTGCAACCTCAATAGTATCACTGAAATAAAAATTTAAAATTTAACTCAAAAGAAATAAATGTTACTAATCCCTGTGCCTCCCATATAAATTTAAGCACTCTTCTACCATCCAAGAGATGTCCACAAATATTAATTATATACTAAAATGAAAAAAGTTTAACTAATAATGGATATATAGGGGATCGCCATTACTCTCATATGCTAAGTAAGCACTCTAACATTTGAGCTATACCTCCTAATATCAAAATAGTTATTCTGAGACTCCAAATATCATAAACATTTATAATTAGAATCTTATCAAAAGAAGATTTTTGAAATAAGAATACAAATAAGAGGTTTATCATCTAAGCTACATACTCAAACATCAACTATCTTATTCTCCACACATTGGTGATAATAGTAAACAATCCTCGTGGCTCTTTATCAAATGGTATTGATCCTTTTGCTTCCCGTATAATTAGCGACCTCTCTATCGTTTGAGCTACACCCTAAACATAATTTGTCTTACTCTGAGACCCTCGTGCCTCTACCTTGCTAAGCGAGTACTGAAATGAAAAAACAAAGTTCAAAATACTTTAAAAATACAGAGTATCGATCCTTATGCCTCTCACATGCTAAGTGAACACTTCATCATCTGAGCTACATACCCAAATATCATTTTTTTATTTAGTGTAATATATATTTGAAAAAGTATAATAACAAAATAAGTCAAAATGAGAATTGAACGGTTCTACAAACCTAACGTGAATCGAACACGCAACCTTCTGATCTGGAGTCAGACGCGCTACCATTGCGCCAAAGATCACATCATTTTTTCATTTGGTGTATTATAAAATTTGAAAAACGTAGAATAACAAAATAAATCAAAATATGAATTGAACTTGAAATAATTTAAAATTATAATTGAACCTGATGTGAATGTAGAACACCTAAATAATTCAAAATGAAAATTGAACTTAACGTGAATCAAACACGCAACCTTCTAATCTGGAGTCAAATGCACTAGCATTGCACTATAGATCAGATCATTATTTTATTTAGTGTAATATAAAATTTAAAAAACTTAGAATACCAAAATAAATCAAAATAAGAATTGAACTTGAAATAATTTAAAATGAGAATTGAACCTCACGTGAATGTAGAACACCAAAATAAATCAAAATGAGAATTGAACCTGAAATAATTTAAAATGAGAATTTAACGGTTCTACAAATAATTCAAAATGAAAATTGAACCTGACGTGATGCAACCTTCTGATCTGGAGTCAGACGCACTACCATTGCACTATAAATCCCATCATTTTTTCATTTAATGTAAAATAAAAGTTGAAAAACGTAGAATAACAAAATAAATCAAAATAAGAATCGAACCTGAAATAATTTAAAATGAGAATAAACGTGAATGTAGAACACAAAAATAATTCAAAATAAAAATTGAACTTGACGTGAATCGAACACGCAACCTTCTAATCTGGAGTGAGACGCGCTACCATTGCGCCACAAATCCCATCATTTTTTCATTTAGTGTAATATAAAAGTTGGAAAACGTAGAATACCAAAATAAATCAAAATAAAAATTGAACGTGAAATAACTTAAAATGAGAATTGAACCTCATGTGAATGTAGAACACCAAAATAAATCAAAATGAGAATTGAACCTAACGTGAATCAAACAAACAACCATCTAATCTGGAGTCAGATGTGCTACCATTCCGACAACCATCTAATCTGGAGTCCGATGTGCTACCATTCCGCCACAGATCCCATCATTTTATCATTCAGTGTAATAAAAGGTTTGAAAAACGTAGAATAACAAAATAAATCAAAATAAGAATTGAACCTAAATAATTTAAAATGAGAATTGAACATGACGTGAATGTAGTACACCAAAATAATTCAAAATGAGAATTTAATTGCGCCACAAATACAATCATTTGATTTGAAGTCAAACGCTTTACCATGGCACAACAAATTTAAAATTTAAAAAATATAAAAATCACCAAAATATTAAAGTTTAGAAAATGTAGAACACAAAAATAATACAAAATGAGAATTGAACCGAATATAGAACACCAAAATAATTCAAAATGAAAATTGAACCTAACATGAATTGAACACGCAACCTTTTGATCTAGAGTCAGACAAGCTACCACACCACAAATCCCATCATTTGATCTAAAGTCAAGTGCATTACTTTTGCACCACATATTTAAAATTTAAAAAATGTAAAAATCATCAAATTATTAAAATTTGGAAAATGTAGAACACCAAAATAATACAAAATGAGAATTGAACCTCACATGAATATAGAACGCCAAAATAAGTAAAAATGAGAATTGAACCTGACGTGAATCGAACACACAACATTCTGATCTGGAGTCAGATGCACTACCATTGCGCCACATATCACATCAATTATTCAAAATAAGAATTGAACCTAACGTGAATGTTGAACACAAAATAATTCAAAATAAGAATTGAACCTGACGTGAATCGAACACGCAACCTTCTGATCTGGAGTCAGACGCGCTACCATTGCGCCACAAATCCCATCATTTTTTCATTTAGTGTAATATAAAAGTTGAAAAATGTAGAATACCAAAATAAATCAAAATAAGAATTAAACGTGAAATAACTTAAAATGAGAATTGAACCTCACGTGAATGTAGAACACCAAAATAAATCAAAATGAGAATTGAACCTGACATGAATCGAGCAAACAACCTTCTAGAGTCAGATGCACTACCATTCCGCCACAAATCCCATCATTTTATCATTCAGTGTAATAAAAAGTTTGAAAAACGTAGAATAACAAAATAAATCAAAATAAGAATTGAACCTGAAATAATTTAAAATGAGAATTGAACATGACGTGAATGTAGAACACCAAAATAATTCAAAATGAGAATTAAACCTAACATGTATTGAACACACAACCTTCTAATCTGGAGTCAGATGTGCAACCATTGCGCCACAAATACAATCATTTGATTTGAAGTCAAACGCTTTACCATTGCACAATAAATTTAAAATTTAAAAAATATAAAAATCACCAAAATATTAAAATTTAGAAAATGTAGAACACAAAAATAATACAAAATGATAATTGAACCTAACGTGAATTGAACGCGCAACCTTCTGATCTGGAGTCAGACAAGCTACCATTGCACCACAAATCCCATCATTTGATCTAAAGTCAAGCGCATTACTTTTGCACCACATATTTAAAATTTAAAAGATGTAAAAATCACCAAATTATTAAAATTTGGAAAATGTAGAACACCAAAATAATACAAAATGAGAATTGAACCTCACATGAATATAGAACGCCAAAATGATTCAAACACACAACCTTCCGATCTGGAGTCAGATGCACTACCATTGTGCCACATATCCCATCAATTTTTTTATTTAGAGTACTGTAAAATTTCAAAAAAAATTAGAATACCAAAATAAATCAAAATAAGAATTGAACGTGTCATATTGAACCTAACGTGAATGTAGAATACTAAAATAATTCAAAATGAGAATTGAACCTGACGTGAATTAAACACGCAACTTTCTGATCTAGAGTGAGACATGCTACCATTGCGCCACAAATCCCATCAATTTTTTATTTAGTGTAATATAAAATGTGAAAAAAGTAGAATACCAAAATAAATCAAAATAAGAATTGAACTTGAAATAATTTAAAATGAGAATTGAACTTGACGTGAATGTAAACACCAAAATAAATCAAAATGAGAATTGAACCTGAAATAATTTAAAATGAGAATTGAACCTGACATGAATGTAGAACACCAAAATAATTCAAAATGAGAATTGAACCTGACGTGAAACGAATACGCATACTTCTGATCTGGAGTTAGACGTGCTACCATTGCGCTACAGATCCCATCATTTTTTTATTTAGTGTAATATAAAATTTAAAAAAATCAGAATACCAAAATAAATCAAAATAAGAATTGAACCTGAAATAATTTAAAATGAGAATTGAACCTGACATGAATGTAGAACACCAAAATATTTCAAAATAAGAATTGAACCTGATACAACCATTGGGCCACAGATCCCATCATATTTTTATATAGTGTATTATACAATGGGGAAACACAAGAATACCAAAATAAATTAAAACAAAAATTGAACCCAAATCAAACATTAAACCTTCTGCCCTAGAGTCAAACGCGCTACTATTGTGCCACGCATCTAATTATTTTTCCATGTATTATAATATAAAATTTAAAAAATTAGAATACCAAAATAAATTAAAACAAATTAAAGCCAACGTGAATGGAACATACAATTTTTTTATCTGGAGTCAAACAATAAGAATTCAACCTAACATAAATAAAACACAACCTTCTAATCTATAGTTAAACATGCTACCATTACGCCAAAAATCCTTTTATTTCTCTTTGAAGTGTCATATAAAATTCAAAAAAATTAGAACACCTGAATAAATAAAAAAGAGAATTGAACCCTACATATGAATCAAACACAACCTTCTAATCTAAGGTCAAAAGCAATACCATTGAACTTTGGATCCATTTTAGAAAAAGTAAAATACCAAAAATAATCAAGACAAGGATTGAAGCCAAGTTATTTTTCTATGCAGTATAATATAAATTTCAAAAAAATTAGAGTACCAAAATAAATCAAATAAGAATTGATCGTAACGACAATCAAACATGCAACATTCTGATTTTGAGTGAGATGCATTATCATTGCCCCATAAATACAATTATTTTTCTATATGGGAGGATCATGAGGTATTGAGTTCAAGACTCATTATGTTCTATTTTTTTTATATAAATAAGTCCTTAATATCATTTTACAAATAAATAGTAGAATTTGGATAAGGTAGATACATGTCACCAAAGATTAGTTAATATTTAATCTTTTGATAAGATGAATATTTTTTTAAACTTACTAAATATGAAACTCATAATCTCGCATATAGTATTCAATAAGTCTAAACGAAAGGAGTGTTTGATTTGTGCATAAAATAAAAACTCACCTTTGCAATTCGGTTGTTTCTTCTAAGATATAAATGATATTATGTTATTTAAATTTTTTTAAAAGAAAAATAAAAAATTTCAATTAATAAATTCTTTAATTTTCTAATAAGGTGACTTAAGTAAAAAAATAAAATTATTTATTTAATAAAATAATTAAATAAATAAGAAAATCTAACTTCTCCTTTTAAGAAAACAACCAAGTTATTTCAAAAACAATAGTTAGATAAAATAACAAGGTGATGGTTGGATCCTTCGTTTATTAACAAATAACCGATATTATCCACGAGAGAAAATCGATGACAGAGTTTACCTCCCCGCTCAAATTTTTTCCTCGAAAAAAAAGAAAAAATCTCGTGACTAACTTAACCGCCTCGACTGTTGAAAATTAAATATATATTCATCTCCATTGGATCTAGTTTGCTATCGATCGCCCTCTTTAAAATTCATCCCGACAGCTTTGCAGCCTGTCGTAGTTCCAACAATGTCCGTGGAACCCTACCTCTGGAACGCCTTAGCCGGCCCCACTTTTGCTGCGCGAGTCCCCGCCCAGGGCTCCTATATATTCTTCTTCCCCGAGGGCTACCGTGGACAGTCCTTGCCTGAGGAACTCCGACTCTCTGATGCATTGCTTTGCCGTGTCTCCTCCATCTGCCTCCTCACCGACATCGACACCAATGAGGTATTCGCCAAAATTGGCCTTGATCCCCACCCGATCACTGACCCTAACAACCTGGCGCATACCTGGATGCCTGTCCCCTGCTCCTCTTCTACGTCGGAGATTGATTGCGTGGTCAGTGTGGGCGAGTTTACCTCCTTCACCAAGATACTCACCAAGACCGACGTCGGCAAAGTGCTCAACGTGCCGAAGTCCTGCGCACTCACCGTATTCCCTCCCGTTCACATCAACGTCAATAGGGCTACGTTGACAGAGGAGGTGTTGGCGCTGGACGTGCACGGGAGGTCCTGGAACTTTCGCCTCGCTCTTAGTAGCTATCGCCAACTCTACTCCCTGTACAAATGGAGGGAGTTCGCCACTGAGAAGGGGCTGATCAAAGATGACACGGTGGTCTTTGCCAAGCACCGTGCTGGCAATCTCTACATCGGTGTCAGACATACTGCAATCTCCTCCTATGCCAGAAAGAGAGCCAACATGCAGGCGGCTTCAATTGTGAAGGCAACCCAGTTAGCCAGAGCGGGCCTCCCTTTCGAAGTCACTTATTACCCAGGGGTGGAATCACCCGAGCACGTGGTGGCGGCGGTCCCAAAGCCTCATCAGGTACTTCATTGCCGTCCATATTACATGTTGATGGATCGAACTAATCACTCCTTTATGTCGTATAATTCTATCAAGTTTTCCGAGTTGAAGGCGCAGCAGAGGCATCGCAAAGCTCGAGTAAAGGCAAACAGGTTCAAGGAGTTCCTGAGGTGCAATCTTTGGATCATATAAAGAGATCACGAGGCAGAGTATTTGACGATGATGATAGCAACAAAGAGGGAGGAAGCACACAATCGCTAGGAGCATCTGCAAAGAGATCATTCAAATTGTTTGGCCATCATATCCAATAATATTGGGAGAGTTTAATATTCAATAAGTATTAAAAAATAATAAATTAATTAACTCATACAGTTTTTCTAAATATATTGATGACATGTAAAAGAATGAATGTATATTTTCTTAGCTTTGAATAAATTTGTTATGATTTTGATGTATTTTTGTTAGATTAATTTCGGTCACACACAAGTGAAAACAATCCAATTGATTGTCGAGATTGCGTAGCAATCTTTTTACGAATCCAAAAGCATGGGCTGGATCAATTCGGGTGGTTGACGGAGAACTGTATTTAATTTTCGTCCTCTTTCCCAAACCTCAATACTCAACTAGGCAACCTTGTTCCATTTTGCTCCTTGCACTACAACTCTTTTTGTTGCCCTATTCCCAATTGCGCTATAAATATCTCTCCTCTCCCTACCTCGTTTTAAATCAACTCTCTCTCTCTCTCTTTATCTTTCTCGCTCAGTCACTACAATATGGAAAGCATATTTAGTAAGGCACTGGAGATTGAGGCTCCTCTGATGCGATTAGTGGAACCCTAGTTGTGGAGGGCAAGCGCGGACTCTGGGGGGAGCATTCGTTTCATCCGATTGTGGGTTTCTATTTCCCTCAGGGCAACATTGAGCAGGCATTGACCTTGTGTGACTTTTCCACCATCTCCTCACCCCCCATTGCGATTCCCTATGGTGTCATCACTGTCCACCTCCTGTTAGCAGGTCAAGGTGGAACGGGATTTGGTATCTGTGCAGTCCGAGCTTATATCATTATGATGATCGTTTGAAATTGTTCATCAGTAAAACGTACTCCTCCAGCTATTAACGGTGCAGCCTTACCACTCTCTACGTGCATCATGTAGGAGGTTGATGAATATTCATATCTTTATGGTACTCCTCCCTTGAATTACATACTTCGGGTAGCATTTTGAATTTCCTACGCTAGTGTTACATACTTCTGGTTGCAACTGTCACCTTTGGGGAGAGATTAAACATCATTGGATGCTCAATTCTGAGTAATAATACTAGAACATAGGAATACAACCCTCTTTCCCCCTGAGTTGGCCATTTGAACACACTACCTAGTTTATCATAGTTAGTCGAGTGAATTTGTGTTAACTAGAAGCTATCTAATGAGCCATCCTATTGATCTAGAATTTTAGCCCCATGCCCCTCTCTTTCGATAGCTCATGTGAGTGCTAAGAAACATAATATCACTATAGTGGCGGTGCCATTGCCACGCTAGTGTAATGACATCCTAGCCATATGCCCCTAAGAATAAAGTAAAATTATATATATAAACCAAGAAGTCTCCTAGGTATGCTTTTCATCGTATATTTAACTCTTAAGAAAAATAAATTGCATATGTTGAAGGACTCAAGGCAGATAAAATAATTATGCAGACAATCGACGGAGGTCGTTGGAAATGTGCGGTTGGGGCATGGCATTCCTAAAGGTGTATCCTAGGGAAAGACCTCTTCGGGTTTACCAGAAAGGAAAATTGTAACTAAGGTATATTGGACCGTTTGGAATTCTGGAAAGAGAGTTGGGTCGGTGGCTTAAAGATTTCAGTCCACCGGTAGACTTAGGCAGAATCCATAACGTGTTCCATATGAAGAAGCTTAAGAAAAATATGCCAGACTCATCGCATATTCTAACTAGTCCTTCGATTATGCTATGAGATAATCTGAGTCTGAAACTCTTTATTGTTTGCTTGGCATTTTGGCTTGATAAATTGTTTGAAAAATTATTTGAATTGTTTGAATGATTTCTTTAGATTCTTTTTGTGTCTTAGGAGGCATACAAAGTTTAGAAAACTTTAAGGGGTTAGGTTGTTACTTTTGGAGGATCAAAAATATTAAGGGGAAGAGAAATTGTAAACCCTGTTTTCTATATAAAAAAAATTTTAAAAAATATTATTTTAATATTAAATTAATAAAATAATGGAATAATAAATAAATAAAATAAAATAGAAAAAATATAAATAAATAATAATATTTATTTATTAGATAAAAAGAAAATAGTAAATATAATGAGAAAATAATAAATATAAAGTAAAAATAAAAATAAAAGGAAAAAGAAAAAAAAAATAAAATAAAATTGTCGCTGCACGTGGGAGCGGATTGAGGCTAAGTTGGGGTGTGTCGGGCTGAGTTGAGGCCGAGTCAGGTTGAGTTGAGGCCGAGCCGACTAACACGGTGCTAGGGTTTAAATAGGGGGTTGCACTGTTCGATGGTTGGCAGCGTCGGCGAGCGAGGTGGGAGCTCCGGGAGGCCTCTATTTGATGAAAGGAGCCGACGAGCATATCTAGGCGTTGGAGTCGAGCGCTGCGAGCGAACGATGTGGCTCCAGCGAGCCGGATTTGCCAAAGGGGCGTTGACAGAGGAACTTCTTTGTTCACGGCTATTGCGCCGACGAGGAGCACGGCGGGCCATCCCTTTCACCGCGGTGAGTACGATACGACTCTGTAGAGTCGTATTGAGGAGGGAACAACTATGGTGAAGGCTCGATAGCAGTGGGAGTTGGAGTATTGCGGCTGGAACCGGCGGCACCATCAGCGGCAGAGTAGGCAGCAGCATCAGTGAGATTTGCGAGCTCTTGAGCTCCATCGGAGGCGAGAAAAGGTGGCTGGAGGGTGGAGAAAGATGAGGAATGTGAGGACGAGCAGCTCTCGGCACGTTTGGAGTGGAGAAACAGCGGCAACCAGCGGCGATGCGGCCGGGTTGCGAGCGGGGTGGGGATGCTAGTGGAACGGGTCAAGCGCGTGCGTAACGTGTGCGGCGGTTCGGCCGGCAGCGGTTCGAGCCGGATCGGTCCGGTTTGGGGCCGGTTCAGTTATGGTTTGACTGGTTGTCACGATTTTATGAACGGTTCAATGGGTATAGAGCCCAATTACTCTAACCAAAAGAATGCACACTTTGTGTACTATTTTATTAGGAAAATTAATTGTTGTGTTGTTGCTTGATAAATTACGACCAAACTGTGATTTGGGTTGGAGTAAGGAGTTGTTGTGCTTAATTGTTTACTTGTTTGCGTTTAAGGATCATAGCTAAGCTATGAATTCTTATTTAATACTGCTTTGAGACTTAGGTTAGGATTTATGGTTTCAAATTTATTTAGCCTACTACAGATGCTGTGTCACGCCCCGACCCATCTGTTGAGCACGTGACAACCGTCGTATGAATCCTAATGGACCCATACAAGGTATTTATTGACATAAATAGTGTATATATATCGTCAATGAAATGGTAATACAAGTAAATCAACTATTTCAACCTTACTAACATAGTCCCGATATACCTGCTACAACCACTATGATGACAGAAGTACTAGATAAATAGGTTCCTAACCAACTTCATGTCTGTCAACTAGCTCGGCCGATCACTTGGTAGATCTGCACACATATTGAACGTAGTGTGCTCAGCCTTGCGGCCTTGTGCTTACGGCTCTTACCATAGTAGAATATCTCAAGTAGGGAAAGGAAGATTTTAATGTGTCCGTAAATCATTCAGTAAATCAAGCAAGCATGTAAAGTCAACAGGTTAAGCATGAAGTATTGATAAACAGAACATATAATAGGTTTATATAATTCAAATTGTAAACATGGAGTATGTCGATGTCTCTAGGTATCAATCACTAATAATGTGTCATGTCGTTACGATACTGTGTCCCGAGCAGCCAGCCTATGCTTAGGGGATCTCCTGATCAGGGAGTCCTCATAAGCCCATCAGTGTCCTTTATCTATGTCTCTATCTATGCCCGTCACACTGATGTTGGCGAAGAGGTCGGGCGACCATGAATCTCTCTTCATTGGTCTGCTAGGCGGAATAGCTGTGTGGTCCATGGATCCACTTTCCAAGGCTATGCAGAAGAAGTGACCATCCCAATTTAAAAGCATCGATGCCTGTTAGGAGGTGAGCATTCTAGCCGTCGCCGAAATGCTACAACATCGGCGACATGCTAGCAAAATTCTCGGTATGGTTGCACCCCCGCTAACCATCTTAGGACTATCACGGTGGCGACTTCGCGTCACACGTGCGGGTATGGTGACCATGTCACGGGATTCTTTGGCGATAAGCTGATCCATATTGAATTCCACCCTTTATGACCTTTATGAATTCAACATCTTGGGTGGTATGGTTTTCTGAGGGTCAGAGCCCATATCCATAGTTCAAAATATCCACCATGATGTATTGTTAATGTTTCCTCATATATGTGTGATAGTGTCACATGACTATAGATTCTGTTTATGATTGTCCAGGTAGACGTCAAACTCTAGTATAATCTAATTCTCTACATCATGCCCGTAAATGAAACACTAACATTTTATTTTTCATAACATCATGGTAGATGATAATAAAAGGAGATAAGAGCATCCTAGCATCCTCAGATAACAGTACATGCAAAGCTATAAGTATATCACATAAGCAAGATTAAGACTACAAGCATATCATGTACGTAAGGTTCAGGCTACACACATATCACGAGAACAAGATTGCTTAATATATAAACATGCATCAAGTTTAATTTAAATATTAGTTTCCAAAGCAGTAGTGTTATCATCTCCTTAAATTTCACAACTTGAAATATAGTCTATAGTAATGAACCAGTGCACCTGGATGTTGTAGTTCGTTCTTCAGAATCAACCGTATAATAGCTTGCACGTCGTTTACTTATTTCGAGGTGGCCTACCTATTACAAAATATCATTACATTTAGAAATTATTTCTAATATTTGGTATAACCCCATTTATTTATAATAAGCTAAGTTAATCACCTTTTCTTATTTTATTTAAACTCACCTCAACTCAATTTTGTTAAATATCGTTCAACTCAATTTAGTTTATTCAACATAATCTATCCTAATTACTTAGCCTCTATTTAATTTACAACCTTAAACGACCAACCAAGTTCCAATCTCCTTATGAGCTAATTAAAATTTCAAGTCATCTATAGTTTTAACTAATCACTTCCTAATTTTATTTAGTTACCATATCTAATAACTAACAAGGTGGAACTTAGCATATATGTCCTAGTGACGACATGCATTCGATTATCCATTCCATCATAATGATTATATTACAGAGGTGTGGGAGATATGCTGTAGGTGAACAAGGAGGTCCAAATCGTTGGCAGCTCTCAACAAATGCTTGAATCACCCATTCTACAGAGAAGAGGTTTTTTTTTCCAACAAGATTTGGGGTTTACATGCTGAGTCCTTTGGGTCGTTGTTAATTATTGTACATGCTGATAAGTTATACGTCTACTTGATTGCATATTTAATTAGCATGTGGTTTATTGGAAGGATGCATGTTAGTTGACATGTGATGCTATTATATGCATGCCTTGATATGAGTTTGAAAGTTATACCATGCTGGTATATGTATGATGCTATTATATGCATGCTCTTGATGTTGATACTCATGTTATGTTATTATTGATATATTCATATTGCTAGAGATGTATTTCAAAAAAATTAGAGTACCAAAATAAATCAAATAAGAATTGATCGTAACGACAATCAAACATGCAACATTCTGATTTTGAGTGAGATGCATTATCATTGCCCCATAAATACAATTATTTTTCTAGGGAGTGTAAAATAAAATTAATGAGTCTTGAACCCAAGACCTCATGATCCTCCTGTATAGAGGCCAATTACTCTAGCCAGAGGGGTGTACCCATACTATTTTAAAGAGTTAGAACAATAAAATAAATCAAAACAAGAATTTAACTCGATGTGAATTGAACACGCAACATTTTGATGTAGAGTCAGATGAGCTACAATTACATAATAGATCCAAATATTTTTCAAGGTAGTGTAATATAAAATATGGAAAATATAGAATACCAAAATAATTCTAAATGAGAATTGATCCTGACATGAACCAAACACGCATTCTTCTAATATGGAGTCAGACGTGCTACCATTGTGCCACAAATACCATCATTTTTTGATATGGTGTAATATATAAGTGGGCAAAAACCAAATGCCAAAATAAATCAAAACAAAAATTGGAATCAAATCAAATATGCAACCTTCTGCCCAAGAGTAAAACACGCTACCATTCTGCCACACATCCAATTATTTTTCCATTTATTGTAATATAAAATTTGATAAAATTAGAACACAAAAATAAATGAAAATAAAAATTGAAATCAACGTGAATGGAACACACAATCTTTTGAACTAAAGTCAAACGCATTACCATTGCACTGCAAATTTAAAATTTTAAAAAATTAAAAATCACCAAAATAAATTAAAACAAGAATTCAACGTGACATAAGTCAAACAAACAACCTTCTAATCTTGAATTAAAAATGCTACCATTGCGCCAAGAATCCATTTATTTTTCTATGAAGCTTAATATAAAATTCTAAACAATTAGAACATCAAAATAAATCAAAAAGAAAATTGAACCCAATATGAATTGAACACGCAACCATCTAATCTAGAGTCCCAAATATTTTTTAATGTAGTGTAATAAAAAATTTGGAAAATGTAGAACACCAAAATAATACAAAATGAGAATTGTACCTGACGTGAATGTAGAACACCAAAATAATTCGAAATAAGAATCTATATTTGGATGACGATTGAGCTCTTAACTAGGTGATTAGACGCTTACCTGTTAAAGAATCTAGATAATGATTGCACAGACAAGAGGCTATCAATGAGGACGAGATGATCAATCGAGATAGTTGTCGGAGATGAGGCTATCAACTGATTTATTGCATTTGCTGATATCATTATCATATAATTATAGTAGGTATATTGGAACTAGATTAATAGAGTTGAGTTAGTTGATTTGAATGTATTATCAACTGAGTTGATGATATATGTGGACTATATTTATCGATAAATGCCTTGTATGAGTCCTATGAACTCATATGATGGTTGCTGCATGCTCAATAAATGAGTCGAGGAGTCACATGACAGATGTTTGCAAATATAGAGTGTAAACCCCCACCTTTAGGTGGTTTAATTAATGAAATAATAATAAGTAAAAATAAAAATTTTCTTAAGTTTAGATTTGAAGAAAATAGGGTTAAAGAATCATTGAGTGGAACTAGGATTTAAATGACGAAGTTAGAACTAAAATAGTGATATTATGCTAAATTTTTTTGATCAAAAAGGATGTAATTGTAATTTGATAAATTTTTATCAAGGACCTAGTTGGAATGTTTATTAAAGTTGGAGGGACCTAGGTGGGAAATTAATTGAGTGGGCGGACCATAAGGTAAGTGTACGCGAACCACGTGCATTCCACGTGATCTATCTTCAGCTAACACAACCGGCTTGGTCGAACCGGTCCTCTGACCCGGAGCGAAATGGTTAGCGCGAAACGGTCGACGCGAAGGAAGGCGACTGAAGTGAGCGTCGCAGCCATCGCCCTAATCCTCGCCCTCTTTTCCTCCTTCTTCCGTCGAATCCAGCTTGAGCGGGAAGCCGTCGACGTTGTCGGAGTAGATGCAAGGGAACGTCCGAAGCAGCGACCAACGTTGCTTGGGAGCGGCGGCATCCATTGACGCGCGAGGAATCAAGGTAGCGTCGTCTACCCCTCATTGATTTGGTTCTCCCTATTCCCCCAAATCTCATCTCCTTCACCTCTGCCCGCATTGCCCTCTTCACAGAGATCTCAGCGGGAACACCTCACTGCTCGACGCTCCTCTGATCCACCGACTACACTTCCTTCGACGGTGACGGCGGAGTTGCAGAGGGACGACTTTGGGCACCCTTTGATCACCTCCTCCAACAGCGACGGCGGAGTTGCGGAGGGACGACTTTGGGCACCCTTTGATCACCTCCTCCAACGGCGATGGAATTTGTGATTTGTTGATGATAATGGTATGATGTTAGTTTGTTCTTTGGGTGCTATATTGATGGAATTTGTGATTGTTGATGATAATGGTATGATGTTAGAGGAATGGTGAAGTATTGATCATGGTTGCTATTTGGAATTCATGCAGTGATGTTGGTGATTAGTTGATGATGTTTTTGGGAAGGTGGTTTGGTCTGGATGATGTTGGTGTTTGGTTGATAGTGTAATGCCGTGGGATGAATTCATGCACTAGGGAAGTATTGTTGAATTCCAGCTAACAAGTTATTATATAGTGATGTTAGAGGAAATTTGAAAGTTATTGACGTGGACTTTATGAGACTACTAATTAAGGTTCTATCATGCCTAGAGGAAAATAATATAGGAAGATGATTTATTACATTATGAACAAGGTTAATTATAAATCGTATGTAAAGCAAAGATCTAAATATAACTTTGTTTATAATAGGAAGATCTTTCGGAAATGATTAAAGGAAGTACGAACACGGTCGATTCCGAAGAAGATCAAACTACATTATCAGGTGCGTTGGTTCATCGCAGTAGGATTTAATTCAGCCTAGGGAAAATCTTAAAAAGATTTTATAGGAAAGTCTTGGATGCATTGAAAATAATAAAATGCTATGATTGCTAAATATGTGATATCATGCATGCTAGAATAATATTATTTATGTAGCATGAATTATATGTCATGAGTATATTGTCTAATATTTAACATGCTTTATTAAGTTCTTTTACATACTGCTTTATTCTTCCTTGATGTCATATGATATGCGAATACCTTGCTAAAGAAGATAAAATATGGATTCTAAAGTTGAATCACTACTTGGGAGGTAGTATCATGAATAATTACCTATCACTCTAGTTTAAATAGAGACATAGGTAACATATGATACTAACACCTCCTAGGGACATTACTAGATCACAAATTGTGAGGGTGTATTAGTAGTAACGCACTCTAGATAATAAATCGAACCCTTAGTGTTCGAATAGTGATGTTCACTCACTATTACCACTCTTGGGGCTACAAACAGCTCAGATACCGGGAGTTGGTTGGGAAATGGACTAGATTAACTCCAAGGTCAAGATAGACTAGAAAGTGGAGCAAGTCCATACCTGGATATAATTACCCGCACGCGTGACGTTTGAGCGTCACCGTGATAGTCCCGGAATGGCCAGCGGGGATGAACCCTTCCAAGGATTTAGCAGGCATATAGTCGAGTTAGCCACGGCCCATTGTGCGGATGCGAGCTCAACTCAGCCAACATCAACTACTATTAAATTGAAGAGGTGAATTTCCTTAATGCCTTGGATAGTGGATCCGTAGACAATACGACTACTATTCCAAACATTCTGCAGACGATCTGATGAACAGTCCAGATCCTAGGATTAATATTTAAGTTGGCTAGCCGTGGCCAAGGACTTGTTAATTGAGGTGACCCTATCGACGGACAGTTGTGTAGCACTACACGGTGGGTTGTGACCGTACTGTGATTCCAAGGGGAAAGGTACGAGAGCAACCGGTTTTGTTGGGACGGGGTGTAGGGATCGACGAGCGGGACAGTAGAGAGAGATACACGGTCACCCGATGTAAACCCCCACCTTAATAAATTATATTTTTAGGAAAAAAAATATTTTTTTTATCGGTCCGGTTCAACTGAACCGGCCAGCTGGCCGGTCCGAGTGAACCGGCCCGACACGGTCCGAAAGGGTCAACGCGAGCGAGAAGAGCCGCGGGCTCTTCCCTCTCGCGAGGCGCCCCTCCCCTCTTCCCCTTCTTCTTCTTCTTCTCTTCTTCTTCCTTTTTCTTCTTCTTCTTCTTCTTCTTCTTCGCCTCCTTCCTCGTCTCCCTCACCCGCAGCAGGGCACGCCGGCGGCCCCTCCCATTTCGACGCCGTCCGCTGCCGTCGTTCGCCGGCGGCCGCCCGACTCCGTCGCCTGCCTCCCTCGCTTTCGCGACCGTCCGCAGCAAAGCAGAGGAGCTCCCTCCTCCACCGGCCGCCGCTGGCTGCCGACCCACTCCGGCGCCGCCCTCTCCCCTCCGCTGCGACGAAGAGACCTCAGCGGAGGTCTGCCGTCGCCGCGCGCCTCTCCTCCGCCTGCTGCCATCTCTTCTTCGAGTTTGCTGCAGCCGCTCCTTCGCGAGGCCACCTCCCTCGTCCACGGCAGAGCAACGCCGATGCCCATTTCCGCCGTCGGTCGCTGCCCACCGTTCGTCGGTGGTCGCTCGTCTCTGTCGCCGCAGCGCATCACTCCCTGCAAGGGGAGCTCGGCGACGGCTCCTTCCTCGCTTTCGCGACCAAACGCAGCAGGGCACCCCACCGAGCCGCTGTCCGCCTCCTTCCCTTCTTCTCATCCGCAGCCGCCCGTCGCCCCTCCTCCGCGCCCACCGACGGCCAATCGCTACTGCCGTCCACAGCCGACGTCGCCGCCCCTTTCCCCTCCGCTGCGACGAGGAGCATTCGGCAGAGACGAGGAGGGATCGACTGCAGCCGCGCGACCCTTGCCGCTGCATTTCCCCTCTTCGCGTCTGCTGCAAATTGTCCATCATTCGTCCGCCATTTCCACGCACCGACTGCCGGCGTCCCGCTCCTTGCTGCAGGGGTTTGAGCTTGCTCGCCCCCTCCGCGAAATTTTGAGCCCATGTCTGCCCCAACGCAGACGCAACCGGCGATGATTTCGTCGCCGTCGCCCGTTCGGTCCGCAGCCACCGTCCGCCGTCCAACCATCGTTCCACGCGCGGATCACCGATGCGCCGTTCGAGGTTGCTGGGGCTTGATTGGTCGCCCTCTCCGCAAGCTCGTGAGCTTGTGTTCGGCCCCAACGCGATGGCAGCAGGCGACGGTTTCGTCGCCGCTGCTTGTTTCGACCCGCCGCACCTCCGGCGACGAGTGGAGCTACGAATCCACTCCTCGCCGGCCGGATCCTCCACCTCTCCTTCCCCATGCGATCGCAAGGTTAGGAGCTCCGTTTCCCCTCTGTTATAGGGTGAATTCACCCTCCGGCGAACTTGCCCTAAAGTTCGCCGGCGACGCCACCCAAAAGATGGATTTTAGGTGTTGATGGCCGGATTTTGCGCAGGTAGTCATCGGTTCCCACGCGTGTGTAGGCTTGCGGAGCTCGCCATCAAGTTTGCCGCAGATTTCGCGAGCTCCGGCGAGGTGGCGGCTAGGGTTCCAGCGACGGTGCTACTATTCCGACGGTGAATAGTGTTTCCGACGATGAATAGTGATTTCGGCTAAGGTAGTTTTACTTTCCCCTAATCACGATTAGTGATTTATTTAAGCATGTTAGTTGTAATTAATCATGTTTAGGATAAATTAGTGTTGTTAAAATGCTTAGATTAATTTAAACATGCTTAGTGTTAATTAATCAAACTTAGTGGATTAATTAAGCATGATAAATTAAGTTAAGTAAAAATTAATGATTTAATTGAGTAGAGTTAGTGAGTGGGTTGAGTTGAACCGGTTTGGAGTTAGTTGGATTGAATTCGAGTTAAGTTTGGGTTCGGGTTGAGTGTAGTTGAGGTGAGCTGAATCAATTAAATTGAACCTGAGTCGAATCAAATTAATTTGAACCGAACTCAAGTCGGACTCGGATTTAGATGAGTTGGAGCTGACTCGATCGAACCGAACTGGCTAGGCTGGGGTCAGACTCAAGTTAAGCAAAATGAATAGTGATTGGATCCACCGCATTGGCCGGGTCAACAGCGTAGACCGAGTCCACCACGTTGGCCTGGTCAACAGCGTTGATCGAGTCCACCACGTTGACCGGGTCCACCGTGTTCACCGGGTTGACCGGGTCAACTCTTGACCGTTGACCAGTCAAAATAATAATAAAATAATAAAAATAATTTAACTTTTCATGAGTATGATTAGGTGATTTAAAATAGCTAATTAATGTTTAATTGATCTAATTAAGTATTGATGAGTGTTATTTGGGCCCTTAGGTGACTTGGGCTAGATGAGGGATTTAAATGGATAAATTTGATAAAATTTATCTAAGCTTAACTAAGTTAATTTAAATTGTAAAATGGAAATTTGGTTAATTAGTATCTGAATGATTAGGTTAGATTGATAAATTAATATTTGATTTACTTTAGGGAAAAAGGAATTAAATTTGATTTTTAAATAATTGTGTTAATTAGGATTTATCGCGGGTACGTGATCCGAGAAGTTCGACGGAGTGATTCGTTGTTACGCGGGTTGATTCTGAAGACCGGATCGCTAACCCAGGTGTGTTGGTTCTCCGATGGTAGGATTTATTCAAGCTAGGGAATTCCCGCTGGGTTTTCTTAGGAACAATTCTTGGATGTCTTAAATATGATAAAACATAATGCTTGATAAGATTTGACTTGCCTGCATGTTAGTTTAGTTTATTTCTGTCTGACATGTAGGATATACTCTGGTTTGCATGTTAGTTTAATTTACTTTACTTAACATGCATGATATACCATGATTTCCTTATTAAGTTTTTAATATGTCGTAGTATCATGTCGAGCATGTTAAATATTATTTTATTGTGTTTCTATGCTATGCTAACATACCTACCATGCAGACATAGATAGTAAATAACGACATATTAGAACCTTTGGCGATGTCACCGCCACTTAGACAGTAAACGGGGCCTTTTTCCATATGCCCCGGTTGACCGCCGCGTTCCGACGGTGGTCAAACGGTGACGTCCCGTTAGGCGCCACTCCCGAGGTTGATGCATAGCGGAGCACTGGGAGCACCACTCCCGACGTTATGCATAGCTTATATACTGGGAGCTGGTAGGGTAAGAGACTGTACAAACTCCATGGTCGGGTTAGACTGGAAATATGGAGCAAGTCCTTACCCGAAATCTTCACCCGCACGAGTGTCATTGTAGGCGGCCTCGTGATAGTCCTGAGATGGTTAGCTAGGATGAACCCTACCATGGACTTGGCACCGATGGAGTCAAGGTTGCCACAGCCCATCGTGCGGATGTGCGCCAAATCTTGACAGATGTCGACGGCTAATGGACTGGGAAGGTGATTCCACATGCGACGCCTTGGACAGTGGATCCGTAGACCGCACGGCTATCACCCTTGACGTCTGCAGACGATCGGATGAGTAGTCCGGATCTTAGGGTGGTTATTACGGCTAGCCGTGGCCGATGAGATTTAAGAGAGGTGACCTTGTCTACGGACAGCGTGTAGTACTACATGGGTGTCTTGGCCCCTACGGAATCCGGAGAGGATGTAAGGGCACGACGGTTTCGCTACGGGAGGCATGGTTGGCGACTAGTGAAACAAATTGGAGAGGGATTCTGGGTCATCCGTCCTCTCTGCCAACATCAGTGCAGCGGGCATAGGTAGAGACTGAGACAGAAAGGCACTGATGGGCTTATTGATACCCCCGGCCCGGGTAGTCACTAAGCGTAGGCTGGCAGCCCGAGTTTATGAAACCTTAAAGTCTCATCACGATGTAGGTGACAGACTGTTGACGTGGACACTAGATATAACGTAGGTGACATCTAGTGAATTATACATCGGTATTGTATTTATGATGTTTGTTGCTCCCTATAAATTGATTTACATAAATCAAATGGGGACTGACTGTTGACGTTGACACTAGACTTAACTTAGGTGACTTCTAGTGGCATGTACACATTTATTATTTATTTATGTTGTCTTATCGCTCTAGATGAATTGTTTAAAATGTATTACATGAAAGATGATGATTAACCACCAAAGACATCCTATAATACTCCTCCTAGCCTTTGATTTCTTTATTCGGTAGAGCCGTAATTTCGCACTAGGCCGCAAGGTTGAGCACACCACTTTTCCCCGTGTGTGCAGGTGTGTTAGATGACTGCCCGAGTTATTTGATGAAGATGAGTCCGTCGACGGGTCTATATTTTTAATTATCGTTGCCTTTTTCCTAGAATTGTAGTAGGTTTATCGGGACTGTGCTAAAATATTGGAGTTAGATAATTTATTTGTAAATTCCGTTGTGTAAATGATGTATATGAATGATATGTATCACTTGATGCCTTGTATGGGTCTGTCGGGCTCATACGGCGGTTGCCACGTGGCCGATGGTTGGGTCGGTGCGTGACACCCGATCTCTCTGCCAACATCTGTATAGCGGGCATAGGCAGAGACCTAGACATTTACAACATGGATGGGCTTCTAGGAATCCCTGATCAGGATATCCCCTGAGCGTAGTCTGGCAGCCCGAAGCACTTGACATAAAGACAGAAATACTTCTAGTTGACATATACTAGAGATACATATATGTTATGCAACATAGATGACATATACTAACGATAGACATGTTGTTCAACATAGATGACATATACTAGCGATAGACAAGTTGTTCAACATAGATGACTTTTACTAGTGACAGACATGTTGTTCAACATAGATGACAATTAAGAACGTATACAGATATACACAAACAGTTAGAACTCAACTTTGTTATTGACGTTATATACACCAAAAAGTTAATAATTGATAATTAATAAACCCAAAGGCATCCTAGTACTTCCCCCTAGTGTTTGATTTCCTATCTACGATTTCGAGCCATAATTTCGCACTAGGCCGTAAGGCTGAGCACATCGCGTTCAATGTGTGTGCAGGTATGTTAGATGATCGATCATGACGGTTGATGAAGATGAGTTTGTTGACAGATTTATTTCTATTTATCAATACTTATCATAGAATTGTAGTAGATTTATAGGGACTGTGTTAGCAGTGTTGAGTTAGATGTTTTAAATGTATATTTCGCTGTATAAATGATGTGTATGGATTATATGTATCACTTTGATGCCTTGTATGGGTCCATTGGGCTCATATGACGGTTGCCACGTGCCCGACAGTAAGGTCGGGGCATGACATAGAGGGGTAAACAATATCCTCATTTATTCAGAGGATAATGAAGAGCATGCCAAGCAACTAAGAAAAGCACTACAGATACTGCGGGAAAATAAGTTATATGCTAAAATTTTCAAATGTGATTTTTGGCTAAATCAAGTTGGTTTTCTTAGCCATATTGTCACCAATGACAGAATTCAAGTATATCCAAGTAAAATAGAAGCGATCACAAAATGGGAACAACAAAAGAATGCCACTGAAGTACGCAGTTTCCTTGGACTTGCGGGATATTACCAACGATTTGTCTAAGATTTCTTATGATTGGCGGCACCGATGATGAAGCTTACAAGAAAAGATGCTAAGTTCCAATGGACCCCTGAATGCAAATATAGTTTCCAAGAATTAAAATCAGGTTAACCATTGCACCGATTCTAACTCTTCCGGTCAGTGGCATGGAATACATTGTATATAATAACAAATTTAAGAATTAGTCGCATAATGTGGTTTACTGGGGGATACATATGTGAAGATCTCAAAGTGCGGGTTGAAGTATGACTTTTGAGATAGGAAGGAGATGATTCCGTGGTCACTGGTTATCTCCGCCAACGTCAGTGTGATGGGACGAGGCAGAGACTTAAAAGGATACTGACGGGCTTATGAATAGTCCCTGGCTCGGGCATATCCTAAGCATAGGTTGGCGGCCCTAGAGAATATGAAAATGAAAAATACAATGGATGATGGTATCTCACACAAAATATGATTTGAAAGACTTCACGTATGATTGATTTATTTCTTACAGCATATTCCTGTCATGACAGTCTTGTTTTAATTAATTCCATGTAAGCCAATGTCCCCCTTACAATTGCTAAGGATTACTCTTTCTGTAGCCACTAGGCTTAGCGCTACTCGGATGTCATGTAGATTCATGGGGAGTGATACATGGAGAGAAGAACATTAGTTTGACATGACATGATTTATCTAGTTCATGATTTAGTCAGATTGTATTAGGTAATCTAAACTACTGGTATCAGGTTGTAATCGTGAAAAATTTCTACAGGTTTTTATGTCAATATTTTATTCTTTGAAATATTATAATTTGTCTTGTGTGAGTTAACTTCACTGATCTTAAAAATTTAGTACGTTGAAATTTTGATTCTTTTGGTTGAAAACCAATTCATCTTTCCACTTGAGCCTTGCCATGTCACTACTGATGGTAGAAAATATATCCATTCTATTCTTTTGTCTTTGATCTATAGTTAACCAATTATGTAAACCCTATTTTCTTTAAATATATATATTAAAATAATAAAATAATAGTTGAAATTAATAATAATAATAATAAAAGTAGAAAATAAAATATAAAAGAAGAAAGAATTTTAATTTAATTAAATATAGAAGAAATAGAAAAAAGGAGGAAAAAGAAGAAGAAGAAAAATAGAAAAAGAAATTAAAAACACACCCGCAGCACGTACGGCAGCCAAGCAGGCGAGGGCGAGTGAGAGGGTCTAAACCCTCGGAAAACAAGGCAGTGCTCTATTTTCTGAGGGTGATGGCGCGGCGGAGCTTTATCCACTCCGGCGGCCGGTGTTTGCAATGAGGAAGGCTTGAAGCCGAAGGTGTGCGTCGTATCTAAGGTTGGCGAGGCGTGGAGGCGGCTCCAGTGAGCTGAGGTCGCGTGGGAAGCAACGAACATGTGGAGTCCCTTATTTCCGTCGGTTTCATTGACGAGGAGCGCGGCGAGCGTCTCCTGCTTCTGTGGCAAGATCCCTGGATGCAATTCGACTCCAGTAGTAGAGTCGAATTGGAGGAGCGGCTGCGGCGTGGAAGACGTGGGGGCAGTTGGGAACGACGATTTCACCCGTAGTAGGGGAACAATGGGCACCAGCGGGTCGTGGGAGAGCCCTACCGGCGAGAAGAGGTGGTCGGAGGGTTGAGGAAGGTGCGGCGAGGTGCTGCGCGTTGTTCCGGCAAGGTTGCAATAGTGGAACGGGCGGTAAGCAGCGGTGGAGCGGCGGTGAGTTTGCTAGGAGATGAAGAGGCGGGCGATCTCGCGCGGCGCGTGCGTAGCACGTTGGTCGGTCCGGTTTGATCCGGTCCGGTTCGGGTGGTGGCCAGTTCAGCTACGATTCAACGTGGTTCTCACTGGTTTTCGCAATTTTACAATTGGTTCGGTCAGGTTGAACATTGCTAAGAGTTTTCATTCGTGAGTTTTAGATTTTGAAAAATTTATTTAGATTTTTTATCAAATTTTAAGTGTTGTTTTCGAATTATTTTTGTCACGCCCCGACCCATCTGCCGAGCACGTGGCAACTGCCGTATGAGCCCGAAGGACCCATACAAGGCATTTAATGATATACATAATTCATATACATTAATAATGCAGTGGAAGATACAATTAAATCATCTAACTAAACTCTACTAACACAGTCCCGATATACCTACTACAATACTATGATCACAAAATTAGTAAATAACTAGGTTCGTCGATAATCTCGCCTCCATTAGCTATCCTGACCGGTCGTCTAGTAGACCTGCACACATTTTAACGTCGTGTGCTCAGCCGTAAGCGGCGGAGTGCTTATGGCTCTAACCACAGTAGAATAACTCAAGCAGAGAAAGGAGGAGATTCTAACATGTTCATAACTCATTTAATAATATCAAACAAAGCATATAATATCAGCAAATAAAACTTGAAGCATTATAAGAAGAACATGTAGTATAAGTGTTTAGCTCAACTATAAACATGGATTATGTTTATATCACAAGATTATTGTCACTAAAAATATCATCTCGTCTAAATATTGTGATCTGGGCAGCCAGCCTATGCTTAGGGGATCTCCTGATCAGGGAGCTCCCATAAGCCCATCAGTGTCCACTGGCTATGTCTCTACCTATGCCCGTCACACTGATGTTGCAGAGAGGTCGGGTGACCGTGAATCCCTCTCCGGTGGTCCACTAGGCGAATCACTTCATCTCCGCGACCTAGCGACCTGTCACTCCATGCGTCTTCCCCAGACAATCCATGGAGCAACTCGTGTAGTACTACACCAAGGGTCACCGCACCTATGTAAATGCATCGGCCACGACTAGCCGGTAATAAACCCCAGGATCTGGACTACTCATAAGAACGTCTGCAGAATGTCTGGAATAATAGTCGTGAGGTCCATAGATCCACTGTCCAAGGCCATGTGGAAGGAGTCACCGTACCAACTTACAAGCAACTATGCCTGCCAGGAGGCGTGCATCCTAGCCGTCGCCGGAATGCTATAACCTCGGCGACATGTTTGCTAGGTCATTGGTTTGGTTTCATCCATCCTAGCCATCTTAGGACTATCATGGTGACGACTTAGCGGCACCATGCGGGTATAGTGAATACATCACAATGTTCTCTGGCAATAAGCTAATTCATATCTTATCCTCACCCTTTATGTCTAAGATGATTTCAATCTCTTTGGGTGGTATAGATTTATAAGCATTTAAGCTCGTATTCGTAACTCAGGAGATCATGATGGTGCATCGTTAATAATTACATACGTAAGTATGTCAATATCATATGTCTATAAGTGATGCTTGTCGATGTCTATAAATATGTCACACTATAGTGTAACATAATAGGTTCTAGAAGTAACTGTAATATTTTATTACTTTTCATCACCTCAACCTAGTAGATAATGAGCGAGAGAATAACCTAGCACATATTTGAATAACAGTAGCAATAAGACAACCAACATATCGCATTAATGATATAAATTGACTATTCTAACCTACAAAGGATGAATCATAAATAATTAAATATTAATTTCTAAACAGTAAAATATTTATGCAAGAGAATAATCTAGCACATATTTGAATAACCGTAGACGTAAGACAACAAGTATATCATATTAATCATATAAATAGGCTATTCTAACATACAAAGCATAAATCATAAATGATTAAATATTAATTTCTAAGCAGCAAAATATTTATCTCCTAAAGTTTCATCAACTTGAGATTAGTCTATTGCAGTGAACCGGCGTACCTGGATAAGTAGAACGGTCTTCAGAACCAACCGTATATCAGCTTGTATGTCAAATAATTATTTTGAGGTATTTACCTATTACAAATAACATTACCTTTAGATATTACCTTTAATATTATCTATCATTAATTTTATCTACAAGATACCAAATACCCCATCTTTACTATTTTGCTCACCTAACTCATCCTAAGTTAAATAATTATTCAACTAGATTTACTTAATCCAAACTAATCCTAATTGATCAACCTCATTTAATTTATTAACCTCAATCATAATCTCCAACTAATCAGGTCTCAATTTTCTTAAAAACCCAATTAACATTTCACAACATTTCTAATCTAAATTAATCATTTTCTACTTCCATTTACTTACAACATATTATCACTAGCTAAGTGGAAGCTAATCATCATGCCTTAGTGTTGACCTAGGTTCATTTACCCATTAAGACATAATTATTATATTACATACATGCTCACATAATTATTATATTATATTCGAAGCGCCCATCGGTGACCTGAGAACGACTGTCTCGGCAAGGTGGAGGTCAGAGTCCCTCCCTTTCGACACTGCAGAATCGAACCCGGAAGCTTGAGATCCTAGAGCAAAGGAGGTGGCGGCCCGCAAAGCAGATGACGAAGTGAAGAGATCGAAGTCGACGGTGGTACTCGGACCACCGACGAGATCAGCGAGGGAGCGAGGGACACCCACAACGGAGAGGAAGCAGTGAACGTCGAGCTCTCTACTTTGCGGCGACCGATCGGGCACAGCCACAACGGAGAGGAAGCAGTGAACGTCGAGCTCTCTACTTTGCGGTGACCGATCGGGCACAGCGGTTGTGAAGAGGGGAAGAGGAAAAATATATCAAAGATGCGGCGAGGCTCCAATCATGCTGCAGTCGCGTCGGCGTGGCGGATCAAAGGGGAAGGCGAGGGATTCGGAGCATCGGCGTGGTCCTCGCATCGCATGCTTCGCCCGATCTAGGGCTTGGAGCGCGTGCGGGGCACATGCGCTGTCCAAATCCCTCCTTTACCCCCGCTAGATCCTTTTAATTACAAATCAACCCAATTTACCTATTCTAACCCTGCTAGATACTTTTATTTACTTATTCATACCTTTCCAAATTTATCCCTACTCCTTTCAACTATTAAGTATGCTTCTTCTTTTTTTCATACCACCCCTTCTACTCTTGAAATTTTTTTTTTTAATAAAATTTGGGGTTTACAATTTTTGATTGAGTTCAGGGTTTTGAGTTCATTAGCTTTGTCAGAAAAATATAAAATAATTTGTGATGCTTTGTTATGAATCAATATAATTTTTGTGGTTTAATTAGAATTTTTCCGAAATGTTAAGGTGGAGTTTTTAATTTAATTAAGGTGATGCGGGTTAACTTAGGGTTTAAAAGAATTATTTGTGTGTCATATGCATGAAAGAATATTTTGTTAGTTAATTTGTATTAAATGGAATTAAAATAATTTAATTAGGATTTTTACAAAAATTTTAAATTTATGTTGGTATAAATTTGGATAATTAGGTTATTTAGATTTTTGCTAAATTAAATAATTTGGGGTGTTATACATTTATTTGGTGTAATTAGATTTTTCACCGAATTATTAAAATTAGTGTGATCAAAATTGGTAGTATAATTTAATTGTAAAAATAGAAATTTAAATTATAGTCTTATAGTATAATTTAAATGTAATATATTTTATAGGTGTTTTAAGGGTTGATTTGTTGGTTGATTGTGGTTGTTGTGTTTATTTAAATTACTAATTTATTTGGTTGATTAAAAAATGGATTAAATAATAATTGGTGTCAGGTTGTGAGTAGTAAGGGTAGTTAGGAAGATTTGTTAGGCTGTGTTATTTATGTATGTTTGTTTGGTTGTATTTATTTTATTTTAAGATATTGTGTTGCTGTGCTATTGCTTGAAAAATTACGGCCAAGCTGTGATTTGTGTTGAAGTAAGGAGTTGATTGTTTGATTGCTTGCTTGCTTGCTTTAAGAGTAATAGACAAGCTATGATTATTACTAAAAATTGCTTTGAGACTTAGGTGAGGGATTATGGTTTTAAATTTCTGGCCTACTACAGTGCTGAGTCCTTAAGGGTCGTTGTTATTTATTGTACATGCTGATAAGTTATATATCTGCTTTATTACATATTTAATTAGCATGTGATTAATATGAGTTTGAAAGTATGCCATGTCAATATATAGACATGATTCTATCATGTGCATGCTCTCGATGTTTATGCTTATGTTATGTTGTTATTTAATATGTTTATGTGTTGCTAGAGATATAGTGACACTTAGCAAGAACACAGTACATGATGATATGAAACAAAACTATAGATACTTTAAGTTCATGTTGTCTTAACATCTAGAGTGGTCTTAAGTGATATATAACTAAGAACTTTGAACATCTTAGGATTATAATAACCTAGGAGATGACATTAAGTTCTTAGGCTGCTATGTGACAACATGTGGTGAGGAGCTGTAAACCCCCACCTTTTAGGTGGTTTAATTAATAAAATAAAATAAAAATTTTCTTAAGTTTAAATTGAGAAAAATATGGTAGAAGAATTTTTGAGTGGAATTAGGATAAATAATAAAATTGGAGTAAATTTGGATTAAAATGGATATTTGTGATTTATAAATTTTGTATGAACCAAGTTAAAATTTTACTTAAGATAGAGTGGTTTGGAATTGAGTTAGGACCAATATGGTGATATTAGGTTGATTTTTGTATCAACAAGGGCCTAGTTGCATTTTATGAAAAGTTGTAGGGACCTCGTTAGAATTTTATAAATTTGGCTCCTCGAGGATGGTATTTCTGTGAGGCTGCCACCACGACCTCGCCGAGCTAATCTCTTCTTAGGTGATTAGATCTTCCTCCTCTCATTTATTAATTTGAACTCCAATTTGGCTCCTCCTCTCATTGTTAATTTGAACTCTCAATTTGATCCATGCTAAGGTCGAATCCACAAACTCCATATGTCACGCCCCGACCCAACTGCGGCCACGTGGCAACCGCCGTATGAGCACGACAGACCCATACAAAGCATCAAGTGATACATACCATTCATATACATCATTTATGCAGCGGAATTTACAATTTAATTATCTAACTCAACATTTCTAACACAGTCCCGATAAACCTACTATAATTCTAGGAAAAAGGCAACGATAAATAAATAAAAATATAGACCCGTCGACGGACTCATCTTCATCGAATAACTCAGGCAGTCATCTAACACACCTGCACACACGGGGAAAAGTGGTGTGCTCAGCCTTGCGGCCTAGTGCGAAATTACGGCTCTACCGAATAAAGAAATCAAAGGCTAGGAGGAGTATTCTAGGATGTCTTTGGTAATTAATCATCATTTTTCATGCCACATTGTGTAACCAATTTATATAACACAAACAGCATACATAAACAATTAAATAAATAATTAAATACAGGTGTACATGCCACTAGATGTCACCTAAGTCATGTCTAGTGTCCATATCAGTAGTCTATCACCTACGTCATGGTGAGACTTTTAGGTTTCATAAACTCGGGCTGCCAGCCTACACTTAATGACTACCCCGGCCGGGGGTATCAATAAGCCCATCAGTGCCTTTCTGTCTCAGTCTCTACTTATGCCCGCTGCACTGATGTTGGCAGAGAGGACGGATGACCCAGAGTCCCTCTCCAGTTGTTTCACTAGTCGCCAACCATGCCTCCCCTAGCGAAACCGTCGTGCCCTTATATCCTCCCCGGATTCCGTAGGGGTCACGACAACCCTTGTAGTACTACACACTGCCCGTAGACAGGGTCACCTCTCTTAAATCTCATCGGCCACGGCTAGCCGGAATAACCACCCTAGGATCCGGACAACTCATCCGATCGTCTGCAGACGTCAAGGGTGATAGCCGTGCGGTCTACGGATCCACTGTCCAAGGCGTCGCATATCGAATCACCTTCCCAGTCCATTAGCCGTCGACGTCTGTCAAGATTGGCGCACATCCGCACGATGGGCTGTGGCAACCTTGCCTCCATCGGTGCCAAGTCCATGGTAGGGTTCATCCTAGCTAACCATCTCAGGACTATCACGAGGCCGCCTACAACGACACTCGTGCGGGTGAAGATTTCGGGTAAGGACTTGCTCCATATTTCCAGTCTAACCCGACCATGGAGTTTGTACAGTCTCTTACCCTACCAGCTCCCAGTATATAAGCTATGCATAACGTCGGGAGTGGTGCTCCCAGTGCTCCGCTACGCATCAACCTCGGGAGTGGCGCCTAACAGGACATCACCGTTTGACCACCGTCGGAACGCAGCGGTCAACCGGGGCATATGGAAAAAGGCCCCGTTTTCTGTCTAAGTGGCGGTGACATCGCCAAAGGTTCTAACATGTCGTTATTTACTATCTATGTCTGCATGGTAGGTATGCTAGCATAGCATATAAACACAATAGAATAATATTTAACATGCTCGACATGATACTACGACATATTAGAAACTTAATAAGGAAATCATGGTATATCATGCATGTTAAGTAAAGTAAATTAAACTAACATGCAAACTAGAGGATATCCAACATGTCAGACAGAAATAAACCAAACTAACATGCAGGCAAGTCAAATCTTATCAAGCATTGTGTTTTATCATATTTAAGAAATCCAAGAATTGTTCCTAAGAAAATCCCAGCGGGAATTCCCTAGCTTGAATAAATCCTACCATCGGAGAACCAACGCACCTGGGTTAGCGATCCGGTCTTCAGAATCAACCCGCGTAACAACGAATCACTCCGTCGAACTACTCGGATTACGTACCCGCGATAAATCCTAATTAACACAATTATTTAAAATCAAATTTAATTTCCTTTTTCCCTAAAGTAAATCAAATATTAATTTATCAATCTAACCTAATCATTCAAATACTAATTAACCAAATTTCCATTTTACAAATTAAATTAACTTAGTTAAGCTTAGATAAATTCTATCAAATTTATCTATTTAAACCCCTCATCTAGCCCAAGTCACCTAAGGGCCCAAATAACACTCATCAATACTTAATTAGATCAATTAAACATTAATTAGCTATTTTAAATCACCTAATCATACTCATGAAAAGTTAAATTATTTTTATTTTTATTTTTATTATTTTATTATTATTGTTATTATCTTATTATTATTTTGACTGGTCAATGGTCAACAGTAGACCCGGTCAATGCGGTGAACACGGTGGACTTGGTCAACGCTGTTGACCCGGCCAACGCGGTGGACCCAGTCACTGTTCATCCGACTTAACTTGAGTCTGACCCAAGCCTGGCCAGTTCGGTTCGATCGAGTCAGCTCCAACCCATCTAAATCCGAGTCCGACTCGAGTCCGGTTCAAATTAATTTGGTTCGACTCAGGTTCAATTTAATTGATTTAGCTCACCTCAACTAACTCAACCCGAATCCAAACATAACTCGAATTCAACCCAACTAACTCAAATCTGGTTCAACTCAATCCATTCACTAACTCTACTCAATTAAATCATAAATTTTTACTTAACTAAATTTATCATGCTTAATTAATCCACTAAGCTTGGTTAATTAACACTAAGCATGTTTAAATTAATCTAAGCATTTCAACAATACTAATTTATTCTAAACGTGTTTAATTACGACTAAACATGCTTAAATAAATCGCTAATCGCGATTAGGGAAAAATAAAGCTACCTTAGATGGAAATCACTATTCACCATCGAAAACACTATTCACTCGCCGGAATAGTAACGTCATCGCCGGAACCCTAGCCGCCACCTCGCGGGAGCTCGCGAAATGAGCGACAAACTTGACGGTGAGCTCCGCAAGCCTACGCACGTGTGGGAACCGACAACGACCTGCGCAAAATCCGGCCATCAACACCTAAAACCCATGTTTTGGGTGGCGTCGCCGGCGAACTCTAGGGCAAGTTCGCCGGAGGGCGAAATCGCCCAACAACAGAGGGGAAACGGAGCCGTTTACCTCGCGAACGTACGGGGAAGGAAAGGAGGAAGCCACGACCGGCGAGGCGAGCGGATCCGTAGCTCCACCACTCGCCGGGATGCTGCGATCGAACGAGCAGCGACGGCAGAAATCGTCGCCTGCTGCAGGGGCGTCGGGGGTCGAAGGCAGCTCGTGGGGGCGCGGCGGGGGCGAGCGTCTCCAACCGCAGCTGGGGAGACGATGCGCTGGCGACCTAGGCGCGGGATGGTGGCAGACGATCGCTGCAATCGCAGCGAACGAACAGGGCAGCTGCAGGCGGAGGAAAGGTGCGCAGCGACGGCAGACCTCCGTTGAGGTCTCTTCGTCGCGGCAGAGAGGAGAGGGCGGCACCTGAGTGCGGTTGGCAGCCAGCGGCGGGCGGCGGAGGAGAGGACGGTGGCTCCTCTGCTCTGCTGCGGAACGAGGCGCAACGAGGGAAGAGGGCGTCGACGAGCTCCCCTTTCTGCCGGGGAGTGTGCGCCGAGGTTGGATGAAGGCAGGCGGCCGCCGACGAATGGTGTGCAGCGGCCGACGGTGAAGAGGGAGGCGTCGGCGCTGCTGGATGCGAAAGAGGCAAGGGCGGGCGAACGACGACTGATTTCTTTGAGAGGAGCGGATGCCGGGGAAAGGTTGCGCAGCAGCAACCGACTCCGCCGAGTTGTCCTCGTCACGACGGAGAGGAATGGGCGGCAGCGAGCGGTGGACGGCGACCTAACCGAAGGGGCCGCCGGCGTGCTCTGCTGCGGGTAAGGGAGGTGCGCTCGGGACGGAGGAGGAAAGGAAGCCGCGAAGAAGAAGAAGAAGAAGAGCCCGCCCGCGATGCCTCCTTTGATCCGGACGAACCGGGTCCGAGCCGGTTCAGCTGGACCGGCCGGCTGGCCGGTTCATTTGAACCGGTCCGGATTTTTTTTTTCTTCCTAAAAATGAGATTTAGAAGATGGGGGTTTACAAGTACTCCCCCCCTTAAAAATTTTTTGGTCCACCAAAAATAAAAACAATCGGTGGCCCCTTCCTCGAATCATGATCGATAATAAATAAGTAGACCTTTTATATCCCTTTTGAAGCAATAACTCCTTTCTAAGGTGATACCACTTTTGTTATCATATACTTATTGGTACTAAGATACGAGGTCTGCAATATATGGTAGCTCATCTAAATGACCCACGCGACAACATACCATATATCATGATATAGCGATCCACTTTAGGTGTCACTACACTGTGAATCCTCGTAATTATATTTGGATCCTCATGAGCATCCATATTATTCAACAAAAGATGCGTATCCTAGTACGTGGTAGAAAGGAATTGCTTAGTATGATAGTAGTCTACTAGAGGTACTGTATGAGCATTATGAGTAGATCAAACTTCACAATAATAGATTGTTAAAATAACTCAAGATAATTATTCGTTGGTGAAGCACTAACCCCAATGGGAGAAATACAAGTGGGCAGAAATTGAAGATATTGTTTTAACTTTCTCAAGTAGATATACTAGGTAGTCCCTTTTATACTAACATACGGACCACCTTTCGTGGTTCAGGTTGAATCAGGATCAGATATCTCTGAACTATAATATGGTCATAATGGAGTCACCTCCAGATAGAGGATAATATATAAAAAAATAACAATAATCACTCAATAAAATGCCCACTAACTTGCTCCGCATCAGTTTTAAATTCCTTCAACCACTACCTTATGATGCAAGGACAGGTTCCACAACCTAAAGTGAGCACATGATATTCTATAGATAGTTAAATCATAGTCGTAAAGAGGACATCAGTTCTCAATACGAAAATACTGGATAAGTAGTAGTGGTTAAGGCTTTGATATTTAGATCTAAAGATTTGCATTCGAACCTTAATGATATCTCTTTTTATCCAAATGCTCAAACTATGTTAGTTTGTTCTATGTCGGATAACAAGAACTTGATTGCATGACCACCTAAATATATATAACAAAAATATAGGCCAAATGAAATCCGAAACTGAATTTTATAGTGCTAGATCACAACTGCACTGAGATTGACACTGTAGTGTTAGATCACGTACGATGTAGAGATATTGTGTATACGATGATATTATTATGATAACGTGCAATTGGATTGATTGCTAGCACGAAGTAAGCTTTAGTCAAAGCTCAAAATGGAGTAAAAAGATTACATCCGAGTTTGAAGATATAGAAATATCGTAGTTGTACCTAAGTTGCTACGTGCACTAGATATGAGCTGCAGAAGCAGTAACTGAAATAGACAATGTCAACAATACCTTCACCTACTAAGGATATCAACAGGTGCTAGAGGTGCCAAGAAAAACTGCAGCATCCAAAATTTAAAGGAGAAATTGAAAGAAGTACAGAAGCAAAGTTACCCCAAAATCTGCAGGTAGTCGCAATATAAGTTGCAGATATAAAAATGCTGCCAACTGCATTTACTAAATAAGACTGCAGAGAAAGATCGGGTATATATAATGATACTGATGAATGTATAGGAATCTGAGCTGCAAAAATACCAAGTAAAGAACTGAGCTAAGCTGTGGGAGCTACCGAAATAAAAATGAGTAAAGAAATCTACCAACGATGGATAGAATTTGACTAAGGACATTTGACAAAGGGAGTAGCTCCAATAAAGGGAACTGCAAACTGCAGAAAATAACTGGAGAAATAACTGCAAAGAAAATTGCAGAAATATTCAACAGAATTTGAATTCAGAAAGGCCACTAAGCAGAATTAAAAGAAGCAGATACAAGAAACCTGCTTAGCTAATAAGTCGGTCATATATAGGATATACGAATTAAGCGAAAACTGCTCAAGCTCCAAAAAGAAACTGATAGATGAAGGAAAATAGCAGGAAACAACTGCATTGAATGCATAGAATGCTAGTACAAGGAAGATGCTCCCAGCTCAGCAAAAAGTAATATGATAGAGTGAACCGCTTGAAGGAGGGTAGAAAGCTTCATGTATATAATCATGCAAGAGTGCAAGTGGTATGCTGATGACAGCTACACCGACTGTATTGTCGCATCAAAATATGAAATAAAGGGAGAAACAATAGAAGAATTTACATTTAGGAAGCCAGTCAACATGACTGCAGATAAATCTGAAATGAACATGAAATATCGGAAGTTGAGAAATGTAAGATGAAGCAAGCGGTAAAGCTGAGCGGCAAAAAATGAAGCCACAGAAATATAACAAGTGAGCATCGAAGCTGCAGAAACTAAGAAAATGTAGAAAGTTGTAACATGCACAACTAGAAATGTCATGCAATATACGCCCGCTGAATTTGTGAAATGGATTTGCAGATAGGGTGTAGAGCTGCAAAGAGAGTATATGTAGAAAGCTACAAATACTATACGCAGAGCTGCAAGTGTTGGGAGTTGACACTAATATGATAATTGATGGCGGTCAACTTCTAGTTGCAACTTAAAAATCATGATGACGATCCAAGATGATCAACATATACACATAAGATTCACATGTATATAAATAATTAACTCAAATGAGAGTAAGGTCATAGACGACAATTTCAAATCATTTCATACCGATCCATCTATAATCAAATTTATGAATCGAGAATAAAGTCCGTTGAAGAGATCCGAGTAAGAGTCAGATTTAAACAAAATTAACTCATACGTAAGCCAGCTTAAAATATCGGTAGATCCTTCTTTAAGCTCAATGGTCTTACATAGATAAATCTGATATAGATTCTATAATCCAGATCTTAAATGGACGTTCAATATCAGTTATTTCCAAGATCTAGGAAATGACTAAAGCAACGATTTGTATGGAAAATTCTCATGATCGACATCAAGATGTAAAAGGGTGTATAACTGGAGATAATCTACCTGGATTTCTATATCTCCAAACTGATCATAGATTTAACCTAAGATTCAAGATTTCAACTTTCTAGAAATCATTTATACCCGTGATAGTCAATATGATCATAACATCAGATTTCACAATCTGATAAGATAATTATAACCCTTGATATAAGCAAAAGTTAAACGATATCACACGTCCTCAAATATCGTATAATAACACACGTACTAACTCAGGTAGGAAGGTCCGCAGAATGATATGATAATGCACAATTTAATGATCCTGATAGACTACCTGATACCTCAGCTATCTAGCATGAGAGTACAGGTGTGGGAGTGTATCTGGTGCTTCTATGTCACGAGTCCAACTCAGAAGCACGTGCTCGAATCAGAGCGGATAAAATCGAATCTTGATAGATTCATTCAAACTCAGTATCCCAACTGGGTCATGGGATACATGATAAAGATATCGCATGGGATATTTTGATACCAACACTCTTCATATCAAAGTGATAATAGCTACCTATGTTGGTATAAGAGGTGATTGTGATGCACCCAACAAGGTAATCTTAATATGATCATGGATAAATTTACTTGATCATTTAGAAATGAAACTTGATCGTAGATCTGAGCATATTGATCTAAGTTTCTATCTCTTCTCCAATGTAGTGGAAATCGTAGCCATACATATTGTCCGGAGATTAATAAATTTATAATCTCGTATATTAAGGCGATTAGCGGTCTAGGAAAAATTTGTCCTAACGAAAATTATTATCGCCGGAGTAAAAACTCCTTACCAAGGAAATATACTATTATATTTCCGACTCGCACTTTATCCTATATTATATCGGGACTGTCATCTTAATCCTTAAAACCTCAAACTTAACTTAATCTCCTAGGTTCTCCAAACCTAGGTTCTTATATCACTTTAATGGTCAGGTCTTTAAACCTAAGCTCTGATACCACTTAAGTTGTCACGCCCCGACCCAACTGCGGCCACGTGGCAACCGCCGTATGAGCCCGACAGACCCATACAAGGCATCAAGTGATACATACCATTCATATACATCATTTATGCAGCAGAATTTATAATTTAATTATCTAACTCAATATTTCTAACACAGTCCCGATAAACCTACTACAATTCTAGGAAAAAGGCAACGATAAATAAATAAAAATATAAACCCGTCGATGGACTCATCTTCATCGAATAACTCAGGCAGTCATCTAACACACCTGCACACACGGAGAAAAGTGGTGTGCTCAGCCTTGCGGCCTAGTGCGAAATTACAACTCTACCGAATAAAGAAATCAAAGGCTAGGAGGAGTATTCTAGGATGTATTTGGTAATTAATCATCATTTTTCATGCCATATTGTGTAACCAATTTATATAACATAGACAGCATACATAAATAATTAAATAAATAATTAAATACAGGTGTACATGCCACTAGATGTCACCTAAGTCATGTCCAGTGTCCATATCAGTAGTCTATCACCTACGTCATGGTGAGACTTTTAGGTTTCATAAACTCGGGCTGCCAGCCTACACTTAATGACTACCCGGGCCGGGGGTATCAATAAGTCCATCAGTGCCTTTCTGTCTCAGTCTCTACCTATGCTCGCTGCACTGATGTTGGCAGAGAGGACAGATGACCCAGAGTCCCTCTCCAATTGTTTCACTAGTCGCCAACCATGCCTCCCCTAGCGAAACCGTCGTGCCCATACATCCTCCCCGGATTCCGTAGGGGTCACGACAACCCATGTAGTACTACACACTGTCCGTAGACAGGGTCACCTCTCTTAAATCTCATCGGCCACGGCTAGCCGGAATAACCACCCTAGGATCCGGACTACTCATCCGATCGTCTGCAGACGTCAAGGGTGATAGCCGTGCGGTCTACGGATCCACTGTCCAAGGCGTCGCATATCGAATCACCTTCCCAGTCCATTAGCCGTCGACGTCTGTCAAGATTGGCGCACATCCGCACGATGGGCTGTGGCAACCTTGCCTCCATCGGTGCCAAGTCCATGGTAGGGTTCATCCTAGCTAACCATCTCAGGACTATCACGAGGCCGCCTACAACGACACTCGTGCGGGTGAAGATTTCGGGTAAGGACTTGCTCCATATTTCCAGTCTAACCCGACCATGGAGTTTGTACAGTCTCTTACCCTACCAGCTCCCAGTATATAAGCTATGCATAACGTCGGGAGTGGTGCTCCCAGTGCTCCGCTACGCATCAACCTCGGGAGTAGCGCCTAACAGGACGTCACTGTTTGACCACCGTCGGAACGCGATGGTCAACCGAGGCATATGGAAAAAGGCCCCGTTTTCTATCTAAGTGGCGGTGACATCGCCAAAGGTTCTAACGTGTCGTTATTTACTATCTATGTCTGCATGGTAGGTATGCTAGCATAGCATAGAAACACAATAGAATAATATTTAACATGCTCGACATGATACTACGACATATTAGAAACTTAATAAGGAAATCATGGTATATCATGCATGTTAAGTAAAGTAAATTAAACTAACATGCAAACCAGAGGATATCCTACATGTCAAACAGAAATAAACCAAACTAACATGCAGGCAAGTCAAATCTTATCAAGCATTATGTTTTATCATATTTAAGACATTCAAGAATTGTTCCTAAGAAAACCCTAGCGGGAATTCCCTAGCTTGAATAAATCCTACCATCGGAGAACCAACGCACTTGGGTTAGCGATCCGGTCTTCAGAATCAACCCGCGTAACAACGAATCACTCCGTCGAACTACTCGGATCACGTAATTAACACAATTATTTAAAATCAAATTTAATATCCTTTTTCCATAAAGTAAATCAAATATTAATTTATCAATCTAACCTAATCATTCAAATACTAATTAACCAAATTTCCATTTTACAAATTAAATTAACTTAGTTAAGCTTAGATAAATTCTATCAAATTTATCTATTTAAACCCCTCATCTAGCCCAAGTCACCTAAGGGCCCAAATAACACTCATCAATACTTAATTAGATCAATTAAACATTAATTAGCTATTTTAAATCACCTAATCATACTCATGAAAAGTTAAATTATTTTTATTTTTATTATTTTATTATTATTGTTATTATCTTATTATTATTTTGACTGGTCAATGGTCAACAGTTGACCCGGTCAATGCGGTGAACACGGTGGACTCGATCAACGCTGTTGACCCAGCCAACGCGGTGGACCCAGTCACTGTTCATCCGACTTAACTTGAGTCTGACCCAAGCCTGGCCAGTTCGGTTCGATCGAGTCAGCTCCAACCCATCTAAATCCGAGTCCGACTCGAGTCCGGTTCAAATTAATTTGGTTCGACTCAGGTTCAATTTAATTGATTTAGCTCACCTCAACTAACTCAACCGGAATCCAAACTTAACTCGAATTCAACCCAACTAACTCAAATCTGGTTCAACTCAACCCATTCACTAACTCTACTCAATTAAATCATAAATTTTTACTTAACTAAATTTATCATGCTTAATTAATCCACTAAGCTTGGTTAATTAATACTAAGCATGTTTAAATTAATCTAAGCATTTCAACAACACTAATTTATTCTAAACGTGTTTAATTACGACTAAAATGCTTAAATAAATCGCTAATCGCGATTAGGGAAAAATAAAGCTACTTTAGCCGGAAATCACTATTCACCATCGGAAACACTATTCACTCACCGGAATAATAACGTCATCGCCGGAACCCTAGCCGCCACCTCGCGGGAGCTCGCGAAATGAGCGACAAACTTGACGGCGAGCTCCGCAAGCCTACGCACGTGTGGGAACCGACAACGACCTGCGCAAAATCCGGCCATCAACACCTAAAACCCATCTTTTGGGTGGCGTCGCCGGCGAACTCTAGGGCAAGTTCGCCGGAGGGCGAAATCGCCCAACAACAGAGGGGAAACGAAGCCATTTACCTCGCGAACGTACGGGGAAGGAAAGGAGGAAGCCACGATCGGCGAGGCGAGCGGATCCGTAGCTCCACCACTCGCCGGGATGCTGCGATCGAACGAGCAGCGGCGGCGGAAATCGCCGCCTGCCGCAGGGGCGTCGAGGGTCGACGGCAGCTCGCGGGGGCGCGGCGGGGGCGAGCGTCTCCAACCGCAGCTGGGGAGACGACGCGCCGGCGACCTGGGCGCGGGATGGTGGCGGACGATCGCTACAATCGCAGCGAACGAACAGGGCAGCTGCAGGCGGAGGAAAGGCGCGCGGCGACGGCAGACCTCCGCTGAGGTCTCTTCGTCGCGGCAGAGAGGAGAGGGCGGCGCCTGAGTGCGGTCGGCAGCCAGCGGCGGGCGGTGGAGGAGAGGACGGTGGCTCCTCTGCTCTGTTGCGGAACGAGGCGCAACGAGGGAAGAGGGCGTCGCCGAGCTCCCCTTTCTGCCGGGGAGTGTGCGCCGAGGTTGGATGAAGGCAGGCCGCCGCCGACGAATGGTGTGCAGCGGCCGACGGTGAAGAGGGAGGCGTCGGCGCTGCTCGATGCGGAAGAGGCAAGGGGGGGCGAACGACGGCTGATTTCTTTGAGAGGAGCGGATGCAGGGGAAAGGTCGCGCGGCAGCAACCGACTCCGCCGAGTTCTCCTCGTCACGACGGAGAGGAATGGGCAGCGAAGGGTTGCTGTGGACGGCGGCAGCGAGCGGTGGACGGCGACCTAACCGAAGGGGCCGCCGGCGTGCTCTGCTGCGGGTAAGGGAGGCTCGCTCGGGACGGAGGAGGAAAGGAAGCCGCGAAGAAGAAGAAGAAGAAGAGCCCGCCCGTGATGCCTCCTTTGATCCGGACGAACCGGGTCCGAGCCGGTTCAGCTGGACCGGCCGGCTGGCCGGTTCATTTGAACCGGTCCGGATTTTTTTTTTTTTTCCTAAAAATGAGATTTAGAAGATGGGAGTTTACACCATATCTTAGATTGCAAGTTACGCTTGATGTGTTGTGCCATGTGTTGATGCATTTTATTTTCCTGGCCGTGTTTTTCAAGATGTTATGATGCATATGTGCATGATTCTGAGTTGTGAATTGTTGTGATAAGATGTTATGATGCATATGTGCATGATTCTGAGTTGTGAATTGTTGTGATAAGGTGATACCGATGTGGAGTTTCATGGCTGATTTTTGTATGAAATGTTTGCATTAGTTTTGCCGTGTGTTTCATGTTGTGGACTGATTTATGTTGATGCTTTTATTTTTGTTTGTTTTTGAATGTTGATGTGTGAATATTTAATGTGCGTCCATGTGTCCGTACCTCCTTCTCGTTTCCCTATCATATCCTCTCCTTCGCCCTTGTTATGCTAACACCTTTATGTACTTGAAGTTGTATAAAATAATAATAATGGTGGATGTAGGGAGAATTGAACCTAGGTTTGTACTAGGGAAGTATTGTTAAATTCCAACTAACTAGTTGTTGTATGGTGATGCTTGATAAAAATTAGGAAGCTATTGACTTAGACTCTATTAGACTACTAGCTAGGTCCTATTGTGCCTAGTTGAGAACCTAGAAAGATGACTCACTATACTATGACTAAGGTTAATTATAAATCACATCCAAAACAAACATCTAAAAATACCTTTATTGATATTAGGAAGATCTCCTCGGAAAGGGTTAGAGAAAGTGCGGATTATTATGCGGTTGGTTCTGAAGCAGACCAAACTACATCATCAGGTGCGTTGGTTTACTGAATGTAGGATTTATTCAAGCTAGGAAATTCCTACCGAGGTGTTCTTAGGAAATATCTCGGATGCCTTAAATATAATAAAAATGAAATGCATGCTATGTTTATATGTAAATGCATGTTAGTATGATTTACCTTGTCTATATCCACGACATGCCATGTTTACCATGCTATTTATTTAACATGTTTATGAATCCTATCCTGCATGCTATGTTATTTATGTAAACCCCCACCTTCAAAATCTCATTTTTAGGAAAAAAAAAAAATCGGTCCGATTCACCTGAATCGGCCAGCCGGCCGGTCCAGCTGAACCGACTCGGATCCGGTTCGAAAGAAAACCAACGCGAGCGAGAAGATGCGCGATTCTTCCCACTCGCGTCGTCTTCTTCCTCGCCTCCCTCTTCGGCAGCAGAGCAGCGGCGACGCCAGCCCTTCTGCCGCCGGTCGCTGCCCGCCGCCGTTGCCCATCGACCGCCGTCCGACGTGCCTCCTTTCCGTCGCGAAAGGGGGGGAGTTTGGCGGAAGTACTTCGGCGGCGCTCGACCCCATCGCCCCTGCATTTTTTTTTCCCTCTGCTCATCGTCGACAGCAGCTGCCGCCGAGTCCGCCGGCTGTTGCCTCACTGCCGCCGTCCCCACTCGTCGTTCGTCGTCGTCCCTCTCCGCCGCGATGAAGAGAGCGGTGGAGGTCCCTTGCAGCCGCGCGACCCCCTTCCCCTGCATCTCCTCTTCTTCGCATCCGCAACCATCCGCCGGCTGCGTCCGCCACAAACCCACCTAGATCGCCGGGCGACATCTCCCCCACTGCGGTTGGCGACGCTTGCCCCCGCTGCACCCTCGGGAGCTGCCATCGACCCAAGACGGCAACGCAGCAGGCGGCGATTTCCGCCGCCGCTGCTCCTCGAACACAGTATCACCGGCGAGCGGTGGAGCCTCGATTCCACCCGCCTCGCCGGCCGAAGCTTCCTCCCCTTCTTCCCCACGCATTAGCAAGGTGAGGAGCTTCATTTCCCCCCTGTTATTGGGCGGTTTCGCCCTCCGACGAACTTGCCCTAGAGTTCGCCGGCGACACCACCAAAATTGGTTTTTTTTGGCGTGACGGACGGATTTCTTCCCAGGTCGTGGTGGATCACTCCGCGTGTGAAGGTTCCCGAGTTCGTCGGCTAGCCTTAATTAATTAGGGATTAATTAAGCATATTTAGTCTTAATTAAATAAGCTATCTCCCCCATCGTCCTTCTCCTCTACTATTATGATTATTATTATTATTATTACACATGTAGTGTAATAATTATGATAATATGGGGAATCGAATGCATGCCAACACTAAGGCATAGTGTGTGACTTCCACTTAGCAAATGATGATATGTTGTAAGTGGGTGAAAGTAGAAAATGATTTAATTTTGATTATGAATGAGTGAGATTTTAATTGAGCTTTTAAGAAAATTGAGATTTGATTAGTTGGAGATTGTGATTGAGGGTAATAAATTAAATCAGGTTGATCAATTAAGGTTAGTTTGGATTAAGTAAATCTAATTGAATAATCATTTAACTTAGGATGAGTTAGGTGAGCAAAATAGTAACGATGGGTATTTGATCTTGTAGATAATATTAAAGGTCATATCTAATGGTAATATTATTTGTGATAGGTAAATACCTCAATCAATTAAATGAGGTGTGAGCTAATATACGGTTGGTTCTGAAGATTGATCTACTTATCCAGGTGCGTTGGTTCTTCGATGGTAGGATTTTTTCAAGCTAGGGAATTCCCGCTGGGGTTTTCTTAGGAACAATTCTTGGATGTCTTAAATATGATAAAACATAATGTTTGATAAGATTTGACTTGTATGCATGTTAGTGTAGTTTATTTTATCTAACATGTTCTAAATCCGTGTCCTGCATGCTGTATTGATTTCCTTGCTATGTGTTAAATATTTATCATGTGGACATAGATAGTAGATAATGACATGTTAGAACCTTTGGCGACGTCACCGCCACTTAGACAGAAAAAGGGGCCTTTCCCATATGCCCCGGTTGACCGCCGCGACCCGACGGAGGTCAAAACGGTGACGTCCCGTTAGGCGCCACTCCCGAGGTTGATGCATAGTTTAGATACTGGGAGCGCCACTCCCGAGGTTATACATAGCTTATATACTGGGAGTTGGTAGGGTAGGAGACTGTACAAACTCCATGGTCATGTTAGACTGGAAATATAGAGCAAGTCCTTACCCGAAATCTTCACCCGCACGAGTGTCGTTTAGGCGAGCTCGTGATAGTCCTGAGATGGTTAGCAAGGATGAGCCCTACCATGGACGTGGCACCGATGGAGTCGAGGTTGCCACAGCCCATTGTGCGGATGTGCGCCAATCTCGATAGACGTCCACTGCTACTGGACTGGGAAGGTGATTCCACATGTGATGCCTTGGACAGTGGATCCGTAGACCGCACGGCAATCACCCTTGACGTCTGCAGACGATCGGATGAGTAGTCCGGATCCTAGGGTGGTTATTCCGACTAGCTGTGGCCGATGACATTGTTATATGGCGACCCTGTCTACGGACATCGTGTAGTACTACATGGGTGTCGTGGCCCCTACGGAATCCGGAGAGGATGTAAGGGCACGACAGTTTCGCTAGGGGAGGCATGGTCGGCGACTAGTGAAATAATGGAGAGGGAAACTGGGTCACCCGTCCTCTCCGCCAACATCAGTGCGGCGGGCATAGGTAGAGACAGAGACAAAAAGGCACTGATGGGCTTACTGATACTCTTAGCTAGGGTATTCACTAAGCATAGGCTGGCAGCCCGATTTTATAGCTTCAAAGTATGATTATGACGTAGGTGACATACGATTGATATTGACACTAGATACAATGTAGGTGAAATCTAGCGAGTTATACATCGGTAATTTATTTATATTATTTTACTGCTTTTGATAAATTGATTTACACAAATCAATTGAAAAATGATGATTAACAACCAAAGACATCCTAGAATACTCCTCCTAGCCTTTGATTTCTTTATTCGGTAGAGCCGTAATTTCGCACTAGGCCGCAAGGCTGAGCACACCACTTTTCCCCGTGTGTGCAGGTGTGTTAGATGACTGCCCGAGAGATTTGATGAAGATAAGTCCGTCGACGGGTCTATTTTTATTTCTCGATGTCTTTTATTATAGAATTGTAGTAGGTTTATCGGGACTGTGTTAGAAATGTTGAGTTTATTGATTTAATTGTAAATTCTGCTGCGTAAACGATGTATATGAATGATATGTATCACTTGATGCCTTGTATGGGTCTGTCGGGCTCATACGGCGGTTGTTACGTAGCCGACAGTTGGGTCGGAGTGTGACAATTTATCTTTGCTATGATAGCACGATTACCATGCAGTTATAGATAAGAATGATGACATGTTAGAAACTCTTAGGAGACATCACTAGGAATCAGACAGGAAGGGGTACTACTTGCATACCCCGTTTGACCACGGCGTACCGCCGATGGTCAGAATGGTGATGCTCCACCACACACCTCTCCCGAGGCTACACATAGCTTGGATACTGGGAGCTGGTGGGAAAAGGGACTGTACACACTCCAAGGTCATATTAGACTGGATATATGGAGCAAGTCCCTACCCGATTATTTCTACCCGCACGAGTGTCGTTTAAGGGGCACTCGTGATAGTCCTGAGATGGTTAGCCGGGACGAACAGGAAGAAGAACCTAGCAAAATATGTCGCCGAGGTTGTAGCATTCCGGCGACAGCTAGTCTGCACACTTCTTGGCAGGCACCGCTGCTCGGGGATTGGTACGGGGACGTCCCTCCGTATAGCCTTGGACAGTGGATCCATAGACCACATGGCTACCATCCTTGACGTTCTGTAGACGAACGGATGGTGAGTCCGGATCCTAGGGTTGTATTATATCGACCGAGACCGTAGTCGATGGATTTTATTAATGGTGACCCCGTCTTCGGACGGTGTGTAGTACTACACGATTGTCGTTGTCCTTACGGCATCCGGGGAGGATGTAAGGGCACGGCGGTTTCGCTAGGGGAGGCATGGTAAGCGACTAGCGACACCTAGGAGAGTGATCATGGGTCACCCGTCACCTCCGCCAACATCAGTGCAGCGGGCATAGGGAGAGACAGAGACGAAAGGCACTGATGGGCTTGGTGATGCTCTCTGGCCGGAGTATTCACTAAGCATAGGCTGGCAGCCCGAGACATGAGACTGATAGACATAGTGCACCATAGATGACATTCTGGTGACATTGATGACACATATACCGTAGATGACATTCCGGTGACATTGATGACACAGATACCGTAGATGACATTCCGGTGACATTGATGACACAGATACCGTAGATGACATTCCGGTGACATTGATGACACAGATACCGTAGATGACATTCCGGTGACATTAATGACACAGATACTAGAGATGACATTCCGGCGACATTGATAACACAGATACTGAGGATGGCTTAGGTGACATTGATGACATAGTTATTAGAGACAGCTTAGATGACATTGATGACATAGTGACTAGAGACAGCTTAGGCGACATCTAGTGTTACACGTGTTGTATTTGCTTATACTGTTATTTGCATTTATGATATTCTTCACATGTATTATATGAAAATGACTATTAATAAACCCAAGGCATCCTAGATTAATCCTCCTAGCCTTTGATTTCCTTATTCGGTTTCGAGCCGTAAATTCGCACTAGGCCGCAAGGCTGAGCACACTGCTTTTCCCCGTGTGTGCAGGTTATTAGATAACCGATTGAGATAGTAAATGAAGATGGATCTACTGACGGATTTATTTTTCTTTATCGTTGCCTTTTATAATAGAATTGTAGTAGGTTTATCGAGACTGTGTTAGAAACGTTAAGTTAGATGTTTTGATTGTATATTCTGCTGTGTAAATGATGTGTTTGGATTATATGTATCACTTGATGCCTTGTATGGGTCTGTTGGGCTCATACGGCGGTTGCCACGTGGCCGACAGTAGGGTCGGGGCGTGACAGGAGCCATGTGCTAGCAAAAGTAGATGTACAAGATCGGTTGACTTAGCCACAAATGGTTTGGTATAATCGGGATCTCACTTCGGTGCAGAACTCAAATTATTTGTGTTACTCCAAGGAAGATGGTCTGGTAGGAACAATATCGTTCAATGCACCACAAAGGCTAGGGAACCTAAGGACACAAACGTGCTCATGATATGGGTCCCTGAGCAGTCCAAGTTCAATGGTAGCATATGCAAGATATCTCAGCAGGTCAGGCTAAAGATGGTGTGGTTTATAATTTCATGTGGTGACCCTGTCATGGGTAGAAGTACAGCGCTGTATGGTACTCATGTGGTTTAGAAGGGGTGCCGTGGTCACTAGCTCCTTCTGCCAACGTCAGTGTGCAGGCACATAGGACAGAGATATAGAGTAGACATTGATGGGTTTGGGGAAATCTCCGACGAGGGATTTACCTTAATCATAGGTTGGCTGCCTTAGGTATAGAATTGATAGTTTTTGATGTGTTAGTTAAGATAGTATTATAACTTCGACTTAGTGTTATTAATATAAATATATTTATTATTCCTTGTTGTCACGCCTTATCATGATCATGTTGCTTCTATCCTATTTTATTAGTCTCGTTATGTACTAGTTGATATATTAATTTGATGCGTGATTTAGTGTATATTTTCTTGTCAGTTTGTACAATATCCTATTCCCATTGTTAGGTAGGCTGCTCTCTCTGTAGCCTCACTGAGTTTTGCGACTCGGATGTGCATGATTTTCCCTATTGCACAGGTTACAGGTTTTGTCATAGACTAGAGGATGAGGAAGGACATAGTTGTGACGAACATGACTACTTTTAAAATCTAGATAGAGATTTGACTTTGTAATGTTAGTATTAAATGTAAAATTATTGATGTTTCTGCTGTGTTTAAACAAAGAAATTATAGTGGTTTTTGATACTTCTAGTATTGTATAAGTTGTGGTGTAGAAGATCAGCTTATACGGCAGTTGCCACATGCCCAAAGGAGGTTTGGGACGTGACAAATTATAACTCTAAGCATCAACCTTCTTCAAAACGATATTTTGAACTATCTAAAAACAAAATGTTGATTTTTGCCTTTCATTATAAACCTTGACACTTCCATTCTCTTATTTCTCCTCACCGATACTATACCCCCTTAAACAGAATTATCCTATAAACTTTTATAGCAACCATTCTAAATTCAAATTGATACAACTTCATTCTAGAATTTTTTTTAAAAGATTCAATCAACTCTCAATCTTCAAGGGACTATTATCTCTTTCTCTGTTGTTTAACCTATGCTCTAACGTCAACCACCATCTACTCCATCACCTTACTCTAAAAAAAATGAGATTCTTTTAGAACTTACTCAAAGAACAGGAGTTAACTAAATAAAAAAAGGGAATGTTACCATTCCTACCTATATGGATAACTTGATCAAAATTCAGAAATATAACCTTATATTGTATATCCCTTTCTGATATTTTGAATTACCCACTGAGTTATCCAATTCAGCAGAGATTTAATGTATAGAAACTACTGGAAAACTCAGATTTAAACCTCTATACTACCACTTGAACCAAGTTAACAAACTTTGTATCCTCTTACACCATTTCCATCTAATATCCTTTCAAACTCTCTGAAAACCTCAACTCCAAAGTTTGATCCTTTCAAATCAAAATTCTTCCACATAACTAAGCTAGTACTCTTTTGTTTATGACAAAATACTACGGTATCAAAGGAGAAATCAAAATGCTCGTTGCTGCCCAAAAGTTCAGTCTCCCCTCTTGTTGGCCATTGAACGTCGACAGATTCATACTGGTGTTTGTTGAATTGATCAGTGATAATGGGAGAGGTATGGAGGTGGAAGTAGGAGAGATTATACATATACATTATTTATTTTATATTTATTTTCTTCCACTCTCTTTCAACTATATAGTTATTTATGTATTTTATATATTCTTTTTATCCACTCTTTCAAAATTTTGTAAAACAATGGATAAACTTCTTCGAGATGAAAAAATAGAAATCTTAATCAGGAAAGATCCTATCTAATATTAACATTTGAACTATAATTAAAAAAGTAAAAATAAGGTAATTAGAAAAACACACCCTTAGACATAAGAAAAGCCTAGAATATCTATAGTAATACTATAACTAAAGTAATATAAATAAAAGGGAGATGATACCTTGATTAAAAGAATTATTCCTAATATTAAAGAATAGCCTACTAATATGATATCTTTCTTTGGAGGTCTAATTTCAGTTTTCTTTTGACGTGTCATGTCCTCATTTTCTTTGCTCTTCCTCCTAGCCATTTCTTCATCTATCATTCAACAAATGTATTCTTATTATTAATTATTTTTGTTATTTAAGAAAAGTTTTTCGGGGTTTACATTCTTCTATCCCTTTGTTCATTTTAACAAATATTATTCGGCCCGAGTTTTTGACAAAAAAGTAATTATTTCTCAACAAATTAAAATCATAATTAGGATTATTTGATTTTTTATGTGAAAAATTATTCCAATATCTAAAATATGGATGTATATCAGTCATTATTATATATCAATTAATTTTAATTTAAAATTCTTATGACTTCTTAAAAGTACCTACAACTACATTTTCATTAGATATAAACTATATCAAACCATATATGTAACGCTGTAGTTACTTTATTTAAATGAGTAATAAATAGTTTTTTAAAATATTTAACTTCTTGCATTCGAAAGTGATCATGAGTGTAGATACGTAAAGGATAGATCAAATTATATTACGAACCTAAATATTAAATATTTTGGTATGTAGAGTATATATATTTATATACATAAATAATCAAAATATGTGAAGTAGAAGATAATAAACTTTTGAGATATAATATAATTTACTTAAGATGGATGATTGAGCAAGGTTCACACACTGCTAAAACACCACTAATCGTAATAGTATACTCAATAAAGATGATAAACAATTGACATTATTAATGTGAAGGTAAAGTTGTATGATTAATGGTAAATACTCTTAAATGATCAATACTGACAAACAAATGACATTACTGATGTGAAGGCAAAGTTGTATGATTAATAGCAAACACTATTAACGATCAAATATTTATTGACTGCCTAAATCATCGGGGGGAAATAACTTAGAAGCAAAAAATTTCCATGATATCTGAAGTTACTCTCTTAGCTATCTTCTTTTCCAGTTAGATTAGTCTCCTCCTCTGCACTTATAGAACTACCCTCTTGCATTTCATCATCATCGACCAAGTGGAGCATCAGGCAGAGACTTAGAAGGACACTGACAGGCTTATGAATAGTCCCCGGCTCGGGCATATCCTAAGCATAGGTTGGCGGCCCTAGAGAATATGAAAATGTAAAATACAATGGATGATGGTATCTCACACAAAATATGATTTGAAAGACTTCACGTATGATTGATTTATTTCTTACAGCATATTCCTATCATGACAGTCTTATTTTAATTAATTCCATGTATGTCAATGTCCCCCTTACAATTGCTAGGGACTACTCTTTCTGTAGCCACTAGGCTGCAAGGCTTAGCGCTACTCGGATGTTATGTAGATTCATGGGGAGTGATACATGGAGAGAAGAACATTAGTTTGACATGACATGATTTATCTAGTTCATGATTTAGTCAGACTATATTAGGTAATCTAAACTACTGGTATTAGGTTGTAATCATGAAAAATTTCTACAGGTTTTTATGTCAATATTTTATTCTTTGAAATATTATAATTAGTCTTGTGTGAGTTAACTCATACATGCTAATGAGGGAGAAATAATAATTTGGAGGTGTTTTCTCAAGTGATATTTAGAGTTTTCACTCCAACTACATATTTTTTAGAACTTAATGAGTCTTGGACCTTATGATCCTCCCGTATAGACTCCAATTATTCTAACCAGAGGAATGCATTATATATTGATACTAAAATATCCGATTTTGAAGGAAAAATCAAGGAGAAATAATTATCCATTGAGATGTTTTGCTTCAGTGATGTCGGTGGAGAATTACTCGATAAGTTTAATACCAAAGAGGCTTTAAGAATTGTGCTTTTTCTATATGAATGCTCACGATGACGAGCATGATGATTTTGAACTTTCCTCTTATCAAAATATAGAGAACTAGATGATAAAACTTTCATCATGGTGAGATCTTGACATCATCTCCATTTTAATTTAAAAATACATAATTTTTATGGAAAAATGTGGATGAAATGATGATGTTCGCTTAAGTGATGTTGGTAAAGAGTTCATCAATGAGTTTCTACTTCAAATATGTTTTAAGAATTAAGGTTTTTGCTGTAGAAATATTCAGGAGGTTGAGAGGAATCAATTAGTGATGGTAATCAATAATGATTGCCAATCGATGTGGAGAAAATTAGTCAATAGTGCTTGAGGAAAATAGTGTCAAAATAATGAGGTGAATTGATTTAGGATATGGTGATGATCGTCAATGAAACCTTACCATCGGTAAACTTTTTGGATGAACTCTGAAGAAAATTTTTGGGGGTCTTAGGTGGAATTATAAGATCTCTTAAGTGAGCTTTAGTAAATTAGTTATTGTTTAATAGTTAAAATTCTTTGGACATAGTAGATTAGATAGTTTTTAAATTTTAGTCTTAAAATATGTAATTGTGAAACCTATAATTTTGATTAAGAGTAATTGTGTAATATTATATTATTTTATAGGTTTATCAGTAAAGTTATATAAAGGACTTATTTGAGAAATTACACATGAAATTTTAGATATAAAATATTGATATGAAATCTATAAAATCATATAGGATTTTGAATTTAGAATCGAGTGGTACAAATGGATTGTATGTTGGGTGTCATTACGTTGGTTAAATGATTGAACAGAATTAAAACCTATCAGTAAAGTTATATAAAGGACTTATTTGAGAAACTACACATGAAATTTTAGATATAAAGTATTGATATGAAATCAATACAATCATATAGGATTTAGAATTTAGAATCCAGTGGTACAAATGGATTGTATGTTGGGTGTCATTACGTTGGTCAAATGATTGAACTGAATTAAAACCTATCGATGAATGATAACACCAAGCAGTCAGACAAAGTCATCATCCTTATCTTTTTGGTTCAATTTCATTGAGTTAACCCGAGTTCATTTTCAATTATGGTCAGGTGGTGAGTTCAATTAAGTTGACCTGAGTCAACCAAAGTCATTGTCCTTATCTTTTTCCTCACACCAAGTATAACACAAAGTAATCACCTCCTTTCACTAGGCATTCTATTTTATTTGAAATAATAATTTTGATAAAATTTGAAATATAAAATAAGAGTGGCACAGCGGAAGCGTGGTGGTCCTAAGATCAAAAGTGTAATCTGATACTAATAAGATAGATTTATGATAATTATTTATACCCAAGTTTAACTTTAATCAATAGTGCTCAGGGTCAGAATAATGAGGTGATTTGATTTAAGTTGATTTGTGATAATTATTTATACCCAAGTGCAACTTTATGGACAAATGAGGGAGATCTCAATAAAAACTCCATTTCCGAAATATAGAGATCATCTCCATTTTAATTTTAAAACTCTAAATTTTTATGAAAAAATAAGGATAAAAATAATGAGGTTCAAATAAAGGCTCTTGCTATAGGAATATTCAAGAGGTTAAGAAAAATCAATTAAAGATAGTAATTACGGATGTGGAGAAAATTGTCCATTAGTATGTTTTTTAGGGTAATGGACATTTTTTGAGTTTTGACTAATTCTAGCCAAATTAGTCAATAGTACTTAAGGGAAAATGGGTGAGAATAATGTTCGGATGAATTCCAAAAAAATTTTTTAGGGATCTTATGTTGAATTATAAGATCATATGTGAAGTGAGCTTTAGTAAATAAGTTCTTATTTAAAAGTTAAAATTCTTTAGATAGAGTAGATTAGATAGTTTTTAAATTTTAGTCTTAAAAGAGCTAATTGTGAAACCTATAATTTTGACCTAGTATTATTGAGTAATATTGTATTATTTTATAAATTTTTTATAAAATTATATAAAGGACTTATTCAAAAAACTACATATGAAAAACTATCTTTACTAGCATTCTAAGGTAGAGCACTTGATTTCTATTGAATTCTTATAGTAGGTTAATCATTTCTACCAAGCATTAGAATCTAAACACTAAGTAATATATACAGTCATTGTCTTCATAAAGCATCATTGTTTATTTGTACTATAATCTATCTTTCTTTTTCCTCCATTACTGAAAACATCTTGATAAAATGTGAGCAATTGGTCGCTTCAACCAGAGTCTCTAAATTGCATTATCCAATTAGCTTGTTAGAAAAAGAAAGTTGCTTCACTGCCCATGATTGGATGTTTCTATCTCATTTGACCCATGCTTTGTAACCTTCGTGCATGGGACTAAGTATAAAATAATAGAACTAGGAAAGCACGTGAGAGGATCACATGGTTAGATAATAATGAATTGAGTTTCTGGTGCCATATGGCATTGCTAAGAATAATTAGATCTTTTTTTTTCTTTACTCTTCAAAAGTTTGTGCTCCTTGTACTCCCCTGTAGTGTTTTGCTTTAAATAAATACATGAAGTGATGAGGACATCATTGGTTCACCCGTGCAAGATTCAATTACCATAGAAGGCCCAATGACACGAGCCCGTGCACGACGCTTAGGACGGCAGGTGAATTCTTTTCTTGGGCAATTTAATTACTTAATTACAGAACAAATGATATTGCCTAATTATTATTATTTACTTGTCACTACATGCAAGGAAACACATGGAGGAATTACTTATATGGAAGTTGCATGAATTACTCATATGGAAGTGTATGAGTGAAGGAAGATTTATTCAAGAATCAAATCTTCATCAAATATTTATTGAAGAGCAAATCAAGGAAGAAGATTTATTCAAGAGCAAATCAAGGAAGATTTATTCAAGATCAAATCTTCCTCAAATATATATTCAAATCTTCATTAAGGGATTTATTTTTTCAAATTTCGTAGCTAACAAGAGGAGGATATTTATATATCTATTTTTCCTATTTTAGTGAAACAAAATATGAAAAAACGAGCCATATTTTGTCTATATATTTGGTGGGACGTGCACTATTGAAGAGGGATTTTGATTTTTGCTTTAGCCACCACTTTTGTAATGCTTTTGCTACAAACTTGAAGTCCACTTTCTTAATCACTTTTTGAGTGATCCTTCTGCTGTTGCTCTTTCAATTCTCTTGAATTGTTCGTGCCGTTCTTCGTGAACAGGTCAGTCGTGTTTGACACGGTTGATAACCAACTGAGGAGTGGTTTAGCGATTGCGAGGTTGCTAGTTGCGTTCCTTGATCGTGGTTAGCCTCCCCTTCGTCAAAGTCACGACTCCCCCTATCTTAAGGATTTCTCCTACGACGGAAGATCGGGACCAATTTGCTTGTACGCATCTTAAGTCGAGGCGTGTGCATATCAGGTGGTATCAGAGCCTTCGTTGCCGGTAGGAATTCATCTATCCTTTATTAGATTCTCTTTTATTTTCCCTACATCAAAAAAAAAAAATATATCTCTTGAACTTCTATCTCGTACCCATCATCGGTTTTTTTCCCATTTTTATTGTTCTTTTTCTTTATTATCTCCAAATTTCCGTTTGATTGTTGAAATAAATAAAAATAAAAAAAAGTATTGTTCGGCCAAAGAGAGTGTTCGGCCGAATTCTTGGTGGAAAGAAAAAAGGGTAGAGAAAATAGAGGAGGAAGTAGTCGGTTAGGAAAAAAAAAAAAAAAAAGAGAGGTAGAGAGAAAGGAGGAGGTGTTTTGCAAGAAAAGGGAAGAAGAAAGAGGAAGAAGTGTTCCGTGAGGAAAAATTGGAAAAAAAAAAAGGAGAGAGAGAGAAAGGAGGAGAAAAAAGAGAACGAAGTGTTTTGCTTGAAAAAAGGAGAAAAAAGAGGGAGTATTGTTCGGCAAGGAAAAAAAATAGGTGGAGAAAGTGAGGAGTAAGCTTTCGGCGAGTAGAAAAAAAAAAGTGAGAGGAAGGTTCGGCCAAGAACAAAAAAAAAAAATAAACAAAAAAAAATATTTTATTCGAATTTTAATTGTCTTGCACTTATTCTTCCTTTTTGACACCTTATACCTTCCTTGATTGAGTTAATTTTACAATCCGAATTTTAATTATAATTATCCTTGCATTTATTCTTCCTTTTGACACCTTCCACCTTGCTTAATTGAGCCAACTTGAATTATTATTTTCTTCTCTTTGCTACAAATATATCCCCATCTAGATCTCCATAAATTAGCCTTGATCACCGTGTTCTAGTACTTTGCAATCGCTTTATTCACTTCTTGTTGAAAGTTATCACGAACCAGCAAACACGTGAACAATTTTTGAGAAGGGTAAGACCTTCAGGTGGTAAGGTTTGTGAGGATTGCGAGGTTGCTGGTCGCATTCCTAGATCGTGGTTAGCCTCCCCTTCGTCAAAGTCACAACTCCCCCGCTTTAAGGATTTCTCCTACGACGGAAGATCGGGACCAACTTGCTTGCACGCATCTTAAGTCGAGGCGTATGCATATCAGGTGGTATCAGAGCGTGTGCATATCAGGATTGTGAGTTTTCATAAATAATTTACTAGTTGGTGGAATTTCTCTTTTGTCTTTACTAACAATGTCAGGATCAAGAAGTCCTCATGATGTTCCTTAAGATGGGGAAGATGGGTCCCAATTATCGATGATATCATTGTCTCTACATTCTCAAGCTTTGATGGCTCATGTTACAAACACCTTCGAGCAAATATTATCCGATCAAGTGCTTGTGCGCTTGAACGGGTTGGAGAATCGTCTCGGTGGAATTGAAGCGCGACTTGATCAAGTGGAGCGAACTCCTCCACGACGACACCCACCACCTCGAGTTCCTCGAGGACGAGTTGAAGCTAATAATAATGCTGCTGCTGCTGCTCCATTTGAACCAAGAGGAAATCTGAACGCTGCATTTCAAGAAGCTGCTGATGAAGAGTTAAATGATAATTATGTGGCTGATGATGAAGTTGCCTTGGAATTGTATCAGCGCCGCCCCGCACGAGGAGTGGGAGTTGACGGAGGTCATGCACGTCACCGTAACGAAGAAAGAAGAAATGATGCATTGGGTAAAATTAAATTCACTGTTCCTATTTTTGATGGAAAGTTTAATCGAGAAGCTTATCTTGATTGGGAATTATTAGTTGAGCAAAAGTTCAGCTATCATCATTACCCAGAAGAGTATAGAGTACGTGCGGCAACTACTGAATTTATTGGTTATGCTTCTATCTGGTGGAGTCAAATTCGACAAAGAAATGGAGCTCCTCGTACTTGGGATGATTTGAAGCGCTTGATGAGGTCCAGGTTCGTGCCTTCCTATTTTGAAAGAGAATTACTTAATAAATTTTAAAGATTGAATCAAGGAAACAAATCTGTGGAAGAATACTATCAAGAGTTGCAGGTGGGCATGCTACATGCTAATGTGCAAGAAGATGATGATGCAAAGATGTCTAGATTCTTGGGAGGATTGAATGGAGAGATATAAGATATCCTTGATTTCCAGAACTACAATTCTTTGGATCAACTATTTCATTATGCATGCAAAGCTGAAAGACAAGTTCAAAGGAGGAAGCAACCATACAAAGCTAGTCGTAGTTATTCTAGTTCTTCCATGCCTTGGAGGGATGCCAATCAGCAACAAAAGAGTGTTGATCATTCTAGCAAGACTGCTGCACCCATTAGCCAAGAAAATTCAGGAAGCCGCCTTACTTCACCAACATCCAAACCTATTGATTCAAAAAAGACCACTGTTGCACCTACAAAAAGTTCATCCTCAGTTGCATCTGCAGGAAGAACAAGGGAGATTGAGTGCTTCAAGTGTAAGGGAAAAGGGCATTATATGCGTGATTGTCCAAATCACGTGCCCTTATCATTCGAGAAGATGGTGAGTACACATCGGCCAGTGAGGTTGAAGAGGGAGGTGGATCTGATTATGAGGAGTCTCAACATATTTCGGGGTCAGAACCAGAAGAGATCACTTTTGATACAAGTCATGCAAGCCTTGTTGTTTGTCGTGTTCTTAGCTCCCAGATGGAGAAGGCAGAAAATGGACAGCGTCACAATTTATTTCAATCCAAATTTGTGATCAAGGAACATTCTTGTAAGATCATAATTGATGGTGGAAGCTGCAATAATATTGCAAGTTCGAAGATGGTTGGAAAGCTTGGCCTAACCACAAGATTACACCCGCAGCCATACTACATTCAATGGCTCAATTCTTGTGGAAAGTTGAAGTTAACAATGATGGTACATGGTCATTTTTCTGTTGGTACCTATTCTGACTTTGTGGACTGTGATGTGGTGCCAATGCAAGCTTGTGCGTTACTACTTGGAAGACCATGGCAATATGATAAGGATGCTACACATTATGGGCGTTCCAACAAGTACTCCTTTATGTACAAAGATAAGAAGGTCGTGTTGGTTCTAATGACACCGGAAGAATTTCTGAAAGATGATTTAGATAGAGCTGAGTGTGAGAGAAAAGAAAAAGAGAGGAGTGACATTCACAAAAATGATAGTGAGAGTCATCAACCCAAAATGAGAGAAATGAAAGAAAAATTTGAGAAGAAAAGAGAGATACCAATCAAGGGACAAGTTCTATAAGCCACCAAAAGTGAGATGCGAGAGTTAGAAACCAATCCCCAAGAGTGTTTTGCACTTGTATGCAAGGACGCTCTATTTTCTACTAACTCTTTACCCTCTTCTTTGCATGTTTCGATTGTTTCTTTGATGTAGGAGTTTGCTGATGTGTTCCCAGATAAGATACCTGTAGGGTTGCCACCATTGCGGGGGATTGAGCATCAAATTGATTTGATTCCAGGAGCATCTCTGCCTAACCGTCCCCCATACCGTACCAATCCCGAGGAGACAAAGGAAATTCAGCGCCAAGTGCAAGAGCTCCTAGATAAAGGATATGTGCGTGAAAGCTTAAGTCCATGTGTTGTTCTTGTTTTACTTGTGCCAAAGAAAGATGGATCATGGAGGATGTGCATAGATTGTCGAGCTATCAACAATATTAAGGTACGTTATCGTCATCCTATTCCTCGATTAGGTGATATGCTTGATGAATTGTGTAGTTCTACTATCTTTTCTAAGATTGACTTGCGTAGTGGTTACCATCAAATTAGAATGAAGCTAGGTGATGAATGAAAAAATGCTTTTAAGACTAAATTTGGATTATATGAGTGGTTAGTTATGCCATTTGGTCTTACTAATGCACCTAGTACATTTATGCGCTTAATGAATGAAGTATTGAGATCTTTTATTGGAAAATTTGTGGTAGTTTACTTTGACGATATATTAATCTATAGCAAGTCTTTGGATGAACATTTAGCACATGTGCGATAAGTTTTGATTGCTTTGAGAGAGACACGTTTGTTTGCTAATCTCAAGAAGTGCACCTTTTGCACGGATCGAGTCGTATTTCTTGGTTTTGTTGTGACTGCGCAGGGTATTGAGGTGGATGAGGAAAAGGTGAAAGCTATTCGAGCTTGGCCAACACCTACAACAGTCACGCAAGTGCGGTATTTTCATGGATTGGCAAGCTTTTATCGTCGATTTGTAAAGAATTTCAGTTCACTCGCCACACTCCTTAATGTGTTGACAAAAAAGAACATACCTTTCAAGTGGGAAAAAGCGCAAGAAGATGCCTTCAATTTACTAAAAGATAAGTTAACCAATGCACCACTTTTACAACTTCCTGATTTTAATAAAACTTTTGAGATAGAATGTGATGCTAGTGATATTGGAATTGGAGGTGTTCTTATGCAAGATAGGAAACCCATTGCTTATTTTAGTGAAAAACTTAGTGGTCCAACTTTAAACTACTCAACATATGACAAGGAATTATATGCATTGGTTAGAGTATTAGAAACATGACAACATTATCTCTGGCCAAAAGAATTTTTCATACATTCAGATCATGAATCATTGAAGCATATTCATTGCCAAAGTAAGTTGAATCGTAGACATGCTAAGTGGATCGAATTTATTGAAACTTTTCTATATGTTGTGAAATATAAGAAAGGAAAAGATAATCTAGTTACTGATGCATTATCTAGACATTACTTGTTGTTGTCCCAACTTGATTGCAAAATTCTTGGTTTGGAAAGGTTAAAAGAATTATATGCTACTGACTTAGATTTCAAAGAAATTTTCATGAAATGTAAAGAAGGGAGATGTTGGGATAAGTATGTGTTGAATGATGGCTATTTATTTAGAGCTAACAAGCTTTGTATTCCTGCAAGTTCTGTTCGTCTTCTATTATTGCAGGAAGTGCATGGAGGTGGTTTGATGGGATATTTTGGGATACGTAAGACTGAGGACGTATAGGCCACACACTTTTATTGGCCAAAGATGAGGCGCGACATCGAGCGTTATGTGGGGAGATGCACCACTTGTCAAACAGCTAAGTCTCGCTTAAACCCACATGATTTATATACACCTCTTCCTGTTCCAAAATTACCTTGCGAGGATATTTCAATGGATTTTGTATTGGGTTTACCAAGGACTAAGAAGGGGAGAGATAGTATATTTGTTGTTGTTGATAGGTTTTCTAAGATGGCTCATTTCATACCTTATCATAAGAGCGATGATGCTACTCATGTTGCCGATTTATTTTTCAGGGAGATCGTGTGCCTACATGGAGTACCGAGGACAATTGTTTCAGATCGTGATGCAAATATTTTAAGCCACTTTTGGAGGACACTTTGGGGTAAGCTCGGGACAAAGCTGCTGTTTTCAAATACATGTCATCCCCAACGGACGGACAAACCGAGGTCGTCAACCGCACACTTGGTACCATGCTACGGGCGATACTCAAAAAGAACCTGAAGATGTGGGAGGAATGCCTACCACATATTGAGTTTGCCTACAACCGAGTTGTGCATTCTACTACCAAGTTCTGCCCATTTGAGGTTGTCTATGGCTTTAAGCCTGCTGCTCCAATTGATTTACTACCTCTACCACCAACAGAAAGAGGTAATCTTGATGCGGAGAAGTGTGCTGAGATAACTCATAAGATACATCAGATGACCAAAACAAATATTGAAGAGATGCAAATACAATATAAGAAGCATACAGACAAAGGTAGAAAGAAAGTTATTTTTGAAGAAGGAGATTTGGTTTGGTTGCATTTGCGTAAAGATTGATTTCCCGAACAATGCAAGTCCAAACTCATGCCACAAGGTGATGGTCCATTCAGAGTTATTGCGAAGATCAATGATAATGCCTACAAGATGGAACTACCTAAGGATTATGGGGTGAGTAATACATTCAATGTGGCTGATCTATCATCATACTTGGGCGATGAAGATGAGCTGGAGTCGAGGTCGACTCCTCTTCAAGAAGGGGAGTATGATGAGGACATCGTTGGTTCACCCGTGCAAGATTCAATTACCATAGAAGGCCCAATGACACGAGCCCGTGCACGACGCTTAGGACGGCAGGTGAATTCTTTTCTTGGGCAATTTAATTACTTAATTACAGAACAAATGATATTGCCTGATTATTATTGTTTACTTGTCACTACATGCAAGGAAACACATGGAGGAATTACTTATATGGAAGTTGCATGAATTACTCATATGGAAGTGTATGAGTGAAGGAAGATTTATTCAAGAACCAAATCTTCATCAAATATTTATTGAAGAGCAAATCAAGGAAGAAGATTTATTCAAGAGTTCAAGAGCAAATCAAGGAAGATTTATTCAAGATCAAATCTTCCTCAAATATATATTCAAATCTTCATGAAGGGATTTATTTTTCCAAATTTCGTAGCTAACAAGAGGAGGATATTTATTTTTCCTATTTTAGTGAAATAAAATATGGAAAAACGTGTCATATTTTGTCTATATATTTGGTGGGACGTGCACTATTGAAGAGGGACTTTGATTTTTGCTTTAGCCACCACTTTTGTAATGCTTTTGCTACAAACTTGAAGTCCACTTTCTTAATCACTTTTTGAGTGATCCTTCCGCTGTTGCTCTTTCAATTCTCTTGAATTGTTCGTGCCGTTCTTCGTGAACAGGTCAGTCGTGTTTGACACGGTTGATAACCAACTGAGGAGTGGTTTAGCGATTACGAGGTTGCTGGTCACGTTCCTTGATCATGATTAGCCTCCCCTTCGTCAAAGTCACAACTCCCCCTATCTTAAGGATTTCTCCTACGACGGAAGATCGGGACCAACTTGCTTGCACGCATCTTAAGTCGAGGCATGTGCATATCATGAAGTGTTTGCTAGGGCTCACTTCTATATTTTTTAAGGATCAAAAAAAATTTTTAGGGGGAGGAGAAAACTTGTAAACTCCTATTTTTCTTCCTTAAAAATCCAAATTTTATTGTTGTACGTGTACAAAACATATACAGAAGAAATTGAACAGGTCAATATAGTTATAAATGTAGGGCTAAATCAAGGAAATTAGCGGATCAAGTTAAAGGAGTAAATAGGAGAAGAGGTAGAGGTAGAAGTCATAAATAAGCTTAAAGTAGACGGCGGAAGGATAGAAGGGCTGATTTGGAGAATAGAGGAAGGAGTGGGGCTAGGCTTGTCATTTGGGTCTAGGCACACGTGCCTTTGTGAGCGACTCATGGAATCAAAAGGGGGCGGAGCCGCGGGGGTGAGGAAGAACCATAATCCCCAATTCTAACCCCCTCCAACTTCGTTGGGTGGACGCCGACAACTCTTTTGAAGAACCCCGACAATCATCAGTGTGGACCTCAGTACCTACGGTGATGACGAGAAGGGGAGACCGAAGTGGAGAAATTGGAAGGCATGGGCGGAGGACTTTGACCGGAATCCATCTAAAAAGAACTAGGTTTGTTTTCCCTACTAGTAAATATGCAGCAATTGATTCTAATGGGGTTTATGGGTAGAACACACTTCAATTGGAATTTTGTTTGCTAATTCAGAATTTATTTGATGCAATGTCCCCTGTTTCCTTTTTGTTGCCCATGATATTGTGATTAAATCTTAATTGATGCTTGCATCGATCAATTTTAAAACATGATTAAATTCATGCATACTTTAGTGTAGTTCAATGTTTTGCATAAATTGGGGGAATTGAAATCTTGTTATACTGATAACTAAGTTGGAAATAGGAATATCTGGAAGACACAGATGAACTCATGATTAATCTCCTCAGTTTTACATGTCTGTATATTCTTTAATGGGATGATCATATTGAGTTGGTGGATCTCGTGGTGTTTGCATTGGTGATAAACAAAAGTTTTACTTATTGATTAATCCATGTGCTAGAGAGCATGTGGAAATCTGTGGGCTAAGAAAACATTGGGAGGCATAGTGGTTAAATGCATTTGTCCTTTGTTCATGAGTTTTAAAGGAAACTAGTTGTCATCTAAATGGTCGCTTTTGCAGTGATGGGGCATCATAGTTTTGAGTTATAAAATTGTATTTTTCATCCATGTTTCCCATGAGGTGCATTATAGTTTTGAGTTACAAAATTGTATTTTTCATCCATGTTTCCTATGAGGTTTCATTGTAAGCCTTAATGCATGATATGAGATTGAATTCTTGCTCTCATGTGGCTTTTTCACAGGCCGTTTTGTGATACTATGTAAATTTTATTCAGACAACAAGGAGGTTATAGTTTTCATAAATCTGTGGTTTAGAGACAAATGATCGCAGTGAGTTGCAGTTTATAAATATTTAGATTTTGACTAGCCATTTCGATCGGTGCTTCGCGTCACTTGATGGACTGTTGTGTTAATGTTTTGTTTTGACTTGAAACAGAGTCGAAGTTAAAGGGTGTTTTTGTTTCTCTTATAGAAATTTTAGAGTTTACTACAGTGGTGAAATTTCTGAACTTTGCTTTCTTTTATTTTCCTTTGCTTGCTGCGAAGAACAACATTTTCTTTCCCCTCTTTTCTCTCTTTCCTTTCCTTTCCTTTTGTAAACTGAATACTTGTAAGAGTAGGATATAGGATAGGATAGCGGAGACAAGTTAATGTTTAAAAATTGATTTGTATTATGCCAAAATTGAATGTTTCCAAGTCATTTCTAATGAGAGTTTGGGGGTAAGATTTTCTATGGCTGGGGGTTTGTTTTGAATTTTGTTGTTAGCTACTGATTTAAAAATTGTTAATATGTTGTAAATGCTATTAGTAAAAGTTGTAAACTGAATTCATCACTCTGCATACTCTTGTTGTTTTAAATTATACTTAAGGGAGCCCTTGATACCTGGTTAAGGGAAGGGAATAGGGGTTCTTTCTACTGAGGTTGTGATATATATATGGTTTAGATTGTAGCTTCTTGTGTTGTTGCCTTATTGTTGCTGATATATGCCTATTGGGAAATGACGAAATGGGAACTGCCTATTTGGCCGAGGAGTTAAACAGCTGAAAAGATAGTTTAACTCAATGGATGAAAGTGTATTAGACTTGGATACATGACGTATAATACTAATAAATAAAAAAATAAAACAAACAAACAAACAAACTTGCTGCTGAGAATTAGAAAAATGTTTAATTAGTTTTGTTTGCCTCAACTGCCTAAGAAAACAATTAGGAATTTGCTTGCTCAAGAAGGCGTGTTACCATGCTATCTTGGAGGTTGAAAACCATCGGCCCACTCCCTTTTACATTTGCTTGATTTATATTCATTGATTAGTTGCATGAATTGTTTAGTGCACTACTGTGAACTCTCTTTCTCTTGTCGAACCTTTTCTTTTCATCTTATTTTTCTCCTATTTTGTCATTTTTTGTTGTGTATCATGATAAAGAAAAACTAGTAGGAAAAAGGGAGGGAAAGTAAATGACATGAAATGAGCAGTATTGCGCCTAGGTGTTTCATGATTCTAGGTAAATCATCCTGTATCGATGGTGTTAAAATATAATTAAATCATGAATTTATCTACTGTGGAAAAACCTAAAAAGGCTCAGGAGTTGTTAAGGTTTTCAATCATGGCCTGCTACAATTGGAGCCCAAGTGGGTGGTTGTGAAACTATAATACTGTCTTGATATGTTGACATTATGCTTTATTTCTTTATAATTGTATGCTGTTATATGATATGACTCTTGGTAATTTTTTACATATTACAAACTCAACTATGCATATTAGATATATATATGGGAGGGTAGAAAAATAAGAAAATAGAACACCGGACATATAACTTAGGTGACAGACTAGTTAAATAGTCGACACATCAACTAAGGATAACTTAGTCTTGAAAACACCTAGATGAGGACCACATAAACCCTAGTGACATCAAAATCTAGGAGAAACACATAGGTCCTACATACATTGTAATTCCCTCACGGTGGTGGGTACCACTGTGATTGTCCTACAATGGGTAGTGGGAGGTATTCCCAACCTAACTTGTAGCTTAGATGGAGCCGAAGAAGGAGCAGTCTCTGCCGTACACCGAGACTCTCTACCTAGGGTATCACCGAAGGTGAGGGAGTGGGGAAAGGGGAATCGATTTTGTTAGGCCTAGGACAGAAGATTTGTCAACACAGTACATGCTTCATTTAGGTATGCAGCCCTGTGAGCAGTCTAAACCATGGGGGGAGATTATATGTGTCGATTCCAATGGTTGTGCTGAGAACATAACTTAACCATAGTGATCCTATCGAGGGGCAGAAGTGTAGCGCTACATGGTTTATCGTATCACAGGGTCTATAGGAGATGCACGATATGACGATCTTAGAGTGCAGCATGGGTATACGGCTAATAAGACCAAATGGAGAAGGAATGACGGTCACCCGTCTTCTCTGCTAACATCAGTTTAACGAGCCTAGGGAGAGACATAGATTGACACTGATGGGCTTAGGAATGATCCTTGATCAGGATCTACTTAAGCATAAAATGGTAGCCCGTAGGAGTGTACTTATATGAACTTAGTCATACAAGACAAATGTTTAGAATATCTACTATGTTATGCATGCTTATTTCCTAGTTGTTTTATATGCAAGGTTCTATTGATATGCTTAGTTACACTGCCAATACTTCAGGACATGATATTATATTTGCCTATTACTTTGCTTGGGAGTTTCTCCTATTTGTAGCCACTGGGCTGCAACACTCAGGTGACAGAAAGAGGATCGGGGTAGATTTGGAGCTGATGCAAAAACACTAGAAGCTTATTGATGGAGGATAGACTATTGAGACTCAATTATTATAAGATGGACTGTGTTAGTTAAATGATGTAATGGGACAATTAATACCCGTTGTTATCTTGATGTTATAAATATCATGAGTTATACATGTGTAGCCATTGTGAAAAAAATAGAGTAAAATTTATAAACCTTGTTTGAGTTTCTTAACTCTTATGCGGTTGCCATATCCGATAGTGGGTCGGCTCATGATAGATGGGCTTGCCTTCGAGCCTGCTTGACTGACAACTTGGTTTATGTCAGGAAGTAGGTGTCGACGATGTTTTCGTGCACACCAAGAATCTGCTATCGAGGAGATAGATATGCCAAACTTGGAGATAGTGCACCATGGCTAGCATCTCTTTCTCGTGTGCATTATAGCGCTACTCCATGCCATTAAGCTTGCAGCTCACGCATGTCAACGGGTGGCCGTCTTGCATCAATATGCTGCCAAGAGCTCAATCAGATGGATCAGTGATGATCTTAAATGCCTTGCTGAAATCGAAAAGGGTCAGCATGGGCTTGTACATTATGCATAACTTCAGCTACTGTTAGGTAAACTCACACACCTCAGTTTATTCCCACCTTTGGTCCTCCAAGAGGTCCGTAAGTGGCGCTATGATTTTGAAATAACCTCTGATGAACTTGCGATAGCAGTTGCACCCAAAGAGCGATTGGAGCTCTGTCGGGGAACGGGGAGCATGATGCATTAGTCCTCTAGCTCAATGCACTTGTCGTAGCCAGGGGCATTGCACCTCATGCACCACCATTGTTTGGCATCATCGTCAAGGAAGGCGACTGCAGTTGGATCCTTGTCTGCTTTGCCGAAAATGGTTGCCATGAAGTACTGGTTCATGTCTCAGATGAAATTTTCAAGGGCTCTACATTCCTTGTGCCGGAATATGACTTTTGGATCCGGTATGTGCTAGTTGACTAACGATGCTGTGTGCAGACCATCGTGGCAGTTGAATTTTGTTCATAGGTTCGTCAGCTCCTCCTGCAACTTCTAACTGATGATGCTCATGTCGGGAAAGGGTGAGCATGATGCATTTGCCCTCATTGGAGGTTTGGTCTGTCATGGAATGGAGCTTCTCGAACTCTACCTGGAGAATCCAACCGATATTGTATTATGATATATAGATATTGTATTATAAAGAATACGTATGATGACTAAATAGATAAGAAGATGTTTGGTATTGTGGTATGATTCTCGCTTAGGGTATAAGAGGTCGGGAGTTTAATTCTTATAAGTGTTTAACTCCCCATTTGTTACTTCTCCTCCACATCATTTTGATGTTTTAATCTTTGTTGGAGAATCGCGTTGTATTTTTTATCTACTAGTTAATCTTTGCTGGTGAAATGTATTTTAGTGTCTATATTTAAATGATAATTGTACTATTTACTAAGTGATCATAGAATTTAGATGATGATTGTATATATTAGAGATTGTTTGGTCTAGTAGTATGATTCTCTCTTAGGGTGCGAGAGGTTCTGATTTTAATTCTCACAACTCCCTTTTTTCTTTGCCGTAGATGTCATTTTCATTTCCATCGGGGTGTTTAGTCTAGTAGCATGATTTTTATTGCTTTTGCTCAAGTGACATTCAGAGTTTTCACTCCAAATAAACTAAAAGAATTTGACCTTTTCTTCCATGAATGAGGGAGAATTAATGATCTACAAAGGCAAAACACTCCAAACAAACTAAAAGAATTTGACCTTTTCTTCCATGAATGAGGGAGAACTAATGATCTACAAAGGCAAAATTTATGGGTAAATGAGGGAGATTTATTTTTGACTCTAAATAAGCATTAAGAATCAAGACTTTTGCTTTAAACGTATTCATGACGAGTAGGTAGATCTCAATATCCTTTTAATGCTAAAATATCCAATTTTGAAGAATAAATAATTATCCATGGCGGCATTCTATTTATATGATGTTGATGAAGAATTCGTCGATGTGTTTTCACACCAGATTAATTTTAAAAATTATGGTTTTGCTATATAAATGGTCAAGTCGATGAGCATGATATGTGGTCTAGGTACCTCAAATCCACTGTATGGATTGATGATCAACTAATTATTTCTCAACAAATTTAAATCCTAATTAGGATTATTTGATATTTTTATGTAAAAATTTAGTATCATATCTAAAATAGGTATTTCTCACTCTACATAATTCATATTTGTATGAGCCATTATTATGTATCAATTAATTTTAATTATAAATTCTTATAACTTCTAAAAAGTACCTTTGACCATCTTTTTATTAGAATAAACTATTTCAAACAATATATAGAAACCGATGTAGTTATGGTTTACTTCTATAATATTATTCTTTAAAATTTTATTTACAAGAGTGATACATAGTTTTTAAAAATTTGTAACTTTTTGTAAAATAAAATTAATTATTATGAACAATTTTTCATGGTCATTTATAATATTTATTATAAAAATGAGATATGTACAGATGATATCCTTCTACCATGCATTTATTTCAATATAATTTACCTCATTTCCTACAAGATGACTTTTCGGTGGAATTTTTCAATGAGATTCCAGCGATAACTTCATGTGAGCTAGGAAAACTCATTGGAACCATCAATTTAAGTTCTTGGAAGAGATATGATGGAGAAAAGTGAAATGAGCGGCAGCTGTGAAAGTTTCATCGTTGGAGATTACTCATGCAATTGCTGGTCATACGAGCTATATAATTTGAGAAACTTAGTACCTATGGCTTCTCCTCGACGAGAGCTATCTACTGGTACTTGGGTTGAGAGAAATTGGCTGTCCTTAGTTGCCGGCGAGTTAAAAATCTAAACTTAAGAGTTTCACATAAGTTATCTTTTTGAGTAAAATTAGTCACATGTGAACTCTAACAATTGGGACAAATATAATTTTTAGATTTTTGATGAAAATAGCTTTCGATTGGTACTAATATTGCTGCTGATTGGAGAACTTCATTGGTGAGGGTTCCAGCGAACTGCCCAGCAAGTCTCCGGCAGGTCTCCAGTGAAATTTTCGGCGAACTTTAGATAAAAATGAGGTATGTAGAGTATATATATTTATATACATAAATATATTTTTTCACACGCTCCTAAACCCCACTAATCGTAATAGTATACTCAATAAAGATGATAAACAATTGACATTATTAATGTGAAGGCAAAGTAGTATGATTAATGGTAAATACTCCTAAATGATCAATATTGACAAACAAATGACATTACTGATGTGAAGGCAAAGTTGCATGATTAATAGTAAACACTATTAATGATCAATATTTATTGATTGCCTAAATCATCAGGAGGAAATAACTTAAAAGTAAAAAATTTCTATGATATCTGAAGTTGCTCTCTTAGTTATCTTCTTTTCCAGTTAGATTAGTCTCCTCCTCTGCACTTATAGAACTACCCTCTTGCGTTTCATCATCATCGACCAAGTGGAGCATCAATCTTCCATTCTCCCTTGTAGCCTGCAAGAATTGCTGCTTCGGAGCTTTAACCATTTTAAACACAAGCCTCCCATCATCCCTGGATGACTTGAGTTGCACTTTAGGCCTCCCCGCCTTCCCAATTGTCGATATCGGTGGAGGAAACCCAAAGCTATAACCACTCCTACTTTTATCATATGTCTCCCCTTCTTTTATCTCACGGGGCATATGGGTAGTAATGGTGTCGTGGCTTGGTTCCTTGTTACGACTACCGCTACCCTTGCTATCATCATTTCTTGCTTGCTTCCCGGATGAGAAACCAGAATGTTCATTTTTCCCACTCATCTTGTGGTTGATGGAGTTGATGGGATTGGCCGAGATGATCTCAGTCTTTATCCTCCGTGTTGATAGACAACACATTTTAAAGGGAGGGAGATCTATTGTCACTAAAACATTGGGTGTGGGAGTATGTTTCTACCACTAAAGATAGAATTACCGCAGTTAGTGAGTGGGAAGGGAGGGAAGGAGTGAATGATTTCTCACAACCATCAGCTTCTTAATATCCGCGGAGTTTTCGACAAAAGATTATTGTTTCTCAACAAATTTAAATCCTAATTAGGATTATTTGATTTTTTTATGTGAAAATTTATTACCATATCTAAAATAGGAATTTCTCACTCTATATAATTCATATTTATATGAGCCATTATTATGTATCGATTAATTTTAATTTTAAATTCTTATGACTTCTAAAGAGCACATTTGACCATCTTTTCATTAGAATAAACTATATCAAACCATTTATATACTAATGTAATTACTTCTATAATATTATTCTTTGTAATTTTTATTTACATGAGTGATGCATAGTTTTTAAAAATATGTAACTTCTTGTAAAATAAAATTAATTATTATGAATAATTTTTCATGGTCATTTATAATATTTATTTCAAAAATAAAATATGTATAGATGATATCCTTCTACCATGTCTTTATTTTAATATAATTTACATCGTTTCCAACAAGATGACATTTCGGTGGAATTTTTCAATGAGATTCCAGCGATAGCTTCAGGTGAGCTAGGAAAACTCATTGGAACCATCAATTTAAGTTCTTGGAAGAGATTTGAGGGAGAAAATTGAAATGAGCGGCAATAGTGAAAGTTTCATCGTTGGAGATTACTCTTGCAATTGCTGGTCAAACGAGCTATATAATTTGAGAAACATAGTACGTACGGCTTCTCGACGAGAGCTATCTACTGGTACTTGGGTTGGGAGAAATTGGTTGTCGTTGGTTGCCGGCGAGTTAAAAATCCAAACTTAGGAGTTTCGCATAAGTTATCTTTTTGAGTAAAATTAGGCACATGTGAGCTATAACAATTGGGACAAATATGATTTTTGGATTTTTGATGAAAAGATATTTTAATTGGTACCAATATTACTGCTGATTGGAGAACTTCATTGGTGAGGGTTCCAGCGAACTGCCCAACAAGTCTCCGGCAGGTCTCCAGTGAACTTTTGGGCGAACATTAGATAAAAATGAGGTATGTAGGTCTCAAGTGTGTGTGTATATATATATATATACATAAATAAAATTTATATATATTTAAGAGTATTATTTTGAGATATAATACAATTTACTTAAAATGGATGATTGAGTAAGGTTCACACGCTGCTAAACCCCACTAATCGTAATAGTATACTCAATAAAGATGATAAACAATTGACATTATTAATGTGAAGGCAAAGTAGTATGATTAATGGTGAATACTCTTAAATGATCAATATTGACAAACAAATGACATTACTGATGTGAAGGCAAAGTTGCATGATTAATAGTAAACACTATTAATGATCAATATTTATTGATTGCCTAAATCATCAGGAGGAAATAACTTAAAAGTAAAAAATTTCTATGATATCTGAAGTTGCTCTCTTAGTTATCTTCTTTTCCAGTTAGATTAGTCTCCTCCTCTGCACTTATAGAACTACCCTCTTGCGTTTCATCATCATCGACCAAGTGGAGCATCAATCTTCCATTCTCCCTTGTAGCCTGCAAGAATTGCTGCTTCGGAGCTTTAACCATTTTAAACACAAGCCTCCCATCATCTCTGAATGACTTGAATTGCACTTTAGGCCTCCCCGCCTTCCCAATTGTCGATATCGGTGGAGGAAACCCTAAGCTATAGCCACTCCTACTTTTATCATATGTCTCCCCTTCTTTTATCTCGCGGGGCATATGGGTAGTAATGGTGTCGTGGCTTGGTTCCTTGTTACGACTACCGCTATCCTTGCTATCATCATTTCTTGCTTGCTTCCCGGATGAGACACCAGAATGTTCATTTTTCCCACTCATCTTGTGGTTGATGGAGTTGATGTGATTGGCCGAGATGATCTCAGTCTTTATCCTCCGTGTTGATAGACAACACATTTTAAATGGAGGGAGATCTATTGTCACTAAAACATTGGGTGTGGGAGTATGTTTCTACCACTAAAGATAGAATTGCTGCAGTTAGTGAGTGGGAAGGGAGGGAAGGAGTGAATGATTTCTCACAACCAACAGCTTCTTAATATCCGCGGAGTTTTCGACAAAAGATTATTGTTTCTCAACAAATTTAAATCCTAATTAGGATTATTTGTTTATTTTAAATCCTCACATCGTTTTCTTTATTTTATTTAATTTTTTATAATCAACCAACCATCCATCATATTAACAATCACAATCAAACATAATTAAAATGATATTTAGTTTAACAATTTAATTATACCCAAAAATCTTAATCAATATATATCACCTTAATTAATCCTAATTTTTTTAATAATTTTGTAAAAATTTAATTACATTAATTAAATTCACAAAATCCCAATTTATCCAATTACATTAATTAGAAAATCTAAATAAATTAATTTCCTAAATTTTATCACATTATAAATTGATAAAATTCTAAATTATTCAATCTCATTAATCTATAAAAATCTAATTAATCTAATTTCCTCAATTTATAATATCCTAAATTTAAAATCATTTTAATTCCAATTAATGCAACTTAGATGTTATAACACCTATCAAAATATTACTTCATGTATATAACATACAATTAATTCATTTAAACTCGAAATTAACCCAAATTATCTCAATTAAATCAAAAATTAAATTATAATAATCTTTAAAATTTCTAATTAAATCATAGAAAATATGTTTAATCATAACATAGCATCATAATATATTTTAGATTTTTTTGACTTTTTTAACGCACTCAAAACCCTGAACCCATCCTAAAATAATTTGAAAATCGCTCCTAAAATATGTTAAAAATTCTAAATAAATTTCTTAAGATTCAAAACTTACCAACAAAGCTCTAGCAATGTTGAACCGACTCGAACCGATCTTAAAACTGCGAAAACTAGCCAACCCGCAGCCAAACCGGCCCGAACCGGGTCATACCGGCTTGACCCGCAGCAAGCTGAATCGCCGCACGTGCTTCGATCTTCTTCCCCGCTCGCACTCGGCTCGAATTCCGCCAAGCACCTGCCGTCGTGTCTGCCCTCACCCCATCTATCGCCGCTGCAACCTCGCCGGAAACACGTGCCTACCTCCTCTAGGTATTCCTCAGCCCTCCGGCCACCTAATCGCCCATCGGTGGGGCTCGAAACACCTCCCACAGTCGCTAGCATCTCTCTTCCTCGGATGCCCGATAGATGTTGCTCCCAGCTGCGCCCGCGTGCCGCGGTTGCCGCTCAATATTGTCTCCACCTGAGCCTACTCGCTTCCAGAGAACTCACCGTGGAAGGAAGAGTGTTTGCCGCGCCCTTGCGTCAGTGAATTTGAACGGGACAGAGACGTCCTGTGCTTCGCCGTCCCCTTCCTATTCTCCATCGACCTCATGCTTCCTCGCTGTGGCCTCCACTCAAAACCAGCACCAAGAGAGGCGAGTCGACCCCGGAGAGCTCGCCACGGTGGGAGAAAGAGCTCGCCGAGCCCCTCGCCGGCGTTCACAGTGGGAACAGGGGGACTCCTCTGTTCTCCGTCCGCTCACTGCCTCCCACACAACCGTGGCTCGCTGGGCTGTTATAACGCTTAGTCGTATTCGTAGATGAGGCCCAGCTCGCCAGCTTCCTCCTCTATCGAAGACAACGACCGCCGGTGGTGCGTGGAAGCCGCTGCACCGTAACCCTCAGACCACTGTCGCCGTGCCCTCTGCTTCGGCGAGGGTTTAATACCCTGTCGACGAGTTGGTGACCTGTCGACCGACTCGGCTAGGTCGACTAGCCCTGACTCGCTGCACGTGTGAAGCACGTGAAGGGACGGTTTTAGTTTTTTCTTTTTCTTTTTTTATTTAATTTATATTTTCTATTTATTTATTTAAATATATATTTATTTATTTATTTATTTTTTTACTAATTCCATATGATAAATATTATTATTTATTTTTTATTCTCTTTGCTATTTTATTTTACTTTTATTATTTTATTAAAATATTATTATTACTATCACTGAACATGAAACAAGAGACTTTAATGCTACTATAGAGAACCTCCAACTTATTGAGCTAACAACTATTGGAGGATATTACACATGGAGCAACAAACAAGAAGGGAGTGATGGGAATATAGAGTAAGATAGATAGAGTATTTGGGAATAAAGATTGGATGAAAAATAATAGAGCAGTGGTGGTAGAGATAGGAGAAGTAATAATCTCATATCATTCTCCATTAAAACTTGATGTTGGTACTACTACTAATAAAGGCATACCAAATTTCAGATTTTTGAATATAATAGCTAATCACATTGAATTTCTCCCTACTGTTGCAGCTATTTAGAGTACAGAAATTGAGGGCTTTGAGATGTACAAAGTATGGCAAAGACTTAAACTCATGAAAGGTGAAATGAAAGAACTATTCAAGAAAAATTTCAGTCAAGCAAAACTTAAGGCAGACAAAGCTAGAAATAATTTGGAAAATATACAAAGATAATTGCAAGACACTCCTTTACTAGCTAATTTGCATGTGCAAGAGAAATATGCCTTAATGGAATTAGAGAAATGGGATAGAGTAGAGGAAAGTATATTGAGGCAAAAGTCTAGAGCTTATTTGATTACTTTAGGTGATTCAAACTCTAAATTCTTTTTTGTCTATGCAAAAGCAAGGAATGATGCCAAAACTCTTAATATCCTATATAGTAGAGATGGGGAGAGATTAACTACTCATGATAAGATCAGTGCAGAAATAGTTGACTTTTATAAAGGTTTAATAGGCAATGCAGAATATGAACTTCCTATGGTGGATAAAATGACAGTTAGACTTGGTAGACTAGTTCAGCACCATCATTTCTCAAGTCTATGTGCAACTGTCTCAGAAGCAGAGATCAATCAGGCTTTATTTGACATAAATGATGATAAGGCTCCGGGAATTGATGGATTTGGTGCATTATTTTTAAAAAAAGCATGGTATGTGCTAAAACATGATATATGTGTAGCAATACAAGAGTTCTTCATGACAGGAAAAATGTTGAAAGCTATAAACTCTACTCTAGTTACACTCATACCCAAGGTACCAAATCCAGAAACTGTTAAGGACCTGACCAATTGCTTGTTGTGCAATTTTATACAAGATTATTGCTAAGATCTTGGTGAATAGACTTAAAGGAGTGATTGGTGAACTAGTTAGTGAAGCTCAATCAGCCTTTGTACCAGGAAGAGTGATTGCAGATAATATCATATTAAGTCATGTACTCATTAAAGGATATACCAGGAAAATAATATCCCCTAGATGCATGATCAAGGTAGATCTACAAAAGACTTATGATTCAGTAGAATGAATATGTGTGGAATAAATGCTCATAGAATTGGGATTTATCCTAGATTCATTCAATGGGTGATGGCTTGCATCAAATCAGTACATTATACCATTCTAATAAATGGTAAGAAAATGATACCTTTTCAAGTAAAAAGAGGATTAAGACAATGTGACCCTCTATCACCTTATATCTTTGTCCTTGTGATGGAATACTTGAGTACATGTATGAGGGAGCTAGGAAATAAGAAAAACCTTAAATATCATCCCAAATGTGCAAAATTATTTATTACTCACCTTTGTTTTGCAGATGATTTACTTATGTTTTCTAGAGGAGATGAGAACTACATGAGGCATTTCTTAAATTCTCAAAAGCATCAGGTTTGAAAGCTAATGCACTTAAGAATAGTATTTACTTTGGAGGAGTACCTGCTGAAACAAAAGACAGAATATTACATATACTTAGCTATAGAGAGAGCTCTTAACCATTCAAGTACCTAGTAGTACCTTTGGCTCCTAAGAAACTAAAAATTCAGAATGTAAAGTACTGCTTGACAAAATGATGGTTAGACTTAAAAGTTGGACTGCCAAGTTGCTAACATATGCAGGAAGAGTTCAACTTATAAAGTCAGTATTATTTGGAGTGCAAAGCTATTGGTCACAAATATTCATATTGCCCAAAAAAATAATCAAAATGATGGATGCAATTTGTAGGACATTCTTATGGACAAGATCAGTTGAGACTAGTAAGAAGACCTTGGTAGTTTAGAATAAAGTTTGCACACCAATGTCAGCTGGAAGACTTAACTTACTAAGACTAGACTTATGGAATAAGGCAGCCATCTTCAAGCTCTTTTGGGATATGCAGATGAAGAAAGATAAATTATGGATCAAATGGGTACACACTTATTATATCAAAAATAAAAATATTCATACTATGACTCTACCCAAACAAACAAGCTGGATGTTAAAGAAAGTGATGATGAGTAGAGAGGTATTACAATACCATCCCCGACTGGCAATAATACTAACTAGAAAAACCACAATCAGTGCAATTTACAATATATTGGTGGGTACATTGCCAAAGAAAAATTGGACAAGTTTGATATGTGATTTTACAGCTAGACCTAGAGCTACCTTCATTCTATGGCTTGCTTTGAATGAAAAATTAATGACTGCAGATAAACTACTCAAGTAGGGCATGCAAATAGAAGGAGAATGTCAGCTATCTCTAACTGCAATAGAAACCTTAGAATATTTGCTGAATGAATGTAAATATAGCAAGACTATATGGAGTGATTTATTGAAATGGAATGAAGAAGTTTTAAGACAAACTACATGGGAAACCACAATTAATATTGCTGCTAGAATAGATAAAAGGAGAACATTGCAATGACAGCTTATGCAGGTGGTGATAGCAGAGTTTGTATATCACATTTGGAAAGAGAGAAACTGGAGATTATTTAAGCAACAAGTAAGAGATGAAGTGGTCCTTCTTCGACATATCAAGACAGTAATTTTTACTAGGCTGGATAAAAAGAAAGAAAGAGAGTTTGCTGTCTTATGCTTAGCTTAGAATACTGGTTCTCTTTGAGATATTTATTTTTATTATATTTGCTTCTTTATAACTTGTAGCACATGATATTGTAGTGATGCTCAAATACCCTTCCTAGAAGGTGAGTTGACATTACTATTGATGCTATCAAACAAGTTATAAGGAGCAAAATTTATAGAATGAGACTGACAAAATACTTTAGATATGTGGGGTATTGATACCCGTGCCTCTCACATGCTAAGCGAGCGCTCTTCCATCTAAGCTACATCCATAAATATCAATTAACTTAGTCCGAGATGGCCATATAGCTCGTATGCTATGCGGGCACTTTACCATCTAAGCTACAATCCTAAAATTTATTTTAAAGTCAAATTAAAAGAGCAATATTGTCCTAGCTAAGCTAAATCCCTAATATTCTTATCAAAATCTTATTAAAAGAGTATTAATGTATCATCCGAGCAATATCCCTAAAACTTAACTGTCCTAGTTTTTATCAAATTCATATTAAAAGAGCATTACTAAAAATGAAATTCAAAGCCTAACTTATATTAGAGATGTAAATAGAATTACAAAGTTTAAATTTAATTCGGAGATGTACGGTATCTATCCCCATACCCCTCGTATGCGATGTGAAACAAGCGATAACTATTCTCGCATGCTAAGCGAGTACTAAAATGAAAAGGCAAAGTTCAAAATGCTTTGAAGATGGAGGGTATCAATTCCCATGCATCTCGCATGCTAAGCGAGCACTCTACTATTTGAGCTACATCACTAAACCAGTTAGTTCAAGATATCTATATAGCTCTATTAAAAGAACATCACCTAAATATCTTATAGCATTCAGTCTTATTAAAAAAAATCACTCAAATAAAAATATAAATAACACATTTTAGAAATAAGATATATCAATCAACATTCCTCCCATATATAATGGAAGCACTTTACCATAACTCATGTTAGAGATGCGAAAAATTGATCCCCGTGCCTAATGCATGTGAACCCAGTATTCTACCATCTAAGCTACATCCCTAAAGATTAATCTTTGTTATTCTGCAACTTTAGTAGTATCACTGAAATAAAAATTTAAAATTTTACTCACAATAGAAATAAATGTTACTAATCCTTGTACCTCCCATATAAATTTAAGCACTCTTCTACCATCCAAGAGATGTCCAAAAATATTAATTATATACTAAAATGAAAAAAGTTTAACTAATAATGGATATATAGGGGATCGCCATTACTCTCATATGCTAAGTAAGCACTCTAACATTTGAGCTATACCTCCTAATATCAAAATAGTTATTCTGAGACTCCAAATATCATAAACATTTATAATTAGAATCTTATCAAAAGAAGATTTTTGAAATAAGAATACAAATGAGAGGTTTATCATCTAAGCTACATACTCAAACATCAACTATCTTATTCTCCACACATTGGTGATAATAGTAAACAATCCTCGTGGCTCTTTATCAAATGGTATTGATCCTTTTGCTTCCCGTATAATTAGCGACCTATTTATCGTTTGAGCTACACCCTAAACATAATTTGTCTTACTCTAAGACCCTCGTGCCTCTACCTTGCTAAGCGAGTACTGAAATGAAAAAACAAAGTTCAAAATACTTTAAAAATACAGAGTATCGATCCTTATGCCTCTCACATGCTAAGTGAACACTTCATCATCTGAGCTACATACCCAAACATCATTTTTTTATTTAGTGTAATATATATTTGAAAAAGTATAATAACAAAATAAGTCAAAATGAGAATTGAACGGTTCTACAAATAATTCAAAATTAAAATTGAACCTGACGTGAATCGAACACACAACCTTCTGATCTGGAGTCAAACGCACTACCATTGCACCATAAATCCCATCATTTTTTCATTTAGTGTATTATAAAATTTGAAAAAAGTGGAATAATAAAATAAATCAAAATATGAATTGAACTTGAAATAATTTAAAATTAGAATTGAACCTGATGTGAATGTAGAACACCTAAATAATTCAAAATGAAAATTGAACTTGACGTGAATCGAACACGCAACCTTTTTATCTGGAGTCAGATGCACTAGCATTGCACTATAGATCAAATCATTATTTTATTTAGTGTAATATAAAATTGAAAAAACTTAGAATACCAAAATAAATCAAAATAAGAATTGAACTTGAAATAATTTAAAATGAGAATTGAACCTCACGTGAATGTAGAACACCAAAATAAATCAAAATGAGAATTGAACCTGAAATAATTTAAAATGAGAATTCAACCTGACAGGAATGCAAAACACAAAATAATTCAAAATGAGAATTGAACATGACATGATTCGAACATGTAACCTTTTGATCTGGAGTCAGACGCACTACCATTGCACCATAGATCCCATCATTTTTTCATTTAATGTAAAATAAAAGTTGAAAAACGTAGAATAACAAAATAAGAATTGAACTAGAAATAATTTAAAATGAGAATAAAACCTGACGTGAATGTAGAACACAAAACTAATACTTAACGTGAATCAAACATGCAACCTTCTGATCTGGAGTCAGACGCGCTACCATTGTGGCTAAATCAAAATAAGAATTGAACCTGACGTGAATCGAACAAACAACCTTCTAATCTAGAGTAAGATGTGCTACCATTCCACCACAGATCCCATCATTTTATCATTCAGTGTAATAAACGATTTGAAAAACGTAGAATAACAAAATAAATCAAAATAAGAATTGAACGTAAAATAATTTAAAATGAGAATTGAACCGTGAATGTAGAACACCAAAATAATTCAAAATGAGAATTGAACCTAACATGTATCGAACACACAATCTTCTGATCTGGAGTCAGATATGCAACCATTGCGCCACAAATACAATCATTTGATTTGAAGTCAAACTGTCACGCCCCGACCCACTAAGCATACCTGATGTATATCCCCTCTATTTATGGAAGGAGAGAACCTAGATGACAGATCAATATAACTCTAAAAGCATATATTATTAAAACCAAATCTTTACTACAGTCGTACACACTTATATACAAGTAATTTACAATCAAAATGGATACATGCCCAAGGTTATACAAAGTACCTAGCCAGTGGATCTCTATACACACAAAACAAAGGTAGAACTGTCCTACCTTTCAAAAGAAATCAGGTGTCTGACTATACATTGCGATATCTATCAGTCTCTCTCCTGCTGAATCCTGAAAAATAAAAATGAGTTCCCCTACGGGGTGAGTAACGCCGTACTCAGTGAGTTGTATAGAAAATAATGTAAAACCGAGAACATAAAATAACAAAGTCTCAAGAATAGAATCATATGACTATTCGTGTGCAATAGTCAATCAAAATGAGTAATCAAGAATCACACGAGACTATATCTGGGGCTGGCATAATCAAAATACAGTTGTGGCCAACAACTGTTACCTCAGGGGGAGGAATCAAATATCATAAGGTACCCAGATCAAAGCAGAAGTGCAATAATAAATAAACAAAGCCCCCTTTCCCCCTAGGTTGCCCATTGGATTTCGCTACCTGGTATCCATATCTAATCTAAAGTAAAAACCAGTCAGGAGTATCCCAATCTCCCATCCTGACCTCGAGCACTATCGTCCCACGCCCCTCCTCATAAGTGGCCCATGGGAGTGCTAATAGTGTAATAACCTATCACTGCAGTGAAGAGTGCCTATAACACTATCCAGTATAATATCATGCTAGTCATACGCATTTTCAAGTGAAATAGTATCACGAATAATTAAACAAATGCATATGCTAGATCAGAAGTCAACAGAAGCATAGTATAATGCTTAAAATGAATAAAGTAGCAAGAGTATCAATATGGATATCAAAGATTATTTACAACTCATTTATAATCATAATCAGGATAATACTAACTAGCAGGAGAGCCAAATGATATCAAATATAAATAATCAAAGGGACTATAGTTCTCCTGGACTAAACATTGAGAACTATCCCGTCTATTCTGCCCAGAGAATAAACACTCACATGATTCTATCGTGATAAGCACGTTCTAGTTCGTATCGCGAACGTTCGTATCCTCGTGCATGCTTACCGAATTTCTTGTGAATATTTCAACGAATTAAATCTCTCAATCTAGTAATAATTTTACAAATCCATCTTCACCAACATGCTTAAAATAGTCTCTAGAATCACCCTAATTTTTATCTCAAGTTCGCCGAAAAGTTCGCCGGAGCTCGCCGGAAAGTTCGCCGGAACCCTCACCGGTGAAGTTCTCTTAACAGTACCAATATTGGTACCATTCGAAAGCTCTCATCACAAGGATTCCAAATATCATATTTTCCCCAATTATTATAGCTCATACGAGATCAATTTCACGAATTAATCCAATTTAGGCGGAAACCCTAAGTTAGGGTTTTTAGCTCGCCAGCGGCCGACCGGCGGCCAACAGCTCTCAACTCCGGTACTAATGGAAAGCTCTCGTCGAGGAGAAGCCATAGGTACCAATTTTGCGAAGTTCCGCGGCCGGAATGGCCAGCAATTGCCGGAGCAAGCTCCGGCGATGAACTTTCGCCGCCGCCACCTCTCTCTTCGTTTTTTCCTCAAATCTGAACCAAAACTGTAAATTTATACCTCTAATGTGTTCTCCTCACTCTCCTGAAGCTGTATCTGAAATCTCGTCGAAAAATACGATCGATAAGTCCTCCAAATGTCAACACAAAGTAACAACTCTATTTCACCATTGTTACTGTGCGAAAGAAAGAGGAGAGAGAGGAAGAAAACCCGCGCGCGTCGTCGGTGGGAAGAAATTGATATTTATAAAATTAGTAAAATCTTTAATTCACATTTAATCCTAGCCGTCCATCCTTGATTCAATGATTTGATCAATCAAACGACGTCCAAATTACGATCCGTCGACGCCGTTGGATTCCTTATCAAAAATACTATCTGATGGTATAATTTTCATGTCAAAATTTCATACTATAAAAATTCACAAAATTTTACAAATAAGTCCTTCTTATTCAAATTTTTACAAATTTAACCTTAATACAAAATACAAATCTCACATCCTACCCCCCTTAAAGAAATTTTGTCCTCAAAATTTAGCTTAAGTCGTCACTTGAAATAGTTGAGGATACTTTCTTTTCATGTACTCTTCAGATTCCCAAGTGACTTCTTCTACTTGTGCACTTCTCCATAACACTTTAATCATCCATACATCCTTATTCCTTAATATTTTCTTCTTTCGTTCTAAAATCTGCACATGTTGTATCTTATAACTTATGTTATCTATAAGCTCTATCGGGGGTGTTTGTAGTAATCGTTCTGGGTTAAAAATATATTTTCTTAACATTGATACATGAAATACCTCATGTATTATAGCCATCTTCTGTGGTAACTCCAATCTATAAGCCACAGGACCAATTCTATTAATGACTCTGAAAGGTCCAACATATCTAGGACTTAACTTTCCTGTGTTTCCAAACCGTATAATTCCTTTCCATGGAGCTACTTTCAAGTATACCATATCCCAGGTTGGAACTCTAATTCAATTCTTCGGTTATCTGCATAACTTTTCTGTCTATCCTGGGCTACTTTCAACCTGTCCCTGATAATCTTAATCTTTTCTGTAATGGTTTCTATCAACTCATTCCCTTCTATTCTCCTTTCTCCCACTTCATCCCAATATAACGGTGTTCTACATTTTCTTCCATACAAAGCCTCATACAGTGGCATTCCGATGTTATTGTAAGCAAACTCAATCAACGGTAAGTGTTGATCCCAGTTTCCCTGAAATTCCAGTACACAAGCCCTTAACATATCTTCTAGAGTTTGAATTGTTCTTTCAGATTGGCCATCAGTTTGGGGATGAAAAGCTGTGCTAAACTGTAATGTCGTCCCCAAAGCTTCATGCATCTTTGGCCAGAAACGAAAAGTAAATCTAGGATCTCTATCAGAAACAATGGTAATGGGAACTCCATGAAGTTTCACAATCTCCTGAATATAGATTCTGGCTAATTTGTCCAATTAATAAGTATTATTAATTGCCAGAAAATGAGTAGATTTCGTAAGTCTATCCACAATTATCCATATTGCATTATGATTGCTGGATGTACGGGGTAATCCTATCACAAAATCCATAGTAATATGTTCCCATTTTCATTCTGGAATTGGCAAAGGCTGTAGCTTCTCTGCCGGTCTTTGATGCTCAGCTTTAACTTGCTGACATATAGGGCACTTAGCTACATAATCTGCAATGTCTTTCTTCATACCTAACCACCAATAACTTTCTTTTATCGTACGATACATCTTTGTACTGCCCGGGTGCATTGCATATGCCGAGGAATGAGCTTCCTCCAAAATAACTTTCCTGAGTTCAATTTTATTAGGGACACAAACTCTATCTTGGTATACTAATAACCTATCATCTCTCATTCTGAACTCAGAATTTTCTTCAGTTTGCATCTTTTGAATTACTTTACTTAATTCCTCGTCTGTGCTTTGCAAAACCCGAATTTCTTCATGAAGTGTAGGTCGCACAACAAATGTAGCTAGCATCTCACCAACTGTATCATAATTCAGCTGAATTCCCAAAGATTTCAATTCTACTAGCTGCGGTAATGTAGTGGCTGCAATATTTGACAGTATAACTGACTTTCTACTCAAGGCATCAGCTACTACATTTGCCTTTCCTGGATGATATTCAATTATCAAATCATAATCTTTTATCAACTCTAATCATCTTCTCTGTCTCAAGTTTAGCTCTTTTTGAGTCATAATATACTTCAAGCTCTGATGGTCAGTAAAGATATGACATTGAACTCCATATAAATAATGCCGCCATATCTTTAGTGCAAATACTACTGCTGCCAGTTCCAAATCATGAGTAGGATAGCTTAATTCATGTTTCCTTAGTTGACGGGAGGCATAAGCAATAACTTTTCCTTCTTGCATTAATACACACCCTAACCCTTATCTAGAAGCATCACTGTATACTGTATAATCTTTATTAGGCTTTGGTAATGTCAGAACTGGAGCAGAAGTAAGACAATCTTTGAGTTTCTGAAAACTCTTTTCACATTCCTGATCTCATTCAAATTTCACTTCTTTTCTGGTCAATCGAGTGAGTGGTCCAGCTATCTTAGAAAATCCTTCAATGAATCTTCTATAATATCCAACTAGACCTAAGAAACTGTGAATCTCCGTAACATTCTTGGGTTGTTCCCATTTCAAAACTACTTCAACTTTATTTGAATCAACCATGATACCTTTTTGTGATATGGTGTGTCCTAAGAATTTCACTTCTTTTAGCCAAAATTCGCATTTGGAGAACTTTGCATATAGTTTCTTTTCTCGCAGTGTCTGTAATACTATTCTCAAATGTTCAGCATGTTCCTTATCTCCAGAAGAGTATATCAGAATATCATCTATGAATACAATAACAAACTTGTCCAGATATGGATGTAACACTCTATTCATTAAGTCCATGAATGCAGCTGGGGCATTTGTCAAACCAAAAGGCATTACCACAAACTCATAATATCCATATCTGGTCCTGAAGGCAGTCTTAGGGATATCTGACTCCCTAATCCTCAATTAATGATATCCTGATCTCAAATCAATTTTTAAAAATACCTTAGTTCCTTGTAGTTGATCAAAAAGATCATCAATTCTCGGCAAAGGGTATTTATTCTTGATGGTCACATTATTTAATTGTCTATAATCAATACATAATCTTAAGGTACCATCTTTCTTCTTTATAAATAATACCGGTGCTCCCCAGGGTGAGGTACTCGGTCTGATGAATCCTTTATCAAGCAGTTCTTATAATTGTACTTTCAATTCACTAAGTTCTGCAGGTGCCATTCTATATGGTTGGATAGTGATAGGGTGAGTACCTGGTTGTAATTCAATAAAGAAATTCACTTCCCTATCAGGTGGTACACCTGGTAATTCTTCAGGAAATACATTAGGGAATTCACATACCACCGGTATCTCTTCTAACTTGGTTCCTGAGGTGGATGTGTTTATTATATGAGCTAAATACACTATACATCCTTTTCTTATTAATTTCCAAGCTTGTAGCGCTGAAATCACACAAGTGGGTAAAATTAGACGATTCCCAGTAAAATGTAACTCAGGTATTCCTTCTATCGAGAATATCACTTCCTTGATAAAACAGTTGACTGTGGCTTTATGTCGGGCTAACCAGTCAATCCCCAGTATCAAGTCAAGATCAGACATATCTAATTGGATTAGGTCTGCTAGTAATATGATATCTCCCAACATAATCTCACAGTCCTTATAAACTGTATCTCTAAGAAGTTATTCTCCTAGAGGTGTGCATACAATAAGTTCAGGTTTCAAAGGAACTAAGGATTTATCACTAAACTTTGCAAACTCAGGATTAATATAAGATCTATGAGAACCACTATCAATAATTACTCTAGCAGTATGCTGAAAAAGCTGTAAAGTACCTATGATCAGGTCTGAATTGGCCTCAGCCTCCTTATCTGAACTGGCAAAGATCTTGGTCTGCTCTCGCGGTGAAATCCCAGAACCACCTTGTGTCCCTCTAACACTACTTCCTTGATCTGCTTTATAGCTTCTCATTGCCCCAGATGGTTGTCTGTCCTGAGTGGTCGATCCCCTACCACTTGGTACTGGTCTGGGCATCCCACTGCTTCCACTGTCACCTCTTTGTTGTAGTCTTGGGCAGTTACTACGATAATGCCCTAGCTGATAACAATAGAAACATCTCAGGGGAGCTCTGCAGATTCCAGAATGATTCTTACCACAATTTCTGCAAGTATCTCTAGTCATAGGTCGAACTTGAGACTCAGAATCTGGAATGCGTAAAGCTTGAGGGTAAGCCTGTGATCTAGGAGCACTACTAGATGATTCCCCCATTCTTTGCGATCCCTTAACTATCGTACTCTTCCTCTGGAATGTAGGACTGAAAAATCCTAACTTTCTCTTTCCTGAGAAAATTTCCTTACCCTTAGAAGGTGCTGGGGATAACTGCTCAATCTCCACTGCCATCTGCACTAACTCATGATAACTGACAGTGGTAGAAGTAACCAACAACTTTCTAATCTCTGTATTCAGTCCCTTTCTAAACCTACTACGCATATACTCAGTATCTTGGGCATACTCTAGGACAACCGATAAAGCTCGTAGCTCAGTGTCAAACTCCAATACTGACCTATGATCCTGTCGTAGTGCAAAGAATTCTTCTCTCTTCTGATCCTTATAAAAGCTAGTGTAGTATTCCCTGTTGATGATATCTATAAATCTTTCTCAAGTAGTAGGTAAAGCTCCACTAGCGCTAAGGGACTCCCACCAAACCTGTGCATCACCCTCTAATAGTTGAGCTGTTAGTCTGATAGTGTCTGCATCTGTCAATCTCATGTCTCTAGCAGTCTTTGAAACTTTCTATAACCATTTGTGAGCTATTTCTGGGTCTCTAGATCCCTCAAAACTGTAACAGCCTAATTGTCGAGCTGTCTTGATATGCTTTAGTAAATCAGTCTGAGGAGCAACAACGGGTGCCTGCACTGGTGGAACGGGAGCTAGTACCGATGCAGTCTGAGTTTGAATCGCTCTAAGGAGTGTTTGAAACTGCTCATCCGTCAGAGTGACTCCTCCTGCAACAGGTGGTGCAGCCTGGCCACCCTCTACTGGTACTGCATGGGAGGCAGAGGAACCCTCTTGTCCATGTGATGCCTCATCACCTAAATGACTATGCTCTGGCTGCATTCTGAATATCCTGCATGAATATTACGATCAATGTTACGTATACGACATATATCCTAGAGCCACTAGACTGATCCTTAATTGAGATCCACTGGATTCCTTATATTCAAAAATGAATTATTTCTATAAAAAATCTATGTAAATAGTATCTTAATATACCTAAGTTCTCAAATTATCTTGTCAGGATATACATATGCTCTAGTATGAACCTGCTCTGATACCACCAAAATCTGTCACGCCCCGTACCTTCCCATAGGGCACGTGGAAGACCGCAGTGAACTCCACACATAACCCCGTTTACTCCCGAAACTATATGGGAACCCACTAAGCGTACCTGATGTATATCCCCTCTATTTATGGAAGGAGAGAACCTGGATGACAGATCAATATAACTCTAAAAGCATATATTATTAAAACCAAATCTTTACTACAGTGGCACACACTTATATACAAGTAATTTACAATCAAAATGGATACATGCCCAAGGTTATACAAAGTACCTAGCCAGTGGATCTCTATACACACAAAACAAAGGTAGAACTGTCCTACCTTTCAAAAGAAATCAGGTGTCTGACTATACATTACGATATCTATCAGTCTCTCTCCTGCTGAATCCTGAAAAATAAAAATGAGTTCCCCTACGGGGTGAGTAACGCCGTACTCAGTGAGTTGGATAGAAAACAATGTAAAACTGAGAACATAAAATAACAAAGTCTCAAGAATAGAATCATATGACTATTCGTGTGCAATAGCCAATCAAAATGAGTAATCAAGAATCACACGAGACTATATCTGGGGCTGGCATAATCAAAATATAGTTGTGGTCAACAACTGTTACCTCAGGGGGGGGAATCAAATATCATAAGGTACCCATATTAAAGCAGAAGTGCAAGAATAAATAAACTAAGCCCCCTTTCTCCCTGGGTTGCCCACTGGATTTCGCTACCTGGTATCCATAGCTAATCCAGAGTAAAAACCTGTCAGGAGTATCCCAATCTCCCATCCTGACCTCGAGCACTATCGTCCCACGCCCCTCCTCATAAGTGGCCCATGGGAGTGCTAATAGTGTAATAACCTATCACTGCAGTGAAGAGTGCCTATAGCACTATCCAGTATAATATCATGCTAGTCATACGCATTTTCAAGTGAAATAGTATCATGAATAATTAAACAAATGCATATGCTAGATCAGAAGTCAACAGAAGCATAGTATAATGCTTAAAATGAATAAAGTAGCAAGAGTATCAACATGGATATCAAAGATTATTTACAACTCATTTATGATCATAATCAGGATAATACTAACTAGCAGGAGAGCCAAAGGATATCAAATATAAATAATCAAAGGGACTATAGTTCTCCTGGACTAAACATTGAGAACTATCCCGTCTATTCTGCCTAGAGAATAAACACTCACCTGATTCTATCGTGATAAGCACGTTCTAGTTCGTATCGCAAACGTTCGTATCCTCGTGCTTGCTTACCGAATTTCCTGTGAATATTTCAACGAATTAAATCTCTAAATCCGGTAACAATTTTACAAATCCGTCTTCACCAACATGCTTAAAATAGTCTCTAGAATCACCCTAATTTTTATCTCAACTTCACCGGAAAGTTCGTCGGAGCTCGTCGGAAACTCGCCGGAAAGTTCGCCGAAACCCTCACTAGCGAAGTTCTCTGAACAGTACCAATATTGGTACCATTCGAAAGCTCTCATCACAAGGATTCCAAATATCATATTTTTCCCAATTATTATAGCTCATATGAGATCAATTTCACGAATTAATCCAATTTGGGCGGAAACCCTAAGTTAGGGTTTTTAGCTCGCCGGCGGCCGACCGGCGGCCAACAGCTCTCAACTCCGGTACCAATGGAAATCTCTCGTCGAGGAGAAGCCATAGGTACCAATTTTGCGAAGTTCCGCGGCCGGAATGGCCAGCAATTGCCGGAGCAAGCTCCGACGATGAACTTTCGCCACCGCCACCTCGCTCTTCGTTTTCTCCTCAAATCTCAACCAAAACTGTAAATTTATACCTCTAATGTGTTCTCCTCACTCTCCTGAAGTTGTGTCTGAAATCTCGTCGAAAAATACGATCGATAAGTCCTCCAAATGTCAACACAAAGTAACATCTCTATTTCACCATTGTTACTGTGCGAAAGAAAGAGGAGAGAGAGGAAGAAAACTCGCGCGCGTCGTCGGTGGGAAGAAATTGATATTTATAAAATTATTAAAATCTTTAATTCACATTTAATCCTAGCCGTCCATCCTTGATTCAACGATTTGATCAATCAAACGACGTCCAAATTACGATCCGTCGGCGCCGTTGGATTCCTTATCAAAAATACTATCTGATGGTATAATTTTCATGTCAAAATTTCATACTACAAAAATTTTCAAAATTTTACAAATAAGTCCTTCTTATTCAAATTTTTACAAATTTAACCTTAATACAAAATACAAATCTCACAGTCAATGTCAACCATCTGTCACCTACATCACGGTGAGACTTTAAAGTTTCATAACTCGGGCTGCCAGCCTACGCTTAGTGACTACCTGGGCCGGGGGTATCAATAAGCCCATCAGTGCCTTTCTGTCTCTGTCTCTACCTATGCCCGCTGCACTGATGTTGGCGGAGAGGACGGGTGACCTAGTATCCCTCTCCATTATTTCACTAGTCGTCGACCATGCCTCCCCTAGCGAAACCGTCGTACCCTTACATCCTCCCCGGATTTCGTAGGGGCCACGACACCCATTTAGTACTACACGATGTCCGTAGACAGGGTCGCCATATAACAATGTCATCGGCCACGTTTAGCCGGAATAACCACCCTAGGATCCGGACTACTCATCTGATCGTCTGCAAACATCATGGGTGATAGCCGTGCGGTCCATGGATCCACTGTCCAAGGCGTCGCAGGTGGAATCACCTTTCCAGTCCAATAGCAGTCGACATCTATCGAGATTGGCGCACATCCGCACGATGGGCTGTGGCAACCTCGACTCCATCGGTGCCACGTCCATGGTAGGGCTCATCCTTGCTAACCATCTCAGGACTATCACGAGCTCGCCTAAACCATACTCGTGCGGGTGAATTTCGGGTAAGGGCTTGCTCCATATTTCCAGTCTAACCCGACCATTGAGTTTGTACAGTCCCTTACCCAACCAGCTCCTAGTACATAAGCCATGCATAATGTCGAGAGTGGTGCTCCTAGTATCCCAACTATACATCAACCTCGGGAGTGGCGCCTAACGGGACGTCACCGTTTGACCGCCGTCGGTGCGCGGCGGTCAACCGGGGCATATGGAAAAGGCCCATTTATCTGTCTAAGTGGCGGTGACATCGCCAAAGGTTCTAACATGTCATTATCCACTATCTATGTCCGCATGGTAGTTATTTAACACGTAACAAAGAAATATAATTCAACATGCAGGACATGAATTTAGAACATGTTAGATAAAATAAACTACACTAACATGCATACAAGTCAAATCTTATCAAGCATTATGTTTTATTATATTTAAGACATCCAAGAATTGTTCCTAAGAAAACCCGAGCGGGAATTCCCTAGCTTGAATAAATCCTACCATCGGAGAACCAACGCACTTGGGTTAGCGATCTGCTCCTCTGAATCAAGTCACGCGGAGATAATCACCCGCCGAGCTACTCGGATCGCGTACCCACAATAATCCTATTTAACACAATTATTTAAAATAAATTTAATTTATTTTCCCCTAAGATAAATAAATTAAATTAAAAATCTATAATCCATTAATTAAAATAATTCTTACGTTAAATTAATCCTATACCAGTTTAGGATTAATCCAACCTAATCATTCTTAATAAATCATATTTTAAATTTTTATCTATTAACTTAAATAAATTTTTATTCAATTTCTACTCATTAAACTCACCCATAACTTGGCCCAAGTCACCCAAGGGCCCAAGTAGAACCCAATTTTTTTTTACTATTTTTATGATTTTTTTAATATTTTAATATTTTAATATTATATTATTATTATTTTATTATTTTATTAATTATTTTATTTTTTTATTATTTTCTAACCGGTCAACGGTCAACGGTCAACGATTGACCGGTCAACGCTGACTGGTCAGCTGTTGACTCGGTCAACACTGATTGGGTCAGCGGTGGGCCCGGTCAATGCTGACTGTGTCAGATGTTGACTCGGTCAATGCTGACTGGGTCAGCGGTGGGCCCGGTCAGCGTTGACCGGGTCAGCTGTTGACTCGGTCAAACGGGCCGGTTACTGTTCATTCGGTTTGGTTCGGTTCGGTTCGATTTGGTTCGGTTCGGTTCGGTTCGGTTCAGCTCGGATCCGGTTCACCTAACCCAATTCAATCTAGTTTGATTCGAGCTCGAACCAGTTTCAACTAGTCGATTCAGCTCACCCAACCCAACTCGATCTGAACCCAAACCTAACTCAAACCCAACCAATTTAACCCCAACTTGGTTCAACCCAACCGGTTTAATTAAATTAACTCTAACTCATAGTTAACTTAACTAAACCTGATTTATTTAACGCTAAGCAGGATTAAATAAATCTAAGCATATCTTAACTTAATTTATACTAATCCTACTTAATTATAGCTAATCATGCTTAGTTATTCGCTAAGCATGATTAAGGAAAAGGGCGAAATCGGGACCTTTCGCCGCGCCCGTTGCCGATCGCCCTTCACCGATTCCTCCGCCGACGCCCTCGCCGGCCCTTCCGCTGCCTACGCCCGAACGCAACTCCGGCCGACGACCCCCGGCGTCCTCGTGCGCGAGATGGCCGGACGCACGCTGCAAATGATCCGACCGTAAGGAATTAAACCCTCGGAGCTCTCGGAGGTCGCCGAACCACCCGCGGACGGCAGCCACCTCACCAGCAGAAACAAGGGATGGGAGAGGGGATGATAGCGGCGATCACTCACATGTGGGCTCGCGAACAGCAATGGGAAGGGTTCGGGTAGCGGAAAGGGGCGGATTGGACGATTCCGCCGTCGCTGCCTCTCACGCGTTCCGCCCCGAACGAAGGGTGGTTGCCGGCGTCAACAGCCGATCCAAGGTGGACTGTCGGCTGTTCCTCCTTCATGGAGATGGAGCGAGGCGGCGTTGATGGGCGGCGACGGTCGATTGAGGCGAAGTCGTGGCGACGACTTCACCGTGTGCAGCGGCAGAAAACTGAGAACGAGGTAGGGGCGAGTGGGAATGGGGCCGCTGCTAAGCTCTCTCCGGCGGTCCTCCTCTCGACGGTGGCGACGGGACTGGGTCGGAGCAGTTGCAGCTCGCCGGCGATGCCCTCGTCGGTCGCCGCTGTGGCGAAGGGGGTGAAGAGACGAAGGAGACGCCGCGCGATTAGGGCGAGCTCCTTCGCCCTCTTCACGTCTCGACTTGACGGGGTCGCTTCCACCGAACCGGTCGTGTGGGTCGGTTTGGGTGGACCGGTCGACCAGGCCAGTCTAACCGAACCGGCCGGTCTAACCGAACCGGCCGGTCTAACAAATTTTTTTTTTTTTTTCAAGGTAGGGGTTTACAAGTACTCCCCCTCTTAAAATTTTTTGGTCCTCCAAAAATAACCAATAATCGCTTACACACTACATCATCCATGAGTGCAAGCCACGTGCTTCTTCCGATACACTTAACGGTTATTTCCCTTGCACTTTATCAATCTCTTTATAAGGGGAATACATATCGATCTCTCAAATCTTCCCTTAAGCTATGATTCTATAATCCACCACATGCTACAGCAAAAGATATATAGTGTTGGTAGCAACTACTACATGGTTAATACCCTATCAATCAAGATCCTCAATTTAAGTACTATTTTCCACAAATTTAGCCACATCGACAAAATAAAATCTTAAATCATAAGAAATTCAACTAACTGCTTAAGTATTCCCAGAGGGTCTACAGTCATTCAAAAGCTCAACATCTAGAGCAACCAAAAACTCTACAACCCGAGCAAACAACTAGCTCAAGGTAGATCCCGGTGTGATGGGTCATCAACAAATGGTTCTGGGTCATCAGTAACCCTATCTGGATCATCGATCGCTAAATCCTCATCATCAATAACCTTGTTAGGGTCGTCCTGCATATCCATATCATCTAACGCATAAAGCCGCGCTTCAATGCGCGGGGACGGTCTCTCGGAGTGATGGCTAGATCTAGTGGCAGGTCCTCTGGTCGATCCCGTCATAGGTGTAGTAGGTGGGATCGGTGCGGGCAGGCGGCCACGACCCGCAGATGCCGGATGGATGGCCGACTGCTGAGATCCGCCCATTTGAGTCCGCTACGGACAGTTGGACCGAATGTGCCCCTTCTGTCCACACTGATAACATAAGTTGAGAAATATAAAGCAAAGGAAGTAGCAAGCTGAGTTGTAGAAATGATGTAAGCAACAAAATTATAATGCATCTACCAGAACATCTCAAGAAGGGGAATATAGAAAACTATAGAATGTGCAATGAAGAAGGTGAGGTAATATATGCAAGCTCAGTATGTAAAATTAGAGCTCCAAATAGAGTATACACAAACAGCTCTAAGTACTACATATGGAGTTGCAAGTGTAAAGAGTTGATGCAGATATAATATTTAATGCCAGTCAAAATATCAATTTACAATCCTCTGCTAGTTTGATATAGATTCCTCAACAGATAGACTTATAGATCTAGAAGGAAGTCAATAAAAGCGATTCAGATAAAAATTCTGGTTCAAACAAAATTAGCCTAGATGTAGGCTAGATCAAATATCAGGTTAGATCAATGTAATGTAAATATTATAATCGAACCTTTTGGAACAATAATCACAGTAGTCCCAAGATTTAAGAATTGATCGCTGCAAAGATTTGTATAAAATACCTTTGCATAAGATATATACCCATGATGAATAATAAAGAGATATTATATGAGAGTGATCAAGACCAATAAACTTTGTTCACAATGAGAACTAATAGATTTGCTGAATTTGAATTTTTACAAGATCACGCTTTAGATTCGGGTCGTGATTAGCGATGGCTCACCGAGATCATCCAACATGGGTCTAACTACAAATTTAATTCTAGGGTCTAGAATAGAATCAATGAAAGATGTTTAAAACACCATCAAATTCAGATAGCGACCAACTTGAAAGCGGATAAAATCGAATATTGATAGATTCATTCAAACTCGGTATCCCAAATGAGTCATGAGATATAAATAATATGATTAAGATATCGCATGAGATGTTTTGATATCAATACTCTTAAGATCAAAGTGATGCTCGTTACCTATGTTGGTATAAGAGATCTTCATGATGCACATAAAAAGGTATCATAATTCTACTTGATCATTTAGAACTGAAAATTGGTCGTAGATCTAAGCGTATTGATCTAAGTATCCATCTCTTCTCCGACGTAGTGGAAATCACAACCAAATTTACTGTCCGGAGATTTATAGATTTATAATCTCTCATCAAGGCGATTAACAGTCTAATAAAAATTTATCATAGCTATAGTTATTAACGGTAGAGTAAAGGATTGTTACCAAGGAAATATAATGTCATATTTCTGACTCGCACTTTATCCTAAATTATATCGGGACTGTTATCTAAATTCTTAAAACCTCAAACTTAACTTAATCTCCTAGGTTCTCCAAACCTAGGTTCTAATAGCACTTTAATGGTCAGGTCTTTAAACCTAGGTTCTGATAGCACTTTAATGGTCAGGTCTTTAAACCTAGGCTCTGATACCACTTTAATTGTCACGCCCCGACCCTACTGTCGGGCACGTGGCAACCGTCGTATGAGCCCAACGGACCCATACAAGGCATCAAAGTGATACATACAATCTAGATACATCATTTACACAGCGGAATATATATACAAAATATCTAACTCAACATTTCTAACACAGTCCCGATAAACCTACTATAATTCTAAGATAATGATATCAATAAATAAAGATGAATTCATCGAAGGACTCATTCTCGCCACCGTCTCGATCAAATATCTAACGCACCTGCACACACGGGGAAAAGTGGTGTGCTCAGCCTTGCGGCCTAGTGCGAAATTACGGCTCGAAACCGAATAAGGAAATCAAAGGCTAGGAGGATTAATCTAGGATGCCCTTGGTTTATTTATTTGTCATTTTCATATGATACATGTGAGGCATATCGTAAATTCAAATAACAGTGTAAGTATATACGAAATGTGTAACACTAGATGTCACCTAAGCTGTCTCTAGTAACTATGTCATCAATGTCACCGGAATGTCATCCATGGTGTACTGTGTTTATCAATCTCAAGACTCGGGCTGCCAGTCTATGCTTAGTGAAATTCTCCCATCGGGGACTTCCCATAAGCCCATCAGTGCGGTGTCCTTCTATGTCTCTACCTAGGCCCGCTGCACTGATGTTGGCGGAGAGATCGGGTGACCGTGTATCTCTCTCTACTGTCCCGCTGGTCGATCCCTATACCCCGTCCCAGCGAAACATCGTGCCCCTACTTCCTCCCCGGTCTCCGTAAGGGCAACGACATTCTGTGTAGTACTACACACTGCCCGTAGACAGGGTCACCTCAACTTAATATATCATCGGTCACGGCTAACCGAAATTATAATAATAACCCTAGGATCCGGACTACTCATCCGATCGTCTGCAGAACATCTGGGATGATAGTCGTGTGGTCTACGGATCCACTGTCCAAGGCTTGAGAGAATCCCCGTCCCAACTCAAAAGCGATCAATATTAGCCGAGTTGACCGTCAATCCGCACAATGGGTTTGAGATACCTCGACCACATTTTTGCTGAATCATTGGAAGGTTCGTCCCCGCTAGCCATATCAGGACTATCACGGTGACGCCCAACCGTCACTCGTGCGGGTAATAGTATCCGGGTATGGACCACTCCGCTATCTGGTCTTTCCGACCTTGGAGTTTATCTGGCCTATTTCCCAACCAGCTCCCAGTATCTAAGCTACATATAGCCTCGGGAGTGGTATGTGGTGGAGCATCACCATTCTGACCATCGGCGGTACGCAGTGGTCAAAAGAGGTATGCAAGCAGTACCCCTTCCTATCGAATTTCTAGTGATGTTTCCTAATAGTTTCTAACATGTCATTATTCTTATCTATATATGCATGGTAGTTATGCTATCATAGCATAGAGAAATAACATAGCAGGCAGGACAAGATGTGTAGACATATTAAATATATAGCATGGTAAATGTGGCAGATCATGCATGTTAAACAAGGTAAATCATACCATCATGCATTTAGATAATATCATAGTAAGCATAACATGCATTTATTCATATGTATATATAATCATATCATGCATTTCATTTTATTATATTTGAAGCACCCGAGATATTTCCTAAGAAAACCTCGGCAGGAATTCCTAACTTGAATAAATCCTACATTCGATGAACCAACGCACCTGTGTGGGGATCTGAACTCCAGAACCAATCCAGACATATCAATAATACACGGCTCTCAAGTTGGAGCAAGATCCCTAAAATAATAAAGATTTTATTTAAAATAAAATCCTCATGATTTAATATGATAGAAATTATTTGATCACTAATAACTCAACTTATGTGATTCATTCGATCTAATCCAAAATAAATGATGCACTTCAAATATTGGATCCAACTTCCTACTCAAGTCCAATACTTCAAATCTCTTAATTTCATAGGTCAACTCATAGCCCAAGTTAACAACAATTCCAACTCCATTATTTAATTTTTTTTCAACTCCATGTCCAATATCATCATCAACTATATGGAATTAACAATAACTTTCCTTAGTGCAAATCTCACTTTAACTCTCTCTATCTTAACTGTAAACCCCCACCTTGAAAAAAAAAAAAAAAAAAAAATTTAGACCGGCCGGTTCGGTTAAACCGGCCTGGTCGACCGGTCCACCCAAACCGACCCACACGACCGGTTCGGTGGAAGCGACCCCGTCAAGTCGAGACGCGAAGAGGGCGAAGGAGCGCGCCCTAATCGCGCGGCGTCTCCTTCGTCTCTTCACCCCCTCCGCAGCAGCAGCGACCGACGAGGGCGTCGCCGGCGAGTTGCTGCTGCTCCGACCCAACCCCGTCGCCATTGTCGAGAGGAGCATCGCCGGAGAAAAGCAGAGCAGTGGCGCCGTTGCTGCCCACCCTCTGCTGCGCACCCGGATCTCCGCCGCTGCACGCAGTGAAGTCGCCGCCGCGACTTCGCCTCAGTCGACCGTCGCAACCCGTCCACGCCGCCTCGCTTCGCCTCCACGAAGGCGCAGCGGCCGGATTTTCCACCCTGAAGCCGGTGATTTGGCAGCGGGCTCGCAGCAGAATGCGCTCACGCAGGAGAGGATCAAATCGTTCGATCCGCCTCTCCTGCTCCCCGAATCAGCACCAATAGTTGTTCGTAAACCCGTAGGTGAGTAATCGCCGCTATCGTTCCTCCTTCCAACCTTTGATTTCACGGACGATGCGTTTGCCGTCCGCGGGTGGGTCGATGAGCGTCGAGAGCTCCGGCGACTGGTTCTTACGGCCGGATCGTTTGCAGCGAGCTTCCAGCCATCTCGCGCGCGAGGACGCGGGGTTGTTGGCCGGCGAGAGTACTCGAGCGTGGACGGCGGGAGCTCCGGCGAAGAAGCCGACGAGGGAGCGATCGGCGAAGAAAGCGGCGAAGGTGTTATTTCGCCCCTTTTCGTAATCGTGATTAAGGATTTCCTTAATCACGATTAGCGCTAATTAATTGTGCTTAGTGTAAATAAAATATAATTAGTGGAAAATTATGTTATTGTATGCTTAGTTTAATTAAAAGCATGATTACCGTTAATTAACTAAGCTTAGAGTATAAGAAATTATTTATTTAATGAAAACGGTTGGGTCGAATCAAGTGGGGTTAAATCGGTTGGGTTTGAGTTAAGTTTGGGTTCGAGTCAAGTTGGGTTGGGTGAGCTGAATCAAATAAGTTGAACCTGGTTTGAGCTCGAGTCAAATTAGATTGAATTTAATTTAGCTGAACCGGACCCGAACCGAACCAAATCGAACCGAACCGAACCGAACCGGGTGAACAGTAACTCGAACCGTTGACCGAGTCAACAGCGAACCCAGTCAGCATTGACCGGGCCCACCGCCGACCCAGTCAGCGTTGACCGAGTCAACCGCCGACCCAGTCAGCGTTGACCGGTCAACAGCCGACCCAGTCAGCGCTGACCGGGCCCACTGCTGACACAGTCAGCGTTGACCGGTCAACGTTGACCGTTGACCGGGTCAGAAAAATATAAAATAATAAAATAATATTAAAATAATAAAATAATATTAAAATAATAAAATAATATTAAAATATTAAAAAATAAAAAAAAATAATAAAAATTTTTATGGGTTCTACTTGGGCTCCTGGATGACTTGGGCCAAGTTATGGGTGAGTTTGATGAGTAGAAATTGAATAAAAATTCATTGAAATTATTAGATAAAAATGCAAAAATATGATAAATTCATAATTCATTAGGTGAGATTAATCCTAAACATGCATAGGATTAATTTAATGTAATAATTATTTAATTGATAGATTTTAATTTATTTATCTTAAGGGAAATAAATTAAATCTATTTTAAATAAATTTTATTAAATATGATTATTTTGGGTACGCGATCCGAGAAGCTCGGCGGGTGATATTCTCCACGCGACTTAGTTCCCAGAAGCAGATCGCTATCCCAGGTGCGTTGGTTCTCCGTTGGTAGGATTTATTCACGCTAGGGAATACCCGCTGGGGTTTCTTAGGAAAAATTCTTGGATGTCTTAAATATGATAAACCATAATGTTTGATAAGATTTAAATTGTATGCATGCTAGCATAGTTATCCTATCTAACATGTTTATCTGCTAGGTATCTAACATGCTTTATAATCATGTCGTGCATGCTAAATTGCTTTGATATGATATGTTAAATAACTACCATGCGGACATAGATAATACATGCGACATGTTAGAACCTTGGCGACGTCACCGCCACTTAGAGAAAAAGGGGTCTTTTTCCATATGCCCCGGTTGCCCGCCGCGTCCCGACGGTGGTCAAACGGTGACGTTTCCGTTAGGCGCCACTCCCGAGGTTGATGCATAGCGGAGCACTGGGAGCACCACTCCCGACGTTATGCATAGCTCATATACTGGGAGCTGGTAGGGTAAGGGACTGTGCACACTCCATGGTCATGTTAGACTGGAAATATGGAGCAAGTCCTTACCCGAAACCCCTTCACCCGCGCGAGTGTCGTTGTAGGCGGCCTCGTGATAGTCCTGAGATGGTTAGCTAGGATGAACCCTACCATGGACTTGGCATCGATGAAGTCGAGGGCCACATCCCATCGTGCGGATGTGCGCCGATCTCGATAGACGTTGATGGCTATTGGACTGGGAAGGTGATTCCACATGCGACGCCTTGGACAGTGGATCCGTAGACCGCACGGCTATCACCCTTGACGTCTGCAGACGATCGGATGAGTAGTCCGGATCCTAGGGTGGTTATTCCGGCTAGCCGTGGCCGATGATATTTAAGAGAGGTGACCCTGTCTACGGGCAGTGTGTAGTACTACATGGGTGTCGTGACCCCTACGGTATCCGGGGAGGATGTAAGGGCACGACGGTTTCGCTAGGGGAGGCATGGTTGGCGACTAGTGAAACAACAGGAGAGGGACTCTGGGTCATCCGTCCTCTCTGCCAACATCAGTGCAGCGGGCATAGGTAGAGACAGAGACAGAAAGGCACTGATGGGCTTACTGATACTCTTAGCTAGGGTAGTCATTAAGCGTAGGCTGGCAGCCCGAGTTTATGAAACCTAAAAAGTCTCACTATGACGTAGGTGACATACTATTGATATGGACACTAGACATGACTAGGGTGACATCTAGTGACATGTACACATTTAATTGTTTATTTAATTGTTTGTTTATGCTGTCTATTTTTATATGAATTGTTTAAAACGAAATGGCATGAAAGATGATGACTAATTACCAAAGACATCCTAAAATACTCCTCCTAGCCTTTGATTTCCTTATTCGGTAGAGCCGTAATTTCGCATTAGGCCGCAAGGCTGAGCACACCGCGTTCAATGTGTGTGCAGGTGTCGATGCACGAGACGAGATCGATGACGGAGGGTTCGTCGCGGGAGGTATACGACTGCTGTTATGAGTTTTCGTATGCCGGTCTTAGATTTGTATTAGGAGATATCGGGACTGTATTTAAGATGTTATTTGAAAATGTGGGTGTATGTAGTTTAGTAATTGTATTTATGCCTTGTATGGGCTTGTCGGGCTCATACGGCGGTTGCCACGTGTCGTCCTGCGGGTCGGGGCGTGACATTAACACATTATATGCATCAAGAGGAAAAGAGAGAAAGTAGACAGGAAAATGAGAAGGATGTCACAATAGGTGAGAAGAAGGAAGATGGTGGGGGCGATAGCATAAATCAACCAAATTCTTATATTCACCATAACCCATCACATTAAGAACTCACCCTAATTCATATCCAAAAACAACACCGCGTGAAACAACGTCAACCACCAAAATCGATGTATGAAAATACCATGTAATCACCATCAATAATTCAAAACCATCAAAGCCATTATTTCCATTAAATCAATAATTCAAAACCATCCATCAATAACACTACCACATAACGAACCATAACAACATCATCAAAAATTCACATCAATCATCACAATATATATAACCTACCATCACGGATAATACAATTCAAAAATCATCAGCAACAATATCAAGACCATCTTCATAATTCACAACCAAAATTAAACCACATCACTCATCATAAAAACTCACCAACATCGAAACCACACTATTACTAAGATTCAACAGCAACAACTCACCACCATTAATGACATTACCACAATCCATTAATTCAATCACTCCATCAACCAAACCCAAACATCCAATACCACCAAACCAAGCAACAAGGCAACATCATCAAAACACCTCTCGACAATATTATCCTCAAAACCAAATCTACATCACCAACCACTCATCAACACCATGAAGCAAATAGCGACATCACACCATTAGCAAACCATCAAGAAAAATTCAGCAAACCACAACAACAATATTATCATCAAACTACCATAAAAGTTCATCAAACAGCATCATCCATAACCATCAACCAAATAAGATCAACTAACAATTATCAAATCAATATCACAACCATTAAATCCATAACCAAATCAGTATCACCGTCATCACCACCATTAAATCCAAAAATCAAAACCACATAATCATTAGAATCAACAATACACAACATAACCCAAAAATTCTCCATAATCAAAACCATTAACAACAATTAAAAACACCACCACCAATCACCAATAACAACATCACACCATCAAGAAAATTCAGCAAAATAATACCATCATCAACAACTCATCGACTAACCATGAGAAACTCACCATAAGCATCAACAACTCATCATTACCGTGAAAACTCAACCACCAAATTCCAAGTAATCAAAGCGCTATGAAAAACTCAGCAAACCACATCATCAACTCATCAATCAAAGTACCATGAAACACTCATCATAACCCCACCAAAATAACACCATCAAATCCACATTCAAAAGCAAAGCACCATAAAACAACATCATCATATAATATCTAGCAAATTAGAATTTAAAAATATTTCCCTAGTGCAGACCTCAATTCGATTCTCTCCACCTCCATCATTATAATTCTATATACACAACTTAAAGTAAAGAAAAAAAAGAAACCAAATAATGGAGAAGGGGAGAGTATGATAGGGAGAGGAGAAGGAGGTGGGGGAGATACACGCATAGAGGAGTTCGGACACAACAGCATTGGAGGTCAAATGCTGCTGCCGGGATGATGATGTGCAGTGAGGAACCCCCGAAGTCCCCTCGCGGTAGCTCTCAAATCACCATCTGTGAAATGCGGCAGAGCTCCAAGGTCGTCGGTGTGGCGGGTCGATGGTGGACAGGGAATGAGAGTGAGTTCCAAATCTTCGGCAGCCCTCGACCGCTCTCGAATCGACGTCGATGAGGTCGGCGCAGTGGATCCAAGGGGAGAGCTCGAAGCTGCCAGTGGGCTGCAGCGATTTGGATCGGAGGTGCGACAAGGAGTGAGGGTTCACTGTCGATCCGAAGGAGCATCGGTGTGGCAGCTTGCCAAGGGGCCGAAGAAGACGGAGGGGCTTTTGCTGAGCACACGGCGAGTATTCCCGCGGCAAATGCGGCAGAGCTTCCTCCCGTCGTCCTTCGAAAGGCGGAGGTCAATATGCAGCTGCAACCGCCGGATCGAAGGAGGAAGAATGGATTCGCCTTTGAGCTTGCGGCGAGGATGAAGGAGGTCAGGTCGTCGGCGACGGCGAAGTCGCAGGTCGCGTGCGAAGGGGCCGAAGGATAAGGAGCTCACGTCGAGGGATTCGGAGCAGCAGCGGTGAGGTCGCGTGCGAGGAGACCACATGGGAAGGAGGCTCGCCGCCGATGCGAGCATGAGAAGAGGGAAAGGGCGTCGATGCAGCAGCATGAAAAGGGGCGAAGAAGGAGGGCTCGCGAACGAAGGAAAAGGAGTTCGCGAGTGGGAAGAGCCCTCAGCTCTTCTCGCTCACGTCCATTCTTTGAACCGGATCAAGCCGGTTCATTGAAACCGGCTAGCCGGCCGGTTCGGTTGAACTAGACCGATTTAATAATACTAAAAAAAAATTCCTAAAAAAAATACAATTTTGAAGATAGGGGTTTACAATATGTCTCCCCTACTTTTATCTCACGGGGCATATGGGTAGTAATGGTGTCGTGGCTTGGTTCCTTGTTACGACTACCGCTACCCTTGCTATCATCTTTTCTTGCTTGCTTCCCAGATGAGACACTAGAATGTTCATTTTTCTCACTCATCTTGTGGTTGATGGAGTTGATGGGATTGGCCGAGATGATCTCAGTCTTTATCCTCCGTGTTGATAGACAACACATTTTAAAGGGACGAAGATCTATTGTCACTAAAACATTGGGTGTGGGAGTATGTTTCTAACACTAAAGATAGAATTGCCACAGTTAGTGAGCGGGAAGGGAGGGAAGGAGTGAATGATTTCTCACAACCAACAGCTTCTTAATATCCATTTGTTCATTTTAGCAAATGTTATTCAGCGGAGTTTTTGACAAAAGATTATTGTTTCTCAACAAATTTAAATCCTAATTAGGATTATTTGATTTTTTTATGTGAAAATTTATTACCATATCTAAAATAGGAATTTCTCACTCTACATAATTCATATTTATATGAGCCATTATTATGTATCGATTAATTTTAATTTTAATTTCTTATGACTTCTAAAGAGCACCTTTGACCATCTTTTCATTAGAATAAACTACATCAAACCATTTATATACTGATGTAATAACTTTTATAATATTATTCTTTATAATTTTTATTTACATGAGTGATGCAAAGTTTTTAAAAATATGTAACTTCTTGTAAAAAAAAATTAATTATTATGAATAATTTTTCATGGTCATTTATAATATTTATTACAAAAATGAGATATGTACAGATGATATCCTTCTACCATGCTTTTATTTTAATATAATTTACCTCGTTTCCTACAAGATGACTTTTCGGTGGAATTTTTCAATGAGATTCCAGCGATAGCCTCAGGTGAGCTAGGAAAACTCATTAGAACCATCAATTTAAGTTCTTGGAAGAGATATGAGGGAGAAAAGTGAAATGAGCGGGAGTAGTGAAAGTTTCATCGTTGGAGATTACTATTGCAATTGCTGGTCATACGAGCTATATAATTTGAGAAACTTAGTACCTATGGCTTCTCCTCGACGAGAGCTATCTACTGGTACTTGGGTTGAGAGAAATTGGCTGTCGTTGGTTGCCGGCGAATTAAAAATCCAAACTTATGAGTTTCGCATAAGTTATCTTTTTGAGTAAAATTAGACACATGTGAGCTCTAACAATTGGGACAAATATGATTTTTGGATTTTTGATGAAAAGAGTTTTCGATTGGTATCAATATTGCTGCTGATTGCAGAACTTCATTGGTGAGGGTTCCAGCGAACTGCCCAGCAAGTCTCCGGCGGGTCTCTAGTGAACTTTTCGGCGAACATTAGATAAAAATGAGGTATGTAGGTCTCCAGTGTATATATATTTATATACATAAATAAAATTTATATATATTTAAGAGTATTATTTTGAGATATAATACAATTTACTTAAAATGGATGATTGAGCAAGGTTCACTCGCTGCTAAACCCCACTAATCGTAATAGTATACTCAATAAAGATGATAAACAATTGACATTATTAATGTGAAGGCAAAGTTGTATGATTAATGGTAAATACTCTTAAATGATCAATATTGACAAACAAATGACATTACTGATGTGAAGGAAAAGTTGCATGATTAATAGTAAACACTATTAGTGATCAATATTTATTGATTGCCTAAATCATCAGGAGGAAATAACCTAAAAGTAAAAAAATTCCATTATATCTGAAGTTGCTCTCTTAGTTATCTTCTTTTCCAGTTAGATTAGTTTCCTCCTCTGCACTTATAGAACTACCCTCTTGCGTTTCATCGTCATCGACCAAGTGGAGCATCAATCTTCCATTCTCCCTTGTAGCCTGCAAGAATTACTGCTTCGGAGCTTTAACCATTTTAAACACAAGCCTCCCATCATCCCTAAATGACTTGAGTTGCACTTTAGGCCTCCCCGCCTTCCCAATTGTCGATATCGGTGGAGGAAACCCTAAGCTATAGCCACTCCTACTTTTATCATATGTCTCCCCTTCTTTTATCTCACGGGGCATATGGGTAGTAATGGTGCCGTGGCTTGGTTCCTTTTTACGACAACCGTTACCCATGCTATCATCTTTTCTTGCTTGCTTCCCGGATGAGACACCAGAATGTTCATTTTTCTCACTCATCTTGTGGTTGATGGAGTTGATGGGATTGGCCGAGATGATCTCAATCTTTATCCTCCGTGTTGATAGACAACACATTTTAAAGGGACGGAGATCTATTGTCACTAAAATATTGGGTGTGGGAGTATGTTTCTACCACTAAAGATAGAATTGCCGCAGTTAGTGAGCGGGAAGGGAGGGAAGGAGTGAATGATTTCTCACAACCAACAGCTTCTAAATAACCATTTGTTCATTTTAACAAATGTTATTCAGCAGAGTTTTTGACAAAAGATTATTGTTTCTCAACAAATTTAAATCCTAATTAGGATTATTTGATTTTTTTTATGTGAAAATTTATTACCATATCTAAAATAGGAATTTCTCACTCAACATAATTCATATTTATATGAGCCATTATTATGTATCGATTAATTTTAATTTTAATTTCTTATGACTTCTAAAGAGCACCTTTGACCATCTTTTCATTAGAATAAAATATTATTCTTTATAATTTTTATTTACATGAGTGATGCATAGTTTTTAAAAATATGTAACTTCTTGTTAAAAAAAATAAATTATTATGAATACTTTTTCATGGTCATTTATAATATTTATTACAAAAATGAGATATGTACAGATGATATCCTTCTACCATGCCTTTATTTTAATATAATTTACCTTGTTTCCCGCAAGATGACTTTTCGGTGGAATTTGTCAATGAGATTCCAGCGATAGCTTCAGGTGAGCTAGGAAAACTCATTGGAACCATCAATTTAAGTTCTTGGAATAGATATGAGGGAGAAAAGTGAAATGAGCGGCAGCAGTGAAAGTTTCATCGTTGGAAATTACTCTTGCAATTGCTGGTCATACGAGCTATATATTTTGAGAAACTTAGTACCTATGGCTTCTCCTCGACGAGAGCTATCTACTGGTACTTGGGTTGAGAAAAATTAGCTATCATTGGTTGCCGGCGTGTTAAAAATCCAAACTTACGAGTTTCGCATAAGTTATCTTTTTTAGTAAAATTAGGCACATGTGAGCTCTAACAATTGGGACAAATATGATTTTTAGATTTTTGATGAAAAGAGCTTTCGATTGGTACCAATATTGCTGTTGATTGGAGAACTTCATTGGTGAGGGTTCCAGCGAACTGCCCAGCAAGTGTCCGGCGGGTCTCCAGTGAACTTTTCGGCGAACTTTATATAAAAATGAGGTATGTAGGTCTCCAGTGTATATATATTTATATACATAAATAAAATTTATATATATTTAAGAGTATTATTTTGAGATATAATACAATTTACTTAAAATGGATGATTGAGCAAGGTTCACACGCTGCTAAACCCCACTAATCGTAATAGTATACTCAATAAAGATGATAAATAATTGACATTATTAATGTGAAGGCAAAGTTGTATGATTAATGGTAAATACTCTTAAATGATCAATATTCACAAACAAATGACATTACTGATGTGAAGGAAAAGTTGCATGATTAATAGTAAACACTATTCGTGATCAATATTTATTGAGTGCCTAAATCATCAGGAGGAAATAACCTAAAAGTAAAAAATTTCGCCGGGACGAACTGGAAGAAGAACCTAGCAAAATATGTCGCCGAGGTTGTAGCATTCCGGCGACAGCTAGTCTGCACACTTCTTGGCAGGCACTGCTGCTCGGGGATTGGTACGGGGACATCCCTCCGTATAGCCTTGGACAGTGGATCCATAGACCACATGGCTACCATCCTTGACGTTCTGCAGACGAACGGATGGTGAGTCCGGATCCTAGGGTTGTATTATATCGACCGAGACCGTAGTCGATGGATTTTATTAATGGTGACCCCGTCTTCGGACGGTGTGTAGTACTACACGATTGTCGTTGTCCTTACGGTATCCGGAGAGGATGTAAGGGCACGGCGGTTTCGCTAGGGGAGACATGGTAAGCGACTAGCGACACCGAGGAGAGTGATCATGGGTCACCCGTCACCTCCGCCAACATCAGTGCAGCGGGCATAGGGAGAGACAGAGATGAAAGGCACCGATGGGCTTGGTGATGCTCTCTGGCCGGAGTATTCACTAAGCATAGGCTGGTAGCCCGAGTCATGAGACTGATAGACATAGTGCACCATAGATGACATTCTGGTGACATTGATGACACATATACCGTAGATGACATTCCGGTGACATTGATGACACAGATACCGTAGATGACATTCCGGTGACATTGATGACACAGATACCGTAGATGACATTCCGGTGACATTAATGACACAGATACTAGAGATGACATTCCGGCGACATTGATAACACAGATACTGAGGATGGCATAGGTGACATTGATGACATAGTTATTAGAGACAGCTTAGGTGACATTGATGACATAGTGACTAGAGACAGCTTAGGCGACATCTAGTGTTACACGTGTTGTATTTGCTTATACTGTTATTTGCATTTATGATATTCTTCACATGTATTATATGAAAATGACTATTAATAAAACCAAGGCATCCTAGATTAATCCTCCTAGCCTTTGATTTCCTTATTCGGTTTCGAGCCGTAAATTCGCACTAGGCCGCAAGGCTGAGCACACTACTTTTCCCCGTGTGTGCAGGTTATTAGATAACCGATTGAGATAGTAAATGAAGATGGATCTACTGACGGATTTATTTTTCTTTATCGTTGCCTTTTATAATAGAATTGTAGTAGGTTTATCGAGACTGTGTTAGAAACGTTAAGTTAGATGTTTTGATTGTATATTCCGCTGTGTAAATGATGTGTTTGGATTATATGTATCACTTGATGCTTTGTATGGGTCTGTTGGGCTCATACGGCGGTTGCCACGTGGCCGACAGTAGGGTCGGGGCGTGACAGGAGTCATGTGCTAGCAAAAGTAGATGTACAAGATCGGTTGACTTAGCCACAAATGGTTTGGTGTAATCGGGATCTCACTTCGGTGCAGAACTCAAATTATTTGTGTTACTCCAAGGTAGATGGTCTAGTAGGAACAATATCGTTCAATGCACTACAAAGGCTAGGGAACCTGAGGACACAAACGTGCTCATGATATGGGTCCCTGAGTAGTCCAAGTTCAATGGTAGCATATGCAAGATATCTCAGCAGGTCAGGCTAAAGATGGTGTGGTTTATAATTTCATGTGGTGACCCTGTCATGGGTAGAAGTACAGCGCTGTATGGTACTCATGTGGTTTAGAAGGGGTGCCGTGGTCACTAGCTCCTTCTGCCAACGTCAGTGTGCAGGCACATAGGACAGAGATATAGAGTAAACATTGATGGGTTTGGGGAAATCTCTGACGAGGGATTTACCTTAATCATAGGTTGGCTGCCTTAGGTGTAGAATTGATAGTTTTTGATGTGTTAGTTAAGATAGTATTATAACTTCGACTTAGTGTTATTAATATAAATATATTTATTATTCCTTGTTGTCACGCCTTATCATGATCATGTTGCCTCTATCCTATTTTATTAGTCTCGTTATGTACTAGTTGATATATTAATTTGATGCGTGATTTAGTGTATATTTTCTTGTCAGTTTGTACAATATCCTATTCCCATTGTTAGGCTGCTCTCTCTGTAGCCTCACTGAGTTTCGCGACTCGGATGTGCATGATTTTCCCTATTGCACAGGTTACAGGTTTTGTCATAGACTAGAGGATGAGGAAGGACATAGTTGTGACGAACATGACTACTTTTAAAATCTAGATAGAGATTTGACTTTGTAATGTTAGTATTAAATGTAAAATTATTGATGTTTCTGCTGTGTTTAAACAAAGAAATTATAGTGGTTTTTGATACTTCTAGTATTGTATAAGTTGTGGTGTAGAAGATCAGCTTATACGGCAGTTGCCACATGCCCAAAGGAGGTTTGGGACGTGACAAATTATAACTCTAAGCATCAACCTTCTTCAAAATGATATTTTGAACTGTCTAAAAACAAAATGTTGATTTTTGCCTTTCATTATAAACCTTGACACTTCCATTCTCTTATTTCTCCTCACCGATACTATACCCCCTTAAACAGAATTATCCTACAAACTTTTATAGCAACCATTCTAAATTCAAATTGATACAACTTCATTCTAGAATTTTTTTTAAAAGATTCAATCAACTCTCAATCTTCAAGGGACTATTATCTCTTTCTCTGTTGTTTAACCTATGCTCTAACGTCAACCACCATCTACTCCATCACCTTACTCTAAAAAAAATGAGATTCTTTTAGAACTTACTCAAAGAACAGGAGTTAACTAAATAAAAAAAGGGAATGTTACCATTCCTACCTATATGGATAACTTGATCAAAATTCAGAAATATAACCTTATATTGTATATCCCTTTCTGATATTTTGAATTACCCACTGAGTTATCCAATTCAGCAGAGATTTAATGTATAGAAACTACTGGAAAACTCAGATTTAAACCTCTATACTACCACTTGAACCAAGTTAACAAACTTTGTATCCTCTTACACCATTTCCATCTAATATCCTTTCAAACTTTCTGAAAACCTCAACTCCAAAGTTTGATCCTTTCAAATCAAAATTCTTCCACATAACTAAGCTAGTACTCTTTTGTTTATGACAAAATACTACGGTATCAAAGGAGAAATCAAAATGCTCGTTGCTGCCCAAAAGTTCAGTCTCCCCTCTTGTTGGCCATTGAACGTCGACAGATTCATACTGGTGTTTGTTGAATTGATCAGTGACAATGGGAGAGGTATGGAGGTGGAAGTAGGAGAGATTATACATATACATTATTTATTTTATATTTATTTTCTTCCACTCTCTTTCAACTATATAGTTATTTATGTATTTTATATATTCTTTTTATCCACTCTTTCAAAATTTTGTAAAACAATGGATAAACTTCTTCGAGATGAAAAAATAGAAATCTTAATCAGGAAAGATCCTATCTAATATTAACATTTGCACTATAATTAAAAAAGTAAAAATAAGGTAATTAGAAAAACACACCCTTAGACATAAGAAAAGCCTAGAATATCTATAGTAATACTATAACTAAAGTAATATAAATAAAAGGGAGATGATACCTTGATTAAAAGAATTATTCCTAATATTAAAGATTAGCCTACTAATATGATATCTTTCTTTGGAGGTCTAATTTCAGTTTTCTTTTGACGTGTCATGTCCTCATTTTCTTTGCTCTTCCTCCTAGCCATTTCTTCATCTATCATTCAACAAATGTATTCTTATTATTAATTATTTTTGTTATTTAAGAAAAGTTTTTCGGGGTTTACATTCTTCTATCCCTTTGTTCATTTTAACAAATATTATTCGGCCCGAGTTTTTGACAAAAAAGTAATTATTTCTCAACAAATTAAAATCATAATTAGGATTATTTGATTTTTTATGTGAAAAATTATTCCAATATCTAAAATATGGATGTATATCAGTCATTATTATATATCAATTAATTTTAATTTAAAATTCTTATGACTTCTTAAAAGTACCTACAACTACATTTTCATTAGATATAAACTATATCAAACCATATATATAACGCTGTAGTTACTTTATTTAAATGAGTAATAAATAGTTTTTTAAAATATTTAACTTCTTGCATTCGAAAGTGATCATGAGTGTAGATACGTAAAGGATAGATCAAATTATGTTACGAACCTAAATATTAAATATTTTGGTATGTAGAGTATATATATTTATATACATAAATAATCAAAATATGTGAAGTAGAAGATAATAAACTTTTGAGATATAATATAATTTACTTAAGATGGATGATTGAGCAAGGTTCACACACTGCTAAAACACCACTAATCGTAATAGTATACTCAATAAAGATGATAAACAATTGACATTATTAATGTGAAGGTAAAGTTGTATGATTAATGGTAAATACTCTTAAATGATCAATACTGACAAACAAATGACATTACTGATGTGAAAGCAAAGTTGTATGATTAATAGCAAACACTATTAACGATCAAATATTTATTGACTGCCTAAATCATCGGGGGGAAATAACTTAGAAGCAAAAAATTTCCATGATATCTGAAGTTACTCTCTTAGCTATCTTCTTTTCCAGTTAGATTAGTCTCCTCCTCTGCACTTATAGAACTACCCTCTTGCATTTCATCATCATCGACCAAGTGGAGCATCAGGCAGAGACTTAGAAGGACACTGACAGGCTTATGAATAGTCCCCGGCTCGGGCATATCCTAAGCATAGGTTGGCGGCCCTAGAGAATATGAAAATGTAAAATACAATGGATGATGGTATCTCACACAAAATATGATTTGAAAGACTTCACGTATGATTGATTTATTTCTTACAGCATATTCCTATCATGACAGTCTTATTTTAATTAATTCTATGTATGTCAATGTCCCCCTTACAATTGCTAGGGACTACTCTTTCTGTAGCCACTAGGCTGCAAGGCTTAGCGCTACTCGGATGTTATGTAGATTCATGGGGAGTGATACATGGAGAGAAGAACATTAGTTTGACATGACATGATTTATTTAGTTCATGATTTAGTCAGACTATATTAGGTAATCTAAACTACTGGTATCAGGTTGTAATCGTGAAAAATTTCTACAGGTTTTTATGTCAATATTTTATTCTTTGAAATATTATAATTAGTCTTGTGTGAGTTAACTCATACACGCTAATGAGGGAGAAATAATAATTTGGAGGTGTTTTCTCAAGTGATATTTAGAGTTTTCACTCTAACTACATATTTTTTAGAACTTAATGAGTCTTGGACCTTATGATCCTCCCGTATAGACTCCAATTATTCTAACCAGAGGAATGCATTATATATTGATACTAAAATATCCGATTTTGAAGGAAAAATCAAGGAGAAATAATTATCCATTGAGATGTTTTGCTTCAGTGATGTCGGTGGAGAATTACTCGATAAGTTTAATACCAAAGAGGCTTTAAGAATTGTGCTTTTTCTATATGAATGCTCACGATGACGAGCATGATGATTTTGAACTTTCCTCTTATCAAAATATAGAGAACTAGATGATAAAACTTTCATCATGGTGAGATCTCGACATCATCTCCATTTTAATTTAAAAATACATAATTTTTATGGAAAAATGTGGATGAAATGATGATGTTCGCTTAAGTGATGTTGGTAAAGAGTTCATCAATGAGTTTCTACTTCAAATATGTTTTAAGAATTAAGGTTTTTGCTGTAGAAATATTCAGGAGGTTGAGAGGAATCAATTAGTGATGGTAATCAATAATGATTGCCAATCGATGTGGAGAAAATTAGTCAATAGTGCTTGAGGAAAATAGTGTCAAGATAATGAGGTGAATTGATTTAGGATATGGTGATGATCGTCAATGAAACCTTACCATCGGTAAACTTTTTGGATGAACTCTAAAGAAAATTTTTGGGGGTCTTAGGTGGAATTATAAGATCTCTTAAGTGAGCTTTAGTAAATTAGTTATTGTTTAATAGTTAAAATTCTTTGGACATAGTAGATTAGATAGTTTTTAAATTTTAGTCTTAAAATATGTAATTGTGAAACCTATAATTTTGATTAAGAGTAATTGTGTAATATTATATTATTTTATAGGTTTATCAGTAAAGTTATATAAAGGACTTATTTGAGAAATTACACATGAAATTTTAGATATAAAATATTGATATGAAATCTATAAAATCATATAGGATTTTGAATTTAGAATCCAGTGGTACAAATGGATTGTATGTTGGGTGTCATTACGTTGGTCAAATGATTGAACAGAATTAAAACCTATCAGTAAAGTTATATAAAGGACTTATTTGAGAAACTACACATGAAATTTTAGATATAAAGTATTGATATGAAATCAATACAATCATATAGGATTTTGAATTTAGAATCCAGTAGTACAAATGGATTGTATGTTGGGTGTCATTACGTTGGTCAAATGATTGAACTGAATTAAAACCTATAGATGAATGATAACACCAAGCAGTCAGACAAAGTCATCATCCTTATCTTTTTGGTTCAATTTCATTGAGTTAACCCGAGTTCATTTTCAATTATGGTCAGGTGGTGAGTTCAATTAAGTTGACCTGAGTCAACCAAAGTCATTGTCCTTATCTTTTTCCTCACACCAAGTATAACACAAAGTAATCACCTCCTTTCACTAGGCATTCTATTTTATTTGAAATAATGATTTTGATAAAATTTGAAATATAAAATAAGGGTGGCACAGCGGAAGCGTGGTGGTCCTAAGATCAAAAGTGTAATCTGATACTAATAAGATAGATTTATGATAATTATTTATACCCAAGTTTAACTTTAATCAATAGTGCTCAGGGTCAGAATAATGAGGTGATTTGATTTAAGTTGATTTGTGATAATTATTTATACCCAAGTGCAACTTTATGGACAAATGAGGGAGATCTCAATAAAAACTCCATTTCCGAAATCTAGAGATCATCTCCATTTTAATTTTAAAACTCTAAATTTTTATGAAAAAATAAGGATAAAAATAATGAGGTTCAAATTAAGGCTCTTGCTATAGGAATATTCAAGAGGTTAAGAAAAATCAATTAAAGATAGTAATTACGGATGTGGAGAAAATTATCCATTAGTATGTTTTTTAGGGTAATGGACATTTTTTGAGTTTTGACTAATTCTAGCCAAATTAGTCAATAGTACTTAAGGGAAAATGGGTGAGAATAATGTTCGGATGAATTCCAAAATTTTTTTTTAGGGATCTTATGTTGAATTATAAGATCATATGTGAAGTGAGCTTTAGTAAATAAGTTCTTATTTAAAAGTTAAAATTCTTTAGATAGAGTAGATTAGATAGTTTTTAAATTTTAGTCTTAAAAGAGCTAATTGTGAAACCTATAATTTTGACCTAGTATTATTGAGTAATATTGTATTATTTTATAAAATTTTTATAAAATTATATAAAGGACTTATTCAAAAAACTACACATGAAAAACTTTCTTTACTAGCATTCTAAGGTAGAGCACTTGATTTCTATTGAATTCTTATAGTAGGTTAATCATTTCTACCAAGCATTAGAATCTAAACACTAAGTAATATATGCAGCCATTGTCTTCATAAAGCATCATTGTTTATTTATACTATAATCTATCTTTCTTTTTCCTCCATTACTGAAAACATCTTGATAAAATGTGAGCAATTGGTCGCTTCAACCAGAGTCTCTAAATTGTATTATCCAATTAGCTTGTTAGAAAAAGAAAGTTGCTTCAGTGCCCATGATTGGATGTTTCCATCTCATTTGACCCATGCTTTGTAACCTTCGTGCATGGGACTAAGTATAAAATAATAGAACTAGGAAAGCACGTGAGAGGATCACATGGTTAGATAATAATGAATTGAGTTTCTGGTGTCATATGGCATTGCTAAGAATAATTAGATCATTTTTTTTCTTTACTCTTCAAAAGTTTGTGCTCCTTGTACTCCCCTGTAGTGTTTTGCTTTAAATAAATACATGAAGTGATGAGGACATCATTGGTTCACCCGTGCAAGATTCAATTACCATAGAAGGCCCAATGACACGAGCCCGTGCATGACGCTTAGGACGGCAGGTGAATTCTTTTCTTGGGCAATTTAATTACTTAATTACAGAACAAATGATATTGCCTAATTATTATTATTTACTTGTCACTACATGCAAGGAAACACATGGATGAATTACTTATATGGAAGTTGCATGAATTACTCATATGGAAGTGTATGAGTGAAGGAAGATTTATTCAAGAATCAAATCTTCATCAAATATTTATTGAAGAGCAAATCAAGGAAGAAGATTTATTCAAGAGCAAATCAAGGAAGATTTATTCAAGATCAAATCTTCCTCAAATATATATTCAAATCTTCATTAAGGGATTTATTTTTCCAAATTTCGTAGCTAACAAGAGGAGGATATTTATATATTTATTTTTCCTATTTTAGTGAAATAAAATATGAAAAAACGTGCCATATTTTATCTATATATTTGGTGGGACGTGCACTATTGAAGAGGGATTTTGATTTTTACTTTAGCCACCACTTTTGTAATGCTTTTGCTACAAACTTGAAGTCCACTTTCTTAATCACTTTTTGAGTGATCCTTCTGCTGTTGCTCTTTCAATTCTCTTGAATTGTTTGTGCCGTTCTTCGTGAACAGGTCAGTCATGTTTGACACGGTTGATAACCAACTGAGGAGTGGTTTAGCGATTGCGAGGTTGCTGGTTGCGTTCCTTGATCGTGGTTAGCCTCCCCTTCGTCAAAGTCACGACTCCCCCTATCTTAAGGATTTCTCCTACGACGGAAGATCGGGACCAATTTGCTTGTACGCATCTTAAGTCGAGGCGTGTGCATATCAGGTGGTATCAGAGCCTTCGTTGCCGGTAGGAATTCATCTATCATTTATTAGATTCTCTTTTATTTTCCCTACATCAAAAAAAAAAATATATCTCTTGAACTTCTATCTCGTACCCATCATCGGTTTTTTTCCCATCTTTTATTGTTCTTTTTCTTTATTATCTCCAAATTTCCATTTGATTGTTGAAATAAAAAAAAATAAAAAAAAAGTATTGTTCGGCCAAAGAGAGTGTTCGGCCGAATTCTTGGTGGAAAGAAAAAAGGGTAGAGAAAATAGAGGAGGAGGAAGTAGTCGGTTAGGAAAAAAAAAAAAAAAAAGGAGGTAGAGAGAAAGGAGGAGGTGTTTTGCAAGAAAAGGGAAGAAGAAAGAGGAAGAAGTGTTCCATGAGGAAAAATTGGAAAAAAAAAGGAGAGAGAGAGAAAGGAGGAGAAAAAAGAGAACGAAGTGTTTTGCTTGAAAAAAGGAGAAAAAAGAGGGAGTATTGTTCGGCAAGGAAAAAAAATAGGTGGAGAAAGTGAGGAGTAAGCTTTCGGCGAGTAGAAAAAAAAAAGTGAGAGGAAGGTTCGGCCAAGAACGAAAAAAAAAAATAAACAAAAAAAAATATTTTATTCGAATTTAAATTGTCTTGCACTTATTCTTCCTTTTTGACACCTTATACCTTCCTTGATTGAGTTAATTTTACAATCCGAATTTTAATTATAATTATCTTTGCATTTATTCTTCTTTGTGACACCTTCCACCTTGCTTAATTGAGCCAACTTGAATTATTATTTTCTTCTCTTTGCTACAAATATATCCCCATCTAGATCTCCATAAATTAGCCTTGATCACCGTGTTCTAGTACTTTGCAATCGCTTTATTCACTTCTTGTTGAAAATTATCACGAACCAGGAAACACGTGAACAATTTTTGAGAAGGGTAAGACCTTCAGGTGGTAAGGTTTGTGAGGATTGCAAGGTTGCTGGTCGCATTCCTAGATCGTGGTTAGCCTCCCCTTCGTCAAAGTCACAACTCCCGCACTTTAAGGATTTCTCCTACGACGGAAGATCGGGACCAACTTGCTTGCACGCATCTTAAGTCGAGGCGTATGCATATCAGGTGGTATCAGAGCGTGTGCATATCAGGATTGTGAGTTTTCATAAATAATTTACTAGTTGGTGGAATTTCTCTTTTATCTTTACTAACAATGTCAGGATCAAGAAGTCCTCATGATGTTCCTTAAGATGGGGAAGATGGGTCCCAATTATCGATGATATCATTGTCTCTACATTCTCAAGCTTTGATGGCTCATGTTACAAACACCTTCGAGCAAATATTATCCGATCAAGTGCTTGTGCGCTTGAACGGGTTGGAGAATCGTCTCAGTGGAATTGAAGCGCGACTTGATCAAGTGGAGCGAACTCCTCCACGACGACACCCACCACCTCGAGTTCCTCGAGGACGAGTTGAAGCTAATAATAATGCTGCTGCTGCTGCTCCATTTGAACCAAGAGGAAATCTGAACGCTGCATTTCAAGAAGCTGCTGATGAAGAGTTAAATGATAATTATGTGGCTGATGATGAAGTTGCCTTGGAATTGTATCAGCGCCGCCCCGCACGAGTGGGAGTTGACGGAGGTCATGCACGTCACCGTAAGGAAGAAAGAAGAAATGATGCATTGGGTAAAATTAAATTCACTGTTCCTATTTTTGATGGAAAATTTAATCGAGAAGCTTATCTTGATTGGGAATTATTAGTTGAGCAAAAGTTCAGCTGTCATCATTACCCAGAAGAGTATAGAGTACGTGCGGCAACTACTGAATTTATTGGTTATGCTTCTATCTGGTGGAGTCAAATTCGACAAAGAAATGGAGCTCCTCGTACTTGGGATGATTTGAAGCGCTTGATGAGGTCCAGGTTCGTGCCTTCCTATTTTGAAAGAGAATTACTTAATAAATTTTAAAGATTGAATCAAGGAAACAAATCTGTGGAAGAATACTATCAAGAGTTGCAGGTGGGCATGCTACGTGCTAATGTGCAAGAAGATGATGATGCAAAGATGGCTAGATTCTTGGGAGGATTGAATGGAGAGATATAAGATATCCTTGATTTCCAGAACTACAATTCTTTGGATCAACTATTTCATTATGCATGCAAAGCTGAAAGACAAGTTCAAAGGAGGAAGCAACCATAAAAAGCTAGTCGTAGTTATTCTAGTTCTTCCATGCCTTGGAGGGATGCCAATCAGCAACAAAAAAGTGTTGATCATTCTAGCAAGACTGCTGCACCCATTAGCCAAGAAAATTCAGGAAGCCGCCTTACTTCTCCAACATCCAAACCTATTGATTCAAAAAAGACCACTGTTGCACCTACAAAAAGTTCATCCTCAGTTGCATCTGCAAGAAGAACAAGGGAGATTGAGTGCTTCAAGTGTAAGGGAAAAGGACATTATATGCGTGATTGTCCAAATCACGTGCCCTTATCATTCGAGAAGATGGTGAGTACACATCGGCCAGTGAGGTTGAAGAGGGAGGTGGATCTGATTATGAGGAGTCTCAACATATTTCGGGGTCAGAACCAGAAGAGATCACTTTTGATACAAGCCATGCAAGCCTTGTTATTTGTCGTGTTCTTAGCTCCCAGATGGAGAAGGCAGAAAATGGACAGCGTCACAATTTATTTCAATTCAAATTTATGATCAAGGAACATTCTTGTAAGATCATAATTGATGGTGGAAGCTGCAATAATATTGCAAGTTTGAAGATGGTTGGAAAGCTTGGCCTAACCACAAGATTACACCCGCAGCCATACTACATTCAATGGCTCAATTCTTGTGGAAAGTTGAAGTTAACAATGATGGTACATGGTCATTTTTCTGTTGGTACCTATTCTGACTTTGTGGATTGTGATGTGGTGCCAATGCAAGCTTGTGCGTTACTACTTGGAAGACCATGGCAATATGATAAGGATGCTACACATTATGGGCGTTCTAACAAGTACTCCTTTATGCACAAAGATAAGAAGGTCATGTTGGTTCTAATGACACCGGAAGAACTTCTGAAAGATGATTTAGATAGAGCTGAGTGTGAGAGAAAAGAAAAAGAGAGGAGTGACATTCACAAAAATGATAATGAGAGTCATCAACCCAAAATGAGAGAAAGGAAAGAAAAATTTGAGAAGAAAAGAGAGATACCAATCAAGGGACAAGTTCTATAAGCCACCAAAAGTGAGATGCGAGAGTTAGAAACCAATCCCCAAGAGTGTTTTGCACTTGTATGCAAGGACGCTCTATTTTCTACTAACTCTTTACCCTCTTCTTTGCATGTTTCGATTGTTTCTTTGATGTAGGAGTTTGCTTATGTGTTCCCAGATAAGATACCTGTAGGGTTGCCACCATTGCGGGGGATTGAGCATCAAATTGATTTGATTCCAGGAGCATCTCTGCCTAACTGTCCCCCATACCGTACCAATCCCGAGGAGACAAAGGAAATTCAGCGCCAAGTGCAAGAGCTCCTAGATAAAGGATATGTGCGTGAAAGCTTAAGTCCATGTGTTGTTCTTGTTTTACTTGTGCCAAAGAAAGATGGATCATGGAGGATGTGCATAGATTGTCGAGCTATCAACAATATTAAGGTACGTTATCGTCATCCTATTCCTCGATTTGGTGATATGCTTGATGAATTGTGTGGTTCTACTATCTTTTCTAAGATTGACTTGCGTAGTGGTTACCATCAAATTAGAATGAAGCTAGGTGATGAATGAAAAACTACTTTTAAGACTAAATTTGGATTATATGAGTGGTTAGTTATGCCATTTGGTCTTACTAATGCACCTAGTACATTTATGCGCTTAATGAATGAAGTATTGAGATCTTTTATTGGAAAATTTGTGGTAGTTTACTTTGACGATATATTAATCTATAGCAAGTCTTTGGATGAACATTTAGCACATGTGCGACAAGTTTTGATTGCTTTGAGAGAGACACGTTTGTTTGCTAATCTCAAGAAGTGCACCTTTTGCACGGATCGAGTCGTATTTCTTGGTTTTGTTGTGACTGCGCAGGGTATTGAGGTGGATGAGGAAAAGGTGAAAGCTATTCGAGCTTGGCCAACACCTACAACAGTCACGCAAGTGCGGTATTTTCATGGATTGGCAAGCTTTTATCGTCGATTCGTAAAGGATTTCAGTTCACTCGCCGCACCCCTTAATGTGTTGACAAAAAAGAACATACCTTTCAAGTGGGAAAAAGCGCAAGAAGATGCCTTCAATTTGCTAAAAGATAAGTTAACCAATGCACCACTTTTACAACTTCCTGATTTTAATAAAACTTTTGAGATAGAATGTGATGCTAGTGATATTGGAATTGGAGGTGTTCTTATGCAAGATAGGAAACCCATTGCTTATTTTAGTGAAAAACTTAGTGGTCCAACTTTAAACTACTCAACATATGACAAGGAATTATATGCATTGGTTAGAGTATTAGAAACATGACAACATTATCTCTGGCCAAAAGAATTTTTCATACATTCAGATCATGAATCCTTGAAGCATATTCATTGCCAAAGTAAGTTGAATCGTAGACATGCTAAGTGGATCGAATTTATTGAAACTTTTCTATATGTTGTGAAATATAAGAAAGGAAAAGATAATCTAGTTACTGATGCATTATCTAGACATTACTTGTTGTTGTCCCAACTTGATTGCAAAATTCTTGGTTTGGAAAGGTTAAAAGAATTATATGCTACTGACTTAGATTTCAAAGAAATTTTCATGAAATGTAAAGAAGGGAGATGTTGGGATAAGTATGTGTTGAATGATGGCTATTTATTTAGAGCTAACAAGCTTTGTATTCCTGCAAGTTCTGTTCGTCTTCTATTATTGCAGGAAGCGCATGGAGGTGGTTTGATGGGATATTTTGGGATACGTAAGACTGAGGACGTATTGGCCACACACTTTTATTGGCCAAAGATGAGGCGCGATATCGAGCGTTATGTGGGGAGATGCACCACTTGTCAAACAGCTAAGTCTCGCTTAAACCCACATGGTTTATATACACCTCTTCCTGTTCCAAAATTACCTTGCGAGGATATTTCAATGGATTTTGTATTGGGTTTACCAAGGACTAAGAAGGGGAGAGATAGTATATTTGTTGTTGTTGATAGGTTTTCTAAGATGGCTCATTTCATACCTTATCATAAGAGCGATGATGCTACTCATGTTGCCGATTTATTTTTCAGGGAGATCGTGTGCCTACATGGAGTACCGAGGACAATTGTTTCAGATCGTGATGCAAAATTTTTAAGCCACTTTTGGAGGACACTTTGGGGTAAGCTCGGGACAAAGCTGCTGTTTTCAAATACATGTCATCCCCAACGGACGGACAAACCGAGGTCGTCAACCGCACACTTGGTACCATGCTACGGGCGATACTCAAAAAGAACCTGAAGATGTGGGAGGAATGCCTACCACATATTGAGCTTGCCTACAACCGAGTTGTGCATTCTACTACCAAGTTCTGCCCATTTGAGGTTGTCTATGGCTTTAAGCCTGCTGCTCCAATTGATTTACTACCTCTACCACCAACAGAAAGAGGTAATCTTGATGCGGAGAAGTGTGCTGAGATAATTCATAAGATACATCAGATGACCAAAACAAATATTGAAGAGATGCAAATACAATATAAGAAGCATACAGACAAAGGTAGAAAGAAAGTTATTTTTGAAGAAGGAGATTTGGTTTGGTTGCATTTGCGTAAAGATTGATTTCCCGAACAGTGCAAATCCAAACTCATGCCACAAGGTGATGGTCCATTCAGAGTTATTGCGAAGATCAATGATAATGCCTACAAGATGGAATTACCTAAGGATTATGGGGTGAGTAATACATTCAATGTGGCTGATCTATCACCATACTTGGGCGATGAAGATGAGCTGGAGTCGAGGTCGACTCCTCTTCAAGAAGGGGAGTATGATGAGGACATCGTTGGTTCACCCGTGCAAGATTCAATTACCATAGAAGGCCCAATGACACGAGCCCATGCACGACGCTTAGGACGGCAGGTGAATTCTTTTCTTGGGCAATTTAATTACTTAATTACAGAACAAATGATATTGCCTGATTATTATTGTTTACTTGTCACTACATGCAAGGAAACACATGGAGGAATTACTTATATGGAAGTTGCATGAATTACTCATATGGAAGTGTATGAGTGAAGGAAGATTTATTCAAGAATCAAATCTTCATCAAATATTTATTGAAGAGCAAATCAAGGAAGAAGATTTATTCAAGAGTTCAAGAGCAAATCAAGGAAGATTTATTCAAGATCAAATCTTCCTCAAATATATATTCAAATCTTCATGAAGGGATTTATTTTTCCAAATTTCGTAGCTAACAAGAGGAGGATATTTATTTTTCCTATTTTAGTGAAACAAAATATGGAAAAACGTGTCATATTTTGTCTCTATATTTGGTGGGACGTGCACTATTGAAGAGGGACTTTGATTTTTTGCTTTAGCCACCACTTTTGTAATGCTTTTGCTACAAACTTGATGTCCACTTTCTTAATCACTTTTTGAGTGATCCTTCCGCTGTTGCTCTTTCAATTCTCTTGAATTGTTCGTGTCGTTCTTCGTGAACAGGTCAGTCGTGTTTGACATGGTTGATAACCAACTGAGGAGTGGTTTAGCGATTGCGAGGTTGCTGGTCGCGTTCCTTGATCATGATTAGCCTCCCCTTCGTCAAAGTCACAACTCCCCCTATCTTAAGGATTTCTCCTACGACGGAAGATCGGGACCAACTTGCTTGCACGCATCTTAAGTCGAGGCATGTGCATATCATGAAGTGTTTGCTAGGGCTCACTTCTATATTTTTTAAGGATCAAAAAAAATTTTTAGGGGGAGGAGAAAACTTGTAAACTCCTATTTTTCTTCCTTAAAAATCCAAATTTTATTGTTGTACGTGTACAAAACATATACAGAAGAAATTGAACAGGTCAATATAGTTATAAATGTAGGGCTAAATCAAGGAAATTAGCGGATCAAGTTAAAGGAGTAAATAGGAGAAGAGGCAGAGGTAGAAGTCATAAATAAGCTTAAATTAGACGGCGGAAGGATAGAAGGGCTGATTTGGAGAATAGAGGAAGGAGTGGGGCTAGGCTTGTCATTTGGGTCTAGGCACACGTGCCTTTGTGAGCGACTCATGGAATCAAAAGGGGGCGGAGCCGCGGGGGTGAGGAAGAACTGTAATCCCCAATTCTAATCCCCTCCAACTTCGTTGGGTGGACGCCGACAACTCTTTTGTAGAACCCCGACAATCATCAGTGTGGACCTCAGTACCTACGGTGATGACGAGAAGGGGAGACCGAAGTGGAGAAATTGGAAGGCATGGGCGGAGGACTTTGACCGGAATCCATCTAAACAGAACTAGGTTTGTTTTCCCTACTAGTAAATATGCAGCAATTGATTCTAATGGGGTTTATGGGTAGAACACACTTCAATTGGAATTTTGTTTGCTAATTCAGAATTTATTTGATGCAATGTCCCCTGTTTCCTTTTTGTTACCCATGATATTGTGATTAAATCTTAATTGATGCTTGCATCGATCAATTTTAAAACATGATTAAATTCATGCATACTTTAGAGTAGTTCAATGTTTTGCATAAATTGGGGGAATTGAAATCTTGTTATACTGATAACTAAGTTGGAAATAGGAATATCTGGAAGACACAGATGAACTCATGATTAATCTCCTCAGTTTTACATGTCTGTATATTCTTTAATGGGATGATCATATTGAGTTGGTGGATCTCGTGGTGTTTGCATTGGTGATAAACAAAAGTTTTACTTATTGATTAATCCATGTGCTAGAGAGCATGTGGAAATCTGTGGGCTAAGAAAACATTGGGAGGCATAGTGGTTAAATGCATTTGTCCTTTGTTCCTGAGTTTTAAAGGAAACTAGTTGTCATCTAAATGGTCGCTTTTGCAGTGATGGGGCATCATAGTTTTGAGTTATAAAATTGTATTTTTCATCCATGTTTCCCATGAGGTGCATTATAGTTTTGAGTTACAAAATTGTATTTTTCATCCATGTTTCCTATGAGGTTTCATTGTAAGCCTTAATGCATGATATGAGATTGAATTCTTACTCTCATGTGGCTTTTTCACAGGCCGTTTTGTGATACTATGTAAATTTTATTCAGACAACAAGGAGGTTATAGTTTTCATAAATCTGTGGTTTAGAGACAAATGATCGCAGTGAGTTGCAGTTTATAAATATTTAGATTTTGACTAGCCATTTCGATCGGTGCTTCGCGTCACTTGATGGACTGTTGTGTTAATGTTTTGTTTTGACTTGAAACAGAGTCGAAGTTAAAGGGTGTTTTTGTTTCTCTTATAGAAATTTTAGAGTTTACTACAGTGGTGAAATTTCTGAACTTTGCTTTCTTTTATTTTCCTTTGCTTGCTGCGAAGAACAACATTTTCTTTCCCCTCTTTTCTCTCTTTCCTTTCCCTTCCTTTTGTAAACTGAATACTTGTAAGAGTAGGATATAGGATAGGATAGCGGAGACAAGTTAATGTTTAAAAATTGATTTGTATTATGCCAAAATTGAATGTTTCCAAGTCATTTCTAATGAGAGTTTGGGGGTAAGATTTTCTATGGCTGGGGGTTTGTTTTGAATTTTGTTGTTAGCTACTGATTTAAAAATTGTTAATATGTTGTAAATGCTATTAGTAAAAGTTGTAAACTGAATTCATCACTCTGCATACTCTTGTTGTTTTAAATTATACTTGAGGGAACCCTTGATACCTGGTTAAGGGAAGGGAATAGGGGTTCTTTCTGCTGAGGTTGTGATATATATATGGTTTAGATTGTAGCTTCTTTTGTTGTTGCCTTATTGTTGCTGATATATGCCTATTGGGAAATGACGAAATGGGCACTGCCTATTTGGCCGAGGAGTTAAACAGCTGAAAAGATAGTTTAACTCAATGGGTGAAAGTGTATTAGACTTGGATACATGACGTATAATACTAATAAATAAAAAAATAAAACAAACAAACAAACAAACTTGCTGCTGAGAATTAGAAAAATGTTTAATTAGTTTTGTTTGCCTCAACTGCCTAATAAAACAAATAGGAATTTGCTTGCTCAAGAAGGCGTGTTACCATGCTATCTTGGAGGTTGAAAACCATCGGCCCACTCCCTTTTACATTTGCTTGATTTATATTCATTGATTAGTTGCATGAATTGTTTAGTGCACTACTGTGAACTCTCTTTCTCTTGTCGAACCTTTTCTTTTCATCTTCTTTTTCTCCTATTTTGTCATTTTTTGTTGTGTATCATGATAAAGAAAAACCAGTAGGAAAAAGGGAGGGAAAGTAAATGACATGAAATGAGCAGTATTGCGCCTAGGTGTTTCATGATTCTAGGTAAATCATCCTGTATCGATGGTGTTAAAATATAATTAAATCATGAATTTGTCTACTGTGGAAAAACCTAAAAAGGCTCAGGAGTTGTTAAGGTTTTCAATCATGGCCTGCTACAATTGGAGCCCAAGTGGGTGGTTGTGAAACTATAATACTGTCTTGATATGTTGACATTATGCTTTATTTCTTTATAATTGTATGCTGTTATATGATATGACTCTTGGTAATTTTTTACATATTACAAACTCAACTATGCATATTAGATATATATATGGGAGGTTAGAAAAATAAGAAAATAGAACACCGGACATATAACTTAGGTGACAGACTAGTTAAATAGTCGACACATCAACTGAGGATAACTTAGTCTTGAAAACACCTAGATGAGGACCACATAAACCCTAGTGACATCAAAATCTAAGAGAAACACATAGGTCCTACATACATTGTAATTCCCTCACGGTGGTGGGTACCACTGTGATTGTCCTACAATGGGTAGTGGGAGGTATTCCCAACCTAACTTGTAGCTTAGATGGAGCCGAAGAAGGAGCAGTCTCTGCCGTACACCGAGACTCTCTACCTAGGGTATCACCGAAGGTGAGGGAGTGGGGAAAGGGGAATCGATTTTGTTAGGCCTAGGACAGAAGATTTGTCAACACAGTACATGCTTCATTTAGGTATGCAGCCCTGTGAGCAGTCTAAACCATGGGGGGAGATTATATGTGTCGATTTCAATGGTTGTGCTGAGAACATAACTTAACCATAGTGATCCTATCGAGGGGCAGAAGTGTAGCGCTACATGGTTTATCGTATCACAGGGTCTATAGGAGATGCACGATATGACGATCTTAGAGTGCAGCATGGGTATACGGCTAATAAGACCAGATGGAGAAGGAATGACGGTCACCCGTCTTCTCTGCTAACATCAGTTTAACGAGCCTAGGGAGAGACATAGATTGACACTGATGGGCTTAGGAATGATCCTTGATCAGGATCTACTTAAGCATAAAATAGTAGCCCGTAGGAGTGTACTTATATGAACTTAGTCATACAAGACAAATGTTTAGAATATCTACTATGCTATGCATGCTTATTTCCTAGTTGTTTTATATGCAAGGTTCTATTGATATGCTTAGTTACACTGCCAATACTTCAGGACATGATATTATATTTGCCTATTACTTTGCTTGGGAGTTTCTCCTATTTGTAGCCACTGGGCTGCAACACTCAGGTGACAGAAAGAGGATCGGGGTAGATTTGGAGCTGATGCAAAAACACTAGAAGCTTATTGATGGAGGATAGACTATTGAGACTCAATTATTATAAGATGGATTGTGTTAGTTAAATGATGTAATGGGACAATTAATACCCGTTGTTATCTTGATGTTATAAATATCATGAGTTATACATGTGTAGCCATTGTGAAAAAAATAAAGTAAAATTTATAAACCTTGTTTGAGTTTCTTAACTCTTATGCGGTTGCCATATCCGATAGTGGGTCGGCTCATGATAGATGGGCTTGCCTTCGAGCCTGCTTGACTGACAACTTGGTTTATGTCAGGAAGTAGGTGTCGACGATGTTTTCGTGCACACCAAGAATCTGCTATCGAGGAGATAGATATGCCAAACTTGGAGATAGTGCACCATGGCTAGCATCTCTTTCTCGTGTGCATTATAGAGCTACTCCATGCCATTAAGCTTGCAGCTCACGCATGTCAACGGGTGGCCGTCTTGCATCAATATGCTGCCAAGAGCTCAATCAGATGGATCAGTGATGATCTTAAATGCCTTGCTGAAATCGAAAAGGGTCAGCATGGGCTTGTACATTATGCATAACTTCAGCTACTGTTAGGTAAACTCACACACCTCAGTTTATTCCCACCTTTGGTCCTCCAAGAGGTCCGTAAGTGGCGCTATGATTTTGAAATAACCTCCGATGAACTTGCGATAGCAGTTGCACCCAAAGAGCGATTGGAGCTCTGTCGGGGAACGGGGAGCATGATGCATTAGTCCTCTAGCTCAATGCACTTGTCGTAGCCAGGGGCATTGCACCTCATGCACCACCATTGTTTGGCATCATCGTCGAGGAAGGCGACTGCAGTTGGATCCTTGTCTGCTTTGCCGAAAATGGTTGCCATGAAGTACTGGTTCATGTCTCAGATGAAATTTTCAAGGGCTCTACATTCCTTGTGCCGGAATACGACTTTTGGATCCGGTATGTGCTAGTTGACTAACGATGCTGTGTGCAGACCATCGTGGCAGTTGAATTTTGTTCATAGGTTCGTCAGCTCCTCCTGCAACTTCTAACTGATGATGCTCATGTCGGGAAAGGGTGAGCATGATGCATTTGCCCTCATTGGAGGTTTGGTCTGTCATGGAATGGAGCTTCTCGAACTCTACCTGGAGAATCCAACCGATATTGTATTATGATATATAGATATTGTATTATAAAGAATACGTATGATGACTAAATAGATAAGAAGATGTTTGGTATTGTGGTATGATTCTCGCTTAGGGTATAAGAGGTCGGGAGTTTAATTCTTATAAGTGTTTAACTCCCCATTTGTTACTTCTCCTCCACATCATTTTGATGTTTTAATCTTTGTTGGAGAATCGCGTTGTATTTTTTATCTACTAGTTAATCTTTGCTGGTGAAATGTATTTTAGTGTCTATATTTAAATGATGATTGTACTATTTACTAAGTGATCATAGAATTTAGATGATGATTGTATATATTAGAGATTGTTTGGTCTAGTAGTATGATTCTCTCTTAGGGTGCGAGAGGTTATGATTTTAATTCTCACAACTCCTTTTTTTCTTTGCCGTAGATGTCATTTTCATTTCCATCGGGGTGTTTAGTCTAGTAGCATGATTTTTATTGCTTTTGCTCAAGTGACATTCAGAGTTTTCACTCCAAATAAACTAAAAGAATTTGACCTTTTCTTCCATGAATGAGGGAGAATTAATGATCTACAAAGGCAAAACACTCCAAACAAACTAAAAGAATTTGACCTTTTCTTCCATGAATGAGGGAGAACTAATGATCTATAAAGGCAAAATTTATGGGTAAATGAGGGAGATTTATTTTTGACTCTAAATAAGCATTAAGAATCAAGACTTTTGCTTTAAACGTATTCATGACGAGTAGGTAGATCTCAATATCCTTTTAATGCTAAAATATCCAATTTTGAAGAATAAATAATTATCCATGGCGGCATTCTATTTATATGATGTTGATGAAGAATTCGTCGATGTGTTTTCACACCAGATTAATTTTAAAAATTCTGGTTTTGCTATATAAATGGTCAAGTCCATGAGCACGATAAGTGGTCTAGGTACCTCAAATCCACTGTATGGATTGATGATCAACTAATTATTTCTCAACAAATTTAAATCCTAATTAGGATTATTTGATTTTTTTATGTGAAAATTTATTACCATATCTAAAATAGGAATTTCTCACTCTATATAATTCATATTTGTATGAGCCATTATTATGTATCGATTAATTAATTTTAAATTTTTATGCCTTCTAAAGAGCACCTTTGACCATCTTTTCATTAGAATAAACTATATCAAACCATTTATATACTGATGTAATTACTTCTATAATATTATTCTTTATAATTTTTATTTACATGAGCGATGCATAGTTTTTAAAAATATGTAACTTCTTGTAAAATAAAATTAATTATTATGAATAATTTTTCATGGTCATTTATAATATTTATTTCAAAAATAAAATATGTATAGATGATATCCTTCTACCATGTCTTTATTTTAATATAATTTACATCGTTTCCAACAAGATGACTTTTCGGTGGAATTTTTCAATGAGATTCCAGCGATAGCTTCAGGTGAGCTAGGAAAACTCATTGGAACCATCAATTTAAGTTCTTGGAAGAGATTTGAGGGAGAAAATTGAAATGAGCGGCAGTAGTGAAAGTTTCATCGTTGGAGATTACTCTTGCAATTGCTGGTCAAACGAGCTATATAATTTGAGAAACATAGTACGTACGGCTTCTCGACGAGAGCTATCTATTGGTACTTGGGTTGAGAGAAATTGGTTGTCGTTGGTTGCCGGCGAGTTAAAAATCCAAACTTAGGAGTTTCGCATAAGTTATCTTTTTGAGTAAAATTAGGCACATGTGAGCTCTAACAATTGGGACAAATATGATTTTTGGATTTTTGATGAAAAGATATTTCAATTGGTACCAATATTGCTGTTGATTGGAGAACTTCATTGGTGAGGGTTCCAGCGAACTGCCCAACAAGTCTCCGGCAGGTCTCCAGTGAACTTTTGGGCGAACTTTAGATAAAAATGAGGTATGTAGGTCTCCAGTGTGTGTATATATATATATACACATAAATAAAATTTATATATATTTAAGAGTATTATTTTGAGATATAATACAATTTACTTAAAATGGATGATTGAGCAAGGTTCACACGCTGCTAAACCCCACTAATCGTAATAGTATACTCAATAAAGATGATGAACAATTGACATTATTAATGTGAAGGCAAAGTAGTATGATTAATGGTGAATACTCTTAAATGATCAATATTGACAAACAAATGACACTACTGATGTGAAGGCAAAGTTGCATGATTAATAGTAAACACTATTAATGATCAATATTTATTGATTGCTTAGTTCATCAGGAGGAAATAACTTAAAAGTAAAAAATTTCTATGATATCTGAAGTTGCTCTCTTAGTTATCTTCTTTTCCAGTTAGATTAGTCTCCTCCTCTGCACTTATAGAACTACCCTCTTACGTTTGATCATCATCGACCAAGTGGAGCATCAATCTTCCATTCTCCCTTGTAGCCTGCAAGAATTGCTGCTTCAGAGCTTTAACCATTTTAAACACAAGCCTCCCATCATCCCTGAATGACTTGAGTTTCACTTTAGGCCTCCCCGCCTTTCCAATTGTCGATATCGGTGGAGGAAACCCTAAGCTATAGCCACTCCTACTTTTATCATATGTCTGCCCTTCTTTTATCTCACGGGGCATATGGGTAGTAATGGTGTCGTGGCTTGGTTCCTTATTACGACTACCGCTACCCTTGCTATCATCATTTCTTGCTTGCTTCCCGGATGAGACACCAGAAAGTTCATTTTTTCCACTCATCTTGTGGTTGATGGAGTTGATGGGATTGGCCGAGATGATCTCAGTCTTTATCCTCCGTGTTGATAGACAACACATTTTAAAGGGAGGGAGATCTATTGTCACTAAAACATTGGGTGTGGGAGTATGTTTCTACCACTAAAGATAGAATTGCCGCAGTTAGTGAGTGGGAAGGGAGGGAAGGAGTGAATGATTTCTCACAACCAACAGCTTCTTAATATCCGCGGAGTTTTCGACAAAAGATTATTGTTTCTCAACAAATTTAAATCCTAATTAGGATTATTTGATTTTTTTATGTGAAAATTTATTACCATATCTAAAATAGGAATTTCTCACTCTATATAATTCATATTTATATGAGCCATTATTATGTATCGATTAATTTTAATTTTAAATTCTTATGACTTCTAAAGAGCACCTTTGACCATCTTTTCAATAGAATAAACTATATCAAACCATTTATATACTGATGTAATTACTTCTATAATATTATTCTTTATAATTTTTATTTACATGAGTGATGCATAGTTTTTAAAATATGTAACTTCTTGTAAAATAAAATTAATTATTATGAATAATTTTTCATTGTCATTTATAATATTTATTTCAAAAATAAAATATGTATAGATAATATCCTTCTACCATGTCTTTATTTTAATATAATTTACATCGTTTCCAACAAGATGACATTTCGGTGGAATTTTTCAATGAGATTCCAGCGATAGCTTCAGGTGAGCTAGGAAAACTCATTGGAACCATCAATTTAAGTTCTTGGAGGAGATTTGAGGGAGAAAATTGAAATGAGCGGCAGTAGTGAAAGTTTCATCGTTGGAGATTACTCTTGTAATTGCTGGTCAAACGAGCTATATAATTTGAGAAACATAGTACGTACGGCTTCTCGACGAGAGCTATCTACTGGTACTTGGGTTGGGAGAAATTGGTTGTCGTTAGTTGCCGGCGAGTTAAAAATCCAAACTTAGGAGTTTCGCATAAGTTATCTTTTTGAGTAAAATTAGGCACATGTGAGCTCTAACAATTGGGACAAATATGATTTTTGGATTTTTGATGAAAAGATATTTCAATTGGTACCAATATTGCTGCTGATTGGAGAACTTCATTGGTGAGGGTTCCAGCGAACTGCCCAACAAGTCTCCGGCAGGTCTCCAGTGAACTTTTGGGCGAACTTTAGATAAAAATGAGCTATGTAGGACTCCAGTGTGTGTATATATATATAGACACATAAATAAAATTTATATATATTTAAGAGTATTATTTTGAGATATAACACAATTTACTTAAAATGGATGATTGAGCAAGGTTCACACGCTGCTAAACCCCACTAATCGTAATAGTATACTCAATAAAGATGATAAACAATTGACATTATTAATGTGAAGGCAAAGTAGTATGATTAATGGTGAATACTCTTAAATGATCATTATTGACAAACAAATGACATTACTGATGTGAAGGCAAAGTTGCATGATTAATAGTAAACACTATTAATGATCAATATTTATTGATTGCCTAAATCATCAGGAGGAAATAACTTAAAAGTAAAAAATTTCTATGATATCTGAAGTTGCTCTCTTAGTTATCTTCTTTTCCAGTTAGATTAGTCTCCTCCTCTGCACTTATAGAACAACCCTCTTGCGTTTCATCATCATCGACCAAGTGGAGCATCAATCTTCCATTCTCCCTTGTAGCCTGCAAGAATTGCTGCTTCGGAGCTTTAACCATTTTAAACACAAGCCTCCCATCATCCCTGAATGACTTGAGTTGCACTTTAGGCCTCCCCGCCTTCTCAATTGTCGATATCGGTGGAGGAAACCCTAAGCTATAGCCACTCCTACTTTTATCATATGTCTCCCCTTCTTTTATCTCACGGGGCATATGGGTAGTAATGGTGTCGTGGCTTGGTTCCTTGTTACGACTACCGCTACCCTCGATATCATCATTTCTTGCTTGCTTCCCGGATGAGACACCAGAATGTTCATTTTTTCCACTCATCTTGTTGTTTTTGGAGTTGATGGGATTGGCCGAGATGATCTCAGTCTTTATCCTCCGTGTTGATAGATAACACATTTTAAAGGGACGGAGATCTATTGTCACTAAATCATTGGGTGTGGGAGTATGCTTCTACCACTAAAGATAGAATTGCCGCAGTTACTAAGCGGGAAGGGAGGGAAGGAGTGAATGATTTCTCACAACCAACAGCTTCTTAATATCCATTTATTCATTTTAACAAATGTTATTCAGTGGAATTTTTGACAAAAGATTATAGTTTCTCAACAAATTTAAATACTAATTAGGATTATTTGATTTTTTGTGTGAAAATTTATTACCATATCTAAAATAGGAATTTCTCACTCTACATAATTCATATTTATATGAGCCATTATTATGTATCGATTAATTTTAATTTTAAATTCTTATGACTTCTAAAGAGCACCTTTGACCATATTTTCATTAGAATAAACTATATCAAACCATTTATACAGTGATGTAATTACATCTATAATATTATTCTTTATAATTTTCATTTACATGAGTGATGTATAGTTTTTAAAAATATGTAACTTTTTGTAAAATAAAATTACTTATTATGAATAATTTTTCATGGGCATTTATAATATTTCTTACAAAAATGAGATATGTACAGATGATATCCTTCTACCATGCTTTTATTTTAATAAAATTTACCTTGTTTCCTACAAGATGACTTTTCGGTGGAATTTTTAAATGAGATTCCAGCGATAGCTTCAGGTGAGCTAGGAAAACTCATTGGAACCATCAATTTAAGTTCTTGGAAGAAATATGCGGGAGAAAAGTGAAATGAGCGGCAGCAGTGAAAGTTTCATCGTTGGAGATTACTCAAGCAATTGTTGGTCATACGAGCTATATAATTTGAGAAACTTAGTACCTATGGCTTCTCCTCGACGACATCTATCTACTGGTACTTGGGTTGAGAGAAATTGGCTGTCGTTGGTTGCCGGCGAGTTAAAAATCCAAACTTAGGAGTTTCGCATAAGTTATCTTTTTGAGTAAAATTAGGCACATGTGAGCCCTAACAATTAGGAAAAATATGATTTTTGGATTTTTGATGAAAAGAGCTTTCGATTGGTACCAATATTGCTGCTGATTGGAGAACTTCATTGGTGAGGGTTCCAGCGAACTGCCCAGTAAGTCTCCGGCAGGTCTCCAGTGAACTTTTCGGCGAACTTTAGATAAAAATGAGATATGTAGAGTATATATATTTATATACATAAATAAAATTTATATATATTTAAGAGTATTATTTTGAGATATAATACAATTTATTTAAAATGGATGATTGAGCAAGGTTCACACGCTGCTAAACCCCACTAATCGTAATAGTATACTCAATAAAGATGATAAACAATTGACATTATTAATGTGAAGGCAAAGTTGTATGATTAATGGTAAATACTCTTAAATGATCAATATTGACAAACAAATGACATTACTGATGTGAAGGAAAAGTTGCATGATTAATAGTAAACACTATTAATGATTAATATTTATTGATTGCCTAAATCATCAGGAGGAAACAACTTAAAAGTAAAAAAATTCCATGATATCTGATGTTGCTCTCTTAGTTATCTTCTTTTCCAGTTAGATTAGTCTCCTCCTCTGCACTTATAGAACTACCCTCTTGCTGTAAACCCCCATCAAAAAAAAAAAAAAAAAAAAAAAAAGGGACCGGTTCAGGTGAACCGGCCGGAGAGCCGGCCGGTCCAGCTGAACCGGCTTGGACCGGGCGAGGAAGCGAGACGGGGCGAGCGAGAAGAGCAAACGCCCTTCCCACTCGAGCCATCGCCTCGAGCACGCGACGAAGCAACGTCGCTTCGTCTTCTCCCGCACCGAGCAGCGCCGACGCTTCGCCTTCCGCCGTCGATCGCTGCACGTCGCCGTCGACGATCGTCTGCCCTCGTCCACCCCCAGCGAGCTACTCCCGACGGAAAGGGCGACTCGGCGACGCCCGTTTTTCCATCCCGTTCGCGCGACCACCGCAGCAGAGGAACTGCTGCCGATCGATCGCCGCCCAGCACTCGCAACCCCTCGGCGGACGTCCTCTTCACCGCGGTTGGAGACGTCGGCCGTCTCCGCGTCTCCACGGGCCTTCGAGGAGTTCGAAGACCCCTCGGCGGGCGGCTGAGCTCGCCGCCTCTGTTCGAGCGATCGAACCCTACCGGCGGCGGCTGCAAATCGCGATCCGGTCGCTTCGCCGGCCGCAAACCCCGTCCCTACCTTCTCCAGACGTCCGCGAGGTGAGCAGCCGCGTTTTCCCCATGAAAAGGGGTGGTTTTCACCCTCCGGTGGAGACACCGTGAGTTCGCCGGAGACGACGCCGGAAAGATCGCCGTTTAGGCGCTGATGGTCGTCCTTCTCGCAGATCGGCGTAGTCTCCGCGTTGAGCGAGGAGCAACGAAGCTCGCCGGCCGTTTAGCCTTCGTTTTCGCGAGTTCCGGCGAGGTGGCGGCTAGGGTTCCGGCGGCGGCGCTGAGTTTTCCGGCAGCGCACAGTTAATCCGGCGAAGGTGCTTAATTAGGGCTTAATCGCGATTAGCGCTAATTAAGTGTGCTTAGTGTAAATAAAATATAATTAGTGGAAAATTATGTTATTGTATGCTTAGTTTAATTAAAAGCATGATTAGCGTTAATTAACTAAGCTTAGTGTATAAGAAATTATTTCTTTAATGAAACGGTTGGGTCGAATCAAGTGGGGTTAAATCGGTTGGGTTTGAGTTAAGTTTGGGTTCGAGTCAAGTTGGGTTGGGTGAGCCGAATCAAATAAGTTGAACCTGGTTCGAGCTCGAGTCAAATTAGATTGAATTTAATTTAGCTGAACCGGACCCGAACCGAACCAAATCGAACCGAACCGAACCGAACCGAACCGGGTGAACAGTAACTCGAACCGTTGACCGAGTCAACAGCTGACCCAGTCAGCATTGACCGGGCCCACCGCCGACCCAGTCAGCATTGACCGGGCCCACCGCCGACCCAGTCAGCATTGACCGGGCCCACTGCTGACCCAGTCTGCGTTGACCGGTCAACAGCTGACCCAGTCAGCGTTGACCGGTCAACAGCTGACCCAGTCCGCGTTGACCGGGCCCACTGCTGACCCAGTCAGCGTTGACCGGTCAACGTTGACCGTTGACCAGTCAACGTTGACCGTTGACTGGGTCAGAAAAAATATAAAATATTAAAATATTAAAATAATAAAATAATATTAAAATATTAAAAAATCGAAAAAATAATAAAAATTTCTATGGATTCTACTTGGGCTCCTAGATGACTTGGGCCAAGTTATGGGTGAGTTTGATGAGTAGAAATTGAATAAAAATTCATTGAAGTTATTAGATAAAAATGCAAAAATATGATAAATTCATAATTCATTAGGTGAGATTAATCCTAAACATGCATAGGATTAATTTAATGAAATAATTATTTAATTGATAGATTTTAATTTATTTATCTTAAGGGAAATAAATTAAATCTATTTTAAATAAATTTTATTAAATAGGATTATTTTGGGTACGCGATCCGAGAAGCTCGGCGGGTGATATTCTCCGCGCGACTTGGTTCCCAGAAGCAGATCGCTATCCAAGGTGCGTTGGTTCTCCGTTGGTAGGATTTATTCAAGCTAGGGAATTCCCGCTGGGATTTTCTTAGGAAAAATTCTTGGATGTCTTAAATATGATAAATCATAATGCTTGATAAGATTTGAATTGTATGCATGTTAGTGTAGTTTATTTTATCTAACATGTTCTACATTTCATGTCCTGCATGTTGTATTGTTTTCTATGCTTGTGTTAAATAATTATCATGCGGACATAGATAGTAAATAATGACATGTTAGAACCTTTGGCGACGTCACCGCCACTTAGAGAAAAGGGGGCCTTTTTCAATATGCCCCGGTTGACCGCCGCGTCCCGACGGGGGTCAAACGGTGACGTCCCGTTAGGCGCCACTCCCGAGGTTGATGCATAGCGGAGCACTGGGAGCACCACTCCCGACGTTATGCATAGCTTATATACTGGGAGCTGGTAGGGTAAGAGACTGTACAACTCCATGGTCGAGTTAGACTGGAAATATGGAGCAAGTCCTTACCCGAAATCTTCACCCGCGCGAGTGTCGTTGTAGGCGGCCTCGTGATAGTCCTGAGATGGTTAGCTAGGATGAACCCTACCATGGACTTGGCACCGACGAAGTCGAGGGCCACATCCCATCGTGTGGATGTGCGCCAATCTCGATAGACGTTGACGGCTATTGGACTGGAAAGGTGATTCCACATGCGACGCCTTGGACAGTGGATCCGTAGACCGCACGGCTATCACCCTTGACGTCTGCAGACGATCGGATGAGTAGTCCGGATCCTAGGGTGGTTATTCCGGCTAGCCGTGGCCGATGATATTTAAGAGAGGTGACCCTGTCTACGGGCAGTGTGTAGTACTACATGGGTGTCGTGACCCCTACGGTATCCGGGGAGGATGTAAGGGCACGACGGTTTCGCTAGGGGAGGCATGGTTGGCGACTAGTGAAACAACAGGAGAGGGACTCTGGGTCATCCGTCCTCTCTGCCAACATCAGTGCAGCGGGCATAGGTAGAGACAGAGACAGAAAGGCACTGATGGGCTTACTGACACTCTTAGCTAGGGTAGTCATTAAGCGTAGGCTGGCAGCCCGAGTTTATGAAACCTAAAAAGTCTCTCTCTATGACGTAGGTGACATATTATTAATATGGACACTAGACATGACTAGGGTGACATCTAGTGACATGTACACATTTAATTGTTTATTTAATTGTTTGTTTATGCTGTCTATTTTTTTTTATACGAATTGTTTAAAACGAAATGGCATGAAAGATGATGACTAATTACCAAAGACATCCTAGAATACTCCTCCTAGCCTTTGATTTCCTTATTCGGTAGGACCGTAATTTCGCATTAGGCCGCAAGGCTGAGCACACCGCGTTCAATGTGTGTGCAGGTGTCGTTGCACGAGACGAGATCGATGACGGAGGGTTCGTCGCGGAAGGTATACGACTGCTGTTATGAGTTCTCGTATGCCGGTCTTAGATTTGTATTAGGAGATATCGGGACTGTATTTAAGATATTATTTGAAAATGTGGGTGTATGTAGTTTAGTATTTGTATTTATGCCTTGTATGGGCTTGTCGGCTCATACGGCGGTTGCCACGTGTCGTCCTGCGGGTCGGGGCGTGACAACTTAAGTGGTATCAGAGCCTAGGTTTAAAGACCTGAGCATTTAGGTGATATCAAAACCTAGGGATTTTGGAGTTTCGACTTCAAATCTAAATTATAAGGATGTCAGTCCCGATATATTAGATTGGCCAGTTAGATAGTTAGTGGTACGGTCGTTTACCTATATCGTGACTATGCGTACCGAAAGAGTTTTACCTTACGTAGAAATTCTTATTTCGTATGAACTGACAGAAGCTTGTTCATGTAGATGTCAGAAGTACCGCCCAGACGTAAACGGGGGAGGCTCCGAAAGCTCGTGGAGCCCCAGGATCATTCGACGGCCACCTCCCGTCCAGCGGCAGATCCGTTAACGCCGCTAGCACCGGTACCAGCTGCGAGTGTTACCGGAGATTCTGATAGGGCACCAATATCCATGGTCCCAGAGGGGGCATCATTGGGTACACGTCGGAGCTCGAGTTCTCGACGTACCATGAGGCAGAGGACTACATCTACAGTGCCATTAGGGCAGGCACATGTTGCGCAGGGACAGCTGAACATAATAGCAGCAGCGGTGGCCAGTGCGATGGTCAGCATTCTAAATCCCACTGCACAGCATGAGCCCGAGGTACCTCCGACTAGTGCACCTCCTCCTCCGCCTCCTGCTGCACCAGTGGTACCACCAGCACCGCGGGTGGTCCGGACGACTCCTGCCCCAGCATTTGTACCCGCTCCAGCTGATCGTAGTGCAGAGTCAGATCGAGTGAGGGTTGCAACAGCAGTTGCTACCCCTCCGATAGGAGCACAGGGGACTTATACTCGAGTGGATTATCAAACCCCGCCTGGGGGAGTTGTTACGTCGGAGCCCAGTACCCGAGCTGCGAGGCCGATAGCCGCTTGGGTGAGAGACGCTCGACATCTGGGGTGTGTTACATTTTCTGGATCATCTGACCCCCAGACAGCCCGGTCTTGGATTAACAACATCCGCCGTATCACTACGGATTTGGAGTTAGCTGATAGAGACCGACTTGGAGTGGCACTCTATCTGGTAGACGGGGAGGCTGAGACCTGGCGAGATGAGCTGGAGACCCGTTATTCTACCGGACTGACGTGGGACATATTTTTGGATGAGTTCCACGAGCGTTTCTATACAGAGCTCCAGCATGATCTGAAGGTACAGGAGTTCTTAGACTGTAGACAGGGAGGCAGATCTGTGTCAGAGTATGTGGCGTAGTTTAATCTGCTGGCCTCCGTGGTACCCGACACGATCACATCCGACAGGTATCGTCGGATGCGCTTTATTCAGGGCTTGGATGACCACCTTAGTGTTAGGGTGAGAATATTGGATTACACTGCTTTTCAGCAGTTGGTGGATAAAGCCCTGTGGACTGAGAGGATGCTCCAGACGACGCGTATGCGGAGAGAGGGGCACAAGAAGAAGAGGTCAGCGACACATAGGGGTCGAGGTGACTTCAGGGACAGACAGACTGGCTCGGTAGCTTCAGTGGCCTCGGCTGCAGGAGGGGCTCCATCAGGGAGCCGATTTATACAGAGGACTGAGCAGCGGGGTCAGCCGAGTCAGGCACGTCCCCAGCCGTCAGTACATAGGGCCCCTCAGATACACCGTGCATCACAGTTGGCCCCATGTACCATTTGCCGCCGGACTCACACTGGGATGTGTCGAGAGATCACTTGTTATCAGTGCGGACAGAAGGGGCACATTCGGACCAGCTGTCCGCAGCGGATTCAGATGGGTGGATCCCAGCAGTCAGCCATCCACCCGGCATCTGCGGGTCGTGGGCGTCCTCCTGCACCGTTCCCACCGGCTGCACCTATGACGGGGTCTACCCGAGGATTTCCTACCGGCTCGGGTCCCCACTCTCAGAGGCCGCCCCAGCGCACTCAGACGCGCATATATGCATTGGACGGCATCGACGCCCAAGCCAACCCCGATGTAGTCACGGGTAACTCCTCCCATGCTGACGCACCTTAAATGGAATTTTTATTTTTGGAGATTTAGTCTTTCCATTTGATAAGTTGTTGTTGTGTTGGATTTTGGAACTAAAACTTATCTTTTGTTAAGTGAGACTAAATTTAACTTGTCGCATGTGTTGTTTATGTGATGTGGAATAGGACATATGCGACTATTTGATGCATGGGCTCATATTCTTATTGACACCGGGTTACATCGGTCTTTCATTAGTTCGGAGTTCGCCAGGCGAGCCGACATACCTCTTACCCCGTTAGAGGCAGAGTTGATTGTCTGTACTCCCTTGGGTGAGAAGATTTTACGGAGTCAGATGTATCGGTCTTGTCCCATTATGATACAGGAGGTTACCCTTGAGGCGGACCTGATTCCACTGGACATGGCAGACTTCGATGTGATTCTCGGTATGGACTGGTTGACAGCACATAGAGCCCTGGTGAGCTGCTTCACAAAGTCAGTGTCCTTCGTTGGATCGGGACCCCCGGAGCTGGTATTCGAGGGGGATCGTCGAGTCCTGCCGACTGCCATTATATCCGCTCTCACGGCGCAGAGGTACATCAGGAAAGGGTATCAGTGTTTTCTTGCGCACGTAGTGGATAGCAGCCAGTCGGATAGCCAGATGGCAGATATTCCGGTAGTTCGTGAGTTCCCAGATGTTTTTCCTGAGGAATTGCCTGGCCTACCCCCGGATCGGGTGTTAGAATTTTGCATCGATCTCGCCCCTGGGACGATGCCAATCTCTAGACCCCCGTATCGTATGGCACCGGCAGAGTTGAAGGAACTCAAGCTACAGTTACAGGACTTGGTGGATAAGGGGTTTATTCGACCTAGTGTCTCCCCTTGGGGCGCACCTGTTCTATTTGTGAAGAAAAAGGATGGGACCTTGAGGATGTGCATTGATTACAGGCAGTTGAATAAGGTCACCATCAGGAACAGGTATCCGCTTCCCCGCATCGATGACTTATTTGATCAGTTACAGGGAGCTCGGGTTTTCTCGAAGATTGATTTGAGGTCCGGGTATCATCAGTTAAAGATTAGGGACTCGGATGTTCCGAAGACGGCATTTCGGTCACGGTATGGACATTATGAGTTCCTAGTCATGTCTTTTGGACTTACTAATGCTCCCGCAGCCTTTATGGATTTGATGAACCGGGTTTTTCATAGACATTTAGATAAGTGTGTCATTGTCTTCATTGATGACATACTTGTCTATTCGAAGAGCCCGGAGGAGCATATGAGGCATCTCCGACTTGTCCTTCAGGTACTGAGAGATAGTCAGCTTTATGCCAAGTTTTCCAAATGTGAGTTTTGGCTGACTCAGGTTGGATTTCTGGGCATATTATATCCAGTGAGGGCATACAGGTCGATCCGACTAAGATTGAGGCAGTGACTAAGTGGGAGCAACCTAAGAGTCCCACAGAGGTCCGTAGTTTCCTTGGATTAGCTGGATATTATCGGCGGTTTGTGCAGGATTTCTCACGTATTGCAGCGCCGATGACCAAGTTGACTAGGAAGGACATTAAGTTTCGGTGGACCCCAGAGTGTGAGCTCAGTTTCCAGGAGCTTAAGACTCGTTTAACCACTGCTCCGATACTCATCCTCCCAGTTAGCGGTACGGAGTATGTGGTATTCAGCGATGCTTCGAAGCAAGGGCTGGGGTGTGTACTTATGCAGAGCGGACGGGTAATTGCCTATGCTTCACGACAGTTGAAGAAGCACGAGGTAAATTATCCGACTCATGATTTGGAGTTAGCCGCTATTGTTCTGGCTCTTAAGATTTGGCGACACTATCTTTACGGGGAGAAGTGTCATATTTTCACTGACCATAAGAGCCTACAGTACTTGTTGACCCAGAGGGAGTTGAACCTCAGGCAGCGCCGCTGGTTGGAGTTGATCAAGGACTATGACTTGATTATTGACTACCATCCGGGGAAGGCTAATGTTGTGGCAGATGCTTTGAGCAGAAAGTCGTCTGTCACTTTGGCGTATATACGCACTGCCTACTTACCCTTGCTGCGTGACATGAGATTGCTGGGGGTTGAGCTACAGTGTGACTCTCAGGGTGGGTTACTGGCACAGTTTACTGTGCGACCCACTTTATCGGACCGGCTGGCCGAGTTACAGAGGACAGACTCAGAGTTGAGTACGGTGATCCAGAGAGTACAGGATGGTCAGGGTCAGGAGTTCAGACTCAGAGATGACGGCATGCTGGTGTTGAATGACAGGATCTGCGTACCCCATGATGAGGATCTACGACGGCAGATTCTGGAGGAGGCACACAGTTCCGCTTATGCTATGCATCCTGGTAGTACGAAGATGTATCGTACTATTCGACAGACGTATTGGTGGTCGGGCATGAAGCGGGACATAGCTGAGTTTGTAGCTCGATGCCTGGTATGCCAGCAGGTTAAGGCGGAACATCAGAAGCCGGCAGGGACCTTGCAGCCTCTTCCGATACCGGAGTGGAAGTGGGAGCATATCACTATGGACTTTGTAGTCGGGTTGCCGCGCACCCAGAGACACCATGACGCTATCTGGGTGATCGTTGATCGACTTACAAAGTCTGCCCACTTCTTGCCGATTGAGATTTCTTATACTTTGGAGATGTTAGCCAGGCTGTACATCAGCGACATTGTCCGCCTTCATGGAGTACCAGTATCTATTGTGTCGGACCGAGATCCTAGGTTCACTTCTAGGTTCTGGCCGAAGTTTCAGGGGGAGCTGGGTACATCACTGAGGTTTAGCACCGCATTTCACCCACAGACTGATGGACAGTCAGAGCGTACCATACAGACGCTGGAGGACATGTTGAGAGCATGTGTGCTCGAGTTTACTGGTAGCTGGGATACCCACCTTCCTTTGGTGGAATTTGCATATAATAATAGCTATCAGGCCAGCATTGGTATGGCTCCCTATGAGGCTCTATATGGCAGACAGTGTCGGACTCCATTATGTTGGAGTGAGGTAGGCGAGAGACGACTGACGGGTACGGAGTTGATTGATGAAACCGTAGCCAAGGTCAGTGTCATTCGAGGCAGGCTGAAGACAGCTCAGGACCGACAGAAGAGCTATGCAGATAATCGTCGTAGGCCTCTAGAGTTTGCAGTCGGGGATATGGTTTTTCTAAAGGTATCCCCCTGGAAGGGCATCCTTCGTTTTCAGAAGAAAGGGAAGCTACACCCTAGATACATCGGACCCTTCCAGGTACTTGAGAGAGTCGGGCCGGTGGCATACCGACTGGAGCTACCTGCAGACTTAGAGCAGATTCATGATGTCTTCCATGTATCCATGTTGAGGAAGTACATTTCAGATCCGTCCCATGTCCTCAAAGCACCGCCAGTTCAGCTGAGAGAGGACTTGAGCTACGGGGTGCAGGCTATAGAGATCATTGATCGGCGCGAAAAGGTGCTTCGAGGTAAGTCTATCCCCCTAGTAAAAGTCCTCTAGAGGAACGCTCATATCGAGGAAGCTACATGGGAGACTGAGGCCCACATGCGGGCCCAGCAACCTCACTTATTTGAGGCAGAGAGTGTTTGAGTGTGATGTACAAAAAAAAAATTTGAAAATTTATATGTTGATGTTGGATATCTTTTTGGATGTTCAAGTGTTATTTTGGAGGACCAAAAATTTTTAAGGGGGGGAGTACTTGTAAACCCCCATCAAAAAAAAAAAAAAAAAAAAAAAAAAGGGACCGGTTCAGGTGCACCGGCCGGAGAGCCGGCCGGTCCAGCTGAACCGGCTTGGACCGGGCGAGGAAGCGAGACGGGGCGAGCGAGAAGAGCAAACGCCCTTCCCACTCGAGCCATCGCCTCGAGCACGCGACGAAGCAACGTCGCTTCGTCTTCTCCCGCACCGAGCAGCGCCGACGCTTCGCCTTCCGCCGTCGATCGCTGCACGTCGCCGTCGACGATCGTCTGCCCTCGTCCACCCCCAGCGAGCTACTCCCGACGGAAAGGGCGACTCGGCGACGCCCGTTTTTCCATCCCGTTCGCGCGACCACCGCAGCAGAGGAACTGCTGCCGATCGATCGCCGCCCAGCACTCGCAACCCCTCGGCGGACGTCCTTTTCACCGCGGTTGGAGACGTCGGCCGTCTCCGCGTCTCCACGGGCCTTCGAGGAGTTCGAAGACCCCTCGGCGGGCGGCTGAGCTCGCCGCCTCTGTTCGAGCGATCGAACCCTACCGGCGGCGGCTGCAAATCGCGATCCGGTCGCTTCGCCGGCCGCAAACCCCGTCCCTACCTTCTCCAGACGTCCGCGAGGTGAGCAGCCGCGTTTTCCCCATGAAAAGGGGTGGTTTTCACCCTCCGGTGGAGACACCGTGAGTTCGCCGGAGACGACGCCGGAAAGATCGCCGTTTAGGCGCTGATGGTCGTCCTTCTCGCAGATCGGCGTAGTCTCCGCGTTGAGCGAGGAGCAACGAAGCTCGCCGGCCGTTTAGCCTTCGTTTTCGCGAGTTCCGGCGAGGTGGCGGCTAGGGTTCCGGCGGCGGCGCTGAGTTTTCCGGCAGCGCACAGTTAATCCGGCGAAGGTGCTTAATTAGGGCTTAATCGCGATTAGCGCTAATTAAGTGTGCTTAGTGTAAATAAAATATAATTAGTGGAAAATTATGTTATTGTATGCTTAGTTTAATTAAAAGCATGATTAGCGTTAATTAACTAAGCTTAGTGTATAAGAAATTATTTCTTTAATGAAACGGTTGGGTCGAATCAAGTGGGGTTAAATCGGTTGGGTTTGAGTTAAGTTTGGGTTCGAGTCAAGTTGGGTTGGGTGAGCCGAATCAAATAAGTTGAACCTGGTTCGAGCTCGAGTCAAATTAGATTGAATTTAATTTAGCTGAACCGGACCCGAACCGAACCAAATCGAACCGAACCGAACCGAACCGGGTGAACAGTAACTCGAACCGTTGACCGAGTCAACAGCTGACCCAGTCAGCATTGACCGGGCCCACCGCCGACCCAGTCAGCGTTGACCGAGTCAACCGCTGCGTTGACCGGTCAACAGCTGACCCAGTCCGCGTTGACCGGGCCCACTGCTGACCCAGTCAGCGTTGACCAGTCAACGTTGACCGTTGACCGGGTCAGAAAAATATAAAATAATAAAATAATATTAAAATAATAAAATAATATTAAAATAATAAAATAATATTAAAATAATAAAATAATATTAAAATATTAAAAAATCGAAAAAATAATAAAAATTTCTATGGATTCTACTTGGGCTCCTGGATGACTTGGGCCAAGTTATGGGTGAGTTTGATGAGTAGAAATTGAATAAAAATTCATTGAAGTTATTAGATAAAAATGCAAAAATATGATAAATTCATAATTCATTAGGTGAGATTAATCCTAAACATGCATAGGATTAATTTAATGAAATAATTATTTAATTGATAGATTTTAATTTATTTATCTTAAGGGAAATAAATTAAATCTATTTTAAATAAATTTTATTAAATAGGATTATTTTGGGTACGCGATCCGAGAAGCTCGGCGGGTGATATTCTCCGCGCGACTTGGTTCCCAGAAGCAGATCGCTATCCAAGGTGCGTTGGTTCTCCGTTGGTAGGATTTATTCAAGCTAGGGAATTCCCGCTGGGATTTTCTTAGGAAAAATTCTTGGATGTCTTAAATATGATAAATCATAATGCTTGATAAGATTTGAATTGTATGCATGTTAGTGTAGTTTATTTTATCTAACATGTTCTACATTTCATGTCCTGCATGTTGTATTGTTTTCTATGCTTGTGTTAAATAATTATCATGCGGACATAGATAGTAAATAATGACATGTTAGAACCTTTGGCGACGTCACCGCCACTTAGAGAAAAGGGGGCCTTTTTCAATATGCCCCGGTTGACCGCCGCGTCCCGACGGCGGTCAAACGGTGACGTCCCGTTAGGCGCCACTCCCGAGGTTGATGCATAGCGGAGCACTGGGAGCACCACTCCCGACGTTATGCATAGCTTATATACTGGGAGCTGGTAGGGTAAGAGACTGTACAACTCCATGGTCGAGTTAGACTGGAAATATGGAGCAAGTCCTTACCCGAAATCTTCACCCGCGCGAGTGTCGTTGTAGGCGGCCTCGTGATAGTCCTGAGATGGTTAGCTAGGATGAACCCTACCATGGACTTGGCACCGACGAAGTCGAGGGCCACATCCCATCGTGTGGATGTGCGCCAATCTCGATAGACGTTGACGGCTATTGGACTGGAAAGGTGATTCCACATGCGACGCCTTGGACAGTGGATCCGTAGACCGCACGGCTATCACCCTTGACGTCTGCAGACGATCAGATGAGTAGTCCGGATCCTAGGGTGGTTATTCCGGCTAGCCGTGGCCGATGATATTTAAGAGAGGTGACCCTGTCTACGGGCAGTGTGTAGTACTACATGGGTGTCGTGACCCCTACGGTATCCGGGGAGGATGTAAGGGCACGACGGTTTCGCTAGGGGAGGCATGGTTGGCGACTAGTGAAACAACAGGAGAGGGACTCTGGGTCATCCGTCCTCTCTGCCAACATCAGTGCAGCGGGCATAGGTAGAGACAGAGACAGAAAGGCACTGATGGGCTTACTGACACTCTTAGCTAGGGTAGTCATTAAGCGTAGGCTGGCAGCCCGAGTTTATGAAACCTAAAAAGTCTCTCTCTATGACGTAGGTGACATACTATTAATATGGACACTAGACATGACTAGGGTGACATCTAGTGACATGTACACATTTAATTGTTTATTTAATTGTTTGTTTATGCTGTCTATTTTTTTTTATACGAATTGTTTAAAACGAAATGGCATGAAAGATGATGACTAATTACCAAAGACATCCTAGAATACTCCTCCTAGCCTTTGATTTCCTTATTCGGTAGGACCGTAATTTCGCATTAGGCCGCAAGGCTGAGCACACCGCGTTCAATGTGTGTGCAGGTGTCGTTGCACGAGACGAGATCGATGACGGAGGGTTCGTCGCGGAAGGTATACGACTGCTGTTATGAGTTCTCGTATGCCGGTCTTAGATTTGTATTAGGAGATATCGGGACTGTATTTAAGATGTTATTTGAAAATGTGGGTGTATGTAGTTTAGTATTTGTATTTATGCCTTGTATGGGCTTGTCGGCTCATACGGCGGTTGCCACGTGTCGTCCTGCGGGTCGGGGCGTGACACTTGCGTTTCATCGTCATCGACCAAGTGGAGCATCAATCTTCCATTCTCCCTTGTAGCCTACAAGAATTGCTGCTTCGGAGCTTTAACCATTTTAAACACAAGCCTCCCATCATCCCTGAAAGACTTGAGTTGCACTTTCGGCATCCCCGCCTTCCCAATTGTCGATATCGGTGGAGGAAACCCTAAGCTATAGCCACTCCTACTTTTATCATATGTCTCCCCTTCTTTTATCTCAGGGGGCATATGGGTAGTAATGGTGTCGTGACTTGGTTCCTTGTTACGACTACCGCTACCCTTGCTATCATCATTTCTTGCTTGCTTCCCGGATGAGACACCAGAATGTTCATTTTTCCCACTCATCTTGTGGTTGATGGAGTTGATGGGATTGGCCGCTAAAACAAAGGGTGTGGGAGTATATTTCTACCATTAAAGATAGAATTGCAGCAGTTAGTGAGTGGGAAGGGAGGGAAGGAGTGATGATTTCTCACAACCAACAGCTTCTTAATATCCGCGGAGTTTTCAACAAAAGATTATTGTTTCTCAACAAATTTAAATCCTAATTAGGATTATTTGATTTTTTTATGTGAAAATTTATTACCATATCTAAAATAGGAATTTCTCACTCAATATAATTCATATTTATATGAGCCATTATTATGTATCGATTAATTTTAATTTTAAATTCTTATGACTTCTAAAGAGCACCTTTGATTTCATTAGAATAAACTATATCAAACCATTTATATACTGATGTAATTACTTCTATAATATTATTTTTTATAATTTTTATTTACATGAGTGATGCATAGTTTTTAAAAATATGTAACTTCTTGTAAAATAAAATTAATTATTATGAATAATTTTTCATGGTCATTTATAATATTTATTTCAAAAATAAAATATGGATAGATGATATCCTTCTACCATGTCTTTATTTTAACATAATTTACATCGTTTCCAACAAGATGACATTTCGGTGGAATTTTTCAATGAGATTCCAGCGATAGCTTCAGGTGAGCTAGGAAAAGTCATTGGAACCATCAATTTAAGTTCTTGGAAGAGATTTGAGGGAGAAAATTGAAATGAGCGGCAGTAGTGAAAGTTTCATCATTGGAGATTACTCTTGCAATTGCTGGTCAAACGAGCTATATAATTTGAGAAACATAGTACGTACGGCTTCTCGACGAGAGCTATCTACTGGTACTTGGGTTGGGAGAAATTGGTTGTCGTTGGTTGCCGGCGAGTTAAAAATCCAAACTTAGGAGTTTCGCATAAGTTATCTTTTTGAGTAAAATTAGGCACATGTGAGCTCTAACAATTGGGACAAATATGATTTTTGGATTTTTGATGAAAAGATATTTTAATTGGTACCAATATTACTGCTGATTGGAGAACTTCATTGGTGAGGGTTCCAACGAACTGTCGAATAAGTCTCCAGCAGGTCTCCAATGAACTTTTGGGCGAACTTTAGATAAAAATGAGGTATGTAGGTCTCCAATGTGTGTATATATATATATATACATAAATAAAATTTATATATATTTAAGAGTATTATTTTGAGATATAATACAATTTACTTAAAATGGATGATTGAGCAAGGTTCACACGCTGCTAAACCCCACTAATCGTAATAGTATACTCAATAAAGATGATAAACAATTGACATTATTAATATGAAGGCAAAGTAGTATGATTAATGGTGAATACTCTTAAATGATCAATATTGACAAACAAATGACATTACTGATGTGAAGGCAAAGTTGCATGATTAATAGTAAACACTATTAATGATCAATATTTATTGATTTCCTAAATCATCAGGAGGAAATAACTTAAAAGTAAAAAATTTCTATGATATCTGAAGTTGCTCTCTTAGTTATCTTCTTTTTCAGTTAGATTAGTCTCCTCCTCTGCACTTATAGAACTACCCTCTTGCGTTTCATCATCATCGACCAAGTGGAGCATCAATCTTCCATTCTCCCTTGTAGCCTGCAAGAATTGCTGCTTCGGAGCTTTAACCATTTTAAACACAAGCCTCCCATCATCCCTGAATGACTTGAGTTGCACTTTAGGCCTCCCCGCCTTCCCAATTGTCGATATCGGTAGAGGAAACCCTAAGCTATAGCCACTCCTACTTTTATCATATGTCTCCCCTTCTTTTATCTCGCGGGGCATATGGGTAGTAATGGTGTCGTGGCTTGGTTCCTTGTTACGACTACCGCTACCCTTGCTATCATCATTTCTTGCTTGCTTCCCGGATGAGACACCAGAATGTTCATTTTTCTCACTCATCTTGTGGTTGATGGAGTTGATGGGATTGGCCGAGATGATCTCAGTCTTTATCCTCCGTGTTGATAGACAACACATTTTAAAGGGAGGGAGATCTATTGTCACTAAAACATTGGGTGTGGGAGTATGTTTCTACCACTAAAGATAGAATTGCCGCAGTTAGTGAGTGGGAAGGGAGGGAAGGAGTGAATGATTTCTCACAACCAACAGCTTCTTAATATCCGCGGAGTTTTCGACAAAAGATTATTGTTTCTCAACAAATTTAAATCCTAATTAGGATTATTTGATTTTTTTATGTGAAAATTTATTACCATATCTAAAATAGGAATTTCTCACTCTATATAATTCATATTTATATGAGCCATTATTATGTATCGATTAATTTTAATTTTAAATTCTTATGACTTCTAAAGAGCACCTTGGACCATCTTTTCATTAGAATAAACTATATGAAACCATTTATATACTGATGTAATTACTTCTATAATATTATTCTTTGTAATTTTTATTTACATGAGTGATGCATAGTTTTTAAAAATATGTAACTTCTTGTAAAATAAAATTAATTATTATGAATAATTTTTCATGGTCATTTATAATATTTATTTCAAAAATAAAATATTTATAGATGATATCCTTCTACCATGTCTTTATTTTAATATAATTTACATCGTTTCCAACAAGATGACATTTCGGTGGAATTTTTCAATGAGATTCCAGCGATAGCTTCAGGTGAGCTAGGAAAACTCATTGGAACCATCAATTTAAGTTCTTGGAATAGATTTGAGGGAGAAAATTGAAATGAGCGGCAGTAGTGAAAGTTTCATCGTTGGAGATTACTCTTGCAATTGCTGGTCAAACGAGCTATATAATTTGAGAAACATAGTACGTACGGCTTCTCGACGAGAGCTATCTACAGGTACTTGGGTTGGTAGAAATTGGTTGTCGTTGGTTGCCGGCGAGTTAAAAATCCAAACTTAGGAGTTTCGCATAAGTTATCTTTTTGAGTAAAATTAGGTACATGTGAGCTCTAACAATTGGGACAAATATGATTTTTGGATTTTTGATGAAAAGATATTTTAATTGGTACCAATATTACTGCTGATTGGAGAAATTCATTGGTGAGGGTTCCAGCGAACTGCCCAACAAGTCTCCGGCAGGTCTCCAATGAACTTTTGGGCGAACTTGAGATAAAAATGAGGTATGTAGGTCTCCAGTGTGTGTGTATATATATATATATACATAAATAAAATTTATATATATTTAAGAGTATTATTTTGAGATATAATACAATTTACTTAAAATGGATGATTGAGCAAGGTTCACACGCTGCTAAACCCCACTAATCGTAATAGTATACTCAATAAAGATGATAAACAATTGACATTATTAATGTGAAGGCAAAGTAGTATGATTAATGGTGAATACTCTTAAATGATCAATATTGACAAACAAATGACATTACTGATGTGAAGGCAAAGTTGCATGATTAATAGTAAACACTATTAATGATCAATATTTATTGATTGCCTAAATCATTAGGAGGAAATAACTTAAAAGTAAAAAATTTCTATGATATCTGAAGTTGCTCTCTTAGTTATCTTCTTTTCCAGTTAGATTAGTCTCCTCCTCTGCACTTATAGAACTACCCTCTTGCGTTTCATCATCATCGACCAAGTGGAGCATCAATCTTCCATTCTCCCTTGTGGCCTGCAAGAATTGTTGCTTCGGAGCTTTAACCATTTTAAACACAAGCCTCCCATCATCCCTGAATGACTTGAGTTGCACTTTAGGCCTCCCCGCCTTCCCAATTGTCGATATCGGTGGAGGAAACCCTAAGCTATAGCCACTCCTACTTTTATCATATGTCTCCCCTTCTTTTATCTCACGGGGCATATGGGTAGTAATGGTGTTGTGGCTTGGTTCCTTGTTACGACTACCGCTACCCTTGCTATCATCATTTCTTGCTTGCTTCCCGGATGAGACACCAGAATGTTCATTTTTCCCACTCATCTTGTGGTTCATGGAGTTGATGGGATTGGCCGAGATGATCTCAGTCTTTATCCTCCGTGTTGATAGACAACACATTTTAAAGGGAGGGAGGTCTCTTGTTACTAAAACATTGGGTGTGGGAGTTTGTTTCTACCACTAAAGATAGAATTGCCGCAGTTAGTGAGTGGGAAGGGAGGGAAGGAGTGAATGATTTCTCACAACCAACAGCTTCTTAATATCCGCGGAATTTTCGACAAAAGATTATTGTTTCTCAACAAATTTAAATCCTAATTAGGATTATTTGATTTTTTTATGTGAAAATTTATTACCATATCTAAAATAGGAATTTCTCACTCCATATAATTCATATTTATATGAGCCATTATTATGTATCGATTAATTTTAATTTTAAATTCTTATGACTTCTAAAGAGCACCTTTGACCATCTTTTCATTAGAATAAACTATATCAAACCATTTATATACTGATGTAATTACTTCTATAATATTATTCTTTGTAATTTTTATTTACATGATCGATGCATAGTTTTTAAAAATATGTAACTTCTTGTAAAATAAAATTAATTATTATGAATAATTTTTCATGGTCATTTATAATATTTATTTCAAAAATAAAATATGTATAGATGATATCCTTTTACCATGTCTTTATTTTAATATAATTTACATCGTTTCCAACAAGATGACATTTCGGTGGAATTTTTCAACGAGATTCCAGCGATAGCTTCAGGTGAGCTAGGAAAACTCATTGGAACCATCAATTTAAGTTCTTGGAAGAGATTTGAGGGAGAAAATTGAAATGAGCGGCAGTAGTGAAAGTTTCATCGTTGGAGATTACTCTTGCAATTGCTGGTCAAACGAGCTATATAATTTGAGAAACATAGTACGTACGGCTTCTCGACGAGAGCTATCTACTGGTACTTGGGTTGGGAGAAATTGGTTGTCGTTGGTTGCCGGCGACTTAAAAATCCAAACTTAGGAGTTTCGCATAAGTTATCTTTTTGAGTAAAATTAGGCACATGTGAGCTCTAACAATTGGGACAAATATGATTTTTGGATTTTTGATGAAAAGATATTTCAATTGGTACCAATATTACTGCTGATTGGAGAACTTCATTGGTGAGGGTTCCAGCGAACTGCCCAACAAGTCTCCGGCAGGTCTCCAGTGAACTTTTGGGCGAACTTTAGATAAAAATGAGGTATGTAGGTCTCTAGTGTGTGTATATATATATATATACGTAAATAAAATTTATATATATTTAAGAGTATTATTTTGAGATATAATACAATTTACTTAAAATGGATGATTGAGCAAGGTTCACACGCTGCTAAACCCCACTAATCGTAATAGTATACTCAATAAAGATGATAAACAATTGACATTATTAATGTGAAGGCAAAGTAGTATGATTAATGGTGAATACTCTTAAATGATCAATATTGACAAACAAATGACATTACTGATGTGAAGGCAAAGTTGCATGATTAATAGTAAACACTATTAATGATCATTATTTATTGATTGCCTAAATCATCAGGAGGAAATAACTTAAAAGTAAAAAATTTCTATGATATCTGAAGTTGCTCTCTTAGTTATCTTCTTTTCCAGTTAGATAAGTCTCCTCCTCTGCACTTATAGAACTACCCTCTTGCGTTTCATCATCATCGACCAAGTGGAGCATCAATCTTCCATTCTCCCTTGTAGCCTGCAAGAATTGCTGCTTCGGAGCTTTAACCATTTTAAACACAAGCCTCCCATCATCCCTGAATGACTTGAGTTGCACTTTAGGCCTCCCCGCCTTCCCAATTGTCGATATCGGTGGAGGAAACCCTAAGCTATAGCCACTCCTACTTTTATCATATGTCTCCCCTTCTTTTATCTCGCGGGGCATATGGGTAGTAATGGTGTCGTGGCTTGGTTCCTTGTTAAGACTACCGCTACCCTTGCTATCATCATTTCTTGCTTGCTTTCCGGATGAGACACCAGAATGTTCATTTTTCCCACTCATCTTGTGGTTGATGGAGTTGATGGGATTGGCCGAGATGATCTCAGTCTTTATCCTCCGTGTTGATAGACAACACATTTTAAATGGAGGGAGATTTATTGTCACTAAAACATTGGGTGTGGGAGTATGTTTCTACCACTAAAGATAGAATTGCCGCAGTTAGTGAGTGGGAAGGGAGGGAAGGAGTGAATGATTTATCACAACCAACACCTTCTTAATATCCGCGGAGTTTTCGACAAAAGATTATTGTTTCTCAACAAATTTAAATCCTAATTAGGATTATTTGTTTATTTTAAATCCTCACATCGTTTTCTTTATTTTATTTAATTTTTTATAATCAACCAACCATCCATCATATTAACAATCACAATCAAACATAATTAAAATGATATTTAGTTTAACAATTTAATTATACCCAAAAATCTTAATCAATATATATCACCTTAATTAATCCTAATTTTTTTAATAATTTTGTAAAAATTTAATTACATTAATTAAATTCACAAAATCCCAATTTATCCAATTACATTAATTAGAAAATCTAAATAAATTAATTTCCTAAATTTTATCACATTATAAATTGATAAAATTCTAAATTATTCAATCTCATTAATCTATAAAAATCTAATTAATCTAATTTCCTCAATTTATAATATCCTAAATTTAAAATTATTTTAATTCCAATTAATGCAACTTAGATGTTATAACACCTATCAAAATATTACTTCATGTATATAACATACAATTAATTCATTTAAACTCGAAATTAACCCAAATTATCTCAATTAAATCAAAAATTAAATTATAATAATCTTTAAAATTTCTAATTAAATCATAGAAAATATGTTTAATCATAACATAGCATCATAATATATTTTAGATTTTTTTGACTTTTTTAACGCACTCAAAACCTTGAACCCATCCTAAAATAATTTGAAAATCGCTCCTAAAATATGTTAAAAATTCTAAATAAATTTCTTAAGATTCAAAACTTACCAACAAAGCTCTAGCAATGTTGAACCGACTCGAACCGATCTTAAAACTGCGAAAACTAGCCAACCCGCAGCCAAACCGGCCCGAACCGGGTCATACCGGCTTGACCCGCAGCAAGCTGAATCGCCGCACGTGCTTCGATCTTCTTCCCCGCTCGCCCTCGGCTCGAATTCTGCCAAGCACCTGCCGTCGTGTCTGCCCTCACCCCATCTATCGCCGCTGCAACCTCGCCGGAAACACGTGCCTACCTCCTCTAGGTATTCCTCAGCCCTCCGGCCACATAATCGCCCATCGGTGGGGCTCGAAACACCTCCCACAGTCGCTAGCATCTCTCTTCCTCGGCTGCCCGATAGATGTTGCTCCCAGCTGCGCCCGCGTGCTGCGGTTGCCGCTCAATATTGTCTCCACCTGAGCCTACTCGCTTCCAGAGAACTCACCGTGGAAGGAAGAGTGTTTGTCGCGCCCTTGCGTCAGTGAATTTGAACGGGACAGAGACGTCTTGTGCTCCGCCGTCCCCTTCCTGTTCTCCATCGACCTCATGCTTCCTCGCTGTGGCCTCCACTCAAAACCAGCACCAAGAGAGGCGAGTCGACCCCGGAGAGCTCGCCACGGTGGGAGAAAGAGCTCGCCGAGCCCCTCGCCGGCGTTCACAGTGGGAACAGGGGGACTCCTCTGTTCTCCGTCCGCTCACTGCCTCCCACACAACCGTGGCTCGCTGGGCTGTTATAACGCTTAGTCGTATTCGTAGATGAGGCCCAGCTCGCCAGCTTCCTCCTCTATCGAAGACAACGACCGCCGGTGGTGCGTGGAAGCCGCTGCACCGTAACCCTCAGACCACTGTCGCCGCGCCCTCTGCTTCGGCGAGGGTTTAATACCCTGTCGACGAGTTGGTGACCTGTCGACCGACTCGGCTAGGTCGACTAGCCCTGACTCGCTGCACGTGTGAAGCACGTGAAGGGACGGTTTTAGTTTTTTTCTTTTTCTTTTTTTATTTAATTTATATTTTCTATTTATTTATTTAAATATATATATATATATTTATTTATTTATTTACTAATTCCATATGATAAATATTATTATTTATTTTTTATTCTCTTTACTATTTTATTTTACTTTTATTATTTTATTAAAATATTATTATTACTATCACTGAATATGAAACAAGAGACTTTAATGCTACTATAGAGAACCTCCAACTTATTGAGCTAACAACTATTGGAGGATATTACACATGGAGCAACAAACAAGAAGGGAGTGATGGGAATATAGAGTAAGATAGATAGAGTATTTGGGAATAAAGATTGGATGAAAAATAATAGAGCAGTGGTGGTAGAGATAGGAGAAGTAATAATCTCATATCATTCTCCATTAAAACTTGATGTTGGTACTACTACTAATAGAGGCATACCAAATTTCAGATTTTTGAATATAATAGCTAATCACATTGAATTTCTCCCTACTGTTGCAGCTATTTAGAGTACAGAAATTGAGGGCTTTGAGATGTACAAAGTATGGCAAAGACTTAAACTCATGAAAGGTGAAATGAAAGAACTATTCAAGAAAAATTTCAGTCAAGCAAAACTTAAGGCAGACAAAGCTAGAAATAATTTGGAAATTATACAAAGATAATTGCAAGACACTCCTTTACTAGCTAATTTGCATGTGCAAGAGAAATATGCCTTAATGGAATTAGAGAAATGGGATAGAGTAGAGGAAAGTATATTGAGGCAAAAGTCTAGAGCTTATTTGATTACTTTAGGTGATTCAAACTCTAAATTCTTTTTTGTCTATGCAAAAGCAAGGAATGATGCCAAAACTCTTAATATCCTATATAGTAGAGATGGGGAGAGATTAACTACTCATGATAAGATCAGTGCAGAAATAGTTGACTTTTATAAAGGTTTAATAGGCAATGCAGAATATGAACTTCCTATGGTGGATAAAATGACAGTTAGACTTGGTAGACTAGTTCAGCACCATCATTTCTCAAGTCTATGTGCAGCTGTCTCAGAAGCAGAGATCAATCAGGCTTTATTTGACATAAATGATGATAAGGCTCCGGGAATTGATGGATTTGGTGCATTATTTTTAAAAAAAGCATGGCCTGTGCTAAAACATGATATATGTGTAGCAATACAAGAGTTCTTCATGACAGGAAAAATGTTGAAAGCTATAAACTCTACTCTAGTTACACTCATACCCAAGGTACCAAATCCAGAAACTGTTAAGGACCTAAGACCAATTGCTTGTTGTGCAATTTTATACAAGATTATTGCTAAGATCTTGGTGAATAGACTTAAAGGAGTGATTGGTGAACTAGTTAGTGAAGCTCAATCAGCCTTTGTACCAGGAAGAGTGATTGCAGATAATATCATATTAAGTCATGTACTCATTAAAGGATATACCAGGAAAATAATATCCCCTAGATGCATGATCAAGGTAGATCTACAAAAGACTTATGATTCAGTAGAATGAATATGTGTGGAATAAATGCTCATAGAATTGGGATTTATCCTAGATTCATTCAATGGGTGATGGCTTGCATCAAATCAGTACATTATACCATTCTAATAAATGGTAAGAAAATGGTACCTTTTCAAGTAAAAAGAGGATTAAGACAATGTGACCCTCTATCACCTTATATCTTTGTCCTTGTGATGGAATACTTGAGTACATGTATGAGGGAGCTAGGAAATAAGAAAAACCTTAAATATCATCCCAAATGTGCAAAATTATTTATTACTCACCTTTGTTTTGCAGATGATTTACTTATGTTTTCTAGAGGAGATGAGAACTACATGAGGCATTTCTTAAATTCTCAAAAGCATCAGGTTTGAAAGCTAATGCACTTAAGAATAGTATTTACTTTGGAGGAGTACCTGCTGAAATAAAAGACAGAATATTACATATACTTAGCTATAGAGAGAGCTCTTAACCATTCAAGTACCTAGTAGTACCTTTGGCTCCTAAGAAACTAAAAATTCAGAATGTAAAGTACTGCTTGACAAAATGATGGTTAGACTTAAAAGTTGGACTGCCAAGTTGCTAACATATGCAGGAAGAGTTCAACTTATAAAGTCAGTATTATTTGGAGTGCAAAGCTATTGGTCACAAATATTCATATTGCCCAAAAAAATAATCAAAATAATGGATGCAATTTGTAGGACATTCTTATGGACAAGATCAGTTGAGACTAGTAAGAAGACCTTGGTAGTTTAGAATAAAGTTTGCACACCAATGTCAGCTGGAAGACTTAACTTACTAAGACTAGACTTTTGGAATAAGGCAGCCATCTTCAAGCTCTTTTGGGATATGCAGATGAAGAAAGATAAATTATGGATCAAATGGGTACACACATATTATATAAAAAATAAAAATATTCATACTATGACTCTACCCAAACAAACAAGCTGGATGTTAAAGAAAGTGATGATGAGTAGAGAGGTATTACAATACCATCCCCGACTGGCAATAATACTAAATAGAAAAACCATAATCAGTGCAATTTACAATATATTGGTGGGTACATTGCCAAAGAAAAATTGAATAAGTTTGATATGTGATTTTACAGCTGGACCTAGAGCTACCTTCATTCTATGGCTTGCTTTGAATGAAAAATTAATGACTGCAGATAAACTACTCAAGTAGGGCATGCAAATAGAAGGAGAATGTCAGCTATCTCTAACTGCAATAGAAACCTTAGAATATTTGCTGAATGAATGTAAATATAGCAAGACTATATGGAGTGATTTATTGAAATGAAATGAAGAAGTTTTAAGACAAACTACATGGGAAACCACAATTAATATTGCTGCTAGAATAGATAAAAGGAGAAAATTGCAAGGACAGCTTATGCAGGTGGTGATAGCAGAGTTTGTATATCACATTTGGAAAGAGAGAAACTGGAGATTATTTAAGCAACAAGTAAGAGATGAAGTGGTCCTTCTTCGACATATCAAGACAGTAATTTTTACTAGGCTGGATAAAAAAAAAAAAAAAGAGTTTGCTGTCTTATGCTTAGCTTAGAATACTGGTTCTCTTTGAGATATTTATTTTTATTATATTTGCTTTTTTATAACTTGTAGCACATGATATTGTAGTGATGCTCAAATACCCTTCCTAGAAGGTGAGTTGACATTACTATTGATGCTATCAAACAAGTTATAAGGAGCAAAATTTATAGAATGAGACTGACAAAATACTTTAGATATGCGGGGTATTGATACCCGTGCCTCTCACATGCTAAGCGAGCGCTCTTCCATCTAAGCTACATCCATAAATATCAATTAACTTAGTCCGAGATGGCCATATAGCTCGTATGCTATGCGGGCACTTTACCATCTAAGCTACAACCCTAAAATTTATTTTAAAGTCAAATTAAAAGAGCAATATTGTCCTAGCTAAGCTAAATCCCTAATATTCTTATCAAAATCTTATTAAAAGAGTGTTAATGTATCATCCGAGCAATATCCCTAAAACTTAACTGTCCCAGTTTTTATCAAATTCATATTAAAAGAGCATTACTAAAAATGAAATTCAAAGCCTAACTTATATTAGAGATGTAAATAGAATTACAAAGTTTAAATTTAATTCGGAGATGTACGGTATCTATCCCCATACCCCTCGTATGTGATGTGAAACAAGCGATAACTATTCTCGCATGCTAAGCGAGTACTTAAATGAAAAGGCAAAGTTCAAAATGCTTTGAAGATGGAGGGTATCAATTCCCATGCATCTCGCATGCTAAGTGAGCACTCTACTATTTGAGCTACATCACTAAACCAGTTAGTTCAAGATATCTATATAGCTCTATTAAAAGAACATCACCTAAATATCTTATAGCATTCAGTCTTATTAAAAAAAATCACTCAAATAAAAATATAAATAACACATTTTAGAAATAAGATATATCAATCAACATTCCTCCCATATATAATGGAAGCACTTTACCATAACTCATGTTAGAGATGCGAAAAATTGATCCCCGTGCCTAATGCACGTGAACCCAGTATTCTACCATCTAAGCTACATCCCTAAAGATTAATCTTTGTTATTCTGCAACTTTAGTAGTATCACTGAAATAAAAATTTAAAATTTTACTCACAATAGAAATAAATGTTACTAATCCTTGTACCTCCCATATAAATTTAAGCACTCTTCTACCATCCAAGAGATGTCCAAAAATATTAATTATATACTAAAATGAAAAAAGTTTAACTAATAATGGATATATAGGGGATCGCCATTACTCTCATATGCTAAGTAAGCACTCTAACATTTGAGCTATACCTCCTAATATCAAAATAGTTATTCTGAGACTCCAAATATCATAAACATTTATAATTAGAATCTTATCAAAAGAAGATTTTTGAAATAAGAATACAAATGAGAGGTTTATCATCTAAGCTACATACTCAAACATCAACTATCTTATTCTCCACACATTGGTGATAATAGTAAACAATCCTCGTGGCTCTTTATCAAATGGTATTGATCCTTTTGCTTCCCGTATAATTAGCGACCTATTTATCGTTTGAGCTACACCCTAAACATAATTTGTCTTACTCTAAGACCCTCGTGCCTCTACCTTGCTAAGCGAGTACTGAAATGAAAAAATAAAGTTCAAAATACTTTAAAAATACAGAGTATCGATCCTTATGCCTCTCACATGCTAAGTGAACACTTCATCATCTGAGCTACATACCCAAACATCATTTTTTTATTTAGTGTAATATATATTTGAAAAAGTATAATAACAAAATAAGTCAAAATGAGAATTGAACGGTTCTACAAATAATTCAAAATTAAAATTGAACCTGACGTGAATCGAACACACAACCTTCTGATCTAGAGTCAGACGCACTACCATTGCGCCATAAATCCCATCATTTTTTCATTTAGTGTATTATAAAATTTGAAAAAAGTGGAATAACAAAATAAATCAAAATATGAATTGAACTTGAAATAAATTAAAATTAGAATTGAACCTGATGTGAATGTAGAACACCTAAATAATTCAAAATGAAAATTGAACTTGACGTGAATCGAACACGCAACTTTTTTATCTGGAGTCAGATGCACTAGCATTGCACTATAGATCAAATCATTATTTTATTTAGTGTAATATAAAATTGAAAAAACTTAGAATACCAAAATAAATCAAAATAAGAATTGAACTTGAAATAATTTAAAATGAGAATTGAACCTCACGTGAATGTAGAACACCAAAATAAATCAAAATGAGAATTGAACCTGAAATAATTTAAAATGAGAATTCAACCTGACAGGAATGCAAAACACAAAATAATTCAAAATGAGAATTGAACATGACATGATTCGAACATGCAACCTTTTGATCTAGAGTCAAACACACTACCATTGCACCATAGATCCCATCATTTTTTCATTTAATGTAAAATAAAAGTTGAAAAACGTAGAATAACAAAATAAGAATTGAACTAGAAATAATTTAAAATGAGAATAAAACCTGACGTGAATGTAGAACACAAAACTAATACTTAACGTGAATCGAACATGCAACCTTCTGATCTGGAGTCAGACGCGCTACCATTGCGCCACAAATTCCATCATTTTTTCATTTAGTGTAATATAAAAGTTGCAAAACGTAGAATACCAAAATAAATCAAAATAAGAATTGAACCTGACGTGAATCGATCAAACAACCTTCTAATCTAGAGTCAGATGTGCTACCATTCCACCACAGATCCCATCATTTTATCATTTAGTATAATAAACGATTTGAAAAACGTAGAATAACAAAATAAATCAAAATAAGAATTGAACGTAAAATAATTTAAAATGAGAATTGAACCGTGAATGTAGAACACCAAAATAATTCAAAATGAGAATTGAACCTAACATGTATCGAACACACAATCTTCTGATCTGGAGTCAGATATGCAACCATTGCGCCACAAATACAATCATTTGATTTGAAGTCAAACTGTCACGCCCCGACCCACTAAGCATACCTGATGTATATCCCCTCTATTTATGGAAGGAGAGAACCTAGATGACAGATCAATATAACTCTAAAAGCATATATTATTAAAACCAAATCTTTACTACAGTGGTACACACTTATATACAAGTAATTTACAATCAAAATGGATACATGCCCAAGGTTATACAAAGTACCTAGCCAGTGGATCTCTATACACACAAAACAAAGGTAGAACTGTCCTACCTTTCAAAAGAAATCAGGTGTCTGACTATACATTGCGATATCTATCAGTCTCTCTCCTGCTGAATCCTGAAAAATAAAAATGAGTTCCCCTACGGGGTGAGTAACGCCGTACTCAGTGAGTTGGATAGAAAACAATGTAAAACCGAGAACATAAAATAACAAAGTCTCAAGAATAGAATCATATGACTATTCGTGTACAATAGTCAATCAAAATGAGTAATCAAGAATCACACGAGACTATATCTGGGGCTGGCATAATCAAAATACAGTTATGGCAAACAACTGTTACCTCAGGGGGAGGAATCAAATATCATAAGGTACCCAGATCAAAGCAGAAGTGCAATAATAAATAAACAAAGCCCCCTTTCCCCCTGGGTTGCCCATTGGATTTCGCTACCTGGTATCCATATCTAATCTAAAGTAAAAACCATTCAGGAGTATCCCAATCTCCCATCCTGACCTCGAGCACTATCGTCCCACGCCCCTCCTCATAAGTGGCCCATGGGAGTGCTAATAGTATAATAACCTATCACTGCAGTGAAGAGTGCCTATAGCACTATCCAGTATAATATCATGCTAGTCATACGCATTTTCAAGTGAAATAGTATCACGAATAATTAAACAAATGCATATGCTAGATCAGAAGTCAACAGAAGCATAGTATAATGCTTAAAATGAATAAAGTAGCAAGAGTATCAACATGGATATCAAAGATTATTTACAACTCATTTATAATCATAATCAGGATAATACTAACTAGCAGGAGAGCCAAAGGATATCAAATATAAATAATCAAAGGGACTATAGTTCTCTTGGACTAAACATTGAGAACTATCCCGTCTATTCTGCCCAGAGAATAAACACTCACCTGATTCTATCGTGATAAGCACGTTCTAGTTCGTATCGCGAACGTTCGTATCCTCGTGCTTGCTTACCGAATTTCTTGTGAATATTTCAACGAATTAAATCTCTCAATCTAGTAATAATTTTACAAATCCATCTTCACCAACATGCTTAAAATAGTCTCTAGAATCACCCTAATTTTTATCTCAAGTTCGCCGGAAAGTTCGCCGGAGCTCGCCGAAAACTCGCCGGAAAGTTCGCCGGAACCCTCACCGGCGAAGTTCTCTGAACAGTACCAATATTGGTACCATTCGAAAGCTCTCATCACAAGGATTCCAAATATCATATTTTCCCCAATTATTATAGCTCATACGAGATCAATTTCACGAATTAATCCAATTTGGGCGGAAACCCTAAGTTAGGGTTTTTAGCTCGCCGACGGCCGACCGGCGGCCAACAGCTCTCAACTCCGGTACCAATTGAAAGCTCTCGTCGAGGAGAAGCCATAGGTACCAATTTTGCGAAGTTCCGCGGCCGGAATGGCCAGCAATTGCCGGAGCAAGCTCCGGCGATGAACTTTCACCGCCGCCACCTCTCTCTTCGTTTTTTCCTCAAATCTGAACCAAAACTGTAAATTTATACCTCTAATGTGTTCTCCTCACTCTCCTGAAGCTGTGTCTGAAATCTCGTCGAAAAATACGATCGATAAGTCCTCCAAATGTCAACACAAAGTAACAACTCTATTTCACCATTGTTACTGTGCGAAAGAAAGAGGAGAGAGAGGAAGAAAACCCGCGCGCGTCGTCGGTGGGAAGAAATTGATATTTATAAAATTATTAAAATCTTTAATTCACATTTAATCCTAGCCGTCCATCCTTGATTCAATGATTTGATCAATCAAACGACGTCCAAATTACGATCCGTCGACGCCTTTGGATTCCTTATCAAAAATACTATCTGATGGTATAATTTTCATATCAAAATTTCATACTATAAAAATTCACAAAATTTTACAAATAAGTCCTTCTTATTCAAATTTTTACAAATTTAACCTTAATACAAAATACAAATCTCACATCCTACCCCCCTTAAAGAAATTTTGTCCTCAAAATTTAGCTTAAGTCGTCACTTGAAATAGTTGAGGATACTTTCTTTTCATGTACTCTTCAGATTCCCAAGTGACTTCTTCTACTTGTGCACTTCTCCATAACACTTTAATCATCCATACATCCTTATTCCTTAATATTTTCTTCTTTCGTTCTAAAATCTGCACATGTTGTATCTTATATCTTAAGTTATCTATAAGCTCTATCGGGGGTGTTTGTAGTACTCGTTCTGGGTTAAAAATATATTTTCTTAACATTGATACATGAAATACCTCATGTATTATAGCCATCTTCTGTGGTAACTCCAATCTATAAGCCACAGGACCAATTCTATTAATGACTCTGAAAGGTCCAACATATCTAGGACTTAACTTTCCTGTGTTTCCAAATCGTATAATTCCTTTCCATGGAGCTACTTTCAAGTATACCATATCCCCAGGTTGGAACTCTAATTCCCTTCTTCGGTTATCTGCATAACTTTTCTGTCTATCCTGGGCTACTTTCAACCTGTCCCTGATAATCTTAATCTTTTCTGTAATGGTTTCTATCAACTCATTCCCTTCTATTCTCCTTTCTCCCACTTCATCCCAATATAACGGTGTTCTACATTTTCTTCCATACAAAGCCTCATACGGTGGCATTCCGATGTTATTGTAAGCAAACTCAATCAACGGTAAGTGTTGATCCTAGTTTCCCTGAAATTCCAGTACACAAGCCCTTAACATATCTTCTAGAGTTTGAATTGTTCTTTCAGATTGGCCATCAGTTTGGGGATGAAAAGCTGTGCTAAACTGTAATGTCGTCCCCAAAGCTTCATGCATCTTTGGCCAGAAACGAAAAGTAAATCTAGGATCTCTATCAGAAACAATGGTAATGGGAACTCCATGAAGTTTCACAATCTCCTGAATATAGATTCTGGCTAATTTGTCCAATTAATAAGTATTATTAATTGCCAGAAAATGAGTAGATTTCGTAAGTCTATCCACAATTATCCATATTGCATTATGATTGCTGGATGTACGGGGTAATCCTATCACAAAATCCATAGTAATATGTTCACATTTTCATTCTGGAATTGGCAAAGGCTGTAGCTTCCCTGCCGGTCTTTGATGCTCAGCTTTAACTTGCTGACATATAGGGCACTTAGCTACATAATCTGCAATGTCTTTCTTCATACCTAACCACCAAAAACTTTCTTTTATCGTACGATACATCTTTGTACTGCCCGGGTGCATTGCATATGCCGAGGAATGAGCTTCCTCCAAAATAACTTTCCTGAGTTCAATTTTATTAGGGACACAAACTCTATCTTGGTATACTAATAACCTATCATCTCTCATTCTGAACTCAGAATTTTCTTCAGTTTGCATCTTTTGAATTACTTTACTTAATTCCTCGTCTGTGCTTTGCAAAACCCGAATTTCTTCATGAAGTGTAGGTCGCACAACAAATGTAGCTAGCATCTCACCAACTGTATCATAATTCAGCTGAATTCCCAAAGATTTCAATTCTACTAGCTGCGGTAATGTAGTGGCTGCAATATTTGACAGTATAACTGACTTTCTACTCAAGGCATCAGCTACTACATTTGCCTTTCCTGGATGATATTCAATTATCAAATCATAATCTTTTATCAACTCTAACCATCTTCTCTGTCTCAAGTTTAGCTCTTTTTGAGTCATAATATACTTCAAGCTCTGATGGTCAGTAAAGATATGACATTGAACTCCATATAAATAATGCCGCCATATCTTTAGTGCAAATACTACTGCTGCCAGTTCCAAATCATGAGTAGGATAGCTTAATTCATGTTTCCTTAGTTGACGGGAGGCATAAGCAATAACTTTTCCTTCTTGCATTAATACACACCCTAACCCTTGTCTAGAAGCATCACTGTATACTGTATAATCTTTATTAGGCTTTGGTAATGTCAGAACTGGAGCAGAAGTAAGACAATCTTTGAGTTTCTGAAAACTCTTTTCACATTCCTGATCTCATTCAAATTTCACTTCTTTTCTGGTCAATCGAGTGAGTGGTCCAGCTATCTTAGAAAATCCTTCAATGAATCTTCTATAATATCCAACTAGACCTAAGAAACTGTGAATCTCCGTAACATTCTTGGGTTGTTCCCATTTCAAAACTACTTCAACTTTATTTGAATCAACCATGATACCTTTTTGTGATATGGTGTGTCCTAAGAATTTCACTTCTTTTAGCCAAAATTCGCATTTGGAGAACTTTGCATATAGTTTCTTTTCTCGCAGTGTCTGTAATACTATTCTCAAATGTTCAGCATGTTCCTTATCTCCAGAAGAGTATATCAGAATATCATCTATGAATACAATAACAAACTTGTCCAGATATGGATGGAACACTCTATTCATTAAGTCCATGAATGCAGCTGGGGCATTTGTCAAACCAAAAGGCATTACCACAAACTCATAATATCCATATCTGGTCCTGAAGGCAGTCTTAGGGATATCTGACTCCCTAATCCTCAATTAATGATATCCTGATCTCAAATCAATTTTTGAAAATACCTTAGTTCCTTGTAGTTGATCAAAAAGATCATCAATTCTCGGCAAAGGGTATTTATTCTTGATGGTCACATTATTTAATTGTCTATAATCAATACATAATCTTAAGGTACCATCTTTCTTCTTTATAAATAATATCGGTTCTCCCCAGGGTGAGGTACTCGGTCTGATGAATCCTTTATCAAGCAGTTCTTATAATTGTACTTTCAATTCACTAAGTTCTGCAGGTGCCATTCTATATGGTTGGATAGTGATAGGGTGAGTACCTGGTTATAATTCAATAAAGAAATTCACTTCCCTATCAGGTGGTACACCTGGTAATTCTTCAGGAAATACATCAGGGAATTCACATACCACCGGTATCTCTTCTAACTTGGTTCCTGAGGTGGATGTGTTTATTATATGAGCTAAATACACTATACATCCTTTTCTTATTAATTTCCAAGCTTGTAGCGCTGAAATCACACAAGTGGGTAAAATTAGACGATTCCCAGTAAAATGTAACTCAGGTATTCCTTCTATCGAGAATATCACTTCCTTGATAAAACAGTTGACTGTGGCTTTATGTCGGGCTAACCAGTCAATCCCCAGTATCAAGTCAAGATCAGACATATCTAATTGGATTAGGTCTGCTAGTAATATGATATCTCCCAACATAATCTCACAGTCCTTATAAACTGTATCTCTAAGAAGTTGTTCTCCTAGAGGTGTGCATACAATAAGTTCAGGTTTCAAAGGAACTAAGGATTTATCACTAAACTTTGCAAACTCAGGATTAATATAAGATCTATGAGAACCACTATCAATAATTACTCTAGCAGTATGCTGAAAAAGCTGTAAAGTACCTATGATCAGGTCTGAATTGGCCTCAGCCTCCTTATCCGAACTGGCAAAGATCTTGGTCTGCTCTCGCGGTGGAATCCCAGAACCACCTTGTGTCCCTCTAACACTACTTCCTTGATCTGCTTTATAGCTTCTCATTGCCCCCGATGGTTGTCTGTCCTGAGTGGTCGATCCCCTACCACTTGGTACTGGTCTGGGCATCCCACTGCTTCTACTGTCACCTCTTTGTTGTAGTCTTGGGCAGTTACTACGATAATGCCCTAGCTGATGACAATAGAAACATCTCAGGGGAGCTCTGCAGATTCCAGAATGATTCTTACCACAATTTCTGCAAGTATCTCTAGTCATAGGTCGAACTTGAGACTCAGAATCTGGAATGCGTAAAGCTTGAGGGTAAGCCTGTGATCTAGGAGCACTACTAGATGATTCCCCCATTCTTTGCGATCCCTTAACTATCGTACTCTTCCTCTGGAATGTAGGACTGAAAAATCCTGACTTTCTCTTTCCTGAGAAAATTTCCTTACCCTTAGAAGGTGCTGAGGATAACTGCTCAATCTCCACTGCCATCTGCACTAACTCATGATAACTGACAGTGGTAGAAGTAACCAACAACTTTCTAATCTCTGTATTCAGTCCCTTTCTAAACCTGCTACGCATATACTCAGTATCTTGGGCATACTCTAGGACAACCGATAAAGCTCGTAGCTCAGTGTCAAACTCCAATACTGACCTATGATCCTGTCGTAGTGCAAAGAATTCTTCTCTCTTCTGATCCTTATAAAAGCTAGTGCAGTATTCCCTGTTGAAGATATCTATAAATCTTTCTCAAGTAGTAGGTAAAGCTCCACTAGCGCTAAGGGACTCTCACCAAACCTGTGCATCACCCTCTAATAGTTGAGCTGCTAGTCTGATAGTGTCTGCGTCTGTCAATCTCATGTCTCTAGCAGTCTTTGAAACTTTCTGTAACCATTTGTGAGCTATTTCTGGGTCTCTAGATCCCTCAAAACTGTAACAGCCTAATTGTCGAGCTGTCTTGATCTGCTTTAGTAAATCAGTCTGAGGAGCAACAACGGGTGCCTGCACTGGTGGAACGGGAGCTAGTACCGATGCAGTCTGAGTTTGAATTGCTCTAAGGAGTGTTTGAAACTGCTCATCCGTCAGAGTGACTCCTCCTGCAACAGGTGGTGCAGCCTGGCCACCCTCTACTAGTACTGCATGGGAGGCAGAGGAACCCTCTTGTCCATGTGATGCCTCATCACCTAAATGACTATGCTCTGGCTGCATTCTGAATATCCTGCATGAATATTACGATCAATGTTACGTATACGACATATATCCTAGAGCCACTAGACTGATCCTTAATTGAGATCCACTGGATTCCTTATATTCAAAAATGAATTATTTCTATAAAAAATCTATGTAAATGGTATCTTAATATACCCAAGTTCTCAAATTATCTTGTCAGGATATACATATGCTCTAGTATGAACCTGCTCTGATACCACCAAAATCTGTCACGCCCCGTACCTTCCCATAGGGCACGTGGAAGACCGCAGTGAACTCCACACATAGCCCCGTTTACTCCCGAAACTATATGGGAACCCACTAAGCGTACCTGATGTATATCCCCTCTATTTATGGAAGGAGAGAACCTGGATGACAGATCAATATAACTCTAAAAGCATATATTATTAAAACGAAATCTTTACTACAGTGGCACACACTTATATACAAGTAATTTACAATCAAAATGGATACATGCCCAAGGTTATACAAAGTACCTAGCCAGTGGATCTCTATACACACAAAACAAAGGTAGAACTGTCCTACCTTTCAAAGGAAATCAGGTATCTGACTATACATTGCGATATCTATCAGTCTCTCTCCTGCTGAATCCTGAAAAATAAAAATAAGTTCCCTTACGAGGTGAGTAACGCCGTACTCAGTGAGTTGGATAGAAAATAATGTAAAACCTAGAACATAAAATAACAAAGTCTCAAGAATAGAATCATATGACTATTCGTGTGCAATAGTCAATCAAAATGAGTAATCAAGAATCACACGAGACTATATCTGGGGCTAGCATAATCAAAATATAGTTGTGGCCAACAACTGTTACCTCAGGGGGGGAATCAAATATCATAAGGTACCCATATCAAAGCAGAAGTGCAAGAATAAATAAACTAAGCCCCCTTTCTCCCTGGGTTGCCCACTGAATTTCGCTACCTGGTATCCATAGCTAATCCAGAGTAAAAACCTGTCAGGAGTATCCCAATCTCCCATCCTGACCTCGAGCACTATCGTCCCACGCCCCTCCTCATAAATGGCCCATGGGAGTGCTAATAGTGTAATAACCTATCACTGCAGTGAAGAGTGCCTATAGCACTATCCAGTATAATATCATGCTAGTCATACGCATTTTCAAGTGAAATAGTATCATGAATAATTAAACAAATGCATATGCTAGATCAGAAGTCAACAGAAGCATAGTATAATGCTTAAAATGAATAAAGTAGCAAGAGTATCAACATGGATATCAAAGATTATTTACAACTCATTTATGATCATAATCAGGATAATACTAACTAGCAGGAGAGCCAAAGGATATCAAATATAAATAATCAAAGGGACTATAGTTCTCCTGGACTAAACATTGAGAACTATCCCGTCTATTCTGCCCAGAGAATAAACACTCACCTGATTCTATCGTGATAAGCACGTTCTAGTTCGTATCGCAAACGTTCGTATCCTCGTGCTTGCTTACCGAATTTCTTGTGAATATTTCAACGAATTAAATCTCTAAATTTGGTAACAATTTTACAAATCCGTCTTCACCAACATGCTTAAAATAGTCTCTAGAATCAGCCTAATTTTTATCTCAACTTCGCCGGAAAGTTCGTCGGAGCTCGCCGGAAACTCGCCAGAAAGTTCGCCGAAACCCTCACCAGCGAAGTTCTCTGAACAGTACCAATATTGGTACCATTCGAAAGCTCTCATCACAAGGATTCCAAATATCATATTTTCCCCAATTATTATAGCTCATACGAGATCAATTTCACGAATTAATCCAATTTGGGCGGAAACCCTAAGTTAGGGTTTTTAGCTCGCCGGCGGCCGACCGGCGGCCAACAGCTCTCAACTCCGGTACCAATGGAAAGCTCTCGTCGAGGAGAAGCCATAGGTACCAATTTTGCGAAGTTCCGCGGTCGGAATGGCCAGCAATTGCCGGAGCAAGCTCCGACGATGAACTTTCGCCGCCGCCACCTTGCTCTTCGTTTTCTCCTCAAATCTCAACCAAAACTGTAAATTTATACCTCTAATGTGTTCTCCTCACTCTCCTGAAGTTGTGTCTGAAATCTCGTCGAAAAATACGATCGATAAGTCCTCCAAATGTCAACACAAAGTAACATCTCTATTTCACCATTGTTACTGTGCGAAAGAAAGAGGAGAGAGAGGAAGAAAACTCACGCGCGTCGTCGGTGGGAAGAAATTGATATTTATAAAATTATTAAAATCTTTAATTCACATTTAATCCTAGCCGTCCATCCTTGATTCAACGATTTGATCAATCAAACGACGTCCAAATTACGATCCGTCGGCGCCGTTGGATTCCTTATCAAAAATACTATCTGATGGTATAATTTTCATGTCAAAATTTCATACTACAAAAATTCACAAAAATTATTTTTTTATTATTTTCTAACCGGTCAACGGTCAACGGTCAACGATTGACCGGTCAACGCTGACTGGTCAGCTGTTGACTCGGTCAACGCTGATTGGGTCAGCGGTGGGCCCGGTCAATGCTGACTGTGTCAGATGTTGACTCGGTCAATGCTGACTGGGTCAGCGGTGGGCCCGGTCAGCGCTGACTGGGTCAGCTGTTGACTTGGTCAAACGGGCCGGTTACTGTTCATCCGGTTTGGTTCGGTTCGGTTCGGTTTGGTTCGATTTGGTTCGGTTCAGTTCGGTTCGGTTCAGCTCGGATCCGGTTCACCTAACCCAATTCAATCTAGTTTGACTCGAGCTCGAACCAGTTTCAACTAGTCGATTCAGCTCACCCAACCCAACTCGATCTGAACCCAAACCTAACTCAAACCCAACCAATTTAACCCCAACTTGGTTCAACCCAACCGGTTTAATTAAATTAACTCTAACTCATAGTTAACTTAACTAAACCTGATTTATTTAACGCTAAGCAGGATTAAATAAATCTAAGCATATCTTAACTTAATTTATACTAATCCTACTTAATTATAGCTAATCATGCTTAGTTATTCGCTAAGCATGATTAAGGAAAAGGGCGAAATCGGGACCTTTCGCCGCGCCCGTTGCCGATCGCCCTTCACCGATTCCTCCGCCGACGCCCTCGCCGGCCCTTCCGCTGCCTACGCCGGAACGCAACTCCGGCCGACGACCCCCGGCGTCCTCGTGCGCGAGATGGTCGGACGCACGCTGCAAACGATCCGACCGTAAGGAATCAAACCCTCGGAGCTCTCGGAGGTCGCCGAACCACCCGCGGACGGCAGCCACCTCACCAACAGAAACAAGGGATGGGAGAGGGGATGATAGCGGCGATCACTCACATGTGGGCTCGCGAACAGCAATGGGAAGGGTTCGGGTAGCGGAAAGGGGCGGATTGGACGATTCTGCCGTCGCTGCCTCTCACGCGTTCCGCCCCGAACGAAGGGTGGTCGCCGGCGTCAACAGCCGATCCAAGGTGGACTGTCGGCTGTTCCTCCTTCATGGAGATGGAGCGAGGCGGCGTTGATGGGCGGCGACGGTCGATTGAGGCGAAGTCGTGGCGACGACTTCACCGTGTGCAGCGGCAGAAAACTGAGAACGAGGTAGGGGCGAGTGGGAATGGGGCCGCTGCTAAGCTCTCTCCGGCGGTCCTCCTCTCGACGGTGGCGACGGGACTGGGTCGGAGCAGCTGCAGCTCGCCGGCGATGCCCTCGTCGGTCGCCGCTGCTGCGAAGGGGGTGAAGAGACGAAGGAGACGTCGCGCGATTAGGGCGAGCTCCTTCGCCCTCTTCGCGTCTCGACTTGACGGGGTCGCTTCCACCGAACCGGTCGTGTGGGTCGGTTTGGGTGGACCGGTCGACCAGGCCAGTCTAACCGAACCGGCCGGTCTAACCGAACCGGCCGGTCTAACCGAACCGGCCGGTCTAACCGAACCGGCCGGTCTAACCGAACCGGCCGGTCTAACAAATTTTTTTTTTTTTCAAGGTGGGGGTTTACAAGTACTCCCCCTCTTAAAATTTTTTGGTCCTCCAAAAATAACCAATAATCGCTCACACACTACATCATCCATGAGTGCAAGCCACGTGCTTCTTCCGATACACTTAACGGTTATTTCCCTTGCACTTTATCAATCTCTTTATAAGGGGAATACATATCGATCTCTCAAATCTTCCCTTAAGCTATGATTCTATAATCCATCACATGCTACAGCAAAAGATATATAGTGTTGGTAGCAACTACTACATGGTTAATACCCTATCAATCAAGATCCTCAATTTAAGTACTATTTTCCACAAATTTAGCCACATCGACAAAATAAAATTTTAAATCATAAGAAATTCAACTAACTGCTTAAGTATTCCCAGAGGGTCTACAGTCATTCAAAAGCTCAACATCTAGAGCAACCAAAAACTCTACAACCCGAGCAAACAACTAGCTCAAGGTAGATCCCGGTGTGATGGGTCATCAACAAATGGTTCTGGGTCATCAGTAACCCTATCTGGATCATCGATCGCTAAATCCTCATCATCAATAACCTTGTTAGGGTCGTCCTGCATATCCATATCATCTAACGCATAAAGCCGCGCTTCAATGCGCGGGGACGGTCTCTCGGAGTGATGGCTAGATCTAGTGGCAGGTCCTCTGGTCGATCCTGTCATAGGTGTAGTAGGTGGGATCGGTGCGGGCAGGCGGCCACGACCCGCAGATGCCGGATGGATGGCCGACTACTGAGATCCGCCCATTTGAGTCCGCTACGGACAGTTGGACCGAATGTGCCCCTTCTGTCCACACTGATAACATAAGTTGAGAAATATAAAGCAAAGGAAGTAGCAAGCTGAGTTGTAGAAATGATGTAAGCAACAAAATTATAATGCATCTACCAGAACATCTCAAGAAGGGGAATATAGAAAACTATAGAATGTGCAATGAAGAAGGTGAGGTAATATATGCAAGCTCAGTATGTAAAATTAGAGCTCCAAATAGAGTATACACAAACAGCTCTAAGTACTACATATGGAGTTGCAAGTGTAAAGAGTTGATGCAGATATAATATTTAATGCCAGTCAAAATATCAATTTACAATCCTCTGCTAGTTTGATATAGATTCCTCAATAGATAGACTTATAGATCTAGAAGGAAGTCAATAAAAGCGATTCAGATAAAAATTCTGGTTCAAACAAAATTAGCCTAGATGTAGGCTAGATCAAATATCAGGTTAGATCAATGTAATGTAAATATTATAATCGAACCTTTTGGAACAATAATCACAGTAGTCCCAAGATTTAAGAATTGATCGCTGCAAAGATTTGTATAAAATACCTTTGCATAAGATATATACCCATGATGAATAATAAAGAGATATCATATGAGAGTGATCAAGACCAATAAACTTTGTTCACAATGAGAACTAATAGATTTGCTGAATTTGAATTTTTACAAGATCACGCTTTAGATTCGGGTCGTGATTAGCGATGGCTCACCGAGATCATCCAACATGGGTCTAACTACAAATTTAATTCTAGGGTCTAGAATAGAATCAATGAAAGATGTTTAAAACACCATCAAATTCAGATAGCGACCAACTTGAAAGCGGATAAAATCGAATATTGATAGATTCATTCAAACTCGGTATCCCAAATGAGTCATGGGATATAAATAATATGATTAAGATATCGCATGAGATGTTTTGATATCAATACTCTTAAGATCAAAGTGATGCTCGTTACCTATGTTGGTATAAGAGATCTTCATGATGCACATAAAAAGGTATCATAATTCTACTTGATCATTTAGAACTGAAAATTGGTCGTAGATCTAAGCGTATTGATCTAAGTATCCATCTCTTCTCCAACGTAGTGGAAATCACAACCAAATTTACTGTCCGGAGATTTATAGATTTATAATCTCTCATCAAGGCGATTAACAGTCTAATAAAAATTTATCATAGCTATAGTTATTAACGGTAGAGTAAAGGATTGTTACCAAGGAAATATAATGTCATATTTCTGACTCGCACTTTATCCTAAATTATATCGGGACTGTTATCTAAATTCTTAAAACCTCAAACTTAACTTAATCTCCTAGGTTCTCCAAACCTAGGCTCTAATAGCACTTTAATGGTCAGGTCTTTAAACCTAGGTTCTGATAGCACTTTAATGGTCAGGTCTTTAAACCTAGGCTCTGATACCACTTTAATTGTCACGCCTCGACCCTACTGTCGGGCACGTGGCAACCGTCGTATGAGCCCAACGGACTCATACAAGGCATCAAAGTGATACATACAATCTAGATACATCATTTACACAGCGGAATATATATACAAAATATCTAACTCAACATTTCTAACACAGTCCCGATAAACCTACTATAATTCTAAGATAATGATATCAATAAATAAAGATGAATTAATCGAAGGACTCATTCTCGCCACCGTCTCGATCAAATATCTAACGCACCTGCACACATGGGGAAAAGTGGTGTGCTCAGCCTTGCGGCCTAGTGCGAAATTACGGCTCGAAACCGAATAAGGAAATCAAAGGCTAGGAGGATTAATCTAGGATGCCCTTGGTTTATTTATTTGTCATTTTCATATGATACATGTGAGGCATATCGTAAATTCAAATAACAGTGTAAGTATATACGAAATGTGTAACACTAGATGTCACCTAAGCTGTCTCTAGTAACTATGTCATCAATGTCACCGGAATGTCATCCATGGTGTACTGTGTTTATCAATCTCAAGACTCGGGCTGCCAGTCTATGCTTAGTGAAATTCTCCCATCGGGGACTTCCCATAAGCCTATCAGTGCGGTGTCCTTCTATGTCTCTACCTAGGCCCGCTGCACTGATGTTGGCGGAGAGATCGGGTGACCGTGTATCTCTCTCTACTGTCCCGCTGGTCGATCCCTATACCCCGTCCCAGCGAAACATCGTGCCCCTACTTCCTCCCCGGTCTCCGTAAGGGCAACGACATTCTGTGTAGTACTACACACTGCCCATAGACAGGGTCACCTCAACTTAATATATCATCGGTCACGGCTAACCGAAATTATAATAATAACCCTAGGATCCGGACTACTCATCCGATCGTCTGCAGAACATCTGGGATGATAGTCGTGTGGTCTACGGATCCACTGTCCAAGGCTTGAGAGAATCCCCGTCCCAACTCAAAAGCGATCAATATTAGCCGAGTTGACCGTCAATCCGCACAATGGGTTTGAGATACCTCGACCACATTTTTGCTGAATCATTGGAAGGTTCGTCCCCGCTAGCCATATCAGGACTATCACGGTGACGCCCAACCGTCACTCGTGCGGGTAATAGTATCCGGGTATGGACCACTCCGCTATCTGGTCTTTCCGACCTTGGAGTTTATCTGGCCTATTTCCCAACCAGCTCCCAGTATCTAAGCTACATATAGCCTCGGGAGTGGTATGTGGTGGAGCATCACCATTCTGACCATCGGCGGTACGCAGTGGTCAAAAGAGGTATGCAAGCAGTACCCCTTCCTATCGAATTTCTAGTGATGTTTCCTAATAGTTTCTAACATGTCATTATTCTTATCTATATATGCATGATAGTTGTGCTATCATAGCATAGAGAAATAACATAGCAGGCAGGACAAGATGTGTAGACATATTAAATATATAGCATGGTAAATGTGGCAGATCATGCATGTTAAACAAGGTAAATCATACCATCATGCATTTAGATAATATCATAGTAAGCATAACATGCATTTATTCATATGTATATATAATCATATCATGCATTTCATTTTATTATATTTGAAGCACCCGAGATATTTCCTAAGAAAACCTCGGCAGGAATTCCTAGCTTGAATAAATCCTACATTCGATGAACCAACGCACCTGTGTGGGGATCTGAACTCCAGAACCAATCCAGACATATCAATAATACACGGCTCTCAAGTTGGAGCAAGATCCCTAAAATAATAAAGATTTTATTTAAAATAAAATCCTCATGATTTAATATGATAGAAATTATTTGATCACTAATAACTCAACTTATGTGATTCATTCGATCTAATCCAAAATAAATGATGCACTTCAAATATTGGACCCAACTTCCTACTCAAGTCCAATACTTCAAATCTCTTAATTTCATAGGTCAACTCATAGCCCAAGTTAACAACAATTCCAACTCCATTATTTAATTTTTTTTCAACTCCATGTCCAATATCATCATCAACTATATGGAATTAACAATAACTTTCCTTAGTGCAAATCTCACTTTAACTCTCTCTATCTTAACACATTATATGCATCAAGAGGAAAAGAGAGAAAGTAGACAGGAAAATGAGAAGGATGTCACAATAGGTGAGAAGAAGGAAGATGGTGGGGGCGATAGCATAAATCAACCAAATTCTTGTATTCACCATAACCCATCACATTAAGAACTCACCCTAATTCACATCCAAAAACAACACCGCGTGAAACAACGTCAACCACCAAAATCGATGTATGAAAATACCATGTAATCACCATCAATAATTCAAAACCATCAAAGCCGTTATTTCCATTAAATCAATAATTCAAAACCATCCATCAATAACACTACCACATAACGAACCATAACAACATCATCAAAAATTCACATCAATCATCACAATATATATAACCTACCATCACGGATAATACAATTCAAAAATCATCAGCAACAATATCAAGACCATCTTCATAATTCACAACCAAAATTAAACCACATCACTCATCATAAAAACTCACCAACATCGAAACCACACTATTACTAAGATTCAACAGCAACAACTCACCACCATTAATGACATTACCACAATCCATTAATTCAATCACTCCATCAACCAAACCCAAACATCCAATACCACCAAACCAAGCAACAAGGCAACATCATCAAAACACCTCTCGACAATATTATCCTCAAAACCAAATCTACATCACCAACCACTCATCAACACCATGAAGCAAATAGCGACATCACACCATCAGCAAACCATCAAGAAAAATTCAGCAAACCACAACAACAATATTATCATCAAACTACCATAAAAGTTCATCAAACAGCATCATCCATAACCATCAACCGAATAAGATCAACTAACAATTATCAAATCAATATCACAACCATTAAATCCATAACCAAATCAGTATCACCGTCATCACCACCATTAAATCCAAAAATCAAAACCACATAATCATTAGAATCAACAATACACAACATAACCCAAAAATTCTCCATAATCAAAACCATTAACAACAATTAAAAACACCACCACCAATCACCAATAACAACATCACACCATCAAGAAAATTCAGCAAAATAATACCATCATCAACAACTCATCGACTAACCATGAGAAACTCACCATAAGCATCAACAACTCATCATTACCGTGAAAACTCAACCACCAAATTCCAAGTCATCAAAGCGCTATGAAAAACTCAGCAAACCACATCATCAACTCATCAATCAAAGCACCATGAAACACTCATCATAACCCCACCAAAATAACACCATCAAATCCACATTCAAAAGCAAAGCACCATAAAACAACATCATCATATAATATCTAGCAAATTAGAATTTAAAAATATTTCCCTAGTGCAGACCTCAATTCGATTCTCTCCACCTCCATCATTATTATTCTATATACACAACTTAAAGTAAAGAAAAAAAAAGAAACCAAATAATGGAGAAGGGGAGAGTATGATAGGGAGAGGAGAAGGAGGTGGGGGAGATACACGCATAGAGGAGTTCGGACACAACAGCATTGGAGGTCAAATGCTGCTGCCGGGATGATGATGTGCAGTGAGGAACCCCCGAAGTCCCCTCGCGGTAGTTCTCAAATCACCATCTGTGAAATGCGGCAGAGCTCCAAGGTCGTCGGTGTGGCGGGTCGATGGTGGACAGGGAATGAGAGTGAGTTCCAAATCTTTGGCAGCCCTCGACCGCTCTCGAATCGCCGTCGATGAGGTCGGCGCGGTGGATCCAAGGGGAGAGCTCGAAGCTGCCAGTGGGCTGCAGCGATTTGGATCGGAGGTGCGACAAGGAGTGAGGGTTCACTGTCGATCCGGAGGAGCATCGGTGTGGCAGCTTGCCAAGGGGCCGAAGAAGACGGAGGGGCTTCTGCCGAGCACACGGCGAGTATTCCCGCGGCAAATGCGGCAGAGCTTCCTCCCGTCGTCCTTCGAAAGGCGGAGGTCAATATGCAGCTGCAACCGCCGGATCGAAGGAGGAAGAATGGATTCGCCTTTGAGCTTGCAGCGAGGATGAAGGAGGTCAGGTCGTCGGCGACGGCGAAGTCGCAGGTCGCGTGTGAAGGGGCCGAAGGATAAGGAGCTCACGTCGAGGGATTCGGAGCAGCAGCGGTGAGGTCGCGTGCGAGGAGACCACACGGGAAGGAGGCTCGCCGCCGATGCGAGCATGAGAAGAGGGAAAGGGCGTCGATGCAGCAGCATGAAAAGGGGCGAAGAAGGAGGGCTCGCGAACGAAGGAAAAGGAGTTTGCGAGTGGGAAGAGCCCTCAGCTCTTCTCGCTCACGTCCATTCTTTGAACCGGATCAAGCCGGTTCATTGAAACCGGCTAGCCGGCCGGTTCGGTTGAACTAGACCGATTTAATAATACTAAAAAAAAATTCCTAAAAAAAATACAATTTTGAAGATAGGGGTTTACAATATGTCTCCCCTACTTTTATCTCACGGGGCATATGGGTAGTAATGGTGTCGTGGCTTGGTTCCTTGTTACGACTACCGCTACCCTTGCTATCATCTTTTCTTGCTTGCTTCCCAGATGAGACACTAGAATGTTCATTTTTCTCACTCATCTTGTGGTTGATGGAGTTGATGGGATTGGCCGAGATGATCTCAGTCTTTATCCTCCGTGTTGATAGACAACACATTTTAAAGGGACGAAGATCTATTGTCACTAAAACATTGGGTGTGGGAGTATGTTTCTACCACTAAAGATAGAATTGCCACAGTTAGTGAGCGGGAAGGGAGGGAAGGAGTGAATGATTTCTTACAACCAACAGCTTCTTAATATCCATTTGTTCATTTTAGCAAATGTTATTCAGCGGAGTATTTGACAAAAGATTATTGTTTCTCAACAAATTTAAATCCTAATTAGGATTATTTGATTTTTTTATGTGAAAATTTATTACCATATCTAAAATAGGAATTTCTCACTCTACATAATTCATATTTATATGAGCCATTATTATGTATCGATTAATTTTAATTTTAATTTCTTATGACTTCTAAAGAGCACCTTTGACCATCTTTTCATTAGAATAAACTACATCAAACCATTTATATACTGATGTAATAACTTTTATAATATTATTCTTTATAATTTTTATTTACATGAGTGATGCATAGTTTTTAAAAATATGTAACTTCTTGTAAAAAAAAATTAATTATTATGAATAATTTTTCATGGTCATTTATAATATTTATTACAAAAATGAGATATGCACAGATGATATCCTTCTACCATGCTTTTATTTTAATATAATTTACCTCGTTTCCTACAAGATGACTTTTCGGTGGAATTTTTCAATGAGATTCCAGCGATAGCTTCAGGTGAGCTAGGAAAACTCATTAGAACCATCAATTTAAGTTCTTGGAAGAGATATGAGGGAGAAAAGTGAAATGAGCGGGAGTAGTGAAAGTTTCATCGTTGGAGATTACTATTGCAATTGCTGGTCATACGAGCTATATAATTTGAGAAACTTAGTACCTATGGCTTCTCCTCGACGAGAGCTATCTACTGGTACTTGGGTTGAGAGAAATTGGCTGTCGTTGGTTGCCGGCGAATTAAAAATCCAAACTTATGAGTTTCGCATAAGTTATCTTTTTGAGTAAAATTAGACACATGTGAGCTCTAACAATTGGGACAAATATGATTTTTGGATTTTTGATGAAAAGAGTTTTCGATTGGTATCAATATTGCTGCTGATTGCAGAACTTCATTGGTGAGGGTTCCAGCGAACTGCCCAGCAAAATTTATATATATTTAAGAGTATTATTTTGAGATATAATACAATTTACTTAAAATGGATGATTGAGCAAGGTTCACTCGCTGCTAAAACCCAATAATCGTAATAGTATACTCAATAAAGATGATAAACAATTAACATTATTAATGTGAAGACAAAGTTGTATGATTAATGGTAAATACTCTTAAGTGATCAATATTGACAAACAAATGACATTACTGATGTGAAGGAAAAGTTGCATGATTAATAGTAAACACTATTAGTGATCAATATTTATTGAGTGCCTAAATCATCAGGAGGAAATAACCTAAAAGTAAAAAAATTCCATGATATCTGAAGTTGCTCTCTTAGTTATCTTCTTTTCCAGTTAGATTAGTCTCCTCCTCTGCACTTATAGAACTACCCTCTTCCGTTTCATCGTCATCGACCAAGTGGAGCATCAATCTTCCATTCTCCCTTGTAGCCTGCAAGAATTGCTGCTTCGGAGCTTTAACCATTTTAAACACAAGCCTCCCATCATCCCTAAATGACTTGAGTTGCACTTTAGGCCTCCCCGCCTTCCCAATTGTCGATATCGGTGGAGGAAACCCTTAGCTATAGCCACTCCTACTTTTATCATATGTCTCCCCTTCTTTTATCTCACGGGGCATATGGGTAGTAATGGTGCTGTGGCTTGGTTCCTTTTTACGACAACCGTTACCCATGCTATCATCTTTTCTTACTTGCTTCCCGGATGAGACACCAGAATGTTCATTTTTCTCACTCATCTTGTGGTTGATGGAGTTGATGGGATTGGCCGAGATGATCTCAATCTTTATCCTCCGTGTTGATAGACAACACATTTTAAATGGACGGAGATCTATTGTCACTAAAATATTGGGTGTGGGAGTATGTTTCTACCACTAAAGATAGAATTGCCGCAGTTAGTGAGCGGGAAGGGAGGGAAGGAGTGAATGATTTCTCACAACCAACAGCTTCTAAATAACCATTTGTTCATTTTAACAAATGTTATTCAGCAGAGTTTTTGACAAAAGATTATTGTTTCTCAACAAATTTAAATCCTAATTAGGATTATTTGATTTTTTTATGTGAAAATTTATTACCATATCTAAAATAGGAATTTCTCACTCAACATAATTCATATTTATATGAGCCATTATTATGTATCGATTAATTTTAATTTTAATTTCTTATGACTTCTAAAGAGCACCTTTGACCATCTTTTCATTAGAATAAAATATTATTTTTTATAATTTTTATTTACATGAGTGATGCATAGTTTTTAAAAATATGTAACTTCTTGTTAAAAAAATAAATTATTATGAATACTTTTTCATGGTCATTTATAATATTTATTACAAAAATGAGATATGTACAGATGATATCCTTCTACCATGCCTTTATTTTAATATAATTTACCTTGTTTCCTGCAAGATGACTTTTCGGTGGAATTTGTCAATGAGATTCCAACGATAGCTTCAGGTGAGCTAGGAAAACTCATTGGAACCATCAATTTAAGTTCTTGGAAGAGATATGAGGGAGAAAAGTGAAATGAGCGGCAGCAGTGAAAGTTTCATCGTTGGAAATTACTCTTGCAATTGCTGGTCATACGAGCTATATATTTTGAGAAACTTAGTACCTATGGCTTCTCCTCGACGAGAGCTATCTACTGGTACTTGGGTTGAGAGAAATTGGCTGTCGTTGGTTGCCGGCGAATTAAAAATCCAAACTTATGAGTTTCGCATAAGTTATCTTTTTGAGTAAAATTAGACACATGTGAGCTCTAACAATTGGGACAAATATGATTTTTGGATTTTTGATGAAAAGAGTTTTCAATTGGTATCAATATTGCTGCTGATTGCAGAACTTCATTGGTGAGGGTTCCAGCGAACTGCCCAGCAAGTCTCCGGCGGGTCTCTAGTGAACTTTTCGGCGAACTTTATATAAAAATGAGGTATGTAGGTCTCCAGTGTATATATATTTATATACATAAATAAAATTTATATATATTTAAGAGTATTATTTTGAGATATAATACAATTTACTTAAAATGGATGATTGAGCAAGGTTCACACGCTGCTAAACCCCACTAATCGTAATAGTATACTCAATAAAGATGATAAATAATTGATATTATTAATGTGAAGGCAAAGTTGTATGATTAATGGTAAATACTCTTAAATGATCAATATTCACAAACAAATGACATTACTGATGTGAAGGAAAAGTTGCATGATTAATAGTAAACACTATTCGTGATCAATATTTATTGAGTGCCTAAATCATCAGGAGGAAATAACCTAAAAGTAAAAAATTTCACCGGGACGAACTGGAAGAAGAACCTAGCAAAATATGTCGCCGAGGTTGTAGCATTCCGGCGACAGCTAGTCTGCACACTTCTTGGCAGGCACCGCTGCTCGGGGATTGGTACGGGGACATCCCTCTGTATAGCCTTGGACAGTGGATCCATAGACCACATGGCTACCATCCTTGACGTTCTGCAGACGAACGGATGGTGAGTCCGGATCCTAGGGTTGTATTATATCGACCGAGACCGTAGTCGATGGATTTTATTAATGGTGACCCCGTCTTCGGACGGTGTGTAGTACTACACGATTGTCGTTGTCCTTACGGCATCCGGGGAGGATGTAAGGGCACGGCGGTTTCGCTAGGGGAGGCATGGTAAGCGACTAGCGACACCGAGGAGAGTGATCATGGGTCACCCGTCACCTCCGCCAACATCAGTGCAGCGAGCATAGGGAGAGACAGAGACGAAAGGCACTGATGGGCTTGGTGATGCTCTCTGGCCGGAGTATTCACTAAGCATAGGCTGGCAGCCCGAGTCATGAGACTGATAGATATAGTGCACCATAGATGACATTCTGGTGACATTGATGACACATATACCGTAGATGACATTCCGGTGACATTGATGACACAGATACCGTAGATGACATTCCGGTGACATTGATGACACAGATACCGTAGATGACATTCCGGTGACATTGATGACACAGATACCGTAGATGACATTCCGGTGACATTAATGACACAGATACTAGAGATGACATTCCGGCGACATTGATAACACAGATACTGAGGATGGCTTAGGTGACATTGATGACATAGTTATTAGAGACAGCTTAGGTGACATTGATGACATAGTGACTAGAGACAGCTTAGGCGACATCTAGTGTTACACATGTTGTATTTGCTTATACTGTTATTTGCATTTATGATATTCTTCACATGTATTATATGAAAATGACTATTAATAAACCCAAGGCATCCTAGATTAATGCTCCTAGCCTTTGATTTCCTTATTCGGTTTCGAGCCGTAAATTCGCACTAGGCCGCAAGGCTGAGCACACTGCTTTTCCCCGTGTGTGCAGGTTATTAGATAACCGATTGAGATAGTAAATGAAGATGGATCTACTGACGGATTTATTTTTCTTTATCGTTGCCTTTTATAATAGAATTGTAGTAGGTTTATCGAGACTGTGTTAGAAACGTTAAGTTAGATGTTTTGATTGTATATTCCGCTATGTAAATGATGTGTTTGGATTATATGTATCACTTGATGCCTTGTATGGGTCTGTTGGGCTCATACGGCGGTTGCCACGTGGCCGACAGTAGGGTCGGGGCGTGACAGGAGCCATGTGCTAGCAAAAGTAGATGTACAAGATCGGTTGACTTAGCCACAAATGGTTTGGTGTAATCGGGATCTCACTTCGGTGCAGAACTCAAATTATTTGTGTTACTCCAAGGTAGATGGTCTGGTAGGAACAATATCGTTCAATGCACTACAAAGGCTAGGGAACCTGAGGACACAAACGTGCTCATGATATGGGTCCCTGAGCAGTCCAAGTTCAATGGTAGCATATGCAAGATATCTCAGCAGGTCAGGCTAAAGATGGTGTGGTTTATAATTTCATGTGGTGACCCTGTCATGGGTAGAAGTACAGCGCTGTATGGTACTCATGTGGTTTAGAAGGGGTGCCGTGGTCACTAGCTCCTTCTGCCAACGTCAGTGTGCAGGCACATAGGACAGAGATATAGAGTAGACATTGATGGGTTTGGGGAAATCTCTGACGAGGGATTTACCTTAATCATAAGTTGGCTGCCTTAGGTGTAGAATTGATAGTTTTTGATGTGTTAGTTAAGATAGTATTATAACTTCGACTTAGTGTCATTAATATAAATATATTTATTATTCCTTGTTGTCACGCCTTATCATGATCATGTTGCCTCTATCCTATTTTATTAGTCTCGTTATGTACTAGTTGATATATTAATTTGATGCGTGATTTAGTGTATATTTTCTTGTCAGTTTGTACAATATCCTATTCCCATTGTTAGGCTGCTCTCTCTGTAGCCTCACTGAGTTTCGCGACTCGGATGTGCATGATTTTCCCTATTGCACAGGTTACAGGTTTTGTCATAGACTAGAGGATGAGGAAGGACATAGTTGTGACGAACATGACTACTTTTAAAATCTAGATAGAGATTTGACTTTGTAATGTTAGTATTAAATGTAAAATTATTGATGTTTCTGTTGTGTTTAAACAAAGAAATTATAGTGGTTTTTGATACTTCTAGTATTGTATAAGTTGTGGTGTAGAAGATCAGCTTATACGGCATTTGCCACATGCCCAAAGGAGGTTTGGGACGTGACAAATTATAACTCTAAGCATCAACCTTCTTCAAAATGATATTTTGAACTGTCTAAAAACAAAATGTTGATTTTTGCCTTTCATTATAAACCTTGACACTTCCATTCTCTTATTTCTCCTCACCGATACTATACCCCCTTAAACAGAATTATCCTACAAACTTTTATAGCAACCATTCTAAATTCAAATTGATACAACTTCATTCTAGAATTTTTTTTAAAAGATTCAATCAACTCTCAATCTTCAAGGGACTATTATCTCTTTCTCTGTTGTTTAACCTATGCTCTAACGTCAACCACCATCTACTCCATCACCTTACTCTAAAAAAAATGAGATTCTTTTAGAACTTACTCAAAGAACAGGAGTTAACTAAATAAAAAAAGGGAATGTTACCATTCCTACCTATATGGATAACTTGATCAAAATTCAGAAATATAACCTTATATTGTATATCCCTTTCTGATATTTTGAATTACCCACTGAGTTATCCAATTCAGCAGAGATTTAATGTATAGAAACTACTGGAAAACTCAGATTTAAACCTCTATAGTACCACTTGAACCAAGTTAACAAACTTTGTATCCTCTTACACCATTTCCATCTAATATCCTTTCAAACTTTCTGAAAACCTCAACTCCAAAGTTTGATCCTTTCAAATCAAAATTCTTCCACATAACTAAGCTAGTACTCTTTTGTTTATGACAAAATACTACGGTATCAAAGGAAAAAATCAAAATGCTCGTTGCTGCCCAAAAGTTCAGTCTCCCCTCTTGTTGGCCATTGAACGTCGACAGATTCATACTGGTGTTTGTTGAATTGATCAGTGATAATGGGAGAGGTATGGAGGTGGAAGTAGGAGAGATTATACATATACATTATTTATTTTATATTTATTTTCTTCCACTCTCTTTCAACTATATAGTTATTTATGTATTTTATATATTCTTTTTATCCACTATTTCATAATTTTGTAAAACAATGGATAAACTTCTTCGAGATGAAAAAATAGAAATCTTAATCAGGAAAGATCCTATCTAATATTAACATCTGCACTGTAATTAAAAAAGTAAAAATAAGGTAATTAGAAAAACACACCCTAAGACATAAGAAAAGCCTAGAATATCTATAGTAATACTATAACTAAAGTAATATAAATAAAAGGGAGATGATACCTTGATTAAAATAATTATTCCTAATATTAAAGATTAGCCTACTAATATGATATCTTTCTTTGGAGGTCTAATTTCAGTTTTCTTTTGACGTGTCATGTCCTCATTTTCTTTGCTCTTCCTCCTAGCCATTTCTTCATCTATCATTCAACAAATGTATTCTTATTATTAATTATTTTTGTTATTTAAGAAAAGTTTTTCGGGGTTTACATTCTTCTATCCCTTTGTTCATTTTAACAAATATTATTCGGCCCGAGTTTTTGACAAAAAAGTAATTATTTCTCAACAAATTAAAATCATAATTAGGATTATTTGATTTTTTATGTGAAAAATTATTCCAATATCTAAAATATGGATGTATATCAGTCATTATTATATATCAATTAATTTTAATTTAAAATTCTTATGACTTCTTAAAAGTACCTACAACTACATTTTCATTAGATATAAACTATATCAAACCATATATATAACGCTGTAGTTACTTTATTTAAATGAGTAATAAATAGTTTTTTAAAATATTTAACTTCTTGCATTCGAAAGTGATCATGAGTGTAGATACGTAAAAGATAGATCAAATTATATTACGAACCTAAATATTAAATATTTTGGTATGTAGAGTATATATATTTATATACATAAATAATCAAAATATGTGAAGTAGAAGATAATAAACTTTTGAGATATAATATAATTTACTTAAGATGGATGATTGAGCAAGGTTCACACACTGCTAAAACACCACTAATCGTAATAGTATACTCAATAAAGATGATAAACAATTGACATTATTAATGTGAAGGTAAAGTTGTATGATTAATGGTAAATACTCTTAAATGATCAATACTGACAAACAAATGACATTACTGATGTGAAGGCAAAGTTGTATGATTAATAGCAAACACTATTAACGATCAAATATTTATTGACTGCCTAAATCATCGGGGGGAAATAACTTAGAAGCAAAAAATTTCCATGATATCTGAAGTTACTCTCTTAGCTATCTTCTTTTCCAGTTAGATTAGTCTCCTCCTCTGCACTTATAGAACTACCCTCTTGCATTTCATCATCATCGACCAAGTGGAGCATCAGGCAGAGACTTAGAAGGACACTGACAGGCTTATGAATAGTCCCCGGCTCGGGCATATCCTAAGCATAGGTTGGCGGCCCTAGAGAATATGAAAATGTAAAATACAATGGATGATGGTATCTCACACAAAATATGATTTGAAAGACTTCACGTATGATTGATTTATTTCTTACAGCATATTCCTATCATGACAGTCTTATTTTAATTAATTCTATGTATGTCAATGTCCCCCTTACAATTGCTAGGGACTACTCTTTCTGTAGCCACTAGGCTGCAAGGCTTAGCGCTACTCGGATGTTATGTAGATTCATGGGGAATGATACATGGAGAGAAGAACATTAGTTTGACATGACATGATTTATCTAGTTCATGATTTAGTCAGACTATATTAGGTAATCTAAACTACTGGTATCAGGTTGTAATCGTGAAAAATTTCTACAGGTTTTTATGTCAATATTTTATTCTTTGAAATATTATAATTAGTCTTGTGTGAGTTAACTCATACACGCTAATGAGGGAGAAATAATAATTTGGAGGTGTTTTCTCAAGTGATATTTAGAGTTTTCACTCCAACTACATATTTTTTAGAACTTAATGAGTCTTGGACCTTATGATCCTCCCGTATAGACTTCAATTATTCTAACCAGAGGAATGCATTATATATTGATACTAAAATATCCGATTTTGAAGGAAAAATCAAGGAGAAATAATTATCCATTGAGATGTTTTGCTTCAGTGATGTCGGTGGAGAATTACTCGATAAGTTTAATACCAAAGAGGCTTTAAGAATTGTGCTTTTTCTATATGAATGCTCACGATGACGAGCATGATGATTTTGAACTTTCCTCTTATCAAAATATAGAGAACTAGATGATAAAACTTTCATCATGGTGAGATCTCGACATCATCTCCATTTTAATTTAAAAATACATAATTTTTATGGAAAAATGTGGATGAAATGATGATGTTCGCTTAAGTGATGTTGGTAAAGAGTTCATCAATGAGTTTCTACTTCAAATATTTTTTAAGAATTAAGGTTTTTGCTGTAGAAATATTCAGGAGGTTGAGAGGAATCAATTAGTGATGGTAATCAATAATGATTGCCAATCGATGTGGAGAAAATTAGTCAATAGTGCTTGAGGAAAATAGTGTCAAAATAATGAGGTGAATTGATTTAGGATATGGTGATGATCGTCAATGAAACCTTACCATCGGTAAACTTTTTGGATGAACTCTAAAGAAAATTTTTGGGGGTCTTAGGTGGAATTATAAGATCTCTTAAGTGAGCTTTAGTAAATTAGTTATTGTTTAATAGTTAAAATTCTTTGGACATAGTAGATTAGATAGTTTTTAAATTTTAGTCTTAAAATATGTAATTGTGAAACCTATAATTTTGATTAAGAGTAATTGTGTAATATTATATTATTTTATAGGTTTATCAGTAAAGTTATATAAAGGACTTATTTGAGAAATTACACATGAAATTTTAGATATAAAATATTGATATGAAATCTATAAAATCATATAGGATTTTGAATTTAGAATCCAGTGGTACAAATGGATTGTATGTTGGGTGTCATTACGTTGGTCAAATGATTGAACAGAATTAAAACCTATCAGTAAAGTTATATAAAGGACTTATTTGAGAAACTACACATGAAATTTTAGATATAAAGTATTGATATGAAATCAATACAATCATATAGGATTTTTAATTTAGAATCCAGTGGTACAAATGGATTGTATGTTGGGTGTCATTACGTTGGTCAAATGATTGAACTGAATTAAAACCTATCGATGAATGATAACACCAAGCAGTCAGACAAAGTCATCATCCTTATCTTTTTGGTTCAATTTCATTGAGTTAACCCGAGTTTATTTTCAATTATGGTCAGGTGGTGAGTTCAATTAAGTTGACCTGAGTCAACCAAAGTCATTGTCCTTATCTTTTTCCTCACACCAAGTATAACACAAAGTAATCACCTCCTTTCACTAGGCATTCTATTTTATTTGAAATAATGATTTTGATAAAATTTGAAATATAAAATAAGAGTGGCATAGCGGAAGCGTGGTGGTCCTAAGATCAAAAGTGTAATCTGATACTAATAAGATAGATTTATGATAATTATTTATACCCAAGTTTAACTTTAATCAATAGTGCTCAGGGTCAGAATAATGAGGTGATTTGATTTAAGTTGATTTGTGATAATTATTTATACCCAAGTGCAACTTTATGGACAAATGAGGGAGATCTCAATAAAAACTCCATTTCCGAAATCTAGAGATCATCTCCATTTTAATTTTAAAACTCTAAATTTTTATGAAAAAATAAGGATAAAAATAATGAGGTTCAAATTAAGGCTCTTGCTATAGGAATATTCAAGAGGTTAAGAAAAATCAATTAAAGATAGTAATTACGGATGTGGAGAAAATTGTCCATTAGTATGTTTTTTAGGGTAATGGACATTTTTTGAGTTTTGACTAATTCTAGCCAAATTAGTCAATAGTACTTAAGGGAAAATGGGTGAGAATAATGTTCGGATGAATTCCAAAATTTTTTTTTAGGGATCTTATGTTGAATTATAAGATCATATGTGAAGTGAGCTTTAGTAAATAAGTTCTTATTTAAAAGTTAAAATTCTTTAGATAGAGTAGATTAGATAGTTTTTAAATTTTAGTCTTAAAAGAGCTAATTGTGAAACCTATAATTTTGACCTAGTATTATTGAGTAATATTGTATTATTTTATAAAATTTTTATAAAATTATATAAAGGACTTATTCAAAAAACTACACATGAAAAACTATCTTTACTAGCATTCTAAGCTAGAGCACTTGATTTCTATTGAATTCTTATAGTAGGTTAATCATTTCTACCAAGCATTAGAATCTAAACACTAAGTAATATATGCAGCCATTGTCTTCATAAAGCATCATTGTTTATTTGTACTATAATCTATCTTTCTTTTTCCTCCATTACTGAAAACATCTTGATAAAATGTGAGCAATTGGTCGCTTCAACCAGAGTCTCTAAATTGCATTATCCAATTAGCTTGTTAGAAAAAGAAAGTTGCTTCACTGCCCATGATTGGATGTTTCCATCTCATTTGACCCATGCTTTGTAACCTTCGTGCATGAGACTAAGTATAAAATAATAGAACTAGGAAAGCACGTGAGAGGATCACATGGTTAGATAATAATGAATTGAGTTTCTGGTGTCATATGGCATTGCTAAGAATAATTAGATCATTTTTTTTCTTTACTCTTCAAAAGTTTGTGCTCCTTGTACTCCCCCGTAGTGTTTTGCTTTAAATAAATACATGAAGTGATGAGGACATCATTGGTTCACCCGTGCAAGATTCAATTACCATAGAAGGCCCAATGACACGAGCCCGTGCACGACGCTTAGGACGGCAGGTGAATTCTTTTCTTGGGCAATTTAATTACTTAATTATAGAACAAATGATATTGCCTAATTATTATTATTTACTTGTCACTACATGCAAGGAAACACATGGAGGAATTACTTATATGAAAGTTGCATGAATTACTCATATGGAAGTGTATGAGTGAAGGAAGATTTATTCAAGAATCAAATCTTCATCAAATATTTATTGAAGAGCAAATCAAGGAAGAAGATTTATTCAAGAGTTCAAGAGCAAATCAAGGAAGATTTATTCAAGATCAAATCTTCCTCAAATATATATTCAAATCTTCATTAAGGGATTTATTTTTCCAAATTTCGTAGCTAACAAGAGGAGGATATTTATATATTTATTTTTCCTATTTTAGTGAAACAAAATATGAAAAAACGTGCCATATTTTGTCTATATATTTGGTGGGACGTGCACTATTGAAGAGGGATTTTGATTTTTGCTTTAGCCACCACTTTTGTAATGCTTTTGCTACAAACTTGAAGTCCACTTTCTTAATCACTTTTTGAGTGATCCTTCTGCTGTTGCTCTTTCAATTCTCTTGAATTATTCGTGCCGTTCTTCGTGAACAGGTCAGTCGTGTTTGACACGGTTGATAACCAACTGAGGAGTGGTTTAGCGATTGCGAGGTTGCTGGTTGCGTTCCTTGATCGTGGTTAGCCTCCCCTTCGTCAAAGTCACGACTCCCCCTATCTTAAGGATTTCTCCAACGACGGAAGATCGGGACCAATTTGCTTGTACGCATCTTAAGTCGAGGCGTGTGCATATCAGGTGGTATCAGAGCCTTCGTTGCCGGTAGGAATTCATCTATCCTTTATTAGATTCTCTTTTATTTTCCCTACATCTAAAAAAAAAATATCTCTTGAACTTCTATCTCGTACCCATCATCGGTTTTTTTCCCATCTTTTATTGTTCTTTTTCTTTATTATCTCCAAATTTCCGTTTGATTGTTGAAATAAAAAAAAATAAAAAAAAGTATTGTTCGGCCAAAGAGAGTGTTCGGCCGAATTCTTGGTGGAAAGAAATAAGGGTAGAGAAAATAGAGGAGGAAGTAGTCGGTTAGGAAAAAAAAAAAAAAAAAAAAGAGAGGTAGAGAGAAAGGAGGAGGTGTTTTGCAAGAAAAGGGAAGAAGAAAGAGGAAGAAGTGTTCCGTGAGGAAAAATTGGAAAAAAAAAAGGAGAGAGAGAGAAAGGAGGAGAAAAAAGAGAACGAAGTGTTTTGCTTGAAAAAAGGAGAAAAAAGAGGGAGTATTGTTCGGCAAGGAAAAAAAATAGGTGGAGAAAGTGAGGAGTAAGCTTTCGGCGAGTAGAAAAAAAAAAGTGAGAGGAAGGTTCGGCCAAGAACGAAAAAAAAAAATAAACAAAAAAAAATTTTTTATTCGAATTTAAATTGTCTTGCACTTATTCTTCCTTTTTGACACCTTATACCTTCCTTGATTGAGTTAATTTTACAATCCGAATTTTAATTATAATTATCCTTGCATTTATTCTTCCTTTTGACACCTTCCACCTTGCTTAATTGAGCCAACTTGAATTATTATTTTCTTCTCTTTGCTACAAATATATCCCCATCTAGATCTCCATAAATTAGCCTTGATCACCGTGTTCTAGTACTTTGCAATCGCTTTATTCACTTCTTGTTGAAAATTATCACGAACCAGCAAACACGTGAACAATTTTTGAGAAGGGTATGACCTTCAGGTGGTAAGGTTTGTGAGGATTGCAAGGTTGCTGGTCGCATTCCTAGATCGTGGTTAGCCTCCCCTTCGTCAAAGTCACAACTCCCGCACTTTAAGGATTTCTCCTACGACGGAAGATCGGGACCAACTTGCTTGCACGCATCTTAAGTCGAGGCGTATGCATATCAGGTGGTATCAGAGCGTGTGCATATCAGGATTGTGAGTTTTCATAAATAATTTACTAGTTGGTGGAATTTCTCTTTTGTCTTTACTAACAATGTCAGGATCAAGAAGTCCTCGTGATGTTCCTTAAGATGGGGAAGATGGGTCCCAATTATCGATGATATCATTGTCTCTACATTCTCAAGCTTTGATGGCTCATGTTACAAACACCTTCGAGCAAATATTATCCGATCAAGTGCTTGTGCGCTTGAACGGGTTGGAGAATCGTCTCGGTGGAATTGAAGCGCGACTTGATCAAGTGGAGCGAACTCCTCCACGACGACACCCACCACCTCGAGTTCCTCGAGGACGAGTTGAAGCTAATAATAATGCTGTTGCTGCTGCTCCATTTGAACCAAGAGGAAATCTGAACGCTGCATTTCAAGAAGCTGCTGATGAAGAGTTAAATGATAATTATGTGGCTGATGATGAAGTTGCCTTGGAATTGTATCAGCGCCGCGCCGCACGAGGAGTGGGAGTTGACGGAGGTCATGCACGTCACCGTAATGAAGAAAGAAGAAATGATGCATTGGGTAAAATTAAATTCACTGTTCCTATTTTTGATGGAAAATTTAATCGAGAAGCTTATCTTGATTGTGAATTATTAGTTGAGCAAAAGTTCAGCTGTCATCATTACCCAGAAGAGTATAGAGTACGTGCGGCAACTACTGAATTTATTGGTTATGCTTCTATCTGGTGGAGTCAAATTCGACAAAGAAATGGAGCTCCTCGTACTTGGGATGATTTGAAGCGCTTGATGAGGTCCAGGTTCGTGCCTTCCTATTTTGAAAGAGAATTACTTAATAAATTTTAAAGATTGAATCAAGGAAACAAATCTGTGGAAGAATACTATCAAGAGTTGCAGGTGGGCATGCTACGTGCTAATGTGCAAGAAGATGATGATGCAAAGATGGCTAGATTCTTGGGAGGATTGAATGGAGAGATATAAGATATCCTTGATTTCCAGAACTACAATTCTTTGGATCAACTATTTCATTATGCATGCAAAGCTGAAAGACAAGTTCAAAGGAGGAAGCAACCATACAAAGCTAGTCGTAGTTATTCTAGTTCTTCTATGCCTTGGAGGGATGCCAATCAGCAACAAAAAAGTGTTGATCATTCTAGCAAGACTGCTGCACTCATTAGCCAAGAAAATTCAGGAAGCCGCCTTACTTCACCAACATCCAAACCTATTGATTCAAAAAAGACCACTGTTGCACCTACAAAAAGTTCATCCTCAGTTGCATCTGCAAGAAGAACAAGGGAGATTGAGTGCTTCAAGTGTAAGGGAAAAGGACATTATATGCGTGATTGTCCAAATCACGTGCCCTTATCATTCGAGAAGATGGTGAGTACACATCGGCCAGTGAGGTTGAAGAGGGAGGTGGATCTGATTATGAGGAGTCTCAACATATTTCGGGGTCAGAACCAGAAGAGATCACTTTTGATACAAGCCATGCAAGCCTTGTTATTTGTCGTGTTCTTAGCTCCCAGATGGAGAAGGCAGAAAATGGACAGCGTCACAATTTATTTCAATCCAAATTTGTGATCAAGGAACATTCTTGTAAGATCATAATTGATGGTGGAAGCTGCAATAATATTGCAAGTTCGAATATGGTTGGAAAGCTTGGCCTAACCACAAGATTACACCAGCAGCCATACTACATTCAATGGCTCAATTCTTGTGGAAAGTTGAAGTTAACAATGATGGTACATGGTCATTTTTCTGTTGGTACCTATTCTGACTTTGTGGACTGTGATGTGGTGCCAATGCAAGCTTGTGCGTTACTACTTGGAAGACCATGGTAATATGATAAGGATGCTACACATTATGGGCGTTCCAACAAGTACTCCTTTATGCACAAAGATAAGAAGGTCGTGTTGGTTATAATGACACCGGAAGAACTTCTGAAAGATGATTTAGATAGAGCTGAGTGTGAGAGAAAAGAAAAAGAGAGGAGTGACATTCACAAAAATGATAGTGAGAGTCATCAACCCAAAATGAGAGAAAGGAAAGAAAAATTTGAGAAGAAAAGAGAGATACCAATCAAGGGACAAGTTCTATAAGCCACCAAAAGTGAGATGCGAGAGTTAGAAACCAATCCCCAAGAGTGTTTTGCACTTGTATGCAAGGACGCTCTATTTTCTACTAACTCTTTACCCTCTTCTTTGCATGTTTCGATTGTTTCTTTGATGTAGGAGTTTGCTGATGTGTTCCCAGATAAGATACCTGTAGGGTTGCCACCATTGCGGGGGATTGAGCATCAAATTGATTTGATTCCAGGAGCATCTCTGCCTAACCGTCCCCCATACCGTACCAATCCCGAGGAGACAAAGGAAATTCAGCGCCAAGTGCAAGAGCTCCTAGATAAAGGATATGTGCGTGAAAGCTTAAGTCCATGTGTTGTTCTTGTTTTACTTGTGCCAAAGAAAGATGGATCATGGAGGATGTGCATAGATTGTCGAGCTATCAACAATATTAAGGTACGTTATCGTCATCCTATTCCTCGATTAGGTGATATGCTTGATGAATTGTGTGGTTCTACTATCTTTTCTAAGATTGACTTGCGTAGTGGTTACCATCAAATTAGAATGAAGCTAGATGATGAATGAAAAACTGTTTTTAAGACTAAATTTGGATTATATGAGTGGTTAGTTATGCCATTTGGTCTTACTAATGCACCTAGTACATTTATGCGCTTAATGAATGAAGTATTGAGATCTTTTATTGGAAAATTTGTGGTAGTTTACTTTGACGATATATTAATCTATAGCAAGTCTTTGGATGAACATTTAGCACATGTGCGACAAGTTTTGATTGCTTTGAGAGAGACACGTTTGTTTGCTAATCTCAAGAAGTGCACCTTTTGCACGGATCGAGTCGTATTTCTTGGTTTTGTTGTGACTGCGCAGGGTATTGAGGTGGATGAGGAAAAGGTGAAAGCTATTCGAGCTTGGCCAACACCTACAACAGTCACGCAAGTGCGGTATTTGCATGGATTGGCAAGCTTTTATCGTCGATTCGTAAAGGATTTCAGTTCACTCGCCGCACCCCTTAATGTGTTGACAAAAAAGAACATACCTTTCAAGTGGGAAAAAGCGCAAGAAGATGCCTTCAATTTGCTAAAAGATAAGTTAACCAATGCACCACTTTTACAACTTCCTGATTTTAATAAAACTTTTGAGATAGAATGTGATGCTAGTGATATTGGAATTGGAGGTGTTCTTATGCAAGATAGGAAACCCATTGCTTATTTTAGTGAAAAACTTAGTGGTCCAACTTTAAACTACTCAACATATGACAAGGAATTATATGCATTGGTTAGAGTATTAGAAACATGACAACATTATCTCTGGCCAAAAGAATTTTTCATACATTCAGATCATGAATCCTTGAAGCATATTCATTGCCAAAGTAAGTTGAATCGTAGACATGCTAAGTGGATCGAATTTATTGAAACTTTTCTATATGTTGTGAAATATAAGAAAGGAAAAGATAATCTAGTTACTGATGCATTATCTAGACATTACTTGTTGTTGTCCCAACTTGATTGCAAAATTCTTGGTTTGGAAAGGTTAAAAGAATTATATGCTACTGACTTAGATTTCAAAGAAATTTTCATGAAATGTAAAGAAGGGAGATGTTGGGATAAGTATGTGTTGAATGATGGCTATTTATTTAGAGCTAACAAGCTTTGTATTCCTGCAAGTTCTGTTCGTCTTCTATTATTGCAGGAAGCGCATGGAGGTGGTTTGATGGGATATTTTGGGATACGTAAGACTGAGGACGTATTGGCCACACACTTTTATTGGCCAAAGATGAGGCGCGACATCGAGCGTTATGTGGGGAGATGCACCACTTGTCAAACAGCTAAGTCTCGCTTAAACCCACATGGTTTATATACACCTCTTCCTGTTCCAAAATTACCTTGCGAGGATATTTCAATGGATTTTGTATTGGGTTTACCAAGGACTAAGAAGGGGAGAGATAGTATATTTGTTGTTGTTGATAGGTTTTCTAAGATGGCTCATTTCATACCTTATCATAAGAGCGATGATGCTACTCATGTTGCCGATTTATTTTTCAGGGAGATCGTGTGCCTACATGGAGTACCGAGGACAATTGTTTCAGATCGTGATACAAAATTTTTAAGCCAATTTTGGAGGACACTTTGGGGTAAGCTCGGGACAAAGCTGCTGTTTTCAAATACATGTCATCCCCAACGGACGGACAAACCGAGGTCGTCAGCTGCACACTTGGTACCATGCTACGGGCGATACTCAAAAAGAACCTGAAGATGTGGGAGGAATGCCTACCACATATTGAGTTTGCCTACAACCGAGTTGTGCATTCTACTACCAAGTTCTGCCCATTTGAGGTTGTCTATGGCTTTAAGCCTGCTGCTCCAATTGATTTACTACCTCTACCACCAACAGAAAGAGGTAATCTTGATGCGGAGAAGTGTGCTGAGATAATTCATAAGATACATCAGATGACCAAAACAAATATTGAAGAGATGCAAATACAATATAAGAAGCATACAGACAAAGGTAGAAAGAAAGTTATTTTTGAAGAAGGAGATTTGGTTTGGTTGCATTTGCGTAAAGATTGATTTCCCGAACAGTGCAAATCCAAACTCATGCCACAAGGTGATGGTCCATTCAGAGTTATTGCGAAGATCAATGATAATGCCTACAAGATGGAATTATCTAAGGATTATGGGGTGAGTAATACATTCAATGTGGCTGATCTATCACCATACTTGGGCGATGAAGATGAGCTGGAGTCGAGGTCGACTCCTCTTCAAGAAGGGGAGTATGATGAGGACATCGTTGGTTCACCCGTGCAAGATTCAATTACCATAGAAGGCCCAATGACACGAGGCCATGCACGATGCTTAGGACGGCAGGTGAATTCTTTTCTTGGGCAATTTAATTACTTAATTACAGAACAAATTATATTGCCTGATTATTATTGTTTACTTGTCACTACATGCAAGGAAACACATGGAGGAATTACTTATATGGAAGTTGCATGAATTACTCATATGGAAGTGTATGAGTGAAGGAAGAAGATTTATTCAAGAGTTCAAGAGCAAATCAAGGAAGATTTATTCAAGATCAAATCTTCCTCAAATATATATTCAAATCTTCATGAAGGGATTTATTTTTCCAAATTTCGTAGCTAACAAGAGGAGGATATTTATTTTTCCTATTTTAGTGAAACAAAATATGGAAAAACGTGTCATATTTTGTCTATATATTTGGTGGGACGTGCACTATTGAAGAGGGACTTTGATTTTTGCTTTAGCCACCATTTTTGTAATGCTTTTGCTACAAACTTGATATCCACTTTCTTAATCACTTTTTGAGTGATCCTTCCGCTGTTGCTCTTTCAATTCTCTTGAATTGTTCGTGCCGTTCTTCGTGAACAGGTCAGTCGTGTTTGACACGGTTGATAACCAACTGATGAGTGGTTTAGCGATTGCGAGGTTGCTGGTCGCGTTCCTTGATCATGATTAGCCTCCCCTTCGTCAAAGTCACAACTCCCCCTATCTTAAGGATTTCTCCTACGACGGAAGATCGGGACCAACTTGCTTGCACGCATCTTAAGTCGAGGCATGTGCATATCATGAAGTGTTTGCTAGGGCTCACTTCTATATTTTTTAAGGATCAAAAAAAATTTTTAGGGGGAGGAGAAAACTTGTAAACTCCTATTTTTCTTCCTTAAAAATCCAAATTTTATTGTTGTACGTGTACAAAACATATACAGAAGAAATTGAACAGGTCAATATAGTTATAAATGTAGGGCTAAATCAAGGAAATTAGCGGATCAAGTTAAAGGAGTAAATAGGAGAAGAGGCAGAGGTAGAAGTCATAAATAAGCTTAAATTAGACGGCGGAAGGATAGAAGGGCTGATTTGGAGAATAGAGGAAGGAGTGGGGCTAGGCTTGTCATTTGGGTCTAGGCACACATGCCTTTGTGAGCGACTCATGGAATCAAAAGGGAGCGGAGCCGCGGGGGTGAGGAAGAACCGTAATCCCCAATTCTAACCCCCTCCAACTTCGTTGGGTGGACGCCGACAACTCTTTTGTAGAACCCCGACAATCATCAGTGTGGACCTCAGTACCTACGGTGATGACGAGAAGGGGAGACCGAAGTGGAGAAATTGGAAGGCATGGGCGGAGGACTTTGACCGGAATCCATCTAAACAGAACTAGGTTTGTTTTCCCTACTAGTAAATATGCAGCAATTGATTCTAATGGGGTTTATGGGTAGAACACACTTCAATTGGAATTTTGTTTGCTAATTCAGAATTTATTTGATGCAATGTCCCCTGTTTCCTTTTTGTTACCCATGATATTGTGATTAAATCTTAATTGATGCTTGCATCGATCAATTTTAAAACATGATTAAATTCATGCATACTTTAGAGTAGTTCAATGTTTTGCATAAATTGGGGGAATTGAAATCTTGTTATACTGATAACTAAGTTGGAAATAGGAATATCTGGAAGACACAGATGAACTCATGATTAATCTCCTCAGTTTTACATGTCTGTATATTCTTTAATGGGATGATCATATTGAGTTGGTGGATCTCGTGGTGTTTGCATTGGTGATAAACAAAAGTTTTACTTATTGATTAATCCATGTGCTAGAGAGCATGTGGAAATCTGTGGGCTAAGAAAACATTGGGAGGCATAGTGGTTAAATGCATTTGTCCTTTGTTCTTGAGTTTTAAAGGAAACTAGTTGTCATCTAAATGGTCGCTTTTGCAGTGATGGGGCATCATAGTTTTGAGTTATAAAATTGTATTTTTCATCCATGTTTCCCATGAGGTGCATTATAGTTTTGAGTTACAAAATTGTATTTTTCATCCATGTTTCCTATGAGGTTTCATTGTAAGCCTTAATGCATGATATGAGATTGAATTCTTGCTCTCATGTGGCTTTTTCACAGGCCGTTTTGTGATACTATGTAAATTTTATTCAGACAACAAGGAGGTTATAGTTTTCATAAATCTGTGGTTTAGAGACAAATGATCGCAGTGAGTTGCAGTTTATAAATATTTAGATTTTGACTAGCCATTTCGATCGGTGCTTCGCGTCACTTGATGGACTGTTGTGTTAATGTTTTGTTTTGACTTGAAATAGAGTCGAAGTTAAAGGGTGTTTTTGTTTCTCTTATAGAAATTTTAGAGTTTACTACAGTGGTGGAATTTCTGAACTTTGCTTTCTTTTATTTTCCTTTGCTTGCTGCGAAGAACAACATTTTCTTTCCCCTCTTTTCTCTCTTTCCTTTCCCTTCCTTTTGTAAACTGAATACTTGTAAGAGTAGGATATAGGATAGGATAGCGGAGACAAGTTAATGTTTAAAAATTGATTTGTATTATGCCAAAATTGAATGTTTCCAAGTCATTTCTAATGAGAGTTTGGGGGTAAGAGTTTCTATGGCTGGGGGTTTGTTTTGAATTTTGTTGTTAGCTACTGATTTAAAAATTGTTAATATGTTGTAAATGCTATTAGTAAAAGTTGTAAACTGAATTCATCACTCTGCATACTCTTGTTGTTTTAAATTATACTAGAGGGAACCCTTGATACCTGGTTAAGGGAAGGGAATAGGGGTTCTTTCTGCTGAGGTTTTGATATATATATGGTTTAGATTGTAGCTTCTTGTGTTGTTGCCTTATTGTTGCTGATATATGCCTATTGGGAAATGACGAAATGGGCACTGCCTATTTGGCCGAGGAGTTAAACAGCTGAAAAGATAGTTTAACTCAATGGATGAAAGTGTATTAGACTTGGATACATGACGTATAATACTAATAAATAAAAAAATAAAACAAACAAACAAACAAACAAACTTGCTGCTGAGAATTAGAAAAATGTTTAATTAGTTTTGTTTGCCTCAACTGCCTAATAAAACAAATAGGAATTTGCTTGCTCAAGAAGGCGTGTTACCATGCTATCTTGGAGGTTGAAAACCATCGGCCCACTCCCTTTTACATTTGCTTGATTTATATTCATTGATTAGTTGCATGAATTGTTTAGTGCACTACTGTGAACTCTCTTTCTCTTGTCGAACCTTTTCTTTTCATCTTCTTTTTCTCCTATTTTGTCATTTTTTGTTGTGTATCATGATAAAGAAAAACTAGTAGGAAAAAGCGAGGGAAAGTAAATGACATGAAATGAGCAGTATTGCGCCTAGGTGTTTCATGATTCTAGGTAAATCATCCTGTATCGATGGTGTTAAAATATAATTAAATCATGAATTTGTCTACTGTGGAAATACCTAAAAAGGCTCAGGAGTTGTTAAGGTTTTCAATCATGGCCTGCTACAATTGGAGCCCAAGTGGGTGGTTGTGAAACTATAATACTGTCTTGATATGTTGACATTATGCTTTATTTCTTTATAATTGTATGTTGTTATATGATATGACTCTTGGTGATTTTTTACATATTACAAACTCAACTATGCATATTAGATATATATATGGGAGGTTAGAAAAATAAGAAAATAGAACACTGGACATATAACTTAGGTGACAGACTAGTTAAATAGTCGACACATCAACTGAGGATAACTTAGTCTTGAAAACACCTAGATGAGGACCACATAAACCCTAGTGACATCAAAATCTAGGAGAAACACATAGGTCCTAAATACATTGTAATTCCCTCACGGTGGTGGGTACCACTGTGATTGTCCTACAATGGGTAGTGGGAGGTATTCCCAACCTAACTTGTAGCTTAGATGGAGCCGAAGAAGGAGCAGTCTCTGCCGTACACCGAGACTCTCTACCTAGGGTATCACCGAAGGTGAGGGAGTGGGGAAAGGGGAATCGATTTTGTTAGGCCTAGGACAGAAGATTTGTCAACACAGTACATGCTTCATTTAGGTATGCAGCCCTGTGAGCAGTCTAAACCATGGGGGGAGATTATATGTGTCGATTCCAATGGTTGTGCTGAGAACGTAACTTAACCATAGTGATCCTATCGAGGGGCAGAAGTGTAGCGCTACATGGTTTATCGTATCACAGGGTCTATAGGAGATGCACGATATGACGATCTTAGAGTGCAGTATGGGTATACGGCTAATAAGACCAGATGGAGAAGGAATGACGGTCACCCGTCTTCTCTGCTAACATCAGTTTAACGAGCCTAGGGAGAGACATAGATTGACACTGATGGGCTTAGGAATGATCCTTGATCAGGATCTACTTAAGCATAAAATGGTAGCCCGTAGGAGTGTACTTATATGAACTTAGTCATACAAGACAAATGTTTAGAATATCTACTATGCTATGCATGCTTAATTCCTAGTTGTTTTATATGCAAGGTTCTATTGATATGCTTAGTTACACTGCCAATACTTCAGGACATGATATTATATTTGCCTATTACTTTGCTTGGGAGTTTCTCCTATTTGTAGCCACTGGGCTGCAACACTCAGGTGACAGAAAGAGGATCGGGGTAGATTTGGAGCTGATGCAAAAACACTAGAAGCTTATTGATGGAGGATAGACTATTGAGACTCAATTATTATAAGATGGACTGTGTTAGTTAAATGATGTAATGGGACAATTAATACCCGTTGTTATCTTGATGTTATAAATATCATGAGTTATACATGTGTAGTCATTGTGAAAAAAATAGAGTAAAATTTATAAACCTTGTTTGAGTTTCTTAACTCTTATGCGGTTGCCATATCCGATAGTGGGTCGGCTCATGATAGATGGGCTTGCCGAGCCTGCTTGACTGACAACTTCGTTTATGCCAGGAAGTAGGTATCGACGATGTTTTCGTGCACACCAAGAATCTGCTATCGAGGAGATAGATATGCCAAACCTGGAGATAGTGCACCATGGCTAGCATCTCTTTCTCGTGTGCATTATAGCGCTACTCCATGCCATTAAGCTTGCAGCTCACGCACGTCAACGGGTGGCCGTCTTGCATCAATATGCTGCCAAGAGCTCAATCAGATGGATCAGTGATGATCTCAAATGCCTTGCTGAAATCGAAAAGGGTCAGCATGGGCTTGTACATTATGCATACCTTCAGCTACTGTTAGGTAAACTCACACACCTCAGTTTATTCCCACCTTTGGTCCTCCAAGAGGTCCGTAAGTGGCGCTATGATTTTGAAATAACCTCCGATGAACTTGCGATAGCAGTTGCACCCAAAGAGCGATTGGAGCTCTGTCGGGGAACGGGGAGCATGATGCATTAGTCCTCTAGCTCAATGCACTTGTCGTAGCCAGGGGCATTGCACCTCATGCACCACCATTGTTTGGCATCATCGTCGAGGAAGGCGACTGCAGTTGGATCCTTGTCTGCTTTGCCGAAAATGGTTGCCATGAAGTACTGGTTCATGTCTCAGATGAAATTTTCAAGGGCTCTACATTCCTTGTGCCGGAATACGACTTTTGGATCCGGTATGTGCTAGTTGACTAACGATGCTGTGTGCAGACCATCGTGGCAGTTGAATTTTGTTCATAGGTTCGTCAGCTCCTCCTGCAACTTCTAACTGATGATGCTCATGTCGGGAAAGGGTGAGCATGATGCATTTGCCCTCATTGGAGGTTTGGTCTGTCATGGAATGGAGCTTCTCGAACTCTACCTGGAGAATCCAACCGATATTGTATTATGATATATAGATATTGTATTATAAAGAATACGTATGATGACTAAATAGATAAGAAGATGTTTGGTATTGTGGTATGATTCTCGCTTAGGGTATAAGAGGTCGGGAGTTTAATTCTTATAAGTGTTTAACTCCCCATTTGTTACTTCTCCTCCACATCATTTTGATGTTTTAATCTTTGTTGGAGAATCGCGTTGTATTTTTTATCTACTAGTTAATCTTTGCTGGTGAAACGTATTTTAGTGTCTATATTTAAATGATGATTGTACTATTTACTAAGTGATCATAGAATTTAGATGATGATTGTATATATTAGAGATTGTTTGGTCTAGTAGTATGATTCTCTCTTAGGGTGCGAGAGGTTCTGATTTTAATTCTCACAACTCCCTTTTTTCTTTGTCGTAGATATCATTTTCATTTCCATCGGGGTGTTTAGTCTAGTAGCATGATTTTTATTGCTTTTGCTCAAGTGACATTCAGAGTTTTCACTCCAAATAAACTAAAAGAATTTGACCTTTTCTTCCATGAATGAGGGAGAATTAATGATCTACAAAGGCAAAACTCTCCAAACAAACTAAAAGAATTTGACCTTTTCTTCCATGAATGAGGGAGAACTAATGATCTACAAAGGCAAAATTTATGGGTAAATGAGGGAGATTTATTTTTGACTCTAAATAAGCATTAAGAATCAAGACTTTTGCTTTAAACGTATTCATGACGAGTAGGTAGATCTCAATATCCTTTTAATGCTAAAATATCCAATTTTGAAGAATAAATAATTATCCATGGCGGCATTCTATTTATATGATGTTGATGAAGAATTCGTCGATGTGTTTTCACACCAGATTAATTTTAAAAATTATGGTTTTGCTATATAAATGGTCAAGTCGATGAGCATGATATGTGGTCTAGGTACCTCAAATCCACTGTATGGATTGATGATCAACTAATTATTTCTCAACAAATTTAAATCCTAATTAGGATTATTTGATATTTTTATGTAAAAATTTAGTATCATATCTAAAATAGGTATTTCTCACTCTACATAATTCATATTTATATGAGCCATTATTATGTATCAATTAATTTTAATTATAAATTCTTATAACTTCTAAAATTTATAACTTCTCCAGTGAAATTTTTAGCGAACTTTAGATAAAAATGAGGTATGTAGAGTATATATATTTATATACATAAATAAATTTTTTCACATGCTCCTAAACCCCACTAATCGTAATAGTATACTCAATAAAGATGATAAACAATTGACATTATTAATGTGAAGGCAAAGTAGTATGATTAATGGTAAGTACTCCTAAATGATCAATATTGACAAACAAATGACATTACTGATGTGAAGGCAAAGTTGAATGATTAATAGTAAACACTATTAATGATCAATATTTATTGATTGCCTAAATCATCAGGAGGAAATAACTTAAAAGTAAAAAATTTCTATGATATCTGAAGTTGCTCTCTTAGTTATCTTCTTTTCCAGTTAGATTAGTCTCCTCCTCTGCACTTATAGAACTACCCTCTTGCGTTTCATCATCATCGACCAAGTGGAGCATCAATCTTCCATTCTCCCTTGTAGCCTGCAAGAATTGCTGCTTCGGAGCTTTAACCATTTTAAACACAAGCCTCCCATCTTCCCTGAATGACTTGAGTTGCACTTTAGGCCTCCCCGCCTTTCCAATTGTCGATATCGGTGGAGGAAACCCTAAGCTATAGCCACTCCTACTTTTATCATACGTCTCCCCTTCTTTTATCTCATGGGGCATATGGGTAGTAATGGTGTCGTGGCTTGGTTCCTTGTTACGACTACCGCTACCCTTGCTATCATCATTTCTTGCTTGCTTCCCGGATGAGACACCAGAATGTTCATTTTGCCCACTCATCTTGTGGTTGATGGAGTTGATGGGATTGGCCGAGATGATCTCAGTCTTTATCCTCCGTGTTGATAGACAACACATTTTAAAGGGAGGGAGATCTATTGTGTCACGCCCCGTACCTTCCCCTAGGGCACGTGGCAGACCGCAGTGAACTTCACACATAGCCCCGTTTCCTCCCGAAGCTATATGGGAACCCACTAAGCGTACCTGATGTATATCTCCTCTATTTATGGAAGGAGAGAACCTGGATGACAGATCAATATAACTCTAAAAATATATATTATTAAAACCAAATAAATATATATTATTAAAACCAAATCTTTACTACAGTAGCACACACTTATATACAAGTAATTTACAATCAAAATGGATACATGCCCAAGGTTATATAAAGTACCTAGCCAGTGGATCTCTATACATACAAAACCAAGGTAGAACTGTCCTACCTTTCAAAAGAAATCAGGTGCCTGACTATATATTACGATATCTATCAGTCTCTCTCCTGCTGTGATCCTGAAAAATAAAAATGAGTTCCCTTACGGGGTGAGTAACGTCGTACTCAGTGAGTTGGATAGAAAACAATGTAAAACCGAGAACATAAAATAACAAAGTCTCAAGAATAGAATCATATGACTATTCGTGTGCAATAGCCAATCAAAATGAGCAATCAAGAATCACACGAGACTATATCTGGGGCTGGCATAATCAAAATACAGTTGTGGCCAATAACTGTTACCTCAGGGGGAGGAATCAAATATCATAAGGAACTCAGATCAAAGCAGAAGTGCAAGAATAAATAAACAAAGCCCCCTTTCCCCCTCGTTTGCCCACTGGATTTCGCTACCTGGTATCCATAGCTAATCCAGAGTAAAAACCCAGTCAGGAGTATCCCGATCTCCCATCCTGACTTCGAGCACTATCATCCCATGCCCCTCTCACTAGGCGGCCCATGAGTGTGCTAATAATGTAATATCCTATCACTGCAGTGAAAGTGCCTATAGCACTATCCAGTATCAGATCATACTAGCCATATGCATTAACAAGTGAAAGAAGTATCACAATGAGTCAGGCAAATGCATATGCTAGATCTAGAGTCAATAAAGGCATAGTATCATGCTTATAATAAATCAAGGAACAACAATAAATAGTTTATATCATCAAGCAAGAATATCAAGGGTTATTCACAACTCATTTAAGTTAATAATCAAGATTATATGCACTAGCAGGAGAGTCCAAAGCAATATCAAGCATATCTAACCAAAGGGATATAGTTCTCCTGAACTAAACATTGAGAACTATCCCGTTTATTCTACCTGGAGAATAAACACTCACCTGATTCTATCGTGATAAGCACGTTCTAGTTCGTATCGCGAATGTTCGTATCCTTGTGCTTGCTTACCGAATTTCCTGTGAATATTTCAACGAATTAAATCTCTCAATCCGGTAACAATTTTACAAATCCGTCTTCACCAACATTCTTAAAATAGTCTCTAGAATCACTCTAATTTTTATCTCAAGTTCACCGGAAAGTTCGCTGGAGTTTGCCGGAAACTCGCCGGAAAGTTCGCCGGAACCCTCACCGGCGAAGTTCTCCGAACAGTACCAATATTGGTACCATTCGAAAGCTCTCATCACAAGGATTCCAAAAATCATATTTTCCCCAATTATTATAGCTCATACGAGATCAATTTCACGAATTAATTCATTTTGGGCGAAAACCCTAAGTTATGGTTTTTAGCTCGCCGGCGGCCGACCGACGGCCAACAGCTCTCAACTCCGGTACCAATGGAAAGCTCTCGTCGAGGAGAAGCCATAGGTACCAACTTTGCGAAGTTCCGCGGCCGGAATGGCCGACAATCGCCGGAGCAAGCTCCGACGACGAAACTTTCACTGCCGACGCCTCTCTCCTCTATTCTCCCTCAAATCTCCACCAAAACTTGAAATTTAAGGTTCTAATGTGTTCTTCTAGCTCACCTGATGTCGTGGTTCAAATCTTGCGGAAAAACTCCAACTGTGGTGGTCGGAGCGTCGTCCACAAGGTGAGCTCCGAAGGTGTCGCCGAAGCAGGGGAAGAGAGAGGAAGAAAAGAGTCGCGCGCGGGTGAAGGGAGAAAAATCCGAATTTTATAAATAATTAAATTCGTTAATTCACATTTAATCCTAGCCATCCATCTTTGATTTCATGATTTGATCGATCAAACGACGTCCAAATCACGATCCGTCGGCGCCGTTGGATTCCTTATAAAAAATACTATCTGATGGTATAATTTTCATGTCAAAATTTCATACTACAAAAATTCACAAAATTTTACAAATAAGTCCTACTATTATTTTACAAAATTATCCCTAATACAAAACTACAAATCTCACATCCTACCCCCCTTAAAGAAATTTTGTCCTCAAAATTTAGCTTAAGTCGTCACTTGAAATAGTTGAGGATACTTTCTTTTCATGTACTCTTTAGATTCCCAAGTGACTTCTTCTACTTGTGTACTTCTCCATAATACCTAAATCATCCATACATCCTTATTTCTTAAGATTTTCTTCTTTCGTTCTAAAATCTGCACAGGTTGTATCTTATAACTTAAGTTATTCGCAAGCTCTATCGGGGGTGTTTCTAAAACTCGTTCTGGGTCTACAATGCATTTCCTTAACATTGATACATGAAATACATCATGTATTCTAGCCATCTCCCGTGGTAACTCCAATCTGTAAGCTACTGGACCAATTCTATTAATGACTCTGAAAGGTCCAACATATCTAGGATTTAACTTCCCTGTGTTTCCAAACCGTATAATTCCTTTCCATGGAGCTACTTTCAAATAAACCATATCCCCAGGTTGGAACTCTAATTCTCTTCTTCGGTTATCTGCATAACTTTTCTGTCTATCCTGGGCTACTTTCAATCTTTCCTTAATAATTTTAATCTTTTCTGTCGTAGTTTCTATCAACTCATTCCCTTCTATTCTCCTTTCTCCCACTTCATCCCAACATAACGGTGTTCTACATTTTCTTCCATACAAAGCCTCATACGGTGGCATTTCGATGCTAGCCTGATAACTGTTATTGTAAGCAAAATCAATCAACGGTAAGTGTTGATCCTAATTTCCCTGAAATTCCAGTACACAAGCCCTTAACATATCTTCTAGAGTTTGAATTGTTCTATCCGACTGGCCATCAGTTTGGGGATGAAAAGCTGTGCTAAACTGTAATGTCGTCCCCAAAGCTTCATGCATCTTTGGCCAGAAACGTGAAGTAAATCTGGGATCTCTATCAGAAACAATAGTAATGGGAACTCCATGGAGCTTCACAATCTCCTGAATGTAAATTCTGGCTAATTTATCCAATGAATAAGTATTATTAATTGCCAGAAAATGAGCAGATTTAGTAAGTCTGTCCACAATTACCCATATTGCATTATGATTGCTGGATGTACGGGGTAATCCTATCACAAAATCCATAGTGATATGTTCCCATTTCCATTCTAGAATTGGTAAAGGCTGTAGCTTTCCTGCCGGTCTTTGATGCTCAGCTTTAACTTGCTGACATATAGGGCACTTAGCTACATAATCTGCATTGTCTTTCTTCATACCAGGCCACCAATAATTTCCTTTTATGGTGCGATACATCTTTGTACTGCCCGGGTGCATTGCATATGCCGAAGAATGAGCTTCCTCCAATATAGCTTTCCTGAGTTCAACTTTATTAGGAACACAAACTCTGTTTCGGTATACTAATAACCCGTCATCTCTCATTCTGAACTCAGAATTTTCTTCGGTTTGCATTTTTTGAATTATTTTACTTGATTTCTCGTCTGTGCTTTGCAAAACCCGAATTTCTTCATGAAGTGTAGGTCGCACAACAAATGTAGCTAGTACCTCACTAGATTTATTAGAATCCAGCTGAATTCTTAAAGATTTCAATTCTATTAGCTGTGGTAATGTAGTGGCTGAAATATGTGATAATGTAACTGACTTTCTGCTCAATGCATCAGCTACTACATTTGCTTTTCCTGGATGATACTCAATTATCAAATCATAATCCTTTATTAACTCTAACCATCTTCTCTGTCTCAAGTTTAGCTCTTTTTGAGTCATAATATACTTCAAGCTTTGATGGTCAGTAAAGATATGACATTGAACTCCATATAAATAATGTCGCCATATCTTTAATGCAAATACTACTGCTGCCAGTTCCAAATCATGAGTAGGATAGTTTAATTCATGTTTCCTTAGCTGACGGGATGTATAAGCAATAACCTTTCCTTCCTGCATCAATACACATCTTAACCCTTGTCTGGAAGCATCACTGTATACTGTATAATTTTCATTAGGCTTTGGTAATGTCAAAACTGGAGCAGAAGTAAGACAGTCTTTGAGTTTCTGAAAACTCTTTTCACATTCCTGATCTCATTCAAATTTCACTTCTTTTCTGGTCAATCGAGTGAGTGGTCCAGCTATCTTAGAAAATCCCTCAATGAATCTTCTATAATATCCAGCTAGACCTAAGAAACTGCGAATCTCCGTAACATTATTGGGTTGTTCCCATTTCAAAACTGCTTCAACTTTATTTGAATCAACCATAATACCCTCTTCTGATATGGTATGTCCCAAGAATTTTATTTCTTTCAGCCAAAACTCACATTTGGGGAATTTTGCATATAGTTTCTTTTCTCGCAGTGTCTGTAATACTATTCTCAGATGTTCAACATGTTCCTTTTCTCTAGAAGAGTATATCAGAATATCATCTATGAATACAATAACAAACTTATCCAGATATGGATGAAATACTCTGTTCATTAAATCCATGAATGCAGCTGGGGCATTTGTCAAACCAAACGGCATTACCACAAACTCATAATGTCCATATCTGGTCCTGAAGGCAGTCTTAGGGATATCTGACTCCCTAATCCTCAATTGATGATATCCTGATCTCAAATCATTTTTTGAAAATACCTTAGTTCCTTGTAGTTGATCAAAAAGATCATCAATTCTCGGCAAAGGATATTTATTCTTGATGGTCACCTTATTTAATTGTCTATAATCAATACATAATCTTAAGGTACCATCTTTCTTCTTTATAAATAATACCGGTGCTCCCCAGGGTGAGGTACTCGGTCTGATGAATTCTTTATCAAGCAATTCTTGTAATTGTACTTTCAATTCACTAAGTTCTGCAAGTGCCATTCTATATGGTTGGATAGTGATAGGGTGAGTGCCTGGTTGTAATTCAATAAAGAAATTCACTTCCCTATCAGGTGGTACACCTGGTAATTCTTCAGGAAATACATCAGGAAATTCACATACCACCGGTATCTCTTCTAGCTTGGTTCCTGAGGTGGATGTGTCTATTATATGAGCTAAATATGCTACACATCCTTTCCTTATTAATTTCCAAGCTTGTAGTGCCAAAATTATACAAGTCGGTAGAATTCGGCGATTCCCAGTAAAATATAATTCAGGTGTTCCCTCTATCGAGAATATCACTTCCTTTGTAAAACAGTTGACTGTGGCTTTATGTCGGGCTAACAAGTCAATCCCCAGTATCAAGTCAAGATCAGACATATCTAATGGGATTAGGTCTGCTAGTAATATGATATCTCCCAACATAATCTCACAGTCATTATAAACCATATCTCTAAGAAGTTGTTTTCCTAGAGGTGTGCACACAATAAGTTCAGGTTTCAAAGGAACTAAGGATTTATCACTAAACTTTGCAAACTCAGGATTGATATATGATCTATGTGAACCACTATCAATAAGTATTCTAGCAGAATGCTGAAAGAGCTGTAAAGTACCTGTGATCAGATCTGGATTGGCCTCAGCCTCCTTATCTGAACTGGCAAAGATCCTGGTCTGCTCTCGCGGTGGAATCCCAGAACCACCTTGTGTCCCTCTAACACTACTTCCTTGATCTGCTTTATACCTTCTCACTGCCCCATATGGTTGTCTGTCCTGAGTGGTCGATCCCCTACCACTTGGTACTGGTCTGGACATCCCACTGCTTCTACTGTCACCTCTTTGTTGTAGTCTTGGGCAGTTACTACGATAATGCCCTGGCTGATGACAATAGAAACATCTCAGGGGAGCTCTGCAGATTCCAGAATGATTCTTACCATAATTTCTGCAAGTATCTCTAGTCATAGGTCGAACTTGAGACTCAGAATCTGGAATGGGTAAAGCTCGAGGGTAAGCCTGTGATCTAGGAGCACTACTAGATGATTCTCCCATTCTTTGCGATCCCTTAACTATTATACTCTTCCTCTAGAATGTAGGATTGAAAAATCCTGACTTTCTCTTTCCTGAGAAAATTTCCTTACCCTTAGAAGGTGCTGGGGATAACTGCTCAATCTCCACTGCCATCTGCACTAACTCATGATAACTGACAGTGGTAGAAGTAACCAACAACTTTCTAATCTCTGTATTCAGTCCCTTTCTAAACCTGCTACGCATATACTCAGTATCTCGGACATACTCTGGGATAAATACCGATAAAGCTCGTAGCTCAGTGTCAAACTCCAATACTGACCTATGATCCTGTCGTTGTGCAAAGAATTCTTCTCTCTTCTGATCCTTATAAAAGCTAGTGTAGTATTCCCTGTTGAAGATATCTATAAATCTTTCCCAAGTAGTAGGTAAAGCTCCACTAGCGCTAAGAGACTCCCACCAAACCTGTGCATCACCCTCTAATAGCTGAGCTGCTAGTCTGATAGTGTCTGCATCTGTCAATCTCATGTCTCTAGCGGTCTTTGAAACTTTCTGTAACTATTTGTGAGCTATTTCTGGGTCTCTAGATCCCTCAAAACTGTAACAGCCTAATTGTCGAGCTGTCTTGATTTGCTTTAGTAAATCAGTCTGAGGAGCAACAACGGGTGCCTGCACTGGTGGAACGGGAGCTAGTACGGATGCAGTCTGAGTTTGAATCGCTCTAAGGAGTGTTTGAAACTGCTCATCCGTCAGAGTGACTCCTCCTGCAACAGGTGGTGCAGCCTGACCACCCTCTACTGGAACTGCATGGGAGGCAGAGGAACCCTCCTGTCCATGTGATGCCTCATTACCCGAATGACCATGCTTTGGCTGCATTCTGAATATCCTGCATGAATATTACGATCAATGTTACGTATACGACACATATCCTAGTGCCACTAAACTGGTCCTTATCCGAGATCCACTGGACTATTTACACCCTAATATTAATTACTTCTAAAAAGTCTATGTAAATGGTATCTTAATATACCCAGGTTCTCAAATGATCTTGTCAGGATATACATATCCTCTAGTATGAACCTGCTCTGATACCACCAAAATCTGTCACGCCCCGTACCTTCCCCTAGGGCACGTGGCAGACCGCAGTGAACTCCACACATAGCCCCGTTTCCTCCCGAAGCTATATGGGAACCCACTAAGCGTACCTGATGTATATCCCCTCTATTTATGGAAGGAGAGAACCTGGATGACAGATCAATATAACTCTAAAAATATATATTATTAAAACCAAATAAATATATATTATTAAAACCAAATCTTTACTACAGTAGCACACACTTATATACAAGTAATTTACAATCAAAATAGATACATGCCCAAGGTTATATAAAGTACCTAGCCAGTGGATCTCTATACATACAAAACCAAGGTAGAACTGTCCTACCTTTCAAAAGAAATCAGGTGCCTGACTATATACTGCGATATCTATCAGTCTCTCTCCTGCTGTGATCCTGAAAAATAAAAATGAGTTCCCTTACGGGGTGAGTAACGTCGTACTCAGTGAGTTGGATAGAAAACAATGTAAAACCGAGAACATAAAATAACAAAGTCTCAAGAATAGAATCATATGACTATTCGTGTGCAATAGCCAATCAAAATGAGTAATCAAGAATCACACGAGACTATATCTGGGGCTGGCATAATCAAAATACAGTTGTGGCCAACAACTGTTACCTCAGGGGGAGGAATCAAATATCATAAGTAACTTAGATCAAAGCAGAAGTGCAAGAATAAATAAACAAAGCCCCCTTTCCCCTTGGGTTGCCCACTGGATTTCACTACCTGGTATCCATAGCTAATCCAGAGTAAAAACCCAGTCAGGAGTATCCCGATCTCCCATCCTGACCTCGAGCACTATCATCCCATGCCCCTCTCACTAGGCGGCCCATGGGTGTGCTAATAATGTAATATCCTATCACTGCAGTAAAAGTGCCTATAGCACTATCCAGTATCAGATCATACTAGCCATATGCATTAACAAGTGAAAGAAGTATCACAAAGAGTCAGGCAAATGCATATGCTAGATCTAGAGTCAATAAAGGCATAGTATCATGCTTATAATGAATCAAGGAACAACAATAAATAGCTTATATCATCAAGCAAGAATATCAAGGGTTATTCACAACTCATTTAAGTTAATAATCAAGATTATATACACTAGCAGGAGAGTCCAAAGCAATATCAAGCATATCTAACCAAAGGGATATAGTTCTCCTGGACTAAACATTGAGAACTATCCCGTTTATTCTACCTGGAGAATAAACACTCACTTGATTCTATCGTGATAAGCACGTTCTAGTTCGTATCGCGAATGTTCGTATCATCGTGCTTGCTTACCGAATTTCCTGTGAATATTTCAATGAATTAAATCTCTCAATCCGGTAACAATTTTACAAATCCGTCTTCACCAACATTCTTAAAATAGTCTCTAGAATCACCCTAATTTTTATCTCAAGTTCGCCGGAAAGTTCGCCGGAAACTCGCCGGAAAGTTCGTCGAAACCCTCACCGGCGAAGTTCTCCGAACAGTACCAATATTGGTACCATTCGAAAGCTCTCATCACAAGGATTCCAAAAATCATATTTTCCCCAATTATTATAGCTCATACGAGATCAATTTCACGAATTAATTCAATTTGGGCGAAAACCCTAAGTTATGGTTTTTAGCTCGCCGGCGGCCGACCGGCGGCCAACAGCTCTCAACTCCGGTACCAATGGAAAGCTCTCGTCGAGGAGAAGCCATAGGTACCAAGTTTGCGAAGTTCCGCGGCCGGAATGGCCGGCAATCGCCGGAGCTTGCTCCGGCGATGAAACTTTCGCCGCCGACGCCTCTCTCCTCTATTCTCCCTCAAATCTCCACCAAAACTTAAAATTTAAGGTTCTAATGTGTTCTCCTAGCTCACCTGATGTCGTGGTTCAAATCTTGCGGAAAAACTCCAACTATGGTGGTCGGAGCGTCGTCCACAAGGTGAGCTCCGAAGGTGTCGTCGAAGCAGGGGAAGAGAGAGGAAGAAAAGAGTCGCGCGCGGGTGAAGGGAGAAAAATCCGAATTTTATAAATAATTAAATTCGTTAATTCACATTTAATCCTAGCCATCCATCTTTGATTTCATGATTTGATCGATCAAACGACGTCCAAATCACGATCCGTCGGCGCCGTTGGATTCCTTATCAAAAATACTATCTGATAGTATAATTTTCATGTCAAAATTTCATACTACAAAAATTCATAAAATTTTACAAATAAGTCCTTCTACTATTATTTTACAAAATTATCCCTAATACAAAACTACAAATCTCACATATTGTCACTAAAACATTGGGTGTGGGAGTATGTTTCTACCACTAAAGATAGAATTGCCGCAGTTAGTGAGTGGGAAGGGAGGGAAGGAGTGAATGATTTCTCACAACCAACAACTTCTTAATATCCGCGGAGTTTTCGACAAAAGATTATTGTTTCTCAACAAATTTAAATCCTAATTAGGATTATTTGATTTTTTTATGTGAAAATTTATTACCATATCTAAAATAGGAATTTCTCACTCTATATAATTCATATTTATATGAGCCATTATTATGTATCGATTAATTTTAATTTTAAATTCTTATGACTTCTAAAGAGCACCTTTGACCATCTTTTCATTAGAATAAACTATATCAAACCATTTATATACTGATGTAATTACTTCTATAATATTATTCTTTATAATTTTTATTTACATGACCGATGCATAGTTTTTAAAAATATGTAACTTCTTGTAAAATAAAATTAATTATTATGAATAATTTTTCATGGTCATTTATAATATTTATTTCAAAAATAAAATATGTATAGATGATATCCTTCTACCATGTCTTTATTTTAATATAATTTACATCGTTTCCAACAAGATGACTTTTCGGTGGAATTTTTCAATGAGATTCCAGCGATAGCTTCAGGTGAGCTAGGAAAACTCATTGGAACCATCAATTTAAGTTCTTGGAAGAGATTTGAGGGAGAAAATTGAAATGAGCGGCAGTAGTGAAAGTTTCATCGTTGGAGATTACTCTTGCAATTGCTGGTCAAACGAGCTATATAATTTGAGAAACATAGTACGTACGGCTTCTCGACGAGAGCTATCTACTGGTACTTGGGTTGAGAGAAATTGGTTGTCGTTGGTTACCGGCGAGTTAAAAATCCAAACTTAGGAGATTCGCATAAGTTATCTTTTTGAGTAAAATTAGGCACATGTGAGCTCTAACAATTGGGACAAATATGATTTTTGGATTTTTGATGAAAAGATATTTCAATTGGTACCAATATTGCTGTTGATTGGAGAACTTCATTGGTGAGGGTTCCAGCGAACTGCCCCACAAGTCTCCGGCAGGTCTCCAGTGAACTTTTGAGCGAACTTTTGATAAAAATGAGGTATGTAGGTCTCCAGTGTGTGTATATATATATATACACATAAATAAAATTTATATATATTTAAGAGTATTATTTTGAGATATAATACAATTTACTTAAAATGGATGATTGAGCAAGGTTCACACGCTGCTAAACCCCACTAATCGTAATAGTATACTCAATAAAGATGATGAACAATTGACATTATTAATGTGAAGGCAAAGTAGTATGCTTAATGCTGAATACTCTTAAATGATCAATATTGACAAACAAATGACATTACTGATGTGAAGGCAAAGTTGCATGATTAATAGTAAACACTATTAATGATCAATATTTATTGATTGCCTAGATCATCAGGAGGAAATAACTTAAAAGTAAAAAATTTCTATGATATCTGAAGTTGCTCTCTTAGTTATCTTCTTTTCCAGTTAGATTAGTCTCCTCTGCACTTATAGAACTACCCTCTTGCGTTTCATCATCATCGACCAAGTGGAGCATCAATCTTCCATTCTCCCTTGTAGCCTGCAAGAATTGCTGCTTCGGAGCTTTAACCATTTTAAACACAAGCCTCCCATCATCCCTGAATGACTTGAGTTTCACTTTAGGCCTCCCCGCCTTCCCAATTGTCGATATCGGTGGAGGAAACCCTAAGCTATAGCCACTCCTACTTTTATCATATGTCTGCCCTTCTTTTATCTCACGGGGCATATGGGTAGTAATGGTGTCGTGGCTTGGTTCCTTGTTACGACTACAGCTACCCTTGCTATCATCATTTCTTGCTTGCTTCCCGGATGAGACACCAGAATGTTCATTTTTCCCACTCATATTGTGGTTGATGGAGTTGATGGGATTGGCCGAGATGATCTCAGTCTTTATCCTCCGTGTTGATAGACAACACATTTTAAAGGGAGGGAGATCTATTGTCACTAAAACATTGGGTGTGGGAGTATGTTTCTACCACTAAAGATAGAATTGCCGCAGTTAGTGAGTGGGAAGGGAGGGAAGGAGTGAATGATTTCTCACAACCAACAGCTTCTTAATATCCGCGGAGTTTTCGACAAAAGATTATTGTTTCTCAACAAATTTAAATCCTAATTAGGATTATTTGATTTTTTTATGTGAAAATTTATTACCATATCTAAAATAGAAATTTCTCACTCTATATAATTCATATTTATATGTGCCATTATTATGTATCGATTAATTTTAATTTTAAATTCTTATGACTTCTAAAGAGCACCTTTGACCATCTTTTCATTAGAACAAACTATATCAAACCATTTATACAGTGATGTAATTACATCTATAATATTATTCTTTATAATTTTTATTTACATGAGTGATGTATAGTTTTTAAAAATATGTAACTTCTTGTAAAATAAAATTACTTATTATGAATAATTTTTCATGAGCATTTATAATATTTCTTACAAAAATGAGATATGTACAGATGATATCCTTCTACCATGCCTTTATTTTAATAAAATTTACCTAGTTTCCTACAAGATGACTTTTCGGTGGAATTTTTAAATGAGATTCCAGCGATAGCTTCAGGTGAGCTAGGAAAACTCATTGGAACCATCAATTTAAGTTCTTGGAAGAGATATGAGGGAGAAAAGTGAAATGAGCGGCAGCAGTGAAAGTTTCATCGTTGGAGATTACTCAAGCAATTGTTGGTCATACGAGCTATATAATTTGAGAAACTTAGTACCTATTGCTTTTCTCGACGACATCTATCTACTGGTACTTGGGTTGAGAGAAATTGGCTGTCGTTGGTTGTCGGCGAGTTAAAAATCCAAACTTAGGAGTTTCGCATAAGTTATCTTTTTGAGTAAAATTAGGCACATGTGAACCCTAACAATTAGGACAAATATGATTTTTGGATTTTTGATGAAAAGAGCTTTCGATTGGTACCAATATTGCTGCTGATTGGAGAACTTCATTGGTGAGGGTTCCAGCGAACTGCCCAGTAAGTCTCCGGCAGGTCTCCAGTGAACTTTTCGGCGAACTTTAGATAAAAATGAGATATGTAGAGTATATATATTTATATACATAAATAAAATTTATATATATTTAAGAGTATTATTTTGAGATATAATACAATTTACTTAAAATGGATGATTGAGCAAGGTTCACACGCTGCTAAACCCCACTAATCGTAATAGTATACTCAATAAAGATGATAAACAATTGACATTATTAATGCGAAGGCAAAGTTGTATGATTAATGGTAAATACTCTTAAACAATCAATATTGACAAACAAATGACATTACTGATGTGAAGGAAAAGTTGCATGATTAATAGTAAACACTATTAATGATCAATATTTATTGACTGCCTAAATCATCAAGAGGAAACAACTTAAAAGTAAAAAAATTCCAGGATATCTGAAGTTGCTCTCTTAGTTATCTTCTTTTCCAGTTAGATTAGTCTCCTCCTCTGCACTTATAGAACTACCCTCTTGCGTTTCATCGTCATCGACCAAGTGGAGCATCAATCTTCCATTCTCCCTTGTAGCCTGCAAGAATTGCTGCTTCGGAGCTTTAACCATTTTAAACACAAGCCTCCCATCATCCCTGAATGACTTGAGTTGCACTTTAGGCATCCCCTCCTTCCCAATTGTCGATATCGGTGGAGGAAACCCTAAGCTATAGCCACTCCTACTTTTATCATATGTCTCCCCTTCTTTTATCTCACGGGGCATATGGGTAGTAATGGTGTCGTGGCTTGGTTCCTTGTTACGACTACCGCTACCCTTGCTATCATCATTTCTTGCTTGCTTCCCGGATGAGACACCAGAATGTTCATTTTTCCCACTCATCTTGTGGTTGATGGAGTTGATGGGATTGGCCGCTAAAACATTGGGTGTGGGAGTATGTTTCTACCACTAAATATAGAATTGCCGCAGTTAGTGAGTGGGAAGGGAGGGAAGGAGTGATGATTTCTCACAACCAACAGCTTCTTAAAATCCGCGGAGTTTTCGACAAAAGATTATTGTTTCTCAACAAATTTAAATCCTAATTAGGATTATTTGATTTTTTTATGTGAAAATTTATTACCATATCTAAAATAGGAATTTCTCACTCTATATAATTCATATTTATATGAGCCATTATTATGTATCGATTAATTTTAATTTTAAATTATTATGACTTCTAAAGAGCACCTTTGACCATCTTTTCATTAGAATAAACTATATCAAACAATTTATATACTGATGTAATTACTTCTATAATATTATTCTTTATAATTTTTATTTACATGAGTGATGCATAGTTTTTAAAAATATGTAACTTCTTGTAAAATAAAATTAATTATTATGAATAATTTTTCATGGTCATTTATAATATTTATTTCAAAAATAAAATATGTATAGATGATATTCTTCTACCATGTCTTTATTTTAATATAATTTACATCGTTTCCAACAAGATGACTTTTCGGTGGAATTTTTCAATGAGATTCCAGCGATAGCTTCAGGTGAGCTAGGAAAACTCATTGGAACCATCAATTTAAGTTCTTGGAAGAGATTTGAGGGAGAAAATTGAAATGAGTGGCAGTAGTGAAAGTTTCATCGTTGGAGATTACTCTTGCAATTGCTGGTCAAACGAGCTATATAATTTGAGAAACATAGTACGTACGGCTTCTCGACGAGAGCTATCTACTGGTACTTGGGTTGGGAGAAATTGGTTGTCGTTAGTTGCCGGCGAGTTAAAAATCCAAACTTAGGAGTTTCGCATAAGTTATCTTTTTGAGTAAAATTAGGCACATGTGAGCTCTAACAATTGGGACAAATATGATTTTTGGATTTTTGATGAAAAGATATTTCAATTGGTACCAATATTGTTGCTGATTGGAGAACTTCATTGGTGAGGGTTCCAGCGAACTGCCCAACAAGTCTCCGGCAGGTCTCCAGTGAACTTTTGGGCGAACTTTAGATAAAAATGAGCTATGTAGGTCTCCAGTGTGTGTATATATATATAGACACATAAATAAAATTTATATATATTTAAGAGTATTATTTTGAGATATAATACAATTTACTTAAAATGGATGATTGAGCAAGGTTCACACGCTTCTAAACCCCACTAATCGTAATAGTATACTCAATAAAGATGATAAACAATTGACATTATTAATGTGAAGGCAAAGTAGTATGATTAATGGTGAATACTCTTAAATGATCAATATTGACAAACAAATGACATTACTGATGTGAAGGCAAAGTTGCATGATTAATAGTAAACACTATTAATGATCAATATTTATTGATTGCCTAAATTATCAGGAGGAAATAATTTAAAAGTAAAAAATTTCTATGATATCTGAAGTTGCTCTCTTAGTTATCTTCTTTTCCAGTTAGATTAGTCTCCTCCTCTGCACTTATAGAACTACCCTCTTGCGTTTCATCATCATCGACCAAGTGGAGCATCAATCTTCCATTCTCCCTTGTAGCCTGCAAGAATTGCTGCTTCGGAGCTTTAACCATTTTAAACACAAGCCACCCATCATCCCTGAATGACTTGAGTTGCACTTTAGGCCTCCCCGCCTTCCCAATTGTCGATATCGGTGGAGGAAACCCTAAGCTATAGCCACTCCTACTTTTATCATATGTCTCCCCTTATTTTATCTCACGGGGCATATGGGTAGTAATGGTGTCGTGGCTTGGTTCCTTGTTACGACTACCGCTACCCTCGCTATCATCATTTCTTGCTTGCTTCCCGGATGAGACACCAGAATGTTCATTTTTCCCACTCATCTTTTTGTTTTTGGAGTTGATGGGATTGGCCGAGATGATCTCAGTCTTTATCCTCCGTGTTGATAGACAACACATTTTAAAGGGACGGAGATCTATTGTCACTAAATCATTGGGTGTGGGAGTATGCTTCTACCACTAAAGATAGAATTGCCGCAGTTACTAAGCGGGAAGGGAGGGAAGGAGTGAATGATTTCTCACAACCAACAACTTCTTAATATCCATTTATTCATTTTAACAAATGTTATTCAGTGGAATTTTTGACAAAAGATTATAGTTTCTCAACAAATTTAAATACTAATTAGGATTATTTGATTTTTTGTGTGAAAATTTATTACCATATCTAAAATAGGAATTTCTCACTCTACATAATTCATATTTATATGAGCCATTATTATGTATCGATTAATTTTAATTTTAAATTCTTATGACTTCTAAACAGCACCTTTGACCATATTTTCATTAGAATAAACTATATCAAACCATTTATGTAGTGATGTAATTACATCTATAATATTATTCTTTATAATTTTTATTTACCTGAGTGATGTATAGTTTTTAAAAATATGTAACTTCTTGTAAAATAAAATTACTTATTATGAATAATTTTTCATGGGCATTTATAATATTTCTTACAAAAATGAGATATGTACAGATGATATCCTTCTACCATGCCTTTATTTTAATAAAATTTACCTAGTTTCCTACAAGATGACATTTCGGTGGAATTTTTAAATGAGATTCCAGCGATAGCTTCAGGTGAGCAAGGAAAACTCATTGGAACCATCAATTTAAGTTCTTGGAAGAGATATGAGGGAGAAAAGTGAAATGAGCGGCAGCAGTGAAAGTTTCATCGTTGGAGATTACTCAAGCAATTGTTGGTCATACGAGCTATATAATTTGAGAAACTTAGTACCTATGGCTTCTCCTCGACGACATCTATCTACTGGTACTTGGGTTGAGAGAAATTGGCTGTCGTTGGTTGCCGGCGAGTTAAAACTCCAAACTTAGGAGTTTCGCATAAGTTATCTTTTTGAGTAAAATTAGGCACATGTGAGCCCTAACAATTAGGACAAATATGATTTTTGGATTTTTGATGAAAAGAGCTTTCGATTGGTACCAATATTGCTGCTGATTGGAGAACTTCATTAGTGAGGGTTCCAGCGAACTGCCCAGTAAGTCTCCGGCAGGTCTCCAGTGAATTTTTCGGCGAACTTTAGATAAAAATGAGATATGTAGAGTATATATATTTATATACATAAATAAAATTTATATATATCTAAGAGTATTATTTTGAGATATAATACAATTTACTTAAAATTGATGATTGAGCAAGGTTCACACGCTGCTAAACCCCACTAATCGTAATAGTATACTCAATAAAGATGATAAACAATTGACATTATTAATGTGAAGGCAAAGTTGTATGATTAATGATAAATACTCTTAAATGATCAATATTGACAAACAAATGACATTACTGATGTGAAGGAAAAGTTGCATGATTAATAGTAAACACTATTAATGATCAATATTTATTGATTGCCTAAATCATCAGGAGGAAACAACTTAAAAGTAAAAAAATTCCATGATATCTGAAGTTGCTCTCTTAGTTATCTTCTTTTCCAGTTAGATTAGTCTCCTCCTCTGCACTTATAGAACTACCCTCTTGCGTTTCATCGTCATCGACCAAGTGGAGCATCAATCTTCCATTCTCCCCTGTAGCCTGCAAGAATTGCTGCTTCGGAGCTTTAACCATTTTAAACACAAACCTCCCATCATCCCTGAATGACTTGAGTTGCACTTTAGGCATCCCCGCCTTCCCAATTGTCGATATCGGTGGAGGAAACCCTAAGCTATAGCCACTCCTACTTTTATCATATGTCTCCCCTTCTTTTATCTCACGGGGCATATGGGTAGTAATGGTGTCGTGGCTTGGTTCCTTGTTACGACTACCGCTACCCTTGCTATCATCATTTCTTGCTTGCTTCCCGGATGAGACACCAGAATGTTCATTTTTCCCACTCATCTTGTGGTTGATGGAGTTGATGGGATTGGCCGCTAAAACATTGGGTGTGGGAGTATGTTTCTACCACTAAATATAGAATTGCCGCAGTTAGTGAGTGGGAAGGGAGGGAAGGAGTGATGATTTCTCACAACCAACAGCTTCTTAAAATCCGCGGAGTTTTCGACAAAAGATTATTGTTTCTCAACAAATTTAAATCCTAATTAGGATTATTTGATTTTTTTATGTGAAAATTTATTACCATATCTAAAATAGGAATTTCTCACTCTATATAATTCATATTTATATGAGCCATTATTATGTATCGATTAATTTTAATTTTAAATTCTTATGACTTCTAAAGAGCACCTTTGACCATCTTTTCATTAGAATAAACTATATCAAACCATTTATATACTGATGTAATTACTTCTATAATATTATTCTTTATAATTTTTATTTACATGAGTGATGCATAGTTTTTAAAAATATGTAACTTCTTGTAAAATAAAATTAATTATTATGAATAATTTTTCATGGTCATTTATAATATTTATTTCAAAAATAAAATATGTATAGATGATATCCTTCTACCATGTCTTTATTTTAATATAATTTACATCGTTTCCAACAAGATAACATTTTGGTGGAATTTTTCAATGAGATTCCAGCGATAGCTTCTGGTGAGCTAGGAAAACTCATTAGAACCATCAATTTATGTTCATGGAAGAGATTTGAGGGAGAAAATTGAAATGAGCGGCAGTAGTGAAAGTTTCATCGTTGGAGATTACTCTTGCAATTGCTGGTCAAACGAGCTATATAATTTGAGAAACATAGTACGTACGGCTTCTCGACGAGAGCTATCTACTGGTACTTGGGTTGGGAGAAATTGGTTGTCGATGGTTGCCGGCGAGTTAAAAATCCAAACTTAGGAGTTTCGCATAAGTTATCTTTTTGAGTAAAATTAGGCATATGTGAGCTCTAACAATTGAGACAAATATGATTTTTGGATTTTTGATGAAAAGATATTTTAATTGGTACCAATATTACTGCTGATTGGAGAACTTCATTGGTGAGGGTTCCAGCGAACTGCCCAACAAGTCTCCGGCAGGTCTCCAGTGAACTTTTGGGCGAACTTTAGATAAAAATGAGCTATGTAGGTCTCCAGTGTGTGTGTATATATATATATATACATAAATAAAATTTATATATATTTAAGAGTATTATTTTGAGATATAATACAATTTACTTAAAATGGATGATTGAGCAAGGTTCACACGCTGCTAAACCCCACTAATCATAATAGTATACTCAATAAAGATGATAAACAATTGACATTATTAATGTGAAGGCAAAGTAGTATGATTAATGGTGAACACTCTTAAATGATCAATATTGACAAACAAATGACATTACTGATGTGAAGGCAAAGTTGCATGATTAATAGTAAACACTATTAATGATCAATATTTATTGATTGCCTAAATCATCATGAGGAAATTACTTAAAAGTAAAAAATTTCTATGATATCTGAAGTTGCTCTCTTAGTTATCTTCTTTTCCAGTTAGATTAGTCTCCTCCTCTGCACTTATAGAACTACCCTCTTGCGTTTCATCATCATCGACCAAGTGGAGCATCAATCTTCCATTCTCCCTTGTAGCCTGCAAGAATTGCTGCTTCGGAGCTTTAACCATTTTAAACACAAGCCTCCCATCATCCTTGAATGACTTGAGTTGCACTTTAGGCCTCCCCGCCTTCCCAATTGTCGATATCGGTGGAGGAAACCCTAAGCTATAGCCACTCCTACTTTTATCATATGTCTCCCCTTCTTTTATCTCACGGGGCATATGGGTAGTAATGGTGTCGTGGCTTGGTTCCTTGTTACGACTACCGCTACCCTTGCTATCATCATTTCTTGCTTGCTTCCCGGATGAGACACCAGAATGTTCATTTTTCCCACTCATCTTGTGGTTGATGGAGTTGATGGGATTGGCCGAGATGATCTCAGTCTTTATCCTCCGTGTTGATAGACAACACATTTTAAAGGGAGGGAGATCTATTGTCACTAAAACATTGTGTGTGGGAGTATGTTTCTACCACTAAAGATAGAATTGCCGCAGTTAGTGAATGGGAAGGGAGGGAAGGAGTGAATGATTTCTCACAACCAACAGCTTCTTAATATCCGCGGAGTTTTCGACAAAAGATTATTGTTTCTCAACAAATTTAAATTCTAATTAGGATTATTTGATTTTTTTATGTGAAAATTTATTACCATATCTAAAATAGGAATTTCTCACTCTATATAATTCATATTTATATGAGCCATTATTATGTATCGATTAATTTTAATTTTAAATTCTTATGACTTCTAAAGAGCACCTTTGACCATCTTTTCATTAGAATAAACTATATCATACCATTTATATACTGATGTAATTACTTCTATAATATTATTCTTTGTAATTTTTATTTACATGAGTGATGCATAGTTTTTAAAAATATGTAACTTCTTGTAAAATAAAATTAATTATTATGAATAATTTTTCATGGTCATTTATAATATTTATTTCAAAAATAAAATATGTATAGATGATATCCTTCTACCATGTCTTTATTTTAATATAATTTATATGGTTTCCAACAAGATGACTTTTCGGTGGAATTTTTCAATGAGATTCCAGCGATAGCTTCAGGTGAGCTAGGAAAACTCATTGGAACAATCAATTTAAGTTCTTGGAAGAGATTTGAGGGAGAAAATTGAAATGAGCGGCAGTAGTGAAAGTTTCATCGTTGGAGATTACTCTTGCAATTGCTGGTCAAACGAGCTATATAATTTGAGAAACATAGTACGGATGGCTTCTCGACGAGAGCTATCTACTGGTACTTGGTTTGAGAGAAATTGGTTGTCGTTAGTTGCCGGCGAGTTAAAAATCCAAACTTAGGAGTTTCGCATAAGTTATCATTTTGAGTAAAATTAGGCACATGTGAGCTCTAACAATTGGGACAAATATGAATTTTGGATTTTTGTTGAAAAGATATTTCAATTGGTACCAATATTGTTGCTGATTGGAGAACTTCATTGGTGAGGGTTCCAGCGAACTGCCCAACAAGTCTCCGGCAGGTCTCCAGTGAACTTTTGGGCGAACTTTAGATAAAAATGAGGTATGTAGGTCTCCAGTGTGTGTATATATATATATACACATAAATAAAATTTATATATATTTAAGAGTATTATTTTGAGATATAATACAATTTACTTAAAATGGATGATTGAGCAAGGTTCACACGCTGCTAAACCCCACTAATCGTAATAGTATACTCAATAAAGATGATAAACAATTGACATTATTAATGTGAAGGCAAAGTAGTATGATTAATGGTGAATACTCTTAAATGATCAATATTGACAAACAAATGACATTACTGATGTGAAGGCAAAGTTGCATGATTAATAGTAAACACTATTAATGATCAATATTTATTGATTGCCTAAATCATCAGGAGGAAATAACTTAAAAGTAAAAAATTTCTATGATATTTGAAGTTGCTCTCTTAGTTATCTTCTTTTCCAGTTAGATTAGTCTCCTCCTCTGCACTTATAGAACTACCCTCTTGCGTTTCATCGTCATCGACCAAGTGGAGCATCAATCTTCCATTCTCCCATGTAGCCTGCAAGAATTGCTGCTTCGGAGCTTTAACCATTTTAAACACAAGCCTCCCATCATCCCTGAATGACTTGAGTTGCACTTTAGGCATCCCCGCCTTCCCAATTGTCGATATCGGTGGAGGAAACCCTAAGCTATAGCCACTCCTACTTTTATCATATGTCTCCCCTTCTTTTATCTCACGGGGCAGATGGGTAGTAATGGTGTCGTGGCTTGGTTCATTGTTACGACTACCGCTACCCTCGCTATCATCATTTCTTGCTTGCTTCCCAGATGAGACACCAGAATGTTCATTTTTCCCACTCATCTTGTTGTTTTTGGAGTTGATGGGATTGGCCGAGATGATCTCAGTCTTTATCCTCCATGTTGATAGACAACACATTTTAAAGGGACCGAGATCTATTGTCACTAAATCATTGGGTGTGGGAGTATGCTTCTACCACTAAAGATAGAATTGTCGCAGTTACTAAGCGGGAAGGGAGGGAAGGAGTGAATGATTTCTCACAACCAATAACTTCTTAATATCCATTTATTCATTTTAACAAATGTTATTCAGTGGAATTTTTGACAAAAGATTATTGTTTCTCAACAAATTTAAATACTAATTAGGATTATTTGATTTTTTGTGTGAAAATTTATTAACATATCTAAAATAGGAATTTCTCACTCTACATAATTCATATTTATATGAGGCATTATTATGTATCGATTAATTTTAATTTTAAATTCTTATGACTGCTAAAGAGCTCCTTTGACCATATTTTCATTAGAATAAACTATATCAAACCATTTATACAGTGATGTAATTACATCTATAATTTTATTCTTCATAATTTTTATTTACATGAGTGATGTATAGTTTTTAAAAATATGAAACTTCTTGTAAAATAAAATTACTTATTATGAATAATTTTTCATGGTCATTTATAATATTTATTTCAAAAATAAAATATGTATAGATGATATCCTTCTACCATGTCTTTATTTTAATATAATTTACATCGTTTCCAACAAGATGACTTTTCGGTGGAATTTTTCAATGAGATTCCAGCGATAGCTTCAGGTGAGCTAGGAAAACTCATTGGAACCATCAATTTATGTTCTTGGAAGAGATTTGAGGGAGAAAATTGAAATGAGCGGCAGTAGTGAAAGTTTCATCGTTGGAGATTACTCTTGCAATTGCTGGTCAAACGAGCTATATAATTTGAGAAACATAGTACGTACGGCTTCTCGACGAGAGCTATCTACTGGTACTTGGGTTGGGAGAAATTGGTTGTCGTTGGTTGCCGGCGAGTTAAAAATCCAAACTTAGGAGTTTCGCATAAGTTATCTTTTTGAGTAAAATTAGGCACATGTGAGCTCTAACAATTGGGACAAATATGATTTTTGGATTTTTGATGAAAAGATATTTTAATTGGTACCAATATTACTGCTGATTGGAGAACTTCATTGGTGAGGGTTCCAGCGAACTGCCCAACAAGTCTCCGGCAGGTCTCCAATGAACTTTTGGGCGAACTTTAGATAAAAATGAGGTCTCCAGTGTGTGTATATATATATATATACATAAATAAAATTTATATATATTTAAGAGTATTATTTTGAGATATAATATAATTTACTTAAAATGGATGGTTGAGCAAGGTTCACACGCTGCTAAACCCCACTAATCGTAATAGTATACTCAATAAAGATGATAAACAATTGACATTATTAATGTGAAGGCAAAGTAGTATGATTAATGGTGAATACTCTTAAATGATCAATATTGACAAACAAATGACATTACTGATGTGAAGGCAAAGTTGCATGATTAATAGTAAACACTATTAATGATCAATATTTATTGATTGCCTAAATCATCAGGAGGAAATAACTTAAAAGTAAAAAATTTCTATGATATCTGAAGTTGCTCTCTTAGTTATCTTCTTTTCCAGTTAGATTAGTCTCCTCCTCTGCACTTATAGAACTACCCTCTTGCGTTTCATCATCATCGACCAAGTGGAGCATCAATCTTCCATTCTCCCTTGTAGCCTGCAAGAATTGCTGCTTCGGAGATTTAACCATTATAAACACAAGCCTCCCATCATCCCTGAATGACTTGAGTTGCACTTTAGGCCTCCCCGCCTTCCCAATTGTCGATATCGGTGGAGGAAACCCTAAGCTATAGCCACTCCTACTTTTATCATATGTCTCCCCTTCTTTTATCTCACGGGGCATATGGGTAGTAATGGTGTCGTGGCTTGGTTCCTTGTTACGACTACCGCTACCCTTGCTATCATCATTTCTTGCTTGCTTTCCGGATGAGACACCAGAATGTTCATTTTTCCCACTCATCATGTGGTTGATGGAGTTGATGGGATTGGCCAAGATGATCTCAGTCTTTATCCTCCGTGTTGATAGACAACACATTTTAAAGGGAGGGAGATCTATTGTCACTAAAACATTGGGTGTGGGAGTATGTTTCTACCACAAAAGATAGTATTGCCGCAGTTAGTGAGTGGGAAGGGAGGGAAGGAGTGAATGATTTCTCACAACCAACAGCTTCTTAATATCCGCGGAGTTTTCGACAAAAGATTATTGTTTCTCAACAAATTTAAATCCTAATTAGGATTATTTGATTTTTTTTATGTGAAAATTTATTACCATATATAAAATAGGAATTTCTCACTCTATATAATTCATATTTATATGAGCCATTATTATGTATCGATTAATTTTAATTTTAAATTCTTATGACTTCTAAAGAGCACCTTTAACCATCTTTTCATTAGAATAAACTATATCAAACAATTAATATACTGATGTAATTACTTCTATAATATTATTCTTTGTAATTTTTATTTACATGAGTGATGCATAGTTTTTAAAAATATGTAACTTCTTGTAAAATAAAATTAATTATTATGAATAATTTTTCATGGTCATTTATAATATTTATTTCAAAAATAAAATATGTATAGATGATATCCTTCTACCATGTCTTTATTTTAATATAATTTACATCGTTTCAAATAAGATGACTTTTCGGTAGAATTTTTCAATGAGATTCCAGCGATAGATTCAGGTGAGCTAGGAAAACTCATTGGAACCATCAATTTAAATTCTTGGAAGAGATTTGAGGGAGAAAATTGAAATGAGGGGCAGTAGTGAAAGTTTCATCGTTGGAGATTACTCTTGCAATTGCTTGTCAAACGAGCTATATAATTTGAGAAACATAGTACGTACGGCTTCTCGACGAGAGCTATCTACTGGTACTTGGGTTGAGAGAAATTGGTTGTCGTTGGTTGCCGGCGAGTTAAAAATCCAAACTTAGGAGTTTCGCATAAGTTATCTTTTTGGGTAAAATTAGGCACATGTGAGCTCTAACAATTGGGACAAATATGATTTTTGGATTTTTGATGAAAAGATATTTTAATTGGTACCAATATTACTGCTGATTGGAGAACTTCATTGGTGAGGGTTCGAGCGAACTGCCCAACAAGTCTCCGGCAGGTCTCCAGTGAACTTTTGGGCGAACTTTAGATAAAAATGAGGTATGTAGGTCTCCAGTGTGTGTATATATATATATATACATAAATAAAATTTATATATATTTAAGAGTATTATTTTGAGATATAATACAATTTACTTAAAATGGATGATTGCTAAACCCCACTAATCGTAATGGTATACTCAATAAAGATGATAAACAATTGACATTATTAATGTGAAGGCAAAGTAGTATGATTAATGGTGAATACTCTTAAATGATCAATATTGACAAACAAATGACATTACTGATGTGAAGGCAAAGTTGCATGATTAATAGTAAACACTATTAATGATCAATATTTATTGATTGCCTAAATCATCAGGAGGAAATAACTTAAAAGTAAAAAATTTCTATGATATCTGAAGTTGCTCTCTTAGTTATCTTCTTTTCCAGTTAGATTAGTCTCCTCCTCTGCACTTATAGAACTACCCTCTTGCGTTTCATCATCATCGACCAAGTGGAGCATCAATCTTCCATTCTCCCTTGTAGCCTGCAAGAATTGCTGCTTCGGAGCTTTAACCATTTTAAACACAAGCCTCCCATCATCCCTGAATGACTTGAGTTGCACTTTAGGCCTCCCCGCCTTCCCAATTGAAGATATCGGTGGAGGAAACCCTAAGCTATAGCCACTCCTACTTTTATCATATGTCTCCTCTTCTTTTATCTCACGGGGCATATGGGTAGTAATGGTGTCGTGGCTTGGTTCCTTGTTACGACTACCGCTACCCTTGCTATAATCATTTCTTGCTTGCTTCCCGGATGAGACACCAGAATGTTCATTTTTTCCACTCATCTTGTGGTTGATGGAGTTGATGGGATTGGCCGAGATGATCTCAGTCTTTATCCTCCGTGTTGATAGACAACACATTTTAAAGGGAGGGAAATCTTTTGGCACTAAAACATTGGGTGTGGGAGTATGTTTCTACCACTAAAGATAGAATTGCCGCAGTTAGTGAGTGGGAAGGGAGGGAAGGAGTGAATGATTTCTCACAACCAACAACTTCTTAATATCCGCGGAGTTTTCTACAAAAGATTATTGTTTCTCAACAAATTTAAATTCTAATTAGGATTATTTGATTTTTTTATGTGAAAATTTATTACCATATCTAAAATAGGAATTTCTCACTCTATATAATTCATATTTATATGAGCCATTATTATGTATCGATTAATTTTAATTTTAAATTCTTATGACTTCTAAAGAGCACCTTTGACCATCTTCTCATTAGAATAAACTATATCAAACCATTTATATACTGATGTAATTACTTCTATAATATTATTCTTTATAATTTTTATTTACATGAGTGATGCATAGTTTTTAAAAATATGTAACTTCTTGTAAAATAAAATTAATTATTATGAATAATTTTTCATGGTCATTTATAATATTTATTTCAAAAATAAAATATGTATAGATGATATCCTTCTACCATGTCTTTATATTAATATAATTTACATTGTTTCCAACAAGATGACTTTTCGGTGGAATTTTTCAATGAGATTCCAGCGATAGCTTCAGGTGAGCTAGGAAAACTCATTGGAACCATCAATTTAAGTTCTTGGAAGAGATTTGAGGGAGAAAATTGAAATGAGCGGCAGTAGTGAAAGTTTCATCGTTGGAGATTACTCTTGCAATTGCTGGTCAAACGAGCTATATAATTTGAGAAACATAGTACGGATGGCTTCTCGACGAGAGCTATCTACTGGTACTTGGGTTAAGAGAAATTGGATGTCATTGGTTGCCGGCGAGTTAAAAATCCAAACTTAGGAGTTTCGCATAAGTTATCTTTTTGAGTAAAATTAGGCACATGTGAGCTCTAACAATTGGGACAAATATGATTTTTGGATTTTTGATGAAAAGATATTTCAATTGGTACCAATATTACTGCTGATTGGAGAACTTCATTGGTGAGGGTTCCAGCGAACTGCCCAACAAGTCTCCGGCAGGTCTCCAGTGAACTTTTGGGCGAACTTTAGATAAAAATGAGGTATGTAGGTCTCCAGTGTGTGTATATATATATATATATACATAAATAAAATTTATATATATTTAAGAGTATTATTTTGAGATATAATACAATTTACTTAAAATGGATGATTGAGCAAGGTTCATACGCTGCTAAACCCCACTAATCGTAATAGTATACTCAATAAAGATGATAAACAATTGATATTATTAATGTGAAGGCAAAGTAGTTTGATTAATGGTAAATACTCTTAAATGATCAATATTGACAAACAAATGACATTACTGATGTGAAGGAAAAGTTGCATGATTAATAGTAAACACTATTAATGATCAATATTTATTGATTGCTTAAATCATCAGGAGGAAACAACTTATAAGTAAAAAAATTCCATGATATCTGAAGTTGCTCTCTTAGTTATCTTCTTTTCGAGTTAGATTAGTCTCCTCCTCTGCACTTATAGAACTACCCTCTTGTGTTTCATCGTCATTGACCAAGTGGAGCATCAATCTTCCATTCTCCCTTGTAGCCTACAAGAATTGCTGCTTCGGAGTTTTAACCATTTTAAACACAAGCCTCCCATCATCCCTGAATGACTTGAGTTGCACTTTAGGCCTCCCCGCCTTCCCAATTGTCGATATCGGTGGAGGAAACCCTAAGCTATAGCCACTCCTACTTTTATCATATGTCTCCCCTTCTTTTATCTCACGGGGCATATAGGTAGTAATGGTGTCGTGGCTTGGTTCCTTGTTACGACTACCGCTACCCTTGCTATCATCATTTCTTGCTTGCTTCCCGGATGAGACACCAGAATGTTCATTTTTCCCACTCAACTTGTGGTTGATGGAGTTGATGGGATTGGCCGAGATGATCTCAGTCTTTAACCTCCGTGTTGATAGACAACACATTTTAAAGGGACGGAGATCTATTGTCACTAAATCATTGGGTGTGAGAGTATGCTTCTAACGCTAAAGATAGAATTGCCGCATTTACTGAGTGGGAAGGGAGGGAAGGAGTAAATGATTTCTCAAAACCAACAGCTTCTTAATATCCATTTGTTCATTTTAACAAATGTTATTCAGCGGAGTTTTGGAGAAAAGATTATTGTTTCTCAACAAATATAAATCCTAATTAGGATTATTTGATTTTTTTATGTGAGAATTTATTACCATATCTAAAATAGGAATTTCTCACTCTACATAATTCATATTTATATGAGCCATTATTATATATCGATTAATTTTAATTTTAAATTCTTATGACTTCTAAAGAGCACCTTTGACCATCTTTTCATTAGAATAAACTATATCAAACCATTTATGCAGTGATGTAATTACATCTATAATATTATTCTTTATAATTTTTATTTTCATGAGTGATGCATAGTTTTTAAAAATATGTAACTTCTTGTAAAATAAAATTATTTATTATGAATAATTTTTCATGGGCATTTATAATATTTCTTACAAAAATGAGATATGTACAGATGATATCCTTCTACCATGCCTTTATTTTAATAAAATTTACCTAGTTTCCTACAAGATGACTTTTCGGTGGAATTTTTAAATGAGATTCCAGCGATAGCTTCAGGTGAGCTAGGAAAACTCATTGGAACCATCAATTTATGTTCTTGGAAGAGATATGAGGGAGAAAAGTGAAATGAAAGGCAGTAGTGAAAGTTTCATCGTTGGAGATTACTCATGCAATTGCTGGTCATACGAGCTATATAATTTGAGAAACTTAGTACCTATGGCTTCTCCTCGACGAGAGCTATCTACTGGTACTTGGGTTGAGAGAAATTGGCTGTCGTTGGTTGCCGGCGAGTTCAAATCCAAACTTTGGAATTTTGCTTAAGTTATCTTTTTGAGTAAAATTAGGCACATATGAGCTCTAACAATTTGGACAAATATGATTTTAGGATTTTTGATGAAAAGAGCTTTCGATTGGTACCAATATTGCTGCTGATTGGAGAACTTCGTTAGTGAGGGTTCCAGCAAACTGCCCAACAAGTCTCCGGCGGGTCTCCAGTAAACTTTTCGACGAACTTTAGATAAAAATGAGGTATGTATAGTATATATATTTATATACATAAATAAAATTTATATATATTTAAGAGTATTATTTTGAGATATAATACAATTTACTTAAAATGGATGATTGAGCAACGTTCACACGTTGCTAAACCCCATTAATCGTAATAGTATACTCAATAAAGATTATAAACAATTGACATTATTGATGTGAAGGCAAAGTTGTATGATTAATGGTAAATACTCTTAAATGATCAATATTGACAAACAAATGACATTACTGATGTGAAGGCAAAGTTGCATGATTAATAGTAAATACTATTAATGATCAATATTTATTGATTGCCTAAATCATCTTTCAACTTAACATCAAAATATTATCATTAGTCACATGGAATTCTCAATAACTTTCCAAGTGCACACCCTTGTTCAATTATCTACCTTATCACATTATATGCACTATATTGAGAGAAAAGAGAGAGTGTCTCATAGGGAAATGAGAAGGAAGTGGGGGAGATAGCAACGTCATGTCAATTGTGAGTTTTAAAAATTCACTGTAGGAAAACTTTTCTAAGTTTTCAGTCTGAATAACTATCTCCTAGTGCTGCCTACCTATGCTTAAGGTAAGTTGTGGCGGGGGACCAACATAAACCCTGCATATACAAACTGTGTTAAACTTTGTCATTCTATTTACATCTCTAATATGAGTTAGGCTTTAATTTCTTTTTTAGTAATGCACTTTTAATATAACTTTAATAAAAAAAATTGGAAAAGTTAAATTTTGGAATGTTGCTCGGATGGTACATTAACGCTCTCTTCATAGACTTTGATAAGAATATTGGTGATTTACCTTAGATGGTATAATATTACTCTTTTAATTTGATTTTGATATGAATTTTAGTGTTTTAGGTTAGTTGGTACAACACCCGCACAATATTCGAGTTGTACGGCTATCTCAGACTAAATGAATTGATGTTTGGGGACGTAGCTCCGAAGGTAGAGTGCTCGCTTAACATGCCAAAGGGACGGGGATCGATAGTTTGCATCTCTATAGTATTTTGAACTTTACATTTTCATTTTAGTACTCGCTTAGCATGCCAGAGGCATGGAGATCGATACTTTGCTTCTTTAAAGTATTTTGAACTTTGCACTTTCGTTTTAGTACTCTCTTAGCATGACAGAGGAATGGGGTCTCAAGGTAAGACAAATGTTGTTTTATAATGTAGCCAAATGGTAGAGAGGTTGCTGATTATACAAGAAGCAAAGGGATTGATACATTTGTTAAAGAGGCACAAGGATCGTTTCCCTGTATCTCCAATGTGAGGCGAATAAGATAGCTTTGATAATAGAACTCTCTTTTTTATTTCAGTAATTTTCTTTTAGTAAGATTTTGGTTACAAACATATACAATATTTTGAGACTCGGAATAACTATCTTGATGTTAGTAGGTGCAACTTGAATGGTAGAGTACTCACCTTACCATGAGAGAGGAATGGGCATCAATACTCGATATATCCATTATTAGTTAAACTTTTTTTTATTTTAGTAATGCTTTATAAATTAGACTTTAGCAAAAATTGTATTTGATATAACCATTATTTGTGGATGTATGGTACAGTGCTTCAATTACATATGGGAGGCAAAGGGATAGATAACCTTTATTTCTATTATAAGTAAAATTTTGGATTTTTATTTCAATGATGTTCTTTTATAAGGCTTTGTTAAAAATGTAATACACTATTTAAGTCTCAGAATAATAATAATTAATATTTAGGGATGTAGCTTATATATTAGAGCACTTTCTTCGTATGCTAGAGGCACTGGATTGATATGTTGCATCTCTAATATGAGTTATGTAAAGTGTTTCCACTATATACAAGAGGAATGCAGATCGTTACCTCTTATTTCTAGTATGTGATAAACTATATATTTTTATTTTAGTGATGTTCTTTTAATAAAACTGAACACTATAAGATATTTAGGTGATTTTATTTTAATACGAGTTGTATGGATTTCTCAAACTAAGTGAATTGATGTTTGGGTATGTAGCTCAGATGATGAAGTGTTCAGTTAGCATGTGAGAGGCATAAGGATCGATACTCTATATTTTTAAAGTATTTTGAACTTTGTTTTTTCATTTCAGTACTCGCTTAGCAAGGTAGAGGCACGAGGGTCTCAGAGTAAGACAAATTATGTTTAGAGTGTAGCTCAAACAATAGAGAGGTCGCTAATTATACGGGAAGCAAAAGGATCAATACCATTTGATAAAGAGTCACGAGGATTGTTTACTATTATTAGCAATGTGTGGAGAATAAGATAGTTGATGTTTGAATATGTAGCTTAGTTGATGTTTCTAGTGAATTTTAAAAACTCACAATTTATGTTTTATATTTTATTTAACCTCATATTAATTTTTATAAATTCATATGACGGTTGCTACGTTGCTGAACAAGCTGCAGACATGACATAATATTTGTTATACTTTTTAGCTTCTTAACCTTCATTAACGAATTTTAGATTTGAAGGCGAGTCTCCAAAAAAAAAAATATATATACAAATAAATAAATAAATATATGTATACACTAAAAATTATGATGAAGTTAAAGAGATATCTCATCTGTTGCTTTAAAGTAGTGTGGAGGTCATCATGATTGTCGTTTTTCTTTCATTCACTGGCTTAGGAGACTAAACTTGAGGGAGAAGTTGGATCACACTAACTGTTTCATTATTCTATTCTTTGATATGTATATGTGTGCATTTCTATCTTGGCTAGCACATGGCTCCTCACCATATGTTGGTAGCATATCCAACCAAGAACCTAATGTCATCTCCTAGGTTACTATGACCTTAAGATGTCCAAAAGTTCTCGGTTAAATATCAGATAAGATCACTCTAGGTATAATCACAACATGTACCTAAAGTGCATCTAGTTATGTCCCATGTCATCACGTTCCATGTTCTCGGTATGTGTCTCTACATCTATAGCAACATGAACATATCAATAATAACATAATATGAGTATAAACATCAAGAACATGCATATAACGGCATAATACATATACCCGCATGGTATAACTTTCAAACTCATATCAAGAGCATGCATATAATAGCATCATATGTAAACTAACATGCATACTTCTAATAAACCACATGCTAATTAAATATGCAACAAAGTAGACATATAACTTATCAGCATGTAAAATAATTAACAACGACCGTTAGGACTCAACATCTGTAGTAGGCCAAATAAATTTGAAACCATAAATCCTCACCTGAGTCTCAAAGCAGTTTTAAATAAGAATTCATAGCTTGGCTGTGATTCTTAAAAGCAATCAATCAAACAATCAAGCACAGTAACTCCTTCTTACTCTAACACAAATCATAGTTTGGCCGTGATTTGTCAAGCAACAGCACAACAGTCAATTTTCCTAAGATAAAATAAATACATCTAACAATCATAAATCATACAATTCAAATAAAGATTTCCTATCTACCCTTTTACTGACATCATCACATCGTTTTCTTTATTTTATTTAATTTCTTATAATCAACCAACCATCCATCATATTAACAATCACAATCAAACATAATTAAAATGATATTTAGTTTAACAATTTAATTATACCCAAAAATCTTAATCAATATATATCACCTTAATTAATCCTAATTTTTTAATAATTTTGTAAAAATTTAATTACATTAATTAAATTCACAAAATCCCAATTTATCCAATTACATTAATTAGAAAATCTAAATAAATTAATTTCCTAAATTTTATCACATTATAAATTGATAAAATTCTAAATTATTCAATCTCATTAATCTATAAAAATCTAATTAATCTAATTTCCTCAATTTATAATATCCTAAATTTAAAATTATTTTAATTCCAATTAATGCAACTTAGATGTTATAACACCTATCAAAATATTACTTCATGTATATAACATACAATTAATTCATTTAAACTCGAAATTAACCCAAATTATCTCAATTAAATCAAAAATTAAATTATAATAATCTTTAAAATTTCTAATTAAATCATAGAAAATATGTTTAATCATAACATAGCATCATAATATATTTTAGATTTTTTTGACTTTTTTAACGCACTCAAAACCCTGAACCCATCCTAAAATAATTTGAAAACCGCTCCTAAAATATGTTAAAAATTCTAAATAAATTTCTTAAGATTCAAAACTTACCAACAAAGCTCTAGCAATGTTGAACCGACTCGAACCGATCTTAAAACTACGAAAACTAGCCAACCCGTAGCCAAACCGGCCCGAACCGGGTCATACCGGCTTGACCCGCAGCAAGCTGAATCACCGCACGTGCTTCGATCTTCTTCCCCGCTCGCCCTCGGCTCGAATTCCGCCAAGCACCTGCCGTCGTGTCTGCCCTCACCCCATCTATCGCCGCTGCAACCTCGCCGGAAACACGTGCCTACCTCCTCTAGGTATTCCTCAGCCCTCCGACCACCTAATTGCCCATCGGTGGGGCTCGAAACACCTTCCACAGTCGCTAGCATCTCTCTTCCTCGGTTGCCCGATAGATGTTGCTCCCAGCTGCGCCCGCGTGCCGCGGTTGCCGCTCAATATTGTCTCCACCTGAGCCTACTCGCTTCCAGAGAACTCACCGTGGAAGGAAGAGTGTTTGCCGTGCCCTTGCGTCAGTGAATTTGAACGGGACAGAGACGTCCTGTGCTCCGCCGTCCCCTTCCTGTTCTCCATCGACCTCATGCTTCCTCGCTGTGGCCTCCACTCAAAACCAGCACCAAGAGAGGCGAGTCGACCCCGGAGAGCTCGCCACGGTGGGAGAAAGAGCTCGCCGAGCCCCTCGCCGGCGTTCACAGTGGGAACAGGGGGACTCCTCTGTTCTCCGTCCGCTCACTGCCTCCCACACAACCGTGGCTCGCTGGGCTGTTATAACGCTTAGTCATATTCGTAGATGAGGCCCCAGCTCGCCAGCTTCCTCCTCTATCGAAGACAACGACCGCCGGTGGTGCGTGGAAGCCGCTGCACCGTAACCCTCAGACCACTGTCGCCGCGCCCTCTGCTTCGGCGAGGGTTTAATACCCTGTCGACGAGTTGGTGACCTGTCGACCGACTCGGCTAGGTCAACTAGCCCTGACTCGCTGCACGTGTGAAGCACGTGAAGGGACGGTTTTAGTTTTTTTCTTTTTCTTTATTTATTTAATTTATATTTTCTATTTATTTATTTAAATATATATATATTTATTTATTTTTTTACTAATTCCATATGATAAATATTATTATTTATTTTTTATTCTCTTTGCTATTTTATTTTACTTTTATTATTTTATTAAAATATTATTATTACTATCACTGAACATGAAACAAGAGACTTTAATGCTACTATAGAGAACCTCCAGCTTATTGAGCTAACAACTATTGGAGGATATTACACATGGAGCAACAAACAAGAAGGGAGTGATGGGAATATAAAGTAAGATAGATAGAGTATTTGGGAATAAAGATTGGATGAAAAATAATAGAGCAGTGGTGGTAGAGATAGGAGAAGTAATAATCTCATATCATTCTCCATTAAAACTTGATGTTGGTACTACTACTAATAGAGGCATACCAAATTTCAGATTTTTGAATATAATAGCTAATCACATTGAATTTCTCCCTACTGTTGCAGCTATTTAGAGTACAGAAATTGAGGGCTTTGAGATGTACAAAGTATGGCAAAGACTTAAACTCATGAAAGGTGAAATGAAAGAACTATTCAAGAAAAATTTCAGTCAAGCAAAACTTAAGGCAGACAAAGCTAGAAATAATTTGGAAAATATACAAAGATAATTGCAAGACACTCCTTTACTAGCTAATTTGCATGTGCAAGAGAAATATGCCTTAATGGAATTAGAGAAATGGGATAGAGTAGAGGAAAGTATATTGAGGCAAAAGTCTAGAGCTTATTTGATTACTTTAGGTGATTCAAACTCTAAATTCTTTTTTGTCTATGCAAAAGCAAGGAATGATGCCAAAACTCTTAATATCCTATATAGTAGAGATGGGGAGAGATTAACTACTCATGATAAGATCAGTGCAGAAATAGTTGACTTTTATAAAGGTTTAATGGGCAATGCAGAATATGAACTTCCTATGGTGGATAAAATGACAGTTAGACTTGGTAGACTAGTTCAGCACCATCATTTCTCAAGTCTATGTGCAGCTGTCTCAGAAGCAGAGATCAATCAGGCTTTATTTGACATAAATGATGATAAGGCTCCGGGAATTGATGGATTTGGTGCATTATTTTTAAAAAAAGTATGGCCTGTGCTAAAACATGATATATGTGTAGCAATACAAGAGTTCTTCATGACAGGAAAAATGTTGAAAGCTATAAACTCTACTCTAGTTACACTCATACCCAAGGTACCAAATCCAGAAACTGTTAAGGACCTAAGACCAATTGCTTGTTGTGCAATTTTATACAAGATTATTGCTAAGATCTTGGTGAATAGACTTAAAGGAGTGATTGGTGAACTAGTTAGTGAAGCTCAATCAGCCTTTGTACCAGGAAGAGTGATTGCAGATAATATCATATTAAGTCATGTACTCATTAAAGGATATACCAGGAAAACAATATCCCCTAGATGCATGATCAAGGTAGATCTACAAAAGACTTATGATTCAGTAGAATGAATATGTGTGGAATAAATGCTCATAGAATTGGGATTTATCCTAGATTCATTCAATGGGTGATGGCTTGCATCAAATCAGTACATTATACCATTCTAATAAATGGTAAGAAAATGGTACCTTTTCAAGTAAAAAGAGGATTAAGACAATGTGACCCTCTATCACCTTATATCTTTGTCCTTGTGATGGAATACTTGAGTACATGTATGAGGGAGCTAGGAAATAAGAAAAACCTTAAATATCATCCCAAATGTGCAAAATTATTTATTACTCACCTTTGTTTTGCAGATGATTTACTTATGTTTTCTAGAGGAGATGAGAACTACATGAGGCATTTCTTAAATTCTCAAAAGCATCAGGTTTGAAAGCTAATGCACTTAAGAATAGTATTTACTTTGGAGGAGTACCTGCTGAAACAAAAGACAGAATATTACATATACTTAGTTATAGAGAGAGCTCTTAACCATTCAAGTACCTAGTAGTACCTTTGGCTCCTAAGAAACTAAAAATTCAGAATGTAAAGTACTACTTGACAAAATGATGGTTAGACTTAAAAGTTGGACTGCCAAGTTGCTAACATATGCAGGAAGAGTTCAACTTATAAAGTCAGTATTATTTGGAGTGCAAAGCTATTGGTCACAAATATTCATATTGCCCAAAAAAATAATCAAAATGATGGATGCAATTTGCAGGACATTCATATGGACAAGATCAGTTGAGACTAGTAAGAAGACCTTGGTAGTTTAGAATAAAGTTTGCACACCAATGTCAGCTGGAAGACTTAACTTACTAAGACTAGACTTATGGAATAAGGCAGCCATCTTCAAGCTCTTTTGGGATATGCAGATGAAGAAAGATAAATTATGGATCAAATGGGTACACACTTATTATATAAAAAATAAAAATATTCATACTATGACTCTACCCAAACAAACAAGCTGGATGTTAAAGAAAGTGATGATGAGTAGAGAGGTATTACAATACCATCCCCGACTGGCAATAATACTAACTAGAAAAACCACAATCAGTGCAATTTACAATATATTGGTGGGTACATTGCCAAAGAAAAATTGGACAAGTTTGATATGTGATTTTACAGCTAGACCTAGAGCTACCTTCATTCTATGGCTTGCTTTGAATGAAAAATTAATGACTGCAGATAAACTACTCAAGTAGGGCATGCAAATAGAAGGAGAATGTCAGCTATCTCTAACTGCCATAGAAACCTTAGAATATTTGCTGAATGAATGTAAATATAGCAAGACTATATGGAGTGATTTATTGAAATGGAATGAAGAAGTTTTAAGACAAACTACATGGGAAACCACAATTAATATTGCTGCTAGAATAGATAAAAGGATAACATTGCAAGGACAGCTTATGCAGGTGGTGATAGCAGAGTTTGTATATCACATTTGGAAAGAGAGAAACTGGAGATTATTTAAGCAACAAGTAAGAGATGAAGTGGTCCTTCTTCGACATATCAAGACAGTAATTTTTACTAGGCTGGATAAAAAAAAAAAAAAGAGAGTTTGCTGTCTTATGCTTAGCTTAGAATACTGGTTCTCTTTGAGATATTTATTTTTATTATATTTGCTTCTTTATAACTTGTAGCACATGATATTGTAGTGATGCTCAAATACCCTTCCTAGAAGGTGAGTTGACATTACTATTGATGCTATCAAACAAGTTATAAGGAGCAAAATTTATAGAATGAGACTGACAAAATACTTTAGATATGCGGGGTATTGATACCCGTGCCTCTCACATGCTAAGCGAGCGCTCTTCCATCTAAGCTACATCCATAAATATCAATTAACTTAGTCCGAGATGGCCATATAGCTCGTATGCTATGCGGGCACTTTACCATCTAAGCTACAACCCTAAAATTTATTTTAAAGTCAAATTAAAAGAGCAATATTGTCCTAGCTAAGCTAAATCCCTAATATTCTTATCAAAATCTTATTAAAAGAGTGTTAATGTATCATCCGAGCAATATCCCTAAAACTTAACTGTCCTAGTTTTTATCAAATTCATATTAAAAGAGCATTACTAAAAATGAAATTCAAAGCCTAACTTATATTAGAGATGTAAATAGAATTACAAAGTTTAAATTTAATTCGGAGATGTACGGTATCTATCCCCATACCCCTCGTATGCGATGTGAAACAAGCGATAACTATTCTTGCATGCTAAGCGAGTACTAAAATGAAAAGGCAAAGTTCAAAATGCTTTGAAGATGGAGGGTATCAATTCCCATGCATCTCGCATGCTAAGCGAGCACTCTACTATTTGAGCTACATCACTAAACCAGTTAGTTCAAGATATCTATATAGCTCTATTAAAAGAACATCACCTAAATATCTTATAGCATTCAGTCTTATTAAAAAAAATCACTCAAATAAAAATATAAATAACACATTTTAGAAATAAGATATATCAATCAACATTCCTCCCATATATAATGGAAGCACTTTACCATAACTCATGTTAGAGATACGAAAAATTGATCCCCGTGCCTAATGCATGTGAACCCAGTATTCTTAGTGCTACTCCATGCCATTAAGCTTGCAGCTCACGCACGTCAACGGGTGGCCGTCTTGCATCAATATGCTGCCAAGAGCTCAATCAGATGGATCAGTGATGATCTCAAATGCCTTGCTGAAATCGAAAAGGGTCAGCATGGGCTTGTACATTATGCATACCTTCAGCTACTGTTAGGTAAACTCACACACCTCAGTTTATTCCCACCTTTGGTCCTCCAAGAGGTCCGTAAGTGGCGCTATGATTTTGAAATAACCTCCGATGAACTTGCGATAGCAGTTGCACCCAAAGAGCGATTGGAGCTCTGTCGGGGAACGGGGAGCATGATGCATTAGTCCTCTAGCTCAATGCACTTGTCGTAGCCAGGGGCATTGCACCTCATGCACCACCATTGTTTGGCATCATCGTCGAGGAAGGCGACTGCAGTTGGATCCTTGTCTGCTTTGCCGAAAATGGTTGCCATGAAGTACTGGTTCATGTCTCAGATGAAATTTTCAAGGGCTCTACATTCCTTGTGCCGGAATACGACTTTTGGATCCGGTATGTGCTAGTTGACTAACGATGCTGTGTGCAGACCATCGTGGCAGTTGAATTTTGTTCATAGGTTCGTTAGCTCCTCCTGCAACTTCTAACTGATGATGCTCATGTCGGGAAAGGGTGAGCATGATGCATTTGCCCTCATTGGAGGTTTGGTCTGTCATGGAATGGAGCTTCTCGAACTCTACCTGGAGAATCCAACCGATATTGTATTATGATATATAGATATTGTATTATAAAGAATACGTATGATGACTAAATAGATAAGAAGATGTTTGGTATTGTGGTATGATTCTCGCTTAGGGTATAAGAGGTCGGGAGTTTAATTCTTATAAGTGTTTAACTCCCCATTTGTTACTTCTCCTCCACATCATTTTGATGTTTTAATCTTTGTTGGAGAATCGCGTTGTATTTTTTATCTACTAGTTAATCTTTGCTGGTGAAATGTATTTTAGTGTCTATATTTAAATGATGATTGTACTATTTACTAAGTGATCATAGAATTTAGATGATGATTGTATATATTAGAGATTGTTTGGTCTAGTAGTATGATTCTCTCTTAGGGTGTGAGAGGTTCTGATTTTAATTCTCACAACTCCCTTTTTTCTTTGTCGTAGATGTCATTTTCATTTCCATCGGGGTGTTTAGTCTAGTAGCATGATTTTTATTGCTTTTGCTCAAGTGACATTCAGAGTTTTCACTCCAAATAAACTAAAAGAATTTGACCTTTTCTTCCATGAATGAGGGAGAATTAATGATCTACAAAGGCAAAACACTCCAAACAAACTAAAAGAATTTGACCTTTTCTTCCATGAATGAGGGAGAACTAATGATCTACAAAGGCAAAATTTATGGGTAAATGAGGGAGATTTATTTTTGACTCTAAATAAGCATTAAGAATCAAGACTTTTGCTTTAAACGTATTCATGACGAGTAGGTAGATCTCAATATCCTTTTAATGCTAAAATATCCAATTTTGAAGAATAAATAATTATCCATGGCGGCATTCTATTTATATGATGTTGATGAAGAATTCGTCGATGTGTTTTCACACCAGATTAATTTTAAAAATTATGGTTTTGCTATATAAATGGTCAAGTCGATGAGCATGATATGTGGTCTAGGTACCTCAAATCCACTGTATGGATTGATGATCAACTAATTATTTCTCAACAAATTTAAATCCTAATTAGGATTATTTGATATTTTTATGTAAAAATTTAGTATCATATCTAAAATAGGTATTTCTCACTCTACATAATTCATATTTGTATGAGCCATTATTATGTATCAATTAATTTTAATTATAAATTCTTATAACTTCTAAAAAGTACCTTTGACCATCTTTTTATTAGAATAAACTATTTCAAACAATATATAGAAACCGATGTAGTTATGGTTTACTTCTATAATATTATTCTTTATAATTTTTATTTACAAGAGTGATACATAGTTTTTAAAAATTTGTAACTTTTTGTAAAATAAAATTAATTATTATGAACAATTTTTCATGGTCATTTATAATATTTATTATAAAAATGAGATATGTACAGATGATATCCTTCTACCATGCATTTATTTCAATATAATTTACCTCATTTCCTACAAGATGACTTTTCGGTGGAATTTTTCAATGAGATTCCAGCGATAGCTTCATGTGAGCTAGGAAAACTCATTGGAACCATCAATTTAAGTTCTTGGAAGAGATATGAGGGAGAAAAGTGAAATGAGCGGCAGCTGTGAAAGTTTCATCGTTGGAGATTACTAATGCAATTGCTGGTCATACGAGCTATATAATTTGAGAAACTTAGTACCTATGGCTTCTCCTCGACGAGAGCTATCTACTGGTACTTGGGTTGAGAGAAATTGGCTGTCGTTAGTTGCCGGCGAGTTAAAAATCTAAACTTAAGAGTTTCACATAAGTTATCTTTTTGAGTAAAATTAGGCACATGTGAGCTCTAACAATTGGGACAAATATGATTTTTAGATTTTTGATGAAAAGAGCTTTCGATTGGTACTAATATTGCTGCTGATTGGAGAACTTCATTGGTGAGGGTTCCAGCAAACTGCCCAGCAAGTCTCCGGCAGGTCTCCAGTGAAATTTTCAGCGAACTTTAGATAAAAATGAGGTATGTAGAGTATATATATTTATATACATAAATAAATTTTTTCACACGCTCCTAAACCCCACTAATCGTAATAGTATACTCAATAAAGATGATAAACAATTGACATTATTAATGTGAAGGCAAAGTAGTATGATTAATGGTAAGTACTCCTAAATGATCAATATTGACAAACAAATGACATTACTGATGTGAAGGCAAAGTTGAATGATTAATAGTAAACACTATTAATGATCAATATTTATTGATTGCCTAAATCATTAGGAGGAATTTTTTTCGGCGAACTTTAGATAAAAATGAGATATGTAGAGTATATATATTTATATACATAAATAAAATTTATATATATTTAAGAGTATTATTTTGAGATATAATACAATTTACTTAAAATTGATGATTGAGCAAGGTTCACACGCTGCTAAACCCCACTAATCGTAATAGTATACTCAATAAAGATGATAAACAATTGACATTATTAATGTGAAGGCAAAGTAGTATGATTAATGGTAAATACTCTTAAATGATCAATATTGACAAACAAATAACATTACTGATGTGAAGGAAAAGTTGCAGGATTAATAGTAAACACTATTAATGATCAATATTTATTGATTGCCTAAATCATCAAGAGGAAACAACTTAAAAGTAAAAAAATTCCATGATATCTGAAGTTGCTCTCTTAGTTATCTTCTTTTCCAGTTAGATTAGTCTCCTCCTCTGCACTTATAGAACTACCCTCTTGCGTTTCATCGTCATCGACCAAGTGGAGCATCAATCTTTCATTTTCCCTTGTAGCCTGCAAGAATTGCTGCTTCGGAGCTTTAACCATTTTAAACACAAGCCTCCCATCATCCCTGAATGACTTGAGTTGCACTTTAGGCATCCCCGCCTTCCCAATTGTCGATATCGGTGGAGGAAACCCTAAGCTATAGCCACTCCTACTTTTATCATATGTCTCCCCTTCTTCTATCTCACGGGGCATATGGGTAGTAATGGTGTCGTGGCTTGGTTCCTTGTTACGACTACCGCTACCCTTGCTATCATCATTTCTTGCTTGCTTCCCGGATGAGACACCAGAATGTTCATTTTTTCCACTCATCTTGTGGTTGATGGAGTTGATGGGATTGGCCGCTAAAACATTGGGTGTGGGAGTATGTTTCTACCACTAAAGATAGAATTGCCGCAGTTAGTGAGTGGGAAGGGAGGGAAGGAGTGATGATTTCTCACAACCAACAGCTTCTTAATATCCGCGGAGTTTTCGACAAAAGATTATTGTTTCTCAACAAATTTAAATCCTAATTAGGATTATTTGATTTTTTTATGTGAAAATTTATTACCCTATCTAAAATAGGAATTTCTCACTCTATATAATTCATATTTATATGAGCCATTATTATGTATCGATTAATTTTAATTTTAAATTCTTATGACTTCTAAAGAGCACCTTTGACCATCTTTTCATTAGAATAAACTATATCAAACCATTTATATACTGATGTAATTACTTCTATAATATTATTCTTTATATTTTTATTAACATGAGTGATGCATAGTTTTTAAAAATATGTAACTTCTTGTAAAATAAAATTAATTATTATGAATAAATTTTCATGGTCATTTATAATATTTATTTCAAAAATAAAATATGTATAGATGATATCCTTCTACCATGTCTTTATTTTAATATAATTTACATCGTTTCCAACAAGATGACATTTCGGTGGAATTTTTCAATGAGATTCCAGCGATAGCTTCAGGTGAGCTAGGAAAACTCATTAGAACCATCAATTTAAGTTCTTGGAAGAGATTTGAGGGAGAAAATTGAAATGAGCGGCAGTAGTGAAAGTTTCATCGTTGGAGATTACTCTTGCAATTGCTGGTCAAACGAGCTATATAATTTGAGAAACATAGTACGTACGGCTTCTCGACGAGAGCTATCTACTGGTACTTGGGTTGGGAGAAATTGGTTGTCGATGGTTGCCGGCGAGTTAAAAATCCAAACTTAGGAGTTTCGCATAAGTTATCTTTTTGAGTAAAATTAGGCATATGTGAGCTCTAACAATTGGGACAAATATGATTTTTTGGATTTTTGATGAAAAGATATTTTAATTGGTACCAATATTACCTCTGATTGGAGAACTTCATTGGTGAGGGTTCCAGCGAACTGCCCAACAAGTCTCCGGCAGGTCTCTAGTGAACTTTTGGGCGAACTTTAGATAAAAATGAGGTATGTAGGTCTCCAGTGTGTGTATATATATATATATACATAAATAAAATTTATATATATTTAATAGTATTATTTTGAGCTATAATACAATTTACTTAAAATGGATGATTGAGCAAGGTTCACACGCTGCTAAACCCCACTAATCATAATAGTATACTCAATAAAGATGATAAACAATTGACATTATTAATGTGAAGGCAAAGTAGTATGATTAATGGTGAACACTCTTAAATGATCAATATTGACAAACAAATGACATTACTGATGTGAAGGCAAAGTTGCATGATTAATAGTAAACACTATTAATGATCAATATTTATTGATTGCCTAAATCATCATGAGGAAATAACTTAAAAGTAAAAAATTTCTATGATATCTGAAGTTGCTCTCTTAGTTATCTTCTTTTCCAGTTAGATTAGTCTCCTCCTCTGCACTTATAGAACTACCCTCTTGCGTTTCATCATCATCGACCAAGTGGAGCATCAATCTTCCATTCTCCCTTGTAGCCTGCAAGAATTGCTGCTTCGGAGCTTTAACCATTTTAAACACAAGCCTCCCATCATCCCTGAATGACTTGAGTTGCACTTTAGGCATCCCCGCCTTCCCAATTGTCGATATCGGTGGAGGAAACCCTAAGCTATAGCCACTCCTACTTTTATCATATGTCTCCCCTTCTTTTATCTCACGGGGCATATGGGTAGTAATGGTGTCGTGGCTTGGTTCCTTGTTACGACTACCGCTACCCTTGCTATCATCATTTCTTGCTTGCTTCCCGGATGAGACACCAGAATGTTCATTTTTCCCACTCATCTTGTGGTTGATGGAGTTGATGGGATTGGCCGCTAAAACATTGGGTGTGGGAGTATGTTTCTACCACTAAAGATAGAATTGCCGCAGTTAGTGAGTGGGAAGGGAGGGAAGGAGTGATGATTTCTCACAACCAACAGCTTCTTAATATCCGCGGAGTTTTCGACAAAAGATTATTGTTTCTCAACAAATTTAAATCCTAATTAGGATTATTTGATTTTTTTATGTGAAAATTTATTACCCTATCTAAAATAGGAATTTCTCACTCTATATAATTCATATTTATATGAGCCATTATTATGTATCGATTAATTTTAATTTTAAATTCTTATGACTTCTAAAGAGCACCTTTGACCATCTTTTCATTAGAATAAACTATATCAAACCACTTATATACTGATGTAATTACTTCTATAATATTATTCTTTATAATTTTTATTAACATGAGTGATGCATAGTTTTTAAAAATATGTAACTTCTTGTAAAATAAAATTAATTATTATGAATAATTTTTCATGGTCATTTATAATATTTATTTCAAAAATAAAATATGTATAGATGATATCCTTCTACCATGTCTTTATTTTAATATAATTTACATGGTTTCCAACAAGATGATATTTCGGTGGAATTTTTCAATGAGATTCCAGCGATAGCTTCAGGTGAGCTAGGAAAACTCATTAGAACCATCAATTTAAGTTCTTGGAAGAGATTTGAGGGAGAAAATTGAAATGAGCGGCAGTAGTGAAAGTTTCATCGTTGGAGATTACTCTTGCAATTGCTGGTCAAACGAGCTATATAATTTGAGAAACATAGTACGTACGGCTTCTCGACGAGAGCTATCTACTGGTACTTGGGTTGGGAGAAATTGGTTGTCGATGGTTGCCGGCGAGTTAAAAATCCAAACTTAGGAGTTTCGCATAAGTTATCTTTTTGAGTAAAATTAGGCATATGTGAGCTCTAACAATTGGGAAAAATATGATTTTTGGATTTTTGATGAAAAGATATTTTAATTGGTACCAATATTACCTCTGATTGGAGAACTTCATTGGTGAGGGTTCCAGCGAACTGCCCAACAAGTCTCCGGCAGGTCTCTAGTGAACTTTTGGGCGAACTTTAGATAAAAATGAGGTATGTAGGTCTCCAGTGTGTGTATATATATATATATACATAAATAAAATTTATATATATTTAATAGTATTATTTTGAGCTATAATACAATTTACTTAAAATGGATGATTGAGCAAGGTTCACACGCTGCTATACCCCACTAATCATAATAGTATACTCAATAAAGATGATAAACAATTGACATTATTAATGTGAAGGCAAAGTAGTATGATTAATGGTGAACACTCTTAAATGATCAATATTGACAAACAAATGACATTACTGATGTGAAGGCAAAGTTGCATGATTAATAGTAAACACTATTAATGATCAATATTTATTGATTGCCTAAATCATCATGAGGAAATAACTTAAAAGTAAAAAATTTCTATGATATCTGAAGTTGCTCTCTTAGTTATCTTCTTTTCCAGTTAGATTAGTCTCCTCCCCTGCACTTATAGAACTACCCTCTTGCGTTTCATCATCATCGACCAAGTGGAGCATCAATCTTCCATTCTCCCTTGTAGCCTGCAAGAATTGCTGCTTCGGAGCTTTAACCATTTTAAACACAAGCCTCCCATCATCCCTGAATGACTTGAGTTGCACTTTAGGCCTCCCCGCCTTCCCAATTGTCGATATCGGTGGAGGAAACCCTAAGCTATAGCCACTCCTACTTTTATCATATGTCTCCCCTTCTTTTATCTCACGGGGCATATGGGTAGTAATGGTGTCGTGGCTTGGTTCCTTGTTACGACTACCGCTACCCTTGCTATCATCATTTCTTGCTTGCTTCCCGGATGAGACACCAGAATGTTTATTTTTCCCACTCATCTTGTGGTTGATGGAGTTGATGGGATTGGCCGAGATGATTTCAGTCTTTATCCTCCGTGTTGATAGACAACAAATTTTAAAGGGAGGGAGATCTATTGTCACTAAAACATTGGGTGTGGGAGTATGTTTCTACCACTAAAGATAGAATTGCCGCAGTTAGTGAGTGGGAAGGGAGGGAAGGAGTGAATGATTTCTCACAACCAACAGCTTCTTAATATCCGCGGAGTTTTCGACAAAAGATTATTGTTTCTCAACAAATTTAAATTCTAATTAGGATTATTTGATTTTTTTATGTGAAAATTTATTACCATATCTAAAATAGGAATTTCTCACTCTATATAATTCATATTTATATGAGCCATTATTATGTATCGATTAATTTTAATTTTAAATTCTTATGACTTCTAAAGAGCACCTTTGACCATCTTCTCATTAGAATAAACTATATCAAACCATTTATATACTGATGTAATTACTTCTATAATATTATTCTTTATAATTTTTATTTACATGAGTGATGCATAGTTTTTAAAAATATGTAACTTCTTGTAAAATAAAATTAATTATTATGAATAATTTTTCATGGTCATTTATAATATTTATTTCAAAAATAAAATATGTATAGATGATATCCTTCTACCATGTCTTTATTTTAATATAATTTACATGGTTTCCAACAAGATGATATTTCGGTGGAATTTTTCAATGAGATTCCAGCGATAGCTTCAGGTGAGCTAGGAAAACTCATTAGAACCATCAATTTAAGTTCTTGGAAGAGATTTGAGGGAGAAAATTGAAATGAGCGGCAGTAGTGAAAGTTTCATCGTTGGAGATTACTCTTGCAATTGCTGGTCAAACGAGCTATATAATTTGAGAAACATAGTACGTACGGCTTCTCGACGAGAGCTATCTACTGGTACTTGGGTTGGGAGAAATTGGTTGTCGATGGTTGCCGGCGAGTTAAAAATCCAAACTTAGGAGTTTCGCATAAGTTATCTTTTTGAGTAAAATTAGGCATATGTGAGCTCTAACAATTGGGAAAAATATGATTTTTGGATTTTTGATGAAAAGATATTTTAATTGGTACCAATATTACCTCTGATTGGAGAACTTCATTGGTGAGGGTTCCAGCGAACTGCCCAACAAGTCTCCGGCAGGTCTCTAGTGAACTTTTGGGCGAACTTTAGATAAAAATGAGGTATGTAGGTCTCCAGTGTGTGTATATATATATATATACATAAATAAAATTTATATATATTTAATAGTATTATTTTGAGCTATAATACAATTTACTTAAAATGGATGATTGAGCAAGGTTCACACGCTGCTATACCCCACTAATCATAATAGTATACTCAATAAAGATGATAAACAATTGACATTATTAATGTGAAGGCAAAGTAGTATGATTAATGGTGAACACTCTTAAATGATCAATATTGACAAACAAATGACATTACTGATGTGAAGGCAAAGTTGCATGATTAATAGTAAACACTATTAATGATCAATATTTATTGATTGCCTAAATCATCATGAGGAAATAACTTAAAAGTAAAAAATTTCTATGATATCTGAAGTTGCTCTCTTAGTTATCTTCTTTTCCAGTTAGATTAGTCTCCTCCCCTGCACTTATAGAACTACCCTCTTGCGTTTCATCATCATCGACCAAGTGGAGCATCAATCTTCCATTCTCCCTTGTAGCCTGCAAGAATTGCTGCTTCGGAGCTTTAACCATTTTAAACACAAGCCTCCCATCATCCCTGAATGACTTGAGTTGCACTTTAGGCCTCCCCGCCTTCCCAATTGTCGATATCGGTGGAGGAAACCCTAAGCTATAGCCACTCCTACTTTTATCATATGTCTCCCCTTCTTTTATCTCACGGGGCATATGGGTAGTAATGGTGTCGTGGCTTGGTTCCTTGTTACGACTACCGCTACCCTTGCTATCATCATTTCTTGCTTGCTTCCCGGATGAGACACCAGAATGTTTATTTTTCCCACTCATCTTGTGGTTGATGGAGTTGATGGGATTGGCCGAGATGATTTCAGTCTTTATCCTCCGTGTTGATAGACAACACATTTTAAAGGGAGGGAGATCTATTGTCACTAAAACATTGGGTGTGGGAGTATGTTTCTACCACTAAAGATAGAATTGCCGCAGTTAGTGAGTGGGAAGGGAGGGAAGGAGTGAATGATTTCTCACAACCAACAGCTTCTTAATATCCGCGGAGTTTTCGACAAAAGATTATTGTTTCTCAACAAATTTAAATTCTAATTAGGATTATTTGATTTTTTTATGTGAAAATTTATTACCATATCTAAAATAGGAATTTCTCACTCTATATAATTCATATTTATATGAGCCATTATTATGTATCGATTAATTTTAATTTTAAATTCTTATGACTTCTAAAGAGCACCTTTGACCATCTTCTCATTAGAATAAACTATATCAAACCATTTATATACTGATGTAATTACTTCTATAATATTATTCTTTATAATTTTTATTTACATGAGTGATGCATAGTTTTTAAAAATATGTAACTTCTTGTAAAATAAAATTAATTTTTATGAATAATTTTTCATGGTCATTTATAATATTTATTTCAAAAATAAAATATGTATAGATGATATCCTTCTACCATGTCTTTATTTTAATATAATTTACATCGTTTCCAACAAGATGACATTTCAGTGGAATTTTTCAATGAGATTCCAGCGATAGCTTCAGGTGAGCTAGGAAAACTCATTGGAACCATCAATTTAAGTTCTTGGAAGAGATTTGAGGGAGAAAATCGAAATGAGCGGCAGTAGTGAAAGTTTTATCGTTGGAGATTACTCTTGCAATTGCTGGTCAAACGAGCTATATAATTTGAGAAACATAGTACGTACGGCTTCTCGACGAGAGCTATCTACTGGTACTTGGGTTGGGAGAAATTGGTTGTCGTTGGTTGCCGGCGAGTTAAAAATCCAAACTTAGGAGTTTCGCATAAGTTATCTTTTTGAGTAAAATTAAGCACATGTGAGCTCTAACAATTGGGACAAATATGATTTTTTGATTTTTGATGAAAAGATATTTTAATTGGTACCAATATTACTGCTGATTGGAGAACTTCATTGGTGAGGGTTCCAGCGAACTGCCCAACAAGTCTCCGGCAGGTCTCTAATGAACTTTTGGGCGAACTTTAGATAAAAATGAGGTCTCCAGTGTGCGTATATATATATATATACATAAATAAAATTTATATATATTTAAGAGTATTATTTTGAGATATAATATAATTTACTTAAAATGGATGATTGAGCAAGGTTCACACGCTGCTAAACCCCACTAATCGTAATAGTATACTCAATAAAGATGATAAACAATTGACATTATTAATGTGAAGGCAAAGTAGTATGATTAATGATGAATACTCTTAAATGATCAATATTGACAAACAAATGACATTACTGATGTGAAGGCAAAGTTGCATGATTAATAGTAAACACTATTAATGATCAATATTTATTGATTGCCTAAATCATCAGGAGGAAATAACTTAAAAGTAAAAAATTTCTATGATATCTGAAGTTGCTCTCTTAGTTATCTTCTTTTCCAGTTAGATTAGTCTCCTCCTCTGCACTTATAGAACTACCCTCTTGCGTTTCATCATCATCGACCAAGTGGAGCATCAATCTTCCATTCTCCCTTGTAGCCTGCAAGAATTGCTGCTTCGGAGATTTAACCATTATAAACACAAGCCTCCCATCATCCTTGAATGACTTGAGTTGCACTTTAGGCCTCCCCGCCTTCCCAATTGTCGATATCGGTGGAGGAAACCCTAAGCTATAGCCACTCCTACTTTTATCATATGTCTCCCCTTCTTTTATCTCACGGGGCATATGGGTAGTAATGGTGTCGTGGCTTGGTTCCTTGTTACGACTACCGCTACCCTTGCTATCATCATTTCTTGCTTGCTTCCCGGATGAGACACCAGAATGTTCATTTTTCCCACTCATCTTGTGGTTGATGGAGTTGATGGGATTGGCCGAGATGATCTCAGTCTTTATCCTCCGTGTTGATAGACAACACATTTTAAAGGGAGGGAGATCTATTGTCACTAAAACATTGGGTGTGGGAGTATGTTTCTACCACTAAAGATAGAATTGCCGCAGTTAGTGAGTGGGAAGGGAGGGAAGGAGTGAATGATTTCTCACAACCAACAGCTTCTTAATATCCGCGGAGTTTTCGACAAAAGATTATTGTTTCTCAACAAATTTAAATCCTAATTAGGATTATTTGATTTTTTTATTTGAAAATTTATTACCATATCTAAAATAGGAATTTCTCACTCTATATAATTCATATTTATATGAGCCGTTATTATGTATCGATTAATTTTAATTTTAAATTCTTATGACTTCTAAAGAGCACCTTTAACCATCTTTTCATTAGAATAAACTATATCAAACAATTAATATACTGATGTAATTACTTCTATAATATTATTCTTTGTAATTTTTATTTACATGAGTGATGCATAGTTTTTAAAAATATGTAACTTCTTGTAAAATAAAATTAATTATTATGAATAATTTTTCATGGTCATTTATAATATTTATTTCAAAAATAAAATATGTATAGATGATATCCTTCTACCATGTCTTTATTTTAATATAATTTACATCGTTTCAAACAAGATGACTTTTCGGTAGAATTTTTCAATGAGATTCCAGCGATAGATTCAGGTGAGCTAGGAAAACTCATTGGAACCATCAATTTAAGTTCTTGGAAGAGATTTGAGGGAGAAAATTGAAATGAGCGGCAGTAGTGAAAGTTTCATCGTTGGAGATTACTCTTGCAATTGCTTGTCAAACGAGCTATATAATTTGAGAAACATAGTACGTACGGCTTCTCGACGAGAGCTATCTACTGGTACTTGGGTTGAGAGAAATTGGTTGTCGTTGGTTGCCGGCGAGTTAAAAATCCAAACTTAGGAGTTTCGCATAAGTTATCTTTTTGAGTAAAATTAGGCTCATGTGAGCTCTAACAATTGGGACAAATATGATTTTTGGATTTTTGATGAAAAGATATTTTAATTGGTACCAATATTACTGTTGATTGGAGAACTTCATTGGTGAGGGTTCCAGCGAACTGCCCAACAAGTCTCCGGCAGGTCTCCAGTGAACTTTTGGGCGAACTTTAGATAAAAATGAGGTATGTAGGTCTCCAGTGTGTGTATATATATATATATACATAAATAAAATTTATATATATTTAAGAGTATTATTTTGAGATATAATACAATTTACTTAAAATGGATGATTGTTAAACCTCACTAATCGTAATAGTATACTCAATAAAGATGATAAACAATTGACATTATTAATGTGAAGGCAAAGTAGTATGATTAATGGTGAATACTCTTAAATGATCAATATTGACAAACAAATGACATTACTGATGTGATGGCAAAGTTGCATGATTAATAGTAAACACTATTAATGATCAATATTTATTGATTGCCTAAATCATCTGGAGGAAATAACTTAAAAGTAAAAAATTTCTATTATATCTGAAGTTGCTCTCTTAGTTATCTTCTTTTCCAGTTAGATGAGTCTCCTCCTCTGCACTTATAGAACTACCCTCTTGCGTTTCATCATCATCGACCAAGTGGAGCATCAATCTTCCATTCTCCCTTGTAGCCTGCAAGAATTGCTTCTTCGGAGCTTTAACCATTTTAAACACAAGCCTCCCATCATCCCTGAATGACTTGAGTTGCACTTTAGGCATCCCCGCCTTCCCAATTGTCGATATCGGTGGAGGAAACCCTAAGCTATAGCCACTCCTACTTTTATCATATGTCTCCCCTTCTTTTATCTTGCGGGGCATATGGGTAGTAATGGTGTCGTGGCTTGGTTCCTTGTTAGGACTACCGCTACCCTTGCTATCATCATTTCTTGCTTGCTTCCTGGATGAGACACCAGAATGTTCATTTTTCCCACTCATCTTGTGGTTGATAGAGTTGATGGGATTGGCCGAGATGATCTCAGTCTTTATCCTCCGAGTTGATAGACAACACATTTTAAATGGAGGGAGATCTATTGTCACTAAAATATTGGGTGTGGGAGTATGTTTCTACCACTAAAGATAGAATTGCCGCAGTTAGTGAGTGGGAAGGGAGGGAAGGAGTGAATGATTTCTCACAACCAACAGCTTCTTAATATCCGCGGAGTTTTCGACAAAAGATTATTGTTTCTCAACAAATTTAAATCCTAATTAGGATTATTTGATTTTTTTATGTGAAAATTTATTACCATATCTAAAATAGGAATTTCTCACTCTATATAATTCATATTTATATGAGCCATTATTATGTATAGATTAATTTTAATTTTAAATTCTTATGACTTCTAAAGAGCACCTTTGACCATCTTTTCACTAGAATAAACTATATGAAACCATTTATATACTGATATAATTACTTCTATAATATTATTCTTTATAATTTTTATTTACATGAGTGATGCATAGTTTTTAAAAATATGTAACTTCTTGTAAAATAAAATTAATTATTATGAATAATTTTTCATGGTCATTTATAATATTTATTTCAAAAATAAAATATGTTAGATGATATCCTTCTAGCAGGTCTTTATATTAATATAATTTACATTGTTTCCAACAAGAGAACTTTTCGGTGGAATTTTTCAATGAGATTCCAGTGATAGCTTCAGGTGAGCTAGGAAAACTCATTGGAACCATCAATTTAAGTTCTTGGAAGAGATTTGAGGGAGAAAATTGAAATGAGCGGCAGTAGTGAAAGTTTCATCGTTGGAGATTACTCTTGCAATTGCTGGTCAAACGAGCTATATAATTTGAGAAACATAGTACGTACGGCTTCTCGACGAGGGCTATCTACTGGTACTTGGGTTGAGAGAAATTGGATGTCATTGGTTGCCGGCAAGTTAAAAATCCAAACTTAGGAGTTTCGCATAAGTTATCTTTTTGAGTAAAATTAGGCACATGTGAGCTCTAACAATTGGGACAAATATGATTTTTGGATTTTTGATGAAAAGATATTTTAATTGGTACCGATATTGCTGCTGATTGGAGAATTTCATTGGTGAGGGTTCCAACGAACTGCCCAACAAGTCTCCGGCAGGTCTCCAGTGAACTTTTGGGCGAACTTTAGATAAAAATGAGGTATGTAGGTCTCCAGTGTGTGTATATATATATATATACATAAATAAAATTTATATATATTTAAGAGTATTATTTTGAGATATAATACAATTTACTTAAAATGGATGATTGAGCATGGTTCACACGCTGCTAAACCCCACTAATCGTAATAGTATACTCAATAAAGATGATAAACAATTGATATTATTAATGTGAAGACAAAGTAGTATGATTAATGGTAAATACTCTTAAATGATCAATATTGACAAACAAATGACATTACTGATGTGAAGGAAAAGTTGCATGATTAATAGTAAACACTATTAATGATCAATATATATTGATTGCTTAAATCATCAGGACGAAACAACTTATAAGTAAAAAAATTCCATGATATCTGAAGTTGCTCTCTTAGTTATCTTCTTTTCCAGTTAGATTAGTCTCCTCCTCTGCACTTATAGAACTACCCTCTTGCGTTTCATCGTCATCGACCAAGTGGAGCATCAATCTTCCATTCTCCCTTGTAGCCTACAAGAATTGCTGCTTCGGAGTTTTAACCATTTTAAACACAAGCCTCCCATCATCCCTGAATGACTTGAGTTGCACTTTAGGCATCCCCGCCTTCCCAATTATCGATATCGGTGGAGGAAACCCTAAGCTATAGCCACTCCTACTTTTATCATATGTCTCTCCTTCTTTTATCTCACGGGGCATATGGGTAGTAATGGTGTCGTGGCTTGGTTCCTTGTTACGACTACCGCTACCCTCGCTATCATCATTTCTTGCTTGCTTCCCGGATGAGACACCAGAATGTTCATTTTTCCCACTCATCTTGTTGTTTTTGGAGTTGATGGGATTGGCCAAGATGATCTCAGTCTTTATCCTCCGTGTTGATAGACAACACATTTTAAAGGGACGGAGATCTATTGTCACTAAATCATTGGGTGTGGGAGTATGCTTCTACCACTAAAGATAGAATTGCCGCAGTTACTAAGCGGGAAGGGAGGGAAGGAGTGAATGATTTCTCACAACCAACAGCTTCTTAATATCCATTTATTCATTTTAACAAATGTTATTCAGTGGAATTTTTGACAAAAGATTATTGTTTCTCAACAAATTTAAATACAAATTGGATTATTTGATTTTTTGTGTGAAAATTTATTACCATATCTAAAATAGGAATTTCTCACTCTACATTATTCATATTTATATGAGCCATTATTATGTATCGATTAATTTTAATTTTAAATTCTTATAACTTCTAAAGAGCTCCTTTGACCATATTTTCATTAGAATAAACTATATCAAACTATTTATACAGTGATGTAATTACATCTATAATATTATTCTTTATAATTTTTATTTACATGAGTGATGTATAGTTTTTAAAAATATGTAACTTCTTGTAAAATAAAATTACTTATTATGAATAATTTTTCATGGGCATTTATAATATTTCTTACAAAAATGAGATATGTACAGATGATATCCTTCTACCATGCATTTATTTTAATAAAATTTACCTAGTTTCCTACAAGATGACTTTTCGGTGGAATTTTTAAATGAGATTCCAGCGATAGCTTCAGGTGAGCTAGGAAAACTCATTGGAACCATCAATTTAAGTTCTTGGAAGAGATATGAGGGAGAAAAGTGAAATGAGCGGCAGCAGTGAAAGTTTCATCGTTGGAGATTACTCAAGCAATTGTTGGTCATACGAGCTATATAATTTGAGAAACTTAGTACCTATGGCTTCTCCTCGACGACATCTATCTACTGGTACATGGGTTGAGAGAAATTGGCTGTCGTTGGTTTCCGGTGAGTTAAAAATCCAAACTTAGGAGTTTCGCATAAGTTATCTTTTTGAGTAAAATTAGGCACATGTGAGCCCTAACAATTAGGACAAATATGATTTTTGGATTTTTTATGAAAAGTGCTTTCGATTGGTACCAATATTGCTGCTGATTGGAGAACTTCATTGGTGAGGGTTCCAGCGAACTGCCCAGTAAGTCTCCGGCAGGTCTCCAGTGAACTTTTCGGCGAACTTTAGATAAAAATGAGGTATGTAGAGTATATATATTTATATACATAAATAAAATTTATATATATTTAAGAGTATTATTTTGAGATATAATACAATTTACTTAAAATGCATGATTGAGCAAGGTTCACACGCCGCTAAACCCCACTAATCGTAATAGTATACTCAATAAAGATGATAAACAATTGACATTATTAATGTGAAGGCAAAGTTATATGATTAATGGTAAATACTCTTAAATGATCAATATTGACAAACAAATGACATTACTGATGTGAAGGCAAAGTTGCATGATTAATTGTAAACACTGTTAAAGATCAATATTTATTGATTGCCTAAATTATCTGGAGGAAATAACTTATAAGTAAAAATTTCCATGATATCTGAAGTTGCTCTATTAGTTATCTTCTTTTCCAATTAGATTAGTCTCCTCCTCTGCACTTATAGAACTACCCTCTTGCGTTTCATCGTCATCGACCAAGTGGAGCATTAATCTTCCATTCCCCTTGTAGCCTGCAAGAATTGCTGCTTCAGAGCTTTAACCATTTTAAACACAATCCTCTCATCAGCCCTGAATGACTTGAGTTGCACTTTAGGCCTACCCGCCTTCCCAATTGTCGATATTGGTGGAGGAAACTCTAAGCTATAGCCACTCCAAGTTTTATCATATGTCTCCCCATCTTTTATCTCACGGGGCATATGGGTAGTAATGGTGTCGTGGCTTGGTTCCTTGTTACGACTACCGCTACCCTTGCTATCATCATTTCTTGCTTGCTTCCCGGATGAGACACCAGAATGTTCATTTTTCCCACTCAACTTGTGGTTGATGGAGTTGATGGGATTGGCCGAGATGATCTCAGTCTTTAACCTCCGTGTTGATAGACAACACATTTTAAAGGGACGGAGATCTATTGTCACTAAATCATTGGGTGTGGGAGTATGCTTCTAACGCTAAAGATAGAATTGCCGCATTTACTGAGTGGGAAGGGAGGGAAGGAGTAAATGATTTCTCAAAACCAACAGCTTCTTAATATCCATTTGTTTATTTTAACAAATGTTATTCAGTGGAGTTTTGGAGAAAAGATTATTGTTTCTGAACAAATTTAAATCCTAATTAGGATTATTTGATTTTTTTATGTGAAAATTTATTACCATATCTAAAATAGGAATTTCTCACTCTACATAATTCATATTTATATGAGCCATTATTATGTATCGATTAATTTTAATTTTAAATTCTTATGACTTCTAAAGAGCACCTTTGACCATCTTTTCATTAGAATAAACTATATCAAACCATTTATACAGTGATGTAATTACATCTATAATATTATTCTTTATAATTTTTATTTACATGAGTGATGCATAGTTTTTAAAAATATGTAACTTCTTGTAAAATAAAATTACTTATTATGAATAATTTTTCATGGGCATTTATAATATTTCTTACAAAAATGAGATATGTACAGATGATATCCTTCTACCATGCCTTTATTTTAATAAAATTTACCTAGTTTCCTACAAGATGACTTTTCGGTGGAATTTTTAAATGAGATTCCAGCGATAGCTTCAGGTGAGCTAGGAAAACTCATTGGAACCATCAATTTATGTTCTTGGAAGAGATATGAGGGAGAAAAGTGAAATGAGCGGCAGTAGTGAAAGTTTCATCGTTGGAGATTACTCATGCAATTGCTGGTCATACGAGCTATATAATTTGAGAAACTTAGTACCTATGGCTTCTCCTCGACGAGAGCTATCTACTGGTACTTGGGTTGAGAGAAATTGGCTGTCGTTGGTTGCCGGCGAGTTCAAATCCAAACTTTGGAATTTTGCTTAAGTTATCTTTTTGAGTAAAATTAGGCACATATGAGCTCTAACAATTTGGACAAATATGATTTTAGGATTTTTGATGAAAAGAGCTTTCGATTGGTACCAATATTGCTGCTGATTGGAGAACTTCGTTAGTGAGGGTTCCAGCAAACTGCCCAACAAGTCTCCGGCGGGTCTCCAGTAAACTTTTCGACGAACTTTAGATAAAAATGAGGTATGTAGAGTATATATATTTATATACATAAATAAAATTTATATATATTTAAGAGTATTATTTTGAGATATAATACAATTTACTTAAAATGGATGATTGAGCAACGTTCACACGTTGCTAAACCCCATTAATCGTAATAGTATACTCAATAAAGATTATAAACAATTGACATTATTGATGTGAAGGCAAAGTTGTATGATTAATGGTAAATACTCTTAAATGATCAATATTGACAAACAAATGACATTACTGATGTGAAGGCAAAGTTGCATGATTAATAGTAAACACTATTAATGATCAATATTTATTGATTGCCTAAATCATCTTTCAACTTAACATCAAAATATTATCATTAGTCACATGGAATTCTCAATAACTTTCCAAGTGCACACCCTTGTTCAATTATCTACCTTATCACATTATATGCACTATATTGAGAGAAAAGAGAGAGTGTCTCATAGGGAAATGAGAAGGAAGTGGGGGAGATAGCAACGTCATGTCAATTGTGAGTTTTAAAAATTCACTGTAGGAAAACTTTTCTAAGTTTTCAGTCTGAATAACTATCTCCTAGTGCTGCCTACCTATGCTTAAGGTAAGCTGTGGCGGGGGACCAACATAAACCCTGCATATACAAACTGTGTTAAACTTTGTCATTCTATTTACATCTCTAATATGAGTTAGGCTTTAATTTCTTTTTTAGTAATGCACTTTTAATATAACTTTAATAAAAAAAATTGGAAAAGTTAAATTTTGGAATGTTGCTCGGATGGTACATTAACGCTCTCTTCATAGACTTTGATAAAAATATTGGTGATTTACCTTAGATGGTATAATATTACTCTTTTAATTCGATTTTGATATGAATTTTAGTGTTTTAGGTTAGTTGGTACAACACCCGCACAGTATTCGAGTTGTACGGCTATCTCAGACTAAATGAATTGATGTTTGGGGACGTAGCTCCGAAGGTAGAGTGCTCGCTTAACATGCCAAAGGGACGGGGATCGATAGTTTGCATCTCTATAGTATTTTGAACTTTGCATTTTCATTTTAGTACTCGCTTAGCATGCCAGAGGCATGGAGATCGATACTTTGCTTCTTTAAAGTATTTTGAACTTTGCACTTTCGTTTTAGTACTCGCTTAGCATGACAGAGGAATGGGGTCTCAAGGTAAGACAAATGTTGTTTTATAATGTAGCCAAATGGTAGAGAGGTTGCTGATTATACAAGAAGCAAAGGGATTGATACATTTGTTAAAGAGGCACAAGGATCGTTTCCCTGTATCTCCAATGTGAGGCGAATAAGATAGCTTTGATAATAGAACTCTCTTTTTTATTTCAGTAATTTTCTTTTAGTAAGATTTTGGTTACAAACATATACAATATTTTGAGACTCGGAATAACTATCTTGATGTTAGTAGGTGCAACTTGAATGGTAGAGTACTCACCTTACCATGAGAGAGGAATGGGCATCAATACTCGATATATCCATTATTAGTTAAACTTTTTTTTATTTTAGTAATGCTTTATAAATTAGACTTTAGCAAAAATTGTATTTGATATAACCATTATTTGTGGATGTATGGTACAGTGCTTCAATTACATATGGGAGGCAAAGGGATAGATAACCTTTATTTCTATTATAAGTAAAATTTTGGATTTTTATTTCAATGATGTTCTTTTATAAGGCTTTGTTAAAAATGTAATACACTATTTAAGTCTCAGAATAATAATAATTAATATTTAGGGATGTAGCTTATATATTAGAGCACTTTCTTCGTATGCTAGAGGCACTGGATTGATATGTTGCATCTCTAATATGAGTTATGTAAAGTGTTTCCACTATATACAAGAGGAATGCAGATCGTTACCTCTTATTTCTAGTATGTGATAAACTATATATTTTTATTTTAGTGATGTTCTTTTAATAAAACTGAACACTATAAGATATTTAGGTGATTTTCTTTTAATACGAGTTGTATGGATTTCTCAAACTAAGTGAATTGATGTTTGGGTATGTAGCTCAGATGATGAAGTGTTCAGTTAGCATGTGAGAGGCATAAGGATCGATACTCTATATTTTTAAAGTATTTTGAACTTTATTTTTTCATTTCAGTACTCGCTTAGCAAGGTAGAGGCACGAGGGTCTCAGAGTAAGACAAATTATGTTTAGAGTGTAGCTCAAACAATAGAGAGGTCGCTAATTATACGGGAAGCAAAAGGATCAATACCATTTGATAAAGAGTCACGAGGATTGTTTACTATTATTAGCAATGTGTGGAGAATAAGATAGTTGATGTTTGAATATGTAGCTTAGTTGATGTTTCTAGTGAATTTTAAAAACTCACAATTTATGTTTTATATTTTATTTAACCTCATATTAATTTTTATAAATTCATATGACGGTTGCTACGTTGCTGAACAAGCTGCAGACATGACATAATATTTGTTATACTTTTTAGCTTCTTAACCTTCATTAACGAATTTTAGATTTGAAGGCGAGTCTCCAAAAATATATATATATATACAAATAAATAAATAAATATATGTATACACTAAAAATTTTGATGAAGTTAAAGAGATATCTCATCTGTTGCTTTAAAGTAGTGTGGAGGTCATCATGATTGTCGTTTTTCTTTCATTCACTGGCTTAGGAGACTAAACTTGAGGGAGAAGTTGGATCACACTAACTGTTTCATTATTCTATTCTTTGATATGTATATGTGTGCATTTCTATCTTGGCTAGCACATGGCTCCTCACCATATGTTGGTAGCATATCCAACCAAGAACCTAATGTCATCTCCTAGGTTACTATGACCTTAAGATGTCCAAAAGTTCTCGGTTAAATATCAGATAAGATCACTCTAGGTATAATCACAACATGTACCTAAAGTGCATCTAGTTATGTCCCATGTCATCACGTTCCATGTTCTCGGTAAGTGTCTCTACATCTATAGCAACATGAACATATCAATAATAACATAATATGAGTATAAACATCAAGAACATGCATATAACAGCATAATACATATACCCGCATGGTATAACTTTCAAACTCATATCAAGAGCATGCATATAATAGCATCATATGTAAACTAACATGCATACTTCTAATAAACCACATGCTAATTAAATATGCAACAAAGTAGACATATAACTTATCAGCATGTACAATAATTAACAACGACCCTTAGGACTCAACATCTGTAGTAGGCCAAATAAATTTGAAACCATAAATCCTCACCTGAGTCTCAAAGCAGTTTTAAATAAGAATTCATAGCTTGGCTGTGATTCTTAAAAGCAATCAATCAAACAATCAAGCACAGTAACTCCTTCTTACTCTAACACAAATCATAGTTTGGCCGTGATTTGTCAAGCAACAGCACAACAGTCAATTTTCCTAAGATAAAATAAATACATCTAACAATCATAAATCATACAATTCAAATAAAGATTTCCTATCTACCCTTTTACTGACATCCTCACATCGTTTTCTTTATTTTATTTAATTTCTTATAATCAACCAACCATCCATCATATTAACAATCACAATCAAACATAATTAAAATGATATTTAGTTTAACAATTTAATTATACCCAAAAATCTTAATCAATATATATCACCTTAATTAATCCTAATTTTTTAATAATTTTGTAAAAATTTAATTACATTAATTAAATTCACAAAATCCCAATTTATCCAATTACATTAATTAGAAAATCTAAATAAATTAATTTCCTAAATTTTATCACATTATAAATTGATAAAATTCTAAATTATTCAATCTCATTAATCTATAAAAATCTAATTAATCTAATTTCCTCAATTTATAATATCCTAAATTTAAAATTATTTTAATTCCAATTAATGCAACTTAGATGTTATAACACCTATCAAAATATTACTTCATGTATATAACATACAATTAATTCATTTAAACTCGAAATTAACCCAAATTATCTCAATTAAATCAAAAATTAAATTATAATAATCTTTAAAATTTCTAATTAAATCATAGAAAATATGTTTAATCATAACATAGCATCATAATATATTTTAGATTTTTTTGACTTTTTTAACGCACTCAAAACCCTGAACCCATCTTAAAATAATTTGAAAACCGCTCCTAAAATATGTTAAAAATTCTAAATAAATTTCTTAAGATTCAAAACTTACCAACAAAGCTCTAGCAATGTTGAACCGACTCGAACCGATCTTAAAACTACGAAAACTAGCCAACCCGTAGCCAAACCGGCCCGAACCGGGTCATACCGGCTTGACCCGCAGCAAGCTGAATCACCGCACGTGCTTCGATCTTCTTCCCCGCTCGCCCTCGGCTCGAATTCCGCCAAGCACCTGCCGTCGTGTCTGCCCTCACCCCATCTATCGCCGCTGCAACCTCGCCGGAAACACGTGCCTACCTCCTCTAGGTATTCCTCAGCCCTCCAGCCACCTAATTGCCCATCGGTGGGGCTCGAAACACCTTCCACAGTCGCTAGCATCTCTCTTCCTCGGCTGCCCGATAGATGTTGCTCCCAGCTGCGCCCGCGTGCCGCGGTTGCCGCTCAATATTGTCTCCACCTGAGCCTACTCGCTTCCAGAGAACTCACCGTGGAAGGAAGAGTGTTTGCCGCGCCCTTGCGTCAGTGAATTTGAACGGGACAAAGACGTCCTGTGCTCCGCCGTCCCCTTCCTGTTCTCCATCGACCTCATGCTTCCTCGCTGTGGCCTCCACTCAAAACCAGCACCAAGAGAGGCGAGTCGACCCCGGAGAGCTCGCCACGGTGGGAGAAAGAGCTCGCCGAGCCCCTCGCCGGCGTTCACAGTGGGAACAGGGGGACTCCTCTGTTCTCCGTCCGCTCACTGCCTCCCACACAACCGTGGCTCGCTGGGCTGTTATAACGCTTAGTCGTATTCGTAGATGAGGCCCCAGCTCGCCAGCTTCCTCCTCTATCGAAGACAACGACCGCCGGTGGTGCGTGGAAGCCGCTGCACCGTAACCCTCAGACCACTGTCGCCGCGCCCTCTGCTTCGGCGAGGGTTTAATACCCTGTCGACGAGTTGGTGACCTGTCGACCGACTCGGCTAGGTCGACTAGCCCTGACTCGCTGCACGTGTGAAGCACGTGAAGGGACGGTTTTAGTTTTTTTCTTTTTCTTTTTTTATTTAATTTATATTTTCTATTTATTTATTTAAATATATATATATATTTATTTATTTTTTTACTAATTCCATATGATAAATATTATTATTTATTTTTTATTCTCTTTGCTATTTTATTTTACTTTTATTATTTTATTAAAATATTATTATTACTATCACTGAACATGAAACAAGAGACTTTAATGCTACTATAGAGAACCTCCAGCTTATTGAGCTAACAACTATTGGAGGATATTACACATGGAGCAACAAACAAGAAGGGAGTGATGGGAATATAAAGTAAGATAGATAGAGTATTTGGGAATAAAGATTGGATGAAAAATAATAGAGCAGTGGTGGTAGAGATAGGAGAAGTAATAATCTCATATCATTCTCCATTAAAACTTGATGTTGGTACTACTACTAATAGAGGCATACCAAATTTCAGATTTTTGAATATAATAGCTAATCACATTGAATTTCTCCCTACTGTTGCAGCTATTTAGAGTACAGAAATTGAGGGCTTTGAGATGTACAAAGTATGGCAAAGACTTAAACTCATGAAAGGTGAAATGAAAGAACTATTCAAGAAAAATTTCAGTCAAGCAAAACTTAAGGTAGACAAAGCTAGAAATAATTTGGAAAATATACAAAGATAATTGCAAGACACTCCTTTACTAGCTAATTTGCATGTGCAAGAGAAATATGCCTTAATGGAATTAGAGAAATGGGATAGAGTAGAGGAAAGTATATTGAGGCAAAAGTCTAGAGCTTATTTGATTACTTTAGGTGATTCAAACTCTAAATTCTTTTTTGTCTATGCAAAAGCAAGGAATGATGCCAAAACTCTTAATATCCTATATAGTAGAGATGGGGAGAGATTAACTACTCATGATAAGATCAGTGCAGAAATAGTTGACTTTTATAAAGGTTTAATGGGCAATGCAGAATATGAACTTCCTATGGTGGATAAAATGACAGTTAGACTTGGTAGACTAGTTCAGCACCATCATTTCTCAAGTCTATGTGCAGCTGTCTCAGAAGCAGAGATCAATCAGGCTTTATTTGACATAAATGATGATAAGGCGCCGGGAATTGATGGATTTGGTGCATTATTTTTAAAAAAAGTATGGCCTGTGCTAAAACATGATATATGTGTAGCAATACAAGAGTTCTTCATGACAGGAAAAATGTTGAAAGCTATAAACTCTACTCTAGTTACACTCATACCCAAGGTACCAAATCCAGAAACTGTTAAGGACTTAAGACCAATTGCTTGTTGTGCAATTTTATACAAGATTATTGCTAAGATCTTGGTGAATAGACTTAAAGGAGTGATTGGTGAACTAGTTAGTGAAGCTCAATCAGCCTTTGTACCAGGAAGAGTGATTGCAGATAATATCATATTAAGTCATGTACTCATTAAAGGATATACCAGGAAAACAATATCCCCTAGATGCATGATCAAGGTAGATCTACAAAAGACTTATGATTCAGTAGAATGAATATGTGTGGAATAAATGCTCATAGAATTGGGATTTATCCTAGATTCATTCAATGGGTGATGGCTTGCATCAAATCAGTACATTATACCATTCTAATAAATGGTAAGAAAATGGTACCTTTTCAAGTAAAAAGAGGATTAAGACAATGTGACCCTCTATCACCTTATATCTTTGTCCTTGTGATGGAATACTTGAGTACATGTATGAGGGAGCTAGGAAATAAGAAAAACCTTAAATATCATCCCAAATGTGCAAAATTATTTATTACTCACCTTTGTTTTGCAGATGATTTACTTATGTTTTCTAGAGGAGATGAGAACTACATGAGGCATTTCTTAAATTCTCAAAAGCATCAGGTTTGAAAGCTAATGCACTTAAGAATAGTATTTACTTTGGAGGAGTACCTGCTGAAACAAAAGATAGAATATTACATATACTTAGCTATAGAGAGAGCTCTTAACCATTCAAGTACCTAGTAGTACCTTTGGCTCCTAAGAAACTAAAAATTCAGAATGTAAAGTACTGCTTGATAAAATGATGGTTAGACTTAAAAGTTGGACTGCCAAGTTGCTAACATATGCAGGAAGAGTTCAACTTATAAAGTCAGTATTATTTGGAGTGCAAAGCTATTGGTCACAAATATTCATATTGCCCAAAAAAATAATCAAAATGATGGATGCAATTTGCAGGACATTCATATGGACAAGATCAGTTGAGACTAGTAAGAAGACCTTGGTAGTTTAGAATAAAGTTTGCACACCAATGTCAGCTGGAAGACTTAACTTACTAAGACTAGACTTATGGAATAAGGCAGCCATCTTCAAGCTCTTTTGGGATATGCAGATGAAGAAAGATAAATTATGGATCAAATGGGTACACACTTATTATATAAAAAATAAAAATATTCATACTATGACTCTACCCAAACAAACAAGTTGGATGTTAAAGAAAGTGATGATGAGTAGAGAGGTATTACAATACCATCCCCGACTGGCAATAATACTAACTAGAAAAACCACAATCAGTGCAATTTACAATATATTGGTGGGTACATTGCCAAAGAAAAATTGGACAAGTTTGATATGTGATTTTACAGCTAGACCTAGAGCTACCTTCATTCGATGGCTTGCTTTGAATGAAAAATTAATGACTGCAGATAAACTACTCAAGTAGGGCATGCAAATAGAAGGAGAATGTCAGCTATCTCTAACTGCAATAGAAACCTTAGAATATTTGCTGAATGAATGTAAATATAGCAAGACTATATGGAGTGATTTATTGAAATGGAATGAAGAAGTTTTAAGACAAACTACATGGGAAACCACAATTAATATTGCTGCTAGAATAGATAAAAGGAGAACATTGCAAGGACAGCTTATGCAGGTGGTGATAGCAGAGTTTGTATATCACATTTGGAAAGAGAGAAACTGGAGATTATTTAAGCAACAAGTAAGAGATGAAGTGGTTCTTCTTCGATATATCAAGACAGTAATTTTTACTAGGCTGGATAAAAAAAAAAGAAAGAGAGTTTGCTGTCTTATGCTTAGCTTAGAATACTGGTTCTCTTTGAGATATTTATTTTTATTATATTTACTTTTTTATAACTTGTAGCACATGATATTGTAGTGATGCTCAAATACCCTTCCTAGAAGGTGAGTTGACATTACTATTGATGCTATCAAACAAGTTATAAGGAGCAAAATTTATAGAATGAGACTAACAAAATACTTTAGATATGTGGGGTATTGATACCCGTGCCTCTCACATGCTAAGCGAGCGCTCTTCCATCTAAGCTACATCCATAAATATCAATTAACTTAGTCCGAGATGGTCATATAGCTCGTATGCTATGCGGGCACTTTACCATCTAAGCTACAACTCTAAAATTTATTTTAAAGTCAAATTAAAAGAGCAATATTGTCCTAGCTAAGCTAAATCCCTAATATTCTTATCAAAATCTTATTAAAAGAGTGTTAATGTATCATCCGAGCAATATCCCTAAAACTTAACTGTCCCAGTTTTTATCAAATTCATATTAAAAGAGCATTACTAAAAATGAAATTCAAAGCCTAACTTATATTAGAGATGTAAATAGAATTACAAAGTTTAAATTTAATTCGGAGATGTACGGTATCTATCCCCATACCCCTCGTATGCGATGTGAAACAAGCGATAACTATTCTCGCATGCTAAGCGAGTACTAAAATGAAAATGCAAAGTTCAAAATGCTTTGAAGATGGAGGGTATCAATTCCCATGCATCTCGCATGCTAAGCGAGCACTCTACTATTTGAGCTACATCACTAAACCAGTTAGTTCAAGATATCTATATAGCTCTATTAAAAGAACATCACCTAAATATCTTATAGCATTCAGTCTTATTAAAAAAAATCACTCAAATAAAAATATAAATAACACATTTTAGAAATAAGATATATCAATCAACATTCCTCCCATATATAATGGAAGCACTTTACCATAACTCATGTTAGAGATGCGAAAAATTGATCCCCGTGCCTAATGCATGTGAACCCAGTATTCTACCATCTAAGCTACATCCCTAAAGATTAATCTTTGTTATTCTGCAACTTTAGTAGTATCACTGAAATAAAAATTTAAAATTTTACTCACAATAGAAATAAATGTTACTAATCCTTGTACCTCCCATATAAATTTAAGCACTCTTCTACCATCCAAGAGATGTCCAAAAATATTAATTATATAACTAAAATGAAAAAAGTTTAACTAATAATGAATATATAGGGGATCGCCATTACTCTCATATGCTAAGTAAGCACTCTAACATTTGAGCTATACCTCCTAATATCAAAATAGTTATTCTGAGACTCCAAATATCATAAACATTTATAATTAGAATCTTATCAAAAGAAGATTTTTGAAATAAGAATACAAATGAGAGGTTTATCATCTAAGCTACATACTCAAACATCAACTATCTTATTCTCCACACATTGGTGATAATAGTAAACAATCCTCGTGGCTCATTATCAAATGGTATTGATCCTTTTGCTTCCCGTATAATTAGCGACCTATTTATCGTTTGAGCTACACCCTAAACAAAATTTGTCTTACTCTAAGACCCTCGTGCCTCTACCTTGCTAAGCGAGTACTGAAATGAAAAAATAAAGTTCAAAATACTTTAAAAATACAGAGTATCGATCCTTATGCCTCTCACATGCTAAGTGAACACTTCATCATCTGAGCTACATACCCAAACATCATTTTTTTATTTAGTGTAATATATATTTGAAAAAGTATAATAACAAAATAAGTCAAAATGAGAATTGAACGGTTCTACAAATAATTCAAAATTAAAATTGAACCTGACGTGAATCGAACACACAACCTTCTGATCTAGAGTCAGACGCGCTACCATTGCACCATAAATCCCATCATTTTTTCATTTAGTGTATTATAAAATTTGAAAAAAGTGGAATAACAAAATAAATCAAAATATGAATTGAACTTGAAATAATTTAAAATTAGAATTGAACCTGATGTGAATGTAGAACACCTAAATAATTCAAAATGAAAATTGAACTTGACGTGAATCGAACACGCAACCTTTTTATCTGGAGTCAGATGCACTAGCATTGCACTATAGATCAGATCATTATTTTATTTAGTGTAATATAAAATTGAAAAAACTTAGAATACCAAAATAAATCAAAATAAGAATTGAACTTTAAATAATTTAAAATGAGAATTGAACCTCACGTGAATGTAGAACACCAAAATAAATCAAAATGAGAATTGAACCTGAAATAATTTAAAATGAGAATTCAACCTGACGGGAATGCAAAACACAAAATAATTCAAAATGAGAATTGAACATGACATGAATCGAACATGCAACCTTTTGATCTGGAGTCAAACGCACTACCATTGCACCATAGATCCCATCATTTTTTCATTTAATGTAAAATAAAAGTTGAAAAACGTAGAATAACAAAATAAGAATTGAACTAGAAATAATTTAAAATGAGAATAAAACTTGACGTGAATGTAGAACACAAAACTAATACTTAACGTGAATCGAACATGCAACCTTCTGATCTGGAGTCAGACGCGCTACCATTGCGCCACAAATTCCATCATTTTTTCATTTAGTGTAATATAAAAGTTGCAAAACGTAGAATACCAAAATAAATCAAAATAAGAATTGAACCTGACGTGAATCGAACAAACAACCTTCTAATCTAGAGTCAGATGTGCTACCATTCCACCACAGATCCCATCAATTTATCATTCAGTGTAATAAACGATTTGAAAAACATAGAATAACAAAATAAATCAACATAAGAATTGAACGTAAAATAATTTAAAATGAGAATTGAACCGTGAATGTAGAACACCAAAATAATTCAAAATGAGAATTGAACCTAACATGTATCGAACACACAACCTTCTGATCTGGAGTCAGATATGCAACCATTGTGCCACAAATACAATCATTTGATTTGAAGTCAAACTGTCACGCCCCGACCCACTAAGCGTACCTGATGTATATCCCCTCTATTTATGGAAGGAGAGAACCTAGATGACAGATCAATATAACTCTAAAAGCATATATTATTAAAACCAAATCTTTACTACAGTGGTACACACTTATATACAAGTAATTTACAATCAAAATGGATACATGCCCAAGGTTATACAAAGTACCTAGCCAGTGGATCTCTATACACACAAAACAAAGGTAGAACTGTCCTACCTTTCAAAAGAAATCAGGTGTCTGACTATACATTGCGATATCTATCAGTCTCTCTCCTGCTGAATCCTGAAAAATAAAAATAAGTTCCCCTACGGGGTGAGTAACGCCGTACTCAGTGAGTTGGATAGAAAACAATGTAAAACCGAGAACATAAAATAACAAAGTCTCAAGAATAGAATCATATGACTATTCGTGAGCAATAGTCAATCAAATGAGTAATCAAGAATCACACGAGACTATATCTGGGGCTGGCATAATCAAAATACAGTTGTGGCCAACAACTGTTACCTCAGGGGGAGGAATCAAATATCATAAGGTACCCAGATCAAAGCAGAAGTGCAATAATAAATAAACAAAGCCCCCTTTCCCCCAGGGTTGCCCACTGGATTTCGCTACCTGGTATCCATATCTAATCTAAAGTAAAAACCAGTCAGGAGTATCCCAATCTCCCATCTTGACCTCGAGCACTATCGTCCCACGCCCCTCCTCATAAGTGGCCCATGGGAGTGCTAATAGTGTAATAACCTATCACTGCAGTGAAGAGTGCCTATAGCACTATCCAGTATAATATCATGCTAGTCATACGCATTTTCAAGTGAAATAGTATCACGAATAATTAAACAAATGCATATGCTAGATCAGAAGTCAACAGAAGCATAGTATAATGCTTAAAATGAATAAAGTAGCAAGAGTATCAACATGGATATCAAAGATTATTTACAACTCATTTATAATCATAATCAGGATAATACTAACTAGCAGGAGAGCCAAAGGATATCAAATATAAATAATCAAAGGGACTATAGTTCTCCTGGACTAAACATTGAGAACTATCCCGTCTATTCTGCCCAGAGAATAAACACTCACCTGATTCTATCGTGATAAGCACGTTCTAGTTCGTATCGCGAACGTTCGTATCCTCGTGCTTGCTTACCGAATTTCTTGTGAATATTTCAACGAATTAAATCTCTCAATCTAGTAATAATTTTACAAATCCATCTTCACCAACATGCTTAAAATAGTCTCTAGAATCACCCTAATTTTTATCTCAAGTTCGCCGGAAAGTTCGCCGGAGCTCGCCGGAAACTCGTCGGAAAGTTCGCCGGAACCCTCACCGGCGAAGTTCTCTGAACAGTACCAATATTGGTACCATTCGAAAGCTCTCATCACAAGGATTCCAAATATCATATTTTCCCCAATTATTATAGCTCATACGAGATCAATTTCACGAATTAATCCAATTTGGACGGAAACCCTAAGTTAGGGTTTTTAGCTCGCCGGCGGCTGACCGGCGGCCAACAGCTCTCAACTCCGGTACCAATGGAAAGCTCTCGTCGAGGAGAAGTCATAGGTACCAATTTTGCGAAGTTTCGCGCCCGGAATGGCCAGCAATTGCCGGAGCAAGCTCCGGCGATGAACTTTCGCCGCCGCCACCTCTCTCTTCGTTTTTTCCTCAAATCTGAACCAAAACTGTAAATTTATACCTCTAATGTGTTCTCCTCACTCTCTTGAAGCTGTGTCTGAAATCTCGTCGAAAAATACGATCGATAAGTCCTCCAAATGTCAACACAAAGTAACAACTCTATTTCACCATTGTTACTGTGCGAAAGAAAGAGGAGAGAGAGGAAGAAAACCCGCGCACGTCGTCGGTGGGAAGAAATTGATATTTATAAAATTATTAAAATCTTTAATTCACATTTAATCCTAGCCGTCCATCCTTGATTCAATGATTTGATCAATCAAACGACGTCCAAATTACGATCCGTCGGCGTCGTTGGATTTCTTATCAAAAATACTATCTGATGGTATAATTTTCATATCAAAATTTCATACTATAAAAAGTCACAAAATTTTACAAATAAGTCCTTCTTATTCAAATTTTTACAAATTTAACCTTAATACAAAATACAAATCTCACATCCTACCCCCCTTAAAGAAATTTTATCCTCAAAATTTAGCTTAAGTCGTCACTTGAAATAGTTGAGGATACTTTCTTTTCATGTACTCTTCAGATTCCCAAGTGACTTCTTCTACTTGTGCACTTCTCCATAACACTTTAATCATCCATACATCCTTATTCCTTAATATTTTCTTCTTTCGTTCTAAAATCTGCACATGTTGTATCTTATAACTTAAGTTATCTATAAGCTCTATCGGGAGTGTTTGTAGTACTCGTTCTGGGTTAAAAATATATTTTCTTAACATTGATACATGAAATACCTCATGTATTATAGCCATCTTCTGTGGTAACTTCAATCTATAAGCCACAGGACCAATTCTATTAATGACTCTGAAAGGTCCAACATATCTAGGACTTAACTTTCCTGTGTTTCCAAACCGTATAATTCCTTTTCATGGAGCTACTTTCAAGTATACCATATCCCCAGGTTGGAACTCTAATTCCCTTCTTCGGTTATCTGCATAACTTTTCTGTCTATCCTGGGCTACTTTCAACCTGTCCCTGATAATCTTAATCTTTTCTGTAATGGTTTCTATCAACTCATTCCCTTCTATTCTCCTTTCTCCCACTTCATCCCAATATAACGATGTTCTACATTTTCTTCCATACAAAGCCTCATACGGTGGCATTCCGATGTTATTGTAAGCAAACTCAATCAACGGTAAGTGTTGATCCCAGTTTACCTGAAATTCCAGTACACAAGCCCTTAACATATCTTCTAGAGTTTGAATTGTTCTTTCAGATTGGCCATCAGTTTGGGGATGAAAAGCTGTGCTAAACTGTAATGTCGTCCCCAAAGCTTCATGCATCTTTGGCCAGAAACGAAAAGTAAATCTAGGATCTCTATCAGAAACAATGGTAATGGGAACTCCATGAAGTTTCACAATCTCCTGAATATAGATTTTGGCTAATTTGTCCAATTAATAAGTATTATTAATTGTCAGAAAATGAGTAGATTTCGTAAGTCTATCCACAATTACCCATATTGCATTACGATTGCTGGATGTACGGGGTAATCCTATCACAAAATCCATAGTAATATGTTCCCATTTTCATTCTGGAATTGGCAAAGGCTGTAGCTTCCCTGCCGGTCTTTGATGCTCAGCTTTAACTTGCTGACATATAGGGCACTTAGCTACATAATCTGCAATGTCTTTCTTCATACCTAACCACCAATAACTTTCTTTTATCGTGCGATATATCTTCGTACTGCCCGGGTGCATTGCATATGCCGAGGAATGAGCTTCCTCCAAAATAACTTTTCTGAGTTCAATTTTATTAGGGACACAAACTCTATCTCGGTATACTAATAACCTATCATCTCTCATTCTGAACTCAGAATTTTCTTCAGTTTGCATCTTTTGAATTACTTTACTTAATTCCTCGTCTGTGCTTTGCAAAACCCGAATTTCTTCATGAAGTGTAGGTCGCACAACAAATGTAGCTAGCATCTCACCAACTGTATCATAATTCAGCTGAATTCCCAAAGATTTCAATTCTACTAGCTGCGGTAATGTAGTGGCTGCAATATTTGACAGTATAACTGACTTTCTACTCAAGGCATCAGCTACTACATTTGCCTTTCCTGGATGATATTCAATTATCAAATCATAATCTTTTATCAACTCTAACCATCTTCTCTGTCTCAAGTTTAGCTCTTTTTGAGTCATAATATACTTCAAGCTCTGATGGTCAGTAAAGATATGACATTGAACTCCATATAAATAATACCGCCATATCTTTAGTGCAAATACTACTGCTGCCAGTTCCAAATCATGAGTAGGATAGTTTAATTCATGTTTCCTTAGTTAACGGGAGGCATAAGCAATAACTTTTCCTTCTTGCATTAATACACACCCTAACCCTTGTCTAGAAGCATCACTGTATACTGTATAATCTTTATTAGGCTTTGGTAATGTCAGAACTGGAGCAGAAGTAAGACAATCTTTGAGTTTCTGAAAACTCTTTTCACATTCCTGATCCCATTCAAATTTCACTTCTTTTCTGGTCAATCGAGTGAGTGGTCCAGCTATCTTAGAAAATCGTTCAATGAATCTTCTATAATATCCAACTAGACCTAAGAAACTGTGAATCTCCGTAACATTCTTCGGTTGTTCCCATTTCAAAACTGCTTCAACTTTATTTGAATCAACCATGATACCTTTTTGTGATATGGTGTGTCCTAAGAATTTCACTTCTTTTAGCCAAAATTTGCATTTGGAGAACTTTGCTTATAGTTTCTTTTCTCGCAGTGTCTGTAATACTATTCTCAAATGTTCAGCATGTTCCTTATCTCCAGAAGAGTATATCAGAATATCATCTATGAATACAATAACAAACTTGTCCAGATATGGATGAAACACTGTATTCATTAAGTCCATGAATGCAGCTGGGGCATTTGTCAAACCAAAAGGCATTACCACAAACTCATAATATCCATATCTGCTCCTGAAGGCAGTCTTAGGGATATCTGACTCCCTAATCCTCAATTAATGATATCCTGATCTCAAATCAATTTTTGAAAATACCTTAGTTCCTTGTAGTTGATCAAAAAGATCATCAATTCTCGGCAAAGGGTATTTATTCTTGATGGTCACATTATTTAATTGTCTATAATCAATACATAATCTTAAGGTACCATCTTTCTTCTTTATAAATAATACCGGTGCTCCCCAGGGTGAGGTACTCGGTCTGATGAATCCTTTATCAAGCAGTTCTTATAATTGTACTTTGAATTCACTAAGTTCTGCAGGTGCCATTCTATATGGCTGGATAGTGATAGGGTGAGTGCCTGGTTGTAATTCAATAAAGAAATTCACTTCCCTATCAGGTGGTACACCTGGTAATTCTTCAGGAAATACATCAGGAAATTCACATACCACCGGTATCTCTTCTAACTTGGTTCCTGAGGTGGATGTGTTTATTATATGAGCTAAATACACTATACATCCTTTTCTTATTAATTTCCAAGCTTGTAGCGCTGAAATCACACAAGTGGGTAAAATTAGACGATTCCCAGTAAAATGTAACTCAGGTATTCCTTCTATCGAGAATATCACTTCCTTGATAAAACAGTTGACTGTGGCTTTATGTCGGGCTAACCAGTCAATCCCCAGTATCAAGTCAAGATCAGACATATCTAATTGGATTAGGTCTGCTAGTAATATGATATCTCCCAACATAATCTCACAGTCCTTATAAACTGTATCTCTAAGAAGTTGTTCTCCTAGAGGTGTGCATACAATAAGTTCAGGTTTCAAAGGAACTAAGGGTTTATCACTAAACTTTGCAAACTCAGGATTAATATAAGATCTATGAGAACCACTATCAATAATTACTCTAGCAGTATGCTGAAAAAGTTGTAAAGTACCTATGATCAGGTCTGAATTGGCCTCAGCCTCCTTATCTGAACTGACAAAGATCTTGGTCTGCTCTCGCGGTGGAATCCCAGAACCACCTTGTGTCCCTCTAACACTACTTCCTTGATCTGTTTTATAGCTTCTCATTGCCCCAGATGGTTGTCTGTCCTGAGTGGTCGATCCCCTACCACTTGGTACTGGTATGGGCATCCCACTGCTTCTACTGTCACCTCTTTGTTGTAGTCTTGGGCAGTTACTACGATAATGCCCTCGCTGATGACAATAGAAACATCTCAGGGGAGCTCTGCAGATTCCAGAATGATTCTTACCACAATTTCTGCAAGTATCTCTAGTCATAGGTCGAACTTGAGACTCAGAATCTGGAATGGGTAAAGCTTGAGGGTAAGCCTGTGATCTAGGAGCACTACTAGATGATTCCCCCATTCTTTGCGATCCCTTAACTATCGTACTCTTCCTCTGGAATGTAGGACTGAAAAATCCTGACTTTCTCTTTCCTGAGAAAATTTCCTTACCCTTAGAAGGTGCTGGGGATAACTGCTCAATCTCCACTGCCATCTGCACTAACTCATGATAACTGACAGTGGTAGAAGTAACCAACAACTTTCTAATCTCTGTATTCAGTCCCTTTCTAAACCTGCTACGCATATACTCAGTATCTTGGGTATACTCTAGGACAACCGATAAAGCTCGTAGCTCAGTGTCAAACTCCAATACTGACCTATGATCCTGTTGTAGTACAAAGAATTCTTCTCTCTTCTGATCCTTATAAAAGCTAGTGTAGTATTCCCTGTTCAAGATATCTATAAATCTTTCCCAAGTAGTAGGTAAAGCTCCACTAGCGCTAAGGGACTCCCACCAAACCTGTGCATCACCCTCTAATAGTTGAGCTGCTAGTCTGATAGTGTCTGCGTCTGTCAATCTCATGTCTCTAGCAGTCTTTGAAACTTTCTGTAACCATTTGTGAGCTATTTCTGGGTCTCTAGATCCCTCAAAACTGTAACAGCCTAATTGTCGAGCTGTCTTGATCTGCTTTAGTAAATCAGTCTGAGGAGCAACAACGGGTGCCTGCACTGGTGGAACGGGAGCTAGTACCGACGCAGTCTGAGTTTGAATCGCTCTAAGGAGTGTTTGAAACTGCTCATCCGTCAGAGTGACTCCTCCTGCAACAGGTGGTGCAGCCTGGCCACCCTCTACTGGTACTGCATGGGAGGCAGAGGAACCCTCTTGTCCATGTGATGCCTCATCACCTAAATGACTATGCTCTGGCTGCATTCTGAATATCCTACATGAATATTACGATCAATGTTACGTATACGACATATATCCTAGGGCCACTAGACTGATCCTTAATTGAGATCCATTGGATTCCTTATATTCAAAAATGAATTATTTCTATAAAAAATCTATGTAAATGGTATCTTAATATACCCAAGTTCTCAAATTATCTTGTCAGGATATACATATGCTCTAGTATGAACCTGCTCTGATACCACCAAAATCTGTCACGCCCCGTACCTTCCCCTAGGGCACGTGGCAGACTGTAGTGAACTCCACACATAGCTCCGTTTACTCCCGAAACTATATGGGAACCCACTGAGCGTACCTGATGTATATCCCCTCTATTTATGGAAGGAGAGAACCTGGATGACAGATCAATATAACTCTAAAAGCATATATTATTAAAACCAAATCTTTACTACAGTGGCACACACTTATATACAAGTAATTTACAATCAAAATGGATACATGCCCAAGGTTATACAAAGTACCTAGCTAGTGGATCTCTATACACACAAAACAAAGGTAGAACTGTCCTACCTTTCAAAAGAAATCAGGTGTCTGACTATACATTGCGATATCTATCAGTCTCTCTCCTGCTGAATCCTGAAAAATAAAAATGAGTTCCCCTACGGGGTGAGTAACGCCGTACTGAGTGAGTTGGATAGAAAACAATGTAAAACCGAGAACATAAAATAACAAAGTCTCAAGAATAGAATCATATGACTATTCGTGTGCAATAGTCAATCAAAATGAGTAATCAAGAATCACACGAGACTATATCTGGGGCTGGCATAATCAAAATATAGTTGTGGCCAATAACTGTTACCTCAGGGGGGGAATCAAATATCATAAGGTACCCATATCAAAGCAGAAGTGCAAGAATAAATAAACTAAGCCCCCTTTCTCCCTGGGTTGCCCACTGAATTTCGCTACCTGGTATCCATAGCTAATCCAGAGTAAAAACCTATCAGGAGTATCCCAATCTCCCATCCTGACCTCGAGCACTATCGTCCCACGCCCCTCCTCATAAGTGGCCCATAGGAGTGCTAATAGTGTAATAACCTATCACTGCAGTGAAGAGTGCCTATAGCACTATCCAGTATAATATCATGCTAGTCATACGCATTTTCAAGTGAAATAGTATCATGAATAATTAAACAAATGCATATGCTAGATCAGAAGTCAACAGAAGCATAGTATAATGCTTAAAATGAATAAAGTAGCAAGAGTATCAACATGGATATCAAAGATTATTTACAACTCATTTATGATCATAATCAGGATAATACTAACTAGCAAGAGAGCCAAAGGATATCAAATATAAATAATCAAAGGGACTATAGTTCTCCTGGACTAAACATTGAGAACTATCCCGTCTATTCTGCCCCAAGAATAAACACTCACCTGATTCTATCGTGATAAGCACGTTCTAGTTCGTATCGCAAACGTTCGTATCCTCGTGCTTGCTTACCGAATTTCCTGGGAATATTTCAACGAATTAAATCTCTAAATTCGGTAACAATTTTACAAATCCGTCTTCACCAACATGCTTTCAATAGTCTCTAGAATCACCCTAATTTTTATCTCAACTTCGCCGGAAAGTTCGTCGGAGCTCGCCGGAAACTCGCCGGAAAGTTCGCCGAAACCCTCACCAGCGAAGTTCTCTGAACAGTACCAATATTGGTACCATTCGAAAGCTCTCATCACAAGGATTCCAAATATCATATTTTCCCCAATTATTATAGCTCATACGAGATCAATTTCACGAATTAATCCAATTTGGGCGGAAACCCTAAGTTAGGGTTTTTAGCTCGCCGGCGGCCGACCGGCGGCCAACAGCTCTCAACTCCGGTACCAATGGAAAGCTCTCGTCGAGGAGAAGCCATAGGTACCAATTTTGCGAAGTTCCGTGGCCGGAATGGCCAGCAATTGCTGGAGCAAGCTCCGACGATGAACTTTCGCCGCCGCCACCTCGCTCTTCGTTTTCTCCTCAAATCTCAACCAAAACTGTAAATTTATACCTCTAATGTGTTCTCCTCACTTTCCTGAAGTTGTGTCTGAAATCTCGTCGAAAAATACGATCGATAAGTCCTCCAAATATCAACACAAAGTAACATCTCTATTTCACCATTGTTACTGTGCGAAAGAAAGAGGAGAGAGAGGAAGAAAACTCGCGCGCGTCGTCGGTGGGAAGAAATTGATATTTATAAAATTATTAAAATCTTTAATTCACATTTAATCCTAGCCGTCCATCCTTGATTCAACGATTTGATCAATCAAACGACGTCCAAATTACGATCCGTCGGCGCCGTTGGATTCCTTATCAAAAACACTATCTGATGGTATAATTTTCATGTCAAAATTTCATATTACAAAAATTCACAAAATTTTACAAATAAATCCTTCTTATTTAAATTTTTACAAATTTAACCTTAATACAAAATACAAATCTCACAGTCAATGTCAACCATCTGTCACCTACATCACGGTGAGACTTTAAAGTTTCATAACTCGGGCTGCCAGCCTACGCTTAGTGACTACCCGGGCCGGGGGTATCAATAAGCCCATCAGTGCCTTTCTGTCTCTGTCTCTACCTATGCCCGCTGCACTGATGTTGGCGGAGAGGACGGGTGACCTAGTATCCCTCTCCATTATTTCACTAGTCGCCGACCATGCCTCCCCTAGCGAAACCGTCGTACCCTTACATCCTCCCCGGATTTCGTAGGGGCCACGACACCCATGTAGTACTACACGATGTCTGTTGACAGGGTCGCCATATAACAATGTTATCGGCCACGGCTAGCCGGAATAACCACCCTAGGATCCGGACTACTCATCCGATCGTCTGCAGACGTCAAGGGTGATAGCCGTGCGGTCCATGGATCCACTGTCCAAGGCGTCGCAGGTGGAATCACCTTTCCAGTCCAATAGCAGTCGACATCCATCGAGATTGGCGCACATCCGCACGATGGGCTGTGGCAACCTCGACTCCATCGGTGCCACGTCCATGGTAGGGCTCATCCTTGCTAACCATCTCAGGACTATCACGAGCTCGCCTAAACCATACTCGTGCGGGTGAATTTCGGGTAAGGGCTTGCTCCATATTTCCAGTCTAACCCGACTATGGAGTTTGTACAGTCCCTTACCCAACCAGCTCCTAGTACATAAGCCATGCATAATGTCGAGAGTGGTGCTCCCAGTATCCCAACTATGCATCAACCTCGGGAGTGGCGCCTAACGGGACGTCACCGTTTGACCGCCGTCGGTGCGCGGCGGTCAACCGGGGCATATGGAAAAAGCCCATTTATCTGTCTAAGTGGCGGTGACCTCGCCAAAGGTTCTAACATGTCATTATCCACTATCTATGTCCGCATGGTAGTTATTTAACACGTAACAAAGAAATATAATACAACATGCAGGACATGAATTTAGAACATGTTAGATAAAATAAACAACACTAACATGCATACAAGTCAAATCTTATCAAGCATTATGTTTTATTATATTTAAGACATCCAAGAATTGTTCCTAAGAAAACCCGAGCGGGAATTCCCTAGCTTGAATAAATCCTACCATCGGAGAACCAACGCACTTGGGTTAGCGATCTGCTCCTCTGAATCAAGTCACGCGGAGATAATCACCCGCCGAGCTACTCGGATCGCGTACCCACAATAATCCTATTTAACACAATTATTTAAAATAGATTTAATTTATTTTCCCCTAAGATAAATAAATTAAATTAAAAATCTATAATCCATTAATTAAAATAATTCTTACGTTAAATTAATCCTATACCAGTTTAGGATTAATCCAACCTAATCATTCTTAATTAATCATATTTTAAATTTTTATCTATTAACTTAAATGAATTTTTATTCAATTTCTACTCATTAAACTCACACATAACTTGGCCCAAGTCACCCAAGGGCCCAAGTAGAACCCAATTTTTTTTTACTATTTTTATGATTTTTTTAATATTTTAATATTTTAATATTATATTATTATTATTTTATTATTTTATTAATTATTTTATTTTTTATTATTTTCTAACCGGTCAACGGTCAACGGTCAACGATTGACCGGTCAACGCTGACTGGTCAGCTGTTGACTCGGTCAACGCTGATTGGGTCAGCGGTGGGCCCGGTCAATGCTGACTGTGTCAGATGTTGACTCGGTCAATGCTGACTGGGTCAGCGGTGGGCCCGGTCAGCGCTGACCGGGTCAGCTGTTGACTCGGTCAAACGGGCCGGTTACTGTTCATCCGATTTGGTTCGGTTCGGTTCGGTTTGGTTCGATTTGGTTCGGTTCGATTCGGTTCGGTTCAGCTCGGATCCGGTTCACCTAACCCAATTCAATCTAGTTTGATTCGAGCTCGAACCAGTTTCAACTAGTCGATTCAGCTCACCCAACCCAACTCGATCTGAACCCAAACCTAACTCAAACCCAACCAATTTAACCCCAACTTGGTTCAACCCAACCGGTTTAATTAAATTAACTCTAACTCATAGTTAACTTAACTAAACCTGATTTATTTAACGCTAAGCAGGATTAAATAAATCTAAGCATATCTTAACTTAATTTATACTAATCCTACTTAATTATAACTAATCATGCTTAGTTATTCGCTAAGCATGATTAAGGAAAAGGGCGAAATCGGGACCTTTCGCCGCGCCCGTTGCCGATCGCCCTTCACCGATTCCTCCGCCGACGCCCTCGCCGGCCCTTCCACTGCCTACGCCCGAACGCAACTCCGGCCGACGACCCTCGGCGTCCTCGTGCGCGAGATGGCCGGACGCACGTTGCAAACGATCCGACCGTAAGGAATCAAACCCTCGGAGCTCTCGGAGGTCGCCGAACCACCCGCGGACGGCAGCCACCTCACCAGCAGAAACAAGGGATGGGAAAGGGGATGATAGCGGCGATCACTCACATGTGGGCTCGCGAACAGCAATGGGAAGGGTTCGGGTAGCGGAAAGGGGCAGATTGGACGATTCCGCCGTCGCTGCCTCTCACCCGTTCCGTCCCGAACGAAGGGTGGTCGCCGGCGTCAACAGCCGATCCAAGGTGGACTGTCGGCTGTTCCTCCTTCATGGAGATGGAGCGAGGCGGCGTTGATGGGCGGCGACGGTCGATTGAGGCGAAGTCGTGGCGACGACTTCACCGTGTGCAGCGGCGGAAAACTGAGAATGAGGTAGGGGCGAGTGGGAATGGGGCCGCTGCTAAGCTCTCTCCGGCAGTCCTCCTCTCGACGGTGGCGACGGGACTGGGTCGGAGCAGCTGCAGCTCGCCGGCGATGCCCTCGTCGGTCGCCGCTGCTGCGAAGGGGGTGAAGAGACGAAGGAGACGCCGCGCGATTAGGGCGAGCTCATTCGCCCTCTTCGCGTCTCGACTTGACGGGGTCGCTTCCACCGAACCGGTCGTGTGGGTCGGTTTGGGTGGACCGATAGACCAGGCCGGTCTAACCGAACCGGCCAGTCTAACCGAACCGGCCGGTCTAACAAATTTTTTTTTTTTTTAAGGTGGGGGTTTACAAGTACTCCCCCTCTTAAAATTTTTTGGTCCTCCAAAAATAACCAATAATCGCTTACACACTACATCATCCATGAGTGCAAGCCACGTGCTTCTTCCGATACACTTAACGGTTATTTTCCTTGCACTTTATCAATCTCTTTATAAGGGGAATACATATCGATCTCTCAAATCTTCCCTTAAGCTATGATTCTATAATCCACCACATGCTACAGCAAAAGATATATAGTGTTGGTAGCAACTACTACATGGTTAATACCCTATCAATCAAGATCCTCAATTTAAGTACTATTTTCCACAAATTTAGCCACATCGACAAAATAAAATCTTAAATCATAAGAAATTCAACTAACTGCTTAAGTATTCCCAGAGGGTCTACAGTCATTCAAAAGCTCAACATCTAGAGCAACCAAAAACTCTACAACCCGAGCAAACAACTAGCTCAAGGTAGATCCCGGTGTGATGGGTCATCAACAAATGGTTCTGGGTCATCAGTAACCCTATCTGGATCATCGATCGCTAAATCCTCATCATCAATAACCATGTTAGGGTCGTCCTGCATATCCATATCATCTAACGCATAAAGCCGCGCTTCAATGCGCGGGGACGGTCTCTCGGAGTGATGGCTAGATCTAGTGGCAGGTCCTCTGGTCGATCCCGTCATAGGTGTAGTAGGTGGGATCGGTGCGGGCAGGCGGCCACGACCCGCAGATGCCGGATGGATGACCGACTGCTGAGATCCGCCCATTTGAGTCTGCTACGGACAGTTGGACCGAATGTGCCCCTTCTGTCCACACTGATAACATAAGTTGAGAAATATAAAGCAAAGGAAGTAGCAAGCTGAGTTGTAGAAATGATGTAAGCAACAAAATTATAATGCATCTACCAGAACATCTCAAGAAGGGGAATATAGAAAACTATAGAATGTGCAATGAAGAAGGTGAGGTAATATATGCAAGCTCAGTATGTAAAATTAGAGCTCCAAATAGAGTATACACAAACGGCTCTAAGTACTACATATAGAGTTGCAAGTGTAAAGAGTTGATGCAGATATAATATTTAATGCCAGTCAAAATATCAATTTACAATCCTCTGCTAGTTTGATATAGATTCCTCAACAGATAGACTTATAGACCTAGAAGGAAGTCAATAAAAGCGATTCAGATAAAAATTCTGGTTCAAACAAAATTAGCCTAGATGTAGGCTAGATCAAATATCAGGTTAGATCAATGTAATGTAAATATTATAATCGAACCTTTTGGAACAATAATCACAGTAGTCCCAAGATTTAAGAATTGATCGCTGCAAAGATTTGTATAAAATACCTTTGCATAAGATATATACCCATGATGAATAATAAAGAGATATCATATGAGAGTGATCAAGACCAATAAACTTTGTTCACAATGAGAACTAATAGATTTGCTGAATTTGAATTTTTACAAGATCACGCTTTAGATTCGGGTCGTGATTAGCGATGGCTCACTGAGATCATCCAACATGGGTCTAACTACAAATTTAATTCTAGGGTCTAGAATAGAATCAATGAAAGATGTTTAAAACACCATCAAATTCAGATAGCGACCAACTTGAAAGCGGATAAAATCGAATATTGATAGATTCATTCAAACTCGGTATCCCAAATGAGTCATCGGATATAAATAATATGATTAAGATATCGCATGAGATGTTTTGATATCAATACTCTTAAGATCAAAGTGATGCTCGTTACCTATGTTGGTATAAGAGATCTTCATGATGCACATAAAAAGGTATCATAATTCTACTTGATCATTTAGAACTGAAAATTGGTCGTAGATCTAAGCGTATTGATCTAAGTATCCATCTCTTCTCCGACGTAGTGGAAATCACAACCAAATTTACTGTCCGGAGATTTATAGATTTATAATCTCTCATCAAGGCGATTAACAGTCTAATAAAAATTTATCATAGCTATAGTTATTAACGGTAGGGTAAAGGATTGTTACCAAGGAAATATAATGTCATATTTCTGACTCGCACTTTATCCTAAATTATATCGGGACTGTTATCTAAATCCTTAAAACCTCAAACTTAACTTAATCTCCTAGGTTCTCCAAACCTAGGCTCTAATAGCACTTTAATGGTCAGGTCTTTAAACCTAGGTTCTGATAGCACTTTAATGGTCAGGTCTTTAAACCTAGGCTCTGATACCACTTTAATTGTCACGCCCCGACCCTACTGTCGGGCACGTGGCAACCGTCGTATGAGCCCAACGGACCCATACAAGGCATCAAAGTGATACATACAATCTAGATACATCATTTACACAGCGGAATATATATACAAAATATCTAACTCAACATTTCTAACACAGTCCCGATAAACCTACTATAATTCTAAGATAATGATATCAATAAATAAAGATGAATTCATCGAAGGACTCATTTTCGCCACCGTCTCGATCAAATATCTAACGCACCTACACACACGGGGAAAAGTGGTGTGCTCAGCCTTGCGGCCTAGTGCGAAATTACGGCTCGAAACCGAATAAGGAAATCAAAGGCTAGGAGGATTAATCTAGGATGCCCTTGGTTTATTTATTTGTCATTTTCATATGATACATGTGAGGCATATCGTAAATTCAAATAACAGTGTAAGTATATACGAAATGTGTAACACTAGATGTCACCTAAGCTGTCTCTTGTAACTATATCATCAATGTCACCGGAATGTCATCCATGGTGTACTGTGTTTATCAATCTCAAGACTCGGGCTGCCAGTCTATGCTTAGTGAAATTCTCCCATCGGGGACTTCCCATAAGCCCATCAGTGCGGTGTCCTTCTATGTCTCTACCTAGGCCCGCTGCACTGATGTTGGCGGAGAGATCGGGTGACCGTGTATCTCTCTCTACTGTCCCGCTGGTCGATCCCTATACCCCGTCCCAGCGAAACATCGTGCCCCTACTTCCTCCCCGGTCTCCGTAAGGGCAACGACATTCTGTGTAGTACTACACACTGCCCGTAGACAGGGTCACCTCAACTTAATATATCATCGGTCACGGCTAACCGAAATTATAATAATAACCCTAGGATCTGGACTACTCATCCGATCGTCTGCAGAACATCTGGGATGATAGTCGTGTGGTCTACGGATCCACTGTCCAAGGCTTGAGAGAATCCCCGTCCCAACTCAAAAGCGATCAATGTTAGCCGAGTTGACATTCAATCCGCACAATGGGTTTGAGATACCTCGACCACATTTTTGCTGAATCATTGGAAGGTTCGTCCCCGCTAGCCATATCAGGACTATCACGGTGACGCCCAACCGTCACTCGTGCGGGTAATAGTATCCGGGTATGGACCACTCCGCTATCTGGTCTTTCCGACCTTGGAATTTATCTGGCCTATTTCCCAACCAGCTCCCAGTATCTAAACTACATATAGCCTAGGGAGTGGTATGTGGTGGAGCATCACCATTCTGACCATCGGCGGTACGCAGTGGTCAAAAGAGGTATGCAAGCAGTACCCCTTCCTATCTAATTTCTAGTGATGTTTCCTAATAGTTTCTAACATGTCATTATTCTTATCTATATATGCATGGTAGTTGTGCTATCATAGCATAGAGAAATAACATAGCAGACAGGACAAGATGTGTAGACATATTAAATATATAGCATGGTAAATGTGGCAGATCATGCATGTTAAACAAGGTAAATCATACCATCATGCATTTAGATAATATCATAGTAAGCATAACATGCATTTATTCATATGTATATATAATCATATCATGCATTTCATTTTATTATATTTGAAGCACCCGAGATATTTCCTAAGAAAACCTCGGCAGGAATTCCTAGCTTGAATAAATCCTACATTCGATGAACCAACGCACCTGTGTGGGGATCTGAACTCCAGAACCAATCCAGACATATCAATAATACACGGCTCTCAAGTTGGAGCAAGATCCCTAAAATAATAAAGATTTTATTTAAAATAAAATCCTCATGATTTAATATGATAGAAATTATTTGATCACTAATAACTCAACTTATGTGATTCATTCGATCTAATCCAAAATAAATGATGCACTTCAAATATTGGACCCAACTTCCTACTCAAGTCCAATACTTCAAATCTCTTAATTTCATAGGTCAACTCATAGCCCAAGTTAACAACAATTCCAACTCCATTATTTAATTTTTTTTCAACTCCATGTCCAATATCATCATCAACTATATGGAATTAACAATAACTTTCCTTAGTGCAAATCTCACTTTAACTCTCTCTATCTTAACACATTATATGCATCAAGAGGAAAAGAGAGAAAGTAGACAGGAAAATGAGAAGGATGTCACAATAGGTGAGAAGAAGGAAGATGGTGGGGGCGATAGCATAAATCAACCAAATTCTTATATTCACCATAACCCATCACATTAAGAACTCACCCTAATTCACATCCAAAAACAACACCGCGTGAAACAACGTCAACCACCAAAATCGATGTATGAAAATACCATGTAATCACCGTCAATAATTCAAAACCATCAAAGCCATTATTTCCATTAAATCAATAATTCAAAACCATTCATCAATAACACTACCACATAACGAACCATAACAACATCATCAAAAATTCACATCAATCATCACAATATATATAACCTACCATCACGGATAATACAATTCAAAAATCATCAGCAACAATATCAAGACCATCTTCATAATTCACAACCAAAATTAAACCACATCACTCATCATAAAAACTCACCAACATCGAAACCACACTATTACTAAGATTCAACAGCAACAACTCACCACCATTAATGACATTACCACAATCCATTAATTCAATCACTCCATCAACCAAACCCAAACATTCAATACCACCAAACCAAGCAACAAGGCAACATCATCAAAACACCTCTCGACAATATTATCCTCAAAACCAAATCTACATCACCAACCACTCATCAACACCATGAAGCAAATAGCGACATCACACCATCAGCAAACCATCAAGAAAAATTCAGCAAACCACAACAACAATATTATCATCAAACTACCATAAAAGTTCATCAAACAGCATCATCCATAACCATCAACCGAATAAGATCAACTAACAATTATCGAATCAATATCACAACCATTAAATCTATAACCAAATCAGTATCACCGTCATCACCACCATTAAATCCAAAAATCAAAACCACATAATCATTAGAATCAACAATACACAACATAACCCAAAAATTCTCCATAATCAAAACCATTAACAACAATTAAAAACACCACCACCAATCACCAATAACAACATCACACCATCAAGAAAATTCAGCAAAATAATACCATCATCAACAACTCATCGACTAACCATGAGAAACTCACCATAAGCATCAACAACTCATCATTACCGTGAAAACTCAACCACCAAATTCCAAGTCATCAAAGCGCTATGAAAAACTCAGCAAACCACATCATCAACTCATCAATCAAAGCACCATGAAACACTCATCATAACCCCACCAAAATAACACCATCAAATCCACATTCAAAAGCAAAGCACCATAAAACAACATCATCATATAATATCTAGCAAATTAGAATTTAAAAATATTTTCCTAATGCAGACCTCAATTCGATTCTCTCCACCTCCATCATTATTATTCTATATACACAACTTAAAGTAAAGAAAAAAAAAGAAACCAAATAATGGAGAAGGGGAGAGTATGATAGGGAGAGGAGAAGGAGGTGGGGGAGATACACGCATAGAGGAGTTCGGACACAACAGCATTGGAGGTCAAATGCTGCTGCCGGGATGATGATGTGCAGTGAGGAACCCCCGAAGTCCCCTCGCGGTAGCTCTCAAATCACCATCTGTGAAATGCGGCAGAGCTCCAAGGTCGTCGGTGTGGCGGGTTGATGGTGGACAGGGAATGAGAGTGAGTTCCAAATCTTCGGCAGCCCTCGACCGCTCTCGAATCGCCGTCGATGAGGTCGGCGCGGTGGATCCAAGGGGAGAGCTCGAAGCTGCCAGTGGGCTGCAGCGATTTGGATCGGAGGTGCGACAAGGAGTGAGGGTTCACTGTCGATCCGGAGGAGCATCGGTGTGGCAGCTTGCCAAGGGGCCGAAGAAGACGGAGGGGCTTCTGCCGAGCACACGGCGAGTATTCCCGCGGCAAATGTGGCAGAGCTTCCTCCCGTCGTCCTTCGAAAGGCGGAGGTCAATATGTAACTGCAACCGCCGGATCGAAGGAGGAAGAATGGATTCGCCTTTGAGCTTGCGGCGAGGATGAAGGAGGTCAGGTCGTCGGCGACGGCGAAGTCGCAGGTCGCGTGCGAAGGGGCCGAAGGATAAGGAGCTCACGTCGAGGGATTCAGAGCAGCAGCGGTGAGGTCGCGTGCGAGGAGACCACACGGGAAGGAGGCTCGCCGCCGATGCGAGCATGAGAAGAGGGAAAGGGCGTCGATGCAGCGGCATGAAAAGGGGCGAAGAAGGAGGGCTCGCGAACGAAGGAAAAGGAGTTCGCGAGTGGGAAGAGCCCTCAGCTCTTCTCGCTCACGTCCATTCTTTGAACCGGATCAAGCCGGTTCATTGAAACCGGCTAGCCGGCCGGTTCGGTTGAACTAGACCGATTTAATAATACTAAAAAAAAATTCCTAAAAAAAATACAATTTTGAAGATAGGGGTTTACAATATGTCTCCCCTACTTTTATCTCACGGGGCATATGGGTAGTAATGGTGTCGTGGCTTGGTTCCTTGTTACGACTACCGCTACCCTTGCTATCATCTTTTCTTGCTTGCTTCCTAGATGAGACACTAGAATGTTCATTTTTCTCACTCATCTTGTGGTTGATGGAGTTGATGGGATTGGCCGAGATGATCTCAGTCTTTATCCTCCGTGTTGATAGACAACACATTTTAAAGGGACGAAGATCTATTGTCACTAAAACATTGGGTGTGGGAGTATGTTTCTACCACTAAAGATAGAATTGCCACAGTTTGTGAGCGGGAAGGGAGGGAAGGAGTGAATGATTTCTCACAACCAACAGCTTCTTAATATCCATTTATTCAGTTTAGCAAATGTTATTCAGCGGAGTTTTTGACAAAAGATTATTATTTCTCAACAAATTTAAATCCTAATTAGGATTATTTGATTTTTTTATGTGAAAATTTATTACCATATCTAAAATAGGAATTTCTCACTCTACATAATTCATATTTATATGAGCCATTATTATGTATCGATTAATTTTAATTTTAATTTCTTATGACTTCTAAAGAGCACCTTTGACCATCTTTTCATTAGAATAAACTACATCAAACCATTTATATACTGATGTAATAACTTTTATAATATTATTCTTTATAATTTTTATTTACATGAGTGATGCATAGTTTTTAAAAATATGTAACTTCTTATAAAAAAAAATTAATTATTATGAATAATTTTTCATGGTCATTTATAATATTTATTACAAAAATGAGATATGTACAGATGATATCATTCTACCATGCTTTTATTTTAATATAATTTACCTCGTTTCCTACAAGATGACTTTTCGGTGGAATTTTTCAATGAGATTCCAGCGATAGCTTCAGGTGAGCTAGGAAAACACATTAGAACCATCAATTTAAGTTCTTGGAAGAGATATGAGGGAGAAAAGTGAAATGAGCGGCAGTAGTGAAAGTTTCATCGTTGGAGATTACTATTGTAATTGCTGGTCATACGAGCTATATAATTTGAGAAACTTAGTACCTATGGCTTCTCCTCGACGAGAGCTATCTACTGGTACTTGGGTTGAGAGAAATTGGCTGTCGTTGGTTGCCGGCGAATTAAAAATCCAAACTTATGAGTTTCGCATAAGTTATCTTTTTGAGTAAAATTAGACACATGTGAGCTCTAACAATTGGGACAAATATGATTTTTGGATTTTTGATGAAAAGAGTTTTCGATTGGTATCAATATTGCTGCTGATTGCAGAACTTCATTGGTGAGGGTTCCAGCGAACTGCCCAGCAAGTCTCTGGCGGGTCTCTAGTGAACTTTTCGGCGAACATTAGATAAAAATGAGGTATGTAGGTCTCCAGTGTATATATATTTATATACATAAATAAAATTTATATATATTTAAGAGTATTATTTTGAGATATAATACAATTTACTTAAAATGGATGATTGAGCAAGGTTCACTCGCTGCTAAACCCCACTAATCGTAATAGTATACTCAATAAAGATGATAAACAATTGACATTATTAATGTGAAGGCAAAGTTGTATGATTAATGGTAAATACTCTTAAATGATCAATATTGACAAACAAATGACATTACTGATGTGAAGGAAAAGTTGCATGATTAATAGTAAACACTATTAGTGATCAATATTTATTGAGTGCCTAAATCATCAGGAGGAAATAACCTAAAAGTAAAAAAATTCCATGATATCTGAAGTTGCTCTCTTAGTTATCTTCTTTTCCAGTTAGATTAGTCTCCTCCTCTGCACTTATAGAACTACCCTCTTGCGTTTCATCGTCATCGACCAAGTGGAGCATCAATTTTCCATTCTCCCTTGTAGCCTGCAAGAATTGCTGCTTCGGAGCTTTAACCATTTTAAACACAAGCCTCCCATCATCCCTAAATGACTTGAGTTGCACTTTAGGCCTCCCCGCCTTCCCAATTGTCGATATCGGTGGAGGAAACCCTAAGCTATAGCCACTCCTACTTTTATCATATGTCTCCCATTCTTTTATCTCACGGGGCATATGGGTAGTAATGGTGCCGTGGCTTGGTTCCTTTTTACGACAACCGTTACCCATGCTATCATCTTTTCTTGCTTGCTTCCCGGATGAGACACCAGAATGTTCATTTTTCTCACTCATCTTGTGGTTGATGGAGTTGATGAGATTGACCGAGATGATCTCAATCTTTATCCTCCGTGTTGATAGACAACACATTTTAAAGGGACGAAGATCTATTGTCACTAAAATATTGGGTGTGGGAGTATGTTTCTACCACTAAAGATAGAATTGCCGCAGTTAGTGAGCGGGAAGGGAGGGAAGGAGTGAATGATTTCTCACAACCAACAGCTTCTAAATAACCATTTGTTCATTTTAACAAATGTTATTCAGCAGAGTTTTTGACAAAAGATTATTGTTTCTCAACAAATTTAAATCCTAATTAGGATTATTTGATTTTTTTATGTGAAAATTTATTACCATATCTAAAATAGGAATTTCTCACTCAACATAATTCATATTTATATGAGCCATTATTATGTATCGATTAATTTTAATTTTAATTTCTTATGACTTCTAAAGAGCACCTTTGACCATCTTTTCATTAGAATAAAATATTATTCTTTATAATTTTTATTTACATGAGTGATGCATAGTTTTTAAAAATATGTAACTTCTTGTTAAAAAAATAAATTATTATGAATACTTTTTCATGGTCATTTATAATATTTATTACAAAAATGAGATATGTACAGATGATATCCTTCTACCATGCCTTTATTTTAATATAATTTACCTTGTTTCCTGCAAGATGACTTTTCGATGGAATTTGTCAATGAGATTCCAGCGATAGCTTCAGGTGAGCTAGGAAAACTCATTGGAACCATCAATTTAAGTTCTTGGAAGAGATATGAGGGAGAAAAGTGAAATGAGCGGCAGCAGTGAAAGTTTCATCGTTGGAAATTACTCTTGCAATTGCTGGTCATACGAGCTATATATTTTGAGAAACTTAGTACCTATGGCTTCTCCTCGACGAGAGCTATCTACTGGTACTTGGGTTGAGAAAAATTAGCTATCGTTGGTTGCCGGCGAGTTAAAAATCCAAACTTACGAGTTTCGCATAAGTTATCTTTTTTAGTAAAATTAGGCACATGTGAGCTCTAACAATTAGGACAAATATGATTTTTAGATTTTTGATGAAAAGAGCTTTCGATTGGTACCAATATTGCTGTTGATTGGAGAACTTCATTGGTGAGGGTTCCAGCGAACTGCCCAGCAAGTGTCCGGCGGGTCTCCAGTGAACTTTTCGGCGAACTTTATATAAAAATGAGGTATGTAGGTCTCCAGTGTATATATATTTATATACATAAATAAAATTTATATATATTTAAGAGTATTATTTTGAGATATAATACAATTTACTTAAAATGGATGATTGAGCAAGGTTCACATGCTGCTAAACCCCACTAATCGTAATAGTATACTCAATAAAGATGATAAATAATTGACATTATTAATGTGAAGGCAAAGTTGTATGATTAATGGTAAATACTCTTAAATGATCAATATTCACAAACAAATGACATTACTGATGTGAAGGAAAAGTTGCATGATTAATAGTAAACACTATTCGTGATCAATATTTATTGAGTGCCTAAATCATCAGGAGGAAATAACCTAAAAGTAAAAAATTTCGCCGGGACGAACTGGAAGAAGAACCTAGCAAAATATGTCGCCGAGGTTGTAGCATTCCGGCGACAGCTAGTCTGCACACTTCTTGGCAGGCACCGCTGCTCGGGGATTGGTACGGGGACATCCCTCCATATAGCCTTGGACAGTGGATCCATAGACCACATGGCTACCATCCTTGACGTTCTGCAGACGAACGGATGGTGAGTCCGGATCCTAGGGTTGTATTATATCGACCGAGACCGTAGTCGATGGATTTTATTAATGGTGACCCCGTCTTCGGACGGTGTGTACTACACGATTGTCGTTGTCCTTACGGCATCCGGGGAGGATGTAAGGGCACGACGGTTTCGCTAGGGGAGGTATGGTAAGCGACTAGCGACACCGAGGAGAGTGATCATGGGTCACCCGTCACCTCCGCCAACATCAGTGCAGCGGGCATAGGGAGAGACAGAGACGAAAGGCACTGATGGGCTTGGTGATGCTCTCTGGCCGGAGTATTCACTAAGCATAGGCTGGCAGCCCGAGTCATGAGACTGATAGACATAGTGCACCATAGATGACATTCTGGTGACATTGATGACACATATACCATAGATGACATTCCGGTAACATTGATGACACAGATACCGTAGATGACATTCCGGTGACATTGATGACACAGATACCGTAGATGACATTCCGGTGACATTTATGACACATATACCGTAGATGACATTCCGGTGACATTAATGACACAGATACTAGAGATGACATTCCGGCGACATTGATAACACAGATACTGAGGATGGCTTAGGTGACATTGATGACATAGTTATTAGAGACAGCTTAGGTGACATTGATGACATAGCGACTAGAGACAGCTTAGGCGACATCTAGTGTTACACGTGTTGTATTTGCTTATACTGTTATTTGCATTTATGATATTCTTCACATGTATTATATGAAAATGACTATTAATAACCCAAGGCATCCTAGATTAATCCTCCTAGCCTTTGATTTCCTTATTCGGTTTCGAGCCGTAAATTCGCACTAGGCCGCAAGGCTGAGCACACTGCTTTTCCCCGTGTGTGCAGGTTATTAGATAACCGATTGAGATAGTAAATGAAGATGGATCTACTGACGGATTTATTTTTCTTTATCGTTGCCTTTTATAATAGAATTGTAGTAGGTTTATCGAGACTGTGTTAGAAACGTTAAGTTAGATGTTTTGATTGTATATTCCGCTGTGTAAATGATGTGTTTGGATTATATGTATCACTTGATGCCTTGTATGGGTCTGTTGGGCTCATACGGCGGTTGCCACGTGGCCGACAGTAGGGTCGGGGCGTGACAGGAGCTATGTGCTAGCAAAAGTAGATGTACAAGATCGGTTGACTTAGCCACAAATGGTTTGGTGTAATCGGGATCTCACTTCGGTGCAGAACTAAAATTATTTGTGTTACTCCAAGGTAGATGGTCTGGTAGGAACAATATCGTTCAATGCACTACAAAGGCTAGGGAACCTGAGGACACAAACGTGCTCATGATATGGGTCCCTGAGCAGTCCAAGTTCAATGGTAGCATATGCAAGATATCTCAGCAGGTCAGGCTAAAGATGGTGTGGTTTATAATTTCATGTGGTGACCCTGTCATGGGTAGAAGTACAGCGCTGTATGGTACTCATGTGGTTTAGAAGGGGTGCCGTGGTCACTAGCTCCTTCTGCCAACGTCAGTGTGCAGGCACATAGGACAGAGATATAGAGTAGACATTGATGGGTTTGGGGAAATCTCTGACGAGGGATTTACCTTAATCATAGGTTGGCTGCCTTAGGTGTAGAATTGATAGTTTTTGATGTGTTAGTTAAGATAGTATTATAACTTCGACTTAGTGTTATTAATATAAATATATTTATTATTCCTTGTTATCACGCCTTATCATGATCATGTTGCCTCTATCCTATTTTATTAGTCTCGTTATGTACTAGTTGATATATTAATTTGATGCGTGATTTAGTGTATATTTTCTTGTCAGTTTGTACAATATCCTATTCCCATTGTTAGGCTGCTCTCTCTGTAGCCTCACTGAGTTTCGCGACTCGGATGTGCATGATTTTCCCTATTGCACAGGTTACAGGTTTTGTCATAGACTAGAGGATGAGGAAGGACATAGTTATGACGAACATGACTACTTTTAAAATCTAGATAGAGATTTGACTTTGTAATGTTAGTATTAAATGTAAAATTATTGATGTTTCTGCTATGTTTAAACAAAGAAATTATAGTGGTTTTTGATACTTCTAGTATTGTATAAGTTGTGGTGTAGAAGATCAGCTTATACGGCAGTTGCCACATGCCCAAAGGAGGTTTGGGACGTGACAAATTATAACTCTAAGCATCAACCTTCTTCAAAACGATATTTTGAACTGTCTAAAAACAAAATGTTGATTTTTGCCTTTCATTATAAACCTTGACACTTCCATTCTCTTATTTCTCCTCATCGATACTATACCCCCTTAAACAGAATTATCCTACAAACTTTTATAGCAACCATTCTAAATTCAAATTGATACAACTTCATTCTAGAATTTTTTTTTAAAAGATTCAATCAACTCTCAATCTTCAAGGGACTATTATCTCTTTCTCTGTTGTTTAACCTATGCTCTAACGTCAACCACCATCTACTCCATCACCTTACTCTAAAAAAAATGAGATTCTTTTAGAACTTACTCAAAGAACAGGAGTTAACTAAATAAAAAAAGGGAATGTTACCATTCCTACCTATATGGATAACTTGATCAAAATTCAGAAATATAACCTTATATTGTATATCCCTTTCTGATATTTTGAATTACCCACTGAGTTATCCAATTCAGCAGAGATTTAATGTATAGAAACTACTGGAAAACTCAGATTTAAACCTCTATACTACCACTTGAACCAAGTTAACAAACTTTGTATCCTCTTACACCATTTCCATCTAATATCCTTTCAAACTTTCTGAAAACCTCAACTCCAAAGTTTGATCCTTTCAAATCAAAATTCTTCCACATAACTAAGCTAGTACTCTTTTGTTTATGACAAAATACTACGGTATCAAAGGAGAAATCAAAATGCTCGTTGCTGCCCAAAAGTTCAGTCTCCCCTCTTGTTGGCCATTGAACGTCGACAGATTCATACTGGTGTTTGTTGAATTGATCAGTGATAATGGGAGAGGTATGGAGGTGGAAGTAGGAGAGATTATACATATACATTATTTATTTTATATTTATTTTCTTCCACTCTCTTTCAACTATATAGTTATTTATGTATTTTATATATTCTTTTTATCCACTCTTTCAAAATTTTGTAAAACAATGGATAAACTTCTTCGAGATGAAAAAATAGAAATCTTAATCAGGAAAGATCCTATCTAATATTAACATTTGCACTATAATTAAAAAAGTAAAAATAAGGTAATTAGAAAAACACACCCTTAGACATAAGAAAAGCCTAGAATATCTATAGTAATACTATAACTAAAGTAATATAAATAAAAGGGAGATGATACCTTGATTAAAAGAATTATTCCTAATATTAAAGAATAGCCTACTAATATGATATCTTTCTTTGGAGGTCTAATTTCAGTTTTCTTTTGACGTGTCATGTCCTCATTTTCTTTGCTCTTCCTCCTAGCCATTTCTTCATCTATCATTCAACAAATGTATTCTTATTATTAATTATTTTTGTTATTTAAGAAAAGTTTTTCGGGGTTTACATTCTTCTATCCCTTTGTTCATTTTAACAAATATTATTCGGCCCGAGTTTTTGACAAAAAAGTAATTATTTCTCAACAAATTAAAATCATAATTAGGATTATTTGATTTTTTATGTGAAAAATTATTCCAATATCTAAAATATGGATGTATATCAGTCATTATTATATATCAATTAATTTTAATTTAAAATTCTTATGACTTCTTAAAAGTACCTACAACTACATTTTCATTAGATATAAACTATATCAAACCATATATGTAACGATGTAGTTACTTTATTTAAATGAGTAATAAATAGTTTTTTAAAATATTTAACTTCTTGCATTCGAAAGTGATCATGAGTGTAGATACGTAAAGGATAGATCAAATTATATTACGAACCTAAATATTAAATATTTTGGTATGTAGAGTATATATATTTATATACATAAATAATCAAAATATGTGAAGTAGAAAATAATAAACTTTTGAGATATAATATAATTTACTTAAGATGGATGATTGAGCAAGGTTCACACACTGCTAAAACACCACTAATCGTAATAGTATACTCAATAAAGATGATAAACAATTGACATTATTAATGTGAAGGTAAAGTTGTATGATTAATGGTAAATACTCTTAAATGATCAATACTGACAAACAAATGACATTACTGATGTGAAGGCAAAGTTGTATGATTAATAGCAAACACTATTAACGATCAAATATTTATTGATTGCCTAAATCATCGGGGGGAAATAACTTAGAAGCAAAAAATTTCCATGATATCTGAAGTTACTCTCTTAGCTATCTTCTTTTTCAGTTAGATTAGTCTCCTCCTCTGCACTTATAGAACTACCCTCTTGCATTTCATCATCATCGACCAAGTGGAGCATCAGGCAGAGACTTAGAAGGACACTGACAGACTTATGAATAGTCCCCGGCTCGGGCATATCCTAAGCATAGGTTGGCGGCCCTAGAGAATATGAAAATGTAAAATACAATGGATGATGGTATCTCACACAAAATATGATTTGAAAGACTTCACGTATGATTGATTTATTTCTTACAGCATATTCCTATCATGACAGTCTTATTTTAATTAATTCCATGTATGTCAATGTCCCCCTTACAATTGCTAGGGACTACTCTTTCTGTAACCACTAGGCTGCAAGGCTTAGCGCTACTCGGATGTTATGTAGATTCATGGGGAGTGATACATGGAGAGAAGAACATTAGTTTGACATGACATGATTTATCTAGTTCATGATTTAGTCAGACTATATTAGGTAATCTAAACTACTGGTATCAGGTTGTAATCGTGAAAAATTTCTACAGGTTTTTATGTCAATATTTTATTCTTTGAAATATTATAATTAGTCTTGTGTGAGTTAACTCATACACGCTAATGAGGGAGAAATAATAATTTGGAGGTGTTTTCTCAAGTGATATTTAGAGTTTTCACTCCAACTACATATTTTTTAGAACTTAATGAGTCTTGGACCTTATGATCCTCCCGTATAGACTCCAATTATTCTAACCAGAGGAATGCATTATATATTGATACTAAAATATCCGATTTTGAAGGAAAAATCAAGGAGAAATAATTATCCATTGAGATGTTTTGCTTCAGTGATGTTGGTGGAGAATTACTCGATAAGTTTAATACCAAAGAGGCTTTAAGAATTGTGCTTTTTCTATATGAATGCTCAGGATGACGAGCATGATGATTTTGAACTTTCCTCTTATCAAAATATAGAGAACTAGATGATAAAACTTTCATCATGGTGAGATCTCGACATCATCTCCATTTTAATTTAAAAATACATAATTTTTATGGAAAAATGTGGATGAAATGATGATGTTCGCTTAAGTGATGTTGGTAAAGAGTTCATCAATGAGTTTCTACTTCAAATATGTTTTAAGAATTAAGGTTTTTGCTGTAGAAATATTCAGGAGGTTGAGAGGAATCAATTAGTGATGGTAATCAATAATGATTGCCAATCGATGTGGAGAAAATTAGTCAATAGTGCTTGAGGAAAATAGTGTCAAAATAATGAGGTGAATTGATTTAGGATATGGTGATGATCGTCAATGAAACCTTACCATCGGTAAACTTTTTGGATGAACTCTAAAGAAAATTTTTGGGGGTCTTAGGTGGAATTATAAGATCTCTTAAGTGAGCTTTAGTAAATTAGTTATTGTTTAATAGTTAAAATTCTTTGGACATAGTAGATTAGATAGTTTTTAAATTTTAGTCTTAAAATATGTAATTGTGAAACCTATAATTTTGATTAAGAGTAATTGTGTAATATTATATTATTTTATAGGTTTATCAGTAAAGTTATATAAAGGACTTATTTGAGAAATTACACATGAAATTTTAGATATAAAATATTGATATGAAATCTATAAAATCATATAGGATTTTGAATTTAGAATCCAGTGGTACAAATGGATTGTATGTTGGGTGTCATTACGTTGGTCAAATGATTGAACAGAATTAAAACCTATCAGTAAAGTTATATAAAGGACTTATTTGAGAAACTACACATGAAATTTTAGATATAAAGTATTGATATGAAATCAATACAATCATATAGGATTTTGAATTTAGAATCCAGTGGTACAAATGGATTGTATGTTGGGTGTCATTACGTTGATCAAATGATTGAACTGAATTAAAACCTATCGATGAATGATAACACCAAGCAATCAGACAAAGTCATCATCCTTATCTTTTTGGTTCAATTTCATTGAGTTAACCCGAGTTCATTTTCAATTATGGTCAGGTGGTGAGTTCAATTAAGTTGACCTGAGTCAACCAAAGTCATTGTCCTTATCTTTTTCCTCACACCAAGTATAACACAAAGTAATCACCTCCTTTCACTAGGCATTCTATTTTATTTGAAATAATGATTTTGATAAAATTTGAAATATAAAATAAGAGTGGCACAGCGGAAGCGTGGTGGTCCTAAGATCAAAAGTGTAATCTGATACTAATAAGATAGATTTATGATAATTATTTATACCCAAGTTTAACTTTAATCAATAGTGCTCAGGGTCAGAATAATGAGGTGATTTGATTTAAGTTGATTTGTGATAATTATTTATACCCAAGTGCAACTTTATGGACAAATGAGGGAGATCTCAATAAAAACTCCATTTCCGAAATCTAGAGATCATCTCCATTTTAATTTTAAAACTCTAAATTTTTATGAAAAAATAAGGATAAAAATAATGAGGTTCAAATTAAGGCTCTTGCTATAGGAATATTCAAGAGGTTAAGAAAAATCAATTAAAGATAGTAATTACGGATGTGGAGAAAATTGTCCATTAGTATGTTTTTTAGGGTAATGGACATTTTTTGAGTTTTGACTAATTCTAGCCAAATTAGTCAATAGTACTTAAGGAAAAATGGGTGAGAATAATGTTCGGATGAATTCCAAAATTTTTTTTTAAGGATCTTATGTTGAATTATAAGATCATATGTGAAGTGAGCTTTAGTAAATAAGTTCTTATTTAAAAGTTAAAATTCTTTAGATAGAGTAGATTAGATAGTTTTTAAATTTTAGTCTTAAAAGAGCTAATTGTGAAACCTATAATTTTGACCTAGTATTATTGAGTAATATTGTATTATTTTATAAATTTTTTATAAAATTATATAAAGGACTTATTCAAAAAACTACACATGAAAAACTATCTTTACTAGCATTCTAAGGTAGAGCACTTGATTTCTATTGAATTCTTATAGTAGGTTAATCATTTCTACCAAGCATTAGAATCTAAACACTAAGTAATATATGCAGCCATTGTCTTCATAAAGCATCATTGTTTATTTGTACTATAATCTATCTTTCTTTTTCCTCCATTACTGAAAACATCTTGATAAAATGTGAGCAATTGATCGCTTCAACCAGAGTCTCTAAATTGCATTATCCAATTAGCTTGTTAGAAAAAGAAAGTTGCTTCACTGCCCATGATTGGATGTTTCCATCTCATTTGACCCATGCTTTGTAACCTTCGTGCATGGGACTAAGTATAAAATAATAGAACTAGGAAAGCACGTGAGAGGATCACATGGTTAGATAATAATGAATTGAGTTTCTGGTGTCATATGGCATTGCTAAGAATAATTAGATCATTTTTTTTCTTTACTCTTCAAAAGTTCGTGCTCCTTGTACTCCCCTGTAGTGTTTTGCTTTAAATAAATACATGAAGTGATGAGGACATCATTGGTTCACCCGTGCAAGATTCAATTACCATAGAAGGCCCAATGACACGAGCCCGTGCACGACGCTTAGGACGGCAGGTGAATTCTTTTCTTGGGCAATTTAATTACTTAATTACAGAACAAATGATATTGCCTAATTATTATTATTTACTTGTCACTACATGCAAGGAAACACATGGAGGAATTACTTATATGGAAGTTGCATGAATTACTCATATGGAAGTGTATGAGTGAAGGAAGATTTATTCAAGAATCAAATCTTCATCAAATATTTATTGAAGAGCAAATCAAGGAAGAAGATTTATTCAAGAGCAAATCAAGGAAGATTTATTCAAGATCAAATCTTCCTCAAATATATATTCAAATCTTCATTAAGGGATTTATTTTTCCAAATTTCGTAGCTAACAAGAGGAGGATATTTATATATTTATTTTTCCTATTTTAGTGAAACAAAATATGAAAAAACGTGCCATATTTTGTCTATATATTTGGTGGGACGTGCACTATTGAAGAGGGATTTTGATTTTTGCTTTAGCCACCACTTTTGTAATGCTTTTGCTACAAACTTTAAGTCCACTTTCTTAATCACTTTTTGAGTGATCCTTCTGCTGTTGCTCTTTCAATTCTCTTGAATTGTTCGTGTCGTTCTTCGTGAACAGGTCAGTCGTGTTTGACACGGTTGATAACCAACTGAGGAGTGGTTTAGCGATTGCGAGGTTGCTGGTTGCGTTCCTTGATCGTGGTTAGCCTCCCCTTCGTCAAAGTCACGACTCCCCCTATCTTAAGGATTTCTCCTACGACGGAAGATCGAGACCAATTTGCTTGTACGCATCTTAAGTCGAGGCGTGTGCATATCAGGTGGTATCAGAGCCTTCGTTGCCGGTAGGAATTCATCTATCCTTTATTAGATTCTCTTTTATTTTCCCTACATCAAAAAAAAAAAAAATATCTCTTGAACTTCTATCTCGTACCCATCATCGGTTTTTTCCCATCTTTTATTGTTCTTTTTCTTTATTATCTCCAAATTTCCGTTTGATTGTTGAAATAAAAAAAAATAAAAAAAAGTATTGTTCGGCCAAAGAGAGTGTTCGGCCGAATTCTTGGTGGAAAGAAAAAAGGGTAGAGAAAATAGAGGAGGAAGTAGTCGGTTAGGAAAAAAAAAAAAAAAAAAAGAGAGGTAGAGAGAAAGGAGGAGGTGTTTTGCAAGAAAAGGGAAGAAGAAAGAGGAAGAAGTGTTCCGTGAGGAAAAATTGGAAAAAAAAAAGGAGAGAGAGAGAAAGGAGGAGAAAAAAGAGAACGAAGTGTTTTGCTTGAAAAAAGGAGAAAAAAGAGGGAGTATTGTTCGGCAAGGAAAAAAAATAGGTGGAGAAAGTGAGGAGTAAGCTTTCGGCGAGTAGAAAAAAAAAAGTGAGAGGAAGGTTCGGCCAAGAACGAAAAAAAAAAATAAACAAAAAAAAATATTTTATTCGAATTTTAATTGTCTTGCACTTATTCTTCCTTTTTGACACCTTATACCTTCCTTGATTGAGTTAATTTTACAATCCGAATTTTAATTATAATTATCCTTGCATTTATTCTTCCTTTTGACACCTTCCACCTTGCTTAATTGAGCAACTTGAATTATTATTTTCTTCTCTTTGCTACAAATATATCACCATCTAGATCTCCATAAATTAGCCTTGATCACCGTGTTCTAGTACTTTGCAATCGCTTTATTCACTTCTTGTTGAAAATTATCACGAACCAGCAAACACGTGAACAATTTTTGAGAAGGGTAAGACCTTCAGGTGGTAAGGTTTGTGAGGATTGCGAGGTTGCTGGTCGCATTCCTAGATCGTGGTTAGCCTCCCCTTCGTCAAAGTCACAACTCCCCCGCTTTAAGGATTTCTCCTACGACGGAAGATCGGGACCAACTTGCTTGCACGCATCTTAAGTCGAGGCGTATGCATATCAGGTGGTATCAGAGCGTGTGCATATCAGGATTGTGAGTTTTCATAAATAATTTACTAGTTGGTGGAATTTCTCTTTTGTCTTTACTAACAATGTCAGGATCAAGAAGTCCTCATGATGTTCCTTAAGATGGGGAAGATGGGTCCCAATTATTGATGATATCATTGTCTCTACATTCTCAAGCTTTGATGGCTCATGTTACAAACACCTTCGAGCAAATATTATCCGATCAAGTGCTTGTGCGCTTGAACGGGTTGGAGAATCGTCTCGGTGGAATTGAAGCGCGACTTGATCAAGTGGAGCGAACTCCTCCACGACGACACCCACCACCTCGAGTTCCTCGAGGACGAGTTGAAGCTAATAATAATGCTGCTGCTGCTGCTCCATTTGAACCAAGAGGAAATCTGAACGCTGCATTTCAAGAAGCTGCTGATGAAGAGTTAAATGATAATTATGTGGCTGATGATGAAGTTGCCTTGGAATTGTATCAGCGCCGCCCCGCACGAGGAGTGGGAGTTGACGGAGGTCATGCACGTCACCGTAACGAAGAAAGAAGAAATGATGCATTGGGTAAAATTAAATTCACTGTTCCTATTTTTGATGGAAAATTTAATCGAGAAGCTTATCTTGATTGGGAATTATTAGTTGAGCAAAAGTTCAGCTGTCATCATTACCCAGAAGAGTATAGAGTACGTGCGGCAACTACTGAATTTATTGGTTATGCTTCTATCTGGTGGAGTCAAATTCGACAAAGAAATGGAGCTCCTCGTACTTGGGATGATTTGAAGCGCTTGATGAGGTCCAGGTTCATGCCTTCCTATTTTGAAAGAGAATTACTTAATAAATTTTAAAGATTGAATCAAGGAAACAAATCTGTGGAAGAATACTATCAAGAGTTGCAGGTGGGCATGCTACGTGCTAATGTGCAAGAAGATGATGATGCAAAGATGGCTAGATTCTTGGGAGGATTGAATGGAGAGATATAAGATATCCTTGATTTCCAGAACTACAATTCTTTGGATCAACTATTTAATTATGCATGCAAAGCTGAAAGACAAGTTCAAAGGAGGAAGCAACCATACAAAGCTAGTCGTAGTTATTCTAGTTATTCCATGCCTTGGAGGGATGCCAATCAGCAACAAAAAAGTGTTGATCATTCTAGCAAGACTGCTGCACCCATTAGCCAAGAAAATTCAGGAAGCCGCCTTACTTCACCAACATCCAAACCTATTGATTCAAAAAAGACCACTGTTGCACCTACAAAAAGTTCATCCTCAGTTGCATCTGCAAGAAGAACAAGGGAGATTGAGTGCTTCAAGTGTAAGGGAAAAGGACATTATATGCGTGATTGTCCAAATCATGTGCCCTTATCATTCGAGAAGATGGTGAGTACACATCGGCCAGTGAGGTTGAAGAGGGAGGTGGATCTGATTATGAGGAGTCTCAACATATTTCAGGGTCAGAACCAGAAGAGATCACTTTTGATACAAGCCATGCAAGCCTTGTTGTTTGTCGTGTTCTTAGCTCCCAAATGGAGAAGGCAGAAAATGGACAGCGTCACAATTTATTTCAATCCAAATTTGTGATCAAGGAACATTCTTGTAAGATCATAATTGATGGTGGAAGCTGCAATAATATTGCAAGTTCGAAGATGGTTGGAAAGCTTGGCCTAACCACAAGATTACACCCGCAGCCATACTACATTCAATGGTTCAATTCTTGTGGAAAGTTGAAGTTAACAATGATGGTACATGGTCATTTTTCTGTTGGTACCTATTCTGACTTTGTGGACTGTGATGTGGTGCCAATGCAAGCTTGTGCGTTACTACTTGGAAGACCATGGCAATATGATAAGGATGCTACACATTATGGGCGTTCCAACAAGTACTCCTTTATGCACAAAGATAAGAAGGTCGTGTTGGTTCTAATGACACCGGAAGAACTTCTGAAAGATGATTTAGATAGAGCTGAGTGTGAGAGAAAAGAAAAAGAGAGGAGTGACATTCACAAAAATGATAGTGAGAGTCATCAACCCAAAATGAGAGAAAGGAAAGAAAAATTTGAGAAGAAAAGAGAGATACCAATCAAGGGACAAGTTCTATAAGCCACCAAAAGTGAGATGCGAGAGTTAGAAACCAATCCCCAAGAGTGTTTTGCACTTGTATGCAAGGACGCTCTATTTTCTACTAACTCTTTACCCTCTTCTTTGCATGTTTCGATTGTTTCTTTGATGTAGGAGTTTGCTGATGTGTTCCCAGATAAGATACCTGTAGGGTTGCCACCATTGCGGGGGATTGAGCATCAAATTGATTTGATTCCAGGAGCATCTCTGCCTAACCGTCCCCCATACCGTACCAATCCCGAGGAGACAAAGGAAATTCAGCGCCAAGTGCAAGAGCTCCTAGATAAAGGATATGTGCGTGAAAGCTTAAGTCCATGTGTTGTTCTTGTTTTACTTGTGCCAAAGAAAGATGGATCATGGAGGATGTGCATAGATTGTCGAGCTATCAACAATATTAAGGTACGTTATCGTCATCCTATTCCTCGATTAGGTGATATGCTTGATGAATTATGTGGTTCTACTATCTTTTCTAAGATTGACTTGCGTAGTGGTTACCATCAAATTAGAATGAAGCTAGGTGATGAATGAAAAACTACTTTTAAGACTAAATTTGGATTATATGAGTGGTAGTTATGCCATTTGGTCTTACTAATGCACCTAGTACATTTATGCGCTTAATGAATGAAGTATTGAGATCTTTTATTGGAAAATTTGTGGTAGTTTACTTTGACGATATATTAATCTATAGCAAGTCTTTGGATGAACATTTAGCACATGTGCGACAAGTTTTGATTGTTTTGAGAGAGACACGTTTGTTTGCTAATCTCAAGAAGTGCACCTTTTGCACGGATCGAGTCGTATTTCTTGGTTTTGTTGTGACTGCGCAGGGTATTGAGGTGGATGAGGAAAAGGTGAAAGCTATTCGAGCTTGGCCAACACCTACAACAGTCACGCAAGTGCGGTATTTTCATGGATTGGCAAGCTTTTATCGTCGATTCGTAAAGGATTTCAGTTCACTCGCCGCACCCCTTAATGTGTTGACAAAAAAGAACATACCTTTCAAGTGGGAAAAAGCGCAAGAAGATGCCTTCAATTTGCTAAAAGATAAGTTAACCAATGCACCACTTTTACAACTTCCTGATTTTAATAAAACTTTTGAGATAGAATGTGATGCTAGTGATATTGGAATTGGAGGTGTTCTTATGCAAGATAGGAAACCCATTGCTTATTTTAGTGAAAAACTTAGTGGTCCAACTTTAAACTACTCAATATATGACAAGGAATTATATGCATTGGTTAGAGTATTAGAAACATGACAACATTATCTCTGGCCAAAAGAATTTTTCATACATTCAGATCATGAATCCTTGAAGCATATTCATTGCCAAAGTAAGTTGAATCGTAGACATGCTAAGTGGATCGAATTTATTGAAACTTTTCTATATGTTGTGAAATATAAGAAAGGAAAAGATAATCTAGTTACTGATGCATTATCTAGACATTACTTGTTGTTGTCCCAACTTGATTGCAAAATTCTTGGTTTGGAAAGGTTAAAAGAATTATATGTTACTGACTTAGATTTCAAAGAAATTTTCATGAAATGTAAAGAAGGGAGATGTTGGGATAAGTATGTGTTGAATGATGGCTATTTATTTAGAGCTAACAAGCTTTGTATTCCTGCAAGTTCTGTTCGTCTTCTATTATTGCAGGAAGCGCATGGAGGTGGTTTGATGGGATATTTTGGGATACGTAAGACTGAGGACGTATTGGCCACACACTTTTATTGGCCAAAGATGAGGCGCGACATCGAGCGTTATGTGGGGAGATGCACCACTTGTCAAACAGCTAAGTCTCGCTTAAACCCACATGGTTTATATACACCTCTTCCTGTTCCAAAATTACCTTGCGAGGATATTTCAATGGATTTTGTATTGGGTTTACCAAGGACTAAGAAGGGGAGAGATAGTATATTTGTTGTTGTTGATAGATTTTCTAAGATGGCTCATTTCATACCTTATCATAAGAGCGATGATGCTACTCATGTTGCCGATTTATTTTTCAGGGAGATCGTGTGCCTACATGGAGTACCGAGGACAATTGTTTCAGATCGTGATGCAAAATTTTTAAGCCACTTTTGAAGGACACTTTGGGGTAAGCTCGGGACAAAGCTGCTGTTTTCAAATACATGTCATCCCCAACGGACGGACAAACCGAGGTCGTCAACCGCACACTTGGTACCATGCTACGGGCGATACTCAAAAAGAACCTGAAGATGTGGGAGGAATGCCTACCACATATTGAGTTTGCCTACAACCGAGTTGTGCATTCTACTACCAAGTTCTGCCCATTTGAGGTTGTCTATGGCTTTAAGCCTGCTGCTCCAATTGATTTACTACCTCTACCACCAACAGAAAGAGGTAATCTTGATGCGGAGAAGTGTGCTGAGATAATTCATAAGATACATCAGATGACCAAAACAAATATTGAAGAGATGCAAATACAATATAAGAAGCATACAGACAAAGGTAGAAAGAAAGTTATTTTTGAAGAAGGAGATTTGGTTTGGTTGCATTTGCGTAAAGATTGATTTCCCGAACAGTGCAAATCCAAACTCATGCCACAAGGTGATGGTCCATTCAGAGTTATTGCGAAGATCAATGATAATGCCTACAAGATGGAACTACCTAAGGATTATGGGGTGAGTAATACATTCAATGTGGCTGATCTATCACCATACTTGGGCGATGAAGATGAGCTGGAGTCGAGGTCGACTCCTCTTCAAGAAGGGGAGTATGATGAGGACATCGTTGGTTCACCCGTGCAAGATTCAATTACCATAGAAGGCCCAATGACACGAGCCCGTGCACGACGCTTAGGACGGCAGGTGAATTCTTTTCTTGGGCAATTTAATTACTTAATTACAGAACAAATGATATTTCCTGATTATTATTGTTTACTTGTCACTACATGCAAGGAAACACATGGAGGAATTACTTATATGGAAGTTGCATGAATTACTCATATGGAAGTGTATGAGTGAAGGAAGATTTATTCAAGAATCAAATCTTCATCAAATATTTATTGAAGAGCAAATCAAGGAAGAAGATTTATTCAAGAGTTCAAGAGCAAATCAAGGATGATTTATTCAAGATCAAATCTTCCTCAAATATATATTCAAATCTTCATGAAGGGATTTATTTTTCCAAATTTCGTAGCTAACAAGAGGAGGATATTTATTTTTCCTATTTTAGTGAAATAAAATATGGAAAAACGTGTCATATTTTGTCCATATATTTGGTGGGACGTGCACTATTGAAGAGGGACTTTGATTTTTGCTTTAGCCACCACTTTTGTAATGCTTTTGCTACAAACTTGATGTCCACTTTCTTAATCACTTTTTGAGTGATCCTTCCGCTGTTGCTCTTTCAATTCTCTTGAATTGTTCGTGCCGTTCTTCGTGAACAGGTCAGTCGTGTTTGACACGGTTGATAACCAACTGAGGAGTGGTTTAGCGATTGCGAGGTTGCTGGTCGCGTTCCTTGATCATGATTAGCCTCCCCTTCGTCAAAGTCACAACTCCCCCTATCTTAAAGATTTCTCCTACGACGGAAGATCGGGACCAACTTGCTTGCACGCATCTTAAGTCGAGGCATGTGCATATCATGAAGTGTTTGCTAGGGCTCACTTCTATATTTTTTAAGGATCAAAAAAAATTTATAGGGGGAGGAGAAAACTTGTAAACTCCTATTTTTCTTCCTTAAAAATCCAAATTTTATTGTTGTACGTGTACAAAACATATACAGAAGAAATTGAACAGGTCAATATAGTTATAAATGTAGGGCTAAATCAAGGAAATTAGCGGATCAAGTTAAAGGAGTAAATAGGAGAAGAGGTAGAGGTAGAAGTCATAAATAAGCTTAAATTAGACGGCGGAAGGATAGAAGGGCTGATTTGGAGAATAGAGGAAGGAGTGGGGCTAGGCTTGTCATTTGGGTCTAGGCACACGTGCCTTTGTGAGCGACTCATGGAATCAAAAGGGGGCGGAGCCGCGGGGGTGAGGAAGAACCGTAATCCCCAATTCTAACCCCCTCCAACTTCGTTGGGTGGACGCCGACAACTCTTTTGTAGAACCCCGACAATCATCAGTGTGGACCTCAGTACCTACGGTGATGACGAGAAGGGGAGACCGAAGTGGAGAAATTGGAAGGCATGGGCGGAGGACTTTGACCGGAATCCATCTAAACAGAACTAGGTTTGTTTTCCCTACTAGTAAATATGCAGCAATTGATTCTAATGGGGTTTATGGGTAGAACACACTTCAATTGGAATTTTGTTTGCTAATTCAGAATTTATTTGATGCAATGTCCCCTGTTTCCTTTTTGTTGCCCATGATATTGTGATTAAATCTTAATTGATGCTTGCATCGATCAATTTTAAAACATGATTAAATTCATGCATACTTTAGAGTAGTTCAATGTTTTGCATAAATTGGGGGAATTGAAATCTTGTTATACTGATAACTAAGTTGGAAATAGGAATATCTGGAAGACACAGATGAACTCATGATTAATCTCCTCAGTTTTACATGTCTGTATATTCTTTAATGGGATGATCATATTGAGTTGGTGGATCTCGTGGTGTTTGCATTGGTGATAAACAAAAGTTTTACTTATTGATTAATCCATGTGCTAGAGAGCATGTGGAAATCTGTGGGCTAAGAAAACATTGGGAGGCATAGTGGTTAAATGCATTTGTCCTTTGTTCCTGAGTTTTAAAGGAAACTAGTTGTCATCTAAATGGTCACTTTTGCAATGATGGGGCATCATAGTTTTGAGTTATAAAATTGTATTTTTCATCCATGTTTCCCATGAGGTGCATTATAGTTTTGAGTTACAAAATTGTATTTTTCATCCATGTTTCCTATGAGGTTTCATTGTAAGCCTTAATGCATGATATGAGATTGAATTCTTGCTCTCATGTGGCTTTTTCACAGGCCGTTTTGTGATACTATGTAAATTTTATTCAGACAACAAGGAGGTTATAGTTTTCATAAATCTGTGGTTTAGAGACAAATAATCGCAGTGAGTTGCAGTTTATAAATATTTAGATTTTGACTAGCCATTTCGATCGGTGCTTCGCGTCACTTGATGGACTGTTGTGTTAATGTTTTGTTTTGACTTGAAACAGAGTCGAAGTTAAAGGGTGTTTTTGTTTCTCTTATAGAAATTTTAGAGTTTACTACAGTGGTGAAATTTCTGAACTTTGCTTTCTTTTATTTTCCTTTGCTTGCTGCGAAGAACAACATTTTCTTTCCCCTCTTTTCTCTCTTTCCTTTCCCTTCCTTTTGTAAACTGAATACTTGTAAGAGTAGGATATAGGATAGGATAGCGGAGACAAGTTAATGTTTAAAAATTGATTTGTATTATGCCAAAATTGAATGTTTCCAAGTCATTTCTAATGAGAGTTTGGGGGTAAGATTTTCTATGGCTGGGGGTTTGTTTTGAATTTTGTTGTTAGCTACTGATTTAAAAATTGTTAATATGTTGTAAATGCTATTAGTAAAAGTTGTAAACTGAATTCATCACTCTGCATACTCTTGTTGTTTTAAATTATACTTGAGGGAACCCTTGATACCTGGTTAAGGGAAGGGAATAGGGGTTCTTTCTGCTGAGGTTGTGATATATATATGGTTTAGATTGTTGCCTTATTGTTGCTGATATATGCCTATTGGGAAATGACGAAATGGGCACTGCCTATTTGGCCGAGGAGTTAAACAGCTGAAAAGATAGTTTAACTCAATGGATGAAAGTGTATTAGACTTGGATACATGACGTATAATACTAATAAATAAAAAAATAAAACAAACAAACAAACAAACTTGCTGCTGAGAATTAGAAAAATGTTTAATTAGTTTTGTTTGCCTCAACTGCCTAATAAAACAAATAGGAATTTGCTTGCTCAAGAAGGCGTGTTACCATGCTATCTTGGAGGTTGAAAACCATCGGCCCACTCCCTTTTACATTTGCTTGATTTATATTCATTGATTAGTTGCATGAATTGTTTAGTGCACTACTGTGAACTCTCTTTCTCTTGTCGAACCTTTTCTTTTCATCTTCTTTTTCTCCTATTTTGTCATTTTTTGTTGTGTATCATGATAAAGAAAAACTAGTAGGAAAAGGGAGGGAAAGTAAATGACATGAAATGAGCAGTATTGCGCCTAGGTGTTTCATGATTCTAGGTAAATCATCCTGTATCGATGGTGTTAAAATATAATTAAATCATGAATTTGTCTACTGTGGAAAAACCTAAAAAGGCTCAGGAGTTGTTAAGGTTTTCAATCATGGCCTGCTACAATTGGAGCCCAAGTGGGTGGTTGTGAAACTATAATACTGTCTTGATATGTTGACATTATGCTTTATTTCTTTATAATTGTATGCTGTTATATGATATGACTCTTGGTGATTTTTTACATATTACAAACTCAACTGTGCATATTAGATATATATATGGGAGGTTAAAAAAATAAGAAAATAGAACACCGGACATATAACTTAGGTGACAGACTAGTTAAATAGTCGACACATCAACTGAGGATAACTTAGTCTTGAAAACACCTAGATGAGGACCACATAAACCCTAGTGACATCAAAATCTAGGAGAAACACATAGGTCCTACATACATTGTAATTCCCTCACGGTGGTGGGTACCACTGTGATTGTCCTACAATGGGTAGTGGGAGGTATTCCCAACCTAACTTGTAGCTTAGATGGAGCCGAAGAAGGAGCAGTCTCTGCCGTACACCGAGACTCTCTACCTAGGGTATCACCGAAGGTGAGGGAGTGGGGAAAGGGGAATCGATTTTGTTAGGCCTAGGACAGAAGATTTGTCAACACAGTACAAGCTTCATTTAGGTATGCAGCCCTGTGAGCAGTCTAAACCATGGGGGGAGATTATATGTGTCGATTCCAATGGTTGTGCTGAGAACGTAAATTAACCATAGTGATCCTATCGAGGGGCAGAAGTGTAGCGCTACATGGTTTATCGTATCACATGGTCTATAGGAGATGCACGATATGACGATCTTAGAGTGCAGCATGGGTATACGGCTAATAAGACCAGATGGAGAAGGAATGACGGTCACCCGTCTTCTCTGCTAACATCAGTTTAACGAGCCTAGGGAGAGACATAGATTGACACTGATGGGCTTAGGAATGATCCTTGATCAGGATCTAGTTAAGCATAAAATGGTAGCCCGTAGGAGTGTACTTATATGAACTTAGTCATACAAGACAAATGTTTAGAATATCTACTATGTTATGCATGCTTAATTCCTAGTTGTTTTATATGCAAGGTTCTATTGATATGCTTAGTTACACTGCCAATACTTCAGGACATGATATTATATTTGCCTATTACTTTGCTTGGGAGTTTCTCCTATTTGTAGCCACTGGGCTGCAACACTCAGGTGACAGAAAGAGGATCGGGGTAGATTTGGAGCTGATGCAAAAACACTAGAAGCTTATTGATGGAGGATAGACTATTGAGACTCAATTATTATAAGATGGACTGTGTTAGTTAAATGATGTAATGGGACAATTAATACCCGTTGTTATCTTGATGTTATAAATATCATGAGTTATACATGTGTAGCCATTGTGAAAAAAATAGAGTAAAATTTATAAACCTTGTTTGAGTTTCTTAACTCTTATGCGGTTGCCATATCCGATAGTGGGTCGGCTCATGATAGATGGGCTTGCCGAGCCTGCTTGACTGACAACTTGGTTTATGCCAGGAAGTAGGTGTCGACGATGTTTTCGTGCACACCAAGAATCTGCTATCGAGGAGATAGATATGCCAAACCTGGAGATAGTGCACCATGGCTAGCATCTCTTTCTCGTGTGCATTATAGCGCTACTCCATGCCATTAAGCTTGCAGCTCACGCACGTCAACGGGTGGCCGTCTTGCATCAATATGCTGCCAAGAGCTCAATCAGATGGATCAGTGATGATCTCAAATGCCTTGCCGAAATCGAAAAGGTTCAGCATGGGCTTGTACATTATGCATACCTTCAGCTACTGTTAGGTAAACTCACACACCTCAGTTTATTCCCACCTTTGGTCCTCCAAGAGGTCCGTAAGTGGCGCTATGATTTTGAAATAACCTCCGATGAACTTGCGATAGCAGTTGCACCCAAAGAGCGATTGGAGCTCTGTCGGGGAACGGGGAGCATGATGCATTAGTCCTCTAGCTCAATGCACTTGTCGTAGCCAGGGGCATTGCACCTCATGCACCACCATTGTTTGGCATCATCGTCGAGGAAGGCGACTGCAGTTGGATCCTTGTCTGCTTTGCCGAAAATGGTTGCCATGAAGTACTGGTTCATGTCTCAGATGAAATTTTCAAGGGCTCTACATTCCTTGTGCCGGAATACGACTTTTGGATCCGGTATGTGCTAGTTGACTAACGATGCTGTGTGCAGACCATCGTGGCAGTTGAATTTTGTTCATAGGTTCGTCAGCTCCTCCTGCAACTTCTAACTGATGATGCTCATGTCGGGAAAGGGTGAGCATGATGCATTTGCCCTCATTGGAGGTTTGGTCTGTCATGGAATGGAGCTTCTCGAACTCTACCTGGAGAATCCAACCGATATTGTATTATGATATATAGATATTGTATTATAAAGAATACGTATGATGACTAAATAGATAAGAAGATGTTTGGTATTGTGGTATGATTCTCGCTTAGGGTATAAGAGGTCGGGAGTTTAATTCTTATAAGTGTTTAACTCCCCATTTGTTACTTCTCCTCCACATCATTTTGATGTTTTAATCTTTGTTGGAGAATCGCGTTGTATTTTTTATCTACTAGTTAATCTTTGCTGGTGAAATGTATTTTAGTGTCTATATTTAAATGATGATTGTACTATTTACTAAGTGATCATAGAATTTAGATGATGATTGTATATATTAGAGATTGTTTGGTCTAGTAGTATGATTCTCTCTTAGGGTGCGAGAGGTTCTGATTTTAATTCTCACAACTCCCTTTTTTCTTTGCCGTAGATGTCATTTTCATTTCCATCGGGGTGTTTAGTCTAGTAGCATGATTTTTATTTCTTTTGCTCAAGTGACATTCAGAGTTTTCACTCCAAATAAACTAAAAGAATTTGACCTTTTCTTCCATGAATGAGGGAGAATTAATGATCTACAAAGGCAAAACACTCCAAACAAACTAAAAGAATTTGACCTTTTCTTCCATGAATGAGGGAGAACTAATGATCTACAAAGGCAAAATTTATGGGTAAATGAGGGAGATTTATTTTTGACTCTAAATAAGCATTAAAAATCAAGACTTTTGCTTTAAACGTATTCATGACGAGTAGGTAGATCTCAATATCCTTTTAATGCTAAAATATCCAATTTTGAAGAATAAATAATTATCCATGGCGGCATTCTATTTATATGATGTTGATGAAGAATTCGTCGATGTGTTTTCACACCAGATTAATTTTAAAAATTATGGTTTTGCTATATAAATGGTCAAGTCGATGAGCATGATATGTGGTCTAGGTACCTCAAATCCACTGTATGGATTGATGATCAACTAATTATTTCTCAACAAATTTAAATCCTAATTAGGATTATTTGATATTTTTATGTAAAAATTTAGTATCATATCTAAAATAGGTATTTCTCACTCTACATAATTCATATTTGTATGAGCCATTATTATGTATCAATTAATTTTAATTATAAATTCTTATAACTTCTAAAAAGTACCTTTGACCATCTTTTTATTAGAATAAACTATTTCAAACAATATATAGAAACGGATGTAGTTATGGTTTACTTCTATAATATTATTCTTTATAATTTTTATTTACAAGAGTGATATATAGTTTTTAAAAATTTGTAACTTTTTGTAAAATAAAATTAATTATTATGAACAATTTTTCATGGTCATTTATAATATTTATTATAAAAATGAGATATGTACAGATGATATCCTTCTACCATGCATTTATTTCAATATAATTTACCTCATTTCCTACAAGATGACTTTTCGGTGGAATTTTTCAATGAGATTCCAGCGATAGCTTCATGTGAGCTAGGAAAACTCATTGGAACCATCAATTTAAGTTCTTGGAAGAGATATGAGGGAGAAAAGTGAAATGAGCGGCAGTTGTGAAAGTTTCATTGTTTGAGATTACTAATGCAATTGCTGGTCATACGAGCTATATAATTTGAGAAACTTAGTACCTATGGCTTCTCCTCGACGAGAGCTATCTACTGGTACTTGGGTTGAGAGAAATTGGCTATCGTTAGTTGCCGGCGAGTTAAAAATCTAAACTTAAGAGTTTCACATAAGTTATCTTTTTGAATAAAATTAGGCACATGTGAGCTCTAACAATTGGGACAAATATGATTTTTAGATTTTTGATGAAAAGAGCTTTCGATTGGTACTAATATTGCTGCTGATTGGAGAACTTCATTGGTGAGGATTCCAGCGAACTGCCCAGCAAGTCTCCGGCAGGTCTCTAGTGAAATTTTCAGCGAACTTTAGATAAAAATAAGGTATGTAGAGTATATATATTTATATACATAAATAAATTTTTTCACACGCTCCTAAACCCCACTAATCGTAATAGTATACTCAATAAAGATGATAAACAATTGACATTATTAATGTGAAGGCAAAGTAGTATGATTAATGGTAAGTACTCCTAAATGATCAATATTGACAAACAAATGACATTACTGATGTGAAGGCAAAGTTGAATGATTAATAGTAAACACTATTAATAATCAATATTTATTGATTGCCTAAATCATTAGGAGGAAATAACTTAAAAGTAAAAAATTTCTATGATATCTGAAGTTGCTCTCTTAGTTATCTTCTTTTCTAGTTAGATTAGTCTCCTCCTCTACACTTATAGAACTACCCTCTTGCGTTTCATCATCATCGACCAAGTGGAGCATCAATCTTCCATTCTCCCTTGTAGCCTGCAAGAATTGCTGCTTCGGAGCTTTAACCATTTTAAACACAAGCCTCCCATCATCCCTGAATGACTTGAGTTGCACTTTAGGCCTCCCCGCCTTCCCAATTGTCGATATCGGTGGAGGAAACCCTAAGCTATAGCCACTCCTACTTTTATCATATGTCTCCCCTTCTTTTATCTCACGGGGCATATGGGTAGTAATGGTGTCGTGGCTTGGTTCCTTGTTACGACTACCGCTACCCTTGCTATCATCATTTCTTGCTTGCTTCCCGGATGAGACACCAGAATGTTCATTTTTCCCACTCATCTTGTGGTTGATGGAGTTGATGGGATTGGCCGAGATGATCTCAGTCTTTATCCTCCGTGTTGATAGACAACACATTTTAAAGGGAGGGAGATCTATTGTCACTAAAACATTGGGTGTGGGAGTATGTTTCTACCACTAAAGATAGAATTGCCGCAGTTAGTGAGTGGGAAGGGAGGGAAGGAGTGAATGATTTCTCACAACCAACAGCTTCTTAATAAACGCGGAGTTTTCGACAAAAGATTATTGTTTCTCAACAAATTTAAATCCTAATTAGGATTATTTGATTTTTTTATGTGAAAATTTATTACCATATCTAAAATAGAAATTTCTCACTCTATATAATTCATATTTATATGAGCCATTATTATGTATCGATTAATTTTAATTTTAAATTCTTATGACTTCTAAAGAGCACCTTTGACCATCTTTTCATTAGAATAAACTATATCAAACCATTTATACAGTGATGTAATTACATCTATAATTTTATTCTTTATAATTTTTATTTACATGAGTGATGTATAGTTTTTAAAAATATGTAACTTCTTGTAAAATAAAATTACTTATTATGAATAATTTTTCATGAGCATTTATAATATTTCTTACAAAAATGAGATATGTACAGATGATATCCTTCTACCATGCCTTTATTTTAATAAAATTTACCTAGTTTCCTACAAGATGACTTTTCGGTGGAATTTTTAAATGAGATTCCAGCGATAGCTTCAGGTGAGCTAGGAAAACTCATTGGAACCATCAATTTAAGTTCTTGGAAGAGATATGAGGGAGAAAAGTGAAATGAGCGGCAGCAGTGAAAGTTTCATCGTTGGAGATTACTCAAGCAATTGTTGGTCATACGAGCTATATAATTTGAGAAACTTAGTACCTATAGCTTCTCTCGACGACATCTATCTACTGGTACTTGGGTTGAGAGAAATTGGCTGTCGTTGGTTGTCGGCGAGTTAAAAATCCAAACTTAGGAGTTTCGCATAAGTTATCTTTTTGAGTAAAATTAGGCACATGTGAGCCCTAACAATTAGGACAAATATGATTTTTGGATTTTTGATGAAAAGAGCTTTCGATTGGTACCAATATTGCTGCTGATTGGAGAACTTCATTGGTGAGGGTTCCAGCGAACTGCCCAGTAAGTCTCCGGCAGGTCTTCAGTGAACTTTTGGGCGAACTTTAGATAAAAATGAGCTATGTAGTTCTCCAGTGTGTGTATATATATATAGATACATAAATAAAATTTATATATATTTAAGAGTATTATTTTGAGATATAATACAATTTACTTAAAATGGATGATTGAGCAAGGTTCACACGCTGCTAAACCCCACTAATCGTAATAGTATACTCAATAAAGATGATAAACAATTGACATTATTAATGTGAAGGCAAAGTAGTATGATTAATGGTGAATACTCTTAAATGATCAATATTGACAAACAAATGACATTACTGATGTGAAGGCAAAGTTGCATGATTAATAGTAAAAACTATTAATGATCAATATTTATTGATTGCCTAAATCATCAGGAGGAAATAACTTAAAAGTAAAAAATTTCTATGATATCTAAAGTTGCTCTCTTAGTTATCTTCTTTTCCAGTTAGATTAGTCTCCTCCTCTGCACTTATAGAACTACCCTCTTGCGTTTCATCATCATCGACCAAGTGGAGCATCAATCTTCCATTCTCCCTTGTAGCCTGCAATAATTGCTGCTTCGGAGCTTTAACCATTTTAAACACAAGCCTCCCATCATCCCTGAATGACTTGAGTTGCACTTTAGGCCTCCCCGCCTTCCCAATTGTCGATATCGGTGGAGGAAACCCTAAGCTATAGCCACTCCTACTTTTATCATATGTCTCCCCTTCTTTTATCTCACGGGGCATATGGGTAGTAATGGTGTCGTGGCTTGGTTCCGTGTTACGACTACCGCTACCCTCGCTATCATCATTTCTTGCTTGCTTCCCGGATGAGACACCAGAATGTTCATTTTTCCCACTCATCTTGTTGTTTTTGGAGTTGATGGGATTGGCCGAGATGATCTCAGTCTTTATCCTCCGTGTTGATAGACAACACATTTTAAAGGGACGGAGATCAATTGTCACTAAATCATTGGGTGTGGGAGTATGCTTCTACCACTAAAGATAGAATTGCCACAGTTAGTGAGCGGGAAGGGAGGGAAGGAGTGAATGATTTCTCACAACCAACAGCTTCTTAATATCCGCGGAGTTTTCGACAAAAGATTATTGTTTCTCAACAAATTTAAATTCTAATTAGGATTATTTGATTTTTTTATGTGAAAATTTATTACCATATCTAAAATAGGAATTTCTCACTCTATATAATTCATATTTATATGAGCCATTATTATGTATCGATTAATTTTAATTTTAAATTCTTATGACTTCTAAAGAGCACCTTTGACCATCTTTTCATTAGAATAAACTATATCAAACCATTTATACAGTGATGTAATTACATCTATAATTTTATTCTTTATAATTTTTATTTACATGAGTGATGTATAGTTTTTAAAAATATGTAACTTCTTGTAAAATAAAATTACTTATTATGAATAATTTTTCATGAGCATTTATAATATTTCTTACAAAAATGAGATATGTACAGATGATATCCTTCTACCATGCCTTTATTTTAATAAAATTTACCTAGTTTCCTACAAGATGACTTTTCGGTGGAATTTTTAAATGAGATTCCAGCGATAGCTTCAGGTGAGCTAGGAAAACTCATTGGAACCATCAATTTAAGTTCTTGGAAGAGATATGAGGGAGAAAAGTGAAATGAGCGGCAGCAGTGAAAGTTTCATCGTTGGAGATTACTCAAGCAATTGTTGGTCATACGAGCTATATAATTTGAGAAACTTAGTACCTATAGCTTCTCTCGACGACATCTATCTACTGGTACTTGGGTTGAGAGAAATTGGCTGTCGTTGGTTGTCGGCGAGTTAAAAATCCAAACTTAGGAGTTTCGCATAAGTTATCTTTTTGAGTAAAATTAGGCACATGTGAGCCCTAACAATTAGGACAAATATGATTTTTGGATTTTTGATGAAAAGAGCTTTCGATTGGTACCAATATTGCTGCTGATTGGAGAACTTCATTGGTGAGGGTTCCAGCGAACTGCCCAGTAAGTCTCCGGCAGGTCTTCAGTGAACTTTTGGGCGAACTTTAGATAAAAATGAGCTATGTAGTTCTCCAGTGTGTGTATATATATATAGATACATAAATAAAATTTATATATATTTAAGAGTATTATTTTGAGATATAATACAATTTACTTAAAATGGATGATTGAGCAAGGTTCACACGCTGCTAAACCCCACTAATCGTAATAGTATACTCAATAAAGATGATAAACAATTGACATTATTAATGTGAAGGCAAAGTAGTATGATTAATGGTGAATACTCTTAAATGATCAATATTGACAAACAAATGACATTACTGATGTGAAGGCAAAGTTGCATGATTAATAGTAAAAACTATTAATGATCAATATTTATTGATTGCCTAAATCATCAGGAGGAAATAACTTAAAAGTAAAAAATTTCTATGATATCTAAAGTTGCTCTCTTAGTTATCTTCTTTTCCAGTTAGATTAGTCTCCTCCTCTGCACTTATAGAACTACCCTCTTGCGTTTCATCATCATCGACCAAGTGGAGCATCAATCTTCCATTCTCCCTTGTAGCCTGCAATAATTGCTGCTTCGGAGCTTTAACCATTTTAAACACAAGCCTCCCATCATCCCTGAATGACTTGAGTTGCACTTTAGGCCTCCCCGCCTTCCCAATTGTCGATATCGGTGGAGGAAACCCTAAGCTATAGCCACTCCTACTTTTATCATATGTCTCCCCTTCTTTTATCTCACGGGGCATATGGGTAGTAATGGTGTCGTGGCTTGGTTCCGTGTTACGACTACCGCTACCCTCGCTATCATCATTTCTTGCTTGCTTCCCGGATGAGACACCAGAATGTTCATTTTTCCCACTCATCTTGTTGTTTTTGGAGTTGATGGGATTGGCCGAGATGATCTCAGTCTTTATCCTCCGTGTTGATAGACAACACATTTTAAAGGGACGGAGATCAATTGTCACTAAATCATTGGGTGTGGGAGTATGCTTCTACCACTAAAGATAGAATTGCCGCAGTTAGTGAGCGGGAAGGGAGGGAAGGAGTGAATGATTTCTCACAACCAACAGCTTCTTAATATCCGCGGAGTTTTCGACAAAAGATTATTGTTTCTCAACAAATTTAAATTCTAATTAGGATTATTTGATTTTTTTATGTGAAAATTTATTACCATATCTAAAATAGGAATTTCTCACTCTATATAATTCATATTTATATGAGCCATTATTATGTATCGATTAATTTTAATTTTAAATTCTTATGACTTCTAAAGAGCACCTTTGACCATCTTCTCATTAGAATAAACTATATCAAACCATTTATATACTGATGTAACTACTTCTATAATATTATTCTTTATAATTTTTATTTACATGAGTGATGCATAGTTTTTAAAAATATGTAACTTCTTGTAAAATAAAATTAATTTTTATGAATAATTTTTCATGGTCATTTATAATATTTATTTCAAAAATAAAATATGTATAGATGATATCCTTCTACCATGTCTTTATTTTAATATAATTTACATCGTTTCCAACAAGATGACTTTTCGGTGGAATTTTTCAATGAGATGCCAGCGATAGCTTCAGGTGAGCTAGGAAAACTCATCGGAACCATCAATTTAAGTTCTTGGAAGAGATTTGAGGGAGAAAATCGAAATGAGCGGCAGTAGTGAAAGTTTCATCGTTGGAGATTACTCTTGCAATTGCTGGTCAAACGAGCTATATAATTTGAGAAACATAGTACGTACGGCTTCTCGACGAGAGCTATCTACTGGTACTTGGGTTGGGAGAAATTGGTTGTCGTTGGTTGCCGGCGAGTTAAAAATCCAAACTTAGGAGTTTCGCATAAGTTATCTTTTTGAGTAAAATTAAGCACATGTGAGCTCTAACAATTGGGACAAATATGATTTTTGGATTTTTGATGAAAAGATATTTTAATTGGTACCAATATTACTGCTGATTGGAGAACTTCATTGGTGAGGGTTCCAGCGAACTGCCCAACAAGTCTCCGGCAGGTCTCCAATGAACTTTTGGGCGAACTTTAGATAAAAATGAGGTCTCCAGTGTGTGTATATATATATATATATATACATAAATAAAATTTATATATATTTAAGAGTATTATTTTGAGATATAATACAATTTACTTAAAATGGATGATTGAGCAAGGTTCACACGCTGCTAAACCCCACTAATCGTAATAGTATACTCAATAAAGATGATAAACAATTGACATTATTAATGTGACGGCAAAGTAGTATGATTAATGGTGAATACTCTTAAATGATCAATATTGACAAACAAATGACATTACTGATGTGAAGGCAAAGTTGCATGATTAATAGTAAACACTATTAATGATCAATATTTATTGATTGCCTAAATCATCAGGAGGAAATAACTTAAAAGTAAAAAATTTCTATGATATCTGAAGTTGCTCTCTTAGTTATCTTCTTTTCCAGTTATATTAGTCTCCTCCTCTGCACTTATAGAACTACCCTCTTGCGTTTCATCATCATCGACCAAGTGGAGCATCAATCTTCCATTCTCCCTTGTACCCTGCAAGAATTGCTGCTTCGGAGCTTTAACCATTTTAAACACAAGCCTCCCATCATCCCTGAATGACTTGAGTTGCACTTTAGGCCTCCCCGCCTTCCCAATTGTCGATATCGGTGGAGGAAACCCTAAGCTATAGCCACTCCTACTTTTATCATATGTCTCCCCTTCTTTTATCTCACGGGGCATATGGGTAGTAATGGTGTCGTGGCTTGGTTCCTTGTTACGACTACCGCTACCCTTGCTATCATCATTTCTTGCTTGCTTCCCGGATGAGACACCAGAATGTTCATTTTTCCCACTCATCTTGTGGTTGATGGAGTTGATGGGATTGGCCGAGATGATCTCAGTCTTTATCCTCCGTGTTGATAGACAACACATTTTAAAGGGAGGGAGATCTATTGTCACTAAAACATTGGGTGTGGGAGTATGTTTCTACCACTAAAGATAGAATTGCCGCAGTTAGTGAGTGGGAAGGGAGGGAAGGAGTGAATGATTTCTCACAACCAACAGCTTCTTAATATCCGCGGAGTTTTCGACAAAAGATTATTGTTTCTCAACAAATTTAAATTCTAATTAGGATTATTTGATTTTTTTATGTGAAAATTTATTACCATATCTAAAATAGGAATTTCTCACTCTATATAATTCATATTTATATGAGCCATTATTATGTATCGATTAATTTTAATTTTAAATTCTTATGACTTCTAAAGAGCACCTTTGACCATCTTCTCATTAGAATAAACTATATCAAACCATTTATATACTGATGTAATTACTTCTATAATATTATTCTTTATAATTTTTATTTACATGAGTGATGCATAGTTTTTAAAAATATGTAACTTCTTGTAAAATAAAATTAATTTTTATGAATTATTTTTCATGGTCATTTATAATATTTATTTCAAAAATAAAATATGTATAGATGATATCCTTCTACCATGTCTTTATTTTAATATAATTTACATCGTTTCCAACAAGATGACTTTTCGGTGGAATTTTTCAATGAGATGCCAGCGATAGCTTCAGGTGAGCTAGGAAAACTCATTGGAACCATCAATTTAAGTTCTTGGAAGAGATTTGAGGGAGAAAATCGAAATGAGCGGCAGTAGTGAAAGTTTCATCGTTGGAGATTACTCTTGCAATTGCTGGTCAAACGAGCTATATAATTTGAGAAACATAGTACGTACGGCTTCTCGACGAGAGCTATCTACTGGTACTTGGGTTGGGAGAAATTGGTTGTCGTTGGTTGCCGGCGAGTTAAAAATCCAAACTTAGGAGTTTCGCATAAGTTATCTTTTTGAGTAAAATTAAGCACATGTGAGCTCTAACAATTGGGACAAATATGATTTTTGGATTTTTGATGAAAAGATATTTTAATTGGTACCAATATTACTGCTGATTGGAGAACTTCATTGGTGAGGGTTCCAGCGAACTGCCCAACAAGTTTCCGGCAGGTCTCCAATGAACTTTTGGGCGAACTTTAGATAAAAATGAGGTCTCTAGTGTGTGTATATATATATATATACATAAATAAAATTTATATATATTTAAGAGTATTATTTTGAGATATAATACAGTTTACTTAAAATGGATGATTGAGCAAGGTTCACACGCTGCTAAACCCCACTAATCGTAATAGTATACTCAATAAAGATGATAAACAATTGACATTATTAATGTGAAGGCAAAGTAGTATGATTAATGGTGAATACTCTTAAATGATCAATATTGACAAACAAATGACATTACTGATGTGAAGGCAAAGTTGCATAATTAATAGTAAACACTATTAATGATCAATATTTATTGATTGCCTAAATCATCAGGAGGAAATAACTTAAAAGTAAAAAATTTCTATGATATCTGATGTTGCTCTCTTAGTTATCTTCTTTTCCAGTTATATTAGTCTCCTCCTCTGCACTTATAAAACTACCCTCTTGCGTTTCATCATCATCGACCAAGTGGAGCATCAATCTTCCATTCTCCCATGTAGCCTGCAAGAATTGCTGCTTCGGAGCTTTAACCATTTTAAACACAAGCCTCCCATCATCCCTGAATGACTTGAGTTGCACTTTAGGCATCCCCGCCTTCCCAATTGTCGATATCGGTGGAGGAAACCCTAAGCTATAGCCACTCCTACTTTTATCATATGTCTCCCCTTCTTTTATCTCACGGGGCATATGGGTAGTAATGGTGTCGTGGCTTGGTTCCTTGTTACGACTACCGCTACCCTCGCTATCATCATTTCTTGCTTGCCTCCCGGATGAGACACCAGAATGTTCATTTTTCCCACTCATCTTGTTGTTTTTGGAGTTGATGGGATTGGCCGAGATGATCTCAGTCTTTATCCTCCGTGTTGATAGACAACACATTTTAAAGGGACGGAGATTTATTGTGAGTAAATCATTGGGTGTGGGAGTATGCTTCTACCACTAAAGATAGAATTGTCGCAGTTACTAAGCGGGAAGGGAGGGAAGGAGTGAATGATTTCTCACAACCAACAGCTTCTTAATATCCATTTATTCATTTTAACAAATGTTATTCAGTGGAATTTTTGACAAAAGATTATTGTTTCTCAACAAATTTAAATACTAATTAGGATTATTTGATTTTTTGTGTGAAAATTTATTACCACATCTAAAATAGGAATTTCTAACTCTACATAATTCATATTTATATAAGCCATTATTATGTATCGATTAATTTTAATTTTAAATTCTTATGACTTCTAAAGAGCACCTTTGACCATATTTTCATTAGAATAAACTATATCAAACCATTTATACAGTGATGTAATTACATCTATAATATTATTCTTCATAATTTTTATTTACATGAGTGATGTATAGTTTTTAAAAATATGTAACTTCTTGTAAAATAAAATTACTTATTATGAATAATTTTTCATGGTCATTTATAATATTTATTTCAAAAATAAAATATGTATTGATGATATCCTTCTACCATGTCTTTATTTTAATATAATTTACATCGTTTCCAACAAGATGACTTTTCGGTGGAATTTTTCAAAGAGATTCCAGCGATAGCTTCAGGTGAGCTAGGAAAACTCATTGGAACCATCAATTTAAGTTCTTGGAAGAGATTTGAGGGAGAAAATTGAAATGAGCGGCAGTAGTGAAAGTTTCATCGTTGGAGATTACTCTTGCAATTGCTGGTCAAACGAGCTATATAATTTGAGAAACATAGTACGTACGGCTTCTCGACGAGAGCTATCTACTGGTACTTGGGTTGGGAGAAATTGGTTGTCGTTGGTTGCCGGCGAGTTAAAAATCCAAACTTAGGAGTTTCGCATAAGTTATCTTTTTGAGTAAAATTAGGCACATGTGAGCTCTAACAATTGGGACAAATATGATTTTTGGATTTTTGATGAAAAGATATTTTAATTGGTACTAATATTACTGCTGATTAGAGAACTTCATTGGTGAGGGTTCCAGCGAACTGCCCAACAAATCTCCGGCAGGTATCCAATGAACTTTTGGGCGAACTTTAGATAAAAATGAGGTCTCCAGTGTGTTTATATATATATATATATACATAAATAAAATTTATATATATTTAAGAGTACTATTTTGAGATATAATACAATTTACTTAAAATGGATGATTGCTAAACCCCACTAATCGTAATAGTATACTCAATAAAGATGATAAACAATTGATATTATTAATGTGAAGGCAAAGAAGTATGATTAATGGTGAATACTCTTAAATGATCAATATTGACAAACAAATGACATTACTGATGTGAAGGCAAAGTTGCATGATTAATAGTAAACACTATTAATGATCAATATTTATTGATTGCCTAAATCATCAGGAGGAAATAACTTAAAAGTAAAAAATTTCTATGATATCTGAAGTTGCTCTCTTAGTTATCTTCTTTTCCAGTTAGATTAGTCTCCTCCTCTGCACTTATAGAACTACCCTCTTGCGTTTCATCATCATCGACCAAGTGGAGCATCAATCTTCCATTCTCCCTTGTACCCTGCAAGAATTGCTGCTTCGGAGCTTTAACCATTTTAAACACAAGCCTCCCATCATCCCTGAATGACTTGAGTTGCACTTTAGGCCTCCCCGCCTTCCCAATTGTCGATATCGGTGGAGGAAACCCTAAGCTATAGCCACTCCTACTTTTATCATATGTCTCCCCTTCTTTTATCTCGCGGGGCATATGGGTAGTAATGGTGTCGTGGCTTGGTTCCTTGTTACGACTACCGCTACCCTTGCTATCATCATTTCTTGCTTGCTTCCCGGATGAGACACCAGAATGTTCATTTTTCCCACTCATCTTGTGGTTGATGGAGTTGATGGGATTGGCCGAGATGATCTCAGTCTTTATCCTCCGTGTTGATAGACAACACATTTTAAATGGAGGGAGATCTATTGTCACTAAAATATTGGGTGTGTGAGTATGTTTCTACCACTAAAGATAGAATTACCGCAGTTAGTGAGTGGGAAGGGAGGGAAGGAGTGAATGATTTCTCACAACCAACAGCTTCTTAATATCCGCGGAGTTTTCGACAAAAGATTATTGTTTCTCAACAAATTTAAATCCTAATTAGGATTATTTGATTTTTTTATGTGAAAATTTATTACCATATCTAAAATAGGAATTTCTCACTCTATATAATTCATATTTATATGAGCCATTATTATGTATCGATTAATTTTAATTTTAAATTCTTATGACTTCTAAAGAGCACCTTTGACCATCTTTTCACTAGAATAAACTATATCAAACCATTTATATACTGATATAATTACTTCTATAATATTATTCTTTATAATTTTTATTTACATGAGTGATGCATAGTTTTTAAAAATATGTAACTTCTTGTAAAATAAAATTAATTATTATGAATAATTTTTCATGGTCATTTATAATATTTATTTCAAAAATAAAATATGTATAGATGATATCCTTCTACCATGTCTTTATATTAATATAATTTACATTGTTTCCAACAAGATGACTTTTCGGTGGAATTTTTCAATGAGATTCCAGCGATAGCTTCAGGTGAGCTAGGAAAACTCATTGGAACCATCAATTTAAGTTCTTGGAAGAGATTTGAGGGAGAAAATTGAAATGAGCGGCAGTAGTGAAAGTTTCATCGTTGGAGATTACTCTTGCAATTGCTGGTCAAACGAGCTATATAATTTGAGAAACATAGTACGGACGGCTTCTCGACGAGGGCTATCTACTGGTACTTGGGTTGAGAGAAATTGGATGTCATTGGTTGCCGGCGAGTTAAAAATCCAAACTTAGGAGTTTCGCATAAGTTATCTTTTTGAGTAAAATTAGGCACATGTGAGCTCTAACAATTGGGACAAATATGATTTTTGGATTTTTGATGAAAAGATATTTTAATTGGTACCGATATTGCTGCAGATTGGAGAATTTCATTGGTGAGGGTTCCAACGAACTGCCCAACAAGTCTCCGGCAGGTCTCCAGTGAACTTTTGGGCGAACTTTAGATAAAAATGAGGTATGTAGGTCTCCAGTGTGTGTATATATATATATATATACATAAATAAAATTTATATATATTTAAGAGTATTATTTTGAGATATAATACAATTTACTTAAAATGGATGATTGAGCAAGGTTCACACGCTGCTAAACCCCACTAATCGTAATAGTATACTCAATAAAGATGATAAACAATTGATATTATTAATGTGAAGGCAAAGTAGTATGATTAATGGTAAATACTCTTAAATGATCAATATTGACAAACAAATGACATTACTGATGTGAAGGAAAAGTTGCATGATTAATAGTAAACACTATTAATGATCAATATTTATTGATTGCTTAAATCATCAGGAGGAAACAACTTATAAGTAAAAAAATTCCATGATATCTGAAGTTGCTCTCTTAGTTATCTTCTTTTCGAGTTAGATTAGTCTCCTCCTCTGCACTTATAGAACTACCCTCTTGCGTTTCATCGTCATCGACCAAGTGGAGCATCAATCTTCCATTCTCCCTTGTAGCCTACAAGAATTGCTGCTTCGGAGTTTTAACCATTTTAAACACAAGCCTCACATCATCCCTGAATGACTTGAGTTGCACTTTAGGCATCCCCGCCTTCCCAATTGTCGATATCGGTGGAGGAAACCCTAAGCTATAGCCACTCCTACTTTTATCATATGTCTCTCCTTCTTTTATCTCACGGGGCATATGGGTAGTAATGGTGTCGTGGCTTGGTTCCTTGTTATGACTACCGCTACCCTCGCTATCATCATTTCTTGCTTGCTTCCCGGATGAGACACCAGAATGTTCATTTTTCCCACTCATCTTGTTGTTTTTGGAGTTGATGGGATTGGCCAAGATGATCTCAGTCTTTATCCTCCGTGTTGATAGACAACACATTTTAAAGGGACGGAGATCTATTGTCACTAAATCATTGGGTGTGAGAGTATGCTTCTACCACTAAAGATAGAATTGCCGCAGTTACTAAGCGGGAAGGGAGGGAATGAGTGAATGATTTCTCACAACCAACAGCTTCTTAATATCCATTTATTCATTTTAACAAATGTTATTCAGTGGAATTTTTGACAAAAGATTATTGTTTCTCAACAAATTTAAATACTAATTAGGATTATTTGATTTTTTGTGTGAAAATTTATTACCATATCTAAAATAGGAATTTCTCACTCTACATTATTCATATTTATATGAGCCATTATTATGTATCGATTAATTTTAATTTTAAATTCTTATGACTTCTAAAGAGCTCCTTTGACCATATTTTCATTAGAATAAATTATATCAAACCATTTATATAGTGATGTAATTACATCTATAATATTATTCTTTATAATTTTTATTTACATGAGTGATGTATAGTTTTTAAAAATATGTAACTTCTTGTAAAATAAAATTACTTATTATGAATAATTTTTCATGGGCATTTATAATATTTCTTACAAAAATTAGATATGTACAGATGATATCCTTCTACCATGCCTTTATTTTAATAAAATTTACCTAGTTTCCTACAAGATGACTTTTCGGTGGAATTTTTAAATGAGATTCCAGCGATAGCTTCAGGTGAGCTAGGAAAACTCATTGGAACCATCAATTTAAGTTCTTGGAAGAGATATGAGGGAGAAAAGTGAAATGAGCGGCAGCAGTGAAAGTTTCATCGTTGGAGATTACTCAAGCAATTGTTGGTCATACGAGCTATATAATTTGAGAAACTTAGTACCTATGGCTTCTCCTCGACAACATCTATCTACTGGTACTTGGGTTGAGAGAAATTGGCTGTCGTTGGTTTCCGGCGAGTTAAAAATCCAAACTTAGGAGTTTCGCATAAGTTATCTTTTTGAGTAAAATTAGGCACATGTGAGCCCTAACAATTAGGACAAATATGATTTTTGGATTTTTGATGAAAAGAGCTTTCGATTGGTACCAATATTGCTGCTGATTGGAGAACTTCATTGGTGAGGGTTCCAGCGAACTGCCCAGTAAGTCTCCGGCAGGTCTCCAGTGAACTTTTCGGCGAACTTTAGATAAAAATGAGGTATGTAGAGTATATATATTTATATACATAAATAAAATTTATATATATTTAAGAGTATTATTTTGAGATATAATACAATTTACTTAAAATGCATGATTGAGCAAGGTTCACACGCCGCTAAACCCCACTAATCGTAATAGTATACTCAATAAAGATGATAAACAATTGACATTATTAATGTGAAGGCAAAGTTATATGATTAATGGTAAATACTCTTAAATGATCAATATTGACAAACAAATGACATTACTGATGTGAAGGCAAAGTTGCATGATTAATTGTAAACACTATTAAAGATCAATATTTATTGATTGCCTAAATTATCCGGAGGAAATAACTTATAAGTAAAAATTTCCATGATATCTGAAGTTGCTCTATTAGTTATCTTCTTTTCCAATTAGATTAGTCTCCTCCTCTGCACTTATAGAACTACCCTCTTGCGTTTCATCGTCATCGACCAAGTGGAGCATTAATCTTCCATTCCCCTTGTAGCCTGCAAGAATTGCTGCTTCGGAGCTTTAACCATTTTAAACACAATCCTCCCATCAGCCCTGAATGACTTGAGTTGCACTTTAGGCTTACCCGCCTTCCCAATTGTCGATATTGGTGGAGGAAACTCTAAGCTATAGCCACTCCAAGTTTTATCATATGTCTCCCCATCTTTTATCTCACGGGGCATATGGGTAGTAATGGTGTCGTGGCTTGGTTCCTTGTTACGACTACCGCTACCCTTGCTATTATCATTTCTTGCTTGCTTCCCGGATGAGACACTAGAATGTTCATTTTTCCCACTCAACTTGTGGTTGATGGAGTTGATGGGATTGGCCGAGATGATCTCAGTCTTTAACCTCCGTGTTGATAGACAACACATTTTAAAGGGACAGAGATCTATTGTCACTAAATCATTGGGTGTGGGAGTATGCTTCTAACGCTAAAGATAGAATTGCCGCATTTACTGAGTGGGAAGGGAGGGAAGGAGTAAATGATTTCTCAAAACCAGCAGCTTCTTAATATCCATTTGTTCATTTTAACAAATGTTATTCAGCGGAGTTTTGGAGAAAAGATTATTGTTTCTCAACAAATTTAAATCCTAATTAGGATTATTTGATTTTTTTATGTGAAAATTTATTACCATATCTAAAATAGGAATTTCTCACTCTACATAATTCATATTTATATGAGCCATTATTATGTATCAATTAATTTTAATTTTAAATTCTTATGACTTCTAAAGAGCACCTTTGACCATCTTTTCATTAGAATAAACTATATCAAACCATTTATACAGCGATGTAATTACATCTATAATATTATTCTTTATAATTTTTATTTACATGAGTGATGCATAGTTTTTAAAAATATGTAACTTCTTGTAAAATAAAATTACTTATTATGAATAATTTTTCATGGGCATTTAAAATATTTCTTACAAAAATGAGATATGTACAGATGATATCCTTCTACCATGCCTTTATTTTAATAAAATTTACCTAGTTTCCTACAAGATGACTTTTCGGTGGAATTTTTAAATGAGATTCCAGCGATAGCTTCAGGTGAGCTAGGAAAACTCATTGGAACCATCAATTTATGTTCTTGGAAGAGATATGAGGGAGAAAAGTGAAATGAGCGGCAGTAGTGAAAGTTTCATCGTTGGAGATTACTCATGCAATTGCTGGTCATACGAGCTATATAATTTGAGAAACTTAGTACCTATGGCTTCTCCTCGACGAGAGCTATCTACTGGTACTTAGGTTGAGAGAAATTGGCTGTCGTTGGTTGCCGGCGAGTTCAAATCCAAACTTTGGAATTTTGCTTAAGTTATCTTTTTGAGTAAAATTAGGCACATATGAGCTCTAACAATTTGGACAAATATGATTTTAGGATTTTTGATGAAAAGAGCTTTCGATTGGTACCAATATTGCTGCTGATTGGAGAACTTCGTTAGTGAGGTTTCCAGCAAACTGCCCAACAAGTCTCCGGCGGGTCTCCAGTAAACTTTTCGACGAACTTTAGATAAAAATGAGGTATGTAGAGTATATATATTTATATACATAAATAAAATTTATATATATTTAAGAGTATTATTTTGAGATATAATACAATTTACTTAAAATGGATGATTGAGCAACGTTCACACGTTGCTAAACCCCATTAATCGTAATAGTATACTCAATAAAGATTATAAACAATTGACATTATTGATTTGAAGGCAAAGTTGTATGATTAATGGTAAATACTCTTAAATGATCAATATTGACAAACAAATGACATTACTGATGTGAAGGCAAAGTTGCATGATTAATAGTAAACACTATTAATGATCAATATTTATTGATTGCCTAAATCATCTTTCAACTTAACATCAAAATATTATCATTAGTCACATGGAATTCTCAATAACTTTCCAAGTGCACACCCTTGTTCAATTATCTACCTTATCACATTATATGCACTATATTGAGAGAAAAGAGAGAGTGTCTCATAGGGAAATGAGAAGGAAGTGGGGGAGATAGCAACGTCATGTCAATTGTGAGTTTTAAAAATTCACTGTAGGAAAACTTTTCTAAGTTTTCAGTCTGAATAACTATCTCCTAGTGCTGCCTACCTATGCTTAAGGTAAGCTGTGGCGGGGGACCAACATAAACCCTGCATATACAAACTGTGTTAAACTTTGTCATTCTATTTACATCTCTAATATGAGTTAGGCTCTAATTTCTTTTTTAGTAATGCACTTTTAATATAACTTTAATAAAAAAAATTGGAAAAGTTAAATTTTGGAATGTTGCTCGGATGGTACATTAACGCTCTCTTCATAGACTTTGATAAGAATATTGGTGATTTACCTTAGATGGTATAATATTACTCTTTTAATTCGATTTTGATATGAATTTTAGTGTTTTAGGTTAGTTGGTACAACACCCGCACAGTATTCGAGTTGTACGGCTATCTCAGACTAAATGAATTGATGTTTGGGGACGTAGCTCCGAAGGTAGAGTGCTCGCTTAACATGCCAAAGGGACGGGGATCGATAGTTTGCATCTCTATAGTATTTTGAACTTTGCATTTTCATTTTAGTACTCGCTTAGCATGTCAGAGGCATGGAGATCGATACTTTGCTTCTTTAAAGTATTTTGAACTTTGCACTTTCGTTTTAGTACTCGCTTAGCATGACAGAGGAATGGGGTCTCAAGGTAAGACAAATGTTGTTTTATAATGTAGCCAAATGGTAGAGAGGTTGCTGATTATACAAGAAGCAAAGGGATTGATACATTTGTTAAAGAGGCACAAGGATCGTTTCCCTGTATCTCCAATGTGAGGCGAATAAGATAGCTTTGATAATAGAACTCTCTTTTTTATTTCAGTAATTTTCTTTTAGTAAGATTTTGGTTACAAACATATACAATATTTTGAGACTCGGAATAACTATCTTGATGTTAGTAGGTGCAACTTGAATGGTAGAGTACTCACCTTACCATGAGAGAGGAATGGGCATCAATACTCGATATATCCATTATTAGTTAAACTTTTTTTTATTTTAGTAATGCTTTATAAATTAGACTTTAGCAAAAATTGTATTTGATATAACCATTATTTGTGGATGTATGGTACAGTGCTTCAATTACATATGGGAGGCAAAGGGATAGATAACCTTTATTTCTATTATAAGTAAAATTTTGGATTTTTATTTCAATGATGTTCTTTTATAAGGCTTTGTTAAAAATGTAATACACTATTTAAGTCTCAGAATAATAATAATTAATATTTAGGGATGTAGCTTATATATTAGAGCACTTTCTTCGTATGCTAGAGGCACTGGATTGATATGTTGCATCTCTAATATGAGTTATGTAAAGTGTTTCCACTATATACAAGAGGAATGCAGATCGTTACCTCTTATTTCTAGTATGTGATAAACTATATATTTTTATTTTAGTGATGTTCTTTTAATAAAACTGAACACTATAAGATATTTAGGTGATTTTCTTTTAATACGAGTTGTATGGATTTCTCAAACTAAGTGAATTGATGTTTGGGTATGTAGCTCAGATGATGAAGTGTTCAGTTAGCATGTGAGAGGCATAAGGATCGATACTCTATATTTTTAAAGTATTTTGAACTTTGTTTTTTCATTTCAGTACTCGCTTAGCAAGGTAGAGGCACGAGGGTCTCAGAGTAAGACAAATTATGTTTAGGGTGTAGCTCAAACAATAGAGAGGTCGCTAATTATACGGGAAGCAAAAGGATCAATACCATTTGATAAAGAGTCACGAGGATTGTTTACTATTATTAGCAATGTGTGGAGAATAAGATAGTTGATGTTTGAATATGTAGCTTAGTTGATGTTTCTAGTGAATTTTAAAAACTCACAATTTATGTTTTATATTTTATTTAACCTCATATTAATTTTTATAAATTCATATGACGGTTGCTACGTTGCTGAACAAGCTGCAGACATGACATAATATTTGTTATACTTTTTAGCTTCTTAACCTTCATTAACGAATTTTAGATTTGAAGGCGAGTCTCCAAAAATATATATATATATACAAATAAATAAATAAATATATGTATATACTAAAAATTTTGATGAAGTTAAAGAGATATCTCATCTGTTGCTTTAAAGTAGTGTGGAGGTCATCATGATTGTCGTTTTTCTTTCATTCACTAGCTTAGGAGACTAAACTTGAGGGAGAAGTTGGATCACACTAACTGTTTCATTATTCTATTCTTTGATATGTATATGTGTGCATTTCTATCTTGGCTAGCACATGGCTCCTCACTATATGTTGGTAGCATATCCAACCAAGAACCTAATGTCATCTCCTAGGTTACTATGACCTTAAGATGTCCAAAAGTTCTCGGTTAAATATCAGATAAGATCACTCTAGGTATAATCACAACATGTACCTAAAGTGCCTCTAGTTATGTCCCATGTCATCACGTTCCATGTTCTCGGTAAGTGTCTCTACATCTATAGCAACATGAACATATCAATAATAACATAATATGAGTATAAACATCAAGAACATGCATATAACAGCATAATACATATACCCGCATGGTATAACTTTCAAACTCATATCAAGAGCATGCATATAATAGCATCATATGTAAACTAACATGCATACTTCTAATAAACCACATGCTAATTAAATATGCAACAAAGTAGACATATAACTTATCAGCATGTACAATAATTAACAACGACCCTTAGGACTCAACATCTGTAGTAGGCCAAATAAATTTGAAACCATAAATCCTCACCTGAGTCTCAAAGCAGTTTTAAATAAGAATTCATAGCTTGGCTGTGATTCTTAAAAGCAATCAATCAAACAATCAAGCACAGTAACTCCTTCTTACTCTAACACAAATCATAGTTTGGCCGTGATTTGTCAAGCAACAGCACAACAGTCAATTTTCCTAAGATAAAATAAATACATCTAACAATCATAAATCATACAATTCAAATAAAGATTTCCTATCTACCCTTTTACTGACATCCTCACATCGTTTTCTTTATTTTATTTAATTTCTTATAATCAACCAACCATCCATCATATTAACAATCACAATCAAACATAATTAAAATGATATTTAGTTTAACAATTTAATTATACCCAAAAATCTTAATCAATATATATCACCTTAATTAATCCTAATTTTTTTAATAATTTTGTAAAAATTTAATTACATTAATTAAATTCACAAAATCCCAATTTATCCAATTACATTAATTAGAAAATCTAAATAAATTAATTTCCTAAATTTTATCACATTATAAATTGATAAAATTCTAAATTATTCAATCTCATTAATCTATAAAAATCTAATTAATCTAATTTCCTCAATTTATAATATCCTAAATTTAAAATTATTTTAATTCCAATTAATGCAACTTAGATGTTATAACACCTATCAAAATATTACTTCATGTATATAACATACAATTAATTCATTTAAACTCGAAATTAACCCAAATTATCTCAATTAAATCAAAAATTAAATTATAATAATCTTTAAAATTTCTAATTAAATCATAGAAAATATGTTTAATCTTAACATAGCATCATAATATATTTTAGATTTTTTTGACTTTTTTAACGCACTCAAAACCCTGAACCCATCCTAAAATAATTTGAAAACCGCTCCTAAAATATGTTAAAATTTCTAAATAAATTTCTTAAGATTCAAAACTTACCAACAAAGCTCTAGCAATGTTGAACCGACTCGAACCGATCTTAAAACTGTGAAAACTAGCCAACCCGCAGCCAAACCGGCCCGAACCGGGTCATACCGGCTTGACCCGCAGCAAGCTGAATCGCCACACGTGCTTCGATCTTCTTCCCCGCTCGCCCTCGGCTCGAATTCCGCCAAGCACCTGCCGTCGTGTCTGCCCTCACCCCATCTATCGCCGCTGCAACCTCGCCGGAAACACGTGCCTACCTCCTCTAGGTATTCCTCAGCCCTCCGGCCACCTAATCGCCCATCGGTGGGGCTCGAAACACCTTCAACAGTCGCTAGCATCTCTCTTCCTCGGCTGCCCGATAGATGTTGCTCCCAGCTGCGCCCGCGTGCCGCGGTTGCCGCTCAATATTGTCTCCACCTGAGCCTACTCGCTTCCAGAGAACTCACCGTGGAAGGAAGAGTGTTTGCCGCGCCCTTGCGTCAGTGAATTTGAACGGGACAGAGACGTCCTGTGCTCCGCCGTCCCCTTCCTGTTCTCCATCGACCTCATGCTTCCTCGTTGTGGCCTCCACTCAAAACCAGCACCAAGAGAGGCGAGTCGACCCCGGAGAGCTCGCCACGGTGGGAGAAAGAGCTCGCCGAGCCCCTCGCCGGCGTTCACAGTGGGAACAGGGGGACTCCTCTGTTCTCCGTCCGCTCACTGCCTCCCACACAACCGTGGCTCGCTGGGCTGTTATAACGCTTAGTCGTATTCGTAGATGAGGCCCCAGCTCGCCAGCTTCCTCCTCTATCGAAGACAACGACCGCCGGTGGTGCGTGGAAGCCGCTGCACCGTAACCCTCAGACCACTGTCGCCGCGCCCTCTGCTTCGGCGAGGGTTTAATACCCTGTCGACGAGTTGGTGACCTGTCGACCGACTCGGCTAGGTCGACTAGCCCTGACTCGCTGCACGTGTGAAGCACGTGAAGGGACGGTTTTAATTTTTTTCTTTTTCTTTTTTTATTTAATTTATATTTTCTATTTATTTATTTAAATATATATATATATATATTTATTTATTTTTTTACTAATTCCATATGATAAATATTATTATTTATTTTTTATTCTCTTTGCTATTTTATTTTACTTTTATTATTTTATTAAAATATTATTATTACTATCACTGAACATGAAACAAGAGACTTTAATGCTACTATAGAGAACCTCCAGCTTATTGAGCTAACAACTATTGGAGGATATTACACATGGAGCAACAAACAAGAAGGGAGTGATGGGAATATAAAGTAAGATAGATAGAGTATTTGGAAATAAAGATTGGATGAAAAATAATAGAGCAGTGGTGGTAGAGATAGGAGAAGTAATAATCTCATATCATTCTCCATTAAAACTTGATGTTGGTACTACTACTAATAGAGGCATACCAAATTTCAGATTTTTGAATATAATAGCTAATCACATTGAATTTCTCCCTACTGTTGCAGCTATTTAGAGTACATAAATTGAGGGCTTTGAGATGTACAAAGTATGGCAAAGACTTAAACTCATGAAAGGTGAAATGAAAGAAGTATTCAAGAAAAATTTCAGTCAAGCAAAACTTAAGGCAGACAAAGCTAGAAATAATTTGGAAAATATACAAAGATAATTGCAAGACACTCCTTTACTAGCTAATTTGCATGTGCAAGAGAAATATGCCTTAATGGAATTAGAGAAATGGGATAGAGTAGAGGAAAGTATATTGAGGCAAAAGTCTAGAGCTTATTTGATTACTTTAGGTGATTCAAACTCTAAATTCTTTTTTGTCTATGCAAAAGCAAGGAATGATGCCAAAACTCTTAATATCCTATATAGTAGAGATGGGGAGAGATTAACTACTCATGATAAGATCAGTGCAGAAATAGTTGACTTTTATAAAGGTTTAATGGGCAATGCAGAATATGAACTTCCTATGGTGGATAAAATGACAGTTAGACTTGGTAGACTAGTTCAGCACCATCATTTCTCAAGTCTATGTGCAGCTGTCTCAGAAGCAGAGATCAATCAGGCTTTATTTGACATAAATGATGATAAGGCTCCGGGAATTGATGGATTTGGTGCATTATTTTTAAAAAAACTATGGCCTGTGCTAAAACATGATATATGTGTAGCAATACAAGAGTTCTTCATGACAGAAAAAATGTTGAAAGCTATAAACTCTACTCTAGTTACACTCATACCCAAGGTACCAAATTCAGAAACTGTTAAGGACCTAAGACCAATTGCTTGTTGTGCAATTTTATACAAGATTATTGCTAAGATCTTGGTGAATAGACTTAAAGGAGTGATTGGTGAACTAGTTAGTGAAGCTCAATCAGCCTTTGTACCAGGAAGAGTGATTGCAGATAATATCATATTAAGTCATGTACTCATTAAAGGATATACCAGGAAAATAATATCCCCTAGATGCATGATCAAGGTAGATCTACAAAAGACTTATGATTCAGTAGAATGAATATGTGTGGAATAAATGCTCATAGAATTGGGATTTATCCTAGATTCATTCAATGGGTGATGGCTTGCATCAAATCAGTACATTATACCATTCTAATAAATGGTAAGAAAATGGTACCTTTTCAAGTAAAAAGAGGATTAAGACAATGTGACCCTCTATCACCTTATATCTTTGTCCTTGTGATGGAATACTTGAGTACATGTATGAGGGAGCTAGGAAATAAGAAAAACCTTAAATATCATCCCAAATGTGCAAAATTATTTATTACTCACCTTTGTTTTGCAGATGATTTACTTATGTTTTCTAGAGGAGATGAGAACTACATGAGGCATTTCTTAAATTCTCAAAAGCATCAGGTTTGAAAGCTAATGCACTTAAGAATAGTATTTACTTTGGAGGAGTACCTGCTGAAACAAAAGACAGAATATTACATATACTTAGCTATAGAGAGAGCTCTTAACCATTCAAGTACCTAGTAGTACCTTTGGCTCCTAAGAAACTAAAAATTCAGAATGTAAAGTACTGCTTGACAAAATGATGGTTAGACTTAAAAGTTGGACTGCCAAGTTGCTAACATATGCAGGAAGAGTTCAACTTATAAAGTCAGTATTATTTGGAGTGCAAAGCTATTGGTCACAAATATTCATATTGCCCAAAAAAATAATCAAAATGATGGATGCAATTTGCAGGACATTCATATGGACAAGATCAGTTGAGACTAGTAAGAAGACCTTGGTAGTTTAGAATAAAGTTTGCACACCAATGTCAGCTGGAAGACTTAACTTACTAAGACTAGACTTATGGAATAAGGCAGTCATCTTCAAGCTCTTTTGGGATATGCAGATGAAGAAAGATAAATTATGGATCAAATGGGTACACACTTATTATATAAAAAATAAAAATATTCATACTATGACTCTACCCAAACAAACAAGCTGGATGTTAAAGAAAGTGATGATGAGTAGAGAGGTATTACAATACCATCCCCGACTGGCAATAATACTAACTAGAAAAACCACAATCAGTGCAATTTACAATATATTGGTGGGTACATTGCCAAAGAAAAATTGGACAAGTTTGATATGTGATTTTACAGCTAGACCTAGAGCTACCTTCATTCTATGGCTTGCTTTGAATGAAAAATTAATGACTGCAGATAAACTACTCAAGTAGGGCATGCAAATAGAAGGAGAAAGTCAGCTATCTCTAACTGCAATAGAAACCTTAGAATATTTGCTGAATGAATGTAAATATAGCAAGACTATATGGAGTGATTTATTGAAATGGAATGAAGAAGTTTTAAGACAAACTACATGGGAAACCACAATTAATATTGCTGCTAGAATAGATAAAAGGAGAACATTGCAAGGACAGCTTATGCAGGTGGTGATAGCAGAGTTTGTATATCACATTTGGAAAGAGAGAAACTGGAGATTATTTAAGCAACAAGTAAGAGATGAAGTGGTCCTTCTTCGACATATCAAGACAGTAATTTTTACTAGGCTGGATAAAAAAAAAGAAAGAGAGTTTGCTGTCTTATGCTTAGCTTAGAATACTGGTTCTCTTTGAGATATTTATTTTTATTATATTTGCTTCTTTATAACTTGTAGCACATGATATTGTAGTGATGCTCAAATACCCTTCCTAGAAGGTGAGTTGACATTACTATTGATGCTATCAAACAAGTTATAAGGAGCAAAATTTATAGAATGAGACTGACAAAATACTTTAGATATGCGGGGTATTGATACCCGTGCCTCTCACATGCTAAGCGAGCGCTCTTCCATCTAAGCTACATCCATAAATATCAATTAACTTAGTCCGAGATGGCCATATAGCTCGTATGCTATGCGGGCACTTTACCATCTAAGCTACAACCCTAAAATTTATTTTAAAGTCAAATTAAAAGAGCAATATTGTCCTAGCTAAGCTAAATCCCTAATATTCTTATCAAAATCTTATTAAAAGAGTGTTAATGTATCATCCGAGCAATATCCCTAAAACTTAACTGTCCCAGTTTTTATCAAATTCATATTAAAAGAGCATTACTAAAAATGAAATTCAAAGCCTAACTTATATTAGAGATGTAAATAGAATTACAAAGTTTAAATTTAATTCGGAGATGTACGGTATCTATCCCCCATACCCCTCGTATGCGATGTGAAACAAGCGATAACTATTCTCGCATGCTAAGCGAGTACTAAAATGAAAAGGCAAAGTTCAAAATGCTTTGAAGATGGAGGGTATCAATTCCCATGCATCTCGCATGCTAAGCGAGCACTCTACTATTTGAGCTACATCACTAAACCAGTTAGTTCAAGATATCTATATAGCTCTATTAAAAGAACATCACCTAAATATCTTATAGCATTCAGTCTTATTAAAAAAAATCACTCAAATAAAAATATAAATAACACATTTTAGAAATAAGATATATCAATCAACATTCCTCCCATATATAATGGAAGCACTTTACCATAACTCATGTTAGAGATGCGAAAAATTGATCCCCGTGCCTAATGCATGTGAACCCAGTATTCTACCATCTAAGCTACATCCCTAAAGATTAATCTTTGTTATTCTGCAACTTTAGTAGTATCACTGAAATAAAAATTTAAAATTTTACTCACAATAGAAATAAATGTTACTAATCCTTGTACCTCCCATATAAATTTAAGCACTCTTCTACCATCCAAGAGATGTCCAAAAATATTAATTATATAACTAAAATGAAAAAAGTTTAACTAATATTGGATATATAGGGGATCGCCATTACTCTCATATGCTAAGTAAGCACTCTAACATTTGAGCTATACCTCCTAATATCAAAATAGTTATTCTGAGACTCCAAATATCATAAACATTTATAATTAGAATCTTATCAAAAGAAGATTTTTGAAATAAGAATACAAATGAGAGGTTTATCATCTAAGCTACATACTCAAACATCAACTATCTTATTCTCCACACATTGGTGATAATAGTAAACAATCCTCGTGGCTCTTTATCAAATGGTATTGATCCTTTTGCTTCCCGTATAATTAGCGACCTATTTATCGTTTGAGCTACACCCTAAACATAATTTGTCTTACTCTAAGACCCTCGTGCCTCTACCTTGCTAAGCGAGTACTGAAATGAAAAAACAAAGTTCAAAATACTTTAAAAATACAGAGTATCGATCCTTATGCCTCTCACATGCTAAGTGAACACTTCATCATCTGAGCTACATACCCAAACATCATTTTTTTATTTAGTGTAATATATATTTGAAAAAGTATAATAACAAAATAAGTCAAAATGAGAATTGAACGGTTCTACAAATAATTCAAAATTAAAATTGAACCTGACGTGAATCGAACACACAACCTTCTGATCTAGAGTCAGACGCGCTACCATTGCACCATAAATCCCATCATTTTTTCATTTAGTGTATTATAAAATTTGAAAAAAGTGGAATAACAAAATAAATCAAAATATGAATTGAACTTGAAATAATTTAAAATTAGAATTTAACCTGATGTGAATGTAGAACACCTAAATAATTCAAAATGAAAATTGAACTTGACGTGAATCGAACACGCAACCTTTTTATCTGGAGTCAGATGCACTAGCATTGCACTATAGATCAGATCATTATTTTATTTAGTGTAATATAAAATTGAAAAAACTTAGAATACCAAAATAAATCAAAATAAGAATTGAACTTGAAATAATTTAAAATGAGAATTGAACCTCACGTGAATGTAGAACACCAAAATAAATCAAAATGAGAATTGAACCTGAAATAATTTAAAATGAGAATTCAACCTGACGGGAATGCAAAACACAAAATAATTCAAAATGAGAATTGAACATGACATGAATCGAACATGCAACCTTTTGATCTGGAGTCAAACACACTACCATTGCACCATAGATCCCATCATTTTTTCATTTAATGTAAAATAAAAGTTGAAAAACGTAGAATAACAAAATAAGAATTGAACTAGAAATAATTTAAAATGAGAATAAAACCTGACGTGAATGTAGAACACAAAACTAATACTTAACGTGAATCGAACATGCAACCTTCTGATCTGGAGTCAGACGCGCTACCATTGCGCCACAAATTCCATCATTTTTTCATTTAGTGTAATATAAAAGTTGGAAAACGTAGAATACCAAAATAAATCAAAATAAGAATTGAACCTGACGTGAATCGAACAAACAACCTTCTAATCTAGAGTCAGATGTGCTACCATTCCACCACAGATCCCATCATTTTATCATTCAGTGTAATAAACGATTTGAAAAACGTAGAATAACAAAATAAATCAACATAAGAATTGAACGTAAAATAATTTAAAATGAGAATTGAACCGTGAATGTAGAACACCAAAATAATTCAAAATGAGAATTGAACCTAACATGTATCGAACACACAACCTTCTGATCTGGAGTCAGATATGCAACCATTGTGCCACAAATACAATCATTTGATTTGAAGTCAAACTGTCACGCCCCGACCCACTAAGCGTACCTGATGTATATCCCCTCTATTTATGGAAGGAGAGAACCTAGATGACAGATCAATATAACTCTAAAAGCATATATTATTAAAACCAAATCTTTACTACAGTGGTACACACTTATATACAAGTAATTTACAATCAAAATGGATACATGCCCAAGGTTATACAAAGTACCTAGCCAGTGGATCTCTATACACACAAAACAAAGGTAGAACTGTCCTACCTTTCAAAAGAAATCAGGTGTCTGACTATACATTGCGATATCTATCAGTCTCTCTCCTGCTGAATCCTGAAAAATAAAAATGAGTTCCCCTACGGGGTGAGTAACGCCGTACTCAGTGAGTTGGATAGAAAACAATGTAAAACCGAGAACATAAAATAACAAAGTCTCAAGAATAGAATCATATGACTATTCGTGTGCAATAGTCAATCAAATGAGTAATCAAGAATCACACGAGCCTATATCTGGGGCTGACATAATCAAAATACAGTTGTGGCCAACAACTGTTACCTCAGGGGGAGGAATCAAATATCATAAGGTACCCAGATCAAAGCAGAAGTGCAATAATAAATAAACAAAGCCCCCTTTCCCCCAAGGTTGCTCACTGGATTTCGCTACCTGGTATCCATATCTAATCTAAAGTAAAAACCAGTCAGGAGTATCCCAATCTCCCATCCTGACCTCGAGCACTATCGTCCCACGCCCCTCCTCATAAGTGGCCCATGGGAGTGCTAATAGTGTAATAACCTATCACTGCAATGAAGAGTGCCTATAGCACTATCCAGTATAATATCATGCTAGTCATACGCATTTTCAAGTGAAATAGTATCACGAATAATTAAACAAATGCATATGCTAGATCAGAAGTCAACAGAAGCATAGTATAATGCTTAAAATGAATAAAGTAGCAAGAGTATCAACATGGATATCAAAGATTATTTACAACTCATTTATAATCATAATCAGGATAATACTAACTAGCAGGAGAGCCAAAGGATATCAAATATAAATAATCAAAGGGACTATAGTTCTCCTGGACTAAACATTGAGAACTATCCCGTCTATTCTGCCCAGAGAATAAACACTCACCTGATTCTATCGTGATAAGCACGTTCTAGTTCGTATCGCGAACGTTCGTATCCTCGTGCTTGCTTACCGAATTTCTTGTGAATATTTCAACGAATTAAATCTCTCAATCTAGTAATAATTTTACAAATCCATCTTCACCAACATGCTTAAAATAGTCTCTAGAATCACCCTAATTTTTATCTCAAGTTCGCCGGAAAGTTCGTCGGAGCTCGCCGGAAACTAACCGGAAAGTTCGCCGGAACCCTCACCGGCGAAGTTCTCTGAACAGTACCAATATTGGTACCATTCGAAAGCTCTCATCACAAGGATTCCAAATATCATATTTTCCCCGATTATTATAGCTCATACGAGATCAATTTCATGAATTAATCCAATTTGGGCGGAAACCCTAAGTTAGGGTCTTTAGCTCGCCGGCGGCCGACCGGCGACCAACAGCTCTCAACTCCGGTACCAATGGAAAGCTCTCGTCGAGGAGAAGTCATAGGTACCAATTTTGCGAAGTTCCGCGGCCGGAATGGCCAGCAATTGCCGGAGCAAGCTCCGGCGATGAACTTTCACCGCCGCCACCTCTCTCTTCGTTTTTTCCTCAAATCTGAACCAAAACTGTAAATTTATACCTCTAATGTGTTCTCCTCACTCTCTTGAAGCTGTGTCTGAAATCTCGTCGAAAAATACGATCGATAAGTCCTCCAAATGTCAACACAAAGTAACAACTCTATTTCACCATTGTTACTGTGCGAAAGAAAGAGGAGAGAGAGGAAGAAAACCCGCGCACGTCGTCGGTGGGAAGAAATTGATATTTATAAAATTATTAAAATCTTTAATTCACATTTAATCCTAGCCGTCCATCCTTGATTCAATGATTTGATCAATCAAACGACGTCCAAATTACGATCCGTCGGCGCCGTTGGATTCCTTATGAAAAATACTATCTGATGGTATAATTTTCATATCAAAATTTCATACTATAAAAATTCACAAAATTTTACAAATAAGTCCTTCTTATTCAAATTTTTACAAATTTAACCTTAATACAAAATACAAATCTCACATCCTATCCCAAAATTTAGCTTAAGTCGTCACTTGAAATAGTTGAGGATACTTTCTTTTCATGTACTCTTCAGATTCCCAAGTGACTTCTTCTACTTGTGCACTTCTTCATAACACTTTAATCATTCACACATCCTTATTCCTTAATATTTTCTTCTTTCGTTCTAAAATCTGCACATGTTGTATCTTATAACTTAAGTTATCTATAAGCTCTATCGGGGGTGTTTGTAGTACTCGTTCTGGGTTAAAAATATATTTTCTTAACATTGATACATGAAATACCTCATGTATTATAGCCATCTTCTGTGGTAACTTCAATCTATAAGCCACAGGACCAATTCTATTAATGACTCTGAAAGGTCCAACATATCTAGGACTTAACTTTCCTGTGTTTCCAAACCGTATAATTCCTTTCCATGGAGCTACTTTCAAGTATACCATATCCCCAGGTTGGAACTCTAATTCCCTTCTTCGGTTATCTGCATAACTTTTCTGTCTATCCTGGGCTACTTTCAACCTGTCCCTGATAATCTTAATCTTTTCTGTAATGGTTTCTATCAACTCATTCCCTTCTATTCTCCTTTCTCCCACTTCATCCCAATATAACGGTGTTCTACATTTTCTTCCATACAAAGCCTCATACGGTGGCATTCCGATGTTATTGTAAGCAAACTCAATCAACGGTAAGTGTTGATCCCAGTTTCCCTGAAATTCCAGTACACAAGCCCTTAACATATCTTCTAGAGTTTGAATTGTTCTTTCAGATTGGCCATCTGTTTGGAGATGAAAAGCTGTGCTAAACTGTAATGTCGTCCCCAAAGCTTCATGCATCTTTGGCCAGAAACAAAAAGTAAATCTAGGATCTCTATCAGAAACAATGGTAATGGGAACTCCATGAAGTTTCACAATCTCCTGAATATAGATTCTGGCTAATTTGTCCAATTAATAAGTATTATTAATTGTCAGAAAATGAGTAGATTTCGTAAGTCTATCCACAATTACCCATATTGCATTACGATTGCTGGATGTACGGGGTAATCCTATCACAAAATCCATAGTAATATGTTCCCATTTTCATTCTGGAATTGGCAAAGGCTGTAGCTTCCCTGCCGGTCTTTGATGCTCAGCTTTAACTTACTGACATATAGGGCACTTAGCTACATAATCTGCAATGTCTTTCTTCATACCTAACCACCAATAACTTTCTTTTATCGTGCGATACATCTTCGTACTGCCCGGGTGCATTGCATATGCCGAGGAATGAGCTTCCTCCAAAATAACTTTTCTGAGTTCAATTTTATTAGGGACACAAACTCTATCTCGGTATACTAATAACCTATCATCTCTCATTCTGAACTCAGAATTTTCTTCAGTTTGCATCTTTGAATTACTTTACTTAATTCCTCGTCTGTGTTTTGCAAAACCCGAATTTCTTCATGAAGTGTAGGTCGCACAACAAATGTAGCTAGCATCTCACCAACTGTATCATAATTCAGCTGAATTCCCAAAGATTTCAATTCTACTAGCTGCGGTAATGTAGTGGCTGCAATATTTGACAGTATAACTGACTTTCTACTCAAGGCATCAGCTACTACATTTGTCTTTCCTGGATGATATTCAATTATCAAATCATAATCTTTTATCAACTCTAACCATCTTCTCTGTCTCAAGTTTAGCTCTTTTTGAGTCATAATATACTTCAAGCTCTGATGGTCAGTAAAGATATGACATTGAACTCCATATAAATAATGCCGCCATATCTTTAGTGCAAATACTACTGCTGCCAGTTCCAAATCATGAGTAGGATAGTTTAATTCATGTTTCCTTAGTTAACGGGAGGCATAAGCAATAACTTTTCCTTCTTGCATTAATACACACCCTAACCCTTGTCTAGAAGCATCACTGTATACTGTATAATCTTTATTAGGCTTTGGTAATGTCAGAACTGGAGCAGAAGTAAGACAATCTTTGAGTTTCTGAAAACTCTTTTCACATTCCTGATCCCATTCAAATTTCACTTCTTTTCTAGTCAATCGAGTGAGTGGTCCAGCTATCTTAGAAAATCCTTCAATGAATCTTCTATAATATCCAACTAGACCTAAGAAACTGTGAATCTCCGTAACATTCTTGGGTTGTTCCCATTTCAAAACTGCTTCAACTTTATTTGAATCAACCATGATACCTTTTTGTGATATGGTGTGTCCTAAGAATTTCACTTCTTTTAGCCAAAATTCGCATTTGGAGAACTTTGCATATAGTTTCTTTTCTCGCAGTGTCTGTAATACTATTCTCAAATGTTCAGCATGTTCCTTATCTCCAGAAGAGTATATCAGAATATCATCTATGAATACAATAACAAACTTGTCCAGATATGGATGAAACACTCTATTCATTAAGTCCATGAATGCAGCTGGGGCATTTGTCAAACCAAAAGGCATTACCACAAACTCATAATATCCATATCTGGTCCTGAAGGCAGTCTTAGGGATATCTGACTCCCTAATCCTCAATTAATGATATCCTGATCTCAAATCAATTTTTGAAAATACCTTAGTTCCTTGTAGTTGATCAAAAAGATCATCAATTCTCGGCAAAGGGTATTTATTCTTGATGGTCACATTATTTAATTGTCTATAATCAATACATAATCTTAAGGTACCATCTTTCTTCTTTATAAATAATACCGGTGCTCCCCAGGGTGAGGTACTCGGTCTGATGAATCCTTTATCAAGCAGTTCTTATAATTGAACTTTCAATTCACTAAGTTCTGCAGGTGCTATTCTATATGGTTGGATAGTGATAGGGTGAGTGTCTGGTTGTAATTCAATAAAGAAATTCACTTCCCTATCAGGTGGTACACCTGGTAATTCTTCAGGAAATACATCAGGGAATTCACATACCACCGGTATCTCTTCTAACTTGGTTCCTGAGGTGGATGTGTTTATTATATGAGCTAAATACACTATACATCCTTTTCTTATTAATTTCCAAGCTTGTAGCGCTGAAATCACACAAGTGGGTAAAATTAGATGATTCCCAGTAAAATGTAACTCAGGTATTCCTTCTATCGAGAATATCACTTCCTTGATAAAATAGTTGACTGTGGCTTTATGTCGGGCTAACCAGTCAATCCCTAGTATCAGGTCAAGATCAGACATATCTAATTGGATTAGGTCTGCTAGTAATATGATATCTCCCAACATAATCTCACAGTCCTTATAAACTGTATCTCTAAGAAGTTGTTCTCCTAGAGGTGTGCATACAATAAGTTCAGGTTTCAAAGGAACTAAGGGTTTATCACTAAACTTTGCAAACTCAAGATTAATATAAGATCTATGAGAACCACTATCAATAATTACTCTAGCAGTATGCTGAAAAAGCTGTAAAGTACCTATGATCAGGTCTGAATTGGCCTCAGCCTCCTTATCTGAACTGGCAAAGATCTTGGTCTGCTCTCGCGGTGGAATCCCAGAACCACCTTGTGTCCCTCTAACACTACTTCCTTGATCTGCTTTATAGCTTCTCATTGCCCCAGATGGTTGTCTGTCCTGAGTGGTCGATCCCCTACCACTTGGTACTGGTCTGGGCATCCCACTGCTTCTACTGTCACCTCTTTGTTGTAGTCTTGGGCAGTTACTACGATAATGCCCTAGCTGATGACAATAGAAACATCTCAGGGGAGCTCTGCAGATTCCAGAATGATTCTTACCATAATTTCTGCAAGTATCTCTAGTCATAGGTCGAACTTGAGACTCAGAATCTGGAATGGGTAAAGCTTGAGGGTAAGCCTGTGATCTAGGAGCACTACTAGATGATTCCCCCATTCTTTGCGATCCCTTAACTATCGTACTCTTCCTCTGGAATGTAGGACTGAAAAATCCTGACTTTCTCTTTCCTGAGAAAATTTTCTTACCCTTAGAAGGTGCTGGGGATAACTGCTCAATCTCCACTGCCATCTGCACTAACTCATGATAACTGACAGTGGTAGAAGTAACCAACAACTTTCTAATCTCTGTATTCAGTCCCTTTCTAAACCTGCTACGCATATACTCAGTATCTTGGGCATACTCTAGGACAACTGATAAAGCTCGTAGCTCAGTGTCAAACTCCAATACTGACCTATGATCCTGTCGTAGTGCAAAGAATTCTTCTCTCTTCTGATCCTTATAAAAGCTAGTGTAGTATTCCCTGTTGAAGATATCTATAAATCTTTCCCAAGTAGTAGGTAAAGCTCCACTAGCGCTAAGGGACTCCCACCAAACCTGTGCATCACCCTCTAATAGTTAAGCTGCTAGTCTGATAGTGTCTGCGTCTGTCAATCTCATGTCTCTAGCAGTCTTTGAAACTTTCTGTAACCATTTGTGAGCTATTTCTGGGTCTCTAGATCCCTCAAAACTGTAACAGCCTAATTGTCGAGCTGTCTTGATCTGCTTTAGTAAATCAGTCTGAGGAGCAACAACGGGTGCCTGCACTGGTGGAACGGGAGCTAGTACCGATGCAGTCTGAGTTTGAATCGCTCTAAGGAGTGTTTGAAACTGCTCATCCGTCAGAGTGACTCCTCCTGCAACAGGTGGTGCAGCCTGGCCACCCTCTACTGGTACTGCATGGGAGGCAGAGGAACCCTCTTGTCCATGTGATGCCTCATCACCTAAATGACTATGCTCTGGCTGCATTCTGAATATCCTGCATGAATATTACGATCAATGTTACGTATACGACATATATCCTAGGGCCACTAGACTGATCCTTAATTGAGATCCATTGGATTCCTTATATTCAAAAATGAATTATTTCTATAAAAAATCTATGTAAATGGTATCTTAATATACCCAAGTTCTCAAATTATCTTGTCAGGATATACATATGCTCTAGTATGAACCTGCTCTGATACCACCAAAATCTGTCACGCCCCGTACCTTCCCCTAGGGCACGTGGCAGACCGCAGTGAACTCCACACATAGCCCCGTTTACTCCCGAAACTATATGGGAACCCACTAAGCGTACCTGATGTATATCCCCTCTATTTATGGAAGGAGAGAACCTGGATGACAGATCAATATAACTCTAAAAGCATATATTATTAAAACCAAATCTTTACTACAGTGGCACACACTTATATACATGTAATTTAGAATCAAAATGGATACATGCCCAAGGTTATACAAAGTACCTAGCTAGTGGATCTCTATACACACAAAACAAAGGTAGAACTGTCCTACCTTTCAAAAGAAATCAGGTGTCTGACTATACATTGCGATATCTATCAGTCTCTCTCCTGCTGAATCCTGAAAAATAAAAATGAGTTCCCCTACGGGGTGAGTAACGCCGTACTCAGTGAGTTGGATAGAAAACAATGTAAAACTGAGAACATAAAATAACAAAGTCTCAAGAATAGAATCATATGACTATTCGTGTGCAATAGTCAATCAAAATGAGTAATCAAGAATCACACGAGACTATATCTGGGGCTGGCATAATCAAAATATAGTTGTGGCCAACAACTGTTACCTCAGGGGGGAATCAAATATCATAAGGTACCCATATCAAAGCAGAAGTGCAAGAATAAATAAACTAAGCCCCCTTTCTCCCTGGGTTGCCCACTGGATTTTTCTACCTGGTATCCATAGCTAATCCAGAGTAAAAACCTGTCAGGAGTATCCCAATCTCCCATCCTGACCTCGAGCACTATCGTCCCACGCCCCTCCTCATAAGTAGCCCATAGGAGTGCTAATAGTGTAATAACCTATCAGTGCAGTGAAGAGTGCCTATAGCACTATCCAGTATAATATCATGCTAGTCATCCGCATTTTCAAGTGAAATAGTATCATGAATAATTAAACAAATGCATATGCTAGATCAGAAGTCAACAGAAGCATAGTATAATGCTTAAAATGAATAAAGTAGCAAGAGTATCAACATGGATATCAAAGATTATTTACAACTCATTTATGATCATAATCAGGATAATACTAACTAGTAGGAGAGCCAAAGGATATCAAATATAAATAATCAAAGGGACTATAGTTCTCCTGGACTAAACATTGAGAACTATCCCGTCTATTCTGCCCAGAGAATAAACACTCACCTGATTCTATCGTGATAAGCACGTTCTAGTTCGTATCGCAAACGTTCGTATCCTCGTGCTTGCTTACCGAATTTCCTGTGAATATTTCAACGAATTAAATCTGTAAATCCGGTAACAATTTTACAAATCCGTCTTCACCAACATGCTTAAAATAGTCTCTAGAATCACCCTAATTTTTATCTCAACTTCGCCGGAAAGTTCGTCGGAGCTCGCCGGAAACTCGCCGGAAAGTTCGCCGAAACCCTCACCAACGAAGTTCTCTGAACAGTACCAATATTGGTACCATTCGAAAGCTCTCATCACAAGGATTCCAAATATCATATTTTCCCCAATTATTATAGCTCATACGAGATCAATTTCACGAATTAATCCAATTTGGGCGGAAACCCTAAGTTAGGGTTTTTAGCTCGCCGGCGGCCGACCGGCGGCCAACAGCTCTCTACTCCGGTACCAATGGAAAGCTCTCGTCGAGGAGAAGCCATAGGTACCAATTTTGCGAAGTTCCGCGGCCGGAATGGCCAGCAATTGCTGGAGCAAGCTCCGACGATGAACTTTCGCCGCCGCCACCTCGCTCTTCGTTTTCTCCTCAAATCTCAACCAAAACTGTAAATTTATACCTCTAATGTGTTCTCCTCACTCTCCTGAAGTTGTGTCTGAAATCTCGTCGAAAAATACGATCGATAAGTCCTCCAAATGTCAACACAAAGTAACATCTCTATTTCACCATTGTTACTGTGCGAAAGAAAGATGAGAGAGAGGAAGAAAACTCGCGCGCGTCGTCGGTGGGAAGAAATTGATATTTATAAAATTATTAAAATCTTTAATTCACATTTAATCCTAGCCGTCCATCCTTGATTCAACGATTTGATCAATCAAACGACGTCCAAATTACGATCCGTCGGCGCCGTTGGATTCCTTATCAAAAACACTATCTGATGGTATAATTTTCATGTCAAAATTTCATACTACAAAAATTCACAAAATTTTACAAATAAATCCTTCTTATTCAAATTTTTACAAATTTAACCTTAATACAAAATACAAATCTCACAGTCAATGTCAACCATCTGTCACCTACATCACGGTGAGACTTTAAAGTTTCATAACTCGGGCTGCCAGCCTACGCTTAGTGACTACCCGGGCCGGGGGTATCAATAAGCCCATCAGTGCCTTTCTGTCTCTGTCTCTACCTATGCCCGCTGCACTGATGTTGGCGGAGAGGACGGGTGACCTAGTATCCCTCTCCATTATTTCACTAGTCGCCGACCATGCCTCCCCTAGCGAAACCGTCGTACCCTTACATCCTCCCCGGATTTCGTAGGGGCCACGACACCCATGTAGTACTACACGATGTCTGTAGACAGGGTCGCCATATAACAATGTTATCGGCCACGGCTAGCCGGAATAACCACCCTAGGATCCGGACTACTCATCCGATCGTCTGCAGACGTCAAGGGTGATAGCCGTGCGGTCCATGGATCCACTGTCCAAGGCGTCGCAGGTGGAATCACCTTTCCAGTCCAATAGCAGTCGACATCTATCGAGATTGGCGCACATCCGCACGATGGGCTGTGGCAACCTCGACTCCATCGGTGCCACGTCCATGGTAGGGCTCATCCTTGCTAACCATCTCAGGACTATCACGAGCTCGCCTAAACCATACTCGTGCGGGTGAATTTCGGGTAAGGGCTTGCTCCATATTTCCAGTCTAACCCGACTATGGAGTTTGTACAGTCCCTTACCCAACCAGCTCCTAGTACATAAGCCATGCATAATGTCGAGAGTGGTGCTCCCAGTATCCCAACTATGCATCAACCTCGGGAGTGGCGCCTAACGGGACGTCACCGTTTGACCGCCGTCGGTGCGCGGCGGTCAACCGGGGCATATGGAAAAGGCCCATTTATCTGTCTAAGTGGCGGTGACCTCGCCAAAGGTTCTAACATGTCATTATCCACTATCTATGTCCGCATGGTAGTTATTTGACACGTAACAAAGAAATATAATACAACATGCAGGACATGAATTTAGAACATGTTAGATAAAATAAACTACACTAACATGCATACAAGTCAAATCTTATCAAGCATTATGTTTTATTATATTTAAGACAATCAAGAATTATTCCTAAGAAAACCCGAGCGGAAATTCCCTAGCTTGAATAAATCCTACCATCAGAGAACCTGAATCAAGTCACGCGGAGATAATCACCCGCCGAGCTACTCGGATCGCGTACCCACAATAATCCTATTTAACACAATTATTTAAAATAAATTTAATTTATTTTCCCCTAAGATAAATAAATTAAATTAAAAATCTATAATCCATTAATTAAAATAATTCTTACGTTAAATTAATCCTATACCAGTTTAGGATTAATCCAACCTAATCATTCTTAATTAATCATATTTTAAATTTTTATCTATTAACTTAAATGAATTTTTATTCAATTTCTACTCATTAAACTCACCCATAACTTGGCCCAAGTCACCCAAGGGCCCAAGTAGAACCCAAATTTTTTTTACTATTTTTATGATTTTTTTTAATATTTTAATATTTTAATATTATATTATTATTATTTTATTATTTTATTAATTATTTTATTTTTTATTATTTTCTAACCGGTCAACGGTCAACGGTCAACGATTGACCGGTCAACGCTGACTGGTCAGCTGTTGACTCGGTCAACGCTGATTGGGTCAGCGGTGGGCCCGGTCAATGCTGACTGTGTCAGATGTTGACTCGGTCAATGCTGACTGGGTCAGCGGTGGGCCTGGTCAGCGCTGACTGGGTCAGCTGTTGACTCGGTCAAACGGGCCGGTTACTGTTCATCCGGTTTGGTTCGGTTCGGTTCGGTTTGGTTCGATTTGGTTCGGTTCGGTTCGGTTCGGTTCAGCTCGGATCCGGTTCACCTAACCCAATTCAATCTAGTTTGATTCGAGCTCGAACCAGTTTCAACTAGTCGATTCAGCTCACCCAACCCAACTCGATCTGAACCCAAACCTAACTCAAACCCAACCAATTTAACCCCAACTAGGTTCAACCCAACCGGTTTAATTAAATTAACTCTAACTCATAGTTAACTTAACTAAACCTGATTTATTTAACGCTAAGCAGGATTAAATAAATCTAAGCATATCTTAACTTAATTTATACTAATCCTACTTAATTATAGCTAATCATGCTTAGTTATTCGCTAAGCATGATTAAGGAAAAGGGCGAAATCGGGACCTTTCGCCGCGCCCGTTGCCGATCGCCCTTCACCGATTCCTCCGCCGACGCCCTCGCCGGCCCTTCCGCTGCCTACGCCCGAACGCAACTCCGGCCGACGACCCCCGGCGTCCTCGTGCGCGAGATGGCCGGACGCACGCTGCAAACGATCCGACCGTAAGGAATCAAACCCTCGGAGCTCTCGGAGGTCGCCGAACCACCCGCGGACGGCAGCCACCTCACCAGCAGAAACAAGGGATGGGAGAGGGGATGATAGCGGCGATCACTCACATGTGGGCTCGCGAACAGCAATGGGAAGGGTTCGGGTAGCGGAAAGGGGCAGATTGGACGATTCCGCCGTCGCTGCCTCTCACGCGTTCCGTCCCGAACGAAGGGTGGTCGCTGGCGTCAACAGCCGATCCAAGGTGGACTGTCGGCTGTTCCTCCTTCATGGAGATGGAGCGAGGCGGCGTTGATGGGCGGCGACGGTCGATTGAGGCGAAGTCGTGGCGACGACTTCACCGTGTGCAGCGGCGGAAAACTGAGAACGAGGTAGGGGCGAGTGGGAATGGGGCCGATGCTAAGCTCTCTCCGGCTGTCCTCCTCTCGACGGTGGCGACGGGACTGGGTCGGAGCAGCTGCAGCTCGCCGGCGATGCCCTCGTCGGTCGCCGCCGCTGCGAAGGGGGTGAAGAGACGAAGGAGACGCCGCGCGATTAGGGCGAGCTCCTTCGCCCTCTTCGCGTCTCGACTTGACGGGGTCGCTTCCACCGAACCGGTCGTGTGGGTCGGTTTGGGTGGACCGATCGACCAGGCCAGTCTAACCGAACCAGCCGGTCTAACAAATTTTTTTTTTTTTTAAGGTGGTGGTTTACAAGTACTCCCCCTCTTAAAATTTTTTGGTCCTCCAAAAATAACCAATAATCGCTTACACACTACATCATCCATTAGTGCAAGCCACGTGCTTCTTCCGATACACTTAACGGTTATTTCCCTTGCACTTTATCAATCTCTTTATAAGGGGAATACATATCGATCTCTCAAATCTTCCCTTAAGCTATGATTCTATAATCCACCACATGCTACAGCAAAAGATATATAGTGTTGGTAGCAACTACTACATGGTTAATACCCTATCAATCAAGATCCTCAATTTAAGTACTATTTTCCACAAATTTAGCCACATCGACAAAATAAAATCTTAAATCATAAGAAATTCAACTAACTGCTTAAGTATTCCCAGAGGGTCTACAGTCATTCAAAAGCTCAACATCTAGAGCAACCAAAAACTCTACAACCCGAGCAAACAACTAGCTCAAGGTAGATCCCGGTGTGATGGGTCATCAACAAATGGTTCTGGGTCATCAGTAACCCTATCTGGATCATCGATCGCTAAATCCTCATCATCAATAACCATGTTAGGGTCGTCCTGCATATCCATATCATCTAACGCATAAAGCCGCGCTTCAATGCGCGGGGACGGTCTCTCGGAGTGATGGCTAGATCTAGTGGCAGGTCCTCTGGTCGATCCCGTCATAGATGTAGTAGGTGGGTTCGGTGCGGGCAGGCGACCACGACCCGCAGATGCCGGATGGATGACCGACTGCTGAGATCCGCCCATTTGAGTCCGCTACGGACAGTTGGACCGAATGTGCCCCTTCTTTCCACACTGATAACATAAGTTGAGAAATATAAAGCAAAGGAAGTAGCAAGCTGAGTTGTAGAAATGATGTAAGCAACAAAATTATAATGCATCTACCAGAACATCTCAAGAAGGGGAATATAGAAAACTATAGAATGTGCAATGAAGAAGGTGAGGTAATATATGCAAGCTCAGTATGTAAAATTAGAGCTCCAAATAGAGTATACACAAACGGCTCTAAGTACTACATATAGAGTTGCAAGTGTAAAGAGTTGATGCAGATATAATATTTAATGCCAGTCAAAATATCAATTTACAATCCTCTGCTAGTTTGATATAGATTCCTCAACAGATAGACTTATAGATCTAGAAGGAAGTCAATAAAAGCGATTCAGATAAAAATTCTGGTTCAAACAAAATTAGCCTAGATGTAGGCTAGATCAAATATCAGGTTAGATCAATGTAATGTAAATATTATAATCGAACCTTTTGGAACAATAATCACAGTAGTCCCAAGATTTAAGAATTGATCGCTGCAAAGATTTGTATAAAATACCTTTGCATAAGATATATACCCATGATGAATAATAAAGAGATATCATATGAGAGTGATCAAGACCAATAAACTTTGTTCACAATGAGAACTAATAGATTTGCTGAATTTGAATTTTTACAAGATCACGCTTTAAATTCGGGTCGTGATTAGCGATGGCTCACCGAGATCATCCAACATGGGTCTAACTACAAATTTAATTCTAGGGTCTAGAATAGAATCAATGAAAGATGTTTAAAACACCATCAAATTCAGATAGCGACCAACTTGAAAGCGGATAAAATCGAATATTGATAGATTCATTCAAACTCGGTATCCCAGTCTATGCTGTGTTTATCAATCTCAAGACTCGGGCTGCCAATCTATGCTTAGTGAAATTCTCCCATCGGGGACTTCCCATAAGCTCATCAGTGCGGTGTCCTTCTATGTCTCTACCTAGGCCCGCTGCACTGATGTTGGCGGAGAGATCGGGTGACCGTGTATCTCTCTCTACTGTCCCGCTGGTCGATCCCTATACCCCGTCCCAGCGAAACATCGTGCCCCTACTTCCTCCCCGGTCTCCGTAAGGGCAACGACATTCTGTGTAGTACTACACACTGCCCGTAGACAGGGTCACCTCAACTTAATATATCATCGGTCACGGCTGACCGAAATTATAATAATAACCCTAGGATCCGGACTACTCATCCGATCGTCTGCAGAACATCTGGGATGATAGTCGTGTGGTCTACGGATCCACTGTCCAAGGCTTGAGAGAATCCCCGTCCCAACTCAAAAGCGATCAATGTTAGCCGAGTTGACATTCAATCCGCACAATGGATTTGAGATACCTCGACCACATTTTTGCTGAATCATTGGAAGGTTCGTCCCCGCTAGCCATATCAGGACTATCACGGTGACGCCCAACCGTCACTCGTGCGGGTAATAGTATCCGGGTATGGACCACTCCGCTATCTGGTCTTTCCGACCTTGGAGTTTATCTGGCCTATTTCCCAACCAGCTCCCAGTATCTAAGCTACATATAGCCTCGGGAGTGGTATGTGGTGGAGCATCACCATTCTGACCATCGGCGGTACGCAGTGGTCAAAAGAGGTATGCAAGCAGTACCCCTTCCTATCGAATTTCTAGTGATGTTTCCTAATAGTTTCTAACATGTCATTATTCTTATCTATATATGCATGGTAGTTGTGCTATCATAGCATAGAGAAATAACATAGCAGGCAGGACAAGATGTGTAGACATATTAAATATATAGCATGGTAAATGTGGCAGATCATGCATGTTAAACAAGGTAAATCATACCATCATGCATTTAGATAATATCATAGTAAGCATAACATGCATTTATTCATATGTATATATAATCATATCATGCATTTCATTTTATTATATTTGAAGCACCCGAGATATTTCCTAAGAAAACCTCGGCAGGAATTCCTAGCTTGAATAAATCCTACATTCGATGAACCAACGCACCTGTGTGGGGATCTGAACTCCAGAACCAATCCAGACATATCAATAATACACGGCTCTCAAGTTGGAGCAAGATCCCTAAAATAATAAAGATTTTATTTAAAATAAAATCCTCATGATTTAATATGATAGAAATTATTTGATCACTAATAACTCAACTTATGTGATTCATTCGATCTAATCCAAAATAAATGATGCACTTCAAATATTGGACCCAACTTCCTACTCAAGTCCAATACTTCAAATCTCTTAATTTCATAGGTCAACTCATAGCTCAAGTTAACAACAATTCCAACTCCATTATTTAATTTTTTTTCAACTCCATGTCCAATATCATCATCAACTATATGGAATTAACAATAACTTTCCTTAGTGCAAATCTCACTTTAACTCTCTCTATCTTAACACATTATATGCATCAAGAGGAAAAGAGAGAAAGTAGACAGGAAAATGAGAAGGATGTCACAATAGGTGAGAAGAAGGAAGATGGTGGGGGCGATAGCATAAATCAACCAAATTCTTATATTCACCATAACCCATCACATTAAGAACTCACCCTAATTCACATCCAAAAACAACACCGCGTGAAACAACGTCAACCACCAAAATTGATGTATGAAAATACCATGTAATCACCATCAATAATTCAAAACCATCAAAGCCATTATTTCCATTAAATCAATAATTCAAAACCATCCATCAATAACACTACCACATAACGAACCATAACAACATCATCAAAAATTCACATCAATCATCACAATATATATAACCTACCATCACGGATAATACAATTCAAAAATCATCAGCAACAATATCAAGACCATCTTCATAATTCACAACCAAAATTAAACCACATCACTCATCATAAAAACTCACCAACATCGAAACCACACTATTACTAAGATTCAACAGCAACAACTCACCACCATTAATGACATTACCACAATCCATTAATTCAATCACTCCATCAACCAAACCCAAACATCCAATACCACCAAACCAAGCAACAAGGCAACATCATCAAAACACCTCTCGACAATATTATCCTCAAAACCAAATCTACATCACCAACCACTCATCAACACCATGAAGCAAATAGCGACATCACACCATCAGCAAACCATCAAGAAAAATTCAGCAAACCACAACAACAATATTATCATCAAACTACCATAAAAGTTCATCAAACAGCATCATCCATAACCATCAACCGAATAAGATCAACTAACAATTATCAAATCAATATCACAACCATTAAATCCATAACCAAATCAGTATCACCGTCATCACCACCATTAAATCCAAAAATCAAAACCACATAATCATTAGAATCAACAATACACAACATAACCCAAAAATTCTCCATAATCAAAACCATTAACAACAATTAAAAACACCACCACCAATCACCAATAACAACATCACACCATCAAGAAAATTCAGCAAAATAATACCATCATCAACAACTCATCGACTAACCATGAGAAACTCACCATAAGCATCAACAACTCATCATTACCGTGAAAACTCAACCACCAAATTTCAAGTCATCAAAGCGCTATGAAAAACTCAGCAAACCACATCATCAACTCATCAATCAAAGCACCATGAAACACTCATCATAACCCCACCAAAATAACACCATCAAATCCACATTCAAAAGCAAAGCACCATAAAACAACATCATCATATAATATCTAGCAAATTAGAATTTAAAAATATTTTCCTAGTGCAGACCTCAATTCGATTCTCTCCACCTCCATCATTATTATTCTATATACACAACTTAAAGTAAAGAAAAAAAAAGAAACCAAATAATGGAGAAGGGGAGAGTATGATAGGGAGAGGAGAAGGAGGTGGGGGAGATACACGCATAGAGGAGTTCGGACACAACAGCATTGGAGGTCAAATGCTGCTGCCGGGATGATGATGTGCAGTGAGGAACCCCCGAAGTCCCCTCGCGGTAGCTCTCAAATCACCATCTGTGAAATGCGGCAGAGCTCCAAGGTCGTCGGTGTGGCGGGTCGATGGTGGACAGGGAATGAGAGTGAGTTCCAAATCTTCGGCAGCCCTCGACCGCTCTCGAATCGTCGTCGATGAGGTCGGCGCGGTGGATCCAAGGGGAGAGCTCGAAGCTACCAGTGGGCTGCAGCGATTTGGATCGGAGGTGCGACAAGGAGTGAGGGTTCACTGTCGATCCGGAGGAGCATCGGTGTGGCAGCTTGCCAAGGGGCCGAAGAAGACGGAGGGGCTTCTGCCGAGCACACGGCGAGTATTCCCGCGGCAAATGCGGCAGAGCTTCCTCCCGTCGTCCTTCGAAAGGCGGAGGTCAATATGCAGCTGCAACCGCCGGATTGAAGGAGGAAGAATGGATTCGCCTTTGAGCTTGCGGCGAGGATGAAGGAGGTCAAGTCGTCGGCGACGGCGAAGTCGCAGGTCGCGTGCGAAGGGGCCGAAGGATAAGGAGCTCACGTCGAGGGATTCGGAGCAGCAGCGGTGAGGTCGCGTGCGAGGAGACCACACGGGAAGGAGGCTCGCCGCCGATGCGAGCATGAGAAGAGGGAAAGGGCGTCGATGCAGCGGCATGAAAAGGGGCGAAGAAGGAGGGCTCGCGAACGAAGGAAAAGGAGTCCGCGAGTGGGAAGAGCCCTCAGCTCTTCTCGCTCACGTCCATTCTTTGAACCGGATCAAGCCGGTTCATTGAAACCGGCTAGCCGGCCGGTTCGGTTGAACTAGACCGATTTAATAATACTAAAAAAAAATTCCTAAAAAAAATACAATTTTGAAGATAGGGGTTTACAATATGTCTCCCCTACTTTTATCTCACGGGGCATATGGGTAGTAATGGTGTCGTGGCTTGGTTCCTTGTTACGACTACCGCTACCCTTGCTATCATCTTTTCTTGCTTGCTTCCTAGATGAGACACTAGAATGTTCATTTTTCTCACTCATCTTGTGGTTGATGGAGTTGATGGGATTGGCCGAGATGATCTCAGTCTTTATCCTCCGTGTTGATAGACAACACATTTTAAAGGGACGAAGATCTATTGTCACTAAAACATTGGGTGTGGGAGTATGTTTCTACCACTAAAGATAGAATTGCCACAGTTAGTGAGCGGGAAGGGAGGGAAGGAGTGAATGATTTCTCACAACCAACAGCTTCTTAATATCCATTTGTTCAGTTTAGCAAATGTTATTCAGCGGAGTTTTTGACAAAAGATTATTATTTCTCAACAAATTTAAATCCTAATTAGGATTATTTGATTTTTTTATGTGAAAATTTATTACCATATCTAAAATAGGAATTTCTCACTCTACATAATTCATATTTATATGAGCCATTATTATGTATCGATTAATTTTAATTTTAATTTCTTATGACTTCTAAAGAGCACCTTTGACCATCTTTTCATTAGAATAAACTACATCAAACCATTTATATACTGATGTAATAATTTTTATAATATTATTCTTTATAATTTTTATTTACATGAGTGATGCATAGTTTTTAAAAATATGTAACTTCTTATAATAAAAAATTAATTATTATGAATAATTTTTCATGGTCATTTATAATATTTATTACAAAAATGAGATATGTACAGATGATATCCTTCTACCATGCTTTTATTTTAAAATAATTTACCTCGTTTCCTACAAGATGACTTTTCGGTGGAATTTTTCAATGAGATTCCAGCGATAGCTTCAGGTGAGCTAGGAAAACTCATTAGAACCATCAATTTAAGTTCTTGGAAGAGATATGAGGGAGAAAAGTGAAATGAGCGGCAGTAGTGAAAGTTTCATCGTTGGAGATTACTATTGCAATTGCTGGTCATACGAGCTATATAATTTGAGAAACTTAGTACCTATGGCTTCTCCTCGACGAGAGCTATCTACTGGTACTTGGGTTGAGAGAAATTGGCTGTCGTTGGTTGCCGGCGAATTAAAAATCCAAACTTATGAGTTTCGCATAAGTTATCTTTTTGAGTAAAATTAGACACATGTGAGCTCTAACAATTGGGACAAATATGATTTTTGGATTTTTGATGAAAAGAGTTTTCAATTGGTATCAATATTGCTGCTGATTGCAGAACTTCATTGGTGAGGGTTCCAGCGAACTGCCCAGCAAGTCTCCGGCGGGTCTCTAGTGAACTTTTCGGCGAACATTAGATAAAAATGAGGTATGTAGGTCTCCAGTGTATATATACTTATATACATAAATAAAATTTATATATATTTAAGAGTATTATTTTGAGATATAATACAATTTACTTAAAATGGATGATTGAGCAAGGTTCACTCGCTGCTAAACCCCACTAATCGTAATAGTATACTCAATAAAGATGATAAACAATTGACATTATTAATGTGAAGGCAAAGTTGTATGATTAATGGTAAATACTCTTAAATGATCAATATTGACAAACAAATGACATTACTGATGTGAAGGAAAAGTTGCATGATTAATAGTAAACACTATTAGTGATTAATATTTATTGAGTGCCTAAATCATCAGGAGGAAATAACCTAAAAGTAAAAAAATTCCATGATATCTGAAGTTGCTCTCTTAGTTATCTTCTTTTCCAGTTAGATTAGTCTCCTCCTCTGCACTTATAGAACTACCCTCTTGCGTTTCATCGTCATCGACCAAGTGGAGCATCAATCTTCCATTCTCCCTTGTAGCCTGCAAGAATTGCTGCTTCGGAGCTTTAACCATTTTAAACACAAGCCTCCCATCATCCCTAAATGACTTGAGTTGCACTTTAGGCCTCCCCGCCTTCCCAATTGTCGATATCGGTGGAGGAAACCCTAAGCTATAGCCACTCCTACTTTTATCATATGTCTCCCCTTCTTTTATCTCACGGGGCATATGGGTAGTAATGGTGCCGTGGCTTGGTTCCTTTTTACGCCCAAGCTATCATCTTTTCTTGCTTGCTTCCCGGATGAGACACCAGAATGTTCATTTTTCTCACTCATCTTGTGGTTGATGGAGTTGATGAGATTGGCCGAGATGATCTCAATCTTTATCCTCCGTGTTGATAGACAACACATTTTAAAGAGACGGAGATCTATTGTCACTAAAATATTGGGTGTGGGAGTATGTTTCTACCACTAAAGATAGAATTGCCGCAGTTAGTGAGCGGGAAGGGATGGAAGGAGTGAATGATTTCTCACAACCAACAGCTTCTAAATAACCTTTTGTTCATTTTAACAAATGTTATTCAGCAGAGTTTTTGACAAAAGATTATTGTTTCTCAACAAATTTAAATCCTAATTAGGATTATTTGATTTTTTTATGTGAAAATTTATTACCATATCTAAAATAGGAATTTCTCACTCAACATAATTCATATTTATATGAGCCATTATTATGTATCGATTAATTTTAATTTTAATTTCTTATGACTTCTAAAGAGCACCTTTGACCATCTTTTCATTAGAATAAAATATTATTCTATATAATTTTTATTTACATGAGTGATGCATAGTTCTTAAAAATATGTAACTTCTTGTTAAAAAAATAAATTATTATGAATACTTTTTCATGGTCATTTATAATATTTATTACAAAAATGAGATATGTACAGATGATATCCTTCTACCATGCCTTTATTTTAATATAATTTACCTTGTTTCCTGCAAGATGACTTTTCGGTGGAATTTGTCAATGAGATTCCAGCGATAGCTTCAGGTGAGCTAGGAAAAATCATTGGAACCATCAATTTAAGTTCTTGGAAGAGATATGAGGGAGAAAAGTGAAATGAGCGGCAGCAGTGAAAGTTTCATCGTTGGAAATTACTCTTGCAATTGCTGGTCATACGAGCTATATATTTTGAGAAACTTAGTACCTATGGCTTCTCCTCGACGAGAGCTATCTACTGGTACTTGGGTTGAGAAAAATTAGCTATCGTTGGTTGCCGGCGAGTTAAAAATCCAAACTTACGAGTTTCGCATAAGTTATCTTTTTTAGTAAAATTAGGCACATGTGAGCTCTAACAATTAGGACAAATATGATTTTTAGATTTTTGATGAAAAGAGCTTTCGATTGGTACCAATATTGATGTTGATTGGAGAACTTCATTGGTGAGGGTTCCAGCGAACTGCCCAGCAAGTGTCCGGCGGGTCTCCAGTGAACTTTTCGGCGAACTTTATATAAAAATGAGGTATGTAGGTCTCCAGTGTATATATATTTATATACATAAATAAAATTTATATATATTTAAGAGTATTATTTTGAGATATAATACAATTTACTTAAAATGGATGATTGAGCAAGGTTCACACGCTGCTAAACCCCACTAATCGTAATAGTATACTCAATAAAGATGATAAATAATTGACATTATTAATGTGAAGGCAAAGTTGTATGATTAATGGTAAATACTCTTAAATGATCAATATTCACAAACAAATGACATTACTGATGTGAAGGAAAAGTTGCATGATTAATAGTAAACACTATTCGTGATCAATATTTATTGAGTGCCTAAATCATCAGGAGGAAATAACCTAAAAGTAAAAAATTTCGCCGGGACGAACTGGAAGAAGAACCTAGTAAAATATGTCGCCGAGGTTGTAGCATTCCGGCGACAGCTAGTCTGCACACTTCTTGGCAGGCACCGCTGCTCGGGGATTGGTACGGGGACATCCCTCCGTATAGCCTTGGACAGTGGATCCATAGACCACATGGCTACCATCCTTGACGTTCTGCAGACGAACGGATGGTGAGTCTGGATCCTAGGGTTGTATTATATCGACCGAGACCGTAGTCGATGGATTTTATTAATGGTGACCCCGTCTTCGGACGGTGTGTACTACACGATTGTCGTTGTCCTTACGGCATCCGGGGAGGATGTAAGGGCACGGCAGTTTCGCTAGGGGAGGCATGGTAAGCGACTAGCGACACCGAGGAGAGTGATCATGGGTCACCCGTCACCTCCGCCAACATCAGTGCAGCGGGCATAGGGAGAGACAGAGACGAAAGGCACTGATGGGCTTGGTGATGCTCTCTGGCCGGAGTATTCACTAAGCATAGGCTGGCAGCCCGAGTCATGAGACTGATAGACATAGTGCACCATAGATGACATTCTGGTGACATTGATGACACATATACCATAGATGACATTCCGGTGACATTGATGACACAGATACCGTAGATGACATTCCGGTGACATTGATGACACAGATACCGTAGATGACATTCCGGTGACATTGATGACACAGATACCGTAGATGACATTCCGGTGACATTAATGACACAGATACTAGAGATGACATTCCGGCGACATTGATAACACAGATACTGAGGATGGCTTAGGTGACATTGATAACATAGTTATTAGAGACAGCTTAGGTGACATTGATGACATAGCGACTAGAGACAGCTTAGGCGACATCTAGTGTTACACGTGTTGTATTTGCTTATACTGTTATTTACATTTATGATATTCTTCACATGTATTATATGAAAATGACTATTAATAAACCCAAGGCATCCTAGATTAATCCTCCTAGCCTTTGATTTCCTTATTCGGTTTCTAGCCGTAAATTCGCACTAGGCCGCAAGGCTGAGCACACTACTTTTCCCCGTGTGTGCAGGTTATTAGATAACCGATTGAGATAGTAAATGAAGATGGATCTACTGACGGATTTATTTTTCTTTATCGTTGCCTTTTATAATAGAATTGTAGTAGGTTTATCGAGACTGTGTTAGAAACGTTAAGTTAGATGTTTTGATTGTATATTCCGCTGTGTAAATGATGTGTTTGGATTATATGTATCACTTGATGCCTTGTATGGGTCTGTTGGGCTCATACGGCGGTTGCCACGTGGCCGACAGTAGGGTCGGGGCGTGACAGGAGCCATGTGCTAGCAAAAGTAGATGTACAAGATCGGTTGACTTAGCCACAAATGGTTTGATGTAATCGGGATCTCACTTCGGTGCAGAACTCAAATTATTTGTGTTACTCCAAGGTAGATGGTCTGGTAGGAACAATATCGTTCAATGCACTACAAAGGCTAGGGAACCTGAGGACACAAACGTGCTCATGATATGGGTCCCTGAGCAGTCCAAGTTCAATGGTAGCATATGCAAGATATCTCAGCAGGTCAGGCTAAAGATGGTGTGGTTTATAATTTCATGTGGTGACCCTGTCATGGGTAGAAGTACAGCGCTGTATGGTACTCATGTGGTTTAGAAGGGGTGCCGTGGTCACTAGCTCCTTCTGCCAACGTCAGTGTGCAGGCACATAGGACAGAGATATAGAGTAGACATTGATGGGTTTGGGGAAATCTCTGACGAGGGATTTACCTTAATCATAGGTTGGCTGCCTTAGGTGTAGAATTGATAGTTTTTGATGTGTTAGTTAAGATAATATTATAACTTCGACTTAGTGTTATTAATATAAATATATTTATTATTCCTTGTTGTCACGCTTTATCATGATCATGTTGCCTCTATCCTATTTTATTAGTCTCGTTATGTACTAGTTGATATATTAATTTGATGCGTGATTTAGTGTATATTTTCTTGTCAGTTTGTATAATATCCTATTCCCATTGTTAGGCTGCTCTCTCTGTAGCCTCACTGAGTTTCGCGACTCGGATGTGCATGATTTTCCCTATTGCACAGGTTACAGGTTTTGTCATAGACTAGAGGATGAGGAAGGACATAGTTGTGACGAACATGACTACTTATAAAATCTAGATAGAGATTTGACTTTGTAATGTTAGTATTAAATGTAAAATTATTGATGTTTCTGCTGTGTTTAAACAAAGAAATTATAGTGGTTTTTGATACTTCTAGTATTGTATAAGTTGTGGTGTAGAAGATCAGCTTATACGGCAGTTGCCACATGCCCAAAGGAGGTTTGGGACGTGACGAATTATAACTCTAAGCATCAACCTTCTTCAAAACGATATTTTGAACTGTCTAAAAACAAAATGTTGATTTTTGCCTTTCATTATAAACCTTGACACTTCCATTCTCTTATTTCTCCTCACCGATACTATACCCCCTTAAACAGAATTATCCTACAAACTTTTATAGCAACCATTCTAAATTCAAATTGATACAACTTCATTCTAGAATTTTTTTTAAAAGATTCAATCAACTCTCAATCTTCAAGGGACTATTATCTCTTTCTCTGTTGTTTAACCTATGCTCTAACGTCAACCACCATCTACTCCATCACCTTACTCTAAAAAAAATGAGATTCTTTTAGAACTTACTCAAAGAACAAGAGTTAACTAAATAAAAAAAGGGAATGTTACCATTCCTACCTATATGGATAACTTGATCAAAATTCAGAAATATAACCTTATATTGTATATCCCTTTCTGATATTTTGAATTACCCACTGAGTTATCCAATTCAGCAAAGATTTAATGTATAGAAACTACTGGAAAACTCAGATTTAAACCTCTATACTACCACTTGAACCAAGTTAACAAACTTTGTATCCTCTTACACCATTTCCATCTAATATCCTTTCAAACTTTCTGAAAACCTCAACTCCAAAGTTTGATCCTTTCAAATCAAAATTCTTCCACATAACTAAGCTAGTACTCTTTTGTTTATGACAAAATACTACGGTATCAAAGGAGAAATCAAAATGCTCGTTGCTGCCCAAAAGTTCAGTCTCCCCTCTTGTTGGCCATTGAACGTCGACAGATTCATACTGGTGTTTGTTGAATTGATCAGTGATAATGGGAGAGGTATGGAGGTGGAAGTAGGAGAGATTATACATATACATTATTTATTTTATATTTATTTTCTTCCACTCTCTTTCAACTATATAGTTATTTATGTATTTTATATATTCTTTTTATCCACTCTTTCAAAATTTTGTAAAACAATGGATAAACTTCTTCGAGATGAAAAAATAGAAATCTTAATCAGGAAAGATCCTATCTAATATTAACATTTGCACTATAATTAAAAAAGTAAAAATAAGGTAATTAGAAAAACACACCCTTAGACATAAGAAAAGCCTAGAATATCTATAGTAATACTATAACTAAAGTAATATAAATAAAAGGGAGATGATACCTTGATTAAAAGAATTATTCCTAATATTAAAGAATAGCCTACTAATATGATATCTTTCTTTGGAGGTCTAATTTCAGTTTTCTTTTGACGTGTCATGTCCTCATTTTCTTTGCTCTTCCTCCTAGCCATTTCTTCATCTATCATTCAACAAATGTATTCTTATTATTAATTATTTTTGTTATTTAAGAAAAGTTTTTCGGGGTTTACATTCTTCTATCCCTTTGTTCATTTTAACAAATATTATTCGGCCCGAGTTTTTGACAAAAAAGTAATTATTTCTCAACAAATTAAAATCATAATTAGGATTATTTGATTTTTTATGTGAAAAATTATTCCAATATCTAAAATATGGATGTATATCAGTCATTATTATATATCAATTAATTTTAATTTAAAATTCTTATGACTTCTTAAAAGTACCTACAACTACATTTTCATTAGATATAAACTATATCAAACCATATATGTAACGATGTAGTTACTTTATTTAAATGAGTAATAAATAGTTTTTTAAAATATTTAACTTCTTGCATTCGAAAGTGATCATGAGTGTAGATACGTAAAGGATAGATCAAATTATATTACGAACCTAAATATTAAATATTTTGGTATGTAGAGTATATATATTTATATACATAAATAATCAAAATATGTGAAGTAGAAAATAATAAACTTTTGAGATATAATATAATTTACTTAAGATGGATGATTGAGCAAGGTTCACACACTGCTAAAACACCACTAATCGTAATAGTATACTCAATAAAGATGATAAACAATTGACATTATTAATGTGAAGGTAAAGTTGTATGATTAATGGTAAATACTCTTAAATGATCAATACTGACAAACAAATGACATTACTGATGTGAAGGCAAAGTTGTATGATTAATAGCAAACACTATTAACGATCAAATATTTATTGATTGCCTAAATCATCGGGGGTAAATAACTTAGAAGCAAAAAATTTCCATGATATCTGAAGTTACTCTCTTAGCTATCTTCTTTTTCAGTTAGATTAGTCTCCTCCTCTGCACTTATAGAACTACCCTCTTGCATTTCATCATCATCGACCAAGTGGAGCATCAGGCAGAGACTTAGAAGGACACTGACAGGCTTATGAATAGTCCCCGGCTCGGGCATATCCTAAGCATAGGTTGGCGGCCCTAGAGAATATGAAAATGTAAAATACAATGGATGATGGTATCTCACACAAAATATGATTTGAAAGACTTCACGTATGATTGATTTATTTCTTACAACATATTCCTATCATGACAGTCTTATTTTAATTAATTCCATGTATGTCAATGTCCCCCTTACAATTGCTAGGGACTACTCTTTCTGTAGCCACTAGGCTGCAAGGCTTAGCGCTACTCGGATGTTATGTAGATTCATGGGGAGTGATACATGGAGAGAAGAACATTAGTTTGACATGACATGATTTATCTAGTTCATGATTTAGTCAGACTATATTAGGTAATCTAAACTACTGGTATCAGGTTGTAATCGTGAAAAATTTCTACAGGTTTTTATGTCAATATTTTATTCTTTGAAATATTATAATTAGTCTTGTGTGAGTTAACTCATACACGCTAATGAGGGAGAAATAATAATTTGGAGGTGTTTTCTCAAGTGATATTTAGAGTTTTCACTCCAACTACATATTTTTTAGAACTTAATGAGTCTTGGACCTTATGATCCTCCCGTATAGACTCCAATTATTCTAACCAGAGGAATGCATTATATATTGATACTAAAATATCCGATTTTGAAGGAAAAATCAAGGAGAAATAATTATCCATTGAGATGTTTTGCTTCAGTGATGTCGGCGGAGAATTACTCGATAAGTTTAATACCAAAGAGGCTTTAAGAATTGTGCTTTTTCTATATGAATGCTCACGATGACGAGCATGATGATTTTGAACTTTCCTCTTATCAAAATATAGAGAACTAGATGATAAAACTTTCATCATGGTGAGATCTCGACATCATCTCCATTTTAATTTAAAAATACATAATTTTTATGGAAAAATGTGGATGAAATGATGATGTTCGCTTAAGTGATGTTGGTAAAGAGTTCATCAATGAGTTTCTACTTCAAATATGTTTTAAGAATTAAGGTTTTTGCTGTAGAAATATTCAGGAGGTTGAGAGGAATCAATTAGTGATGGTAATCAATAATGATTGCCAATCGATGTGGAGAAAATTAGTCAATAGTGCTTGAGGAAAATAGTGTCAAAATAATGAGGTGAATTGATTTAGGATATGGTGATGATCGTCAATGAAACCTTACCATCGGTAAACTTTTTGGATGAACTCTAAAGAAAATTTTTGGGGGTCTTAGGTGGAATTATAAGATCTCTTAAGTGAGCTTTAGTAAATTAGTTATTGTTTAATAGTTAAAATTCTTTGGACATAGTAGATTAGATAGTTTTTAAATTTTAGTCTTAAAATATGTAATTGTGAAACCTATAATTTTGATTAAGAGTAATTGTGTAATATTATATTATTTTATAGGTTTATCAGTAAAGTTATATAAAGGACTTATTTGAGAAATTACACATGAAATTTTAGATATAAAATATTGATATGAAATCTATAAAATCATATAGGATTTTGAATTTAGAATCCAGTGGTACAAATGGATTGTATGTTGGGTGTCATTACGTTGGTCAAATGATTGAACAAAATTAAAACCTATCAGTAAAGTTATATAAAGGACTTATTTGAGAAACTATACATGAAATTTTAGATATAAAGTATTGATATGAAATCAATACAATCATATAGGATTTTGAATTTAGAATCCAGTGGTACAAATGGATTGTATGTTGGGTGTCATTACGTTGGTCAAATGATTGAACTGAATTAAAACCTATCGATGAATGATAACACCAAGCAGTCAGACAAAGTCATCATCCTTATCTTTTTGGTTCAATTTCATTGAGTTAACCCGAGTTCATTTTCAATTATGGTCAGGTGGTGAGTTCAATTAAGTTGACCTGAGTCAACCAAAGTCATTGTCCTTATCTTTTTCCTCACACCAAGTATAACACAAAGTAATCACCTCCTTTCACTAGGCATTCTATTTTATTTGAAATAATGATTTTGATAAAATTTGAAATATAAAATAAGAGTGGCACAGCGGAAGCGTGGTGGTCCTAAGATCAAAAGTGTAATCTGATACTAATAAGATAGATTTATGATAATTATTTATACCCAAGTTTAACTTTAATCAATAGTGCTCAGGGTCAGAATAATGAGGTGATTTGATTTAAGTTGATTTGTGATAATTATTTATACCCAAGTGCAACTTTATGGACAAATGAGGGAGATCTCAATAAAAACTCCATTTCCGAAATCTAGAGATCATCTCCATTTTAATTTTAAAACTCTAAATTTTTATGAAAAAATAAGGATAAAAATAATGAGGTTCAAATTAAGGCTCTTGTTATAGGAATATTCAAGACGTTAAGAAAAATCAATTAAAGATAGTAATTACGGATGTGGAGAAAATTGTCCATTAGTATGTTTTTTAGGGTAATGGACATTTTTTGAGTTTTGACTAATTCTAGCCAAATTAGTCAATAGTACTTAAGGGAAAATGGGTGAGAATAATGTTCGGATGAATTCCAAAAAAAATTTTTAGGGATCTTATGTTGAATTATAAGATCATATGTGAAGTGAGCTTTAGTAAATAAGTTCTTATTTAAAAGTTAAAATTCTTTAGATAGAGTAGATTAGATAGTTTTTAAATTTTAGTCTTAAAAGAGCTAATTGTGAAACCTATAATTTTGACCTAGTATTATTGAGTAATATTGTATTATTTTATAAAAATTTTATAAAATTATATAAAGGACTTATTCAAAAAACTACACATGAAAAACTATCTTTACTAGCATTCTAAAGTAGAGCACTTGATTTCTATTGAATTCTTATAGTAGGTTAATCATTTCTACCAAGCATTAGAATCTAAACACTAAGTAATATATGCAGCCATTGTCTTCATAAAGCATCATTGTTTATTTGTACTATAATCTATCTTTCTTTTTCCTCCATTACTGAAAACATCTTGATAAAATGTGAGCAATTGATCGCTTCAACCAGAGTCTCTAAATTGCATTATCCAATTAGCTTGTTAGAAAAAGAAAGTTGCTTCACTGCCCATGATTGGATGTTTCCATCTCATTTGACCCATGCTTTGTAACCTTCGTGTATGGGACTAAGTATAAAATAATAGAACTAGGAAAGCACGTGAGAGGATCACATGGTTAGATAATAATGAATTGAGTTTCTGGTGTCATATGGCATTGCTAAGAATAATTAGATCATTTTTTTTCTTTACTCTTCAAAAGTTTGTGCTCCTTGTACTCCCCTGTAGTGTTTTGCTTTAAATAAATACATGAAGTGATGAGGACATCATTGGTTCACCCGTGCAAGATTCAATTACCATAGAAGGCCCAATGACACGAGCCCGTGCACGACGCTTAGGACGGCAGGTGAATTCTTTTCTTGGGCAATTTAATTACTTAATTACAGAACAAATGATATTGCCTAATTATTATTATTTACTTGTCACTACATGCAAGGAAACACATGGAGGAATTACTTATATGGAAGTTGCATGAATTACTCATATGGAAGTGTATGAGTGAAGGAAGATTTATTCAAGAATCAAATCTTCATCAAATATTTATTGAAGAGCAAATCAAGGAAGAAGATTTATTCAAGAGCAAATCAAGGAAGATTTATTCAAGATCAAATCTTCCTCAAATATATATTCAAATCTTCATTAAGGGATTTATTTTTCCAAATTTCGTAGCTAACAAGAGGAGGATATTTATATATTTATTTTTCCTATTTTAGTGAAACAAAATATGAAAAAACGTGCCATATTTTGTCTATATATTTGGTGGGACGTGCACTATTGAAGAGGGATTTTGATTTTTGCTTTAGCCACCACTTTTGTAATGCTTTTGCTACAAACTTTAAGTCCACTTTCTTAATCACTTTTTGAGTGATCCTTCTGCTGTTGCTCTTTCAATTCTCTTGAATTGTTCGTGCCGTTCTTCATGAACAGGTCAGTCGTGTTTGACACGGTTGATAACCAATTGAGGAGTGGTTTAGCGATTGCGAGGTTGCTGGTTGCGTTCCTTGATCGTGGTTAGCCTCCCCTTCGTCAAAGTCACGACTCCCCCTATCTTAAGGATTTCTCCTACGACGGAAGATCGAGACCAATTTGCTTGTACGCATCTTAAGTCGAGGCGTGTGCATATCAGGTGGTATCAGAGCCTTCGTTGCCGGTAGGAATTCATCTATCCTTTATTAGATTCTCTTTTATTTTCCCTACATCAAAAAAAAAAAAAAATCTCTTGAACTTCTATCTCGTACCCATCATCGGTTTTTTCCCATCTTTTATTGTTCTTTTTCTTTATTATCTCCAATTTTCCGTTTGATTGTTGAAATAAAAAAAAATAAAAAAAGTATTGTTCGGCCAAAGAGAGTGTTCGGCCGAATTCTTGGTGGAAAGAAAAAAGGTAGAGAAAATAGAGGAGGAAGTAGTCGGTTAGGAAAAAAAAAAAAAGAGAGGTAGAGAGAAAGGAGGAGGTGTTTTGCAAGAAAAGGGAAGAAGAAAGAGGAAGAAGTGTTCCGTGAGGAAAAATTGGAAAAAAAAAATGAGAGAGAGAGAAAGGAGGAGAAAAAAGAGAACGAAGTGTTTTGTTTGAAAAAAGGAGAAAAAAGAGGGAGTATTGTTCGGCAAGGAAAAAAAATAGGTGGAGAAAGTGAGGAGTAAGCTTTCGGCGAGTAGAAAAAAAAAAGTGAGAGGAAGGTTCGGCCAAGAACGAAAAAAAAAATAAACAAAAAAAAATATTTTATTCGAATTTTAATTATCTTGCACTTATTCTTCCTTTTTGACACCTTATACCTTCCTTGATTGAGTTAATTTTACAATCCGAATTTTAATTATAATTATCCTTGCATTTATTCTTCCTTTTGACACCTTCCACCTTGCTTAATTGAGCCAACTTGAATTATTATTTTCTTCTCTTTGCTACAAATATATCCCCATCTAGATCTCCATAAATTAGCCTTGATCACCGTGTTCTAGTACTTTGCAATCGCTTTATTCACTTCTTGTTGAAAATTATCACGAACCAGCAAACACGTGAACAATTTTTGAGAAGGGTAAGACCTTCAGGTGGTAAGGTTTGTGAGGATTGCGAGGTTGCTGGTCGCATTCCTAGATCGTGGTTAGCCTCCCCTTCGTCAAAGTCACAACTCCCCCGCTTTAAGGATTTCTCCTACGACGGAAGATCGGGACCAACTTGCTTGCACGCATCTTAAGTCGAGGCGTATGCATATCAGGTGGTATCAGAGCGTGTGCATATCAGGATTGTGAGTTTTCATAAATAATTTACTAGTTGGTGGAATTTCTCTTTTGTCTTTACTAACAATGTCAGGATCAAGAAGTCCTCATGATGTTCCTTAAGATGGGGAAGATGGGTCCCAATTATCGATGATATCATTGTCTCTACATTCTCAAGCTTTGATGGCTCATGTTACAAACACCTTCGAGCAAATATTATCCGATCAAGTGCTTGTGCGCTTGAACGGGTTGGAGAATCGTCTCGGTGGAATTGAAGCGCGACTTGATCAAGTGGAGCGAACTCCTCCACGACGACACCCACCACCTCGAGTTCCTCGAGGACGAGTTGAAGCTAATAATAATGCTGCTGCTGCTGCTCCATTTGAACCAAGAGGAAATCTGAACGCTGCATTTCAAGAAGCTGCTGATGAAGAGTTAAATGATAATTATGTGGCTGATGATGAAGTTGCCTTGGAATTGTATCAGCGCCGCCCCGCACGAGGAGTGGGAGTTGACGGAGGTCATGCACGTCACCGTAACGAAGAAAGAAGAAATGATGCATTGGGTAAAATTAAATTCACTGTTCCTATTTTTGATGGAAAATTTAATCGAGAAGCTTATCTTGATTGGGAATTATTAGTTGAGCAAAAGTTCAGCTGTCATCATTACCCAGAAGAGTATAGAGTACGTGCGGCAACTACTGAATTTATTGGTTATGCTTCTATCTGGTGGAGTCAAATTCGACAAAGAAATGGAGCTCCTCGTACTTGGGATGATTTGAAGCGCTTGATGAGGTCCAGGTTCATGCCTTCCTATTTTGAAAGAGAATTACTTAATAAATTTTAAAGATTGAATCAAGGAAACAAATCTGTGGAAGAATACTATCAAGAGTTGCAGGTGGGCATGCTACGTGCTAATGTGCAAGAAGATGATGATGCAAAGATGGCTAGATTCTTGGGAGGATTGAATGGAGAGATATAAGATATCCTTGATTTCCAGAACTACAATTCTTTGGATCAACTATTTCATTATGCATGCAAAGCTGAAAGACAAGTTCAAAGGAGGAAGCAACCATACAAAGCTAGTCGTAGTTATTCTAGTTCTTCCATGCCTTGGAGGGATGCCAATCAGCAACAAAAAAGTGTTGATCATTCTAGCAAGACTGCTGCACCCATTAGCCAAGAAAATTCAGGAAGCCGCCTTACTTCACCAACATCCAAACCTATTGATTCAAAAAAGACCACTGTTGCACCTACAAAAAGTTCATCCTCAGTTGCATCTGCAAGAAGAACAAGGGAGATTGAGTGCTTCAAGTGTAAGGGAAAAGGACATTATATGCGTGATTGTCCAAATCATGTGCCCTTATCATTCGAGAAGATGGTGAGTACACATCGGCCAGTGAGGTTGAAGAGGGAGGTGGATCTGATTATGAGGAGTCTCAACATATTTCGGGGTCAGAACCAGAAGAGATCACTTTTGATACAAGCCATGCAAGCCTTGTTGTTTGTCGTGTTCTTAGTTCCCAAATGGAGAAGGCAGAAAATGGACAGCGTCACAATTTATTTCAATCCAAATTTGTGATCAAGGAACATTCTTGTAAGATCATAATTGACGGTGGAAGCTGCAATAATATTGCAAGTTCGAAGATGGTTGGAAAGCTTGGCCTAATCACAAGATTACACCCGCAGCCATACTACATTCAATGGCTCAATTCTTGTGGAAAGTTGAAGTTAACAATGATGGTACATGGTCATTTTTCTGTTGGTACCTATTCTGACTTTGTGGACTGTGATGTGGTGCCAATGCAAGCTTGTGCGTTACTACTTGGAAGACCATGGCAATATGATAAGGATGCTACACATTATGGGCGTTCCAACAAGTACTCCTTTATGCACAAAGATAAGAAGGTCGTGTTGGTTCTAATGACACCGGAAGAACTTCTGAAAGATGATTTAGATAGAGCTGAGTGTGAGAGAAAAGAAAAAGAGAGGAGTGACATTCACAAAAATGATAGTGAGAGTCATCAACCCAAAATGAGAGAAAGGAAAGAAAAATTTGAGAAGAAAAGAGAGATACCAATCAAGGGACAAGTTCTATAAGCCACCAAAAGTGAGATGCGAGAGTTAGAAACCAATCCCCAAGAGTGTTTTGCACTTGTATGCAAGGACGCTCTATTTTCTACTAACTCTTTACCCTCTTCTTTGCATGTTTCGATTGTTTCTTTGATGTAGGAGTTTGCTGATGTGTTCCCAGATAAGATACCTGTAGGGTTGCCACCATTGCGGGGGATTGAGCATCAAATTGATTTGATTCCAGGAGCATCTCTGCCTAACCGTCCCCCATACCGTACCAATCCCGAGGAGACAAAGGAAATTCAGCGCCAAGTGTAAGAGCTCCTAGATAAAGGATATGTGCGTGAAAGCTTAAGTCCATGTGTTGTTCTTGTTTTACTTGTGCCAAAGAAAGATGGATCATGGAGGATGTGCATAGATTGTCGAGCTATCAACAATATTAAGGTACGTTATCGTCATCCTATTCCTCGATTAGGTGATATGCTTGATGAATTGTGTGGTTCTACTATCTTTTCTAAGATTGACTTGCGTAGTGGTTACCATCAAATTAGAATGAAGCTAGGTGATGAATGAAAAACTGCTTTTAAGACTAAATTTGGATTATATGAGTGGTTAGTTATGCCATTTGGTCTTACTAATGCACCTAGTACATTTATGCGCTTAATGAATGAAGTATTGAGATCTTTTATTGGAAAATTTGTGGTAGTTTACTTTGACGATATATTAATCTATAGCAAGTCTTTGGATGAACATTTAGCACATGTGCGACAAGTTTTGATTGCTTTGAGAGAGACACGTTTGTTTGTTAATCTCAAGAAGTGCACCTTTTGCACGGATCGAGTCGTATTTCTTGGTTTTGTTGTGACCGCGCAGGGTATTGAGGTGGATGAGGAAAAGGTGAAAGCTATTCGAGCTTGGCCAACACCTACAACAGTCACGCAAGTGCGGTATTTTCATGGATTGGCAAGCTTTTATCGTCGATTCGTAAAGGATTTCAGTTCACTCGCCGCACCCCTTAATGTGTTGACAAAAAAGAACATACCTTTCAAGTGGGAAAAAGCGCAAGAAGATGCCTTCAATTTGCTAAAAGATAAGTTAACCAATGCACCACTTTTACAACTTCCTGATTTTAATAAAACTTTTGAGATAGAATGTGATGCTAGTGATATTGGAATTGGAGGTGTTCTTATGCAAGATAGGAAACCCATTGCTTATTTTAGTGAAAAACTTAGTGGTCCAACTTTAAACTACTCAACATATGACAAGGAATTATATGCATTGGTTAGAGTATTAGAAACATGACAACATTATCTCTGGCCAAAAGAATTTTTCATACATTCAGATCATGAATCCTTGAAGCATATTCATTGCCAAAGTAAGTTGAATCGTAGACATGCTAAGTGGATCGAATTTATTGAAACTTTTCTATATGTTGTGAAATATAAGAAAGGAAAAGATAATCTAGTTACTGATGCATTATCTAGACATTACTTGTTGTTGTCCCAACTTGATTGCAAAATTCTTGGTTTGGAAAGGTTAAAAGAATTATATGCTACTGACTTAGATTTCAAAGAAATTTTCATGAAATGTAAAGAAGGGAGATGTTGGGATAAGTATGTGTTGAATGATGGCTATTTATTTAGAGCTAACAAGCTTTGTATTCCTGCAAGTTCTGTTCGTCTTCTATTATTGCAGGAAGCGCATGGAGGTGGTTTGATGGGATATTTTGGGATACGTAAGACTGAGGACGTATTGGCCACACACTTTTATTGGCCAAAGATGAGGCGCGACATCGAGCGTTATGTGGGGAGATGCACCACTTGTCAAACAGCTAAGTCTCGCTTAAACCCACATGGTTTATATACACCTCTTCCTGTTCCAAAATTACCTTACGAGGATATTTCAATGGATTTTGTATTGGGTTTACCAAGGACTAAGAAGGGGAGAGATAGTATATTTGTTGTTGTTGATAGGTTTTCTAAGATGGCTCATTTCATACCTTATCATAAGAGCGATGATGCTACTCATGTTGCCGATTTATTTTTCAGGGAGATCGTGTGCCTATATGGAGTACCGAGGACAATTGTTTCAGATCGTGATGCAAAATTTTTAAGCCACTTTTGGAGGACACTTTGGGGTAAGCTCGGGACAAAGCTGCTGTTTTCAAATACATATCATCCCCAACGGACGGACAAACCGAGGTCGTCAACCGCACACTTGGTACCATGCTACGGGCGATACTCAAAAAGAACCTGAAGATGTGGGAGGAATGCCTACCACATATTGAGTTTGCCTACAACCGAGTTGTGCATTCTACTACCAAGTTCTGCCCATTTGAGGTTGTCTATGGCTTTAAGCCTGCTGCTCCAATTGATTTACTACCTCTACCACCAACAGAAAGAGGTAATCTTGATGCAGAGAAGTGTGCTGAGATAATTCATAAGATACATCAGATGACCAAAACAAATATTGAAGAGATGCAAATACAATATAAGAAGCATACAGACAAAGGTAGAAAGAAAGTTATTTTTGAAGAAGGAGATTTGGTTTGGTTGCATTTGCGTAAAGATTGATTTCCCGAACAGTGCAAATCCAAACTCATGCCACAAGGTGATGGTCCATTCAGAGTTATTGCGAAGATCAATGATAATGCCTACAAGATGGAACTACCTAAGGATTATGGGGTGAGTAATACATTCAATGTGGCTGATCTATCACCATACTTGGGCTTGGGCGATGAAGATGAGCTGGAGTCGAGGTCGACTCCTCTTCAAGAAGGGGAGTATGATGAGGACATCGTTGGTTCACCCGTGCAAGATTCAATTACCATAGAAGGCCCAATGACACGAGCCCGTGCACGACGCTTAGGACTGCAGGTGAATTCTTTTCTTGGGCAATTTAATTACTTAATTACAGAACAAATGATATTTCCTGATTATTATTGTTTACTTGTCACTACATGCAAGGAAACACATGGAGGAATTACTTATATGGAAGTTGCATGAATTACTCATATGGAAGTGTATGAGTGAAGGAAGATTTATTCAAGAATCAAATCTTCATCAAATATTTATTGAAGAGCAAATCAAGGAAGAAGATTTATTCAAGAGTTCAAGAGCAAATCAAGGAAGATTTATTCAAGATCAAATCTTCCTCAAATATATATTCAAATCTTCATGAAGGGATTTATTTTTCCAAATTTCGTAGCTAACAAGAGGAGGATATTTATTTTTCCTATTTTAGTGAAATAAAATATGGAAAAACGTGTTATATTTTGTCTATATATTTGGTGGGACGTGCACTATTGAAGAGGGACTTTGATTTTTGCTTTAGCCACCACTTTTGTAATGCTTTTGCTACAAACTTGATGTCCACTTTCTTAATCACTTTTTGAGTGATCCTTCCGCTGTTGCTCTTTCAATTCTCTTGAATTGTTCGTGCCGTTCTTCGTGAACAGGTCAGTCGTGTTTGACACGGTTGATAACCAACTGAGGAGTGGTTTAGCGATTGCGAGGTTGCTGGTCGCGTTCCTTGATCATGATTAGCCTCCCCTTCGTCAAAGTCACAACTCCCCCTATCTTAAAGATTTCTCCTACGACGGAAGATCGGGACCAACTTGCTTGCACGCATCTTAAGTCGAGGCATGTGCATATCATGAAGTGTTTGCTAGGGCTCACTTTTATATTTTTTAAGGATCAAAAAAATTTTTTAGGGGGAGGAGAAAACTTGTAAACTCCTATTTTTCTTCCTTAAAAATCCAAATTTTATTGTTGTACGTGTACAAAACATATACAGAAGAAATTGAACAGGTCAATATAGTTATAAATGTAGGGCTAAATCAAGGAAATTAGCGGATCAAGTTAAAGGAGTAAATAGGAGAAGAGGCAGAGGTAGAAGTCATAAATAAGCTTAAATTAGACGGCGGAAGGATAGAAGGGCTGATTTGGAGAATAGAGGAAGGAGTGGGGCTAGGCTTGTCATTTGGGTCTAGGCACACGTGCCTTTGTGAGCGACTCATGGAATCAAAAGGGGGCGGAGCCGCGGGGGTGAGGAAGAACCGTAATCCCCAATTCTAACCCCCTCCAACTTCGTTGGGTGGACGCCGACAACTCTTTTGTAGAACCCCGACAATCATCAGTGTGGACCTCAGTACCTACGGTGATGACGAGAAGGGGAGACCGAAGTGGAGAAATTGGAAGGTATGGGCGGAGGACTTTGACCGGAATCCATCTAAACAGAACTAGGTTTGTTTTCCCTGCTAGTAAATATGCAACAATTGATTCTAATGGGGTTTATGGGTAGAACACACTTCAATTGGAATTTTGTTTGCTAATTCAGAATTTATTTGATGCAATGTCCCCTGTTTCCTTTTTGTTGCCCATGATATTGTGATTAAATCTTAATTGATGCTTGCATCGATCAATTTTAAAACATGATTAAATTCATGCATACTTTAGAGTAGTTCAATATTTTGCATAAATTGGGGGAATTGAAATCTTGTTATACTGATAACTAAGTTGGAAATAGGAATATCTGGAAGACACAGATGAACTCATGATTAATCTCCTCAGTTTTACATGTCTGTATATTCTTTAATGGGATGATCATATTGAGTTGGTGGATCTCGTGGTGTTTGCATTGGTGATAAACAAAAGTTTTACTTATTGATTAATCCATGTGCTAGAGAGCATGTGGAAATCTGTGGGCTAAGAAAACATTGGGAGGCATAGTGGTTAAATGCATTTGTCCTTTGTTCCTGAGTTTTAAAGGAAACTAGTTGTCATCTAAATGGTCGCTTTTGCAGTGATGGGGCATCATAGTTTTGAGTTATAAAATTGTATTTTTCATCCATGTTTCCCATGAGGTGCATTATAGTTTTGAGTTACAAAATTGTATTTTTCATCCATGTTTCCTATGAGGTTTCATTGTAAGCCTTAATGCATGATATGAGATTGAATTCTTGCTCTCATGTGGCTTTTTCACAGGCTGTTTTGTGATACTATGTAAATTTTATTCAGACAACAAGGAGGTTATAGTTTTCATAAATCTGTGGTTTAGAGACAAATGATCGCAGTGAGTTGCAGTTTATAAATATTTAGATTTTGACTAGCCATTTCGATCGGTGCTTCGCGTCACTTGATGGACTGTTGTGTTAATGTTTTGTTTTGACTTGAAACAGAGTCGAAGTTAAAGAGTGTTTTTGTTTCTCTTATAGAAATTTTAGAGTTTACTACAGTGGTGAAATTTCTGAACTTTGCTTTCTTTTATTTTCCTTTGCTTGCTGCGAAGAACAACATTTTCTTTCCCCTCTTTTCTCTCTTTCCTTTCCCTTCCTTTTGTAAACTGAATACTTGTAAGAGTAGGATATAGGATAGGATAGCGGAGACAAGTTAATGTTTAAAAATTGATTTGTATTATGCCAAAATTGAATGTTTCCAAGTCATTTCTAATGAGAGTTTGGGGGTAAGATTTTCTATGGCTGGGGGTTTGTTTTGAATTTTGTTTTTAGCTACTGATTTAAAAATTGTTAATATGTTGTAAATGCTATTAGTAAAAGTTGTAAACTGAATTCATCACTCTGCATACTCTTGTTGTTTTAAATTATACTTGAGGGAACCCTTGATACCTGGTTAAGGGAAGGGAATAGGGGTTCTTTCTGCTGAGGTTGTGATATATATATGGTTTAGATTGTAGCTTCTTGTGTTGTTGCCTTATTGTTGCTGATATATGCCTATTGGGAAATGACGAAATGGGCACTGCCTATTTGGCCGAGGAGTTAAACAGCTGAAAAGATAGTTTAACTCAATGGATGAAAGTGTATTAGACTTGGATACATGACGTATAATACTAATAAATAAAAAAATAAAACAAACAAACAAACAAACTTGCTGCTGAGAATTAGAAAAATGTTTAATTAGTTTTGTTTGCCTCAACTGCCTAATAAAACAAATAGGAATTTGCTTGCTCAAGAAGGCGTGTTACCATGCTATCTTGGAGGTTGAAAACCATCGGCCCACTCCCTTTTACATTTGCTTGATTTATATTCATTGATTAGTTGCATGAATTGTTTAGTGCACTACTGTGAACTCTCTTTCTCTTGTCGAACCTTTTCTTTTCATCTTCTTTTTCTCCTATTTTGTCATTTTTTGTTGTGTATCATGATAAAGAAAAACTAGTAGGAAAAAGGGAGGGAAAGTAAATGACATGAAATGAGCAGTATTGCGCCTAGGTGTTTCATGATTCTAGGTAAATCATCCTGTATCGATGGTGTTAAAATATAATTAAATCATGAATTTGTCTACTGTGGAAAAACCTAAAAAGGCTCAGGAGTTGTTAAGGTTTTCAATCATGGCCTGCTACAATTGGAGCCCAAGTGGATGGTTGTGAAACTATAATACTGTCTTGATATGTTGACATTATGCTTTATTTCTTTATAATTGTATGCTGTTATATGATATGACTCTTGGTGATTTTTTACATATTACAAACTCAACTATGCATATTAGATATATATATGGGAGGTTAAAAAAATAAGAAAATAGAACACCGGACATATAACTTAGGTGACAGACTAGTTAAATAGTCGACACATCAACTGAGGATAACTTAGTCTTGAAAACACCTAGATGAGGACCACATAAACCCTAGTGACATCAAAATCTAGGAGAAACACATAAGTCCTACATACATTGTAATTCCCTCACGGTGGTGGGTACCACTGTGATTGTCCTACAATGGGTAGTGGGAGGTATTCCCAACCTAACTTGTAGCTTAGATGGAGCCGAAGAAGGAGCAGTCTCTGCCGTACACCGAGACTCTCTACCTAGGGTATCACCGAAGGTGAGGGAGTGGGGAAAGGGGAATCGATTTTGTTAGGCCTAGGACAGAAGATTTGTCAACACAGTACATGCTTCATTTAGGTATGCAGCCCTGTGAGCAGTCTAAACCATGGGGGGAGATTATATGTGTCGATTCCAATGGTTGTGCTAAGAACGTAACTTAACCATAGTGATCCTATCGAGGGGCAGAAGTGTAGCGCTACATGGTTTATCGTATCACAGGGTCTATAGGAGATGCACGATATGACGATCTTAGAGTGCAGCATGGGTATACGGCTAATAAGACCAGATGGAGAAGGAATGACGGTCACCCGTCTTCTCTGCTAACATCAGTTTAACGAGCCTAGGGAGAGACATAGATTGACACTGATGGGCTTAGGAATGATCCTTGATCAGGATCTACTTAAGCATAAAATGGTAGCCCGTAGGAGTGTACTTATATGAACTTAGTCATACAAGACAAATGTTTAGAATATCTACTATGCTATGCATGCTTAATTCCTAATTGTTTTATATGCAAGGTTCTATTGATATGCTTAGTTACACTGCCAATACTTCAGGACATGATATTATATTTGCCTATTACTTTGCTTGGGAGTTTCTCCTATTTGTAGCCACTGGGCTGCAACACTCAGGTGACAGAAAGAGGATCGGGGTAGATTTGGAGCTGATGCAAAAACACTAGAAGCTTATTGATGGAGGATAGACTATTGAGACTCAATTATTATAAGATGGACTGTGTTAGTTAAATGATGTAATGGGACAATTAATACCCGTTGTTATCTTGATGTTATAAATATCATGAGTTATACATGTGTAGCCATTGTGAAAAAAATAGAGTAAAATTTATAAACCTTGTTTGAGTTTCTTAACTCTTATGCGGTTGCCATATCCGATAGTGGGTCGGCTCATGATAGATGGGCTTGCCGAGCCTGCTTGACTGACAACTTGGTTTATGCCAGGAAGTAGGTGTCGACGATGTTTTCGTGCACACCAAGAATCTGCTATCGAGGAGATAGATATGCCAAACCTGGAGATAGTGCACCATGGCTAGCATCTCTTTCTCGTGTGCATTATAGCGCTACTCCATGCCATTAAGCTTGCAGCTCACGCACGTCAACGGGTGGCCGTCTTGCATCAATATGCTGCCAAGAGCTCAATCAGATGGATCAGTGATGATCTCAAATGCCTTGCTGAAATCGAAAAGGGTCAGCATGGGCTTGTACATTATGCATACCTTCAGCTACTATTAGGTAAACTCACACACCTCAGTTTATTCCCACCTTTGGTCCTCCAAGAGGTCCGTAAGTGGCGCTATGATTTTGAAATAACCTCCGATGAACTTGCGATAGCAGTTGCACCCAAAGAGCGATTGGAGCTCTGTCGGGGAACGGGGAGCATGATGCATTAGTCCTCTAGCTCAATGCACTTGTCGTAGCCAGGGGCATTGCACCTCATGCACCACCATTGTTTGGCATCATCGTCGAGGAAGGTGACTGCAGTTGGATCCTTGTCTGCTTTGCCGAAAATGGTTGCCATGAAGTACTGGTTCATGTCTCAGATGAAATTTTCAAGGGCTCTACATTCCTTGTGCCGGAATATGACTTTTGGATCCGGTATGTGCTAGTTGACTAACGATGCTGTGTGCAGACCATCGTGGCAGTTGAATTTTGTTCATAGGTTCGTCAGCTCCTCCTGCAACTTCTAACTGATGATGCTCATGTCGGGAAAGGGTGAGCATGATGCATTTGCCCTCATTGGAGGTTTGGTCTGTCATGGAATGGAGCTTCTCGAACTCTACCTGGAGAATCCAACCGATATTGTATTATGATATATAGATATTGTATTATAAAGAATACGTATGATGACTAAATAGATAAGAAGATGTTTGGTATTGTGGTATGATTCTCGCTTAGGGTATAAGAGGTCGGGAGTTTAATTCTTATAAGTGTTTAACTCCCCATTTGTTACTTCTCCTCCACATCATTTTGATGTTTTAATCTTTGTTGGAGAATCGCATTGTATTTTTTATCTACTAGTTAATCTTTGCTGGTGAAATGTATTTTAGTGTCTATATTTAAATGATGATTGTACTATTTACTAAGTGATCATAGAATTTAGATGATGATTGTATATATTAGAGATTGTTTGGTCTAGTAGTATGATTCTCTCTTAGGGTGCGAGAGGTTCTGATTTTAATTCTCACAACTCCCTTTTTTCTTTGCCGTAGATGTCATTTTCATTTCCATCGGGGTGTTTAGTCTAGTAGCATGATTTTTATTGCTTTTGCTCAAGTGACATTCAGAGTTTTCACTCCAAATAAACTAAAAGAATTTGACCTTTTCTTCCATGAATGAGGGAGAATTAATGATCTACAAAGGCAAAACACTCCAAACAAACTAAAAGAATTTGACCTTTTCTTCCATGAATGAGGGAGAACTAATGATCTACAAAGGCAAAATTTATGGGTAAATGAGGGAGATTTATTTTTGACTCTAAATAAGCATTAAGAATCAAGACTTTTGCTTGAAACGTATTCATGACGAGTAGGTAGATCTCAATATCCTTTTAATGCTAAAATATCCAATTTTGAAGAATAAATAATTATCCATGGCGGCATTCTATTTATATGATGTTGATGAAGAATTCGTCGATGTGTTTTCACACCAGATTAATTTTAAAAATTATGATTTTGCTATATAAATGGTCAAGTCGATGAGCATGATATGTGGTCTAGGTACCTCAAATCCACTGTATGGATTGATGATCAACTAATTATTTCTCAACAAATTTAAATCCTAATTAGGATTATTTGATATTTTTATGTAAAAATTTAGTATCATATCTAAAATAGGTATTTCTCACTCTACATAATTCATATTTGTATGAGCCATTATTATGTATCAATTAATTTTAATTATAAATTCTTATAACTTCTAAAAAGTACCTTTGACCATCTTTTTATTAGAATAAACTATTTCAAACAATATATAGAAACCGATGTAGTTATGGTTTATTTCTATAATATTATTCTTTATAATTTTTATTTACAAGAGTGATACATAGTTTTTAAAAATTTGTAACTTTTTGTAAAATAAAATTAATTATTAAGAACAATTTTTCATGGTCATTTATAATATTTATTATAAAAATGAGATATGTACAGATGATATCCTTCTACCATGCATTTATTTCAATATAATTTACCTCATTTCCTACAAGATGACTTTTCGGTGGAATTTTTCAATGAGATTCCAGCGATAGCTTCATGTGAGCTAGGAAAACTCATTGGAACCATCAATTTAAGTTCTTGGAAGAGATATGAGGGAGAAAAGTGAAATGAGCGGCAGCTGTGAAAGTTTCATCGTTGGAGATTACTAATGCAATTGCTGGTCATACGAGCTATATAATTTGAGAAACTTAGTACCTATGGCTTCTCCTCGACGAGAGCTATCTACTGGTACTTGGGTTGAGAGAAATTGGCTGTCGTTAGTTGCCGGTGAGTTAAAAATCTAAACTTAAGAGTTTCACATAAGTTATATTTTTGAGTAAAATTAGGCACATGTGAGCTCTAACAATTGGGACAAATATGATTTTTAGATTTTTGATGAAAAGAGCTTTCGATTGGTACTAATATTGCTGCTGATTGGAGAACTTCATTGGTGAGGGTTCCAGCGAACTGCCCAGCAAGTCTCCGGCAGGTCTCCAGTGAAATTTTCGGCGAACTTTAGATAAAAATGAGGTATGTAGAGTATATATATTTATATACATAAATAAATTTTTTCACACGCTCCTAAACCCCACTAATCGTAATAGTATACTCAATAAAGATGATAAACAATTGACATTATTAATGTGAAGGCAAAGTAGTATGATTAATGGTAAATACTCCTAAATGATCAATATTGACAAACAAATGACATTACTGATGTGAAGGCAAAGTTGAATGATTAATAGTAAACACTATTAATGATCAATATTTATTGATTGCCTAAATCATCAGGAGGAAATAACTTAAAAGTAAAAAATTTCTATGATATCTGAAGTTGCTCTCTTAGTTATCTTCTTTTCCAGTTAGATTAGTCTCCTCCTCTGCACTTATAGAACTACCCTCTTGCGTTTCATCATCATCGACCAAGTGGAGCATCAATCTTCCATTCTCCCTTGTAGCCTGCAAGAATTGCTGCTTCGGAGCTTTAACCATTTTAAACACAAGCCTCCCATCATCCCTGAATGACTTGAGTTGCACTTTAGGCCTCCCCGCCTTCCCAATTGTCGATATCGGTGGAGGAAACCCTAAGCTATAGCCACTCCTACTTTTATCATATGTCTCCCCTTCTTTTATCTCATGGGGCATATGGGTAGTAATGGTGTCGTGGCTTGGTTCCTTGTTACGACTACCGCTACCCTTGCTATCATCATTTCTTGCTTGCTTCCCGGATGAGACACCAGAATGTTCATTTTGCCCACTCATCTTGTGGTTGATGGAGTTGATGGGATTGGCCGAGATGATCTTAGTCTTTATCCTCCGTGTTGATAGACAACACATTTTAAAGGGAGGGAGATCTATTGTGTCACGCCCCGTACCTTCCCCTAGGGCACGTGGCAGACCGCAGTGAACTTCACACATAGCCCCGTTTCCTCCCGAAGCTATATGGGAACCCACTAAGCGTACCTGATATATATCCCCTCTATTTATGGAAGGAGAGAACCTGGATGACAGATCAATATAACTCTAAAAATATATATTATTAAAACCAAATAAATATATATTATTAAAACCAAATCTTTACTACAGTAGCACACACTTATATACAAGTAATTTACAATCAAAATGGATACATGCCCAAGGTTATATAAAGTACCTAGCCAGTGGATCTCTATACATACAAAACCAAGGTAGAACTGTCCTACCTTTCAAAAGAAATCAGGTGCCTGACTATATATTACGATATCTATCAGTCTCTCTCCTGCTGTGATCCTGAAAAATAAAAATGAGTTCCCTTACGGGGTGAGTAACGTCATACTCAGTGAGTTGGATAGAAAACAATGTAAAACCGAGAACATAAAATAACAAAGTCTCAAGAATATAATCATATGACTATTCGTGTGCAATAGCCAATCAAAATGAGTAATCAAGAATCACACGAGACTATATCTGGGGCTGGCATAATCAAAATACAGTTGTGGCCAACAACTGTTACCTGAGGGGGAGGAATCAAATATCATAAGGAACTCAGATCAAAGCAGAAGTGCAAGAATAAATAAACAAAGCCCACTTTCCCCCTCGTTTGCCCACTGGATTTCGCTACCTGGTATCCATAGCTAATCCAGAGTAAAAACCCCAGTCAGGAGTATCCCGATCTCCCATCCTGACCTCGAGCACTATCATCCCATGCCCCTCTCACTAGGCGGCCCATGAGTGTGCTAATAATGTAATATCCTATCACTGCAGTGAAAGTGCCTATAGCACTATCCAGTATCAGATCATACTAGCCATATGCATTAACAAGTGAAAGAAGTATCACAAAGAGTCAGGCAAATGCATATGCTAGATCTAGAGTCAATAAAGGCATAGTATCATGCTTATAATGAATCAAGGAACAACAATAAATAGTTTATATCATCAAGCAAGAATATCAAGGGTTATTCACAACTCATTTAAGTTAATAATCAAGATTATATACACTAGCAGGAGAGTCCAAAGCAATATCAAGCATATCTAACCAAAGGGATATAGTTCTCCTGAACTAAACATTGAGAACTATCCCGTTTATTCTACCTGGAGAATAAACACTCACCTGATTCTATCGTGATAAGCACGTTCTAGTTCGTATCGCGAATGTTCGTATCCTTGTGCTTGCTTACCGAATTTCCTGTGAATAGTTCAACGAATTAAATCTCTCAATCCGGTAACAATTTTACAAATCCGTCTTCACCAACATTCTTAAAATAGTCTCTAGAATCACTCTAATTTTTATCTCAAGTTCGCCGGAAAGTTCGCCGGAGTTCGCCGGAAACTCGCCGGAAAGTTCGTCGGAACCCTCACTGGCGAAGTTCTCCGAACAGTACCAATATTGGTACCATTCGAAAGCTCTCATCACAAGGATTCCAAAAATCATATTTTCCCCAATTATTATAGCTCATACGAGATCAATTTCACGAATTAATTCAATTTGGGCGAAAACCCTAAGTTATGGTTTTTAGCTCGCCGGCCGCCGAGCGACGGCCAACAGCTCTCAACTCCGGTACCAATGGAAAGCTCTCGTCGAGGAGAAGCCATAGGTACCAAGTTTGCGAAGTTCCGCAGCCGGAATGGCCGGCAATCGCCGGAGCAAGCTCCGGCGACGAAACTTTCGCCGCCGACGCCTCTCTCCTCTATTCTCCCTCAAATCTCCACCAAAACTTGAAATTTAAGGTTCTAATGTGTTCTCCTAGCTCACCTGATGTCGTGGTTCAAATCTTGCGGAAAAACTCCAACTGTGGTGGTCGGAGCGTCGTCCACAAGGTGAGCTCCGAAGGTGTCGCCGAAGCAGGGGAAGAGAGAGGAAGAAAAGAGTCGCGCGCGGGTGAAGGGAGAAAAATCCGAATTTTATAAATAATTAAATTCGTTAATTCACATTTAATCCTAGCCATCCATCTTTGATTTCATGATTTGATCGATCAAACGACGTCCAAATCACGATCCGTCGGCGCCGTTGGATTCCTTATCAAAAATACTATCTGATGGTATAATTTTCATGTCAAAATTTCATACTACAAAAATTCACAAAATTTTACAAATAAGTCCTTCTACTATTATTTTACAAAATTATCCCTAATACAAAACTACAAATCTCACATCCTACCCCCCTTAAAGAAATTTTGTCCTCAAAATTTAGCTTAAGTCGTCACTTGAAATAGTTGAGGATACTTTCTTTTCATGTACTCTTCAGATTCCCAAGTGACTTCTTCTACTTGTGTACTTCTCCATAATACCTTAATCATCCATACATCCTTATTTCTTAAGATTTTCTTCTTTCGTTCTAAAATCTGCACAGGTTGTATCTTATAACTTAAGTTATTCGCAAGCTCTCTCGGGGGTGTTTCTAAAACTCATTCTGGGTCTACAATGCATTTCCTTAACATTGATACATGAAATACATCATGTATTCTAGCCATCTCCCGTGGTAACTCCAATCTGTAAGCTACTGGACCAATTCTATTAATGACTCTGAAAGGTCCAACATATCTAGGATTTAACTTTCCTGTGTTTCCAAACCGTATAATTCCTTTCCATGGAGCTACTTTCAAATAAACCATATCCCCAGGTTGGAACTCTAATTCTCTTCTTCGGTTATCTGCATAACTTTTCTGTCTATCCTGGGCTACTTTCAATCTTTCCTTAATAATTTTAATCTTTTCTGTCGTAGTTTCTATCAACTCATTCTCTTCTATTCTCCTTTCTCCCACTTCATCCCAACATAACGGTGTTCTACATTTTCTTCCATACAAAGCCTCATACGGTGGCATTTCGATGCTAACCTGATAACTGTTATTGTAAGCAAACTCAATCAACGGTAAGTGTTGATCCTAATTTCCCTGAAATTCCAGTACACAAGCCCTTAACATATCTTCTAGAGTTTGAATTGTTCTTTCCGACTGGCCATCAGTTTGGGGATGAAAAGCTGTGCTAAACTGTAATGTCGTCCCCAAAGCTTCATGCATCTTTGGCCAGAAACGTGAAGTAAATCTGGGATCTCTATCAGAAACAATGGTAATGGGAACTCCATGGAGCTTCACAATCTCCTGAATGTAAATTCTGGCTAATTTATCCAATGAATAAGTATTATTAATTGCCAGAAAATGAGCAGATTTAGTAAGTCTGTCCACAATTACCCATATTGCATTATGATTGCTGGATGTACGGGGTAATCCTATCACAAAATCCATAGTGATATGTTCCCATTTCCATTCTGGAATTGGCAAAGGCTGTAGCTTTCCTGCCGGTCTTTGATGCTCAGCTTTAACTTGCTGACATATAGGGCACTTAGCTACATAATCTGCAATGTCTTTCTTCATACCAGGCCACCAATAATTTCCTTTTATGGTGCGATACATCTTTGTACTGCCTGGGTGCATTGCATGTGCCGAAGAATGAGCTTCCTCCAATATAGCTTTCCTGAGTTCAACTTTATTAGGAACACAAACTCTGTCTCGGTATACTAATAACCCGTCATCTCTCATTCTGAACTCAGAATTTTCTTCGGTTTGCATCTTTTGAATTATTTTACTTGATTTCTCATCTGTGCTTTGCAAAACCCGAATTTCTTCATGAAGTGTAGGTCGCACAACAAATGTAGCTAGTACCTCACTAGATTTATTAGAATCCAGCTGAATTCTTAAAGATTTCAATTCTATTAGCTGTGGTAATGTAGTGGCTGAAATATGTGATAATGTAACTGACTTTCTGCTCAATGCATCAGCTACTACATTTGCTTTTCCTGGATGATACTCAATTATCAAATCATAATCCTTTATTAACTCTAACCATCTTCTCTGTCTCAAGTTTAGCTCTTTTTGAGTCATAATATACTTCAAGCTTTGATGGTCAGTAAAGATATGACATTGAACTCCATATAAATAATGTCGCCATATTTTTAATGCAAATACTACTGCTGCCAGTTCCAAATCATGAGTAGGATAGTTTAATTCATGTTTCCTTAGCTGACGGGATGCATAAGCAATAACCTTTCCTTCCTGCATCAATACACATCCTAACCCTTGTCTGGAAGCATCACTGTATACTGTATAATTTTCATTAGGCTTTGGTAATGTCAAAACTGGAGCAGAAGTAAGACAGTCTTTGAGTTTCTGAAAACTCTTTTCACATTCCTGATTCCATTCAAATTTCACTTCTTTTCTGGTCAATCGAGTGAGTGGTCCAGCTATCTTAGAAAATCCCTCAATGAATTTTCTATAATATCCAGCTAGACCTAAGAAACTGCGAATCTCCGTAACATTATTGGGTTGTTCCCATTTCAAAACTGCTTCAACTTTATTTGAATCAACCATAATACCCTCTTCTGATATGGTATGTCCCAAGAATTTTATTTCTTTCAGCCAAAACTCACATTTGGGGAATTTTGCATATAGTTTCTTTTCTCGCAGTGTCTGTAATACTATTCTCAGATGTTCAACATGTTCCTTTTCTCCAGAAGAGTATATCAGAATATCATCTATGAATACAATAACAAACTTATCCAGATATGGATGAAATACTCTGTTCATTAAATCCATGAATGCAGCTGGGGCATTTGTCAAACCAAAAGGCATTACCACAAACTCATAATGTCCATATCTGGTCCTGAAGGCAGTCTTAGGGATATCTGACTCCCTAATCCTCAATTGATGATATCCTGATCTCAAATCAATTTTTGAAAATACCTTAGTTCCTTATAGTTGATCAAAAAGATCATCAATTCTCGGCAAAGGGTATTTATTCTTGATGGTCACCTTATTTAATTGTCTATAATCAATACATAATCTTAAGGTACCATCTTTCTTCTTTACAAATAATACCGGTGCTCCCCAGGGTGAGGTACTCGGTCTGATGAATCCTTTATCAAGCAATTCTTGTAATTGTACTTTCAATTCACTAAGTTCTGCAGGTGCCATTCTATATGGTTGGATAGTGATAGGGTGAGTGCCTGGTTGTAATTCAATAAAGAAATTCACTTCCCTATCAGGTGGTACACCTGGTAATTCTTCAGGAAATACATCAGGAAATTCACATACCACCGGTATCTCTTCTAGCTTGGTTCCTGAGGTGGATGTGTCTATTATATGAGCTAAATATGCTACACATCCTTTCCTTATTAATTTCCAAGCTTGTAGTGCCAAAATTATACAAGTCGGTAGAATTCAGCGATTCCCAGTAAAATATAATTCAGGTGTTCCCTCTATCGAGAATATCACTTCCTTTGTAAAATAGTTGACTGTGGCTTTATGTCGGGCTAACCAGTCAATCCCCAGTATCAAGTCAAGATCAGACATATCTAATGGGATTAGGTCTGCTAGTAATATGATATCTCCCAACATAATCTCACAGTCATTATAAACCATATCTCTAAGAAGTTGTTCTCCTAGAGGTGTGCACACAATAAGTTCAGGTTTCAAAGGAACTAAGGATTTATCACTAAACTTTGCAAACTTAGGATTGATATATGATCTATGTGAACCACTATCAATAAGTATTCTAGCAGAATGCTGAAAGAGCTGTAAAGTACCTATGATCAGATCTGGATTGGCCTCAGCCTCCTTATCTGAACTGGCAAAGATCCTGGTCTGCTCTCGCGGTGGAATCCCAGAACCACCTTGTGTCCCTCTAACACTGCTTCCTTGATCTGCTTTATAGCTTCTCACTGCCCCATATGGTTGTCTGTCCTGAGTGGTCGATCCCCTACCACTTGGTACTGGTCTGGACATCCAACTGCTTCTACTGTCACCTCTTTGTTGTAGTCTTGGGCAGTTACTACGATAATGCCCTGGCTGATGACAATAGAAACATCTCAGGGGAGCTCTGCAGATTCCAGAATGATTCTTACCACAATTTCTGCAAGTATCTCTAGTCATAGGTCGAACTTGAGACTCAGAATCTGGAATGGGTAAAGCTCGAGGGTAAGCCTGTGATCTAGGAGCACTACTAGATGATTCTCCCATTCTTTGCGATCCCTTAACTATTATACTCTTCCTCTGGAATGTAGGACTGAAAAATCCTGACTTTCTCTTTCCTGAGAAAATTTCCTTACCCTTAGAAGGTGCTGGGGATAACTGCTCAATCTCCACTGCCATCTGTACTAACTCATGATAACTGACAGTGGTAGAAGTAACCAACAACTTTCTAATCTCTGTATTCAGTCCCTTTCTAAACCTGCTACGCATATACTCAGTATCTCGGGCATACTCTGGGACAAATACCGATAAAGCTCGTAGCTCAGTGTCAAACTCCAATACTGACCTATGATCCTGTCGTTGTGCAAAGAATTATTCTCTCTTCTGATCCTTATAAAAGCTAGTGTAGTATTCCCTGTTGAAGATATCTATAAATCTTTCCCAAGTAGTAGGTAAAGCTCCACTAGCGCTAAGAGACTCCCACCAAACCTGTGCATCACCCTCTAATAGCTGAGCTGCTAGTCTGATAGTGTCTGCATCTGTCAATCTCATGTCTCTAGCAGTCTTTGAAACTTTCTGTAACTATTTGTGAGCTATTTCTGGGTCTCTAGATCCCTCAAAACTGTAACAGCCTAATTGTCGAGCTGTCTTGATTTGCTTTAGTAAATCAGTCTGAGGAGCAACAACGGGTACCTGCACTGGTGGAACGGGAGCTAGTACGGATGCAGTCTGAGTTTGAATCGCTCTAAGGAGTGTTTGAAACTGCTCATCCGTCAGAGTGACTCCTCCTGCAACAGGTGGTGCAGCCTGACCACCCTCTACTGGAACTGCATGGGAGGCAGAGGAACCCTCCTGTCCATGTGATGCCTCATTACCCGAATGACCATGCTTTGGCTGCATTCTGAATATCCTGCATGAATATTACGATCAATGTTACGTATACGACACATATCCTAGGGCAACTAAACTGGTCCTTATCCGAGATCCACTGGACTATTTACACCCTAATATGAATTACTTCTAAAAAGTCTATGTAAATGGTATCTTAATATACCCAGGTTCTCAAATGATCTTGTCAGGATATACATATCCTCTAGTATGAACCTGTTCTGATACCACCAAAATCTGTCACGCCCCGTACCTTCCCCTAAGGCACGTGGCAGACCGCAGTGAACTCCACACATAGCCCCGTTTCCTCCCGAAGTTATATGGGAACCCACTAAGCGTACCTGATGTATATCTCCTCTATTTATGGAAGGAGAGAACCTGGATGACAGATCAATATAACTATAAAAATATATATTATTAAAACCAAATAAATATATATTATTAAAACCAAATCTTTACTACAGTAGCACACACTTATATACAAGTAATTTACAATCAAAATAGATACATGCCCAAGGTTATATAAAGTACCTAGCCGGTGGATCTCTATACATACAAAACCAAGGTAGAACTGTCCTACCTTTCAAAAGAAATCAGGTGCCTGACTATATACTGCGATATCTATCAGTCTCTCTCCTGCTGTGATCCTGAAAAATAAAAATGAGTTCCCTTACGGGGTGAGTAACGTCGTACTCAGTGAGTTGGATAGAAATAATGTAAAACCTGAGAACATAAAATAACAAAGTCTCAAGAATAGAATCATATGACTATTCGTGTGCAATAGCCAATCAAAATGAGTAATCAAGAATCACACGAGACTATATCTGGGGCTAGCACAATCAAAATACAGTTGTGGCCAACAACTGTTACCTCAGGGGGAGGAATCATAATATCATAAGGAACTCAGATCAAAGCAGAAGTGCAAGAATAAATAAACAAAGCCCCCTTTCCCCCTGGGTTGCCCACTGGATTTCGCTACCTGGTATCCATAGCTAATACAGAGTAAAAACCCCAGTCAGGAGTATCCCGATCTCCCATCCTGACCTCGAGCACTATCATCCCATGCCCCTCTCACTAGGCGGCCCATGGGTGTGCAAATAATGTAATATCCTATCACTGCAGTGAGAGTGCCTATAGGCACTATCCAGTATCAGATCATACTAGCCATATGCATTAACAAGTGAAAGAAGTATCACAAAGAGTCAGGCAAATGCATATGCTAGATCTAGAGTCAATAAAGGCATAGTATCATGCTTATAATGAATCAAGGAACAACAATAAATAGCTTATATCATCAAGCAAGAATATCAAGGGTTATTCACAACTCATTTAAGTTAATAATCAAGATTATATACACTAGCAGGAGAGTCCAAAGGCAATATCAAGCATATCTAACCAAAGGGATATAGTTCTCCTGGACTAAACATTGAGAACTATCCCGTTTATTCTACCTGGAGAATAAACACTCACCTGATTCTATCGTGATAAGCACGTTCTAGTTCATATCGCGAATGTTCGTATCCTCGTGCTTGCTTACCGAATTTCCTGTGAATATTTCAATGAATTAAATCTCTCAATCCGGTAACAATTTTACAAATCCGTCTTCACCAATATTCTTAAAATAGTCTCTAGAATCACCCTAATTTTTATCTCAAGTTCGCCGGAAAGTTCGCCGGAAACTCGCCGGAAATTTCGTCGGAACCGTCACCGGCGAAATTCTCCGAACAGTACCAATATTGGTACCATTCGAAAGCTCTCATCACAAGGATTCCAAAAATCATATTTTCCCCAATTATTATAGCTCATACGAGATCAATTTCATGAATTAATTCAATTTGGACGAAAACCCTAAGTTATGGTTTTTAGCTCGCCGGCGGCCGACCGGCGACCAACAGCTCTCAACTCCGGTACCAATGGAAAGCTCTCGTCGAGGAGAAGCCATAGGTACCAAGTTTGCGAAGTTCTGCGACCGGAATGGCCGGCAAAGAGTCGCGCGCGGGTGAAGGGAGAAAAATCCGAATTTTATAAATAATTAAATTCGTTAATTCACATTTAATCCTAGCCATCCATCTTTGATTTCATGATTTGATCGATCAAACGACGTCCAAATCACGATCCGTCGGCGCCATAGGATTCCTTATCAAAAATACTATCTGATGGTATAATTTTCATGTCAAAATTTCATATTACAAAAAATTCATAAAATTTTACAAATAAGTCCTTCTACTATTATTTTACAAAATTATCCCTAATACAAAACTACAAATCTCACATATTGTCACTAAAACATTGGGTGTGGGAGTATGTTTCTACCACTAAAGATAGAATTGCCGCAGTTAGTGAGTGGGAAGGGAGGGAAGGAGTGAATGATTTCTCACAACCAACAACTTCTTAATATCCGCGGAGTTTTCGACAAAAGATTATTGTTTCTCAACAAATTTAAATCCTAATTAGGATTATTTGATTTTTTTATGTGAAAATTTATTACCATATCTAAAATAGGAATTTCTCACTCTATATAATTCATATTTATATGAGCCATTATTATGTATCGATTAATTTTAATTTTAAATTCTTATGACTTCTAAAGAGCACCTTTGACCATCTTTTCATTAGAATAAACTATATCAAACCATTTATATACTGATGTAATTACTTCTATAATATTATTCTTTATAATTTTTATTTACATGAGCGATGCATAGTTTTTAAAAATATGTAACTTCTTGTAAAATAAAATTAATTATTATGAATAATTTTTCATGGTCATTTATAATATTTATTTCAAAAATAAAATATGTATAGATGATATCCTTCTACCATGTCTTTATTTTAATATAATTTACATCGTTTCCAACAAGATGACTTTTCGGTGGAATTTTTCAATGAGATTCCAGCGATAGCTTCAGGTGAGCTAGAAAACTCATTAGAACCATCAATTTAAGTTCTTGGAAGAGATTTGAGGGAGAAAATTGAAATGAGCAGCAGTAGTGAAAGTTTCATCGTTGGAGATTACTCTTGCAATTGCTGGTCAAATGAGCTATGTAATTTGAGAAACATAGTACGTACGGCTTCTCGACGAGAGCTATCTACTGGTACTTGGGTTGAGAGAAATTGGTTGTCGTTGGTTGCCGGCGAGTTAAAAATCCAAACTTAGGAGTTTCGCATAAGTTATCTTTTTGAGTAAAATTAGGCACATGTGAGCTCTAACAATTGGGACAAATATGATTTTTGGATTTTTGATGAAAAGATATTTCAATTGGTACCAATATTGCTGTTGATTGGAGAACTTCATTGGTGAGGGTTCCAGCGAACTGCCCAACAAGTCTCCGGCAGGTCTCTAGTGAACTTTTGGGCGAACTTTAGATAAAAATGAGGTATGTAGGTCTCCAGTGTGTGTATATATATATATATACATAAAAAAAATTTATATATATTTAAGAGTATTATTTTGAGATATAATACATTTTACTTAAAATGGATGATTGAGCAAAGGTTCACACGCTGCTAAACCCCACTAATCATAATATTATACTCAATAAAGATGATGAACAATTGACATTATTAATGTGAAGGCAAAGTAGTATGATTAATGCTGAATACTCTTAAATGATCAATATTAACAAACAAATGACATTACTGATGTGAAGGCAAAGTTGCATGATTAATAGTAAACACTATTAATGATCAATATTTATTGATTGCCTAGATCATCAGGAGGAAATAACTTAAAAGTAAAAAATTTCTATGATATCTGAAGTTGCTCTCTTAGTTATCTTCTTTTCCAGTTAGATTAGTCTCCTCCTCTGCACTTATAGAACTACCCTCTTGCGTTTCATCATCATCGACCAAGTGGAGTATCAATCTTCCATTCTCCCATGTAGCCTGCAAGAATTGCTGCTTCGGAGCTTTAACCATTTTAAACACAAGCCTCCCATCATCCCTGAATGACTTGAGTTTCACTTTAGGCCTCCCCGCCTTCCCAATTGTCGATATCGGTGGAGGAAACCCTAAGCTATAGCCACTCCTACTTTTATCATATGTCTGCCCTTCTTTTATCTCACGGGGAATATGGGTAGTAATGGTGTCGTGGCTTGGTTCCTTGTTACGACTACCGCTACCCTTGCTATCATCATTTCTTGCTTGCTTCCCGGATGAGACACCAGAATGTTCATTTTTCCCACTCATATTGTGGTTGATGGAGTTGATGGGATTGGCCGAGATGATCTCAGTCTTTATCCTCCGTGTTGATAGACAACACATTTTAAAGGGAGTGAGATCTATTGTCACTAAAACATTGGGTGTGGGAGTATGTTTCTACCACTAAAGATAGAATTGCCGCATTTAGTGAGTGGGAAGGGAGGGAAGGAGTGAATGATTTCTCACAACCAACAGCTTCTTAATATCCGCGGAGTTTTCGACAAAAGATTATTGTTTCTCAACAAATTTAAATCCTAATTAGGATTATTTGATTTTTTTATGTGAAAATTTATTACCATATCTAAAATAGAAATTTCTCACTCTATATAATTCATATTTATATGAGCCATTATTATGTATCGATTAATTTTAATTTAAATTCTTATGACTTCTAAAGAGCACCTTTGACCATCTTTTCATTAGAATAAACTATATCAAACCATTTATACAGTGATGTAATTACATCTATAATATTATTCTTTATAATTTTTATTTACATGAGTGATGTATAGTTTTTAAAAATATGTAACCTCTTGCAAAATAAAATTACTTATTATGAATAATTTTTCATGGGCATTTATAATATTTCTTACAAAAATGAGATATGTACAGATGATATCCTTCTACCATGCCTTTATTTTAATAAAATTTACCTAGTTTCCTACAAGATGACTTTTCGGTGGAATTTTTAAATGAGATTCCAGCGATAGCTTCAGGTGAGCTAGGAAAACTCATTGGAACCATCAATTTAAGTTCTTGGAAGAGATATGAGGGAGAAAAGTGAAATGAGCGGCAGCAGTGAAAGTTTCATCGTTGGAGATTACTCAAGCAATTGTTGGTCATACGAGCTATATAATTTGAGAAACTTAGTACCTATGGCTTCTCCTCGACGACATCTATCTACTGGTACTTGGGTTGAGAGAAATTGGCTGTCGTTGGTTGTCGGCGAGTTAAAAATCCAAACTTAGGATTTTCGCATAAGTTATCTTTTTGAGTAAAATTAGGCACATGTGAGCCCTAACAATTAGGACAAATATGATTTTTGGATTTTTGATGAAAAGAGCTTTCGATTGGTACCAATATTGCTGCTGATTGGAGAACTTCATTGGTGAGGGTTCCAGCGAACTGCCCAGTAAGTCTCCGGCAGGTCTCAAGTGAACTTTTCGGCGAACTTTAGATAAAAATGAGATATGTAGAGTATATATATTTATATACATAAATAAAATTTATATATATTTAAGAGTATTATTTTGAGATATAATACAATTTACTTAAAATGGATGATTGAGCAAGGTTCACACGCTGCTAAACCCCACTAATCGTAATAGTATATTCAATAAAGATGATAAACAATTGACATTATTAATGTGAAGGCAAAGTTGTATGATTAATGGTAAATACTCTTAAATGATCAATATTGACAAACAAATGACATTACTGATGTGAAGGAAAAGTTGCATGATTAATAGTAAACACTATTAATGATCAATATTTATTGATTGCCTAAATCATCAGGAGGAAACAACTTAAAAGTAAAAAAATTCCATGATATCTGAAGTTGCTCTCTTAGTTATCTTCTTTTCCAGTTAGATTAGTCTCCTCCTCTGCACTTATAGAACTACCCTCTTGCGTTTCATCATCATCGACCAAGTGGAGCATCAATCTTCTATTCTCCCTTGTAGCCTGCAAGAATTGCTGCTTCGGAGCTTTAACCATTTTAAACACAAGCCTCCCATCATCCCTGAAAGACTTGAGTTGCACTTTAGGCATCCCCGCCTTCCCAATTGTCGATATCGGTGGAGGAAACCCTAAGCTATAGCCACTCCTACTTTTATCATATGTCTCCCCTTCTTTTATCTCACGGGGCATATGGGTAGTAATGGTGTCGTGGCTTGGTTCCTTGTTACGACTACCGCTACCCTTGCTATCATCATTTCTTGCTTGCTTCCCGGATGAGACACCAGAATGTTCATTTTTCCCACTCATCTTGTGGTTGATGGAGTTGATGGGATTGGCCGCTAAAACATTGGGTGTGGGAGTATGTTTCTACCACTAAAGATAGAATTGTCGCAGTTAGTAAGTGGGAAGGGAGGGAAGGAGTGAATGATTTCTCACAACCAACAACTTCATAATATCCGCGGAGTTTTCGACAAAAGATTATTGTTTCTCAACAAATTTAAATCCTAATTAGGATTATTTGATTTTTTATGTGAAAATTTATTACCATATCTAAAATAGGAATTTCTCACTCTATATAATTCATATTTATATGAGCCATTATTATGTATCGATTAATTTTAATTTTAAATTCTTATGACTTCTAAAGAGCACCTTTGACCATCTTTTCATTAGAATAAACTATATCAAACCATTTATATACTGATGTAATTACTTCTATAATATTATTCTTTATAATTTTTATTTACATGAGCGATGCATAGTTTTTAAAAATATGTAACTTCTTGTAAAATAAAATTAATTATTATGAATAATTTTTCATGGTCATTTATAATATTTATTTCAAAAATAAAATATGTATAGATGATATCCTTCTACCATGTCTTTATTTTAATATAATTTACATCGTTTCCAACAAGATGACATTTCGGGGGAATTTTTCAATGAGATTCCAGCGATAGCTTCAGGTGAGCTAGGAAAACTCATTGGAACTATCAATTTAAGTTCTTGGAAGAGATTTGAGGGAGAAAATTGAAATGAGCGGCAGTAGTGAAAGTTTCATCGTTGGAGATTACTCTTGCAATTGCTGGTCAAACGAGCTATATAATTTGAGAAACATAGTACGTACGGCTTCTCGACGAGAGCTATCTACTGGTACTTGGGTTGGGAGAAATTGGTTGTCGTTAGTTGCCGGCGAGTTTAAAATCCAAACTTAGGAGTTTCACATAAGTTATCTTTTTGAGTAAAATTAGGCACATGTGAGCTCCTACAATTGGGACAAATATGATTTTTGGATTTTTGATGAAAAGATATTTCAATTGGTACCAATATTACTGCTGATTGGAGAACTTCATTGGTGAGCGTTCCAGCGAACTGCCCAACAAGTCTCCGGCAGGTCTCCAGTGAACTTTTGGGCGAACTTTAGATAAAAATGAGCTATGTAGGTCTCCAGTGTGTGTATATATATATAGACACATAAATAAAATTTATATATATTTAAGAGTATTATTTTGAGATATAATACAATTTACTTAAAATGGATGATTGAGCAAGGTTCACACGCTGCTAAACCCCACTAATCGTAATAGTATACTCAATAAAGATGATAAACAATTGACATTATTAATGTGAAGGCAAAGTTGTATGATTAATGGTAAATACTCTTAAATGATCAATATTGACAAACAAATGACATTACTGATGTGAAGGCAAAGTTGCATGATTAATAGTAAACACTATTAATGATCAATATTTATTGATTGCCTAAATCATCAGGAGGAAACAACTTAAAAGTAAAAAAATTCCATGATATCTGAAGTTGCTCTCTTAGTTATCTTCTTTTCCAGTTAGATTAGTCTCCTCCTCTGCACTTATAGAACTACCCTCTTGCGTTTCATCGTCATCGACCAAGTGGAGCATCAATCTTCCATTCTCCCTTGTAGCCTGCAACAATTGCTGCTTCGGAGCTTTAACCATTTTAAACACAAGCCTCCCATCATCCCTGAATGACTTGAGTTGCACTTTAGGCCTCCCCGCCTTCCCAATTGTCGATATCGGTGGAGGAAACCCTAAGCTATAGCCACTCCTACTTTTATCATATGTCTCCCCTTCTTTTATCTCACGGGGCATATGGGTAGTAATGGTGTCGTGGCTTGGTTCCTTGTTACGACTACCGCTACCCTCGCTATCATCATTTCTTGCTTGCTTCCCGGATGAGACACCAGAATGTTCATTTTTCCCACTCATCTTGTTGTTTTTGGAGTTGATGGGATTGGCCGAGATGATCTCAGTCTTTATCCTCCGTGTTGATAGACAACACATTTTAAAGGGACGGAGATCTATTGTCACTAAATCATTGGGTGTGGGAGTATGCTTTACCACTAAAGATAGAATTGCCGCAGTTACTAAGCGGGAAGGGAGGGAAGGAGTGAATGATTTCTCACAACCAACAACTTCTTAATATACATTTATTCATTTTAATAAATGTTATTCAGTGGAATTTTTGACAAAAGATTATAGTTTCTCAACAAATTTAAATACTAATTAGGATTATTTGATTTTTTGTGTGAAAATTTATTACCATATCTAAAATAGGAATTTCTCACTCTTCATAATTCATATTTATATGAGCCATTATTATGTATCGATTAATTTTAATTTTAAATTCTTATGACTTCTAAAGAGCACCTTTGACCATATTTTCATTAGAATAAACTATATCAAACCATTTATGCAGTGATGTAATTACATCTATAATATTATTCTTTATAATTTTTATTTACCTGAGTGTTGTATAGTTTTTAAAAATATGTAACTTCTTGTAAAATAAAATTACTTATTATGAATAATTTTTCATGGGCATTTATAATATTTCTTACAAAAATGAGATATGTACAGATGATATCCTTCTACCATGCCTTTATTTTAATAAAATTTACCTAGTTTCCTACAAGATGACTTTTCGGTGGAATTTTTAAATGAGATTCCAGCGATAGCTTCAGGTGAGCTAGGAAAACTCATTGGAACCATCAATTTAAGTTCTTGGAAGAGATATGAGGGAGAAAAGTGAAATGAGCGGCAGCAGTGAAAGTTTCATCGTTGGAGATTACTCAAGCAATTGTTGGTCATACGAGCTATATAATTTGAGAAACTTAGTACCTATGGCTTCTCCTCGACGACATCTATCTACTGGTACTTGGGTTGAGAGAAATTGGCTGTCGTTGGTTGTCGGCGAGTTAAAAATCCAAACTTAGGAGTTTCGCATAAGTTATCTTTTTGAGTAAAATTAGGCATATGTGAGCCCTAACAATTAGGACAAATATGATTTTTGGATTTTTGATGAAAAGAGCTTTCGATTGGTACCAATATTGCTGCTGATTGGAGAACTTCATTGGTGAGGGTTCCAGCGAACTGCCCAGTAAGTCTCCGGCAGGTCTCCAGTGAACTTTTCGGCGAACTTTAGATAAAAATGAGATATGTAGAGTATATATATTTATATACATAAATAAAATTTATATATATTTAAGAGTATTATTTTGAGATATAATACAATTTACTTAAAATGGATGATTGAGCAAGGTTCACACGCTGCTAAACCCCACTAATCGTAATAGTATACTCAATAAAGATGATAAACAATTGACATTATTAATGTGAAGGCAAAGTTGTATGATTAATGGTAAATACTCTTAAATGATCAATATTGACAAACAAATGACATTACTGATGTGAAGGAAAAGTTGCATGATTAATAGTAAACACTATTAATGATCAATATTTATTGATTGCCTAAATCATCAGGAGGAAACAACTTAAAAGTAAAAAAATTCCATGATATCTGAAGTTGCTCTCTTAGTTATCTTCTTTTCCAGTTAGATTAGTCTCCTCCTCTGCACTTATAGAACTACCCTCTTGCGTTTCATCGTCATCGACCAAGTGGAGCATCAATCTTCTATTCTCCCTTGTAGCCTGCAAGAATTGCTGCTTCGGAGCTTTAACCATTTTAAACACAAGCCTCCCATCATCCCTGAAAGACTTGAGTTGCACTTTAGGCATCCCCGCCTTCCCAATTGTCGATATCGGTGGAGGAAACCCTAAGCTATAGCCACTCCTACTTTTATCATATGTCTCCCCTTCTTTTATCTCACGGGGCATATGGGTAGTAATGGTGTCGTGGCTTGGTTCCTTGTTACGACTACCGCTACCCTTGCTATCATCATTTCTTGCTTGCTTCCCGGATGAGACACCAGAATGTTCATTTTTCCCACTCATCTTGTGGTTGATGGAGTTGATGGGATTGGCCGCTAAAACATTGGGTGTGGGAGTATGTTTCTACCACTAAAGATAGAATTGTCGCAGTTAGTAAGTGGGAAGGGAGGGAAGGAGTGAATGATTTCTCACAACCAACAACTTCATAATATCCGCGGAGTTTTCGACAAAAGATTATTGTTTCTCAACAAATTTAAATCCTAATTAGGATTATTTGATTTTTTTATGTGAAAATTTATTACCATATCTAAAATAGGAATTTCTCACTCTATATAATTCATATTTATATGAGCCATTATTATGTATCGATTAATTTTAATTTTAAATTCTTATGACTTCTAAAGAGCACCTTTGACCATCTTTTCATTAGAATAAACTATATCAAACCATTTATATACTGATGTAATTACTTCTATAATATTATTCTTTATAATTTTTATTTACATGAGCGATGCATAGTTTTTAAAAATATGTAACTTCTTGTAAAATAAAATTAATTATTATGAATAATTTTTCATGGTCATTTATAATATTTATTTCAAAAATAAAATATGTATAGATGATATCCTTCTACCATGTCTTTATTTTAATATAATTTACATCGTTTCCAACAAGATGACATTTCGGGGGAATTTTTCAATGAGATTCCAGCGATAGCTTCAGGTGAGCTAGGAAAACTCATTGGAACTATCAATTTAAGTTCTTGGAAGAGATTTGAGGGAGAAAATTGAAATGAGCGGCAGTAGTGAAAGTTTCATCGTTGGAGATTACTCTTGCAATTGCTTGTCAAACGAGCTATATAATTTGAGAAACATAGTACGTACGGCTTCTCGACGAGAGCTATCTACTGGTACTTGGGTTGGGAGAAATTGGTTGTCGTTAGTTGCCGGCGAGTTTAAAATCCAAACTTAGGAGTTTCACATAAGTTATCTTTTTGAGTAAAATTAGGCACATGTGAGCTCCTACAATTGGGACAAATATGATTTTTGGATTTTTGATGAAAAGATATTTCAATTGGTACCAATATTACTGATGATTGGAGAACTTCATTGGTGAGCGTTCCAGCGAACTGCCCAACAAGTCTCCGGCAGGTCTCCAGTGAACTTTTGGGCGAACTTTAGATAAAAATGAGCTATGTAGGTCTCCAGTGTGTGTATATATATATAGACACATAAATAAAATTTATATATATTTAAGAGTATTATTTTGAGATATAATACAATTTACTTAAAATGGATGATTGAGCAAGGTTCACACGCTGCTAAACCCCACTAATCGTAATAGTATACTCAATAAAGATGATAAACAATTGACATTATTAATGTGAAGGCAAAGTTGTATGATTAATGGTAAATACTCTTAAATGATCAATATTGACAAACAAATGACATTACTGATGTGAAGGCAAAGTTGCATGATTAATAGTAAACACTATTAATGATCAATATTTATTGATTGCCTAAATCATCAGGAGGAAACAACTTAAAAGTAAAAAAATTCCATGATATCTGAAGTTGCTCTCTTAGTTATCTTCTTTTCCAGTTAGATTAGTCTCCTCCTCTGCACTTATAGAACTACCCTCTTGCGTTTCATCGTCATCGACCAAGTGGAGCATCAATCTTCCATTCTCCCTTGTAGCCTGCAACAATTGCTGCTTCGGAGCTTTAACCATTTTAAACACAAGCCTCCCATCATCCCTGAATGACTTGAGTTGCACTTTAGGCCTCCCCGCCTTCCCAATTGTCGATATCGGTGGAGGAAACCCTAAGCTATAGCCACTCCTACTTTTATCATATGTCTCCCCTTCTTTTATCTCACGGGGCATATGGGTAGTAATGGTGTCGTGGCTTGGTTCCTTGTTACGACTACCGCTACCCTCGCTATCATCATTTCTTGCTTGCTTCCCGGATGAGACACCAGAATGTTCATTTTTCCCACTCATCTTGTTGTTTTTGGAGTTGATGGGATTGGTCGAGATGATCTCAGTCTTTATCCTCCGTGTTGATAGACAACACATTTTAAAGGGACGGAGATCTATTGTCACTAAATCATTGGGTGTGGGAGTACGCTTTACCACTAAAGATAGAATTGCCGCAGTTACTAAGCGGGAAGGGAGGGAAGGATTGAATGATTTCTCACAACCAACAACTTCTTAATATCCATTTATTCATTTTAACAAATGTTATTCAGTGGAATTTTTGACAAAAGATTATAGTTTCTCAACAAATTTAAATACTAATTAGGATTATTTGATTTTTTGTGTGAAAATTTATTACCGTATCTAAAATAGGAATTTCTCACTCTTCATAATTCATATTTATATGAGCCATTATTATGTATCGATTAATTTTAATTTTAAATTCTTATGACTTCTAAAGAGCACCTTTGACCATATTTTCATTAGAATAAACTATATCAAACCATTTATGCAGTGATGTAATTACATCTATAATATTATTCTTTATAATTTTTATTTACCTGAGTGTTGTATAGTTTTTAAAAATATGTAACTTCTTGTAAAATAAAATTACTTATTATGAATAATTTTTCATGGGCATTTATAATATTTCTTACAAAAATGAGATATGTACACATGATATCCTTCTACCATGCCTTTATTTTAATAAAATTTACCTAGTTTCCTACAAGATGACTTTTCGGTGGAATTTTTAAATGAGATTCCAGCGATAGCTTCAGGGGAGCTAGGAAAACTCATTGGAACCATCAATTTAAGTTCTTGGAAGAGATATGAGGGAGAAAAGTGAAATGAGCGGCAGCAGTGAAAGTTTCATCGTTGGAGATTACTCAAGCAATTGTTGGTCATACGAGCTATATAATTTGAGAAACTTAGTACCTATGGCTTCTCCTCGACGACATCTATCTACAGGTACTTGGGTTGAGAGAAATTGGCTGTCGTTGGTTGCCGGCGAGTTAAAAATCCAAACTTAGGAGTTTCGCATAAGTTATCTTTTTGAGTAAAATTAGGCACATGTGAGCCCTAACAATTAGGACAAATATGATTTTTGGATTTTTGATGAAAAGAGCTTTCGATTGGTACCAATATTGCTGCTGATTGGAGAACTTCATTGGTGAGGGTTCCAGCGAACTGCCCAGTAAGTCTTCGGCAGGTCTCCAGTGAACTTTTCGGCGAACTTTAGATAAAAATGAGATATGTAGAGTATATATATTTATATACATAAATAAAATTTATATATATTTAAGAGTATTATTTTGAGATATAATACAATTTACTTAAAATTGATGATTGAGCAAGGTTCACACGCTGCTAAACCCCACTAATCGTAATAGTATACTCAATAAAGATGATAAACAATTGACATTATTAATGTAAAGGCGAAGTTGTATGATTAATGGTAAATACTCTTAAATGATCAATATTGACAAACAAATGACATTACTGATGTGAAGGAAAAGTTGCATGATTAATAGTAAACACTATTAATGATCAATATTTATTGATTGCCTAAATCATCAGGAGGAAACAACTTAAAAGTAAAAAAATTCCATGATATCTGAAGTTGCTCTCTTAGTTATCTTCTTTTCCAGTTAGATTAGTCTCCTCCTCTGCACTTATAGAACTACCCTCTAGCGTTTCATCGTCATCGACCAAGTGGAGCATCAATCTTCCATTCTCCCTTGTAGCCTGCAAGAATTGCTGCTTCGGAGCTTTAACCATTTTAAACACAAGCCTCCCATCATCCCTGAATGACTTGAGTTGCACTTTAGGCCTCCCCGCCTTCCCTATTGTCGATATCGGTGGAGGAAACCTTAAGCTATAGCCACTCCTACTTTTATCATATGTCTCCCCTTCTTTTATCTCACGGGGCATATGGGTAGTAATGGTGTCGTGGCTTGGTTCCTTGTTACGACTACCGCTACCCTTGCTATCATCATTTCTTGCTTGCTTCCCGGATGAGACACCAGAATGTTCATTTTTCCCACTCATCTTGTGGTTGATGGAGTTGATGGGATTGGCCGAGATGATCTCAGTCTTTATCCTCCGTGTTGATAGACAACACATTTTAAAGGGAGGGAGATCTATTGTCACTAAAACATTGGGTGTGGGAGTATGTTTCTACTACTAAAGATAGAATTGCCGCAGTTAGTGAGTGGGAAGGGAGGGAAGGAGTGAATGATTTCTCACAACCAACAGCTTCTTAATATCCGCGGAGTTTTCGACAAAAGATTATTGTTTCTCAACAAATTTAAATTCTAATTAGGATTATTTGATTTTTTTATGTGAAAATTTATTACCATATCTAAAATAGGAATTTCTCACTCTATATAATTCATATTTATATGAGCCATTATTATGTATCGATTAATTTTAATTTTAAATTCTTATGACTTCTAAAGAGCACCTTTGACCAGCTTTTCATTAGAATAAGCTATATCAAACCATTTATATACTGATGTAATTACTTCAATAATATTATTCTTTATAATTTTTATTTACATGAGTGATGCATAGTTTTTCAAAATATGTAACTTCTTGTAAAATAAAATTAATTATTATGAATAATTTTTCATGGTCATTTATAATATTTATTTCAAAAATAAAATATGTATAGATGATATCCTTCTAGCATGTCTTTATTTTAATATAATTTACATCGTTTCCAACAAGATGACATTTCGGTGGAATTTTTCAATGAGATTCCAGCGATAGCTTCAGGTGAGCTAGGAAAACTCATTGGAACCATCAATTTAAGTTCTTGGAAGAGATTTGAGGGAGAAAATCGAAATGAGCGGCAGTAGTGAAAGTTTCATCGTTGGAGATTACTCTTGCAATTGCTGGTCAAACGAGCTATATAATTTGAGAAACATAGTACGTACGGCTTCTCGACGAGAGCTATCTACTGGTACTTGGGTTGGGAGAAATTGGTTGTCGTTGGTTGCCGGCGAGTTAAAAATCCAAACTTACGAGTTTCGCATAAGTTATCTTTTTGAGTAAAATTAGGCACATGTGAGCTCTAACAATTGGGACAAATATGATTTTTGGATTTTTGATGAAAAGATATTTTAATTGGTACCAATATTACTGCTGATTGGAGAACTTCATTGGTGAGGGTTCCAGCGAACTGCCCAACAAGTCTCCGGCAGGTCTCCAATGAACTTTTGGGCGAACTTTAGATACAAATGAGGTCTCCGGTGTGTGTATATATATATATATACATAAATAAAACTTATATATATTTAAGAGTATTATTTTGAGATATAATACAATTTACTTAAAATGGATGATTGAGCAAGGTTCACACGCTGCTAAACCCCACTAATCGTAATAGTATACTCAATAAAGATGATAAACAATTGTCATTATTAATGTGAAGGCAAAGTAGTATGATTAATGGTGAATACTCTTAAATGATCAATATTGACAAACAAATGACATTTACTGATGTGAAGGCAAAGTTGCATGATTAATAGTAAACACTATTAATGATCAATATTTATTGATTGCCTAAATCATTAGGAGGAAATAACTTAAAAGTAAAAAATTTCTATGATATCTGAAGTTGCTCTCTTAGTTATCTTCTTTTCCAGTTAGATTAGTCTCCTCCTCTGCACTTATAGAACTACCCTCTTGCGTTTCATCATCATCGACCAAGTGGAGCATCAATCTTCCATTCTCCCTTGTAGCCTGCAAGAATTGCTGCTTCGGAGCTTTAACCATTTTAAACACAAGCCTCCCATCATCCCTGAATGACTTGAGTTGCACTTTAGGCCTCCCCCCCGCCTTCCCAATTGTCGATATCGGTGGAGGAAACCCTAAGCTATAGCCACTCCTACTTTTATCATATGTCTCCCCTTCTTTTATCTCAAGGGGCATATGGGTAGTAATGGTGTCGTGGCTTGGTTCCTTGTTACGACTACCGCTACCCTTGCTATCATCATTTCTTGCTTGCTTCCCGGATGAGACACCAGAATGTTCCTTTTTCCCACTCATCTTGAGGTTGATGGAGTTGATGGGATTGGCCGAGATGATCTCAGTCTTTATCCTCCGTGTTGATAGACAACACATTTTAAAGGGAGGGAGATCTATTGTCACTAAAACATTGGGTGTGGGAGTATGTTTCTACCACTAAAGATAGAATTGCCGCAGTTAGTGAGTGGGAAGGGAGGGAAGGAGTGAATGATTTCTCACAACCAACAGCTTCTTAATATCCTCGGAGTTTTCGACAAAAGATTATTGTTTCTCAACAAATTTAAATCCTAATTAGGATTATTTGATTTTTTTATGTGAAAATTTATTACCATATCTAAAATAGGAATTTCTCACTCTATATAATTCATATTTATATGAGCCATTATTATGTATCGATTAATTTTAATTTTAAATTCTTATGACTTCTAAAGAGCACCTTTGACCATCTTTTCATTAGAATAAACTATATCAAACCATTTATATACTGATGTAATTACTTCTATAATATTATTCTTTGTAATTTTTATTTACATGAGTGATGCATAGTTTTTAAAAATATGTAACTTCTTGTAAAATAAAATTAATTATTATGAATAATTTTTCATGGTCATTTATAATATTTATTTCAAAAATAAAATATGTATAGATGATATCCTTCTACCATGTCTTTATTTTAATATAATTTACATCGTTTCCAACAAGATGACATTTCAGTGGAATTTTTCAATGAGATTCCAACGATAGCTTCACGTGAGCTAGGAAAACTCATTGGAACCATCAATTTAAGTTCTTGGAAGAGATTTGAGGGAGAAAATCGAAATGAGCGGCAGTAGTGAAAGTTTAATCGTTGGAGATTTCTCTTGCAATTGCTGGTCAAACGAGCTATATAATTTGAGAAACATAGTACATACGGCTTCTCGACGAGAGCTATCTACTGGTACTTGGGTTGGGAGAAATTGGTTGTCGTTGGTTGCCGGCGAGTTAAAAATCCAAACTTAGGAGTTTCGCATAAGTTATCTTTTTGAGTAAAATTAGGCACATGTGAGCTCTAACAATTGGGACAAATATGATTTTTGGATTTTTGATGAAAAGATATTTTAATTGGTACCAATATTACTGCTGATTGGAGAACTTCATTGGTGAGGGTTCCAGCAAACTGCCCAACAAGTCTCCGGCAGGTCTCCAGTGAACTTTTGGGCGAACTTTAGATAAAAATGAGGTCTCCAGTGTGTGTATATATATATATATACATAAATAAAATTTATATATATTTAAGAGTATTATTTTGAGATATAATACAATTTACTTAAAATGGATGATTGAGCAAGGTTCACACGCTGCTAAACCCCACTAATCGTAATAGTATACTCAATAAAGATGATAAACAATTGACATTATTAATGTGAAGGCAAAGTAGTATGATTAATGGTGAATACTCTTAAATGATCAATATTGACAAACAAATGACATTACTGATGTGAAGGCAAAGTTGCATGATTAATAGTAAACACTATTAATGATCAATATTTATTGATTGCCTAAATCATCAGGAGGAAATAACTTAAAAGTAAAAAATTTCTATGATATCTGAAGTTGCTCTCTTAGTTATCTTCTTTTCCAGTTAGATTAGTCTCCTCCCCTGCACTTATAGAACTACCCTCTTGCGTTTCATCATCATCGACCAAGTGGAGCATCAATCTTCCATTCTCCCTTGTAGCCTGCAAGAATTGCTGCTTCGGAGCTTTAACCATTTTAAACACAAGCCTCCCATCATCCCTGAATGACTTGAGTTGCACTTTAGGCCTCCCCGCCTTCCCAATTGTCGATATCGGTGGAGGAAACCCTAAGCTATAGCCACTCCTACTTTTATCATATGTCTCCCCTTCTTTTATCTCACGGGGCATATGGGTAGTAATGGTGTCGTGGCTTGGTTCCTTGTTACGACTACCGCTACCCTTGCTATCATCATTTCTTGCTTGCTTCCCGGATGAGACACCAGAATGTTCATTTTTCCCACTCATCTTGTGGTTGATGGAGTTGATGGGATTGGCCGAGATGATCTCAGTCTTTATTCTCCGTGTTGATAGACAACACATTTTAAAGGGAGGGAGATCTATTGTCACTAAAACATTGGGTGTGGGAGTATGTTTCTACCACTAAAGATAGAATTGCCGCAGTTAGTGAGTGGGAAGGGAGGGAAGGAGTGAATGATTTCTCACAACCAACAGCTTCTTAATATCCGCGGAGTTTTCGACAAAAGATTATTGTTTCTCAACAAATTTAAATTCTAATTAGGATTATTTGATTTTTTTATGTGAAAATTTATTACCATATCTAAAATAAGAATTTCTCACTCTATATAATTCATATTTATATGAGCCATTATTATGTATCGATTAATTTTAATTTTAAATTCTTATGACTTCTAAAGAGCACCTTTGACCATCTTTTCATTAGAATAAACTATATCAAACCATTTATATACTGATGTAATTACTTCTATAATATTATTCTTTGTAATTTTTATTTACATGAGTGATGCATAGTTTTTAAAAATATGTAACTTCTTGTAAAATAAAATTAATTATTATGAATAATTTTTCATGGTCATTTATAATATTTATTTTAAAAATAAAATATGTATAGATGATATCCTTCTACCAAGTCTTTATTTTAATATAATTTACATCGTTTCCAACAAGATGACATTTTGGTGGAATTTTTCAATGAGATTCCAGCGATAGCTTCAGGTGAGCTAGGAAAACTCATTGGAACCATCAATTTAAGTTCTTGGAAGAGATTTGAGGGAGAAAATTGAAATGAGCGGCAGTAGTGAAAGTTTCATCGTTGGAGATTACTCTTGCAATTGCTGGTCAAACGAGCTATATAATTTGAGAAACATAGTACGTACGGCTTCTCGACGAGAGCTATCTACTGGTACATGGGTTGGGAGAAATTGGTTGTCGTTGGTTGCCGGCGAGTTAAAAATCCAAACTTAGGAGTTTCGCATAAGTTATCTTTTTGGGTAAAATTAGGCACATGTGAGCTCTAACAATTGGGACAAATATGATTTTTGGATTTTTGATAAAAAGATATTTTAATTGGTACCAATATTACTGCTGATTGGAGAACTTCATTGGTGAAGGTTCCGGCGAACTGCCCAACAAGTCTCCGGCAGGTCTCCAATGAACTTTTGGGCGAACTTTAGATAAAAATAAGGTCTCCAGTGTGTGTATATATATATATATACATAAATAAAATTTATATATATTTAAGAGTATTATTTTGAGATATAATACAATTTACTTAAAATGGATGATTGAGCAAGGTTCACACGCTGCTAAACCCCACTAATCGTAATAGTATACTCAATAAAGATGATAAACAATTGTCATTATTAATGTGAAGGCAAAGTAGTATGATTAATGGTGAATACTCTTAAATGATCAATATTGACAAACAAATGACATTTACTGATGTGAAGGCAAAGTTGCATGATTAATAGTAAACACTATTAATGATCAATATTTATTGATTGCCTAAATCATCAGGAGGAAATAACTTAAAAGTAAAAAATTTCTATGATATCTGAAGTTGCTCTCTTAGTTATCTTCTTTTCCAGTTAGATTAGTCTCCTCCTCTGCACTTATAGAACTACCCTCTTGCGTTTCATCATCATCGACCAAGTGGAGCATCAATCTTCCATTCTCCCTTGTAGCCTGCAAGAATTGCTGCTTCGGAGCTTTAACCATTTTAAACACAAGCCTCCCATCATCCCTGAATGACTTGAGTTGCACTTTAGGCCTCCCCGCCTTCCCAATTGTCGATATCGGTGGAGGAAACCCTAAGCTATAGCCACTCCTACTTTTATCATATGTCTCCCCTTCTTTTATCTCAAGGGGCATATGGGTAGTAATGGTGTCGTGGCTTGGTTCCTTGTTACGACTACCGCTACCCTTGCTATCATCATTTCTTGCTTGCTTCCCGGATGAGACACCAGAATGTTCATTTTTCCCACTCATCTTGAGGTTGATGGAGTTGATGAGATTGGCCGAGATGATCTCAGTCTTTATCCTCCGTGTTGATAGACAACACATTTTAAAGGGAGGGAGATCTATTGTCACTAAAACATTGGGTGTGGGAGTATGTTTCTACCACTAAAGATAGAATTGCCGCAGTTAGTGAGTGGGAAGGGAGGGAAGGAGTGAATGATTTCTCACAACCAACAGCTTCTTAATATCCGCGGAGTTTTCGACAAAAGATTATTGTTTCTCAACAAATTTAAATCCTAATTAGGATTATTTGATTTTTTTATGTGAAAATTTATTACCATATCTAAAATAGGAATTTCTCACTCTATATAATTCATATTTATATGAGCCATTATTATGTATCGATTAATTTTAATTTTAAATTCTTATGACTACTAAAGAGCACCTTTGACTATCTTTTCATTAGAATAAACTATATCAAACCATTTATATACTGATGTAATTACTTCTATAATATTATTCTTTGTAATTTTTATTTACATGAGTGATGCATAGTTTTTAAAAATATGTAACTTCTTGTAAAATAAAATTAATTATTATGAATAATTTTTCATGGTCATTTATAATATTTATTTCAAAAATAAAATATGTATAGATGATATCCTTCTACCATGTCTTTATTTTAATATAATTTACATCGTTTCCAACAAGATGACATTTCGGTGGAATTTTTCAATGAGATTCCAGCGATAGCTTCAGGTGAGCTAGGAAAACTCATTGGAACCATCAATTTAAGTTCTTGGAAGAGATTTGAGGGAGAAAATCGAAATGAGCGGCAGTAGTGAAAGTTTAATCGTTGGAGATTTCTCTTGCAATTGCTGGTCAAACGAGCTATATAATTTGAGAAACATAGTACGTACGACTTCTCGACGAGAGCTATCTACTGGTACTTGGGTTGGGAGAAATTGGTTGTCGTTGGTTGCCGGCGAGTTAAAAATCCAAACTTACGAGTTTCGCATAAGTTATCTTTTTGAGTAAAATTAGGCACATGTGAGCTCTAACAATTGGGACAAATATGATTTTTGGATTTTTGATGAAAAGATATTTTAATTGGTACCAATATTACTGCTGATTGGAGAACTTCATTGGTGAGGGTTCCAGCAAACTGCCCAACAAGTCTCCGGCAGGTCTCCAGTGAACTTTTGGGCGAACTTTAGATAAAAATGAGGTCTCCAGTGTGTGTATATATATATATATATACATAAATAAAATTTATATATATTTAAGAGTATTATTTTGAGATATAATACAATTTACTTAAAATGGATGATTGAGCAAGGTTCACACGCTGCTAAACCCCACTAATCGTAATAGTATACTCAATAAAGATGATAAACAATTGACATTATTAATGTGAAGGCAAAGTAGTATGATTAATGGTGAATACTCTTAAATGATCAATATTGACAAACAAATGACATTACTGATGTGAAGGCAAAGTTGCATGATTAATAGTAAACACTATTAATGATCAATATTTATTGATTGCCTAAATCATCAGGAGGAAATAACTTAAAAGTAAAAAATTTCTATGATATCTGAAGTTGCTCTCTTAGTTATCTTCTTTTTCCAGTTAGATTAGTCTCCTCCTCTGCACTTATAGAACTACCCTCTTGCGTTTCATCATCATCGACCAAGTGGAGCATCAATCTTCCATTCTCCCTTGTAGCCTGCAAGAATTGCTGCTTCGGAGCTTTAACCATTTTAAACACAAGCCTCCCATCATCCCTGAATGACTTGAGTTGCACTTTAGGCCTCCCCCCCGCCTTCCCAATTGTCGATATCGGTGGAGGAAACCCTAAGCTATAGCCACTCCTACTTTTATCATATGTCTCCCCTTCTTTTATCTAACGGGGCATATGGGTAGTAATGGTGTCGTGGCTTGGTTCCTTGTTACGACTACCGCTACCCTTGCTATCATCATTTCTTGCTTGCTTCTCGGATGAGACACCAGAATGTTCATTTTTCCCACTCATCTTGTGGTTGATGGAGTTGATGGGATTGGCCGAGATGATCTCAGTCTTTATCCTCCGTGTTGATAGACAACACATTTTAAAGGGAGGGAGATCTATTGTCACTAAAACATTGGGTGTGGGAGTATGTTTCTACCACTAAAGATAGAATTGCCGCAGTTAGTGAGTGGGAAGGGAGGGAAGGAGTGAATGATTTCTCACAACCAACAGCTTCTTAATATCCGTGGAGTTTTCGACAAAAGATTATTGTTTCTCAACAAATTTAAATTCTAATTAGGATTATTTGATTTTTTTATGTGAAAATTTATTACCATATCTAAAATAAGAATTTCTCACTCTATATAATTCATATTTATATGAGCCATTATTATGTATCGATTAATTTTAATTTTAAATTCTTATGACTTCTAAAGAGCACCTTTGACCATCTTTTCATTAGAATAAACTATATCAAACCATTTATATACTGATGTAATTACTTCTATAATATTATTCTTTGTAATTTTTATTTACATGAGTGATGCATAGTTTTTAAAAATATGTAACTTCTTGTAAAATAAAATTAATTATTATGAATAATTTTTCATGGTCATTTATAATATTTATTTCAAAAATAAAATATGTATAGATGATATCCTTCTACCAAGTCTTTATTTTAATATAATTTACATCGTTTCCAACAAGATGACATTTCGGTGGAATTTTTCAATGAGATTCCAGCGATAGCTTCAGGTGAGCTAGGAAAACTCATTGGAACCATCAATTTAAGTTCTTGGAAGAGATTTGAGGGAGAAAATTGAAATGAGCGGCAGTAGTGAAAGTTTCATCGTTGGAGATTACTCTTGCAATTGCTGGTCAAACGAGCTATATAATTTGAGAAACATAGTACGTACGGCTTCTCGACGATAGCTATCTACTGGTACATGGGTTGGGAGAAATTGGTTGTCGTTGGTTGCCGGCGAGTTAAAAATCCAAACTTAGGAGTTTCGCATAAGTTATCTTTTTGAGTAAAATTAGGCACATGTGAGCTCTAACAATTGGGACAAATATGATTTTTGGATTTTTGATGAAAAGATATTTTAATTGGTACCAATATTACTGCTGATTGGAGAACTTCATTGGTGAAGGTTCCAGCGAACTGCCCAACAAGTCTCCGGCAGGTCTCCAATGAACTTTTGGGCGAACTTTAGATAAAAATAAGGTCTCCAGTGTGTGTATATATATATATATACATAAATAAAATTTATATATATTTAAGAGTATTATTTTGAGATATAATACAATTTACTTAAAATGGATGATTGAGCAAGGTTCACACGCTGCTAAACCCCACTAATCGTAATAGTATACTCAATAAAGATGATAAACAATTGTCATTATTAATGTGAAGGCAAAGTAGTATGATTAATGGTGAATACTCTTAAATGATCAATATTGACAAACAAATGACATTTACTGATGTGAAGGCAAAGTTGCATGATTAATAGTAAACACTATTAATGATCAATATTTATTGATTGCCTAAATCATCAGGAGGAAATAACTTAAAAGTAAAAAATTTCTATGATATCTGAAGTTGCTCTCTTAGTTATCTTCTTTTCCAGTTAGATTAGTCTCCTCCTCTGCACTTATAGAACTACCCTCTTGCGTTTCATCATCATCGACCAAGTGGAGCATCAATCTTCCATTCTCCCTTGTAGCCTGCAAGAATTGCTGCTTCGGAGCTTTAACCATTTTAAACACAAGCCTCCCATCATCCCTGAATGACTTGAGTTGCACTTTAGGCCTCCCCGCCTTCCCAATTGTCGATATCGGTGGAGGAAACCCTAAGCTATAGCCACTCCTACTTTTATCATATGTCTCCCCTTCTTTTATCTCAAGGGGCATATGGGTAGTAATGGTGTCGTGGCTTGGTTCCTTGTTACGACTACCGCTACCCTTGCTATCATCATTTCTTGCTTGCTTCCCGGATGAGACACCAGAATGTTCATTTTTCCCACTCATCTTGAGGTTGATGGAGTTGATGGGATTGGCCGAGATGATCTCACTCTTTATCCTCCGTGTTGATAGACAACACATTTTAAAGGGAGGGAGATCTATTGTCACTAAAACATTGGGTGTGGGAGTATGTTTCTACCACTAAAGATAGAATTGCCGCAGTTAGTGAGTGGGAAGGGAGGGAAGGAGTGAATGATTTCTCACAACCAACAGCTTCTTAATATCCGCGGAGTTTTCGACAAAAGATTATTGTTTCTCAACAAATTTAAATCCTAATTAGGATTATTTGATTTTTTTATGTGAAAATTTATTACCATATCTAAAATAGGAATTTCTCACTCTATATAATTCATATTTATATGAGCCATTATTATGTATCGATTAATTTTAATTTTAAATTCTTATGACTACTAAAGAGCACCTTTGACTATCTTTTCATTAGAATAAACTATATCAAACCATTTATATACTGATGTAATTACTTCTATAATATTATTCTTTGTAATTTTTATTTACATGAGTGATGCATAGTTTTTAAAAATATGTAACTTCTTGTAAAATAAAATTAATTATTATGAATAATTTTTCATGGTCATTTATAATATTTATTTCAAAAATAAAATATGTATAGATGATATCCTTCTACCATGTCTTTATTTTAATATAATTTACATCGTTTCCAACAAGATGACATTTCGGTGGAATTTTTCAATGAGATTCCAGCGATAGCTTCAGGTGAGCTAGGAAAACTCATTGGAACCATCAATTTAAGTTCTTGGAAGAGATTTGAGGGAGAAAATCGAAATGAGCGGCAGTAGTGAAAGTTTAATCGTTGGAGATTTCTCTTGCAATTGCTGGTCAAACGAGCTATATAATTTGAGAAACATAGTACCTACGGCTTCTCGACGAGAGCTATCTACTGGTACTTGGGTTGGGAGAAATTGGTTGTCGTTGGTTGCCGGCGAGTTAAAAATCCAAACTTACGAGTTTCGCATAAGTTATCTTTTTGAGTAAAATTAGGCACATGTGAGCTCTAACAATTGGGACAAATATGATTTTTGGATTTTTGAGGAAAAGATATTTTAATTGGTACCAATATTACTGCTGATTGGAGAAATTCATTGGTGAGGGTTCCAGCAAACTGCCCAACAAGTCTCCGGCAGGTCTCCAGTGAACTTTTGGGCGAACTTTAGATAAAAATGAGGTCTCCATTGTGTGTATATATATATATATATACATAAATAAAATTTATATATATTTAAGAGTATTATTTTGAGATATAATACAATTTACTTAAAATGGATGATTGAGCAAGGTTCACACGCTGCTAAACCCCACTAATCGTAATAGTATACTCAATAAAGATGATAAACAATTGACATTATTAATGTGAAGGCAAAGTAGTATGATTAATGGTGAATACTCTTAAATGATCAATATTGACAAACAAATGACATTACTGATGTGAAGGCAAAGTTGCATGATTAATAGTAAACACTATTAATGATCAATATTTATTGATTGCCTAAATCATCAGGAGGAAATAACTTAAAAGTAAAAAATTTCTATGATATCTGAAGTTGCTCTCTTAGTTATCTTCTTTTTCCAGTTAGATTAGTCTCCTCCTCTGCACTTATAGAACTACCCTCTTGCGTTTCATCATCATCGACCAAGTGGAGCATCAATCTTCCATTCTCCCTTGTAGCCTGCAAGAATTGCTGCTTCGGAGCTTTAACCATTTTAAACACAAGCCTCCCATCATCCCTGAATGACTTGAGTTGCACTTTAGGCCTCCCCGCCTTCCCAATTGTCGATATCGGTGGAGGAAACCCTAAGCTATAGCCACTCCTACTTTTATCATATGTCTCCCCTTCTTTTATCTCACGGGGCATATGGGTAGTAATGGTGTCGTGGCTTGGTTCCTTGTTACGACTACCGCTACCCTTGCTATCATCATTTCTTGCTTGCTTCCCGGATGAGACACCAGAATGTTCATTTTTCCCACTCATCTTGTGGTTGATGGAGTTGATGGGATTGGCCGAGATGATCTCAGTCTTTATCCTCCGTGTTGATAGACAACACATTTTAAAGGGAGGGAGATCTATTGTCACTAAAACATTGGGTGTGGGAGTATGTTTCTACCACTAAAGATAGAATTGCCGCAGTTAGTGAGTGGGAAGGGAGGGAAGGAGTGAATGATTTCTCACAACCAACAGCTTCTTAATATCCGCGGAGTTTTCGACAAAAGATTATTGTTTCTCAACAAATTTAAATCCTAATTAGGATTATTTGATTTTTTTATGTGAAAATTTATTACCATATCTAAAATAGGAATTTCTCACTCTATATAATTCATATTTATATGAGCCATTATTATGTATCGATTAATTTTAATTTTAAATTCTTATGACTACTAAAGAGCACCTTTGACTATCTTTTCATTAGAATAAACTATATCAAACCATTTATATACTGATGTAATTACTTCTATAATATTATTCTTTGTAATTTTTATTTACATGAGTGATGCATAGTTTTTAAAAATATGTAACTTCTTGTAAAATAAAATTAATTATTATGAATAATTTTTCATGGTCATTTATAATATTTATTTCAAAAATAAAATATGTATAGATGATATCCTTCTACCATGTCTTTATTTTAATATAATTTACATCGTTTCCAACAAGATGACATTTCGGTGGAATTTTTCAATGAGATTCCAGCGATAGCTTCAGGTGAGCTAGGAAAACTCATTGGAACCATCAATTTAAGTTCTTGGAAGAGATTTGAGGGAGAAAATCGAAATGAGCGGCAGTAGTGAAAGTTTAATCGTTGGAGATTTCTCTTGCAATTGCTGGTCAAACGAGTTATATAATTTGAGAAACATAGTACGTACGACTTCTCGACGAGAGCTATCTACTGGTACTTGTGTTGGGAGAAATTGGTTGTCGTTGGTTGCCGGCGAGTTAAAAATCCAAACTTACGAGTTTCGCATAAGTTATCTTTTTGAGTAAAATTAGGCACATATGAGCTCTAACAATTGGGACAAATATGATTTTTGGATTTTTGATGAAAAGATATTTTAATTGGTACCAATATTACTGCTGATTGGAGAACTTCATTGGTGAGGGTTCCAGCGAACTGCCCAACAAGTCTCCGGCAGGTCTCCAATGAACTTTTGGGCGAACTTTAGATAAAAATGAGGTCTCCAGTGTGTGTATATATATATATATACAGAAATAAAATTTATATATATTTAAGAGTATTATTTTGAGATATAATACAATTTACTTAAAATGGATGATTGAGCAAGGTTCACACGCTGCTAAACCCCACTAATCGTAATAGTATACTCAATAAAGATGATAAACAATTGACATTATTAATGTGAAGGCAAAGTAGTATGATTAATGGTGAATACTCTTAAATGATCAATATTGACAAACAAATGACATTACTGATGTGAAGGCAAAGTTGCATGATTAATAGTAAACACTATTAATGATCAATATTTATTGATTGCCTAAATCATCAGGAGGAAATAACTTAAAAGTAAAAAATTTCTATGATATCTGAAGTTGCTCTCTTAGTTATCTTCTTTTCCAGTTAGATTAGTCTCCTCCTCTGCACTTATAGAACTACCCTCTTGCGTTTCATCATCATCGACCAAGTGGAGCATCAATCTTCCATTCTCCCTTGTAGCCTGCAAGAATTGCTGCTTCGGAGCTTTAACCATTTTAAACACAAGCCTCCCATCATCCCTGAATGACTTGAGTTGCACTTTAGGCCTCCCCGCCTTCCCAATTGTCGATATCGGTGGAGGAAACCCTAAGCTATAGCCACTCCTACTTTTATCATATGTCTCCCCTTCTATTATCTCACGGGGCATATGGGTAGTAATGGTGTCGTGGCTTGGTTCCTTGTTACGACTACCGCTACCCTTGCTATCATCATTTCTTGCTTGCTTCCCGGATGAGACACCAGAATGTTCATTTTTCCCACTCATCTTGTGGTTGATGGAGTTGATGGGATTGGCCGAGATGATCTCAGTCTTTATCCTCTGTGTTGATAGACAACACATTTTAAAGGGAGGGAGATCTATTGTCACTAAAACATTGGGTGTGGGAGTATGTTTCTACCACTAAAGATAGAATTGTCGCAGTTAGTGAGTGGGAAGGGAGGGAAGGAGTGAATGATTTCTCACAACCAACAGCTTCTTAATATCCGCGGAGTTTTCGACAAAAGATTATTGTTTCTCAACAAATTTAAATCCTAATTAGGATTATTTGATTTTTTTATGTGAAAATTTATTACCATATCTAAAATAGGAATTTCTCACTCTATATAATTCATATTTATATGAGCCATTATTATGTATCGATTAATTTTAATTTTAAATTCTTATGACTTCTAAAGAGCACCTTTGACCATCTTTTCATTAGAATAAACTATATCAAACCATTTATATACTGATGTAATTACTTATATAATATTATTCTTTGTAATTTTTATTTACATGAGAGATGCATAGTTTTAAAAATATGTTACTTCTTGTAAAATAAAATTAATTATTATGAATAATTTTTCATGGTCATTTATAATATTTATTTCAAAAATAAAATATGTATAGATGATATCCTTCTACCATGTCTTTATTTTAATATAATTTACATCGTTTCCAACAAGATGACATTTCGGTGGAATTTTTCAATGAGATTCCAGCGATAGCTTCAGGTGAGCTAGGAAAACTCATTGGAACCATCAATTTAAGTTCTTGGAAGAGATTTGAGGGAGAAAATCGAAATGAGCGGCAGTAATGAAAGTTTCATCGTTGGAGATTACTCTTACAATTGCTGGTCAAACGAGCTATATAATTTGAGAAACATAGAACGTACGGCTTCTCGACGAGAGCTATCTACTAGTACTTGGGTTGGGAGAAATTGGTTGTCGTTGGTTGCCGGCGAGTTAAAAATCTAAACTTACGAGTTTCGCATAAGTTATCTTTTTGAGTAAAATTAGGCACATATGAGCTCTAACAATTGGGACAAATATGATTTTTGGATTTTTGATGAAAAGATATTTTAATTGGTACCAATATTACTGCTGATTGGAGAACTTCATTGGTGAGGGTTCCAGCGAACTGCCCAACAAGTCTCCGGCAGGTCTCCAATGAACTTTTGGGCGAACTTTAGATAAAAATGAGGTCTCCAGTGTGTGTATATATATATATATACATAAATAAAATTTATATATATTTAAGAGTATTATTTTGAGATATAATACAATTTACTTAAAATGGATGATTGAGCAAGGTTCACACGCTACTAAACCCCACTAATCGTAATAGTATACTCAATAAAGATGATAAAAAATTGACATTATTAATGTGAAGGCAAAGTAGTATGATTAATGGTGAATACTCTTAAATGATCAATATTGACAAACAAATGACATTACTGATGTGAAGGCAAAGTTGCATGATTAATAGTAAACACTATTAATGATCAATATTTATTGATTGCCTAAATCATCAGGAGGAAATAACTTAAAAGTAAAAAATTTCTATGATATCTGAAGTTGCTCTCTTAGTTATCTTCTTTTCCAGTTAGATTAGTCTCCTCCTCTGCACTTATAGAACTACCCTCTTGCGTTTCATCATCATCGACCAAGTGGAGCATCAATCTTCCATTCTCCCTTGTAGCCTGCAAGAATTGCTGCTTCGGAGCTTTAACCATTTTAAACACAAGCCTCCCATCATCCCTGAATGACTTGAGTTGCACTTTAGGCCTCCCCGCCTTCCCAATTGTCGATATCGGTGGAGGAAACCCTAAGCTATAGCCACTCCTACTTTTATCATATGTCTCCCCTTCTATTATCTCACGGGGCATATGGGTAGTAATGGTGTCGTGGCTTGGTTCCTTGTTACGACTACCGCTACCCTTGCTATCATCATTTCTTGCTTGCTTCCCGGATGAGACACCAGAATGTTCATTTTTCCCACTCATCTTGTGGTTGATGGAGTTGATGGGATTGGCCGAGATGATCTCAGTCTTTATCCTCCGTGTTGATAGACAACACATTTTAAAGGGAGGGAGATCTATTGTCACTAAAACATTGGGTGTGGGAGTATGTTTCTACCACTAAAGATAGAATTGCCGCAGTTAGTGAGTGGGAAGGGAGGGAAGGAGTGAATGATTTCTCACAACCAACAGCTTCTTAATATCCGCGGAGTTTTCGACAAAAGATTATTGTTTCTCAACAAATTTAAATCCTAATTAGGATTATTTGATTTTTTTATGTGAAAATTTATTACCATATCTAAAATAGGAATTTCTCACTCTATATAATTCATATTTATATGAGCCATTATTATTTATCGATTAATTTTAATTTTAAATTCTTATGACTTCTAAAGAGCACCTTTGACCATCTTTTCATTAGAATAAACTATATCAAACCATTTATATACTGATGTAATTACTTCTATAATATTATTCTTTGTAATTTTTATTTACATGAGTGATGCATAGTTTTTAAAAATATGTAACTTCTTGTAAAATAAAATTAATTATTATGAATAATTTTTCATGGTCATTTATAATATTTATTTCAAAAATAAAATATGTATAGATGATATCCTTCTACCATGTCTTTATTTTAATATAATTTACATCGTTTCCAACAAGATGACATTTCGGTGGAATTTTTCAATGAGATTCCAGCGATAGCTTCAGGTGAGCTAGGAAAACTCATTGGAACCATCAATTTAAGTTCTTGGAAGAGATTTGAGGGAGAAAATTGAAATGAGCGGCAGTAGTGAAAGTTTCATCGTTGGAGATTACTCTTGCAATTGCTGGTCAAACGAGCTATATAATTTGAGAAACATAGTACGTACGGCTTCTCGACGACAGCTATCTACTGGTACTTGGGTTGGGAGAAATTGGTTGTCGTTGGTTGCCGGCGAGTTAAAAATCCAAACTTAGGAGTTTCGCATAAGTTATATTTTTGAGTAAAATTAGGCACATGTGAGCTCTAACAATTGGGACAAATATGATTTTTGGATTTTTGATGAAAAAATATTTCAATTGGTACTAATATTGCTGCTGATTGGAGAACTTCATTGGTGAGGGTTCCAGCGAACTGCCCAACAAGTCTCCGGCAGGTCTCCAGTGAACTTTTGGGCGAACTTTGGATAAAAATGAGGTATGTAGGTCTCCAGTGTGTGTATATATATATATATACATAAATAAAATTTATATATATTTAAGAGTATTATTTTGAGATATAATACAATTTACTTAAAATGGATGATTGAGCAAGGTTCACACGTTGCTAAACCCCACTAATCGTAATAGTATACTCAATAAAGATGATAAACAATTGATATTATTAATGTGAAGGCAAAGTAGTATGATTAATGGTAAATACTCTTAAATGATCAATATTGACAAACAAATGACATTACTGATGTGAAGGAAAAGTTGCATGATTAATAGTAAACACTATTAATGATCAATATTTTTTGATTGCCTAAATCATCAGGAGGAAATAACTTAAAAGTAAAAAATTTCTATGATATCTGAAGTTGCTCTCTTAGTTATCTTCTTTTCCAGTTAGATTAGTCTCCTCCTCTGCACTTATAGAACTACCCTCTTGCGTTTCATCATCATCGACCAAGTGGAGCATCAATCTTCCATTCTCCCTTGTAGCCTGCAAGAATTGCTGCTTCGGAGCTTTAACAATTTTAAACACAAGCCTCCCATCATCCCTGAATGACTTGAGTTACACTTTAGGCCTCCCCGCCTTCCCAATTGTCGATATCGGTGGAGGAAACCCTAAGCTATAGCCACTCCTACTTTTATCATATGTCTCCCCTTCTTTTATCTCACGGGGCATATGGGTAGTAATGGTGTCGTGGCTTGGTTCCTTGTTACGACTACCGCTACCCTTGCTATCATCATTTCTTGCTTGCTTCCCGGATGAGATACCAGAATGTTCATTTTTCCCACTCATCTTGTGGTTGATGGAGTTGATGGGATTGGCCGAGATGATCTCAGTCTTTATCCTCCCTGTTGATAGACAACACATTTTAAAGGGAGGGAGATCTATTGTCACTAAAACATTGGGTGTGGGAGTATGTTTCTACCACTAAAGATAGAATTGCCGCAGTTAGTGAGTGGGAAGGGAGGGAAGGAGTGAATGATTTCTCACAACCAACAGCTTCTTAATATCCGCGGAGTTTTCGACAAAAGATTATTGTTTCTCAACAAATTTAAATCCTAATTAGGATTATTTGATTTTTTTATGTGAAAATTTATTACCATATCTAAAATAAGAATTTCTCACTCTATATAATTCATATTTATATGAGCCATTATTATGTATCGATTAATTTTAATTTTAAATTCTTATGACTTCTAAAGAGCACCTTTGACCATCTTTTCATTAGAATAAACTATATCAAACCATTTATATACTGATGTAATTACTTCTATAATATTATTCTTTGTAATTTTTATTTACATGAGCGATGCATAGTTTTTAAAAATATGTAACTTCTTGTAAAATAAAATTAATTATTATGAATAATTTTTCATTGTCATTTATAATATTTATTTCAAAAATAAAATATGTATAGATGATATCCTTCTACCATGTCTTTATTTTAATATAATTTACATCGTTTCCAACAAGATGACATTTCAGTGGAATTTTTCAATGAGATTCCAGCGATAGCTTCAGGTGAGCTAGGAAAACTCATTGGAACCATCAATTTAAGTTCTTGGAAGAGATTTGAGGGAGAAAATCGAAATGAGCGGCAGTAGTGAAAGTTTAATCGTTGGAGATTTCTCTTGCAATTGCTGGTCAAACGAGCTATATAATTTGAGAAACATAGTACATACGGCTTCTCGACGAGAGCTATCTACTAGTACTTGGGTTGGGAGAAATTGGTTGTCGTTGGTTGCCGGCGAGTTAAAAATCCAAACTTACGAGTTTCGCATAAGTTATCTTTTTGAGTAAAATTAGGCACATATGAGCTCTAACAATTAGGACAAATATGATTTTTGGATTTTTGATGAAAAGATATTTTAATTGGTACCAATATTACTGCTGATTGGAGAACTTCATTGGTGAGGGTTCCAGCGAATTGCCCAACAAGTCTCCGGCAGGTCTCCAATGAACTTTTGGGCGAACTTTAGATAAAAATGAGGTCTCCAGTGTGTGTATATATATATATATACATAAATAAAATTTATATATATTTAAGAGTATTATTTTGAGATATAATACAATTTACTTAAAATGGATGATTGAGCAAGGTTCACACGCTGCTAAACCCCACTAATCGTAATAGTATACTCAATAAAGATGATAAACAATTGACATTATTAATGTGAAGGCAAAGTAGTATGATTAATTGTGAATACTCTTAAATGATCAATATTGACAAACAAATGACATTACTGATGTGAAGGCAAAGTTGCATGATTAATAGTAAACACTATTAATGATCAATATTTATTGATTGCCTAAATCATCAGGAGGAAATAACTTAAAAGTAAAAAATTTCTATGATATCTGAAGTTGCTCTCTTAGTTATCTTCTTTTCCAGTTAGATTAGTCTCCTCCTCTGCACTTATAGAACTACCCTCTTGCGTTTCATCATCATCGACCAAGTGGAGCATCAATCTTCCATTCTCCCTTGTAGCCTGCAAGAATTGCTGCTTCGGAGCTTTAACCATTTTAAACACAAGCCTCCCATCATCCCTGAATGACTTGAGTTGCACTTTTGGCCTCCCCGCCTTCCCAATTGTCGATATCGGTGGAGGAAACCCTAAGCTATAGCCACTCCTACTTTTATCATATGTCTCCCCTTCTATTATCTCACGGGGCATATGGGTAGTAATGGTGTCGTGGCTTGGTTCCTTGTTACGACTACCGCTACCCTTGCTATCATCATTTCTTGCTTGCTTCCCGGATGAGACACCAGAATGTTCATTTTTCCCACTCATCTTGTGGTTGATGGAGTTGATGGGATTGGCCGAGATGATCTCAGTCTTTATCCTCCGTGTTGATAGACAACACATTTTAAAGGGAGGGAGATCTATTGTCACTAAAACATTGGGTGTGGGAGTATGTTTCTACCACTAAAGATAGAATTGCCGCAGTTAGTGAGTGGGAAGGGAGGGAAGGAGTGAATGATTTCTCACAACCAACAGCTTCTTAATATCCGCGGAGTTTTCGACAAAAGATTATTGTTTCTCAACAAATTTAAATCCTAATTAGGATTATTTGATTTTTTTATGTGAAAATTTATTACCATATCTAAAATAGGAATTTCTCACTCTATATAATTCATATTTATATGAGCCATTATTATGTATCGATTAATTTTAATTTTAAATTCTTATGACTTCTAAAGAGCTCCTTTGACCATATTTTCATTAGAATAAACTATATCAAACCATTTATATAGTGATGTAATTACATCTATAATATTATTCTTTATAATTTTTATTTACATGAGTGATGTATAGTTTTTAAAAATATGTAACTTCTTGTAAAATAAAATTACTTATTATGAATAATTTTTCATGGGCATTTATAATATTTCTTACAAAAATGAGATATGTACAGATGATATCCTTCTACCATGCCTTTATTTTAATAAAATTTACCTAGTTTCCTACAAGATGACTTTTCGGTGGAATTTTTAAATGAGATTCCAGCGATAGCTTCAGGTTAGCTAGGAAAACTCATTGGAACCATCAATTTAAGTTCTTGGAAGAGATATGAGGGAGAAAAGTGAAATGAGCGGCAGCAGTGAAAGTTTCATCGTTGGAGATTACTCAAGCAATTGTTGGTCATACGTGCTATATAATTTGAGAAACTTAGTACCTATGGCTTCTCCTCGACGACATCTATCTACTGGTACTTGGGTTGAGAGAAATTGGCTGTCGTTGGTTTCCGGCGAGTTAAAAATCCAAACTTAGCAGTTTCGCATAAGTTATCTTTTTGAATAAAATTAGGCATATGTGAGCCCTAAAAATTAGGACAAATATGATTTTTGGATTTTTTATGAAAAGAGCTTTCGATTGGTACCAATATTGCTGCTGATTGGAGAACTTCATTGGTGAGGGTTCCAGCGAACTGCCCAGTAAGTCTCCGGCAGGTCTCCAGTGAACTTTTCGGCGAACTTTAGATAAAAATGAGGTATGTAGAGTATATATATTTATATACATAAATAAAATTTATATATATTTAAGAGTATTATTTTGAGATATAATACAATTTACTTAAAATGCATGATTGAGCAAGGTTCACACGCCGCTAAACCCCACTAATCGTAATAGTATACTCAATAAAGATGATAAACAATTGACATTATTAATGTAAAGGCAAAGTTATATGATTAATGGTAAATACTCTTAAATGATCAATATTGACAAACAAATGACATTACTGATGTCAAGGCAAAGTTGCATGATTAATTGTAAACACTATTAAAGATCAATATTTATTGATTGCCTAAATTATCAGGAGGAAATAACTTATAAGTAAAAATTTCCATGATATCTGAAGTTGCTCTCTTAGTTATCTTCTTTTCCAATTATATTAGTCTCCTCCTCTGCACTTATAGAACTACCCTCTTGCGTTTCATCGTCATCGACCAAGTGGAGCATTAATCTTCCATTCTCCCTTGTAGCCTGCAAGAATTGCTACTTCGGAGCTTTAACCATTTTAAACACAATCCTCCCATCAGCCCTGAATGACTTGAGTTGCACTTTAGGCCTACCCGCCTTCCCAATTGTCGATATCGGTGGAGGAAACTCTAAGCTATAGCCACTCCTACTTTTATCATATGTCTCCCCTTCTTTTATCTCACGGGGCATATGGGTAGTAATGGTGTCGTGGCTTGGTTCCTTGTTACGACTACCGCTACCCTTGCTATCATCATTTCTTGCTTGCTTCCCGGATGAGACACCAGAATGTTCATTTTTCCCACTCATCTTGTGGTTGATGGAGTTGATGGGATTGGCCGCTAAAACATTGGGTGTGGGAGTATGTTTCTACCACTAAAGATAGAATTGTCGCAGTTAGTAAGTGGGAAGGGAGGGAAGGAGTGAATGATTTCTCACAACCAACAACTTCATAATATCCGCGGAGTTTTCGACAAAAGATTATTGTTTCTCAACAAATTTAAATCCTAATTAGGATTATTTGATTTTTTTATGTGAAAATTTATTACCATATCTAAAATAGGAATTTCTCACTCTATATAATTCATATTTATATGAGCCATTATTATGTATCGATTAATTTTAATTTTAAATTCTTATGACTTCTAAAGAGCACCTTTGACCATCTTTTCATTAGAATAAACTATATCAAACCATTTATATACTGATGTAATTACTTCTATAATATTATTCTTTATAATTTTTATTTACATGAGCGATGCATAGTTTTTAAAAATATGTAACTTCTTGTAAAATAAAATTAATTATTATGAATAATTTTTCATGGTCATTTATAATATTTATTTCAAAAATAAAATATGTATAGATGATATCCTTCTACCATGTCTTTATTTTAATATAATTTACATCGTTTCCAACAAGATAACATTTCGGGGGAATTTTTCAATGAGATTCCAGCGATAGCTTCAGGTGAGCTAGGAAAACTCATTGGAACTATCAATTTAAGTTCTTGGAAGAGATTTGAGGGAGAAAATTGAAATGAGCGGCAGTAGTGAAAGTTTCATCGTTGGAGATTACTCTTGCAATTGCTGGTCAAACGAGCTATATAATTTGAGAAACATAGTACGTACGGCTTCTCGACGAGAGCTATCTACTGGTACTTGGGTTGGGAGAAATTGGTTGTCGTTAGTTGCCGGCGAGTTAAAAATCCAAACTTAGGAGTTTCACATAAGTTATCTTTTTGAGTAAAATTAGGCACATGTGAGCTCCTACAATTGGGACAAATATGATTTTTGGATTTTTGATGAAAAGATATTTCAATTGGTACCAATATTACTGCTGATTGGAGAACTTCATTGGTGAGCGTTCCAGCGAACTGCACAAAAAGTCTCAGGCAGGTCTCCAGTGAACTTTTGGGCGAACTTTAGATAAAAATGAGCTATGTAGGTCTCCAGTGTGTGTATATATATATAGACACATAAATAAAATTTATATATATTTAAGAGTATTATTTTGAGATATAATACAATTTACTTAAAATGGATGATTGAGCAAGGTTCACACGCTGCTAAACCCCACTAATCGTAATAGTATACTCAATAAAGATGATAAACAATTGACATTATTAATGTGAAGGCAAAGTTGTATGATTAATGGTAAATACTCTTAAATGATCAATATTGACAAACAAATGACATTACTGATGTGAAGGCAAAGTTGCATGATTAATAGTAAACACTATTAATGATCAATTTTTATTGATTGCCTAAATCATCAGGAGGAAACAACTTAAAAGTAAAAAAATTCCATGATATCTGAAGTTGCTCTCTTAGTTATCTTCTTTTCCAGTTAGATTAGTCTCCTCCTCTGCACTTATAGAACTACCCTCTTGCGTTTCATCGTCATCGACCAAGTGGAGCATCAATCTTCCATTCTCCCTTGTAGCCTGCAAGAATTGCTGCTTCGGAGCTTTAACCATTTTAAACACAAGCCTCCCATCATCCCTGAATGACTTGAGTTGCACTTTAGGCCTCCCCGCCTTCCCAATTGTCGATATCGGTGGAGGAAACCCTAAGCTATAGCCACTCCTACTTTTATCATATGTCTCCCCTTCTTTTATCTCACGGGGCATATGGGTAGTAATGGTGTCGTGGCTTGGTTCCTTGTTACGACTACCGCTACCCTCGCTATCATCATTTCTTGCTTGCTTCCCGGATGAGACACCAGAATGTTCATTTTTCCCACTCATCTTGTTGTTTTTGGAGTTGATGGGATTGGCCGAGATGATCTCAGTCTTTATCCTCCGTGTTGATAGACAACACATTTTAAAGGGACGGAAATCTATTGTCACTAAATCATTGGGTGTGGGAGTATGCTTTACCACTAAAGATAGAATTGCCGCAGTTACTAAGCGGGAAGGGAGGGAAGGAGTGAATGATTTCTCACAACCAACAACTTCTTAATATCCATTTATTCATTTTAACAAATGTTATTCAGTGGAATTTTTGACAAAAGATTATAGTTTCTCAACAAATTTAAATACTAATTAGGATTATTTGATTTTTTGTGTGAAAATTTATTACCATATCTAAAATAGGAATTTCTCACTCTTCATAATTCATATTTATATGAGCCATTATTATGTATCGATTAATTTTAATTTTAAATTCTTATGACTTTTAAAGAGCACCTTTGATCATATTTTCATTAGAATAAACTATATCAAACCATTTATGCAGTGATGTAATTACATCTATAATATTATTCTTTATAATTTTTATTTACCTAAGTGTTGTATAGTTTTTAAAAATATGTAACTTCTTGTAAAATAAAATTACTTATTATGAATAATTTTTCATGGGCATTTATAATATTTCTTACAAAAATGAGATATGTACAGATGATATCCTTCTACCATGCCTTTATTTTAATAAAATTTACCTAGTTTCCTACAAGATGACTTTTCGGTGGAATTTTTAAATGAGATTCCAGCGATAGCTTCAGGTGAGCTAGGAAAACTCATTGGAACCATCAATTTAAGTTCTTGGAAGAGATATGAGGGAGAAAAGTGAAATGAGCGGCAGCAGTGAAAGTTTCATTGTTGGAGATTACTCAAGCAATTGTTGGTCATACGAGCTATATAATTTGAGAAACTTAGTACCTATGGCTTCTCCTCGACGACATCTATCTACTGGTACTTGGGTTGAGAGAAATTGGCTGTCGTTGGTTGCCGGCGAGTTAAAAATCCAAACTTAGGAGTTTCGCATAAGTTATCTTTTTGAGTAAAATTAGGCACATGTGAGCCCTAACAATTAGGACAAATATGATTTTTGGATTTTTGATGAAAAGAGCTTTCGATTGGTACCAATATTGCTGCTGATTGGAGAACTTCATTGGTGAGGGTTCCAGCGAACTGCCCAGTAAGTCTCCGGCAGGTCTCCAGTGAACTTTTCGGCGAACTTTAGATAAAAATGAGATATGTAGAGTATATATATTTATATACATAAATAAAATTTATATATATTTAAGAGTATTATTTTGAGATATAATACAATTTACTTAAAATTGATGATTGAGCAAGGTTCACACGCTGCTAAACCCCACTAATCGTAATAGTATACTCAATAAAGATGATAAACAATTGACATTATTAATGTAAAGGGAAAGTTGTATGATTAATGGTAAATACTCTTAAATGATCAATATTGACAAACAAATGACATTACTGATGTGAAGGAAAAGTTGCATGATTAATAGTAAACACTATTAATGATCAATATTTATTGATTGCCTAAATCATCAGGAGGAAACAACTTAAAAGTAAAAAAATTCCATGATATCTGAAGTTGCTCTCTTAGTTATCTTCTTTTCCAGTTAGATTAGTCTCCTCCTCTGCACTTATAGAACTACCCTCTTGCGTTTCATCGTCGTCGACCAAGTGGAGCATCAATCTTCCATTCTCCCTTGTAGCCTGCAAGAATTGCTGCTTCGGAGCTTTAACCATTTTAAACACAAGCCTCCCATCATCCCTGAATGACTTGAGTTGCACTTTAGGCCTCCCCGCCTTCCCAATTGTCGATATCGGTGGAGGAAACCCTAAGCTATAGCCACTCCTACTTTTATCATATGTCTCCCCTTCTTTTATCTCACGAGGTATATGGGTAGTAATGGTGTCGTGGCTTGGTTCCTTGTTACGACTACCGCTACCCTTGCTATTATCATTTCTTGCTTTCTTCCCGGATGAGACACCAGAATGTTCATTTTTCCCACTCATCTTGTGGTTGATGGAGTTGATGGGATTGGCCGAGATGATCTCAGTCTTTATCCTCCGTGTTGATAGACAACACATTTTAAAGGGAGGGAGATCTATTGTCACTAAAACATTGGGTGTGGGAGTATGTTTCTACCACTAAAGATAGAATTGCCGCAGTTAGTGAGTGGGAAGGGAGGGAAGGAGTGAATGATTTCTCACAACCAACAGCTTCTTAATATCCGCGGAGTTTTCGACAAAAGATTATTGTTTCTCAACAAATTTAAATTCTAATTAGGATTATTTGATTTTTTTATGTGAAAATTTATTACCATATCTAAAATAAGAATTTCTCACACTATATAATTCATATTTATATGAGCCATTATTATGTATCGATTAATTTTAATTTTAAATTCTTATGACTTCTAAAGAGCACCTTTGACCATCTTTTCATTAGAATAAACTATATCAAACCATTTATATACTGATGTAATTACTTCTATAATATTATTCTTTGTAATTTTTATTTACATGAGCGATGCATAGTTTTTAAAAATATGTAACTTCTTGTAAAATAAAATTAATTATTATGAATAATTTTTCATTATCATTTATAATATTTATTTCAAAAATAAAATATGTATAGATGATATCCTTCTACCATGTCTTTATTTTAATATAATTTACATCGTTTCCAACAAGATGACATTTCGGTGGAATTTTTCAATGAGATTCCAGCGATAGATTCAGGTGAGCTAGGAAAACTCATTGGAACCATCAATTTAAGTTCTTGGAAGAGATTTGAGGGAGAAAATCGAAATGAGCGGCAGTAGTGAAAGTTTAATCGTTGGAGATTTCTCTTGCAATTGCTGGTCAAACGAGCTATATAATTTGAGAAACATAGTACGTACGGCTTCTCGACGAGAGCTATCTACTGGTACATGGGTTGGGAGAAATTGGTTGTCGTTGGTTGCCGGCGAGTTAAAAATCCAAACTTAGGAGTTTCGCATAAGTTATCTTTTTGAGTAAAATTAGGCACATGTGAGCTCTAACAATTGGGACAAATATGATTTTTGGATTTTTGATGAAAAGATATTTTAATTGGTACCAATATTACTGCTGATTGGAGAACATCATTGGTGAGGGTTCCAGCGAACTGCCCAACAAGTCTCCGGCAGGTCTCCAATGAACTTTTGGGCGAACTTTAGATAAAAATAAGGTCTCCGGTGTGTGTATATATTTATATATACATAAATAAAATTTATATATATTTAAGAGTATTATTTTGAGATATAATACAATTTACTTAAAATGGATGATTGAGCAAGGTTCACACGCTGCTAAACCCCACTAATCGTAATAGTATACTCAATAAAGATGATAAACAATTGTCATTATTAATGTGAAGGCAAAGTAGTATGATTAATGGTGAATACTCTTAAATGATCAATATTGACAAACAAATGACATTTACTGATGTGAAGGCAAAGTTGCATGATTAATAGTAAACACTATTAATGATCAATATTTATTGATTGCCTAAATCATCAGGAGGAAATAACTTAAAAGTAAAAAATTTCTATGATATCTGAAGTTGCTCTCTTAGTTATCTTCTTTTCCAGTTAGATTAGTCTCCTCCTCTGCACTTATAGAACTACCCTCTTGCGTTTCATCATCATCGACCAAGTGGAGCATCAATCTTCCATTCTCCCTTGTAGCCTGCAAGAATTGCTGCTTCGGAGCTTTAACCATTTTAAACACAAGCCTCCCATCATCCCTGAATGACTTGAGTTGCACTTTAGGCCTCCCCCCCGCCTTCCCAATTGTCGATATCGGTGGAGGAAACCCTAAGCTATAGCCACTCCTACTTTTATCATATGTCTCCCCTTCTTTTATCTCAAGGGGCATATGGGTAGTAATGGTGTCGTGGCCTGGTTCCTTGTTACGACTACCGCTACCCTTGCTATCATCATTTCTTGCTTGCTTCCCGGATGAGACACCAGAATGTTCATTTTTCCCACTCATCTTGAGGTTGATGGAGTTGATGGGATTGGCCGAGATGATCTCAGTCTTTATCCTCCGTGTTGATAGACAACACATTTTAAAGGGAGGGAGATCTATTGTCACTAAAACATTGGGTGTGGGAGTATGTTTCTACCACTAAAGATAGAATTGCCGCAGTTAGTGAGTGGGAAGGGAGGGAAGGAGTGAATGATTTCTCACAACCAACAGCTTCTTAATATCCGCGGAGTTTTCGACAAAAGATTATTGTTTCTCAACAAATTTAAATCCTAATTAGGATTATTTGATTTTTTTATGTGAAAATTTATTACCATATCTAAAATAGGAATTTCTCACTCTATATAATTCATATTTATATGAGCCATTATTATGTATCGATTAATTGAAATTTTAAATTCTTATGACTACTAAAGAGCACCTTTGACTATCTTTTCATTAGAATAAACTATATCAAACCATTTATATACTGATGTAATTACTTCTATAATATTATTCTTTGTAATTTTTATTTACATGAGTGATGCATAGTTTTTAAAAATATGTAACTTCTTGTAAAATAAAATTAATTATTATGAATAATTTTTCATGGTCATTTATAATATTTATTTCAAAAATAAAATATGTATAGATGATATCCTTCAACCATGTCTTTATTTTAATATAATTTACATCGTTTCCAACAAGATGACATTTCGGTGGAATTTTTCAATGAGATTCCAGCGATAGCTTCAGGTGAGCTAGGAAAACTCATTGGAACCATCAATTTAAGTTCTTGGAAGAGATTTGAGGGAGAAAATTGAAATGAGCGGCAGTAGTGAAAGTTTCATCGTTGGAGATTTCTCTTGCAATTGCTGGTCAAACGAGCTATATAATTTGAGAAACATAGTACGTACGGCTTCTCGACGAGAGCTATCTACTGGTACTTGGGTTGGGAGAAATTGGTTGTCGTTGGTTGCCGGCGAGTTAAAAATCCAAACTTAGGAGTTTCGCATAAGTTATCTTTTTGAGTAAAATTAGGCACATGTGAGCTCTAACAATTGGGACAAATATGATTTTTGGATTTTTGATTAAAAAATATTTCAATTGGTACCAATATTGCTGCTGATTGGAGAACTTCATTGGTGAGGGTTCCAGCGAACTGCCCAACAAGTCTCCGGCAGGTCTCCAGTGAACTTTTGGGCGAACTTTGGATAAAAATGAGGTATGTAGGTCTCCAGTGTGTGTATATATATATATATACATAAATAAAATTTATATATATTTAAGAGTATTATTTTGAGATATAATACAATTTACTTAAAATGGATGATTGAGCAAGGTTCACACGCTGCTAAACCCCACTAATCGTAATAGTATACTCAATAAAGATGATAAACAATTGATATTATTAATGTGAAGGCAAAGTAGTATGATTAATGGTAAATACTCTTAAATGATCAATATTGACAAACAAATGACATTACTGATGTGAAGGAAAAGTTGCATGATTAATAGTAAACACTATTAATGATCAATATTTTTTGATTGCCTAAATCATCAGGAGGAAATAACTTAAAAGTAAAAAATTTCTATTATATCTGAAGTTGCTCTCTTAGTTATCTTCTTTTCCAGTTAGATTAGTCTCCTCCTCTGCACTTATAGAACTACCCTCTTGCGTTTCATCATCATCGACCAAGTGGAGCATCAATCTTCCATTCTCCCTTGTAGCCTGCAAGAATTGCTGCTTCGGAGCTTTAACCATTTTAAACACAAGCCTCCCATCATCCCTGAATGACTTGAGTTGCACTTTAGGCCTCCCCGCCTTCCAAATTGTCGATATCGGTGGAGGAAACCCTACGCTATAGCCACTCCTACTTTTATCATATGTCTCCCCTTCTTTTATCTCACGGGGCATATGGATAGTAATGGTGTCGTGGCTTGGTTCCTTGTTACGACTACTGCTACCCTCGCTATCATCATTTCTTGCTTGCTTCCCGGATGAGACACCAGAATGTTCATTTTTCCCACTCATCTTGTGGTTGATGGAGTTGATGGGATTGGCCGAGATGATCTCAGTCTTTATCCTCCGTGTTGATAGACAACACATTTTAAAGGGAGGGAGATCTATTGTCACTAAAACATTGGGTGTGGGAGTATGTTTCTACCACTAAAGATAGAATTGCCGCAGTTAGTGAGTGGGAAGGGAGGGAAGGAGTGAATGATTTCTCACAACCAACAGCTTCTTAATATCCGCGGAGTTTTCGACAAAAGATTATTGTTTCTCAACAAATTTAAATTCTAATTAGGATTATTTGATTTTTTTATGTGAAAATTTATTACCATATCTAAAATAAGAATTTCTCACTCTATATAATTCATATTTATATGAGCCATTATTATGTATCGATTAATTTTAATTTTAAATTCTTATGACTTCTAAAGAGCACCTTTGACCATCTTTTCATTAGAATAAACTATATCAAACCATTTATATACTGATGTAATTACTTCTATAATATTATTCTTTGTAATTTTTATTTACATGAGCGATGCATAGTTTTTAAAAATATGTAACTTCTTGTAAAATAAAATTAATTATTATGAATAATTTTTCATTGTCATTTATAATATTTATTTCAAAAATAAAATATGTATAGATGATATCCTTCTACCATGTCTTTATTCTAATATAATTTACATCGTTTCCAACAAGATGACATTTCGGTGGAATTTTTCAATGAGATTCCAGCGATAGCTTCAGGTGAGCTAGGAAAACTCATTGGAACCATCAATTTAAGTTCTTGGAAGAAATTTGAGGGAGAAAATCGAAATGAGCGGCAGTAGTGAAAGTTTAATCGTTGGAGATTTCTCTTGCAATTGCTGGTCAAACGAGCTATATAATTTGAGAAACATAGTACATACGGCTTCTCGACGAGAGCTATCTACTAGTACTTGGGTTGGGAGAAATTGGTTGTCGTTGGTTGCCGGCGAGTTAAAAATCCAAACTTACGAGTTTCGCATAAGTTATCTTTTTGAGTAAATTTAGGCACATATGAGCTCTAACAATTGGGACAAATATGATTTTTGGATTTTTGATGAAAAGATATTTTAATTGGTACCAATATTACTGCTGATTGGAGAACTTCATTGGTGAGGGTTCCAGCGAACTGCCCAACAAGCCTCCAATGAACTTTTGGGCGAACTTTAGATAAAAATGAGGTCTCCAGTGTGTGTATATATATATATATACATAAATAAAATTTATATATATTTAAGAGTATTATTTTGAGATATAATACAATTTACTTAAAATGGATGATTGAGCAAGGTTCACACGCTGCTAAACCCCACTAATCGTAATAGTATACTCAATAAAGATGATAAACAATTGACATTATTAATGTGAAGGCAAAGTAGTATGATTAATGGTGAATACTCTTAAATGATCAATATTGAAAAACAAATGACATTACTGATGTGAAGGCAAAGTTGCATGATTAATAGTAAACACTATTAATGATCAATATTTATTGATTGCCTAAATCATCAGGAGGAAATAACTTAAAAGTAAAAAATTTCTATGATATCTGAAGTTGCTCTCTTAGTTATCTTCTTTTCCAGTTAGATTAGTCTCCTCCTCTGCACTTATAGAACTACCCTCTTGCGTTTCATCATCATCGACCAAGTGGAGCATCAATCTTCCATTCTCCCTTGTAGCCTGCAAGAATTGCTGCTTCGGAGCTTTAACCATTTTAAACACAAGCCTCCCATCATCCCTGAATGACTTGAGTTGCACTTTAGGCCTCCCCGCCTTCCCAATTGTCGATATCGGTGGAGGAAACCCTAAGCTATAGCCACTCCTACTTTTATCATATGTCTCCCCTTCTTTTATCTCACGGGGCATATGGGTAGTAATGGTGTCGTGGCTTGGTTCCTTGTTACGACTACCGCTACCCTTGCTATCATTATTTCTTGCTTGCTTCCCGGATGAGACACCAGAATGTTCATTTTTCCCACTCATCTTGTGGTTGATGGAGTTGATGGGATTGACCGAGATGATCTCAGTCTTTATCCTCCGTGTTGATAGACAACACATTTTAAAGGGAGGGAGATCTATTGTCACTAAAACATTGGGTGTGGGAGTATGTTTCTACCACTAAAGATAGAATTGCCGCAGTTAGTGAGTGGGAAGGGAGGGAAGGAGTGAATGATTTCTCACAACCAACAGCTTCTTAATATCCGCGGAGTTTTCGACAAAAGATTATTGTTTCTCAACAAATTTAAATCCTAATTAGGATTATTTGATTTTTTTATGTGAAAATTTATTACCATATCTAAAATAAGAATTTCTCACTCTATATAATTCATATTTATATGAGCCATTATTATGTATCGATTAATTTTAATTTTAAATTCTTATGACTTCTAAAGAGCACCTTTGACCATCTTTTCATTAGAATAAACTATATCAAACCATTTATATACTGATGTAATTACTTCTATAATATTATTCTTTGTAATTTTTATTTACATGAGCGATGCATAGTTTTTAAAAATATGTAACTTCTTGTAAAATAAAATTAATTATTATGAATAATTTTTCATTGTCATTTATAATATTTATTTCAAAAATAAAATATGTATAGATGATATCCTTCTACCATGTCTTTATTTTAATATAATTTACATCGTTTCCAACAAGATGACATTTCAGTGGAATTTTTCAATGAGATTCCAGCGATAGCTTCAGGTGAGCTAGGAAAACTCATTGGAACCATCAATTTAAGTTCTTGGAAGAGATTTGAGGGAGAAAATCGAAATGAGCGGCAGTAGTGAAAGTTTAATCGTTGGAGATTTCTCTTGCAATTGCTGGTCAAACGAGCTATATAATTTGAGTAACATAGTACATACGGCTTCTCGACGAGAGCTATCTACTGGTACATGGGTTGGGAGAAATTGGTTGTCGTTGGTTGCCGGCGAGTTAAAAATCCAAACTTACGAGTTTCGCTTAAGTTATCTTTTTGAGTAAAATTAGGCACATATGAGCTCTAACAATTGGGACAAATATGATTTTTGGATTTTTGATGAAAAGATATTTTAATTGGTACCAATATTACTGCTGATTGGAGAACTTCATTGGTGAGGGTTCCAGCGAACTGCCCAACAAGTCTCCGGCAGGTCTCCAATGAACTTTTGGGCGAACTTTAGATAAAAATGAGGTCTCCAGTGTGTGTATATATATATATATACATAAATAAAATTTATATATATTTAAGAGTATTATTTTGAGATATAATACAATTTACTTAAAATGGATGATTGAGCAAGGTTCACACGCTGCTAAACCCCACTAATCGTAATAGTATACTCAATAAAGATGATAAACAATTGACATTATTAATGTGAAGGCAAAGTAGTATGATTAATCGTGAATACTCTTAAATGATCAATATTGACAAACAAATGACATTACTGATGTGAAGGCAAAGTTGCATGATTAATAGTAAACACTATTAATGATCAATATTTATTGATTGCCTAAATCATCAGGAGGAAATAACTTAAAAGTAAAAAATTTCTATGATATCTGAAGTTGCTCTCTTAGTTATCTTCTTTTCCAGTTAGATTAGTCTCCTCCTCTGCACTTATAGAACTACCCTCTTGCGTTTCATCATCATCGACCAAGTGGAGCATCAATCTTCCATTCTCCCTTGTAGCCTGCAAGAATTGCTGCTTCGGAGCTTTAACCATTTTAAACACAAGCCTCCCATCATCCCTGAATGACTTGAGTTGCACTTTAGGCCTCCCCGCCTTCCCAATTGTCGATATCGGTGGAAGAAACCCTAAGCTATAGCCACTCCTACTTTTATCATATGTCTCCCCTTCTATTATCTCACGGGGCATATGGGTAGTAATGGTGTCGTGGCTTGGTTCCTTGTTACGACTACCGCTACCCTTGCTATCATCATTTCTTGCTTGCTTCCCGGATGAGACACCAGAATGTTCATTTTTCCCACTCATCTTGTGGTTGATGGAGTTGATGGGATTGGCCGAGATGATCTCAGTCTTTATCCTCCGTGTTGATAGACAACACATTTTAAAGGGAGTGAGATCTATTGTCACTAAAACATTGGGTGTGGGAGTATGTTTCTACCACTAAAGATAGAATTGCCGAAGTTAGTGAGTGGGAAGGGAGGGAAGGAGTGAATGATTTCTCACAACCAACAGCTTCTTAATATCCGCGGAGTTTTCGACAAAAGATTATTGTTTCTCAACAAATTTAAATCCTAATTAGGATTATTTGATTTTTTTATGTGAAAATTTATTACCATATCTAAAATAAGAATTTCTCACTCTATATAATTCAATTTTATATGAGCCATTATTATGTATCGATTAATTTTAATTTTAAATTCTTATGACTTCTAAAGAGCACCTTTGACCATCTTTTCATTAGAATAAACTATATCAAACCATTTATATACTGATGTAATTACTTCTATAATATTATTCTTTGTAATTTTTATTTACATGAGTGATGCATAGTTTTTAAAAATATGTAACTTCTTGTAAAATAAAATTAATTATTATGAATAATTTTTCATGGTCATTTATAATATTTATTTCAAAAATAAAATATGTATAGATGATATCCTTCTACCATGTCTTTATTTTAATATAATTTACATCGTTTCCAACAATCTGACATTTCGGTGGAATTTTTCAATGAGATTCCAGCGATAGCTTCAGGTGAGCTAGGAAAACTCATTGGAACCATCAATTTAAGTTCTTGGAAGAGATTTGAGGGAGAAAATTGAAATGAGCGGCAGTAGTGAAAGTTTCATCGTTGGAGATTACTCTTGCAATTGCTGGTCAAACGAGCTATATAATTTGAGAAACATAGTACGTACGGCTTCTCGACGAGAGCTATCTACTGGTACTTGGGTTGGGAGAAATTGGTTGTCGTTGGTTGCCGGCGAGTTAAAAATCCAAACTTAGGAGTTTCGCATAAGTTATCTTTTTGAGTAAAATTAGGCACATGTGAGCTCTAACAATTGGGACAAATATGATTTTTGGATTTTTGATGAAAAAATATTTCAATTGGTACCAATATTGCTGCTGATTGGAGAACTTCATTGGTGAGGGTTCCAGCGAACTGCCCAACAAGTCTCCGGCAGGTCTCCAGTGAACTTTTGGGCGAACTTTAGATAAAAATGAGATATGTAGAGTATATATATTTATATACATAAATAAAATTTATATATATTTAAGAGTATTATTTTGAGATATAATACAATTTACTTAAAATGGATGATTGAGCAAGGTTCACACGCTGCTAAACCCCACTAATCGTAATAGTATACTCAATAAAGATGATAAACAATTGATATTATTAATGTGAAGGCAAAGTAGTATGATTAATGGTAAATACTCTTAAATGATCAATCTTGACAAACAAATGACATTACTGATGTGAAGGAAAAGTTGCATGATTAATAGTAAACACTATTAATGATTAATATTTTTTGATTGCCTAAATCATCAGGAGGAAATAACTTAAAAGTAAAAAATTTCTATGATATCTGAAGTTGCTCTCTTAGTTATCTTCTTTTCCAGTTAGATTAGTATCCTCCTCTGCACTTATAGAACTACCCTCTTGCGTTTCATCATCATCGACCAAGTGGAGCATCAATCTTCCATTCTCCCTTGTAGCCTGCAAGAATTGCTGCTTCGGAGCTTTAACTATTTTAAACACAAGCCTCCCATCATCCCTGAATGACTTGAGTTGCACTTTAGGCCTCCCCGCCTTCCCAATTGTCGATATCGGTGGAGGAAACCCTACGCTATAGCCACTCCTACTTTTATCATATGTCTCCCCTTCTTTTATCTCACGGGGCATATGGATAGTAATGGTGTCGTGGCTTGGTTCCTTGTTACGACTACTGCTACCCTCGCTATCATCATTTCTTGCTTGCTTCCCGGATGAGACACCAGAATGTTCATTTTTCCCACTCATCTTGTTGTTTTTGGAGTTGATGGGATTGGCCGAGATGATCTCAGTCTTTATCCTCCGTGTTGATAGACAACACATTTTAAAGGGATGGAGATCTATTGTCACTAAATCATTGGGTGTGGGAGTATGCTTCTACCACTAAAGATAGAATTGCCGCAGTTACTAAGCGGGAAGGGAGGGAAGGAGTGAATGATTTCTCACAACCAACAGCTTCTTAATATCCATTTATTCATTTTAACAAATGTTATTCAGTGGAATTTTTGACAAAAGATTATTGTTTCTCAACAAATTTAAATACTAATTAGGATTATTTGATTTTTTGTGTGAAAATTTATTACCATATCTAAAATAGGAATTTCTCACTCTACATTATTCATATTTATATGAGCCATTATTATGTATCGATTAATTTTAATTTTAAATTCTTATGACTTCTAAAGAGCTCCTTTGACCATATTTTCATTAGAATAAACTATATCAAACCATTTATATAGTGATGTAATTACATCTATAATATTATTCTTTATAATTTTTATTTACATGAGTGATGTATAGTTTTTAAAAATATGTAACTTCTTGTAAAATAAAATTACTTATTATGAATAATTTTTCATGGGCATTTATAATATTTCTTACAAAAATGAGATATGTACAGATGATATCCTTCTACCATGCCTTTATTTTAATAAAATTTACCTAGTTTCCTACAAGATGACTTTTCGGTGGAATTTTTAAATGAGATTCCAGCGATAGCTTCAGGTTAGCTAGGAAAACTCATTGGAACCATCAATTTAAGTTCTTGGAAGAGATATGAGGGAGAAAAGTGAAATGAGCGGCAGCAGTGAAAGTTTCATCGTTGGAGATTACTCAAGCAATTGTTGGTCATACGAGCTATATAATTTGAGAAACTTAGTACCTATGGCTTCTCCTCGACGACATCTATCTACTGGTACTTGGGTTGAGAGAAATTGGCTGTCGTTGGTTTCCGGCGAGTTAAAAATCCAAACTTAGCAGTTTCGCATAAGTTATCTTTTTGAGTAAAATTAGGCATATGTGAGCCCTAACAATTAGGACAAATATGATTTTTGGATTTTTTATGAAAAGAGCTTTCGATTGGTACCAATATTGCTGCTGATTGGAGAACTTCATTGGTGAGGGTTCCAGCGAACTGCCCAGTAAGTCTCCGGCAGGTCTCCAGTGAACTTTTCGGCGAACTTTAGATAAAAATGAGGTATGTAGAGTATATATATTTATATACATAAATAAAATTTATATATATTTAAGAGTATTATTTTGAGATATAATACAATTTACTTAAAATGCATGATTGAGCAAGGTTCACACGCCGCTAAACCCCACTAATCGTAATAGTATACTCAATAAAGATGATAAACAATTGACATTATTAATGTGAAGGCAAAGTTATATGATTAATGGTAAATACTCTTAAATGATCAATATTGACAAACAAATGACATTACTGATGTGAAGGCAAAGCTGCATGATTAATTGTAAACACTATTAAAGATCAATATTTATTGATTGCCTAAATTATCAGGAGGAAATAACTTATAAGTAAAAATTTCCATGATATCTGAAGTTGCTCTCTTAGTTATCTTCTTTTCCAATTATATTAGTCTCCTCCTCTGCACTTATAGAACTACCCTCTTGCGTTTCATCGTCATCGACCAAGTGGAGCATTAATCTTCCATTCTCCCTTGTAGCCTGCAAGAATTGCTACTTCGGAGCTTTAACCATTTTAAACACAATCCTCCCATCAGCCCTGAATGACTTGAGTTGCACTTTAGGCCTACCCGCCTTCCCAATTGTCGATATTGGTGGAGGAAACTCTAAGCTATAGCCACTCCTACTTTTATCATATGTCTCCCCTTCTTTTATCTCACGGGGCATATGGGTAGTAATGGTGTCGTGGCTTGGTTCCTTGTTACGACTACCGCTACCCTTGCTATCATCATTTCTTGCTTGCTTCCCGGATGAGACACCAGAATGTTCATTTTTCCCACTCATCTTGTGGTTGATGGAGTTGATGGGATTGGCCGCTAAAACATTGGGTGTGGGAGTATGTTTCTACCACTAAAGATAGAATTGTCGCAGTTAGTAAGTGGGAAGGGTGGGAAGGAGTGAATGATTTCTCACAACCAACAACTTCATAATATCCGCGGAGTTTTCGACAAAAGATTATTGTTTCTCAACAAATTTAAATCCTAATTAGGATTATTTGATTTTTTTATGTGAAAATTTATTACCATATCTAAAATAGGAATTTCTCACTCTATATAATTCATATTTATATGAGCCATTATTATGTATCGATTAATTTTAATTTTAAATTCTTATGACTTCAAAAGAGCACCTTTGACCATCTTTTCATTAGAATAAACTATATCAAACCATTTATATACTGATGTAATTACTTCTATAATATTATTCTTTATAATTTTTATTTACATGAGCGATGCATAGTTTTTAAAAATATGTAACTTCTTGTAAAATAAAATTAATTATTATGAATAATTTTTCATGGTCATTTATAATATTTATTTCAAAAATAAAATATGTATAGATGATATCCTTCTACCATGTCTTTATTTTAATATAATTTACATCGTTTCCAACAAGATGACATTTCGGCGGAATTTTTCAATGAGATTCCAGCGATAGCTTCAGGTGAGCTAGGAAAACTCATTGGAACTATCAATTTAAGTTCTTGGAAGAGATTTGAGGGAGAAAATTGAAATGAGCGGCAGTAGTGAAAGTTTCATCGTTGGAGATTACTCTTGCAATTGCTGGTCAAACGAGCTATATAATTTGAGAAACATAGTACGTACGGCTTCTCGACGAGAGCTATCTACTGGTACTTGGGTTGGGAGAAATTGGTTGTCGTTAGTTGCCGGCGAGTTAAAAATCCAAACTTAGGAGTTTCACATAAGTTATCTTTTTGAGTAAAATTAGGCACATGTGAGCTCCTACAATTGGGACAAATATGATTTTTGGATTTTTGATGAAAAGATATTTCAATTGGTACCAATATTACTGCTGATTGGAGAACTTCATTGGTGAGCGTTCCAGCGAACTGCCCAAAAAGTCTCCGGCAGGTCTCCAGTGAACTTTTGGGCGAACTTTAGATAAAAATGAGCTATGTAGGTCTCCAGTGTGTGTATATATATATAGACACATAAATAAAATTTATATATATTTAAGAGTATTATTTTGAGATATAATACAATTTACTTAAAATGGATGATTGAGCAAGGTTCACACGCTGCTAAACCCCACTAATCGTAATAGTATACTCAATAAAGATGATAAACAATTGACATTATTAATGTGAAGGCAAAGTTGTATGATTAATGGTAAATACTCTTAAATGATCAATATTGACAAACAAATGACATTACTGATGTGAAGGCAAAGTTGCATGATTAATAGTAAACACTATTAATGATCAATTTTTATTGATTGCCTAAATCATCAGGAGGAAACAACTTAAAAGTAAAAAAATTCCATGATATCTGAAGTTGCTCTCTTAGTTATCTTCTTTTCCAGTTAGATTAGTCTCCTCTGCACTTATAGAACTACCCTCTTGCGTTTCATCGTCATCGACCAAGTGGAGCATCAATCTTCCATTCTCCCTTGTAGCCTGCAAGAATTGCTGCTTCAGAGCTTTAACCATTTTAAACACAAGCCTCCCATCATCCCTGAATGACTTGAGTTGCACTTTAGGCCTCCCCGCCTTCCCAATTGTCGATATCGGTGGAGGAAACCCTAAGCTATAGCCACTCCTACTTTTATCATATGTCTCCCCTTCTTTTATCTCACGGGGCATATGGGTAGTAATGGTGTCGTGGCTTGGTTCCTTGTTACGACTACCGCTACCCTCGCTATCATCATTTCTTGCTTGCTTCCCGGATGAGACACCAGAATGTTCATTTTTCCCACTCATCTTGTTGTTTTTGGAGTTGATGGGATTGGCCGAGATGATCTCAGTCTTTATCCTCCGTGTTGATAGACAACACATTTTAAAGGGACGGAGATCTATTGTCACTAAATCATTGGGTGTGGGAGTATGCTTTACCACTAAAGATAGAATTGCCGCAGTTACTAAGCGGGAAGGGAGGGAAGGAGTGAATGATTTCTCACAACCAACAACTTCTTAATATCCATTTATTCATTTTAACAAATGTTATTCAGTGGAATTTTTGACAAAAGATTATAGTTTCTCAACAAATTTAAATACTAATTAGGATTATTTGATTTTTTGTGTGAAAATTTATTACCATATCTAAAATAGGAATTTCTCACTCTTCATAATTCATATTTATATGAGCCATTATTATGTATCGATTAATTTTAATTTTAAATTCTTATGACTTTTAAAGAGCACCTTTGACCATATTTTCATTAGAATAAACTATATCAAACCATTTATGCAGTGATGTAATTACATCTATAATATTATTCTTTATAATTTTTATTTGCCTAAGTGTTGTATAGTTTTTAAAAATATGTAACTTCTTGTAAAATAAAATTACTTATTATGAATAATTTTTCATGGACATTTATAATATTTCTTACAAAAATGAGATATGTACAGATGATATCCTTCTACCATGCCTTTATTTTAATAAAATTTACCTAGTTTCCTACAAGATGACTTTTCGGTGGAATTTTTAAATGAGATTCCAGCGAAAGCTTCAGGTGAGCTAGGAAAACTCATTGGAACCATCAATTTAAGTTCTTGGAAGGGATATGAGGGAGAAAAGTGAAATGAGCGGCAGCAGTGAAAGTTTCATCGTTGGAGATTACTCAAGCAATTGTTGGTCATACGAGCTATATAATTTGAGAAACTTAGTACCTATGGCTTCTCCTCGACGACATCTATCTACTGGTACTTGGGTTGAGAGAAATTGGCTGTCGTTGGTTGCCGGCGAGTTAAAAATACAAACTTAGGAGTTTCGCATAAGTTATCTTTTTGAGTAAAATTAGGCACATGTGAGCCCTAACAATTAGGACAAATATGATTTTTGGATTTTTGATGAAAAGAGCTTTCGATTGGTACCAATATTGCTGCTGATTGGAGAACTTCATTGGTGAGGGTTCCAGCGAACTGCCCAGTAAGTCTCCGGTAGGTCTCCAGTGAACTTTTCGGCGAACTTTAGATAAAAATGAGATATGTAGAGTATATATATTTATATACATAAATAAAATTTATATATATTTAAGAGTATTATTTTGAGATATAATACAATTTACTTAAAATTGATGATTGAGCAAGGTTCACACGCTACTAAACCCCACTAATCGTAATAGTATACTCAATAAAGATGATAAACAATTGACATTATTAATGTAAAGGCAAAGTTGTATGATTAATGGTAAATACTCTTAAATGATCAATATTGACAAACAAATGACATTACTGATGTGAAGGAAAAGTTGCATGATTAATAGTAAACACTATTAATGATCAATATTTATTGATTGCCTAAATCATCAGGAGGAAACAACTTAAAAGTAAAAAAATTCCATGATATCTGAAGTTGCTCTCTTAGTTATCTTCTTTTTTAGTTAGATTAGTCTCCTCCTCTGCACTTATAGAACTACCCTCTTGCGTTTCATCGTCATCGACCAAGTGGAGCATCAATCTTCCATTCTCCCTAGTAGCCTGCAAGAATTGCTGCTTCGGAGCTTTAACCATTTTAAACACAAGCCTCCCATCATCCCTGAATGACTTGAGTTGCACTTTAGGCCTCCCCGCCTTCCCAATTGTCGATATCGGTGGAGGAAACCTTAAGCTATAGCCACTCCTACTTTTATCATATGTCTCCCCTTCTTTTATCTCACGGGGCATATGGGTAGTAATGGTGTCGTGGCTTGGTTCCTTGTTACGACTACCGCTACCCTTGCTATCATCATTTCTTGCTTGCTTCCCGGATGAGACACCAGAATGTTCATTTTTCCCACTCATCTTGTGGTTGATGGAGTTGATGGGATTGGCCGAGATGATCTCAGTCTTTATCCTCCGTGTTGATAGACAACACATTTTAAAGGGAGGGAGATCTATTGTCACTAAAACATTGGGTGTGGGAGTATGTTTCTACTACTAAAGATAGAATTGCCGCAGTTAGTGAGTGGGAAGGGAGGGAAGGAGTGAATGATTTCTCACAACCAACAGCTTCTTAATATCCGCGGAGTTTTCGACAAAAGATTATTATTTCTCAACAAATTTAAATTCTAATTAGGATTATTTGATTTTTTTATGTGAAAATTTATTACCATATCTAAAATAGGAATTTCTCACTCTATATAATTCATATTTATATGAGCCATTATTATGTATCGATTAATTTTAATTTTAAATTCTTATTACTTCTAAAGAGCACCTTTGACCATCTTTTCATTAGAATAAGCTATATCGAACCATTTATATACTGATGTAATTACTTCTATAATATTATTCTTTATAATTTTTATTTACATGAGTGATGCATAGTTTTTCAAAATATGTAACTTCTTGTAAAATAAAATTAATTATTATGAATAATTTTTCATGGTCATTTATAATATTTATTTCAAAAATAAAATATGTATAGATGATATCCTTCTACCATGTCTTTATTTTAATATAATTTACATCGTTTCCAACAAGATGACATTTCGGTGGAATTTTTCAATGAGATTCCAGCGATAGATTCAGGTGAGCTAGGAAAACTCATTGGAACCATCAATTTAAGTTCTTGGAAGAGATTTGAGGGAGAAAATCGAAATGAGCGGCAGTAGTGAAAGTTTAATCGTTGGAGATTTCTCTTGCAATTGCTGGTCAAACGAGCTATATAATTTGAGAAACATAGTACGTACGGCTTCTCGACGAGAGTTATCTACTAGTTCTTGGGTTGGGAGAAATTGGTTGTCGTTGGTTGCCGGCGAGTTAAAAATCCAAACTTACGAGTTTCGCATAAGTTATCTTTTTGAGTAAAATTAGGCACATATGAGCTCTAACAATTGGGACAAATATGATTTTTGGATTTTTGATGAAAAGATATTTTAATTGGTACCAATATTACTGCTGATTGGAGAACTTCATTGGTGAGGGTTCCAGTGAACTGCCCAACAAGTCTCCGGCAGGTCTCCAATGAACTTTTGGGCGAACTTTAGATAAAAATGAGGTCTCCAGTGTGTGTATATATATATATATATACATAAATAAAATTTATATATATTTAAGAGTATTATTTTGAGATATAATACAATTTACTTAAAATGGATGATTGAGCAAGGTTCACACGCTGCTAAACCCCACTAATCGTAATAGTATACTCAATAAAGATGATAAACAATTGACATTATTAATGTGAAGACAAAGTAGTATGATTAATGGTGAATACTCTTAAATGATCAATATTGACAAACAAATGACATTACAGATGTGAAGGCAAAGTTGCATGATTAATAGTAAACACTATTAATGATCAATATTTATTGATTGCTTAAATCATCAGGAGGAAATAACTTAAAAGTAAAAAATTTCTATGATATCTGAAGTTGCTCTCTTAGTTATCTTCTTTTCCAGTTAGATTAGTCTCCTCCTCTGCACTTATAGAACTACCCTCTTGCGTTTCATCATCATCGACCAAGTGGAGCATCAATCTTCCATTCTCCCTTGTAGCCTGCAAGAATTGCTGCTTCGGAGCTTTAACCATTTTAAACACAAGCCTCCCATCATCCCTGAATGACTTGAGTTGCACTTTAGGCCTCCCCGCCTTCCCAATTGTCGATATCGGTGGAGGAAACCCTAAGCTATAACCACTCCTACTTTTATCATATGTCTCCCCTTCTATTATCTCACGGGGCATATGGGTAGTAATGGTGTCGTGGCTTGGTTCCTTGTTACGACTACCGCTACCCTTGCTATCATCATTTCTTGCTTGCTTCCCGGATGAGACACCAGAATGTTCATTTTTCCCACTCATCTTGTGGTTGATGGAGTTGATGGGATTGGCCGAGATGATCTCAGTCTTTATCCTCCGTGTTGATAGACAACACATTTTAAAGGGTGGGAGATCTATTGTCACTAAAACATTGGGTGTGGGAGTATGTTTCTACCACTAAAGATAGAATTGCTAGTGAGTGGGAAGGGAGGGAAGGAGTGAATGATTTCTCACAACCAACAGCTTCTTAATATCCGCGGAGTTTTCGACAAAAGATTATTGTTTCTCAACAAATTTAAATCCTAATTAGGATTATTTGATTTTTTTATGTGAAAATTTATTACCATATCTAAAATAGGAATTTCTCACTCTATATAATTCATATTTATATGAGCCATTATTATGTATCGATTAATTTTAATTTTAAATTCTTATGACTTCTAAAGAGCACCTTTGACCATCTTTTCATTAGAATAAACTATATCAAACCATTTATATACTGATGTAATTACTTCTATAATATTATTCTTTGTAATTTTTATTTACATGAGTGATGCATAGTTTTTAAAAATATGTAACTTCTTGTAAAATAAAATTAATTATTATGAATAATTTTTCATGGTCATTTATAATATTTATTTCAAAAATAAAATATGTATAGATGATATCCTTCTACCATGACTTTATTTTAATATAATTTACATCGTTTCCAACAAGATGACATTTCGGTGGAATTTTACAATGAGATTCCAGCGATAGCTTCAGGTGAGCTAGGAAAACTCATTGGAACCATCAATTTAAGTTCTTGGAAGAGATTTGAGGGAGAAAATCGAAATGAGCGGCAGTAGTGAAAGTTTCATCGTTGGAGATTACTCTTGCAATTGCTGGTCAAACGAGCTATATAATTTGAGAAACATAGTACGTACGGCTTCTCGACGAGAGCTATCTACTGGTACATGGGTTGGGAGAAATTGGTTGTCGTTGGTTGCCGGCGAGTTAAAAATCCAAACTTAGGAGTTTCGCATAAGTTATCTTTTTGAGTAAAATTAGGCACATGTGAGCTCTAACAATTGGGACAAATATGATTTTTGGATTTTTGATGAAAAGATATTTTAATTGGTACCAATATTACTGCTGATGGGAGAACTTCATTGGTGAGGGTTCCAGCGAACCGCCCAACAAGTCTCCGGCAGGTCTCCAATGAACTTTTGGGCGAACTTTAGATAAAAATGAGGTCTCCAGTGTGTGTATATATATATATATACATAAATAAAATTTATATATATTTAAGAGTATTATTTTGAGATATAATACAATTTACTTAAAATGGATGATTGAGCAAGGTTCACACGCTGCTAAACCCCACTAATCGTAATATTATACTCAATAAAGATGATAAACAATTGTCATTATTAATGTGAAGGCAAAGTCGTATGATTAATGGTGAATACTCTTAAATGATCAATATTGACAAACAAATGACATTACTGATGTGAAGGCAAAGTTGCATGATTAATAGTAAACACTATTAATGATCAATATTTATTGATTGCCTAAATCATCAGGAGGAAATAACTTAAAAGTAAAAAATTTCTATGATATCTGAAGTTGCTCTCTTAGTTATCTTCTTTTTCCAGTTAGATTACTCTCCTCCTCTGCACTTATAGAACTACCCTCTTGCGTTTCATCATCATCGACCAAGTGGAGCATCAATCTTCCATTCTCCCTTGTAGCCTGCAAGAATTGCTGCTTCGGAGCTTTAACCATTTTAAACACAAGCCTCCCATCATCCCTGAATGACTTGAGTTGCACTTTAGGCCTCCCCGCCTTCCCAATTGTCGATATCGGTGGAGGAAACCCTAAGCTATAGCCACTCCTACTTTTATCATATGTCTCCCCTTCTTTTATCTCACGGGGCATATGGGTAGTAATGGTGTCGTGGCTTGGTTCCTTGTTACGACTACCGCTACCCTTGCTATCATCATTTCTTGCTTGCTTCCCGGATGAGACACCAGAATGTTCATTTTTCCCACTCATCTTGTGGTTGATGGAGTTGATGGGATTGGCCGAGATGATCTCAGTCTTTATCCTCCGTGTTGATAGACAACACATTTTAAAGGGAGGGAGATCTATTGTCACTAAAACATTGGGTGTGGGAGTATGTTTCTACCACTAAAGATAGAATTGCCGCAGTTAGTGAGTGGGAAGGGAGGGAAGGAGTGAATGATTTCTCACAACCAACAGCTTCTTAATATCCGCGGAGTTTTCGACAAAAGATTATTGTTTCTCAACAAATTTAAATTCTAATTAGGATTATTTGATTTTTTTATGTGAAAATTTATTACCATATCTAAAATAAGAATTTCTCACTCTATATAATTCATATTTATATGAGCCATTATTATGTATCGATTAATTTTAATTTTAAATTCTTATGACTTCTAAAGAGCACCTTTGACCATCTTTTCATTAGAATAAACTATATCAAACCATTTATATACTGATGTAATTACTTCTATAATATTATTCTTTGTAATTTTTATTTACATGAGCGATGCATAGTTTTTAAAAATATGTAACTTCTTGTAAAATAAAATTAATTATTATGAATAATTTTTCATTGTCATTTATAATATTTATTTCAAAAATAAAATATGTATAGATGATATCCTTCTACCATGTCTTTATTTTAATATAATTTACATCGTTTCCAACAAGATGACATTTCGGTGGAATTTTTCAATGAGATTCCAGCGATAGCTTCAGGTGAGCTAGAAAAACTAATTGGAAACATCAATTTAAGTTCTTGGAAGGGATTTGAGGGAGAAAATCGAAATGAGCGGCAGTAGTGAAAGTTTAATCGTTGGAGATTTCTCTTGCAATTGCTGGTCAAACGAGCTATATAATTTGAGAAACATAGTACATACGGCTTCTCGACGAGAGTTATTTACTAGTACTTGGGTTGGGAGAAATTGGTTGTCGTTGGTTGCCGGCGAGTTAAAAATCCAAACTTACGAGTTTCGCATAAGTTATCTTTTTGAGTAAAATTAGGCACATATGAGCTCTAACAATTGGGACAAATATGATTTTTGGATTTTTGATGAAAAGATATTTTAATTGGTACCAATATTACTGCTGATTGGAGAACTTCATTGGTGAGGGTTCCAGCGAACTGCCCAACAAGTCTCCGGCAGGTCTCCAATGAACTTTTGGGCGAACTTTAGATAAAAATGAGGTCTCCAGTGTGTGTATATATATATATATACATAAATAAAATTTATATATATTTAAGAGTATTATTTTGAGATATAATACAATTTACTTAAAATGGATGATTGAGCAAGGTTCACACGCTGCTAAACCCCACTAATCGTAATAGTATACTCAATAAAGATGATAAACAATTGACATTATTAATGTGAAGGCAAAGTAGTATGATTAATGGTGAATACTCTTAAATGATCAATATTGACAAACAAATGACATTACTGATGTGAAGGCAAAGTTGCATGATTAATAGTAAACACTATTAATGATCAATATTTATTGATTGCCTAAATCATCAGGAGGAAATAACTTAAAAGTAAAAAATTTCTATGATATCTGAAGTTGCTCTCTTAGTTATCTTCTTTTCCAGTTAGATTAGTCTCCTCCTCTGCACTTATAGAACTACCCTCTTGCGTTTCATCATCATCGACCAAGTGGAGCATCAATCTTCCATTCTCCCTTGTAGCCTGCAAGAATTGCTGCTTCGGAGCTTTAACCATTTTAAACACAAGCCTCCCATCATCCCTGAATGACTTGAGTTGCACTTTAGGCCTCCCCGCCTTCCCAATTGTCGATATCGGTGGAGGAAACCCTAAGCTATAGCCACTCCTACTTTTATCATATGTCTCCCCTTCTATTATCTCACGGGGCATATGGGTAGTAATGGTGTCGTGGCTTGGTTCCTTGTTACGACTACCGCTACCCTTGCTATCATCATTTCTTGCTTGCTTCCCGGATGAGACACCAGAATGTTCATTTTTCCCACTCATCTTGTGGTTGATGGAGTTGATGGGATTGGCCGAGATGATCTCAGTCTTTATCCTCCGTGTTGATAGACAACACATTTTAAAGGGAGGGAGATCTATTGTCACTAAAACATTGGGTGTGGGAGTATGTTTCTACCACTAAAGATAGAATTGCTAGTGAGTGGGAAGGGAGGGAAGGAGTGAATGATTTCTCACAACCAACAGCTTCTTAATATCCGCGGAGTTTTCGACAAAAGATTATTGTTTCTCAACAAATTTAAATTCTAATTAGGATTATTTGATTTTTTTATGTGAAAATTTATTACCATATCTAAAATAAGAATTTCTCACTCTATATAATTCATATTTATATGAGCCATTATTATGTATCGATTAATTTTAATTTTAAATTCTTATGACTTCTAAAGAGCACCTTTGACCATCTTTTCATTAGAATAAACTATATCAAACCATTTATATACTGATGTAATTACTTCTATAATATTATTCTTTGTAATTTTTATTTACATGAGCGATGCATAGTTTTTAAAAATATGTAACTTCTTGTAAAATAAAATTAATTATTATGAATAATTTTTCATTGTCATTTATAATATTTATTTCAAAAATAAAATATGTATAGATGATATCCTTCTACCATGTCTTTATTTTAATATAATTTACATTGTTTCCAACAAGATGACATTTCGGTGGAATTTTTCAATGAGATTCCAGCGATAGCTTTAGGTGAGCTAGAAAAACTCATTGGAAACATCAATTTAAGTTCTTGGAAGAGATTTGAGGGAGAAAATCGAAATGAGCGGCAGTAGTGAAAGTTTAATCGTTGGAGATTTCTCTTACAATTGCTGGTCAAACGAGCTATATAATTTGAGAAACATAGTACATACGGCTTCTCGACGAGAGTTATCTACTAGTACTTGGGTTGGGAGAAATTGGTTGTCGTTGGTTGCCGGCGAGTTAAAAATCCAAACTTACGAGTTTCGCATAAGTTATCTTTTTGAGTAAAATTAGGCACATATGAGCTCTAACAATTGGGACAAATATGATTTTTGGATTTTTGATGAAAATATATTTTAATTGGTACCAATATTACTGCTGATTGGAGAACTTCATTGGTGAGGGTTCCAGCGAACTGCCCAACAAGTCTCCGGCAGGTCTCCAATGAACTTTTGGGCGAACTTTAGAGAAAATTGAGGTCTCCAGTGTGTGTATATATATATATATACATAAATAAAATTTATATATATTTAAGAGTATTATTTTGAGATATAATACAATTTACTTAAAATGGATGATTGAGCAAGGTTCACACGCTGCTAAACCCCACTAATCGTAATAGTATACTCAATAAAGATGATAAACAATTGACATTATTAATGTGAAGGCAAAGTAGTATGATTAATGGTGAATACTCTTAAATGATCAATATTGACAAACAAATGACATTACTGATGTGAAGGCAAAGTTGCATGATTAATAGTAAACACTATTAATGATCAATATTTATTGATTGCCTAAATCATCAGGAGGAAATAACTTAAAAGTAAAAAATTTCTATGATATCTGAAGTTGCTCTCTTAGTTATCTTCTTTTCCAGTTAGATTAGTCTCCTACTCTGCACTTATAGAACTACCCTCTTGCGTTTCATCATCATCGACCAAGTGGAGCATCAATCTTCCATTCTCCCTTGTAGCCTGCAAGAATTGCTGCTTCGGAGCTTTAACCATTTTAAACACAAGCCTCCCATCATCCCTGAATGACTTGAGTTGCACTTTAGGCCTCCCCGCCTTCCCAATTGTCGATATCGGTGGAGGAAACCCTAAGCTATAGCCACTCCTACTTTTATCATATGTCTCCCCTTCTATTATCTCACGGGGCATATGGGTAGTAATGGTGTCGTGGCTTGGTTCCTTGTTACGACTACCGCTACCCTTGCTATCATCATTTCTTGCTTGCTTCCCGGATGAGACACCAGAATGTTCATTTTTCCCACTCATCTTGTGGTTGATGGACTTGATGGGATTGGCCGAGATGATCTCAGTCTTTATCCTCCGTGTTGATAGACAACACATTTTAAAGGGAGGGAGATCTATTGTCACTAAAACATTGGGTGTGGGAGTATGTTTCTACCACTAAAGATAGAATTGCCGCAGTTAGTGAGTGGGAAGGGAGGGAAGGAGTGAATGATTTCTCACAACCAACAGCTTCTTAATATCCGCGGGGTTTTCGACAAAAGATTATTGTTTCTCAACAAATTTAAATCCTAATTAGGATTATTTGATTTTTTTATGTGAAAATTTATTACCATATCTAAAATAGGAATTTCTCACTCTATATAATTCATATTTATATGAGCCATTATTATGTATCGATTAATTTTAATTTTAAATTCTTATGACTTCTAAAGAGCACCTTTGACCATCTTTTCATTAGAATAAACTATATCAAACTATTTATATACTGATGTAATTACTTCTATAATATTATTCTTTGTAATTTTTATTTACGTGAGAGATGCATAGTTTTTAAAAATATGTAACTTCTTGTAAAATAAAATTAATTATTATGAATAATTTTTCATGGTCATTTATAATATTTATTTCAAAAATAAAATATGTATAGATGATATCCTTCTACCATGTCTTTATTTTAATATAATTTACATCGTTTCCAACAAGATGACATTTCGGTGGAATTTTTCAATGAGATTCCAGCGATAGCTTCAGGTGAGCTAGGAAAACTCATTGGAACCATCAATTTAAGTTCTTGGAAGAGATTTGAGGGAGAAAATCGAAATGAGCGGCAGTAGTGAAAGTTTCATCGTTGGAGATTACTCTTGCAATTGCTGGTCAAACGAGCTATATAATTTGAGAAACATAGTACGTACGGCTTCTCGACGAGAGCTATCTACTGGTACATGGGTTGGGAGAAATTGGTTGTCGTTGGTTGCCGGCGAGTTAAAAATCCAAACTTACGAGTTTCGCATAAGTTATCTTTTTGAGAAAAATTAGGCACATGTGAGCTCTAACAATTGGGACAAATATGATTTTTGGATTTTTGATGAAAAGATATTTTAATTGGTACCAATATTACTGCTGATTGGAGAACTTCATTGGTGAGGGTTCCAGCAAACTGCCCAACAAGTCTCCGGCATGTCTCCAGTGAACTTTTGGGCGAACTTTAGATAAAAATGAGGTCTCCAGTGTGTGTATATATATATATATACATAAATAAAATTTATATATATTTAAGAGTATTATTTTGAGATATAATACAATTTACTTAAAATGGATGATTGAGCAAGGTTCACACGCTGCTAAACCCCACTAATCGTAATAGTATACTCAATAAAGATGATAAACAATTGACATTATTAATGTGAAGGCAAAGTAGTATGATTAATGGTGAATACTCTTAAATGATCAATATTGACAAACAAATGACATTACTGATGTGAAGGCAAAGTTGCATGATTAATAGTAAACACTATTAATGATCAATATTTATTGATTGCCTAAATCATCAGGAGGAAATAACTTAAAAGTAAAAAATTTCTATGATATCTGAAGTTGCTCTCTTAGTTATCTTCTTTTCCAGTTAGATTAGTCTCCTCCTCTGCACTTATAGAACTACCCTCTTGCGTTTCATCATCATCGACCAAGTGGAGCATCAATCTTCCATTCTCCCTTGTAGCCTGCAAGAATTGCTGCTTTGGAGCTTTAACCATTTTAAACACAAGCCTCCCATCATCCCTGAATGACTTGAGTTGCACTTTAGGCCTCCCCGCCTTCCCAATTGTCGATATCGGTGGAGGAAACCCTAAGCTATAGCCACTCCTACTTTTATCATATGTCTCCCCTTCTTTTATCTCACGGGGCATATGGGTAGTAATGGTGTCGTGGCTTGGTTCCTTGTTACTACTACCGCTACCCTTGCTATCATCATTTCTTGCTTGCTTCCCGGATGAGACACCAGAATGTTCATTTTTCCCACTCATCTTGTGGTTGATGGAGTTGATGGGATTGGCCGAGATGATCTCAGTCTTTATCCTCCGTGTTGATAGACAACACATTTTAAAGGGAGGGAGATCTATTGTCACTAAAACATTGGGTGTGGGAGTATGTTTCTACCACTAAAGATAGAATTACCGCAGTTAGTGAGTGGGAAGGGAGGGAAGGAGTGAATGATTTCTCACAACCAACAGCTTCTTAATATCCGCGGAGTTTTCGTCAAAAGATTATTGTTTCTCAACAAATTTAAATTCTAATTAGGATTATTTGATTTTTTTATGTGAAAATTTATTACCATATCTAAAATAAGAATTTCTCACTCTATATAATTCATATTTATATGAGCCATTATTATGTATCGATTAATTTTAATTTTAAATTCTTATGACTTCTAAAGAGCACCTTTGACCATCTTTTCATTAGAATAAACTATATCAAACCATTTATATACTGATGTAATTACTTCTATAATATTATTCTTTGTAATTTTTATTTACATGAGCGATGCATAGTTTTTAAAAATATGTAACTTATTGTAAAATAAAATTAATTATTATGAATAATTTTTCATTGTCATTTATAATATTTATTTCAAAAATAAAATATGTATAGATGATATCCTTCTACCATGTCTTTATTTTAATATAATTTACATCGTTTCCAACAAGATGACATTTCGGTGGAATTTTTCAATGAGATTCCAGCGATAGATTCAGGTGAGCTAGGAAAACTCATTGGAACCATCAATTTAAGTTCTTGGAAGAGATTTGAGGGAGAAAATCGAAATGAGCGGCAGTAGTGAAAGTTTAATCGTTGGAGATTTCTCTTGCAATTGCTGGTCAAACGAGCTATATAATTTGAGAAACATAGTACATACGGCTTCTCGACGAGAGCTATCTACTAGTACTTGGGTTGGGAGAAATTGGTTGTCGTTGGTTGCCGGTGAGTTAAAAATCCAAACTTACGAGTTTCGCATAAGTTATCTTTTTGAGTAAAATTAGGCACATATGAGCTCTAACAATTGGTGTAAACACTATTTTTGGATTTTTGATGAAAAGATATTTTAATTGGTACCAATATTACTGCTAATTGGAGAACTTCATTGGTGAGGGTTCCAGCGAACTGCCCAACAAGTCTCCGGCAGGTCTCCAATGAACTTTTGGGCGAACTTTAGATAAAAATGAGGTCTCAAGTGTGTGTATATATATATATATACATAAATAAAATTTATATATATTTAAGAGTATTATTTTGAGATATAATACAATTTACTTAAAATGGATGATTGAGCAAGGTTCACACGCTGCTAAACCCCACTAATCGTAATAGTATACTCAATAAAGATGATAAACAATTGACATTATTAATGTGAAGGCAAAGTAGTATGATTAATGATGAATACTCTTAAATGATCAATATTGACAAACAAATGACATTACTGATGTGAAGGCAAAGTTGCATGATTAATAGTAAACACTATTAATGATCAATATTTATTGATTGCCTAAATCATCAGGAGGAAATAACTTAAAAGTAAAAAATTTCTATGATATCTGAAGTTGCTCTCTTAGTTATCTTCTTTTCCAGTTAGATTAGTCTCCTCCTCTGCAATTATAGAACTACCCTCTTGCGTTTCATCATCATCGACCAAGTGGAGCATCAATCTTCCATTCTCCCTTGTAGCCTGCAAGAATTGCTGCTTCGGAGCTTTAACCATTTTAAACACAAGCCTCCCATCATCCCTGAATGACTTGAGTTGCACTTTAGGCCTCCCCGCCTTCCCAATTGTCGATATCGGTGGAGGAAACCCTAAGCTATAGTCACTCCTACTTTTATCATATGTCTCCCCTTCTATTATCTCACGGGGCATATGGGTAGTAATGGTGTCGTGGCTTGGTTCCTTGTTACGACTACCGCTACCCTTGCTATCATCATTTCTTGCTTGCTTCCCGGATGAGACACCAGAATGTTCATTTTTCCCACTCATCTTGTGGTTGATGGAGTTGATGGGATTGGCCGAGATGATCTCAGTCTTTATCCTCCGTGTTGATAGACAACACATTTTAAAGGGAGGGAGATCTATTGTCACTAAAACATTGGGTGTGGGAGTATGTTTCTACCACTAAAAATAGAATTGCCGCAGTTAGTGAGTGGGAAGGGAGGGAAGGAGTGAATGATTTCTCACAACCAACAGCTTCTTAATATCCGCGGAGTTTTCGACAAAAGATTATTGTTTCTCAACAAATTTAAATTCTAATTAGGATTATTTGATTTTTTTATGTGAAAATTTATTACCATATCTAAAATAAGAATTTCTCACTCTATATAATTCATATTTATATGAGCCATTATTATGTATCGATTAATTTTAATTTTAAATTCTTATGACTTCTAAAGAGCACCTTTGACCATCTTTTCATTAGAATAAACTATATCAAACCATTTATATACTGATGTAATTACTTCTATAATATTATTCTTTGTAATTTTTATTTACATGAGAGATGCATAGTTTTTAAAAATATGTAACTTCTTGTAAAATAAAATTAATTATTATGAATAATTTTTCATGGTCATTTATAATATTTATTTCAAAAATAAAATATGTATAGATGATATCCTTCTACCATGTCTTTATTTTAATATAATTTACATCGTTTCCAACAAGATGACATTTCGGTGGAATTTTTCAATGAGATTCCAGCGATAGCTTCAGGTGAGCTAGAAAAACTCATTGGAACCATCAATTTAAGTTCTTGGAAGAGATTTGAGGGAGAAAATCGAAATGAGCGGCAGTAGTGAAAGTTTCATCGTTGGAGATTACTCTTGCAATTGCTGGTCAAACGAGCTATATAATTTGAGAAACATAGTACGTACGGCTTCTCGACGAGAGCTATCTACTGGTACATGGGTTGGGAGAAATTGGTTGTCGTTGGTTGCCGGCGAGTTAAAAATCCAAACTTACGAGTTTCGCATAAGTTATCTTTTTGAGTAAAATTAGGCACATATGAGCTCTAACAATTGGTGTAAACACTATTTTTGGATTTTTGATGAAAAGATATTTTAATTGGTACCAATATTACTGCTGATTGGAGAACTTCATTGGCGAGGGTTCCAGCAAACTGCCCAACAAGTCTCCGGCAGGTCTCCAGTAAACTTTTGGGCGAACTTTAGATAAAAATGAGGTATGTAGGTCTCCAGTGTATATATATTTATATACATAAATAAAATTTATATATATTTAAGAGTATTATTTTGAGATATAATACAATTTACTTAAAATGGATGATTGAGCAAGGTTCACATGCTGCTAAACCCCACTAATCGTAATAGTATACTCAATAAAGATGATAAACAATTGACATTATTAATGTGAAGGCAAAGTAGTATGATTAATGGTGAATACTCTTAAATGATCAATATTGACAAACAAATGACATTACTGATGTGAAGGCAAAGTTGCATGATTAATAGTAAACACTATTAATGATCAATATTTATTGATTGCCTAAATCATCAGGAGGAAATAACTTAAAAGTAAAAAATTTCTATGATATCTGAAGTTGCTCTCTTAGTTATCTTCTTTTCCAGTTAGATTAGTCTCCTCCTCTGCACTTATAGAACTACCCTCTTGCGTTTCATCATCATCGACCAAGTGGAGCATCAATCTTCCATTCTCCCTTGTAGCCTGCAAGAATTGCTGCTTCGGAGCTTTAACCATTTTAAACACAAGCCTCCCATCATCCCTGAATGACTTGAGTTGCACTTTAGGCCTCCCCGCCTTCCCAATTGTCGATATCGGTGGAGGAAACCCTAAGCTATAGCCACTCCTACTTTTATCATATGTCTCCCCTTCTTTTATCTCACGGGGCATATGGGTAGTAATGGTGTCGTGGCTTGGTTCCTTGTTACGACTACCGCTACCCTTGCTATCATCATTTCTTGCTTGCTTCCCGGATGAGACACCAGAATGTTCATTTTTCCCACTCATCTTGTGGTTGATGGAGTTGATGGGATTGGCCGAGATGATCTCAGTCTTTATCCTCCGTGTTGATAGACAACACATTTTAAAGGGAGGGAGATCTATTGTCACTAAAACATTGGGTGTGGGAGTATGTTTCTACCACTAAAGATAGAATTGCCGCAGTTAGTGAGTGGGAAGGGAGGGAAGGAGTGAATGATTTCTCACAACCAACAGCTTCTTAATATCCGCGGAGTTTTCGACAAAAGATTATTGTTTCTCAACAAATTTAAATTCTAATTAGGATTATTTGATTTTTTTATGTGAAAATTTATTACCATATCTAAAATAAGAATTTCTCACTCTATATAATTCATATTTATATGAGCCATTATTATGTATCGATTAATTTTAATTTTAAATTCTTATGACTTCTAAAGAGCACCTTTGACCATCTTTTCATTAGAATAAACTATATCAAACCATTTATATACTGATGTAATTACTTCTATAATATTATTCTTTGTAATTTTTATTTACATGAGCGATGCATAGTTTTTAAAAATATGTAACTTCTTGTAAAATAAAATTAATTATTATGAATAATTTGTCATTGTCATTTATAATATTTATTTCAAAAATAAAATATGTATAGATGATATCCTTCTACCATGTCTTTATTTTAATATAATTTACATCGTTTCCAACAAGATGACATTTCGGTGGAATTTTTCAATGAGATTCCAGCGATAGATTCAGGTGAGCTAGGAAAACTCATTGGAACCATCAATTTAAGTTCTTGGAAGAGATTTGAGGGAGAAAATCGAAATGAGCGGCAGTAGTGAAAGTTTAATCGTTGGAGATTTCTCTTGCAATTGCTGGTCAAACGAGCTATATAATTTGAGAAACATAGTACATACGGCTTCTCGACGAGAGCTATCTACTAGTACTTGGGTTGGGAGAAATTGGTTGTCGTTGGTTGCCGGTGAGTTAAAAATCCAAACTTACGAGTTTCGCATAAGTTATCTTTTTGAGTAAAATTAGGCACATATGAGCTCTAACAATTGGTGTAAACACTATTTTTGGATTTTTGATGAAAAGATATTTTAATTGGTACCAATATTACTGCCGATTGGAGAACTTCATTGGTGAGGGTTCCAGCGAACTGCCCAACAAGTCTCCGGCAGGTCTCCAATGAACTTTTGGGCGAACTTTAGATAAAAATGAGGTCTCCAGTGTGTGTATATATATATATATACATAAATAAAATTTATATATATTTAAGAGTATTATTTTGAGATATAATACAATTTACTTAAAATGGATGATTGAGCAAGGTTCACACGCTGCTAAACCCCACTAATCGTAATAGTATACTCAATAAAGATGATAAACAATTGACATTATTAATGTGAAGGCAAAGTAGTATGATTAATGGTGAATACTCTTAAATGATCAATATTGACAAACAAATGACATTACTGATGTGAAGGCAAAGTTGCATGATTAATAGTAAACACTATTAATGATCAATATTTATTGATTGCCTAAATCATCAGGAGGAAATAACTTAAAAGTAAAAAATTTCTATGATATCTGAAGTTGCTCTCTTAGTTATCTTCTTTTCCAGTTAGATTAGTCTCCTCCTCTGCACTTATAGAACTACCCTCTTGCGTTTCATCATCATCGACCAAGTGGAGCATCAATCTTCCATTCTCCCTTGTAGCCTGCAAGAATTGCTGCTTCGGAGCTTTAACCATTTTAAACACAAGCCTCCCATCATCCCTGAATGACTTGAGTTGCACTTTAGGCCTCCCCGCCTTCCCAATTGTCGATATCGGTGGAGGAAACCCTAAGCTATAGCCACTCCTACTTTTATCATATGTCTCCCCTTCTATTATCTCACGGGGCATATGGGTAGTAATGGTGTCGTGGCTTGGTTCCTTGTTACGACTACCGCTACCCTTGCTATCATCATTTCTTGCTTGCTTCCCGGATGAGACACCAGAATGTTCATTTTTCCCACTCATCTTGTGGTTGATGGACTTGATGGGATTGGCCGAGATGATCTCAGTCTTTATCCTCCGTGTTGATAGACAACACATTTTAAAGGGAGGGAGATCTATTGTCACTAAAACATTGGGTGTGGGAGTATGTTTCTACCACTAAAGATAGAATTGCCGCAGTTAGTGAGTGGGAAGGGAGGGAAGGAGTGAATGATTTCTCACAACCAACAGCTTCTTAATATCCGCGGAGTTTTCGACAAAAGATTATTGTTTCTCAACAAATTTAAATTCTAATTAGGATTATTTGATTTTTTTATGTGAAAATTTATTACCATATCTAAAATAAGAATTTCTCACTCTATATAATTCATATTTATATGAGCCATTATTATGTATCGATTAATTTTAATTTTAAATTCTTATGACTTCTAAAGAGCACCTTTGACCATCTTTTCATTAGAATAAACTATATCAAACCATTTATATACTGATGTAATTACTTCTATAATATTATTCTTTGTAATTTTTATTTACATGAGCGATGCATAGTTTTTAAAAATATGTAACTTCTTGTAAAATAAAATTAATTATTATGAATAATTTTTCATTGTCATTTATAATATTTATTTCAAAAATAAAATATGTATAGATGATATCCTTCTACCATGTCTTTATTTTAATATAATTTACATCGTTTCCAACAAGATGACATTTCGGTGGAATTTTTCAATGAGATTCCAGCGATAGCTTCAGGTGAGCTAGGAAAACTCATTGGAACCATCAATTTAAGTTCTTGGAAGAGATTTGAGGGAGAAAATCGAAATGAGCGGCAGTAGTGAAAGTTTAATCGTTGGAGATTTCTCTTGCAATTGCTGGTCAAACGAGCTATATAATTTGAGAAACATAGTACATACGGCTTCTCGACGAGAGCTATCTACTAGTACTTGGGTTGGGAGAAATTGGTTGTCGTTGGTTGCCGGCGAGTTAAAAATCCAAACTTACGAGTTTCGCATAAGTTATCTTTTTGAGTAAAATTAGGCACATATGAGCTCTAACAATTGGGACAAATATGATTTTTGGATTTTTGATGAAAAGATATTTTAATTGGTACCAATATTACTGCTGATTGGAGAACTTCATTGGTGAGGGTTCCAGCGAACTGCCCAACAAGTCTCCGGCAGGTCTCCAATGAACTTTTGGGCCAACTTTAGATAAAAATGAGGTCTCCAGTGTGTGTATATATATATATATATACATAAATAAAATTTATATATATTTAAGAGTATTATTTTGAGATATAATATAATTTACTTAAAATGGATGATTGAGCAAGGTTCACACGCTGCTAAACCCCACTAATCGTAATAGTATACTCAATAAAGATGATAAACAATTGACATTATTAATGTGAAGGCAAAGTAGTATGATTAATGGTGAATACTCTTAAATGATCAATATTGACAAACAAATGACATTACTGATGTGAAGGCAAAGTTGCATGATTAATGGTAAACACTATTAATGATCAATATTTATTGATTGCCTAAATCATCAGGAGGAAATAACTTAAAAGTAAAAAATTTCTATGATATCTGAAGTTGCTCTCTTAGTTATCTTCTTTTCCAGTTAGATTAGTCTCCTCCTCTGCACTTATAGAACTACCCTCTTGCGTTTCATCATCATCGACCAAGTGGAGCATCAATCTTCCATTCTCCCTTGTAGCCTGCAAGAATTGCTGCTTCGGAGCTTTAACCATTTTAAACACAAGCCTCCCATCATCCCTGAATGACTTGAGTTGCACTTTAGGCCTCCCCGCCTTCCCAATTGTCGATATCGGTGGAGGAAACCCTAAGCTATAGCCACTCCTACTTTTATCATATGTCTCCCCTTCTATTATCTCACAGGGCATATGGGTAGTAATGGTGTCGTGGCTTGGTTCATTGTTACGACTACCGCTACCCTTGCTATCATCATTTCTTGCTTGCTTCCCGGATGAGACACCAGAATGTTCATTTTTCCCATTCATCTTGTGGTTGATGGAGTTGATGGGATTGGCCGAGAGGATCTCAGTCTTTATCCTCCGTGTTGATAGACAACACATTTTAAAGGGAGGGAGATCTATTGTCACTAAAACATTGGGTGTGGGAGTATGTTTCTACCACTAAAGATAGAATTGCCGCAGTTAGTGAGTGGGAAGGGAGGGAAGGAGTGAATGATTTCTCACAACCAACAGCTTCTTAATATCCGCGGAGTTTTCGACAAAAGATTATTGTTTCTCAACAAATTTAAATCCTAATTAGGATTATTTGATTTTTTTATGTGAAAATTTATTACCATATCTAAAATAGGAATTTCTCACTCTATATAATTCATATTTATATGAGCCATTATTATGTATCGATTAATTTTAATATTAAATTCTTATGACTTCTAAAGAGCACCTTTGACCATCTTTTCATTAGAATAAACTATATCAAACCATTTATATACTGATGTAATTACTTCTATAATATTATTCTTTGTAATTTTTATTTACATGAGTGATTCATAGTTTTTAAAAATATGTAACTTCTTGTAAAATAAAATTAATTATTATGAATAATTTTTCATGGTCATTTATAATATTTATTTCAAAAATAAAATATGTATAGATGATATCCTTCTACCATGTCTTTATTTTAATATAATTTACATCGTTTCCAACAAGATGACATTTCGGTGGAATTTTTCAATGAGATTCCAGCGATAGCTTCAGGTGAGCTAGGAAAACTCATTGGAACCATCAATTTAAGTTCTTGGAAGAGATTTGAGGGAGAAAATTGAAATGAGCGGCAGTAGTGAAAGTTTCATCGTTGGAGATTACTCTTGCAATTGCTGGTCAAACGAGCTATATAATTTGAGAAACATAGTACGTACGGCTTCTCGACGAGAGCTATCTACTGGTACTTGGGTTGGGAGAAATTGGTTGTCGTTGGTTGCCGGCGAGTTTAAAATCCAAACTTAGGAGTTTCGCATAAGTTATCTTTTTGAGTAAAATTAGGCACATGTGAGCTCTAACAATTGGGACAAATATGATTTTTGGATTTTTGATGAAAAAATATTTCAATTGGTACCAATATTGCTGCTGATTGGAGAACTTCATTGGTGAGGGTTCCAGCGAACTGCCCAACAAGTCTCCGGCAGGTCTCCAGTGAACTTTTGGGCGAACTTTGGATAAAAATGAGGTATGTAGGTCTCCAGTGTGTGTATATATATATATATACATAAATAAAATTTATATATATTTAAGAGTATTATTTTGAGATATAATACAATTTACTTAAAATGGATGATTGAGCAAGGTTCACACGCTGCTAAACCCCACTAATCGTAATAGTATACTCAATAAAGATGATAAACAATTGATATTATTAATGTGAAGGCAAAGTAGTATGATTAATGGTAAATACTCTTAAATGATCAATATTGACAAACAAATGACATTACTGATGTGAAGGAAAAGTTGCATGATTAATAGTAAACACTATTAATGATCAATATTTATTGATTGCCTAAATCATCAGGAGGAAATAACTTAAAAGTAAAAAATTTCTATGATATCTGAAGTTGCTCTCTTAGTTATCTTCTTTTCCAGTTAGATTAGTCTCCTCCTCTGCACTTATAGAACTACCCTCTTGCGTTTCATCATCATCGACCAAGTGGAGCATCAATCTTCCATTCTCCCTTGTAGCCTGCAAGAATTGCTGCTTCGGAGCTTTAACCATTTTAAACACAAGCCTCCCATCATCCCTGAATGACTTGAGTTGCACTTTAGGCCTCCCCGCCTTCCCAATTGTCGATATCGGTGGAGGAAACCCTACGCTATAGCCACTCCTACTTTTATCATATGTCTCCCCTTCTTTTATCTCACGGGGCATATGGATAGTAATGGTGTCGTGGCTTGGTTCCTTGTTACGACTACCGCTACCCTCGCTATCATCATTTCTTGCTTGCTTCCCGGATGAGACACCAGAATGTTCATTTTTCCCACTCATCTTGTTGTTTTCGGAGTTGATGGGATTGGCCAAGATGATCTCAGTCTTTATCCTCCGTGTTGATAGACAACACATTTTAAAGGGACGGAGATCTATTGTCACTAAATCATTGGGTGTGGGAGTATGCTTCTACCACTAAAGATAGAATTGCCGCAGTTACTAAGCGGGAAGGGAGGGAAGGAGTGAATGATTTCTCACAACCAACAGCTTCTTAATATCCATTTATTCATTTTAACAAATGTTATTCAGTGGAATTTTTGACAAAAGATTATTGTTTCTCAACAAATTTAAATACTAATTAGGATTATTTGATTTTTTGTGTGAAAATTTATTACCATATCTAAAATAGGAATTTCTCACTCTACATTATTCATATTTATATGAGCCATTATTATGTATCGATTAATTTTAATTTTAAATTCTTATGACTTCTAAAGAGCTCCTTTGACCATATTTTCATTAGAATAAACTATATCAAACCATTTATATAGTGATGTAATTACATCTATAATATTATTCTTTATAATTTTTATTTACATGAGTGATGTATAGTTTTTAAAAATATGTAACTTCTTGTAAAATAAAATTACTTATTATGAATAATTTTTCATGGGCATTTATAATATTTCTTACAAAAATGAGATATGTACAGATGATATCCTTCTACCATGCCTTTATTTTAATAAAATTTACCTAGTTTCTTACAAGATGACTTTTCGGTGGAATTTTTAAATGAGATTCCAGCGATAGCTTCAGGTGAGCTAGGAAAACTCATTGGAACCATCAATTTAAGTTCTTGGAAGAGATATGAGGGAGAAAAGTGAAATGAGCGGCAGCAGTGAAAGTTTCATCGTTGGAGATTACTCAAGCAATTGTTGGTCATACGAGCTATATAATTTGAGAAACTTAGTACCTATGGCTTCTCCTCGACGACATCTATCTACTGGTACTTGGGTTGAGAGAAATTGGCTGTCGTTGGTTTCCGGCGAGTTAAAAATCCAAACTTAGGAGTTTCGCATAAGTTATCTTTTTGAGTAAAATTAGGCATATGTGAGCCCTAACAATTAGGACAAATATGATTTTTGGATTTTTTATGAAAAGAGCTTTCGATTGGTACCAATATTGCTGCTGATTGGAGAACTTCATTGGTGAGGGTTCCAGCGAACTGCCCAGTAAGTCTCCGGCAGGTCTCCAGTGAACTTTTCGGCGAACTTTAGATAAAAATGAGGTATGTAGAGTATATATATTTATATACATAAATAAAATTTATATATATTTAAGAGTATTATTTTGAGATATAATACAATTTACTTAAAATGCATGATTGAGCAAGGTTCACACGCCGCTAAACCCCACTAATCGTAATAGTATACTCAATAAAGATGATAAACAATTGACATTATTAATGTGAAGGCAAAGTTATATGATTAATGGTAAATACTCTTAAATGATCAATATTGACAAACAAATGACATTACTGATGTGAAGGCAAAGTTGCATGATTAATTGTAAACACTATTAAAGATCAATATTTATTGATTGCCTAAATTATCAGGAGGAAATAACTTATAAGTAAAAATTTCCATGATATCTGAAGTTGCTCTCTTAGTTATCTTCTTTTCCAATTATATTAGTCTCCTCCTCTGCACTTATAGAACTACCCTCTTGCGTTTCATCGTCATCGACCAAGTGGAGCATTAATCTTCCATTCTCCCTTGTAGCCTGCAAGAATTGCTGCTTCGGAGCTTTAACCATTTTAAACACAATCCTCCCATCAGCCCTGAATGACTTGAGTTGCACTTTAGGCCTACCCGCCTTCCCAATTGTCGATATTGGTGGAGGAAACTCTAAGCTATAGCCACTCCAAGTTTTATCATATGTCTCCCCATCTTTTATCTCACGGGGCATATGGGTAGTAATGGTGTCGTGGCTTGGTTCCTTGTTACGACTACCGCTACCCTTGCTATCATCATTTCTTGCTTGCTTCCCGGATGAGACACCAGAATGTTCATTTTTCCCACTCAACTTGTGGTTGATGGAGTTGATGGGATTGGCCGAGATGATCTCAGTCTTTAACCTCCGTGTTGATAGACAACACATTTTAAAGGGACAGAGATCTATTGTCACTAAATCATTGGGTGTGGGAGTATGCTTCTAACGCTAAAGATAGAATTGCCGCAGTTACTGAGTGGGAAGGGAGGGAAGGAGTAAATGATTTCTCAAAACCAACAGCTTCTTAATATCCATTTGTTCATTTTAACAAATGTTATTCAGCGGAGTTTTGGAGAAAAGATTATTGTTTCTCAACAAATTTAAATCCTAATTAGGATTATTTGATTTTTTTATGTGAAAATTTATTACCATATCTAAAATAGGAATTTCTCACTCTACATAATTCATATTTATATGAGCCATTATTATGTATCGATTAATTTTAATTTTAAATTCTTATGACTTCTAAAGAGCACCTTTGACCATCTTTTCATTAGAATAAACTATATCAAACCATTTATACAGTGATGTAATTACATCTATAATATTATTCTTTATAATTTTTATTTACATGAGTGATGCATAGTTTTTAAAAATATATAACTTCTTGTAAAATAAAATTACTTATTATGAATAATTTTTCATGGGCATTTATAATATTTCTTACAAAAATGAGATATGTACAGATGATATCCTTCTACCATGCCTTTATTTTAATAAAATTTACCTAGTTTCCTACAAGATGACTTTTCGGTGGAATTTTTAAATGAGATTCCAGCGATAGCTTCAGGTGAGCTAGGAAAACTCATTGGAACCATCAATTTATGTTCTTGGAAGAGATATGAGGGAGAAAATTGAAATGAGCGGCAGTATTGAAAGTTTCATCGTTGGAGATTACTCATGCAATTGCTGGTCATACGAGCTATATAATTTGAGAAACTTAGTACCTATGGCTTCTCCTCGACGAGAGCTATCTACTGGTACTTGGGTTGAGAGAAATTGGCTGTCGTTGGTTGCCGGCGAGTTCAAATCCAAACTTTGGAATTTTGCTTAAGTTATCTTTTTGAGTAAAATTAGGCACATATGAGCTCTAACAATTTGGACAAATATGATTTTAGGATTTTTGATGAAATGAGCTTTCGATTGGTACCAATATTGCTGCTGATTGGAGAACTTCGTTAGTGAGGGTTCCAGCAAACTGCCCAACAAGTCTCCGGCGGGTCTCCAGTAAACTTTTCGACGAACTTTAGATAAAAATGAGGTATGTAGAGTATATATATTTATATACATAAATAAAATTTATATATATTTAAGAGTATTATTTTGAGATATAATATAATTTACTTAAAATAGATGATTGAGCAACGTTCACACGTTGCTAAACCCCATTAATCGTAATAGTATACTCAATAAAGATTATAAACAATTGACATTATTGATGTGAAGGCAAAGTTGTATGATTAATGGTAAATACTCTTAAATGATCAATATTGACAAACAAATGACATTACTGATGTGAAGGCAAAGTTGCATGATTAATAGTAAACACTATTAATGATCAATATTTATTGATTGCCTAAATCATCTTTCAACTTAACATCAAAATATTATCATTAGTCACATGGAATTCTCAATAACTTTCCAAGTGCACACCCTTGTTCAATTATCTACCTTTTCACATTATATGCACTATATTGAGAGAAAAGAGAGAGTGTCTCATAGGGAAATGAGAAGGAAGTGGGGGAGATAGCAACGTCATGTCAATTGTGAGTTTTAAAAATTCACTGTTGGAAAACTTTTCTAAGTTTTCAGTCTGAATAACTATCTCCTAGTGCTGCCTACCTATGCTTAAGGTAAGCTGTGGCGGGGGACCAACATAAACCCTGCATATCCAAACTGTGTTAAACTTTGTCATTCTATTTACATCTCTAATATGAGTTAGGCTTTAATTTCTTTTTTAGTAATGCACTTTTAATATAACTTTAATAAAAAAAATTGGAAAAGTTTAATTTTGGAATGTTGCTTGGATGGTACATTAACGCTCTCTTCATAGACTTTGATAAGAATATTGGTGATTTACCTTAGATGGTATAATATTATCTTTTAATTCGATTTTGATATGAATTTTAGTGTTTTAGGTTAGTTGGTACAACACCCGCACAGTATTCGAGTTGTACGGCTATCTCAGACTAAATGAATTGATGTTTGGGGACGTAGCTCCGAAGGTAGAGTGCTCGCTTAACATGCCAAAGGGACGGGGATCGATAGTTTGCATCTCTATAGTATTTTGAACTTTGCATTTTCATTTTAGTACTCGCTTAGCATGCCAGAGGCATGGAGATCGATACTTTGCTTCTTTAAAGTATTTTGAACTTTGCACTTTCGTTTTAGTACTCGCTTAGCATGACAGAGGAATGGGGTCTCAAGGTAAGACAAATGTTGTTTTATAATGTAGCCAAATGGTAGAGAGGTTGCTGATTATACAAGAAGCAAAGGGATTGATACATTTGTTAAAGAGGCACAAGGATCGTTTCCCTGTATCTCCAATGTGAGGCGAATAAGATAGCTTTGATAATAGAACTCTCTTTTTTATTTCAGTAATTTTCTTTTAGTAAGATTTTGGTTACAAACATATACAATATTTTGAGACTCGGAATAACTATCTTGATGTTAGTAGGTGCAACTTGAATGGTAGAGTACTCACCTTACCATGAGAGAGGAATGGGCATCAATACTCGATATATCCATTATTAGTTAAACTTTTTTTTATTTTAGTAATGCTTTATAAATTAGACTTTAGCAAAAATTGTATTTGATATAACCATTATTTGTGGATGTATGGTACAGTGCTTCAATTACATATGGGAGGCAAAGGGATAGATAACCTTTATTTCTATTATAAGTAAAATTTTGGATTTTTATTTCAATGATGTTCTTTTATAAGGCTTTGTTAAAAATGTAATACACTATTTAAGTCTCAGAATAATAATAATTAATATTTAGGGATGTAGCTTATATATTAGAGCACTTTCTTCGTATGCTAGAGGCACTGGATTGATATGTTGCATCTCTAATATGAGTTATGTAAAGTGTTTCCACTATATACAAGAGGAATGCAGATCGTTACCTCTTATTTCTAGTATGTGATAAACTATATATTTTTATTTTAGTGATGTTCTTTTAATAAAACTGAACACTATAAGATATTTAGGTGATTTTCTTTTAATACGAGTTGTATGGATTTCTCAAACTAAGTGAATTGATGTTTGGGTATGTAGCTCAGATGATGAAGTGTTCAGTTAGCATGTGAGAGGCATAAGGATCGATACTCTGTATTTTTAAAGTATTTTGAACTTTGTTTTTTCATTTCAGTACTCGCTTAGCAAGGTAGAGGCACGAGGGTCTCAGAGTAAGACAAATTATGTTTAGGGTGTAGCTCAAACAATAGAGAGGTCGCTAATTATACGGGAAGCAAAAGGATCAATACCATTTGATAAAGAGTCACGAGGATTGTTTACTATTATCACCAATGTGTGGAGAATAAGATAGTTGATGTTTGAATATGTAGCTTAGTTGATGTTTCTAGTGAATTTTAAAAACTCACAATTTATGTTTTATATTTTATTTAACCTCATATTAATTTTTATAAATTCATATGACGGTTGCTACGTTGCTGAACAAGCTGCAGACATGACATAATATTTGTTATACTTTTTAGCTTCTTAACCTTCATTAACGAATTTTAGATTTGAAGGCGAGTCTCCAAAAATATATATATATATACAAATAAATAAATAAATATATGTATACACTAAAAATTTTGATGAAGTTAAAGAGATATCTCATCTGTTGCTTTAAAGTAGTGTGGAGGTCATCATGATTGTCGTTTTTCTTTCATTCACTGGCTTAGGAGACTAAACTTGAGGGAGAAGTTGGATCACACTAACTGTTTCATTATTCTATTCTTTGATATGTATATGTGTGCATTTCTATCTTGGCTAGCACATGGCTCCTCACCATATGTTGGTAGCATATCCAACCAAGAACCTAATGTCATCTCCTAGGTTACTATGACCTTAAGATGTCCAAAAGTTCTCGGTTAAATATCAGATAAGATCACTCTAGGTATAATCACAACATGTACCTAAAGTGCCTCTAGTTATGTCCCATGTCATCACGTTCCATGTTCTTGGTAAGTGTCTCTACATCTATAGCAACATGAACATATCAATAATAACATAATATGAGTATAAACATCAAGAACATGCATATAACAGCATAATACATATACCCGCATGGTATAACTTTCAAACTCATATCAAGAGCATGCATATAATAGCATCATATGTAAACTAACATGCATACTTCTAATAAACCACATGCTAATTAAATATGCAACAAAGTAGACATATAACTTATCAGCATGTACAATAATTAACAACGACCCTTAGGACTCAACATCTGTAGTAGGCCAAATAAATTTGAAACCATAAATCCTCACCTGAGTCTCAAAGCAGTTTTAAATAAGAATTCATAGCTTGGCTGTGATTCTTAAAAGCTATCAATCAAACAATCAAGCACAGTAACTTCTTCTTACTCTAACACAAATCATAGTTTGACCGTGATTTGTCAAGCAACAACACAACAGTCAATTTTCCTAAGATAAAATAAATACATCTAACAATCATAAATCATACAATTCAAATAAAGATTTCCTATCTACCCTTCTACTGACATCCTCACATCGTTTTCTTTATTTTATTTAATTTCTTATAATCAACCAACCATCCATCATATTAACAATCACAATCAAACATAATTAAAATGATATTTAGTTTAACAATTTAATTATACCCAAAAATCTTAATCAATATATATCACCTTAATTAATCCTAATTTTTTTAATAATTTTGTAAAAATTTAATTACATTAATTAAATTCACAAAATCCCAATTTATCCAATTACATTAATTAGAAAATCTAAATAAATTAATTTCCTAAATTTTATCACATTATAAATTGATAAAATTTTGAATTATTCAATCTCATTAATCTATAAAAATCTAATTAATCTAATTTCCTCAATTTATAATATCCTAAATTTAAAATTATTTTAATTCCAATTAATGCAACTTAGATGTTATAACACCTATCAAAATATTACTTCATGTATATAACATACAATTAATTCATTTAAACTTGAAATTAACCCAAATTATCTCAATTAAATCAAAAATTAAATTATAATAATCTTTAAAATTTCTAATTAAATCATAGAAAATATGTTTAATCATAACATAGCATCATAATATATTTTAGATTTTTTTGACTTTTTTAACGCACTCAAAACCCTGAACCCATCCTAAAATAATTTGAAAACCGCTCCTAAAATATGTTAAAAATTCTAAATAAATTTCTTAAGATTCAAAACTTACCAACAAAGCTCTAGCAATGTTGAACCGACTCGAACCGATCTTAAAACTGCGAAAACTAGCCAACCCGCAGCCAAACCGGCCCGAACCGGGTCATACCGGCTTGACCCGCAGCAAGCTGAATCGCCGCACGTGCTTCGATCTTCTTCCCCGCTCACCCTCGGCTCGAATTCCGGCAAGCACCTGCCGTCGTGTCTGCCCTCACCCCATCTATCGCCGCTGCAACCTCGCCGGAAACACGTGCCTACCTCCTCTAGGTATTCCTCAGCCCTCCGGCCACCTAATCGCCCATCGGTGGGGCTCGAAACACCTCCCACAGTCGCTAGCATCTCTCTTCCTCGGCTGCCCGATAGATGTTGCTCCCAGCTGCGCCCGCGTGCCGCGGTTGCCGCTCAATATTGTCTCCACCTGAGCCTACTCGCTTCCAGAGAACTCACCGTGGAAGGAAGAGTGTTTGCCGCGCCCTTGCGTCAGTGAATTTGAACGGGACAGAGACGTCCTGTGCTCCGCCGTCCCCTTCCTGTTCTCCATCGACCTCATGCTTCCTCGCTGTGGCCTCCACTCAAAACCAGCACCAAGAGAGGCGAGTCGACCCCGGAGAGCTCGCCACGGTGGGAGAAAGAGCTCGCCGAGCCCCTCGCCGGCGTTCACAGTGGGAACAGGGGGACTCCTCTGTTCTCCGTCCGCTCACTGCCTCCCACACAACCGTGGCTCGCTGGGCTGTTATAACGCTTAGTCGTATTCGTAGATGAGGCCCCAGCTCGCCAGCTTCCTCCTCTATCGAAGGCAACGACCGCCGGTGGTGCTTGGAAGCCGCTGCACCGTAACCCTCAGACCACTGTCGCCGCGCCCTCTACTTCGGCGAGGGTTTAATACCCTGTCGACGAGTTGGTGACCTGTCGACCGACTCGGCTAGGTCGACTAGCCGTGACTCGCTGCACGTGTGAAGCACGTGAAGGGACGGTTTTAGTTTTTTTCTTTTTCTTTTTTTATTTAATTTATTTTTTCTATTTATTTATTTAAATATATATATTTATTTATTTATTTTTTTACTAATTCCATATGATAAATATTATTATTTATTTTTTATTCTCTTTGCTATTTTATTTTACTTTTATTATTTTATTAAAATATTATTATTACTATCACTGAACATGAAACAAGAGACTTTAATGCTACTATAGAGAACCTCCAGCTTACTGAGCTAACAACTATTGGAGGATATTACACATGGAGCAACAAACAAGAAGGGAGTGATGGGAATATAGAGTAAGATAGATAGAGTATTTGGGAATAAAGATTGGATGAAAAATAATAGAGCAGTGGTGGTAGAGATAGGAGAAGTAATAATCTCATATCATTCTCCATTAAAACTTGATGTTGGTACTACTACTAATAGAGGCATACCAAATTTCAGATTTTTGAATATAATAGCTAATCACATTGAATTTCTCCCTACTGTTGCAGCTATTTAGAGTACAGAAATTGAGGGCTTTGAGATGTACAAAGTATGGCAAAGACTTAAACTCATGAAAGGTGAAATGAAAGAACTACTCAAGAAAAATTTCAGTCAAGCAAAACTTAAGGCAGACAAAGCTAGAAATAATTTGGAAAATATACAAAGATAATTGCAAGGCACTCCTTTACTAGCTAATTTGCATGTGCAAGAGAAATATGCCTTAATGGAATTAGAGAAATGGGATAGAGTAGAGGAAAGTATATTGAGGCAAAAGTCTAGAGCTTATTTGATTACTTTAGGTGATTCAAACTCTAAATTCTTTTTTGTCTATGCAAAAGCAAGGAATGATGCCAAAACTCTTAATATCCTATATAGTAGAGATGGGGAGAGATTAACTACTCATGATAAGATCAGTGCAGAAATAGTTGACTTTTATAAAGGTTTAATGGGCAATGCAGAATATGAACTTCCTATGGTGGATAAAATGACAGTTAGACTTAGTAGACTAGTTCAGCACCATCATTTCTCAAGTCTATGTGCAGCTGTCTCAGAAGCAGAGATCAATCAGGCTTTATTTGACATAAATGATGATAAGGCTCCGGGAATTGATGGATTTGGTGCATTATTTTTAAAAAAAGCAAGGCCTGTGCTAAAACATGATATATGTGTAGCAATACAAGAGTTCTTCATGACAGGAAAAATGTTGAAAGCTATAAACTCTACTCTAGTTACACTCATACCCAAGGTACCAAATCCAGAAACTGTTAAGGACCTAAGACCAATTGCTTGTTGTACAATTTTATACAAGATTATTGCTAAGATCTTAGTGAAAAGACTTAAAGGAGTGATTGGTGAACTAGTTAGTGAAGCTCAATCAGCCTTTGTACCAGGAAGAGTGATTGCAGATAATATCATATTAAGTCATGAACTCATTAAAGGATATACGAGGAAAACAATATCCCCTAGATGCATGATAAAGGTATATCTACAAAAGGCTTATGATTCAGTAGAATGGATATGTGTGGAATAAATGCTCATAGAATTGGGATTTATCCTAGATTCATTCAATGGGTGATGGCTTGCATCAAATCAGTACATTATACCATTCTAATAAATGGTAAGAAAATGGTACCTTTTCAAGTAAAAAGAGGATTAAGACAATGTGACCCTTTATCACCTTATATCTTTGTCCTTGTGATGGAATACTTGAGTAGATGTATGAGGGAGCTAGGAAATAAGAAAAACCTTAAATATCATCCCAAATGTGCAAAATTATCTATTACTCACCTTTGTTTTGCAGATGATTTAATTATGTTTTCTAGAGGAGATGAGAAATCTATCAAGCTCCTACATGAGGCATTTCTTAAATTCTCAAAGGCATCAGGTTTGAAAGCTAATGCACTTAAGAATAATATTTACTTTGGAGGAGTACCTGCTGAAACAAAAGACAGAATATTACATATACTTAGCTATAGAGAGAGCTCTTAACCATTCAAGTATCTAGGAGTACCTTTGGCTCCTAAGAAACTAAAAATTCAGAATGTAAAGTACTGCTTGATAAAATGATGGTTAGACTTAAAAGTTGGACTGCCAAGTTGCTAACATATGCAGGAAGAGTTCAACTTATAAAGTCAGTATTATTTGGAGTGCAAAGCTATTGGTCACAATTATTCATATTGCCCAAAAAAATAATCAAAATGATGGATGCAGTTTGCAGGACATTCTTATGGACAAGATCAGTTGAGACTAGTAAGAAGACCTTGGTAGTTTAGAATAAAGTTTGCACACCAAAGTCAGCCGGAAGACTTAACTTACTAAGACTAGACCTATGGAATAAGACAGCCATCTTCAAGCTCTTTTGAGATATGCAGATGAAGAAAGATAAATTATGGATCAAATGAGTACACACTTATTATATAAAAAATAAAAATATTCATACTATGACTCTACCCAAACAAACAAGCTGGATGTTAAAGAAAGTGATGATGAGTAGAGAGGTATTACAATACCATCCCCGACTGGCAATAATACTAACTAAAAAAACCACAATCAGTACAATTTACAATATATTGGTGGGTATATTGCCAAAGAAAAATTGGATAAGTTTGATATGTGATTCTACAGCTAGACATAGAGCTACCTTCATTCTATGGCTTGCTTTGCATGAAAAATTAAGGACTGCAGATAAACTACTCAAGTAGGGCATGCAATTAGAAGGAGAATGTCAGCTATGTCTAACTGCAATAGAAACCTTAGAACATTTGCTGAATGAATGTAAATATAGCAAGACTATATGAAGTGATTTGTTGAAATGGAATGAAGAAGTTTTAAGACAAACTACATAGGAAACCACAATTAATATAGCTGCTAGAATAGCTAAAAGGAGAACATTGCAAGGACAGCTTATGCAGGTGGTGATAGCAGAGTTTGTATATCACATTTGAAAAGAGAGAAACTGGAGATTATTTAAGCAACAAGTAAGAGATGAAGTGGTCCTTCTTTGACATATCAAGACAGTAATTTTCACTAGGCTGGATAAAGAAAAAATAAGAGAGTTTGCTGTCTTATGCTTAGCTTAGAATACTGGTTCTCTTTGAGATATTCATTTTTATTATATTTGCTTATTTATAACTTGTAGCACATGATATTGTAGTGATGCTCAAATACCCTTCCTAGAAGGTGAGTTGACATTACTATTGATGTTATCAAACAAGTTATAAGGAGCAAAATTTATAGAATGAGACTGACAAAATACTTTAGATATGTGGGGTATTGATACCCGTGCCTCTCACATGCTAAGCGAGCGCTCTTCCATCTAAGTTACATCCATAAATATCAATTAACTTAGTCCGAGATAGCCATATAGCTCGTATGCTATGCGGGCACTTTACCATCTAAGCTACAACCCTAAAATTTATTTTAAAGTCAAATTAAAAGAGCAATATTGTCCTAGCTAATGTAAATCCCTAATATTCTTATCAAAATCTTATTAAAAGAGTGTTAATGTATCATCCGAGCAATATCCCTAAAACTTAACTGTCCCAGTTTTTATCAAATTCATATTAAAAGAGCATTACTAAAAATGAAATTCAAAGTCTAACGTATATTAGAGATGTAAATAGAATTACAAAGTTTAAATTTAGTTCGGAGATGTACGGTATCTATCCCCATACCCCTCGTATGCGCTTATTTATAACTTGTAGCACATGATATTGTAGTGATGCTCAAATACCCTTCCTAGAAGGTGAGTTGACATTACTATTGATGTTATCAAACAAGTTATAAGGAGCAAAATTTATAGAATGAGACTGACAAAATACTTTAGATATGTGGGGTATTGATACCCGTGCCTCTCACATGCTAAGCGAGCGCTCTTCCATCTAAGTTACATCCATAAATATCAATTAACTTAGTCCGAGATAGCCATATAGCTCGTATGCTATGCGGGCACTTTACCATCTAAGCTACAACCCTAAAATTTATTTTAAAGTCAAATTAAAAGAGCAATATTGTCCTAGCTAATGTAAATCCCTAATATTCTTATCAAAATCTTATTAAAAGAGTGTTAATGTATCATCCGAGCAATATCCCTAAAACTTAACTGTCCCAGTTTTTATCAAATTCATATTAAAAGAGCATTACTAAAAATGAAATTCAAAGTCTAACGTATATTAGAGATGTAAATAGAATTACAAAGTTTAAATTTAGTTCGGAGATGTACGGTATCTATCCCCATACCCCTCGTATGCGATGTGAAACAAGCGATAACTATTCTCGCATGCTAAGCGAGTACTAAAATGAAAAGGCAAAGTTCAAAATGCTTTGAAGATAGAGGGTATCAATTCCCATGCATCTCGCATGCTAAGCGAGCACTCTACTATTTGAGCTACATCACTAAACCAGTTAGTTCAAGATATCTATATAGCTCTATTAAAAGAACATCACCTAAATATCTTATAACATTCAGTCTTATTAAAAAAATCACTCAAATAAAAATATAAATAACACATATTAGAAATAAGATATATCAATCAACATTCCTCCCATATATAATGGAAGCACTTTACCATAACTCATGTTAGAGATGCGAAAAATTGATCCCCGTGCCTAATGCATGTGAACCCAGTATTCTACCATCTAAGTTATATCCCTAAAGATTAATCTTTGTTATTCTGCAACTTTAGTAGTATCACTGAGATAAAAATTTAAAATTTAACTCACAATAGAAATAAATGTTACTAATCCCTGTACCTCTCATATAAATTTAAGCACTCTTCTACCATCCAATAGATGTCCAAAAATATTAATTATATACTAAAATGAAAGAAGTTTAACTAATAATGGATATATAGGGGATCGCCATTACTCTCATATGCTAAGTAAGCACTCTAACATTTGAGCTATACCTCCTAATATCAAAATAGTTATTCTGAGACTCCAAATATCATAAACATTTATAATTAGAATCTTATCAAAAGAAGATTTTTGAAATAAGAATACAAATGAGAGGTTTATCATCTAAGCTACATACTCAAACATCAACTATCTTATTCTCCACACATTGGTGATAATAGTAAACAATCCTCGTGGCTCTTTATCAAATGGTATTGATCCTTTTGCTTCCCGTATAATTAGCGACCTCTCTATCATTTGAGTTACACCCTAAACATAATTTGTCTTACTCTGAGACCCTCGTGCCTCTACCTTGCTAAGCGAGTACTGAAATGAAAAAACAAAGTTCAAAATACTTTAAAAATACAGAGTATCGATCCTTATGCCTCTCACATGCTAAGTGAACACTTCATCATCTGAGCTACATACCCAAACATCATTTTTTTTATTTAGTGTAATATATATTTGAAAAAGTATAATAACAAAATAAGTCAATGAGAATTGAACGGTTCTACAAATAATTCAAAATGAAAATTAAACCTTACGTGAATCGAACACACAACCTTCTGATCTGGAGTCAGACGCGCTACCATTGCACCACAAATCCCATCATTTATTCATTTAGTGTATTATAAAATTTGAAAAAAGTAGAATAACAAAATAAATCAAAATATGAATTGAACTTGAAATAATTTAAAATTAGAATTGAACCTGATGTGAATGTAGAACACCTAAATAATTCAAAATGAAAATTGAACTTGACGTGAATCGAACACGCAACCTTTTGATCTGGAGTCAGATGCACTAGCATTGCACTATAGATCATATAATTATTTTATTTAGTGTAATATAAAATTTAAAAAACTTAAAATATCAAAATAAATTAAAATAAGAACTGAATTTGAAATAATTTAAAATGAGAATTGAACCTCACGTGAATGTAGAACACCAAAATAAATCAAAATGAGAATTGAACTTGAAATAATTTAAAATGAGAATTCAACCTGACGGGAATGCAAAACACAAAATAATTCAAAATGAGAATTGAACATGACATGAATCGAACATGCAACCTTCTGATCTGGAGTCAGACACGCTACCATTGCACCATAAATCCCATCATTTTTTCATTAAATGTAAAATAAAAGTTGAAAAACGTAGAATAACAAAATAAGAATTGAACTAGAAATAATTTAAATTGAGAATAAAACCTGACGTGAATGTAGAACACAAAAATAGAACATGCAACCTTCTGATCTGGAGTCAGATGCGCTACCATTGCGCCATAAATCCCATCATTTTTTCATTTAGTGTAATATATAAGTTGCAAAACATAGAATACCAAAATAAATCAAAATAAGAATTAAACGTGAAATAACTTAAAATGAGAATTGAACCTCACGTGAATGTGGAACACCAAAATAAATCAAAATAAGAATTGAACCTGACGTGAATCAAACAAACAACCTTCTAATCTGGATTTTGAATTGAACCTGACGTGAATCAAACAAACAACCTTCTAATCTAGAGTCAGATGTGCTACCATTCCGCCACAGATCCCATCATTTTATCATTTAGTGTAATAAAATATTTGAAAAACGTAGAATAACAAAATAAATCAAAATAAGAATTATACCTGAAATAATTTAAAATGAGAATTGAACATGACGTGAATGTAGAACACCAAAATAATTCAAAATGAGAATTGAACCTAACATGTATGGAACACACAACCTTCTAATCTGGAGTCAGACGTGCAACCATTGCGCCACAAATACAATCATTTGATTTGAAGTCAAACGCTTTACCATTGCACAATAAATTTAAAATTTTAAAAATGTAAAAATCACCAAAATATTAAAATTTAGAAAATGTAGAACACAAAATAATACAAAATGAGAATTGAACCGAATATAGAACACCAAAATAATTCAAAATGAAAATTGAACCTAACGTGAATTGAATACACAACCTTCTGATCTAGAGTCAGACAAGCTACCATTGCACCACAAATCCCATCATTTGATCTAAAGTCAAGCGCATTACTTTTGCACCACAAATTTAACATTAAAAAAATGTAAAAGTCACCAAATTATTAAAATTTGGAAAATGTAGTACACCAAAATAATACAAAATGAGAATTGAACCTCACATGAATATAGAACGCCAAAATAAATAAAAATGAGAATTGAACATGACCTGAATCAAACACATAACCTTCTGATCTAGAGTCAGATGCACTACCATTGCGCCACATATCCCATCAATTTTTTTATTAAAATAAATCAAAATAAGAATTGAACGTGTCGTGAATGTAGAACATCAAAATAATTCAATAATTTAAAATGAGAATTGAACCTAACGTGAATGTAGAACACAAAATAATTCAAAATAAGAATTGAACCTGACATGAATCGAACACACAACCTTCTTATCTAGAGTCAAACGCACTACCATTACGCCACAAATCCGATCATTTTTTCATGTAGTGTAATATAAAAGTTGAAAAACGTAGAATACCAAAATAAATCAAAATAAGAATTGAACGTGAAATAACCTAAAATGAAAATTGAACCTCACGTAGAACACCAAAATAAATCAAAATGAGAATTGAACCTAACATGAATCGAACAAACAACCTTCTAATCTAGAGTCAGATGTGCTACCATTCCGCCACAAATCCCATCATTTTATCATTCAGTGTAATAAAAAGTTTGAAAAACGTAGAATAACAAAATAAATCAAAATAAGAATTGGACGTGAATGTAGAACACCAAAATAATTCAAAATTAGAATTGAACCTAACATGTATTGAACACACAACCTTCTAATTTGGAGTCAGATGTGCAACCATTGCGCCACAAATACAATCATTTGATTTGAAGTCAAACGCTTTACCATTGCAGAACAAATTTAAATTTTAAAAAAATATAAAAATCACCAAAATATTAAAATTTAGAAAATGTAGAACACAAAAATAATACAAAATGAGAATAGAACATGTAGAACACCAAAATAATTTAAAATGAGAATTGAACATAACGTGAATTGAACACGCAACCTTCTGATCTGGAACCAGACAAGCTACCATTGCACCACAAATCCCATCATTTGATCTAAAGTCAAGCGCATTACTTTTGCACCACATATTTAAAATTTAAAAGATGTAGAAATCACCAAATTATTAAAATTTGGAAAATGTAGAACACCAAAATAATACAAAATGAGAATTGAACGATTCAAACACACAACCTTCCGATCTGTAGTCAGATGCACTACCATTGCGCCACATATCCCATCAATTTTTTATTTAGAGTACTATAAAATTTCAAAAAAAATTAGAATACCAAAATAAATCAAAATAAGAATTGAACGTGTCGTGAATGTAGAACATCAAAATAATTCAATAATTTAAAATGAGAATTGAACATGAGGTGAATGTAGAACATCAAAATAATTCAATATGAGAATTGAACCTAATGTGAATGTAGAACACCAAAATAAATCAAAATGAGAATTGAACCTGACGTGAATCGAACATGCAACCTTCTGATCTGGAGTGAGACATGCTACCATTACACCTCAAATCCCATCAAAATAAATCAAAATAAGAATTGAACGTGTCGTGAATGTAGAACATCAAAATAATTCAATAATTTAAAATGAGAATTGAACCTGAGGTGAATGTAGAACATCAAAATAATTCATAATGAGAATTGAACCTAACGTGAATGTAGATAACCAAAATAATTCATAATGAGAATTGAACCTGATGTGAATCGAACATGCAACCTTCTGATCTGAAGTGAGACATGCTACCATTGCACCTCAAATCCCATCAATTTTTTATTTAGTGTAATATAAAATTTGAAAAAAGTAGAATACCAAAATAAATCAAAATAAGAATTGAACTTGAAATAATTTAAAATAAGAATTGAACCTGACGTGAATGTAAATATCAAAATTGTAAACCCCCACCTTGAAAAAAAAAAATTGTTAAACCGGCCGGTTCGATTAGACCGGCCTGGTCGGCCGATCCACCCAACCGACCCACACGACCGGTTCGGTGGAAGCGACCCCGTCAAGTCGAGACGCGAAGAGGGCGAAGGAGCTCGCCCTAATCGCGCGGCGTCTCCTTCGTCTCTTCACTCCCTTCGCAGTAGTGGCGACCGAGGAGGGCATCGCCGGCGAGCGGCTGCTGCTCCGACCCAGCCCTGTTGCCACCGTCGAGAAGAGGACTACCGGAGAGAGCTTAGTAGCGGCCCCATTCCCGCTCGCCCCTGCCTCGTTCTCAGTTTTCATTGCTGCACACGGTGAAGTCGCCGCCGCGACTTTGCCTCAATCAACCGTCGCCGCCCATCAACGCCGCCTCGCTCCATCTCCACGAAGGCGGAACAGCCGGCAGTCCACCTTGGATCGGCTGTTGAAGCCGGCGACCACCCTTCGCTCGGGGCGGAATGCGAGAGGCAGCGACGGCGAAATCGTTCAATCCGTCCCTTTTCCGCTACCCGAACCCTTCCCATTGCTGTTTGCGAGCCCACATGTGAGTGATTGCTGCTATCGTCCCCTCTCCCATCCCTTGTTTCCGCTGGTGAGGTGGCTACCGTCCGCGGGTGGTTCGGTAACCTCCGAGAGCTCCGAGGGTTTGATTCCTTACGGTCGGATCGTTTGCAGCGTGCTTCCGGCCATCTCGCGTACGAGGACGCCGGGGGTCGTCGGCCGGAGTTATCTTCGGTCGTAGGCAGCGGAAGGGCCGGCGAGGGCATCGGCGGAGGAATCGGTGAAGGGCGATCGGCAATGGGCGCGGCGAAAGGTGCCGATTTCGCCCTTTCCCCTTAATCGCGATTAGAAATAGATTGAGCACATTTAGTTATAGTTTAAGCATGATTTGTATTATTAAAATGTTATTAGAGTAAGTTATGTTAAAAATATGTTTAGAGGTTAATAAATCAAGTTTAGTTAAGTTAACTATGAATTAGAGTTAAGTTAATGAAATCGGTTGGTTTGAACTAGGTTGAAGTTAGTTGGGTTGAGTTTGAGTTAGGTTTGGGTTCAGATCGAGTTGGCTTGGGTGAGCCGAATCAACTAGTTGAAACTAGTTCGAGCTCGAGTCAAACTAGATCGAATTGGGTTAGGTGAACCAGATCCGATCTGAACCGAACCGAACCAAACCAAACCGAACCGGACTGAACCGGATGAACAGTAATCGGCCCGTTGACCGAGTCAACGTTGACCGGGCCCACCGCTGACACAGTCAGTGTTGACCGAGTCAACAGCTGACCTAGTCAGCATTGATCGGGCCCACAGCTGACCCAGTCAACGTTGACCGAGTCAACCGCTGACCCGTCAGTGTTGATCGGTCAACTGTTGACCCAGTCAGCGTTGACCGGTCAGAAAATAATAAAAAAATAAAATTAAATTAAATAATTAATAAAATAATAATATAATAATAATAAAATATTAAAATAATATTAAAATAATAAAAAAAATCATAAAATTAGTAAAAATTTCTATGAGTTCTACTTGGGCCCCTAGGTGACTTGGGCCAAGTTATGCGTAAGTTTAATGAGTAGAAATTGAATAAAAATTTATTTAAATTAATAGATAAAAATTTAAAATATGATTAATTAAGAATTGAATAGGTGGGATTTAATAATTATTTAATTTATAGATTTTAATTTATTTATCTTAGGAGAAAATAAATTAAATCTATTTTAAATAATTGTGTTAAATAGGATTATTGTGGGTACGCGATCCGAGTAGCTCGGCGGGTGATTTTCTCCGCGTGACTTGGTTGAGAGGAGCAGATCGCTAACCCAGGTGCGTTGGTTCTCCGATGGTAGGATTTATTCAAGCTAGGGAATTCCCGCTGAGGTTTTCTTAGGAATAATTCCTGGATGTCTTAAATAAAATAAAATATAATGCTTAATAAGATTTGATATGTTTGCATGTTAGTTTAATTTACTTTACCTGACATGTAGGATATACCATGATTTTTCTATGCTAGTTTTAATATGTCGTAGTATCTTGTCGAGCATGATAAATATTATTTTATTGTGTTTCTATGCTATGCTAGTATGCCTACCATGCAGACATAGATAGTAAATAACGACATGTTAGAACCTTTGGTGATGTCACCGCCACTTAGACAGAAAAATGGGCTTTTCCCATATGCCCTGGTTGACCACCTCGACCCGACGGTGGTCCAAATGGTGACGTCCCGCTAGGCACCACTCCCGAAGTTGATGCATAGCTTGGATACTGGGAGCGCAACTCCCGAGGTTATGCATAGCTTATATATGGGGAGCTAGTAGGGTAAGGGACTGTACACACTCCATGGTCATATTAGACTGGAAATATGGAGCAAGTCCTTACTCGAAATCCTCACCCGCACGAGTGTCGTTTAGGCGGCCTCGTGATAGTCCTGAGATGGTTAGCAAGAATGAACCCTACCATGGACTTGGCACCGATGGAGTCAAGGTTGCCACAGCCCATCGTGCGGATGTGCGCCAATCTTGACAGACGTCGACGGCTATTGGACTGGGAAGGTGATTCCACATGTGATGCCTTGGACAGTGGATCCGTTGACCACATGGCTATCACCCTTGACGTCTGCAGACGATCGGATGAGTAGTCCAGATCCTAGGGTGGTTATTCCGGCTAGCCGTGTTCGATGAGATTTAATAGAGGTGACCCTGTCTACGGGCAGTGTGTAGTACTACATGGGTGTCGTGGCCTCTAGGGAATCTAGGGAGGATGTAAGGGCACGACGGTTTCGCTAGGGGAGGCATGGTCGGCGACTAGTGAAACAATAGAGAGGGATACTGGGTCACCCGTCCTCTCTGCCAACATTAGTGCAGCGGGCATAGGTAGAGACAGAGACAGAAAGGCACTGATGGGCTTATTGATACCCCCAGCCCGGGTAGTCACTAAGTGTAGGCTGGCAGCCCGAGTTTATGAAACCTTAAAGTTCACCATGATGTAGGTGACAGATTATTGATATTGACACTAGACATAACTTAGGTGACATCTAGTGGCATGTACACATTTATTTATTTATTTATTTATTTATTTATGTTGTTTTATCGTTATACGAATTGTTTAAATTATATTACATGAAAGATGATGATTAATTACCAAAGACATCCTAGAATACTCCTCCTAGCCTTTGATTTCTTTATTCGGTAGAACCGTAATTTCGCACTAGGCCGCAAGGTTGAGCACACTACGTTGAATGTGTGTGCAGGTGTCGACGCATTAGACGAGATCGTTGACGGAGGGTTCGTCGCGGAAGGTATACGATCGCGGATTTCGAGTTTTCGTATGCCGGTCTTAGATTTGTATTAGGAGATATCGGGACTGTATTTAAGATGTTATTTGGAAATGTGGGTGTATGTATTTTAGTATTTATATTTATGCCTTGTATGCGCCTGTCGGGCTCATACGACGATTATCACGTGTCGTCCTGCGGGTCGGGGCGTGACAAAAATAAATCAAAATGAGAATTAAACCTGAAATAATTTAAAATGAGAATTGAACCTCACATGAATGTAGAACACCAAAATAATTCAAAATAAGAATTGAACCTAACGTGAAACGAACCCGCAAACTTCTGATCTGGGTTAGACGCGCTACCATTGCGCTACAGATCCCATCATTTTTTTATTTAGTGTAATATAAAATTAAAAAAAATCAGAATACCAAAATAAATCAAAATAAGAATTGAATCTGAAATAATTTAAAATGAGAATTGAACCTAACATGAATGTAGAACACCAAAATAAATCAAAATGGGAATTGAACCTGAAATAATTTAAAATGAGAATTGAAACTGACGTGAATGTAGAATACCAAAATAATTCAAAATGAGAATTAAACCTGACATGAATCAAACACGCAACCTTCTAATTTAGAGTGAGACAAGCTACCATTGCACCACAAATCCATCAATTTTTTATTTAGTGTAATATAAAATTTGAAAAAAGTAGAATACCAAATTAAATCAAAATAATAATTAAACTTGAAATAATTTAAAATGAGAATTGAACTTGACCTAAATATAGAACACCAAAATAATTCAAAATGAGAATTGAACACGTAACTTTCTAATCTGGAGTGAGACACGCTACCATTGCACCACAAATCCCATCATTTTTTTATTTAGTGTAATATAAAATTTAAAAAAATTAGAATACCAAAATAAATCAAAATATGAATTGAACCTAAAATAATTTAAAATGAGAATTGAACGTGACGTGAATATAGAACACCAAAATATTTCAAAATAAGAATTGAACCTGATACAACCATTGCGCCACAGATCCCATCATATTTTTATATAGTGTATTATACAATGGGGAAACACAAGAATCCCAAAATAAATTAAAACAAAAATTGAACCGAAATCAAACATTAAACCTTCTGCCCTAGAGTCAAAGGCGCTGCTATTGTGTCACGCATCTAATTATTTTTCCATGTATTATAATATAAAATTTAAAAAATTAGAATACCAAAATAAATTAAAACAAATTAAAGTCAACGTGAATGAAACATACAATCTTTTTATCTGGAGTCAAACAATAAGAATTCAACCTAACATAAATAAAACACAACCTTCTAATCTATAGTTAAACATGTTACCATTACGCCAAAAATCCTTTTATTTCTCTTTGAAGTGTCATATAAAATTCAAAAAAATTAGAACACCAGAATAAATAAAAAAGAGAATTGAACCCTACATATGAATCAAACACAACCTTCTAATCTAGGATCAAAAGCAATACCATTGAACTTTGGATCCATTTTAGAAAAAGTAAAATACCAAAAATAATCAAGACAAGAATTGAAGCCAAGTTATTTTTCTATGTAGTATAATATAAATTTCAAAAAAATTAGAGTACCAAAATAAATCAAATAAGAATTGATCTTAACGATAATCAAACATGCAACATTCTGATTTTGAGTGAGATGCATTATCATTGCCCCATAAATACAATTATTTTTCTAGGAAGTGTAAAATAAAATTTGAAAAAATTTGAACACGAAAACAAAATAAAAACAAGAATTGAACCCGACATAAATCAAAGACACAACCTTCAAATCTAAAATCGAACGTGCTACCATTGTTTCATAAATCCATTTATTTTTTATGCAGTGTAAAATACAATTCAGAGAAAGTAGAACACCAAAATAAATTAAAATTGGAATTGTACCATTTTGATTTTGAGTGCTTTACTATTTTAAATAGTTTATTTTTAGAACTTAATGAGTCTTGAACCCAAGACCTCGTAATCCTCCTATATAGAGCCCAATTACTCTAGTCAGAGGGGTACTCGTACTATTTTAAAGATTTAGAACAATAAAAAAAATCAAAACAAGAATTTAACTCGATGTGAATTGAACACACAACCTTTTGATGTAGAGTCAGATGAGCTACAATTGCACAATAGATCCAAATATTTTTCAAGGTAGTGTAATATAAAATATGGAAAATGTAGAATACCAAAATAATTCTAAATGATAATTGATCCTGACATGAATCAAACACGCATTCTTCTAATCTGGAGTCAAACGTGCTACCATTGTGCCACAAATACCATCATTTTTTGATATGGTGTAATATACAAGTGGGCAAAAACCAAATGCCAAAATAAATCAAAACAAAAATTGGAATCAAATCAAATATGCAACCTTCTGCCCTAGAGTAAAACACGCTACCATTCTGCCACACATCCAATTATTTTTCCATTTATTGTAATATAAAATTTGATAAAATTAGAACACCAAAATAAATGAAAATAAAAATTGAAATCAACGTGAATGAAACACACAATCTTTTGATCTAAAGTCAAACGCATTACCATTGCACCACAAATTTAAAATTTTAAAAAATTAAAAATCACCAAAATAAATTAAAACAAGAATTCAACGTGACATAAGTCAAACAAACAACCTTCTAATCTTGAATTAAAAATGCTACCATTGCGCCAAGAATCCATTTATTTTTCTATGAAGCTTAATATAAAATTCTAAACAATTAGAACATCAAAATAAATCAAAAAGAAAATTGAACCCAATATGAATTGAACACGCAACCATCTAATCTAGAGTCCCAAATATTTTTTAATGTAGTGTAATAAAAAAATTGGAAAATGTAGAACACCAAAATAATACAAAATGAGAATTGCACCTGACGTGAATATAGAACACCAAAATAATTCAAAATAAGAATCTATATTTGGATGACGATTGAGCTCTTAACTAGGTGATTAGACGCTTACCTGTCGAAGAATCTAGTTAATGATTGCACAGACAAGAGGCTGTCAATGAGGACGAGATGATCAATCGAGATAGTTGTCGGAGAAGAGTCTATCAACTGATTTATTGCATTTGCTGATATCATTATCATATAATTATAGTAGGTATATTGGAACTATATTAATAGAGTTGAGTTAGTTGATTTGAATGTATTAACAACTGAGTTGATGATATATGTGGACTATATTTATCGATAAATGCCTTGTATGAGTCCTTTGAACTCATACGACGGTTGCTGCATGCTCGATAAATGAGTCGAGGAGTGACATGACAGATGTTTGCAAATATAGAGTGTAAACCCCCACCTTTAGGTGATTTAATTAATGAAATAATAATAAGTAAAAATAAAATTTTTCTTAAGTTTAGATTTGAAGAAAACAGGGTTAAAGAATCATTGAGTGGAACTAGGATTCAAATGACGAAGTTAGAACTAAAATGGTGATATTATGCTCAATTTTTTTGATCAAAAAGGATGTAATTGTAATTTGATAAATTTTTATCAAGGACCTAGTTGGAATGATTATTAAAGTTGGAGGGACCTAGGTGGGAAATTAATTGAGTGGGCGGACCATAAGGTAAGTGTACGCGAACCACATGCATTCCACGTGATCTATCTTTAGCTAACACAACCGGCTTGGTCGAACCGGTCCTCTGACTCAGAGCGAAATGGTTAGCGTGAACCGGTCCACGCCGTCGACGTTGCCGGAGTAGATGCAAGGGAACGTCCAAAGCAGCGACCAACATTGCTTGGGAGCGGTGGCATCCATTGACGCGCGAGGAATCAAGGTAATTCATACTATTCATTGTTGTTGTTAAATTCATGCTATCTCCCCCACCTTCTTCTCATTTTCCTATAATACTCTCCTCTTCTCCTAGGTTTGCACTAGGGAAGTATTGTTGAATTCTAGCTAACTAGTTATTATATAGTAATGTTAGAGGAAATTTGGAAGTTATTGACGTGGACTTTATGAGACTATTAATTAAGGTTCTATCTTGCCTAGAGGAGAACAACATAGGAAGATGATTTGTTACATCATGAACAAGGTTAATTATAAATCGTATGTAAAGCAAATATCTAAATATAACTTTGTTTATAATAGGAAGATCTTTCCGAAACGATTAAAGGAAGTACGAACACGGTCGGTTCCGAAGAAGATCAAACTACATTATCAGGTGCATTGGTTCATCGCAGTAGGATTTAATTCAGCCTAGGGAAAATCTTAAAAAGATTTTATAGGAATGTCTTGGATGCCTTGAAAATAATAAAATGCTATGATTGCTAAATATGTGATATCATGCATGCTAGAATAATATTATTTATATAGCATGAATTATATGTCATGAGTATATTTTCTAATATTTAACATGCTTTATTAAGTTCTTTTACATATTGCTTTATTCTTCCTTGATATTATATGATATGAGAATATCTTGCTAAAGAAGATAAAATATGGATTCTAAAGTTGAATCACTACTTGGAGGTAGTATCATGAATAATTACCTGACACTATAGTTTAAATAGAGATATAGGTATGATACTAGCACCTCCTAGGGACATCACTAGATCACAAATTGTGAGGGTGTATTAGTAGTAACGCACCCTAAATAATAAATCGAACCCTTAGTGTTCGAATAGTGATGTTCACTCACTATTACCACTCTTGGGGCTACAAACAGCTCAGATACTAGGAGTTGGTTGGGAAATGGACTAGACTAACTCCGAGGTCAAGATAGACCAGAAAGTGGAGTAAGTTCATACCCGGATATAATTACCCGCACGCGTGACGTTTGAGCGTCACCGTGATAGTCCCGGAATGGCTAGTGGGGATGAACCCTTTCGAGGATTTAGCAGGCATGTAGTCGAGTTAGCCACAGCCCATTGTGCGGATGCGAGCTCAACTCGGCTAACATCAACTACTATTGAATTGAAGAGGTGAATTTCCTTAAAGCCTTAGACAGTGGATCCGTAGACAACACGGCTACTATTCCAGACGTTCTGCAGACGATCTGATGAGCAGTCCGGATCCTAGGGTTAATACTTAATTCGGCTAGCCGTGGCCGAGGACTTGTTAATTGAGGTGACCCTGTCGACGGACAGTTGTGTAGCGCTACACGGTGGGTTGTGACCGTACTGTGATTCCAAGGGGAATGGTACGGGAGCAACCAGTTTTGCTGGGACGGGGTGTAGGGATCGACCAGCGGGACAGTAGAGAGAGATACACGGTCACCCGATCTCTCTGTCAACATCCGTGCAGCGGGCATAGACAGAGACCTAGACATTTACAACACGGATGGGCTTATGGGAATCCCTGATCAGGATATCGCCTGAGCGTAGGCTGGCAGTCCGAAGCACTTGACATAAAGACAAATACTTCTAGTTGACATATACCAGAGATACATATACGTTATGCAACATAGATGACATATACTAACGATAGACATGTTGTTCAACATAGATGACATATACTAGCGACAGACAAGTTGTTCAACATAAATGACTTTTACTAGTGACAAACATGTTGTTCAACATAGATGACAATTAGGAACATATACAGATATACACAAACAGTTAGAACTCAACTTTGTTATTGACGTTATATACACTAAAAAGTTAATAATTGATAATTAATAAACCCAAAGGCATCCTAGTACTTCCCCCTAGTATTTGATTTCCTATCTACGATTTCGAGCCGTAATTTCGCACTGGGCCGCAAGGCTGAGCACATCACGTTCAATGTGTGTGCAGGTGTGTTAGATGATCGATCATAACGGTTGATAAAGATGAGTTTGTTGACGAATTTATTTCTATTGATCAATACTTATCATAGAATTGTAGTAGATTTATCGGGAATGTGTTAGCAGTGTTGCGTTAGATGTTTAAAATATATATTCCGCTGTGTAAATGATGTGTATGGATTGTATGTATCACTTTGATGCCTTGTATGGGTCCGTTGGGCTCATACGGCGGTTGCCACGTGCCCGACAGTAGGGTCGGGGCGTGACATAGAAGGATAAACAATATCCTCATTTATTCAGAGGATAATGAAGAGCATGCCAAGCAACTAAGAAAAGCACTACAGATACTGCGGGAAAATAAGTTATATGCTAAAATTTTCAAATGTGATTTTTGGCTAAATCAAGTTGGTTTTCTTAGCCATATTATCACCAATGAAAGAATTCAAGTAGATCCAAGTAAAATAGAAGCGATCATAAAATGGGAACAACAAAAGAATGCCACTGAAGTACGTAGTTTCCTTGGACTTGCGGGATATTACCAACGCTTTGTCTAGGATTTCTCATGATTGGCGGCACTGATGATGAAGCTTACAAGAAAAGATGCTAAGTTCCAATGGACCCCTAAATGCAAATATAGTTTCCAAGAATTAAAATCAGGTTAACCACTGCACCTATTCTAACTCTTCTGGTCAATGGCATGGAATACATTATATATAATAACAAATTTAAGAATTAGTCGCATAATGTGGTTTACTAGGGGACACATATGTGAAGATCTCAAAGTGCGGGCTGAGATATGGCTTTTGAGATCGGAAGGAGATGATTCTGTGGTCACTGGTTATCTCCGCCAACGTCTGTGTGATGGGACTAGGCAGAGACTTAGAAGGACACTGACGGGCTTATGAATAGTCCCTGGCTCGGGCATATCCTAAGCATAGGTTGGCGGCCCTAGAGAATATGAAAATGAAAAATACAATGGATGATGGTATCTCACACAAAATATGATTTGAAAGACTTCACGTATGATTGATTTATTTCTTACAGAATATTCCTGTCATGACAGTCTTGTTTTAATTAATTCTATGTATGCCAATGTCCGCCTTACAATTGCTAGGGACAACTCTTTCTGTAGCAACAAGGCCGCAAGGCTTTGCGCTACTCGGATGTCATGTAGATTCATGGGGAGTGATACATGGAGAGAAGAACATTAGTTTGACATGACATGATTTATCTAGTTCATGATTTAGTCAGACTGTATTAGGTAATCTAAACTACTGGTATCAGGTTGTAATCGTGAAAAATTTCTACAGGTTTTTATGTCAATATTTTATTCTTTGAAATATTATAATTTGTCTTGTGTGAGTTAACTCATACACGCTAATGAGGGAGAAATAATAATTTGGAGGTGTTTTCTCAAGTGATATTTAGAGTTTTCACTCCAACTACATATTTTTTAGAACTTAATAAGTCTTGGACCTTATAATCCTCCCGTATAGACTCCAATTATTCTAACCAGAGGAATGCATTATATATTGATACTAAAATATCTGATTTTGAAGGAAAAATCAAGGAGAAATAATTATCCATTGAGATGTTTTGCTTTAGTGATGTTGGTGGATAATTACTCGATAAGTTTAATACCAAAGAGGCTTTAAGAATTGTGCTTTTTCTATATGAATGCTCACGATGACGAGCATGATGATTTTAAACTTTCCTCTTATCAAAATATAGTGAACTAGATGATAAAACTTTCATCATGGTGAGATCTCGACATCATCTCAATTTTAATTTAAAAACACATAATTTTTATGGAAAAATGTAGATGAAATGATGATGTTTGCTTAAGTGATGTTGGTAAAGAGTTCATCAATGAGTTTTTACTTCAAATATGTTTTAAGAATTAAGGTTTTTGCTGTAGAAATATTCAGGAGGTTGAGAGGAATCAATTAGTGATGGTAATCAATAATGATTGCCAATCGATGTGGAGAAAATTAGTCAATAGTGCTTGAGGAAAATAGTGTCAAAATGACGAGGTGAATTGATTTAGGATATGGTGATAATCGTCAATGAAACCTTACCATCGGTAAACTTTTTGGATGAACTCTGAAGAAAATTTTTGAGGGTCTTAGGTGGAATTATAAGATCTCTTAAGTGAGCTTTAGTAAATTAGTTATTGTTTAAAAGTTAAAATTCTTTGGACATGGTAGATTAGATAATTTTTAAATTTTAGTCTTAAAATATGTAATTGTGAAACCTATAATTTTGATTAAGAGTAATTGTGTAATATTATATTATTTTATAGTTTTATCAGTAAAGTTATATAAAAGACTTATTTGAGAAACTACATATGAAATTTTAGATATAAAATATTGATATGAAATCTATAAAATCATATAGGATTTTGAATTTAGAATCCAGTGGTACAAATGGATTGTATGTTGGGTGTCATTACGTTGGTCAAATGATTGAATTGAATTAAAACCTATCAGTAAAGTTATATAAAGGACTTATTTGAGAAACTATACATGAAATTTTAGATATAAAGTATTGATATGAAATCAATACAATCATATAGGATTTTGAATTTAGAATTCAGTGGTACAAATGGATTGTATGTTGGGTGTCATTACGTTGGTCAAATGATTGAACAGAACTAAACCTATCGATGAATGATAACACCAAGCAATCAGACAAAGTCATCATTCTTATCTTTTTGGTTCAATTTCATTGAGTTAACCTGAGTTCGTTTTCAATTATGGTCAGGTGGTGAGTTCAATTAAGTTGACTTGAGTCAACCAAAGTCATTGTCCTTATCTTTTTCCTCACACCAAGTATAACACAAAGTAATCACCTCCTTTCACCAGGCATTCTATTTCATTTGAAATAATGATTTTGATAAAATTTGAAATATAAAATAAGAGTGGCACAACGGAAGCGTGGTGGTCCTAAGATCAAAAGTGTAATATGATACTAATAAGATAGATTTATGATAATTATTTATACCCAAGTTTAACTTTAATCAATAGTGCTCATGGTTAGAATAACGAGGTGATTTGATTTAAGTTGATTTGTGATAATTATTTATACCCAAGTGCAACTTTATGGGCAAATGAGGGAGATCTCAATAAAAACTCCATTTCCGAAATCTAGAGATCATCTCCATTTTAATTTTAAAACTGTAAATTTTTATGAAAAAATAAGGATAAAAATAATGAGGTTCAAATTAAGGCTCTTGCTATAGGAATATTCAAGAGGTTAAGAAAAATCAATTAAAGATAGTAATTACGGATGTGGAGAAAATTGTCCATTAGTATGTTTTTTAGGGTAATGGACATTTTTTGAGTTTTGACTAATTCTAGCCAAATTAGTCAATAGTACTTAAGGGAAAATGGGTGAGAATAATGTTCAGATGAATTCCAATAGTACTTTGACCGGAATCCATCTAAACAGAACCAGGTTTGTTTTCCCTACTAGTAAATATGCAGCAATTTATTCTAATGGGGTTTATGGGTAGAATACACTTCAATTGGAATTTTGTTTGCTAATTCGGAATTTATTTGATGCAATGTCCCCTGTTTCCTTTTTGTTGCCCATGATATTGTGATTAAATCTTAATTGATGCTTGTGTCGATCAATTTTAAAACATGATTAAATTCGTGCATGCTTTAGAGTAGTTCAATGTTTTGCATAAATTGGGGGAATTGAAATCTTGTTATACTAATAATTAAGTTGGAAATAAGAATATCTGGAAGATATAGATGAACTCATGATTAATCTCCTCAGTTTTACATGTCTGTATATTCTTTAATGGGATGATCATATTGAGTTGGTGGATCTCGTGGTGTTTGCATTGGTGATACACAAAAATTTTACTTATTGATTAATCCATGTGCTAGAGAGCATGTAGAAATCTGTGGGCTAAGAAAACATTGGGAGGCATGGTGGTTAAATGCATTTGTCCTTTGTTCCTGAGTTTTAAAGGAAACTAGTTGTCATCTAAATGGTCGCTTTTGCAGTGATGGGGCATCATAGTTTTGAGTTATAAATTTGTATTTTTCATCCATTTTTCCCATGAGGTGCATCATAGTTTTGAGTTACAAAATTGTATTTTTTATCCATGTTTCCTATAAGGTTTCATTGTAAGCCTTAATGCATGATATGAGATTGAATTCTTGCTCTCATGTGGCTTTTTCACAGGCCGTTTTGTGATACTATGTAAATTTTGTTCAGACAACAAAGAGGTTATAGTTTTCATAAATCTGTGGTTTAGAGACAAATGATCGCAGTGAGTTGCAGTTTATAAATATTTAGATTTTGACTTGCTATTTCGATCGGTGCTTCGCGTCACTTGATGGACTGTTGTGTTAATGTTTTGTTTTGACTTGAAACAGAGTCGAAGTTAAAGGGTATTTTTGTTTCTCTTATAGAAATTTTAGAGTTTACTACAGTGGTGAAAATTCCGAACTTTGCTTTCTTTTCTTTTCCTTTGCTTGCTACGAAGAACAACATTTTTTTCCCCTCTTTTCTCTCTTTCCTTTCCCTTCCTTTTGTAAACTGAATACTTGTAAGAGTAGGATAGTAGGATAGGACAGCGGAGACAAGTTAATGTTTAAAAATTGATTTGTATTATGCCAAAATTGAATGTTTCCAAGTCATTTCTAATGAGAGTTTGGGGGTAAGATTTTCTATTAGTAAAAGTTGTAAACTGAATTCATCACTCTGCATACTCTTGTTGTTTTAAATTATACTTGAGGGAACCCTTGATAGCTGGTTAAGGGAAGGGAATAGGGGTTCTTTCTGCTGAGGTTGTGATATATATATGGTTTAGATTGTAGCTTCTTGTGTTGTTGCCTTATTGTTGCTGATATATGCCTACAGGGAAATGACGAAATGGGCACTGCTTATTTGGCGGAGGAGTTAAACAGCTGAAAAGATAGTTTAACTCAATGGATGAAAGTATATTAGACTTGGATACATGACGTATAGTACTAATAAATAAAAAAATAAAACAAACAAACAATCAAACTTGCTGCTGAGAATTAGAAAAAGGTTTAATTAGTTTTGTTTGCCTCAACTGCCTAATAAAACAAATAGGAATTTGCTTTCTCAAGAAGGCATGTTACCATGCTATCTTGGAGGTTGAAAACCATCGGCCCACTCCGTTTTACATTTGCTTGATTTATATTCATTGATTAGTTGCATGAATTATTTAGTGCACTACTGTGAACTCTCTTTCTCTTGTCGAACCTTTTCTTTTCATCTTCTTTTTCTCCTATTTTGTCTTTTTCTATTGTGTATCATGATACAGAAAAACCAGTAGGAAAAAGGGAGGGAAAGTAAATGACATGAAATGAGCAGTATTGCACCTAGGTGTTTCATGATTCTAGGTAAATCATCCTGTATCGATGGTGTTAAAATACAATTAAATCATGAATTTGTCTACTATGGAAAAACCTAAAGAGGCTCAGGAGTTGTTAAGGTTTTCAATCATGGCCAGCTACAATTGGAGCCCAAGTGGGTGGTTATGAAACTATAATACTGTCTTGATATGTTGACATTATGCTTTATTTCTTTATAATTGTATGCTGTTATATGATATGACTCTTGGTGATTTTTTACATATTACAAACTCAACTATGCATATTAGATATATATATGAGAGGTTAGAAAAATAAGAAAATAGAACACCGGACATATAACTTAGGTGACAGACTAGTTAAATAGTCGACACATCAACTGAGGATAACTTAGTCTTGAAAACACCTAGATGAGGACCACATAAACCCTAGTGACATCAAAATCTAGGAGAAACACATAGGTCCTACATACATTGTAATTCCCTCACGGTGGTGGGTACCACTGTGATTGTCCTACAATGGGTAGTGGGAGGTATTTCCAACCTAACTTGTAGCTTAGATGGAGCCGAGGAAGGAGCAGTCTCTACCGTACACCGATACTCTCTACCTAGGGTATCACCGAAGGTTAGGGAGTGGGGAAAGGGGAATTGATTTTGTTAGGCCTAGGACAGAAGATTTGTCAACACAGTACATGCTTCATTTAGGTATGCAGCCCTGTGAGCAGTCTAAACCATGGGGGGAGATTATATGTGTCGATTCCAATGGTCGTGCTGAGAACGTAACTTAACCATAGTGATCCTATCGAGGGGCAGAAGTGTAGCGCTACATGGTTTATTGTATCACAGGATCTATAGGAGATGCACGATATGACGGTCTTAGAGTGCAGCATGGGTATACGGCTAATAAGACCAAATGGAGAAGGAATGAAGGTCACCCATCTTCTCTGCTAACATCAGTTTAATGAGCCTAGGGAGAGACATAGATTGACACTGATGGACTTAGGAATGATCCTTGATCAGGATCTACTTAAGCATAAAATGGTAGCCCGTAGGAGTGTACTTATATGAACTTAGTCATACAAGATAAATGTTTAGAATATCTACTATGCTATGCATGCTTATTTCCTAGTTGTTTTATATGCAAGGTTCTATTGATATGCTTAGTTACACTACCAATACTTCAGGACATGATATTATATTTGCCTATTACTTTGCTTGGGAGTTTCTCCTATTTGTAGCCATTGGGCTGCAACACTCAGGTGACAGATAGAGGATCGGGGTAGATTTGGAGCTGATGCAAAAACACTAGAAGTTTATTGATGGAGGATAGACTATTGAGACTCAATTATTATAAGATGGACTGTGTTAGTTAAATGATGTAATGGTACAATTAATACCCGTTGTTATCTTGATGTTTTAAATATCATGAGTTATACATGTGTAGCCATTGTGAAAAATATAGAGTAAAATTTATAAACCTTGTTTGAGTTTCTTAACTCTTATGCGGTTGCCATATCCGATAGTGGGTCGGCTCATGATAGATGGGCTTACCGAGCCTGCTTGACTGACAACTTGGTTTATGCCAGGAAGTAGGTGTCGACTATGTTTTCGTGCACACCAAGAATCTGCTATCGAGGAGATAGATATGCCAAACCTGGAGATAGTGCACCATGGCTAGCATCTCCTTCTCGTGTGCATTATAGTGCTACTCCATGCCATTAAGCTTGCAGCTCTCGCACGTCAATGGGTGGCCGTCTTGCATCAATATGCTGCCAAGAGCTCAATCAGATGGATCAGTGATGATCTCAAATGCTTTGCTGAAATCGAAAAGGGTCAGCATGGGCTTGTACGTCATGCATACCTTCAGCTACTGTTAGGTAAACTCACACACCTCAGTTTATTCCCACCTTTGGTCCTCCAAGAGGTCCGTAAGTGGCTCTATGATTTTGAAATAACCTCCGATGAACTTGCGGTAGTAGTTGCGCCCAAAGAGCGATTGGAGCTCTGTCGGGGAAGGGGGAGCATGATGCATTAGTCCTCTGGCTCAATGCACTTGTCGTAGCCAGGGGCATTGCACCTCATGCACCACCATTGTTTGGCATCATCGTCGAGGAAGGCGACTGCAGTTGGATCCTTGTCTGCTTCTCCGAAAATGGTTGCCATGAAGTACTGGTTCATGTCTCAGATGAAATTTTCAAGGGCTCTGCATTCCTTGTGCCGGAATATGACTTTTGGATCCGGTATGTGCTAGTTGACTAACGATGCAGTGTGCAGACCATCGTGGTAGCTGAATTTTGTTCATCAGCTCCTCCTGCAACTTCTAACTGATGATGCTCATGTCGGGAAAGGGTGAGCATGATGCATTTGCCCTCATTGGAGGTTTGGTCTATCATGGAATAGAGCTTCTCGAACTCTACCTGGAGAACTCCAACCGATATTGTATTATGATATATAGATATTGCATTATAAAGAATACGTATGATGACTAAATAGATAAGAAGATGTTTGGTATTGTGGTATGATTCTCGCTTAGGGTATAAGAGGTCGGGAGTTTAATTCTTATAAGTGTTTAACTCCCCATTTGTTACTTCTCCTCCACATCATTTTGATATTTTAATCTTTATTGGAGAATCGTGTTGTATTTTTTATCTACTAGTTAATCTTTGCTGGTGAAATGTATTTTAGTGTATATATTTAAATGATGATTGTACTATTTACTAAGTGATCATAGAATTTGGATGATGATTGTATATATTAGAGATTGTTTGGTCTAGTAGTATGATTCTCTCTTAGGGTGTGAGAGGTTCTGATTTTAATTCTCACAACTCCCTTTTTTCTTTGCCGTAGATGTCATATTCATTTCCATCGGGGTGTTTAGTCTAGTAGCATGATTTTTATTGCTTTTGCTCAAGTGACATTCAGAGTTTTCACTCCAAATAAACTAAAAGAATTTGACCTTTTCTTCAATGAATGAGGGAGAATTAATGATCTACAAAGGCAAAACACTCCAAATAAACTAAAAGAATTTGACCTTTTCTTCCATGAATGAGGGAGAACTAATGATCTACAAAGGCAAAATTTATGGGCAAATGAGGGATATTTGTTTTCGACTCCAAATAAGCATTAAGAATCAAAACTTTTGCTTTAAACGTATTCATGACGAGTAGGTAGATCTCAATATCCTTTTAATGCTAAAATATCCAATTTTGAAGAATAAATAATTATCCATGGCAGCATTCTATTTATATGATGTTGATGAAGAATTCGTCGATGTGTTTTCACACCAGATTAATTTTAAAAATTATGGTTTTGCTATATAAATGCTCAAGTCGATGAGCATGATATGTGGTCTGGGGACCTCAAACCCACTGTATGGATTGATGATCAACTAATTGTTTCTCAACAAATTTAAATCCTAATTAGGATTATTTGATATTTTTATGTAAAAATTTAGTATCATATCTAAAATAGGTATTTCTCACTCTACATAATTCATATTTGTATGAGCCATTATTATGTATCAATAAATTTTAATTATAAATTCTTATAACTTCTAAAAAGTACCTTTGACCATCTTTTTATTAGAATAAACTATTTCAAACAATATATAGAAACCGATGTAGTTATGGTTTACTTCTATAATATTATTCTTTATAATTTTTATTTACATGAGTGATACATAGTTTTTAAAAATTTGTAACTTCTTGAAAAATAAAATTAATTAATATGAACAATTTTTCATGGTCATTTATAATATTTATTATAAAAATGAGATATGTATAGATGATATCCTTCTACCATGCCTTTATTTCAATATAATTTACCTCATTTCCTACAATATGACTTTTCGGTAGAATTTTTCAATGAGATTCTAGCGATAGCTTCAGGTGAGCTAGGAAAACTCATTGGAACCATCAATTTAAGTTCTTGGAAGAGATATGAGGGAGAAATGTGAAGTGAGCGGCAGCAGTGAAAGTTTCATCGTTGGTGATTATTCTTGCAATTACTGGTCATACGAGCTATATAATTTGAGAAACTTAGTACCTATGACTTCTCCTCGACGAGAGCTATCTATTGGTACTTGGGTTGAGAGAAATTGGTTGTCGATTGTTGCCAGCGAGTTAAAAATCCAAACTTAGGAGTTTCGCATAAGTTATCTTTTTGAGTAAAATTAGGCACATGTGAGCTCTAACAATTGGGACAAATATGATTTTTGGATTTTTGATGAAAAGAGCTTTCAATTGGTACCAATATTGCTGCTGATTGGAGAACTTCATTGGTGAGAGTTCCAGCGAACTGCCTAGCAAGTCTCCGGCGGGTCTCCAGTAAACTTTTCAGCAAACTTTAGATAAAAATGAGGTATGTAGGTCTCCAGTGTATGTATATTTATATACATAAATAAAATTTATATATATTTAAGAGTATTATTTTGAGATATAATACAATTTACTTAAAATTGATGATTGAGCAAGGTTCACACGCTGCTAAACCCCACTAATCGTAATAGTATAATCAATAAAGATGATAAACAATTGACATTATTAATGTGAAGGCAAAGTTGTATGATTAATGGTAAATACTCTTAAATGATCAATATTGACAAACAAATGACATTACTGATGTGAAGGAAAAGTTACATGATTAATAGTAAACACTATTAGTGATCAATATTTATTGAGTGCCTAAATCATCAGGAGGAAACAACTTAAAAGTAAAAAAATTCCATGATATCTGAAGTTGCTCTCTTAGTTATCTTCTTTTCCAGTTAGATTAGTCTCCTCCTCTGCACTTATAGAACTACCCTCTTGCGTTTCATCGTCATCGACCAAGTGGAGCATCAATCTTCCATTCTCCCTTGTAGCCTGCAAGAATTGCTGCTTCGGAGCTTTAACCATTTTAAACACAAGCCTCCCATCATCCCTGAATGACTTGAGTTGCACTTTAGGCCTCCCCGCCTTCCCAATTGTCGATATCGGTGGAGGAAACCCTAAGCTATAGCCACTCCTACTTTTATCATATGTCTCCCCTTCTTTTATCTCACGGGGCATATGGGTAGTAATGGTGTCGTGGCTTGGTTCCTTGTTACGACTACCGCTACCCTTGCTATCATCTTTTCTTGCTTGCTTCCCGGATGAGACACCAGAATGTTCATTTTTCTCACTCATCTTGTGGTTGATGGAGTTGATGGGATTGGCCGAGATGATCTCAGTCTTTATCCTCCGTGTTGATAGACAACACATTTTAAAGGGACGGAGATCTATTGTCACAAAAATATTGGGTGTGGGAGTATGTTTCTACCACTAAAGATAGAATTGCCGCAGTTAGTGAGCCGGAAGGGAGGGAAGGAGTGAATGATTTCTCACAACCAACAGCTTCTTAATATCCATTTTTTCATTTTAACAAATGTTATTCAGCGGAGTTTTTGACAAAAGATTATTGTTTCTCAACAAATTTAAATCCTAATTAGGATTATTTGATTTTTTTTATTTGAAAATTTATTACCATATCTAAAATTGGAATTTCTCACTCTACAAAATTCACATTTATATGAGCCATTATTATGTATCGATTAATTTTAATTTTAATTTCTTATGACTTCTAAAGAGCACCTTTGACCATCTTTTCATTAGAATAAACTATATCAAACCATTTATATACTGATTTAATGACTTCTATAATATTATTCTTTATAATTTTTATTTACATTAGTGATGCATAGTTTTTAAAAATATGTAACTTCTTGTAAAAAAAATTAATTATTATGAATAATTTTTCATGGTTATTTATAATATTTATTACAAAAATGAGATATGTACCGATGATATCCTTCTACCATGCCTTTATTTTAATATAATTTACCTCGTTTCCTACAAGATGACTTTTCGGTGGAATTTTTCAATGAGATTCCAGCGATAGCTTCAAGTGAGCTAGGAAAACTTATTGGAACCATCAATTTAAGTTCGTGGAAGAGATATGAGGGAGAAAAGTGAAATGAGCGGCAGTAGTGAAAGTTTCATCCTTAGAGATTACTCTTGCAATTGCTGGTCATACGACCTATATAATTTGAGAAACTTAGTACCTATGGCTTCTCCTCGACGAGAGCTATCTACCGGTACTTGGGTTGAGAGAAATTGGCTGTCGTTGGTTGTCGGCGAGTTAAAAATCCAAACTTAGGAGTTTCGCATAAGTTATCTTTTTGAGTAAAATTAGGCACATGTGAGCTCTTACAATTGGGACAAATATTATTTTTGGATTTTTGATGAAAAGAGCTTTCAATTGGTACCAATATTGCTGCTGATTGGAGAACTTCATTGGTGAGGGTTCCAGCGAACTGCCCAGCAAGTCTCCGGCGGGTCTCCAGTGAACTTTTCGGCGAACTTTAGATAAAAATGAGGTATGTAGGTCTCCAGTGTATATATATTTATATACATAAATAAAATTTATATATATTTAAGAGTATTATTTTGAGATATAATACAATTTACTTAAAATGGATAATTGAGCAAGGTTCACATGCTGCTAAACCCCACTAATCGTAATAGTATAATCAATAAAGATGATAAACAATTGACATTATTAATGTGAAGCAAAGTTGTATGATTAATGGTAAATACTCTTAAATGATCAATATTGACAAACAAATGACATTACTGATGTGAAGGAAAAGTTGCATGATTAATAGTAAACACTATTAGTGATCAATATTTATTGAGTGCCTAAATCATCAAGAGGAAATAACCTAAAAGTAAAAAATCTTCATGATATCTGAAGTTGCTCTCTTAGTTATCTTCTTTTCCAGTTAGATTAGTCTCCTCCTCTGCACTTATAGAACTACCCTCTTGCGTTTCATCGTCATCGACCAAGTGGAGCATCAATCTTCCATTCTCCCTTGTAGCCTACAAGAATTGTTGCTTCGGAGCTTTAACCATTTTAAACACAAGCCTCCCATCATCCCTGAATGACTTGAGTTGCACTTTAGGCCTCCCCGCCTTCCCAATTGTCGATATCGGTGGAGGAAACCCTAAGCTATAGCCACTCCTACTTTTATCATATGTCTCCCCATCTTTTATCTCACGGGGCATATGGGTACTAATGGTGTCGTGGCTTGGTTCCTTGTTACGACTACCGCTACCCTTGCTATCATCATTTCTTGCTTGCTTCCCGGATGAGACACCAGAATGTTCATTTTTCCCACTCATCTTATGGTTGATGGAGTTGATGGGATTTGCCGAGATGATCTCAGTCTTTACCCTCCGTGTTGATAGACAACACATTTTAAAGGGACGGAGATCTATTGTCACTAAATCATTGGGTTTGGGAGTATGCTTCTACCACTAAAGATAGAATTGCCGCAGTTACTGAGCGGGAAGGGAGGGAAGGAGTGAATGATTTCTCAAAACCAACAGCTTCTTAATATCCATTTGTTCATTTTAACAAATGTTATTCAGCGGAGTTTTGGACAAAAGATTATTGTTTCTCAACAAATTTAAATCCTAATTAGGATTATTTGCTTTTTTTATGTGAAAATTTATTACCATATCTAAAATAGGAATTTCTCACTCTACATAATTTATATTTATATGAGCCATTATTATGTATCGATTAATTTTAATTTTAAATTCTTATAACTTCTAAAGAGCACCTTTGACCATCTTTTCATTAGAATAAACTATATCAAACCATTTATATACTGATGTAATTACTTCTATAATATTATTCTTTATAATTTTTATTTACATGAGTGATGCATAGTTTTTAAAAATATGTAACTTCTTGTAAAATAAAATTAATTATTATGAATAAATTTTCATGGTTATTTATAATATTTATTACAAAAATGAGATATGTACAGATGATATCCTTCTACTATGCCTTTATTTTAATATAATTTTCCTCGTTTCCTACAAGATGACTTTTCGGTGGAATTTTTCAATAAGATTCCAGCGATAGGTTCAGGTGAGCTAGGAAAACTCATTGGAACCATCAATTTAAGTTATTAGAAGAGATATGAGGGAGAAAAGTGAAATTAGCGGCAGCAGTGAAAGTTTCATCGTTGGAGATTACTCTTGCAATTGCTGGTCATACGAGCTATATAATTTGAGAAACTTAGTACATATGGCTTCTCCTCGATGAGAGCAATCTACTAGTACTTAGGTTGAGAGAAATTGGCTGTCGTTTGTTGCCGGCGAGTTAAAATCCAAACTTTGGAATTTTGCTTAAGTTATCTTTTTGAGTAAAATTAGGCACATATGAGGTCTAACAATTTGGACAAATATGATTTTAGGATTTTTGATGAAAAGAGCTTTCGATTGGTACCAATATTGCTGCTGATTGGAGAACTTCGTTGGTGAGGGTTCCAGCAAACTGCCCAACAAGTCTCTGGCGGGTCTCCAGTGAACTCTTTAGCGAACTTTAGATAAAGATGAGGTATGTAGAGTATATATATTTATATACATAAATAAAATTTATATATATTTAAGAGTATTATTTTGAGATATAATACAATTTACTTAAAATGGATGATTGAGCAACGTGTCCCACTAATCGTAATAGTATACTCAATAAAGATTATAAACAATTGACATTATTGATGTGAAGCCAAAGTTGTATGATTAATGGTAAATACTCTTAAATGATCAATATTGACAAACAAATGACATTACTGATGTGAAGGCAAAGTTGCATGATTAATAGTAAACACTATTAATGATCAATATTTATTTTTTTCCTAAATCATCTTTCAACTTAACATCAAAATATTATCATTAGTCACATGGAATTCTCAATAACTTTCCTAGTGCACACCCTTGTTCAATTCTCTACCTTATCACATTATATGCACTATATTGAGTGAAAAGAGAGAGTGTCTCATAGGGAAATGAGAAGGAAGTGGGGGAGATAGCAACGTTATGTCAATTGTGAGTTTTAAAAATTCACTGTAGGAAAACTTTTCTAAGTTTTCAGTCTGAATAACTATCTCCTAGTGCTGCCTACCTATACTTAAGGTAAGCTATGGCGGGGGACCAACATAAACCCTGCATATCCAAACTGTGTTAAACTTTGTCATTCTATTTACATCTCTAATATGAGTTAGGCTTTGAATTTCTTTTTTAGTAATGCACTTTTAATATAACTTTAATAAAAAAAATTGGAAAAGTTAAATTTTGGAATGTTGCTCGGATGGTACATTATCGCTCTCTTCATAGACTTTGATAAGAATATTGGTGATTTACCTTAGATGGTATAATATTACTCTTTTAATTCGATTTTGATATGAATTTTAGTGTTGTAGGTTAGTTGGTACAACACCCGCACAGTATTCGAGTTGTACGGCTATCTCAGACTAAATGAATTGATGTTTGGGGACGTAGCTCCGAAGGTAGAGTGCTCGCTTAACATGCCAAAGGGACGGGGATCGATAGTTTGCATCTCTATAGTATTTTGAACTTTGCATTTTCATTTTAGTACTCGCTTAGCATGCCAGAGGCATGGAGATCGATACTTTGCTTCTTTAAAGTATTTTGAACTTTGCACTTTCGTTTTAGTACTTGCTTAGCATGACAGAGGAATGGGGTCTCAAGATAAGACAAATATTCTTTTATAATGTAGCAAAATGGTAGAGAGGTTGCTGATTATACTAGAAGCAAAGGGATTGATACATTTGTTAAAGAGGAACAAGGATCGTTTCCCTGTATCTCCAATGTGAGGCGAATAAGATAACTTTGATAATAGAACTCTCTTTTTTATTTCAGTAATTTTCTTTTAGTAAGATTTTGGTTACAAACGTATACAATATTTGGAGACTCGGAATAACTATCTTGATGTTAGTAGGTGCAACTTGAATGGTAGAGTACTCACTTTACCATGAGAGAGGAATGGGCATCAATACTCGATATATCCATTATTAGTTAAACTTTTTTTTTATTTTAGTAATGCTTTATAAATTAGACTTTAGCAAAAATTGTATTTGATATAACCATTATTTGTGGATGTATCTTAGATGGTACAGTGCTTCAATTACATATGGGAGGCAAAGGGATAGATAACCTTTATTTCTATTATAAGTAAAATTTTGGATTTTTATTTCAATGATGTTCTTTTAATAAGGCTTTGTTAAAAATGTAATACACTATTTAAGTCTCAGAATAATAATAATTAATATTTAGGGATGTATCTTATATATGAGAGCACTTTCTTCGTATGCTAGAGGCACTGGGATTGATATGTTGCATCTCTAATATGAGTTATGTAAAGTGTTTCCACTATATACAAGAGGAATGCAGATCGTTACCTCTTATTTCTAGTATGTGATAAACTATATATTTTTATTTTAGTGATATTCTTTTAATAAGACTGAACACTATAAGATATTTAGGTGATTTTCTTTTAATACGAGCTGTATGGATTTCTCAAACTAAGTGAATTGATGTTTGGGTATGTAGCTCAGATGATGAAGTGTTCACTTAGCATGTGAGAGGCATAAGGATCGATACTCTGTATTTTTAAAGTATTTTGAACTTTATTTTTTCATTTCAATACTCGCTTAGCAAGGTAGAGGCATGAGGGTCTCAGAGTAAGACAAATTATGTTTAGGGTGTAACTCAAACGATAGAGAGGTCGCTAATTATACGGGAAGCAAAAGGATCAATACCATTTGATAAAGAGCCACGAGGATTGTTTACTATTATCACTAATGTGTGGAGAATAAGATAGTTGATGTTTGAGTATGTAGCTTAGATGATAAACCTCTCATTTGTATTCTTATTTCAAAAATCTTCTTTTGATAAGATTCTAATTATAAATGTTTATGATATTTGGAGTCTCAGAATAACTATTTTGATAACAGGAGGTATAGCTCAAATGTTAGAGTGCTTACTTAGCATATGAGAGTAATGGCGATCGATACCCTATATATCCATTATTAGTTAAATTTTTTCATTTTAGTATATAATTAATATTTTCTTAAATACTTTCTTTCTTAAGGTGATAAACAAATTTACCATATCTTTCATTCAATGTGTCCTTGGTCATGTACTTGAGTAGTATTAAACAATGAATACTGAAACACAAATTTCCATGATACCAAATAGGAAATAAGAAAAAGGGAGCAAATACTTGATTTCATTAGTATTAACAATTTAAATATGCTTGAAAATTGATAGGGAAACGTTCTGCAATGACGATGATGCTATACCTAAGGACTAAGGTGTCTGTTGACGCTGACATTCCCCAACTGAGTCCTGCAGGCTTGGGAGGTAGTCTGGATAGGTCAGGGCATGAGTATATATTAGTAGGTGACCCTGCTGTGAAGTAGAAATGTAGTGCTGCATGGTGTCTCATATTTAGCATTTATAGGAGACGTACGATGCGAAAGTCTCGGAGCACCATCTAGTAAATGGTTCGTGAGACTGGAAGGAGAAGGAACCGCGGTCACCCACCTTCTCTGCCAACGTCAGTGCGACGGGCCTAAGTAGAGACTTATTCTAGCACTAACGGGTTTATGTTGGTCCCCCGCCACAGCTTACCTTAGGCATAGGTAGGCAGCCCAAGGAGATAGTTCTTCAGCCTGAAAACTTAGAAAAGTTTTCCTACATATTTAGACTTTTAGAATTTATTTCTTTAATTATTCATATGTTTTCTTAAAATTTTATTATGTGATATGCTCTTGATATAATTGCTGCTCGTTCGAACATATATTGTTAGACCATTCCTTTACATGGAGAAGTTTCTAGTGAATTTTTAAAACTCACAATTTATGTTTTATATTTTATTTAACCTCATATTAATTTTTATAAATTCATATGGCAGTTGCTACGTTGCTGAACAAGCTGCAGACATGACATAGTATTTGTTATACTTTTTAGCTTCTTAACCTTCATTAACGAATTTTAGATTTGAAGGCGAGTCTCCAAATATATATATATATATACAAATAAATAAATAAATATATGTATACACTAAATTTTTTGATGAAGTTAAAGAGATATATCATCTGTTGCTTTACAGTAGTGTGGAGGTCATCATTATTGTCGTTTTTCTTTCATTCACTGGCTCAGGAGACTAAACTTGACGGAGAAGTTGGATCACACTAACTGTTTCATTCTTCTATTCTTTGATATGTATATGTAATCAGTATGTAGGAAATAAGGTAAATTATTTTGAAATAAAGGCATGGTAGAAGGATATGGTCACGCCCCAGATTCACTTTTGGGCACGTGGCAACCGCCGTATTAACAATGAATAAATTGTAGACTTTAAATATATATTCAAATTATTATTATTATTATTATTTTAATCAGGTCCTTTAAATACAATGTACTATTTGAGGCTACACCAAAGTATTTGAGGCTAAGTCAACAGAGCGTGCATTTCTATCTTGGCTAGCACATGGCTTCTCACCATACGTTGGTAGCATATCCAACCAAGAACCTAATTTCATCTCCTAGGTTACTATGACCTTAAGATGTCCAAAAGCTCTCGGTTAAATATCAGATAAGATCACTCTACGTATAATCACAACATGTACCTAAAGTGCCTCTAGTTATGTCACATGTCATCACGTTCCATGTTCTCGGTAAGTTTCTCTACATCTATAGCAACATGAACATATCAATAATAACATAATATGAGTATAAACATCAAGAATATGCATATAACAGCATAATACATATAACCGCATGGTATAACTTTCAAACTCATATCAAGAGCATGCATATAATAGCATCATATGTAAACTAACATGCATACTTCTAATAAACCACATGCTAATTAAATATGCAACAAAGCAGACATATAACTTATCAGCATGTACAATAATTAACAACGACCCTTAGGACTCAGCATCTGTAGTAGGCCAAATAAATTTGAAACCATAAATCCTCACCTGAGTCTCAAAGCAGTTTTAAATAAGAATTCATAGCTTGGCTGTGATTCTTAAAAGCAATCAATCAAACAATCAAGCACAGTAACTCTTTCTTACTCTAACACAAATCATAGTTTGGCCGTGATTTGTCAAGCAACAGCACAATAGTCAATTTTCCTAAGATAAAATAAATACATCTAACAATCATAAATCATACAATTCAAATAAAGATTTCCTATCTACCCTTCTACTAACATCCTCACATCATTTTCTTTATTTTATTTAATTTCTTATAATCAACCAACCATCCATCATATTAACAATCACAATCAAACATAATTAAAATGATATTTAGTTTAACAATTTAATTATACCCAAAAATCTTAATCAATATATATCACCTTAATTAATCCTAATTTTTTTTTAATAATTTTGTAAAAATTTAATTACATTAATTAAATTCACAAAATCCCAATTTATCCAATTACATTAATTAGAAAATCTAAATAAATTAATTTCCTAAATTTTATCACATTATAAATTGATAAAATTCTAAATTATTCAATCTCATTAATCTATAAAAATCTAATTAATCTAATTTCCTCAAATTATAATATCCTAAATTTATTAATTGGGTAATAATTACAAATAAATTATTTTAATTCCAATTAATGCAACTTAGATGTCATAACACCTATCAAAATATTACTTCATGTATATAACATACAATTAATTCATTTAAACCCTAAATTAACCCAAATTATCTCAATTAAATCAAAATTTGAATTATAATAATCTTTAAAATTTCTAATTAAATCATAAAAAATATGTTTAATTATAACATAGCATCATAATATATTTAAATTTTTCTGACTTTTTTAACGCACTCAAAACCCTGAACCCATCCTAAAATAATTTGAAAACCTCTCCTAAAATATGTTAAAAATTCTAAATAAATTTCTTAAGATTCAAAACTTACCAACAAAGCTCTAGCAATGTTGAACCGACTCGAACCGGTCTTAAAACTACGAAAACTAGCCAACCCGCAGCCGAACCGGCCCGAACCGGGTCATACCGGCTTGACCTGCAGGAAGCTGAATCGCCACACGTGCTTCGATCTTCTTCCCCGCTCGCCCTCGGCTTGAATTCCGCCAAGCACCTGCCGCCGTATCTGCCCTCACCCCATCTATCGCCGCTGCAACCTCGCCGGAAACACGTGCCTACCTCCTTTAGGTTTTCCTCAACCCTCTGGCAACCTAATCGCCCATCGGTGGGGCTCGAAACACCTCCCACGGTCGCTAGCATCTCTCTTCCTCGGCTGCCCGATAGATGTTGCTCCTAGCTGCGCCCGCGTGCCGCGGTCGCCGCTCAATATTGTCTCCACCTGAGCCTACTCGCCTCCAGAGAACTCACCATGGAAGGAAGAGTGTTCGCCGTGCCCTTGCGCCAGTGAATTTGAATGGGACAGAGACGTCCTGTGCTCCGCCGTCCCCTTCCTGTTCTCCACCGACCTCATGCTTCCTCGCTGTGGCCTCCACTCAAAACCAATACCAAGAGAGGCGAGTCGACCCCGGAGAGCTCGCCACGGTGGGAGAAAGAGCTCACCGAGCCCCTCGCCGGCGTTCACAATGGGAACAGGGGGACTCCTCTGTTCTCCGTCCGCTCACTACCTCCCACACAACTGTGGCTCGCTGGGCTGCTATAACGCTTAGCCGTATTCGTAGATGAGGCCCCAGCTCGCCAGCTTCCTCCTCTATCGAAGACAACGACCGCCGGTGGTGCGTGGAAGCCGCTGCACCGTAACCCTCAGACCACTGTCGCCATGCCCTCTACTTCGGCGAGGGTTTAATACCCTGTCGATAAGTTGGTGACCTGTCGACCGACTCGCCAGGTCGACTAGCCCTGACTCGCTGCACGTGCGAAGCACGTGAAGGGACGGTTTTAGATTTTTTCTTTTTCTTTTTTATTTAATTTATATTTTCTATTTATTTATTTAAATATATATATATATATATTTATTTATTTATTAATTCCATATGATAAATATTATTATTTATTTTTTATTTTCTTTGCTATTTTATTTTACTTTTATTATTTTATTAAAATATTATTATTACTATCACTGAATATAAAACAAGAGACTTTAATGCTACTATAGAGAACCTCCAGCTTACTGAGCTAACAACTATTGGAGGATATTACACATGGAGCAACAAACAAGAAGGGAGTGATAGGAATATAGAGTAAGATAGATAGAATATTTGGGAATAACGATTGGATGGAAAATAATGGAGCAGTGATGGTAGAGATAGGAGAAGTAATAATCTCATATCATTCTCCATTAAAACTTGATGTTGGTACTACTACTAATAGAGGCATACCAAATTTCAAATTTTTGAATATAATAACTAATCACATTGAATTTCTCCCTACTGTTGCAGCTATTTAGAGTACAGAAATTGAGGGCTTTGGGATGTACAAAGTATGGCAAAGACTTAAACTCATGAAAGGTGCAATGAAAGAACTATTCAAGAAAAATTTCAGTCAAGCAAAACTTAAGGCAGACAAAGCTAGAAATAATTTGGAAAGTATCCAAAGATAATTGCAAGACACTCCTTTACTAGTTAATTTGCATGTGCAAGAGAAATATGCCTTAATGGAATTAGAGAAATGGGATAGAGTAGAGGAAAGTATATTGAGGCAAAAGTCTAGAGCTTATTTGATTACTTTAGGTGATTCAAACTCTAAATTCTTTTTTGTCTATGCAAAAGCAAGGAATGATGCCAAAACTCTTAATATCCTATATAGTAGAGATGGGGAGAGATTAACTACTCATGATAAGATCAGTCCAGAAATAGTTGACTTTTATAAAGGTTTAATGGGCAATGCAGAATATGAACTTCCTATGGTGGATAAAATGACAGTTAGACTTGGTAGACTAGTTCAGCACCATCATTTCTCAAGTCTATGTACAGCTGTCTTAGAAGTAGAGATCAATCAGGCTTTATTTGACATAAATGATGATAAGGCTCCGGGAATTGATGGATTTGGTGCATTATTTTTAAAAAAAACATGGCCTGTGCTAAAGCATGATATATATGTAGCAATACAAGAGTTCTTCATGACAGGAAAAATGTTGAAAGCTATAAACTCTACTCTAGTTACACTCATACCCAAGGTACCAAATCCAGAGACTGTTAAGGACCTAAGACCAATTGCTTGTTGTGCAATTTTATACAAGATTATTGTTAAGATCATGGTGAATAGACTTAAAGGAGTGATTGGTGAACTAGTTAATGAAGCTCAATCAGCCTCTGTACCAGGAAGAGTGATTGCAGATAATATCATATTAAGTCATGAACTCATTAAAGGATACATCAGGAAAACAATATCCCCTAGATGCATGATCAAGGTAGATCTACAAAAGGCTTATGATTCAGTAGAATGGATATGTGTGGAATAAATGCTCATAGAATTGGGATTTATCCTAGATTCATTCAATGGGTGTGTCAGGCATGAAGAGCTTTCACAAGAATGAAGTGCCAAATTCTGAAAAGCTTCTCAGAATCAACATATTTATCTTGTGGGGACTTCTCAGTGGGAAAATATTGTATACATGCAATCATGCTGAAGTAGGAGGCCTGGAGAGGTTTGTGATATTTCAATTCACAAGTTTGAAAGCTAGAGGTACCTGATGTTTTTCATATGATGAACAATATGGATCAATTAGTAGTACAACTTGTAGCATTATGAATGGTAATATGCTGTCTTGTATTTACCTTATGAATATTTTGCTCTATGCATGTCTTAAAGTTATTATTACGTTCACATATGTTGCTGATGAAAATTGTTAAATTATGCATGGTTGGAATCATGTTGTGTGTGAATTGCTAAGAATTAAATGGCAAGCATGTGCTGAAGAAATGTCAACATAGAGACACTCAATGTATTTAGTGACACATAGTCCCATATAGGACTAGGAAACATTTACACCGTAATCCCGCGCGTGCAGTGAATGGTCACTACCGCGATAGTCCGGTTTGGGAAGATGGGAGATGTAGTCATCCCGGCGCTCATGCGACTGTTGTGTGACGAATTCTCTTCATACCCGTGGATAGTGGATCTGTTGACAACGACAACCGTCCTCGATGCTCTGCAGGCATACCGACGGTAGTCCAGATCCTAAGGTTTATTACGTGTGTAGGATTTCCGGTTAGCTGTAACCGGAGGATTTGTTGAAAGGTGACCCTGTCTGTAGGGATAGTGTGTAGTACTACACAGGGATGTGTTGGTGTGCCTACAGGGAGGTTACACCAACGCATTAGTCTCGGTAGTGCGGGTCGGGTAAACGACTATCGAGGCTGGAAGAGAGCAATCCGTGGTTACCTGTCCTCTCTGCCAACATCAGTGTGATGGGCATAGGCAGAGACCTAGACAAGCACTGATGGGCTTAAGGGTAATTCCTGGCCAGGGCTTACTCTAAGCTAGGTTGGCAGCCCGTTAGAAATTTGATATAGACTATAACTTAGTGACACAAGACATGGATTTAGAGGACACAAAGAGAGCAAGTTTAATAGTTCCTTTGCTTCTTGCAAATTACAATTGTGTATCTTCTTTTGTTTTATTTTATCTTATTGTTTCATTTATTTCCTATTATTTAACAAGTGTGCTATTATGATGTGCTATGGTTTGATGCTAATCTTGTCACCCGCGTAATGCATATGGACGGTGTGGACTTGATGGCCTAATTGCCTCAAGACCGTTCTTTGTAGCCACTGGGCCGTAAGGCTCAGCGCATTTCTCTTACATGCGCAGGAAATTCTGGATAGGCGGTGTTGGTCGACAGGTGCTAGTCAACCGGAAACGTAAAGTCCAAGTCCATAAGGATAGTAGCGTGAGGTTTGGGTGGTATTTTAGCATGTATAATATTAGTTATTTTATGTTATTTTAATGCCTTGTATGGGTTGCAGACTCATTCGGTGGTTGCCACGTGCTAATGGGTGGATCGGGGCGTGACATGCACGTGTGCCTAGATCCAAATGACAAGTCTAGCCCCACTCCTTCCTCTATTCTCCAAATCAGCCCTTCTATCCTTCCGCCGTCTAATTTAAGCTTATTTATGACTTCTACCTCTGTCTCTTCTCCTGTTTACTCCTTTAACTTGATCCGCTAATTTCCTTGATTTAGCCCTACATTTATAACTATATTGACCTGTTCAATTTCTTCTGTATATGTTTTGTACACGTACAACAATAAAATTTGGATTTTTAAGGAAGAAAAATAGGAGTTTACAAGTTTTCTCCTCCCCCTAAAAAAAATTTTTGATCCTTAAAAAATACAGAAGTGAGCCCTAGCAAACACTTCGAGTATTTATTTAAAGCAAAACACTGCAGGGGAGTACAAGGAGCACAAACTTTTGAAGAGTAAAGAAAAAAAAAGATCTAATTAAACCTTTTTCTAATTCTCAGCAGCAAGTTTGTTTGTTTGTTTGTTTTATTTTTTTATTTATTAGTACTATACGTCATGTATCCAAGTCTAATACACTTTCATCCATTGAGTTAAACTATCTTTTCAGCTGTTTAACTCCTCGGCCAAATAGGCAGTGCCCATTTTGTCATTTCCCAGTAGGCATATATCAGCAACAATAAGGCAACAACACAAGAAGCTACAATCTAAACCATATATATATCACAACCTCAGCAGAAAGAACCCCTATTCCCTTCCCTTAACCAGCTATCAAGGGTTCCCTCAAGTATAATTTAAAACAACAAGAGTATGCAGAGTGATGAATTCAGTTTACAACTTTTACTAATAGCATTTACAACATATTAACAATTTTTAAATCAGTAGCTAACAAAAAAATTCAAAACAAACCCCCAGCCATAGAAAATCTTACCCCCAAACTCTCATTAGAAATGACTTGGAAACATTCAATTTTGGCATAATACAAATCAATTTTTAAACATTAACCTGTCTCCGCTATCCTACTATCCTACTCTTATAAGTATTCAGTTTACAAAAGGAAGGGAAAGGAAAGAGAGAAAAGAGGGGAAAGAAAATATTGTTCTTCGCAGCAAGCAAAGGAAAAGAAAAGAAAGCAAAGTTCGAAAATTTCACCACTGTAGTAAACTCTAAAATTTCTATAAGAGAAACAAAAACACCCTTTAACTTCGACTCTGTTTCAAGTCAAAACAAAACATTAACACAACAGTCCATCAAGTGACGCGAAGGACCGATCGAAATGGCAAGTCAAAATCTAAATATTTATAAACTGCAACTCACTGCGATCATTTGTCTCTAAACCACAGATTTATGAAAACTATAACCTCCTTGTTGTCTGAACAAAATTTACATAGTATCACAAAACGGCCTGTGAAAAAGCCACATGAGAGCAAGAATTCAATCTCATATCATGCATTAAGGCTTACAATGAAACCTCATTGGAAACATGGATGAAAAATACAATTTTGTAACTCAAAACTATGATGCACCTCATGGGAAACATGGATGAAAAATACAATTTTATAACTCAAAACTATGATGCCCCATCACTGCAAAAGCGACCATTTAGATGACAACTAGTTGCCTTTAAAACTCAGGAACAAAGGACAAATGCATTTAACCACTATGCCTCCCAATGTTTTTTTAGCCCACAGATTTCCACATGCTCTCTAGCACATGGATTAATCAATAAGTAAAACTTTTGTTTATCACCAATGCAAACACCACGAGATCCACCAACTCAATATGATCATCCCATTAAAGAATATACAGACATGTAAAATTGAGGAGATTAATCATGAGTTCATCTGTGTCTTCCAGATATTCCTATTTCCAACTTAGTTATCAGTATAACAAGATTTCAATTCCCCCAATTTATGCAAAACATTGAACTACTCTAAAGCATGCATGAATTTAATCATGTTTTAAAATTGATCGACGCAAGCATCAATTAAGATTTAATCACAATATCATGGGCAACAAAAAGAAAACAGGGGACATTGCATCAAATAAATTCCAAACTAGCAAACAAAATTCCAATTGAAGTGTGTTCTACCCATAAACCCCATTAGAATCAATTGCTGCATATTTACTAGTAGGGAAAACAAACCTAGTTCTGTTTAAATGGATTTCGGTCAAAGTCCTCCGCCCATGCCTTCCAATTTCTCCACTTCGGTCTCCCCTTCTCGTCATCACCGTAGGTACTGAGGTCCACACTGACGATTGTCGGGGTTCTTCAAAAGAGTTGTCGGCGTCCACCCAACAAAGTTGGAGGGAGTTAGAATTGGGGATTACGATTCTTCCTCACCCCTGCGGCTCCACCCCCTTTTGATTCCATGAGTCGCTCACAAAGGCACTGTAAACCCCGACCATTACATAATATATATATATATATATATAAATACGAATAGGTAAACGTATAACAAGATAATGCGTATAATATGATAAAACTAAGAGTCGGCTTTAGATGATGGGGGTAACAGTGGAAATTTACCTCCCACACCTTGCCCTTTTTATGCCATCATACGTGAGGGTTAAGGCTTGGTTCCTCTAAGCCGCAAGACATCGTCACGTTGCTGTTGTTGGACGACCTTGGGTTGGAAGCACAAGAACTCCGTCACGGTCGCCCTCTGAAAGCTCTTCGTAGGAGGGCATCGTTCCAAGTTGAACGGTGTTTGTTACATTGAACCCTTGAGTAGGTATGTATACGAATATTTAAAAGTCCTATAGATGTTCCATCTATGTCTTGTATTTACCTTATGAATATTTTGCTCTATGCATGTCTTAAAGTTTTTATTACGTGCATATATGTTGCTGATGAAAATTGAGCCCTATGTGCAGGGGAGTACAAGGAGCACAAACTTTTGAAGAGTAAAGAAAAAAAAAAGATCTAATTATTCTTAGCAATGCCATACGGTTACAAAGCATTGATCAAATGAGATGGAAACATCTAATCATGGGCAGTGAAGCGACTTTCTTTTTCTAACAAGCTAATTGGATAATGCAATTTAGAGACTCTGTTTGAAACGACCAATTGCTTACATTTTATCAAGATGTTTTCAGTAATGGAGGAAAAAGAAAGATAGATTATAGTACAAATAAACAATGATGTTTTATGAAGACAATGGCTGCATATATTACTTAGTGTTTAGATTCTAATGCTTGGCAGAAATGATTGACCTACTATAAGAATTCAATAGAAATCAAGTGCTCTACCTTAGAATGCTAGTAAAGATAGTTTTTCATGTGTAGTTTTTTGAATAAGTCCTTTATATAATTTTATAAAAAAATATATAAAATAATACAATTTTACTCAATAACACTAGGTCAAAATTATAGGTTTCACAATTAGCTCTTTTAAGATTAAAATTTAAAAACTATCTAATCTACTCTATCTAAAGAATTTTAACTTTTAAATAAGAACTTATTTACTAAAGCTCACTTCACAGATGATCTTATAATTCAACATAAGATCCCCAAAAAAAATTTTAGGAATTCATCCGAACATTATTCTCACCCATTTTCCCTTAAGTACTATTGACTAATTTGGCTAGAATTAGTCAAAACTCAAAAAATGTCCATTACCCTAAAAAACATACTAATGGACAATTTTCTCCACATCCGTAATTACTATCTTTAATTGATTTTTCTTAACCTCTTGAATATTCCTATAGCAAGAGCCTTAATTTGAACCTCATTATTTTTATCCTTATTTTTTCATAAAAATTTAGAGTTTTAATATTAAAATGGAGATGATCTCTAGATTTCGGAAATGGAGTTTTTATTGAGATCTCCCTCATTTGCCCATAAAGTTGCACTTGGGTATAAATAATTATCACAAATCAACTTAAATCAAATCACCTCATTATTCTGACCCTGAGCACTATTGATTAAAGTTAAACTTGGGTATAAATAATTATCATAAATCTATCTTATTAGTATCAGATTACACTTTTGATCTTAAGACCACCACGCTTCCGCTATGCCACTCTTATTTTATATTTCAAATTTTATCAAAATCATTATTTCGAATGAAATAGAATGCCTGGTGAAAGGAGGTGATTACTTGGTGTTATACTTGGTGTGAGGAAAAAGATAAGGACAATGACTTTGGTTGACTCAGGTCAACTTAATTGAACTCACCACCTGACCATAATTGAAAATGAACTCGGGTTAACTCAATGAAATTGAACCAAAAAGATAAGGATGATGACTTTGTCTGATTGCTTGGTGTTATCATTCATCGATAGGTTTAGTTCTGTTCAATTATTTAACCAACGTAATGACACCCAACATATAATCCATTTGTACCATTGGATTCTAATTTCAAAATCCTATATGATTGTATAGATTTCATATCAATATTTTATATCTAAAATTTCATGTGTAGTTTCTCAAATAAGTCCTTTATATAACTTTACTGATAAACCTATAAAATAATATAATATTACACAATTACTCTTAATCAAAATTATAAGTTTCACAATTGCATATTTTAAGACTGAATTTTAAAAACTGTCTAATCTACTATATCCAAAGAATTTTAACTTTTAAACAATAACTAATTTACTAAAGCTCACTTAAGAGATCTTATAATTCCACCTAAGACCCCCAAAAATTTTCTTCAGAGTTCATCCAAAAAGTTTACCGATGGTAAGGTTTCATTGACGATCATCATCATATCCTAAATCAATTCACCTCGTCATTTTGACACTATTTTCCTCAAGCACTATTGACTAATTTTCTCCACATCGATTGGCAATCATTATTGATTACCATCACTAATTGATTCCTCTCAACCTCCTGAATATTTCTACAGTAAAAAACTTAATTCTTAAAACATATTTGAAGTAAAAACTCATTGATGAACTCTTTACCAACATCACTTAAACGAACATCATCATTTCATCCATATTTTTCCATAAAAATTATGTATTTTTAAATTAAAATGGAGATGATGTCGAGATCTCACCATGATGAAAGTTTTATCATCTAGTTCACTATATTTTGATAAGAGGAAAGTTCAAAATCATCATGCTCCTCATCGTGAGCATTCATATAGAAAAAGCACAATTCTTAAAGCCTCTTTGGTATTAAACTTATCGAGTAATTCTCCACCGACATTACTAAAGCAAAACATCTCAATGGATAATTATTTCTCCTTGATTTTTCCTCAATATATATTGCATTCCTCTGGTTAGAATAATTGGAGTTTATACGGGAGGATCATAAGGTCCAAGACTCATTAAGTTCTAAAAAATATGTAGTTGGAGTGAAAACTCTAAATATCACTTGAGAAAACACCTCCAAATTATTATTTCTCCCTCATTAGCGTGTATGAGTTAACTCACACAAGACAAATTATAATATTTCAAAGAATAAAATATTGACATAAAAACCTGTAGAAATTTTTCACGATTACAACCTGATACCAGTAGTTTAGATTACCTAATACAATCTGACTAAATCATGAACTAGATAAATCATGTCATGTCAAACTAATGTTCTTCTCTCCATGTATCACTCCCCATGAATCTACATGACATCCGAGTAGCGCTAAGCCTTGCAGCCTAGTGGCTACAGAAAGAGTAGTCCCTAACAATTGTAAGGGGGACATTGGCTTAGATGGAATTAATTAAAACAAGACTGTCATGACAGGAATATGCTGTAAGAAATAAATCAATCATACGTGAAGTCTTTCAAATCATATTTTGTGTGAGATACCATCATCCATTGTATTTTTCATTTTCATATTCTCTAGGGCCGCCAACCTATGCTTAGGATATGCCCGAGCCAGGGACTACTCATAAGCTCGTCAGTATCATTCTAAGTCTCTGCCTAGTCCCATCACACTGACGTTGGCGGAGATAACCAGTGACCATGGAATCATCTCCTTCCGATCTCAAAAGCCATACCTCAACCCGCACTTTGAGATCTTCACATATGTGTCCCCCAGTAAACCACATTATGCGACTAATTCTTAAATTTGTTATTATATACAATGTATTCCATGCCACTGACCGGAAGAGTTAGAATCGGTGCAGTGGTTAACCTGATTTTAATTCTTGGAAACTATATTTGCATTCAGGGGTCCATTGGAACTTAGCATCTTTTCTTGTAAGCTTCATCATCGGTGCCGCCAATCATGAGAAATCTTAGACAAAGCGTTGGTAATATCCCGCAAGTCCAAGGAAACTGTGTACTTCAGTGGCATTCTTTTGTTGTTCCCATTTTGTGATCGCTTCTATTTTACTTGGATCTACTTGAATTCTTTCATTGGTGACAATATGGCTAAGAAAACCAACTTGATTTAGCCAAAAATCACATTTGAAAATTTTAGCATATAACTTATTTTCCCGCAGTATCTGTAGTGCTTTTCTTAGTTGCTTGGCATGCTCTTCATTATCCTCTGAATAAATGAGGATATTGTTTACCCCTCTATGTCACGCCCCAACCTTACTGTCGGGCATGTGGCAACCGTCGTATGAGCCCAACGGACCCATACAAAGCATCAAAGTGATACATACAATCCATACACATCATTTATACAGCGGAATATACATTTAAAACATCTAACTCAACACTGCTAACATGGTCCCGATAAATCTACTACAATTCTATGATAAGTATTGATAAATAGAAATAAATCCGTCAACAAACTCATCTTCATCAACCGTCATGATCGATCATCTAACACACCTGCACACACATTGAACGCGATGTGCTCAGCCTTACGGCCTAGTGCGAAATTACAGCTCGAAATCGTAGATAGGAAATCAAACACTAGGGGGAAGTACTAGGATGCATTTGGGTTTATTAATTATCAATTATTAACTTTTTGGTGTATGTAACGTCAATAACAAAGTTGAGTTCTAACTGTTTGTGTATATCTGTATATGTTCCTAATTGTCATCTATGTTGAACAACATGTCTGTCACTAGTAAAAGTCATCTATGTTGAACAACTTATCTGTCGCTAGTATATGTCATCTATGTTGAACAACATGTCTATCGTTAGTATATGTCATCTATGTTGCATAACATATCTGTATCTCTAGTATATGTCAACTAGAAGTATTTCTGTCTTTATGTCAAGTGCTTCAGGCTGCCAGCCTACGCTAAGAGGATATCCTGATCAGGGATTCCCAGAAGCCCATCCGTGTTGTAAATGTCTAGGTCTCTGCCTATGCCCGCTACACAAATGTTGGCAGAGAGATCGGGTGACCCTGTATCTCTCTCTACTGTCCCGCTGGTCGATCCCTACACCCCGTCCCAGCAAAACCGGTTGCTCTCGTACCTTTCCCCTTGGAATCACAATAGGGTCACAACCCACCGTGCAGTGCTACACAACTGTCCGTCGATAAGATCACCTCAATTAACAAGTCCTCGGCCATGGCTAGCCGAATTAAGTATTAATCCTAGGATCTGGACTGTTCATCAGATCGTCTGCAGAATGTCTGGAATAGTAATCGTGTTGTCTACGGATCCACTGTCCAAGGCTTTAAGGAAATTCACCTCTTCAATTCAATAGTAGTTGATGTTGGCCGAGTTGAGCTCGCATCCGAACAATGGGCTGTGGCTAACTCAACTACATGCTTGCTAAATCCTTGGAAGGGTTCATCCCCACTGGCCATTCTGGGACTATCACGGTGATGCTCAAACGTCACGCGTGCGGGTAATTATATCCGGGTATGGACTTTCTAGTATATATTGACCTTAGAGTTAATCTAGTCCATTTCCCAACTAACTCCCAGTATCTGAGGTGTTTGTAGCCCCAGGAGTGGTAATAGTGAGTGAACATCACTATTCGAACACTAAGGGTTCGATTTATTATCTAGAGTGCGTTACTACTAATACACCCTCACAATTTGTGATCTAGTGATGTCCCTAGGAGGTGTTAGTATCATATGTTGCCTATGTCTCTATTTAAACTAGAATGATAGGTAATTATTCATGATACTACCTCCCAAGTAGTGATTCAATTTTAGGTAATTAAACATTCCAACTAGGTCCTTGATAAAAATTTATCAAATTACAATTACATCATTTTTGATCAAAAAAATTTAGCATAATATCACCATTTTAGTTAACTTCGTTATTTGAATCCTAGTTCCACTCAATGATTCTTTAACCCTGTTTTCTTCAAATCTAAACTTAAGAAAATTTTTATTTTTACTTATTATTATTTCATTAATTAAACCACCTAAAGGTGGGGGTTTACACTATATTTGCAAACATTTGTCATGTCACTCCTCGACTCATTTATTGAGCATGCAACAACCATCATATGAGTTCAAAGGACTCATACAAGGCATTTATCGATAAATATAGTCCACATATATCATCAACTCAGTTGATAATACATTCAAATCAACTAACTCAACTCTATTAATATAGTTCCAATATACCTACTATAATTATATGATAATGATATCAGCAAATGCAATAAATAAGTTGATAGTCTCATCTCCGACAACTATCTCGATTGATCATCTCGTCCTCATTGACAGCCTCTTGTCTGTGCAATCATTATCTAGATTCTTCAACAGGTAAGCGTCTAATCACCTAGTTAAGAGCTCAATCGTCATCCAAATATAGATTCTTATTTTGAATTATTTTGGTATTCTACATTCACGTCAGGTGTAATTCTCATTTTTAATTATTTTGGTGTTCTACATTTTCCAATTTTTTTATTATACTACATTAAAAAATATTTGGGACTCTAGATTAGATGGTTGCGTGTTCAATTCATATTGGGTTCAATTTTCTTTTTGATTTATTTTGATGTTCTAATTGTTTAGAATTTTATATTAAGCTTCATAGAAAAATAAATGGATTCTTGGCGCAATGGTAGCATTTTTAATTCAAGATTAGAAGGTTGTTTGTTTGACTTATGTCACGTTGAATTCTTGTTTTAATTTATTTTGGTGATTTTTAATTTTTTAAAATTTTAAATTTGCAGTGCAATGGTAATGCGTTTGACTTTAGATCAAAAGATTGTGTGTTCCATTCACGTTGATTTCAATTTTTATTTTCATTTATTTTGGTGTTCTAATTTTATCAAATTTTATATTACAATAAATGGAAAAATAATTGGATGTGTGGCAGAATGGTAGCGTGTTTTACTCTAGGGCAGAAGGTTGCATATTTGATTTGATTCCAATTTTTGTTTTAATTTATTTTGGCATTTGGTTTTTGCCCACTTGTATATTACACCATATCAAAAAATGATGGTATTTGTGGCGCAATGGTAGCACGTCTGACTCCATATTAGAAGAATGCGTGTTTGGTTCATGTCAGGATCAATTCTCATTTAGAATTATTTTGGTATTCTACATTTTCCATATTTTATATTACACTACCTTGAAAAATATTTGGATCTATTGTGTAATTGTAGCTCATCTGACTCTACATCAAAAGGTTGCGTGTTCAATTCACATCGAGTTAAATTCTGGTTTTGATTTATTTTATTGTTCTAACTCTTTAAAATAGTATGGGTACACCCCTCTAGCTAGAGTAATTGGACTCTATACAGGAGGATCATGAGGTCTTGGGTTCAAGACTCATTAAGTTCTAAAAGAAAACTCTTTAAAATAGTAAAGCACTCAAAATCAAAATGGTACATTTCCAATTTTAATTTATTTTGGCGTTCTACTTTCTCTGAATTGTATTTTACACTGCATAAAAAATAAATGGATTTATGGAATAATGGTAGCACGTTCGATTTTAGATTTGAAGGTTGTGTCTTTGATTTATGTCGGGTTTAATTCTTGTTTTTATTTTGTTTTTGTGTTCAAATTTTTTCAAATTTTATTTTACACTCCCTAGAAAAATAATTGTATTTATGGGGCAATGATAATGCATCTCACTCAAAATCAGAATGTTGCATGTTTGATTGTCGTTACGATCAATTCTTATTTGATTTATTTTGGTACTCTAATTTTTTTGAAATTTATATTATACTGCATAGAAAAATAACTTGGCTTCAATCCTTGTCTTGATTATTTTTGATATTTTAGTTTTTCTAAAATGGATCCAAAGTTCAATGGTATTGCTTTTGACCTTAGATTAGAAGGTTGTGTTTGATTCATATGTAGGGTTCAATTCTCTTTTTTATTTATTCTGGTGTTCTAATTTTTTTGAATTTTATATGACACTTCAAAGAGAAATAAAAGGATTTTTGGCGTAATGGTAGCATGTTTAACTATAGATTAGAAGGTTGTGTTTTATTTATGTTAGGTTGAATTCTTATTGTTTGACTCCAGATAAAAAAATTGTATGTTCCATTCACGTTGGCTTTAATTTGTTTTAATTTATTTTGGTATTCTAATTTTTTAAATTTTATATTATAATACATGAAAAAATAATTAGATGTGTGGCACAATAGTAGCGCGTTTGACTCTAGGGCAGAAGGTTTAATGTTTGATTTGGGTTCAATTTTTGTTTTAATTTATTTTGGTATTCTTGTGTTTCCCCATTGTATAATACACTATATAAAAATATGATGGGATCTATGGCGCAATGTTTGTATCAGGTTCAATTCTTATTTTGAAATATTTTGGTGTTCTACATTCACGTCACATTCAATTCAAATTTTAAATTATTTCAGGTTCATTTCATATTTTGATTTATTTTGGTATTCTAATTTTTTCAAATTTTATATTACACTAAATAAAAAAATGATGGGATTTGTGGTGCAATGGTAGTGTGTCTCACTCTAGATTAGAAAGTTGCGTATTTGATTCACGTCAGGTTCAATTCTCATTTTGAATTATTTTGGTGTTCTACATTTACGTCAAGTTCAATTCTCATTTTAAATTTTTTCAAGTTTAATTATTATTTTGATTTAATTTGGTATTCTACTTTTTTCAAAATTTATATTACACTAAATAAAAAATTGATGGATTTCTGACGCAATGGTAGCGTGTCTCACTCCAAATTAGAAGGTTGCGTGTTTGATTCATGTCAGGTTTAATTCTCATTTTGAATTATTTTGGTGTTCTACATTCACGTCAGTTTCAATTCTCATTTTAAATTATTTCAAGTTCAATTCCCATTTTGATTTATTTTGGTGTTCTACATTCATGTCAGGTTCAATTCTCATTTTAAATTATTTCAGGTTCAATTCTTATTTTGATTTATTTTGGTATTCTGATTTTTTTAAATTTTATATTACACTAAATAAAAAAATGATGGGATCTATAGTGCAATGGTAGTGCGTCTAACTCCAGATCAGAAGTGTGCGTGTTTGTTTCACGTCAGGTTCAATTCTCATTTTGAATTATTTTGGTGTTCTACATTCATGTCAGGTTCAATTCTCATTTTAAATTATTTCAGGTTCAATTCTCATTTTGATTTATTTTGGTGTTTACATTCACGTCAAGTTCAATTCTCATTTTAAATTATTTCAAGTTCAATTCTTATTTTGATTTATTTTGGTATTCTACTTTTTTCACATTTTATATTACACTAAATAAAAAATTGATGGGATTTATGGTGCAATGGTAGCATGTCTCACTCAAGATCAGAAAGTTGCGTGTTCGATTCACGTCAGGTTCAGTTCTCATTTTGAATTATTTTAGTATTCTAAATTCACGTTAGGTTAAATTCTCATTTTGAATTAGTGACACGTTCAATTCTTATTTTAATTTATTTTGGTATTCTAATTTTTTTGAAATTTTACAGTACTCCAAATAAAAAAATTGATGGGATATGTGGCGCAATGGTAGTGCATCTGACTCCAGATCAGAAGGTTGTGTGTTTGAATCACGTCAGGTTCAATTCTCATTTTGAATTATTTTGGTGTTCTATATTCGGTTCAATTCTTATTTTGTATTATTTTTGTGTTCTACATGTTCTAAATTTTAATATTTTGGTGATTTTTATATTTTTTAAATTTTAAATTTGTTGTGCAATGGTAAAGCGTTTGACTTCAAATCAAATGATTGTATTTGTGGCGCAATGGTTGCACATCTGACTCCAGATTAGAAGGTTCAATACATGTTAGGTTCAATTCTCATTTTGAATTATTTTGGTGTTCTACATTCACGTCATGTTCAATTCTCATTTTAAATTATTTCAGGTTCAATTCTTATTTTGTTATTCTACGTTTTTCAAACTTTTTATTACACTGAAAGATAAAATAATAGGATCTGTGGCGGAATGGTAGTGCATCTGACTCTAGATTAGAAGGTTGTTTGTTTGATTCACGTCAGGTTCAATTCTCATTTTGATTTATTTTGGTGTTTACATTCACGTGAGGTTCAATTCTCATTTTAAATTATTTCAAGTTCAATTCTTATTTTGATTTATTTTGGTATTCTACTTTTTTCACATTTTATATTACACTAAATGAAAAAATGATGGGATTTGTGGCGTAATGGTAGCACCTTTGACTCCAGATCAGAAAGTTGCGTGTTCGATTCATGTTAGGTTCAATTCTCATTTTGAATTATTTTGTGTTCAACATTCACGTTAAGTTCAATTCTCATTTTGAATTATTTTGATGTTCTACATTCACATCAGGTTCAATTCTAATTTTAAATTATTGAATTATTTTGATGTTCTACATTCATGACACGTTCAATTCTTATTTTGATTTATTTTGGTAATCTAATTTTTTTTTGTCAGGTTCAGTTCTCATTTTTACTTATTTTGGCGTTCTATATTCATGTGAGGTTCAATTCTCATTTTGTATTATTTTGGTGTTCTACATTTTCCAAATTTTAATAATTTGGTGATTTTTACATCTTTTAAATTTTAAATATGTGGTGCAAAAGTAATGCGCTTGACTTTAGATCAAATGATGGGATTTGTGGTGCAATGGTAGCTTGTCTGACTCCAGATTAGAAGGTTGCGCGTTCAATTTAGGTTAGGTTCAATTCTCATTTTGAATTATTTTGGTGTTCTATATTCGGTTCAATTCTCATTTTGTATTATTTTTGTGTTCTACATTTTATAAATTTTAATATTTTGGTGATTTTTATATTTTTTAAATTTTAAATTTATTGTGCAATGGTAAAGCGTTCAAATCAAATGATTGTATTTGTGGCGCAATGGTTGCACATCTGACTCCAGATCAGAAGTTTGTGTGTTCAATACATGTTAGGTTCAATTCTCATTTTGAATTATTTTGGTGTTATACATTTACGTCATGTTCAATTCTCATTTTAAATTATTTCAGGTTCAATTCTTATTTTGATTTATTTTGTTATTCTACGTTTTTCAAACTTTTTATTACACTGAAAGATAAAATGATGGGATCTGTGGCGAAATGGTAGTGCATCTGACTCTAGATTAGAAGGTTGTTTGTTTGATTCACGTCAGGTTCAATTCTCATTTTGATTTATTTTGGTGTTTACATTCACGTGAGGTTCAATTCTCATTTTAAATTATTTCAAGTTCAATTCTTATTTTGATTTATTTTGGTATTCTACTTTTTTCACATTTTATATTACACTAAATGAAAAAATGATGGGATTTGTGGCGTAATGGTAGCACCTTTGACTCCAGATCAGAAAGTTGCGTGTTCGATTCATGTTAGGTTCAATTCTCATTTTGAATTATTTTGTGTTCAACATTCACGTTAAGTTCAATTCTCATTTTGAATTATTTTGATGTTCTACATTCACATCAGGTTCAATTCTAATTTTAAATTATTGAATTATTTTGATGTTCTACATTCATGACACGTTCAATTCTTATTTTGATTTATTTTGGTAATCTAATTTTTTTTGAAATTTTACAATACTCTAAATAAAAAAATTGATGGGATATGTGGCACAATGGTAGTGCATCTGACTCCAGATCGGAAGGTTGTGTGTTTGAATCACGTCAGGTTCAGTTCTCATTTTTACTTATTTTGGCGTTCTATATTCATGTGAGGTTCAATTCTCATTTTGTATTATTTTGGTGTTCTACATTTTCCAAATTTTAATAATTTGGTGATTTTTACATCTTTTAAATTTTAAATATGTGGTGCAAAAGTAATGCGCTTGACTTTAGATCAAATGATGGGATTTGTGGTGCAATGGTAGCTTGTCTGACTCCAGATTAGAAGGTTGCGCGTTCAATTTAGGTTAGGTTCAATTCTCATTTTGTATTATTTTTGTGTTCTACATTTTATAAATTTTAATATTTTGGTGATTTTTATATTTTTTAAATTTTAAATTTATTGTGCAATGGTAAAGCGTTCAAATCAAATGATTGTATTTGTGGCGCAATGGTTGCACATCTGACTCCAGATCAGAAGTTTGTGTGTTCAATACATGTTAGGTTCAATTCTCATTTTGAATTATTTTGGTGTTCTACATTTACGTCATGTTCAATTCTCATTTTAAATTATTTCAGGTTCAATTCTTATTTTGATTTATTTTGTTATTCTACGTTTTTCAAACTTTTTATTACACTGAAAGATAAAATGATGGGATCTGTGGCGAAATGGTAGTGCATCTGACTCTAGATTAGAAGGTTGTTTGTTTGATTCACGTCAGGTTCAATTCTCATTTTGATTTATTTTGGTGTTTACATTCACCTGAGGTTCAATTCTCATTTTAAATTATTTCAAGTTCAATTCTTATTTTGATTTATTTTGGTATTATACTTTTTTCACATTTTATATTACACTAAATGAAAAAATGATGGGATTTGTGGCGCAATGGTAGCACATCTGACTCCAAATCAAAAAGTTGCGTGTTCGATTCATGTCAGGTTCAATTCTCATTTTGAATTATTTTGTGTTCAACATTCACGTTAAGTTCAATTCTCATTTTGAATTATTTTGATGTTCTACGTTCACATCAGGTTCAATTCTCATTTTAAATTATTGAATTATTTTGATGTTCTACATTCACGACACATTCAATTCTTATTTTGATTTATTTTGGTAATCTAATTTTTTTTGAAATTTTACAAACTCCAGATCGGAAGGTTGTGTGTTTGAATCACGTCAAGTTCAATTCTCATTTTTACTTATTTTGGCGTTCTATATTCATGTGAGGTTCAATTCTCATTTTAAGTTATTTCACGTTCAATTTTTATTTTGATTTATTTTGGTATTCTACGTTTTCCAACTTTTATATTACACTAAATGAAAAAATGATGGTATTCTACGTTTTCCAACTTTTATTTTGAGATTAGAAGGTTGCGTGTTCGATTCACGTCAAGTTCAAATTTTATTTTGAATTATTTTTGTGTTCTACATTCACGTCAGGTTTTATTCTCATTTAAAATTATTTCAGGTTCGATTCTTATTTTGATTTATTTTGTTATTCTACATTTTTCAACTTTTATTTTACATTAAATGAAAAAATGATGGGATTTATAGTGCAATGGTAGCGTGTCTGACTCCAGATCAGAAGGTTGCATGTTTGATTCACGTCAGGTTCAATTTTCATTTTGAATTATTGTAGAACCGTTCAATTCTCATTTTAAATTATTTCAGGTTCAATTCTCATTTTGATTTATTTTGGTGTTCTACATTAACGTGAGGTTCAATTCTCATTTTAAATTATTTCAAGTTCAATTCTTATTTTGATTTATTTTGGTATTCTAAGTTTTTTAAAGTTTATATTACACTAAATAAAATAATGATCTGATCTATAGTGCAATGCTAGTGCATTTGACTCCAGATTAGAAGGTTGCGTGTTCGATACATGTCAAGTTCAATTTTCATTTTGAATTATTTAGGTGTTCTACATTCACATCAGGTTCAATTCTAATTTTAAATTATTTCAAGTTCAATTCATATTTTGATTTATTTTGTTATTCTACGTTTTTCAAATTTAATAATATACTAAATGAAAAAATGATGAGATCTATGGTGCAATGGTAGTGCGTTTGACTCCAGATCAGAAGGTTGCGTGTTCGATTTACGTCAGGTTCAATTTTCATTTTGAATTATTTGTAGAATCGTTCAATTCTCATTTTAAATTATTTCATGTTCAATTCTCATTTTGACTTATTTTGTTATTATACTTTTTCAAATATATATTACACTAAATAAAAAAATGATATTTGGGTATGTAGCTCAGATGATGAAGTGTTCACTTAGCATGTGAGAGGCATAAGGATCGATACTCTGTATTTTTAAAGTATTTTAAACTTTGTTTTTTCATTTCAGTACTTGCTTGGCAAGGTAGAGGCACGAGGGTCTCAGAGTAAGATAAATTATGTTTAGGGTGTAGCTCAAACGATAGAGAGGTCGCTAATTATACGGGAAGCAAAAGGATCAATACCATTTGATAAAGAGCCACGAGGATTGTTTACTATTATCACCAATGTGTGGAGAATAAGATAGTTGATGTTTGAGTATGTAGCTTAGATGATAAACCTCTCATTTGTATTCTTATTTCAAAAATCTTCTTTTGATAAGATTCTAATTATAAATGTTTATAATATTTGGAGTCTCAGAATAACTATTTTGATATTAGGAGGTATAGCTCAAATGTTAGAGTGCTTACTTAGCATATGAGAGTAAAGACGATCCCCTATATATTCATTATTAGTTAAACTTTTTTCATTTTAGTATATAATTAATATTTGTGGACATCTATTAAATTTATATGGGAGGCACAGGGATTAGTAACCTTTATTTATTTTGAGTTAAATTTTAAATTTTTATTTCAGTGATACTATTGAGGTTGTAGAATAACAAAGATTAATCTTTAGGGATGTAGCTTAGATGGTAGAATACTGGGTTCACATGCATGAGGCACGGGGATCAATTTTTCGCATCTCTAACATGAGTTATGGTAAAGTGCTTCCATTATATATGGGAGGAATGTTGATTGATATATCTTATTTCTAATATGTGTTATTTAGATTTTTATTTGAGTGATTTTTTTTAATAAGACCGAATACTATAAGATATTTAGGTGATGTTCTTTTAATAGAGCTATATGGATATCTTGAACTAATTGGTTTAGTGATGTAGCTCAAATAGTAAAGTGCACGCTTAGCATGCGAGATGCATGGGAATTGATACCCTCCATCTTCAAAGCATTTTGAACTTTGCCTTTTCATTTTAGTACTCGCAGAGCATGCGAGAATAGTTATCGCTTGTTTCACATCGCATACGAGGGGTATGGGGATAGATATCGTACATCTCCGAACTAAATTTAAACTTTGTAATTCTATTTACATCTCTAATATAAGTTTGGCTTTGAATTTCATTTTTAGTAATGCTCTTTTAATATGAATTTGATAAAAACTGGGACAGTTAAGTTTTAGGGATATTGCTCGGATGATACATTAACACTCTTTTAATAAGATTTTGATAAGAATATTAGGGATTTAGCTTAGCTAGGACAATATTGCTCTTTTAATTTGACTTTAAAATAAATTTTAGGATTGTAGCTTAGATGGTAAAGTGCCCGCATAGCATACGAGCTATATGGCCATCTCGGACTAAGTTAATTGATATTTATGGATGTAGCTTAGATGGAAGAGCGCTCGCTTAGCATGTGAGAGGCACGGGTATCAATACCCCGCATATCTAAAGTATTTTGTTAGTCTCATTCTATAAATTTTGCTCCTTATAACTTGTTTGATAGCATCAATAGTAATGTCAACTCACCTTCTAGGAAGGGTATTTGAGCATCACTACAATATCATGTGCTACAAGTTATAAAGAAGGAAATATAATAAAAATGAATATCTCAAAGAGAACCAGTATTCTAAGCTAAGCATAAGACAACAAACTCTCTTATTTTTTCTTTATCCAGCCTAGTAAAAATTACTGTCTTGATATGTCGAAGAAGGACCACTTCATCTCTTACTTGTTGCTTAAATAATCTCCAGTTTCTCTCTTTCCAAATGTGATATACAAACTCTGCTATCACCACCTGCATAAGCTGTCCTTGCAATGTTCTCCTTTTAGCTATTCTAGCAGCTATATTAATTGTGGTTTCCTATGTAGTTTGTCTTAAAACTTCTTCATTCAATTTCAACAAATCACTCCATATAGTCTTGCTATATTTATATTCATTCAGCAAATGTTCTAAGGTTTCTATTGCAGTTAGACATAGCTGACATTCTCCTTCTATTTGCATGCCCTACTTGAGTAGTTTATCTGCAGTCATTAATTTTTCATACAAAGCAAGCCATAGAATGAAGGTAGCTCTAGGTCTAGCTGTAGAATCACATATCAAACTTGTCCAATTTTTCTTTGGCAATGTACCCACTAATATATTGTAAATTGCACTGATTGTGGTTTTTCTAGTTAGTATTATTGCCAGTCTGGGATGGTATTGTAATACCTCTCTACTCATCATCACTTTCTTTAACATCCAGCTTGTTTGTTTGGGTAGAGTCATAGTATGAATATTTTTTTTTTTATATAATAAGTGTGTACCCATTTGATCCATAATTTATCTTTCTTCATCTGCATATCCCAAAAGAGCTTGAAGATGGTTGCCTTATTCCATAAGTCTAGTCTTAGTAAGTTAAGTCTTCCGGCTGACTTTGGTGTGCAAACTTTATTCTAAACTACCAAGGTCTTCTTACTAATCTCAACTGATCTTGTCCATAAGAATGTCCTGCAAACTGCATCCATCATTTTGATTATTTTTTTGGGCAATATGAATAATTGTGACCAATAGCTTTGCACTCCAAATAATACTGACTTTATAAGTTGAACTCTTCCTACATATGTTAGCAACTTGGCAGTCCAACTTTTAAGTCTAACCATCATTTTGTCAAGCAGTACTTTACATTCTGAATTTTTAGTTTCTTAGGAGCCAATGGTACTCCTAGATACTTGAATGGTTAAGAGCTCTCTCTATAGCTAAGTATATGTAATATTCTGTCTTTTGTTTCAGCAGGTACTCCTCCAAAGTAAATACTATTCTTAAGTACATTAGCTTTCAAACCTGATGCCTTTGAGAATTTAAGAAATGCCTCATGTAGGAGCTTGATAGATTTCTCATCTCCTCTAGAAAACATAAGTAAATCATCTGCAAAACAAAGGTGAGTAATAGATAATTTTGCACATTTGGGATGATATTTAAGGTTTTTCTTATTTCCTAGCTCCCTCATACATCTACTCAAGTATTCCATCACAAGGACAAAGATATAAGGTGATAGAGGGTCACCTTGTCTTAATCCTCTTTTTACTTGAAAATGTACCATTTTCTTACCATTTATTAGAATGGTATAATGTACTGATTTGATGCAAGCCATCACCCATTGAATGAATCTAGGATAAATCCCAATTCTATGAGCATTTATTCCACACATATCCATTCTACTGAATCATAAGCCTTTTGTAGATCTACCTTGATCATGCATCTAGGGGATATTGTTTTCCTGATATATCCTTTAATGAGTTCATGACTTAATATGATATTATCTGCAATCACTCTTCCTGGTACAAAGGCTGATTGAGCTTCACTAACTAGTTCACCAATCACTCCTTTAAATTTATTCACCAAGATCTTAGCAATAATCTTGTATAAAATTGCACAACAAGCAATTGGTCTTAGGTCCTTAACAGTTTCTGGATTTGGTACCTTGGGTATGAGTGTAACTAGAGTAGAGTTTATAGCTTTCAACATTTTTCCTGTTATGAAGAACTCTTGTATTGCTACACATATATCATGCTTTAGCACAGGCCATGTTTTTTTAAAAAATAATGCACCAAATCCATCAATTCCCGGAGCCTTATCATCATTTATGTCAAATAAAGCCTGATTGATCTCTGCTTCTAAGACAGCTGCACATAGACTTGAGAAATGATGGTGCTGAACTAGTCTACCAAGTCTAACTATCATTTTATCCACCATAGAAAGTTCATATTCTGCATTGCCCATTAAACCTTTATAAAAGTCAACTATTTCTGCACTGATCTTATCATGAGTAGTTAATCTTTCCCCATCTCTACTATATAGGATATTAAGAGTTTTGGCATCATTCCTTACTTTTGCATAGACAAAAAAGAATTTAGAGTTTGAATCACCTAAAGTAATCAAATAAGCTCTAGACTTTTGCCTCAATATACTTTCCTCTACTCTATCCCATTTCTCTAATTCCATTAAGGCATATTTCTCTTGCACATGCAAATTAGCTAGTAAAGGAGTGTCTTGCAATTATCTTTGGATACTTTCCAAATTATTTCTAGTTTTGTCTGCCTTAAGTTTTGCTTGACTGAAATTTTTCTTGAATAGTTCTTTCATTGCACATTTCATGAGTTTAAGTCTTTGCCATACTTTGTACATCTCAAAGCCCTCAATTTCTGTACTCTAAATAGCTGCAACAGTAGAGAGAAATTCAATGTGATTAGCTATTATATTCAAAAATTTAAAATTTGGTATGCCTCTATTAGTAGTAGTACCAACATCAAGTTTTAATGGAGAATGATATGAGATTATTACTTCTCCTATCTCTACCACCACTGCTCCATTATTTTCCATCCAATCTTTATTCCCAAATACTCTATCTATCTTACTCTATATTCCTATCACTCCCTTCTTGTTTGTTGCTCCATGTGTAATATCCTCCAATAGTTGTTAGCTCAGTAAGCTCGAGGTTCTCTATAATAGTATTAAAGTCTCTTGTTTCGTGTTCAGTGATAGTAATAATAATATTTTAATAAAATAATAAAAGTAAAATAAAATAGCAAAGAGAATAAAAAATAAAAAATAATATTTATCATATGGAATTATAAAAAAATATATATATATATATATATATATTTAAATAAATAAATAGAAAATATAAATTAAATAAAAAAAGAAAAAGAAAAAAACTAAAACTGTCCCTTCACGTGCTTCGCACGTGCAGCGAGTCAGGGCTAGTCGACCTGGCCGAGTCGGTCGACAGGTCACCAACTCGTCGACAGGGTATTAAACCCTCGCCGAAGTAGAGGGCGCGGCGACAGTGGTCTAAGGGTTACGGTGCAGCGGCTTCCACGCACCACCGGCGGTCGTTGTCTTCGATAGAGGAGGAAGCTGGCGAGCTGGGGCCTCATCTACGAATACGGCTAAGCGTTATAGCAGCCCAGCGAGCCACAGTTGTGTGGGAGGTAGTGAGCGGACGGAGAACAGAGGAGTCCCCCTGTTCCCACTGTGAACGCCGGCGAGGGGCTCGGTGAGCTCTTTCTTCCACCGTGGCGAGCTCTCCGGGGTCGACTCGCCTCTCTTGGTGTTGGTTTTGAGTGGAGGCCACAGCGAGGAAGCATGAGGTCGGTGGAGAACAGGAAGGGGACGACGGAGCACAGGACGTCTCTGTCCCGTTCAAATTCACTGGCGCAAGGGCACGGCGAACACTCTTCCTTCCACGGTGAGTTCTCTGGAGGGGAGTAGGCTCAGGTGGAGACAATATTGAGCGGCGACCGCGGCACGCGGGCGCAGCTAGGAGCAACATCTATCGGGCAGCCGAGGAAGAGAGATGCTAGCGACCGTGGGAGGTGTTTCGAGCCCCACCGATGGGCGATTAGGTTGCTAGAGGGTTGAGGAATACCTAAAGGAGGTAGGCACGTGTTTCCGGCGAGGTTGCAGCGGCGATAGATGGGGTGAGGGCAGACACGGCGGCAGGTGCTTGGCGGAATTCAAGCCGAGGGCGAGCGAGGAAGAAGATCGAAGCACGTGTGGCGATTCAGCTTCCTGCAGGTCAAGCCGGTATGACCCGGTTCGGGCCGGTTCGGTTGTGGGTTGGCTAGTTTTCGCAGTTTTAAGACCAGTTCGAGTCGGTTCAACATTGCTAGAGCTTTGTTGGTAAGTTTTGAATCTTAAGAAATTTATTTAGAATTTTTAACATATTTTAGGAGAGGTTTTCAAATTATTTTAGGATGGGTTCAGGGTTTTGAGTGCGTTAAAAAAGTCAGAAAAATTTAAATATATTATGATGCTATGTTATGATTAAATATATTTTTTATGATTTAATTAGAAATTTTAAAGATTATTATAATTCAAATTTTGATTTAATTGAGATAATTTGGGTTAATTTAGGGTTTAAATGAATTAATTTTATGTTATATACATGAAGTAATATTTTGATAGGTGTTATGACATCTAAGTTGCATTAATTGGAATTAAAATAATTTATTTGTAATTATTACCCAATTAATAAATTTAGGATATTATAATTTGAGGAAATTAGATTAATTAGATTTTTATAGATTAATGAGATTGAATAATTTAGAATTTTATCAATTTATAATGTGATAAAATTTAGGAAATTAATTTATTTAGATTTTCTAATTAATGTAATTGGATAAATTGGGATTTTGTGAATTTAATTAATGTAATTAAATTTTTACAAAATTATTAAAAAAAATTTAGGATTAATTAAGGTGATATATATTGATTAAGATTTTTGGGTATAATTAAATTGTTAAACTAAATATCATTTTAATTATGTTTGATTGTGATTGTTAATATGATGGATGGTTGGTTGATTATAAGAAATTAAATAAAATAAAGAAAATGATGTGAGGATGTGAGTAGAAGGGTAGATAGGAAATCTTTATTTGAATTGTATGATTTATGATTGTTAGATGTATTTATTTTATCTTAGGAAAATTGACTGTTGTGCTGTTGCTTGACAAATCACGGCCAAACTATGATTTGTGTTAGAGTAAGAAGGAGTTACTGTGCTTGATTGTTTGATTGATTGCTTTTAAGAATCACAGCCAAGCTATGAATTCTTATTTAAAACTGCTTTGAGACTCAGGTGAGGATTTATGGTTTCAAATTTATTTGGCCTACTACAGATGCTGAGTCCTAAGGGTCATTGTTAATTATTTTACATGCTGATAAGTTATATGTCTACTTTGTTGCATATTTAATTAGCATGTGGTTTATTAGAAGTATGCATGTTAGTTTACATATGATGCTATTATATGCATGCTCTTGATATGAGTTTGAAAGTTATACCATGCGAGTATATGTATTATGCTGTTATATGCATGTTCTTGATGTTTATACTCATATTATGTTATTATTGATATGTTCATGTTGCTATAGATGTATAGACACTTACCGAGAACATGGAATGTGATGACATGTGACATAACTTGAGGCACTTTAGGTACATGTTGTGATTATACCTAGAGTGATCTTATCTGATATTTAACCGAGAACTTTTGGACTTCTTAAGGTCATAGTAACCTAGGAGATGACATTAGGTTCTTGGTTGGATATGCTACCAACGTATGGTGAGGAGCCATGTGCTAGCCAAGATAGAAATGCACGCTCTGTTGACTTAGCCTCAAATACTTTGGTGTAGCCTCAAATAGTACATTGTATTTAAAGGACCTGATTAAAATAATAATAATAATAATAATTTGAATATATATTTAAAGTCTACAATTTATTCATTGTTAATACGGCGGTTGCCACGTACCCAAAAGTGGATCTGAGGCGTGACCATATCCTTCTACCATGCCTTTATTTCAAAATAATTTACCTTATTTCCTACATGCCGATTACATATACATATCAAAGAATAGAAGAATGAAACAGTTAGTGTGATCCAACTTCTCCCTCAAGTTTAGTCTCCTGAGCCAGTGAATGAAAGAAAAATGACAATCATGATGACCTCCACACTACTGTAAAGCAACAGATGAGATATCTCTTTAACTTCATCAAAAAATTTAGTGTATACATATATTTATTTATTTATTTGTATATATATATATATTTTTGGAGACTCGCCTTCAAATCTAAAATTCGTTAATGAAGGTTAAGAAGCTAAAAAGTATAACAAATACTATGTCATGGCTGTAGCTTGTTCAGCAACGTAGCAACCGCCATATGAATTTATAAAAATTAATATGAGGTTAAATAAAATATAAAACATAAATTGTGAGTTTTAAAAATTCACTAGAAACTTCTCCATGTAAAGGAATGGTCTAACAATATATGTTCGAACGAGCAGCAATTATATCGCATATCACATAATAAAATTTTAAGAAAACATACGAATAATTAAAGAAATAAATTCTAAAAGTCTAAATATGTAGGAAAAATTTTCTAAGTTTTCAGTCTGAAGAACTATCTCCTAGGGCTGCCTACCTATGCCTAAGGTAAGCTGTGGCGGGGGACCAACATAAACCCGTTAGTGCCAGAATAAGTCTCTACTTAGGCCCGTCGCACTGACGTTGGCGGAGAAGGTGGGTGACCGTGTGTTAGACCCGATTCCGAAGGGTCTAGCCCAAGGTGCACCGAGAACCGCAAAAGGTCGGGCGTAAGGGGGCAACCCGCACGCAGGAGGGCCGCTACAAGGCCACAGCCAAGGGAGCGGACGGCGCGTGCGTAACGGACGAGCCATCAATGCTCCGATATTGATGGAGCAATCAAGCAGAACCATCAATGCTCGGACATTGATGGAGCAATCAAGGAGGTCATCAAGAATGCTATTAATTGAGCAATCAAGGCAACATTCAAGAGCGCCATCAATTGAACAATTAAGGCAGCAATTAAGACCGCCATCAAAGGGGCCATCAAGGGGGCAATTAAAGAGGCAGCTGAAGAGTCACCCTTCGGCCTATAAATAGAGCCGAACCCCTTGAGGAGAAAGGATCAAGTGATCAAGCGATCTCGCAAGTTCAAGGAGATCGAGCTATCGGTGACCGACCACTAGCAAAGAGTGTTCGTAGTTGTAGTAGGGAGAGCTCTAGCCTTCGGCTAGAGATCTTGTGAGTAGAGTAGGTCCTTGTAATAATCCTCTCTTAGGGATAGCCCAAGGGAAGGGAGGTTTTACCGGAGCTAATAAAGCATCCTTTTGTCCTCCCACTCCTCAGTATGTTCCCTTTCCGCTCTTTCGCAATGCTTCCGCACTCCATAGGTTTGTGGACGACCAGAGATCTTCGAGGGACGTCCACGCTGCACGACTCAAGCGCAACCTTGGTGTTCCGCAGAAAATTGGGCCGTGACAGTTCGTATCAGAGCGAAGGTTGAGCCAAGCTTCTGAGTTTTCACACTCCGAAGTTGGTTCGCAGTGAAAGAAAGCTATCCGTGGAGACAAGTTCCTATCGACGAGCACGTTGAGGTACTCCTTCGTCGTAACTACTCCCCTATTATATCGATGGCAGGAAAGCAAACTAAGGAAGCCGTGGAGAAAAGGTTGTCCATGTTGGAAGGGTCCATCGGAATCCCTCTACCCGAGGGAGAGGAGGACCTGGGTTCCGGGCCACTATGGAGTCGTATGGGAGAACTCTACGTGGCTATGGCAGAAGTGCGGACGAAGCTCGATGAGCTTCTAGCACGAGGGGCCGGCCGGACATCCGACACGGGGACATCAAGCTCGCCCTCCTCGGCCGACTTGAGTTTGGTCGAGCGCAAGTTCCGTGAAGAACTGGAAGGTCTCCGCTTGGAGCTCAGTTTTTCGATCGTTCCAAAGGCGATCTTGCGCCCGACGGCGCGCATACCCGAGCCGCAGAAATACTCCAGCGCACGCAACGCGAAGTTATTGGAGAACTTCGTATGGGACGTGATGCAGTACTTCAACGCCGCCAAGATCGCGGAGGAGGACCAGGTGTCAACCGCGACGGCCTATTTAGAAGGGGACGCGAAGCAATGGTGGCGCGTCCGATGTGAAGCACCGACGTATCGGGCACGTACCGAGTCGGATACTTGGGCGACCATGGTCGAGGAGATGAGACGCCGATTCCTCCCGATCAACACGGCGTATCAAGCAAGGAAGAAGCTCCAAGAACTTCGACAGACTCGAAGCATCTGTGAGTACATCCAAGCTTTCAACAGTATTTCTTTAGAAGTGAGGGACATGGGAGAGCAAGATCTCCTCTTCGCCTTCCTGGAAGGACTACAACAGGGAGTCAGAGAAGAGCTCCATCGTCGGAGAATAATAACGCTGCAAGGAGCCATCGAAACCGCGGAGAGCCTGATGGATCTTCACTTTGTCCCATGGAATTGGCGCGAGAGGACATGCTGGCCGAACCGAGTGCCCGCGCACGGCACTCCCCGACCACACGCGAGAGGTGCAGGTCGAAGGCGTACAACGACAGCACATAGGCAGCAGAAGCGTTCCAGGACACAGTCGATTCCCCGAAGGCGCGGATGCATGAGTTACGAAGGATCGCAACCAGCGCAGTGATGCTCAAGGCGCAAGCAAAACACCATGGTAGTACGCAAGACCCCAACCACAATCGCTCGAGCTACACCAGTGCAGAGGCTCAACACGACACAGGTCGAAGGACGGACAACCGAGGGACGGGCACAAGACCGGTGCGAGGCAACCGAGACACGAGAGGAGTGCACGAAGCGGATGCTCGAACAGCCGAGGATCTCCGAGAAACCGGTTAACGTGGCAGCACGCGTCGAGCCACAAGAAGTGTGCACGGAGCAAGCGCCCAAGCAGCCAAAGGTCCTCGCAGGACCAATGCTCGAGTCATCGGGGGCAACCAACACCGTCAGCCGAGCGTGCAGCCCGCATTCCTCCAGCAGAAGCTGCATGAAGAGGGAGGCACCAAAGGCAACCGCCCCGACGACAAGCCCACCTAACTCACTGTCAGCCGTCCAGCTGAACAAGGGGGGTCGAAGGAATGAGGCAACCCACATCGCAATACCGGTGGAAGATACCCCACCGCAGAAGAAGCAACCAGCCGAGGTAGTTCTCGGTTACCAACCGCTTACTCCGTTAGAGTTGACGAGGAGTACACGGGATGAGAGATGTTCCGCAGTGATGCGCTTTGTCCGCAACCATCAGTAGCTACTCGCGGAAGTACGCGAGAGTCTGGAGAAAGCCGCACGAGGAATGAAGAAACACGCCAAGCGAGCACCTCCGACCATCACCAAGGAGTTTAACCGGCGAGCAAAAAAGATCATTGGGCGAAGGATCGCCCGACCCGCCGGGCACATTGAATATTTGGTACAATGGAAGGACTCCCCACCAGAGGAGGCGAGTTGGGAGCAAGACGCTACGCTCTGGCAATTCGAAAAATTGGTAAATGACTATCTAGACTCTGAGTTGACAGGGACGTCAACGGGTTTAGGTGGGGGAGAACTGTTAGACCCGATTCCGAAGGGTCGAGCCCAAGGTGCACCGAGAACCGCAAAAGGTCGGGCGTAAGGGGGCAACCCGCACGCAGGAGGGCCGCTACAAGGCCGCAGCCAAGGGAGCGGACGGCGCGTGCGTAACGGACGAGCCATCAATGCTCCGACATTGATGGAGCAATCAAGCAGAACCATCAATGCTCGGACATTGATGGAGCAATCAAGGCGGTCATCAAGAATGCTATTAATTGAGCAATCAAGGCAACATTCAAGAGCGCCATCAATTGAGCAATTAAGGCAGCAATTAAGACCGCCATCAAAGGGGCCATCAAGGGGGCAATTAAAGAGGCAGCTGAAGAGTCACCCTTCAGCCTATAAATAGAGCCGAACCCCTTGAGGAGAAAGGATCAAGTGATCAAGCGATCTCGCAAGTTCAAGGAGATCGAGCTATCGATGACCGACCACTAGCAAAAAGTGTTCGTAGTTGTAGTAGGGAGAGCTCTAGCCTTCGGCTAGAGATCTTGTGAGTAGAGTAGGTCCTTGTAATAATCCTCTCTTGGGGATAGCCCAAGGGAAGGGAGGTTTTACCGGAGCTAATAAAGCATCCTTTTGTCCTCCCACTCCTCGGTGTGTTCCCTTTCCGCTCTTTCGCAATGCTTCCGCACTCCATAGGTTTGTGGACGACCAGAGATCTTCGAGGGACGTCCACGCCGCACGACTCAAGCGCAACCTTGGTGTTCCGCAGAAAATTGGGCCGTGACACCGTGGTTCCTTCTCCTTCCAGTCTCACGAACCATTTACTAGACGGTGCTCCGAGACTTTCGCATCGTACGTCTCCTATAAATGGTAAATATGAGACACCATGCAGCACTACACTCCTACTTCACAGCAGGGTCACCTACTAATATATACTCATGCCCTGACCTGTCCAGACTACCTCCCAAGCCTGCAGGACTCAGTTGGTGAATGTCAGCGTCAACAGACACCTTAGTCCTTAGGTATAGCAACTTAATTGAGCTTCCCGGCTCCCAGCTCTTTAGTTTCGGATATATGCCATGGGGATATTTGGGTCATTGGCAAGAACCCCATTGTTGGTACTCACCAAATGCTAAAGGATGGGTCTGGTGATGCCTCCGCTACCAATCATTAGACTAACACAAATGGTACTCATCATTTATGAGAATAATATTATGTTATATAGACCTATATTATTTTTAGAAGTTCAAGTCCCTAGGAAGTTCAGGTCCATGCCTCTAGGTGTTCTAACTAGTTTAGGATATCGTATAACTGTGTCACCTAACTAGTTTGTTTGTCACCTAGCAAGTTCATAATATCCTCTTTGTGTTCTATATTTTTTCTAGTATCATGCACTTTTAGAATCTGAGAACACAAGCATATGAAATAAGATAATATTTACATGTCATCTGCAGTTAAATCATATTTAATAAAGTAATAATTAAATATACATTACGGACAATATAAAATTTATTAACATTGGCCCACTTGGAAGCTCTACTACAACGGCTGTAAACTAGCTGAAACAACGACGCACTTGAGCTTTTTGAGTTTGCAATTTAATAGATCCACGGCTCTACCGTATTTAATCATCGTCATTGCAGAACGTTTCCCTATCAATTTTCAAGCATATTTAAATTGTTAATACTAATGAAATCAAGTATTTGCTCCCTTTTTCTTATTTCCTATTTGGTATCATGGAAATTCGTGTTTCAGTATTCATTGTTTAATACTACTCAAGTACATGACCAAGGACACATTGAATGAAAGACATGGTAAATTTGTTTATCACCTTAAGAAAGAAAGTATTTAAGAAAATATTAATTATATACTAAAATGAAAAAATTTAACTAATAATGGATATATAGGGTATCGATCGCCATTACTCTCATATGCTAAGTAAGCACTCTAACATTTGAGCTATACCTCCTATTATCAAAATAGTTATTCTGAGACTCCAAATATCATAAACATTTATAATTAGAATCTTATCAAAAGAAGATTTTTGAAATAAGAATACAAATGAGAGGTTTATCATCTAAGCTACATACTCAAACATCAACTATCTTATTCTCCACACATTGGTGATAATAGTAAACAATCCTCGTGGCTCTTTATCAAATGGTATTGATCCTTTTGCTTCCCGTATAATTAGCGACCTCTCTATCGTTTGAGCTACACCCTAAACATAATTTGTCTTACTCTGAGACCCTCGTGCCTCTACCTTGCTAAGCGAGTACTGAAATGAAAAAATAAAGTTCAAAATACTTTAAAAATACAGAGTATCGATCCTTATGCCTCTCACATGCTAAGTGAACACTTCATCATCTGAGCTACATACCCAAACATCAATTCACTTAGTTTGAGAAATCTATACAGCTCGTATAAAAAGAAAATCACCTAAATATCTTATAGTGTTCAGTCTTATTAAAAGAACATCACTAAAATAAAAATATATAGTTTATCACATACTAGAAATAAGAGGTAATGATCTGCATTCTTATTGTATATAGTGGAAACACTTTACATAACTCATATTAGAGATGCAACATATCAATCCCAGTGCCTCTAGCATACAAAGAAAGTGCTCTAATATATAAGCTACATCCCTAAATATTAATTATTATTATTCTGAGACTTAAATAGTGTATTGCATTTTTAACAAAGCCTTATTAAAAGAACATTATTGAAATAAAAATCCAAAATTTTACTTATAATAGAAATAAAGGTTATCTATCCCTTTGCCTCCCATATGTAATTGAAGCACTGTACCATCTAAGATACATCCACAAATAATGGTTATATCAAATACAATTTTTCTAAAGTCTAATTTATAAAGCATTACTAAAATAAAAAAAAGTTTAACTAATAATGGATATATCGAGTATTGATGCCCATTCCTCTCTCATGGTAAAGTGAGTACTCTACCATTCAAGTTGCACCTACTAACATCAAGATAGTTATTCCGAGTCTCCAAATATTGTATACGTTTGTAACCAAAATCTTACTAAAAGAAAATTACTAAAATAAAAAAAAGAGTTCTATTATCAAAGCTATCTTATTCGCCTCACATTGGAGATACAGGGAAACGATCCTTGTGCCTCTTTAACAAATGTATCAATCCCTTTGCTTCTTCTATAATAAGCAACCTCTCTACCATTTTGCTACATTATAAAACAATATTTGTCTTACCTTGAGACCCTATTCCTCTGTCATGCTAAGCGAGTACTAAAACAAAAGTGCAAAGTTCAAAATACTTTAAAGAAGCAAAGTATCGATCTCCATGCCTCTGGCATGCTAAGCGAGTACTAAAATGAAAATGCAAAGTTCAAAATACTATAGAGATGCAAACTATCGATCCCCGTCCCTTTGGCATGTTAAGCGAGCACTCTACCTTCGGAGCTACGTCCCCAAACATCAATTCATTTAGTCTGAGATAGCCGTACAACTCAAATACTGTGCGGGTGTTGTACCAACTAACCTACAACACTAAAATTCATATCAAAATCGAATTAAAAGAGTAATATTATACCATCTAAGGTAAATCACCAATATTCTTATCAAAGTCTATGAAGAGAGCGATAATGTACCATCCGAGCAACATTCCAAAATTTAACTTTTCCAATTTTTCTTATTAAAGTTATATTAAAAGTGCATTACTAAAAAAGAAATTCAAAGCCTAACTCATATTAGAGATGTAAATAGAATGACAAAGTTTAACACAGTTTGGATATGCAGGGTTTATGTTGGTCCCCCGCCACAGCTTACCTTAAGCATAGGTAGGCAGCACTAGGAGATAGTTATTCAGACTGAAAACTTAGAAAAGTTTTCCTACAGTGAATTTTTAAAACTCACAATTGACATGACGTTGCTATCTCCCCCACTTCCTTCTCATTTCCCTATGAGACACTCTCTCTTTTCTCTCAATATAGTGCATATAATGTGATAAGGTAGAGAATTGAACAAGGGTGTGCACTAGGAAAGTTATTGAGAATTCCATGTGACTAATGATAATATTTTGATGTTAAGTTGAAAGATGATTTAGGCAATCAATAAATATTGATCATTAATAGTGTTTACTATTAATCATGCAACTTTGCCTTCACATCAATAATGTCATTTGTTTGTCAATATTGATCATTTAAGAGTATTTACCATTAATCATACAACTTTGCCTTCACATCAATAATGTCAATTGTTTATAATCTTTATTGAGTATACTATTACGATTCGTGGGGTTTAGCAACGTGTGAACGTTGCTCAATCATCCATTTTAAGTAAATTGTATTATATCTCAAAATAATACTCTTAAATATATATAAATTTTATTTATGTATAAAAATATATATACTCTACATACCTCATTTTTATCTAAAGTTCGCCGAAGAGTTCACTAGAGACCCGCCGGAGACTTGTTGTGCAGTTTGCTGGAACCCTCACTAACGAAGTACTCCAATCAGCAGTAATATTGGTACCAATCGAAAGCACTTTTCATCAAAAATCCTAAAATCATATTTGTCCAAATTGTTAGAGCTCATATGTGCCTAATTTTACTCAAAAAGATAACTTAAGCGAAATTCCAAAGTTTGGATTTTATCTCGCCGGCAACCAACGATGAAACTTTCACTACTGCTGCTCATTTCACTTTTCTCCCGCATATCTCTTCCAATAACTTAAATTGATGGTTCCAATGAGTTTTCCTAGCTCACCTCAACCTATCGCTGGAATCTTATTGAAAAATTTCACCGATACATAATAATGGCTCATATAAATATGAATTATGTAGAGTGAGAAATTCCTATTTTAGATATGGTAATAAATTTTCACATAAAAAAAGCAAATAATCCTAATTAGGATTTAAATTTGTTGAGAAACAATAATCTTTTGTCAAAAACTCCGCTGAATAACATTTGTTAAAATGAAAAAATGGATATTAAGAAGCTGTTGGTTTTGAAAAATCATTCACTCCTTCCCTCCCTTCCCGCTCACTAACTGCGGCAATTCTATCTTTAGCGGTAGAAGCATACTCCCACACCCAATGATTTAGTGACAATAGATCTCCGTCCCTTTAAAATGTGTTGTCTATCAACACGGAGGATAATGACTGAGATCATCTCGGCCAATCCCATCAACTCCATCAACCACAAGATGAGTGGGAAAAATGAACATTCTGGTGTCTCATCCGGGAAGCAAGCAAGAAATGATGATAGCAAGGGTAGTGGTAGTCGTAACAAGGAACCAAGCCACGACACCATTACTACCCATATGCCCCGTGAGATAAAAGATGGGGAGACATATGATAAAAGTAGGAGTGGCTATAGCTTAGGGTTTCCTCCACCGATATCGACAATTGGGAAGGCGGGGAGGCCTAAAGTGCAACTCAAGTCATTCAGGGATGATGGGAGGCTTGTGTTTAAAATGGTTAAAACTCCGAAGCAGCAATTCTTGCAGGCTACAAGGGAGAATGGAAGATTGATGCTCCACTTGGTCGATGACGATGAAACGCAAGAGGGTAGTTCTATAAGTGTAGAGGAGGAGACTAATCTAACTGGAAAAGAAGATAACTAAGAGAGCAACTTCAGATATCATGGAAATTTTTTACTTTTAGGTTATTTCCTCCTGATGATTTAGGCACTCAATAAATATTGATCACTAATACTGTTTACTATTAATCATGCAACTTTTCCTTCACATCACTAATGTCATTTGTTTGTCAATATTGATCATTTAAGAGTATTTACCATTAATCATACAACTTTGCCTTCACATTAATAATGTCAATTGTTTATCATCTTTATTGATTATACTATTACGATTAGTGGGGTTTAGCAGCATGTGAACCTTGCTCAATCATCCATTTTAAGTAAATTGTATTATATCTCAAAATAATACTCTTAAATATATATAAATTTTATTTATGTATATAAATATATATACACTGGAGACCTACATACCTCATTTTTATCTAAAGTTTGCCGAAAAGTTCACTGGAGACCCGCCGGAGACTTGCTGGGCAGTTCGCTGGAACCCTCACCAATGAAGTTCTCCAATCAGCAGCAATATTGGTACCAATTGAAAGCTCTTTTCATCAAAAATCCAAAAATCATATTTGTCCCAATTGTTAGAGCTCACATGTGCCTAATTTTACTCAAAAAGATAACTTATGCGAAACTCCTAAGTTTGGATTTTTAACTCGCCGGCAACCAACGACAGCCAATTTCTCTCAACCCAAGTACCGGTAGATAGATCTAGTTGAGGAGAAGCCATAGGTACTAAGTTTCTCAAATTATATAGGTTGTATGACCAGCAATTGCAAGAGTAATCTCCAAGGATGAAACTTTCACTGCTGCCGCTCATTTCACTTTTCTCCCTCATATCTCTTCCACGAACTTAAATTGATGGTTCCAATGAGTTTTCCTAGCTCACTTGAAGCTATCGCTGGAATCTCATTGAAAAATTCCACCGAAAAGTCATCTTGTAGGAAACGAGGTAAATTATATTAAAATAAAGGCATGGTAGAAGGATATCATCGGTACATATCTCATTTTTGTAATAAATATTATAAATGACCATGAAAAATTATTCATAATAATTAATTTTTTTTTACAAGAAGTTACATATTTTTAAAAACTATGCATCACTCATGTAAATAAAAATTATAAAGAATAATATTATAGAAGTTATTAAATCAGTATATAAATAGTTTAATATAGTTTATTCTAATGAAAAGATGGTCAAAGGTGCTCTTTAGAAGTCATAAGAAATTAAAATTAAAATTAATCGATACATAATAATGGCTCATATAAATATGAATTATGTAGAGTGAGAAATTCCAATTTTAGATATGGTAATAAATTTTCACATAAAAAAATCAAATAATCCTAATTAGGATTTAAATTTGTTGAGAAACAATAATCTTTTGTCAAAAACTCCGCTGAATAACATTTGTTAAAATGAAAAAATGGATATTAAGAAGCTGTTGGTTGTGAGAAATCATTCACTCCTTCCCTCCCTTCCCGCTCACTAACTGCGGTAATTCTATCTTTAGTGGTAGAAACATACTCCCACACCCAATATTTTTGTGACAATAGATCTCTGTCCCTTTAAAATGTGTTGTCTATCAACACGGAGGATAAAGACTGAGATCATCTCGGTCAATCCCATCAACTCCATCAACCACAAGATGAGTGAGAAAAATAAACATTCTGGTGTCTCATCCGGGAAGCAAGCAAGAAAAGATGATAGCAAGGGTAGCGGTAGTCGTAACAAGGAACCAAGCCACGACACCATTACTACCCATATGCCCCGTGAGATAAAAGAAGGGGAGACATATGATAAAAGTAGGAGTGGCTATAGCTTAGGGTTTCTTCCACCGATATCGACAATTGGGAAGGCGGGGAGGCCTAAAGTGCAACTCAAGTCATTCAGGGATGATGGGAGGCTTGTGTTTAAAATGGTTAAAGCTCCGAAGCAGCAATTCTTGCAGGCTACAAGGGAGAATGGAAGATTGATGCTCCACTTGGTCGATGACGATGAAACGCAAGAGGGTAGTTCTATAAGTGCAGAGGAGGAGACTAATCTAACTGGAAAAGAAGATAACTAAGAGAGCAACTTCAGATATCGTGGAAATTTTTTACTTTTAGGTTATTTCCTCCTGATGATTTAGGCACTCAATAAATATTGATCACTAAGAGTGTTTACTATTAATCATGTAACTTTTCCTTCACATCAGTAATGTCATTTGTTTGTCAATATTGATCATTTAAGAGTATTTACCATTAATCATACAACTTTGCCTTCACATTAATAATGTCAATTGTTTATCATCTTTATTGATTATACTACGATTAGTGGGGTTTAGCAGCATGTGAACCTTGCTCAATCATCCATTTTAAGTAAATTGTATTATATCTCAAAATAATACTCTTAAATATATATAAATTTTATTTATGTATATAAATATATATACACTGGAGACCTACATACCTCATTTTTATCTAAAGTTTGCCGAAAAGTTCACTGGAGACCCGCCGGAGACTTGCTGGGCAGTTCGCTGGAACCCTCACCAATGAAGTTCTCCAATCAGCAGCAATATTGGTACCAATTGAAAGCTCTTTTCATCAAAAATCCAAAAATCATATTTGTCCCAATTGTTAGAGCTCACATGTGCCTAATTTTACTCAAAAAGATAACTTATGCGAAACTCCTAAGTTTGGATTTTTAACTCGCCGGCAACCAACGACAGCCAATTTCTCTCAACCCAAGTACCGGTAGATAGATCTAGTTGAGGAGAAGCCATAGGTACTAAGTTTCTCAAATTATATAGCTCGTATGACCAGTAATTACAAGAATAATCACCAACGATGAAACTTTCACTGCTGCCGCTCACTTCACATTTCTCCCTCATATCTCTTCCAAGAACTTAAATTGATGGTTCCAATGAGTTTTCCTAGCTCACCTGAAGCTATCACTGGAATCTCATTTTAAAATTCTACCGAAAAGTCATATTGTAGGAAATGAGGTAAATTATATTGAAATAAAGGCATGGTAGAAGGATATCATCTGTACATATCTCATTTTTATAATAAATATTATAAATGACCATGAAAAATTGTTCATAATAATTAATTTTATTTTACAAGAAGTTACAAATTTTTAAAAACTATGTATCACTCATGTAAATAAAAATTATAATGAATAATATTATAGAAGTAAAACATAACTACATCGGTTTCTATATATTGTTTGAAATAGTTTATTCTAATAAAAAGATGGTCAAAGGTACTTTTTAGAAGTTATAAGAATTTATAATTAAAATTTATTGATACATAATAATGGCTCATACAAATATGAATTATGTAGAGTGAGAAATACCTATTTTAGATATGATACTAAATTTTTACATAAAAATATCAAATAATCCTAATTAGGATTTAAATTTGTTGAGAAACAATTAGTTGATATCAATCCATACAGTGGGTTTGAGGTCCCTAGACCACATATCATGCTCATTGACTTGACCATTTATATAGCAAAACCATAATTTTTAAAATTAATCTGGTGTGAAAACACATGGACGAATTCTTCATCAACATCATATAAATAGAATGCCGCCATGGATAATTATTTATTCTTCAAAATTGGATATTTTAGCATGAAAAGGATATTGAGATCTACCTACTAGTCATGAATACGTTTAAAGCAAAAGTCTTGATTCTTAATGCTTATTTGGAGTCGAAAACAAATCTCCCTCATTTGCCCATAAATTTTCCCTTTGTAGATCCTTAGTTCTCCCTCATTCATGGAAGAAAAGGTCAAATTCTTTTAGTTTATTCGGAGTGTTTTGCCTTTGTAGATCATTAATTCTCCCTCATTCATTGAAGAAAAGGTCAAATTCTTTTAGTTTATTTGGAGTGAAAACTCTGAATGTCACTTGAGCAAAAGCAATAAAAAACATGCTACTAGACTAAACACCCCGATGGAAATGAATATGACATCTACGGCAAAGAAAAAAGGGAGTTGTGAGAATTAAAATCAGAACCTCTCACACCCTAAGAGAGAATCATACTACTAGACCAAACAATCTCTAATATATACAATCATCATCCAAATTCTATGATCACTTAGTAAATAGTACAATCATCATTTAAATATATACACTAAAATACATTTCACCAGCAAAGATTAACTAGTAGATAAAAAATACAACACGATTCTCCAATAAAGATTAAAACATCAAAATGATGTGGAGGAGAAGTAACAAATGGGGAGTTAAACACTTATAAGAATTAAACTCCCGACCTCTTATACCCTAAGCGAGAATCATACCACAATACCGAACATCTTCTTATCTATTTAGTCATCATACGTATTCTTTATAATACAATATCTATATATCATAATACAATATCGGTTGGAGTTCTCCAGGTAGAGTTCGAGAAGCTCTATTCCATGATAGACCAAACCTCCAATGAGGGCAAATGCATCATGCTCACCCTTTCCCGACATGAGCATCATCAGTTAGAAGTTGCAGGAGGAGCTGACGAACCTATGAACAAAATTCAGCTACCACGATGGTCTGCACACTGCATCGTTAGTCAAGCCCATGCTGACCCTTTTCGATTTCAGCAAGGCATTTGAGATCATCACTGATCCATCTGATTGAGCTCTTGGCAGTAGATTGATGCAAGACGGCCACCCATTGACGTGCGAGAGCTGCAAGCTTAATGGCATGGAGTAGCGCTATAATGAACATGAGAAGGAGATGCTAGCCATGGTGCACTATCTCCAGGTTTGGCATATCTATCTCCTCGATAGCAGATTCTTGGTGTGCACGAAAACATCGTCGACACCTACGTCCTGGCATAAACCAAGTTGTCAGTCATGCAGGCTCGGCAAGCCCATCTATCATGAGCCGACCCACTATCGGATATGGCAACCGCATAAGAGTTAAGAAACTCAAACAAGGTTTATAAATTTTATGCTATATTTTTCACAATGGCTACACATGTATAACTCATGATATTTAAAACATCAAGATAACAACGGGTATTAATTGTACCATTACATCATTTAACTAACACAGTCCATCTTATAATAATTGAGTCTCAATAGTCTATCCTCCATCAATAAACTTCTAGTGTTTTTGCATCAGCTCCAAATCTACCCCGATCCTCTATCTGTCACCTGAGTGTTGCAGCCCAGTGACTACAAATAGGAGAAACTCCCAAGCAAAGTAATAGGCAAATATAATATCATGTCCTGAAGTATTGGTAGTGTAACTAAGCATATCAATAGAACCTTGCATATAAAATAACTAGGAAATAAGCATGCATAGCATAGTAGATATTCTAAACATTTGTCTTGTATGACTAAGTTCATATAAGTACACTCCTACGGGCTACCATTTTATGCTTAAGTAGATCCTGATCAAGGATCATTCCTAAGTCCATCAGTGTCAATCTATGTCTCTCCCTAGGCTCGTTAAACTGATGTTAGCCGAGAAGACGGGTGACCTTCATTCCTTCTCCATTTGGTCTTATTAGCCATATACCCGTGCTGCACTCTAAGACCGTCATATCGTGCATCTCCTATAGACCCTATGATACAATAAACCATGTAGCGCTACACTTCTGCCCCTCGATAGGATCACTATGGTTAAGTTACGTTCTCAGCACGACCATTGGAATCGACACATATAATCTCCCCCCATGGTTTAGACTGCTCATAGGGCTGCATACCTAAATAAAGCATGTACTGTGTTGACAAATCTTCTGTCCTAGGCCTAACAAAATCGATTCCCCTTTCCCCACTCCCTAACCTTCGGTGATACCCTAGGTAGAGAGTATCGGTGTACGGCAGAGACTGCTCCATCCTCGGCTCCATCTAAGCTACAAGTTAGGTTGGAAATACCTCCCACTACCCATTGTAGGACAATCACAGTGGTACCCACCACCGTGAGGGAATTACAATGTATGTAGGACCTATGTGTTTCTCCTAGATTTTGATGTTACTAGGGTTTATGTGGTCCTCATCTAGGTGTTTTCAAGACTAAGTTATCCTCAGTTGATGTGTCGACTATTTAACTAGTCTGTCACCTAAGTTATATGTCCGGTGTTCTATTTTCTTATTTTTCTAACCTCTCATATATATATCTAATATGCATAGTTGAGTTTGTAATATGTAAAAAATCACCAAGAGTCATATCATATAACAGCATATAATTATAAAGAAATAAAGCATAATGTCAACATATCAAGACAGTATTATAGTTTCACAACCACCCACTTGGGCTCCAATTGTAGCAGGCCATGATTGAAAACCTTAACAACTCCTGAGCCTCTTTAGGTTTTTCCATAGTAGACAAATTCATGATTTAATTGTATTTTAACACCATCGATACAGGATGATTTACCTAGAATCATGAAACACTTAGGCGCAATACTGCTCATTTCATGTCAATTACTTTCCCTCCCTTTTTCCTACTGGTTTTTCTGTATCATGATACACAACAGAAAAAGACAAAATAGGAGAAAAAGAAGATGAAAAGAAAAGGTTCGACAAGAGAAAGAGAGTTCACAGTAGTGCACTAAATAATTCATGCAACTAATCAATGAATATAAATCAAGCAAATGTAAAACGGAGTGGGCCGATGGTTTTCAACCTCCAAGATAGCATGGTAACATGCCTTCTTGAGAAAGCAAATTCCTATTTGTTTTATTAGGCAGTTGAGGCAAACAAAACTAATTAAACCTTTTTCTAATTCTCAGCAGCAAGTTTGATTGTTTGTTTGTTTTATTTTTTTATTTATTAGTACTATACGTCATGTATCCAAGTCTAATATACTTTCATCCATTGAGTTAAACTATCTTTTCAGCTGTTTAACTCCTCGGCCAAATAAGCAGTGCCCATTTCGTTATTTCCCTGTAGGCATATATCAGCAACAATAAGGCAACAACACAAGAAGCTACAATCTAAACCATATATATATCACAACCTCAGCAGAAAGAACCCCTATTCCCTTCCCTTAACCAGCTATCAAGGGTTCCCTCAAGTATAATTTAAAACAACAAGAGTATGCAGAGTGATGAATTCAGTTTACAACTTTTACTAATAGAAAATCTTACCCCCAAACTCTCATTAGAAATGACTTGGAAACATTCAATTTTAGCATAATACAAATCAATTTTTAAACATTAACTTGTCTCCGCTGTCCTATCCTACTATCCTACTCTTACAAGTATTCAGTTTACAAAAGGAAGGGAAAGGAAAGAGAGAAAAGAGGGGAAAGAAAATATTGTTCTTCGCAGCAAGCAAAGGAAAAGAAAAGAAAGCAAAGTTCGGAAATTTCACCACTGTAGTAAACTCTAAAATTTCTATAAGAGAAACAAAAACACCCTTTAACTTCGACTCTGTTTCAAGTCAAAACAAAACATTAACACAACAGTCCATCAAGTGACGCGAAGCACCGATCGAAATGGCAAGTCAAAATCTAAATATTTATAAACTGCAACTCACTGCGATCATTTGTCTCTAAACCACAGATTTATGAAAACTATAACCTCTTTGTTGTCTGAACAAAATATACATAGTATCACAAAACGGCCTGTGAAAAAGCCACATGAGAGCAAGAATTCAATCTCATATCATGCATTAAGGCTTACAATGAAACCTCATAGGAAACATGGATGAAAAATACAATTTTGTAACTCAAAACTATGATGCACCTCATGGGAAAAATGGATGAAAAATACAATTTTATAACTCAAAACTATGATGCCCCATCACTGCAAAAGCGACCATTTAGATGACAACTAGTTTCCTTTAAAACTCAGGAATAAAGGACAAATGCATTTAACCACTATGCCTCCCAATGTTTTCTTAGCCCACAGATTTCCACATGCTCTCTAGCACATGGATTAATCAATAAGTAAATTTTTTGTGTATCACCAATGCAAACACCACGAGATCCACCAACTCAATATGATCATCCCATTAAAGAATATACAGACATGTAAAACTGAGGAGATTAATCATGAGTTCATATGTGTCTTCCAGATATTCCTATTTCCAACTTAGTTATCAGTATAACAAGATTTCAATTCCCCCAATTTATGCAAAACATTGAACTACTCTAAAGCATGCACAAATTTAATCATGTTTTAAAATTGTTCGACACAAGCATCAATTAAGATTTAATCACAATATCATGGGCAACAAAAAGGAAACAGGGGACATTGCATCAAATAAATTCCGAATTAGCAAACAAAATTCCAATTGAAGTGTGTTCTACCCATAAACCCCATTAGAATAAATTGCTGCATGTTTACTAGTAGGGAAAACAAACCTAGTTCTGTTTAGATGGATTCCGGTCAAAGTACTATTGGAATTCATCCGAACATTATTCTCACCCATTTTCCCTTAAGTACTATTGACTAATTTGGCTAAAATTAGTCAAAACTCAAAAAATGTCCATTACCCTAAAAAACATACTAATGGACAATTTTCTCCACATCCGTAATTACTATCTTTAATTGATTTTTCTTAACCTCTTGAATATTCCTATAGCAAGAGCCTTAATTTGAACCTCATTATTTTTATCCTTATTTTTTCATAAAAATTTAGAGTTTTAAAATTAAAATGGAGATGATCTCTAGATTTCGGAAATGGAGTTTTTATTGAGATCTCCCTCATTTGCCCATAAAGTTGCACTTGGGTATAAATAATTATCACAAATCAACTTAAATCAAATCACCTCGTTATTCTAACCATGAGCACTATTGATTAAAGTTAAACTTGGGTATAAATAATTATCATAAATCTATCTTATTAGTATCATATTACACTTTTGATCTTAGGACCACCACGCTTCCGTTGTGCCACTCTTATTTTATATTTCAAATTTTATCAAAATCATTATTTCAAATGAAATAGAATGCCTGGTGAAAGGAGGTGATTACTTTGTGTTATACTTGGTGTGAGGAAAAAGATAAGGACAATGACTTTGGTTGACTCAAGTCAACTTAATTGAACTCACCACCTGACCATAATTGAAAACGAACTCAGGTTAACTCAATGAAATTGAACCAAAAAGATAAGAATGATGACTTTGTCTGATTGCTTGGTGTTATCATTCATCGATAGGTTTAGTTCTGTTCAATTATTTGACCAACGTAATGACACCCAACATACAATCCATTTGTACCACTGGATTCTAAATTCAAAATTCTATATGATTGTATTGATTTCATATCAATACTTTATATCTAAAATTTCATGTGTAGTTTCTCAAATAAGTCCTTTATATAACTTTACTGATAGGTTTTAATTCAATTCAATCATTTGACCAACGTAATGACACCCAACATACAATCCATTTGTACCACTGGATTCTAAATTCAAAATCCTATATGATTTTATAGATTTCATATCAATATTTTATATCTAAAATTTCATGTGTAGTTTCTCAAATAAGTCCTTTGTATAACTTTACTGATAAACCTATAAAATAATATAATATTACACAATTACTCTTAATCAAAATTATAAGTTTCACAATTACATATTTTAAGACTAAAATTTAAAAACTATCTAATCTACCATGTCCAAAGAATTTTAACTTTTAAACAATAACTAATTTACTAAAGCTCACTTAAGAGATCTTATAATTCCACCTAAGACCCCCAAAAATTTTCTTCAGAGTTCATCCAAAAAGTTTACCGATGGTAAGGTTTCATTGACGATTATCACCATATCCAAAATCAATTCACCTCGTCATTTTGACACTATTTTCCTCAAGCACTATTGACTAATTTTCTCCACATCGATTGGCAATCATTATTGATTACCATCACTAATTGATTCCTCTCAACCTCCTGAATATTTCTACAGCAAAAACCTTAATTCTTAAAACACATTTGAATTAAAAACTCATTGATGAACTCTTTACCAACATCACTTAAGCGAACATCATCATTTCATCTATATTTTTCCATAAAAATTATGTGTTTTTAAATTAAAATGGAGATGATGTCGAGATCTCACCATGATGAAAGTTTTATCATCTAGTTCACTATATTTTGATAAGAGGAAAGTTCAAAATCATCATGCTCGTCATCGTGAGCATTCATATAGAAAAAGCACAATTCTTAAAGCCTCTTTGGTATTAAACTTATCGAGTAATTCTCCACCGACATCACTAAAGCAAAACATCTCAATGGATAATTATTTCTCCTTGATTTTTTCTTCAAAATCAGATATTTTAGTATCAATATATAATGCATTCCTCTGGTTAGAATAATTGGAGTCTATACGGGAGGATCATAAGGTCCAAGACTTATTAAGTTCTAAAAAATATGTAGTTGGAGTGAAAACTCTAAATATCACTTGAGAAAACACCTCCAAATTATTATTTCTCCCTTATTAGCGTGTATGAGTTAACTCACACAAGACAAATTATAATATTTCAAAGAATAAAATATTGACATAAAAACCTGTAGAAATTTTTCACGATTACAACCTGATACCAGTAGTTTAGATTACCTAATACAGTCTGACTAAATCATGAACTAGATAAATCATGTCATGTCAAACTAATGTTCTTCTCTCCATGTATCACTCCCCATGAATCTACATGACATCCGAGTAGCGCAAAGCCTTGCGGCCTTGTGGCTACAGAAAGAGTAGTCCCTAGCAATTGTAAGGGGGATATTGGCATACATAGAATTAATTAAAACAAGACTGTCATGACAGGAATATGCTGTAAGAAATAAATCAATCATACGTGAAGTCTTTCAAATCATATTTTGTGTGAGATACCATCATCCATTGTATTTTTCATTTTCATATTCTCTAGGGCCGCCAACCTATGCTTAGGATATGCCCGAGCTAGGGACTATTCATAAGCCCGTCAGTGTCCTTCTAAGTCTCTGCCTAGTCCCATCACACTGACGTTGGCGGAGATAACCAGTGACCACGGAATCATCTCCTTCCGATCTCAAAAGCCATATCTCAGCCCGCACTTTGAGATCTTCACATATGTGTCCCCTAGTAAACCACATTATGCGACTAATTCTTAAATTTGTTATTATATATAATGTATTCCATGCCACTGACCAGAAGAGTTAGAATCGGTGCATTGGTTAACCTGATTTTAATTCTTGGAAACTATATTTGCATTTAGGGGTCCATTGGAACTTAGCATCTTTTCTTGTAAGCTTCATCATCGGTGCCGCCAATCATGAGAAATCCTAGACAAAGCGTTGGTAATATCCTGCAAGTCCAAAGAAACTACGTACTTCAGTGGCATTCTTTTGTTATTCCCATTTTGTGATCGCTTCTATTTTACTTGGATCTACTTGAATTCTTTCATTGGTGATAATATGGCTAAGAAAACCAACTTGATTTAGCCAAAAATCACATTTGAAAATTTTAGCATATAACTTATTTTCCCGCAGTATCTGTAGTGCTTTTCTTAATTGCTTGGCATGCTCTTCATTATCCTCTGAATAAATGAGGATATTTTTTACCCTTCTATGTCACGCCCCGACCCTACTATCGGGCACGTGGCAACCGCCGTATGAGCCCAACGGACCCATACAAGGCATCAAAGTGATACATACAATCCATACACATCATTTACACAGCGGAATATACATTTTAAACATCTAACGCAACACTGCTAACACATTCCCGATAAATCTACTACAATTCTATGATAAGTATTGATCAATAGAAATAAATTCGTCAACAAACTCATCTTCATCAACCGTCATGATCGATCATCTAACACACCTGCACACACATTGAACGTGATGTGCTCAGCCTTGCGGCCTAGTGTGAAATTACGGCTCGAAATCGTAGATAGGAAATCAAACACTAGGGGGAAGTACTAGGATGCCTTTGGGTTTATTAATTATCAATTATTAACTTTTTGGTGTATATAACGTCAATAACAAAGTTGAGTTCTAACTGTTTGTGTATATCTGTATATGTTCCTAATTGTCATCTATGTTGAACAACATGACTGTCACTAGTAAAAGTCATCTATGTTGAACAACTTGTCTGTCGCTAGTATATGTCATCTATGTTGAACAACATGTCTATCGTTAGTATATGTCATCTATGTTGCATAACGTATATGTATCTCTAGTATATGTCAACTAGAAGTATTTGTCTTTATGTCAAGTGCTTCGGGCTGCCAGCCTACGCTCAGGGGATATCCTGATCAGGGATTCCCATAAGCCCATCCGTGCCGTAAATGTCTAGGTCTCTGTTTATGCCCGTTGCACGGATGTTGACAGAGAGATCGGGTGACCATGTATCTCTCTCTACTGTCCCGCTGGTCGATCCCTACACCCCGTCCCAGCAAAACTGGTTGCTCCCGTACCTTTCCCCTTGGAATCACAGTACGGTCACAACCCACCGTGTAGCGCTACACAACTGTCCGTCGACAGGGTTACCTCAATTAACAAGTCCTCGGCCACGGCTAGCCGAATTCAGTATTAACCCTAGGATCTGGACTGCTCATCGGATCGTCTACAGAACGTCTGGAATAGTAGCCGTGTTGTCTACGGATCCACTGTCTAAGGCTTTAAGGAAATTCACCTCTTCAATTCAATAGTAGTTGATGTTAGCCGAGTTGAGCTCGCATCCGCACAATGGGTTGTGGCTAACTCGACTACATGCCTGCTAAATCCTCGAAAGGGTTCATCCCCACTAGCCATTCCGGGACTATCACGGTGACGCTCAAACGTCACGCGTGCGGGTAATTATATCCGGGTATGAACTTACTCCACTTTCTGGTCTATCTTGACCTCGGAGTTAGTCTAGTCCATTTCCCATCCAACTCCTAGTATCTGAGCTATTTGTAGCCCCAGGAGTGGTAATAGTGAGTGAACATCACTATTCGAACACTAAGGGTTCGATTTATTATCTAGGGTGCGTTACTACTAATACACCCTCACAATTTGTGATCTAGTGATGTCCCTAGGAGGTGCTAGTATCATACCTATGTCTCTATTTAAACTAGAGTGTCAGGTAATTATTCATGATACTACCTCCAAGTAGTGATTCAACTTTAGAATTCATATTTTATCTTCTTTAGCAAGATATTCGCATATCATATAATATCAAGGAAGAATAAAGCAGTATGTAAAAGAAATTAATAAAGCATGTTAAATATTAGACAATATACTCATAACATATAATTCATGCTATATAAATAATATTATTCTAGCATGCATGATATCACATATTTAGCAATCATAACATTTTATTATTTTCAAGGCATCCAAGACATTCCTATAAAATCTTTTTAAGATTTTCCCTAGGCTGAATTAAATCCTACTGCGATGAACCAACGCACCTGATAATGTAGTTTGATCTTCTTCGGAACCGACCGTGTTCGTACTTCCTTTAATCATTTCAGAAAGATCTTCCTATTATAAACAAAGTTATATTTAGATATTTGCTTTACATACGATTTATAATTAACCTTGTTCATGATGTAACAAATCATCTTCCTATGTTGTTCTCCTCTAGGCATGATAGAACCTTAATTAGTAGTCTCATAAAGTCCACGTCAATAATTTCCAAATTTCCTCTAACATTACTATATAATAACTAGTTAGCTGGAATTCAACAATACTTCCCTAGTGCAAACCTAGGAGAAGAGGAGAGTATTATAGGAAAATGAGAAGAAGGTGGGGGAGATAGCATGAATTTAACAACAACAATGGATAGTATGAATTACCTTGATTCCTCGCGCGTCAATGGATGCCGCCGCTCCCAAGCAATGTTGGTCGCTGCTTTGGACGTTCCCTTGCATCTACTCCGGCAACGTCGACGGCGTGGACCGGTTCACGCTAACCATTTCGCTCCGAGTCAGAGGACCGGTTCGACCAAGCCGGTTGTGTTAGCTGAAGATAGATCACGTGGAATGCATGTGGTTCGCGTACACTTACCTTATGGTCCGCCCACTCAATTAATTTCCCACCTAGGTCCCTCCAACTTTAATAATCATTCCAACTAGGTCCTTGATAAAAATTTATCAAATTACAATTACATCCTTTTTGATCAAAAAAATTGAGCATAATATCACCATTTTAGTTCTAACTTCGTCATTTGAATCCTAGTTCCACTCAATGATTCTTTAACCCTATTTTCTTCAAATCTAAACTTCAGAAAATTTTTATTTTTACTTATTATTATTTCATTAATTAAATCACCTAAAGGTGGGGGTTTACACTCTATATTTGCAAACATCTGTCATGTCACTCCTCGACTCATTTATCGAGCATGCAGCAACCGTCGTATGAGTTCAAAGGACTCATACAAGGCATTTATCGATAAATATAGTCCACATATATCATCAACTCAGTTGTTAATACATTCAAATCAACTAACTCAACTCTATTAATATAGTTCAAATATACCTACTATAATTATATGATAATGATATCAGCAAATGCAATAAATCAGTTGATAGACTCTTCTCCGACAACTATCTCGATTGATCATCTCGTCCTCATTCACAGCCTCTTGTCTGTGCAATCATTATCTAGATTCTTCGACAGATAAGCGTCTAATCACCTAGTTAAGAGCTCAATCGTCATCCAAATATAGATTCTTATTTTGAATTATTTTGGTGTTCTACATTCACGTCAGGTAAAATTCTCATTTTGTATTATTTTGGTGTTCTACATTTTCCAGTTTTTTTATTACACTACATTAAAAAATATTTGGGACTCTAGATTAGATGGTTGCGTGTTCAATTCATATTGGGTTCAATTTTCTTTTTGATTTATTTTGATGTTCTAATTGTTTAGAATTTTATATTAAGCTTCATAGAAAAATAAATGGATTCTTGGCGCAATGGTAGCATTTTTAATTCAAGATTAAAAGGTTGTTTGTTTGACTTATGTCACGTTGAATTCTCGTTTTAATTTATTTTGGTGATTTTTAATTTTTTAAAATTTTAAATTTGCGGTGCAATGGTAATGTGTTTGACTTTAGATCAAAAGATTGTGTGTTCCATTCACGTTGATTTCAATTTTTATTTTCATTTATTTTGGTGTTCTAATTTTATCAAATTTTATATTACAATAAATGGAAAAATAATTGGATGTGTGGCAGAATGGTAGCGTGTTTTACTCTAGGGCAGAAGGTTGCATATTTGATTTGATTCCAATTTTTGTTTTGATTTATTTTGGCATTTGGTTTTTGCCCACTTGTATATTACACCATATCAAAAAATGATGGTATTTGTGGCACAATGGTAGCACGTCTGACTCCAGATTAGAAGAATGCGTGTTTGATTCATGTCAGGATCAATTATCATTTAGAATTATTTTGGTATTCTACATTTTCCATATTTTATATTACACTACCTTGAAAAATATTTGGATCTATTGTGCAATTGTAGCTCATCTGACTCTACATCAAAAGGTTACGTGTTCAATTCACATCGAGTTAAATTCTTGTTTTGATTTATTTTATTGTTCTAACTCTTTAAAATAGTACGAGTACCCCTCTGACTAGAGTAATTGGGCTCTATATAGGAGGATTATGAGGTCTTGGGTTCAAGACTCATTAAGTTCTAAAAATAAACTATTTAAAATAGTAAAGCACTCAAAATCAAAATGGTACAATTCCAATTTTAATTTATTTCGGTGTTCTACTTTCTCTGAATTGTATTTTACACTGAATAAAAAAAAATGGATTTATGGAACAATGGTAGCACGTTCGATTTTAGATTTGAAGGTTGTGTCTTTGATTTATGTCGGGTTCAATTCTTGTTTTTATTTTGTTTTCGTGTTCAAATTTTTTCAAATTTTATTTTACACTTCCTAGAAAAATAATTGTATTTATGGGGCAATGATAATGCATCTCACTCAAAATCAGAATGTTGCATGTTTGATTATCGATCAATTCTTATTTGATTTATTTTGGTACTCTAATTTTTTTGAAATTTATATTATACTACGTAGAAAAATAACTTGGCTTCAATTCTTGTCTTGATTATTTTTGGTATTTTACTTTTTCTAAAATGGATCCAAAGTTCAATGGTATTGCTTTTGACCCTAGATTAGAAGGTTGTGTTTGATTCATATGTAGGGTTCAATTCTCTTTTTTATTTATTCTGGTGTTCTAATTTTTTTGAATTTTATATGACACTTCAAAGAGAAATAAAAGGATTTTTGGCGTAATGGTAGCATGTTTAACTATAGATTAGAAGGTTGTGTTTTATTTATGTTAGGTTGAATTCTTATTGTTTGACTCCAGATAAAAAGATTGTATGTTCCATTCACGTTGGCTTTAATTTGTTTTAATTTATTTTAGTATTCTAATTTTTTAAATTTTATATTATAATACATGGAAAAATAATTAGATGTGTGACACAATAGTAGCGCCTTTGACTCTAGGGCAGAAGGTTTAATGTTTGATTTGGGTTCAATTTTTATTTTAATTTATTTTGGTATTCTTGTGTTTTCCCATTGTATAATACACTATATAAAAATATGATGGGATCTGTGGCGCAATGGTTGTATCAGGTTCAATTCTTATTTAGGATAGAGGTAACATGATCATGACAAGGCGTGACAACAAGGAATAATAAATATATTTATATTAATAACACTAAGTCGAAGTTATAATACTATCTTAACTAACACATCAAAAACTATCAATTCTACACCTAAGGCAGCCAACCTATGATTAAAGTAAATCCCTCGTCAGAGATTTCCCCAAACCCATCAATGTCTACTCTATATCTCTGTCCTATGTGTTTGCACACTGACGTTGGCAGAAGGAGCTAGTGACCACGGCACCCCTTCTAAACCACATGAGTACCATACAGCGCTGTACTTCTACCCATGACAGGGTCACCACATGAAATTATAAACCACACCATCTTCAGCCTGACCTGCTGAGATATCTTGCATATGCTACCATTGAACTTGGACTACTCAAGGACCCATATCATGAGCACGTTTGTGTCCTCAGGTTCCCTAGCCTTTGTAGCGCATTGAACGATATTGTTCCTACCACACCATCTACCTTGGAGTAACACAAATAAGTTGAGTTCTACACCAAAGTGAGATCCCGATTACACCAAAGTATCTGTGGCTAAGTCAACCGATCTTGTACATCTACTTTTGCTAGCACATGGCTCCTCACCACATGTTGGCACATAGCAGCCTAAGAACTTAATGTCATCTCCTAGGTTATTATAATCCTAAGATGTTCAAAGTTCTTAGTTATATATCACTTAAGACCACTCTAGATGTTAAGACAACATGAACCTAAAGTATCTCTAGTTTTGTCTCATATCATCATGTACTGTATTCTTGCTAAGTGTCACTATATCTCTAGCAACACATAAACATATTAAATAACAACATAACATAAGCATAAACATCGAGTGTAAACCCCAAATTTTGTTAGGAATATATATATATATATATAGTAATGCTAATAGGAATATGTAGGAGTAGAAGGGGTATTATGACCCTTTACTCATTTAGTATTTTGTGTTATTTTCTTCATTTATTTGTAAGCATGTGGGTAATATAATAATTACGTCATAATGGGTAATCGAACGCAGGTCAACACTAGGACATATTTGCAATGTCCCGCTTTGTTAGTTATTAGATATGACAACTAGATAAAATTAGAGTCATTAGTTGAACTATGGATGACTTAGAATTTTAATTAGCTCACAATAGAATGGGAACTTGGGTGATCAAGTGGTAGAGTAATGGTGAATTAGTTAGGGTAGATTATGTCGAATAAACTAAATCGAGTTGAACAACATTTAACTAAATTGGGTTGAGATGAGTTTAAAGAAAATAAAGAAAGGGGGTTAGTTTAGCTCATTAAAAATAAAATAGATAATACATAATATTAGAGATAATCTCAAATATCTCAACGTTAGGGTGATGATGTTTGTAATAGGTAGGTCATCTCAAAATATTTAACGACATGCAAGCTATTTTACAATTGGTTCTGAAGGACGAACTACAACATCCAGGTGCGCTGGTTCACTACAGTAGACTATTCTCAAGTTGGCGAAACTTGAGGAGATAAATGTTTTACTGCTTAGAAATTAATATTTAATCATTTATGATTCATGCTTTGTATGTTAGAATCGCCTATTTATATGATTAATATGATATGCTTGTTGTCTTATGTCTACGGTTATTCAAATATGTGCTAGGTTATTCTCTTGCATAAATATTTTATTGTTTAGAAATTAATATTTAATTATTTATGATTCGTCCTTTGTAGGTTAGAATAGTCTATGTATATCATTAATGTGATATGCTTGTTGTCTTATTGCTACTGTTATTCAAATATGTGCTAGGTTATTTTCTCGCTCATTATCTACTAGATTGATGTGACGAAAAGTAACACAATATTACAGTTACTTTTAGAACCTATTATGTTACACTATAGTGTGACATATTCATAGACATCGACAAGCATCACTAATAGACATGTGACATTGACATACTTACGTATGTAATTATTGACGATGCACCGTTTTGAAATCATCTTTAAGTTACGGATACGAGCTTTAATGCTCATAAACCTATACCACCTAAAGATGTTGAAATCATCTTGGACATAAAAGGGTGAGGATAAGATATAGATTAGTTTATTGCCAGAGAACGTTGTGATGTATTCACTATACCCGCATGGTGCTGCTAAGTCGTCACCGTGATAGTCCTAAGATGGCTAGGATGGATGAAACCAAACCAATGACCTAGCAAACATGTCGCCGAGGTTATAGCATTCTGGTGACGGCTAGGATGCATGCCTCCTGGCAGGCATAGTTGCTTGTAAATTGGTACGGTGACTCCTTCCGCATAGCCTTCGACAGTGGATCTATGGACCTCACGGCTATTATTCCAGACGTTCTGCAGACGTTCTGATGAGTAGTCCAGATCCTGGGGTTTATTACCGGCTAGCCGTGGCCGATGCGTTTACATAGGTGCGGTGACCCTGGTGTAGTACTACACGAGTTGCTCCATGGATTGTCTGGGGAAGATGCATGGAGTGACAGGTCGCTAGGTCGCGGAGATGAAGTGATTCGCCTAGTGTACCACCGGAGAGGGATTCACGGTCGCCCGACCTCTCTGCCAACATCAGTGTGACGGGCATAGGTAGAGACATAGACAGTGGACACTGATGGGCTTATGGGAACTCCCTAATCAGGAGATCCCCTAAGCATAGGCTGGCTGCCCAAATCACAATATTTGAATGTGATGATATGTTTAGTGACAATAATCTTGTGAAATAAACACACTTCATATTTATAGTTGAGCTACACACTTATATTACATGTTCTTTTTATAATGCTTCATGTTTTATTTGTTGATTTTACATGCTTTGTTTGAGATTATGAAATGATGTTATGGACCTGTTAGAATCTCCTTGTTTGCTACTTGAGTTATTCTACTGCGGTTAGAGCCATAAGCACTCAGCCGCTTGCGGCTGAGCACACGACGTTCAAATGTGTGCAGGTCTACTAGACGATCGGTCGGGATAGCTAATAGAGACGAGATTATCGACGAACATAGTTATCTATTATTTTTGTGACCATAGTATTGTAGTAGGTATATCGGGGCTGTGTTAGTAGAGTTTAGTTAGATGATTTAATTGTATTTTTCGCTGCATTGTTAATGTATATGAATTATATATATCATTAAATGCCTTGTATGGGTCCTTCGGGCTCATACGGCGGTTGCCACGTGCTCGACAGATGGGTCGGGACGTGACATCGAGAGCATACACATGATAGAATCATATCTATATATTGACATGTCATACTTTCAAACTCATATTAATCACATGCTAATTAAATTTGTAATAAAGCAGATATATAACTTATCAACATGTATAATAAATAACAACGACGCATAGGACTCAGCACTGTAGTAGGCCAGAAATTTAAAACCATAAACCCTCACCTAAGTTTCAAAGCAATTTTTAGTAATAATCATAGCTTGGCTATTACTCTTAAAACAAGCAATCAAGCAATCAACTCCTTACTTCAACACAAATCACAGCTTGGTCGTAATTTTTCAAGCAATAGCATAGCAACACAATATCTTAAAATAAAATAAATACAACCAAACAAACATACATAAATAACACAGCCTAACAAATCTTCCTAACTACCCTTACTACTCACAACCTGACACCAATTATTATTTAATCCATTTTTTAATCAACCAAATAAATTAGCAATTTAAATAAACACAACAACCACAATCAACCAACAAATCAACCCTTAAAACACCTATAAAATATATTACATTTAAATTATACTATAAGACTATAATTTAAATTTCTATTTTTACAATTAAATTATACTACCAATTTTGATCACACTACACCACTTTAATTAATTCTTCAAATAATTTTAATAATTCGGTGAAAAATCTAATTACACCAATGTATAACACCCCAAATTATTTAATTTAGCAAAAATCTAAATAACCTAATTATCCAAATTTATACCAACATAAATTTAAAAATTTTGTAAAAATCCTAATTAAATTATTTTAATTCCATTTAATACAAATTAACTAACAAAATATTCTTTCATGCATATGATACACAAATAATTCTTTTAAACCCTAAGTTAACCCGCATCACCTTAATTAAATTAAAAACTTTACCTTAACATTTCGGAAAAATTCTAATTAAACCAGAAAAATTATATTGATTCATAACAAAGCATCACAAATTATTTTATATTTTTCTGACAAAGCTAATGAACTCAAAACCCTGAACTCAATCAAAAATTGTAAACCCCAAATTTTATTAAAAAAAAAAAATTTCAAGAGTAGAAGGGGTGGTATGAAAAAAAATAAAATAGCATAGTTAATAGTTGAAAGGAGTAGGGATAAATTTGGAAAGGTATGAATAAGTAAATAAAAGTACCTAGCAGGGGTAGAATACGTAAATTGGGTTGATTTGTAATTAAAAGGATCTAGCGGGGGTAAAGGAGGGATTTGGACAGCGCATGTGCCCCGCACACACTCCAAGCCCTAGGCTCCTCTACTTTGGATCCATCGCCGCAGGCCTTCCCCTTTGATCCGCCACACCGACGTGACTGCAGCATGATCGGAGCCTCGCCCCTCTTCACAACCGCTGTGCCCGATCGGTCGCCGCAAAGTAGAGAGCTCGACGTTCACTGCTTCCTCTCCGTTGTGGGTGTGCCCGATCGGTCGCCGCAAAGTAGAGAGCTCGACGTTCACTGCTTCCTCTCCGTTGTGGGAAGCCATCATGTCGCCCTTCGACGATCGCAGCAGAGTCTTCGAAAGCTTATGGACTAGTTGCATTTTAGCTTCCCATCGCTGTCAAGCACGGCTACCACTGCCAATTCCATTGGCCATCTTTTTATATTGTTACCGTGTGATTTACGGAGGAATTGATGATGTGCTATGATGATGTTATAGCCGTGTGTTTCATGGTTGATTTAATGATATTGTTTGCTGAGGTGAGCATGTATGTAATATAATAATTATGTCTTAATGGGTAATTGAATCTAGGTCAACACAAAGGCATGATGATTAGCTTCCACTTAGCTAGTGATGATATGTTGTAAGTAAATAGAATTAGAAAATGATTAATTTAGATTAGAAATGTTGTGAAATGTTAATTGGGTTTTTAAGAAAATTGAGACCTGATTAGTTGAAGATTATGATTGAGGTTAATAAATTAAATGAGGTTGATCAATTAGGATTCGTTTGGATTAAGTAAATCTAGTTGAATAATTATTTAACTTAGGATGAGTTAGGTGAGCAAAATAGTAAAGATGGGGTATTTGGTATCTTGTAGATAAAATTAATGATAGATAATATTAAAGGTCATATCTAAAGGTAATGTTATTTGCAATAGGTAAATACCTCAAAATAATTATTTGACGTACAAGCTGATATACGGTTGGTCCTGAAGACCGTTCTACTTATCCAGGTTGGTTCTGAAGACCGTTCTACTTATCCAGGTGCGCCGGTTCACTACAATAGACTAATCTCAAGTTGACGAAACTTTAGGAGATAAATATTTTGCTGCTTAGAAATTAATATGTAATCATTTATGATTTATGCTTTGTATGTTAGAATACCCTATTTATATGATTAATATGATATGCTTGTTGTCTTACGTCTACGGGTATTCAAATATGTGCTAGATTATTCTCTTGCATAAATATTTTACTGTTTAGAAATTAATATTTAATTATTTATGATTCATCCTTTGTAGGTTAGAATAGTCTATTTATATCATTAATGCGATATGTTAGTTGTCTTATTGCTACTGTTATTCAAATATATGCTAGGTTATTCTCTCGCTCATTATCTACTAAGTTGAGGTGATGAAAAGTAATAAAATATTACAGTTACTTCTAGAACCTATTATGTTACACTATAGTGTGACATATTTATAGACATCGACAAGCATCACTTATAGACATATGATATTGACATACTTACGTATGTAATTATTAACGATGCACCATCATGATCTCTTGAGTTACGGATACGAGCTTAAATGCTTATAAACCTATACCACCCAAAGAGATTGAAATCATCTTAGACATAAAGGGTGAGGATAAGATATGAATTAGCTTATTGCCAGAGAACATTGTGATGTATTCACTATACCCGCATGGTGCCGCTAAGTCGTCACCATGATAGTCCTAAGATGGCTAGGATGGATGAAACCAAACCAATGACCTAGCAAACATGTCGCCGAGGTTATAGCATTCCGACGACGGCTAGGATGCACGCCTCCTGGCAGGCATAGCTGCTTGTAAATTGGTACGGTGACTCCTTCCGCATGGCCTTGGACAGTGGATCTATGGACCTGACGGCTATTATTCCAGACATTCTGCAGATGTTCTGATGAGTAGTCCAGATCCTGGGGTTTATTACCGGCTAGCCGTGGCCGATGCGTTTACATAGGTGCGGTGACCCTTGGTGTAGTACTACACGAGTTGCTCCATGGATTGTCTGGGGAAGACGCATGGAGTGACAGGTCGCTAGGTCGTGGAGATGAAGTGATTCGCCTAGTGGACCACCGGAGAGGGATTCACGGTCACCCGACCTCTCTGCCAACATCAGTGTGACGGGCATAGGTAGAGACATAGCCAGTGGACACTGATGGGCTTATGGGAGCTCCCTGATCAGGAGATCCCCTAAGCATAGGCTGGCTGCCCAGATCACAATATTTAGACGAGATGATATTTTTAGTGACAATAATCTTGTGATATAAACATACTCCATGTTTATAGTTGAGCTACACACTTATACTACATGTTCTTCTTATAATGCTTCAAGTTTTATTTGTTGATATTACATGCTTTGTTTGATATTATTAAATGAGTTATGAACATGTTAGAATCTCCTCCTTTCTCTGCTTGAGTTATTCTATTGTGGTTAGAGCCATAAGCACTCCACCGCTTGCGGCTGAGCACATGACGTTCAAATGTGTGCAGGTCTACTAGACGACCGGTCAAGATAGCTAATGGAGGCGAGATTATCGACGAACCTAGTTATTTACTAATTTTGTGATCATAGTATTGTAGTAGGTATATCGGGACTGTGTTAGTAGAGTTTAGTTAGATGATTTAATTGTATCTTCCGCTGCATTATTAATGTATATGAATTATGTATATCATTAAATGCCTTGTATGGGTCCTTCGGGCTCATACGGCGGTTGCCACGTGCTCGGCAGATGGGTCGGGGCATGACAAAAATAATTCGAAAACAACACTTAAAATTTGATAAGAATTCTAAATAAATTCTTCAAAATCTAAAACTCACCAATGAAAACTCTTAGCAATGTTCAACCTGACCGAACCGATTGTAAAATTGCGAAAACCAGTGAGAACCACGTTGAATCGTAGCTGAATTGGCCACCACCCGAACCGGACCGGATCAAACCGGACCGACCCACGCGCTACGCATGCGCCGTGCGAGATCGCCCGCCTCTTCATCTCCGAGCGAACTCACCGCCGCTCCACTGCTACTTACCGCCCGTTCCATTGTTGCAACCTTGCCCGAACAACGCGCAGCACCTCGCCGCACCTTCCTCAACCCTCCGACCACCTCTACTCACCGGTAGGGCTCTCCCACGGCCCGCTGGTGCCCATTGTTCCCCTACTGCGGGTGAAATCGTCGTTCCCAACTGCCCCCACGTTTTCCACGCTGCAGCCACTCCTCCAATTCGACTCTACTACTGGAGTCGAATTGCATCCAAGGACCTTGCCACAGAAGCAGGAGACGCTCGCCGCGCTCCTCGTCGATGAAACCGACGAAAATAAGGGACTCCGCATGTTCGTCACTTCCCACGCGACCTCAGCTCGTTGGAGCCGCCTCCACACCTCGCCAACCTCAGATACGATGCACCCCTTTGGCTTCAAGCCTTCCTCATCGCAAACGCCGGCCGCCGGAGTGGATAAAGCTCCGCTGCGCCATCACCCTCGGAAAATAGAGCACTGCCTTGTTTTCCGAGGGTTTAGACCCTCTCACTCGCCCTCGCCTGCTTGGCTGCCGTACGTGCTGCGGGTGGGTTTTTAATTTCTTTTTCTATTTTTCTTCTTCTTCTTTTTCCTCCTTTTTTCTATTTCTTCTATATTTAATTAAATTAAAATTCTTTCTTCTTTTATATTTTATTTTCTACTTTTATTATTATTATTAATTTCAACTATTATTTTATTATTTTAATATATATATTTAAAGAAAATAGGGTTTACATAATTGGTTAACTATAGATCAAAGATAAAAGAATGGAATGGATATATTTTCTGCCATCAGTAGTGACATGGCAAGGCTCAAGTGGAAAGATGAATTGATTTTCAACCAAAAGAATCAAAATTTCAACGTACTAAAATTTTAAGATCAGTGGATTTTGGAAGGTCATAACTTCTTCCGCAGTGATCTGATTGAGCTGATATTTTTAGGGTGGATGTTTGTATTAGTGATGAGGGTATTCAAAATTTTATAGGATAACAGAATACTAAAAGAGTTCAGAATGATCAAATCACTGAGATAAGGTAATTCAAGTGTTGAATCTGTCCAAACTTGTGAAACTCTAGTATAGTAACTGATACTTTTCAGCAGCTTTGATGTTAGCCTCTTTTCTTATTTTTAAGGAAGTTGTGGTTGAGATTTTAAGGTAAAGATGGTATTACTAGGTGAGGAAGTATAGTACAAGTTCTAAACGGAGGGTAAGAGTTATAAGTTGGATACTTTCTTAGTTATACTTATAGAATTCAGAATTTGGGAATCCATGTTGGTTCATTCTTGATACTTTAGTTTGGTATAGCAGGCATCCTCATCTAGGATTTTGGCAGAAGGATCTTCGCTTAGCAACGGTGAAGGCATACAAGCATGTGAACAAGTGGTATTGTCAACCTCTCGATACAACATGCTGAAAAATGCTGAATTTTCAGCATTATGAGCTTACTAATTTAATTTACAACTCTTAATCTATAGTTCAATAACTTGAGATTCTAGATTTGCTTTTGGAACCTTTCCTAAAAGAGTTGTGAGAAGACATCTAGAGGGTTTGAAAGAGGGCAGAGATGAGGAAAAAGGGAAAAAGTCTCTTCCTTAAGTATTTCAAATATTAGGCAGCGTGCTATTTTGTGTATCAAAACTCAATTCTATCGGTAAGGATTAATTTCATGTGATATATTATAGAAACTAAAATTTCCTAGATAGAAGGAAAGGAATGGCCTACATTCCTATAAATGGATAAGGAAGGGAAAGGAGTTATCTGTTACTAACAAGAGGAAATTCAATTACATTTAGGTGCAATGAATAGCACTTCTTTTAGAATGAGTTTGAGAGTGTTCAATAAAAAGTTGAACCAGAGTGAATTGATTTAGACCTGGACTGACTCAAACCAAATTGATCTAGGTCCAGACTGAACCCATACGAATGGATTTAAGTTTGAGTTAAACCCAAATAGATTAAACCGAATCAGATGTGAACTAAATAAAAATAAACTAAACCCAGATTGAGCCAGTTTAACTATTTGAACCTGAATTGAGTCAAATTAGATTGGATTTGGTCAAAATAGATTAATTTGGTTAATTAAAGCTAGATTTGACCAATTTTGACCAGATTGACTTGGATGAGGACTTGGTATGGGCTTGGGCTTCATGAGGAGAGTTGGACTAAGCAAATTGGACTAATTACATGATTGGGTGCAAAATAAGTGGATAGATTGGATCAACATTGCTATTATTTTCAGAAAATTCTAAATAAATTTTATTACACTAGAAATATTCTTCGACCATAATCTACACTGCAATTAATATTCTTCATCTTTTTTTGGATCAGTTTTAAAGCCTCGTTACACACTACAGGTGCGTATGCTCATCATAGTATGATTTATACAAGCTAAGGTAAATCTTAATTAGATTTTATGGAAATTCTTGGATGTCTGCTAATTAAATAAAGATTATGCTTTTAAAATACCAAAAAGCCAGATGCATGCTAGAGTTATATGTTTTATTTAGTCATTCAATATGCGGGTATACTTACTATTTTATATTTATCCAGCATTCTACATTACTCTTACCGCATCTTAATTAGAGTGACTTCCACCAGGCACTCTGGTATAGAGACATAGGTGTATGATACTAACATCTCCTAGGAATATCACTGAATTAACCAAAGGGTGTCATTAATGCACCTAGAGAACATTGCGAACCACCTGCATTCGATTAGTGATGTTCACCCCTCCCGAGGCTTCTGATAGCTTAGATACTCGGACTAGGGCCGAGAGATTGGACTAGTTAACTTTTAGGTCATATCAGACCAACACATGGAGTGGTTCTAACACATATTCCTATACACGCAGGCGTGCTGCCTCGGTGCCACAATGATAGTCCTTAGATGGCTAGCAGGGATAATCCTACTCGACTAGTAGATATGGGATCGAGACACCACAGCCCATCGTGCGGATGTGAGTTCGACTCGGCGAGCATAGATTGCTTTTGAGTTGGAGCAGTGATTCCCTTAAGCTTTGGATTATGAATCCGTAGACTACACGGGTAGCATCCTTGACGTCCTGCAGACGGTCGAATGAGTAGTTCGGATCCTAAGATTATTCTTATTTCAGCTAGCCGTGGCCGATGGTTCTTGTGTGATGGTGATACTGTCTGCGGATAGAGTCTAGTACTACACTGGAGTCATACCCTTATGGAGTCCGAGGAGGCTGTAAGGGCATGACGATTTTGCAAGGAGAGGCGTAGTCGGCGACTAGCGAGACGCGAGAGAGGAGTCTTGGGTCACCCATCCTCTCTGCCAATATTAGTGCAGCGGGCATAGAAAGATACCTAGATGGTAACGGCACTGATGGACTTAAGGACTTCACGGGCCTAGGCCAATCCTTAAGCATACATTGGTAGCATGAGACATGTGATAAAAATAGGGATCATATCGATGACTTGCTCTAGTTACACCAATATGAGGTACAACCTAGGTGATATTTAGTTACATACATGTACTTAGAACCTAGATTGATATATGATAATTGTAATACCTAGAAAGAAACTATTGTGTGATAACTAATCCCACTAAGGCATCCTTAGACAATCCCTCTAGCCTTTGATTTTGTGATGTGATTTCGAGCCATAATTTCGCACTGGGCCGTAAGGCTGAGCATACCGCATTCAATGTGCATGCAGGTATAGCAGTGACAGTCAAGATTGTGAAAGAGGATTTCATCAGCAGAGGTTGGTTATCAAACGCATCTTATTTTATTTATTAATTTCAGAGTATAGTGTATCATAGACTGATATCAGGTTTATATTAGGAGACTATTTTATTTAATTATTTATATGACTAGCTGCTTGTGTTGCAGGGATAGGATCTTGTTACGCCTCCCTTCGGTTAGTGAGCTCATGCGGTGGTTACTACGTGCTCGATAGGTGGTTCAAGGTGTAACAATATATATAGGTATACAAGAATAGAATAGAAATATATATATATATATATATATATATAAAGTACTAAAAAAAGTTTAGTTCTCAAAAATTAACAGAGAGAGTCGAGAGATGGCAAATATGTTAGTTTTTCTCTCATTCGATCATCCAGTATTTCCTGCAAATTAGAATCAAAATTGGGATAGGTGTATACGACTGAAATTCCTAAATCTAACTCCCTAAATCTCCACCTCCACAACCCCCTGTTGCCAACGATTAAGGATGGCAAGCCTTTGGCTGAAACTATTCGATTGAGAGGAGAAAGCATCTGAGGAAATGGGCAATGCAGTAGCAAAGTGGAAGCTAATGATACCGATGATATGAATCCTAGTTAGAGATATAACAAATTTAAATAGTTAAGGTTAGTGCCAATTTCCTAAGTTACATACAAATCTAATTTTTGGGGTATGGGTAGTGATTGTCGCTATTGCAGATTTTGGGTATTGCATTGTATTAATTTTTATAAATTTCTCTCTCATGTCTTTAATTCCGTTCAGGATGAAATTATTTGAGGATAGTAAATGTGTTTGTATATATATTTTTCTCTTCATTTACTTGTGTGTGATGATTACTAATAAGTATTACTTAGAAATAGTACATTGTATTTAAAGGATTCAATTAAAATAATAATAATAATAATAATTTGAATATATATTTAATAATCAAATTAATGCTTACTGCCGCCTATTGTCACTTAGGATGATATTGACTTCACATTATTCTCTCCACAAGTTTATATATGTATATATATAAGTAGATAAATACCCTTTCTAGTTTTAACAAATATATACGTTATTGTAAATATAGAAACTTTGGGCATTAAATTCATTTTGTTTATTAGTATAATTAGTCATTGAAATTGCAGTTATTTTGTTAGAGTTTTGGGCATCATGTTGGAAAGAAAAGAATGACATGTTGAGAAACATTTTGTTCCACTTATTTTCTTAAATACTTTCTTTCTTAAGGTGATAAACAAATTTACCATGTCTTTCATTCAATGTGTCCTTGGTCATGTACTTGAGTAATATTAAACAATGAATACTGAAACACAAATTTCCATGATACCAAATAGGAAATAAGAAAAAGGGAGCAAATACTTGATTTCATTAATATTAACAATTTAAATATGCTTGCAAATTGATAGGGAAACCTTCTGCAATGACGATGATTAAACACGGCAGGGCTATGGATCTATTAAATTGCAAACTCAAAAAGCTCAAGTACGTCGTTGTTTCAGCTAGTTTACAGCCGTTGTAGTAGAGCTTCCAAGTGGGCCATTGTTAATAAATTTTATATTGTCCGTAATGTATATTTAATTATTACTTTATTAAATATGTAAATGTTATCTTATTTCATATGCTTGTGTTCTCAGATTCTAAAAGTGCATGATACTAGGAAAAATATAGAACACAAAGAGGACATTATGAACTTGCTAGGTGACAAACAAACTAGTTAGGTGAGACAGTTATACGATATCCTAAACTAGTTAGAACACCTAGAGGCATGGACCTGAACTTTCTAGGGACATGAACTTCTAAAAATAATATAGTTCTATATAACACAATATTATTCTCATAAATGATGAGTACCATTTGTGTTAGTTTAATGATTGGTAGTGGAGGCATCACCAGACCCATCCTTTAGCATTTGGTGAGTACCAACAATGGGGTTCTTGCCAATGAACCAAATATCCCTATGGCATATATCCGAAACTAAAGAGCTGGGAGCCGGGGAGCTCAATTCAGTCGCTATACCTAAGGACTAAGGTGTCTGTTGACGCTAACATTCCCCAACTGAGTCCTGCAGGCTTGGGAGGTAGTCTAGACATGTCAGGGCATGAGTATATATTAGTAGGTGACCCTGCTGTGAAGTAGAAGTGTAGTGCTGCATGGTGTCTCGTATTTAGCGTTTATGGGAGACGTACGATGCGAAAGTATTAGAGCACGGTCTAGTAAATGGTTCGTGAGACTAGAAGGACAAGGAACCACAGTCACCCACCTCCCCTGCCAACATCAGTGCGACGGGCCTAAGTAGAGACTTATTCTGGCACTAATGGGTTTATGTTGGTCCCCCGCCACAGCTTACCTTATTCAGACTGAAAACATAGAAAAGTTTTCCTACATATTTAGACTTTTAGAATTTATTTCTTTAATTATTTGTATGGTTTCTTAAAATTTTATTATGTGATATGCTCTTGATATAATTGCTCCTCGTTCGAACATATATTGTTAAACTATTCCTTTACATGGAGAAGTTTCTAGTGAATTTTTAAAACTCACAATTTATGTTTTATATTTTATTTAACCTCATATTAATTTTTATAAATTCATATGGCGGTTGCTACATTGCTGAACAAGCTGCAGACATGACATAGTATTTGTTATTCTTTTTGTCTTCTTAACCTTCATTAACGAATTTTATGTTTTATATATTATTTAACATCCTGATGATTTAGGCAATCAATAAATATTGATCATTAATAGTCTTTACTATTAATCATGCAACTTTGCCTTCACATCAGTAATGTCATTTGTTTGTCAATATTGATCATTTAAGAGTATTTATCATTAATCATACAACTTTGCCTTCACATTAATAATGTCAATTGTTTATCATCTTTATTGAGTATACTATTACGATTAGTGGGGTTTAGCAGCGTGTGAACCTTGCTCAATCATGCATTTTAAGTAAATTGTATTATATCTCAAAATAATACTCTTAAATATATATAAATTTTATTTATGTATATAAATATATATACTCTACATACCTCATTTTTATCTAAAGTTTGCCGAAAAGTTCATTGGAGACCTGCCGGAGACTTGCTGGGCAGTTCGCTGGAACCCTCACCAATGAAGTTCTCCAATCAGCAGCAATATTGGTACCAATCAAAAGCTTTTTTATCAAAAATTCAAAAATCATATTTGTCCCAATTGTTAGAGCTCACATGTGCCTAATTTTACTCAAAAAGATAACTTATGCGAAACTCCTAAGTTTGGATTTTTAACTCGCCGGCAACTAACGACAGCCAATTTCTCTCAACCCAAGTACCAGTAGATAGCTCTCGTCGAGGAGAAGCCATAGGTACTAAGTTTCTCAAATTATATAGCTCGTATGACCAGCAATCGCAAGAATAATCTCCAACGATGAAACTTTCACTGCTGCCGCTCACTTCACATTTCTCCCTCATATCTCTTCCAAGAACTTAAATTGATGGTTCCAATGAGTTTTCCTAGCTCACCTGAAGCTATCAATGTAATCTCATTGAAAAATTCCACCAAAAAGTCATCTTCTAGGAAATGAGGTGAATTATATTGAAATAAATGCATGGTAAAATGATATCATTTGTACATATCTCATTTTTATAATAAATATTATAAATGACAATGAAAAATTGTTCATAATAATTAATTTTATTTTACAAGAAGTTACAAATTTTTAAAAACTATGTATCACTCATGTAAATAAAAATTATAAAGAATAATATTATAGAAGTAAACCATAACTACATCGGTTTCTATATATTGTTTGAAATAGTTTATTCTAATAAAAAGATGGTCAAAGGTACCTTTTAGAAGTTATAATAATTTATAATTAAAATTAATTGATACATAATAATGGCTCATACAAATATGAATTATGTAGAGTGAGAAATACCTATTTTAGATATGATACTAAATTTTTACATAAAAAAATCAAATAATCCTAATTAGGATTTAAATTTGTTGAGAAACAATGAGATGATCATCAATCCATACAGTGGGTTTGAGGTACCTCGACCACATATCATGCTCATCGACTTCATTTATATAGCAAAACCATAATTTTTAAAATTAATCTGGTGTGAAAACACATCGACGAATTCTTCATCAACATCATATAAATAGAATGCCGCCATGGATAATTATTTATTCTTCAAAATTGGATATTTTAGCATTAAAAGGATATTGAGATCTACCTACTCGTCATGAATACGTTTAAAGCAAAAGTCTTGATTCTTAATGCTTATTTGGAGTCAAAAACAAATCTCTCTCATTTGCCCATAAATATTGCCTTTGTAGATCATTAGTTCTCCCTCATTCATGGAAGAAAAGGTCAAATTCTTTTAGTTTATTTGGAGTGTTTTGCCTTTGTAGATCATTAATTCTCCCTCATTCATGGAAGAAAAGGTCAAATTCTTTTAGTTTATTTGGAGTGAAAACTCTGAATGTCACTTGAGCAAAAGCAATAAAAATCATGCTACTAGACTAAACACCCCGATGGAAATGAAAATGACATCTACGACAAAGAAAAAACGGAGTTGTGAGAATTAAAATCAGAACCTCTCACACCCTAAGAGAGAATCATACTACTAGACCAAACAATCTATAATATATACAATCATCATCCAAATTCTATGATCACTTAGTAAATAGTACAATCATCATTTAAATATAGACACTAAAATACATTTCACCAGCAAAGATTAACTAGTAGATAAAAAATACAACACCATTCTCCAACAAAGATTAAAACATCAAAATGATCTGGAGGAGAAGTAACAAATGGGGAGTTAAATGCTTATAAGAATTAAACTCCCGACCTCTTATACCCTAAGCGAGAATCATACCACAATACCAAACATCTTCTTATCTATTTAATCATCATACGTATTCTTTATAATACAATATCTATATATCATAATACAATATCAGTTGGAGTTCTCCAGGTAGAGTTCGAGAAGCTCCATTCCATGTCAGGCCAAACCTCCAATGAGGGCAAATGCATCATGCTCACCCTTTCCGGACATGAGCATCATCAGTTAGAAGTTGCAGGAGGAGCTGACGAACCTATGAACAAAATTCAGCTGCCACGATGGTCTGCACACAGCATCGTTAGTCAACTAGCACATACCGGATCCAAAAGTCGTATTCCGGCACAAAGAATGCAAAGCCATTGAAAATTTCATCTGAGACATGAACCAGTACTTCATGGCAACCATTTTCGGTAAAGCAGACAAGGATCCAACTGCAGTCGCCTTCCTCGACGATGATGCCAAACAATGGTGGTACATGAGGTGCAATGCCCCTAGCTACGATAAGTGCATTGAGCCAGAGGACTAATGCATCATGCTCCCCGTTCCCCGACAGAGCTCCAATCGCTCTTTAGCCGCAACTGCTACCGCAAGTTCATCGGAGGTTATTTCAAAATCATAGCGACACTTACGGACCTCTCGGAGGACCAAAGGTGGGAATAAACTGAGGTGTGTGAGTTTACCTAACAGTAGCTGAAGGTATTCATGATGTACAAGCCCATGCTGACCCTTTCCGATTTCAGCAAGGCATTTGAGATCATCACTGATCCATCTGATTGAGCTCTTGGCAGCATATTGATGCAAGATAGCCACCCGTTGACGTGCGAGAGCTGCAAGCTTAATGGCATGGAGTAGTGCTATAATGCACACGAGAAGGAGATGCTAGCCATGGTGCACTATCTCAAGGTTTGGCATATCTATCTCCTCGATAGCAGATTCTTGGTGTGCACGAAAACATCATCGACACCTACTTCCTGGCATAAACCAAGTTGTCAGTCAAGCAGGCTCGAAGGCAAGCCCATCTATCATGAGCCGACCGACTATCGGATATGGCAACCGCATAAGAGTTAAGAAACTCAAACAAGGTTTATAAATTTTACTCTATATTTTTCACAATGGCTACACATCTATAACTCATGATATTTAAAACATCAAGATAACAACAGGTATTAATTGTCCCATTACATCATTTAACTAACACAGTCCATCTTATAATAATTGAGTCTCAATAGTCTATCCTCCATCAATAAGCTTCTAGTATTTTTGCATCAGCTCCAAATCTACCCCGATCCTCTATCTGTCACCTGAGTGTTGCAGCCCAGTGGCTACAAATAGGAGAAACTCCCAAGCAAAATAATAGGCAAATATAATATCATGTCCTGAAGTATTGGCAGTGTAACTAAGCATATCAATAGAACCTTGCATATAAAACAACTAGGAAATAAGCATGCATAGCATAGTAGATATTCTAAACATTTGTTTTGTATGACTAAGTTCATATAAGTACACTCCTACGGGCTACCATTTTATGCTTAAGTAGATCCTGATCAAGGATCATTCCTAAGCCCATCAATGTCAATCTATGTCTCTCCCTCGGCTCGTTAAACTGATGTTAGTAGAGAAGACGGGTGACCGTCATTCCTTCTCCATCTGGTCTTATTAGCCGTATACCCATGCTGCACTCTAAGACCGTCATATCGTGCATCTCCTATAGACAGCGCTACACTTCTGCTCCTCGATAGGATCACTATGGTTAAGTTAGGTTCTCAGCACGACCATTGGAATCGACACATATAATCTCCCCCCATGGTTTAGACTGCTCACAGGGCTACATACCTAAATGAAGCATATACTATGTTGACAAATCTTCTGTCCTAGGCCTAACAAAATCGATTCCCCTTTCCCCACTCCCTAACCTTCGGTGATACCCTAGGTAGAGAGTCTCAGTGTACGGCAGAGACTGCTCCTTCCTCGGCTCCATCTAAGCTACAAGTTAGGTTGGGAATACCTCCCACTACCCATTATAGGACAATCACAGTGGTACCCACCACCGTGAGGGAATTACAATGTATGTAGGACCTATGTGTTTCTCCTAGATTTTGATGTCACTAGGGTTTATGTGGTTCTCATCTAAGCGTTTTCAAGACTAAGTTATCCTCAGTTGATGTGTCGACTATTTAACTAGTCTGTCACCTAAGTTATATATCCGATGTTCTATTTTCTTATTTTTCTAACCTCTCATATATATATCTAATATGCATAGTTGAGTTTGTAATATGTAAAAAAATCACCAAGAGTCATATCATATAACAGCATATAATTATAAAGAAATAAAGCATAATGTCAACATATCAAGACAGTATTATAGTTTCATAGCCAACCACTTGGGCTCCAATTGTAGTAGGCCATGATTGAAAACCTTAACAACTCCTGAGCCACTTTAGGTTTTTCCACAGTAGACAAATTCATGATTTAATTGTATTTTAACACCATCGATACAGGATGATTTACCTAGAATCATGAAACACCTATGCGCAATACTGCTCCTTTCATGTCCAAATTATCCACAGCGAGTGCCACCGGAAGCTTCTGAAGCATCAATAGCTCGGGGTAAGAATCAAGTACAAGTGCCAACTACACCGGCGGTAGCTGCGTCGACGGCAAGGAAAGTGCCAACTCCTAGGATTAGGCAACAATCCCAAGGACCTCAGGCGCATTCACAAACATGAATTTTTGCTCTAGATGGTAGTCATGTGCAAGAAAATTCGGAGGTGTTCAAAGATGACACATGGCAAGTAGAGTAGTTCTAAAAGGCGAACGGTCGGTAATGAGAATGCTAAAGAGTATTAATTAGTGACGGACACCAAGATTTGGAGAATAAGGCATTTAGCCAAAATCTAGGATTTTCTTTTCTAGCGATTATTATTTCTTAGCAAATTTACTTTGGGTGAAAGGGTTGAACTTTTCATGCATTAGCAACACTACTTTGAAAAAGTGAATTGGAAATTTTGTTTACTAGTTTTGTGCCACTTAATAAAGCGATGAAATGTACTTATGTGTTGCTTCAATTTTGGAGGACCAAATATGCTAAGTGGGGGAGAACTTGTAAACCCCGACCATTACATAATATATATATATATATATATTTAGATAAATACGAATTGGTAAACGTATAACAAGATAATGCGTATAATATGATAAAACTAAGAGTCGGCTTTAGATGATGGGGGTAACAGTGGAAATTTACCTCCCACACCTTGCCCTTTTTATGCCATCATATGTGAGGGTTAAGGCTTGGTTCCTCTAAGCCGCAAGACACCGTCACGTTACTGTTGTTGGACGACCTTGGGTTAGAAGCGCAAGAACTCCGTCACGGTTGCCCTCTGAAAGCTCTTCGTAGGAGGGCATCGTTCCAAGTTGAACGGTGACGTGAGTGGCGCCAGTAAAATTTACTCTTGATTAGTTTGACAGTTTATTCTACAATCTAGGTTCGTTACATTGAACCCTTGAGTAGGCATGTATACGAATATTTAAAAGTCCTATAGCTGTTCCATGTATGTCTTGTATTTACCTTATGAATATTTTGCTCTATGCATGTCTTAAAGTTATTATTACGTTCACATATGTTGCTGATGAAAATTGTTAAATTGTGCATGGTTGGAATCATGTTGTGTGTGAATTGCTAAGAATTAAATGGCAAGCATGTGCTGAAGAAATGTCAACATAGAGACACTCATGTATTTAGTGACACATAGTCTGTAAACCCCCACCTTCAAAAATTGAATTTTAGGAAATAAATAAATAAATAAATAAATTTTAAAAAATAATAATGTAAATAATAATTCAAAATTTTATTCAAGTTTAGATTTGTATAGAAAATGATTTGAAAATAGAGTTAAGAATTAGATATGGCTTTAGGTTGATATTTGGTTTTCAAAAAAAAAAATCTAGTTTTAAGTTATTAAGATTATTAGGGACCTAGTTAGAATTTTATAAAAACGTAGAGAGATTTAGTTGAGATTCAATAGAGTAGAGGGGGTAAAATGAATAAGAATACTGGGCACATGCTCATCACATGACCGGTCTGATTGAACCGATCGTTTGAACCGACCCGGACCGGCCCGACCCAGCTGAGCCATCCGAATCGGCGCCCGCGACTAAAGCCTCCAAATCCCTAATTTTTCCCCCAAAATCGCATCGTCCCCAAATCCCAGCTCTCTCATCGCACGATCCGAGTGCTGCTCGCCTTCTCCTTCGTCCCCGTCGCACCCTGCTGCGGATCCATCACCGCAAACTCGACGGCGAACCTCTCCTCTTCCTCCGGATCCTTCGCCGACGCCACGTCGACGACTGCAGCGCCGATTGGAGCTCATTTCCCTCCTTCGCCTTGATCCACCGTGCACTAGGTTAGGGCTGCGGAAGACTCTCCGGTGACGGCGCTCGATTTGGGAAGGTAAAGCCCTCCCCTTAATTGACTGAGTTCCTATAGCGAGTCTATAGCGGTTTATCTAGGGAGTAGGTTTATCTAGGGAGTAGCTTAGTTGACTAATTCCTATGGTATTCCTATGGTGGGTTGAATGCATATTTATCGATTTATCTAGGGAGTAGCTTAGTTGACTAATTCCTATGGTATTCCTATGGTGGGTTGAATGCATATTTATCGGTGCTCGATTTGGGAAGGTAAAGCCCTTTACCCTCCCCTTAATTGACTGAGTTCCTATAGCGAGTCTATAGCGGTTTATCTAGGGAGTAGCTTAGTTGACTAATTCCTATGGTATTCCTTAGTTGACTAATTCCTATGGTATTCCTATTGTGGGTTGAATGCATATTTATCGGTGCTCGATTTGGGAAGGTACTCGCTATAGCGGTTTGTGTTTCACGGTTTGGTTTGGTTTAGTTGATGTAGTTGATCCGAGCGATTGAATGTATGTGTTGTTGACTGCCCCTTAATTGACTGAGTTCCTATAGCGAGTCTATAGCGGTTGTTGACTGGGTTTTGATCCGAGTGTGTTGTTGTGTTGAATGAGTTTGATTTTTGATTCCGAATTCTGTTTTTGATTAATGTGGGTTTCATGAATGTATTATTTTCTTCTTCATTCTTTTACTTAGGAGAGTATAAATAATATAACAATTATGGTAGAATGGGGAATCGAATGTGCAGGTCACCACTAGGATACCAATGCTTGGTTCCACCTTGTTGTCTAATGGGTATGATAGCTAAATAAACTTAGGGAATGATTAGTGGAAACTACCGATGATTGAGAATCTTGGTTATTTTATAAGGGTGATTTATTTATCTTACTATAAGGAAAGAAGGTGATACCCAATATTAGAGAAAATTTCTAAAGGTATATTTGGAATAGGTTGTCTACCTTGAAACAAGTAAACGACGCACGAGCTATTATACGGGTGGGTTTCAAAGCACGAACTACATTGTCAGGTGCGTTGGTTCACTGAATGTAGGATTTATTCAAGCTAGAGAATTCCTGCCGAGGTTTTCTTAGGAAAACTCTTTGATGCCTCAAATATAATAAAATGGAATGCTTGTCATGATTATGTATATATGGATAGATGTATGTTATGCTTACTATGATATTATCTAAATGCATCTTAGAATGATTTACCTTGTTTATATGCATGATCATGCCATGTTTACCATGCTATTTATTTAACATATCTATGAATCTTATCCTGCATGCTATGTTATTTATCTTTGCTATGATAGCACGATTACCATGCAGTTATAGATAAGAATGATGACATGTTAGAAATTCATAGGAGACATCACTAGGAATCAGACAGGAAGGGGTACTGCTTGCATACCCCGTTTGACCACGGCGTACCGTCGATGGTCAGAATGGTGATGCTCCACCACACACCACTCCCGAGGCTACACATAGCTTGGATACTAGGAGCTGGTGGGGAAAGGGACTGTACACACTCCAAGGTCATATTAGACCGGATATATGGAGCAAGTCCTTACCCGATGATTTCTACCCGCACGAGTGTCATTTAAGGGGCACTCGTGATAGTCCTGAGATGGTTAGCTGGGACGAACCAGAACAAGAACCTAGCAAACATGTCGCCGAGGTTGTAGCATTCCGGCGACAGCTAGTCTGCACACCTCTTGGCAGGCATCGCTGCTCGGGGATTGGTATGGTGACATCCCTCCGCATAGCCTTGGACAGTGGATCCGTAGACCACACGGCTACCATCCTTGACGTTCTGCAAACGAACGGATGGTGAGTCCGGATCCTAGGGTGGTATTATATCGACCGAGACTGTAGTCGATGGACTTTATTGACGGTGACCCCGTCTTCGGACGGTGTGTAGTACTACACGATTGTCGTTGTCCTTACGGCATCCGGGGAGGATGTAAGGGCACGGCAGTTTCGCTAGGGGAGGCATGGTAGGCGACTAGCGACACCGAGGAGAGTGATCACGGGTCACCCGTCACCTCCGCCAACATCAGTGCAGCGGGCATAGGGAGAGACAGAGACGAAAGGCACTGATGGGCTTGGTGATGCTCTCTGGCCGGAGTATTAACTAAGCATAAGCTGGCAGCCCGAGTCATGAGACTGATAGACACAGATATCGTAGATGACATTCTGGTGACACTGATGACACAGATACCGTAGATGACATTCCGGTGACAATGATGACACAGATACTATAGATGACATTCCGGTGACATTGATGACACAGATATCGTAGATGACATTCCGGTGACATTGATGACACAGATACTAGAGATGACATTCCGACGACATTGATAACACAGATACTGGAGATGGCTTAGGTGATATTGATGACATAGTTATTAGAGACAGCTTAGGTGACATTGATGACATAATGACTAGAGATAACTTAGACGACATCTAGTGTTACATGTGTTGTATTTGCTTACACTGTTATTTGCATTTATGATATTCTTCACACGTATTATATGAAAATGACTATTAATAAACCCAAGGGATCCTAGATTAATCCTCCTAGCCTTTGAATTCTTTATTCGGTTTCGAGCCGTAAATTCGCACTAGGCCGCAAGGCTGAGCACACCGCTTTTTTCCGTGTGTGCAGGTTATTAGATGACCGATTGAGATAGTAAATGAAGATAGATCTACTGACGGATTTATTTTTTTTTCTTTATCGTTGCCTTTTATAATAGAATTGTAGTAGGTTTATCGGGACTGTGTTAGAAACGATAAGTTAGATGTTTTGATTGTATATTCCGCTGTGTAAACTATGTGTTTGGATTATATGTATCACTTGATGCCTTGTATGGGTCCGTTGGGCTCATACGGCGGTTGCCACGTGCCCGACAGTAGGGTCGGAGCGTGACAAAGTCCCATATAGGATTAGGAAACATTTACACCGTAATCCCGCGCGTGTAGTGAATGGTCACTACCGTGATAGTCTGGTTTAGGAAGATGGGAGATGTAGTCATCCCGGCGCTCATGCGACTGTTGTGTGACGAATTCTCTTCATACCCGTGGATAGTGGATCTGTTGACAATGACAACCGTCCTAGAAGCTCTGCAAGCATACCGACAGTAGTCCAGATCTTAGGGTTTATTACGTGTGTAGGATTTCCAGTTAGCTGTAACCGGAGGATTTGTTGAAAGGTGACCCAGTCTGTAGGGACAATGTGTAGTACTACACAGGGATGTGTTGGTGTGCCTACAGGGAGGTTACACCAACGCATTAGTCTCGGTAGTGCGGGTCGGGTAAACGACTATAGAGGTTGGAAGAGAGGAATCCGTGGTTACCTGTCCTCTCTGCCAACATCAGTGTGATGGGCATAGGCAGAGACCTAGACAAGCACTGATGGGCTTAAGGGTAGTCCCTGGCCAGGTCTTACTCTAAGCTAGGTTGGCAGCCCGTTAGAAATTTGATATAGACGATAACTTATTGACACAAGACATGGATTTAGAGGACACAAAGAGAGCAAGTTTAATAGTTCCTTTGCTTATTGCAAATTACAATTGTGTATCTTCTTTTGTTTTATTTTATCTTATTGTTTCATTTATTTCCTATTATTTAACAATTGTGCTATTATGATGTGCTATGGTTTGATGTTAATCTTGTCACCCGCGTAATGCATATGGACGGTGTGGACTTGATGGCCTAATTGCCTCAAGACCGTTTTTTGTAGCCACTGGGCCGTAAGGCTCAGCGCATTTCTCTTACATGCGCAGGAAATTCTGGATGGGCAGTGTTGGTCGACAGGTGCTAGTCAACCGAGAACGTAAAGTCCAAGTCCATAAGGATAGTAGCGTGAGGTTTGGGTGGTATTTTAGCATGTATAATATTAGTTATTTTATATTATTTTAATGCCTTGTATGGGTTGCAGACTCATAAGGCGGTTGTCACGTGCCAATGGGTGGATCGGGGCGTGACAGGCACGTGTGCCTAGATCCAAATGACAAGTCTAGCCCCACTCCGTCCTCTATTCTCCAAATCAGCCCTTTTATCCTTCCGCCGTCTAATTTAAGCTTATTTATGACTTCTACCTCTGCCTCTTCTCCTGTTTACTCCTTTAACTTGATCCGCTAATTTCCTTGATTTAGCCCTACATTTATAACTATATTGACCTGTTCAATTTCTTCTGTATATTTTTTGTACACGTACAACAATAAAATTTGGATTTTTAAGGAAGAAAAATAGGAGTTTACAAGTTTTCTCCTCCCCCTAAAAAAATTTTTGATCCTTAAAAAATACAGAAGTGAGCCCTAGCAAACACTTCATGTATTTATTTAAAGCAAAACACTGCAGGGGAGTACAAGGAGCACAAACTTTTGAAGAGTAAAGAAAAAAAAAAGATCTAATTATTCTTTTTCTAATTAAACCTTTTTCTAATTCTCAGCAGCAAGTTTGTTTGTTTGTTTGTTTTATTTTTTTATTTATTAGTACTATACGTTATGTATTCAAGTCTAATACACTTTCATCTATTGAGTTAAACTATCTTTTCAGCTGTTTAACTCCTCAGCCAAATAGGTAGTGCCCATTTCGTCATTTCCCAGTAGGCATATATCAGCAACAATAAGGCAACAACACAAGAAGCTACAATCTAAACCATATATATATCACAACCTCAGCAGAAAGAACCCCTATTCCCTTCCCTTAACGAGCCATCAAGGGTTCCCTCAAGTATAATTTAAAACAACAAGAGTATGCAGAGTGATGAATTCAGTTTATAACTTTTAATAATAGCATTTACAACATATTAAAAAATTTTAAATCAGTAGCTAACAAAAAAATTCAAAACAAACCCCCAGTCATAGAAAATCTTACCCCCAAACTCTCATTAGAAATGACTTGGAAACATTCAATTTTGGCATAATACAAATCAATTTTTAAACATTAACTTGTCTCCGCTATCCTACTATCCTACGCTTACAAGTATTCAGTTTACAAAAGGAAGGGAAAGGAAAGAGAGAAAAGAGGGGAAAGAAAATGTTGTTCTTCACAGCAAGCAAAGGAAAAGAAAAGAAAGCAAAGTTCGGAAATTTCACCACTGTAGTAAACTCTAAAATTTCTATAAGAGAAACAAAAACACCCTTTAACTTCGACTCTGTTTCAAGTCAAAACAAAACATTAACACAACAGTCCATCAAGTGACGCGAAGCACCGATCGAAATGGCAAGTCAAAATCTAAATATTTATAAACTGCAACTCACTGCGATCATTTGTCTCTAAACCACAGATTTATGAAAACTATAACCTCCTTGTTGTCTGAACAAAATTTACATAGTATCATAAAACGGCCTGTGAAAAAGCCACATGAGAGGAAGAATTCAATCTCATATCATGCATTAAGGCTTACAATGAAACCTCATAGGAAACATGGATGAAAAATACAATTTTGTAACTCAAAACTATGATGCACCTCATGGGAAAAATGGATGAAAAATACAATTTTATAACTCAAAACTATGATGCCCCATCACTGCAAAAGCGACCATTTAGATGACAGCTAGTTTCCTTTAAAACTCAGGAACAAAGGACAAATGCATTTAACCACTATGCCTCCCAATGTTTTCTTAGCCCATAGATTTCCACATGCTCTCTAGCACATGGATTAATTAATAAGTAAAATTTTTGTGTATCACCAATGCAAACACCACGAGATCCACCAACTCAATATGATCATCCCATTAAAGAATATACAGACATGTAAAACTGAGGAGATTAATCATGAGTTCATCTGTGTCTTCCAGATATTCCTATTTCCAACTTAGTTATCAGTATAACAAGATTTCAATTCCCCCAATTTATGCAAAACATTGAACTACTCTAAAGCATGCACAAATTTAATCATGTTTTAAAATTGATCGACACAAGCATCAATTAAGATTTAATCACAATATCATGGGCAACAAAAAGGAAACAGGGGACATTGCATCAAATAAATTCCGAATTAGCAAACAAAATTCCAATTGAAGTGTGTTCTACCCATAAACCCCATTAGAATAAATTGCTGCATATTTACTAGTAGGGAAAACAAACCTAGTTCTGTTTAGATGGATTCCGGTCAAAGTACTATTGGAATTCATCCGAACATTATTCTCACCCATTTTTCCTTATGTACTATTGACTAATTTGGCTAGAATTAGTCAAAACTCAAAAAATATCCATTACCCTAAAAAACATACTAATGGACAATTTTCTCCACATCCGTAATTACTATCTTTAATTGATTTTTCTTAACCTCTTGAATATTCCTATAGCAAGAGCCTTAATTTGAACCTCATTATTTTTATCCTTATTTTTTCATAAAAATTTAGAGTTTTAAAATTAAAATGGAGATGATCTCTAGATTTCGAAAATGGAGTTTTTGTTGAGATCTCCCTCATTTGCCCATAAAGTTGCACTTGGGTAAAAATAATTATCACAAATCAACTTAAATCAAATCACCTCGTTATTCTGACCGTGAGCATTATTGATTAAAGTTAAACTTGGGTATAAATAATTATCATAAATCTATCTTATTAGTATCAAATTACACTTTTGATCTTAGGACCACCACGCTTCCGCTGTGCCACTCTTATTTTATATTTCAAATTTTATCATAATCATTATTTCAAATGAAATAGAATGCCTGGTGAAAGGAGGTGATTACTTTGTGTTATACTTGGTGTGAGGAAAAAGATAAGGACAATGACTTTGGTTGACTCAGGTCAACTTAATTGAACTCACCACCTGACCATAATTGAAAACGAACTCGGGTTAACTCAATGAAATTGAACCAAAAAGATAAGGATGATGACTTTGTCTGATTTCTTGGTGTTATCATTCATCAATAGGTTTAGTTCAGTTCAATCATTTGACCAATGTAATGACACACAACATACAATCCATTTGTACCACTGGATTCTAAATTCAAAATCCTATATGATTGTATTGATTTCATATCAAAACTTTATATCTAAAATTTCATGTGTAGTTTCTCAAATAAGTCATTTATATAACTTTACTGATAGGTTTTAATTCAATTCAATCATTTGACCAACGTAATGACACCCAACATACAATCCATTTGTACCACTGGATTCTAAATTAAAAATCCTATATGATTTTATAGATTTCATATCAATATTTTATATCTAAAATTTCATGTGTAGTTTCTCAAATAAGTCCTTTATATAACTTTACTGATAAAACTATAAAATAATATAATATTACACAATTACTCTTAATCAAAATTATAGGTTTCACAATTACATATTTTAAGACTAAAATTTAAAAACTATCTAATCTACCATGTCCAAAGAATTTTAACTTTTAAACAATAACTAATTTACTAAAGCTCACTTAAGAGATCTGATAATTCCACATAAGACCCCCGAAAATTTTCTTCAGAGTTCATCCAAAAAGTTTACCGATGGTAAGGTTTCATTGACGATCATCACCATATCCTAAATCAATTCACCTCATCATTTTGACACTATTTTCCTCAAGCACTATTGACTAATTTTCTCCACATCGATTGGCAATCATTATTGATTACCATCACTAATTGATTCCTCTCAACCTCCTGAATATTTCTATAGAAAAAACCTTAATCCTTAAAACATATTTGAAGTAAAAACTCATTGATGAACTCTTTACCAACACTTAAGCGAACATCATCATTTCATCTACATTTTTCCATAAAAATTATGTGTTTTTAAATTAAAATGGAGATGATGTCGAGATCTCACCATGATGAAAGTTTTATCATCTAGTTCACTATATTTTGATAAGAGGAAAGTTCAAAATCATCATGCTCGTCATCGTGAGCATTCATATAGAAAAAGCACAATTCTTAAAGCCTCTTTGGTATTAAACTTATCGAGTAATTCTCCACCGACATCACTAAAGTAAAACATCTCAATGGATAATTATTTCTCCTAGATTTTTCCTTCAAAATCAGATATTTTAGTATCAATATATAATGCATTCCTCTGGTTAGAATAATTGGAGTCTATACGGGAGGATCATAAGGTCCAAGAGTCATTAAGTTCTAAAAAATATGTAGTTGGAGTGAAAACTCTAAATATCACTTGAGAAAACACCTCCAAATTATTATTTCTCCCTCATTAGCGTGTATGAGTTAACTCACACAAGACAATTTATAATATTTCAAAGAATAAAATATTGACATAAAAACCTGTAGAAATTTTTCACGATTACAACCTGACACCAGTAGTTTAGATTACCTAATACAGTCTGACTAAATCATGAACTAGATAAATCATGTCATGTCAAACTAATGTTCTTCTCTCCATGTATCACTCCCCATGAATCTACATGACATCCGAGTAGCGCAAAGCCTTGCGGCCTTGTGGCTACAGAAAGAGTAGTCCCTAGCAATTGTAAGGGGGACATTGGCATACAAGGAATTAATTAAAACAATACTGTCATGACAGGAATATGCTGTAAGAAATATATCAATCATACGTGAAGTCTTTCAAATCATATTTTGTGTGAGATACCATCATCCATTCTATTTTTCATTTTCATATTCTCTAGGGTCGCCAACCTATGCTTAGGATATGCCCGAGCCAGGGACTATTCATAAGCCCGTCAGTGTACTTCTAAGTCTCTGCCTAGTCCCGTCACACTGACGTTGGCGGAGATAACCAGTGACCACAGAATCATCTCCTTCCGATCTCAAAAGCTATACCTCAGCCAGCACTTTGAGATCTTCACATATGTGTCCCCCAGTAAACCACATTATGCGACTAATTCTTAAATTTGTTATTATATACAATGTATTCCATGCCACTGACCAGAAGAGTTAGAATCGGTGCAGTGGTTAACCTGATTTTAATTCTTGGAAACTATATTTGCATTTAGGGGTCCATTGGAACTTAGCATCTTTTCTTGTAAGCTTCATCATCGGTACCGCCAATCATGAGAAATCCTAGACAAAGCGTTGGTAATATCCCGCAAGTCCAAGGAAACTACGTACTTCAGTGGCATTCTTTTGTTGTTCCCATTTTGTGATCGCTTCTATTTTACTTGGATCTACTTGAATTCTTTCATTGGTGACAATATGGCTAAGAAAACCAACTTGATTTAGCCAAAAATCACATTTGAAAATTTTAGCATATAACTTATTTTCCCGCAGTATCTGTAGTGCTTTTCTTAGTTGCTTGGCATGCTCTTCATTATCCTCTGAATAAATGAGGATATTGTTTACCCCTCTATGTCATGCCCCGACCCTACTGTCAGGCACGTGGCAACCGTCGTATGAGCCCAACGGACCCATACAAGGCATCAAAGTGATACATACAATCCATACACATCATTTACACAACGGAATATATATTTTAAACATCTAACGCAACACTACTAACACATTCCCGATAAATCTACTACAATTCTATGATAAGTATTGATCAATAGAAATAAATTCGTCAACAAACTCATCATCATCAACCGTTATGATCGATCATCTAACACACCTACACACACATTGAACGTGATGTGCTCAGCCTTGCGGCCTAGTGCGAAATTACGACTCGAAATCGTAGATAGAAAATCAAACACTAGGGGGAAGTACTAGGATGCCTTTGGGTTTATTAATTATCAATTATTAACTTTTTGGTGTATATAACGTCAATAACAAAGTTGAGTTCTAACTGTTTGTGTATATCTGTATATGTTCCTAATTGTCATCTATGTTGAACAACATGTCTGTCACTAGTAAAAGTCATCTATGTTGAACAACTTGTCTGTCGCTAGTATATGTCATCTATGTTGAACAACATGTCTATCGTTAGTATATGTCATCTATGTTGCATAACGTATATGTATCTCTAGTATATGTCAACTAGAAGTATTTGTCTTTATGTCAAGTGCTTCGGGCTGCCAGCCTACGCTCAGGGGATATCCTGATCAGGGATTCTCATAAGCCCATCCGTACCGTAAATGTCTAGGTCTCTGTCTATGTCCGCTGCACGGATGTTGACAAAGAGATCGGGTGACCGTGTATCTCTCTCTACTGTCCCGCTGGTCGATCCCTACACCCCGTCCCAGCAAAATTGGTTGCTCCCGTACCTTTCCCCTTGGAATCACAGTACGGTTACAACCCACCGTGTAGCGCTACACAACTGTCCGTCGATAGGGTCACCTCAATTAACAAGTCCTCGGCCACGGCTAGCCGAATTAAGTATTAACCCTAGGATCCAGACTGCTCATCAGATCGTCTGCAGAATGTCTGGAATAGTAGCCGTGTTGTCTACGGATCCACTGTCCAAGGCTTTAAGGAAATTCACCTCTTCAATTCAATAGTAGTTGATGTTAGCCGAGTTGAGCTCGCATCTGCACAATGGGTTGTGGCTAACTCGACTACATAACTACTAAATCCTTGAAAGGGTTCATCCCCACTGGCTATTTCGGGACTATCACGGTGACGCTCAAACGTCACGCGTGCGGGTAATTATATCCGGGTATGAACTTACTCCACTTTCTGGTCTATCTTGACCTCGGAGTTAGTCTAGTCCATTTCCCAACCAACTCCTAGTATCTGAGCTGTTTGTAGCCCCAGGAGTGGTAATAGTGTGTGAACATCACTATTCGAACACTAAGGGTTCGATTTATTATCTAGGGATAAATTTGGAAAGGTATGAATAAGTAAATAAAAGTACCTAGCAGGGGTAGAATACGTAAATTGGGTTGATTTGTAATTAAAAGGATCTAGCGGGGGTAAAGGAGGGATTTGGACAGCGCATGTGCCCCGCACGCGCTCCAAGCCCTAGATCGGGCGAAGCATGCGATGATGCCTAATTCCTCTTATTCTCCTCCTTCGTCTTCACACACAGCGGCTCCTCTGCTTCGGATCCATCGCCGCAGGCCTTCCCCTTTGATCCGCCACACCGACGCGACTGCAGCATGATCGTGTATATTGTTGCATATGATTAATCTGTGTCTCATGGTTTCATGGGGGTGTGTGTATATTGTTGCCGTGTGATTTATAGAGGAATTGATGATGTTATAGCTGTGTGTTTCATGGTTGATTTAATGATATTGTTTGTTGAGGTGAGCATGTATGTAATATAATAATTATGTCTTAATGGGTAATTGAATCTAGGTCAACACTAAGGCATGATGATTAGCTTCCACTTAGCTAGTGATGATATGTTGTAAGTAAATGGAAGTAGAAAATGATTAATTTAGATTAGAAATGTTGTGAAATGTTAATTGGGTTTTTAAGAAAATTGAGACCTGATTAGTTGGAGATTATGATTGAGGTTAATAAATTAAATGAGGTTGATCAATTAGGATTAGTTTGGATTAAATCTAGTTGAATAATTATTTAACTTAGGATGAGTTAGGTGAGCAAAATAGTAAAGATGAGGTATTTGGTATCTTGTAGATAAAATTAATGATAGATAATATTAAAGGTCATATCTAAAGGTAATGTTATTTGCAATAGGTAAATACCTCAAAATAATTATTTGACGTACAAGCTGATATACGGTTGGTTCTGAAGACCATTCTACTTATCCAGGTGCGCCGGTTCACTGCAATAGACTAATCTCAAGTTGACGAAACTTTAGGAGATAAATATTTTGCTGCTTAGAAATTAATATGTAATCATTTATGATTTATGCTTTGTATGTTAGAATAGCCTATTTATATGATTAATATGATATGCTTGTTGTCTTACGTCTTTAATTATTTATGATTCATCTTTGTAGGTTAGAATAGTCTATTTATATCATTAATGCGATATGTTGGTTGTCTTATTGCTACTGTTATTCAAATATATGCTAGGTTATTCTCTCGCTCATTATCTACTAGGTTGAGGTGATGAAAAGTAATAAAATATTACAGTTATTTCTAGAACCTATTATGTTACACTATAGTGTGACATATTTATAGACATCGACAAGCATCACTTATAGACATATGATATTGACATACTTACGTATGTAATTATTAACGATGCACCATCATGATCTCCTGAGTTACGGATACGAGCTTAAATGCTTATAAACCTATACCACCCAAAGAGATTGAAATCATCTTAGACATAAAGGGTGAGGATAAGATATGAATTAGCTTATTGCCAGAGAACGTTGTGATGTATTCACTATACCCGCATGGTGCCGCTAAGTCGTCACAATGATAGTCCTAAGATGGCTAGGATGGATGAAACCAAACCAATGACCTAGCAAACATGTCGCCAAGGTTATAGTATTCCGGCGATGGCTAGGATGCACGTCTCCTGGCAGGCATAGCTGCTTGTAAATTGGTACGGTGACTCCTTCCGCATGGCCTTGGACAGTGGATCTATGGACCTCACGGCTATTATTCCAGATGTTCTGATGAGTAGTCCAGATCCTGGGGTTTATTACCGGCTAGCCGTGGCTGATGCGTTTACATAGGTGCGGTGACCCATGGTGTAGTACTACACGAGTTGCTCCATAGATTGTCTCGGGAAGACGCATGGAGTGACAGGTCACTTGGTCGCGGAGATGAAGTGATTCGCCTAGTGGACCACCGGAGAGGGATTCACGGTCACCCGACCTCTCTGCCAACATCAGTGTGACGGGCATAGGTAGAGACATAGCCAGTGGACACTGATGGGCTTATGGGAGCTCCCTGATCAGGAGATCCCCTAAGCATAGGCTGGCTGCCCAGATCACAATATTTAGACGAGATGATATTTTTAGTGACAATAATCTTGTGATATAAACATACTCCATGTTTATAGTTGAGCTACACACTTATACTACATGTTCTTCTTATAATGCTTCAAGTTTTATTTGTTGATATTACATGCTTTGTTTGATATTATTAAATGAGTTATGAACATATTAGAATATCCTCCTTTCTCTGCTTGAGTTATTCTATTGTGGTTAGAGCCATAAGCACTCCGCCGCTTGCGGCTGAGCACACGACGTTCAAATGTGTGCAGGTCTACTAGACGACCGGTCAGGATAGCTAATGGAGGCGAGATTATCGACGAACCTAGTTATTTACTAATTTTATGATCATAGTATTGTAGTAGGTATATCGGGACTGTGTTAGTAGAGTTTAGTTAGATGATTTAATTGTATCTTCCGCTGCATTATTAATGTATATGAATTATGTATATCATTAAATACCTTGTATGGGTCCTTCGGGTGCATACGGCGGTTGCCACGTGCTCGGCAGATGGGTCGGGGCATGACAAAAATAATTCGAAAACAACACTTAAAATTTGATAAAAATTATAAATAAATTCTTCAAAATCTAAAACTCACCAATGAAAATCTTAGCAATGTTCAACCTGACCGAACTGATTGTAAAATTGCGAAAACCAGTGAGAACCACGTTGAATCGTAGCTGAACTAGCCACCACCCGAACCGGACCGGATCAAACCAGACCGACCCACGCGCTACGCACACGCCGCACGAGATCGCCCGCCTCTTCATCTCCGAGCGAACTCACCGCCGCTCCACCGCTACTTACCGCCCGTTCCATTGTTGCAACCTTGCCCGAACAACGCGCAGCACCTCACCGCACCTTCCTCAACCCTCCGACCACCTCTTCTCGCCGGTAGGGCTCTCCCACGGCCCGCTGGTGCCCATTGTTCCCCTACTGCGGGTGAAATCGTCATTCCCAATTGCCCCCACGTCTTCCACGCTGCAGCCACTCCTCCAATTCGACTCTACTACTGGAGTCGAATTGCATCCAGGGACCTTGCCACAGAAGCAGGAGACGCTCGCCGCGCTCCTCGTCGATGAAACCGACGGAAATAAGGGACTCCGCATGTTCGTCGCTTCCCACGCGACCTCAGCTCGCTGGAGCCGCTTCCACGCCTCGCCAACCTCAGATACGATGCACACCTTTGGCTTCAAGCCTTCCTCATCGCAAACGCCGGCCGCCGGAGTGGATAAAGCTCCGCTGCGCCATCACCCTCAGAAAATAGAGCACTGCCTTGTTTTTCGAGGGTTTAGACCCTCTCACTCGCCCTCGCCTGCTTGGCTGCCGTACGTGCTGCGGGTGGGTTTTTAATTTCTTTTTCTATTTTTCTTCTTCTTCTTTTTCCTCCTTTTTTCTATTTCTTCTATATTTAATTAAATTAAAATTCTTTCTTCTTTTATATTTTATTTTCTACTTTTATTATTATTATTAATTTCAACTATTATTTTATTATTTTAATATATATATTTAAAGAAAATAGGGTTTACATAATTGGTTAACTATAGATCAAAGACAAAAGAATGGAATGGATATATTTTCTGCCATCAGTAGTGGCATGGCAAGGCTCAAGTGGAAAGATGAATTGGTTTTCAACCAAAAGAATCAAAATTTCAACGTACTAAAATTTTAAGATCAGTGGATTTTGGAAGGTCAAAACTTCTTCCGCAGTGATCTAATTGAGCTGATATTTTTAGGGTGGATGTTTGTATTAGTGATGAGGGTATTCAAAATTTTATAGGATAACAGAATACTAGAAGAGTTCAGAATGATCAAATCACTGAGATAAGGTAATTCAAGTGTTGAATCTGTCCAAACTTGTGAAACTCTGCTATAGTAACTGATACATTTCAGCAGCTTTGATGCTAGCCTCTTTTCTTATTTTTATGGAAGTTGTGGTTGAGATTTTAAGGTAAAGATGGTATTACTAGGTGAGGAAGTATAGTACAAGTTCTAAACGGAGGGTAAGAGTTATAAGTTGGATACTTTCTTAGTTATACTTATAGAATTCAGAATTTGGGAATCCATGTTGGTTCATTCTTGATACTTTAGTTTGGTATAGCAGGCATCCTCATCTAGGATTTTGGCAGAAGGATCTTCGCTTAGCAACAGTGAAGGCATACAAGCATGTGAACAAGTGGTATTGTCAACCTCTCGATACAACATGCTGAAAAATGCTGAATTTTCAGCATTATGAGCTTACTAATTTAATTTACAACTCTTAATCTATAGTCCAATAACTTGAGATTCTAGATTTGCTTTTGGAACCTTTCCTAAAAGAGTTGTGAGAAGACATCTAGAGGGTTTGAAAGATGGCAGAGTTGAGGAAAAAGAGAAAAAGTCTCTTCCTTAAGTATTTCAAATATTAGGCAGCGTGCTATTTTGTGTATCAAACTCAATTCTATCGGTAAGGATTAATTTCATGTGATATATTATAGATACTAAAATTTCCTAGATAGAAGGAAAGGAATGGCCTACATTCCTATAAATGGATAAGGAAGGGAAAGGAGTTATCTGTTACCAACAAGAGGGAATTCAATTACATTTAGGTGCAATGAATGACACTTCTTTTAGAATGAGTTTGAGAGTGTTCAATAAAAAGTTGAACCAGAGTGAATTGATTTGGACCTGGACTGACTCAAACCAAATTGATCTAGGTCCAGACTGAACCCATACGAATGGATTTAAGTTTGAGTTGAACCCAAATAGATTAAATCGAATCAGATGTGAACCAAATAGAAATAAACTAAACCCAGATTGAGCCAGTTTAACTATTTGAACCTGAATTGAGTCAAATTAGATTGGATTTGGACAAAATAGATTAATTTGGTTAATTAAAGCTAGATTTGACCAATTTTGACCAGATTGACTTGGATGAGGACTTGGTATGGGCTTGGGCTTCATGAGGAGAGTTGGACTAAGCAAATTGGACTAATTACATGATTGGGTGCAAAATAAGTGGATAGATTGGATCAACATTGCTATTATTTTCAGAAAATTCTAAATAAATTTTATTACACTAGAAATATTCTTCGACCATAATCTACATTGCAATTAATATTTTTCAGCTTTTTTTGGATCAGTTTTAAAGCCTCGTTACACACTACAGGTGCGTATGCTCATCATAGTATGATTTATACAAGCTAAGGTAAATCTTAATTAGATTTTATGGAAATTCTTGGATGTCTGCTAATTAAATAAAGATTATGCTTTTAAAATACCAAAAAGCCAGATGCATGCTAGAGTTATATACTTTATTTAGTCATTCAATATGCGAGTATACTTACTAGAGTTATATAGCTTAGATACTCGGACTGGGGCCGAGAGATTGGACTAGTTAACTTTTGGGTCATATCAGACCAACACATGGAGTGGTTCCAACACATATTCCTATACACGCAGGCGTGCTGCCTCGGTGCCATAATGATAGTCCTTAGATGGCTAGCAGGGATAATCCTACTCGACTAGTAGATATGAGATCGAGACACCACAGCCCATCGTGCGGATGTGAGTTCGACTCGGTGAGCATAGATTGCTTTTGAGTTGGAGCGGTGATTCCCTTAAGCTTTGGATTATGAATCCGTAGACTACACGGCTAGCATCCTTGACATCCTGCAGACGGTCGAATGAGTAGTTCGGATCCTAAGATTATTCTTATTTCAGCTAGCCGTGGCCGATGGTTCTTGTGTGATGGTGATACTGTCTGCAGATAGAGTCTAGTACTACACTGGAGTCATACCCTTATGGAGTCCGAGGAGGCTGTAAGGGCATGACGATTTTGCAAGGAGAGGCGTAGTCGGCGACTAGCGAGATGCTAGAGAGGAGTCTTGGGTCACCCATCCTCTCTGCCAATATTAGTGCAGCGGGCATAGGAAGATACCTAGATGGTAACGACACTGATGGGCTTAAGGACTTCACGGGCCTTGGCCAATCCTTAAGCATACATTGGCAGCATGAGACATGTGATAAAAATAGGGATCATATCGATGACTTGCTCTAGTTACACCAATATGAGGTACAACCTAGGTGATATTTAGTTACATACATGTACTTAGAACCTAGGTTGATATATGATAATTGTAATATCTAGAAAGAAACTATTGTGTGATAACTAATCCCACTAAGGCATCCTTGGACAATCCCTCTAGTCTTTGATTTCGTGATGTGGTTTCGAGCCGTAATTTCGCACTGGGCCGTAAGGCTAAGCATACCGCATTCAATGTGCATGCAGGTATAGCAGTGACGGTCAAGATTGTGAAAGAGGATTTCATCAGCAGAGGTTGGTTATCAAACGCATCTTATTTTATTTATTAATTTCAGAGTATAGTGTATCATAGACTGATATCAGGACTATATTAGGAGACTATTTTATTTAATTATTTATATAACTAGCTGCTTGTGATAACTAGCTGCTTGTGTTGCAGGGATAGGATTACGCCTCCCTTCGGTTAGTGAGCTCATGCGGTGGTTACTACGTACTCGATAGGTGGTTCAAGGCGTAACAATATATATAGGTATACAAGAATAGAATAGAAATACATATATATATATATATATATATAAGTACTAAAAAAAGTTTAGTTCTCAAAAATTAACAGAGAGAGTCGAGAGATGACAAATATGTTAGTTTTTCTCTCATTCGATCATCCAGTATTTCCTGCAAATTAGAATCAAAATTGGGATAGGTGTATACGACTGAAATTCCTAAATCTAACTCCCTAAATCTCCACCTCCACAACCCCCTGTTGCCAACGATTAAGGATGGCAAGCCTTTGGCTGAATCTATTCGATTGAGAGGAGAAAGCATCTGAGGAAATGGGCAATGCAGTAGCAAAGTGGAAGCTAATGATACCGATGATATGAATCCTAGTTAGAGATATAACAAATTTAAATAGTTAAGGTTAGTGCCAATTCACTAAGTTACATACAAATCTAATTTTTGGGGTATGGGTAGTGATCGTCGCTATTGCAGATTTTGGGTATTGCATTGTATTAATTTTTATAAATTTCTCTCTCATGTCTTTAATTCCGTTCGGGGATGAAATTATTTGAGGATAGTAAATGTGTTTGTATATATATTTTTCTCTTCATTTACTTGTGTGTGATGATTACTAATAAGTATTACTTAGAAATAGTACATTGTATTTAAAGGATTCGATTAAAATAACAATAATAATAATAATTTGAATATATATTTAATAATCAAATTAATGCTTACTGCCGCCTATTGTCACTTAGGATGATATTGACTTCACATTATTCTCTCCACAAGTTTATATATGTATATATATAAGTAGATAAATACACTTTCTAGTTTTAACAAATATATTCGTTATTGTAAATATAGAAACTTTGGGCATTAAATTCATTTTGTTTATTAGTATAATTAGTCATTGAAATTGTAGTTATTTTGTTAGAGTTTTGGGCATCATGTTGGAAAGAAAAGAATGACATGTTGAGAAACATTTTGTTCCACTTATTTTCTTAAATACTTTCTTTCTTAAGGTGATAAACAAATTTACCATGTCTTTCATTCAATGTGTCCTTGGTCATGTACTTGAGTAATATTAAACAATGAATACTGAAACACAAATTTCCATGATACCAAATAGGAAATAAGAAAAAGGGAGCAAATACTTGATTTCATTAATATTAACAATTTAAATATGCTTGCAAATTGATAGGGAAACGTTCTGCAATGACGATGATTAAACACGGCAGGGCCGCGGATCTATTAAATTGCAAACTCAAAAAGCTCAAGTACGTCGTTGTTTCAGCTAGTTTACAGCAGTTGTAGTAGAGCTTCCAAGTGGGTCATTGTTAATAAATTTTATATTATCCGTAATGTATATTTAATTATTACTTTATTAAATATGTAAATGTTATCTTATTTCATATGCTTGTGTTCTCAGATTCTAAAAGTGCATGATACTAGGAAAAATATAGAACACAAAGAGGACATTATGAACTTGCTAGGTGACAAACAAACTAGTTAGGTGAGACAGTTATATGATATCCTAAACTAGTTAGAATACCTAGAGGCAAGGACCTGAACTTCCTAGGGACATGAACTTCTAAAAATAATATAGTTCTATATAACACAATATTATTCTCATAAATGATGAGTACCATTTGTGTTAGTTTAATGATTGGTAGCGGAGGCATCACCAGACCCATCCTTTAGCATTTGGTGAGTACCAACAATGGGGTTCTTGCCAATGAACCAAATATCCCTATGGCATATATCCGAAACTAAAGAGCTGGGAGCCGGGGAGCTCAATTCAGTCGCTATACCTAAGGACTAAGGTGTCTGTTGACGCTGACATTCCCCAACTGAGTCCTGCAGGCTTGGGAGGTAGTCTAGACAGGTCAGGGCATGAGTATATATTAGTAGGTGACCCTACTGTGAAGTAGAAGTGTAGTGCTGCATGGTGTCTCGTATTTAGCGTTTATGGGAGACGTACGATGCGAAAGTATTAGAGCACGGTCTAGTAAATGGTTCGTGAGACTAGAAGGACAAGGAACCACAGTCACCCACCTCCCCTGCCAACATCAGTGCGACGGGCCTAAGTAGAGACTTATTCTGGCACTAATGGGTTTATGTTGGTCCCCCGCCACAGCTTACCTTAAGCATAGGTAGGCAGCCCTAGGAGATAGTTATTCAGACTGAAAACTTAGAAAAGTTTTCCTACATATTTAGACTTTTAGAATTTATTTCTTTAATTATTCGTATGTTTTCTTAAAATTTTATTATGTGATATGCTCTTGATATAATTGCTGCTCGTTCGAACATATATTGTTAAACTATTCCTTTACATGGAGAAGTTTCTAGTGAATTTTTAAAACTCACAATTTATGTTTTATATTTTATTTAACCTCATATTAATTTTTATAAATTCATATGGCGGTTGCTACATTGCTGAACAAGCTGCAGATATGACATAATATTTGTTATACTTTTTGGCTTCTTAACCTTCATTAACGAATTTTATGTTTTATATTTTATTTAACATCCCGATGATTTAGGCAATCAATAAATATTGATCATTAATAGTGTTTACTATTAATCATGCAACTTTGCCTTCACATCAGTAATGTCATTTGTTTGTCAATATTGATCATTTAAGAGTATTTACCATTAATCATACAACTTTGCCTTCACATTAATAATGTCAATTGTTTATCATCTTTATTGAGTATACTATTATGATTAGTGGGGTTTAGCAGTGTGTGAACCTTGCTCAATCATGCATTTTAAGTAAATTGTATTATATCTCAAAATAATACTCTTAAATATATATAAATTTTATTTATGTATATAAATATATATACTCTACATACCTCATTTTTATCTAAAGTTTGCCGAAAAGTTCATTGGAGACCTGCCGGAGACTTGCTGGGCAGTTCGCTGGAACCCTCACCAATGAAGTTCTCCAATCAGCAGCAATATTGGTACCAATCGAAAGCTTTTTTCATCAAAAATCCAAAAATCATATTTGTCCCAATTGTTAGAGCTCACATGTGCCTAATTTTACTCAAAAAGATAACTTATGCGAAACTCCTAAGTTTGGATTTTTAACTCGCCGGCAACTAACGACAGCCAATTTCTCTCAACCCAAGTACCAGTAGATAGCTCTCGTCGAGGAGAAGCCATAGGTACTAAGTTTCTCAAATTATATAGCTCGTATGACCAGCAATCGCAAGAATAATCTCCAACGATGAAACTTTCACTATTGCCGCTCACTTCACATTTCTCCCTCATATCTCTTCCAAGAACTTAAATTGATAGTTCCAATGAGTTTTCCTAGCTCACCTGAAGCTATCGATGGAATCTCATTGAAAAATTCCACCGAAAAGTCATCTTCTAAGAAATGAGGTGAATTATATTGAAATAAATGCATGGTAGAATGATATCATTTGTACATATCTCATTTTTATAATAAATATTATAAATGACAATGAAAAATTGTTCATAATAATTAATTTTATTTTACAAGAAGTTACAAATTTTTAAAAACTATGTATCACTCATGTAAATAAAAATTATAAAGAATAATATTATAGAAGTAAACCATAACTACATTGGTTTCTATATATTGTTTGAAATAGTTTATTCTAATAAAAAGATGGTCAAAGGTACCTTTTAGAAGTTATAATAATTTATAATTAAAATTAATTGATACATAATAATGGCTCATACAAATATGAATTATGTAGAGTGAGAAATACCTATTTTAGATATGATACTAAATTTTTACATAAAAATATCAAATAATCCTAATTAGGATTTAAATTTGTTGAGAAACAATGAGATGATCATCAATCCATACAGTGGGTTTGAGGTACCTCGACCACATATCATGCTCATCGACTTGACCATTTATATAGCAAAATCATAATTTTTAAAATTAATCTGGTGTGAAAACACATCGACTAATTCTTCATCAACATCATATAAATAGAATGCCGCTATGGATAATTATTTATTCTTTAAAATTGGATATTTTAGCATTAAAAGGATATTGAGATCTACCTACTCGTCATGAATATGTTTAAAGCAAAAGTCTTGATTCTTAATGCTTATTTGGAGTCAAAAACAAATCTCCCTCATTTGCCCATAAATTTTGCCTTTGTAGATCATTAGTTCTCCCTCATTCATGGAAGAAAAGGTCAAATTCTTTTATTTTATTTGAAGTGTTTTGCCTTTGTAGATCATTAATTCTCCCTCATTCATGGAAGAAAAGGTCAAATTCTTTTAGTTTATTTAGAGTGAAAACTCTGAATGTCACTTGAGCAAAAACAATAAAAATCATGCTACTAGACTAAACACCCCGATGGAAATGAAAATGACATCTACAACAAAGAAAAAAGGGAGTTGTGAGAATTAAAATCAGAACCTCTCACACCCTAAGAGAGAATCATACTACTAGACCAAACAATCTCTAATATATACAATCATCATCCAAATTCTATGATCACTTAGTAAATAGTACAATCATCATTTAAATATAGACACTAAAATACATTTCACCAGCAAAGATTAACTAGTAGATAAAATATACAACACCATTCTCCAACAAAGATTAAAACATCAAAATGATCTGGAGGAGAAGTAACAAATGGGGAGTTAAATGCTTATAAGAATTAAACTCCCGACCTCTTATACCCTAAGTGAGAATCATACCACAATACCAAACATCTTCTTATCTATTTAATCATCATACGTATTCTTTATAATACAATATCTATATATCATAATACAATATCTGTTGGAGTTCTCCAGGTAGAGTTCGAGAAGCTCCATTCCATGATAGGCCAAACCTCCAATGAGGGCAAATGCATCACGCTCACCCTTTCCGGACATGAGCATCATCAGTTAGAAGTTGTAGGAGGAGCTGACGAACCTATGAACAAAATTCAGCTGCCACGATGGTCTGCACACAGCATCGTTAGTCAACTAGCACATACCGGATCCAAAAGTCGTATTCCGGCACAAAGAATGCAGAGCCCTTGAAAATTTCATCTGAGACATGAACCAGTACTTCATGGCAACCATTTTCGGTGAACTAGACAAGGATCCAACTGCAGTCGCCTTCCTCGACGATGATGCCAAACAATGGTGGTGCATGAGGTGCAATGCCCCTAGCTACGACAAGTGCATTGAGCCAGAGGACTAATGCATCATGCTCCCCGTTCCCCGACAGAGCTCCAATCGCTCTTTGGGCGCAACTGCTACCGCAAGTTCATCGGAGGTTATTTCAAAATCATAGCAACACTTACGGACCTCTCGGAGGACCAAAGGTGGGAATAAACTGAGGTTTGTGAGTTTACCTAACAGTAGCTAAAGGTATGCATGATGTACAAGCCCATGCTGACCCTTTCTGATTTCAGCAAGGCATTTGAGATCATCACTGATCCATCTGATTGAGCTCTTGGCAGCATATTGATGCAAGATAGCCACCCGTTGATGTGCGAGAGCTGCAAGCTTAATGGCATGGAGTAGCGCTATAATGCACACGAGATGGAGATGCTAGCCATGGTGCACTATCTCAAGGTTTGGCATATCTATATCCTCGATAGCAGATTCTTGGTGTGCACGAAAACATCGTCGACACCTACTTCCTGGCATAAACCAAGTTGTCAGTAAAGCAGGCTCGAAGGCAAGCCCATCTATCATGAGCCGACCCACTATCGGATATGGCAACCGCATAAGAGTTAAGAAACTCAAACAAGGTTTATAAATTTTACTCTATATTTTTCACAATGGCTACACATGTATAACTCATGATATTTAAAACATCAAGATAACAACGGGTATTAATTGTCCCATTACATCATTTAACTAACACAGTCCATCTTATAATAATTGAGTCTCAATAGTCTATCCTCCATCAATAAGCTTCTACCCCGATCCTCTATCTGTCACCTGAGTGTTGCAGCCCAGTGGCTACAAATAGGAGAGACTCCCAAGCAAAGTAATAGGCAAATATAATATCATGTCCTGAAGTATTGGCAGTGTAACTAAGCATATCAATAGAACCTTGCATATAAAACAACTAGGAAATAAGCATGCATAGCATAGTAGATATTCTAAACATTTGTTTTGTATGACTAAGTTCATATAAGTACACTCCTACAGGCTACCATTTTATGCTTAAGTAGATCCAGATCAAGGATCATTCCTAAGCCCATCAATGTCAATCTATGTCTCTCCCTCGGCTCGTTAAACTGATGTTAGCAGAGAAGTCGGGTGACCGTCATTCCTTCTCCATCTGGTCTTATTAGCCGTATACCCATGCTGCACTCTAAGACCGTCATATCGTGCATCTCCTATAGACCCTGTGATACGATAAACCATGTAGCGCTACACTTCTGCTCCTCGATAGGATCACTATGGTTAAGTTAGGTTCTCAGCACGACCATTGGAATCGACACATATAATCTCCCCCCATGGTTTAGACTGCTCACAGGGCTGCATACCTAAATGAAGCATGTACTATGTTGACAAATCTTCTGTCCTAGGCCTAACAAAATCGATTCCCCTTTCCCCACTCCCTAACATTCGGTGATACCCTAGGTAGAGAGTCTCGGTGTACGGTAGAGACTGCTCCTTCCTCGGCTCCATCTAAGCTACAAGTTAGGTTGGGAATACCTCCCACTACCCATTGTAGGACAATCACAGTGGTACCCACCACCGTGAGGGAATTACAATGTATGTAGGACCTATGTGTTTCTCCTAGATTTTGATGTCACTAGGGTTTATGTGGTCCTCATCTAAGCGTTTTCAAGACTAAGTTATCCTCAGTTGATGTGTCGACTATTTAACTAGTCTGTCACCTAAGTTATATATCCGGTGTTCTATTTTCTTATTTTTCTAACCTCTCATATATATATCTAATTTGCATAGTTGAGTTTGTAATATGTAAAAAATCACCAAGAGTCATATCATATAACAACATATAATTATAAAGAAATAAAGCATAATGTCAACATATCAAGACAGTATTATAGTTTCATAGCGACCCACTTGGGCTCCAATTGTAGCAGGCCATGATTGAAAACCTTAACAACTCCTGAGCCACTTTAGGTTTTTCCACAGTAGACAAATTCATGATTTAATTGTATTTTAACACCATCGATACAGGATGATTTACCTAGAATCATGAAACACCTATGCGCAATACTGCTCCTTTCATGTCATTTACTTTCCCTCCCTCCCTCCCTTTTTCCTACTGGTTTTTCTTTATCATGATACACAACAGAAAAAGACAAAATAGGAGAAAAAGAAGATGAAAAGAAAAGGTTCGACAAGAGAAAGAGAGTTCACAGTAGTGCACTAAACAATTCATGCAACTAATCAATGAATATAAATCAAGCAAATGTAAAATGGAGTGGGCCGATGGTTTTCAACCTCCAAGATAGCATGGTAACATGCCTTCTTGAGCAAGCAAATTCCTATTTATTTTATTAGGCAGTTGAGGCAAACAAAACTAATTAAAACTTTTTCTAATTCTCAGCAGCAAGTTTGTTTGTTTGTTTGTTTTATTTATTAGTACTATACGTCATGTATCCAAGTCTAATACACTTTCATCCATTGAGTTAAACTATCTTTTGAGCTGTTTAACTCCTCGGCCAAATAGGCAGTGCCCATTTCGTCATTTCCCAGTAGGCAAATATCAGCAACAATAAGGCAACAACACAAGAAGCTACAATCTAAACCATATATATATTACAACCTCAGCAGAAAGAACCTCTATTCCCTTCCCTTAACCAGCTATCAAGGGTTCCCTCAAGTATAATTTAAAACAACAATAGTATGCAGAGTGATGAATTCAGTTTACAACTTTTACTAATAGCATTTACAACATATTAACAATTTTTAAATCAGTAGCTAACAACAAAATTCAAAACAAACCCCCAGCCATAAAAAATCTTACCCCCAAACTCTCATTAGAAATGACTTGGAAACATTCAATTTTGGCATAATACAAATCAATTTTTAAACATTAACTTGTCTCCGCTGTCCTATCCTACTATCCTACTCTTACAAGTATTCAGTTTACAAAAGGAAGGGAAAGGAAAGAGAGAAAAGAGGGGAAAGAAAATGTTGTTCTTCGCAGCAAGCAAAGGAAAAGAAAAGAAAGCAAAGTTCAGAAATTTCACCACTGTAGTAAACTCTAAAATTTCTATAAGAGAAACAAAAACACCCTTTAACTTCGACTCTGTTTCAAGTCAAAACAAAACATTAACACAACAGTCCATCAAGTGACGCGAAGCACCGATCGAAATGGCAAGTCAAAATCTAAATATTTATAAACTGCAACTCACTACGATCATTTGTCTCTAAACCACAGATTTATGAAAACTATAACCTCCTTGTTGTCTGAACAAAATTTACATAGTATCACAAAACGGCCTGTGAAAAAGCCACATGAGAGCAAGAATTCAATCTCATATCATGCATTAAGACTTACAATGAAACCTCATAGGAAACATGGATGAAAAATACAATTTTGTAACTCAAAACTATGATGCACCTCATGGGAAACATGGATGAAAAATACAATTTTATAACTCAAAACTATGATGCCCCATCACTGCAAAAGCGACCATTTAGATGACAACTAGTTTCCTTTAAAACTCAGGAACAAAGGACAAAAGCATTTAACCACTATACCTCCCAATGTTTTCTTAGCCCACAGATTTCCACATGCTCTCTAGCACATGGATTAATCAATAAGTAAAACTTTTGTTTATCACCAATGCAAACACCACGAGATCCACCAACTCAATATGATCATCCCATTAAAGAATATACAGACATGTAAAACTGAGGAGATTAATCATGAGTTCATCTGTGTCTTCCAGATATTCCTATTTCCAACTTAGTTATCAGTATAACAAGATTTCAATTCCCCCAATTTATGCAAAACATTGAACTACTCTAAAGCATGCATGAATTTAATCATGTTTTAAAATTGATCGACGCAAGCATCAATTAAGATTTAATCACAATATCATGGGCAACAAAAAGGAAACAGGGGACATTGCATCAAATAAATTCCGAACTAGCAAACAAAATTCCAATTGAAGTGTGTTCTACCCATAAACCCCATTAGAATCAATTGCTGCATATTTACTAGTAGGGAAAACAAACCTAGTTCTGTTTAGATGGATTCCGGTCAAAGTCCTCCGCCCATGCCTTCCAATTTTTCCACTTCGGTCTCCCCTTCTCGTCATCACCGTAGGTACTGAGGTCCACACTGATGATTGCCGGGGTTCTTCAAAAGAGTTGTCGGCGTCCACCCAACGAAGTTGGAGGGAGTTAGAATTGGGGATTACGGTTCTTCCTCACCCCCGCGGCTCCACCCCCTTTTGATTCCATGAGTCGCTCAAAAAGGCACAGTAAACCCCGACCATTACATTATATATATATATATATATATATATAAATACGAATAGATAAACGTATAACAAGATAATGCGTATAATATGATAAAACTAAGAGTCGGCTTTAGATGATGGGGGTAACAGTGGAAATTTACCTCCCACACCTTACCCTTTTTATGCCATCATACGTGAGGGTTAAGGCTTGGTTCCTCTAAGCCACAAGACACCGTCACGTTGCTATTGTTGGACGACCTTGGGTTGGAAGCACAAGAACTCCGTCACGGTCGCCCTCTGAAAGCTCTTCGTAGGAGGGCATCGTTCCAAGTTGAACGGTGACGTGAGTGGCGCCAGTGAAATTTGCTCTTGATTAGTTTGACAGTTTATTCTACAATCCAGGTTCGTTACATTAAACCCTTGAGTAGGCATGTATACGAATATTTAAAAGTCCTATAGATGTTCCATGTATGTCTTGTATTTACCTTATAAATATTTTGCTCTATGCATGTCTTAAAGTTATTATTACGTGCACATATGTTGTTGATGAAAATTGTTAAATTGTGCATGGTTCGAATCATGTTGTGTGTGAATTGCTAAGAAATTAAATGGCAAGCATGTGCTGAAGAAATATCAACATAGACACACTCAATGTATTTAGTGACACATAGTCCCATATAGGACTAGGAAACACTTACACCGTAATCCCGCGCGTGTAGTGAATAGTCACTACCGCGATAGTCTGGTTTGGGAAGATGGGAGATGTAGTCATCCCGACGCTCATGCGACTGTTGGGTGACGAATTCTCTTCATACCCGTGGATAGTGGATCTGTTGACAACGGCAACCGTCCTAGATGCTCTGCAGGCATACTGACGATAGTCCAGATCCTAGGGTTTATTATGTGTGTAGGATTTCCGGTTAGCCGTAACCAAAGGATTTGTTGAATGGTGACCCTGTCTGTAGGGATAGTGTGTAGTACTACACAGGGATGTGTTGGTGTGCCTATAGGGAGGTTACACCAATGCGACTATCGAGGCTGGAAGAGAAGAATCCGTGGTTACTTGTCCTCTCTGCCAACATCAGTGTGATGGGCATAGGCAGAGACCTAGACAAGCACTAATGGGCTTAAGGGTAGTCCCCGGCCAGGGCTTACTCTAGTAACGTATAGTTTTAACCAACTTGTAGACTGGGCCACCACCGTTGAGACACTGGAGCAAGAAGTAGAACAAGAGAAAAGTAACAAGAAGAAGAAACGACCCAATTCGCCCGATGATCCTGAAGGGTAGGCCCTACGCGGATAGTAGTCCTGATAGCTGAAAATGATTAGGAGTTCAAAATTTTCCTTATTTCATTTAGATTTTTTTTTGTTCGAAATTGTTTTGCCTTACCTTGATGTAAACTCATTTACATTCAAAGAAATCAATTAAGTTACTTATGGTGGAGATTGTCCAAAGGAATCCCTTGAGCCATAACTAGCATAACCAAAGTCTTAGGACTTGATGTGATAACGTTATATACAAGCAAAAATAAAATAAAATAAAATAAAAATTTAGGAGAATTTTTATAGTATTTTACCACAATCGATTGTCATGTAGATGGCGGGACAAGGACGAGGCAAAGGAAAGTCCACCAAAGCGTCAACAAGTCGGATTGCAACTAGTACGTCGACACCGTTACTTGGGGAGTCCCAAGTTCAACCAAGTGATGCACCAGTGGTGGAACCTGCACAGATGCCAATACGACCTGCCTTGAGCCCCACCCAAGAACCCGCAACTTCATAGGCTCCAGTGAATGGAGCCGCTGGTCCCTCTGTCGTACCTTCCCCAGCACCACCAGTGCCGATGTCATGGGATGATATGGCACGAAGCCTGGTAATGATGATGTCACAGTTAGTTAATGGGTACTTTGCTACACCTTTGGGACAAGGGACAGAGCCACCCATAGCACCTCCACCACCTACTGCAAACTCAGAAATACCAACAATGCCAACTGTTGAACCGATAGGTGTCACCTCTAACGCAGCCCCTTCCCCAATGGTAGCTACATCGGCAAGGACCCAGGGAGTTGTCGTGACACCCCCGGCCACCATACCTGCAGGAACAACCCATGCACCGTACCAAACACCACTTGGAGTTGACACTCCCGTAACCCCAAACTTAGGTGGGACTACATCAGTAGTTCGACAACTATCACAATGGGTTAAAGCTGCAAGACAATTAGGATGTGTCGAGTTCGCTGGATCCACGGATGCCCAAGAATCACGTGCATGGATCAACACTATTCGATGCATCACCAACGAAATGAGACTTGCTGATGAAGATAAGTTAAGTGTTGCTCTACACTTGCTTAGTGGTGATGCTAGGATTTGGTGGGAAGAACTTGAAGGGCGAAGTGATACCACCATCACTTGGACAAAATTCTTAAGGGAATTCAACTTGGAATTCTACACCCCAATGCAACACCACATGAAAAGATAAGAGTTCTTAAGTTGTACACAACATGGAAGGTCTGTAGCAGAATATGCAACAGAATTTAACAGATTGGCGTCATTTGCACACGAGATGATCGTATCAGAGGATTTCCGCTGCAATAAATTCATCGAAGGGTTAGACTATGCCATCCGTTCACGCTTGGTGGTATTAAAAGTAGAGGGTTATAAAGATACAGTGGAAGCTGCTATAAGAGTTGAAAGGGTGGTAATGGAATCCCGAGATAAGGGGAATGACTGCAAAAGAAAACGGTCAGGGTCTTTGGCAAACCGAACCACGCAAAGGGAAGGTGAGATGCCCAGGGCGCCATCAGTTGCTTCTACTATAGGGTTTAACAACCCTCGGCCAACAACAAATGTCACAACGGGTTACACTCGACCACAACCTATGGGGTTAGCACCGGTTCCAAACTTAAACAAATGTCGTCGTAGCTATAGGGTGCATACGGGGCCATGTCGGACTACTACTTGTTACCACTGCGGACAGGAGGGTCATGTTCGTCCAAATTATCCACAGCAAGTGCCACCGGAAGCTTCTGAAGCATCAATAGCTCGGGGTAAGAATCAAGTACAAGTGCCAACTACACCGGCGATGGCTGCGTCGACAGCAAGGAAAGTGCCAACTCCTTGGATTAGGCAACACTCCGAAGGACCTCAGGCGCGTTCACAAACATGATTTTTTGCTCTAGATAGTAGTTATGTGGAAGAAAATTCGGAGGTGTTCAAAGATGACACATGGCAAGTAGAGGAGTTCTAAAAGGCGAACGGTCGGTAATGAGAATGCTAAAGAGTATTAATTAGTGACGGACACCAAGATTTGGAGAATAAGGCATTTAGCCAAAATCTAGGATTTTCTTTTCTAGCGATTATTATTTCTTAGCAAATTTACTTTGGGTGAAAGGGTTGAACTTTTCATGCATTAGCGACACTACTTTGAAAAAGTGAATTTGAAATTTTGTTTACTAGTTTTGTGCCACTTAATAAAGCGATGAAATGTACTTATGTGTTGCTTCAATTTTGGAGGACCAAAAATGCTAAGTGGGGGAGAACTTATAAACCCCGACCATTACATTATATATATATATATATATATATATATATATATATATATTTAGATAAATACGAATAGGTAAACGTATAATAAGATAATGCGTATAATATGATAAAACTAAGAGTCGACTTTAGATGATGGGGGTAACCGTGGAAATTTACCTCCCACACCTTGCCCTTTTTATGCCATCATATGTGAGGGTTAAGGCTTGGTTCCTCTAAGCCGCAAGACACCGTCACGTTGCTATTGTTGGATGACCTTGGGTTAGAAGCGCAAGAACTCCATCACGGTCGCCCTCTGAAAGCTCTTCGTAGGAGGGCATCATTCCAAGTTGAACGGTGACCTGAGTGGCGCCAGTGAAATTTGCTCTTGATTAGTTTGACAGTTTATTCTACAATCTAGGTTCGTTACATTGAACCCTTGAGTAGGCATGTATACGAATATTTAAAAGTCCTATAGCTGTTCCATGTATGTCTTGTATTTACCTTATGAATATTTTGCTCTATGCATGTCTTAAAGTTATTATTACGTTCACATATGTTGCTGATGAAAATTGTTAAATTGTGCATGGTTGGAATCATGTTGTGTGTGAATTGCTAAGAATTAAATTACAAGCATGTGCTGAAGAAATGTCAACATAGAGACACTCAATGTATTTAGTGACACATAGTCCCATATAGGACTAGGAAACATTTACACCGTAATCCCGCGCGTGTAGTGAATGGTCACTACCGCGATAGTCCGGTTTGGGAAGATGGGAGATGTAGTCATCCCGGCGCTCATGCGACTGTTGTGTGACGAATTCTCTTCATACCCGTGGATAGTGGATCTGTTGACAATGACAACCGTCCTAGATGCTCTGCAGGCATACCGACGGTAGTCCAGATCCTAAGGTTTATTACGTGTGTAGGATTTCCGGTTAGCTGTAACCGGAGGATTTGTTGAAAGGTGACCCTGTCTGTAGGGACAGTGTGTAGTACTACACAGGGATGTGTTGGTGTGCCTACAGGGAGGTTACACCAATGCATTAGTCTCGGTAGTGCGGGGTCGGGTAAATGACTATCGAGGCTGGAAGAGATGAATCCGTGGTTACCTGTCCTCTCTGCCAATATCAGTGTGATGGGCATAGGCAGAGGCCTAGACAAGCACTGATGGGCTTAAGGGTAATCCCTGGCCAGGGCTTACTCTAAGCTAGGTTGGCAGCCCGTTAGAAATTTGATATAGACGATAACTTAGTGACACAAGACATGGATTTAGAGGACACAAAGAGAGCAAGTTTAATAGTTCCTTTGCTTCTTGCAAATTACAATTGTGTATCTTCTTTTGTTTTATTTTATCATATTGTTTCATTTATTTCCTATTATTTAACAAGTGTGATATTATGATGTGCTATAGTTTGATGTTAATCTTGTCACCCGCGTAATGCATATGGACGGTGTGGACTTGATGGCCTAATTGCCTGAAGACCGTTCTTTGTAGCCATTGGGACGTAAGGCTCAGCGCATTTCTCTTACATGCGCAGGAAATTCTGGATAGGCGGTGTTGGTCGACGGGTGCTAGTCAATCGGAAACGTAAAGTCCAAGTCCATAAGGATAGTAGCGTGAGGTTTGGGTTGTATTTTAGCATGTATAATATTAGTTATTTTATGTTGTTTTAATGCCTTGTATGGGTTGCAGACTCATACGGCAGTTGCCACGTGCCAATGGGTGGATTGGGGCGTGACAGGCACGTGTGCCTAGATGCAAATGACAAGTATAGCCCCACTCCTTCCTCTATTCTCCAAATCAGCCTTCTATCCTTCCGCCATCTAATTTAAGCTTATTTATGACTTCTACCTCTGCCTCTTCTCCTGTTTACTCCTTTAACTTGATCCGCTAATTTCCTTGATTTAGCCCTACATTTATAACTATATTGACCTGTTCAATTTCTTCTGTATATGTTTTGTACACGTACAACAATAAAATTTGGATTTTTAAGGAAGAAAAATAGGAGTTTACAAGTTTTCTCCTCCCCCTAAAAAAAAATTTTGATCCTTAAAAAATACAGAAGTGAGCCCTAGCAAACACTTCATGTATTTATTTAAAGCAAAACACTACAGGAGAGTACAAGGAGCACAAACTTTTGAAGAGTAAAGAAAAAAAAAGATCTAATTATTCTTTTTCTAATTAAACCTTTTTCTAATTCTCAGCAGCAAGTTTGTTTGTTTGTTTGTTTTATTTTTTTATTTATTAGTACTATACGTCATGTATCCAAGTCTAATACAATTTCATCCATTGAGTTAAATTATCTTTTCAGCTGTTTAACTCCTCGGCCAAATAGGCAGTGCCCATTTCGTCATTTCCCAGTAGGCATATATCAGCAACAATAAGGCAACAACACAAGAAGCTACAATCTAAACCATACATATATCACAACCTCAGCAGAAAGAACCCCTATTCCCTTCCCTTAACCAGCTATCAAGGGTTCCCTCAAGTATAATTTAAAACAACAAGAGTATGCAAAGTGATGAATTCAGTTTACAACTTTTACTAATAGCATTTACAACATATTAACAATTTTTAAATCAGTAGCTAACAAAAAAATTCAAAACAAACCCCCAGCCATAGAAAATCTTACCCCCAAACTCTCATTAGAAATGACTTGGAAACATTCAATTTTGGCATAATACAAATCAATTTTTAAACATTAACTTGTCTCCGCTATCCTACTATCCTACTCTTACAAGTATTCAGTTTACAAAAGGAAGGGAAAGGAAAGAGAGAAAAGAGGGGAAAGAAATATTGTTCTTCGCAGCAAGCAAAGGAAAAGAAAAGAAAGCAAAGTTCGGAAATTTCACCACTGTAGTAAACTCTAAAATTTCTATAAGAGAAACAAAAACACCCTTTAACTTCGACTCTGTTTCAAGTCAAAACAAAACATTAACACAACAGTCCATCAAGTGACGCGAAGGACCGATCGAAATGGCAAGTCAAAATCTAAATATTTATAAACTGCAACTCACTGCGATCATTTGTCTCTAAACCATAGATTTATGAAAACTATAACCTCCTTGTTGTCTGAACAAAATTTACATAGTATCACAAAACGGCCTGTGAAAAAGCCATATGAGAGCAAGAATTCAATCTCATATCATGCATTAAGGCTTACAATGAAACCTCATAGGAAACATGGATGAAAAATACAATTTTGTAACTCAAAACTATGATGCACCTCATGGGAAACATGGATGAAAAATATAATTTTATAACTCAAAACTATGATGCCCCATCACTGCAAAAGCGACCATTTAGATGACAACTAGTTTCCTTTAAAACTCAGGAACAAATGACAAATGCATTTAACCACTATGCCTCCCAATGTTTTCTTAGCCCACAGATTTCCACATGCTCTCTAGCACATGGATTAATCAATAAGTAAAACTTTTGTTTATCACCAATGCAAACACCACGAGATCCACCAACTCAATATGATCATCCCATTAAAGAATATACAGACATGTAAAACTGAGGAGATTAATCATGAGTTCATCTGTGTCTTCCAGATATTCCTATTTCCAACTTAGTTATCAGTATAACAAGATTTCAATTCCCCCAATTTATGCAAAATATTGAACTACTCTAAAGCATGCATGAATTTAATCATGTTTTAAAATTGATCGACGCAAGCATCAATTAAGATTTAATCACAATATCATGGGCAACAAAAAGGAAACAGGGGACATTGCATCAAATAAATTCCGAACTAGCAAACAAAATTCCAATTGAAGTGTGTTCTACCCATAAACCCCATTAGAATCAATTGCTGCATATTTACTAGTAGGGAAAACAAACCTAGTTCTGTTTAGATGGATTCCGGTCAAAGTCCTCTGCCCATGCCTTCCAATTTCTCCACTTCGGTCTCCTCTTCTCGTCATCACCGTAGGTACTGAGGTCCACACTGACGATTGCCGGGGTTCTTCAAAAGAGTTGTCGGCGTCCACCCAACGAAGTTGGAGGGAGTTAGAATTGGGGATTACGATTCTTCCTCACCCCTGCGGCTCCACCCCCTTTTGATTCCATGAGTCGCTCACAAAGGCACTGTAAACCCCGACCATTACATTATATATATATATATATATATATATACGAATAGGTAAACGTATGACAAGATAATGCATATAATATGATAAAACTAAGAGTCGGCTTTAGATGATGGGGGTAACAGTGGAAATTTACCTCCCACACCTTGCCCTTTTTATGCCATCATACGTGAGGGTTAAGGCTTGGTTCCTCTAAGCCGCAAGACACCGTCACGTTGCTGTTGTTGGACGACCTTGGGTTGGAAGCACAAGAACTCCGTCACGGTCGCCCTCTGAAAGCTCTTCGTAGCAGGGCATCGTTCCAAGTTGAACGGTGACGAGAGTGGCGCCAGTGAAATTTGCTCTTGATTAGTTTGATAGTTTATTCTACAATCCAGGTTTGTTACATTGAACCCTTGAGTAGGCATGTATACAAATGTTTAAAAGTCCTATAGATTTTCCATGTATGTCTTGTATTTACCTTATGAATATTTTGCTCTATGCATGTCTTAAAGTTATTATTACGTGCACATATGTTGCTGATGAAAATTGAGCCCTTTGTGCAGGGGAGTACAAGGAGCACAAACTTTTGAAGAGTAAAGAAAAAAAAAAGATCTAATTATTCTTATCAATGCCATACGGCACCAGGAACTCAATTCATTGTTATCTAACCATGTGATCCTCTCACGTGCTTTCCTAGTTCTATTATTTTATACTTAGTCCCATACACGAAGGTTACAAAGCATTGATCAAATGAGATGGAAACATCTAATCATGGGCAGTGAAGCGACTTTCTTTTTCTAACAAGCTAATTGGATAATGCAATTTAGAGACTCTGGTTGAAGCGACCAATTGCTCACATTTTATCAAGATATTTTCAGTAATGGAGGAAAAAGAAAGATAGATTATAGTACAAATAAACAATGATGTTTTATGAAGACAATGGCTGCATATATTACTTAGTGTTTAGATTCTAATGCTTGGCAGAAATGATTGACCTACTATAAGAATTCAATAGAAATCAAGTGCTCCACCTTAGAATGCTAGTAAAGATAGTTTTTCATGTGTAGTTTTTTGAATAAGTCCTTTATATAATTTTATAAAAAAAATATAAAATAATACAATTTTACTCAATAACACTGGGTCAAAATTATAGGTTTCACAATTAGCTCTTTTAAGATTAAAATTTAAAAACTATCTAATCTACTCTATCTAAAGAATTTTAACTTTTAAATAAGAACTTATTTACTAAAGCTCACTTCACAGATGATCTTATAATTCAACATAAGATCCCCAAAAATTTTTTTAGGAATTCATCCGAACATTATTCTCACCCATTTTCCCTTAAGTACTATTGACTAATTTGGCTAGAATTAGTCAAAACTCAAAAAATGTCCATTACCCTAAAAAACATACTAATGGACAATTTTCTCCACATCCGTAATTACTATCTTTAATTGATTTTTCTTAACCTCTTGAATATTCCTATAGCAAGAGCCTTAATTTGAACCTCATTATTTTTATCCTTATTTTTTCATAAAAATTTAGAGTTTTAAAATTAAAATGGAGATGATCTCTAGATTTCGGAAATGGAGTTTTTATTGAGATCTCCCTCATTTGCCCATAAAGTTGCACTTGGGTATAAATAATTATCACAAATCAACTTAAATCAAATCACCTCATTATTCTGACCCTGGGCACTATTGATTAAAGTTAAACTTGGGTATAAATAATTATCATAAATCTATCTTATTAGTATCAGATTACACTTTTGATCTTAGGATCACCACGCTTCCGCTATGCCACTTATTTTATATTTCAAATTTTATCAAAATCATTATTTCGAATGAAATAGAATGCCTGGTGAAAGGAGGTGATTACTTGGTGTTATACTTGGTGTGAGGAAAAAGATAAGGACAATGACTTTGGTTGACTCGGGTCAACTTAATTGAACTCACCACCTGACCATAATTGAAAATGAACTCGGGTTAACTCAATGAAATTGAACCAAAAAGATAAGGATGATGACTTTGTTAGATTGCTTGGTGTTATCATTCATCGATAGGTTTTAATTCAGTTCAATTATTTGACCAACGTAATGACACCCAACATATAATCCATTTGTACCACTGGATTCTAAATTCAAAATCCTATATGATTGTATAGATTTCATATCAATATTTTATATCTAAAATTTCATGTGTAGTTTCTCAAATAAGTCCTTTATATAACTTTACTGATAAACCTATAAAATAATATAATATTACACATTTACTCTTAATCAAAATTATAAGTTTCACAATTGCATATTTTAAGACTGAATTTTAAAAACTGTCTAATCTACTATATCCAAAGAATTTTAACTTTTAAACAATAACTAATTTACTAAAGCTCACTTAAGAGATCTTATAATTCCACCTAAGACCCCCAAAAATTTTCTTCAGAGTTCATCCAAAAAGTTTACCGATGGTAAGGTTTCATTGACGATCATCACCATATCCTAAATCAATTCACCTCGTCATTTTGACACTATTTTCCTCAAGCACTATTGACTAATTTTCTCCACATCGATTGGCAATCATTATTGATTACCATCACTAATTGATTCCTCTCAACCTCCTTGATTACCATCACTAATTGATTCCTCTCAACCTCCTGAATATTTCTACAGCAAAAAACTTAATTCTTAAAACATATTTGAAGTAAAAACTCATTGATGAACTCTTTACCAACATCACTTAAACGAACATCATCATTTCATCCACATTTTTCCATAAAAATTATGTATTTTTAAATTAAAATGGAGATGATGTCGAGATCTCACCATGATGAAAGTTTTATCATCTAGTTCACTATATTTTGATAAGAGGAAAGTTCAAAATCATCATGCTCCTCATCGTGAGCATTCATATAGAAAAAGCACAATTCTTAAAGCCTCTTTGGTATTAAACTTATCGAGTAATTCTCCACCGACATCACTAAAGCAAAACATCTCAATGGATAATTATTTCTCCTTGATTTTTCCTCAATATATATTGCATTCCTCTGGTTAGAATAATTGGAGTCTATACGGGAGGATCATAAGGTCCAAGACTCATTAAGTTCTAAAAAATATGTAGTTGGAGTGAAAACTCTAAATATCACTTGAGAAAACACCTCCAAATTATTATTTCTCCCTCATTAGCGTGTATGAGTTAACTCACACAAGATAAATTATAATATTTCAAAGAATAAAATATTGACATAAAAACCTGTAGAAATTTTTCACGATTACAACCTGATACCAGTAGTTTAGATTACCTAATACAATCTGACTAAATCATGAACTAGATAAATCATGTCATGTCAAACTAATGTTCTTCTCTCCATGTATCACTCCCCATGAATCTACATGACATCCGAGTAGCGCTAAGCCTTGCAGACTAGTGGCTACAGAAAGAGTAGTCCCTAGCAATTGTAAGGGGGACATTGGCTTAGATGGAATTAATTAAAACAAGACTGTCATGACAGGAATATGCTGTAAGAAATAAATCAATCATACGTGAAGTCTTTCAAATCATATTTTGTGTGAGATACCATCATCTATTGTATTTTTCATTTTCATATTCTCTAGGGCCGCCAACCTATGCTTAGGATATGCCCGAGCCAGGGACTATTCATAAGCCCGTCAGTATCATTCTAAGTCTCTGCCTAGTCCCATCACACTGATGTTGGCGGAGATAACCAGTGACCATGGAATCATCTCCTTCCGATCTCAAAAGCCATACCTCAACCCGCACTTTGAGATCTTCACATATGTGTCCCCCAGTAAACCACATTATGCGACTAATTCCTAAATTTGTTATTATATACAATGTATTCCATGCCACTGACCGGAAGAGTTAGAATCGGTGCAGTGGTTAACCTGATTTTAATTCTTGGAAACTATATTTGCATTCAGGGGTCCATTGGAACTTAGCATCTTTTCTTGTAAGCTTCATCATCGGTGCCGCCAATCATGAGAAATCTTAGACAAAGCGTTGGTAATATCCCGCAAGTCCAAGGAAACTGCGTACTTCAGTGGCATTCTTTTGTTGTTCCCATTTTGTGATCGCTTCTATTTTACTTGGATCTACTTGAATTCTTTCATTGGTGACAATATGGCTAAGAAAACCAACTTGATTTAGCCAAAAATCACATTTGAAAATTTTAGCATATAACTTATTTTCCCGCAGTATCTGTAGTGTTTTTCTTAGTTGTTTGGCATGCTCTTCATTATCCTCTGAATAAATGAGGATATTGTTTACCCCTCTATGTCACGCCCCGAACTTACTGTCGGGCATGTGGCAACCGTCGTATGAGCCCAACGGACCCATACAAGGCATCAAAGTGATACATACAATCCATACACATCATTTATACAGCGGAATATACATTTAAAATATCTAACTCAACACTGCTAACATGGTCCCGATAAATCTACTACAATTCTATGATAAGTATTGATAAATAGAAATAAATCCGTCAACAAACTCATCTTCATCAACTGTCATGATCGATCATCTAACACACCTGCACACACATTGAACGCGATGTGCTCAGCCTTACGGCCTAGTGCGAAATTACAGCTCGAAATCGTAGATAGGAAATCAAACACTAGGGGGAAGTACTAGGATGCCATTGGGTTTATTAATTATCAATTATTAACTTTTTGGTGTATATAACTTCTAACTGTTTGTGTATATCTGTATATGTTCCTAATTGTCATCTATGTTGAACAACATGTCTGTCACTAGTAAAAGTCATCTATGTTGAACAACTTATCTGTCGCTAGTATATGTCATCTATGTTGAACAACATGTCTATCGTTAGTATATGTCATCTATGTTGCATAACATATCTGTATCTCTAGTATATGTCAACTAGAAGTATTTCTGTCTTTATGTCAAGTGCTTCGGGCTGCCAGCCTACGCTAAGGGGATATCCTGATCAGGGATTCCCAGAAGCCCATCCGTGTTGTAAATGTCTAGGTCTCTGCCTATGCCCGCTACACAGATGTTGGCAGAGAGATCGGGTGACCGTGTATCTCTCTCTACTGTCTCGCTGGTCGATCCCTACACCCTGTCCCAGCAAAACCGGTTGCTCTCGTACCTTTCCCCTTGGAATCACAGTACGGTCACAACCCACCGTGTAGTGTTACACAACTGTCCGTCGATAAGGTCACCTCAATTAACAAGTCCTTGGCCATGGCTAGCCGAATTAAGATTAATCCTAGGATCTGGACTGTTCATCAGATCGTCTGCAGAACGTCTAGAATAGTAGTCGTGTTGTCTACGGATCCACTGTCCAAGGCTTTAAGGAAATTCACCTCTTCAATTCAATAGTAGTTGATGTTAGCCGAGTTGAGCTCGCATCCGCACAATGGGCTGTGGCTAACTCGACTACATGCCTGCTAAATCCTTGGAAGGGTTCATCCCCACTGGCCATTCTGGGACTATCACGGTGATGCTCAAACGTCACGCGTGCGGGTAATTATATCCGGGTATGGACTTACTCCACTTTCTAGTCTATCTTGACCTTAGAGTTAATCTAATCCATTTCCCAACCAACTCCCAGTATCTGAGCTGTTCGTAGCCCCAGGAGTGGTAATAGTGAGTGAACATCACTATTCGAACACTAAGGGTTTGATTTATTATCTAGAGTGCGTTACTACTAATACACCCTCACAATTTGTGATCTAGTGATGTCCCTAGGAGGTGTTAGTATCATATGTTGCCTATGTCTCTATTTAAACTAGAGTGATAGGTAATTATTCATGATACTACCTCCCAAGTAGTGATTCAACTTTAGAATCCATATTTTATCTTCTTTAGCAAGGTATTCGCATATCATATAACATCAAGGAAGAATAAAACAGTATGTAAAAGAACTTAATAAAGCATGTTAAATATTAGACAATATACTCATGACATATAATTCATGCTACATAAATAATATTATTCTAGCATGCATGATTTCACATATTTAATAATTATAGCATTTTATTATTTTCAATGCATCCAAGACTTTCCTATAAAATCTTTTTAAGATTTTCCTAGGCTGAATTAAATCCTACTGCGATGAACCAACGCACCTGATAATGTAGTTTGATCTTCTTCGGAATCGACCGTGTTCGTACTTCCTTTAATCATTTCCGAAAGATCTTCCTATTATAAACAAAGTTATATTTAGATCGTTGCTTTACATACGATTTATAATTAACCTTGTTCATGATGTAACAAATCATCTTCCAATATTGTTCTCCTCTAGGCATGATAGAACCTTAATTAGTAGTCTCATAAAGTCCACGTCAATAACTTCCAAATTTCCTCTAACATCACTATATAATAACTTGTTAGCTGGAATTCAACAATACTTCCCTAGTGCATGAATTCATCCCACGGCATTACACTATCAACCAAACACCAACATCATCCAGACCAAACCACCTTCCCAAAAACATCATCAACTAATCACCAACATCACTACATGAATTCCAAATAGCAACCATGATCAATACTTCACCATTCCTCTAACATCATACCATTATCATCAACAATCACAAATTCCATCAATATAGCACCCAAAGAACAAACTAACATCATACCATTATCATCAACAAATCACAAATTCCATCGCCGTTGGAGGAGGTGATCAAAGGGTGCCCAAAGTCGTCCCTCCGCAACTCCATCGTCGCTGTTGGAGGAGGTGATCAAAGGGTGCCCAAAGTCGTCCCTCCGCAACTCCGCCGTCACCATCGAAGGAAGTGTAGTCGGTGGATCAGAGGAGCATCGAGCAGTGAGGTGTTCCTGCTGAGATCTCCGTGAAGAGGGCAACGCGGGCAGAGGTGAAGGAGATGAGATTTGGGGGAATAGGGAGAACCAAATCAATGAGGAGGGGTAGACGATGCTACCTTGATTCCTCGCGTGTCAATGGATGCCGCCGCTCCCAAGCAACGTTGGTCGCTGCTTCGGACGTTCCCTTGCATCTACTCCGGCAACGTCGACGGCTTCCCGCTCAAGCTGGATTCGGCGGACGAAGGAGGAAAAGAGGGCGAGGATTAGGGCGATGGCTGCGGCGCTCACTTCAGTCGCCTTCCTTCGCGTGGATCGGTTCGCGCTAACCATTTCTCTCCAGGTCAGAGAACCGGTTCGACCAAGCCGGTTGTGTTAGCTGAAGATAGATCACGTGGAATGCACGTGGTTCGCGTACACTTACCTTATGGTCCACCCACTCAATTAATTTCCCACCTAGGTCCCTCCAACTTTAATAAACATTCCAACTAGGTCCTTGATAAAAATTTATCAAATTACAATTACATCATTTTTGATCAAAAAAATTTAGCATAATATCACCATTTTAGTTAACTTCGTTATTTGAATCCTAGTTCCACTCAATGATTCTTTAACCCTGTTTTCTTCAAATCTAAACTTAAGAAATTTTTTATTTTTACTTATTATTATTTCATTAATTAAACCACCTAAAGGTGGGGGTTTACACTCTATATTTGCAAACATCTGTCATGTCACTCCTTGACTCATTTATTGAGCATGCAGCAACCATCATATGAGTTCAAAGGACTCATACAAGGCATTTAACGATAAATATAGTCCACATATATCATCAACTCAGTTGATAATACATTCAAATCAACTAACTCAACTCTATTAATATAGTTCCAATATACCTACTATAATTATATGATAATGATATCAGCAAATGCAATAAATCAGTTGATAGCCTCATCTCCGACAACTATCTCGATTGATCATCTCGTCCTCATTGACAGCCTCTTGTCTGTGCAATCATTATCTAGATTCTTCAACAGGTAAGCGTCTAATCACCTAGTTAAGAGCTCAATCGTCATCCAAATATAGATTCTTATTTTGAATTATTTTGGTATTCTACATTCACGTCAGGTGCAATTCTCATTTTGTATTATTTTGGTGTTCTACATTTTCCAATTTTTTTATTACACTACATTAAAAAATATTTGGGACTCTAGATTAGATGGTTGCGTGTTCAATTCATATTGGGTTCAATTTTCTTTTTGATTTATTTCGATGTTCTAATTGTTTAGAATTTTATATTAAGCTTCATAGAAAAATAAATGGATTTATGGCGCAATGGTAGCATTTTTAATTCAAGATTAGAAGGTTGTTTGTTTGACTTATGTCACGTTGAATTCTTGTTTTAATTTATTTTGGTGATTTTTAATTTTTTAAAATTTTAAATTTGCAGTGCAATGGTAATGCGTTTGACTTTAGATCAAAAGATTGTGTGTTCCATTCACGTTGATTTCAATTTTTATTTTCATTTATTTTGGTGTTCTAATTTTATCAAATTTTATATTACAATAAATGGAAAAATAATTGGATGTGTGGCAGAATGGTAGCGTGTTTTACTCTAGGGCAGAAGGTTGCATATTTGATTTGATTCCAATTTTTGTTTTGATTTATTTTGGCATTTGGTTTTTACCCACTTGTATATTACACCATATCAAAAAATGATGGTATTTGTGGCGCAATGGTAGCACGTCTGACTCCATATTAGAAGAATGCGTGTTTGGTTCATGTCAGGATCAATTCTCATTTAGAATTATTTTGGTATTCTACATTTTCCATATTTTATATTACACTACCTTGAAAAATATTTGGATCTATTGTGTAATTGTAGCTCATCTGACTCTACATCAAAAGGTTGCGTGTTCAATTCACATCGAGTTAAATTCTGGTTTTGATTTATTTTATTGTTCTAACTCTTTAAAATAGTATGGGTACACCCCTCTAGCTAGAGTAATTGGGCTCTATACAGGAGGATCATGAGGTCTTGGGTTCAAGACTCATTAAGTTCTAAAAGAAAACTCTTTAAAATAGTAAAGCACTCAAAATCAAAATGGTACATTTCCAATTTTAATTTATTTTGGTGTTCTACTTTCTCTGAATTGTATTTTACACTGCATAAAAAATAAATGGATTTATGGAATAATGGTAGCACGTTCGATTTTAGATTTGAAGGTTGTGTCTTTGATTTATGTCGGGTTTAATTCTTGTTTTTATTTTGTTTTTGTGTTCAAATTTTTTCGAATTTTATTTTACACTCCCTAGAAAAATAATTGTATTTATGGGGCAATGATAATGCATCTCACTCAAAATCAGAATGTTGCATGTTTGATTGTCGTTACGATCTATTCTTATTTGATTTATTTTGGTACTCTAATTTTTTTGAAATTTATATTATACTGCATAGAAAAATAACTTGGCTTCAATCCTTGTCTTGATTATTTTTGGTATTTTAGTTTTTCTAAAATGGATCCAAAGTTCAATGGTATTGCTTTTGACCTTAGATTAGAAGGTTGTGTTTGATTCATATGTAGGGTTCAATTCTCTTTTTTATTTATTCTGGTGTTCTAATTTTTTTGAATTTTATATGACACTTCAAAGAGAAATAAAAGTATTTTTGGCGTAATGGTAGCATGTTTAACTATAGATTAGAAGGTTGTGTTTTATTTATGTTAGGTTGAATTCTTATTGTTTGACTCCAGATAAAAAAATTGTATGTTCCATTCACGTTGGCTTTAATTTGTTTTAATTTATTTTGGTATTCTAATTTTTTAAATTTTATATTATAATACATGGAAAAATAATTAGATGCGTGGCACAATAGTAGCGCGTTTGACTCTAGGGCAGAAGGTTTAATGTTTGATTTAGGTTCAATTTTTGTTTTAATTTATTTTGGTATTCTTGTGTTTCCCCATTTTAGAATACACTATATAAAAATATGATGGGATCTGTGGCGCAATGGTTGTATCAGGTTCAATTCTTATTTTGAAATATTTTGGTGTTCTACATTCACGTCACATTCAATTCTCATTTTAAATTATTTCAGGTTCAATTCATATTTTGATTTATTTTGGTATTCTAATTTTTTCAAATTTTATATTACACTAAATAAAAAAATGATGGGATTTGTGGTGCAATGGTAGCGCATCTCACTCTAGATTAGAAAGTTGCGTGTTCAATTCACGTCAGGTTCAATTCTCATTTTGAATTATTTTGGTGTTCTACATTTACGTCAAGTTCAATTCTCATTTTAAATTTTTTCAAGTTTAATTATTATTTTGATTTAATTTGGTATTCTACTTTTTTCAAAATTTATATTACACTAAATAAAAAATTGATGGATTTCTGGCGCAATGGTAGCGTGTCTCACTCCAAATTAGAAGGTTGCGTGTTTGATTCATGTCACGTTTAATTCTCATTTTGAATTATTTTGGTGTTCTACATTCACGTCAGTTTCAATTCTCATTTTAAATTATTTGAAGTTCAATTTCCATTTTAATTTATTTTGGTGTTCTACATTCATGTCACATTCAATTCTCATTTTAAATTATTTCAGGTTCAATTCTTATTTTGATTTATTTTGGTATTCTGATTTTTTTTAAATTTTATATTACACTAAATAAAAAAATGATGGGATCTGTAGCGCAATGGTAGCGCGTCTAACTCCAGATCAGAAGTGTGCATGTTTGTTTCACGTCAGGTTCAATTCTCATTTTGAATTATTTTGGTGTTCTACATTCATGTCAGGTTCAATTCACATTTTAAATTATTTCAGGTTCAATTCTCATTTTGATTTATTTTGGTATTTACATTCACGTCAAGTTCAATTCTCATTTTAAATTATTTCAAGTTCAATTCTTATTTTGATTTATTTTGGTATTCTACTTTTTTCACATTTTATATTACACTAAATAAAAAATTGATGGGATTTGTGGCGTAATGGTAGCATGTCTCACTCCAGATCAGAAAGTTGTGTGTTCGATTCACGTTAGGTTCAATTCTCATTTTGAATTATTTTAGTATTCTACATTCACGTTAGGTTCAATTCTCATTTTGAATTATTTTGATGTTCTACATTCACCTCAGGTTCAATTCTCATTTTAAATTATTGAATTATTTTGATGTTCTACATTCATGACACGTTCAATTCTTATTTTGATTTATTTTGGTATTCTAATTTTTTTTGAAATTTTACGGTACTCTAAATAAAAAAATTTATGGGATATGTGGCGCAATGGTAGTGCATTTGACACCAGATCGGAAGGTTGTGTGTTTGAATCACGTCAGGTTCAATTCTCATTTTTACTTATTTTGGCGTTCTATATTCATGTGAGGTTCAATTCTCATTTTGTATTATTTTGGTGTTCTACATTTTCCAAATTTTAATAATTTGGTGATTTTTACATCTTTTAAATTTTAAATATGTGGTGCAAAAGTAATGCGGTTGACTTTAGATCAAATGATGGGATTTGTGGTGCAATTGTAGCTTGTCTGACTCCATCAGAAGGTTGCGCATTAAATTCACGTTAGGTTCAATTTTCATTTTGAATTATTTTGGTGTTCTATATTCGGTTCAATTCTCATTTTGTATTATTTTTGTGTTCTACATTTTCTAAATTTTAATATTTTTTAAATTTTAAATTTTTTGTGCAATGGTAAAGCATTTGACTTCAAATCAAATGATTGTATTTGTGGCGCAATGGTTGCACATCTGACTCCAGATTAGAAGGTTGTGTGTTCAATACATGTTAGGTTCAATTCTCATTTTGAATTATTTTGGTGTTCTACATTCACGTCATGTTCAATTCTCATTTTAAATTATTTCAGGTTCAATTCTTATTTTGATTTATTTTAGTATTCTACTTTTTTCACATTTTATATTACACTAAATGAAAAAATGATGGGATTTGTGGTGCAATGGTAGCACGTCTGACTCCAAATCAAAAAGTTGCGTGTTTGATTCACGTCAGGTTCAATTCTCATTTTGAATTATTTTGTGTTCAACATTCACGTTAAGTTCAATTCTCATTTTGAATTATTTTGATGTTCTACATTAACATCAGGTTCAATTCTCATTTTAAATTATTGAATTATTTTGATGTTCTACATTCACGACACATTCAATTCTTATTTTGATTTATTTTGGTAATCTATTTTTTTTTGAAATTTTACAGTACTCTAAATAAAAAAATTGATGGGATATGTGGCACAATGGTAGTCCATCTGACTCCAGATTGGAAGGTTGTGTGTTTGAATCACGTTAGGTTCAATTCTCATTTTTACTTATTATGGCGTTCTATATTCATGTGAGGTTCAATTCTCATTTTAAGTTATTTCACGTTCAATTTTCATTTTGATTTATTTTGGTATTCTACGTTTTCCAATTTTTATATTACACTAAATTAAAAAATGATGGGATTTGTGGTGCAATGGTAGCGCGTCTCACTCGACATTAGAAGGTTGCGTGTTCGATTCACGTCAAGTTCAATTTTTATTTTGAATTATTTTTGTGTTCTACATTCACGTGAGGTTTTATTCTCATTTAAAATTATTTCAGGTTCGATTCTTATTTTGATTTATTTTGTTATTCTACGTTTTTCAACTTTTATTTTACATTAAGTGAAAAAATGATGGGATTTATAGTGCAATGGTAGCGTGTCTAACTCCAGATTAGAAGGTTGCATGTTCGATTCACGTTAGGTTCAATTCTCATTTTGATTTATTTTGGTGTTCTACATTCACGTGAGGTTCAATTCTCATTTTAAATTATTTCAAGTTCAATTCTTATTTTGATTTATTTTGGTATTCTAAGTTTTTTAAATTTTATATTACACTAAATAAAATAATGATCTGATCTATAGTGCAATGCAAGTGCATTTGACTCTAGATTAGAAGGTTGCGTGTTCGATACATGTCAAGTTCAATTTTCATTTTGAATTATTTAGGTGTTCTACATTCACATCAGGTTCAATTCTAATTTTAAATTATTTCAAGTTCAATTCATATTTTGATTTATTTTGTTATTCTACGTTTTTCAAATTTAATAATATACTAAATGAAAAAATGATGGGATCTGTGGTGCAATGGTAGTGCGTCTGACTCCAGATCAGAAGGTTGCGTGTTCGATTTACGTCAGGTTCAATTTTCATTTTTAATTATTTGTAGAACCGTTCAATTCTCATTTTAAATTATTTCATGTTCAATTCTCATTTTGACTTATTTTGTTATTATACTTTTTCAAATATATATTACACTAAATAAAAAAATGATATTTGGGTATGTAGCTCAGATGATGAAGTGTTCACTTAGCATGTGAGAGGCATAAGGATCGATACTCTGTATTTTTAAAGTATTTTAAACTTTTTTTTTTCATTTCAGTACTCGCTTAGCAAGGTAGAGGCACGAGGGTCTCAGAGTAAGACAAATTATGTTTAGGGTGTAGCTCAAACGATAGAGAGGTCGCTAATTATACGGGAAGCAAAAGGATCAATACCATTTGATAAAGAGCCACGAGGATTGTTTACTATTATCACCAATGTGTGGAGAATAAGATAGTTGATGTTTGAGTATGTAGCTTAGATGATAAACCTCTCATTTGTATTCTTATTTCAAAAATCTTCTTTTGATAAGATTCTAATTATAAATGTTTATAATATTTGGAGTCTCAGAATATCTATTTTGATATTAGGAGGTATAGCTCAAATGTTAGAGTGCTTACTTAGCATATGAGAGTAATAGCGATCCCCTATATATTCATTATTAGTTAAACTTTTTTCATTTTAGTATATAATTAATATTTGTGGACATCTATTAAATTTATATGGGAGGCACAGGGATTAGTAACCTTTATTTCTTTTGAGTTAAATTTTAAATTTTTATTTCAGTGATACTGTTGAGGTTGCAGAATAACAAAGATTAATCTTTAGGGATATAGCTTAGATGGTAGAATACTGGGTTCACATGCATGAGGCACGGGGATCAATTTTTCGTATCTCTAACATGAGTTATGGTAAAGTGCTTCCATTATATATGGGAGGAATGTTGATTGATATATCTTATTTCTAATATGTGTTATTTAGATTTTTATTTGAGTGATTTTTTTTAATAAGACCGAATGCTATAAGATATTTAGGTGATGTTCTTTTAATAGAGCTATATGGATATCTTGAACTAATTGGTTTAGTGATGTAGCTCAAATAGTAGAGTGCTCGCTTAGCATGCGAGATGCATGGGAATTGATACCCTCCATCTTCAAAGCATTTTGAACTTTGCCTTTTCATTTTAGTACTCGCTTAGCATGCGAGAATAGTTATCGCTTGTTTCACATCGCATACGAGGGGTATGGGGATAGATACCGTACATCTTCGAACTAAATTTAAACTTTGTAATTCTATTTACATCTCTAATATAAGTTAGGCTTTGAATTTCATTTTTAGTAATGCTCTTTTAATATGAATTTGATAAAAACTGGGACAGTTAAGTTTTAGGGATATTGCTCGGATGATACATTAACACTCTTTTAATAAGATTTGATAAGAATATTAGGGATTTAGCTTAGCTAGGACAATATTGCTCTTTTAATTTGACTTTAAAATAAATTTTAGGGTTGTAGCTTAGATGGTAAAGTGCCCGCATAGCATACCAGCTATATGGCCATCTCGGACTAAGTTAATTGATATTTATGGATGTAGCTTAGATGGAAGAGCGCTCGCTTAGCATGTGAGAGGCACGGGTATCAATACCCCGCATATCTAAAGTATTTTGTCAATCTCATTCTATAAATTTTGCTCCTTATAACTTGTTTGATAGCATCAATAGTAATGTCAACTCACCTTCTAGGAAGGGTATTTGAGCATCACTACAATATCATGTGCTACAAGTTATAGAGAAGCAAATATAATAAAAATGAATATCTCAAAGAGAACCAGTATTCTAAGCTAAGCATAAGACAGCAAACTCTTTTTTTTTTTCTTTATCCAGCCTAGTAAAAATTACTGTCTTGATATGTCGAAGAAGGACCACTTCATCTCTTACTTGTTGCTTAAATAATCTCCAGTTTCTCTCTTTCCAAATGTGATATACAAACTCTGCTATCACCACCTGCATAAGCTGTCCTTGCAATGTTCTCCTTTTAGCTATTCTAGCAGCTATATTTACATTCATTCAGCAAATGTTCTAAGGTTTCTATTGCAGTTAGACATAGCTGATATTCTCCTTCTATTTGCATGCCCTACTTGAGTAGTTTATCTGCAGTCATTAATTTTTCATGCAAAGCAAGCCATAGAATGAAGGTAGCTCTAGGTCTAGCTGTAGAATCACATATCAAACTTGTCTAATTTTTCTTTGGCAATGTACCCACCAATATATTGTAAATTACACTGATTGTGGTTTTTCTAGTTAGTATTATTGCCAGTCGGGGATGGTATTGTAATACCTCTCTACTCATCATCACTTTCTTTAACATCCAACTTGTTTGTTTGGGTAGAGTCATAGTATGAATATTTTTATTTTTTATATAATAAGTGTGTACCCATTTGATCCATAATTTATCTTTCTTCATCTGCATATCCCAAAAGAGCTTGAAGGTTGTGTCTTTGATTTATGTCGGGTTTAATTCTTGTCTTTATTTTGTTTTTGTGTTCAAATTTTTTCGAATTTTATTTTACACTCCCTAGAAAAATAATTGTATTTATGGGGCAATGATAATGCATCTCACTCAAAATCAGAATGTTGCATGTTTGATTGTCCTTACGATCTATTCTTATTTGATTTATTTTGGTACTCTAATTTTTTTGAAATTTATATTATACTGCATAGAAAAATAACTTGGCTTCAATCCTTGTCTTGATTATTTTTGGTATTTTAGTTTTTCTAAAATGGATCCAAAGTTCAATGGTATTGCTTTTGACCTTAGATTAGAAGGTTGTGTTTGATTCATATGTAGGGTTCAATTCTCTTTTTTATTTATTCTGGTGTTCTAATTTTTTTGAATTTTATATGACACTTCAAAGAGAAATAAAAGCATTTTTGGCGTAATGGTAGCATGTTTAACTATAGATTAGAAGGTTGTGTTTTATTTATGTTAGGTTGAATTCTTATTGTTTGACTCCAGATAAAAAAATTGTATGTTCCATTCACGTTGGCTTTAATTTGTTTTAATTTATTTTGGTATTCTAATTTTTTAAATTTTATATTATAATACATGGAAAAATAATTAGATGGGTGGCACAATAGTAGCGCGTTTGACTCTAGGGCAGAAGGTTTAATGTTTGATTTGGGTTCAATTTTTGTTTTAATTTATTTTGGTTTTCTTGTGTTTCCCCATTGTATAATACACTATATAAAAATATGATGGGATCTGTGGCGCAATGGTTGTATCAGGTTCAATTCTTATTTTGAAATATTTTGGTGTTCTACATTCACGTCACATTCAATTCTCATTTTAAATTATTTCAGGTTCAATTCATATTTTGATTTATTTTGGTATTCTAATTTTTTCGAATTTTATATTACACTAAATAAAAAAATGATGAGATTTGTGGTGCAATGGTAGCGCGTCTCACTCTAGATTAGAAAGTTGCGTGTTCGATTCATGTCAGGTTCAATTCTCATTTTGAATTATTTTGGTGTTCTACATTTACGTCAAGTTCAATTCTCATTTTAAATTTTTTCAAGTTTAATTATTATTTTGATTTAATTTGGTATTCTACTTTTTTCAAAATTTATATTACACTAAATAAAAAATTGATGGATTTCTGACGCAATGGTAGCGTGTCTCACTCCAAATTAGAAGGTTGCGTGTTTGATTCATGTCACGTTTAATTCTCATTTTGAATTATTTTGGTGTTCTACATTCACGTCAGTTTCAATTCTCATTTTTAATTATTTCAAGTTCAATTCCCATTTTGATTTATTTTGGTGTTCTACATTCATGTCAAGTTCAATTCTCATTTTAAATTATTTCAGGTTCAATTCTTATTTTGATTTATTTTGGTATTCTGATTTTTTTAAATTTTATATTACACTAAATAAAAAAATGATGGGATCTGTAGCGCAATGGTAGCGCGTCTAACTCCAGATCAGAAGTGTGCATGTTTGTTTCACGTCAGGTTCAATTCTCATTTTGAATTATTTTGGTGTTCTACATTCATGTCAGGTTCAATTCACATTTTAAATTATTTCAGGTTCAATTCTCATTTTGATTTATTTTGGTATTTACATTCACGTCAAGTTCAATTCTCATTTTAAATTATTTCAAGTTCAATTCTTATTTTGATTTATTTTGGTATTCTACTTTTTTCACATTTTATATTACACTAAATAAAAAATTGATGGGATTTGTGGCGTAATGGTAGCATGTCTCACTCCAGATTAGAAAGTTGCGTGTTCGATTCACGTTAGGTTCAATTCTCATTTTGAATTATTTTAGTATTCTACATTCACCTCAGGTTCAATTCTCATTTTAAATTATTGAATTATTTTGATGTTCTACATTCATGACACGTTCAATTCTTATTTTGATTTATTTTGGTATTCTAATTTTTTTTGAAATTTTACAGTACTCTAAATAAAAAAATTTATGGGATATGTGGCGCAATGGTAGTGCATTTGACTCCAGATCGGAAGGTTGTGTGTTTGAATCACGTCAGGTTCAATTCTCATTTTTACTTATTTTGGCGTTCTATATTCACGTGAGGTTCAATTCTCATTTTGTATTATTTTGGTGTTCTACATTTTCCAAATTTTAATAATTTGGTGATTTTTACATCTTTTAAATTTTAAATATGTGGTGCAAAAGTAATGCGCTTGACTTTAGATCAAATGATGGGATTTGTGGTGCAATTGTAGCTTGTCTGACTCCAGATCAGAAGGTTGCGCGTTGAATTCACGTTAGGTTCAATTCTCATTTTGAATTATTTTGGTGTTCTATATTCGGTTCAATTCTCATTTTGTATTATTTTTGTGTTCTACATTTTCTAAATTTTAATATTTTGGTGATTTTTAAATTTTTTAAATTTTAAATTTTTTGTGCAATGGTAAAGCGTTTGACTTCAAATCAAATGATTGTATTTGTGGCGCAATGGTTGCACATCTGACTCCAGATTAGAAGGTTTTGTGTTCAATACATGTTAGGTTCAATTCTCATTTTGAATTATTTTGGTGTTCTACATTCACGTCATGTTCAATTCTCATTTTAAATTATTTCAGGTTCAATTCTTATTTTGATTTATTTTAGTATTCTACTTTTTTCACATTTTATATTACACTAAATGAAAAAATGATGGGATTTGTGGTGCAATGGTAGCACGTCTGACTCCAAATCAAAAAGTTGCGTGTTTGATTCACGTCAGGTTCAATTCTCATTTTGAATTATTTTGTGTTCAACATTCACGTTAAGTTCAATTCTCATTTTGAATTATTTTGATGTTCTACATTAACATCAGGTTCAATTCTCATTTTAAATTATTGAATTATTTTGATGTTCTACATTCACGACACATTCAATTCTTATTTTGATTTATTTTGGTAATCTATTTTTTTTTGAAATTTTACAGTACTCTAAATAAAAAAATTGATGGGATATGTGGCACAATGGTAGTCCATCTGACTCCAGATTGGAAGGTTGTGTGTTTGAATCACGTTAGGTTCAATTCTCATTTTTACTTATTATGGCGTTCTATATTCATGTGAGGTTCAATTCTCATTTTAAGTTATTTCACGTTCAATTTTCATTTTGATTTATTTTGGTATTCTACGTTTTCCAATTTTTATATTACACTAAATTAAAAAATGATGGGATTTGTGGTGCAATGGTAGCGCGTCTCACTCGACATTAGAAGGTTGCGTGTTCGATTCACGTCAAGTTCAATTTTTATTTTGAATTATTTTTGTGTTCTACATTCACGTGAGGTTTTATTCTCATTTAAAATTATTTCAGGTTCGATTCTTATTTTGATTTATTTTGTTATTCTACGTTTTTCAACTTTTATTTTACATTAAATCAAAAAATGATAGGATTTATAGTGCAATGGTAGCGTGTCTGACTCCAGATCAGAAGGTTGCATGTTCGATTCACGTTAGGTTCAATTCTCATTTTGATTTATTTTGGTGTTCTACATTCACGTGAGGGTTGCGTGTTCGATACATGTCAAGTTCAATTTTCATTTTGAATTATTTAGGTGTTCTACATTCACATCAGGTTCAATTCTAATTTTAAATTATTTCAAGTTCAATTCATATTTTGATTTATTTTGTTATTCTACGTTTTTCAAATTTAATAATATACTAAATGAAAAAATGATGGGATCTGTGGTGCAATGGTAGCGCGTCTGACTCCAGATCAGAAGGTTGCGTGTTCGATTTACGTCAGGTTCAATTTTCATTTTGAATTATTTGTAGAACCGTTCAATTCTTATTTTAAATTATTTCATGTTCAATTCTCATTTTGACTTATTTTGTTATTATACTTTTTCAAATATATATTACACTAAATAAAAAATTGATATTTGGGTATGTAGCTCAGATGATGAAGTGTTCACTTAGCATGTGAGAGGCATAAGGATTGATACTCTGTATTTTTAAAGTATTTTAAACTCTTTTTTTTCATTTCAGTACTCGCTTAGCAAGGTAGAGGCACGAGGGTCTCAGAGTAAGACAAATTATGTTTAGGGTGTAGCTCAAACGATAGAGAGGTCGCTAATTATACGGGAAGCAAAAGGATCAATACCATTTGATAAAGAGCCACGAGGATTGTTTACTATTATCACCAATGTGTGGAGAATAAGATAGTTGATGTTTGAGTATGTAGCTTAGATGATAAACCTCTCATTTGTATTCTTATTTCAAAAATCTTCTTTTGATAAGATTCTAATTATAAATGTTTATAATATTTGGAGTCTCAGAATAACTATTTTGATATTAGGAGGTATAGCTCAAATGTTAGAGTGCTTACTTAGCATATGAGAGTAATAGCGATCCCCTATATATTCATTATTAGTTAAACTTTTTTCATTTTAGTATATAATTAATATTTGTGGACATCTATTAAATTTATATGGGAGGCACAGGGATTAGTAACCTTTATTTCTTTTGAGTTAAATTTTAAATTTTTATTTCAGTGATACTGTTGAGGTTGCAGAATAACAAAGATTAATCTTTAGGGATATAGCTTAGATGGTAGAATACTGGGTTCACATGCATGAGGCACGGGGATCAATTTTTCGTATCTCTAACATGAGTTATGGTAAAGTGCTTCCATTATATATGGGAGGAATGTTGATTGATATATCTTATTTCTAATATGTGTTATTTAGATTTTTATTTGAGTGATTTTTTTTAATAAGACCGAATGCTATAAGATATTTAGGTGATGTTCTTTTAATAGAGCTATATGGATATCTTGAACTAATTGGTTTAGTGATGTAGCTCAAATAGTAGAGTGCTCGCTTAGCATGCGAGATGCATGGGAATTGATACCCTCCATCTTCAAAGCATTTTGAACTTTGCCTTTTCATTTTAGTACTCGCTTAGCATGCGAGAATAGTTATCGCTTGTTTCACATCGCATACGAGGGGTATGGGGATAGATACCGTACATCTCCGAACTAAATTTAAACTTTGTAATTCTATTTACATCTCTAATATAAGTTAGGCTTTGAATTTCATTTTTAGTAATGCTCTTTTAATATGAATTTGATAAAAACTGGGACAGTTAAGTTTTAGGGATATTGCTCGGATGATACATTAACACTCTTTTAATAAGATTTTGATAAGAATATTAGGGATTTAGCTTAGCTAGGACAATATTGCTCTTTTAATTTGACTTTAAAATAAATTTTAGGGTTGTAGCTTAGATGGTAAAGTGCCCGCATAGCATACCAGCTATATGGCCATCTCGGACTAAGTTAATTGATATTTATGGATGTAGCTTAGATGGAAGAGCGCTCGCTTAGCATGTGAGAGGCACGGGTATCAATACCCCGCATATCTAAAGTATTTTGTAAGTCTCATTCTATAAATTTTGCTCCTTATAACTTGTTTGATAGCATCAATAGTAATGTCAACTCACCTTCTAGGAAGAGTATTTGAGCATCACTACAATATCATGTGCTACAAGTTATAAAGAAGCAAATATAATAAAAATGAATATCTCAAAGAGAACCAGTATTCTAAGCTAAGCATAAGACAGCAAACTCTCTTTTTTTTCTTTATCCAGCCTAGTAAAAATTACTGTCTTGATATGTCGAAGAAGGACCACTTCATCTCTTACTTGTTGCTTAAATAATCTCCAGTTTCTCTCTTTCCAAATGTGATATACAAACTCTGCTATCACCACCTGCATAAGCTGTCCTTGCAATGTTCTCCTTTAAGCTATTCTAGCAGCTATATTTACATTCATTCAGCAAATGTTCTAAGGTTTCTATTGCAGTTAGACATAGCTGATATTCTCCTTCTATTTGCATGCCCTACTTGAGTAGTTTATCTGCAGTCATTAATTTTTCATTCAAAGCAAGCCATAGAATGAAGGTAGCTCTAGGTCTAGCTGTAGAATCACATATCAAACTTGTCTGATTTTTCTTTGGCAATGTACCCACCAATATATTGTAAATTACACTGATTGTGGTTTTTCTAGTTAGTATTATTGCCAGTCGGGGATGGTATTGTAATACCTCTCTACTCATCATCACTTTCTTTAACATCCAACTTGTTTGTTTGGGTAGAGTCATAGTATGAATATTTTTATTTTTTATATAATAAGTGTCTACCCATTTGATCCATAATTTATCTTTCTTCATCTGCATATCCCAAAAGAGCTTGAAGATGGCTGCCTTATTCCATAAGTCTAGTCTTAGTAAGTTAAGTCTTCCGGCTGACTTTGGTGTGCAAACTTTATTCTAAACTACCAAGGTCTTCTTACTAGTCTCAACTGATCTTGTCCATAAGAATGTCCTGCAAATTGCATCCATCATTTTGATTATTTTTTTGGGCAATATGAATAATTGTGACCAATAGCTTTGCACTCCAAATAATACTGACTTTATAAGTTGTACTCTTCCTGCATATGTTAGCAACTTGGCAGTCCAACTTTTAAGTCTAACCATCATTTTGTCAAGCAGTACTTTACATTCTGAATTTTTAGTTTCTTAGGAGCCAAAGGTACTCCTAGATACTTGAATGGTTAAGAGCTCTCTCTATAGCTAAGTATATGTAATATTCTGTCTTTTGTTTCAGCAGGTACTCCTCCAAAGTAAATACTATTCTTAAGTGCATTAGCTTTCAAACCTGATGCCTTTGAGAATTTAAGAAATGCCTCATGTAGGAGCTTGATAGATTTCTCATCTCCTCTAGAAAACATAAGTAAATCATCTGCAAAACAAAGGTGAGTAATAGATAATTTTGCACATTTGGGATGATATTTAAGGTTTTTCTTATTTCCTAGCTCCCTCATACATCTACTCAAGTATTCCATTACAAGGACAAAGATATAAGGTGATAGAGGGTCACCTTGTCTTAATCCTCTTTTTACTTGAAAAGGTACCATTTTCTTACCATTTATTAGAATGGTATAATGTACTGATTTGATGCAAGCCATCACCCATTGAATGAATCTAGGATAAATCTCAATTCTATGAGCATTTATTCCACACATATCCATTCTACTGAATCATAAGCCTTTTGTAGATCTACCTTGATCATGCATCTAGGGGATATTATTTTCCTGATATATCCTTTAATGAGTTCATGACTTAATATGATATTATCTGCAATCACTCTTCCTGGTACAAAGGCTGATTGAGCTTCACTAACTAGTTCACCAATCACTCCTTTAAGTTTATTCACCAAGATCTTATCAATAATCTTGTATAAAATTGCACAACAAGCAATTGGTCTTAGGTCCTTAACAGTTTCTGGATTTGGTACCTTGGGTATGAGTGTAACTAGAGTAGAGTTTATAGCTTTCAACATTTTTCCTGTCATGAAGAACTCTTGTATTGCTACACATATATCATGCTTTAGCACAGGCCATATTTTTTTTAAAAATAATGCACCAAATCCATCAATTCCCGGAGCCTTATCATCATTTATGTCAAATAAAGCCTGATTGATCTCTACTTCTAAGACAGATGCACATAGACTTGAGAAATGATGGTGCTGAACTAGTCTACCAAGTCTAACTATCATTTTATCCACCATAGGAAGTTCATATTCTGCATTGCCCATTAAATATTTATAAAAGTCAACTATTTCTGCACTGATCTTATCATGAGTAGTTAATCTCTCCCCATCTCTACTATATAGGATATTAAGAGTTTTGGCATCATTCCTTGCTTTTGCATAGACAAAAAAGAATTTAGAGTTTGAATCACCTAAAGTAATCAAATAAGCTCTAGACTTTTGCCTCAATATACTTTCCTCTACTCTATCCCATTTCTCTAATTCCATTAAGGCATATTTCTCTTGCACATGCAAATTAGCTAGTAAAGGAGTGTCTTGCAATTATCTTTGGATACTTTCCAAATTATTTCTAGCTTTGTCTACCTTAAGTTTTGCTTGACTGAAATTTTTCTTGAATAGTTCTTTCATTGCACCTTTCATGAGTTTAAGTCTTTGTCATACTTTGTACATCTCAAAGCCATCAATTTCTGTACTCTAAATAGCGGCAACAGTAGGGAGAAATTCAATGTGATTAGCTATTATATTCAAAAATTTGAAATTTGGTATGCCTCTATTAGTAGTAGTACCAACATCAAGTTTTAATGGAGAATGATATGAGATTATTACTTCTCCTATCTCTACCACCACTGCTCCATTATTTTCCATCCAATCTTTATTCCCAAATACTCTATCTATCTTACTCTATATTCCTATCACTCCCTTCTTGTTTGTTGCTCCATGTGTAATATCCTCCAATAGTTGTTAGCTCAGTAAGCTGGAGGTTCTCTATAGTAGTATTAAAGTCTCTTGTTTCATGTTCAGTGATAGTAATAATAATATTTTAATAAAATAATAAAAGTAAAATAAAATAGCAAAGAGAATAAAAAATAAATAATAATATTTATCATATGGAATTATAAAAAAATAAATATATAAATATATATATTTAAATAAATAAATAGAAAATATAAATTAAATAAAAAAAGAAAAATAAAAAAACTAAAACTGTCCCTTCACGTGCTTCGCATGTGCAGCGAGTCAGGGCTAGTCGACCTGGCCGAGTCGGTCGACAGGTCACCGACTCGTCGATAGGGTATTAAACCCTCGCCGAAGCAGAGGGCGCGGCGACAGTGGTCTGAGGGCTACGGTGCAGCGGCTTCCACGCACCACCGGCGGTCGTTGTCTTCAATAGAGGAGGAAGCTGGCGAGCTGGGGCCTCATCTACGAATACGGCTAAGCGTTATAGTAGCCCAGCGAGCCACGGTTGTGTGGGAGGCAGTGAGCGGACGGAGAACAGAGGAGTCCTCCTGTTCCCACTGTGAACGCCGGCGAGGGGCTCGGCGAGCTCTTTCTCCCACCGTGGCGAGCTCTCCGGGGTCGACTCGCCTCTTTTGGTGTTGGTTTTGAGTGGAGGCCACAGCGAGGAAGCATGAGGTCGGTGGAGAACAGGAAGGGGACGGCGGAGCACAGGACGTCTCTGTCCCGTTCAAATTCACTGGCGCAAGGGCGCGGCGAACACTCTTCCTTCCACGGTGAGTTCTCTGGAAGCGAGTAGGCTCAGGTGGAGACAATATTGAGCGGCGACCGCGGCACGCGGGCGCAGCTGGGAGCAACATCTATCGGGCAGCCGAGGAAGAGAGATGCTAGCAACCGTGGGAGGTGTTTCGAGCCCCACCGATGGGCAATTAGGTTGCCAGAGGGCTGAGGAATACCTAAAGGAGGTAGGCACGTGTTTCCGGCGAGGTTGCAGCGGCGATAGATGGGGTGAGGGCAGACACGGCGGCAGGTGCTTAGCGGAATTCAAGCCGAGGGCGAGCGGAGAAGAAGATCGAAGCACGTGTGGCGATTCAGCTTGTTGCGGGTCAAGCCGGTAAGACCCGGTTCGGGCCGGTCCGGCTGCGGGTTGGCTAGTTTTCGCAGTTTTAAGACCGGTTCGAGTCGGTTCAACATTGCTAGAGTTTTGTTGGTAAGTTTTGAATCTTAAGAAATTTATTTAGAATTTTTAACATATTTTAGGAGAGGTTTTCAAATTATTTTAGGATGGGTTCAGGGTTTTGAGTGCGTTAAAAAAGTCAGAAAAATTTAAATATATTATGATGCTATGTTATGATTAAACATATTTTTTATGATTTAATTAGAAATTTTAAAGATTATTATAATTCAAATTTTGATTTAATTGAGATAATTTGGATTAATTTAGGGTTTAAATGAATTAATTGTATGTTATATACATGAAGTAATATTTTGATAGGTGTTATGACATCTAAGTTGCATTAATTGGAATTAAAATAATTTATTTGTAATTATTACCCAATTAATAAATTTAGGATATTATAAATTGAGGAAATTAGATTAATTAGATTTTTATAGATTAATGAGATTGAATAATTTAGAATTTTATCAATTTATAATGTGATAAAATTTAGGAAATTAATTTATTTAGATTTTCTAATTAATGTAATTGGATAAATTGGGATTTTGTGAATTTAATTAATGTAATTAAATTTTTACAAAATTATTAAAAAAAAATTAGGATTAATTAAGGTGATATATATTGATTAAGATTTTTGGGTATAATTAAATTGTTAAACTAAATATCATTTTAATTATGTTTGATTGTGATTGTTAATATGATGGATGGTTGGTTGATTATAAGAAATTAAATAAAATAAAGAAAATGATGTGAGGATGTGAGTAGAAGGGTAGATAGGAAATCTTTATTTGAATTGTATGATTTATGATTGTTAGATGTATTTATTTTATCTTAGGAAAATTGACTGTTGTGCTGTTGCTTGACAAATCACGGCCAAACTATGATTTGTGTTAGAGTAAGAAGGAGTTACTGTGCTTGATTGTTTGATTGATTGCTTTTAAGAATCACAGCCAAGCTATGAATTCTTATTTAAAACTGCTTTGAGACTCAGGTGAGGATTTATGGTTTCAAATTTATTTGGCCTACTACAGATGCTGAGTCCTAAGGGTCGTTGTTAATTATTGTATATGCTGATAAGTTATATGTCTACTTTGTTGCATATTTAATTAGAATGTGGTTTATTAGAAGTATGCATGTTAGTTTACATATGATGCTATTATATGCATGCTCTTGATATGAGTTTGAAAGTTATACCATGCGGGTATATGTATTATGCTGTTATATGCATGTTCTTGATATTTATACTCATATTATGTTATTATTGATATGTTTATGTTGCTATAGATGTAGAGACACTTACCGAGAACATGGAATGTGATGACATGTGACATAACTAGAGGCACTTTAGGTACATGTTGTGATTATACCTAGAGTGATCTTATCTGATATTTAACCGAGAACTTTTGGACATCTTAAGGTCATAGTAACCTAGGAGATGATATTAGGTTCTTCGTTGGATATGCTACCAACGTATGGTGAGGAGCCATGTGCTAGCCAAGATAGAAATGCACGCTCTGTTGACTTAGCCTCAAATACTTTGGTGTAGCCTCAAATAGTACATTGTATTTAAAGGACCTAATTAAAATAATAATAATAATAATAATAATAATTTGAATATATATTTAAAGTCTACAATTTATTCATTGTTAATACGGCGGTTGCCACGTGCCCATAAGTGGATCTGGGGCGTGACCATATCCTTCTACCATGCATTTATTTCAAAATAATTTACCTTATTTCCTACATACCGATTACATATACATATCAAAGAATAGAAGAATGAAACAGTTAGTGTGATCCAACTTCTCCCTCAAGTTTAGTCTCCTAAGCCAGTGAATGAAAGAAAAACGACAATCATGATGACCTCCACACTACTGTAAAGCAACAGATGAGATATCTCTTTAACTTCATCAAAAATTTTAGTGTATACATATATTTATTTATTTATTTGTATATATATATATATTTTTGGAGACTCGCCTTCAAATCTAAAATTCGTTAATGAAGGTTAAGAAGCTAAAAAGTATAACAAATACTATGTCATGTCTGCAGCTTGTTCAGCAACGTAACAACTGCCATATGAATTTATAAAAATTAATATGAGGTTAAATAAAATATAAAACATAAATTGTGAGTTTTAAAAATTCACTAGAAACTTCTCCATGTAAAGGAATGGTCTAACAATATATGTTCGAACGAGCAGCAATTATATCAAGAGCATATCACATAATAAAATTTTAAGAAAACATACGAATAATTAAAGAAATAAATTCTAAAAGTCTAAATATGTAGGAAAACTTTTCTAAGTTTTCAGTCTGAAGAACTATCTCCTAGGGCTGCCTACCTATGCCTAAGGTAAGCTGTGGCGGGGGACCAACATAAACCTGTTAGTGCCAGAATAAGTCTCTACTTAGGCCCGTCGCACTGATGTTGGCGGAGAAGGTGGGTGACCGCGGTTCCTTCTCCTTCCAGTCTCACGAACCATTTACTAGACGGTGCTCCGAGACTTTCGCATCGTACGTCTCCTATAAATGCTAAATATGAGACACCATGCAGCACTACACTTCTACTTCACAGCAGGGTCACCTACTAATATATACTCATGCCCTGACCTGTCGAGACTACCTCCCAAGCCTGCAGGACTCAGTTGGGGAATGTCAGCGTCAACAGACACCTTAGTCCTTAGGTATAGCAACTGAATTGAGCTTCCCGGCTCCCAGCTCTTTAGTTTCGGATATATGCCATGGGGATATTTGGGTTATTGGCAAGAACCCCATTGTTGGTACTCACCAAATGCTAAAGGATGGGTCTGGTGATGCCTCCGCTACCAATCATTAGACTAACACAAATGGTACTCATCATTTATGAGAATAATATTATGTTATATAGACCTATATTATTTTTAGAAGTTCAAGTCCCTAGGAAGTTCAGGTCCATGCCTCTAGGTGTTCTAACTAGTTTAGGATATCGTATAACTGTCACCTAACTAGTTTGTTTGTCACCTAGCAAGTTCATAATATCCTCTTTGTGTTCTATATTTTTTCTAGTATCATGCACTTTTAGAATTTGAGAACACAAGCATATGAAATAAGATAACATTTACATGTCATCTGCAGTTAAATCATATTTAATAAAGTAATAATTAAATATACATTACAGACAATATAAAATTTATTAACAATGGCCCACTTGGAAGCTCTACTACAACGGCTGTAAACTAGCTGAAACAACGACGCACTTGAGCTTTTTGAGTTTGCAATTTAATAGATCCACAGCTCTACCGTATTTAATCATCGTCATTGCAGAACGTTTCCCTATCAATTTTCAAGCATATTTAAATTGTTAATACTAATGAAATCAAGTATTTGCTCCCTTTTTCTTATTTCCTATTTGGTATCATGGAAATTCGTGTTTCAGTATTCATTGTTTAATACTACTCAAGTACATGACCAAGGCACATTGAATGAAAGACATGGTAAATTTGTTTATCACCTTAAGAAAGAAAGTATTTAAGAAAATATTAATTATATACTAAAATGAAAAAAATTAACTAATAATGGATATATAGGGTATCGATCGCCATTACTCTCATATGCTAAGTAAGCACTCTAACATTTGAGCTATACCTCCTATTATCAAAATAGTTATTCTGAGACTCCAAATATCATAAACATTTATAATTAGAATCTTATCAAAAGAAGATTTTTGAAATAAGAATACAAATGAGAGGTTTATCATCTAAGCTACATATTCAAACATCAACTATCTTATTCTCCACACATTGGTGATAATAGTAAACAATCCTCGTGGCTCTTTATCAAATGGTATTGATCCTTTTGCTTCCCGTATAATTAGCGACCTCTCTATCGTTTGAGCTACACCCTAAATAAAATTTGTCTTACTCTGAGACCCTCGTGCCTCTACCTTGCTAAGCGAGTACTGAAATGAAAAAATAAAGTTCAAAATACTTTAAAAATACAGAGTATCGATCCTTATGCCACTCACATGCTAAGTGAACACTTCATCATCTGAGCTACATACCCAAACATCAATTCACTTAGTTTGAGAAATCCATACAGCTCGTATTAAAAGAAAATCACCTAAATATCTTATAGTGTTCAGTCTTATTAAAAGAACATCACTAAAATAAAAATATATAGTTTATCACATACTAGAAATAAGAGGTAACGATCTGCATTCTTATTGTATATAGTGGAAACACTTTACATAACTCATATTAGAGATGCAACATAACAATCCCAGTGCCTCTAGCATACGAAGAAAGTGCTCTAATATATAAGCTACATCCCTAAATATTAATTATTATTATTCTGAGACTTAAATAGTGTATTACATTTTTAACAAAGCCTTATTAAAAGAGCATCATTGAAATAAAAATCCAAAATTTTACTTATAATAGAAATAAAGGTTATCTATCCCTTTGCCTCCCATATGTAATTGAAGCACTGTACCATCTAAGATACATCCACAAATAATGGTTATATCAAATACAATTTTTGCTAAAGTCTAATTTATAAAGCATTACTAAAATAAAAAAAAGTTTAACTAATAATGGATATATCGAGTATTGATGCCCATTCCTCTCTCATGGTAAAGTGAGTACTCTACCATTCAAGTTGCACCTACTAACATCAAGATAGTTATTCTGAGTCTCCAAATATTGTATACGTTTGTAACCAAAATCTTACTAAAAGAAAATTATTGAAATAAAAAAGAGAGTTCTATTATCAAAGCTATCTTATTCGCCTCACATTGGAGATACAGGGAAACGATCCTTGTGCCTCTTTAACAAATGTATCAATCCCTTTGCTTCTTGTATAATCAGCAACCTCTCTACCATTTTGCTACATTATAAAACAATATTTGTCTTACCTTGAGACCCCATTCCTCTGTCATGCTAAGCGAGTACTAAAACGAAAGTGCAAAGTTCAAAATACTTTAAAGAAGCAAAGTATCGATCTCCATGCCTCTGGCATGCTAAGCGAGTACTAAAATGAAAATGCAAAGTTCAAAATACTATAGAGATGCAAACTATTGATCCCCGTCCCTTTGGCATGTTAAGCGAGCACTCTACCTTCGGAGCTACGTCCCCAAACATCAATTCATTTAGTCTGAGATAGCCGTACAACTCGAATACTGTGCGGGTGTTGTACCAACTAACCTACAACACTAAAATTCATATCAAAATCGAATTAAAAGAGTAATATTATACCATCTAAGGTAAATCACCAATATTCTTATCAAAGTCTATGAAGAGAGCGATAATGTACCATCCGAGCAACATTCCAAAATTTAACTTTTCCAATTTTTTTTATTAAAGTTATATTAAAAGTGCATTACTAAAAAAGAAATTCAAAGCCTAACTCATATTAGAGATGTAAATAGAATGACAAAGTTTAACACAGTTTGGATATGCAGGGTTTATGTTGGTCCCCCGCCACAGCTTACCTTAAGCATAGGTAGGCAGCACTAGGAGATAGTTTTTCAGACTGAAAACTTAGAAAAGTTTTCCTACAGTGAATTTTTAAAACTCACAATTGACATGACGTTGCTATCTCCCCCACTTCCTTCTCATTTCCCTATGAGACACTCTCTTTTTTCTCTCAATATAGTGCATATAATGTGATAAGGTTGAGAATTGAACAAGGGTGTGCACTAGGAAAGTTATTGAGAATTCCATGTGACTAATGATAATATTTTGATGTTAAGTTGAAAGATGATTTAGGCAATCAATAAATATTGATCATTAATAGTGTTTACTATTAATCATGCAACTTTGCCTTCACATCAGTAATGTCATTTGTTTGTCAATATTGATCATTTAAGAGTATTTACCATTAATCATACAACTTTGCCTTCACATCAATAATGTCAATTATTTATAATCTTTATTGAGTATACTATTACGATTCGTGGGGTTTAGCAACGTGTGAACGTTGCTCAATCATCCATTTTAAGTAAATTGTATTATATCTCAAAATAATACTCTTAAATATATATAAATTTTATTTATGTATATAAATATATATACTCTACATACCTCATTTTTATCTAAAGTTCGCCGAAGAGTTCACTGGAGACCCGCCGGAGACTTGTTGTGCAGTTTGCTGGAACCTTGACCAACGAAGTTCTCCAATCAGCAGCAATATTGGTACCAATCGAAAGCTCTTTTCATCAAAAATCCTAAAATCATATTTGTCCAAATTGTTAGAGCTCATATGTGCCTAATTTTACTCAAAAAGATAACTTAAGCGAAATTCCAAAGTTTGGATTTTAACTCGCCGGCAACCAACGACAGCCAATTTCTCTCAACCTAAGTACTAGTAGATTGCTCTCATCGAGGAGAAGCCATAGGTACTAACTTTCTCAAATTATATAGCTCGTATGACCAGCAATTGCAAGAGTAATCTCCAACAATGAAACTTTCACTGCTCCGCTCATTTCACTTTTCTCCCTCATATCTCTTCCAATAACTTAAATTGATGGTTCCAATGAGTTTTCCTAGCTCACCTGAACCTTTCGCTGGAATCTTATTGAAAAATTCCACCGAAAAGTCATCTTGTAGGAAACGAGGTAAATTATATTAAAATAAAGGCATGGTAGAAGGATATCTTCTGTACATATCTCATTTTTGTAATAAATATTATAAATAACCATGAAAAATTATTCATAATAATTAATTTTATTTTACAAGAAGTTATATATTTTTAAAAACTATGCATCACTCATGTAAATAAAAATTATAAAGAATAATATTATAGAAGTAATTACATCAGTATATAAATGGTTTGATATAATTTATTCTAATGAAAAGATGGTCAAAGGTGCTCTTTAGAAGTTATAAGAATTTAAAATTAAAATTAATCGATACATAATAATGGCTCATATATATATGAATTATGTAGAATGAGAAATTTCTATTTTAGATATGGTAATAAATTTTCACATAAAAAAAGCAAATAATCCTAATTAGGATTTAAATTTGTTGAGAAACAATAATCTTTTCTCCAAAACTCCGCTGAATAACATTTGTTAAAATGAACAAATGGATATTAAGAAGCTGTTGGTTTTGAGAAATCATTCACTCCTTCCCTCCCTTCCCGCTCAGTAACTGCGGCAATTCTATCTTTAGCGGTAGAAGCATACTCCCACACCCAATGATTTAGTGACAATAGATCTTCGTCCCTTTAAAATGTGTTGTCTATCAACACGGAGGATAAAGACTGAGATCATCTCGGCCAATCCCATCAACTCCATCAACCACAAGATGAGTGGGAAAAATAAACATTCTGGTGTCTCATCCTGGAAGCAAGCAAGAAATGATGATAGCAAGGGTAGCGGTAGTCGTAACAAGGAACCAAGCCACGACACCATTACTACCCATATGCCTCGTGAGATAAAAGAAGGGGAGACATATGATAAAAGTAGGAGTGGCTATAGCTTAGGGTTTCCTCCACCGATATCGACAATTGGGAAGGCGGGGAGGCCTAAAGTGCAACTCAAGTCATTCAGGGATGATGGGAGGCTTGTGTTTAAATTGGTTAAAGCTCCGAAGCAGCAATTCTTGCAGGCTACAAGGGAGAATGGAAGATTGATGCTCCACTTGGTCGATGACGATGAAACGCAAGAGGGTAGTTCTATAAGTGCAGAGGAGGAGACTAATCTAACTGGAAAAGAGGATAACTAACAGAGAAACTTCAGATATCATGGAAATTTTTTACTTATAAGTTATTTCCTCCTGATGATTTAGGCAATCAATAAATATTGATCATTAATAGTGTTTACTATTAATCATGCAACTTTACCTTCGCATCAGTAATGTCATTTGTTTGTCAATATTGATCATTTAAGAGTATTTACCATTAATCATACAACTTTGCCTTCACATTAATAATGTCAATTGTTTATCATCTTTATTGATTATACTATTACGATTAGTGGGGTTTAGCAGCATGTGAACCTTGCTCAATCATCCATTTTAAGTAAATTGTATTATATCTCAAAATAATACTCTTAAATATATATAAATTTTATTTATGTATATAAATATATATACACTAGAGACCTACATACCTCATTTTTATCTAAAGTTTGCCGAAAAGTTCACTGGAGACCCGCCGGAGACTTGCTGGGCAGTTTGCTGGAATCCTCACCAATGAAGTTCTCCAATCAGTAGCAATATTGGTACCAATTGAAAGCTCTTTTCATCAAAAATCCAAAAATCATATTTGTCCCAATTGTTAGAGCTCACATGTGCCTAATTTTACTCAAAAAGATAACTTATGCGAAACTCCTAAGTTTGGATTTTTAACTCGCCGGCAACCAACGACAGCCAATTTCTCTCAACCCAAGTACCGGTAGATAGCTCTCGTCGAGGAGAAGCCATAGGTACTAAGTTTCTCAAATTATATAGGTTGTATGACCAGCAATTGCAAGAGTAATCTCCAAGGATGAAACTTTCACTGCTGCCGCTCATTTCACTTTTCTCCCTCATATCTCTTCCACGAACTTAAATTGATGGTTCAAATGAGTTTTCCTAGCTCACTTGAAGCTATCGCTGGAATCTCATTGAAAAATTCCACCGAAAAGTCATCTTGTAGGAAACGAGGTAAATTATATTAAAATAAAGGCATGGTAGAAGGATATCATCGGTACATATCTCATTTTTGTAATAAATATTATAAATGACCATGAAAAATTATTCATAATAATTAATTTTTTTTTACAAGAAGTTACATATTTTTAAAAACTATGCATCACATGTAAATAAAAATTATAAAGAATAATATTATAGAAGTTATTAAATCAGTATATAAATGGTTTGATATAGTTTATTCTAATGAAAAGATGGTCAAATGTGCTCTTTAGAAGTCATAAGAAATTAAAATTAAAATTAATCGATACATAATAATGGCTCATATAAATTTGAATTATGTAGAGTGAGAAATTCCAATTTTAGATATGGTAATAAATTTTCACATAAAAAAAATCAAATAATCCTAATTAGGATTTAAATTTATTGAGAAACAATAATTTTTTGTCAAAATCTCCGCTGAATAACATTTGTTAAAATGAAAAAATGGATATTAAGAAGATGTTGGTTGTGAGAAATCATTCACTCCTTCCCTCCCTTCCCGCTCACTAACTGCGGCAATTCTATCTTTAGTGGTAGAAACATACTCCCACACCCAATATTTTTGTGATAATAGATCTCCGTCCCTTTAAAATGTGTTGTCTATCAACACGGAGGATAAAGACTGAGATCATCTCGGCCAATCCCATCAACTCCATCAACCACAAGATGAGTGAGAAAAATAAACATTTTGGTGTCTCACCCAGGAAGCAAGCAAGAAAAGATGATAGCAAGGGTAGCGGTAGTCGTAACAAGGAACCAAGCCACGACACCATTACTACCCATATGCCCCGTGAGATAAAAGAAGGGGAGACATATGATAAAAGTAGGAGTGGCTATAGCTTAGGGTTTCCTCCACCGATATCGACAATTGGGAAGGCGGGGAGGCCTAAAGTGCAACTCAAGTCATTCAGGGATGATGGGAGGCTTGTGTTTAAACTGGTTAAAGCTCCGAAGCAGCAATTATTGCAGGCTACAAGGGAGAATGGAAGATTGATGCTCCACTTGGTCGATGACGATGAAACGCAAGAGGGTAGTTCTATAAGTGCAGAGGAGGAGACTAATCTAACTGGAAAAGAAGATAACTAAGAGAGCAACTTCAGATATCGTGGAAATTTTTTACTTTTAGGTTATTTCCTCCTGATTATTTAGGCACTCAATAAATATTGATCACTAATAGTGTTTACTATTAATCATGTAACTTTTCCTTCACATCAGTAATGTCATTTGTTTGTCAATATTGATCATTTAAGAGTATTTACCATTAATCAAAAAAATTTGCCTTCACATTAATAATGTCAATTGTTTATCATCTTTATTGATTATACTATTACGATTAGTGGGGTTTAGCAGCATGTGAACCTTGCTCAATCATCCATTTTAAGTAAATTGTATTATATCTCAAAATAATACTCTTAAATATATATAAATTTTATTTATGTATATAAATATATATACACTGGAGATCTACATACCTCATTTTTATCTAAAGTTTGCCGAAAAGTTCACTGGAGACCCGCCGGAGACTTGTTGGGCAGTTCGCTGGAACCCTCACCAATGAAGTTCTCCAATCAGCAGCAATATTGGTACCAATTGAAAGCTCTTTTCATCAAAAATCCAAAAATCATATTTGTCTCATTGTTAGAGCTCACATGTGCCTAATTTTACTCAAAAAGATAACTTATGCGAAACTCCTAAGTTTGGATTTTTAACTCGCCGGCAACAATCGACAGCCAATTTCTCTCAAGCCAAGTACCAATAGATAGCTCTCGTTGAGGAGAAGCCATAGGTACTAAGTTTCTCAAATTATATAGCTCGTATGAACAGTAATTGCAAGAATAATCACCAACGATGAAACTTTCACTGCTGCCGCTCACTTCACATTTCTCCCTCATATCTCTTCCAAGAACTTAAATTGATGGTTCCAATGAGTTTTCGTAGCTCACCTGAAGCTATCGCTGGAATCTCATTGAAAAATTCTACCGAAAAGTCATATTGTAGGAAATGAGGTAAATTATATTGAAATATAGGCATGGTAGAAGGATATCATCTGTACATATCTCATTTTTATAATAAATATTATAAATGACCATGAAAAATTGTTCATAATAATTAATTTTATTTTACAAGAAGTTACAAATTTTTAAAAACTATGTATCACTCATGTAAATAAAAATTATAAAGAATAATATTATAGAAGTAAAACATAACTACATCGGTTTCTATATATTGTTTGAAATAGTTTATTCTAATAAAAAGATGGTCAAATGTACTTTTTAGAAGTTATAAGAATTTATAATTAAAATTTATTGATACATAATAATGGCTCATACAAATATGAATTATGTAGAGTGAGAAATACCTATTTTAGATATGATACTAAATTTTTACATAAAAATATCAAATAATCCTAATTAGGATTTAAATTTGTTGAGAAACAATTAGTTGATCATCAATCCATACAGTGGGTTTGATGTCCCTAGACCACATATCATGCTCATCGACTTGACCATTTATATAGCAAAATCATAATTTTTAAAATTAATCTGGTGTGAAAACACATCGACAAATTCTTCATCAACATCATATAAATAGAATGCAGCCATGGATAATTATTTATTCTTCAAAATTGGATATTTTAGCATTAAAAGGATATTGAGATCTACCTACTCGTCATGAATACGTTTAAAGCAAAAGTCTTGATTCTTAATGCTTATTTGGAGTCGAAAACAAATCTCCCTCATTTGCCCATAAATTTTGCCTTTGTAGATCATTAGTTCTCCCTCATTCATGGAAGAAAAGGTCAAATTCTTTTAGTTTATTTGGAGTGTTTTGCCTTTGTAGATCATTAATTCTCCCTCATTCATTGAAGAAAATGTCAAATTCTTTTAGTTTATTTGGAGTGAAAACTCTGAATGTCACTTGAGCAAAAGCAATAAAAATCATGCTACTAGACTAAACACCCCGATGGAAATAAATATGACATCTACAGCAAAGAAAAAAGGGAGTTGTGAGAATTAAAATCAGAACCTCTCACACCCTAAGAGAGAATCATACTACTAGACCAAACAATCTCTAATATATACAATCATCATCCAAATTCTATGATCACTTAGTAAATAGTACAATCATCATTTAAATATATACACTAAAATACATTTCACCAGCAAAGATTAACTAGTAGATAAAAAATACAACACGATTCTCCAATAAAGATTAAAACATCAAAATGATGTGGAGGAGAAGTAACAAATGGGGAGTTAAACACTTATAAGAATTAAACTCCCGACCTCTTATACCCTAAGCGAGAATCATACCACAATACCAAACATCTTCTTATCTATTTAGTCATCATACGTATTCTTTATAATACAATATCTATATATCATAATACAATATCGGTTGGAGTTCTCCAGGTAGAGTTCGAGAAGCTCTATTCCATGATAGACCAAACCTCCAATGAGGGCAAATGCATCATGCTCACCCTTTCCCGACATGAGCATCATCAGTTAGAAGTTGCAGGTGGAGCTGACGAACCTATGAACAAAATTCAGCTACCACGATGGTCTGCACACTGCATCGTTGGTCAACTAGCACATACCGGATCCAAAAGTCGTATTCCGGCACAAGGAATGCAGAGCCCTTGAAAATTTCATCTGAGACATGAACCAGTACTTCATGGCAACCATTTTCGGAGAAGCAGACAAGGATCCAACTACAGTCGCCTTCCTCGACGATGATGCCAAACAATGGTGGTGCATGAGGTGCAATGCCCCTGGCTACGACAAGTGCATTGAGCCAGAGGACTAATGCATCATGCTCCCCCTTCCCCGACAGAGCTCCAATCGCTCTTTGGGCGCAACTACTACCGCAAGTTCATCGGAGGTTATTTCAAAATCATAGTGCCACTTACGGACCTCTTGGAGGACCAAAGGTGGGAATAAACTGAGGTATGACGTACAAGCCCATGCTGACCCATTTCGATTTCAGCAAGGCATTTGAGATCATCACTGATCCATTTGATTGAGCTCTTAGCAGCATATTGATGCAAGACGGCCACCCATTGACGTGCGAGAGCTGCAAGCTTAATGGCATGGAGTAGCACTATAATGCACATGAGAAGGAGATGCTAGCCATGGTGCACTATCTCCAGGTTTGGCATATCTATCTCCTCGATAGCAGATTCTTAGTGTGCACGAAAACATCGTCGACACCTACTTCCTGGCATAAACCAAGTTGTCAGTCATGTAGGCTCGGCAAGCCCATCTATCATGAGCCGACCCACTATCGGATATGGCAACCGCATAAGAGTTACGAAACTCAAACAAGGTTTATAAATTTTATGCTATATTTTTCACAATGGCTACATATGTATAACTCATGATATTTAAAACATCAAGATAACAACGGGTATTAATTGTACCATTACATCATTTAACTAACACAGTCCATCTTATAATAATTGAGTCTCAATAGTCTATCCTCCATCAATAAACTTCTAGTATTTTTGCATCAGCTCCAAATCTACCCCGATCCTCTATCTGTCACCTGAGTGTTGCAGCCCAGTGGCAACAAATAGGAGAAACTCCCAAGCAAAGTAATAGACAAATATAATATCATGTCCTGAAGTATTGGTAGTGTAACTAAGCATATCAATAGAACCTTGCATATAAAACAACTAGGAAATAAGCATGCATAGCATAGTAGATATTCTAAACATTTGTCTTGTATGACTAAGTTCATATAAGTACACTCCTACGGGCTACCATTTTATGCTTAAGTAGATCCTAATCAAGGATCATTCCTAAATCCATCAGTGTCAATCTATGTCTCTCCCTAGGCTCGTTAAACTGATGTTAGCAGAGAAGACGGGTGACCTTCATTCCTTCTCCATTTGGTCTTATTAGCCGTATACCCGTGCTGCACTCTAAGACCGTCATATCGTGCATCTCCTATAGACCCTGTGATACAATAAACCATGTAGCGCTACACTTCTGCCCCTCGATAGGATCACTATGGTTAAGTTACGTTCTCAGCACGACCATTGGAATCGACACATATAATCTCCCCCCATGGTTTAGACTGCTCACAGGGCTGCATACCTAAATGAAGTATGTACTGTGTTGACAAATCTTCTGTCCTAGGCCTAACAAAATCGATTCCCCTTTCCCCACTCCCTAACCTTCGGTGATACCGTAGGTAGAGAGTATCGGTGTACGACAAAGACTGCTCCTTCCTCGGCTCCATCTAAGCTACAAGTTAGGTTGGAAATACCTCCCACTACCCATTGTAGGACAATCACAGTGGTACCCACCACCGTGAGGGAATTACAATGTATGTAGGACCTATGTGTTTCTCCTAGATTTTGATGTCACTAGGGTTTATGTGGTCCTCATCTAAGCATTTTCAAGACTAAGTTATCCTCAGTTGATGTGTCGACTATTTAACTAGTCTGTCACCTAAGTTATATGTCCGGTGTTCTATTTTCTTATTTTTCTAACCTCTCATATATATATCTAATATGCATAGTTGAGTTTGTAATATGTAAAAAATCACCAAGAGTCATATCATATAACAGCATATAATTATAAAGAAATAAAGCATAATGTCAACATATCAAGACAGTATTATAGTTTCACAACCACCCACTTGGGCTCCAATTGTAGCAGGCCATGATTGAAAATCTTAACAACTCCTGAGCCTCTTTAGGTTTTTCCATAGTAGACAAATTCATGATTTAATTGTATTTTAACACCATCGATACAGGATGATTTACCTAGAATCATGAAACACCTAGGCGCAATACTGCTCATTTCATGTCATTTACTTTCCCTCCCTTTTTCCTACTGGTTTTTCTGTATCATGATACACAACAGAAAAAAAAAAGGAGAAAAATAAGATGAAAAGAAAAGGTTCGACAAGAGAAAGAGAGTTCACAGTAGTGCACTAAATAATTCATGCAACTAATCAATGAATATAAATCAAGCAAATGTAAAACGGAGTGGGCCGATGGTTTTCAACCTCCAAGATAGCATGGTAACATGCCTTCTTGAGCAAGCAAATTCCTATTTGTTTTATTAGGCAGTTGAGGCAAACAAAACTAATTAAACCTTTTTCTAATTCTCAGCAGCAAGTTTGATTGTTTGTTTGTTTTATTTTTTTATTTATTAGTACTATACGTCATGTATCCAAGTCTAATATACTTTCATCCATTGAGTTAAACTATCTTTTCAGCTGTTTAACTCCTCGGCCAAATAAGCAGTGCCCATTTCGTCATTTCCCTGTAGGCATATATCAGCAACAATAAGGCAACAACACAAGAAGCTACAATCTAAACCATATATATATCACAACCTCAGCAGAAAGAACCCCTATTCCCTTCCCTTAACCAGCTATCAAGGGTTCCCTCAAGTATAATTTAAAACAACAAGAGTATGCAGAGTGATGAATTCAGTTTACAACTTTTACTAATAGAAAATCTTACCCCCAAACTCTCATTAGAAATGACTTGGAAACATTCAATTTTAGCATAATACAAATCAATTTTTAAACATTAACTTGTCTCCGCTGTCCTATCCTACTATCCTACTCTTACAAGTATTCAGTTTACAAAAGGAAGGGAAAGGAAAGAGAGAAAAGAGGGGAAAGAAAATGTTGTTCTTCGCAACAAGCAAAGGAAAAGAAAAGAAAGCAAAGTTCGGAAATTTCACCACTGTAGTAAACTCTAAAATTTCTATAAGAGAAACAAAAACACCCTTTAACTTCGACTCTGTTTCAAGTCAAAACAAAACATTAACACAACAGTCCATCAAGTGACGCGAAGGACCGATCGAAATGGCAAGTCAAAATCTAAATATTTATAAACTGTAACTCACTGCGATCATTTGTCTCTAAACCACAGATTTATGAAAACTATAACCTCTTTGTTGTCTGAACAAAATTTACATAGTATCACAAAACGGCCTGTGAAAAAGCCACATGAGAGCAAGAATTCAATCTCATATCATGCATTAAGGCTTACAATGAAACCTCATAGGAAACATGGATGAAAAATACAATTTTGTAACTCAAAACTATGATGCACCTCATGGGAAAAATGGATGAAAAATACAATTTTATAACTCAAAACTATGATGCCCCATCACTGCAAAAGCGACCATTTAGATGACAACTAGTTTCCTTTAAAACTCAGGAACAAAGGACAAATGCATTTAACCACTATGCCTCCCAATGTTTTCTTAGCCCATAGATTTCCACATGCTCTCTAGCACATGGATTAATCAATAAGTAAAATTTTTGTGTATCACCAATGCAAACACCACGAGATCCACCAACTCAATATGATCATCCCATTAAAGAATATACAGACATGTAAAACTGAGGAGATTAATCATGAGTTCATATGTGTCTTCCAGATATTCCTATTTCCAACTTAGTTATAAGTATAACAAGATTTCAATTCCCCCAATTTATGCAAAACATTGAACTACTCTAAAGCATGCACGAATTTAATCATGTTTTAAAATTGATCGACACAAGCATCAATTAAGATTTAATCACAATATCATGGGCAACAAAAAGGAAATTGGGGACATTGCATCAAATAAATTCCGAATTAGCAAACAAAATTCCAATTGAAGTGTGTTCTACCCATAAACCCCATTAGAATAAATTGCTGCATATTTACTAGTAGGGAAAACAAACCTAGTTCTGTTTAGATGGATTCCGGTCAAAGTACTATTGGAATTCATCCGACCATTATTCTCACCCATTTTCCCTTAAGTACTATTGACTAATTTGGCAAGAATTAGTCAAAACTCAAAAAATGTCCATTACCCTAAAAAACATACTAATGGACAATTTTCTCCACATCCGTAATTACTATCTTTAATTGATTTTTCTTAACCTCTTGAATATTCCTATAGCAAGAGCCTTAATTTGAACCTCATTATTTTTATCCTTATTTTTTCATAAAAATTTAGAGTTTTAAAATTAAAATGGAGATGATCTCTAGATTTCGGAAATGGAGTTTTTATTGAGATCTCCCTCATTTGCCCATAAAGTTGCACTTGGGTATAAATAATTATCATAAATCAACTTAAATCAAATCACCTCGTTATTCTGACCGTGAGCACTATTGATTAAAGTTAAACTTGGGTATAAATAATTATCATAAATCTATCTTATTAGTATCAGATTACACTTTTGATCTTAGGACCACCACGCTTCCGCTGTGCCACTCTTATTTTATATTTCAAATTTTATCAAAATCATTATTTCAAATGAAATAGAATGCCTGGTGAAAGATGGTGATTACTTTGTGTTATACTTGGTGTGAGGAAAAAGATAAGGACAATGACTTTGGTTGACTCAGGTCCACTTAATTGAACTCACCACCTGATCATAATTGAAAACGAACTCGGGTTAACTCAATGAAATTGAACCAAAAAGATAAGGATGATGACTTTGTCTGATTGCTTGGTGTTATCATTCATCGATAGGTTTAGTTCTGTTCAATCATTTGACCAACGTAATGACACCCAACATACAATCCATTTGTACCACTGGATTCTAAATTCAAAATCCTATATGATTGTATTGATTTCATATCAATACTTTATATCTAAAATTTCATGTGTAGTTTCTCAAATAAGTCCTTTATATAACTTTACTGATAGGTTTTAATTCAATTCAATCATTTGACCAACGTAATGACACCCAACATACAATTCATTTGTACCGCTGGATTCTAAATTCAAAATCCTATATGATTTTATAGATTTCATATCAATATTTTATATCTAAAATTTCATGTGTAGTTTCTCAAATAAGTCCTTTATATAACTTTACTGATAAACCTATAAAATAATATAATATTACACAATTACTCTTAATCAAAATTATAGGTTTCACAATTACATATTTTAAGACTAAAATTTAAAAACTATCTAATCTACCATGTCCAAAGAATTTTAACTTTTAAACAATAACTAATTTACTAAAGCTCACTTAAGAGATCTTATAATTCCACCTAAGACCCCCAAAAATTTTCTTCAGAGTTCATCCAAAAAGTTTACCGATGGTAAGGTTTCATTGACGATTATCACCATATCCTAAATCAATTCACCTCGTCATTTTGACACTATTTTCCTCAAGCACTATTGACTAATTTTCTCCACATCGATTGGCAATCATTATTGATTACCATCACTAATTGATTCCTCTCAACCTCCTGAATATTTCTACAGCAAAAACCTTAATTCTTAAAACACATTTGAAGTAAAAACTCATTGATGAACTCTTTACCAACATCACTTAAGCGAACATCATCATTTCATCTATATTTTTCCATAAAAATTATGTGTTTTTAAATTAAAATGGAGATGATGTCGAGATCTCACCATGATGAAAGTTTTATCATCTAGTTCACTATATTTTGATAAGAGGAAAGTTCAAAATCATCATGCTCGTCATCGTGAGCATTCATATAGAAAAAGCACAATTCTTAAAGCCTCTTTGGTATTAAACTTATCGAGTAATTCTCCACCGACATCACTAAAGCAAAACATCTCAATGGATAATTATTTCTCCTTGATTTTTCCTTCAAAATCAGATATTTTAGTATCAATATATAATGCATTCCTCTGGTTAGAATAATTGGAGTCTATACGGGAGGATCATAAGGTCCAAGACTTATTAAGTTCTAAAAAATATGTAGTTGGAGTGAAAACTCTAAATATCACTTGAGAAAACACCTCCAAATTATTATTTCTCCCTCATTAGTGTGTATGAGTTAACTCACACAAGACAAATTATAATATTTTAAAGAATAAAATATTGACATAAAAACCTGTAGAAATTTTTCACGATTACAACCTGATACCAGTAGTTTAGATTACCTAATACAGTCTGACTAAATCATGAACTAGATAAATCATGTCATGTCAAACTAATGTTCTTCTCTCCATGTATCACTCCCCATGAATCTACATAGCATCCGAGTAGCGCAAAGCCTTGCCGCCTTGTGGCTACAGAAAGAGTAGTCCCTAGAAATTGTAAGGGGGACATTGGCATACATAGAATTAATTAAAACAAGACTGTCATGACAGGAATATGCTGTAAGAAATAAATCAATCATACGTGAAGTCTTTCAAATCATATTTTGTGTGAGATACCATCATCCATTGTATTTTTCATTTTCATATTCTCTAGGGCCACCAACCTATGCTTAGGATATGCCCGAGCTAGGGACTATTCATAAGCCCGTCAGTGTCCTTCTAAGTCTCTACCTAGTCCCATCACACTGACGTTGGCGGAGATAACCAGTGACCACGGAATCATCTCCTTCCGATCTCAAAAGCCATATCTCAGCCCCCACTTTGAGATCTTCACATATGTGTCCCCCAGTAAACCACATTATGCGACTAATTCTTAAATTTGTTATTATATACAATGTATTCCATGCCACTGACCAGAAGAGTTAGAATCGGTGCATTGGTTAACCTGATTATAATTCTTGAAAACTATATTTGCATTTAGGGGTCCATTGGAACTTAGCATCTTTTCTTGTAAGCTTCATCATCGGTGCTGCCAATCATGAGAAATCCTAGACAAAGCGTTGGTAATATCCCGCAAGTCCAAGGAAACTACGTACTTCAGTGGCTTTCTTTTGTTGTTCCAATTTTGTGATCGCTTCTATTTTACTTGGATCTACTTGAATTCTTTCATTGGTGATAATATGGCTAAGAAAACCAACTTGATTTAGCCAAAAATCACATTTGAAAATTTTAGCATATAACTTATTTTCCCGCAGTATCTGTAGTGCTTTTCTTAGTTGCTTGGCATGCTCTTCATTATCCTCTGAATAAATGAGGATATTGTTTACCCTTCTATGTCACGCCCCGACTCTACTGTCGGGCACGTGGCAACCGCCGTATGAGCCCAACGGACCCATACAAGGCATCAAAGTGATACATACAATCCGTACACATCATTTACACAGCGGAATATACATTTTAAACATCTAACGCAACACTGCTAACACATTCCCGATAAATCTACTACAATTCTATGATAAGTATTGATCAATAGAAATAAATTCGTCAACAAACTCATCTTCATCAACCGTCATGATCGATCATCTAACACACCTGCACACACATTGAACGTGATGTGCTCAGCCTTGCGGCCGAGTGCAAAATTACGGCTCGAAATCGTAGATAGGAAATCAAACACTAGGGGGAAGTACTAGGATGCCTTTGGGTTTATTAATTATCAATTATTAACTTTTTGGTGTATATAACGTCAATAACAAAGTTGAGTTCTAACTGTTTGTGTATATTTGTATATGTTCCTAATTGTCATCTATGTTGAACAACATGTCTGTCACTAGTAAAAGTCATCTATGTTGAACAACTTATCTGTCGCTAGTATATGTCATCTATGTTGAACAACATGTCTATCGTTAGTATATGTCATCTATGTTGCATAACGTATATGTATCTCTGGTATATGTCAACCAGAAGTATTTGTCTTTATGTCAAGTGCTTCGGGCTGCCGGCCTACACTTAGGGGATATTCTGATCAGGGATTCCCATAAGCCCATCCGTGCCGTAAATGTCTAGGTCTCTGTCTATGCCCGCTGCACGGATGTTGACAGAGAGATCGGGTGACCGTGTATCTCTCTCTACTGTCCCGCTAGTCAATCCCTACACCCCGTCCCAGCAAAACTGGTTGCTCCCGTACCTTTCCCCTTGGAATCACAGTACGGTCACAACCCACCGTGTAGCGCTACACAACTGTCCGTCGACAGGGTCATCTCAATTAACAAGTCCTCGGCCACGGCTAGTCGAATTCAGTATTAACCCTAGGATCCGGACTGCTCATCAGATCGTCTGCAGAACGTCTGGAATAGTAGCCGTGTTGTCTACGGATCCACTGTCCAAGGCTTTAAGGAAATTCACCTCTTCAATTCAATAGTAGTTGATGTTAGTCGAGTTGAGCTCGCATCCGCACAATGGGCTGTAGCTAACTCGACTACATGCCTGCTAAATCCTTGAAATGGTTCATCCCCACTAACCATTCCGGGACTATCACGGTGACGCTCAAACGTCACGCGTGCGGGTAATTATATCCGGGTATGAACTTACTCCACTTTCTGGTCTATCTTGACCTCGGAGTTAGTCTAGTCCATTTCCCAACCAACTCCTAGTGTCTGAGCTGTTTGTAGCCCCAGGAGTGGTAATAGTGAGTAAACATCACTATTCGAACACTAAGGGTTTGATTTATTATCTAGGGTGCGTTACTACTAATACACCCTCACAATTTGTGATCTAGTGATGTCCCTAGGAGGTGCTAGTATCATACCTATGTCTCTATTTAAACTAGAGTGTCAGGTAATTATTCATGATACTACCTCCAAGTAGTGATTCAACTTTAGAATTCATATTTTATCTTCTTTAGCAAGATATTCACATATCATATAATATCAAGGAAGAATAAAGCAGTATGTAAAAGAACTTAATAAAGCATGTTAAATATTAGACAATATACTCATAACATATAATTCATGCTACATAAATAATATTATTCTAGCATGCATGATATCACATATTTAGCAATCATAGCATTTTATTATTTTCAAGGCATCCAAGACATTCCAATAAAATATTTTTAAGATTTTCCCTAGGCTGAATTAAATCCTATTGCGATGAATCAACGCACCTGATAATGTAGTTTGATCTTCTTCGGAACCGACCGTGTTCGTACTGCCTTTAATCGTTTCGGAAAGATCTTCCTATTATAAACAAAGTTATATTTAGATATTTGCTTTACATACGATTTATAATTAACCTTGTTCATGATGTAACAAATCATCTTCCTATGTTGTTCTCCTCTAGGCATGATAGAACCTTAATTAGTAGTCTCATAAAGTCCACGTCAATAACTTCCAAATTTCCTCTAACATTACTATATAATAACTAGTTAGCTGGAATTCAACAATACTTCCCTAGTGCAAACATAGGAGAAGAGGAGAGTATTATAGGAAAATGAGAAGAAGGTGGGGGAGATAGCATGAATTTAACAACAACAATGGATAGTATGAATTACCTTGATTCCTCGCGCGTCAATGGATGGCGCCGCTCCCAAGCAATGTTGGTCGCTACTTTGGACGTTCCCTTGCATCTACTCCGGCAACGTCGACGGCGTGGACCGGTTCACACTAACCATTTCGCTCCGAGTCAGAGGACCGGTTCGACCAAGCCGGTTGTGTTAGCTGAAGATAGATCACGTGGAATGCATGTGGTTCGCGTACACTTACCTTATGGTCTGCCCACTCAATTAATTTCCCACCTAGGTCCCTCCAACTTTAATAATCATTCCAACTAGGTCCTTGATAAAAATTTATCAAATTACAATTACATCCTTTTTGATTAAAAAAATTGAGCATAATATCACCATTTTAGTTCTAACTTCGTCATTTGAATCATAGTTCCACTCAATGATTCTTTAACCCTGTTTTCTTCAAATCTAAACTTAAGAAAAATTTTATTTTTACTTATTATTATTTCATTAATTAAATCACCTAAAGGTGGGGGTTTACACTCTATATTTGCAAACATCTGTCATGTCACTCTTCGACTCATTTATCGAGCATGCAACAACCGTCGTATGAGTTCAAAGGACTCATACAAGGCATTTATTGATAAATATAGTCCACATATATCATCAACTCAGTTGTTAATACATTCAAATCAACTAACTCAACTCTATTAATATAGTTCCAATATACCTACTATAATTATATGATAATGATATCAGCAAATGCAATAAATCAGTTGATAGACTCTTCTCCGACAACTATCTCGATTGATCATCTCGTCCTCATTGACAGCCTCTTGTCTGTGCAATCATTATCTAGATTCTTCGACAGATAAGCGTCTAATCACCTAGTTAAGAGCTCAATCGTCATCCAAATATAGATTCTTATTTTGAATTATTTTGGTGTTCTACATTCACGTCAGGTAAAATTCTCATACATTAAAAAATATTTGGGACTCTAGATTAGATGGTTGCGTGTTCAATTCATATTGGGTTCAATTTTCTTTTTGATTTATTTTGATGTTCTAATTATTTAGAATTTTATATTAAGCTTCATAGAAAAATAAATGGATTCTTGGCGCAATGGTAGCATTTTTAATTCAAGATTAGAAGGTTATTTGTTTGACTTATGTCACGTTGAATTCTTGTTTTAATTTATTTTGGTGATTTTTAATTTTTTAAAATTTTAAATTTGCGGTGCAATGGTAATGCGTTTGACTTTAGATCAAAAGATTGTGTGTTCCATTCACGTTGATTTCAATTTTTATTTTCATTTATTTTGGTGTTCTAATTTTATCAAATTTTATATTACAATAAATGGAAAAATAATTGGATGTGTGGCAGAATGGTAGCGTGTTTTACTCTAGGGCAGAAGGTTGCATATTTGATTTGATTCCAATTTTTGTTTTGATTTATTTTGGCATTTGGTTTTTGCCCACTTGTATATTACACCATATCAAAAAATGATGGTATTTGTGGCACAATGGTAGCACGTCTGACTCCAAATTAGAAGAATGCGTGTTTGATTCATGTCAGGATCAATTATCATTTAGAATTATTTTGGTATTCTACATTTTCCATATTTTATATTACACTACCTTGAAAAATATTTGGATCTATTGTGCAATTGTAGCTCATCTGACTCTACATCAAAAGGTTACGTGTTCAATTCACATCGAGTTAAATTCTTGTTTTGATTTATTTTATTGTTCTAACTCTTTAAAATAGTACGAGTACCCCTCTGACTAGAGTAATTGGGCTCTATATAGGAGGATTATGAGGTCTTGGGTTCAAGACTCATTAAGTTCTAAAAATAAACTATTTAAAATAGTAAAGCACTCAAAATCAAAATGGTACAATTCCAATTTTAATTTATTTCGGTGTTCTACTTTCTCTGAATTGTATTTTACACTGAATAAAAAAAAATGGATTTATGGAACAATGGTAGCACGTTCGATTTTAGATTTGAAGGTTGTGTCTTTGATTTATGTCGGGTTCAATTCTTGTTTTTATTTTGTTTTCGTGTTCAAATTTTTTCAAATTTTATTTTACACTTCCTAGAAAAATAATTGTATTTATGGGGCAATGATAATGCATCTCACTCAAAATCAGAATGTTGCATGTTTGATTATCGATCAATTCTTATTTGATTTATTTTGGTACTCTAATTTTTTTGAAATTTATATTATACTACGTAGAAAAATAACTTGGCTTCAATTCTTGTCTTGATTATTTTTGGTATTTTACTTTTTCTAAAATGGATCCAAAGTTCAATGGTATTGCTTTTGACCCTAGATTAGAAGGTTGTGTTTGATTCATATGTAGGGTTCAATTCTCTTTTTTATTTATTCTGGTGTTCTAATTTTTTTGAATTTTATATGACACTTCAAAGAGAAATAAAAGGATTTTTGGCGTAATGGTAGCATGTTTAACTATAGATTAGAAGGTTGTGTTTTATTTATGTTAGGTTGAATTCTTATTGTTTGACTCCAGATAAAAAGATTGTATGTTCCATTCACGTTGGCTTTAATTTGTTTTAATTTATTTTAGTATTCTAATTTTTTAAATTTTATATTATAATACATGGAAAAATAATTAGATGCGTGACACAATAGTAGCGCCTTTGACTCTAGGGCAGAAGGTTTAATGTTTGATTTGGGTTCAATTTTTGTTTTAATTTATTTTGGTATTCCTGTGTTTCCCCATTGTATAATACACTATATAAAAATATGATGGGATCTGTGGCGAAATGGTTGTATCAGGTTCAATTCTTATTTAGGATAGAGGTAACATGATCATGACAAGGCGTGACAACAAGGAATAATAAATATATTTATATTAATAACACTAAGTCGAAGTTATAATACTATCTTAACTAACACATCAAAAACTATCAATTCTACACCTAAGGCAGCCAACCTATGATTAAGGTAAATCCATCGTCAGAGATTTCCCCAAACCCATCAATGTCTACTCTATATCTCTGTCCTATGTGCCTGCACACTGACGTTGGCAGAAGGAGCTAGTGACCATGGCACCCCTTCTAAACCACATGAGTACCATACAGCGCTGTACTTCTACCCATGACAGGGTCACCACATGAAATTATAAACCACACCATCTTCAGCCTGACCTGCTGAGATATCTTGCATATGCTACCATTGAACTTGGACTGCTCAGGGACTCATATCATGAGCACGTTTGTGTCCTCAGGTTCCCTAGCCTTTGTAGTGCATTGAACGATATTGTTCCTACCACACCATCTACCTTGGAGTAACACAAATAAGTTGAGTTCTACACCGAAGTGAGATCCCGATTACACCAAAGTATCTGTGGCTATGTCAACCGATCTTGTACATCTACTTTTGCTAGCACATGGCTCCTCACCACATGTTGGCACATAGCAGCCTAAGAACTTATTGTCATCTCCTAGGTTATTATAATCGTAAGATGTTCAAAGTTCTTAGTTATATATCACTTAAGACCACTCTAGATGTTAAGACAACATGAACCTAAAGTATCTCTAGTTTTGTCTCATATCATCATGTACTGTATTCTTGTTAAGTGTCACTATATCTCTAGCAACACATAAACATATTAAATAACAACATAACATAAGCATAAACATCGAGAGCATACACATGATAGAATCATATCTATATATTGACATGACATACTTTCAAACTCATATTAATCACATGCTAATTAAATATGTAATAAAGCAGATATATAACTTATCAACATGTACAATAAATAACAACGACGCTTAGGACTTAGCACTGTAGTAGGCCAGAAATTTAAAACCATAAACCCTCACCTAAGTTTCAAAGTAATTTTTAGTAATAATCATAGCTTGGCTATTACTCTTAAAGCAAGCAAGCAAGCAATCAAGCAATCAACTCCTTACTTCAACACAAATCACAGCTTGGTCGTAATTTTTCAAGCAATAGCATAGCAACACAATATCTTAAAATAAAATAAATACAACCAAACAAACATACATAAATAACACAGCCTAACAAATCTTCCTAACTACCCTTACTACTCACAACCTGACACCAATTATTATTTAATCCATTTTTTAATCAACCAAATAAATTAGCAATTTAAATAAACACAACAACCACAATCAACCAACAAATCAACCCTTAAAAAACCTATAAAATATATTACATTTAAATTATACTATAAGACTATAATTTAAATTTCTATTTTTACAATTAAATTATACTACCAATTTTGATCACACTACACCACTTTAATTAATTCTTCAAATAATTTTAATAATTCGGTGAAAAATCTAATTACACCAAATAAATGTATAACACCCCAAATTATTTAATTTAGCAAAAATCTAAATAACCTAATTATCCAAATTTATACCAACATAAATTTAAAAATTTTGTAAAAATCCTAATTAAATTATTTTTAATTCCATTTAATACAAATTAACTAACAAAATATTCTTTCATGCATATGAGACACAAATAATTCTTTTAAACCCTAAGTTAACCCGCATCACCTTAATTAAATTAAAAACTCCACCTTAACATTTCGGAAAAATTCTAATTAAACCACAAAAATTATATTGATTCATAACAAAGCATCACAAATTATTTTATATTTTTCTGACAAAGCTAATGAACTCAAAACCCTGAACTCAATCAAAAATTGTAAACCCCAAATTTTATTAAAAAAAAAAATTCAAGAGTAGAAAGGGTGGTATGAAAAAAAATAAAATAGCATAGTTAATAGTTGAAAGGAGTAGAGATAAATTTGGAAAGGTATGAATAAGTAAATAAAAGTACCTAGCAGGGGTAGAATACGTAAATTGGGTTGATTTGTAATTAAAAGGATCTAGCGGGGGTAAAGGAGGGATTTGGACAGCGCATGTGCCCCGCACGCGCTCCAAGCCCTAGATCGGGCGAAGCATGCGATGATGCCTAATTCCTCTTCTTCTCCTCCTTCGTCTTCACACACAGCGGCTCCTCTGCTTCGGACCCATCGCCGCAGGCCTTCCCCTTTGATCCGCCACACCGACGCGACTGCAGCATGATCGGAGCCTCGCCCCTCTTCACAACCACTGTGCCCGATCGGTCGCCGCAAAGTAGAGAGCTCGACGTTCACTGCTTCCTCTCCATTGTGGGTGTGCCCGATCGGTCGCCGCAAAGTAGAGAGCTCGACGTTCACTGCTTCCTCTCCATTGTGGGTGTGCCCGATCGGTCGCTGCAAAGTAGAGAGCTCGACGTTCACTACTTCCTCTCCGTTGTGGGTGTGCCCGATCGGTCGCCGCAAAGTAGAGAGCTCGACGTTCACTGCTTCCTCTCCGTTGTGGGAAGCCATCATGTCGCCGCCACCTCCTTTGCTCTAGGATCTCAAGCTTCCGGGTTCGGTTCTGCAGAGTTGAAAGGGGGGGACTCTAACCTCCACCTTGCCGAGACAGTCGTTCTCAGGTCACCGATGGGCGCTTCGACGATCGCAGTAGAGTCTTCGAAAGCTTTGATGGACTAGTTGCATTTTAGCTTCCCATCTCTGTCAAGCACGGCTACCACTGCCAATTCCATTGGCCATCTTTTTGCTGCTATTCCTCCAAAATCTGTGGAATGCATGCATATGATTAATGCAATTAGATAGCTCCAATTAGTGCTCCGACTATCTATATATTAATGCATATGATTAATCTGTGTCTCATGGTTTCATGGGGGTGTGTGTATATTGTTGCCGTGTGATTTACGGAGGAATTGATGATGTGCTATAGCCGTGTGTTTCATGGTTGATTTAATGATATTGTTTGCTGAGGTGAGCATGTATGTAATATAATAATTATGTCTTAATGGGTAATTGAATCTAGGTCAACACAAATGCATGATGATTAGCTTCCACTTAGCTAGTGATGATATGTTGTAAGTAAATGGAAGTAGAAAATGATTAATTTAGATTAGAAATGTTGTGAAATGTTAATTGGGTTTTAAGAAAATTGAGACCTGATTAGTTGGAGATTATGATTGAGGTTAATAAATTAAATGAGGTTGATCAATTAGGATTAGTTTGGATTAAGTAAATCTAGTTGAATAATTATTTAACTTAGGATGAGTTAGGTGAGCAAAATAGTGAAGATGGGGTATTTGGTATCTTGTAGATAAAATTAATGATAGATAATATTAAAGGTCATATCTAAAGGTAATGTTATTTGCAATAAGTAAATACCTCAAAATAAATCATTTATGATTTATGCTTTGTATATTAGAATAGCCTATTTATATGATTAATATGATATGCTTGTTATCTTACGTCTATGGTTATTCAAATATGTGCTAGATTATTCTCTTGCATAAATATTTTACTGTTTATATCATTAATGCGATATGTTGGTTGTCTTATTGCTACTGTTATTTAAATATATGCTAGGTTATTCTCTCGCTCATTATCTACTAGGTTGAGGTGATGAAAAGTAATAAAATATTACAGTTACTTCTAGAACCTATTATGTTACACTATAGTGTGACATATTTATAGACATCGACAAGCATCACTTATAGACATATGATATTGACATACTTACGTATGTAATTATTAACGATGCACCATCATGATCTCCTGAGTTACGGATACGAGCTTAAATGCTTATAAACCTAAAGCTCCGCTGCGCCATCACCCTCGGAAAATAGAGCACTGCCTTGTTTTCCGAGGGTTTAGACCCTCTCACTCGCCCTCGCCTGCTTGGCTGCCGTACGTGCTGCGAGTGGGTTTTTAATTTCTTTTTCTATTTTTCTTCTTCTTCTTTTTCCTCCTTTTTTCTATTTCTTCTATATTTAATTAAATTAAAATTCTTTCTTCTTTTATATTTTATTTTCTACTTTTATTATTATTATTAATTTCAACTATTATTTTATTATTTTAATATATATATTTAAAGAAAATAGGGTTTACATAATTGGTTAACTATAGATCAAAGACAAAAGAATGGAATGGATATATTTTCTGCCATCAGTAGTGACATGGCAAGGCTCAAGTGGAAAGATGAATTGGTTTTCAACCAAAAGAATCAAAATTTCAACGTACTAAAATTTTAAGATCAGTGGATTTTGGAAGGTCATAACTTCTTCCGTAGTGATCTGATTGAGCTGATATTTTTAGGGTATTCAAAATTTTATAGGATAACAGAATACTAAAAGAGTTCAGAATGATCAAATCACTGAGATAAGGTAATTCAAGTGTTGAATCTGTCCAAACTTGTGAAACTCTGCTATAGTAACTGATACTTTTCAGCAGCTTTGATGTTAGCCTCTTTTCTTATTTTTATGGAAGTTGTGGTTGAGATTTTAAGGTAAAGATGGTATTACTAGGTGAGGAAGTATAGTACAAGTTCTAAACGGAGGGTAAGAGTTATAAGTTGGATACTTTCTTAGTTATACTTATAGAATTCAGAATTTGGGAATCCATGTTGGTTCATTCTTGATACTTTAGTTTGGTATAGCAGGCATCCTCATCTAGGATTTTGGCAGAAGGATCTTCGCTTAGCAACAGTGAAGGCATACAAGTATGTGAACATGTGGTATTGTCAACCTCTCGATACAACATGCTGAAAAATGCTGAATTTTCAGCATTATGAGCTTACTAATTTAATTTACAACTCTTAATCTATAGTTCAATAACTTGAGATTCTAGATTTGCTTTTGGAACCTTTCCTAAAAGAGTTGTGAGAAGACATCTAGAGGGTTTGAAAGAGGGCAGAGATGAGGAAAAAGGGAAAAAGTCTCTTCCTTAAGTATTTCAAATATTAGGCAGCGTGCTATTTTGTGTATCAAAACTCAATTCTATCGGTAAGGATTAATTTCATGTGATATATTATAGATACTAAAATTTCCTAGATAGAAGGAAAGGAATGGCCTACATTCCTATAAATGGATAAGGAAGGGAAAGGAGTTATCTGTTACCAACAAGAGGGAATTCAATTACATTTAGGTGCAATGAATGGAACTTCTTTTAGAATAAGTTTGAGAGTGTTCAATAAAAAGTTAAACCAGAGTGAATTGATTTGGACCTGGACTGACTCAAACCAAATTGATCTAGGTCCAGACTGAACCCATACGAATGGATTTAAGTTTGAGTTAAACCCAAATAGATTAAACCGAATCAGATGTGAACTAAATAGAAATAAACTAAACCCAGATTGAGCCAGTTTAACTATTTGAACCTGAATTGAGTCAAATTAGATTGGATTTGGTCAAAATAGATTAATTTGGTTAATTAAAGCCAGATTTGACCAATTTTGACCAGATTGACTTGGATGAGGACTTGGTATGGGCTTGGGCTTCATGAGGAGAGTTGGACTAAGCAAATTGGACTAATTACATGATTGGGTGCAAAATAAGTGGATAGATTGGATCAACATTGCTATTATTTTCATAAAATTCTAAATAAATTTTATTACACTAGAAATATTCTTCGACCATAATCTACATTGCAATTAATATTCTTCAGCTTTTTTTGGATCAGTTTTAAAGCCTCGTTACACACTACAGGTGCGTATGCTCATCATAGTATGATTTATACAAGCTAAGGTAAATCTTAAATAGATTTTATGGAAATTCTTGGATGTCTGCTAATTAAATAAAGATTATGCTTTTAAAATACCAAAAAGCCAGATGCATGCTAGAGTTATATGCTTTATTTAGTCATTTAATATGCGAGTATACTTACTATTTTATATTTATCCAGCATTCTACATTACTCTTACCGCATCTTAATTAGAGTGACTTACACCAGGCACTCTGGTATAGAGACATAGGTGTATGATACTAGCATCTCCTTGGAACATCACTGAATTAACCAAAGGGTGTCATTAATGCACCTAGAGAACATTGCGAACCACCTGCATTTGATTAGTGATGTTCACCCCTCCCGAGGCTTCTGATAGCTTAGATACTCGGACTGGGGCCGAGAGATTGGACTAGTTAACTTTTGGGTCATATCAGACCAACACATGGAGTGGTTCCAACACATATTCCTATACACGCAGGCGTGCTGCCTCGGTGCCACAATGATAGTCCTTAGATGGCTAGCAGGGATAATCCTACTCGACTAGTAGATATGAGATCGAGACACCACAGCCCATCGTGCGGATGTGAGTTCGACTCGGCGAGCATAGATTGCTTTTGAGTTGGAGCGGTGATTCCCTTAAGCTTTGGATTATGAATCCGTAGACTACACGGCTAGCATCCTTGACATCCTGCAGACGGTCGAATGAGTAGTTCGGATCCTAAGATTATTCTTATTTCAGCTAGCCGTGGTCGATGGTTCTTGTGTGATGGTGATACTGTCTGCGGATAGAGTCTAGTACTACACTGGAGTCATACCCTTATGGAGTCCGAGGAGGCTGTAAGGGCATGACGATTTTGCAAGGAGAGGCGTAGTCGGCGACTAGCGAGACGCGAGAGAGGAGTCTTGGGTCACCCATCCTCTCTACCAATATTAGTGCAGCGGGCATAGGAAGATACCTAGATGGTAACGGCACTGATGGGCTTAAGGACTTCACGGGCCTAGGCCAATCCTTAAGCATACATTGGCAGCATGAGACATGTGATAAAAATAGGGATCATATCGATGACTTGCTCTAGTTACACCAATTTGAGGTACAACCTAGGTGATATTTAGTTACATACATGTACTTAGAACCTAGATTGATATATGATAATTGTAATACCTAGAAAGAAACTATTGTGTGATAACTAATCCCACTAAGGCATCCTTAGACAATCCCTCTAGCCTTTGATTTCGTGATGTGGTTTTGAGCCATAATTTCGCACTGGGCCGTAAGGCTGAGCATACCGCATTCAATGTGCATGCAGGTATAGCAGTGACGGTCAAGATTGTGAAAGAGGATTTCATCAGCAGAGGTTGGTTATCAAACACATCTTATTTTATTTATTAATTTCAGAGTATAGTGTATCATAGACTGATATCAGGACTATACTAGGAGACTATTTTATTTAATTATTTATATGACTAGCTGCTTGTGTTGCAGGGATAGGATCTTGTTACGCCTCCCTTCAGTTAGTGAGCTCATGCGGTGGTTACTACGTGCTCGATAGGTGGTTCAAGGCGTAACAATATATATAGGTATACAAGAATATAATAGAAATACATATATATATATATATATATATATATATATATATATATATATAAGTACTAAAAAAAGTTTAGTTCTCAAAAATTAACAGAGAGAGTCGAGAGATGGCAAATATGTTAGTTTTTCTCTCATTCGATCATCCAGTATTTCCTGCAAATTAGAATCAAAATTGGGATAGGTGTATACGACTGAAATTCCTAAATCTAACTCCCTAAATCTCCACCTCCACAACCCCCTGTTGCCAACGATTAAGGATGGCAAGCCTTTGGCTGAATCTATTCGATTGAGAGGAGAAAGCATCTGAGGAAATGGGCAATGCAGTAGCAAAGTGGAAGCTAATGATACCGATGATATGAATCCTAGTTAGAGATATAACAAATTTAAATAGTTAAGGTTAGTGCCAATTCCCTAAGTTACATACAAATCTAATTTTTGGGGTATGGGTAGTGATTGTCGCTATTGCAGATTTTGGGTATTGCATTGTATTAATTTTTATAAATTTCTCTCTCATGTCTTTAATTCCGTTCGGGAATGAAATTATTTGAGGATAGTAAATGTGTTTGTATATATATTTTTCTCTTCATTTACTTGTGTGTGATGATTACTAATAAGTATTACTTAGAAATAGTACATTGTATTTAAAGGATTCAATTAAAATAATAATAATAATAATAATTTGAATATATATTTAATAATCAAATTAATGCTTACTGCCGCCTATTGTCACTTAGGATGATATTGACTTCACATTATTCTCTCTACAAGTTTATATATGTATATATATAAGTAGATAAATATCCTTTCTAGTTTTAACAAATATATACATTATTGTAAATATAGAAACTTTGGGCATTAAATTCATTTTGTTTATTAGTATAATTAGTCATTGAAATTGCAGTTATTTTGTTAGAGTTTTGGGCATCATGTTGGAAAGAAAAGAATGATATGTTGAGAAACATTTTGTTCCACTTATTTTCTTAAATACTTTCTTTCTTAAGGTGATAAACAAATTTACCATGTCTTTCATTCAATGTGTCCTTGGTCATGTACTTGAGTAATATTAAACAATGAATACTGAAACACAAATTTCCATGATATCAAATAGGAAATAAGAAAAAGGGAGTAAATACTTGATTTCATTAATATTAACAATTTAAATATGCTTGCAAATTGATAGGGAAACGTTTTGCAATGACGATGATTAAACACGGCAGGGCCATGGATCTATTAAATTGCAAACTCAAAAAGCTCAAGTGCGTCGTTGTTTCAGCTAGTTTACAGCCGTTGTAGTAGAGCTTCCAAGTGGGCCATTGTTAATAAATTTTATATTGTCCGTAATGTATATTTAATTATTACTTTATTAAATATGTAAATGTTATCTTATTTCATATGCTTGTGTTCTCAGATTCTAAAAGTGCATGATACTAGGAAAAATATAGAACACAAAGAGGACATTATGAACTTGCTAGGTGACAAACAAACTAGTTAGGTGAGACAGTTATACGATATCCTAAACTAGTTAGAACACCTAGAGGCATGAACCTGAACTTCCTAGGGACATGAACTTCTAAAAATAATATAGTTCTATATAACACAATATTATTCTCATAAATGATGAGTACCATTTGTGTTAGTTTAATGATTGGTAGCGGAGGCATCACCAGACCCATACTTTAGCATTTGGTGAGTACCAACAATGGGGTTCTTGCCAATGAACCAAATATCCCTATGGCATATATCCGAAACTAAAGAGCTGGGAGCTGGGGAGCTCAATTCAGTCGCTATACCTAAGGACTAAGGTGTATGTTGACACTAACATTCCCCAACTGAGTCCTGTAGGCTTGGGAGGTAGTCTGGACAGGTCAGGGCATGAGTATATATTAGTAGGTGACCCTGCTGTGAAGTAGAAGTGTAGTGCTGCATGGTGTCTCGTATTTAGCGTTTATGGGAGACGTACGATGCGAAAGTATTAGAGCACAGTCTAGTAAATGGTTCGTGAGACTAGAAGGACAATGAACCACAGTCACCCACCTCCCCTGCCAACATCAGTGCGACGGGCCTAAGTAGAGACTTATTCTAGCACTAATGGGTTTATGTTGGTCCCCCGCCACAGCTTACCTTAAGCATATGTAGGCAGCCCTAGGAGATAGTTTTTCAGACTGAAAACTTAGAAAAGTTTTCCTACATATTTAGACTTTTAGAATTTATTTCTTTAATTATTTGTATGGTTTCTTAAAATTTTATTATGTGATATGCTCTTGATATAATTGCTGCTCGTTCGAACATATATTGTTAAACTATTCCTTTACATGGAGAAGTTTCTAATGAATTTTTAAAACTCACAATTTATGTTTTATATTTTATTTAACCTCATATTAATTTTTATAAATTCATATGGCGGTTGCTACATTGCTGAACAAGCTGCAGACATGACATAGTATTTGTTATACTTTTTGGCTTCTTAACCTTCATTAACGAATTTTATGTTTTATATTTTATTTAACATCCTGATGATTTAGGCAATCAATAAATATTGATCATTAATAGTGTTTACTATTAATCATGCAACTTTGCCTTCACATCAGTAATGTCATTTGTTTGTCAATATTGATCATTTAAGAGTATTTACCATTAATCATACAACTTTGCCTTCACATTAATAATGTCAATTGTTTATCATCTTTATTGAGTATACTATTACGATTAGTGGGGTTTAGCAGCGTGTGAACCTTGCTCAATCATGCATTTTAAGTAAATTGTATTATATCTTAAAATAATACTCTTAAATATATATAAATTTTATTTATGTATATAAATATATATACTCTACATACCTCATTTTTATCTAAAGTTTGCCGAAAAGTTCATTGGAGACCTGCCGGAGACTTGCTGGGCAGTTCGCTGGAACCCTCACCAATGAAGTTCTCCAATCAGCAGCAATATTGGTACCAATCGAAAGCTTTTTTCATCAAAAATCCAAAAATCATATTTGTCCCAATTGTTAGAGCTCACATGTGCCTAATTTTACTCAAAAAGATAACTTATGCGAAACTCCTAAGTTTGGATTTTTAACTCGCCGGCAACTAACGACAGCCAATTTCTCTCAACCCAAGTACCAGTAGATAGCTCTCGTCGAGGAGAAGCCATAGGTACTAAGTTTCTCAAATTATATAGCTCGTATGACCAGCAATCGCAAGAATAATCTCCAACGATGAAACTTTCACTGCTGCCGCTCACTTCACATTTCTCCCTCATATCTCTTCCAAGAACTTAAATTGATGGTTCCAATGAGTTTTCCTAGCTCACCTGAAGCTATCGATGTAATCTCATTAAAAAATTCCACCGAAAAGTCATCTTCTAGGAAATGAGGTGAATTATATTGAAATAAATGCATGGTAGAATGATATCATTTGTACATATCTCATTTTTATAATAAATATTATAAATGACAATGAATAATTGTTCATAATAATTAATTTTATTTTACAAGAAGTTACAAATTTTTAAAAACTATGTATCACTCATGTAAATAAAAATTATAAAGAATAATATTATAGAAGTAAACCATAACTACATCGGTTTCTATATATTGTTTGAAATAGTTTATTCTAATAAAAAGATGGTCAAATGTACCTTTTAGAAGTTATAATAATTTATAATTAAAATTAATTGATACATAATAATGGCTCATACAAATATGAATTATGTAGAGTGAGAAATACCTATTTTAGATATGATACTAAATTTTTACATAAAAATATCAAATAATCCTAATTAGGATTTAAATTTGTTGAGAAACAATGAGATGATCATCAATCCATACAGTGGGTTTGAGGTACCTCGACCACATATCATGCTCATCGACTTGACCATTTATATAGCAAAACCATAATTTTTAAAATTAATCTGGTGTGAAAACACATCGACGAATTCTTCATCAACATCATATAAATAGAATGCCGCCATGGATAATTATTTATTCTTCAAAATTGGATATTTTAGCATTAAAAGGATATTGAGATCTACCTACTCGTCATGAATACGTTTAAAGCAAAAGTCTTGATTCTTAATGCTTATTTGGAGTCAAAAACAAATCTCCCTCATTTGCCCATAAATTTTGCCTTTGTAGATCATTAGTTCTCCCTCATTCATTGAAGAAAAGGTCAATTTCTTTTAGTTTATTTGGAGTGTTTTGCCTTTGTAGATCATTAATTCTCCCTCATTCATGGAAGAAAAGGTCAAATTCTTTTAGTTTATTTGGAGTGAAAACTCTGAATGTCACTTGAGCAAAAGCAATAAAAATCATGCTACTAGACTAAACACCCCGATGGAAATGAAAATGACATCTACGGCAAAGAAAAAAGGGAGTTGTGAGAATTAAAATCACCTCTCACACCCTAAGAGAGAATCATACTACTAGACCAAACAATCTCTAATATATACAATCATCATCCAAATTCTATGATCACTTAGTAAATAGTACAATCATCATTTAAATATAGACACTAAAATACATTTCACCATCAAAGATTAACTAGTAGATAAAAAATACAACACCATTCTCCAACAAAGATTAAAACATCAAAATGATCTGGAGGAGAAGTAACAAATGGGGAGTTAAATGCTTATAAGAATTAAACTCCCGACCTCTTATACCCTAAGCGAGAATCATACCACAATACCAAACATCTTCTTATCTATTTAATCATCATACGAATTCTTTATAATACAATATCTATATATCATAATACAATATCGGTTGGAGTTCTCCAAGTAGAGTTCGAGAAGCTCCATTCCATGACAGGCCAAACCTCCAATGAGGGCAAATGCATCATGCTCACCCTTTTCGGACATGAGCATCATCAGTTAGAAGTTGCAGGAGGAGCTGACGAACCTATGAACAAAATTCAGCTGCCACGATGGTCTGCACACAGCATCGTTAGTCAACTAGCACATACCGGATCCAAAAGTCATATTCCGGCACAAAGAATGCAAAGCCCTTGAAAATTTCATCTGAGACATGAACCAGTACTTCATGGCAACCATTTTCGGCGAAGCAGACAAGGATCCAACTGCAGTCGCCTTCCTCGACGATGATGCCAAACAATGGTGGTACATGAGGTGCAATGCCCCTAGCTACGACAAGTGCATTGATCCAGAGGACTAATGCATCATGCTCCCCGTTCCCCGACAGAGCTCCAATCGCTCTTTGGGCGCAACTGCTACCGCAAGTTCATCGGAGGTTATTTCAAAATCATAGCGACACTTACGGACCTCTCGGAGGACCAAAGGTGGGAATAAACTGAGGTGTGTGAGTTTACCTAACAGTAGCTGAAGGTATTCATGATGTACAAGTCCATGTTGACCCTTTCCGATTTCAGCAAGGCATTTGAGATCATCACTGATCCATCTGATTGAGCTCTTGGCAGCATATTGATGCAAGATAGCCACCCGTTGACGTGCGAGAGCTGCAAGCTTAATGGCATGGAGTAGCGCTATAATGCACACGAGAAGGAGATGCTAGCTATGGTGCACTATCTCAAGGTTTAGCATATCTATCTCCTCGATAGCAGATTCTTGGTGTGCACGAAAACATCGTCGACACCTACTTCCTGGCATAAACCAAGTTGTCAGTCAAGCAGGCTCGAAGGCAAGCCCATCTATCATGAGCCGACCCACTATCGGATATGGAAACCGCATAAGAGTTAAGAAACTCAAACAAGGTTTATAAATTTTACTCTATATTTTTCACAATGGCTACACATGTATAACTCATGATATTTAAAACATCAAGATAACAACAGGTATTAATTGTCCCATTACATCATTTAACTAACACAGTCCATCTTATAATAATTGAGTCTCAATAGTCTATCCTCCATCAATAAGCTTCTAGAGTTTTTGCATCAGCTCCAAATCTACCCCGATCCTCTATCTGTCACCTGAGTGTTGCAGCCTAGTGGCTACAAATAGGAGAAACTCCCAAGCAAAGTAATAGGCAAATATAATATCATGTCCTGAAGTATTGGCAGTGTAACTAAGCATATCAATAGAACCTTGCATATAAAACAACTAGGAAATAAGCATGCATAGCATAATAGATATTCTAAACATTTGTTTTGTATGACTAAGTTCATATAAGTACACTCCTACGGGCTACCATTTTATGCTTAAGTAGATCCTGATCAAGGATCATTCCTAAGCCCATCAATGTCAATCTATGTCTCTCCCTCGGCTCGTTGATGTTAGTAGAGAAGACGGGTGACCGTCATTCCTTCTCCATCTGGTCTTATTAGCCGTATACCCATGCTGCACTCTAAGACCGTCATATCGTGCATCTCCTATAGACCCTGTGATAAGATAAACCATGTAGCGCTACGCTTTTGCTCCTCGATAGGATCACTATGGTTAAGTTAGGTTCTCAGTACGACCATTGGAATCGACACATATAATCTCCCCCCATGGTTTAGACTGCTCACAGGGCTGCATACCTAAATGAAGCATGTACTATGTTGACAAATCTTCTGTCCTAGGCCTAACAAAATTGATTCCCCTTTCCCCACTCCCTAACCTTCGGTGATACCCTAGGTAGAGAGTCTCGATGTACGGCAGAGACTGCTCCTTCCTCGGCTCCATCTAAGCTACAAGTTAGGTTGGAAATACCTCCCACTACCCATTGTAGAACAATCACAGTGGTACCCACCACCGTGAGGGAATTACAATGTACGTAGGACCTATGTGTTTCTCCTAGATTTTGATGTCACTAGGGTTTATGTGGTCCTCATCTAAGCATTTTCAAGACTAAGTTATCCTCAGTTGATGTGTCGACTATTTAACTAGTCTGTCACCTAAGTTATATATCCGGTGTTCTATTTTCTTATTTTTCTAACCTCTCATATATATATCTAATATGCATAGTTGAGTTTGTAATATGTAAAAAATCACCAAGAGTCATATCATATAACAGCATATAATTATAAAGAAATAAAGCATAATGTCAACATATCAAGACAGTATTATAGTTTCATAGCCACCCACTTGGGCTCCAATTGTAGCAGGCCATGATTGAAAACCTTAACAACTCCTGAGCCACTTTAGGTTTTTCCACTTTAGACAAATTCATGATTTAATTGTATTTTAACACCATCGATACAAGATGATTTACCTAGAATCATGAAACACCTATGTGCAATACTGCTCCTTTCATGTCATTTACTTTCCCTCCTTCCCTCCCTTTTTCCTACTGGTTTTTCTTTATCATGATACACAACAGAAAAAGACAAAATAGGAGAAAAAGAAGATGAAAAGAAAAGGTTCGACAAGAGAAAGAGAGTTCACAGTAGTGCACTAAACAATTCATGCAACTAATCAATGAATATAAATCAAGCAAATGTAAAACGGAGTGGGCCGATGGTTTTCAACCTCCAAGATAGCATGGTAACACGCCTTCTTGAGCAAGCAAATTCCTATTTGTTTTATTAGGCAGTTGAGGCAAACAAAACTAATTAAAAAAATTTCTAATTCTCAGCAGCAAGTTTGCTTGTTTGTTTGTTTTATTTTTTTATTTATTAGTACTATACGTCATGTATCCAAGTCTAATACACTTTCATCCATTGAGTTAAATTATCTTTTCAACTGTTTAACTCCTCGGCCAAATAGGCAGTGCCCATTTCGTCATTTCCCAGTAGGCAAATATCAGCAACAATAAGGCAACAACACAAGAAGCTACAATCTAAACCATATATATATCACAACCTCAGCAGAAAGAACCTCTATTCCCTTCCCTTAACCAGCTATCAAGGGTTCCCTCAAGTATAATTTAAAACAACAAGAGTATGCAGAGTGATGAATTCAGTTTACAACTTTTAATAATAGCATTTACAACATATTAACAATTTTTAAATTAGTAGCTAACAAAAAAATTCAAAACAAACCCCCAGCCATAGAAAATCTTACCCCCAAACTCTCATTAGAAATGACTTGGAAACATTCAATTTTGGCATAATACAAATCAATTTTTAAACATTAACTTGTCTCCGCTGTCCTATCCTACTATCCTACTCTTACAAGTATTCAGTTTACAAAAGGAAGGGAAAGGAAAGAGAGAAAAGAGGGGAAAGAAAATGTTGTTCTTCGCAGCAAGCAAAGGAAAAGAAAAGAAAGCAAAGTTCGGAAATTTCACCACTGTAGTAAACTCTAAAATTTCTATAAGAGAAACAAAAACACCATTTAACTTCGACTCTGTTTCAAGTTAAAACAAAACATTAACACAACAATCCATCAAGTGACGCGAAGCACCGATCGAAATAGCAAGTCAAAATCTAAATATTTATAAACTGCAACTCACTGCGATCATTTGTCTCTAAACCACAGATTTATGAAAACTATAACCTCCTTGTTGTCTGAACAAAATTTACACAGTATCACAAAACGGCCTGTGAAAAAGCCACATGAGAGCAAGAATTCAATCTCATATCATGCATTAAGGCTTACAATGAAACCTCATAGGAAACATGAATGAAAAATACAATTTTGTAACTCAAAACTATGATGCACCTCATGGGAAACATGGATGAAAAATACAATTTTATAACTCAAAACTATGATGCCCCATCACTGCAAAAGCGACCATTTAGATGACAACTAGTTTCCTTTAAAACTCAGGAACAAAGGACAAATGCATTTAACCACTATACCTCCCAATGTTTTCTTAGCCCACAGATTTCCACATGCTCTCTAGCACATGGATTAATCAATAAGTAAAACTTTTGTTTATCACCAATGCAAACACCACGAGATCCACCAACTCAATATGATCATCCCATTAAAGAATATACACACATGTAAAACTGAGGAGATTAATCATGAGTTCATCTGTGTCTTCCAGATATTCCTATTTCCAACTTAGTTATCAGTATAACAAGATTTCAATTCCCCCAATTTATGCAAAACATTGAACTACTCTAAAGCATGCATGAATTTAATCATGTTTTAAAATTGATCGATGCAAGCATCAATTAAGATTTAATCACAATATCATGGGCAACAAAAAGGAAACAGGGGACATTGCATCAAATAAATTCCGAACTAGCAAACAAAATTCCAATTGAAGTGTGTTCTACCCATAAACTCCATTAGAATCAATTGCTGCATATTTACTAGTAGGGAAAACAAACCTAGTTCTGTTTAGATGGATTCCGATCAAAGTCCTCCGTCCATGCCTTCCAATTTCTCCACTTCGGTCTCCCCTTCTCGTCATCACCGTAGGTACTGAGGTCCACACTGACGATTGCCGGGGTTCTTCAAAAGAGTTGTCGGCGTCCACCCAATGAAGTTGGAGGGAGTTAGAATTGGGGATTACGGTTCTTCCTCACCCCCGCGGCTCCACCCCCTTTTGATTCCATGAGTCACTCACAAAGGCACTGTAAACCCCGACCATTATATATATATATATATAGATAAATACGAATAGGTAAACGTATAACAAGATAATGCGTATAATATGATAAAACTAAGAGTCAGCTTTAGATGATGGGGGTAACAGTGGAAATTTACCTCCCACACCTTGCCCTTTTTATGCTATCATACGTGAGGGTTAAGGCTTGGTTCCTCTAAGCCGCAAGACACCGTCACATTGCTGTTGTTGGACGACCTTGGGTTGGAAGCACAAGAACTCCGTCACGGTCGCCCTCTAAAAGCTCTTCATAGGAGGGCATCGTTCCAAGTTGAACGGTGACGTGAGTGGCGCCAGTAAAATTTTCTCTTGATTAGTTTGACAGTTTATTCTACAATCCAGGTTCGTTACATTGAACCCTTGAGTAGGCATGTATACGAATATTTAAAAGTCCTATAGCTGTTCCATGTATGTCTTGTATTTACCTTATGAATATTTTGCTCTATGTATGTCTTAAAGTTATTATTATGTTCACATATGTTGCTGATGAAAATTGTTAAATTGTGCATGGTTGGAATCATGTTGTGTGTGAATTGCTAAGAATTAAATGGCAAGCATGTGCTGAAGAAATGTCAACATAGAGACACTCAATGTATTTAGTGACACATAGTCCCATATAGGATTAGGAAACATTTACACCGTAATCCCGCGCGTGTAGTGAATGGTCACTACCGCGATAGTCCGGTTTGGGAAGATGGGAGATGTAGTCATCCAGGCGCTCATGCGACTGTTGTGTGACAAATTCTCTTCATACCCGTGGATAGTGGATCTGTTGACAATGACAACCGTCCTAAAAGCTCTGCAGGCATACCGACGGTAGGCCAGATCCTAGGGTTTATTACGTGTGTAGGATTTCCGATTAGCTGTAACTGGAGGATTTGTTGAAAGGTGACCCTATCTGTAGGGACAGTGTGTAGTACTACACAGGGATGTGTTGGTGTGCCTACAGGGAGGTTACACCAACGCATTAGTCTCGGTAGTGCGGGTCGGGTAAACGACTATCGAGGTTGGAAGAGAGGAATCCGTGGTTACCTGTCCTCTCTGCCAACATCAGTGTGATGGGCATAGGCAGAGACCTAGACAAGCACTGATGGGCTTAAGGGTAGTCCCTGGCCAGGGCTTACTCTAAGCTAGGTTGGCAGTCCGTTAGAAATTTGATATAGACGATAACTTATTGACACAAGACATGGATTTAGAGGACACAAAGAGAGCAAGTTTAATAGTTCCTTTGCTTCTTGCAAATTACAATTGTGTATCTTCTTTTGTTTTATTTTATCTTATTGTTTCATTTATTTCCTATTATTTAACAATTGTGCTATTATGATGTGCTATGGTTTGATGTTAATCTTGTCACCCGCGTAATGCATATGGACGGTGTGGACTTGATGGCCTAATTGCCTCAAGACCGTTCTTTGTAGCCACTGGGCCGTAAGGCTCAGCGCATTTCTCTTACATGCGCAGGAAATTCTGGATAGGCGGTGTTGGTCGACAGGTGCTAGTCAACTGGGAACGTAAAGTCCAAGTCCATAAGGATAGTAGCGTGAGGTTTTGGTGGTATTTTAGCATGTATAATATTAGTTATTTTATATTATTTTAATGTCTTGTATGGGTTGCAGACTCATACGACGGTTGTCACGTGCCAATGGGTGGATCGGGGCGTGACAGGCACGTGTGCCTAGATCCAAATGACAAGTCTAGCCCCACTCCGTCCTCTATTCTCCAAATCAGCCCTTCTATCCTTCCGCCGTCTAATTTAAGCTTATTTATGACTTCTACCTCTGCCTCTTCTCCTGTTTACTCCTTTAACTTGATCCACTAATTTCCTTGATTTAGCCCTACATTTATAACTATATTGACCTGTTCAATTTCTTCTGTATATGTTTTGTACACGTACAACAATAAAATTTGGATTTTTAAGGAAGAAAAATAGGAGTTTACAAGTTCCTCCCCCTAAAAAAAATTTTTGATCCTTAAAAAATACAGAAGTGAGCCCTAGCAAACACTTCATGTATTTATTTAAAGCAAAACACTGCAGGGGAGTACAAGGAGCATAAACTTTTGAAGAGTAAACAAAAAAAAAATCTAATTATTCTTTTTCTAATTAAACCTTTTTCTAATTCTCAGCAGCAAGTTTGTTTGTTTGTTTGTTTTATTTTTTTATTTATTAGTACTATACGTCATGTATTCAAGTCTAATACACTTTCATCCATTGAGTTAAACTATCTTTTCAGCTGTTTAACTCCTCGGCCAAATAGGCAGTGCCCATTCGTCATTTCCCAGTAGGCATATATCAGCAACAATAAGGCAACAACACAAGAAGCTACAATCTAAACCATATATATATCACAACCTCAGCAGAAAGAACCCCTATTCCCTTCCCTTAACCAGCCATCAAGGGTTCCCTCAAGTATAATTTAAAACAACAAGAGTATGCAGAGTGATGAATTCAGTTTACAACTTTTACTAATAGCATTTACAACATATTAACAATTTTTAAATTAGTAGCTAACAAAAAAATTCAAAACAAACCCTCAGCCATAGAAAATCTTACCCCCAAACTCTCATTAGAAATGACTTGGAAACATTCAATTTTGGCATAATACAAATCAATTTTTAAACATTAACTTGTCTCCGCTATCCTACTATCCTACTCTTACAAGTATTCAGTTTACAAAAGGAAGGGAAAGGAAAGAGAGAAAAGAGGGGAAAGAAAATATTGTTCTTCGCAGCAAGTAAAGGAAAAGAAAAGAAAGCAAAGTTCGGAAATTTCACCACTGTAGTAAACTCTAAAATTTCTATAAGAGAAACAAAAACACCCTTTAACTTCGACTCTATTTCAAGTCAAAACAAAACATTAACACAACAGTCCATCAAGTGACGCGAAGCACCGATCGAAATGGCAAGTCAAAATCTAAATATTTATAAACTGCAACTCACTGCGATCATTTGTCTCTAAACCACAGATTTATGAAAACTATAACCTCCTTGTTGTCTGAATAAAATTTACATAGTATCACAAAACGGCCTGTGAAAAAGCCACATGAGAGCAAGAATTCAATCTCATATCATGCATTAAGGCTTACAATGAAACCTCATAGGAAACATGGATGAAAAATACAATTTTGTAACTCAAAACTATGATGCACCTCATGGGAAACATGGATGAAAAATACAATTTTATAACTCAAAACTATGATGCCCCATCACTGCAAAAGCGACCATTTAGATGACAACTAGTTTCCTTTAAAACTCAGGAACAAAGGATAAATGCATTTAACCACTATGCCTCCCAATGTTTTCTTAGCCCACAGATTTCCACATGCTCTCTAGCACATGGATTGATCAATAAGTAAAACTTTTGTTTATCACCAATGCAAACACCACGAGATCCACCAACTCAATATGATCATCCCATTAAAGAATATACACACATGTAAAACTGAGGAGATTAATCATGAGTTCATCTGTGTCTTCCAGATATTCCTATTTCCAACTTAGTTATCAGTATAACAAGATTTCAATTCCCCCAATTTATGCAAAACATTGAACTACTCTAAAGCATGCATGAATTTAATCATGTTTTAAAATTGATCGACGCAAGCATCAATTAAGATTTAATCACAATATCATGGGCAACAAAAAGGAAACAGGGGACATTGCATCAAATAAATTCCGAACTAGCAAACAAAATTCCAATTGAAGTGTGTTCTACCCATAAACCCCATTAGAATCAATTGCTGCATATTTACTAGTAGGGAAAACAAACCTAGTTCTGTTTAGATGGATTCCGATCAAAGTCCTCCGTCCATGCCTTCCAATTTCTCCACTTCGGTCTCCCCTTCTCGTCATCACCGTAGGTACTGAGGTCCACACTGACGATTGCCGGGGTTCTTCAAAAGAGTTGTCGGCGTCCACCCAACGAAGTTGGAGGGAGTTAGAATTGGGGATTACGGTTCTTCCTCACCCCCGCGGCTCCACCCCCTTTTGATTCCTTGAGTCGCTCACAAAGGCACTGTAAACCCCGACCATTACATAATATATATATATATATATATATATATATATATATATATATATATATATACGAATAGGTAAACGTATAACAAGATAATGCGTATAATATGATAAAACTAAGAGTCGACTTTAGATGATGGGGGTAACAGTGGAAATTTACCTCCCACACCTTGCCCTTTTTATGCCATCATACGTGAGGGTTAAGGCTTGGTTCCTCTAACCCGCAAGACACCGTCACGTTGCTGTTGTTGGACGACATTGGGTTGGAAGCACAAGAACTCCGTCACGGTCGCCCTCTGAAAGCTCTTCGCAAGAGGGCATCGTTCCAAGTTGAACGGTGACGTGAGTGGCGCCAGTGAAATTTGCTGTTGATTAGTTTGACAGTTTATTCTACAATCCAGGTTCGTTACATTGAACCCTTGAGTAAGCATGTATATGAATATTTAAAAGTCCTATAGCTGTTCCATGTATGTCTTGTATTTACCTTATGAATATTTTGCTCTATGCATGTCTTAAAGTTATTATTACGTGCACATATGTTGCTGATGAAAATTGAGCCCTATGTGCAGGGGAGTACAAGGAGCACAAACTTTTGAGGAGTAAAGAAAAAAAAAAGATCTAATTATTCTTAACAATGCCATACGGCACCAGGAACTCAATTCATTGTTATCTAACCATGTGATCCTCTCACGTGCTTTCCTAGTTCTATTATTTTATACTTAGTCCCATGCACGAAGGTTACAAAGCATTGATCAAATGAGATGGAAACATCCAATCATGGGCAGTGAAGCGACTTTCTTTTTCTAACAAGCTAATTGGATAATGCAATTTAGAGACTCTGGTTGAAGCGACCAATTGCTCACATTTTATCAAGATGTTTTCAGTAATGGAGGAAAAAGAAAGATAGATTATAGTACAAATAAACAATGATGTTTTATGAAGACAATGGCTACATATATTACTTAGTGTTTAGATTCTAATGCTTGGCAGAAATGATTGACCTACTATAAGAATTCAATAGAAATCAAGTGCTCTACCTTAGAATGCTAGTAAAGATAGTTTTTCATGTGTAGTTTTTTGAATAAGTCCTTTAGATAATTTTATAAAAAAATATATAAAATAATACAATATTACTCAATAACACTAGGTCAAAATTATAGGTTTCACAATTAGCTCTTTTAAGATTAAAATTTAAAAACTATCTAATCTACTCTATCTAAAGAATTTTAACTTTTAAATAAGAACTTATTTACTAAAGCTCACTTCACAGATGATCTTATAATTCAACATAAGATCCCCAAAAAAATTTTTAGGAATTCATCCGAACATTATTCTCACCCATTTTCCTAAGTACTATTGACTAATTTGGCTAGAATTAGTCAAAACTCAAAAAATGTCCATTACCCTAAAAAACATACTAATGGACAATTTTCTCCACATCCGTAATTACTATCTTTAATTGATTTTTCTTAACCTCTTGAATATTCCTATAGCAAGAGCCTTAATTTGAACCTCATTATTTTTATCCTTATTTTTTCATAAAAATTTAGAGTTTTAAAATTAAAATGGACATGATCTCTAGATTTCGGAAATGGAGTTTTTATTGAGATCTCCCTCATTTGCTCATAAAGTTGCACTTGGGTATAAATAATTATCACAAATCAACTTAAATCAAATCACCTCGTTATTCTGACCGTGAGCACTATTGATTAAAGTTAAACTTGGGTATAAATAATTATCATAAATCTATCTTATTAGTATCAGATTACACTTTTGATCTTAGGACCACCACGCTTCCGCTGTGCCACTCTTATTTTATATTTCAAATTTTATCAAAATTATTATTTCAAATGAAATAGAATGCCTGGTGAAAGGAGGTGATTACTTTGTGTTATACTTGGTGTGAGGAAAAAGATAAGGACAATGACTTTGGTTGACTCAGGTCAACTTAATTGAACTCACCACCTGACCATAATTGAAAACGAACTCGGGTTAACTCAATGAAATTGAACCAAAAAGATAAGGATGATGACTTTGTCTGATTGCTTGGCGTTATCATTCATCGATAGGTTTAGTTTAGTTCAATCATTTGACCAACGTAATGACACCCAACATACAATCCATTTGTACCATTGGATTCTAAATTCAAAATCCTATATGATTGTATTGATTTCATATCAATACTTTATATCTAAAATTTGATGTGTAGTTTCTCAAATAAGTCCTTTATATAACTTTACTGATAGGTTTTAATTCAATTCAATCATTTGACCAACGTAATGACACCCAACATACAATCCATTTGTACTACTAGATTCTAAATTCAAAATCCTATATGATTTTATAGATTTCATATCAATATTTTATATCTAAAATTTCATGTGTAGTTTCTCAAATAAGTCCTTTATATAACTTTACTGATAAAACTATAAAATAATATAATATTACACAATTACTCTTAATCAAAATTATAGGTTTCACAATTACATATTTTAAGACTAAAATTTAAAAACTATCTAATCTACCATGTCCAAAGAATTTTAACTTTTAAACAATAACTAATTTACTCAAGCTCACTTAAGAGATCTTATAATTCCACCTAAGACCCCCAAAAATTTTCTTCAGAGTTCATCCAAAAAGTTTACCGATGGTAAGGTTTCATTGACGATCATCACCATATCCTAAATCAATTCACCTCATCATTTTGACACTATTTTCCTCAAGCACTATTGACTAATTTTCTCCACATCGATTGGCAATCATTATTGATTACCATCACTAAATGATTCCTCTCAACCTCCTGAATATTTCTATAGCAAAAACCTTAATTCTTAAAACATATTTGAAGTAAAAACTCATTGATGAACTCTTTACCAACACTTAAGCGAACATCATCATTTCATCTACATTTTTCCATAAAAATTATGTGTTTTTAAATTAAAATGGAGATGATGTCGAGATCTCACCATGATGAAAGTTTTATCATCTAGTTCACTATATTTTGATAAGAGGAAAGTTCAAAATCATCATGCTCGTCATCGTGAGCATTCATATAGAAAAAGCACAATTCTTAAAGCCTCTTTGGTATTAAACTTATCGAGTAATTCTCCACCGATATCACTAAAGCAAAACATCTCAATGGATAATTATTTCTCCTTGATTTTTCCTTCAAAATCAGATATTTTAGTATCAATATATAATGCATTCCTCTGGTTAGAATAATTGGAGTCTATACGGGAGGATCATAAGGTCCAAGACTCATTAAGTTCTAAAAAATATGTAGTCGGAGTGAAAACTCTAAATATCACTTGAGAAAACACCTCCAAATTATTATTTCTCCCTCATTAGCGTGTATGAGTTAACTCACACAAGACAAATTATAATATTTCAAAGAATAAAATATTGACATAAAAACCTATAGAAATTTTTCACGATTACAACCTGATACCAGTAGTTTAGATTACCTAATACAGTCTGACTAAATCATGAACTAGATAAATCATGTCATGTCAAACTAATGTTCTTCTCTCCATGTATCACTCCCCATGAATCTACATGACATCCGAGTAGCGCAAAGCCTTGCGGCCTTGTGGCTACAGAAAGAGTAGTCCCTAGCAATTGTAAGGGGGACATTGGCATACATGGAATTAATTAAAACAAGACTGTCATGATAGGAATATATTGTAAGAAATAAATCAATCATACGTGAAGTCTTTCAAATCATATTTTGTGTGAGATACCGTCATCCATTGTATTTTTCATTTTCATATTCTCTAGGGCCGCCAATCTATGCTTAGGATATGCCCGAGCTAGGGACTATTCATAAGCCTGTCAGTGTCATTCTAAGTCTCTGCCTAGTCCCATCATACTGACGTTGGCGGAGATAACCAGTGACCACGGAATCATCTCCTTCCGATCTCAAAAGCCATACCTCAGCCAGCACTTTGAGATCTTCACATATGTGTCCCCCAGTAAACCACATTATGCGACTAATTCTTAAATTTGTTATTATATACAATGTATTCCATGCCACAGACCAGAAGAGTTAGAATCTGTGCAGTGGTTAACCTGATTTTAATTCTTGGAAACTATATTTGCATTTAGGAGTCCATTGGAACTTAGTATCTTTTCTTGTAAGCTTCATCATCGGTGCCGCCAATCATGAGAAATCCTAGACAAAGCGTTGGTAATATCCCGCAAGTCCAAGGAAACTACGTACTTCAGTGGCATTCTTTTGTTGTTCCCATTTTGTGATCGCTTCTATTTTACTTGGATCTACTTGAATTCTTTCATTGGTGACAATATGGCTAAGAAAACCAACTTGATTTAGCCAAAAATCACATTTGAAAATTTTAGCATATAACTTATTTTCCCGCAGTATCTGTAGTGCTTTTCTTAGTTGCTTGGCATGCTCTTCATTATCCTCTGAATAAATGAGGATATTGTTTACCCCTCTATGTCATGCCCCGACCCTACTGTCGGGCACGTGGTAACCGTCATATGAGCCCAACGGACCCATACAAGGCATCAAAGTGATATATACAATCCATACACATCATTTACACAGCGGAATATATATTTTAAACATCTAACGCAACACTGCTAACACATTCCCGATAAATCTACTACAATTCTATGATAAGTATTGATCAATAGAAATAAATTCGTCAACAAACTCATCTTCATCAACCGTCATGATCGATCATCTAACACACCTGCACACACATTGAACGTGATGTGCTCAGCCTTGCGGCCTAGTGCGAAATTACGGCTCGAAATCGTAGATAGAAAATCAAACACTAGGGGGAAGTACTAGGATGCCTTTGGGTTTATTAATTATCAATTATTAACTTTTTGGTGTATATAACGTCAATAACAAAGTTGAGTTCTAACTGTTTGTGTAAATCTGTATATGTTCCTAATTGTCATCTATGTTGAACAACATGTCTGTCACTAGTAAAAGTCATCTATGTTGAACAACTTGTCTGTCGCTAGTATATGTCATCTATGTTGAACAACATGTCTATCGTTAGTATATGTCATCTATGTTGCATAACGTATATGTATCTCTAGTATATGTCAACTAGAAGTATTTATCTTTATGTCAAGTGCTTCGGGCTGCCAGCCTACGCTCAGGGGATATCCTGATCAAGGATTCCCATAAGCCCATCCATGCCGTAAATGTCTAGGTCTCTGTCTATGCCCGCTGCACGGATGTTGACAAAGAGATCGGGTGACCGTGTATCTCTCTCTACTGTCCCGCTGGTCGATCCCTACACCCCGTCCCAGCAAAACTGGTTGCTCCCGTACCTTTCCCCTTGGAATCACAGTACGGTTACAACCCACCGTGTAGCGCTACACAACTGTCCGTCGATAGGGTCACCTCAATTAACAAGTCCTCGGCCACGGCTAGCCGAATTAAGTATTAACCCTAGGATCCAAACTGCTCATCAGATCGTCTGCAGAATATCTGGAATAGTAGCCGTGTTGTCTACGGATCCACTGTCCAAGGCTTTAAGGAAATTCACCTCTTCAATTCAATAGTAGTTGATGTTAGCCGAGTTGAGCTAACTCGACTACATAACTGCTAAATCCTTGAAAGGGTTCATCCCCACTGGCCATTCCGGGACTATTACGGTGACGCTCAAATCTCACGTGTGCGGGTAATTATATCCGGGTATGAACTTACTCCACTTTCTGGTCTATCTTGACCTCGGAGTTAGTCTAGTCCATTTCCCAACCAACTCCTAGTATCTGAGCTGTTTGTAGCCCCAGGAGTGCTAATAGTGAGTGAACATCACTATTCGAACACTAAGGGTTCGATTTATTATCTAGGGTGCGTTACTACTAATACACCCTCACAATTTGTGATCTAGTGATGTCCCTAGGAGGTATTAGTATCATACCAATGTCTCTATTTAAACTAGAGTGTCAGGTAATTATTCATGATACTACCTCCAAGTAGTGATTCAACTTTAGAATCCATATTTTATCTTCTTTAGCAAGGTATTCGCATATCATATAATATCAAGGAAGAATAAAGCAGTATGTAAGAGAACTTAATAAAGCATGTTAAATATTAGACAATATACTCATGACATATAATTCATGCTACATAAATAATATTATTCTAGCATGCATGATATCACATATTTAGCAATCATAGCATTTTATTATTTTCAAGGCATCCAAGACATTCCTATAAAATCTTTTTAAGATTTTTCCTAAACTGAATTAAATCCTACTGCGATGAACCAACGCACCTGATAATGTAGTTTGATCTTCTTCGGAACCGACCGTGTTCGTACTTCCTTTAATCGTTTCGGAAAGATCTTCCTATTATAAACAAAGTTATATTTAGATATTTGCTTTACATACGATTTATAATTAACCTTGTTCATGATGTAACAAATCATCTTCCTATGTTGTTCTCCTCTAGGCATGATAGAACCTTAATTAGTAGTCTCATAAAGTCCACGTCAATAACTTCCAAATTTCCTCTAACATTACTATATAATAACTAGTTAGCTGGAATTCAACAATACTTCCCTAGTGCAAACATAGGAGAAGAGGAGAGTATTATAGGAAAATGAGAAGAAGGTGGGGGAGATAGCATGAATTTAACAACAACAATGGATAGTATGAATTACCTTGATTCCTCGCGCGTCAATGGATGCCGCCGCTCCCAAGCAATGTTGGTCGCAGCTTTGGACGTTCCGACAACGTTGATGGCGTGGACTGGTTCACGCTAACCATTTCGCTCCGAGTCAGAGGACCGGTTCGACCAAGCCGGTTGTGTTAGCTGAAGATAGATCACGTGGAATGCATGTGGTTCGCGTACACTTACCTTATGGTCCGCCCACTCAATTAATTTCCCACCTAGGTCCCTCCAACTTTAATAATCATTCCAACTAGGTCCTTGATAAAAATTTATCAAATTACAATTACATCCTTTTTGATCAAAAAAATTGAGCATAATATCACCATTTTAGTTCTAACTTCGTCATTTGAATCCTAATTCCACTCAATGATTCTTTAACCCTGTTTTCTTCAAATCTAAACTTAAGAAAAATTTTATTTTTACTTATTATTATTTCATTAATTAAACCACCTAAAGGTGGGGGTTTACACTCTATATTTGCAAACATCTGTCATGTCACTCCTCGACTCATTTATCGAGCATGCAGCAACCATCGTATGAGTTCAAAGGACTCATACAAGGCATTTATCGATAAATATAGTTCACATATATCATCAACTCAGTTGATAATACATTCAAATCAACTAACTCAACTCTATTAATATAGTTCCAATATACCTACTATAATTATATGATAATGATATCAGCAAATGCAATAAATCAGTTGATAGCCTCATCTCCGACAACTATCTCGATTGATCATCTCATCCTCATTGACAGCCTCTTGTCTGTGCAATCATTATCTAGATTCTTCGACAGGTAAGCGTCTAATCACCTAGTTAAGAGCTCAATCGTCATCCAAATATAGATTCTTATTTTGAATTATTTTGGTGTTCTACATTCACGTCAGGTGCAATTCTCATTTTGTATTATTTTGGTGTTCTATATTTTCCAAATTTTTTATTACACTACATTAAAAAATATTTAGGACTCTAGATTAGATGGTTGCGTGTTCAATTCATATTGGGTTCAATTTTCTTTTTGATTTATTTTGATGTTCTAATTGTTTAGAATTTTATATTAAGCTTCATAGAAAAATAAATGGATTCTTGGCGCAATGGTAGCATTTTTAATTCAAGATTAGAAGGTTGTTTGTTTGACTTATGTCACGTTGAATTCTTGTTTTAATTTATTTTGGTGATTTTTAATTTTTTAAAATTTTAAATTTGCGGTGCAATGGTAATGCATTTGACTTTAGATCAAAAGATTGTGTGTTCCATTCACGTTGATTTCAATTTTTATTTTCATTTATTTTGGCGTTCTAATTTTATCAAATTTTATATTACAATAAATGGAAAAATAATTGGATGTGTGGCAGAATGGTAGCGTGTTTTACTCTAGGGTAGAAGGTTGCATATTTGATTTGATTCCAATTTTTGTTTTGATTTATTTTGGCATTTGGTTTTTGCCCACTTGTATATTACACCATATCAAAAAATGATGGTATTTGTGGCACAATGGTAGCACGTCTGACTCCAGATTAGAAGAATGCGTGTTTGATTCATGTCAGGATCAATTATCATTTAGAATTATTTTGGTATTCTACATTTTCCATATTTTATATTACACTACCTTGAAAAATATTTGGATCTATTGTGCAATTGTAGCTCATCTGACTCTACATCAAAAGGTTACGTGTTCAATGCACATCGAGTTAAATTCTTGTTTTGATTTATTTTATTGTTCTAACTCTTTAAAATAGTACGAGTACCCCTCTGACTAGAGTAATTGGGCTCTATATAGGAGGATTACGAAGTCTTGGGTTCAAGACTCATTAAGTTCTAAAAATAAACTATTTAAAATAGTAAAGCACTCAAAATCAAAATGGTACAATTGCAATTTTAATTTATTTTGGTGTTCTACTTTCTCTGAATTGTATTTTACACTGCATCAAAAATAAATGGATTTATGGAATAATGGTAGCACGTTCGATTTTAGATTTGAAGGTTGTGTCTTTGATTTATGTCGGGTTTAATTCTTGTTTTTATTTTGTTTTTGTGTTCAAATTTTTTCGAATTTTATTTTACACTCCCTAGAAAAATAATTGTATTTATGGGGCAATGATAATGCATCTCACTCAAAATCAGAATGTTGCATGTTTGATTGTCGTTACGATCAATTCTTATTTGATTTATTTTGGTACTCTAATTTTTTTGAAATTTATATTATACTACATAGAAAAATAACTTGGCTTCAATTCTTGTCTTGATTATTTTTGGTATTTTACTTTTTCTAAAATGGATCCAAAGTTCAATGATATTGCTTTTGACCCTAGATTAGAATGTTGTGTTTGATTCATATGTAGGGTTCAATTCTCTTTTTTATTTATTCTGGTGTTCTAATTTTTTTGAATTTTATATGCACTTCAAAGAGAAATAAAAGGATTTTTGGCGTAATGGTAACATGTTTAACTATAGATTAGAAGGTTGTGTTTTATTTATGTTAGGTTGAATTCTTATTGTTTCACTCCAAATAAAAAGATTGTTTGTTACATTCACGTTGGCTTTAATTTGTTTTAATTTATTTTGGTATTCTAATTTTTTAAATTTTATATTATAATACATGGAAAAATAATTAGATGCGTGACACAATAGTAGCGCGTTTGACTCTAGGGCAGAAGGTTTAATGTTTGATTTGGGTTCAATTTTTGTTTTAATTTATTTTGGTATTCTTGTGTTTCCCCATTTTATAATACACTATATAAAAATATGATGGGATCTGTGGCGCAATGGTTGTATTAGGTTCAATTCTTATTTTGAAATATTTTGGTGTTCTACATTCACGTCACGTTCAATTCTCATTTTAAATTATTTTAGGTTCAATTCATATTTTGATTTATTTTGGTATTCTAATTTTTTCAAATTTTATATTACACTAAATAAAAAAATGATGGGATTTGTGGTGCAATGGTAGCGTGTCTCACTCCAGATTAGAAAGTTACGTGTTCAATTCTCATTTTGAATTATTTTGGTGTTCTACATTTAGGTCAAGTTCAATTCTCATTTTAAATTATTTCAAGTTTAATTATTATTTTGATTTAATTTGGTATTCTACTTTTTTCAAATTTTATATTACACTAAATAAAAAATTGATGGATTTGTGGCGCAATGGTAGCTTGTCTCACTCTAAATTAGAAGGTTGCGTGTTTGATTCATATCAGGTTTAATTCTCATTTTGAATTATTTTGGTATTCTACATTCACGTCAGTTTCAATTCTCATTTTAAATTATTTCAGGTTCAATTCCCATTTTGATTTATTTTGGTGTTCTACATTCATGTCAAGTTCAATTCTCATTTTAAATTATTTCAGGTTTAATTCTTATTTTGATTTATTTTGGTATTCTGAGTTTTTTAATTTTATATTACACTAAATAAAAAAATGATGGGATCTGTAGCGCAATGGTAGCGCGTCTAACTCCAGATCAAAAGTTTGCGTGTTCGTTTCACGTCAGGCTCAATTCTCATTTTGAATTATTTTGGTGTTCTACATTCATGTGAGGTTCAATTCTCATTTTAAATTATTTCAGGTTTAATTCTCATTTTGATTTATTTTGGTATTTATCAGGTTCAATTCTTATTTTAAATTATTTCAAGTTCAATTCTTATTTTGATTTATTTTGGTATTCTACTTTTTTCAAATTTTATATTACACTAAATATAAAATTGATGGGATTTGAGGTGCAATGGTAGCATGTCTCACTCTAGATCAGAAGGTTGCATGTTCGATTCACATCAGGTTCAATTCTCATTATGAATTATTTTGGTTATCTACATTCACGTTAGGTTCAATTCTCATTATGAATTATTTTGATGTTTTACATTCACCTCAGGTTCAATTCTCATTTTAAATTATTAAATTATTTTGATGTTCTACATTCACGACACGTTCAATTCTTATTTTGATTTATTTTGATGGAATTTGAGGTGCAATGGTAGCATGTCTCACTCCAGATCAGAAGGTTGCATGTTCGATTCACGTCAGGTTCAATTCTCATTTTGATTTATTTTGGTGTTCTACATTCACATTAGGTTCAATTCTCATGTTGAATTATTTTGATGTTCTACATTCACCTCAGGTTCAATTCTCATTTTAAATTATTGAATTATTTTGATGTTCTACATTCACGACACGTTCAATTCTTATTTTGATTTATTTTGGTATTCTAATTTTTTTTGAAATTTTATAGTACTCTAAATAAAAAATTGATGGGATATGTGGCGCAATGGTAGTGTATCTGACTGGAGATCGGAAGATTGTGTGTTTGAATCGTTCAATTCTCATTTTGTATTATTTTGGTGTTCTACATTTTCCAAATTTTAATAATTTGGTGATTTTTACATCTTTTAAATTTTAAATATGTGGTGCAAAAGTAATTCGCTTGACTTTAGATTAAATGATGGGATTTGTGGTGCAATGGTAGCTTGTTTGATTCCAGATCAGAAGGTTGCGCGTTCAATTCTCATTTTAAATTATTTTGGTGTTCTACATGTTCAATTCTCATTTTGAATTATTTTGGTGTTCTATATTCGGTTCTATTCTCATTTTGTATTATTTTTGTGTTCTACATTTTCTAAATTTTAATATTTTGATGATTTATATATTTTTTAAAATATAATTTGTTGTGCAATGGTAAAGCATTTGACTTCAAATCAAATGATTGTATTTGTGGCGCAATGGTTGCACATCTGACTCCAGATTAGAAGGTTGTGTGTTCAATACATGTTAGGTTCAATTGTAATTTTGAATTATTTTGGTGTTCTACATTCACGTCATGTTCAATTCTCATTTTAAATTATTTCAGGTTCAATTCTTATTTTGATTTATTTTGTAATTCTACATTTTTCAAACTTTTTATTACACTGAATGATAAAATGATGGGATTTGTGGCGGAATGGTAGCGCATTTGACTCTAGATTAGAAGGTTGTTTGTTCGATTCACGTTAGGTTCAATTTTCATTTTGATTTATTTTGGTGTTCTACATTCACGTGAGGTTCAATTTTCATTTTAAGTTATTTCACGTTCAATTCTTATTTTGATTTATTTTGGTATTCTACGTTTTTCATCTTTTATATTACACTAAATGAAAAAATGATTGGATTTGTGGTGCAATGGTAGTGCGTTTGACTCCAGATAAGAAGGTTGTTTGTTCGATTCACGTCAGGTTTAATTCTCATTTTGAATTATTTTGTGTTCTACATTCACGTTAGGTTCAATTCTCATTTTGAATTATTTTGATGTTCTACATTCACATTAGGTTCAATTCTCATTTTGAATTATTTTGATATTCTACATTCACATTAGGTTCAATTCTCATTTTGAATTATTTTGATATTCTACATTCACATCAGGTTCAATTCTCATTTTGTATTATTTTGGTGTACTACATTTTTCAAATTTTAATAATCTGGTGACTTTTACATTTTTTAAATTTTAAATTTGTGGTGCAAAAGTAATGCGCTTGACTTTAGATCAAATGATGGGATTTGTGGTGTAATGGTAGCTTGTCTGACTCTAGATCAGAAGGTTGTGTATTCAATTCACGTTAGGTTCAATTTTCATTTTGAATTATTTTGGTGTTCTATATTCGGTTCAATTCTCATTTTGTATTATTTTGTGTTCTACATTTTCTAAATTTTAATATTTTGGTGATTTTCACATTTTTAAAATTTTAAATTTATTGTGCAATGGTAAAGCATTTGACTTCAAATCAAATGATTGTATTTGTAGCGCAATGGTTGCACATCTGACTCCAGATCAGAAGGTTGTGCGTTTGATACATGTTAGGTTCAATTCTCATTTTGAATTATTTTGGTGTTTTACATTCACGTCATGTTCAATTCTCATTTTAAATTATTTCAGGTTCAATTCTTATTTTGATTTATTTTGTTATTCTACGTTTTTTAAATCTTTTATTACACTGAATGATAAAATGATGGGATCTGTGGCGGAATGGTAGCACATCTGACTCCAGATTAGAAGGTTGTTTGTTTGATTCACGTCAGGTTCAATTCTTATTTTGATTTATTTTGGTGTTCCACATTCACGTGAGGTTCATTTCTCATTTTAAGTTATTTCACGTTCAATTCTTATTTTGATTTATTTTGGTATTCTATGTTTTGCAACTTTTATATTACACTAAATGAAAAAATGATGGGATTTGTGGTGCAATGGTAGCGTGTCTGACTCCAGATCAGAAGGTTGCATGTTCGATTCATGTTAAGTTCCTGTTCTACATTCACGTCAGGTTTTATTCTCTTTTTAAATTATTTCTAGTTCAATTCTTATTTTGTTATTCTACGGTTTTCAACTTTTACTTTACATTAAATGAAAAAATGATGGGATCTATGGTGCAATGGTAGCGCGTCTGACTCCAGATCAGAAGGTTGCATGTTTGATTCATGTCATGTTCAATTCTCATTTTGAATTATTTTGTGTTTTGCATTCCCGTCAGGTTGAATTCTCATTTTAAATTATTTCAGGTTCAATTCTCATTTCGATTTATTTTGGTGTTCTACATTCATGTGAGGTTCAATTTTCATTTTAAATTATTTCAAGTTCAATTCTTATTTTGATTTATTTTGATATTCTAAGTTTTTTAAATTTTATATTACACTAAATAAAATAATGATCTGATCTATAGTGCAATGCTAGTGCATCTGACTCCAGATCAAAAGGTTGCGTGTTCGATTCACTTCAAGTTCAATTTTCATTTTGAATTATTTAGGTTCTACATTCACATGAGGTTCAATTCTAATTTTAAATTATTTCAAGTTCAATTCATATTTTGATTTATTTTGTTATTCTACTTTTTTCAAATTTTATAATACACTAAATGAAAAAATGATGAGATTTGTGGCGTAATGGTAGCGCATCTGACTCCAGATTAGAAGGTTGCGTGTTCGATTCACGTCATGTTCAATTTTAATTTTGAATTATTTGTAGAACCGTTCAATTCTCATTTTGACTTATTTTGTTATTATACTTTTTCAAATATATATTACACTAAATAAAAAAATGATGTTTGGGTATGTAGCTCAGATGATGAAGTGTTCACTTAGCATGTGAGAGGCATAAGGATCGATACTCTGTATTTTTAAAGTATTTTGAACTTTGTTTTTTCATTTCAGTACTCGCTTAGCAAGGTAGAGGTACGAGGGTCTCAGAGAAAGACAAATTATGTTTAGGGTGTAGCTCAAACGATAGAGAGGTCGCTAATTATACGGGAAGCAAAAGGATCAATACCATTTGATAAAGAGCCACGAGGATTGTTTACTATTATCACCAATGTGTGGAGAATAAGATAGTTGATGTTTAAGTATGTAGCTTAGATGATAAACCTCTCATTTGTATTCTTATTTCAAAAATCTTTTTTTGATAAGATTCTAATTATAAATGTTTATGATATTTGGAGTCTCGGAATAACTATTTTGATATTAGGAGGTATAGCTCAAATGTTAGAGTGCTTACTTAGCATATGAGAGTAATGGCGATCCCCTATATATCCATTATTAGTTAAACTTTTTTCATTTTAGTATATAATTAATATTTTTAGACATCTCTTGGATGGTAGAAGAGTGCTTAAATTTATATGGGAGGTACAGGGATTAGTAACATTTATTTCTATTGTGAGTTAAATTTTAAATTTTTATTTCAGTGATACTACTAAAGTTGCAGAATAACAAAGATTAATCTTTAGGGATGTAGCTTAGATGGTAGAATACTGGGTTCATATGCATTAGGCACGGGGATCAATTTTTCGCATCTCTAACATGAGTTATGGTAAAGTGCTTCCATTATATATGGGAGGAATGTTGATTGATATATCTTATTTCTAATATGTGTTATTTATATTTTTATTTGAGTGATTTTTTTTAATAAGACTGAATGCTATAAGATATTTAGGTGATGTTCTTTTAATAGAGCTATATAGATATCTTGAACTAACTGGTTTAGTGATGTAGCTCAAATAGTAGAGTGCTCGCTTAGCATGCGAGATGCATGGGAATTGATACCCTCCATCTTCAAAGCATTTTGAACTTTGCCTTTTCATTTTAGTACTCGCTTAGCATGCGAGAATAGTTATCGTTTGTTTCACATCACATACGAGGGGTATGGGGATAGATACCGTACATCTCCGAACTAAATTTAAACTTTGTAATTCTATTTACATCTCTAATATAAGTTAGGCTTTGAATTTCATTTTTAGTAATGCTCTTTTAATATGAATTTGATAAAAACTGGGACAGTTAAGTTTTAGGGATATTGCTCGGATGATACATTAACACTCTTTTAATAAAATTTTGATAAGAATATTAGGGATTTAGCTTAGCTAGGATAATATTGCTCTTTTAATTTGACTTTAAAATAAATTTTAGGGTTGTAGCTTAGATGGTAAAGTGCCCGCATAGCATACGAGCTATATGGCCATCTCGGACTAAGTTAATTGATATTTATGGATGTAGCTTAGATGGAAGAGCACTTGCTTAGCATGTGAGAGTCACGGGTATCAATACCCCGCATATCTAAAGTATTTTGTCAATCTCATTCTATAAATTTTGCTCCTTATAACTTATTTGATAGCATCAATAGTAATGTCAACTCACCTTCTAGGAAGGGTATTTGAGCATCACTACAATATCATGTGCTACAAGTTATAAAGAAGCAAATATAATAAAAATGAATATCTCAAAGAGAACCAGTATTCTAAGCTAAACATAAGACAACAAACTCTCTTATTTTTTCTTTATCCAACCTAGTAAAAATTACTATCTTGATATGTCGAAGAAGGACCACTTCATCTCTTACTTGTTGCTTAAATAATCTCCAGTTTCTCTCTTTCCAAATGTGATATACAAACTCTGCTATCACCACCTACATAAGTTGTCCTTGCAATGTTCTCCTTTTAGCTATTATAGCAGCTATATTAATTGTGGTTTCCCATGTAGTTTGTCTTAAAACTTCTTCATTCCATTTCAACAAATCACTCCATATAGTCTTGCTATATTTACATTCATTCAGCAAATGTTCTAAGGTTTCTATTGCAGTTAGACATAGCTGACATTCTCCTTCTATTTGCATGCCCTACTTGAGTAGTTTATCTGTAGTCATTAATTTTTCATGCAAAGCAAGCCATAGAATGAAGGTAGCTCTAGGTCTAGCTGTAGAATCACATATCAAACTTGTCCAATTTTTCTTTGGCAATGTACCCACCAATATATTGTAAATTGCACTGATTGTGGTTTTTCTAGTTAGTATTATTGCCAGTCGGGGATGGTATTGTAATACCTCTCTACTCATCATCACTTTCTTTAACATCCAGCTTGTTTGTTTGGGTAGAGTCATAGTATGAATATTTTTATTTTTTATATAATAAGTGTGTACCCATTTGATCCATAATTTATCTTTCTTCATCTGCATATCCCAAAAGAACTTGAAGATGGCTGCCTTATTCCATAAGTCTAGTCTTAGTAAGTTAAGTCTTACGGCTGACTTTGGTGTGCAATCTTTATTCTAAACTACCAAGGTCTTCTTACTAGTCTCAACTGATCTTGTCCATAAGAATGTCTTGCAAACTGTATCCATCATTTTGATTATTTTTTTGGGCAATATGAATAATTGTGACCAATAGCTTTGCACTCCAAATAATACTAACTTTATAAGTTGAACTCTTCCTGCACATGTTAGCAACTTGGCAGTCCAACTTTTAAGTCTAACCATCATTTTGTCAAGCAGTACTTTACATTCTGAATTTTTAGTTTCTTAGGAGCCAAAGGTACTCCTAGATACTTGAATGGTTAAGAGCTCTCTCTATAGCTAAGTATATGTAATATTCTGTCTTTTATTTCAGCAGGTACTCCTCCAAAGTAAATACTATTCTTAAGTGCATTAGCTTTCAAACCTGATGCCTTTGAGAATTTAAGAAATGCCTCATGTAGGAGCTTGATAGATTTCTCATCTCCTCTAGAAAACAAAAGTAAATCATCTGCAAAACAAAGGTGAGTAATAGATAATTTTGCACATTTGGGATGATATTTAAGGTTTTTCTTATTTCCTAGCTCCCTCATATATCTACTCAAGTATTCCATCACAAGGACAAAGATATAAGGTGATAGAGGGTCACCTTGTCTTAATCCTCTTTTTACTTGAAAAGGTACCATTTTCTTACCATTTATTAGAATGGTATAATGTACTGATTTGATGCAAGCCATCACCCATTGAATGAATCTAGGATAAATCCCAATTCTATGAGCATTTATTCCACACATATCCATTCTACTGAATCATAAGCCTTTTGTAGATCTACCTTGATCATGCATCTAGGGGATATTGTTTTCCTGGTATATCCTTTAATGAGTTCATGACTTAATATGATATTATCTGCAATCACTCTTCCTGGTATAAAGGCTTATTGAGCTTCACTAACTAGTTCACCAATCACTCCTTTAAGTCTATTCACCAAGATCTTAGCAATAATCTTGTATAAAATTGCACAACAAGCAATTGGTCTTAGGTCCTTAACAGTTTCTGGATTTGATACCTTGGGTATGAGTGTAACTAGAGTAGAGTTTATAGCTTTCAACATTTTTCCTGTCATGAAGAACTCTTGTATTGCTACACATATATCATGCTTTAGCACAAGTCATGCTTTTTTTAAAAATAATGCACCAAATCCATCAATTCCGGGAGCCTTATCATCATTTATGTCAAATAAAGCCTGATTGATCTCTGCTTCTGAGACAGTTGCACATAGACTTGAGAAATGATGGTGCTGAACTAGTCTACCAAGTCTAACTGTCATTTTATCCACCATAGGAAGTTCATATTCTGCATTGCCCATTAAACCTTTATAAAAGTCAACTATTTCTGCACTGATCTTATCATGAGTAGTTAATCTCTCCCCATCTCTACTATATAGGATATTAAGAGTTTTGGCATCATTCCTTGCTTTTGCATAGACAAAAAAGAATTTAGAGTTTGAATCACCTAAAGTAATCAAATAAGCTCTAGACTTTTGCCTCAATATACTTTCCTCTACTCTATCCCATTTCTCTAATTCCATTAAGGCATATTTCTCTTGCACATGCAAATTAGCTAGTAAAGGAGTGTCTTGCAATTATCTTTGGATACTTTCCAAATTATTTCTAGCTTTGTCTGCCTTAAGTTTTGCTTGACTGAAATTTTTCTTGAATAGTTCTTTCATTGCACCTTTCATGAGTTTAAGTCTTTGCCATACTTTGTACATCTCAAAGCCCTCAATTTATGTACTCTAAATAGCTGCAACAGTAGGGAGAAATTCAATGTGATTAGCTATTATATTCAAAATTTTGAAATTTGGTATGCCTCTATTAGTAGTAGTACCAACATCAAGTTTTAATGGAGAATGATATGAGATTATTACTTCTCCTATCTCTACCACCACTGCTCCATTATTTTCCATCCAATCTTTATTCCCAAATACTCTATCTATCTTACTCTATATTCCTATCACTCCCTTCTTGTTTGTTGCTCCATGTGTAATATCCTCCAATAGTTGTTAGCTCAGTAAGCTGGAGGTTCTCTATAGTAGCATTAAAGTCTCTTGTTTCATGTTCAGTGATAGTAATAATAATATTTTAATAAAATAATAAAAGTAAAATAAAATAGCAAAGAGAATAAAAAATAGATAATAATATTTATCATATAGAATTAGTAAAACAATAAATAAATATATATATATATATTTAAATAAATAAATATAAAATATAAATTAAATAAAAAAAAGAAAAAGAAAAAAACTAAAACCGTCCCTTCACGTGCTTCGCACGTGCAGCGAGTCAGGGCTAGTCGACCTAGCCGAGTCGGTCGACAGGTCACCAACTCATCGACAGGGTATTAAACCCTCGCCGAAGTAGAGGGCGCGGCGACAGTGGTCTGTGGGTTACGGTGCAGCGGCTTCCACGCACCACCGGCGGTCGTTGTCTTCGATAGAGGAGGAAGCTGGCGACCTGGGGCCTCATCTACAAATATGGCTAAGCGTTATAGCAGCCCAGCGAGCCACGGTTGTGTGGGAGGCAGTGAGCGAACGGAGAATAGAGGAGTCCCCCTGTTCCCACTGTGAACGCCGGCGAGGGGCTCGGCGAGCTCTTTCTCCCACCGTGGCGAGCTCTCCGGGGTCGACTCGCCTCTCTTGGTGTTGGTTTTGAGTGGAGGCCACAGTGAGGAAGCATGAGGTCAGTGGAGAACAGGAAGGGGACGGCGGAGCACAGGACGTCTCTGTCCCGTTCAAATTCACTGGCGCAAGGGCGCGGCGAACACTCTTCCTTCCACGGTGAGTTATCTGGAAGCGAGTAGGCTCAGGTGGAGACAATATTGAGCGGCGACCGCGGCACGCGGGTGCAGCTGGGAGCAACATCTATCGGGTAGCCGAGGAAGAGAGATGCTAGCGACCGTGGGAGGTGTTTTGAGCCCCACCGATGGGCGATTAGGTGGCGGGAGGGCTGAGGAATACATAGAGGAGGTAGGCACGTGTTTCCGGCGAGGTTGCAGCGGCGATAGATGGGGTGAGGGCAGACACGGCGGCAGGTGCTTGGGGGAATTCGAGTCGAGGGCGAGCGGGGAAGAAGATCGAAGCACGTGCGGCGATTCAGCTTGCTGCGGGTCAAGCTAGTATGACCCGGTTCGGGCCGGTTCGGCTGCGGGTTGGCTAGTTTTCGCAGTTTTAAGACCGGTTCGAGTCGGTTCAACATTGCTAGAGCTTTGTTGGTAAGTTTTGAATCTTAATAAATTTATTTAGAATTTTTAACATATTTTAGTGCGGTTTTCAAATTATTTTAGGATGGGTTCAGGTTTTTGAGTGCGTTAAAAAAGTCAGAAAAATCTAAAATATATTATGGTGCTATGTTATGATTAAATATATTTTCTATGATTTAATTAGAAATTTTAAATATTATTATAATTCAATTTTTGATTTAATTGAGATAATTTGGGTTAATTTAGGGTTTAAATGAATTAATTGTATGTTATATACATGAAGTAATATTTTGATAGGTGTTATGACATCTAAGTTGCATTAATTGGAATTAAAATAATTTATTTGTAATTATTACCCAATTAATAAATTTAGGATATTATAAATTGAGGAAATTAGATTAATTAGATTTTTATAGATTAATAAGATTGAATAATTTAGAATTTTATCAATTTATAATGTGATAAAATTTTGGAAATTAATTTATTTAGATTTTCTAATTAATGTAATTGGATAAATTGGGATTTTGTGAATTTAATTAATGTAATTAATTTTTTACAAAATTATTAAAAAAAAATTAGGATTAATTAAGGTGATATATATTGATTAAGATTTTTAGGTATAATTAAATTGTTAAACTAAATATCATTTTAATTATATTTGATTGTGATTGTTAATATGATGGATGGTTGGTTGATTATAAGAAATTAAATAAAATAAAGAAAATGATATGAGGATGTGAGTAGAAGGGTAGATAGGAAATCTTTATTTGAATTGTATGATTTATGATTGTTAGATGTATTTATTTTATCTTAGGAAAATTGACTGTTGTGCTGTTGCTTGACAAATCACGGCCAAACTATGATTTGTGTTAGAGTAAGAAGGAGTTACTGTGCTTGATTGTTTGATTGATTGCTTTTAAGAATCACAGCCAAGCTATGAATTCTTATTTAAAACTGCTTTGAGACTCAGGTGAGGATTTATGGTTTCAAATTTATTTGGCCTACTACAGATGCTGAGTCCTAAGGGTCATTGTTAATTATTGTACATGCTTATAAGTTATATGTCTACTTTGTTGCATATTTAATTAGCATATGGTTTATTAGAAGTATGCATGTTAGTTTACATATGATGCTATTATATGCATGCTCTTGATATAAGTTTGAAAGTTATACCATGCGGGTATATGTATTATGTTATTATATGCATGTTCTTGATGTTTATACTCATATTATGTTATTATTGATATGTTTATGTTGCTATAGATGTAGAGACACTTACCGAGAACATGGAACGTGATGACATGTGACATAACTAGAGACACTTTAGGTACATGTTGTGATTATACCTAGAGTGATCTTATCTGATATTTAACCGAGAACTTTTGGACATCTTAAGGTCATAGTAACCTAGGAGATGACATTAGGTTCTTGGTTGGATATGCTACCAACGTATGGTGAGGAGCCATGTGCTAGCCAAGATAGAAATGCACGCTCTGTTGACTTAGCCTTAAATATTTTGGTGTAGCCTCAAATAGTACATTGTATTTAAAGGACCTGATTAAAATAATAATAATAATAATAATTTAAATATATATTTAAAGTCTACAATTTATTCATTGTAAATACGGCGGTTGCCACGTGCCCAAAAGTGGATCTGGGGCGTGACCATATCCTTCTACCATGCATTTATTTCAAAATAATTTACCTTATTTCCTACATACCGATTACATATACATATCAAAGAATAGAAGAATGAAACAGTTAGTGTGATCCAACTTCTCCCGCAAGTTTAGTCTCTTGAGCCAGTGAATGAAAGAAAAACGACAATCATGATGACCTCCACACTACTTTAAAGCAACAGATGAGATATCTCTTTAACTTCATCAAAATTTTTAGTGTATACATATATTTATTTATTTATTTGTATATATATATATATATTTGGAGATTCGCATTCAAATCTAAAATTCGTTAATGAAGGTTAAGAAGCTAAAAAGTATAACAAATACTATGTCATGTGTGAAACCCGTGATTTTTGAATAAGAGCAATAGAGTAATTTTAGTATTTGGAGGGTTTAATCGTAAAAGAAATTCTTTAAAGGGCTTATTTTAAAATCATATGAATTTTTGAAGTATGAGATTTTGATGTGAAAATTATACCATCAGATAGTATTTTTTATAAGAAATCTAACGGCGCAGACGGATCATGATTTGGACGTCGTTTGATCGATCAATTAAACAATTAAGATTTAATTAAGATTTAAGATTTTAATTAACAAAAAAAAAAAAAAATATTTTTTTTTCATTTTTCCCACCGAGCGCGCGCGACCTCCTCCCCCTCTCTCTTCTCTCTCCTCCTCCGCAGCGGCGACGGTGAAGGCGACCATTTTTTCCGTTGATGCTCCGGCGAAACCACATCGAATTAGGCTCTCAAATTTTAGCCACAGGTAGATCTCGACCTCCTCTTCATTTTGATACCAAGATGCCTAAATTTGGAGTAGAGATGAGGGAGAAATCATGTGAGAGGCGTCGGCGGCGAGGGTTTCGTCGCCGGAGCTTGCTCCGGCGATTACCGGCCATTCCGGCCGTGAAACCTTGCAAACTTGGTACCTATGGATTCTCCTTGACGAGAGCTATCCATTGGTACCGGAGTTGAGGGCTATTGGCCGCCGGTTGGCCGCCGGCGAGCTAAAAACCCTAACTTTAGGATTTCGTCCAAAATTTTAATCGGTGAAATTGATCGTGTATGAGCTATAAAAATTGGGGCAAATATGATTTTTGGAATCCTCATGAAGAGAGCTTTCGATTGGTACCAATATTGGTGCTGATTGAAGAACTTCGCCGGCGAGGGTTCCGGCGAACTTTCCGGTGAACTTTCCGGCGACCGCCGGAGAAATTTTCCGGCGAACTTGGAAAAAAAATTGGGGTGATTCTAGAGATCATTCTAAGAGTAATGGTGAAGAGAGAATTGAGAAATTATTTCTAGATTGAGAATTAAAATTCGTTGAATAATTGACAGGAAAATATAAAAATGCGTAAATGACGGCACGTGGATCGAGGCAGACCTTAAGTTGGTTCCGAGGAGTAAACCGCCAAGTCAGGTGCGTTGGTTCTCCGATGGTAGGATTTATTCAAGCTAGGGAATTCCCGTTGGGGTTTTTTTAGGAACAATTCTTGGATGTCTTAAATATGATAAATCATAATGCTTGATAAGATTTGAATTGTATGCATGTTAGTGTAGTTTATTTTATCTAACATGTTCTACATTCATGTCCTGAATGTTGTATTGTTTTCTATGCTTGTGTTAAATAACTATCATGCGGAAATAGATAGTAAATAATGACATGTTAGAACCTTTGGTGATGTCACCGCCACTTAAACAGAAAAATGGGCCTTTTTTCATATGCCCCGGTTGACCGTCGCGTACCGACGATGGTCAAACGGTTACGTCCCGTTAGGCGCCACTCCCGAGGTTGATGCATAGCGGAGCACTGGGAGCACCACTCCCGACGTTATGCATAGCTTATATACTGGGAGCTGGTAGGGTAAGAGACTGTACAAACTCCATGGTCGAGTTAGACTGGAAATATGGAGCAAGTCCTTACCCGAAATCTTCACCCGCACGAGTGTCGTTGTAGGCGGCCTTGTGATAGTCCTGAGATGGTTAGCTAGGATGAACCCTACCATGGACTTGGCACCGACGAAGTCGAGGGCCACAACCCATCGTGCGGATGTGCGCCAATCTCGATAGACGTTGACGGCTATTGGACTGGGAATGTGATTCCACATGCGACGCCTTGGACAGTGGATCCGTAGACCGCACGGCTATCACCCTTGACGTCTGCAGACGATCGGATGAGTAGTCCGGATCCTAGGGTGGTTATTCCGGCTAGCCGTGGCCGATGATATTTAAGAGAGGTGACCCTGTCTACGGGCAGTGTGTAGTACTACATGGGTGTCGTGACCCCTACGGTATCCGGGGAGGATGTAAGGGCACGACGATTTCGCTAGGAGAGGCATGGTTGGCGACTAGTGAAACAACAGGAGAGGGACTCTGGGTCATCCGTCCTCTCTGCCAACATCAGTGCAGCGGGCATATGTAGAGACTAAGACAGAAAGGCACTGATGGGCTTATTGATACCCCCGGCCCGGGTAGTCATTAAGTGTAGGCTGGCAGCCCGAGTTTATGAAACTTAAAAGTCTCACCATGACGTAGGTGATAGACTACTGTTATGCACACTAGACATGACTTAGGTGACATCTAGTGGCATGTACAACTGTATTTAATTATTATTTAAATTATTTATATATGCTGTCTAGCTTATTATAAATTGTTTAAACGATGTAGCATGAAATGTGATGATTAACCACCAAAGACATCCTAGAATACTCCTCCTAGCCTTTGATTTCTTTATTCGGTAGAGCCGTAATTTCGCACTAGGCCGCAAGGCTGAGCACACCACTTTTCCCCGTGTGTGCAGGTCTGTTAGATGACCGTCCGAGAGATTTGATGAAGATGAGTCCGTCGACGAGTCTATTTTAAATTCTCGATGTCTTTTATTATAGAATTGTAGTAGGTTTATCGGGACTGTGTTAGAAATTTTGAGTTAGATAATTTAATTGTATATTCCGCTGCATAAATGATGTATATGAATGGTATGTATCACTTGATGCATTGTATGGGTCTATCGGGCTCATACGGCGGTTGCCACGTGGCCGACAGTTGGGTCGGGGCGTGACAACTTAAGTGGTATCAGAGCTTAGGTTTAAAGACCTGATCATTAAAGTGATATGAGAACCTAGGTTTGGAGAGCCTAGGAGGTTAAGTTAAGTTTGAGGTTTTAAGGATTTAGATAACAGTCCCGATATAATATATGATAAAGTGCGAGTCGGAAATATAGTAGTATATTTCCTTGGTAAGGAGTTTTTACTCCGGCGATAGTAATTTTCGTTAGGACAAATTTTTCCTAAACTGCTAATCGTCTTAATATATGAGATTATAAATTTATTAATCTCCGGACAATATATATGACTACGATCTCCACTACATTGGAGAAGAGATAGAAACTTAGATCAATATGCTCAGATCTACGATCAAGTTTCATTTCTAAATGATCAAGTAAATTTATCCATGATCAGTTTGGAGACATATAAATCCAGGTAAATTATCTTTGGTTATACACCATTTTACATCTTTATTTTGATCATGAGAATTTTTCATACAAATCTTTGACTTAATTATTCCTGTTAGATCTGGGAAAAACTACTGATATTGAACGTTTATATGAGATCTGGATCATAGAAGTTATATTAGATTTATCTACGTAAGACCACTGAGCTTAAAGAAAGATCTACCGATATTTTAAGCTGGCTTACGTATGAGTTAATTTTCTTTGAACCTAACTCCTACTCGGATCTCTTAGATGGACTTAATTCCAGATTCATAAATTTGGTTGTGGATGAATCTGCATCAAATGATTTGAAATCATCTATGACATTACTCTCATTTGAGTTAATTATTGATATATATATGAATCTTATTAGTATATGTTGATCATTTTGGATCGTTATCATAATTTTTTAAGTTGCATCTGAAAGTTGACCGTCATCAATCATAATATTCGTGTCAACCCCCAACACTTACAACTCTACGTATAGTATTTGTAGCTCTCTACATATACTCTCTTTGCAGCTCTACACCCTATCTGCAACTCCATTTCACAAATTCAGCTGGCGTATATTGCATGACATTTCTAGTTGTGCATGCTATAATCTTCTTCATTTTCTCAGTTTCTGCAGCTTCGATGCTCACTTGCTATATTTCTGTAGCTTCATTTTGTCGCTCAGCTTTACCGCTTGCTTCATCTTACGTTTCTCAACTTCCGATATTTCATGTTCATTTCAGATTTATCTGCAGTCATGTTGACTGGCTTCCTAAATGTAAATCATTCCATTGTTTCTCCTTTCATTTCATATTTTGATGCGTCAATACAGTCGGTATAGCTGTCATCGGCATACCACTTCCACTCTTGCATCATTTTATCCATAAAGCTTCCCACACTCTTTCAAGCAGTTCACTCTATTATATTTACTCCTTGTTGAGCTGGGAGCATCTTCCTTTGTACCAGCATTCTATGCATTCATTGCAGTTGTTTTCTGCTATTTTCTTTTATCTATCAATCTCTTTTCGGAGCTTGAGCAGCTTTCGCTTAATTCGTATATCCTATATACGGCCAACTCATTAGCCAAGCAGATTTTTTTTATCTACTTCTCTTAATTCTGCTTAGTGGCCTTTCTGAATGCAAATTCTATCGAATATTTCTACAATTTTCTTTGCAGTTATTTCCTTGTTCCTTTTCTACAGTTTGCAGTTCCCTTTTTGTAAAGCTACTTCCTTTGTCAAATGTCTTTAGTCAATTCTAACCATGGTTGACAGATGTCTTCACTCATTTTTATTTCTATGGCTCCATCTGCTTAGCTCAGTTCTTTACTTAATATTTTTGCAGCTCAGATTCCTATACTTTCATCAGTATCATTATATATATACCCGATCTTTCTCTGCAATCTTATTCAGTCAATGCAGTTGGCAGCATTTCTATATTTGCAACTCAGATTTCAACTGCCTGCAGAGTTTGTAGTCCTTACTCCTTTTTATATCTCCTTAAATTTCTGGATGCTGCAGTTTATTGGCACCTTTAACATATGTTGATGTGCATGTTGATATCCTTAGTAGTTACATGTATTGTTGACATCTCTTATTTCATTCACGACTTCTCCAGCTCATATCTAGTGCGCATAGCAGCATAGATATAACTATACTATTTCTGCATCTACAAACTTGGATGTAGTCCTTTTACATCAAGAGTTCACTTTGTTATTATTATTATTATATCCTTTTACATAGGATATAACATATTCCATATCAAATTTCATATCATCATAAGTAGGATCTACAAATTCTGTATCAAACTGAGTTTTAGATCCTATTAGGACTCTTATGAACTCAAGTATTGATTAAGTTCGGCCTACATTTCCTGCCATGAACTGGGAGGCTTGCTCTTAATTAGGTCGACACTCATAGAGGAGATCATTGCGTACCTAGACGTACCTCTTTGTGTTAAATAAGATGGATGCTCATGAGGATCCAAATATGACTACAATGATCCATAGTATAGTGACAACTAAAGTGGATCCCTATATCATGATATATATTATGTTGTCACTTGGGTCATTTAGTTGAGCTACCATAAATTGCAGATCTTATATCTTAGTACCAATAAGTATATGATAACTAAAGTGGTATCACCTTGGAAAGGGGTTATTGCTTTAAAGGAAATATAAATGATCTACTTATTTCTCATCGATCATGGTTATTGATGATGCCAACATAATTTTTGTTGACTTGGACTTGGCAATTGATGACCCATCATATAGATGCATATCTTGACTATCTCATTTTATTCTAATCTTGGAACTTGCCATAATGCAATCGTACTTTGATATATGAAGAAATTATTTGTGGAGGACTACAAATTTTTAAGGGGGAGAGTAATCTCTCCATCACGGAATCGATCGAAAATTTTGAGGACAAAATTTTTGTAAGGGGGGTAGGTTGTGAAACCCGTGATTTTTGAATAAGAGCAATAGAGTAATTTTAGTATTTGGAGGGTTTAATCGTAAAAGAAATTCTTTAAAGGGCTTATTTTAAAATCATATGAATTTTTGAAGTATGAGATTTTGATGTGAAAATTATACCATCAGATAGTATTTTTGATAAGAAATCCAACGGCGCAGACGGATCATGATTTGGACGTCGTTTGATCGATCAATTAAACAATTAAGATTTAATTAAGATTTAAGATTTTAATTAACAAAAAAAAAAATATATTTTTTTTTCATTTTTCCCACCGAGCGCGCGCGACCTCCTCCCCCTCTCTCTTCTCTCTCCTCCTCCGCAGCGGCGACGGTGAAGGCGACCATTTTTCCCGTTGATGCTCCGGCGAAACCACATCGAATTAGGCTCTCAAATTTTAGCCACAGGTAGATCTCGACCTCCTCTTCATTTTGATACCAAGATGCCTAAATTTGGAGTAGAGATGAGGGAGAAATCTTGTGAGAGGCGTCGGCGGCGAGGGTTTCGTCGCCGGAGCTTGCTCCGGCGATTACCGGCCATTCCGGCCGTGAAACCTTGCAAACTTGGTACCTATGGATTCTCCTTGACGAGAGCTATCCATTGGTACCGGAGTTGAGGGCTATTGGCCGCCGGTTGGCCGCCGGCGAGCTAAAAACCCTAACTTTAGGATTTCGTCCAAAATTTTAATCGGTGAAATTGATCGTGTATGAGCTATAAAAATTGGGGCAAATATGATTTTTGGAATCCTCATGAAGAGAGCTTTCGATTGATACCAATATTGGTGCTGATTGAAGAACTTCGCCGGCGAGGGTTCCGGCGAACTTTCCGGTGAACTTTCCGGCGACCGCCGGAGAAATTTTCCGGCGAACTTGGGAAAAAAATTGGGGTGATTCTAGAGATCATTCTAAGAGTAATGGTGAAGAGAGAATTGAGAAATTATTTCTAGATTGAGAATTAAAATTCGTTGAATAATTGACAGGAAAATATAAAAATGCGTAAATGACGGCACGTGGATCGAGGCAGACCTTAAGTTGGTTCCGAGGAGTAAACCGCCAAGTCAGGTGCGTTGGTTCTCCGATGGTAGGATTTATTCAAGCTAGGGAATTCCCGTTGGGGTTTTTTTAGGAACAATTCTTGGATGTCTTAAATATGATAAATCATAATGCTTGATAAGATTTGAATTGTATGCATGTTAGTGTAGTTTATTTTATCTAACATGTTCTACATTCATGTCCTGAATGTTGTATTGTTTTCTATGCTTGTGTTAAATAACTATCATGCGAACATAGATAGTAAATAATGACATGTTAGAACCTTTGGTGATGTCACCGCCACTTAAACAGAAAAATGGGCCTTTTTTCATATGCCCCGGTTGACCGTCGCGTACCGACGATGGTCAAACGGTTACGTCCCGTTAGGCGCCACTCCCGAGGTTGATGCATAGCGGAGCACTGGGAGCACCACTCCCGACGTTATGCATAGCTTATATACTGGGAGCTGGTAGGGTAAGAGACTGTACAAACTCCATGGTCGAGTTAGACTGGAAATATGGAGCAAGTCCTTACCCGAAATCTTCACCCGCACGAGTGTCGTTGTAGGCGGCCTTGTGATAGTCCTGAGATGGTTAGCTAGGATGAACCCTACCATGGACTTGGCACCGACGAAGTCGAGGGCCACAACCCATCGTGCGGATGTGCGCCAATCTCGATAGACGTTGACGGCTATTGGACTGGGAAGGTGATTCCACATGCGACGCCTTGGACAGTGGATCCGTAGATCGCACGGCTATCACCCTTGACGTCTGCAGACGATCGGATGAGTAGTCTGGATCCTAGGGTGGTTATTCCGGCTAGCCGTGGCCGATGATATTTAAGAGAGGTGACCCTGTCTACGGGCAGTGTGTAGTACTACATGGGTGTCGTGACCCCTACGGTATCCGGGGAGGATGTAAGGGCACGACGGTTTCGCTAGGGGAGGCATGGTTGGCGACTAGTGAAACAACAGGAGAGGGACTCTGGGTCATCCGTCCTCTCTGCCAACATCAGTGCAGCGGGCATATGTAGAGACTGAGACAGAAAGGCACTGATGGGCTTATTGATACCCCCGGCCCGGGTAGTCATTAAGTGTAGGCTGGCAGCCCGAGTTTATGAAACTTAAAAGTCTCACCATGACGTAGGTGATAGACTACTGTTATGCACACTAGACATGACTTAGGTGACATCTAGTGGCATGTACAACTGTATTTAATTATTATTTAAATTATTTATATATGCTGTCTAGCTTATTATAAATTGTTTAAACGATGTAGCATGAAATGTGATGATTAACCACCAAAGACATCCTAGAATACTCCTCCTAGCCTTTGATTTCTTTATTCGGTAGAGCCGTAATTTCGCACTAGGCCGCAAGGCTGAGCACACCACTTTTCCCCGTGTGTGCAGGTCTGTTAGATGACCGTCCGAGAGATTTGATGAAGATGAGTCCGTCGACGAGTCTATTTTAAATTCTCGATGTCTTTTATTATAGAATTGTAGTAGGTTTATCGGGACTGTGTTAGAAATTTTGAGTTAGATAATTTAATTGTATATTCCGCTGCATAAATGATGTATATGAATGGTATGTATCACTTGATGCCTTGTATGGGTCTATCGGGCTCATACGGCGGTTGCCACGTGGCCGACAGTTGGGTCGGGGCGTGACATCATGTCTGCAGCTTGTTCAGCAACGTAGCAACCGCCATATGAATTTATAAAAATTAATATGAGGTTAAATAAAATATAAAACATAAATTGTGAGTTTTAAAAATTCACTAGAAACTTCTCCATGTAAAGAAATGGTCTAACAATATATGTTCGAACGAGCAGCAATTATATCAAGAGCATATCACATAATAAAATTTTAAGAAAACATACGAATAATTAAAGAAATAAATTCTAAAAGTCTAAATATGTAGGAAAACTTTTCTAAGTTTTCAGTCTGAAGAACTATCTCCTAGGGCTGCCTACCTATGCCTAACGTAAGCTGTAGCGGGGGACCAACATAAACTCGTTAGTGCCAGAATAAGTCTCTACTTAGGCCCGTCGCACTGACGTTGGCGGAGAAGGTGGGTGACCGCGGTTCCTTCTCCTTCCAGTCTCACGAACCATTTACTAGATGGTGCTCCGAGGCTTTCGCATCGTACGTCTCCTATAAATGCTAAATATGAGACACCATGCAGCACTACACTTCTACTTCACAGCAGGGTCACCTACTAATATATACTCATGCCCTGACCTGTCCAGACTACCTCCCAAGCCTGCAGGACTCAGTTGGGGAATGTCAGCGTCAACAGACACCTTAGTCCTTAGGTATAGCAACTGAATTGAGCTTCCCGGCTCCCAGCTCTTTAGTTTCGGATATATGCAATGGGGATATTTGGGTCATTGGCAAGAACCCCATTGTTGGTACTCACCAAATGCTAAAGGATGGGTCTGGTGATGCTTCCGCTACCAATCATTAGACTAACACAAATGGTACTCATCATTTATGAGAATAATATTATGTTATATAGACCTATATTATTTTTAGAAGTTCAAGTCCCTAGGAAGTTCAGGTCCATGCCTCTAGGTGTTCTAATTAGTTTAGGATATCGTATAACTGTGTCACCTAACTAGTTTATTTGTCACCTAGCAAGTTCATAATATCCTCTTTGTGTTCTATATTTTTCCTAGTATCATGCACTTTTAGAATCTGAGAACACAAGCATATGAAATAAGATAACATTTACATGTCATCTGTAGTTAAATCATATTTAATAAAGTAATAATTAAATATACATTACGGACAATATAAAATTTATTAACAATGGCCCACTTGGAAGCTCTACTACAACGGTTGTAAACTAGCTGAAACTACGACGCACTTGAGCTTTTTGAGTTTGCAATTTAATAGATCCACAGCTCTACCGTATTTAATCATCGTCATTGCAGAACGTTTCCCTATCAATTTTCAAGCATATTTAAATTGTTAATACTAATGAAATCAAGTATTTGCTCCTTTTTCTTATTTCCTATTTGGTATCATGAAAATTCGTGTTTCAGTATTCATTGTTTAATACTACTCAAGTACATGACCAAGGACACATTGAATGAAAGACATGGTAAATTTGTTTATCACCTTAAGAAAGAAAGTATTTAAGAAAATATTAATTATATACTAAAATGAAAAAAATTAACTAATAATGGATATATAGGGTATCGATCGCCATTACTCTCATATGCTAAGTAAGCACTCTAACATTTGAGCTATACCTCCTATTATCAAAATAGTTATTCTGAGACTCCAAATATCATAAACATTTATAATTAGAATCTTATCAAAAGAAGATTTTTGAAATAAGAATACAAATGAGAGGTTTATCATCTAAGCTACATACTCAAACATCAACTATCTTATTCTCCACACATTGGTGATAATAGTAAACAATCCTCGTGGCTCTTTATCAAATGGTATTGATCCTTTTGCTTCCCGTATAATTAGCGACCTCTCTATCGTTTGAGCTACACCCTAAACATAATTTGTCTTACTCTGAGACCCTCGTGCCTCTACCTTGCTAAGCGAGTACTGAAATGAAAAAACAAAGTTCAAAATAATTTAAAAATACAGAGTATCGATCCTTATGTCTCTCACATGCTAAGTGAACACTTCATCATCTGAGCTACATACCCAAACATCAATTCACTTAGTTTGAGAAATCCATACAGCTCGTATTAAAAGAAAATCACCTAAATATCTTATAGTGTTCAGTCTTATTAAAAGAACATCACTAAAATAAAAATATATAGTTTATCACATACTAGAAATAAGAGGTAACGATCTGCATTCCTCTTGTATATAGTGGAAACACTTTACATAACTTATATTAGAGATGCAACATATCAATCCCAGTGCCTCTAGCATACGAAGAAAGTGCTCTAATATATAAGCTACATCCCTAAATATTAATTATTATTATTCTGAGACTTAAATAGTGTATTACATTTTTAACAAAGCCTTATTAAAAGAACATCATTGAAATAAAAATCCAAAATTTTACTTATAATAGAAATAAAGGTTATCTATCCCTTTGCCTCCCATATGTAATTGAAGCACTGTACCATCTAAGATACATCCAAAAATAATGGTTATATCAAATACAATTTTTGCTAAAGTCTAATTTATAAAGCATTACTAAAATAAAAAAAAGTTTAACTAATAATGGATATATCGAGTATTGATGCCCATTCCTCTCTCATGGTAAAGTGAGTACTCTACCATTCAAGTTGCACCTACTAACATCAAGATAGTTATTCTGAGTCTCCAAATATTGTATACGTTTGTAACCAAAATCTTACTAAAAGAAAATTACTGAAATAAAAAAGAGAGTTCTATTATCAAAGCTATCTTATTCGCCTCACATTGGAGATACAGGGAAACGATCCTTGTGCATCTTTAACAAATGTATCAATCCCTTTGCTTCTTGTATAATCAGCAACCTCTCTACCATTTGGCTACATTATAAAACAACATTTGTCTTACCTTGAGACCCCATTCCTCTGTCATGCTAAGCGAGTACTAAAACGAAAGTGCAAAGTTCAAAATACTTTAAAGAAGCAAAGTATCGATCTCCATGCCTCTGGTATGCTTAGCGAGTACTAAAATGAAAATGCAAAGTTCAAAATACTATAGAGATGCAAACTATCAATCCCCGTCCCTTTGGCATGTTAAGCGAGCACTCTACCTTCGGAGCTACGTCCCCAAACATCAATTCATTTAGTCTGAGATAGTCGTACAACTCGAATACTGTGCGGGTGTTGTACCAACTAACCTACAACACTAAAATTCATATCAAAATTGAATTAAAAGAGTAATATTATACCATCTAAGGTAAATCACCAATATTCTTATCAAAGTCTATGAAGAGAGCGTTAATGTACCATCTGAGCAACATTCCAAAATTTAACTTTTCCAAATTTTTTTATTAAAGTTATATTAAAAGTGCATTACTAAAAAAGAAATTCAAAGCCTAACTCATATTAGAGATGTAAATAGAATGACAAAGTTTAACACAGTTTGGATATGCAGGGTTTATGTTGGTCCCCCGCCACAGCTTACCTTAAGCATAGGTAGGCAGCACTAGGAGATAGTTATTCAGACTGAAAACTTAGAAAAGTTTTCCTATAATGAATTTTTAAAACTCACAATTGACATGACGTTGCTATCTCCCCCACTTCCTTCTCATTTCCCTATGAGACACTCTCTCTTTTCTCTCAATATAGTGCATATAATGTGATAAGGTAGAGAATTGAACAAGGGTGTGCACTAGGAAAGTTATTGAGAATTCCATGTGACTAATGATAATATTTTGATGTTAAGTTGAAAGATGATTTAGGCAATCAATAAATATTGATCATTAATAGTGTTTACTATTAATCATGTAACTTTGCCTTCACATCAGTAATGTCATTTGTTTGTCAATATTGATCATTTAAGAGTATTTACCATTAATCATACAACTTTGCCTTCACATCAATAATGTCAATTGTTTATAATCTTTATTGAGTATACTATTACGATTAGTGGGGTTTAGCAACGTGTGAACGTTGCTCAATCATCCATTTTAAGTAAATTGTACTATATCTCAAAATAATACTCTTAAATATATATAAATTTTATTTATGTATATAAATATATATACTCTACATATCTCATTTTTATCTAAAGTTCGCCGAAAAGTTCACTGGAGACCCGCCGGAGACTTGTTGGGTAGTTTGCTGGAACCCTCACCAATGAAGTTCACCAATCAGCAGCAATATTGGTACCAATTGAAAGCTCTTTTCATCAAAAATCCTAAAATCATATTTGTCCTAATTGTTAGAGCTCATATGTGCCTAATTTTACTCAAAAAGATAACTTAAGCGAAATTCCAAAGTTTGGATTTTTAACTCGCAGGCAACCAACGACAGCTAATTTCTCTCAACCCAAGTACCAGTAGATAGCTCTCGTCGAGGAGAAGCCATAAATAGTAAGTTTCTCAAATTATATAGCTCGTATGACCAGCAATTGCAAGAGTAATCTCCAACGATGAAACTTTCACTACTGCCGCTCATTTCACTTTTCTCCCTCATATCTCTTCCAATAACTTAAATTGATGGTTCCAATGAGTTTTCCTAGCTCACCTGAAGCTATCGATGTAATATAAAGATAGTAAATCTACTATCTTCAAACGGTGAATATGGATACCATCTCCACTACATTGGAGAAGAGATAGAAACTTAGATCAATAGACGTAGATCTACGATCAAGTTTCATTTCTAAATGATCAAGTAAATTTATCCATGATCATATTAAGGTTACCTTGTTGGGTGCATCACAATTACCTCTTATACCAATATAGGTAACGATCATCACTTTGATCTTAAAAGTGTTGATATCAAAATATCTCATACGATATCCTTATCATACTATTTGTATCCCATGACCCAGTTAGGATACTGAGTTTGAATGAATCTATCAATATTGATTTTATCCGCTCTGATTCGAGCACTTGCTTCTGAGTTAGACTCGTAGGCATAGTAGCACCAGATGCACTCCCACATCTGTACTCTCATGCTAGATAGCTGAGGTACTAGATAGTTTACCAAGATTGTTAAATTTTGGACTATCGATAAATCTTATCATCCATTCATAGCTCACGATCTAGCCAAATAATTAATACATTATATGATTATTTTATTGACCTTCCTACCTGAGTTAGCACGTGTGTTATTATACGACATTTGAGCACGTGTGATATTGTTAACTCTTGCTTATATCGCGGGTTATAATTATCTTATCAGATTGTGAAATTTGATGTTATGATCATATTGACTATCGGGTATAAATAATTTCTAGAAAGTTGAAATCTTGAATCTTAGGTTAAATCTATGATCAGTTTGGAGATATAGAAATCCAGGTAGATTATCTCCAGTTATACACCCTTTTACATCTTGATGTCGATCATGAGAACTTTCCATACAAATCGTTGCCTTAGTCATTTCCTAGATCTTGAAAAACCACTGATATTGATCATTCATATGAGATCAGGATCATAGAAATTATATCAGATTTATCTACGTAAGACCACTAAGCTTAAAGAAAGATCTATCGATATTTTTAGCTGGCTTACGTATGAGTTAAATTTGATTGAACCTAACTCTTACTCGGATCTCTTAGATGGACTTTATTTTCGATTCATAAAGTTATTTGTAGATGGATCTGTATCAGACGATTTGAAATTATCTATGACCTTACTCTCATTTGAGTTAATTATTTATATATATATGAATCTTCTGTGTATATGTTGATCATTTTGGATCGTCATCATGATTTTTAAATTGCATCTGGGAGTTGACCGTCATCAATCATAATGTTCGTGTCAACCCCCAACACTTGCAACTCTATGTATAGTATTTGTAGCTTTCTACATATACTCTCTTTGCAGCTCTACACCCTATCTGCAACTCCATTTCACAAATTCAACTGGCATATATTGCATGACATTTCTAGTTGTGCATGCTACAACTTTCTACATTTTCTTAGTTCTGCAGCTTTGATGCTCACTTGTTATATTTCCGTGGCTTCATTTTTGCCGCTTGTTTCATCTTACATTTCTCAACTTTCGATATTTCATATTCATTTCAGATTTATCTGCGGTCATGTGGATTGGCTTCCTAAATTTAAATTCTTTATTGTTCATCCCTTCATTTCATATTTTGATGCGTCAATATAGTCGGTATAGCTGTCATCAGCATACCACTAGCCTTCTATGCATTCAATGCAGCTGTTTCCTGCTATTTTCTTCTATCTATCAATTTCTTTTTAGAGCTTGAGCAGCTTTCGCTTAATTCGTATATCCTATATAGGGCTAACTTATTAGCCAATCAGATTTCTTTTATCTGCTTCTTTTAATTCTACTTAGTGGCCTTTCTGAATCTAAATTCTATCAAATATTTCTACAATTTTCTTTGCAGTTATTTCCTTATTCCTTTTCTGCAGTTTGCAGTTCCCTTTTTGCGAAGCTGTTTCCTTGGTCAAATATCCTTAGTCCAATTTCTATCCATCGTTGGTAGATTTCTTTACTCCTTTTTATTTCTAGAGCTCCATCGGCTTAGCTCAGTTCTTCACTTAGTATTTTTACAGCTTAGATTCTTATATTTTCATCGGTATTGTTATATAGATTCGGACTTTCTCTGCAGTCTTATTCAGTCAATGCAGTTGGCAGTATTTCTATATTTGCAGCTCAAATTTCAACTGCCTGCAGATTTCGTAGTATCTTTACTTCCTTACTCTTTTTCATATCTTCTCTAATTTTTTTGGATACTGTAAATTTCTTGAACCTCTAGCATGTGTTGATGTGCATGTTGATATTTCTGCATATTGATTTCCCCAACACATGTTGATGCACATGATGATATCCTTAGTAGCTGCATGTACTATTGACCTCTCTTACTCCAGTCACTACTGCTGCAGCTCGTATCCTGTGCGCATAGCAGCTTAGTTATAACTATAATATTTATGCATCTATAGACTTGGATGAAGTCCTTTTACATCAAGAGTTCACTTTGTTATTATTATTATTATATCATTTTACATAGGATATAACATATTCCATATCAAATTTCATATCATCATATAAGTATGATCTATAAATTCCGTATCAAACTCAGTTTTAGATCCTATTAGGACTCTTATGAACTCAAGTATTAGTTAAGTTCGGCCTACATTTCCTGCCCCGAACTGGGAGGCTTGCTCTTAATTGGGTCGACACTCATAGAGGAGATCACTGCGTACCTAGACGTACCTCTTTGTGTTAAATAAGATGGATGCTCATGAGGATCCAAATATGACTACAATGATCCATAGTATAGTGACAACTAAAGTGGATCCCTATATCATGATATATACTATGTTGTCACGTGGGTCATTTAGTTGAGCTACCATAAATTGCAGATCTTATATCTTAGTACCAATAAGTATATGATAACTAAAGTGGTATCACCTTGGAAAGGGGTTATTGCTTTAAAGGAAATATAAATGATCTACTTATTTGTCATCGATCATGGTTATTGATGATGCCAACATAATTTTTGTTGACTTGGACTTGGCAATTGATGACCCATCATATAGATGCATATCTTGAGTATCTCATTTTATTCTAATCTTGGAACTTGCCATAATGCAATCGTACTTTGATATATGAAGAAATTATTTGTGGAGGACTACAAATTTTTAAGGGGGAGAGTAATCTCTCCATCACGGAATCGATCGAAAATTTTGAGGACAAAATTTTTGTAAGGGGGGTAGGTTGTGAGATCCGTGATTTTTGAATAAGAGCAATAGAGTAATTTTAGTATTTTGAGGGTTTAATCGTAAAAGAAATTCTTTAAAGGGCTTATTTGTAAAATCATATGAATTTTTGAAGTATGAGATTTTGATGTGAAAATTATACCATCAGATAATATTTTTGATAAGGAATCCAACGGCGCAGACGGATCATGATTTGGACGTCGTTTGATCGATCAATTAAACAATTAAGATTTAATTAGGATTTAAGATTTTAATTAACAAATAAAAAAATATATATTTTTTTTTCATTTTTCCCACCGAGCGCGCGCGACCTCCTCCCCCTCTCTCTTCTCTCTCCTCCTCCGCAGCGGCGACGGTGAAGGCGACCATTTTTCCCGTTGATGCTCCGGCGAAACCACATCGAATTAGGCTCTCAAATTTTAGCCACAGGTAGATCTCGACCTCCTCTTCATTTTGATACCAAGATGCCTAAATTTGGAGTAGAGATGAGGGAGAAATCGTGTGAGAGGCGTCGGCGGCGAGGGTTTCGTCGGCGATTACCGGCCATTCCGGCCGTGAAACCTTGCAAACTTGGTACCTATGGATTCTCCTTCACGAGAGCTATCCATTGGTACCGGAGTTGAGGGCTATTGGCCGCCGGTTGGCCCCCGGCGAGCTAAAAACCCTAACTTTAGGATTTCGCCCAAAATTTTAATTGGTGAAATTGATTGTGTATGAGTTATAAAAATTGGGGTAAATATGATTTTTGGAATCCTCATGAAGAGAGCTTTCGATTGGTACCAATATTGGTGCTGATCGAAGAACTTCGCCGGCGAGGGTTCCGGCGAACTTTCCGGTGAACTTTCCGGTGACCGCCGGAGAAATTTTCCGACGAACTTGGGAAAAAAATTGGGGTGATTCTAGAGATCATTCTAAGAGTAATGGTGAAGAGAGAATTGAGAAATTATTTCTAAATTGAGAATTAAAATTCATTGAATAATTGACAGGAAAATATAAAAATGCATAAATGACGACACGTGGATCGAGGCAGACCTTATGTTGGTTCCGAGGAGTAAACCGCCAAGTCAGGTGCGTTGGTTCTCCGATGGTAGGATTTATTCAGGCTAGGGAATTCCCGCTGGGGTTTTCTTAGGAACAATTCTTGGATGTCTTAAATATGATAAAACATAATGCTTGATAAGATTTGACTGGTTTGCATGTTAGTTTAATTTATTTTAATTAACATGCATGATATACCATGATTTCCTTATTAAATTTCTAATATGTCGTAGTATCATGTCGAGCATGTTAGATATTATTTTATGATGTTTCTATGCTATGCTAGCATACCTACCATGCAGACAAAGATAGTAAATAACGACATGTTAGAACCTTTGGCGATGTCACCGCCACTTAGGCAGAAAAAAGGGCCTTTTCCATATGCCCCGGTTGACCGCTGCGTTCCGACGGCGGTCAAAACGGTGACGTCCCGTTAGGCGCCACTCCCGAGGTTGATGCATAGCGGAGCATTGGGAGCACCACTCCCGACGTTATACATAGCTTATATATTGGGAGCTGGTAGGGTAAGGGACTGTACACACTCCATGGTCATGTTAGACTGGAAATATGGAGCAAGTCCTTACCCGAAATCTTCACCCGCACGAGTGTCGTTGTAGGCGGCCTCGTGATAGTCCTGAGATGGTTAGCTAGGATGAACCCTACCATGGACTTGGCACCGACGAAGTCGAGGGCCACAGCCCATCGTGCGGATGTGCGCCAATCTCGATAGAGGTCGACGGCTATTGGACTGGGAAGGTGATTCCACATGCGACGCCTTGGACAATGGATCCGTAGACCGCACGGCTATCACCCTTGACGTCTGCAGACGATCGGATGAGTAGTCCGGATCCTAGGGTGGTTATTCCGGCTAGCCGTGGCCGATGATATTTAAGAGAGGTGACCCTGTCTACGGGCAGTGTGTAGTACTACATGGGTGTCGTGACCCCTACGGTATCCGGGGAGGATGTAAGGGCACGACGGTTTCGCTAGGGGAGGCATAGTTGGCGACTAGTGAAACAACAGGAGAGAGACTTTGGGTCATCCGTCCTCTCTGCCAACATCAGTGCGGCGGGCATAGGTAGTGACTGAGACAGAAAGGCACTGATGGGCTTATTGATACCCCCGGCCCGGGTAGTCACTAAGCGTAGGCTGGCAGCCCGAGTTTATAAAACCATAAAGTCTCATCATGATGTAAGTCACAGACTGTTGACGTGAACACTAGATATAACGTAGGTGACATCTAGTGACTTATACATCGGTATAGTATTTATGATGTTTGTTACTCCCCATAAATTGATTTACACAAATCAAATGGGGACAGACTGTTGACGTTGACACTAGACTTAACTTAGGTGACATCTAGTGGCATGTACACATTTATTATTTATTTATGTTATCTTATCACTCTAGATGAATTGTTTAAAATGTATTACATGAAAGATGATGATTAACCACCAAAGACATCCTAGAATACTCCTCCTAGCCTTTGATTTCTTTATTCGGTAGAGCCGTAATTTCGCACTAGGCCGCAAGGCTGAGCACACCACTTTTCCCCGTGTGTGCAGGTGTGTTAGATGACTGTCCGAGTTATTCGATGAAGATGAGTCCGTCGACGAGTTTATATTTTTATTTATCGTTGCTTATTTCCTAGAATTGTAGTAGGTTTATCGGGACTGTGTTAGAAATGTTGAGTTAGATAATTAAATTGTAAATTCCACTGCATAAATGATGTATATGAATGGTATGTATCACTTGATGCCTTGTATGGGTCTGTCGGGCTCATACGGCGGTTGCCACGTGGCCGACAGTTGGTTCGGGGCGTGACATAGCTCTCGTCGAGGAGAAGCCATAAATAGTAAGTTTCTCAAATTATATAGCTCGTATGACCAGCAATTGCAAGAGTAATCTCCAACGATGAAACTTTCACTACTGCCGCTCATTTCACTTTTCTCCCTCATATCTCTTCCAATAACTTAAATTGATGGTTCCAATGAGTTATCCTAGCTCACCTAAACCTATCGCTGGAATCTCATTGAAAAATTCCACCGAAAAGTCATCTTGTAGGAAACGAGGTAAATTATATTAAAATAAAGGCATGGTAGAAGGATATCATCTGTACATACCTCATTTTTGTAATAAATATTATAAATGACCATGAAAAATTATTCAAAATAATTAATTTTATTTTACAAGAAGTTACATATTTTTAAAAACTATGTATCACTCATGTAAATAAAAATTATAAAGAATAATATTATAGAAGTAATTACATCAGTATATAAATGGTTTGATACAGTTTATTCTGATGAAAAGATGGTCAAAGGTGCTCTTTAAAAGTTAAAAGAATTTCAAATTAAAATTAATCGATACATAATAATGGCTCATATAAATATGAATTATGTAGAGTGAGAAATTCCTATTTTAGATATGATAATAAATTTTCACATAAAAAAAGCAAATCATCCTAATTAGGATTTAAATTTGTTGAGAAACAATAATCTTTTGTCCAAAACTCCACTGAATAACATTTGTTAAAATGAACAAATGGATATTAAGAAGCTGTTGGTTTTGAGAAATCATTCACTCCTTCCCTCCCTTCCCGCTCAGTAACTGCGGCAATTCTATCTTTAGCGGTAGAAGCATACTCCCACACCCAATAATTTAGTGACAATAGATCTCCGTCCCTTTAAAATGTGCTGTCTATCAACACGGAGGATAAAGACTGAGATCATCTCGGCTAATCCCATCAACTCCATCAACCACAAGATGAGTGGGAAAAATGAACATTCTGGTGTCTCATCCGGGAAGCAAGCAATAAATGATGATAGCAAGGGTAGCGGTAGTCGTAACAAGGAACCAAGCCACGACACCATTACTACCCATATGCCCCGTGAGATAAAAGATGGGGAGGCATATGATAAAAGTAGGAGTGGCTATAGCTTTGAGTTTCCTCCACCGATATCGACAATTGGGAAGGCGGGGAGGCCTAAAGTGCAACTCAAGTCATTCAGGGATGATGGGAGGATGGTGTTTAAAATGGTTAAAGCTCCGAAGCAGCAATTCTTGCAGGCTACAAGGGAGAATGGAAGATTGATGCTCCACTTGGTCGATGATGATGAAACGCAAGAGGGTAGTTCTATAAGTGCAGAGGAGGAGACTAATCTAACTGGAAAAGAAGATAACTAACAGAGCAACTTCAGATATCATGATACTTTTTTACTTATAAGTTATCTCCTCCTGATGATTTAGGCAATCAATAAATATTGATCATTAATAGTGTTTACTATTAATCATGCAACTTTGCCTTCGCATCAGTAATGTCATTTGTTTGTCAATATTGATCATTTAAGAGTATTTACCATTAATCATACTACTTTGCCTTCACATCAATAATGTCAATTGTTTATCATCTTTATTGAGTATACTATTACGATTAGTGGGGTTTAGCAGCGTGTGAACGTTGCTCAATCATCCATTTTAAGTAAATTGTATTATATCTCAAAATAATACTCTTATATATATATAAATTTTATTTATGTATATAAATATATATATTCTACATACCTCATTTTTATCTAAAGTTCGCCGAAAAGTTCACTGGAGACCTGCCGGAGACTTGTTGGGTAGTTCGCTGGAACCCTCACCAATGAAGTTCTCCAATCAGAAGCAATATTAGTACCAATCGAAAGCTCTTTTCATCAAAAATCTAAAAATCATATTTGTCTCAATTGTTAGAGCTCACATGTGCCTAATTTTACTCAAAAAGATAACTTATGCGAAACTCTTAAGTTTGGATTTTTAACTCGCCGGCAACGAACGACGGCCAATTTCTCTCAACCCAAGTACCAGTAGATAGCTCTCGTCGAGGAGAAGCCATAAGTACTAAGTTTCTCAAATTATATAGCTCGTATGACCAGCAATCGCAAGAATAATCTCCAACGATGAAACTTTCACTACTGCCGCTCACTTCACATTTCTCCCTCATATCTCTTCCAAGAACTTAAATTGATGGTTCCAATGAGTTTTCCTAGCTCACCTGAAGCTATCGCTGGAATCTCATTGAAAAATTCCACCGAAAAGTCATCTTGTAGGAAATAAGGTAAATTATATTGAAATAAATGCATGGTAGAAGGATATCATCTGTACATATCTCATTTTTATAATAAATATTTTAAATGATCATGAAAAATTGTTCATAATAATTAATTTTATTTTACAAAAAGTTACAAATTTTTAAAAACTATGTATCACTCTTGTAAATAAAAATTATAAAGAATAATATTATAGAAGTAAACCATAACTACATCGGTTTCTATATATTGTTTGAAATAGTTTATTCTAATAAAAAGATGGTCAAAGGTACTTTTTAGAAGTTATAAGAATTTATAATTAAAATTAATTGATACATAATAATGGCTCATACAAATATGAATTATGTAGAGTGAGAAATACCTATTTTAGATATGATACTAAATTTTTACATAAAAATATCAAATAATCCTAATTAGGATTTAAATTTGTTGAAAAACAATTAGTTGATCATCAATCCATACAGTGGGTTTGAGGTACCTAGACCACATATCATGCTCATCGACTTGACCATTTATATAGCAAAACCATAATTTTTAAAATTAATCTGGTGTGAAAACACATCGACGAATTCTTCATCAACATCATATAAATAGATTGCCGCCATGGATAATTATTTATTCTTCAAAATTGGATATTTTAGCATTAAAAGGATATTGAGATCTACCTACTCGTCATGAATACGTTTAAAGCAAAAGTCTTGATTCTTAATGCTTATTTGGAGTCAAAAACAAATCTCCCTCATTTGCCCATAAATTTTACCTTTGTAGATCATTAGTTCTCCCTCATTCATGGAAGAAAAGGTCAAATTCTTTTAGTTTATTTGGAGTGTTTTGCCTTTGTAGATCATTAATTCTCCCTCATTCATGGAAGAAAAGGTCATATTCTTTTAGTTTATTTGGAGTGAAAACTCTGAATGTCACTTGAGCAAAAGCAATAAAAATCATGCTACTAGTCTAAACACCCCGATGGAAATGAAAATGACATCTACGACAAAGAAAAAAGGGAGTTGTGAGAATTAAAATCAGAACCTCTCACACCTTAAGAGAGAATCATACTACTAGACCAAACAATCTCTAATATATACAATCATCATCTAAATTCTATGATCACTTAGTAAATAGTACAATCATCATTTAAATATGACACTAAAATACATTTCACCAGCAAAGATTAACTAGGAGATAAAAAATACAATGCGATTCTCCAACAAAGATTAAAACATCAAAATGATGTGGAGGAGAAGTAACAAATGGGGAGTTAAACACTTATAAGAATTAAACTCCCGACCTCTTATACCCTAAGCGAGAATCATCCCACAATACCAAACATCTTCTTATCTATTTAGTCATCATAAGTATTCTTTATAATACAATATCTATATATCATAATACAATATCGGTTGGAGTTCTCCAGGTAGAGTTCGAGAAGCTCCATTCCATGACAGACCAAACCTCCAATGAGGGTAAATGCATCATGCTCACCCTTTCCCGACATGAGCATCATCAGTTAGAAGTTGCAGGAGGAGCTGACGAACCTATGAACAAAATTCAGTTGCCATGATGGTCTGCACACGGCATCGTTAGTCAACTAGCACATACCGGATCCAAAAGTCGTATTCTGGCACAAGGAATGCAGAGCCCTTGAAAATTTCATCTGAGACATGAACCAGTACTTCATGGCAACCATTTTCGGCGAAGCAGATAAGGATCCAACTGCAGTCGCCTTCCTCGACGATGATGGCAAACAATGGTGGTGCATGAGGTGCAATGCCCCTAGCTATGACAAATGCATTGAGCCAGAGGACTAATGCATCATGCTCCCCGTTCCTCGACAGAGCTCCAATCGCTCTTTGGGCGCAACTGCTACCGCAAGTTCATCGGAGGTTATTTCAAAATCATAGCGCCACTTACGGACCTCTTGGAGGACCAAAGGTGGGAATAAACTGAGGTGTGTGAGTTTACCTAACAATAGCTGAAGGTATGCATGATGTACAAGCCCATGCTGACCCTTTTCGATTTCAGCAAGGCATTTGAGATCATCACTGATCCATCTGATTGAGCTCTGGTGCACTATCTCCAGGTTTGGCATATCTATCTCCTCGATAGCAAATTCTTGGTGTGCACGATAACATCGTCGACACCTACTTCCTGGCATAAACCAAGTTGTCAGTCAAGCAGGCTCGGCAAGCCCATCTATCATGAGCCGACCCACTATCGGATATGGCAACCGCATAAGAGTTAAGAAACTCAAACAAGGTTTATAAATTTTACTCTATTTTTTTCACAATGGCTACACATGTATAACTCATGATATTTAAAACATCAAGATAACAACGGATATTAATTGTCCCATTACATCATTTAACTAACACAGTCCATCTTATAATAATTGAGTCTCAATAGTCTATCCTCCATCAATAAGCTTCTAGTATTTTTGCATTAGCTCCAAATCTACCCCGATCCTCTATCTGTCACCTGAGTGTTGCAGCCCAGTGGCTACAAATAGGAGAAACTCCCAAGCAAAGTAATAGGCAAATATAATATCATGTCCTGAAGTATTGGCAGTGTAACTAAGCATATCAATAGAACCTTGCATATAAAACAACTAGGAAATAAGCATACATAGCATAGTAGATATTCTAAACATTTGTCTTGTATGACTAAGTTCATATAAGTACACTCCTACGGGCTACCATTTTATGCTTAAGTAGATCCTGATCAAGGATCATTCCTAAGCCCATCAGTGTCAATCTATGTCTCTCCCTAGACTCGTTAAACTGATGTTAGCAGAGAAGACGGGTGACCGTCATTCCTTCTCCATCTGGTCTTATTAGCCGTATACCCATACTGCACTCTAAGACTGTCATATCGTGCATCTCCTATAGACCCTGTGATACGATAAACCATGTAGCGCTACACTTCTGCCCCTCGATAGGATCACTATGGTTAAGTTACGTTCTTAGCATGACCATTGGAATCGACACATATAATCTCCCCCCATGGTTTAGACTGCTCACAGGGCTACATACCTAAATGAAGCATGTACTATGCTGACAAATCTTCTGTCCTAGGCCTAACAAAATCGATTCCCCTTTTCCCACTCCCTAACCTTCGGTGATACCCTAGGTAGAGAGTCTCGGTGTATGGCAGAGACTGCTCCTTCTTCGGCTCCATCTAAGCTACAAGTTAGGTTGGGAATACCTCCCACTACCCATTGTAGGACAATCACAGTGGTACCCACCACCGTGAGGGAATTACAATGTATGTAGGACCTATGTGTTTCTCCTAGATTTTGATATCACTAGAGTTTATGTGGTCCTCATCTAGGTGTTTTCAAGACTAAGTTATCCTCAGTTGATGTGTCGACTATTTAACTAGTCTGTCACCTAAGTTATATGTCCGGTGTTCTATTTTCTTATTTTTCTAACCTCCCATATATATATCTAATATGCATAGTTGAGTTTGTAATATGTAAAAAATCACCAAGAGTCATATCATATAACAGTATACAATTATAAAGAAATAAAGCATAATGTCAACATATCAAGACAATATTATAGTTTCACAACCACCCACTTGAGCTCCAATTGTAGCAGGCCATGATTGAAAACCTTAACAACTCCTGAGCCTCTTTAGCTCATTTCATGTTATTTACTTTCCCTTCCTTTTTCCTACTGGTTTTTCTTTATCATGATACACAACAAAAAATGACAAAATAGGAGAAAAAGAAGATGAAAAGAAAAGGTTTTACAAGAGAAAGAGAGTTCACAGTAGTGCACTAAACAATTCATGCAACTAATCAATGAATATAAATCAAGCAAATGTAAAAGGGAGTAGGCCGATGGTTTTCAACCTCCAAGATAGCATGGTAACACGCCTTCTTGAGCAAGCAAATTCCTATTTATTTTATTAGGCAGTTGAGGCAAACAAAACTAATTAAACCTTTTTCTAATTCTCAGCAGCAAGTTTGTTTGTTTGTTAGTTTTATTTTTTTATTTATTAGTACTATACGTCATGTATCCAAGTCTAATACACTTTCATCCATTGAGTTAAACTATCTTTTCAGCTGTTTAACTCCTCGGCCAAATAGGCAGTGCCCATTTCGTCATTTCCCAGTAGGCATATATCAGCAACAATAAGGCAACAACACAAGAAGCTACAATCTAAACCATATATATATCACAACCTCAGCAGAAAGAACCCCTATTCCCTTCCCTTAACCAGCTATCAAGGGTTCCCTCAAGTATAATTTAAAACAACAAGAGTATGCAGAGTGATGAATTCAGTTTACAACTTTTACTAATAGCATTTACAACATATTAACAATTTTTAAATCAGTAGCTAACAATAAAATTCAAAACAAACCCCCAGCCATAGAAAATCTTACCCCTAAACTCTCATTAGAAATGACTTGGAAACATTTAATTTTGGCATAATACAAATCAATTTTTAAACATTAACTTGTCTCCGCTGTCCTATCCTACTATCCTACTCTTACAAGTATTCAGTTTACAAAAGGAAGGGAAAGGAAAGAGAGAAAAGAGGGGAAAGAAAATGTTGTTCTTCGCAGCAAGCAAAGGAAAAGAAACGAAAGCAAAGTTCAGAAATTTCACCACTGTAGTAAACTCTAAAATTTCTATAAGAGAAATAAAAACACCCTTTAACTTCGACTCTGTTTCAAGTCAAAACAAAACATTAACACAACAGTCCATCAAGTGACGTGAAGCATCGATCGAAATGGCAAGTCAAAATCTAAATATTTATAAACTGCAACTCACTGCGATCATTTGTCTCTAAACCATAGATTTATGAAAACTATAACCTCCTTGTTGTCTGAACAAAATTTACATAGTATCACAAAATGGCCTGTGAAAAAGCCACATAAGAGCAAGAATTCAATCTCATATCATGCATTAAGGCTTACAATGAAACCTCATAGGAAACATGGATGAAAAATATAATTTTGTAACTCAAAATTATGATGCACCTCATGGGAAACATGGATGAAAAATACAATTTTATATCTCAAAACTATGATGCCCCATCACTGCAAAAGCGACCATTTAGATGACAACTAGTTTCCTTTAAAACTCAGGAACAAAGGACAAATGCATTTAACCACTATGCCTCCCAATGTTTTCTTAGCCCACAGATTTCCACATGCTCTCTAGCACATGGATTAATCAATAAGTAAAACTTTTGTTTATCACCAATGCAAACACCACGAGATCCACCAACTCAATATGATCATCCCATTAAAGAATATACAGACATGTAAAACTTAGGAGATTAATCATGAGTTCATCTGTGTCTTCCAGATATTCCTATTTCCAACTTAGTTATCAGTATAACAAGATTTCAATTCCCCCAATTTATGCAAAACATTGAACTACTCTAAAGCATGCACGAATTTAATCATGTTTTAAAATTGATCGACGCAAGCATCAATTAAGATTTAATCACAATATCATGGGCAACAAAAAGGAAACAGGGGACATTGCATCAAATAAATTCTGAATTAGCAAACAAAATTCCAATTGAAGTGTGTTCTACCCATAAACCCCATTAGAATCAATTGCTGCATATTTACTAGTAGGGAAAACAAACCTAGTTCTGTTTAGATGGATTCCGGTCAAAGTCCTCTGCCCATGCCTTCCAATTTCTCCACTTCGGTCTCCCCTTCTCGTCATCATCGTAGGTACTGAGGTCCACACTGATGATTGTCGGGGTTCTTCAAAAGAGTTGTCAGCGTCCACCCAACGAAGTTGGAGGGAATTAGAATTGGGGATTACGGTTCTTCCTCACCCCCGCGGCTCCGCCCCCTTTTGATTCAATGAGTCGCTCACAAAGGCACGTGTACCTAGACCCAAATGACAAGCCTAGCCCCACTCCTTCCTCTATTCTCCAAATCAGCCCTTCTATCCTTCCGCCGTCTAATTTAAGCTTATCTATGACTTCTACCTCTGCCTCTTCTCCTATTTACTCCTTTAACTTGATCCGCTAATTTCCTTGATTTAGCCCTACATTTATAACTATATTGACCTGTTCAATTTCTTCTGTATATGCTTTGTACACGTACAACAATAAAATTTGGATTTTTAAGGAAGAAAAATAGGAGTTTACAAGTTTTCTCCTCCCCCTAAAAAAAATTTTTGATCCTTAAAAAATATAGAAGTGAGCCCTAGCAAACACTTCATGATATGCACACGCCTCGATTTAAGATGCGTGCAAGTAAGTTGGTCCCGATCTTCCGTCGTAGGAGAAATCCTTAAGATAGGGGGAGTCGTGACTTTGACGAAGGGGAGGTTAACTACGATCAATGAATGCGACCAGCAACCTCGCAATCGCTAAACCACTCCTCAGTTGGTTATCAACCGTGTCAAACACGACTGATCTGTTCACGAAGAACGATACGAACAATTCAAGAGAATTGAAAGAGCAATAGCGGAAGGATCATTCAAAAAGTGATTAAGAAAGTGGACTTCAAGTTTGTAGCAAAAGCATTATAAAAGTGGTGGCTAAAGCAAAAATCAAAGTCCCTCTTCAATAGTGCACGTCCCACCAAATATATAGATAAAATATGGCACGTTTTTCCATATTTTGTTTCACTAAAATAAGAAAAATAAATATATAAATATCCTCCTTTTGTTAGCTACGAAATTTGGAAAAATAAATCCCTTCATGAAGATTTGAATATATATTTGAGGAAGATTTGATCTTGAATAAATCTTCCTTGATTTTCTCTTGAATAAATCTTCTTCCTTGATTTGCTCTTCAATAAATATTTGATGAAGATTTGATTCTTGAATAAATCTTCCTTCACTCATAAATTTCCACATGAGTAATTCATTCAACTTCCATATAAGTAATTCCTCTATGTGTTTCCTTGCATGTAGTGACAAGTAAACAATAATAATTAGGCAATATCATTTGTTCTGTAATTAAGTAATTAAATTTTCCAAGAAAAGAATTCACCGGCCGTCCTAAGCGTCGTGCACTGGCTCGTGTCATTGGGCCTTCTATGGTAATTGAATCTTGCGCGGGTGAACCAACGATGTCCTCATCATACTCCCCTTCTTGAAGAGGGGTCGACCTCGACTCCAGCTCATCTTCATCGCCCAAGTATGGTGATAGATTAGCCACATTGAATGTATTACTCACCCCATAATCCTTAGGTAGTTCCAGCTTATAGGCATTATCATTGATCTTCGCAATAACTCTGAATGGACCATCACCTCGTGGCATGAGTTTGGACTTGCGCTGTTTGGGAAATCGATCTTTACGCAAATGCAACCAAACCAAATCTCCTTCTTCAAAAATAACTTTCTTTCTGCCTTTGTCTGCATGCTTCTTATATTGTATTTGCATCTCCTCAATATTTGTTTTGGTCATCTGATGTGTCTTACGAATCATCTCAGCACACTTCTCCGCATCAAGATTACCTCTTTCTGTTGGTAGTAGAGGTAGTAAATCAATTGGAGCAGCAGGCTTAAAGCCATAGATAACCTCAAATGGGTAGAACTTGGTAGTAAAAAAACCCACATCTTCAGGTTCTTTTTGAGTATCGCCCGTAGCATGGTATCAAGTGTGCGGATGACGACCTCGGTTTGTCCGTCCGATTGGGGATGACATGTATTTGAAAACAGCAGCTTTGTCTTGAGCTTACCCCAAAGCGTCCTCCTAAAGTGGCTTAAAAATTTTGCATCACGATCTGAAACAATTTTCCTCGGTACTCCATGTAGGCGCACGATCTCCCTGAAAAATAAATCGGCAACATGAGTAGCATCATCGCTCTTATGACAATGTATGAAATGAGCCATCTTAGAAAACCTATCAACAACAATAAATATACTATCTCTCCCCTTCTTAGTCCTTGGTAAACCCAATACAAAATCCATTGAAATATCCTCCCAAGGTAATTTTGGAACAGGAAGAGGTGTATATAAACTATGTGGGTTTAAGCGAGACTTAGCTGTTTGACAAGTGGTGCATCTCCCCACGTAACGCTCGATGTCGCGCCTCATCTTTAGCCAATAAAAGTGTGTGGCCAATACGTCCTCAGTCTTACGTATCCCAAAATGTCCCATCAAACCACCTCTATTCGCTTCCTGCAACAATAGAAGACGAACAGAACTTGCAGGAATACAAAGCTTGTTAGCTCTAAATAAATAGCCATCATTCAACACATACTTATCCCAACATCTCCCTTCTTTACATTTCATGAAAATTTCTTTGAAATCTAAGTCAGTAGCATATAATTCTTTTAACCTTTCCAAACCAAGAATTTTGCAATCAAGTTGGGACAACAACAAGTAACGTCTAGATAATGCATCAGCAACTAGATTATCTTTTCCTTTCTTATATTTCACAACATATGGAAAAGTTTCAATAAATTCGATCCACTTAGCATGTCTACGATTCAACTTACTTTGGCAATGAATATGCTTCAAGGATTCATGATCTGAATGTATGATAAATTCTTTTGGCCAGAGATAATGTTGTCATGTTTCTAATACTCTAACCAATGCATATAATTCCTTGTCATATGTTGAGTAGTTTAAAGTTGGACCACTAAATTTTTCACTAAAATAAGCAATGGGTTTCCTATCTTGCATAAGAACAACTCCAATTCCAATACCACTAGCATCACATTCTATCTCAAAAGTTTTATTAAAATCAGGAAGTAGTAAAAGTGGTGCATTGGTTAACTTATCTTTTAGTAAATTGAAGGCATCTTCTTGCACTTTTTCCCACTTGAAAGGTATGTTCTTTTTTGTCAACGCATTAAGGGGTGCGGCGAGTGAACTGAAATCCTTTACGAATCGACGATAAAAGCTTGCCAACCCATGAAAACTCCGCACTTGCGTGACTGTTGTAGGTGTTGGCCAAGCTCGAATAGCTTTCATCTTTTCCTCATCCACGTCAATACCCTGCACAGTCACAACAAAACCAAGAAATACGACTTGATCCGTGCAAAAGGTGCACTTCTCGAGATTAGCAAACAAACGTGCCTCTCTCAAAGCAATCAAAACTTGTCGCATATCTGCTAAATGTTCATCCAAAGACTTGCTATAGATTAATATATCATCAAAGTAAACTACCATAAATTTTCCAATAAAAGATCTCAATACTTCATTCATTAAGCGCATAAATGTACTAGGTGCATTAGTAAGACCAAATGGCATAACTAACCACTCATATAATCTAAATTTAGTCTTAAAAGCAGTTTTCCATTCTTCACCTAGCTTCATTCTAATTTGATGGTAACCACTACGCAAGTCAATCTTAGAAAAGATAGTAGAACCACACAATTCATCAAGCATATCATCTAATCGAGGAATAAGATGATGATAACGTACCGTAATATTGTTGATAGCTCGACAATCTATGCACATCCTCCATGATCCATCTTTCTTTGGCACAAGTAAAACAGGAATAGCACATGGACTTAAGCTTTCACGCACATATCCTTTATCTAGGAGCTCTTGCACTTGGCGCTGAATTTCCTTTGTCTCCTCGGGATTGGTACGGTATGGGGGACGGTTAGGCATAGATTCTCCTGGAATCAAATCAATTTGATGCTCAATCCCCCGCAATAGTGGCAACCTTGCAGGTATCTCATCTGGGAACACATCAGCAAACTCCTGCATCAAAGAAACAATCGAAACAGGCAAAGAAGAGGGTAAAGAGTTAGTAGAAAATAGAGCGTCCTTGCATACAAGTGCAAAACACTCTTGGGGATTGGTTTCTAACTCTCGCATCTCACTTTTGGTGGCTAATAAAACTTGTCCCTTGATTGGTATCTCTCTTTTCTTCTCAAATTTTTCTTTCCTTTCTCTCATTTTGGGTTGATGACTCTCACTATAATTTTTATGAATGTCACTCCTCTCTTTTTCTTTTCTCTCACACTCAGCCCTATCTAAATCATCTTTGAGAAGTTCTTCCGGTATCATTGGAACCAACACGACCTTCTTATCTTTGTGCATAAAGGAGTACTTGTTAGAACGCCCATAATGTGTTGCATCCTTATCATATTGCCATGGTCTTCCAAGTAGTAACGCACAAGCTTGCATTGGCACCAAATCACAGTCCACAAAGTCAGAATAGGTACCAACAGAAAAATGAACACGTACCATCATTGTTACCTTCAACTTTCCACAAGAATTGAGCCATTGAATGTAGTATGGCTGCGGGTGTAATCTTGTGGTTAGGTCAAGCTTTCCAACCATCTCCGAACTTGTAATATTATTGCAGCTTCCACCATCAATTATGATCTTACAAGAATGCTCCTTGTTCACAAATTTGGATTGGAACAAATTATGACGCTGTCCATTTTCTGCCTTCTCCATCTGGGAGCTAAGAACACGACGAACAACAAGGCTTGCATGGCTTGTATCAAAAGTGATCTCTTCTGGTTCTGACCCCGAAATATGTTGAGACTCCTCATAATCAGATCCACCTCCCTCTTCAACCTCACTGGCCGATGTGTACTCACCATCTTCTCGAATGATAAGGGCACGTTGATTTGGATAATCACGCATATAATGCCCTTTTCCCTTACACTTGAAGAACTCAATCTCCCTTGTTCTTCCTGCAGATGCAACTGAGGATGAACTTTTTGTAGGTGCACAGTGGTCTTTTTTGAATCAATAGGTTTGGATATTGGTGAAGTAAGGCGGCTTCCTGAATTTCCTTGGCTAATGGGTGCAGCAGTCTTGCTAGAATGATCAACACTCTTTTTTTGCTGATTGGCATCCCTCCAAGGCATGGAAGAACTAGAATAGCTACGACTAGCTTTGTATAGTTGCTTCCTCCTTTGAACTTGTCTTTCAGCTTTGCATGCATAATGAAATAGTTGATCCAAAGAATTGTAGTTTTGGAAATCAAGGATATCTTGTATCTCTCCATTCAATCCTCCCAAGAATCTAGTCATTTTTGCATTATCATCTTCTTGCACATTAGCACGTAGCATGCCCACCTGCAACTCTTGATAGTATTCTTCCACAGATTTGTTTCCTTGATTCAATCTTTGAAATTTATTAAGTAATTCTCTTTCAAAATAGGAAGGCACGAACCTGGACCTCATCAAGCGCTTCAAATCATCCCAAGTACGAGGAGCTCCATTTCTTTGTCGAATTTGACTCCACCAGATAAAAGCATAACCAAAAAATTCAGTAGTTGCCGCACGTACTCTATACTCTTCTGGGTAATGATGACAGCTGAACTTTTGCTCAACTAATAATTCCCAATCAAGATAAGCTTATGGATTATTTTTTCCATCAAAACTAGGAACAGTGAATTTAATTTTACCCAATGCATCGTTTCTTCTTTCTTCGTTACGGTGACGTTCATGACCTCCGTCAACTCCCACTCCTCGTGCGGGGCGGTGCTGATATAATTCCAAGGCAACTTCGTCATCAGCCACATAATTATCATTTAACTCTTCATCAACAGCTTCTTGAAATGCAGCGTTCAGATTTCCTCTTGGTTCAAATGGAGCAACAGCAGCAGCATTATTATTAGCTTCAACTCGTCCTCGAGGAACTCGAGGTGGTGGGTGTCGTCGTGGAGGAGTTCGCTCCACTTGATCAAGTCGCGCTTCAATTCCACCGAGACGATTCTCCAACCCGTTCAAGCGCACAAGCACTTGATCAGATAATATTTGCTCGAAGGTGTTTGTAACATGAGCCATCAAAGCTTGAGAACGTGGAGACAATGATATCATCGATGATTGGGACCCATCTTCCCCATTGTAAGGAACATCATGAGGACTTCTTGATCCTGACATTGTTAGTAAAGACAAAAGAGAAATTCTACCAACTAGTAAATTATTTATGAAAACTCACAATCCTGATATGCACACGCTCTGATACCACCTGATATGCATACGCCTCGACTTAAGATGCGTGCAAGCAAGTTGGTCCCGATCTTCCGTCGTAGGAGAAATCCTTAAAGCGGGGGAGTTGTGACTTTGACGAAGGGGAGGCTAACCGCGATCTAGGAACGTGACCAGCAACCTCGCAATCCTCACAAACCTTACCACCTGAAGCTCTTACCCTTCTCAAAAATTGTTCACGTGTTTGTTGGTTCGTGATAACTTTCAACAAGAAGTGAATAAAGCGATTGCAAAGTACTAGAACACAGTGATCAAGGCTAATTTATGGAGATCTAGATGGGGATATATTTGTAGCAAAGAGAAGAAAATAATAATTCAAGTTGGCTCAATTAAGCAAGGTGGAAGGTGTCAAAAGGAAGAATAAATGCAAGGATAATTATAATTAAAATTCGGATTGCAAAATTAACTCAATCAAGGAAGGTATAAGGTGTCAAAAAGGAAGAATAAGTGCAAGACAATTAAAATTCGAATAAAATATTTTTTTTGTTTTTTTTTTTTTTTGTTCTTGGCCGAACCTTCCTCTCACTTTTTTTTTTCTACTCGCCGAAAGCTTACTCCTCCCTTTCTCCACCTATATTTGTAGGGAAAATAAAAGAGAATCTAATAAAGGATAGATGAATTCCTACTGGCAACGAAGGCTCTGATACCACCTGATATGCACACGCCTCGACTTAAGATGCGTGCAAGCAAGTTGATTCCGATCTTCCGTCGTAGGAGAAATCCTTAAGATAGGGGGAGTCGTGACTTTGACGAAGGGGAGGCTAACCACGATCAAGGAACGCGACCAGCAACCTCGCAATCGCTAAACCACTCCTCAGTTGGTTATCAACCGTGTCAAACACGACTGACCTGTTCACGAAGAACGGCACGAACAATTCAAGAGAATTGAAAGAGCAACAGCGGAAGGATCACTCAAAAATTGATTAAGAAAGTGGACTTCAAGTTTGTAGCAAAAGCATTACAAAAGTGGTGGCTAAAGCAAAAATCAAAATCCCTCTTCAATAGTGCCAAATATATAGACAAAATATGACACGTTTTTCCATATTTTGTTTCACTAAAATAGGGAAATTAAATATATAAATATCCTCCTCTTGTTAGCTACGAAATTTGGAAAAATAAATCCCTTCATGAAGATTTGAATATATATTTGAGGAAGATTTGATCTTGAATAAATCTTCCTTGACTTGCTCTTGAATAAATCTTCTTCCTTGATTTGCTCTTCAATAAATATTTGATGAAGATTTGATTCTTGAATAAATCTTCCTTCACTCATACACTTCCATATGAGTAATTCATGCAACTTCCATATAAGTAATTCCTCCATGTGTTTCCTTGCATGTAGTGACAAGTAAACAATAATAATTAGGCAATATCATTTGTTCTGTAATTAAGTAATTAAATTGTCCAAGAAAAGAATTCACCTGCCGTCCTAAGCGTCGTGCACGGGCTCGTGTCATTGGGCCTTCTATGGTAATTGAATCTTGCACGGGTGAACCAATGATGTCCTCATCACTTCATGTATTTATTTAAAGCAAAACACTGCAGGGGAGTAAAAGGAGCACAAACTTTTGAAGAGTAAAGAAAAAAAATGATCTAATTATTCTTAGCAATGCCATATGGCACCAGAAACTCAATTCATTGTTATCTAACCATGTGATCCTCTCACGTGCATTCCTAGTTCTATTATTTTATACTTAGTCCCATGCACGAAGGTTACAAAGCATGGGTCAAATGAGATGGAAACATCCAGCCATGGGCAGTGAAGCGACTTTCTTTTTCTAACAAGCTAATTGGATAATGCAATTTAGAGACTCTCGTTGAAGTGACCAATTGCTCACATTTTATCAAGATGTTTTCAGTAATGGAGGGAAAAGAAAGATAGATTATAGTACAAATAAACAATGATGCCTTATGAAGACAATGGCTGCATATATTACTTAGTGTTTAGATTCTAATGCTTGGCAGAAATGATTGACCTACTATAAGAATTCAATAGAAATCAAGTGCTCTACCTTAGAATGCTAGTAAAGATAGTTTTTCACGTGTAGTTTTTTGAATAAGTCCTTTATATAATTTTATAAAAATTTTATAAAATAATACAATATTACTCAATAATACTAGGTCAAAATTATAGGTTTCACAATTAGCTCTTTTAAGACTAAAATTTAAAAACTATCTAATCTAGTATGAAAGTTTTATCATCTAGTTCATCTCACCATGATGAAAGTTTTATCATCTAGTTCACTATATTTTGATAAGAGGAAAGTTCAAAATCATCATGCTCGTCATCGTGAGCATTCATATAGAAAAAGCACAATTCTTAAAGCCTCTTTGGTATTAAACTTATCGAGTAATTCTCCACCGACATCACTAAAGCAAAACATCTCAATGGATAATTATTTCTCCTTGATTTTTCCTCAATATATATTGCATTCCTCTGGTTAGAATAATTGGAGTCTATACGGGAGGATTATAAGGTCCAGAACTCATTAAGTTCTAAAAAATATGTAGTTGGAGTGAAAACTCTAAATATCACTTGAGAAAACACCTCCAAATTATTATTTCTCCCTCATTAGCGTGTATGAGTTAACTCACACAAGACAAATTATAATATTTCAAAGAATAAAATATTGACATAAAAACTTGTACAAATATTTTACGATTACAACCTGATACCAGTAGTTTAGATTACCTAATACAGTCTGACTCAATCATGAACTAGATAAATCATGTCATGTCAAACTAATGTTCTTCTCTCCATGTATCACTCCCCATGAATCTACATGACATCTGAGTAGCGCTAAGCCTTGCAGCCTAATGGCTACAGAAAGAGTAGTCCCTAGCAATTGTAAGGGGGACATTGGCTTAGATGGAATTAATTAAAACAAGACTGTCATGACAGGAATATGCTGTAAGAAATAAATCAATCATACGTGAAGTCTTTCAAATCATATTTTGTGTGAGATACCATCATCCATTGTATTTTTCATTTTCATATTCTCTAGGGCCGCCAACCTATGCTTAGGATATGCCCGAGCCAGGGACTATTCATAAGCCCGTCAGTATCATTCTAAGTCTCTGCCTAGTTCCAACATACTGACGTTGGCAGAGATAACCAGTGACCATGGAATCATCTCCTTCCGATCTCAAAAGCCATACCTCAACCCGCACTTTGAGATCTTCACATATGTGTCCCCCAGTAAACCACATTATGCGACTAATTCTTAAATTTGTTATTATATACAATGTATTCCATGCCACTGACCGGAAGAGTTAGAATAGGTGCAGTGGTTAACCTGATTTTAATTCTTGGAAACTATATTTGCAATCAGGGGTCCATTGGAACTTAGCATCTTTTCTTGTAAGCTTCATCATCGGTGCCGCCAATCATGAGAAATCTTAGACAAGGCGTTGGTAATATCCCGCAAGTCCAAGGAAACTGCGTACTTCAGTGGCATTCTTTTGTTGTTCCCATTTTGTGATCGCTTCTATTTTACTTGGATCTACTTGAATTCTTTCATTGGTGACAATATGGCTAGGAAAACCAACTTGATTTAGCCAAAAATCACATTTGAAAATTTTAGAATATAACTTATTTTCTCGCAGTATCTGTAGTGCTTTTCTTAGTTGCTTGGCATGCTCTTCATTATCCTCTGAATAAATGAGGATATTGTTTACCCCTCTATGTCACGCCCCGACCTTACTGTTGGGTATGTGGCAACCATCGTATGAGCCCAACGGTCCCATACAAGGCATCAAAGTGATACATACAATCCATACACATCATTTATACAGCGGAATATACATTTAAAACATCTAACTCAACACTGCTAACACAGTCCCGATAAATCTACTACAATTATATGATAAGTATTGATAAATAGAAATAAATCCGTCAACAAACTCATCTTCATCAACCGTCATGATCGATCATCTAACACACCTGCACACACATTGAACGCGATGTGCTCAGCCTTACGGCCTAGTGCGAAATTACGGCTCGAAATCGTAGATAGGAAATCAAACACTAGGGGGAAGTACTAGGATGCCTTTGGGTTTATTAATTATCAATTATTAACTTTTTGGTGTATATAACGTCAATAACAAAGTTGAGTTCTAACTGTTTGTGTATATCTGTATATGTTCCTAATTGTCATCTATATTGAACAACATGTCTGTCTCTAGTAAAAGTCATCTATGTTGAACAACTTATCTGTCGCTAGTATATGTCATCTATGTTGAACAACATGTCTATCGTTAGTATATGTCATCTATGTTGCATAACATATCTGTATCTCTAGTATATGTCAACTAGAAGTATTTCTGTCTTTATGTCAAGTGCTTCGGGCTGCCAGCCTACGCTCAGGGGATATCCTGATCATGGATTCCCAGAAGCCCATCCGTGTTGTAAATATCTAGGTCTCTGCCTATGCCCGCTACACAGATGTTGGCAAAGAGATCGGGTGACCGTGTATCTCTCTCTACTGTCCCGCTGGTCGATCCCTACACCCCGTCCCAGCAAAACCGGTTGCTCTCGTACCTTTCCCCTTGGAATCACAGTACGCTCACAACCCACCGTGTAGTGCTACACAACTATCCGTCGATAAGGTCACCTCAATTAACAAGTCCTTGGCCACGGCTAGCCGAATTAAGTATTAATCCTAGGATCTGGACTGTTCATCAGATCGTCTGCAGAATGTTTGGAATAGTAATCATGTTGTCTACGGATCCACTGTCCAAGGCTTTAAGGAAATTCACCTCTTCAATTCAATAGTAGTTGATATTGGCCGAGTTGAACTCGCATCCGCACAATGGGCTGTAGCTAACTCGACTACATGCCTGCTAAATCCTTGGAAGGGTTCATCCCCGCTGGCCATTCTGGGACTATCACGGTGACGCTCAAACGTCACGCGTGCGGGTAATTATATCCGGGTATGGACTTGCTGCACTTTCTAGTCTATCTTGACCTTGGAGTTAATCTAGTCCATTTCCCAACCAACTCCCAGTATCTGAGCTGTTTGTAGCCCCAGGAGTGGTAATAGTGAGTGAACATCACTATTCGAATACTAAGGATTCGATTTATTATCTAGAGTGCATTACTACTAATACACCCTCACAATTTGTGATCTAGTGATGTCCCTAGGAGGTGTTAGTATCATATGTTACCTATGTCTCTATTTAAACTAGAGTGATAGGTAATTATTCATGATACTACCTCCCAAGTAGTGATTCAACTTTAGAATCCATATTTTATCTTCTTTAGCAAGGTATTCGCATATCATATAACATCAAGGAAGAATAAAGCAGTATGTAAAAGAACTTAATAAAGCATATTAAATATTAGACAATATACTCATGATATAATTCATGCTACATAAATAATATTATTCTAGCATGCATGATATCACATATTTAGCAATCATAGCATTTTATTATTTTCAAGGCATCCAAGACATTCCTATAAAATCTTTTTAAGATTTTTCCTAGACTGAATTAAATCCTACTGCGATGAACCAACGCACCTGATAATGTAGTTTGATCTTCTTCGGAAACGACCGTGTTCGTACTTCCTTTAATCATTTCCGAAAGATCTTCCTATTATAAACAAAGTTATATTTAGATCGTTGCTTTACATACGATTTATAATTAACCTTGTTCATGATGTAACAAATCATCTTCCAATATTGTTCTCCTCTAGGCATGATAGAACCTTAATTAGTAGTCTCATAAAGTCCACGTCAATAACTTCTAAATTTCCTCTAACATCACTATATAATAACTTGTTAGCTGGAATTCAACAATACTTCCCTAGTGCATGAATTCATCCCACGGCATTACACTATCAACCAAACACCAACATCATCCAGACCAAACCACCTTCCCAAAAACATCATCAACTAATCACCAACATCACTACATGAATTCCAAATAGCAACCATGATCAATACTTCACCATTCCTCTAACATCATACCATTATCATCAACAATCACAAATTCCATCAATATAACACCCAAAGAACAAACTAACATCATACCATTATCATCAACAAATCACAAATTCCATCGCCGTTGGAGGAGGTGATCAAAGGATGCCCAAAGTCGTCCCTCCGCAACTCCGCCGTCGCCGTTGGAGGAGGTGATCAAAGGGTGCCCAAAGTCGTCCCTCCGCAACTCCGCCGTCACCGTCGAAGGAAGTGTAGTCGGTGGATCAGAGGAGCGTCGAGCAGTGAGGTGTTCCCGCTGAGATCTCCGTGAAGAGGGCAACGCGGGCAGAGGTGAAGGAGATGAGATTTGGGGGAATAGGGAGAATCGAATCAATGAGGAGGGGTAGATGACGCTACCTTGATTCCTCGCGCGTCAATGGATGCCGCCGCTCCCAAGCAACGTTGGTCGCTGCTTCGGACGTTCCCTTGCATCTACTCCGGCAACGTCGACGGCTTCCCGCTCAAGCTGGATTCGGCGGACGAAGGAGGAAAAGAGGGCGAGGATTAGGGTGATGGCTGCGGCGCTCACTTCACTCGCCTTCCTTCGCGTGGACCGGTTCGCGCTAACCATTTCGCTCCGGGTCAGAGGACCGGTTCGACCAAGCCGGTTGTGTTAGCTGAAGATAGATCACATGGAATGCACGTGGTTCACGTACACTTACCTTATGGTCCGCCCACTCAATTAATTTCCCACCTAGGTCCCTCCAACTTTAATAAACATTCCAACTAGGTCCTTGATAAAAATTTATCAAATTACAATTACATCCTTTTTGATCAAAAAAATTTAGCATAATATCACCATTTTAGTTCTAACTTCATCATTTGAATCCTAGTTCCACTCAATGATTCTTTAACCCTGTTTTCTTTAAATCTAAACTTAAGAAAAATTTTATTTTTACTTATTATTATTTCATTAATAAAACCACCTAAAGGTGGGGGTTTACACTCTATATTTGCAAACATCTGTCATGTCACTCCTCGACTCATTTATTGAGCATGCAGCGACCATCATATGAGTTCAAAGGACTCATATAAGGCATTTATCGATAAATATAGTCCACATATATCATCAATTCAGTTGATAATACATTCAAATCAACTAACTCAACTCTATTAATATAGTTCCAATATACCTACTATAATTATATGATAATGATATCAGCAAATGCAATAAATCAGTTGATAGCCTCATCTCCGACAACTATCTCGATTGATCATCTCGTCCTCATTGACAGCCTCTTGTCTGTACAATCATTATCTCGATTCTTCAACAGGTAAGCATCTAATCACCTAGTTAAGAGCTCAATCGTCATCCAAATATAGATTCTTATTTTGAATTATTTTGGTGTTCTACATTCACGTCAGGTGCAATTCTCATTTTGTATTATTTTGGTGTTCTATATTTTTCAAATTTTTTATTACACTACATTAAAAAATATTTGGAACTCTAGATTAGATGGATGCGTGTTCAATTCATATTGGGTTCAATTTTCTTTTTGATTTATTTTGATGTTCTAATTGTTTAGAATTTTATATTAAGCTTCATAGAAAAATAAATGGATTCTTGGCGCAATGGTAGCATTTTTAATTCAAGATTAGAAGGTTGTTTGTTTGACTTATGTCACGTTGAATTCTTGTTTTAATTTATTTTGGTGATTTTTAATTTTTTAAAATTTTAAATTAAAATTTAAATTTTCATTTATTTTGGTGTTCTAATTTTATCAAATTTTATATTACACTAAATGGAAAAATAATTGGATGTGTGGCAGAATGGTAGCGTGTTTTACTCTAGGGCAGAAGGTTGCATATTTGATTTGATTCCAATTTTTATTTTGATTTATTTTGACATTTGGTTTTTGCCCACTTGTATATTACACCATATCAAAAAATGATGGTATTTGTGGTGCAATGGTAGCACGTCTGACTTTAGATTAGAAGAATGCGTGTTTGGTTCATGTTAGGATCAATTCTCATTTAAAATTATTTTGGTATTCTACATTTTCCATATTTTATATTACACTACCTTGAAAAATATTTGGATCTATTGTGTAATTGTAGCTTATCTCACTCTACAGCAAAAGGTTGCGTGTTCAATTCACATCGAGTTAAATTCTTGTTTTGATTTATTTTATTGTTCTAACTCTTTAAAATAGTACGGGTACACCCCTCTAGCTAGAGTAATTAGGCTCTATACAGAAGGATCATGAGGTCTTGGGTTAAAGACTCAGTAAGTTCTAAAAGAAAACTCTTTAAAATTGTAAAGCACTCAAAATCAAAATGGTACAATTCCAATTTTAATTTATTTTGGTGTTCTACTTTCTCTGAATTGTATTTTACACTACATAAAAAATAAATGGATTTATGGAACAATGGAAGCACGTTCGATTTTAGATTTGAAGGTTGTGTCTTTGATTTATGTCGGGTTTAATTCTTGTTTTTATTTTGTTTTCGTGTTCAAATTTTTTCGAATTTTATTTTACACTCCCTCGAAAAATAATTGTATTTATGGGGCAATGATAATGCATCTCACTCAAAATCAGAATGTTGCATGTTTGATTGTCGTTACGATCAATTCTTATTTGATTTATTTTGGTACTCTAATTTTTTTGAAATTTATATTATACTACAAAGAAAAATAACTTGGCTTCAATCCTTGTCTTGATTACTTTTGGTATTTTAGTTTTTCTAAAATGGATCCAAAGTTCAATGGTATTGCTTTTGACCTTTGATTAGAAGGTTGTGTTTGATTCATATGTAGGGTTCAATTCTCTTTTTTATTTATTCTGGTGTTCTAATTTTTTTGAATTTTATATGACACTTCAAAGAGAAATAAAATGATTTTTGGCGTAATGGTAGCATGTTTAACTATAGATTAGAAGGTTGTGTTTCATTTATGTTAAGTTGAATTTTTATTGTTTGACTCCAGATAAAAAAAATTGTATGTTCCATGCACGTTGGCTTTAATTTGTTTTAATTTATTTTGGTATTCTAATTTTTTAAATTTTATATTATAATACATGGAAAAATAATTAGATTCGTGGCACAATAGTAGCGCGTTTGACTCTAGGGCAGAAGGTTTAATATTTGATTTGGGTTCAATTTTTGTTTTAATTTATTTTGGTATTCTTGTGTTTCCCCATTGTATAATACACTATATAAAAAACTGATGGGATCTGTGGCGCAATGGTTGTATCAGGTTCAATTCTTATTTTGAAATATTTTGGTGTTCTACATTCACGTCACGTTCAATTCTTATTTTAAATTAGTTCAAATTCAATTCATATTTTGATTTATTTTAGTATTCTAATTTTTTCAAATTTTATATTACACTAAATAAAAAAATTATGGGATTTGTGGTGCAATGGTAGTGCGTCTCACTCTAGATTAGAAAGTTGTGTGTTCGATTCACGTCAGGATCAATTCTCATTTTGAATTATTTTGGTGTTCTACATTTACGTCAAGTTCAATTCTCATTTTAAATTTTTTCAAGTTTAATTATTATTTTGATTTAATTTGGTATTCTACTTTTTTCAAATTTTATATTACACTAAATAAAAAATTGATTGATTTCTGGCGCAATGGTAGCGTGTCTCACTCCAAATTAGAAGGTTGCGTGTTTGATTCATGTCAGGTTTAATTCTCATTTTGAATTATTTTGGTGTTCTACATTCACGTCAAGTTCAATTCTCATTTTAAATTATTTAAAGTTCAATTCTTATTTTGATTTATTTTGGTATTCTACTTTTTTCACATTTTATATTACACTAAATAAAAAATTGATAGGATTTGTGGCGCAATGGTAGCATGTCTCACTCCAGATCAGAAAGTTGCGTGTTTGATTCACGTCAGGTTCAATTCTCATTTTGTTCTACATTCATGACACGTTCAATTCTTATTTTGATTTATTTTGGTATTCTACTTTTTTCACATTTTATATTACACTAAATAAAAAAATTGATAGGATTTGTGGCGCAATGGTAGCATGTCTCACTCCAGATCAGAAAGTTGCGTGTTTGATTCACGTCAGGTTCAATTCTCATTTTGTTCTACATTCATGACACGTTCAATTCTTATTTTGATTTATTTTGGTATTCTAATTTCTTTTTGAAATTTTACAGTACTCTAAATAAAAAAATTGATGGGATATGTGGCGCAATGGTAGTGCATCTAACTCCAGATCGGAAGGTTGTGTGTTTGAATCACGTCAGGTTCAATTCTCATTTTTACTTATTTTGGCGTTCTATATTCATGTGAGGTTCAATTCTCATTTTGTATTATTTTGGTGTTCTACATTTTCCAAATTTTAATAATTTGGTGATTTTTACATCTTTTAAATTTTAAATATGTGGTGCAAAAGTAATGCGCTTGACTTTAGATCGAATGATGGGATTTGTGGTGCAATGGTAGCTTGTCTGACTCCAGATCAGAAGGTTGTGCGTTCAATTCACGTTAGGTTCAATTCTCATTTTGAATTATTTTGGTGTTCTATATTCGGTTCAATTCTCATTTTGAATTATTTTGGTGTTCTACATTTTCTAAATTTTAATATTTTGGTGATTTTTATATTTTTTAAATTTTAAATTTGTTGTGCAATGGTAAAGCATTTGACTTCAAATCAAATGATTGTATTTGTGGTGCAATGGTTGCACATCTGACTCCAGATCAGAAGGTTGTGTGTTCGATACAGTATTTATATCTTTATGTCAAGTGCTTCGGGCTGCCAGCCTACACTAAGGGGATATCCTGATCAGGGATTCCCAGAAGCCCATCCGTGTTGTGTGTTCGATACAGTATTTATGTCTTTATGTCAAGTGCTTCGGGCTGCCATCCGTATTGTAAATGTCTAGGTCTCTGCCTATGCCCGCTACACAGATGCTGGCAGAGAGATCGGGTGACCGTGTATCTCTCTCTATTGTCCAGCTGGTCGATCCCTACACCCCGTCCCAGCAAAACCTCGTACCTTTCCTCTTGAAATCACAGTACGGTCACAACCCACCGTGTAGTGCTACACAACTGTCCGTCGATAAGGTCACCTCAATTAACAAGTCCTTGGCCATGGCTAGAATAAGGTCACCTCAATTAACAAGTCCTTGGCCATGGCTAGCCGAATTAAGTATTAATCCTAGGATCTGGACTATCCTAGGATCTGGACTGTTCATCAGATCGTCTGCAGAACGTCTGGGATAGCAGTCGTGTTGTCTACGGATCCACTGTCCAAGGCTTTAAGGAAATTCACCTCTTCAATTCAATAGTAGTTGATGTTGGCCGAGTTGAGCTCGCATCCGCACAATGGGCTGTGGCTAACTCGACTACATGTCTGCTAAATCCTTGGAAGGGTTCATCCCCACTGGCCATTCCGAGACTATCACGGTGATGCTCAAACGTCACGCGTGCGGGTAATTATATCCGGGTATGGACTTGCTCCACTTTCTAGTCTATCTTGACCTTAGAGTTAATCTAATCCATTTCCCAACCAACTCCCAGTATCTGAGCTGTTTGTAGCCCCAGGAGTGGTAATAGTGAGTGAACATCACTATTCGAACACTAAGGGTTTGATTTATTATCTAGAGTGCGTTACTACTAATACACCCTCACAATTTGTGATCTAGTGATGTCCCTAGGAGGTGTTAGTATCATATGTTGCCTATGTCTCTATTTAAACTAGAGTGATAGGTAATTATTCATGATACTACCTCCCAAGTAGTGATTCAACTTTAGAATCCATATTTTATCTTCTTTAGCAAGGTATTCGCATATCATATAACATCAAGGAAGAATAAAACAGTATGTAAAAGAACTTAATAAAGCATGTTAAATATTAGACAATATACTCATGACATATAATTCATGCTACATAAATAATATTATTCTAGCATGCATGATTTCACATATTTAACAATTATAGCATTTTATTATTTTCAATGCATCCAAGACTTTCCTATAAAATCTTTTTAAGATTTTCCCTAGGCTGAATTAAATCCTACTGCGATGAACCAACGCACCTGATAATGTAGTTTGATCTTCTTCGGAATCGACCGTGTTCGTACTTCCTTTAATCATTTCCGAAAGATCTTCCTATTATAAACAAAGTTATATTTAGATCGTTGCTTTACATACGATTTATAATTAACCTTGTTCATGATGTAACAAATCATCTTCCAATATTGTTCTCCTCTAGGCATGATAGAACCTTAATTAGTAGTCTCATAAAGTCCACGTCAATAACTTCTAAATTTCCTCTAACATCACTATATAATAACTTGTTAGCTGGAATTCAACAATACTTCCCTAGTGCATGAATTCATCCCACGGCATTACACTATCAACCAAACACCAACATCATCCAGACCAAACCACCTTCCCAAAAACATCATCAACTAATCACCAACATCACTACATGAATTCCAAATAGCAACCATGATCAATACTTCACCATTCCTCTAACATCATACCATTATCATCAACAATCACAAATTCCATCAATATAGCACCCAAAGAACAAACTAACATCATACCATTATCATCAACAAATCACAAATTCCATCGCCGTTGGAGGAGGTGATCAAAGGGTGCCCAAAGTCGTCCCTCCGCAACTCTGCCGTCGCCGTTGGAGGAGGTGATCAAAGGGTGCCCAAAGTCGTCCCTCCGCAACTCCGCCGTCACCGTCGAAGGAAGTGTAGTCGGTGGATCAGAGGAGCGTCGAGCAGTGAGGTGTTCCTGCTGAGATCTCCGTGAAGAGGGCAACGCGGGCAGAGGTGAAGGAGATGAGATTTGGGGGAATAGGGAGAACCAAATCAATGAGGAGGGGTAGACGATGCTACCTTGATTCCTCGCGCGTCAATGGATGCCGCCGCTCCCAAGCAACGTTGGTCGCTGCTTCGGACGTTCCCTTGCATCTACTCCGGCAACGTCGACGGCTTCCCGCTCAAGCTGGATTCGGCGGACGAAGGAGGAAAAGAGGGCGAGGATTAGGGCGATGGCTGCGGCGCTCACTTCAGTCGCCTTCCTTCGCGTGGACCGGTTCGCGCTAACCATTTCGCTCCGGGTCAGAGGACCAGTTCAACCAAGCCGGTTGTGTTAGCTGAAGATAGATCACGTGGAATGCACGTGGTTCGCGTACACTTACCTTATGGTCCGCCCACTCAATTAATTTCCCACCTAGGTCCCTCCAACTTTAATAAACATTCCAACTAGGTCCTTGATAAAAATTTATCAAATTACAATTACATCATTTTTGATCAAAAAAATTTAGCATAATATCACCATTTTAGTTAACTTCGTCATTTGAATCCTAGTTCCACTCAATGATTCTTTAACCCTGTTTTCTTCAAATCTAAACTTAAGAAAAATTTTATTTTTACTTATTATTATTTCATTAATTAAACCACCTAAAGGTGGGGGTTTACACTCTATATTTGCAAACATCTAATATGTCACTCCTTGACTCATTTATTGAGCATGCAGCAACCATCATATGAGTTCAAAGGACTCATACAAGGCATTTAGCGATAAATATAGTCCACATATATCATCAACTCAGTTGATAATACATTCAAATCAACTAACTCAACTCTATTAATATAGTTCCAATATACCTACTATAATTATATGATAATGATATCAGCAAATGCAATAAATCAGTTGATAGCCTCATCTCCGACAACTATCTCGATTGATCATCTCGTCCTCATTGACAGCCTCTTGTCTGTGCAATCATTATCTAGATTCTTCAACAGGTAAGCGTCTAATCACCTAGTTAAGAGCTCAATCGTCATCCAAATATAGATTCTTATTTTGAATTATTTTGGTATTCTACATTCACGTCAAGTGCAATTCTCATTTTGTATTATTTTGGTGTTCTACATTTTCCAATTTTTTTATTACACTACATTAAAAAATATTTGGGACTCTAGATTAGATGGTTGCGTGTTCAATTCATATTGGGTTCAATTTTCTTTTTGATTTATTTTGATGTTCTAATTGTTTAGAATTTTATATTAAGCTTCATGGAAAAATAAATGGATTCATGGCGCAATGGTAGCATTTTTAATTCAAGATTAGAAGGTTGTTTGTTTGACTTATGTCACGTTGAATTCTTGTTTTAATTTATTTTGGTGATTTTTAATTTTTTAAAATTTTAAATTTGCAGTGCAATGGTAATGCGTTTGACTTTAGATCAAAAGATTGTGTGTTCCATTCACGTTGATTTCAATTTTTATTTTCATTTATTTTGGTGTTCTAATTTTATCAAATTTTATATTACAATAAATGGAAAAATAATTGGATGTGTGGCAGAATGGTAGCGTGTTTTACTCTAGGGCAGAAGGTTGCATATTTGATTTGATTCCAATTTTTGTTTTGATTTATTTTGGCATTTGGTTTTTACCCACTTGTATATTACACCATATCAAAAAATGATGGTATTTGTGGCGCAATGGTAGCACGTCTGACTCCATATTAGAAGAATGTGTGTTTGGTTCATGTCAGGATCAATTCTCATTTAGAATTATTTTGGTATTCTACATTTTCCATATTTTATATTACACTACCTTAAAAAATATTTGGATCTATTGTGTAATTGTAGCTCATCTGACTCTACATCAAAAGGTTGCGTGTTCAATTCACATCGAGTTAAATTCTGGTTTTGATTTATTTTATTGTTCTAACTCTTTAAAATAGTATGGGTACACCCCTCTAGCTAGAGTAATTGGGCTCTATACAGGAGGATCATGAGGTCTTGGGTTCAAAACTCATTAAGTTCTAAAAGAAAACTCTTTAAAATAGTAAAGCACTCAAAATCAGAATGGTACATTTTCAATTTTAATTTATTTTGGTGTTCTACTTTCTCTGAATTGTATTTTACACTGCATAAAAAATAAATGGATTTATGGAATAATGGTAGCACGTTCGATTTTAGATTTGAAGGTTGTGTCTTTGATATATGTCGGGTTTAATTCTTGTTTTTATTTTGTTTTTGTGTTCAAATTTTTTCGAATTTTATTTTACACTCCCTAGAAAAATAATTGTATTTATGGGGCAATGATAATGCATCTCACTCAAAATCAGAATGTTGCATGTTTGATTGTCGTTAGGATCAATTCTTATTTATTTATTTTGGTACTCTAATTTTTTTGAAATTTATATTATACTGCATAGAAAAATAACTTGGCTTCAATCCTTGTCTTGATTATTTTTGGTATTTTAGTTTTTCTAAAATGGATCCAAAGTTCAATGGTATTGCTTTTGACCTTAGATTAGAAGGTTGTGTTTGATTCATATGTAGGGTTCAATTCTCTTTTTTATTTATTCTGGTGTTCTAATTTTTTTGAATTTTATATGACACTTCAAAGAGAAATAAAAGGATTTTTGGCGTAATGGTAGCATGTTTAACTATAGATTAGAAGGTTGTGTTTTATTTATGTTAGGTTGAATTCTTATTGTTTGACTCGAGATAAAAAAATTGTATGTTCCATTCACGTTGGCTTTAATTTGTTTTAATTTATTTTAGTATTCTAATTTTTTAAATTTTATATTATAATACATGAAAAAATAATTAGATGCGTGGCACAATAGTAGCGCGTTTGACTCTAGGGCAGAAGGTTTAATGTTTGATTTGGGTTCAATTTTTGTTTTAATTTATTTTGGTATTCTTGTGTTTCCCCATTGTATAATACACTATATAAAAATATGATGGGATCTGTGGCGCAATGGTTGTATCAGGTTCAATTCTTATTTTGAAATATTTTGGTGTTCTACATTCACGTCACATTCAATTCTCATTTTAAATTATTTCAGGTTCAATTCATATTTTGATTTATTTTGGTATTCTAATTTTTTCAAATTTTATATTACACTAAATAAAAAAATGATGGGATTTGTGGTGCAATGGTAGCGCGTCTCACTCTAGATTAGAAAGTTGCGTGTTTGATTCACGTCAGGTTCAATTCTCATTTTGAATTATTTTGGTGTTCTACATTTACGTCAAGTTCAATTCTCATTTTAAATTTTTTCAAGTTTAATTATTATTTTGATTTAATTTGGTATTCTACTTTTTTCAAAATTTATATTACACTAAATAAAAAATTGATGGATTTCTGACGCAATGGTAGCTTGTCTCACTCCAAATTAGAAGGTTGCGTGTTTGATTCATGTCAGGTTTAATTCTCATTTTGAATTATTTTGGTGTTCTACATTCACGTCAGTTTCAATTCTCATTTTAAATTATTTCAAGTTCAATTCCCATTTTGATTTATTTTGGTGTTCTACATTCATGTTAGGTTCAATTCTCATTTTAAATTATTTCAGGTTCAATTCTTATTTTGATTTATTTTGGTATTCTGATTTTTTTAAATTTTATATTACACTAAATAAAAAAATGATGGGATCTATAGCGCAATGGTAGCGCGTCTAACTCCAGATCAGAAGTGTGCGTGTTTGTTTCACGTCAGGTTCAATTCTCATTTTGAATTATTTTGGTGTTCTACATTCATGTCAGGTTCAATTCACATTTTAAATTATTTCAGGTTCAATTCTCATTTTGATTTATTTTGGTATTTACATTCACGTCAAGTTCAATTCTCATTTTAAATTATTTCAAGTTCAATTCTTATTTTGATTTATTTTGGTATTCTACTTTTTTCACATTTTATATTACACTAAATAAAAAATTGATGGGATTTGTGGCGCAATGGTAGCATATCTCACTCCAGATCAGAAAGTTGTGTGTTCGATTCACATTAGGTTCAATTCTCATTTTGAATTATTTTAGTATTCTACATTCACGTTAGGTTCAATTCTCATTTTGAATTATTTTGATGTTCTACATTCACCTCAGGTTCAATTCTCATTTTAAATTATTGAATTATTTTGATGTTCTACATTCATGACACGTTCAATTCTTATTTTGATTTATTTTGGTATTCTAATTTTTTTTGAAATTTTACAGTACTCTAAATAAAAAAATTGATGGGATATCTGGCGCAATGGTAGTGCATCTAACTCCAGATCGGAAGGTTGTGTGTTTGAATCACGTCAAGTTCAATTCTCATTTTTACTTATTTTTGCGTTCTATATTCATGTGAGGTTCAATTCTCATTTTGTATTATTTTGGTGTTCTACATTTTCCAAATTTTAATAATTTGGTGATTTTTACATCTTTTAAATTTTAAATATGTGGTGCAAAAGTAATGCGCTTGACTTTAGATTAAATGATGGGATTTGTGGTGCAATGGTAGCTTGTCTGACTCCAGATCAGAAGGTTGCGCGTTGAATTCACGTTAGGTTCAATTCTCATTTTGAATTATTTTGGTGTTCTATATTCGGTTCAATTCTCATTTTGTATTATTTTTGTGTTCTACATTTTCTAAATTTTAATATTTTGGTGATTTTTATATTTTTTAAATTTTAAATTTTTTGTGCAATGGTAAAGCGTTTTACTTCAAATCAAATGATTGTATTTGTGGCGCAATGGTTGCACATCTGACTCCAGATTAGAAGGTTGTGTGTTCAATACATGTTAGGTTCAATTCTCATTTTGAATTATTTTGGTGTTCTACATTCACGTCATGTTCAATTCTCATTTTAAATTATTTCAGGTTCAATTCTTATTTTGATTTATTTTAGTATTCTACTTTTTTCACATTTTATATTACACTAAATGAAAAAATGATGGGATTTGTGGCGCAATGGTAGCACGTCTGACTCCAGATCAGAAAGTTGTGTGTTCGATTCACGTCAGGTTCAATTCTCATTTTGAATTATTTTGTGTTCAACATTCATGTTAAGTTCAATTCTCATTTTGAATTATTTTGATGTTCTACATTCACATCAGGTTCAATTCTAATTTTAAATTATTGAATTATTTTGATGTTTTATATTCACGACACGTTCAATTCTTATTTTGATTTCTTTTGGTAATCTAATTTTTTTTGAAATTTTACAGTACTCTAAATAAAAAAATGATGGGATATGTGGCACAATGGTAGTGCATCTGACTCTAGATCGGAAGGTTGTGTGTTTGAATCACGTCAGGTTCAATTCTCATTTTTACTTATTTTGGCGTTCTATATTCATGTGAGGTTCAATTCTCATTTTGTATTATTTTGGTGTTCTACATTTTCTAAATTTTAATAATTTGGTGATTTTTACATCTTTTAAATTTTAAATATGTGGTGCAAAAGTAATGCGCTTGACTTTAGATCAAATGATGGGATTTGTGGTGTAATGGTAGCTTGTTTGACTCCAGATTAGAAGGTTGCGCGTTCAATTCACGTTAGGCCCAATTCTCATTTTGAATTATTTTGGTGTTCTATATTCGGTTCAATTCTCATTTTGTATTATTTTTGTGTTCTACATTTTCTAAATTTTAATATTTTGGTGATTTTTATATTTTTTAAATTTTAAATTTATTGTGCAATGGTAAGTCTACATTCACATCATGTTCAATTCTCATTTTAAATTATTTCAGGTTCAATTCTTATTTTGATTTATTTTGTTATTCTACGTTTTTCAAACTTTTTATTACACTGAAAGATAAAATGATGGGATCTGTGGCGGAACGGTAGTGCATCTGACTCTAGATTAGAAGGTTGTTTGTTTGATTCACGTCAGGTTCAATTCTCATTTTGATTTATTTTGGTGTTCTACATTCACGTGAGGTTCAATTCTCATTTTAAATTATTTCAAGTTCAATTCTTATTTTGATTTATTTTGGTATTCTAAGTTTTTTAAATTTTATATTACACTAAATAAAATAATGATCTGATCTATAGTGTAATGCTAGTGCATTTGACTCCAGATTAGAAGGTTGTGTGTTCGATTCACGTCAAGTTCAATTTTCATTTTCAATTATTTAGGTGTTCTACATTCACATCAGGTTCAATTTTAATTTTAAATTATTTCAAGTTCAATTCATATTTTGATTTATTTTGTTATTCTACGTTTTTCAAATTTTATAATATACTAAATGAAAAAATTATGGGATATGTGGCGCAATGGTTTAGGTGTTCTACATTCACATCATGTTCAATTTTAATTTTAAATTATTTGAAGTTCAATTCATATTTTGATTTATTTTGTTATTCTACGTTTTTCAAATTTTATAATATACTAAATGACAAAATTATGGGATATGTGGCGCAATGGTAGCGCGTCTGACTCCAGATCAGAAGGTTGCGTGTTTGATTCACGTCAGGTTCAATTTTCATTTTGAATTATTTGTAGAACCGTTCAATTCTCATTTTAAATTATTTCATGTTCAATTCTCATTTTGACTTATTTTGTTATTATACTTTTTCAAATATATATTACACTAAATAAAAAAATGATGTTTGGGTATGTAGCTCAGATGATGAAGTGTTCACTTAGCATGTGAGAGGCATAAGGATCGATACTCTGTATTTTTAAAGTATTTTGAACTTTGTTTTTTCATTTCAGTACTCGCTTAGCAAGGTAGAGGCACGAGGGTCTCAGAGTAAGACAAATTATGTTTAGGGTGTAGCTCAAACGATAGAGAGGTCGCTAATTATACGGGAAGCAAAAGGATCAATACCATTTGATAAAGAGCCACGAGGATTGTTTACTATTATCACCAATGTGTGGAGAATAAGATAGTTGATGTTTGAGTATGTAGCTTAGATGATAAACCTCTCATTTGTATTCTTATTTCAAAAACCTTCTTTTGATAAGATTCTAATTATAAATGTTTATGATATTTGGAGTCTCATAATAACTATTTTGATATTAGGAGGTATAGCTCAAATGTTAGAGTGCTTACTTAGCATATGAGAGTAATGGCGATCCCCTATATATCCATTATTAGTTAAACTTTTTTCATTTTAGTATATAATTAATATTTGTGGACATCTCTTAAATTTATATGGGAGGCACAGGGATTAGTAACCTTTATTTCTTTTGAATTAAATTTTAAATTTTTATTTCAGTGATACTATTGAGGTTGCAGAATAACAAAGATTAATCTTTAGGGATGTAGCTTAGATGGTAGAATACTGGGTTCACATGCATGAGGCACGGGGATCAATTTTTCGCATCTCTAACATGAGTTATGGTAAAGTGCTTCCATTATATATGGGAGGAATGTTGATTGATATATCTTATTTCTAATATGTGTTATTTAGATTTTTATTTGAGTGATTTTTTTTAATAAGACCGAATGCTATAAGATATTTAGGTGATGTTCTTTTAATAGAGCTATATGGATATCTTGAACTAATTGGTTTAGTGATGTAGCTCAAATAGTAGAGTGCTCGCTTAGCATGCGAGATGCATGGGAATTGATACCCTCCATCTTCAAAGCATTTTGAACTTTGCCTTTTCATTTTAGTACTCGCTTAGCATGCGAGAATTGTTATCGCTTGTTTCACATCGCATACGAGGGGTATGGGGATAGATACCGTACATCTCCGAACTAAATTTAAACTTTGTAATTCTATTTACATCTCTAATATAAGTTAGGCTTTGAATTTCATTTTTAGTAATGCTATTTTAATATGAATTTGATAAAAACTGGGACAGTTAAGTTTTAGGAATATTGCTCGGATGATACATTAACACTCTTTTAATAAGATTTTGATAAGAATATTAGGGTTTTAGCTTAGCTAGGACAATATTGTTCTTTTAATTTGACTTTAAAATAAATTTTAGGGTTGTAGCTTAGATGGTAAAGTGCCCTCATAGCATACGAGCTATATGGCCATCTCGGACTAAGTTAATTGATATTTATGGATGTAGCTTAGATGGATGAGCACTCGCTTAGCATGTGAGAGGTACGTGTATCAATATCCCGCATATCTAAAGTATTTTGTGAGTCTCATTCCATATAATTCGTTAATTTATTTAAACGAGTAATACATAGTTTTATAGTTACATTATCTTACATAAATTTTGCTCCTTATAACTTGTTTGATAGCATCAATAGTAATGTTAACTCACCTTCTAGGAAGGGTATTTGAGCATCACTACAACATCATGTGCTACAAGTTATAAAGAAGCAAATATAATAAAAATGAATATCTCAAAGAGAACCAGTATTCTAAACTAAGCATAAGACAGCAAACTCTCTTATTTTTTCTTTATCCAGCCTAGTGAAAATTTCTGTCTTGATATGTTGAAGAAGGACCACTTCATCTCTTACTTGTTGCTTAAATAATCTCCAGTTTCTCTCTTTCCAAATGTGATATACAAACTCTGCTATCACCACCTGCATAAGCAGTCCTTGCAATGTTCTCCTTTTAGTTATTCTAGCAGCTATATTAATTGTGGTTTCTCATGTAGTTTATCTTAAAACTTTTTCATTCCATTTCAACAAATCGCTTCATATAGTCTTGCTATATTTACATTCATTCAGCAAATATTCTAAGGTTTCTATTGCAGTTAGACAAAGCTGACATCCTCCTTCTATTTGCATGCCCCGCTTGAGTAGTTTATCTGCAGTCATTAATTTCTGATGCAAAGGAAGCCATAGAATGAAGGTAGCTCTAGGTCTAGCTGTAGAATCACATATCAAACTTGTCCAATTTTTGTTTGGCAAAGTACCCACTAATATATTGTAAATTGCACTGATTGTGGTTTTTCTAATTAGTATTATTTCCAGTCGGGGATGATATTGTAATACCTCTCTATTCATCATCACTTTCTTCAACATCCAGCTTGTTTGTTTGGGTAGAGTCATAGTATGAATATTTTTATTTTTTATATAATAAGTGTGCACCCATTTGATCCATAATTTATCTTTCTTCATCTACATATCCCAAAAGAGTTTGAAGATGGCTGCCTTATTCCATAAGTCTAGTCTTAGTAAGTTAAGTCCTCTGGCTGACTTTGGTGTCCAAACTTTATTCCAAGCTACCAAGGCCTTCCTACTAGTCTCAACTGATCCTGTCCATAAGAATGTCCTGCAAACTGCATCCATCATTTTGATTATTTTTTTGGGCAATATGAATAATTGTGACCGATAGCTTTGCACTCCAAATAATACTGACTTTATAAGTTGAACTCTTCCTACATATGTTAGCAACTTGGCAGTCCAACTTTTAAGTCTAACCATTATTTTGTCAAGCAGTACTTTACATTCTGTAATTTTTAGTTTCCTAGGAGCCAAAGGTACTCCTAGATACTTGCATATGTTAACTAAGAGAGCAACTTCAGATATCATGGAAATTTTTTACTTTTAAGTTATTTCCTCCTGATGATTTAGGCTCTCAATAAATATTGATCACTAATAGTGTTTACTATTCATCATGCAACTTTTCCTTCACATCAGTAATGTCATTTGTTTGTCAATATTGATCATTTAAGAGTATTTACCATTAATCATACAACTTTGCCTTCACATTAATAATGTCAATTGTTTATCATCTTTATTGAGTATACTATTACGATTAGTGGGGTTTAGGAGCGTGTGAACCTTGCTCAATCATGCATTTTAAGTAAATTGTATTATATCTCAAAATAATACTCTTAAATATATATAAATTTTATTTATGTATATAAATATATATACTCTACATACCTCATTTTTATCAAAAGTTCACCGAAAAGTTCACTGGAGACCTGCCGGAGACTTGCTGGGAAGTTCGCTGGAACCCTTACCAATGAAGTTCTCCAATCAGCAGTAATATTGGTACCAATCGAAAGCTCTTTTCATCAAAAATTCAAAAATCATATTTGTCCTAATTGTTAGAGCTCACATGTGCCTAATTTTACTCAAAAAGATAACTTATGCGAAACTCCTAAGTTTGGATTTTTAACTCGCCGGCAACCAACGACAACCAATTTCTCTCAACCCAAGTACTAGTAGATAGCTCTCGCTGAGGAGAAGCCATAGGTACTAAGTTTCTCAAATTATATAGCTCGTATGACCAGCAATTGCAAGAGTAATCTCCAACGATGAAACTTTCACTGTTGCCGCTCATTTCACTTTTCTCCCTCATATCTCTTCCAAGAACTTAAATTGATGGTTCCAATGAGTTTTCCTAGCTCACCTGAAGCTATCGCTGGAATCTCATTGAAAAATTCCACCGAAAAGTCATATTGTAGGAAACGAGGTAAATTAAATTAAAATAAAGGCATGATAGAAGGATATCATCTGTACATATCTCATTTTTGTAATAAATATTATAAATGACCATGAAAAAGTATTCATAATAATTAATTTTATTTTACAAGAAGTTACATATTTTTAAAAATTATGCATCACTCATGTAAATAAAAATTATAAAGAATAATATTATAGAAGTAATTACATCACTATATAAATGGTTTGATATAGTTTATTCTAATGAAAAGATGGTCAAAGGTGCTCTTTAGAAGTCATAAGAATTTAAAATTAAAATTAATCGATACATAATAATGGCTCATATAAATATGAATTATGTAGAGTGAGAAATTACTATTTTAGATATGGTAATAAATTTTCACATAAAAAAATCAAATAGTCATAATTAGAATTTAAATTTATTGAGAAACAATAATCTTTTGTTAAAAATTCTGCTGAATAACATTTGTTAAAATGAACAAATGGATATTAAGAAGCTGTTGGTTGTGAGAAATCATTCACTCCTTCCCTCCCTTCCCGTTCAGTAACTGCGGCAATTCTATGTTTAGTGGTAGAAGCATACTCCCATACCGAATGATTTAGTGACAATAGATCTCCGTCCCTTTAAAATGTGTTGTCTATCAACACGGAGGATAAAGACTGAGATCATATCGACCAATCCCATCAACTCCATCAAGCACAAGATGAGTGGGAAAAATGAACATTCTGGTGTCTCATCCGGGAAGAAAGCAAGAAATGATGATAGCAAGGGTAGCGGTAGTTGTAACAAGGAACCAAGCCACGACACCATTACTACCCATATGCCCCGTGAGATAAAAGAAGGGGAGACATATGATAAAAGTAGGAGTGGCTATAGCTTAGGGTTTCCTCCACCGATATCGACAATTGAGAAGGCGGGGAGGCCTAAAGTGCAACTCAAGTCATTCAAGGATGATGGGAGGCTTGTGTTTAAAATGGTTAAAGCTTCGAAGCAGCAATTCTTGCAGGTTACAAGGGAGAATGGAAGATTGATGCTCCACTTGGTCGATGACGATGAAACGCAAGAGGGTAGTTCTATAAGTGCAGAGGAGGAGACTAATCTAACAGGAAAAGAAGATAACTAAGAGAGTAACTTCAGATATCATGGAAATTTTTTACTTTTAGGTTATTTCCTCCTGATGATTTAGGCACTCAATAAATATTGATCACTAATAGTACTTACTATTCATCATGCAACTTTTCCTTCACATCAGTAATGTTATTTGTTTGTCAATATTGATCATTTAAGAGTATTTACCTTTAATCATACAACTTTGCCTTCACATTAATAATGTCAATTGTTTATCATCTTTATTGAGTATACTATTACGATTAGTGGGGTTTAGCAGCGAGTGAACCTTGCTCAATCATCCATTTTAAGTAAATTGTATTATATCACAAAATAATACTCTTAAATATATATAAATTTTATTTATGTATATAAATATATATACACTCGAGACCTACATACCTCATTTTTATCTAAAGTTCGCCGAAAAGTTCACTGGAGACCCGCCGGAGACTTGCTGGGCAGTTCGCTGGAACCCTCACCAATGAAGTTCTCTAATCAGCAGCAATATTGGTACCAATCGAAAGCTCTTTTCATCAAAAATCTAAAAATCATATTTGTCCCAATTGTTAGAGCTCACATGTGCCTAATTTTACTCAAAAAGATAACTTATGCAAAACTACTAAGTTTGGATTTTTAACTCGGTGGCAACCAACGACAGCCAATTTCTCTCAACCCAAGTACTAGTAGATAGCTCTCGTCGAGGAGAAGCCATAGGTACTAAGTTTCTCAAATTATATAGCTCGTATGACCAGCAATTGCAAGAGTAATCTCCAACGATGAAACTTTCACTGCTGCCGCTCATTTCACTTTTCTCCCTCATATCTCTTCCAAGAACTTAAATTGATGGTTCCTGTGAGATTTGTATTTTTGCATTAGGGGTAATCTTGTAATAAAATAATATGAAGGTCTTATTTGTAAAAATTTCACGAATTTTTAAAGTATATAATTTTGATATGAAAATTATACCATCAAAAGAGTATTTACCATTAATCATACAACTTTGCCTTCACATTAATAATGTCAATTGTTTATCATCTTTACTGAGTATACTGTTACGATTAGTGAGGTTTAGCAGCGTGTGAACCTTGCTCGATCATCCATTTTAAGTAAATTGTATTATATCTCAAAATAATACTCTTAAATATATATAAATTTTATTTATGTATATAAATATATATACACTAGAGACCTACGTACCTCATTTTTATCTAAATTTCGCCGAAAAGTTCACCGAAGACCCACCGGAGACTAGCTGGGCAGTTCGCTGGAAACCTCACCAATGAAGTTCTCCAATCAGCAACAATATTGGTACCAATCGAAAGCACTTTTCATCAAAAATCCAAAAATCATATTTGTCCCAATTGTTAGAGCTCACATGTGCCTAATTTTACTCAAAAATATAACTTATGCGAAACTCCTAAGTTTGGATTTTTAACTCGCCGGCAACTAACGACAGCCAATTTCTCTCAACCCAAGTACCAGTAGATAGCTCTCGTCGAGGAGAAGCCATATGTACTAAATTTCTCAAATTATATAGCTCGTATGACCAGCAATTGTAAGAGTAATCTCCAACGATGAAACTTTCACTGTTGCCGCTCATTTTACTTTTCTCCCTCATATCTCTTCCAAGAACTTAAATTGATGGTTCCTGTGAGATTTGTATTTTTGCATTAGGGGTAATCTTGTAATAAAATAATATGGTCTTATTTGTAAAAATTACACGGATTTTTGAAGTATATAATTTTGATATGAAAATTATACCATCACATAGGATTTTTGATAAGGAATCCAACGACGCAAACGGATCGTAATTTGGACGTCATTTAATTGGTCAAATCCTTGAATCAAAGATTGATTCAAATGGACGGACGAGATTAAATCACGTAAATGGACGGCCCAGATTAGATTTCATTAAACCAATAGATGAAGCGGGTTAGCAGGTTAGTGATAAGCGGGTTCAGTAATGAAACCCGACCCTTTACCGAACCCATTTAACTTAACTTCTTCTTCTTCCTCTCCCACCCGGGACACTCTCCCTCCTCCCCTGCTCCTTCTTCGTGCGGTAGCGATGACGGAGCATTTTGGCGACGACAGTTGGAGGTCTTCCCGGACGAATTTTTCCGTAAAATTTCAGACACAACTTCAGGTGAGCTAGTAGAACACATTTGAACCATCATTTGCTAGTTTTGGTGGAGATTTGAGGGAGAAAATAGGAGAGAAGTAGGGGGCAGCGAAAGTTCGTCGCCGGACATTCCGGCCACGGAACTTCACAAACTTGGTACCTATGGCTTCTCCTCGACGAGAGCTTTCCATTGGTACCTGAGTTGAGGGCTGTTGGCTGCCGGTTGGCCGCCGACGAGCTAAAAACCCAAAATTAGGGTTTTTGCCCAAATTGATTTAAATGGTAAAATTGATCGCGTGTGAGCTGTAAAAATTGGGGCAAATTTATTTTTTAGAATCCTCATAAAGAGAGCTTTCGATTGGTTCCTATATTGGGGCTGATCGAAGAACTTCGCCGGCGAGAGTTCCTGCGAACTTTCCGGCGAGTCTCTGACGAACTTTTCGGCGAACTTGAGATAAAAATTATGGTGATTCTAGGGATCGTTTGAAGAGTACTGGTGAAGACGGATTTGTAAAATTATTATTAGATTGAGAATTAAAATTCGTTGAAATATTCATAGGAAAATTAATAAGCAAGCACGAGGATACGAACCCTCGCGATACGTATTAAAACGTGCTTATGACGTTAGGATCAGGTGAGTGTTTATTCTCTGGGCAGAATAGATGGGATAGTTCTCAATGTTTAGTCCAGGAGAACTATAGTCCCTTTGATTATTTATATTTGATATCCTTTGGCTCTCCTGCTAGTTAGTATTATCCTGATTATGATCATGAATGAGTTATGAGTAATCCTTGATATCCATGTTTGATACTCTTATTATTTGATTCATTTTAAGCATTATACTATGCTTCTGTTGACTCCTGATCTAGCATATGCATCTGTTTAATTTTTCGTGATACTATTTCACTTGAAAATGCGTATGACTAGCATGATATTATACTGGATAGTGCTATAGGCACTTTTCACTGCAGTGATAGGTTATTACACTATTAGCACTCCCATGGGCCACCTATGAGGAGGGGCGTGGGACGATAGTGCTCGAGGTCAGGATGGGAGGTTGGGATACTCCTGACTGGTTTTTACTCTGGATTAGCTATGGATACTAGGTAGCTACATCCAGTGGGTAACCCAGGGGGAAAGGTGGCTTTGTTTATCTATTTTTGCACTTCTATTATAATCTGGGTACCCTATGATTCATGATTCCTCCCCTGAGGTGACAGTTGTCTGCAGCAACTGTATTTTGATTATGCCAGCCCCGGATATAGTCTCGTGTGATTCTTGATTACTCATTTTGATTAGCTATTGCACACGAATAGTCATATGATTCTATTCTTGAGACTTTATTATTTTATGTTCTCGATTTTACATTGTTTTCTATTCAACTCACTGAGTACGGCGTTACTCACCCTGTAGGGGAACTCATTTTTATTTTTCAGGATCACAACAGGAGAGAGAGTGATAGATATCACAGTATATAGCCAGACACCTGATTTCTTTTGAAAGGTAGGACAATTCTACCTTTGTTTTGTGGGTATAGAGATCCACTAGTTAGGTACTTTGTATAACCTTGGGCCTGTACCCATTTTGATTGTAAATTACTTGTATATAAGTGTATGCCACTGTAGTAAAGATTTGGTTTTAATAATATATGCTTTTAGAGTTATATTGATCTGTTATCTAGGTTCTCTCCTTCCATAAATAGAGGGGATATACATAAGGTACGCTTAGTGGGTTCCCATATAGTTTCGGGAGTAAACGGGGCTATATGTAGAGTTCACTGCGGTCTGCCACGTGCCCTAGGGGAAGGTATGGGGCGTGACAGATTTTTGTGGTATCAGAGCATGTTCATACTAGAGCATATGTATATCCTGACAAGATCATTTGAGAACCTGGGTATATTAAGATACCATTTACATAAACTTTTTAGAAATAATTTATTTTTGAATATAAGAAATCCAGTGGATCTCAATTAAGGATCAGTCTAGTGGCCCTAGGATATATGTCGTATACGTAACATTAATGGTAATATTCGTGCAGGATATTAAGAATGTAGCCAGAGCATAGTCATTCAGGTGATGAGGCATCACATGGACAGGAGGGTTCCTCTGCCTCCCATGCAGTACCAGTAGAGGGTGGCCGGGCTGCACCACCTGTTGCAGGAGGAGTCACTCTGACGGATGAGAAGTTTCAAACACTCCTTAGAGCGATTCAGACTCAGACTGCACTGGTACTGGCTCCCGTTCCACCAGTGCAGGCACCCATTGTTGGTTCTCAGACTGATTTACTAAAGTAGATCAAGACAGCTCGACAATTAAGCTGTTACAGTTTTGAGGGATCTAGAGACCCAGAAATAGCTCACAAATGGTTACAGAAAGTTTCAAAGACTGCTAGAGACATGAGATTGACAGGCGTAGACACTATCAGACTAGCAGCTAAACTATTGGAGGGTGATGCACAGGTTTGGTGGGAGTCCCTTAGTGCTAGTGGAGCTTTACCTACTACCTGGGAAAGATTTATAGATATTTTCAACAGTGTATACTACACTAGCTTTTATAAGGATCAGAAGAGAGAAGAATTTTTTGCACTACGACAGGATCATAGGTTAGTATTGGAGTTTGATACCGAGTTACGGGCTTTATCAGTATTTGTCCCAGAGTATGTTCGAGATACTGAGTATATGCGTAGCAGATTTAGAAAGAGACTGAATACAGAGATTAGAAGGTTGTTGGTTACTTCTACCACTGTCAGTTATCATGAATTAATGCAGATGGCTGTGGAGATTGAGCAGTTATCCCCAACACCTTCTAAGGATAAGGAGATTTTCGCAGGAAAGAGAAAGTCAGGATTTTTCAGTCCTATATTCCAAAGGAAAAGTACGGTAGTGAAAGGATCGCAAAGAATGGGAGAATCATCTGGTAGTGCTTCTAGATCACAAGCTTACCCTCGAGCTTTACCCATTCCAGATTCTGAGTCTCAAGTCCGACCTATGACTAGAGATACTTGTAGAAATTGTGGTAAGAATCATTCTGGAATCTGTAGAGCTCCCCTGAGATGTTTCTATTGTCATCAGCCAGGGCATTATCGTAGTAACTGCCCAAGACTACAACAAAGAGGTGACAATAGAAGTAGTGGGATGCCCAGACCAGTACCAAGTGGTAAGGGATCGACCACTCAGGACAGACAACCATCTGGGGCAGTAAGAAGCTATTAAGCAGATCAAGGAAGTAGTGTTAGAGGGATACAAGGTGGTTCTAGGATTCCACCTCGAGTGTGCAGACCAGGATCTTTGCCAGTTCGGATAAGGAGGCTGAGGCCAATCCAGACCTGATCACATGTACTTTATAGCTTTTTCAACATACTGCTAGAGTACTTATTGATAGTGGTTCTCATAGATCTTATATTAATCCTGAGTTTGCACAGTTTAGTGACAAATCCTTAGTTCCTTTGAAACCTGAACTTGTCGTATGCACCCCTCTAGGAGAACAACTTCTTGGAAATACGATTTATAAAGACTATGAGATTATGTTGGGGGATACTATATTAGTAGCAGATTTAATCCCCTTAGATATGATAGATCTTGACTTAATACTGGGGATTGATTGGTTAGCCCGACATAAAGCCACAGTCAACTATTTTACTAAAGAAGTGATATTCTTAAGGAAGGGAATATCTGAGTTACATTTTACCGGAAATCGTCGGATCCTACCGACTTGTGTAATATCAGCGCTACGAGCTTGGAAATTAATAAGGAAAGGATGTGTAGCCTATTCAGCTCATATAATAGACACATCCACCTCTGGAACCAAGTTGGAAGAGATATCGGTGGTGCGTGAATTCCCCGACGTATTCCCAGAGGAGTTACCAGGTGTACCACCTGATAGGGAAGTTGATTTCTTTATTGAACTGCAACTAGGAACTCACCCTATCACGATTCAACCATATAGAATGGCACCTGCAGAACTCAGTGAATTGAAGGTACAGTTACAAGAATTATTAGATAAATGATTTATCAGAGCAAGTACCTCACCTTGGGGAGCACCGGTATTATTTGTAAAGAAGAAGGATGATACCTTAAGATTATGCATTGATTATAGACAATTAAATAAAGTGACTATCATGAATAAATATCCTTTGCCGAGAATTGACGATCTTTTTGACCAACTACAAGGAGCTAAGGTATTTTCAAAGATTGATCTCAGGTCGGGGTATCATCATTTGAGAATCAAAGAATCAGATATACCTAAGACTGCCTTCAGGACCAGATATGGACACTATGAGTTTGTAGTAACGCCTTTTGGGTTAACGAATGCCCCAGCTGCATTGATGGATCTAATGAATAAGGTATTCCATCCATATCTGGATAAATTTTTGATCGCATTTATTGATGATATTCTGATATATTCACCTGGAGAAAATGAACATGCTGAACATCTGAGAATTGTGTTACAGAAACTGCGAGAAAAGAAACTGTATGCAAAATTCTCCAAATGTGAGTTTTGGTTGGAAGAAGTGAAATTCTTGGGACATACCGTATCAGGAAAAGGTATTATGGTTGATTCAAGTAAAGTAGAAGCAATTCTGAAATGGGAACGACCCAAGAATGTTACAAAAATCCGTAGTTTCTTAGGTCTAGCTGGATACTACAGAAGATTCATTGAGGGATTTTCTAAAATAGCTGGACCACTTACCAGACTCACACGAAAGGAAGTGAAATTTTATTGGGATAAAGAATGTGAAAAGAGTTTTCAGAAACTCAAAGATTATCTTACTTCTGCTCCAGTTCTGACATTACCGAAGCCTAATGAAGATTATACAGTATATAGTGATGCTTCCAAATAAGGACTAGGATGTGTATTGATGCAGGAAGGAAAAGTTATTGCTTATGCATCCCGTCAGTTAAGGAAGCATAAATTAAATTATCCTACCCATGATTTGGAACTGGCAGCAGTAGTTTTTACATTAAAGATATGGCGACACTATTTATACGGAGTTCGATGCCATATTTTTACCGACCATCAGAGCTTAAAATATATTATGACTCAGAAAGAGCTAAATTTGAGACAGAGAAGATGGTTGGAGTTAATAAAAGAATATGATCTAGTAATTGAGTATCATCCAGGAAAAACTAATGTGGTTGCAGATGCATTGAGTAGAAAATCAGTTACGTTATCTAGTATCTCAACCATTACCTTACCTCAGCATACAGAATTGAAATCTTTGGGCGTTCAGCTAGATTATGATAAATCTAGTGAGATACTAGCTACATTTATTGTGCGACCCACATTTCACGAAGAAATTCGGATTTTACAAAGCTCAGACGAGGAACTGAGTAAAGTATTTCAAAGAGTACGAACAGAAGAAAATATTGAGTTCAGGATGAGGGACGATGGATTATTAGTATATCGAGACAGAGTCTGTGTCCCGAATAAAGCTGAACTCAGGAAGGCTATTCTGGAGGAAGCTCATTCCTCGGCATATGCAATGCACCCGGGAAATATAAAAATGTATCGCACAATAAAAGGAAGTTATTGGTGGCCAGGCATGAAGAAAGATATTGCAGATTATGTAGCTAAGTATCATATATGTCAAAAAGTTAAAGCTGAGCACCAAAGACTGGCAGGAAAGCTACAACCATTGTCAATTCCTGAATGGAAATGGGAACATATCACAATGAATTTTGGGATAGGATTACCTCGCACGTCAAGTAATCATAATGCAATATGGGTAATTGTGGATAGACTTTGGCCAAAGATGTATAAAGCTTTGGGGACAACATTATAGTTTAGCACAGCTTTTCTCCCCAAACCGATGACCAATCAGAAAGAACAATTCAAACCTTGGAAGATATGTTAAGGGCTTGTGTAATTGAATTCCGAGGAAGTTGGGATCAGTACTTACCGTTGATTGAATTTGCTTACAATAATAGTTACCAAGCTAGCATCGGAATGCCACCCTATGAAGCTTTATATGGGAGAAAGTGCAGAACACCGTTATGTTGGGATGAAGTTGGAGAAAGAAAGATAGAGGGAAATGAATTGATTGAAACTACGATAGAAAAGATTAAGATTATCAAGGAAAGATTAAAAGTAGCCCAGGATAGACAGAAAAGTTATGCAGATAACCGAAGAAGAGAATTGGAGTTTCAACCTGGGGATATGGTTTACCTGAAAGTAGCTCCATGGAAAGGAATTATACGGTTTGGAAACACAGGCAAGTTGAATCCTAGATATGTTGGACCATTCAGAATCATTAATAGAGTTGGTCCTGTAGCTTACAGATTGGAGTTACCTCAGGAGATGGCGAGAATACACGATGTATTTTATGTATTGATGCTGAGGAAATGTATTTTGGACCCTGAACGAGTACTAGAAACACCCCCGATAGAGCTTGCAGATAACTTAAGCTATAAGATACAACCTGTGCAAATCCTAGAACGGAAGAAGAAAATTTTAAGGAATAAGGATGTATGGATGATTAAGGTGTTGTGGAGAAGTGCACAGGTAGAAGAAGTCACTTGGGAATCTGAAGAGTACATGAAGAGGAAGTATCCTCAACTGTTTCAAGTGACGATTTAAACTAAATTTTGAGGACAAAATTTCTTTAAGGGGGGTAGGATGTGAGATTTATATTTTTGCATTAGAGGTAATCTTGTAATAAAATAATATGAAGGTCTTATTTGTAAAAATTACATGGATTTTTGAAGTATATAATTTTGATATGAAAATTATACAATCAGATAAGATTTTTGATAAGGAATCCAACGGCGCAAACGGATCGTAATTTGGACGTCGTTTGATTGGTCAAATCCTTGAATCAAAGATTGATCCAAATGGACGGACGAGATTAAATCACGTAAATGGACGGCCCAGATTAGATTTCATTAAACCAATAGATGAAGCGGGTTAGCGGGTTAGTGATAAGCGGGTTCAGTAATGAAACCCGACCCGTTACCAAACCCATTTAACTTAACTTCTTCTTCTTCCTCTTCCACCCGCAACACGCTCTCTCCTCCCCTGTTTCTTCTTCGCGCGGCAGCGATGACGGAGCATTTTGGCGACGACGGTTGGAGGTCTTCACGGATGAATTTTTCTGTGAAATTTCAGACACAACTTCAGGTGAGCTAGGAGAACACATCTGAACTATCATTTGCAAGTTTTGGTGGAGATTTGAGGGAGAAAAGATGAGAGAAGTAGGGGGCGGTGAAAGTTCATCGCCGGAGTTTGCCGGCCATTCCGGCCACGGAACTTCGCAAACTTGGTACCTATGCCTTCTCCTCGATGAGAGCTTTCGATAGGTATCAGAGTTGAGGGCTGTTGGCTGCCGGTTGGCCGCCGGCGAGCTAAAAACCCAAAATTAGGGTTTTCACCCAAATTGATTTAAATGGTAAAATTGGTCGTGTGTGTGCTGTAAAAATTAGGTCAAATATGATTTTTAGAATCCTTATAAAGAGAGCTTTTGATTGGTACCTATATTGGGGCTGATCGAAGAACTTCGCCAGCGAGGGTTCCGATGAACTTTCCGCCGAACTTGAGATAAAAATTAGGGTGATTCTAGGGATCATTTTAAGAGTATTGGTGAAGACAGATTTGTAAAATTGTTATTAGATTGAGAATTAAAATTCGTTGAAATATTCATAGGAAAATTGATAAGCAAGCACGAGGATACGAACACTCGCGATACGAATTAAAACGTGCTTATGATGTTAGGATCAGGTGAGTGTTTATTCTCTGGGCAGAATAGACGGGATAGTTTTCAATATTTAGTCCAGGAGAACTATAGTCCATTTGATTATTTATATTTGATATCCTTTGGCTCTCCTGCTAGTTAGTATTATCCTGATTATGATCATGAATGAGTTACGAGTAATCCTTGATATCCATGTTTGATACTCTTGTTATTTGATTCATTTTAAGCATTATACTATGCTTCTGTTGACTCCTGATCTAGCATATGCATCTGTTTAATTTTTCGTGATACTATTTCACTTAAAAATGCGTATGACTAGCATGATATTATACTGGATAGTGCTATAGGCACTTTTCACTGCGGTGATAAGTTATTACACTATTAGCACTCCCATGGGCCACCTATGAGGAGGGGCGTGGGACGATAGTGCTCGAGGTCAGGATGGGAGGTTGGGATACTCCTGACTGATTTTTACTCTGGATTAGCTATGGATACTAGGTAGCGACATCCAGTGGGCAACCCAGGGGGAAAGGGGGCTTTGTTTATCTATTCTTGCACTTCTATTATGATCTAGGTACCTTATAATTCATGATTCCTCCCCTTGAGGTGACAGTTGTCTGCAGCAACTGTATTTTGATTATGCCAGCCCCGGATATAGTCTCGTGTGATTCTTGATTACTCATTTTGATTGGCTATTGCACACGAATAGTCATATGATTCTATTCTTGAGACTTTATTATTTTATGTTCTCGATTTTACATTGTTTTCTATTCAACTCACTGAGTACGGCATTACTCACCCCGTAGGGGAACTCATTTTTATTTTTCAGGATCACAGCAGGAGAGAGATTGATAGATATCACAGTGTATAGCCAGGCACCTGATTTCTTTTGAAAGGTAGGACAGTTCTACCTTTGTTTTGTGCGTATAGAGATCCACTGGCTAGGTACTTTGTATAACCTTGGGCATGTACCCATTTTGATTGTAAATTACTTGTATATAAGTGTATGCTACTGTAGTAAAGATTTGGTTTTAATAATATATGCTTTTAGAGTTATATTGATCTATTATCCAAGTTCTCTCTTTCCATAAACAAAGGGGATATACATCAGGTACGCTTAGTGGGTTCCCATATAGTTTGGAGAGTAAACGGGGCTATATGTGGAGTTCACTATGATCTGCCACGTGCCCTAAGGGAAGGTATGGGACGTGGCAGTTCCAATGAGTTTTCCAAGCTCACCAGAAGCTATCGCTGGAATCTTATTGAAAAATTCCACCGAAACCTCATCTTCTAGGAAACGAGGTAAATTATATTGAAATAAAGGCATGGTAGAAGGATATCATCTATACATATCTAATTTTTGTAATAAATATTATAAATGACCATGAAAAATTATTCATAATAATTATTTTTTTTTACAAGAAGTTACGTATTTTTAAAAACTATGCATCACTCATGTAAATAAAAATTATAAAGAATAATATCATAGAAGTTATTACATCAGTATATAAATGGTTTGATATAGTTTATTCTAATGAAAAGATGGTCAAAGGTGCTCTTTAGAAGTCATAAGAAATTAAAATTAAAATTAATCGATACATAATAATGGCTCATATAAATATGAATTATGTAGAGTGAGAAATTCCTATTTTAGATATGGTAATAAATTTTCACATAAAAAATCAAATAATCCTAATTAGGATGTAAATTTGTTGAGAAACAGTAATCTTTTGTCAAAAACTCCGCTGAATAACATTTGTTAAAATGAACAAATGGATATTAAGAAGCTGTTGGTTGTGAGAAATTAGTCACTCCTTCCCTCCCTTCCCGCTTACTAACTGCGGCAATTCTATCTTTAGTGGTAGAAACATACTCCCACACCCAATGTTTTAGTGACAATAGATCTTCATCCCTTTAAAATGTGTTGTCTATCAACACGGAGGATAAAGACTGAGATCATGTCGGCCAATCCCATCAACTCCATCAACCACAAGATGAGTGAGAAAAATTATCTCATCCGGGAAGCAAGCAAGAAAAGATGATAGCATGGGTAGCGGTAGTCGTAACAAGGAACCAAGCCACGACACCATTACTACTCATATGCCCCGTGAGATAAAAGAAGGGGAGATATATGATAAAAGTAGGAGTGGCTATAGCTTAGGGTTTCCTCCACCAATATTGACAATTGGGAAGGCGGGGAGGCCTAAAGTGCAACTCAAGTCATTCAGGGATGATGGGAGGCTTGTGTTTACAATGGTTAAAGCTCCGAAGCAGCAATTCTTGCAGGCTACAAGGGAGAATGGAAGATTGATGCTCCACTTGGTCGATAACGATGAAACGCAAGAGGGTAGTTCTATAAGTGCAGAGGAGGAGATTAATCTAACTGGAAAAGAAGATAATTAAGAGAGCAACTTCAGATATCATGGAAATTTTTTACTTTTAGGTTATTTCCGCCTAATGATTTAGGCACTCAATAAATATTGATCACCAATAGTGTTTACTATTAATCATGCAACTTTTCCTTCACATCAGTAATGTCATTTGTTTGTGAATATTGATCATTTAAGAGTATTTACCATTAATCATACAACTTTGCCTTCACATTAATAATGTCAATTGTTTATCATCTTTATTGAGTATACTATTACGATTAGTGGGGTTTAGCAGCGTGTGAACCTTGCTCAATCATCCATTTTAAGTAAATTGTATTATATCTCAAAATAGTACTCTTAAATATATATAAATTTTATTTATGTATATAAATATATATACATTGGAGACCTACATATCTCATTTTTATCTAAAGTTCGCCGAAAAGTTCACTAGAGACCCGCCGGACACTTGCTGGGCAGTTCGCTGGAACACTCACTAATGAAGTTCTCCAATCAACAGCAATATTGGTACCAATCGAAAGCTCTTTTCATCAAAAATCTATAAATCATATTTATCCCAATTGTTAGAGCTCACATGTGCCTAATTTTACTCAAAAAGATAACTTATGCGAAACTCCTAAGTTTAGATTTTTAATTCGCCGGCAACCAACGACAGCCAATTTCTCTCAACCCAAGTACCAGTAGATAGCTCTCGTCGAGGAGAAGCCATAGGTACTAAGTTTCTCAAATTATATAGCTCGTATGACCAGCAATTGCAAGAGTAATTTCCAACGATGAAACTTTCACTACTGCCGCTCATTTCACTTTTCTCCCTCATATCTCTTCCAAGAACTTAAATTGATGGTTCTAATGAGTTTTCCTAGCTCACCTGAAGCTATCGCTGGAATCTCATTGAAAAATTCCACCGAAAAGTCATCTTGTAGGAAACGAGGTAAATTATATTAAAATAAAAGCATGGTAGAAGGATATCATCTGTACATATCTCATTTTTGTAATAAATATTATAAATGACCATGAAACATTATTCATAATAATTAATTTTTTTTTACAATAAGTTACATATTTTTAAAAACTATGCATCACTCATGTAAATAAAAATTATAAAGAATAATATTATAGAAGTTATTACATCAGTATATAAATGGTTTGATATAGTTTATTCTAATGAAAAGATAGTCAAAGGTGCTCTTTAGAATAATGAAAGTTATTCATCCTCGCCGCAAGCTCAAAGGCGAATCCATTCTTCCTCATTCGATCCGGCGGCTGCAGCGGGAATACTCGCCGTGTGCTCGGCAGAAGCCCCTCCGTCTTCTTCGGCCCCTTGGCAAACTGCCATACCGATGCACCTCCGGATCGATAGTGAACCCTCACTCCTTGTCGCACCTCCGATCCAAATCGCTGCAGCCCACTGGCAGCTTCGAGCTCTCCCCTTGGATCCACCGCGCCGACCTCGTCGACGGCGATTCGAGAGGTCGAGGGCTGCCGAAGATTTGGAACTCACTCTCGTTCCCTGTCCACCATCGACCCGCCACACCGACGACCTTGGAGCTCTGCCGCATTTCACAGATGGTGATTTGAGAGCTACCGCGAGGGGACTTCGAGGGTTCCTCACTGCACATCATCATCCCGGCAACAGCATTTGACCTCCAATGCTGTTGTGTCCGAACTCCTCTATGCGTGTATCTCCCCCACCTCCTTCTCCTCTCCCTATCATGCTCTCCCCTTCTCCATTATTTGGTTTCTTTTTTTTCTTTACTTTAAGTTGTGTATATAGAATAATAATGATGGAGGTGGAGAGAATCAAATTGAGGTCTGCACTAGGGAAATATTATTAAATTCCAATTTGCTAGATATTATATGATGATGTTGTTTTATGGTGCTTTGCTTTTGAATGTGGATTTGATGGTGTTATTTTGGTGGGGTTATGATGAGTGTTTCATGGTGCTTTGATTGATGAGTTGATGATGTGGTTTGTTGAGTTTTTCATAGCGCTTTGATGACTTAGAATTTGGTAGTTGAGTTTTCATGGTAATGATGAGTTGTTGATGCTTATGGTGAGTTTCTCATGGTTAGTCGATGAGTTGTTGATGATGGTATTGTTTTGCTGAATTTTCTTGATGGTGTGATGTTGTTATTGGTGATTGGTGGTGGTGTTTTTAATTGTTGTTAATGGTTTTGATTATGGGGAATTTTTGGGTTATGTTGTGTATTATTGATTCTAATGATTATGTGGTTTTGATTTTTGGATTTAATGGTGGTGATGACGGTGATACTGATTTGGTTATGGATTTAATAGTTGTGATGTTGATTTGATAATTGTTAGTTGATCTTATTCGGTTGATGGTTATAGATGATGCTGTTTGATGAACTTTTATGGTAGTTTGATGATAATATTGTTGTTGTGGTTTGCTGAATTTTTCTTGATGGTTTGCTGATGGTGTGATGTCACTATTTGCTTCATGGTGTTGATGAGTGGTTGATGATGTAGATTTGGTTTTGAGGATAATATTGCCGAGAGGTGTTTTGATGATGTTGCCTTGTTGCTTGGTTTGGTGGTATTGGATGTTTGGGTTTGGTTGATGGAGTGATTGAATTAATGGATTGTGGTAATGTCATTAATGGTGGTGAGTTGTTGCTGTTGAATCTTAGTAATAGTGTGGTTTCGATGTTGGTGAGTTTTTATGATGAGTGATGTGGTTTAATTTTGGTTGTGAATTGTGAAAATGGTCTTGATATTGTTGCTGATGGTTTTTGAATTGTATTATCCGTGATGGTAGGTTATATATATTGTGATGATTGATGTGAATTTTTGATGATGTTGTTATGGTTCGTTATGTGGTAGTGTTGTTGATGAATTATTGATTTAATGGAAATAATGGCTTTAATGGTTTTGAATTATTGATGGTGATTACATGGTATTTTCATACATCGGTTTTGGTGGTTGACGTTGTTTCACGCGGTGTTGTTTTTGGATGTGAATTAGGGTGAGTTCTTAATGTGATGGGTTATGATGAATATAAGAATTTGGTTGATTTATGCTATCGCCCCCACCATCTTCCTTCTTCTCACCTATTGTGATATCCTTCTCATTTTCCTGTCTACTTTCTCTCTTTTCCTCTTGATGCATATAATGTGTTAAGATAGAGAGAGTTAAAGTGAGGTTTGTACTAAGGATAGTTATTGTTAATTCCATATAGTTGATGATGATATTGGACATAGAGTTGAAAAAAAATTAAATAATGGAGTTGGAATTGTTGTTAACTTGGGCTATGAGTTGACCTATGAAATTAAGAGATTTGAAGTATTGGACTTGAGTAGGAAGTTGGGTCCAATAGTTGAAGTGCATCATTTATTTTGGATTAGATCAAATGAATCACATAATTTGAGTTATTAGTGATCAAATAATTTCTATCATATTAAATCATGATCAAATATTAGGGATCTTGGTCCAACTTGAGAGCCGTATATTATTGATATGTCTGGATTGGTTCTGGAGTTCAGATCCCCACACAGGTGCGTTGGTTCATCGAATGTAGGATTTATTCAAGCTAAGAATTCCTGCCGAGGTTTTCTTAGGAAATATCTCGGGTGCCTCAAATATAATAAAATGAAATGCATGATATGATTATATATACATATGAATAAATGCATGTTATGCTTACTATGATGTTATCTAAATGCATGATGGTATGATTTACCTTGTTTAACATGCATGATCTGCCACATTTACCATGCTACATATTTAATATGTCTACACATCTTGTCCTGCCTGCTATGTTATTTCTCTATGCTATGATAGCACAACTACCATGCATATATAGATAAGAATAATGACATGTTAGAAACTATTAAGAGACATCACTAGAAATTCGATAGGAAGGGGTACTACTTGCATACCTCTTTTAACCACTGCGTACCGCCAATGGTCAGAATGGTGATGCTCCACCACATACCACTCCCGAGGCTATATGTAGCTTAGATACTGGGAGCTGGTTGGGAAATGGGCCAAATAAACTCCAAGGTCGGAAAGACCAGATAGCGGAGTGGTCCATACCCGGATACTATTACCCGCACGAGTGACGGTTGGGCGTCACCGTGATAGTCCTGATATGGCTAGCGGGGACGAACCTTCCAATGATTCAGCAAAAATATGGTCGAGGTATCTCAAACCCATTGTGCGGATTGACGGTCAACTCGGCTAACATTGATCGCTTTTGAGTTGGGACGGGGATTCTCTCAAACCTTGGACAGTGGATCCGTAGACCACACGACTATCATCCTAGACGTTCTGCAGATGATCGGATGAGTAGTCCGGATCCTAGGGTTATTATTATAATTTCGGTTAGCCGTGACCGATGATATATTAAGTTGAGGTGACCCTGTCTACGGGCAGTGTGTAGTACTACACAGAATGTCGTTGCCCTTACGGAGACCGGGGAGGAAGTAGGGGCGCGATGTTTCGCTGGGACGGGGTGTAGGGATCGACCAGCGGGACAGTAGAGAGAGATACACGGTCACCCGATCTCTTCGCCAACATCAATGCAGCGGGCCTAGGTAGAGACATAGAAGGACACCGCACTGATGGGCTTATGGAAAGTCCCCGATGGGGGAATTTCACTAAGCATAGACGGGCAGCCCGAGTCTTGAGATTGATAAACAGAGTACACCGTGGATGACATTCCGGTAACATTGATGACATAGTTACTAGAGACAACTTAGGTGACATCTAGTGTTACACATTTCGTATATACTTACACTGTTATTTGAATTTACGATATGCCTCACATGTATCATATGAAAATGATAAATAAATAAACCAAGGGCATCCTAGATTAATCCTCCTAGCCTTTGATTTCCTTATTCGGTTTCGAGCCGTAATTACACAGTAGGCCGCAAGGCTGAGCACACCACTTTTCCCCGTGTGTGCAGGTGCATTAGATATTTGATTGAGACGGTGGCGAGAATGAGTCCTTCGATGAATTCATCTTTATTTATTGATATCATTATCTTAGAATTATAGTAGGTTTATCGGGACTGTGTTAGAAATGTTGAGTTAGATATTTTGTATATATATTCCGCTGTGTAAGTGATGTATCTGGATTGTATGTATCACTTTGATGCCTTGTATGGGTCCGTTGGGCTCATACGGCGGTTGCCACGTGCCCGACAGTAGGGTCGAGGCGTGACAATTAAAGTGGTATCAAAGCCTAGGTTTAAAGACCTGACCATTAAAGTGGTATCAGAACCCAGGTTTAAAGACCTGACCATTAAAGTGCTATTAGAGCCTAGGTTTGGAGAACCTAGGATATTAAGTTAAGTTTGAGGTTTTAAAGATTTAGATAACAGTCCCGATATAATTTAGGATAAAGTGCGAGTCAGAAATATGACATTATATTTCCTTGGTAACAATCCTTTACCCTGCCGTTAATAACTACAGCTATGATAAATTTTTATTAGATTGTTAAACGCCTTGATGAGAGATTATAATTCTATAAATCTCCGGACAGTAAATTTGGCTGTGATTTCCACTACGTCGGAGAAGAGATGGATACTTAGATCAATACGCTTAGATCTACGACCAATTTGCAGTTCTAAATGATCAAGTAGAATTATGATACCTTTTTATGTGCATCATGATGATCTCTTATACCAACATAGGTAACGAGCATCACTTTGATCTTAAGAGTATTGATATCAAAACATCTCATGCGATATTTTAATCATATTATTTATATCCCATGACTCATTTGGGATACCGAGTTTGAATGAATCTATCAATATTTGATTTTATCCACTTTCAAGTTGGTCGCTATCTGAATTTGATGGTGTTTTAAACATCTTTCATTGATTCTATTCTAGACCCTAGAATTAAATTTGTAGTTAGACCCATGTTGGATGATATCGGTGAGCCATCGCTAATCACGACCCGAATCTAAAGCGTGATCTTGTAAAAATTCAAATTCAGCAAATCTATTAGTTCTCATTGTGAACAAAGTTTATTGGTCTTGATCACTCTCATATGATATCTCTTTATTATTCATCATGGGTATATATCTTATGCAAAGGTATTTTATACAAATCTTTGCAGCGATCAATTCTTAAATCTTGGGACTACTGTGATTATTGTTCCAAAAGGTTTGATTATAATATTTACATTACATTGATCTAACCTGATATTTGATCTAGCCTACATCTAGGTTAATTTTGTTTGAACCAGAATTTTTATCTGAATCGCTTTTATTGACTTTCTTCTAGATCTATAAATCTATCTGTTGAGGAATCTATATCAAACTAGCAGAGGATTGTAAATCGATATTTTGACTGGCATTAAATATTATATCTGCATCAACTCTTTACACTTGCAACTCCATATGTAGTACTTAGAGCCGTTTGTGTATACTCTATTTGGAGCTCTAATTTTACATACTGAGCTTCCATATATTACCTCACCTTCTTCATTGCACATTCTATAGTTTTCTATATTCCCCTTCTTGAGATGTTCTGGTAGATGCATTATAATTTTGTTGCTTACATCATTTCTACAACTCAGCTTGCTACTTCCTTTGCTTTATATTTCTCAACTTATGTTATCAGTGTGGACAGAAGGGGTACATTCGGTCCAACTGTCCGTAGCGGACTCAGATGGGCGGATCTCAGCAGTCGGCCATCCATCCGGCATCTGCGGGTCGTGGCCGCCTGCCCGCACCAATCCCACCTACTACACCTATGACGGGATCGACCAGAGGACCTGCCACTAGATCTAGCCATCACTCCAAGAGACCGTCCCCGCGCATTGAAGTGTGGCTTTATGCGTTAGATGATATGGATATGCAGGACGACCCTGACATGGTTATTGATGATGAGGATTTAGCGATCGATGGTCCAGATAGGGTTACTGATGACCGAGAACCATTTGTTGATGACCCATCATACCGGGATCTACCTTGAGCTAGTTATTTGCTCGGGTTGTAGAGTTTTTGGTTGCTCTAGATGTTGAGCTTTTGAATGACTGTAGACCCTCTGGGAATACTTAAGCAGTTAGTTGAATTTCTTATGATTTAAGATTTTATTTTGTCGATGTGGCTAAATTTGTGGAAAATAGTACTTAAATTGAGGATCTTGATTGTTAGGGTATTAACCATGTAGTAGTTGCTACCAACTCTATATATCTTTTGCTGTAGCATGTGGTGGATTATAGAATCATAGCTTAAGGGAAGATTTGAGAGATCGATATGTATTCCCCTTATAAAGAGATTGATAAAGTGCAAGGGAAATGACCGTTAAGTGTATCGGAAGAAGCACGTGGCTTGCACTCATGGATGATGTAGTGTGTAAGCGATTATTGGTTATTTTTGGAGGACCAAAAAATTTTAAGGGGGGGAGTACTTGTAAACCCCCACCATGAAAAAAAAAAAAAAATTGTTAGACCGGCTGGTTCGGTTAGACCGGCCTGGTCGACCGGTCCACCCAAACCGACCCACACGACCGGTTCGGTGGAAGCGACCCCGTCAAGTCGAGACGCGAAGAGGGCGAAGGAGCTCGCCCTAATCGCACGGCGTCTCCTTCGTCTCTTCACCCCCTTCGCAGCAGCAGCGACCGACGAGGGCATCGCCGGCGAGCTGCTGCTGCTCCGACCCAGTCCCGTCGCCACCGTCGAGAGGAGGACCGCCGGAGAGAGCTTAGCAACGGCCCCATTCCCACTCGCCCCTACCTCGTTCTCAGTTTTCCGCCGCTGCACACGGTGAAGTCGCCGCCGCGACTTCGCCTCAATCGACCGTCGCCGCCCATCAACGCCGCCTCGCTCCATCTCCACGAAGGCGGAACAGCCGACAGTCCACCTTGGATCGGCTGTTGACGCCGGCGACCACCCTTCGCTCGGGGCAGAACGCGTGAGAGGCAGCGACGGCGGAATCGTCCAATCCGCCCCTTTCCGCTACCCGAACCCTTCCCATTGCTGTTCGCGAGCCCACATGTGAGTGATCGCCGCTATCATCCCCTCTCCCATCCCTTGTTTCCGCTGGTGAGGTGGTTGACGTCTGCGGGTGGTTCGGTGACCTCCGAGAGCTCCGAGGGTTTGATTCCTTACGGTCGGATCGTTTGCAGCGTGCTTCCGGCCATCTCGCGCATGAGGACGCCGGGGGTCATCGGCCGGAGTTGCGTTCGGGCGTAGGCAGCAGAAGGGCCGGCGAGGGCGTCGGCGGAGGAATCGATGAAGGGCGATCGGCAACGGGCGCGGCGAAAGGTCCCGATTTCGCCCTTTCCCTTAATCATGCTTAGCGAATAACTAAGCATGATTAGCTATAATTAAGTAGGATTAGTATAAATTAAGTTAAGATATGCTTAGATTTATTTAATCCTGCTTAGCGTTAAATAAATAAGGTTTAGTTAAGTTAACTATGAGTTAGAGTTAATTTAATTAAATCGGTTGGGTTGAACCAAGTTGGGGTTAAATCGGTTTGGTTTAAGTTAGGTTTGGGTTCAGATCGAGTTGGGTTGGGTGAGCCGAATCGACTAGTTGAAACTGGTTCGAGCTCGAGTCAAACTAGATTGAATTGGGTTTGGTGAACCGGATCCGAGCTGAACCGAACCGAACCGAACCGAACCAAACCAAACCGGATGAACAATAACCGGCCCGTTTGACCGAGTCAATAGTTGACCCAGTCAGCATTGACCGGGCCCACCGCTGACCCAGTCAGCATTGACCGAGTCAACAGCTGACCCAGTCAGCATTGACCGGGCCCACCGCTGATCGTTGACCGAGTCAACAGCTGACCTAGTCAGCGTTGACCGGTCAATCGTTGACCGTTGACCGGTTAGAAAATAATAAAATAATAATAATATAATATTAAAATATTAAAATATTAAAATAATATTAAAATAATAAAAAAATCATAAAAATAGTAAAAATTTCTTTGGGTTCTACTTGGGCCCTTGGGTGACTTTGGCCAAGTTATGGGTGAGTTTAATGAGTAGAAATTGAATAAAAATTTATTTAAGTTAATAGATAAAAATTTGAAATATTATTAATTAAGAATGATTAGGTTGGATTAATCCTAAACTGGTATAGGATTAATTTAACGTAAGAATTATTTTAATTAATGGATTATAGATTTTTAATTTAATTTATTTATCTTAGGGGAAAATAAATTAAATCTATTTTAAATAATTGTGTTAAATAGGGTTTTTGTGGTTACGCGATCCGAGTAGCTCGGCGGGTGATTATCTCCGCGTGACTTGGTTCAGAGGAGCAGATCGCAAACCCAGGTGCGTTGGTTCTCCGATGGTAGGATTTATTCAAGCTAGGGAATTCCCGCTGGGGTTTTCTTAGGAACAATTCTTGGATGTCTTAAATATAATAAAACATAATGCTTGATAAGATTTGACTTGTATGCATGTTAGTGTAGTTTATTTTATCTAACATGTTCTAAATTCATGTCCTGCATGTTGTATTATTTTTCTTTGTTACGTGTTAAATAACTACCATGCGGACATAGATAGTGGATAATGACATGTTAAAACCTTTGGCGACGTCACCGCCACTTAGACAGATAAAGAGGCCTTTTCCATATACCCCGGTTGACCGCCGCGCACCGATGGTGGTCAAACGGTGACGTCCTGTTAGGCGCCACTCCCGAGGTTGATGCATAGTTGGGATACTGGGAGCACCACTCCCGACGTTATGCATGGCTTATGTACTGGGAGCTGGTAGGGTAAGGGACGGTACAAACTCCATGGTCGGGTTAGACTGGAAATATGGAGCAAGCCCTTACCCGAAATTCACCCGCACGAGTGTCGTTTAGGCGAGCTCGTGATAGTCCAGAGATGGTTAGTAAGGATAAGCCTTACCATGGACGTGGCACCGATGGAGTCGAGGTTGCCACAGCCCATCGTGCGGATGTGCGCCAATCTCGATAGACGTCGACTGCTATTGGACTGGAAAGGTGATTCCACCTACGACGCCTTGGACAGTGGATCCATGGACCGCACGGCTATCACCCTTGACGTCTGCAGACGATCGGATGAGTAGTCCGGATCCTAGGGTGGTTATTCCGGCTAGCCGTGGCCGATGACATTGTTATATGGCGACCTGTCTACGGACATCGTGTAGTACTACATGGGTGTCGTGGCCCCTACGGAATCCAGGGAGGATGTAAGGGTACGACGGTTTCTGTCACGCCCCGACCCGTAGGACGACACGTGGCAACCGCCGTATGAGCCCGACAAGCCCATACAAGGCATAAATACAAATACTAAACTACATACACCCACATTTTCAAATAACATCTTAAATACAGTACCGATATCTCCTAATACAAATCTAAGACCGGCATACGAAAACTCGTAACAGCAATCGTATACCTTCCGCGACGAACCCTCCGTCATCGATCTCGTCTCGTGCATCGACACCTGCACACACATTGAACGCGGTGTGCTCAGCCTTGCGGCCTAATGCGAAATTACGGCTCTACCGAATAAGGAAATCAAAGGCTAGGAGGAGTATTCTAGGATGTCTTTGGTAATTAATCATCATCTTTCATGCCATTTCATTTTAAACAATTTATATAAAAATAGACAGCATAAACAAACAATTAAATAAATAATTAAATGTGTACATGTCACTAGATGTCACCCTAGTTATGTCTAGTGTCCATATCAATAGTATGTCACCTACGTCATAGTTAGACTTTTTAGGTTTCATAAACTCGGGCTGCCAGCCTACGCTTAATGACTACCCGGGCCGGGGGTATCAGTAAGTCCATCAGTGCCTTTCTGTCTCTACCTATGCCCGCCGCACTGATGTTGGCAGAGAGGACGGATGACCCAGAGTCCCTCTCCTGTTGTTTCACGAGTCGCTAACCATGCCTCCCCTAGTGAAACCGTCGTGCCCTTACATCCTCCCCGGATACCGTAGGGGTCACGACACCCATGTAGTACTACACACTGCCCGTAGACAGGGTCACCTCTCTTAAATATCATCGGCCACGGCTAGCCGGAATAACCACCCTAGGATCCGGACTACTCATCCGATCGTCTGCAGACGTCAAGGGTGATAGTTGTGCGGTCTACGGATCCACTGTCCAAGGCGTCGCATGTGGAATCACCTTCCCAGTCCAATAGCCGTCAACGTCTATCGAGATCGGCGCACATCCGCACGATGGGTTGTGGCCCTCGACTTCGTCGGTGCCAAGTCCATGGTAGGGTTCATCCTAGCTAACCATCTCAGGACTATCACGAGGCCGCCTACAACGACACTCGCGCGGGTGAAGGTTTCGGGTAAGGACTTGCTCCATATTTCCAGTCTAACATGACCATGGAGTGTGTACAGTCCCTTACCCTACCAGCTCCCAGTATATGAGCTATGCATAACGTCGGGAGTGGTGCTCCCAGTGCTCCGCTATGCATCAACCTCGGGAGTGGCGCCTAACGGAAACATCACCGTTTGACCACCGTCGGGACGCGGCGGTCAACCGGGGCATATGGAAAAAGGCCCCTTTTTCTCTAAGTGGCGGTGACGTCGCCAAAGGTTCTAACATGTCGCATGTATTATCTATGTCCGCATGGTAGTTATTTAACATATCATACCGAAGCAATTTAGCATGCAAGACATGATTATAAAGCATGTTAGATACCTAGCAGATAAATATGTTAGATAAGATAACTATGCTAGCATGCATACAATTTAAATCTTATCAAACATTATGATTTATCATATTTAAGACATCCAAGAATTTTTCCTAAGAAACCCCAGCGGGTATTCCCTAGCGTGAATAAATCCTACCAACGGAGAACCAACGCAGCTGGGATAGCGATCTGCTTCTGGGAACCAAGTCGCGCGGAGAATATCACCCGCCGAGCTTCTCGGATCGCGTACCCACAATAATCCTATTTAATAAAATTTATTTAAAATAGATTTAAAATAGATTTAATTTATTTCCCTTAAGATAAATAAATTAAAATCTATCAATTAAATAATTATTACATTAAATTAATCCTATGCATGTTTAGGATTAATCTCACCTAATGAATTATGAATTAATCATATTTTTGCATTTTTATTTAATAACTTCAATGAATTTTTATTCAATTTCTACTCATCAAACTCACCCATAACTTGGCCCAAGTCATCCAGGAGCCCAAGTAGAACCCATAGAAATTTTTATTATTTTTTTGATTTTTTAATATTTTAATATTATTTTATTATTTTAATATTATTTTATTTTTATTTATTTTTCTGACCTGGTCAACGGTCAACGTTGACCGGTCAACGCTCGGTGGGTCAGCAGTAGGCCCAGTTAACGCTGACTGGGTCAGCTGTTGACCGATCAATGCTGACTGGTCAGCGGTTGACTCGGTCAACGCTGACTGGGTCGGCGGCGGGCCCGGTCAATGCTGACCGAGTCCGCTGTTGACTCGGTCAACGGTTCGAGTTACTGTTCACCCGGTTCGGTTCGGTTCGGTTCGGGTCCGGTTCAGTTAAAATAAATTCAATCTAATTTGACTCGAGCTCGAACCAGGTTCAACTTATTTGATTCGGCTCACCCAACCCAACCTGACTCGAACCCAAACTTAACTCAAACCCAACCGATTTAACCCCACTTGATTCGACCCAACCGTTTTCATTAAATAAATAATTTCTTATACACTAAGCTTAGTTGATTAACGCTAATCATGCTTTTAATTAAACTAAGCATACGTTAATACATCTTATTCTAATAACATATTATATTTACACTAATCATGCTTAACGTTTAACTAATCATGCTTAGCGTTCGCTAATCGCGATTAAGCCCTAATTAAGCACCTTCGCCGGATTAACTGTGCACCGCCGGAAAACTCAGCGCCGCCGCCGGAACCCTAGCCGCCACCTCGCCGGAACTCACGAAAACGAAGGCTAAACGGCCGGCGAGCTTCGTAGCTCCTCGCTCAACGCGGAGACTACGCCGATCTGCGAGAATGACGACCATCAGCGCCTAAACGGCGATCTTTCCGGCGTCGTCTCCGGCGAACTCACGGCGTCTCCACCGGAGGGTGAAAACCACCCCTTTTCATGGGGAAAACGCGGCTGCTCACCTCGCGGACGTTTGGAGAAGGAAAGGGCGGGGTTTGCGGCCGGCGAAGCGAGCGGATCGCGATTTGCAGCCGCCGCCGGTAAGGTTCGATCGCTCGAACAGGGGCGCGAGCTCAGCTGCCCGCTGAGGGGTCTTCGAACTCCACGAAGGCCCGTGGAGACGTGGAGACGGCCGGCGTCTCCAACCGCGGCGGAGGAGACGTCCGCCGAGGGATCTCGGGCGCTGGGCGACGACCGGACGGCAGTAGCTCCTCTGCTGCGGTGGTCGCGCGAACGGGAAGGGAAAAGGGTGTCGTCGAGTCGCCCTTTCTGCCGGGAGTAGCTCGCTGGGGGTGGACGAGGGCAGACGACCGTCGACGGCGACGTGCAGCGGTCGACGGCGGAAGGCGGAGCGTCGGCGCTGCTCGGTGCGTTAGAAGACGAAGCGGCGTTGCTTCGTCGCGTGCTCGAGGGCGATGGCTCGAGTGGGAAGGGCGTTTGCTCTTCTCGCTCGCCCCGTCTCGCCTCCTCGCCCGGTCCAAGCCGGTTCAGCTGGACCGGCCGGCTCTCCGGCCGGTTCACCTGAACCGGTCCTTTTTTTTTTTTTTTTGATTGATGGGGGTTTACAAGTACTCCCCCCCTAAAAATTTTGGTCCTCCAAAATAACACTTGAATATCCAAAAAGATATCCAACATCAACATATAAATTTCCAAAAATTTTGTACATCACACTCAAACACTCTCTCCCTCAAATAAGTGAGGTTGCTGGGCCCGCATGTGGGCCTCAGTCTCCCATGTAGCTTCCTCGATATGAGCGTTCCTCCAGAGGACTTTTACTAGGGGGATAGACTTACCTCGAAGCACCTTTACGCGCCGATCTATGATCTCAATAGCCCGCACCCCATAGCTCAAGTCCTCTCTCAGCTGAACTGGTGGTGCTGTGAGGACATGGGACGGATCTGAAATGTACTTCCTCAACATGGATACATGGAAGACATCATGAATCTGCTCTAAGTCTGCAGGTAGCTCCAGTCGGTATGCCACCGGCCCGACTCTCTCAAGTACCTGGAAGGGTCCGATGTATCTAGGGTGTAGCTTCCCTTTCTTCTGAAAACGAAGGATGCCCTTCCAGGGGGATACCTTTAGAAAACCATATCCCCGACTGCAAACTCTAGAGGCCTACGACGATTATCTGCATAGCTCTTCTGTCGGTCCTGAGCTGTCTTCAGTCTGCCTCGAATGACACTGACCTTGGCTACGGTTTCATCAATCAACTCCGTACCCGTCAGTCGTCTCTCGCCTACCTCACTCCAACATAATGGAGTCCGACACTGTCTGCCATATAGAGCCTCATAGGGAGCCATACCAATGCTGGCCTGATAGCTATTATTATATGCAAATTCCGCCAAAGGAAGGTGGGTATCCCAGCTACTAGTAAACTCGAGCACACATGCTCTCAACATGTCCTCCAGCGTCTGTATGGTACGCTCTGACTGTCCATCAGTCTGTGGGTGAAATGCGGTGCTAAACCTCAATGATGTACCCAGCTCCCCCTAAAACTTCGGTCAGAACCTAGAAGTGAACCTAGGATCTCGGTCCGACACAATAGATACAGGTACTCCATGAAGGCGGACAATGTCGCTGATGTACAGCCTGGCTAACCTCTCCAATGTGTAAGAAATCTCAATCGGCAAGAAGTGGGCAGACTTTGTAAGTCGATCAACGATCACCCAGATAGCGTCATGGTGTCTCTGGGTGTGCGGCAACCCGACTACAAAGTCCATAGTGATGTGCTACCACTTTCACTCCGGTATCGGAAGAGGCTGCAAGGTCCCTGCCGGCTTCTGATGTTCCGCCTTAACCTGCTGGCATACTAGGCATCGAGCTATAAACTCAGCTATGTCCCGCTTCATGCCCGACCACCAATACGTCTGTCGAATAGTACGATACATCTTCGTACTACCCGAATGCATAGCATAAGCGGAACTGTGTGCCTCCTCTAGAATCTGCCGTCGTAGATCCTCATCATGGGGTACGCAGATCCTGTCATTCAGCACCAGCATGCCGTCATCTCTGAGTCTGAACTCCTGACCCTGACCATCTTGTACTCTCCGGATCACCCTACTCAACTCAGAGTCTGTCCTCTGTAACTCGGCCAGCCGGTCTGATAAAGTGGGTCGCATAGTAAACTGTGCCAGTAACCCACCCTGAGAGTCACACTGTAGCTCAACCCCCAACAATCTTATGTCACGCAGCGAGGGTAAGTAGGCAGTGCGTATATACGCCAAAGTGACAGATGACTTTCTGCTCAAAGCATCTGCCACAACATTAGCCTTCCCCGGATGGTAGTCAATAATCAAGTCATAGTCCTTGATCAACTCCAACCAGCGGCGCTGCCTGAGGTTCAACTCCCTCTGGGTCAACAAGTACTGTAGGCTCTTATGGTCAGTGAAAATATGACACTTCTCCCCGTAAAGATAGTGTCGCCAAATCTTAAGAGCCAGAACAATAGCGGCTAACTCCAAATCATGAGTCGGATAATTTACCTCGTGCTTCTTCAACTGACGTGAAGCATAGGCAATTACCCGTCCGCCCTGCATAAGTACACAATCCAGCCCTTGCTTCGAAGCATCGCTGAATACCACATACTCTGTACCGCTGACTGGGAGGGTGAGTATCGGAGCAGTGGTTAAACGAGTCTTAAGCTCCTGGAAACTGAGCTCACACTCTGGGGTCCACTGAAACTTAATGTCCTTCCTAGTCAACTTAGTCATCGGCGCTGCAATACGTGAGAAATCCTGCACAAACCGCCGATAATATCCAGCTAATCCAAGGAAACTACGGACCTCTGTGGGACTCTTAGGCTGCTCCCACTTAGTCACTGCCTCAATCTTAGTCGGATCGACCTGTATGCCCTCACTGGATATAATATGCCCCAGAAATCTAACTTGAGTTAGCCAAAACTAACATTTGGAAAACTTAGCATAAAGCTGACTATCTCTCAGTACCTGAAGGACAAGTCGGAGATGCCTCATATGCTCCTCCGGGCTCTTCGAATAGACAAGTATGTCATCAATGAAGACAATGACACACTTATCTAAATGTCTATGAAAAACCCGGTTCATCAAATCCATAAAGGCTGCGGGAGCATTAGTAAGTCCAAAAGACATGACTAGGAACTCATAATGTCCATACCGTGACCGAAATACCGTCTTCGGAACATCCGAGTCCCTAATCTTTAACTGATGATACCCGGATCTCAAATCAATCTTCGAGAAAACCCGAGCTCCCTGTAACTGATCAAATAAGTCATCGATGCGGGGAAGCGGATACCTGTTCCTGATGGTGACCTTATTCAACTGCCTGTAATCAATGCACATCCTCAAGGTCCCATCCTTTTTCTTCACAAATAGAACAGGTGCGCCCCAAGGGGAGACACTAGGTCGAATAAACCCCTTATCTACCAAGTCCTGTAACTGTAGCTTGAGTTTCTTCAACTCTGCCGGTGCCATACGATACGGGGGTCTAGAGATTGGCATCGTCCTAGGGGCGAGATCGATGCAAAATTCTAACACTCGATCCGGGGGTAGGCCAGGCAATTCCTCTGGAAAAACATCTGGGAACTCGCGAACTACAGGAATATCTGCCATGTGGCTATCCGACTGGCTGCTATCCACTACGTGCGCAAGCAAACACTGATACCCTTTCCTGATGTACCTATGTGCCGTGAGAGCGGATATAATGGTAGTCGGCAAGACTCGACGATCCCCCTCGAATACCAGCTCCGGGGGTCCCGATCCAACGAAGGACACTGACTTTGTGAAGCAGCTCACTAGGGCTCTATGTGCTGTCAACCAATCCATACCGAGAATCACATCGAAGTCTGCCATGTCTAGTGGAATCAGGTCCGCCTCAAGGGAAACCTCCTGTATCATAATGGGACAGGATCGATACACCTGACTCCGTAAAATCTTCTCACCCAAGGGAGTACAGACAATCAACTCTGCCTCTAACGGGGTAAGAGGTATATCGGCTCGCCTGGCGAACTCCGAACTAATGAAAGACCGATGTGACCCGGTGTCAATAAGAATACGAGCCCATGCATCAAATAATCGCATATGTCCTATTCCACATCACACAAACAACACATGCGACAAGTTAAATTTAGTCTCACTTAACAAAAGATAAGTTTTAGTTCCAAAATCCAACACAACAACAACTTATCAAATGGAAAGACTAAATCTCCAAAATAAAAATTCTATTTAAGGGGCGTCAGCATGGGAGGAGTTACCCGTGACTACATCGGGGTTGGCTTGGGCGTCGATGCCGTCCAATGCATATATGCGCGTCTGGGTGCGCTGGGGCGGCCTCTGAGAGTGTGGGCCCGATCCGGTAGGAAATGCTCGGGTAGACCCCGTCATAGGTGCAGCCGGTGGGAACGGTGCAGGAGGACGACCACGACCCGCAGATGCCGGGTGGATGGCTGACTGCTGGGATCCACCCATCTGAATCCGCTGCGGACAGCTGGTCTGAATGTGCCCCTTCTGTCCGCACTGATAACAAGTGATCTCTCGGCACATCCAGTGTGAGTCCGGCGGCAAATGGTACATGGGGCCAAGTGTGATGCACGGTGTATCTGAGGGGCCCTATGTACTGACGGCTGGGGACGTGCCTGACTCGGCTGACCCCGCTGCTCAGTCCTTTGTATAAATCGGCTCCCAGATGGAGCCCCTCCTGCAGCCGAGGCTACTAAAGCTACCGAGCCAGTCTGTCTGTCCCTGAAGTCACCTCGACCCCTATGTGTCGCTGACCTCTTCTTCCTATGCCCCTCTCTCCGCATACGCGTCGTCTGGAGCATCCTCTCAGTCCACAGGGCTTTATCCACCAACTGCTGGAAAGCAGTGTAATCCAGTATTCCCATCCTAACACTAAGGTGGTCATCCAAGCCCTTAATGAAGCGCATCCAATGATACCTGTCGGATGAGATCGTGTCGGGTACCAGGGAGGCCAGCAGATTAAACTCGGCCACATACTCTGACACAGATTTGCCTCCCTGTCTACAGTCTAAGAACTCCTGTACCTTCAGATCATGCTGGAGCTCTGTATAGAAACGCTCGTGGAACTCATCCAGAAAGATGTCCCACGTCAGTCCTGTAGAATAACGGGTCTCCAGCTCATCTCGCCAGGTCTCAGCCTCCCCATCTACCAGATAGAGTGCCACTCCAAGTCGGTCTCTATCAGATAACTCCAAATCCGCAGTGATACGGCGGATGTTGTTAATCCAAGACCGGGCTGTCTGAGGGTAAGACGATCTAGAAAATGTAACACACCCCAGATGTCGAGCGTCTCTCACCCAAGCGGCTATCGGCCTCGCAGCTCGGGTACTGGGCTCCGACATAACAACTCCCCCAGGCGGGGTCTGGTAATCCGCTCGAGTATATGTCTCCTGTGCTCCTGTCGGAGGGGTAGCAACCGCTGTTGCAACCCTCACTGGATCTGACTCTGCACCACGGTCAGCTGGAGCAGGTACAACTGCTGGGGCAGGAGCCGTCCGGACCACCTGCGGTGCTGGTGGTACCGCTGGTGCAGCAGGAGGCGGAGGAGGAGGTGCACTAGTCTGAGGTACCTCGGGCTCATGCTGTGCAGTGGGATTTAGAATGCTGACCATCGCGCTGGCCACCGCTGCTGCTATTATGTTCAGCTGTCCCTGAGCAACGAGAGCCTGCCCTGATGGCACTATAGATGTAGTCCTCTGTCTCACGGTACGTCGAGAACTCGAGCTCCGACGTGTACCCAATGATGCCCCCTCTGGGACCATGGATACTGGTGCCCTGTCGGAATCACCGGTAACACTCGCAGCTGGTACCGGTGCTAGCGGCGTTAACGGATCTGCCGCTGGACGGAAGGTGGCCGTCGAATGATCCTAGGGCTCCGCGAGCTTTCGGGGCCTCCCCCGTTTACGTCTGGGCGGTACTTCTGATATCTACATGAACAAGCTTCTGTCAGTTTATACGAAATAAAATTTCTACATAAGGTAAAACTCTTCTGGTACGCATAGTCACGATATAGGTAAACGACCGTACCACTAACTATCTAACTGGATAATCTAATATATTGGGACTGACTTCCTTATAATTAGGATTTGAAGTCGAAACCCCAAAATCCCTAGGTTTATAAACCTAGGTTTTGATATCACCTAAATGCTCAGGCCTTTAAACCTAAGCTCTGATACCACTTAAGTTGTCACGCCCCGACCCGCAGGACGACACGTGGCAACCGCCGTATGAGCCCGACAAGCCCATACAAGGCATAAATACAAATACTAAACTAAATACACCCACATTTTCAAATAACATCTTAAATACAGTACCGATATCTCCTAATACAAATCTAAGACCGGCATACGAAAACTCGTAACAGCAATCGTATACCTTCCGCGACGAACCCTCCGTCATCGATCTCGTCTCGTGCATCGACACCTGCACACACATTGAACGCGGTGTGCTCAGCCTTGCGGCCTAATGCGAAATTACGGCTCTACCGAATAAGGAAATCAAAGGCTAGGAGGAGTATTCTAGGATGTCTTTGGTAATTAATCATCATCTTTCATGCCATTTCATTTTAAACAATTTATATAAAAATAGACAGCATAAACAAACAATTAAATAAATAATTAAATGTGTACATGTCACTAGATGTCACCCTAGTTATGTCTAGTGTCCATATCAATAGTATGTCACCTACGTCATAGTTAGACTTTTTAGGTTTCATAAACTCGGGCTGCCAGCCTACGCTTAATGACTACCCGGGCCGGGGGTATCAGTAAGTCCATCAGTGCCTTTCTGTCTCTACCTATGCCCGCCGCACTGATGTTGGCAGAGAGGACGGATGACCCAGAGTCCCTCTCCTGTTGTTTCACTAGTCGCTAACCATGCCTCCCCTAGTGAAACCGTCGTGCCCTTACATCCTCCCCGGATACCGTAGGGGTCACGACACCCATGTAGTACTACACACTGCCCGTAGACAGGGTCACCTCTCTTAAATATCATCGGCCACGGCTAGCCGGAATAACCACCCTAGGATCCGGACTAATCATCCGATCGTCTGCAGACGTCAAGGGTGATAGCCGTGCGGTCTACGGATCCACTGTCCAAGGCGTCGCATGTGGAATCACCTTCCCAGTCCAATAGCTGTCAACGTCTATCGAGATCGGCGCACATCCGCACGATGGGTTGTGGCCCTCGACTTCGTCGGTGCCAAGTCCATGGTACGGTTCATCCTAGCTAACCATCTCAGGACTATCACGAGGCCGCCTACAACGACACTCGCGCGGGTGAAGGTTTCGGGTAAGGACTTGCTCCATATTTCCAGTCTAACATGACCATGGAGTGTGTACAGTCCCTTACCCTACCAGCTCCCAGTATATGAGCTATGCATAACGTCGGGAGTGGTGCTCCCAGTGCTCCGCTATGCATCAACCTCGGGAGTGGCGCCTAATGGAAACATCACCGTTTGACCACCGTCGGGACGCGGCGGTCAATCGGGGCATATGGAAAAAGGCCCCTTTTTCTCTAAGTGGCGGTGACGTCGCCAAAGGTTCTAACATGTCGCATGTATTATCTATGTCCGCATGGTAGTTATTTAACATATCATACCGAAGCAATTTAGCATGCAAGACATGATTATAAAGCATGTTAGATACCTAGCAGATAAACATGTTAGATAAGATAACTATGCTAGCATGCATACAATTTAAATCTTATCAAACATTATGATTTATCATATTTAAGACATCCAAGAATTTTTCCTAAGAAACCCCAGCGGGTATTCCCTAGCATGAATAAATCTTACCAACGGAGAACCAACACACCTGGGATAGCGATCTGCTTTTCGGAACCAAGTCGCGCGGAGAATATCACCCGCCGAGCTTCTCGGATCGCGTACCCACAATAATCCTATTTAATAAAATTTATTTAAAATAGATTTAATTTATTTCCCTTAAGATAAATAAATTAAAATCTATCAATTAAATAATTATTACATTAAATTAATCCTATGCATGTTTAGGATTAATCTCACCTAATGAATTATGAATTAATCATATTTTTGCATTTTTATCTAATAACTTCAATGAATTTTTATTCAATTTCTACTCTTCAAACTCACCCATAACTTGGCCCAAGTCATCTAGGAGCCCAAGTAGAACCCATAGAAATTTTTATTATTTTTTTGATTTTTTTTAATATTTTAATATTATTTTAATATTATTTTATTATTATTTTATTATTTTATTTTTTTGACCTGGTCAACGGTCAACGTTGACTGGTCAACGCTGACAGGGTCAGCAATGGGCCCAGTCAACGCGGACTAGGTCAGCTGTTGACCGGTCAACGCTGACTGGGTCAGCGGTGGACTCGGTCAACGCTGACGGAGTCGGCGGTGGGCCCGGTCAATGCTGACTAGGTCAGCTGTTGACTCGGTCAACGGTTCGAGTTACTGTTCACCCGGTTCGGTTCGATTTGGTTCGGTTCGGGTCCGGTTCAGTTACATTAAATTCAATCTAATTTGACTCGAGCTCGAACCAGGTTCAACTTATTTGATTCGGCTCACCCAACCCAACTTGACTCGAACCCAAACTTAACTCAAACCCAACCGATTTAACCCCACTTGATTCGACCCAACCGTTTTCATTAAATAAATAATTTCTTATACACTAAGCTTAGTTAATTAACGCTAATCATGCTTTTAATTAAACTAAGCATACGTTAATACATCTTATTCTAATAACATATTATATTTACACTAATCATGCTTAACGTTTAACTAATCATGCTTAGCGTTCGCTAATCGCGATTAAGCCCTAATTAAGCACCTTCGCCGGATTAACTGTGCACCGCCGGAAAACTCAGCGCCGCCGCCGGAACCCTAGCCGCCACCTCGTCGGAACTCGCGAAAACGAAGGCTAAACGGCCGGCGAGCTTCGTAGCTCCTCGCTCAACGCGGAGACTACGCCGATCTGCGAGAATGACGACCATCAGCGCCTAAACAGCGATCTTTCCGGCGTCGTCTCCGGCGAACTCACGGCGTCTCCACCGGAGGGTGAAAACCACCCCTTTTCATGGGGAAAACGCGGCTGCTCACCTCACGGACGTCTGGAGAAGGAAAGGGCGGGGTTTGCGGCCGGCGAAGCGAGCGGATCGCGATTTGCAGCCGCCGCCGGTAAGGTTCGATCGCTCGAACAGGGGCGGCGTGCTCAGTTGCCCACCGAGGGGTCTTCGAACTCCACGAAGGCCCGTGGAGACGCGGAGACGGCCGGTGTCTCCAACAGCGGCGGAGGAGACGTCCGCCGAGGGATCTCGGGCGCAGGGCGACGACCGGACGGCAGCAGCTCCTCTGCTGCGGTGGTCGCGCGAACGGGAAGGGAAAAGCGTGTCGCCGAGTCGCCCTTTCCGCCGGGAGTAGCTCGCTGGGGGTGGACGAGGGCAGACGACCGTCGACGGCGACGTGCAGTAGTCGACGACGGAAGGCGGAGCGTCGGCGCTGCTCGGTGCGGGAGAAGACGAAGCGGCGTTGCTTCGTCGCGTGCTCGAGGGCGATGGCTCGAGTGGGAAGGGCGTTTGCTCTTCTCGCTCGCCCCGTCTCACCTCCTCGCCTGGTCCAAGCCGGTTCAGCTGGACCGGCCGGCTCTCCGGCCGGTTCACCTGAACCGGTCCTTTTTTTTTTTTTTTGATTGATGGGGGTTTACAGTTTCGCTAGGGGAGGCATGGTCGGCGACTAGTGAAATAATGGAGAGGGATACTGGGTCACCCGTCCTCTCCGCCAACATCAGTGCAGTGGGCATAGGTAGAGAAAGAGACAGAAATGCACTGATGGGCTTATTGATACCCCCGGCCCGGGTAGTCACTAAGCGTAGGCTGGCAGCCCGAGTTATGAAACTTTAAAGTCTCACTGTGATGTAGGTGACAGATGGTTGACATTGACTGTGAGATTTGTATTTTGTATTAAGGTTAAATTTGTAAAAATTTGAATTAGAAGGGTTAAATTTGTAAAAATTTGAATAAGAAGGACTTATTTGTAAAATTTTGTGAATTTTTGTAGTATGAAATTTTGACATGAAAATTATACCATCAGATAGTATTTTTGATAAGGAATCCAACGGCGCCGACGGATCGTAATTTGGACGTCGTTTGATTGATCAAATCGTTGAATCAAGGATGGACGGCTAGGATTAAATGTGAATTAAAGATTTTAATAATTTTATAAATATCAATTTCTTCCCACCGACGACGCGCGCGGGTTTTCTTCCTCTCTCTCCTCTTTCTTTCGCACAGTAACAATGGTGAAATAGAGTTGTTACTTTGTGTTGACATTTGGAGGACTTATCGATCGTATTTTTCGACGAGATTTTAGACACAGCTTCAGGAGAGTGAGGAGAACACATTAGAGGTATAAATTTACAGTTTTGGTTGAGATTTGAGGAGAAAACGAAGAGAGAGGTGGCAGCGGCGAAAGTTCATCGTCGGAGCTTGCTCCGGCGATTGCCGGCCATTCCGGCCGCGGAACTTCGCAAACTTGGTAGCTATGGCTTCTCCTCGACGAGAGCTTTCCATTGGTACTGGAGTTGAGAGCTGTTGGCCGCCGGTCGGCCGCTGGCGAGCTAAAAACCCTAACTTAAGGTTTCCGCCCAAATTGGATTAATTCGTGAAATTGATCTCGTATGAGCTATAATAATTGGGAAAAATATGATTTTTGGAATCCTTGTGATGATAGCTTTCGAATGGTACCAATATTGGTACTGTTCGGAGAACTTCGCCGGTGAGGGTTCCGGCGAACTGTCCGGCGAGTTTCCGGCGAGCTCCGGCGAACTTTCCGGCGACCTTGAGATGCAAATTAGGGTGATTCTAAAGACTATTTTAATCATGTTGGTGAAGACGGATTTGTAAAATTGTTTCCGAATTGAGAGATTTAATTCGTTGAAATATTCACAGGAAATTCGGTAAGCAAACACGAGGATACGAACGTTCGCGATACGAACTAGAACGTGCTTATCACGATAGAATCAGGTGAGTGTTTATTCTCTGGGCAGAATAGACGGGATAGTTCTCAATGTTTAGTCCAGGAGAACTATAGTCCCTTTGATTATTTATATTTGATATCCTTTTGCTCTCCTGCTAGTTAGTATTATCCTGATTATGATCATAAATGAGTTGTAAATAATCTTTGATATCCATGTTGATACTCTTGCTACTTTATTCATTTTAAGCATTATATTATGCTTCTGTTGACTTCTGATCTAGCATATACATTTGTTTAATTATTCGTGATACTATTTCACTTGAAAATGCGTATCACTAGCATGATATTATACTGGATAGTGCTATAGGCACTCTTCACTGCAGTGATAGGTTATTACACTATTAGCACTCCCATGGGCCACTTATGAGGAGGGGCATGGGACGATAGTACTCGAGGTCAGGATGGGAGATTGGGATACTCCTGACTGGTTTTTACTTTGGATTAGCTATGGATACTAGGTAGCGAAATCCAGTGGGAAACCCAGGGGGAAAGGGGGCTTTGTTTATTTATTCTTGCACTTCTGCTTTGATCTGGGTACCTTATGATATTTGATTCCTTCCCCTGAGGTAACAGTTGTTGGCCACAACTGTATTTTGATTATGCCAGCCCCAGATATAGTCTCGTGTGATTCTTGATTACTCATTTTGATTGACTATTGCACATGAATAGTCATATGATTCTATTCTTGAGACTTTGTTATTTTATGTTCTCGGTTTTACATTGTTTTCTATCCAACTCACTGAGTACTGCGTTACTCACCCCATAGGGGAACTCATTTTTATTTTTCAGGATTCAGCAGGAGAGAGACTGATAGATATCGCAGTGTATAGTCAGACACCTGATTTCTTTTGAAAGGTAGGACAGTTCTACCTTTATTTTGTGTGTATAGAGATCCACTAGCTAGGTACTTTGTATAACCTTGGGCATGTATCCATTTTGAATGTAAATTACTTGTATATAAGTGTGTGCCACTGTAGTAAAGATTTGGTTTTAATAATATATGCTTTTAGAGTTATATTGATCTGTCATCCAGGTTCTCTCCTTCCATAAATAGAGGGGATATACATCAGGTACGCTTAGTGGGTTCTCATATAGTTTCGGGAGTAAACGGGGCTATGTGTAGAGTTCACTGCGGTCTGCCACGTGCCCTAAGGGAAGGTATGGGACGTGGCAGTTCCAATGAGTTTTCCAAGCTCACCAGAAACTATCGCTGGAATCTCATTGAAAAATTCCACCGAAAACTCATCTATTAGGAAACGAGGTAAATTATATTAAAATAAAGGCATGGTAGAAGGATATCATCTATACATATATAATTTTTGTAAAAAATATTATAAATGATCATGAAAAATTATTCATAATAATTAATTTTTTTTACAAGAAGTTACATATTTTTAAAAACTATGCATCACTCATGTAAATAAAAATTATAAAGAATAATATTATAGAAGTTATTACATCAGTATATAAATGGTTTGATATAGTTTATTCTAATGAAAAGATGGTGAAAGGTGCTCTTTAGAAGTCATAAGAAATTAAAATTAAAATTAATCAATACATAATAATGGACAAGAGGGTTCCTCTGCCTCCCATGCAGTACCAGTAGAGGGTGGCCAGGCTGCACCACCTATTGCAGGAGGAGTCACTCTGATGGATGAGCAGTTTCAAACACTCCTTAGAGCGATTCAAACTCAGACTGCATCGGTACTAGCTCCCGTTCCACCAGTGTAGGCACCCGTTGTTGCTTCTCAGACTGATTTACTAAAGCAGATCAAGACAGCTCGACAATTAGGCTGTTACAGTTTTGAGGGATCTAGAGACCCAGAAATAGCTCACAAATGGTTATAGAAAGTTTCAAAGACTGCTAGAGACATGAGATTGACAGACGCAGACACTATCAGACAAGCAGCTCAGCTATTAGAGGGTGATGCACAAGTTTGGTGGGAGTTCCTTAGTGCTAGTGGAGCTTTACCTACTACTTGGGAAAGATTTATAGATATCTTCAACAGGGAATACTACACTAGCTTTTATAAGGATCAGAAGAGAGAAGAATTCTTTGCACTACGACAGGATCATAGGTCAGTATTGGAGTTTGACACTGAGCTACGAGCTTTATCGGTATTTATCCCAGAGTATGCCCGAGATACTGAGTATATGCGTAGCAGGTTTAGAAAGGGACTGAATACAGTGATTAGAAAGTTGTTGGTTACTTCTACCACTATCAGTTATCATGAGTTAGTGCAGATGGCAGTGGAGATTGAGTAGTTATCCCCAGCACCTTCTAAGGGTAAGGAAATTTTCTCAGGAAAGAGAAAGTCAGAATTTTTCAGTCCTACATTCCAGAGGAAGAGTACGATAGTTAAGAGATTGTAAAGAATGGGGGAATCATCTAGTAGTGCTCCTAGATCACAGGCTTACCCTCGAGCTTTACCCATTCCAGATTCTGAGTCTTAAGTTCGACCTATGACTAGAGATACTTGCAGAAATTGTGGTAAGAATCATTCTGGAATCTGCAGAGCTCCCCTAAGATGTTTCTATTGTCATTAGCCAGGGCATTATCGTAGTAACTGCCCAAGACTACAACAAAGAGTTGACAGTAGAAGCAGTGGGATGCCCAGACCAGTACGAAGTGGTAGGGGATCGACCACTCAGGACAGACAACCATCTGGGGCAATGAGAAGCTATAAAGCAGATCAAGGAAGTAGTGTTAGAGGGACACAAGGTGGTTCTGGGATTCCACGGCGAGAGCAGACCAGGATCTTTGCCAGTTCAGATAAGGAGGCTGAGGCCAATCTAGACCTGATCATAGGTACTTTACAGCTTTTTCAGCATACTGTTAGAGTACTTATTGATAGTGGTTCTCATAGATCTTATATTAATCCTGAGTTTGCAAAGTTTAGTGATAAACCCTTAGTTCCTTTGAAACCTGAACTTATTGTATGCACACCTCTAGGAGAACAACTTCTTAGAGATACAGTTTATAAGGACTGTGAGATTATGTTGGGAGATATCATATTATTAGCAGACCTAATCCCATTAGATATGTCTGATCTTGACTTGATACTGGGGATTGACTGGTTAGCCCGACATAAAGCCATAGTCAACTATTTTACCAAGGAAGTGATATTCTCGATAGAAGGAATACCTGAGTTACATTTTACTGGAAATCGTCGAATTTTACCCACTTATGTGATTTCAGCGCTACAAGCTTGGAAATTAATAGGAAAAGGATGTGTAGCGTATTTAGCTCATATAATAAGCACATCCACCTCAAGAACCAAGTTAGAAGAGATACTAGTGGTATGTGAATTTCCTGATATATTTCCTGAAGAATTACCAGGTGTACCACCTGATAGGGAAGTGAATTTCTTTATTGAATTACAACCAGGCACTCACTCTATCATTATCCAATCATATAGAATGGCACCTGCAGAACTTAGTGAATTGAAAGTACAATTACAAGAATTGCTTGATAAAGGATTCATTAGACCGAGTACCTCACCCTAGGGAGCACCAGTATTATTTGTAAAGAAGAAAGATGGTACCTTAAGATTATGTATTGATTATAGACAATTAAATAAGGTGACCATCAAGAATAAATACCCTTTGCCGAGATTTAATGATCTTTTTGATCAACTACAAGGAACTAAGGTATTTTCAAAAATTGATTTGAGATCAGGATATCATCAATTGAGGATTAGGGAGTCAGATATCCCTAAGACTGCCTTCAGGACCAGATATGGACATTATGAGTTTGTGGTAATGCCTTTTGGTTTGACAAATGCCCCAGCTGCATTCATGGACTTAATGAATAGAGTGTTTCATCCATATCTGGACAAGTTTGTTATTGTATCCATAGATAATATTCTGATATACTCTTCTGGAGATAAGGAACATGCTGAACATTTGAGAATAGTATTACAGACACTACGAGAAAAGAAACTATATGCAAAGTTCTCCAAATGCAAATTTTGGCTAAAAGAAGTAAAATTCTTAGGACACACCATATCACAAAAAGGTATCATGGTTGATTCAAATAAAGTTGAAGCAGTTTTGAAATGGGAACAACCCAAGAATGTTACAGAGATTCGCAGTTTCTTAGGTCTAGCTGGATATTATAGAAGATTCATTGAAGGATTTTCTAAGATAGCTGGATCACTCACTCGATTGACCAGAAAAGAAGTGAAATTTGAATGGGATCGGGAATGTGAAAAGAGTTTTCAGAAACTCAAAGATTGTCTTACTTCTGCTCGAGTTCTGACATTACCAAAGTCTAATAAAGATTATACAGTATACAGTGATGCTTCTAGACAAGGGTTAGGGTGTGTATTAATGCAAGAAGGAAAAGTTATTGCTTATGCCTCCCGTCAACTAAGGAAACATGAATTAAACTATCCTACTCATGATTTGGAACTGGCAGCAGTAGTATTTGCACTAAAAATATGGCGACATTATTTATATGGAGTTCAATGTCATATCTTTACTGACCATCAAAGCTTGAAGTATATTATGACTCAAAAAGAGCTAAACTTGAGACAGAGAAGATGGTTAGAGTTAATAAAAGATTATGATTTGATAATTGAATATCATCCAGGAAAGGCAAATGTAGTAGTTGATGCCTTGAGTAGAAAGTCAGTTATACTGTCAAATATTGCAGCCACTACATTACCGCAGTTAGTAGAATTGAAATCTTTAGGAATTCAACTGAATTATGATACAGTTGGTGAGATACTAGCTACATTTATTGTGCGACCTACACTTCATGAAGAAATTCGGGTTTTGCAAAGCACATACGAGGAATTAAGTAAAGTAATTCAAAAGATGCAAACCGAAGAAAATTCTGAGTTCAGAATGAGAGATGATGGGTTATTAGTATACTGAGACAGAGTTTGTGTCCCTAATAAAATTGAACTCAGGAAAGCTATTTTGGAGGAAGCTCATTCCTCGGTATATGCAATGCACCCGGGCAGTACAAAGATATATCGCACGATAAAAGAAAGTTATTGGTGGTTAGGTATGAAGAAAGACATTGCAGATTATGTAGTTAAGTGCCCTATATGTCAGCAAGTTAAAGCTGAGCATCAAAGACCGGTAGGGAAGCTACAGCCTTTGCCAATTCCAGAATGGAAATGGGAACATATTACAATGGATTTTGTGATAGGATTATCCCGTACATCCAGCAATCATAATGCAATATGGGTAATTGTGGATAGACTTACGAAATCTGCTCATTTTCTGGCAATTAATAATACTTATTCATTGGACAAATTAGCCAGAATCTATATTCAGGAGATTGTGAAACTTCATGGAGTTCCCATTACCATTGTTTCTGCTAGAGATCCCATATTTACTTCTCGTTTCTGGCCAAAGATGCATGAAGCTTTGGGGACGACATTACAGTTTAGCACAGCTTTTCATCCCCAAACTAATGGTCAATCTGAAAGAACAATTCAAACTCTAGAAGTTATGTTAAGGGCTTGTGTACTGGAATTTCAGGGAAACTGGGATCAACACTTACCGTTGATTGAGTTTGCTTACAATAACAGTTATCAGGCTAGCATCGGAATGCCACCGTATGAGGTTTTGTATGGAAGAAAATGTAGAACACCATTATGTTGGGATGAAGTGGGAGAAAGGAGAATAGAAGGGAATGAGTTGATAGAAACCATTACAGAAAAGATTAAGATTATCGGGGAAAGGTTGAAAGTAGCCTAGGATAGAGAGAAAAGTTATGCAGATAACCGAAGAAGGGAATTAGAGTTCCAACCTGGGGATATGGTATACTTGAAAGTAGCTCCATGGAAAGGAATTATACGGTTTGGAAATACAGGAAAGTTAAGTCCTAGATATGTTGGACCTTTCAGAGTCATTAATAGAATTGGTCCTGTGGCTTATAGATTGGAGTTACCATAGGAGATGGCTAGAATACATGAGGTATTTCATGTATCAATGTTAAGGAAATGTATTTTTGACCCAGAATGAGTACTACAAACACCCCCGATAGAGCTTACAGATAACTTAAGTTATAAGATACGACCTGTGCAGATTTTAGAACGAAAGAAGAAAATCTTAAGGAATAAGGATGTATGGATGATTAAAGTGTTATGGAGAAGTGCACAAGTAGAAGAAGTCACTTGGGAATCTGAAGAGTACATGAAAAGAAAGTATCCTCAACTATTTCAAGTGACGACTTAAGCTAAATTTTGAGGACAAAATTTCTTTAAGGGGGGTAGGATGTGAGATTTGTATTTTGTATTAAGGGTAAATTTGTAAAAATTTGAATAAGAAGGACTTATTTGTAAAATTTTATGAATTTTTGTAGTATGAAATTTTGACATGAAAATTATACCATCAGATAGTATTTTTGATAAGGAATCCAACGGCGCCGACGGATTGTAATTTGGACGTCGTTTGATTGATCAAATCGTTGAATCAAGGATGGACGGCTAGGATTAAATGTGAATTAAAGATTTTAATAATTTTATAAATATCAATTTCTTCCTACCGACGACGCGCGCGGGTTTTCTTCCTCTCTCTCCTCTTTATTTCGCACAGTAACAATGGTGAAATAGAGTTGTTACTTTGTGTTGACATTTGGAGGACTTATCGATCGTATTTTTCGACGAGATTTCAGACACAGCTTCAGGAGAGTGAGGAGAACACATTAGAGTTATAAATTTACAGTTTTGGTTGAGATTTGAGGAGAAAACGAAGAGAGAGGTGGCAGCGGTGAAAGTTCATCGTCGGAGCTTGCTCCGGCGATTGCCGGCCATTCCGGCCGCGGAACTTCACAAACTTGGTACCTATGGCTTCTCCTCGACGAGAGCTTTCCATGGTACCGGAGTTGAGAGCTATTGGCCGCCGGTCGGCCGCCGGCGAGCTAAAAACCCTAGCTTAGGGTTTCCGCCCAAATTGGATTAATTCGTGAAATTGATCTCGTATGAGCTATAATAATTGGGGAAAATATGATTTTTGGAATCCTTGTGATGAGAGCTTTCGAATGGTACCAATATTCGTACTGTTCGGAGAACTTCGCCGGTGAGGGTTCCGGCGAACTTTCCGGCGATTTTCCGGCGAGCTCCGACGAGCTCCGGCGAACTTTCCGGCGAACTTGAGATACAAATTAGGGTGATTCTAGAGACTATTTTAAGCATGTTGGTGAAGACAGATTTGTAAAATTGTTACCGGATTGAGAGATTTAATTCGTTGAAATATTCACAGGAAATTCGGTAAGCAAGCACGAGGATACGAACGTTCGCGATACGAACTAGAACGTGCTTATCACGATAGAATCAGGTGAGTGTTTATTCTCTGGGCAGAATAGATGGGATAGTTCTCAATGTTTAGTCGAGGAGAACTATAGTCCCTTTGATTAATTATATTTGATATCCTTTGGCTCTTCTGCTAGTTAATATTATCCTGATTATGATCATAAATGAGTTGTAAATAATCTTTGATATCCATGTTGATACTCTTGCTACTTTATTCATTTTAAGCATTATACTATGCTTCTGTTGACTTCTGATCTAGCATATACATTTGTTTAATTATTCGTAATACTATTTCACTTGAAAATGCGTATCACTAGCATGATATTATACTGGATAGTGCTATAGGCACTCTTCACTGCAGTGATAGGTTATTACACTATTAGCACTCCCATGGGCCACTTATGAGGAGGGGCGTGGGACGATAGTGCTCGAGGTCAGGATGGGAGATTGGGATACTCCTGACTGGTTTTTACTTTGGATTAGCTATGGATACTAGGTAGCGAAATCCAGTGGGAAACCCAGGAGGAAAGGGGGCTTTGTTTATTTATTCTTGCACTTCTGCTTTGATCTGGGTACCTTATGATATTTGATTCCTTCCCCTGAGGTAACAGTTGTTGGCCACAACTGTATTTTGATTATGCCAGCCCCAGATATAGTCTCGTGTGATTCTTGATTACTCATTTTGATTGACTATTGCACACGAATAGTCATATGATTCTATTCTTGAGACTTTGTTATTTTATGTTCTCGGTTTTACATTGTTTTCAATCCAACTCACTGAGCACGGCGTTACTCACCCCATAGGGGAACTCATTTTTATTTTTCAGGATTTAGCAGGAGAGAGACTGATAGATATCGCAGTGTATAGTTAGACACCTGATTTCTTTTGAAAGGTAGGACAATTCTACCTTTGTTTTGTGTGTATAGAGATCCACTGGCTAGGTACTTTGTATAACCTTGGGCATGTATCCATTTTGATTGTAAATTACTTGTATATAAGTGTGTGCCACTGTAGTAAAGATTTGGTTTTAATAATATATGCTTTTAGAGTTATATTGATCTTTCATCCAGGTTCTCTCCTTCCATAAATAGAGGGGATATACATCAGGTACGCTTAGTGGGTTCCCATATAGTTTCGGGAGTAAACGGGGCTATGTGTGGAGTTCACTGCGGTCTGCCACGTGCCCTAGGGTAAGGTACGGGGCGTGACATTGACACTAGACTGGACTTAGGTGACATCTAATGGATTTACACATTTATTTATTTATTTATGCTGTCTATCTTAATATGAATTGTTTAAAATATATGGCATGAAAGATGATGATTAATTACCAAAGACATCCTAGAATACGCCTTTGATTTCTTTATTCGGTAGAGCCGTAATTTCGCACTAGGATGCAAGGCTGAGCACACCGCGTTCAATGTGTGTGCAGGTGTCGACGCACTAGACGAGATCGTTGTCGGAGGGTTCATCGCGGAAGGTATACGCTCGCGGTTACGAGTTTTCGTAGGCCGGTCTTAGATTTGTATTAGGGCATATCGGGACTGTATTTAAGATGTTATTTGGAAATGTGGGTGTATGTATTTTAGTATTTATATTTATGCCTTGTATGGGCCGGTTGGGCTCATATGGCGGTTGCCACGTGTCGTCCTGCGGGTCGGGGCGTGACAGTTTGACTTCAAATCAAATGATTGTATTTGTGGCGCAATGGTTGCACATCTGACTCCAGATCAGAAGGTTGTGTGTTCGATACATGTTAGGTTCAATTCTTATTTTGAATTATTTTGGTGTTCTACATTCACGGTTCAATTCTCATTTTAAATTATTTTAGGTTCAATTCTTATTTTGATTTATTTTGTTATTCTACGTTTTTTTAATTCTTTTATTACACTGAATGATAAAATGATGGGATCTATGGCGGAATGGTAGCACATCTGACTCCAGATTAGAAGGTTGTTTGTTCGATTCATGTCAGGTTCAATTCTTATTTTGATTTATTTTGGTGTTCCACATTCACGTGTGGTTCAATTCTCATTTTAAGTTATTTCACGTTCAATTCTTATTTTGATTTATTTTGGTATTCTACGTTTTGCAACTTTTATTTTACACTAAATGAAAAAATGATGGAATTTGTGGCGCAATGGTAGCGCGTCTGACTCCAGATCAGAAGGTTGCATGTTCGATTCATGTTAAGTTCAATTTTCATTTTGAATTATTTTTGTGTTCTACATTCACGTCAGGTTTTATTCTCATTTTAAATTATTTCTGGTTCAATTCTTATTTTGTTATTCTACGTTTTTCAACTTTTATTTTACATTAAATGAAAAAATGATGGGATCTATGGTGCAATGGTAGCGTGTCTGACTCCAGATTAGAAGGTTGCATGTTCGATTCATGTCATGTTTAATTCTCATTTTGAATTATTTTATGTTTTGCATTCCCGTGAGGTTCAATTCTCATTTTAAATTATTTCAAGTTCAATTCTTATTTTTATTTATTTTGGTATTCTATGTTTTTTCAATTTTATATTACACTAAATAAAATAATGATCTGATCTATAGTGCAATGCTAGTGCATCTGACTCCAGATCAAAAGGTTGCGTGTTCGATTCACGTCAAGTTCAATTTTTAATTTTGAATTATTTAGGTGTTCTACATTCACATTAGGTTTAATTCTAATTTTAAATTATTTCAAGTTCAATTCATATTTTGATTTAATTTTTTATTCTACTTTTTTCAAATTTTATAATACACTAAATGTAAAAATGATGGGATTTGTGGCGCAATGGTAGTGCGTCTGACTCCAGATCAGATGGTTGTGTGTTTGATTCACGTTAATTTCAATTTTCATTTTGAATTATTTGTAGAACCGTTCAATTCTCATTTTGACTTATTTTGTTATTATACTTTTTCAAATATATATTACACTAAATAAAAAAATGATGTTTGGGTATGTAGCTCAGATGATGAAGTGTTCACTTAGCATGTGAGAGGCATAAGGATCGATACTCTGTATTTTTAAAGTATTTTGAACTTTGTTTTTTCATTACAATACTCGCTTAGCAAGGTAGAGGCACGAGGGTCTCAGAGTAAGACAAATTATGTTTAGGGTGTAGCTCAAACGATAGAGAGGTCGCTAATTATACGGGAAGCAAAAGGATCAATACCATTTGATAAAGAGCCACGAGGATTGTTTACTATTATCACCAATGTGTGGAGAATAAGATAGTTGATGTTTGAGTATGTAGCTTAGATGATAAACCTCTCTCATTTGTATTCTTATTTCAAAAATCTTCTTTTGATAAGATTCTAATTATAAATGTTTATGATATTTGGAGTCTCATAATAACTATTTTGATATTAGGAGGTATAGCTCAAATGTTAGAGTGCTTACTTAGCATATGAGAGTAATGGCGATCCCCTATATATCCATTATTAGTTAAACTTTTTTCATTTTAGTATATAATTAATATTTTTGGACATCTCTTGGATGGTAGAAGAGTGCTTAAATTTATATGAGAGGTACAGGGATTAGTAACATTTATTTCTATTGTGAGTAAAATTTTAAATTTTTATTTCAGTGATACTACTAAAGTTGCAGAATAACAAAGATTAATCTTTAGGGATGTAGCTTAGATGGTAGAATACTGGGTTCACATGCATTAGGCACGGGATCAATTTTTCGCATCTCTAACATGAGTTATGGTAAAGTGCTTCCATTATATATAGGAGGAATTTGATTGATATATCTTATTTCTAATATGTGTTATTTATATTTTTATTTGAGTGATTTTTTTTAATAAGACTGAATGCTATAAGATATTTAGGTGATGTTATTTTAATAGAGTTATATAGATATCTTGAACTAACTGGTTTAGTGATGTAGCTCAAATAGTAGAGTGCTCGCTTAGCATGCGAGATGCATGGGAATTGATACCCTCCATCTTCAAAGCATTTTGAACTTTGCCTTTTCATTTTAGTACTCGCTTAGCATGCGAGAATAGTTATCGCTTGTTTCACATCGCATACGAGGGGTATGGGGATAGATATCGTACATCTCTGAACTAAATTTAAACTTTGTAATTCTATTTACATCTCTAATATAAGTTAGGCTTTGAATTTCATTTTTAGTAATGCTCTTTTAATATGAATTTGATAAAAACTGGGACAGTTAAGTTTTAGGGATATTGCTCGGATGATACATTAACACTCTTTTAATAAGATTTTGATAAGAATATTAGGGATTTAGCTTAGCTAGGACAATATTGCTCTTTTAATTTGACTTTAAAATAAATTTTAGGGTTGTAGCTTAGATGGTAAAGTGCCCGCATAGCATACGAGCTATATGGCCATCTCGGACTAAGTTAATTGATATTTATGGATGTAGCTTAGATGGAAGAGCGCTCGCTTAGCATGTGAGAGGCACGGGTATCAATACCCCGCATATCTAAAGTACTTTGTCAGTCTCATTCTATAAATTTTGCTCCTTATAACTTGTTTGATAGCATCAATAGTAATATCAACTCACCTTCTAGGAAGGGTATTTGAGCATCACTATAATATCATGTGCTATAAGTTATAAAGAAGCAAATATAATAAAAATGAATATCTCAAAGAGAACCAGTATTCTAAGCTAAGCATAAGACAACAAACTCTTCTTTTTTTTTTATCCAGCCTAGTAAAAATTACTGTCTTGATATGTCGAAGAAGGACCACTTCATCTCTTACTTGTTGCTTAAATAATCTCCAGTTTCTCTCTTTCCAAATGTGATATACAAACTCTGTTATCACCACCTGCATAAGTTGTCCTTACAATGTTCTCCTTTTTGCTATTCTAGCAGCAATATTAATTGTGGTTTCCCATGTAGTTTGTCTTAAAACTTCTTCATTCCATTTCAATAAATCACTCCATATAGTCTTCTATATTTACATTCATTCAGCAAATGTTCTAAGGTTTCTATTGCAGTTAGAGATAGCTGACATTCTCCTTCTATTTGCATGCCCTACTTGAGTAGTTTATCTGCAGTCATTAATTTTTCATGCAAAGCAGCCATAGAATGAAGGTAGCTCTAGGTCTAGCTGTAGAATCACATATCAAACTTGTCCAATTTTTCTTTGGCAATGTACCCACCAATATATTATAAATTGCACTGATTGTGGTTTTTCTAGTTAGTATTATTGCCAGTCGGGGATGGTATTATAATACCTCTCTACTCATCATCACTTTCTTTAACATCCAGCTTGTTTGTTTGGGTAGAGTCATAGTATGAATATTTTTATTTTTTATATAATAAGTGTGTACCCATTTGATCCATAATTTATCTTTCTTCATCTGCATATCCCAAAAGAGCTTGAAGATGGCTGCCTTATTCCATAAGTCTAGTCTTAGTAAGTTAAGTCTTCCGGCTGACTTTGGTGTGCAAACTTTATTCTAAACTACCAAGGTCTTCTTACTAGTCTCAATTGATCTTGTCCATAAGAATGTCCTGCAAACTGCATCTATCATTTTGATTATTTTTTTGGGCAATATGAATAATTGTGACCAATAGCTTTGCACTCCAAATAATACTGACTTTATAAGTTGAACTCTTCCTGCATATGTTAGCAACTTGGCAGTCCAACTTTTAAGTCTAACCATCATTTTGTCAAGCAGTACTTTACATTCTGAATTTTTAGTTTCTTAGGAGCCAAAGGTACTCCTAGGTACTTGAATGGTTAAGAGCTCTCTCTATAGCTAAGTATATGTAATATTCTGTCTTTTGTTTCAGCAGGTACTCCTCCAAAGTAGGTACTCAAAGATTGTCTTACTTCTGCTCCAGTTCTGACATTACCGAAGCCTAATGAAGATTATACAGTATATAGTGATGCTTCCAGACAAGGACTAGGATGTGAATTGATGCAGGAAGGAAAAGTTATTGCTTATACATCCCGTCAGTTAAGGAAGCATGAATTAAATTATCCTACCCATGATTTGGAACTAGCAGCAGTAGTTTTTGCATTAAAGATATGGCGACACTATTTATACGGAGTTCGATGCCATATTTTTACCGACCATTAGAGCTTAAAATATATTATAACTCAGAAAGAGCTAAATTTGAGACAGAGAAGATGGTTGGAGTTAATAAAAGATTATGATCTAGTAATTGAGTATCATCCAGGAAAAGCTAATATGGTTGCAGATGCATTGAGTAGAAAATCAGTTACGTTATCTAGTATCTCAGCCACTACCTTACCTCAGCATACAGAATTGAAATCTTTGGGAGTTCAGCTAGATTATGATAAATCTAGTGAGATACTAGCTACATTTATTGTGCGACCCACACTTCACGAAGAAATTCGAGTTTTGCAAAGCTCAGACGAGGAACTGAGTAAAGTATTTCAAAGAGTACAAACAGAAGAAAATATTGAGTTCAGGATGAGGGACGATGGATTATTAGTATATCGAGATAGAGTCTGTGTCCCGAATAAAGCTGAACTCAGGAAGACTATTCTGGAGGAAGCTCATTCCTCGGCATATGCAATGCACCCGGGAAATATAAAAATGTATCGCACAATAAAAGGAAGTTATTGGTAGCCAGGCATGAAGAAAGATATTGCAGATTATGTAGCTAAGTGTCATATATGTCAACAAGTTAAAGCTGAGCACCAAAAACCGACAGGAAAGCTACAACCATTGTCAATTCCTGAATGGAAATGGGAACATATCACAATGGATTTTGTGATAGGATTACCTCGCACGTCAAGTAATCATAATGCAATATGGGTAATTGTGGTTAGACTTACGAAGTCTGCTCACTTTCTGGCAATTCATAATACTTATTCATTGGATAAATTAGCCAGAATCTATATTCAAGAGATTGTAAAACTTCATGGAGTTCCCATTACCATTGTCTCTGATAGAGATCGCAGATTTACTTTCCGTTTTTGGCCAAAGATGCATTAAGCTTTGGGGACAACATTACAGTTTAGCACAGCTTTTCTCTCCAAACCGATGACCAATCAGAAAGAACAATTCAAACCTTGGAAGATATGTTAAGGGCTTGTGTAATTGAATTCCAGGGAAGTTGGGATCAGTACTTACCGTTGATTGAATTTGCTTACAATAATAGTTACCAGGCTAGTATCGGAATATCACCCTATGAAGCTTTATATGGGAGAAAGTGCAGAACACCGTTATGTTGGGATGAAGTTGGAGAAAGAAAGATAGAGGGAAATGAATTGATTGAAACTATGATAGAAAAGATTAAGATTATCAAGGAAAGATTAAAAGTATCCCAGGATAGATAGAAAAGTTATGCAGATAACCGAAGAAGAGAATTGGAGTTTCAACCTGGGGATATGGTTTACCTGAAAGTAGCTCCATGGAAAGAAATTATACGGTTTGGAAACACAGGCAAGTTGAATCCTAGATATGTTGGACCATTCAGAATCATTAATAGAGTTGGTCCTGTAGCTTACAGATTGGAGTTACCTCAGGAGATGACGAGAATACACGATGTATTTCATGTATTGATGCTGAGGAAATGTATTTTGGACCCTGAACGAGTACTAGAAATACCCCCGATAGAGCTTGCAGATAACTTAAGCTATAAGATACAACCTGTGCAAATCCTAGAATGGAAGAAGAAAATTTTAAGCAATAAGGATGTATGGATGATTAAGGTGTTGTGGAGAAGTGCACAGGTAGAAGAAGTCACTTGGGAATCTGAAGAGTACATGAAGAGGAAGTATCCTCAACTGTTTCAAGTGACGATTTAAACTAAATTTTGAGGATAAAATTTCTTTAAGAGGGGTAGGATGTGAGATTTGTATTTTTGCATTAGGGGTAATCTTGTAATAAAATAATATGAAGGTCTTATTTGTAAAAATTACATGGATTTTTGAAGTATATAATTTTGATATGAAAATTATACCATCAGATAGGATTTTTGATAAGGAATCCAACGGCGCAAACGGATCGTAATTTGGACATCGTTTGATTGGTCAAATCCTTGAATCAAAGATTGATCCAAATGGACGGACGAGATTAAATCACGTAAATGGACGGCCCAGATTAGATTTCATTAAACCAATAGATGAAGCGGGTTAGCGGGTTAGTGATAAGCGGGTTCAGTAATGAAACCCGACCCATTACCAAACCCATTTAACTTAACTTCTTCTTCTTCCTCTCCCACCCGCGACACACTCTCTCCTCCCCTGTTTCTTCTTCGCGCGGCAGCGACGACGGAGCGTTTTGGCGACGACGGTTGGAGGTCTTCACGGACGAATTTTTTCATGAAATTTCAGACACAACTTCAGGTGAGCTAGGAGAACACATTTGAACTATCATTTGCAAGTTTTGGTGGAGATTTGAGGGAGAAAAGACGAGAGAAGTAGGGGGCGGCGAAAGTTCGTCGCTGGAGCTTGCCGGCCATTCCGGCCACGGAACTTCGCAAACTTGGTACCTATGCCTTCTCCTCGACGAGAGCTTTCGATAGGTACCGGAGTTGAGGGCTGTTGGCTGCCGGTTGGCCATCGGCAAGCTAAAAACCTAAAATTAGGGTTTTTGCCCAAATTGATTTAAATGGTAAAATTGATCGCGTGTGAGCTGTGAAAATTGGGGCAAATATGTTTTTTAGAATCCTCATAAAGAGAGCTTTTGATTGGTACCTATATTGGGGCTGATCAAAGAACTTCGCCTGCGAGGGTTCCACTGAACTTTCCGACGAACTTGAGATAAAAATTAAGGTGATTCTAGGGATCGTTTTAAGAGTATTGCTGAAGACGGATTTGTAAAATTGTTATTAGATTGAGAATTAAAATTCGTTGAAATATTCATAGGAAAATTGATAAGCAAGCACGAGGATACGAACGCTCGCGATACGAATTAAAACGTGCTTATGACGTTATGATCAGGTGAGTGTTTATTCTCTGGGCAGAATAGGCGGGATAGTTTTCAATGTTTAGTCCAGGAGAACTATAGTCCCTTTGATTATTTATATTTAATATCCTTTGGCTCTCCTGCTAGTTAGTATTATCCAGATTATGATCATGAATGAGTTATCAGTAATCCTTGATATCCATGTTTGATACTCTTGTTATTTGATTCATTTTAAGCATTATACTATGCTTCTGTTGACTCCTGATCTAACATATGCATCTGTTTAATTTTTCGTGATACTATTTCACTTGAAAATACGTATGACTAGCATGATATTATACTGGATAGTGCTATAAGCACTTTTCATTGCAGTGATAGGTTATTACACTATTAACACTCCCATGGGCCACCTATGAGGAGGGGCGTGGGACGATAGTGCTCGAGGTCAGGATGGGTGGTTGGGATACTCCTGACTGGTTTTTACTTTGGATTAGCTATGGATATCAGGTAGCGACATCCAGTGGGCAACCTAGGGGGAAAGGGGGCTTTGTTTATCTATTCTTGCACTTCTATTATGATCTGGGTACCCTATGATTCATGATTCCTCCCCCTGAGGTGACTGTTGTCTGCATCAACTGTATTTTGATTATGCCAGCCCCGGATATAGTCTCGTGTGATTCTTGATTACTCATTTTGATTGGCTATTGTACACGAATAGTCATATGATTCTATTCTTGAGATTTTGTTATTTTATGTTCTCGATTTTACATTATTTTCTATCCAACTCACTGAGTACGGCGTTACCCACCCCGTAGGGGAACTCATTTTTATTTTTCAGGATCACAGTAGGAGAGAGACTGATAGATATCACAGTGTATAGCCAGACACCTGATTTCTTTTGAAATGTAGGATAGTTCTACATTTGTTTTGTGCGTATAGAGATCCACTAGCTAGGTACTTTTTATAACCTTGGGCATGTACCCATTTTGATTGTAAATTACTTGTATATAAGTGTATGCCAATGTAGTAAAGATTTGGTTTTAATAATATATGCTTTTAGAGTTATATTGATCTATTATCCAGGTTCTCTCCTTCCATAAATAGAGGGGATATACATCAGGTACGCTTAGTGGGTTCCCATATAGTTTTGGGAGTAAACGGGGCTATATGTGGAGTTCACTGCGGTCTGCCACGTGCCCTAGAGGAAGGTATGGGGCGTGGCAGTTCCAATGAGTTTTCCAAGCTCACCAGAAGCTATCGCTGGAATCTCATTGAAAAATTCCACCGAAAACTTATCTTCTAGGAAATGAGGTAAATTATATTAAAATGAAGGCATGGTAGAAGGATATCATCTGTACATATCTAATTTTTGTAGTAAATATTATAAATGACCATAAAAAATTATTCATAATAATTAATTTTTTTACAAGAAGTTACATATTTTTAAAAACTATACATCACTCATGTAAATAAAAATTATAAAGAATAATATTATAGAAGTTATTACATCAGTATATAAATGGTTTGATATAGTTTATTCTAATGAAAAGATGGTCAAAGGTGCTCTTTAGAAGTCATAAGAAATTAAAATTAAAATTAATCCATACATAATAATGGCTCATATAAATATGAATTATGTAGAGTGAGAAATTCCTATTTTACATATGGTAATAAATTTTCACATAAAAAATCAAATAATCCTAATTAGGATTTAAATTTGTTGAGAAACAATAATCTTTTGTCAAAAACTCCGCTGAATAACATTTGTTAAAATGAACAAATGGATATTAAGAAGCTGTTGGTTGTGAGAAATCAGTCACTCCTTCCCTCCCTTCCCGCTCACTAACTGCGGCAATTCTATCTTTAGTGGTAGAAACATACTCCCACACCCAATGTTTTAGTGACAATAGATCTTCGTCCCTTTAAAATGTGTTGTCTATCAACACGGAGGATAAAGACTGAGATCATCTCGGCCAATCCCATCAACTCCATCAACCACAAGATGAGTGAGAAAAATTGTCTCATCCGGGAAGCAAGCAAGAAAAGATGATAGCATGGGTAGCGGTAGTCGTAACAAGGAACCAAGCCACGACACCATTACTACTCATATGCCCCGTGAGATAAAAGAAGGGGAGATATATGATAAAAGTAGGAGTGGCTATAGCTTAGGGTTTCCTCCACCAATATTGACAATTGGGAAGGCGGGGAGGCCTAAAGTGCAACTCAAGTCATTCAGGGATGATGGGAGGCTTGTGTTTAAAATGGTTAAAGCTCCGAAGCAGCAATTCTTGCAGGCTACAAGGGAGAATGGAAGATTGATGCTCCACTTGGTCGATAACGATGAAACGCAAGAGGGTAGTTCTATAAGTGCAGAGGAGGAGATTAATCTATCTGGAAAAGAAGATAACTAAGAGAGCAACTTCAGATATCATGGAAATTTTTTACTTTTAGGTTATTTCCGCCTAATGATTTAGGCACTCAATAAATATTGATCACCAATAGTGTTTACTATTAATCATGCAACTTTTCCTTCACATCAATAATGTCATTTGTTTGTGAATATTGATCATTTAAGAGTATTTACCATTAATCATACAACTTTGCCTTCACATTAATAATGTCAATTGTTTATCATCTTTATTGAGTATACTATTACGATTAGTGGGGTTTAGCAGCGTGTGAACCTTGCTCAATCATCCATTTTAAGTAAATTGTATTATATCTCAAAATAATACTCTTAAATATATATAAATTTTATTTATGTATATAAATATATATACACTGGAGACCTACATACCTCATTTTTATCTAAAGTTCGCCGAAAAGTTCACTGGAGACCCGCCGGACACTTGCTGGGCAGTTCGCTGGAACCCTCACCAATGAAGTTCTCCAATCAACAGCAATATTGGTACCAATCGAAAGCTCTTTTCATCAAAAATCTAAAAATCATATTTGTCCCAATTGTTAGAGCTCACATGTGCCTAATTTTACTCAAAAAGATAACTTTTGCGAAACTCGTAAGTTTGGATTTTTAACTCGCCGGCAACCAACGATAGCTAATTTTTCTCAACCCAAGTACCAGTAGATAGCTCTCGTCGAGGAGAAGCCATAGGTACTAAGTTTCTCAAATTATATAGCTCGTATGACCAGCAATTGCAAGAGTAATTTCCAACGATGAAACTTTCACTACTACCACTCATTTCACTTTTCTCCCTCATATCTCTTCGAAGAACTTAAATTGATGGTTCCAATGAGTTTTCCTAGCTCACCTGAAGCTATCGCTGGAATCTCATTGAAAAATTTCACCGAAAAGTCATCTTGCAGGAAACAAGGTAAATTATATTAAAATAAAGGCATGGTAGAAGGATATCATCTGTACATATCTCATTTTTGTAATCAATATTATAATTGACCATGAAAAATTATTTATAATAATTATTTTTTTTTACAAGAAGTTATATATTTTTAAAAACTATGCATCACTCATGTAAATAAAAATTATAAAGAATAATATTATAGAAGTTATTACATCAGTATATAAATTGTTTGATATAGTTTATTCTAATGAAAAGATGGTCAAAGGTGCTCTTTAGAAGTCATAAGAAATTAAAATTAAAATTAATCGATACATAATAATGGCTCATATAAATATGAATTATGTAGAGTGAGAAATTCCTATTTTAGATATGGTAATAAATTTTCACATAAAAAAATCAAATAATCCTAATTAGGATTTAAATTTGTTGAGAAACAATAATCTTTTGTCAAAAACTCCGCTGAATAACATTTGTTAAAATGAACAAATGGTTATTAAGAAGCTGTTGGTTGTGAGAAATCATTCACTCCTTCCCTCCCTTCCCGCTCACTAACTGCGGCAATTCTATCTTTAGTGGTAGAAACATACTCCCACACCCAATATTTTAGTGACAATAGATCTCCGTCCCTTTAAAATGTGTTGTCTATCAACATGGAGGATAAAGATTGAGATCATCTCGGCCAATCCCAACAACTCCATCAACCACAAGATGAGTGAGAAAAATGAACATTCTGGTGTCTCATCCGGGAAGCAAGCAAGAAAAGATGATAGCATGGGTAGCGGTAGTCGTAAAAAGGAACCAAGCCACGACACCATCACTACCCATATGCCCCGTGAGATAAAAGAAGGGGAGACATATGATAAAAGTAGGAGTGGCTATAGCTTAGGGTTTCCTCCACCGATATCGACAATTGGGAAGGCGAGGAGGCCTAAAGTGCAACTCAAGTCATTCAGGGATGATGGGAGGCTTGTGTTTAAAATGGTTAAAGCTCCGAAGCAGCAATTCTTGCAGGCTACAAGGGAGAATGGAAGATTGATGCTCCACGTGGTCGATGACGATGAAACGCAAGAGGGTAGTTCTATAAGTGCAGAGGAGGAGACTAATCTAACTTGAAAAGAAGATAACTAAGAGAGCAACTTCAGATATCAAGGAAATTTTTTACTTTTAGGTTATTTCCTCCTGATGATTTAGGCACTCAATAAATATTGATCACTAATAGTGTTTACTATTAATCATGCAACTTTTCCTTCACATTAGTAATGTCATTTGTTTGTGAATATTGATCATTTAAGAGTATTTACCATTAATCATACAACTTTGCCTTCACATTAATAATGTCAATTGTTTATCATCTTTATTGAGTATACTATTACGATTAGTGGGGTTTAGCAGCGAGTGAACCTTGCTCAATCATCCATTTTAAGTAAATTGTATTATATCTCAAAATAATACTCTTATATATATATAAATTTTATTTATGTATATAAATATATGTACACTGGAGACCTACATACCTCATTTTTATCTAATGTTCGTCGAAAAGTTCACTGGAGACCCGCCGGAGACTTGCTGGGCAGTTCGCTGGAACCCTCACCAATGAAGTTCTGCAATCAGCAGCAATATTGATACCAATCGAAAGCTCTTTTCATCAAAAATCCAAAAATCATATTTGTCCCAATTGTTAGTGCTCACATGTGCCTAATTTTACTCAAAAAGATAACTTATGCGAAACTCATAAGTTTGGATTTTTAATTCGCCGGCAACCAACGACAGCCAATTTCTCACAACCCAAGTACCAGTAGATAGCTCTCGTCGAGGAGAAGCCATAGGTACTAAGTTTTTCAAATTATATAGCTCGTATGACCAGCTATTGCAAGAGTAATCTCCAACGATGAAACTTTCACTACTGCCGCTCAGTTCACTTTTCTCCCTCATATCTCTTCCAAGAACCTAAATTGATGGTTCCAATGAGTTTTCCTAGCTCACCTGAAGCTATCGCTGGAATCTCATTCAAAAATTCCACCAAAAAGTTATCTTGTAGGAAACGAGGTAAATTATATTAAAATAAAAGCATGGTAGAAGGATATCATCTGTACATATCTTATTTTTGTAATAAATATTATAAATGACCATGAAAAATTATTCATAATAATTAAATTTTTTTTTACAATAAGTTACATATTTTTAAAAACTATGCATCAAACATGTAAATAAAAATTATAAAGAATAATATTATAGAAGTTATTACATCAGTATATAAATGGTTTGATATAGTTTATTCTAATGAAAAGATGGTCAAATGTGCTCTTTAGAAGTCATAAGAAATTAAAATTAAAATTAATCGATACATAATAATGGCTCATATAAATATGAATTATGTAGAGTGAGAAATTCCTATTTTACATATGGTAATAAATTTTCACATAAGAAAAATCAAATAATCCTAATTAGGATTTAAATTTGTTGAGAAACAATAATCTTTTGTCAAAAACTCCGCTGAATAACATTTGTTAAAATGAACAAATGAATATTAAGAAGCTGTTGGTTGTGAGAAATCATTCACTCCTTCCCTCCCTTCCCGCTCACTAACTGTGGCAATTCTATCTTTAGTGGTAGAAACATACTCCCAAACCCAATGGTTTAGTGACAATAGATCTTCATCTCTTTAAAATGTGTTGTCCTTTAAAATGTATTGTCTATCAACACGGAGGATAAAGACTGAGATCATCTCGGCCAATCCCATCAACTCCATCAACCACAAGATGAGTGAGAAAAATGAACATTCTAGTGTCTCATCCGGGAAGCAAGCAAGAAAAGATGATAGCAAGGGTAGCGGTAGTCGTAACAAGGAAATTTTTTTAGGATTTTTTTTTTATTATTATTAAATCGGTCCAGTTCAACCAAACCGGCCGGCTAGCCGGTTTGGATGAACCGGGTCAAGCCGACCTCCAATGCTATTGTGTCCGAACTCCTCTATGCGTGTATCTCCCCCACGTCCTTCTCCTCTCCCTATCATACTCTCTCCTTCTCCATTATTTGGTTTCTTTTTTTTTCTTTACTTTAAGATGATGGAGGTGGAGAGAATCGAATTGAGGTCTGCACTAGGGAAATATTATTAAATTCCAATTTGCTAGATATTATATGATGATGTTGTTTTTTGGTGCTTTGCTTTTGAATGTGGATTTGATGGTGTTATTTTGGCGGGGTTATGATGAGTGTTTCATGGTGCTTTGATTGATGAGTTGATGATGTGGTTTGCTGAGTTTTTCATAGCGCTTTGATGACTTGGAATTTGGTGGTTGAGTTTTCACGGTAATGATGAGTTGTTGATGCTTATGGTGAGTTTCTCATGGTTAGTCGATGAGTTGTTGATGATGGTATTGTTTTGCTGAATTTTCTTGATGGTGTGATGTTATTGGTGATTGGTGGTGGTGTTTTTAATTGTTGTTAATGGTTTTGATTATGGAGAATTTTTGGGTTATGTTGTGTATTGTTGATTCTAATGATTATGTGGTTTTGATTTTTGGATTTAATGGTGGTGATGACGGTGATACTGATTTGGTTATGGATTTAATGGTTGTGATGTTGATTTGTTAATTGTTAGTTGATCTTATTCGGTTGATGGTTATGGATGATGCTGTTTGATGAACTTTTATGGTAGTTTGATGATAATATTGTTGTTGTGGTTTGCTGAATTTTTCTTGATGGTTTGCTGATGGTGTGATGTCGCTATTTGCTTCATGGTGTTGATGAGTGGTTGGTGATGTAGATTTGGTTTTGAGGATAATATTGTCGAGAGGTGTTTTGATGATGTTGCCTTGTTGCTTGGTTTGGTGGTATTGGATGTTTGGGTTTGGTTGATAGAGTGATTGAATTAATGGATTGTGGTAATGTCATTAATGGTGATGAGTTGTTGCTGTTGAATCTTAGTAATAGTGTGGTTTCGATGTTGGTGAGTTTTTATGATGAGTGATGTGGTTTAATTTTGGTTGTGAATTGTGAAGATGGTCTTGATATTGTTGCTGATGGTTTTTGAATTGTATTATCCGTGATGGTAGGTTATATATATTGTGATGATTGATGTGAATTTTTGATGATGTTGTTATGGTTCGTTATGTGGTAGTGTTGTTGATGGATGGTTTTGAATTATTGATTTAATGGAAATAATGGCTTTGATGGTTTTGAATTATTGATGGTGATTACATGGTATTTTCATACATCGGTTTTGGTGGTTGACGTTGTTTCACGCGATGTTGTTTTTGGATGTGAATTAGGGTGAGTTCTTAATATGATGGGTTATGGTGAATATAAGAATTTGGTTGATTTATGCTATCGCCCCCACCATCTTCCTTCTTGTCACCTATTGTGACATCCTTCTCATTTTCCTGTCTACTTTCTCTCTTTTCCTCTTGATGCATATAATGTGTTAAGATAGAGAGAGTTAAAGTGAGGTTTGCACTAAGGAAAGTTATTGTTAATTCCATATAGTTGATGATGATATTAGACATGGAGTTGAAAAAAAATTAAATAATTGAGTTGGAATTGTTGTTAACTTGGGCTATGAGTTAACCTATGAAATTAAGAGATTTGAAGTATTGGACTTGAGTAGGAAGTTGGGTCCAATAGTTGAAGTGCATCATTTATTTTGGATTAGATCAAATGAATCACATAAGTTGAGTTATTAGTGATCAAATAATTTCTATCATATTAAATCATGAGGATTTTATTTTAAATAAAATCTTTATTATTTTAGGGATCTTGCTCCAACTTGAGAGCCGTGTATTATTGATATGTCTGGATTGGTTCTGGAGTTCAGATCCCCACACAGGTGCGTTGGTTCATCGAATGTAGGATTTATTCAAGCTAGGAATTCCTGCCGAGGTTTTCTTAGGAAATATCTCGGGTGCCTCAAATATAATAAAATGAAATGCATGATATGATTATATATACATATGAATAAATGCATGTTATGCTTACTATGATATTATCTAAATGCATGATGGTATGATTTACCTTGTTTAACATGCATGATCTGCCACATTTACCATGCTACATATTTAATATGTCTACACATCTTGTCCTGCCTGTTATGTTATTTCTCTATGCTATGATAGCACAACTACCATGCATATATAGATAAGAATAATGACATGTTAGAAACTATTAGGAGACATCACTAGAAATTCGATAGGAAGGGGTACTGCTTGCATACCTCTTTTGACCACTGCGTACCGCCGATGGTCAGAATGGTGATGCTCCACCACATACCACTCTCGAGGCTATATGTAGCTTAGATACTGGGAGCTGGTTGGGAAATGGGCTAGATAAACTCCAAGGTCGGAAAGACTAGATAGCGGAGTGGTCCATACCCGGATACTATTACCCGCATGAGTGAGTGATGGTTGGGCGTCACCGTGATAGTCCTGATATGGCTAGCGGGGACGAACCTTCCAATGATTCAACAAAAATGTGGTCGAGGTATCTCAAACCCATTGTGCGGATTGACGGTCAACTCGGCTAACATTGATCGCTTTTGAGTTGGGATGGGGATTCTCTCAAGCCTTGGACAGTGGATCCGTAGACCACATGACTATCATCCTAGACGTTTTGCAGACGATCGGATGAGTAGTCCGGATCCTAGGGTTATTATTATAATTTCGGTTAGCCGTGACCGATGATATATTAAGTTGAGGTAACCCTGTCTACGGGCAGTGTGTAGTACTACACAGAATGTCATTGCCCTTACGGAGACCGGGGAGGAAGTAGGGGCGCGATGTTTCGCTGGGACGGGGTGTAGGGATCGACCAGCGGGACAGTAGAGAGAGATACACGGTCACCCGATCTCTCCGCCAACATCAGTGCAGCGGGCCTAGGTAGAGACATAGAAGGACACCGCACTGATGGGCTTATGGGAAGTCCCCGATGGGAGAATTTCACTAATCATAAACTGGCAGCCCGAGTCTTGAGATTGATAAACAAAGTACACCGTGGATGACATTCCGATGACATTGATGACATAGTTACTAGAGACAGCTTAGGTGACATCTAGTGTTACACATTTCGTATATACTTACACTGTTATTTGAATTTACGATATGCCTCACATGTATCATATGAAAATGACAAATAAATAAACCAAGGGCATCCTAGATTAATCCTCCTAGCCTTTGATTTCCTTATTCGGTTTCGAGCCGTAATTTCGCACTAGGTCGCAAGGCTGAGCACAGTACTTTTCCCCGTGTGTGCAGGTGCGTTAGATATTTGATCGAGACGGTGGCGAGAATGAGTCCTTCGATGAATTCATCTTTATTTATTGATATCATTATCTTAGAATTATAGTAGGTTTATCGGGACTGTGTTAGAAATGTTGAGTTAGATATTTTGTATATATATTCCGCTGTGTAAATGATGTATCTGGATTGTATGTATCACTTTGATGCCTTGTATGGGTCCGTTGGGCTCATACGACGGTTGCCACGTGCCCGACAGTAGGGTCGGGGCATGACAATTAAAGTGGTATCAGAGCCTAGGTTTAAAGACTTGACCATTAAAGTGGTATCAGAACCTAGGTTTAAAGACCTGACCATTAAAGTGCTATTAGAGCCTAGGTTTGGAGAACCTAGGAGATTAAGTTAAGTTTGAGGTTTTAAGGATTTAGATAACAGTCCCGATATAATTTAGGATAAAGTGCGAGTCAGAAATATGACATTATATTTCCTTGGTAACAATCCTTTACCCTGCCATTAATAACTATTAGACTGTTAATCGCCTTGATGAGAGATTATAAATCTATAAATCTCCGGACAGTAAATTTGGCTGTGATTTCCATTACGTCGGAGAAGAGATGGATACTTAGATCAATACGCTTAGATCTACGACCAATTTTCAGTTCTAAATGATCAAGTAGAATTATGATACCTTTTTATGTGCATCATGAAGATCTCTTATACCAACATAGGTAACGAGCATCACTTTGATCTTAAGAGTATTGATATCAAAACATCTCATGCGATATCTTAAACATATTATTTATATCCCATGACTCATTTGGGATACCGAGTTTGAATGAATCTATCAATATTCGATTTTATCCGCTTTCAAGTTGGTCGCTATCTGAATTTGATGGTGTTTTAAACATCTTTCATTGATTCTATTCTAAACCCTAGAATTAAATTTGTAGTTAGACCCATGTTGGATGATCTCGGTGAGCCATCGCTAATCACGATCCGAATCTAAAGCGTGATCTTGTAAAAATTCAAATTCAGCAAATCTATTAGTTCTCATTGTGAACAAAGTTTATTGGTCTTGATCACTCTCATATGATATCTCTTTATTATTCATCATGGGTATATATCTTATGCAAAGGTATTTTATACAAATCTTTGCAGCGATCAATTCTTAAATCTTGGGACTACTGTGATTATTGTTCCAAAAGGTTTGATTATAATATTTACATTACATTGATCTAACCTGATATTTGATCTAGCCTACATCTAGGCTAATTTTGTTTGAACCAGAATTTTTATCTGAATCGCTTTTATTGACTTCCTTCTAGATCTATAAATCTATCTGTTGAGGAATCTATATCAAACTAGCAGAGGATTGTAAATCGATATTTTGACTGGCATTAAATATTATATCTACATCAACTCTTTACACTTGCAACTCCATATGTAGTACTTAGAGCCGTTTGTGTATACTCTATTTGGAGCTCTAATTTTACATACTGAGCTTGCATATATTACCTCACCTTCTTCATTGCACATTCTATAGTTTTCTATATTCCCCTTCTTGAGATATTCTGGTAGATGCATTATAATTTTGTTGCTTACATCATTTCTCAACTTATGTTATCAGTGTGGACAGAAGGGGCACATTCGGTCCAACTGTCCGTAGCGGACTCAGATGGGCGGATCTCAGCAGTCGGCCATCCATCCGGCATCTGCGGGTCGTGGCCGCCTACCCGCACCGATCCCACCTACTACACCTATGACAGGATCGACCAGAGGACCTGCCACTAGATCTAGCCATCACTCCGAGAGACCGTCCCCGCGCATTGAAGCGCGGCTTTATGCGTTAGATGATATGGATATGCAGGACGACCCTGACATGGTTATTGATGATGAGGATTTAGCGATTGATGATCCAGATAGGGTTACTGATGACCCAAAACCATTTGTTGATAACCCATCACACCGGGATCTACCTTGAGCTAGTTGTTTGCTCGGGTTGTAGAGTTTTTGGTTGCTCTAGATGTTGAGCTTTTGAATGACTGTAGACCCTCTGGGAATACTTAAGCAGTTAGTTGAATTTCTTATGATTTAAGATTTTATTTTGTCGATGTGGCTAAATTTGTGGAAAATAGTACTTAAATTGAGGATCTTGATTGTTAGGGTATTAACCATGTAGTAGTTGCTACCAACTCTATATATCTTTTGCTGTAGCATGTGGTGGATTATAGAATCATAGCTTAAGGGAAGATTTGAGAGATCAATATGTATTCCTCTTATAAAGAGATTGATAAAGTGCAAGGGAAATAATCGTTAAGTGTATCGGAAGAAGCACGTGGCTTGCACTCATGGATGATATAGTGTGTAAGCGATTATTGGTTATTTTTGGAGGACCAAAAAATTTAAGGGGAGGAGTACTTGTAAACCCCCACCTTGAAAAAAAAAATATTTGTTAGACCAGCCGGTTCGGTTAGACCAGCCCGGTCGACCGGTCCACCCAAACCGACCCACACGACAAGTTCGGTGGAAGCGACCCCGTCAAGTCGAGACGCGAAGAGGGCGAAGGAGCTCGCCCTAATCGCGCGGCGTCTCCTTCGTCTCTTCACCCCCTTCGCAGCAGCGGCGACCGACGAGGGCATCGCCGGCGAGCTGCAGCTACTCCGACCCGGTCCCGTCGCCACCGTACAGAGGAGGATTGTCGGAGAGAGCTTAGCAGGGGCCCCATTCCCACTCGCCCCTACCTCGTTCTCAGTTTTCCGCCGCTGCACATGGTGAAGTTGCCACCACGACTTCGCCTCAATCGACCGTCGCCGCCTCGCTTCGTCTCCACGAAGGCGGAACAACCAACAGTCCACCTTGGATCGGCTGTTGACACCGACGACCACCCTTCGCTCGGGGCGGAACGCGTGAGAGGCAGCGACGGCGGAATCGTCCAATCCACCCCTTTCCGCTACCCGAACCCTTCCCATTGCTGTTCGCGAGCCCACATGTGAGTGATCGCCGCTATCGTCCCCTCTTCCATCCCTTGTTTCTGCTGGTGAGGTGGCTGCCGTCCGCGGGTGGTTCGGCGACCTTCGAGAGCTCCGAGGGTTTGATTCCTTACGGTCGGATTGTTTGCAGCGTGCTTCCGGCCATCTCGCGCATGAGGACGCCGGGAGTCGTCGGCCGGAGTTGCGTTCGGGCGTAGGCAGCGGAAGGGCCGGCGAGGGCGTCGGCGGAGGAATCGGTGAAGGGCGATCGGCAACGGGCACGGCGAAAGGTCCCGATTTCGCCCTTTCCCTTAATCATGCTTAGCAAATAACTAAGCATGATTAGCTATAATTAAGTAGGATTAGTATAAATTAAGTTAAGATATGCTTAGATTTATTTAATCCTGCTTAGCGTTAAATAAATCAGGTTTAGTTAAGTTAACTATGAGTTAGAGTTAATTTAATTAAACCGGTTGGGTTGAACCAAGTTGGGGTTAAATCGGTTGGGTTTGAGTTAGGTTTGGGTTCAGATCGAGTTGGGTTGGGTGAGCCGAATCAACTAGTTGAAACTGGTTCGAGCTCGAGTCAAACTAGATTGAATTGGGTTAGGTGAATCGGATCCGAGCCGAACCGAACCGAACCGAACCAAACCGAACCGAACCAAACCGGATGAACAGTAACCGGCCCGTTTGACCGAGTCAATAGCTGACCCAGTCAGCGTTGACCGGGCCCACCGCTGACCCTGTCAGCGTTGACCGAGTCAACAGCTGACCCAGTCAGCGTTGATCGATCAATCGTTGACCGTTGACCGGTTAGAAAATAATAAAAAAATAAAATAATTAATAAAATAATAATAATATAATATTAAAATTTTAAAATATTAAAATAATATTAAAATAATAAAAAAAATCATAAAAATAGTAAAAAAAAATTTGTAAAAATTTGAATAAGAATGACTTATTTGTAAAATTTTGTGAATTTTTGTAGTATGAAATTTTGACATGAAAATTATACCATCAGATAGTATTTTTGATCAGGAATCCAACGACGCCGACGGATCGTAATTTGGACGTCGTTTGATTGATCAAATCGTTGAATCAAGGATGGACGACTAGGATTAAATGTGAATTAAAGATTTTAATAATTTTATAAATATCAATTTCTTCCCACCGACGACGCGCGCGGGTTTTCTTCCTCTCTCTCCTCTTTCTTTCGCACAGTAACAATGGTGAAATAGAGTTGTTACTTTGTGTTGACATTTGGAGGACTTATCGATCGTATTTTTCGACGAGATTTCAGACACAGCTTCAGGAGAGTGAGGAGAACACATTAGAGGTATAAATTTACAGTTTTGGTTGAGATTTGAGGAGAAAACGAAGAGAGAGGTGGCGGCGGCGAAAGTTCATCGTCGGAGCTTGCTCCGGCGATTGCCGGCCATTCCGGCCGCGGAACTTCGCAAACTTGGTACCTATGGCTTCTCCTTGACGAGAGCTTTCCATTGGTACTGGAGTTGAGAGCTGTTGGCCGCCGGTCGGCCGCCGGCGAGCTAAAAACCCTAACTTAGGGTTTCCGCCCAATTGGATTAATTCGTGAAATTGATCTCGTATGAGCTATAATAATTGGGGAAAATATGATTTTTGGAATCCTTGTGATGAGAGCTTTCGAATGGTACCAATATTGGTACTGTTCGGAGAACTTCGCCGGTGAGGGTTCCGGCGAAATGCCTGGCGAGTTTCCGGCGAGCTCCGGCGAACTTGAGATAAAAATTAGGGTGATTCTAGAGACTATTTTAAGCATGTTGGTGAAGACGGATTTGTAAAATTGTTACCGGATTTAGATATTTAATTCATTGAAATATTCACAGAAAATTCGGTAAGCAAGCACGAGGATACGAATGTTCCCGATACGAACTAGAACGTGCTTATCATGATAGAAACAGGTGAGTGTTTATTCTCTGGGCAGAATAGACGTGATAGTTCTCAATGTTTAGTCCAGGAGAACTATAGTCCCTTTGATTATTTATATTTGATATCCTTTGGCTCTCCTGCTAGTTAGTATTATCCTAATTATGATCATAAATAAGTTATAAATAATCTTTGATATCCATGTTGATACTCTTGCTACTTTATTCATTTTAAGCATTATACTATGCTTCTGTTGACTTCTGATCTAGCATATGCATTTGTTTAATTATTCGTGATACTATTTCACTTGAAAATGCGTATGACTAGCATGATATTATACTGGATAGTGCTATAGGTACTCTTCACTACAGTGATAGGTTATTACACTATTAGGACTCCCATGGGCCACTTATGAGGAGGGGCGTGGGACGATAGTGGTCGAGGTCAGGATGGGAGATTGGGATACTCCTGACTGGTTTTTACTCTGGATTAGCTATGGATACAAGGTAGCGAAATCCAGTTGGCAACCCAGGGGGAAAGGGGGCTTTGTTTATTTATTCTTGCACTTCTGCTTTGATCTGGGTACCTTATGATATTTGATTCCTCCCCCTAATGTAACAGTTGTTGGCCACAACTATATTTTGATTATGGCAGCCCCAGATATAGTCTCGTGTGATTCTTGATTACTCATTTTAATTGACTATTGCACACGAATAGTCATATGATTCTATTCTTGAGACTTTGTTATTTTATGTTCTCGATTTTACATTGTTTTCTATCCAACTCACTGAGTACGGCGTTACTCACCCCGTAGGGGAACTCATTTTTATTTTTCAGGATTCAGCAGGAGAGAGACTGATAGATATCGCAGTGTATAGCGAGACACCTGATTTCTTTTGAAAGGTAGGACAGTTCTACTTTGTATAACCTTGGGCATGTATCCATTTTGATTGTAAATTACTTGTATATAAGTGTGTGCCACTGTAGTAAAGATTTGGTTTTAATAATATATGCTTTTAGAGTTATATTTATCTGTCATCCAGGTTCTCTCCTTCCATAAATAGAGGGGATATGCATCAGGTACGCTTAGTGGGTTCCCATATAGTTTCGGGAGTAAACGGGGCTATGTGTGGAGTTCACTGCGGTCTGCCACGTGCCCTAGGGGAAGGTACGGGGCGTGACATTGACACAAGACAGGACTTAGGTGACATCTAGTGGATTTACATATTTATTTATTTATTTATGCTTTCTATCTTAATATGAATTGTTTAAAATATATGGCATGAAAGATGATGATTAATTACCAAAGACATCCTAGAATATTCCTCCTAGCCTTTGATTTCTTTATTCGGTAGAGCCGTAATTTCGCACTAGGCCGCAAGGCTGAGCACACCGCGTTCAATGTGTGTGCAGGTGCCGACGCACTAGACGAGATCGTTGACGGAGGGTTCATCGCGGAAGGTATACGCTCACGGTTATGAGTTTTCGTAGGCCGGTCTTAGATTTGTATTAGGGCATATCGGGACTGTATTTAAGATGTTATTTGGAAATGTGGGTGTATGTATTTTAGTATTTATATTTATGCCTTGTATGGGCCGGTTGGGCTCATATGGCGGTTGCCACGTGTCGTCCTGCGGGTCGGGACGTGACAGTTTGACTTCAAATCAAATGATTGTATTTGTGGCGCAATGGTTGCACATCTAACTCTAGATCAAAAGGTTGTGTGTTCGATACATGTCAGGTTCAATTCTCATTTGGAATTATTTTGGTGTTCTACATTCATGGTTCAATTCTCATTTGGAATTATTTTAGGTTCAATTCTTATTTTGATTTATTTTGTTATTCTACGTTTTTTAAATCTTTTATTACACTGAATGATAAAATGATGGGATCTGTGGCGGAATGGTAGCACATCTGACTCCAGATTAGAAGGTTGTTTATTCAATTCACGTCAGGTTCAATTCTTATTTTGATTTATTTTGGTGTTCCACATTCACGTGAGGTTCAATTCTCATTTTAAGTTATTTCACGTTCAATTCTTATTTTGATTTATTTTGGTATTCTACATTTTGCAACTTTTATATTACACTAAATGAAAAAATGATGGAATTTGTGACGCAATGTTAGCGCGTCTGACTCCAGATCAGAAGGTTGCATGTTCGATTAACGTTAAGTTCAATTTTCATTTTGATTATTTTTGTGTTCTACATTCACCTCAGGTTTTATTCTCATTTTAAATTATTTCTAGTTCAATTCTTATTTTGTTATTCTACGTTTTTCAACTTTTATTTTACATTAAATGAAAAAATGATGGGATCTATGGTGCAATGGTAACGCGTCTGACTCCAGGTCAAAAGGTTGCATGTTCGATTCATGTCATGTTCAATTCTCATTTTGAATTATTTTCTGTTTTGCATTCCCGTCAGGTTGAATTCTCATTTTAAATTATTTCAGGTTCAATTCTCATTTTGATTTATTTTGGTGTTCTACATTTACGTGAGGTTCAATTCTCATTTTAAATTATTTCAAGTTCAATTCTTATTTTGATTTATTTTGGTATTCTAAGTTTTTTCAATTTTATATTACACTAAATAAAATAATGATCTGATCTATAGTGCAATGCTAGTGCATCTGACTCCAGATCAAAAGGTCGTGTGTTCGATTCACGTCAAATTTAATTTTCATTTTGAATTATTTAGGTGTTCTACATTCACATCAGGTTCAATTCTAATTTTAAATTATTTCAAGTTCAATTCATATTTTGATTTATTTTGTTATTCTACTTTTTTCAAATTTTATAATACACTAAATGCAAAAATGATGGGATTTGTGGCGCAATGGTAGCGCGTCTGACTTCAGATCAGAAGGTTGCGTGTTTGATTCACGTCAGGTTCAATTTTAATTTTGAATTATTTGTAGAACCGTTCAATTCTCATTTTGACTTATTTTGTTATTATACTTTTTCAAATATATATTACACTAAATAAAAAAATGATGTTTGGGTATGTAGCTCAGATGATGAAGTGTTCACTTAGCATGTGAGAGGCATAAGGATCGATACTCTGTATTTTTAAAGTATTTTGAACTTTATTTTTTCATTTCAGTACTCGCTTAGAAAGGTAGAGGCACGAGGGTCTCAGAGTAAGATAAATTATGTTTAGGGTGTAGCTCAAACGATAGAGAGGTCGCTAATTATATGGGAAGCAAAAGGATCAATACCATTTGATAAAGAGCCACGAGGATTGTTTACTATTATCACCAATGTGTGGAGAATAAGATAGTTGATGTTTGAGTATGTAGCTTAGATGATAAACCTCTCATTTGTATTCTTATTTCAAAAATCTTCTTCTGATAAGATTCTAATTATAAATGTTTATGATATTTGGAGTCTCAGAATAACTATTTTGATATTAGGAGGTATAGCTCAAATGTTAGAGTGCTTACTTAGCATATGAGAGTAATGGCGATCCCCTATATATCCATTATTAGTTAAACTTTTTTTATTTTAGTATATAATTAATATTTTTGGACATCTCTTGGATGGTAGAAGAGTGCTTAAATTTATATGGGAGGTACAGGGATTAGTAACATTTATTTCTATTGTGAGTAAAATTTTAAATTTTTATTTCAGTGATACTACTAAAGTTGTAGAATAACAAAGATTAATCTTTAGGGATGTAGCTTAGATGGTAGAATACTGGGTTCACATGCATTAGGCACGGGGATCAATTTTTCGCATCTCTAACATGAGTTATGGTAAAGTGCTTCCATTATATATGGGAGGAATGTTGATTGATATATCTTATTTCTAATATGTGTTATTTATATTTTTATTTGAGTGATTTTTTTTAATAAGACTGAATGCTATAAGATATTTAGGTGATGTTCTTTTAATAGAGTTATATAGATATCTTGAACTAACTGGTTTAGTGATGTAGCTCAAATAGTAGAGTGCTCGCTTAGCATGCGAGATGCATGGGAATTGATACCCTCCATCTTCAAAGCATTTTGAACTTTGCCTTTTCATTTTAGTACTCGCTTAGCATGCGAGAATAGTTATCGCTTGTTTCACATCGCATACGAGGGGTATGGGGATAGATACCGTACATCTCCGAACTAAATTTAAACTTTGTAATTCTATTTACATCTCTAATATAAGTTAGGCTTTGAATTTCATTTTTAGTAATGCTCTTTTAATATGAATTTGATAAAAACTGGGACAGTTAAGTTTTAGGGATATTGCTCGGATGATACATTAACACTCTTTTAATAAGATTTTGATAAGAATATTAGGGATTTAGCTTAGCTAGGACAATATTGCTCTTTTAATTTGACTTTAAAATAAATTTTAGGGTTGTAGCTTAGATGGTAAAGTGCCCGCATAGCATACGAGCTATATGGCCATCTCGGACTAAGTTAATTGATATTTATGGATGTAGCTTAGATGGAAGAGCGCTCGCTTAGCATGTGAGAGGCACGGGTATCAATACCCCGCATATCTAAAGTATTTTGTCAGTCTCATTCTATAAATTTTGCTCCTTATAACTTGTTTGATAGCATCAATAGTAATGTCAACTCACCTTCTAGGAAGGGTATTTGAGCATCACTACAATATCATGTGCTACAAGTTATAAAGAAGCAAATATAATAAAAATGAATATCTCAAAGAGAACCAGTATTCTAAGCTAAGCATAAGACAACAAACTCTTTTTTTTTTTTATCCAGCCTAGTAAAAATTACTGTCTTGATATGTCGAAGAAGGACCACTTCATCTCTTACTTGTTGCTTAAATAATCTCCAGTTTCTCTCTTTCCAAATGTGATATACAAACTCTGCTATCACCACCTGCATAAGCTGTCCTTGCAATGTTCTCCTTTTAGCTATTCTAGCAGCAATATTAATTGTGGTTTCCCATGTAGTTTTTCTTAAAACTTCTTCATTCCATTTCAATAAATCACTCCATATAGTCTTGCTATATTTACATTCATTCAGCAAATGTTCTAAGGTTTCTATTGCAGTTAGAGATAGCTGACATTCTCCTTCTATTTGCATGCCCTACTTGAGTAGTTTATCTGCAGTCATTAATTTTTCATGCAAAGCAAGCCATAGAATGAAGGTCTAGCTGTAGAATCACATATCAAACTTGTCCAATTTTTCTTTGGCAATGTACCCACCAATATATTATAAATTGCACTGATTGTGGTTTTTTTATTTAGTATTATTGCCAGTCGGGGATGGTATTGTAATACCTCTCTACTCATCATCACTTTCTTTAACATCCAGCTTGTTTGTTTGGGTAGAGTCATAGTATGAATATTTTTATTTTTTATATAATAAGTGTGTACCCATTTGTTCCATAATTTATCTTTCTTCATCTGCATATCCCAAAAGAGCTTGAAGATGGCTGTCTTATTCCATAAGTCCAGTCTTAGTAAGTTAAGTCTTCCGGCTGACTTTGGTGTGCAAACTTTATTCTAAACTACCAAGGTCTTCTTATTAGTCTCAACTGATCTTGTCCATAAGAATGTCCTGCAAACTGCATCCATCATTTTGATTATTTTTTTGGGCAATATGAATAATTGTGACCAATAGCTTTGCACTCCAAATAATACTGACTTTATAAGTTGAACTCTTCCTGCATATGTTAGCAACTTGGCAGTCCAACTTTTAAGTCTAACCATCATTTTGTCAAGCAGTACTTTACATTCTGAATTTTTAGTTTCTTAGGAGCCAAAGGTACTCCTAGGTACTTGAATGGTTAAGAGCTCTCTCTATAGCTAAGTATATGTAATATTCTGTCTTTTGTTTCAGCAGGTACTCCTCCAAAGTAAATACTATTCTTAAGTGCATTAGCTTTCAAACCTGATGCCTTTAAGAATTTAAGAAATGCCTCATGTAGGAGCTTGATAGATTTCTCATCTCCTCTAGAAAACAAGTAAATCATCTGCAAAACAAAGGAGAGTAATTGATAATTTTGCACATTTGGGATGATATTTAAGGTTTTTCTTATTTCCTAGCTCCCTCATACATCTACTCAAGTATTCCATCACAAGGACAAAGATATAAGGTGATAGAGGGTCACCTTGTCTTAATCCTCTTTTTACTTGAAAAGGTACCATTTTCTTACCATTTATTAGAATGGTATAATGTACTGATTTGATGCAAGCCATCACCCATTGAATGAATCTAGGATAAATCCCAATTTTATGAGCATTTATTCCATACATATCCATTCTACTGAATCATAAGCCTTTTGTAGATCTACCTTGATCATGCATCTAGGGGATATTGTTTTCCTGGTATATCCTTTAATGAGTTCATGACTTAATATGATATTATCTGCAATCACTCTTCCTGGTACAAAGGCTGATTGAGCTTCACTAACTAGTTCACCAATCACTCCTTTAAGTCTATTCACCAAGATCTTAGTAATAATCTTGTATAAAATTGTACAACAAGCAATTGGTCTTAGGTCCTTAACAGTTTCTGGATTTGCTACCTTGGGTATGAGTGTAACTAGAGTAGAGTTTATAGCTTTTAACATTTTTCCTGTCATGAAGAACTCTTGTATTGCTACACATATATCATGTTTTAGCACATGCTATGCTTTTTTTAAAAATAATGCACCAAATCCATCAATTCCCGGAGCCTTATCATCATTTATGTCAAATAAAGCCTGATTGATCTATGCTTCTGAGACAGCTGCACATAGACATGAGAAATGATGGTGCTGAACTAGTCTACCAAGTCTAACTGTCATTTTATCCACCATAGGAAGTTCATATTCTGCATTGCCCATTAAACCTTTATAAAAGTCAACTATTTCTGCACTGATTTTATCATGAGTAATTAATCTCTCCCCATCTCTACTATATAGGATATTAAGAGTTTTGACATCATTCCTTGCTTTTGCATAGACAAAAAAGAATTTAGAGTTTGAATCACCTAAAGTAATCAAATAAGCTCTAGACTTTTGCCTCAATATACTTTCCTCTACTCTATCCCATTTCTCTAATTCCATTAAGGCATATTTCTCTTGCACATGCAAATTAGCTAGTAAAGGAGTGTCTTGCAATTATCTTTGGATACTTTCCAAATTATTTCTAGCTTTGTCTGCCTTAAGTTTTGCTTGACTGAAATTTTTTTTGAATAGTTCTTTCATTGCACCTTTCATGAGTTTAAGTCTTTGCCATACTTTGTACATCTCAAAGCCCTCAATTTCTGTACTCTAAATAGCTGCAACAGTAGGGAGAAATTCAATGTGATTAGCTATTATATTCAAAAATCTGAAATTTGGTATACCTCTATTAGTAGTAGTACCAACATCAAGTTTTAATAGAGAATGATATGAGATTATTACTTCTCCTATCTCTACCACCACTGCTCCATTATTTTCTATCCAATCTTTATTCCCAAATACTCTATCTATCTTACTCTATATTCCCATCACTCCCTTCTTGTTTGTTGTTCCATGTGTAATATCCTCCAATAGTTGTTAGCTCAGTAAGCTGGAGGTTCTCTATAGTAGCATTAAAGTCTCTTATTTCATGTTCAGTGATAGTAATAATAATATTTTAATAAAATAATAAAAGTAAAATAAAATAGCAAAGAGAATAAAAAATAAATAATAACATTTATCATATGGAATTAGTAAAAAAAATAAATACATATATATATATTTAAATAAATAAATAGAAAATATAAATTAAATAAAAAAAGAAAAAGAAAAAAACTAAAACCGTCCCTTCACGTGTTTCGCACGTGCAATGAGTCAGGGCTAGTCGACCTGGCCGAGTTGGTCGACAGGTCACCAACTCGTCGACAGGGTATTAAACCCTCGCCGAAGCAGAGGGCGCGGCGACAGTGGTCTGAGGGTTACGGTGCAACGGCTTCCACGCACCACCGGCGGTCGTTGTCTTCGATAGAGGAGGAAGCTGGCGAGCTGGGGCCTCATCTACGAATACGGCTAAGCGTTATAGCAGCCCAACGAGCCACGGTTGTGTGGGAGGCAGTGAGCGGACGGAGAACAGAGGAGTCCTCCTGTTCCCACTGTGAACGCCGGCGAGGGGCTCGGCGAGCTCTTTCTCCCACCGTGGCGAGCTCTCCGGGGTCGACTCGCCTCTCTTGGTGTTGGTTTTGAGTGGAGGCCACAACGAGGAAGCATGAGGTCGATGGAGAACAGGAAGGGGACGGCGGAGCACAGGACGTCTCTGTCCCGTTCAAATTCACTGACGCAAGGGCGCGGCAAACACTCTTCCTTCCACGGTGAGTTCTCTGGAAGCGAGTAGGCTCAAGTGGAGACAATATTGAGCGGCAACCGTGGCACGCGGGCGCTGCTGGGAGCAACATCTATCGGGCAGCCGAGGAAGAGAGATGCTAGCGACTGTGGGAGGTGTTTCGAGCCCCACCGATGGGCGATTAGGTGGCCGGAGGGCTGAGGAATACCTAGAGGAGGTAGGCACGTGTTTCCGGCGAGGTTGCAGCGGCGATAGATGGGGTGAGGGCAGACACGGCGGCAGGTGCTTGGTGGAATTCGAGCCGAGGGCGAGCGGGGAAGAAGATCGAAGCACGTGCGGCGATTCAGCTTGCTGCGGATCAAGCCGGTATGACCCAAGTCGGGCCAGTTCGGCTGCGGGTTGGCTAGTTTTCGCAGTTTTAAGACCGGTTCGAGTCGGTTCAACATTGTTAGAGCTTTGTTGGTAAGTTTTGAATCTTAAGAAATTTATTTAGAATTTTTAACATATTTTAAGAGTGGTTTTCAAATTATTTTAGGATGGGTTCAGGGTTTTGAGTGAGTTAAAAAAGTCAGAAAAATCTAAAATATATTATGATGCTATGTTATGATTAAACATATTTTCTATGATTTAATTAGAAATTTTAAAGATTATTATAATTCAATTTTTGATTTAATTGAGATAATTTGGGTTAATTTAGGGTTTAAATGAATTAATTGTATGTTATATACATGAAGTAATATTTTGATAGGTGTTATAACATCTAAGTTGCATTAATTAGAATTAAAATAATTTATTTATAATTATTACCCAATTAATAAATTTAGGATATTATAAATTGAGGAAATTAGATTAATTAGATTTTTATAGATTAATGAGATTGAATAATTTAGAATTTTATCAATTTATAATGTGATAAAATTTAGGAAATTAATTTATTTAGATTTTCTAATTAATGTAATTGGATAAATTAGGATTTTGTGAATTTAATTAATGTAATTAAATTTTTACAAAATTATTAAAAAAAAATTAGGATTAATTAAGGTGATATATATTGATTAAGGTTTTTGGGTATAATTAAATTGTTAAACTAAATATCATTTTAATTATGTTTGATTGTGATTGTTAATATGATGGATGGTTGGTTGATTATAAGAAATTAAATAAAATAAAGAAAATGATGTGAGGATGTGAGTAAAAGGGTAGATAGGAAATCTTTATTTGAATTGTATGATTTATGATTGTTAGATGTATTTATTTTATCTTAGGAAAATTGACTGTTGTGCTGTTGCTTGACAAATCACGGCCAAACTATGATTTGTGTTAGAGTAAGAAGGAGTTACTGTGCTTGATTGTTTGATTGATTGCTTTTAAGAATCACAGCCAAGCTATGAATTCTTATTTAAAACTGCTTTGAGACTCAGGTGAGGATTTATGGTTTCAAATTTATTTAGCCTACTACAGATGCTGAGTCCTAAGGGTCGTTGTTAACTATTATACATGCTGATAAGTTATATGTCTATTTTGTTGCATATTTAATTAGCATGTGGTTTATTATAAGTATGCATGTTAGTTTACATATGATGTTATTATATGCATGCTCTTGATATGAGTTTGAAAGTTATACCATGCGGGTATATGTATTATGCTGTTATATGCATGTTCTTGATGTTTATACTCATATTATGTTATTATTGATATGTTCATGTTGTTATAGATGTAGAGACACTTACCGAGAACATGAAACGTGATGACATGGGACATAACTAGAGGCACTTTAGGTACATGTTGTGATTATACCTAGAGTGATCTTATCTGATATTTAACCGAGAACTTTTGGACATCTTAAGGTCATAGTAACCTAGGAGATGACATTAGGTTCTTGGTTGGATATGCTACCAACGTATGGTGAGGAGCCATGTGCTAGCCAAGATAGAAATGCACGCTTTGTTGACTTAGCCTCAAATACTTTGATGTAGCCTCAAATAGTACATTGTATTTAAAGGACCTGATTAAAATAATAATAATAATAATAATTTGAATATATATTTAAAGTCTACAATTTATTCATTGTTATTTTTACGGCGGTTACCACGTGCCCAAAAGTGGATCTGGGGCGTGACCATATCCTTCTACCATGCCTTTATTTCAAAATAATTTACCTTATTTCCTACATACCGATTACATATACATATCAAAGAATAAAATAATGAAATAGTTAGTGTGATCCAACTTCTCCCTCAAGTTTAGTCTCATAAGCCAGTGAATGAAAGAAAAATGACAATCATGATGACCTCCACACTACTTTAAAGCAACAGATGAGATATCTCTTTAACTTCATCAAAAAATTTAGAGTATACATATATTTATTTATTTATTTGTATATATATATATTTTTGGAGACTCGTCTTCAAATCTAAAATTCGTTAATGAAGGTTAAGAAGCTAAAAAGTATAACAAATATTATGTCATGTCTGCAGCTTGTTCAGCAACGTAGCAACCGCCATATGAATTTATTAAAATTAATATGAGGTTAAATAAAATATAAAACATAAATTGTGAGTTTTAAAAATTCACTAGAAACATCAACTAAGCTACATATTCAAACATCAACTATCTTATTCTCCACACATTGGTGATAATAGTAAACAATCCTCGTGGCTCTTTATCAAATGGTATTGATCCTTTTGCTTCCCGTATAATTAGCGACCTCTCTATCGTTTGAGCTACACCCTAAACATAATTTGTCTTACTCTGAGACCCTCGTGCCTCTACCTTGCTAAGCGAGTACTGAAATGAAAAAATAAAGTTCAAAATACTTTAAAAATACAGAGCTACATATCCTTATGCCTCTCACATGCTAACTGAACACTTCATCATCTGAGCTACATATTCAAACATCAATTCACTTAGTTTGAGAAAGCCATACAGCTCGTATTAAAAGAAAATCACCTAAATATCTTATAGTGTTCAGTTTTATTAAAAGAATATCACTAAAATAAAAATATATAGTTTATCACATACTAGAAATAAGAGGTAACGATCTGCATTCCTCTTGTATATAGTGGAAACACTTTACATAACTCATATTAGAGATGCAACATATCAATCCCAGTGCCTCTGGCATACGAAGAAAGTGCTCTAATATATAAGCTACATCCTTAAATATTAATTATTATTATTCTGAGACTTAAATAGTGTATTACATTTTTAACAAAGCCTTATTAAAAGAACATCATTGAAATAAAAATCCAAAATTTTACTTATAATAGAAATAAAGGTTATCTATCCCTTTGCCTCCCATATGTAATTGAAGCACTGTACCATCTAAGATACATCCACAAATAATGGTTATATCAAATACAATTTTTGCTAAAGTCTAATTTATAAAGCATTACTAAAATAAAAAAAAGTTTAACTAATAATGGATATATCGAGTATTGATGCCCATTCCTCTCTCATGGTAAAGTGAGTACTCTACCATTCAAGTTGCACCTACTAACATCAAGATAGTTATTCCGAGTCTCCAAATATTGTATATGTTTGTAACCAAAATCTTACTAAAAGAAAATTACTAAAATAAAAAAGAGAGTTCTATTATCAAAGCTATCTTATTCGCCTCACATTGGAGATATAGGGAAACGATCCTTGTGCCTCTTTAACAAATGTATCAATCCCTTTGCTTCTTGTATAATCAGCAACCTCTCTACCATTTGGCTACATTATAAAACAACATTTGTCTTACCTTGAGACCTCATTCCTCTGTCATGCTAAGCGAGTACTAAAACGAAGGTGCAAAGTTCAAAATACTTTAAAGAAGCAAAGTATCGATCTCCATGCCTCTGGCATGCTAAGCGAGTACTAAAATGAAAATGCAAAGTTCAAAATACTATAGAGATGCAAACTATCGATCCCCGTCCCTTTGGCATGTTAAGCGAGCACTCTACCTTCGGAGCTACGTCCCCAAACATCAATTCATTTAGTTTGAGATAGCCGTACAACTCGAATACTGTGCGGGTGTTGTACCAACTAACCTACAACACTAAAATTCATATCAAAATCGAATTAAAAGAGTAATATTATACCATCTAAGGTAAATCACCAATATTCTTATCAAAGTCTATGAAGAGAGCGTTAATGTACCATCCGAGCAACATTCCAAAATTTAACTTTTCCAAATTTTTTTATTAAAGTTATATTAAAAGTGCATTACTAAAAAAGAAATTCAAAGCCTAACTCATATTAGAGATGTAAATAGAATGACAAAATTTAACACAGTTTGGATATGCAGGGTTTATGTTGGTCCCCCGCCACAGCTTACCTTAAGCATAGGTAGGTAGCACTAGGAGATAGTTATTCAGACTAAAAACTTAGAAAAGTTTTCCTACAATGAATTTTTAAAACTCACAATTGACATGACGTTGTTATCTCCCCCACTTCCTTCTCATTTCCCTATGAGACACTCTCTCTTTTCTCTCAATATAGTGCATATAATGTGATAAGGTAGATAATTGAACAAGGGTGTGCACTTGGAAAGTTATTGAGAATTCCATGTGACTAATGATAATATTTTGATGTTAAGTTGAAAGATGATTTAGGCAATCAATAAATATTAATCATTAATAGTGTTTACTATTAATCATGCAACTTTGCCTTCACATCAGTAATGTCATTTGTTTGTCAATATTGATCATTTAAGAGTATTTACCATTAATCATACAACTTTGCCTTCACATCAATAATGTAAACCCCCACCACATGAAAAAAAGAAGAAAAAAGGACCGGTTCAGGTGAACCGGCCGGAGAGCCGGCCGGTCCAGCTGAACCGGCTTGGACCGGGCGAAGAGGCGAGACGGGGCGAGCGAGAAGAGCAAGCGCCCTTCCCACTCGAGCCATCGTCCTCGAGCACGCGACGAAGCAACGCCGCTTCGTCTTCTCCCGCACCGAGCAGCGCCGACGCTCCGTCTTTCACCGTCGACCGCTGCACGTCGCCGTCGACGGTCGTCTGCCCTCGTCCACCCCCAGCGAGCAACTCCCGGCGGAAAGGGCGACTCGGCGACGCCCCTTTCCCTTCCCGTTCGCGCGACCACCGCAGCAGAGAACCTGCTGCCGATCAGTCGCCGCCCCGCTCTCGAAGCCCTCGGCGGTCGTCTCCTCCGCCGCGGTCGGAGACGTCGGCTGCCTCTGCATCTCCACAGGCCTTCGTGGAGTTCGAAGACCCCTCAACGGGCGGCTGTGCTCGCCGCCCCTGTTCGAGCGACCGAACCCTACCGGCGGCGGCTGCAAATCGCGATCCGCTCGCTTCGCCGGCCGAAAACCCTGCCCTTTCCTTCTCCAGACGTCCGCGAGGTGAGCAGCCGCGTTTCCCCCATGAAAAGGGGTGGTTTTCACCCTCCGGTGGAGACGCCGTGAGTTCGCCGGAGACGACGCCGGAAAGATCGCCATTTAGGCGCTGATGGTCGTCATTCTCGCAGATCGGCGTAGTCTCCGCGTTGAGTGAGGAGCTACGAAGCTCGCCGGCCGTTTAGCCTTCGTTTTCGCGAGCTCCAGAAACTCAATTCATTATTATCTAACCATGTGATCCTCTCATGTGCTTTCCTAGTTCTATTATTTTATACTTAGTCCCATGCACGAAGGTTACAAAGCATGGGTCAAATGAGATGGAAACATTCAGTCATGGGCAGTGAAGCGACTTTCTTTTTCTAACAAGCTAATTGGATAATGCAATTTAGAGACTCTGGTTGAAGTGACCAATTGCTCACATTTTATCAAGATGTTTTCAGTAATGGAGGAAAAAGAAAGATAGATTATAGTATAAATAAATAATGATGCTTTATGAAGACAATGGCTGCATATATTACTTAGTGTTTAGATTCTAATGCTTGGCAAAAATGATTGACCTACTATAAGAATTCAATAGAAATCAAGTGCTCTACCTTAGAATGCTAGTAAAGATAGTTTTTCATGTGTAGTTTTTTGAATAAGTCCTTTATATAATTTTATAAAAAAATTTATAAAAGAATACAATATTACTCAATAATACTAGGTCAAAATTATAGGTTTCACAATTAGCTCTTTTAAGACTAAAATTTAAAAACTATCTAATCTACTCTATCTAAAGAATTTTAACTTTTAAATAAGAACTTATTTACTAAAACTCACTTCACAGATGATCTTATAATTCAACATAAGATCCCTAAAAAATTTTTTTGGAATTCATCCAAACATTATTCTCACCCATTTTCCCTTAAGTACTATTGACTAATTTGGCTAGAATTAGTCAAAACTCAAAAAATGTCCATTACGCTAAAAAACATACTAATGGACAATTTTCTCCACATCCGTAATTACTATCTTTAATTGATTTTTCTTAACCTCTTGAATATTCCTATAGCAAGAGCCTTAATTTGAACCTCATTATTTTTATCCTTATTTTTTCATAAAAATTTAGAGTTTTAAAATTAAAATGGAGATGATCTCTAGATTTCGGAAATGAAGTTTTTATTGAGATCTCCCTCATTAGCCCATAAAGTTGCACTTGGGTATAAATAATTATCACAAATCAACTTAAATCAAATCACCTCATTATTCTGACCCTGAGCACTATTGATTAAAGTTAAACTTGGGTATAAATAATTATCATAAATTTATCTTATTAGTATCAGATTACACTTTTGATCTTAGGACCACCACGCTTCCGCTGTGCCACTCTTATTTTATATTTCAAATTTTATCAAAATTATTATTTCAAATAAAATAGAATGCCTGGTGAAAGGAGGTGATTACTTTGTATTATACTTGGTGTGAGGAAAAAGATAAGGACAATGACTTTGGTTGACTCAGGTCAACTTAATTGAACTCACCACCTGACCATAATTGAAAACGAACTCGGGTTAACTCAATGAAATTGAACCAAAAAGATAAAGATGATGACTTTGTCTGATTGCTTGGAGTTATCATTCATCGATAGGTTTTAATTCAGTTCAATCATTTGACCAACGCAATGACACCCAACATACAATCCATTTGTACAACTGGATTCTAAATTCAAAATCCTATATGATTGTATTGATTTCATATCAATACTTTATATCTAAAATTTCATGTGTAGTTTCTCAAATAAGTCCTTTATATAACTTTACTGATAGGTTTTAATTCAGTTCAATCATTTGACCAACGTAATGACACCCAACATACAATCCATTTGTACCACTGGATTCTAAATTCAAAATCCTATATGATTTTATAGATTTCATATCAATATTTTATATCTAAAATTTCATGTGTAATTTCTCAAATAAGTCCTTTATATAACTTTGCTGATAAACCTATAAAATAATATAATATTACACAATTACTCTTAATCAAAATTATAGGTTTCACAATTACATATTTTAAGACTAAAATTTAAAAACTATCTAATCTACTATGTCCAAAGAATTTTAACTTTTAAACAATAACTAATTTACTAAAGCTCACTTAAGAGATCTTATAATTCCACCTAAGACCCCCAAAAATTTTCTTCAGAGTTCATCCAAAAAGTTTACCGATGGTAAGGTTTCATTGACGATCATCACCATATCCTAAATCAATTCACCTCATCATTTTGACACTATTTTCCTCAAGCACTATTGACTAATTTTCTCCACATCGATTGGCAATCATTATTGATTACCATCACTAATTGATTCCTCTCAACCTCCTGAATATTTCTATAGCAAAAACCTTAATTCTTAAAACATATTTGAAGTAAAAACTCATTGATGAACTCTTTACCAACATCACTTAAGCGAACATCATCATTTCATCCACATTTTTCCATAAAAATTATGTATTTTTAAATTAAAATGGAGATGATGTCGAGATCTCACCATGATGAAAGTTTTATCATCTAGTGCACTATATTTTGATAAGAGGAAAGTTCAAAATCATCATGCTCGTCATCGTGAGCATTCATATAGAAAAAGCACAATTCTTAAAGTCTCTTTGGTATTAAACTTATCGAGTAATTCTCCACCGACATCATTGAAGCAAAACATCTCAATGGATAATTATTTCTCCTTGATTTTTCCTTCAAAATCGGATATTTTAGTATCAATATATAATGCATTCCTCTGGTTAGAATAATTGGAGTCTATACGGGAGGATCATATGGTCCAAGACTCATTAAGTTCTAAAAAATATGTAGTTGGAGTGAAAACTCTAAATATCACTTGAGAAAACACCTCCAAATTATTATTTCTCCCTCATTAGCGTGTATGAGTTAACTCACACAAGATAATTATAATATTTCAAAGAATAAAATATTAACATAAAAACCTGTAGAAATTTTTCACGATTACAACCTGATACCAGTAGTTTAGATTACCTAATACAGTTTGACTAAATCATGAACTAGATAAATCATGTCATGTCAAACTAATGTTCTTCTCTCCATGTATCACTCCCCATGAATCTACATAACATCCGAGTAGCGCTAAGCCTTGCAGCCTAGTGGCTACAGAAAGAGTAGTCCCTAGCAATTGTAAGGGGGACATTGACATACATGGAATTAATTAAAACAAGACTGTCATGACAGGAATATGCTGTAAGAAATAAATCAATCATACGTGAAGTCTTTCAAATCATATTTTGTGTGAGATACCATCATCCATTGTATTTTACATTTTCATATTCTCTAGGGCCGCCAACCTATGCTTAGGATATGCCCGAGCCGGGGACTATACATAAGCCCGTCAGTGTCCTTCTAAGTCTCTGCCCGATGCTCCACTTGGTCGATGATGATGAAATGCAAGAGGGTAGTTCTATAAGTGTAGAGGAGGAGACTAATCTAACTGGAAAAGAAGATAGCTAAGAGAGTAACTTCAGATATCATGGAAATTTTTTGCTTCTAAGTTATTTCCCCCTGATGATTTTGGCAGTCAATAAATATTTGATCGTTAATAGTGTTTGCTATTAATCATACAACTTTGCCTTCACATCAGTAATGTCATTTGTTTGTCAGTATTGATCATTTAAGAGTATTTACCATTAATCATACAACTTTACCTTCACATTAATAATGTCAATTGTTTATCATCTTTATTGAGTATACTATTACGATTAGTGGTGTTTTAGCAGTGTGTGAACCTTGCTCAATCATCCATCTTAAGTAAATTATATTATATCTCAAAAGTTTATTATCTTCTATGTAAACCCCTACCCTGTTATTGTAAAAAAAAAAAAAAAAACCCGGTTCAAGTGAACCGGCCGGTCCAGCTGAACCGGTTCGTGCGAACAAAACCCAGAGCCCTAAATAATTCCCCCAATTCCGCGCGACCTTCCTTCACCTACGCAGCAAAGGAGTTCGCCGGCACGTCGCATCCCTCCACCCATCGGCGCCTTCGGCGTTCACTTCCCACGACGGATTCGTTGCCGAGCTCCATTCCCACCGTCGGCAAGTGCCCTTTACCTCTTCTCACGCTTGCATCGGTGGCGACGTCCTCCTTGCCCGAACCGCCGCAGCTCCGGATCCCTCGCCGTGAGCTCTCATTCAGCCTTCTTCGCACGCAACCTCGCCGGCCCTAAACCCCGACTGTGACTGCAGCTGCGAGCATCTTCGATCGCGTCGCCTTCCTTCCTCGATCCGTAGGCGTCTGCAGTTGCTGCATCTCTCACTCAGGGAGCCCTGCGGCGAACGGTGAACCCCTTGGCGTGAGCTCCCGTTCTGCTACCTCGCCGACCTCTATCATGCGGCGATGAGACGGCCCACCGCTGCTAGCGGTTGGATCTCCCGACGATGAGACGTCCCGGCGAATCTGCAGAATTTGATCTCTGACGCTTCGACGATGATTCTCTGCTCACCGATCGACCGTATCTCCAAATCATGCACGATTCCACCCACGCTAAGGTCGATTCCATCTCTCCACCTTTTCTCTTGATCTTAATTTTATTGGGTTGCTGTATGCTGAATTATAGAACACCTATATTTGATTTGATCCCAATTTATCCTCCCATTTTTCCTATTGAACTCTTTCTTCTTTCTTCTCTCCCCACTGTATCCTTCTTCCCCACCTCCTTCTCCTCTCCCTATCATACTCTTCCTTTCTCCATTGTTTGATTTTCTCATTTCTTTACTTGATGTTATGTATATAGAATAATAATGATGGAGGTGGTGAGAATCGAATTGTGGTTTGCACTAAGAAAATATTGTTAAGTTCCAATTTGCTAGATATCATATGATGATGTTGTTTTATAGTACTTTGCTTTTGAATGTGGATTTGGTGGTATTATTTTGGTGGGCTTATGAGTGTTTCATGGTGCTTTGATTGATGAGTTGATGATGTGGTTTGTTGAGTTTTCATAGCGCTTTGATTACTTAGAATTTGGTTGTTGAGTTTTTATGATAATGATGAGTTGTTGATGCTTATGGTGAGTTTCTCATGGTTGATGAAGTTGACGATGGTACTATTTTGCTGAATTTTTCTTGATGGTGTGATGTTGGTTGTTGGGTTAGGTGGTTTTGATTTTTGGATTTAATGGTGGTGATGATGGTGGTACTAATTGATTATGAATTTAATGGTTGAGATGTTGATTCGATAATTGTTAACTGTTCTTATTCGGTTGATGGTTTTGAATGTGAGGTTTATATATGGTTTGATGGTTAATTGGTGGGTTGGTGGTGACGTTGGTTAGTTGATGATGGTGTGGTACTTATTTGGGTGATTATTCTGTGTTAGTGACTTATTGATGGTTATCGTGGTATTTATTTGGTTATTATTTCGTGTTATTGATGTTTAGATGGATGGTGATGATGTGGTATTATGGTTAATGAATTCGAATGATTTATATGATCATTGGTGAGGTACTTTGATGGTTTTGCCTTGTGGCTTGGTTTGATGAGTTAATGGTTTGGTTGTGGATTTAATGGCGATGATGATGTTGGATTATGGGTGGTTTAATGGTATTATGTGATAATGTTTTTAATGGTTTTGATTTTGAGGAATGTTGTGTTGTTTACAATAGTGTGCAAATTTGGTTTTGTATTGTTGATTGCCAATGGTATGGTATTGTTGTTTGGGGTGATGTTGATGATGGCTTTGATATTATTGTTTTGAATTATTGAATTAATGGGAATGATGGCTTTGATGGTTTTGAATTATTGATGGTGCTTACGTTGTATTTTCATACAGCGGTTTTGGTGGTTGACGTTGTTTCATGCGGTGTTTTTGGATGTGACTTATGGTGAGTTTTTATTATGATGGGTTTTGGTGAATACAAGAATTTGGTTGATTTATGCTATCGCACCCATCATCTTGCTTCTTCTCACCTATTGTGACATCTTTCTCATTTTCCCATCTACTTTCTCTCTTCTCCTCTCGATGCATATAATGTGTTAAGATAGAGGATTGAACAAGGGTTTGCACTAGAGGAAGTAGTTGTTAGTCTGACTCAGTTGACGATGATATTGAAGATGAAGTTGAAAAATAAAATAATCGAGTTGGATTTATTGTTGACTTGGGCTATTGAGTTGACCTATGAAAGTGAGAGATTTGGAGTATTGGACTTGAGTATGAAGTTTGGCCTAATAGTTGAAGTGCATCATCTATTTTGGATTAGGCCAAATGATTCACGAGTTACTAGTGATTAATTTCTATCATATTAAATCATGAAGGTTTTATTTTAAATAAGATCTTTATTGTATTAGGGATCTTGCTCCACCTTGGGAGCTGTGTATTATTGCTATATCTGGATTGGTTCAGAAGTTCATATCCCTAATCAGGTGCGTTGGTTCACTCAATGTAGGATTTATTCAAGCTAGGGAATTCCTGCCGAGGTGTTCTTAGGAAATATCTCGGATGCCTTAAATATAATAAAAATGAAATGCATGCTATGTTTGTATGTAAATGCATGTTAGTATGTTTTACTTTGTCTATATGCATGAGATGTCATGTTTACCATACTACTTATTTAACATGTCTATAAATCTTATCCTGCATGCTATGTTATGTATCTTTGCTATGATAGCACGAATACCATGCAGTTATAGATAAGGATGATGACATGTTAGAAACTCTTAGGAGACATCACTAGAAAACAGACAGTAAGGGGTATTGCTTGCAGACCCCGTTTGACCACCACGTACCGCGGATGGTCAGAATGGTGATGCTCCGCCACACACCACTCCCGAGGTTATGCATAGCTTAGATACTGGGAGTACCACTCCCGAGGTTATGCATAGCTTAGATACTGGGAGCTGGTAGGGAAAGGACTGTACAAACTCCAAGGTCACATTAGACCGGATATACGGAGTGAGTCCCTACCCAGAAAGTCATACCCGCACGTGTGCCGTCTAGGCGACACCGTGATAGTCCTGAGATGGCTAGCCGGGACGAACCAAAACAAGAATCTAGCAAATATGTCGCCGGGGTAGTAGCATTCCGGCGACAGCTAGTCTGCACACCTCTTGGCAGGCATCGCTGCTCGGGGATTGGGACGGTGACATCCCTCCGCATAGCTTTGGACAGTGGATTCATAGACCACACGGCTACCATCCTTGACGTTCTGCAGACGATCGGATGGGTAGTCCGGATCCTAGGGTTGTATTATATTGACTAGCCGTGGTCGATGGTCTTGTTGATGGTGACCCCATCTTCGGATGGTGTTGTAGTACTACACGAGTCGTCGTTGCCCCTACGGAGTCCGGGGAGGATGTAAGGGCACGACAGTTTCGCTAGGGGAGGCATCGTAGGCGACTAGCGAGACAGAGGAGAGTGATCAAGGGTCACCCGTCATCTCCGCCAACATCAGTGCAGCAGGCATAGGAAGAAACAGAGACAAAAGGCACTGATGGGCTTATGGGAATCCTCGGCAAGGGAACTTCTCTAAGCATAGGCTGGCAGCCCGAGTCTTGAGACTGATAGACATATTACACCGTAGATGATATACCGGTGACATTGATGACATAGTTACTAGAGACAGCTTAGGTGACATCTAGGGCTACACCGGTTGTATATGCTTATACAGTTATTTTGCATTTATGATATGCTTCACATGTATTATATGAAAATGACTATTAATAAACCCAAGACATCCTAGATTAATCCTCCTAGCCTTTGGATTCCTTATTCGGATTCGAGCTGTAATTTCGCACTAGGCCGCAAGGCTGAGCACACCACTTTTCCCCGTGTGTGCAGGTATTAGATGATCGATTATGACAGTGGGTGAAGATGAGTTCTTCGATGAGTTGATCTTGATTTATTGATATCGTTATCATAGAATTATAGTAGGTTCATCGGGACTGTGTTAGAAATGTTGAGTTAGATATTTTGATTGTATATTCCGCTGTCTAAACGATGTGTTTGGATTGTATGTATCACTTGATGCCTTGTATGGGTCCGTTGGGCTCATACGGCGGTTGCCACGTGCCCGACAGTAGGGTCGGGTCGTGACATTCTACTTCACATATTTTGATTATTTATGTATATAAATATATATACTCTACATACCAAAATATTTAATATTTAGGTTCATAATATAATTTGATCTATCCTTTACGTATCTACACTCATGATCACTTTCCAATGCAAGAAGTTAAATATTTTAAAAAACTATTTATTACTCTTTTAAATAAAGTAACTACAGCGTTACATATGTGGTTTGATATAGTTTATATCTAATGAAAAGGTAGTTGTAGGTACTTTTAAGAAGTCATAAGAATTTTAAATTAAAATTAATTGATATATAATAATAGCTGATATACATCCATATTTTAGATATTGGAATAATTTTTCACATAAAAAATCAAATAATCCTAATTATGATTTTAATTTGTTGAGAAATAATTGTTTTTTTGTCAAAAACTCGGGCCGAATAATATTTGTTAAAATGAACAAAGGGATAGAAGAATGTAAACCCCGAAAAACTTTTCTTAAATAACAAAAATAATAAATAATAAGAATACATTTGTTGAATGATAGATGAAGAAATGACTAGGAGAAAGAGCAAAGAAAATGAGAACAAGACACGTCAAAAGAAAACTGAAATTAGACCTCCAAAGAAAGATATCATATTAGTAGGCTATTCTTTAATATTAGGAATAATTCTTTTAATCAAGGTATCATCTCCCTTTTATTTATATTACTGTAGTTATAGTATTACTATAGATATTCTAGGCTTTTCTTATGTCTAAGGGTGTGTTTTTCTAATTACCTTATTTTTACTTTTTTAATTATAGTGCAAATGTTAATATTAGATAGGATCTTTCCTGATTAAGATTTCTATTTTTTCATCTCGAAGAAGTTTATCCATTGTTTACAAAAATTTGAAAGAGTGGATAAAAAGAATATATAAAATACATAAATAACTATATAGTTGAAAGAGAGTGGAAGAAAATAAATATAAAATAAATAATGTATATGTATAAATCTCTCCTACTTCCACCTCCATACCTCTCCCATTATCACTTATCAATTCAACAAACACCAGTATGAATTTGTCGACGTTTAATGGCCAACAGGAGGGGAGACTGAACTTTTGGGCAGCAACGAGCATTTTGATTTCTCCTTTGATACCGTAGTATTTTGTCATAAACAAAAGAGTACTAGCTTAGTTATGTGGAAGAATTTTGATTTGAAAGGATCAAACTTTGTAGTTGAGGTTTTCAGAAAGTTTGAAAGGATATTAGATGGAAAAGGTGTAAGAGGATACAAAGTTTGTTAACTTGGTTCAAGTGGTAGTATAGAGGTTAAAATCTGAGTTTCCCAGTAGTTTCTATACATTAAATCTCTGCTGAATTGGATAACTCAGTGGGTAATTCAAAATATCAGAAAGGGATATACAATATAAGGTTATATTTCTGAATTTTGATCAAGTTATCCATATAGGGAGGAACGGTAACATTCCCTTTTTTTATTTAGTTAACTCCTGTTCTTTGAGTAAGTTCTAAAAAAATCTCATTTTTTTTTAGAGTAAGGTGATGGAGTAGATGGTGGTTGATGTTAGAGCATAGGTTAAACAACAGAGAAAGAGATAATAGTCCGTTGAAGATTGAGAGTTGATTGAATCTTTTAAAAAAAATTCTAGAATGAAGTTGTATCAATTTGAATTTAGAATGGTTGCTATAAAAGTTTGTAGGATAATTCTGTTTAAGGGGGTATAGTATCGGTGAGGAGAAATAAGAGAATGGAAGTGTCAAGGTTTATAATGAAAGGCAAAAATCAACATTTTGTTTTTAGATAGTTCAAAATATCGTTTTGAAGAAGGTTGATGCTTAGAGTTATAATTTTTCACGTCCCAAACCTCCTTTGGGCATGTGGCAACTGCCGTATAAGCTGATCTTCTACACCACAACTTATACAATACTAGAAGTATCAAAAACCACTACAATTTCTTTGTTTAAACACAGCAGAAACATCAATAATTTTACATTTAATACTAACATTACAAAGTCAAATCTCTATCTAGATTTTAAAAGTAGTCATGTTCGTCACAACTATGTCCTTCCTCATCCTCTAGTCTATGACAAAACCTGTAACCTGTGCAATAGGAAAAATCATGCACATCTGAGTCGCGAAACTCAGTGAGGCTACAGAGAGAGCAGCCTAACAATGGGAATAGGATATTGTACAAACTGACAAGAAAATATATCCACTAAATCACGCATCAAATTAATATATCAACCAGTACATAACGAGACTAATAAAATAGGATAGAGGTAACATGATCATGACAAGGCGTGACAACAAGGAATAATAAATATATTTATATTAATAACACTAAGTCGAAGTTATAATATTATCTTAACTAACAAATCAAAAACTATCAATTCTACACCTAAGGCAGCCAACCTATGATTAAGGTAAATCTCTCGTCAGAGATTTCCCCAAACCCATCAATGTCTACTCTATATCTCTGTCCTATGTGCCTGCACACTGACGTTGGCAGAAGGAGCTAGTGACCACGGCACCCCTTCTAAACCACATGAGTACCATACAGCGCTGTACTTCTACCCATGACAGGGTCACCACATGAAATTATAAACCACACCATCTTTAGCCTGACCTGCTGAGATATCTTGCATATGCTACCATTAAACTTGGACTGCTCAGGGACCCATATCATGAGCACGTTTGTGTCCTCAGGTTCCCTAGCCTTTGTAGCGCATTGAACGATATTGTTCCTACCACACCATCTACCTTGGAGTAACATAAATAAGTTGAGTTCTACACCGAAGTGAGATCCCGATTACACCAAAGTATCTGTGGCTAAGTCAACCGATCTTGTACATCTACTTTTGCTAGCACATGGCTCCTCACCACATGTTGGCACATAGCAGCCTAAGAACTTAATGTCATCTCCTAGGTTATTATAATCCTAAGATGTTCAAAGTTCTCAGTTATATATCACTTAAGACCACTCTAGATGTTAAGACAACATGAACCTAAAGTATCTCTAGTTTTGTCTCATATCATCATGTACTGTATTCTTACTAAGTGTCACTATATCTCTAGCAACACATAAACATATTAAATAACAACATAACATAAGCATAAACATCGAGAGCATACACATGATAGAATCATATCTATATATTGACATGACATACTTTCAAACTCATATTAATCACATGCTAATTAAATATGTAATAAAGCAGATATATAACTTATCAGCATGTACAATAAATAACAACGACGCTTAGGACTCAGCACTGTAGTAGGCCAGAAATTTAAAACCATAAACCCTCACCTAAGTTTCAAAGCAATTTTTAGTAATAATCATAGCTTGGCTATTACTCTTAAAGCAAGCAAGCAAGCAATCAAGTAATCAACTCCTTACTTCAACACAAATCACAGCTCGGTCGTAATTTTTCAAGCAATAACATAGCAACACAATATCTTAAAATAAAATAAATACAACCAAACAAATATACATAAATAACACAGCCTAACAAATCTTCCTAACTACCCTTACTACTCACAACCTGACACCAATTATTATTTAATCCATTTTTTAATCAACCAAATAAATTAGAAATTTAAATAAACACAACAACCATAATCAACCAACAAATCAACCCTTAAAACACCTATAAAATATATTACATTTAAATTATACTATAAGACTATAATTTAAATTTCTATTTTTACAATTAAATTATACTACCAATTTTGATCACACTACACCACTTTAATTAATTCTTTAAATAATTTTAATAATTCAGTGAAAAATCTAATTACACCAAATAAATGTATAACACCCCAAATTATTTAATTTAGCAAAAATCTAAATAACCTAATTATCCAAATTTATACCAACATAAATTTAAAAATTTTGTAAAAATCCTAATTAAATTATTTTAATTCCATTTAATATAAATTAACTAACAAAATATTCTTTCATGCATATGACACACAAATAATTCTTTTAAACCCTAAGTTAACCCGCATCACCTTAATTAAATTAAAAACTCCACCTTAACATTTCGGAAAAATTCTAATTAAACCACAAAAATTATATTGATTCATAACAAAGCATCACAAATTATTTTATATTTTTCTGACAAAGCTAATGAACTCAAAACCCTGAACTCAATCAAAAATTGTAAACCCCAAATTTTATTAAAAAAAAAAATTTCAAGAATAGAAGGGGTGGTATGAAAAAAAATAAAATAGCATAGTTAATAGTTGAAAGGAGTAGGGATAAATTTGGAAAGGTATGAATAAGTAAATAAAAGTACCTAGCAGGGGTAGAATACGTTAAATTGGGTTGATTTGTAATTAAAAGGATCTAGCGAGGGTAAAGGAGGGATTTGGACAGCGCATGTGCCCTGCACACGCTCCAAGCCCTAGATCAGGCGAAGCATGCGATGATTCCTAATTCCTCTTCTTCTCCTCCTTCGTCATCACACACACGCGCTCCAAGCCCTAGATCGGGTGAAGCATGCGATGACGCGACTGCAGCATGATCGGAGCCTCGCCCCTCTTCACAACCGCTGTGCTCGATCGGTCGCCGCAAAGTAGAGAGCTCGACGTTCACTGCTTCCTCTCCGTTGTGGGAAGCCATCATGTCGCTGCCACCTCCTTTGCTCTAGGATCTCAAGCTTCCGGGTTCGGTTCTGCAGAGTTGAAAGGGGGGGTCAGTTGATGGACTAGTTGCAAAGTAGAGAGCTCGACGTTCACTGCTTCCTCTCCGTTGTGGGAAGCCATCATGTCGCCGCCACCTCCTTTGCATATGATTAATGCATATGATTAATCTGTGTCTCATGGTTTCATGGGGGTGTGTGTATATTGTTGCCGTGTGATTTACGGATGGATTGATGATGTGCTATGATGTTGTTGCCGTGTGATTTACGGATGGATTGATGATGTGCTATGATGTTGTTGCCGTGTGATTTACGGAGGGATTGATGATGTGCTATGATGATGTTATAGCCGTATGTTTCATGGTTGATTTAATGATATTGTTTGCTGAGGTGAGCATGTATGTAATATAATAATTATGTCTTAATGGGTAATTGAATCTAGGTCAACACTAAGGCATGATGATTAGCTTCCACTTAGCTAGTGATGATATGTTGTAAGTAAATGGAAGTAGAAAATGATTAATTTAGATTAGAAATTTTGTGAAATGTTAATTGGGTTTTTAAGAAAATTGAGACCTGATTAGTTGGAGATTATGATTGAGGTTAATAAATTAAATGAGGTTGATCAATTAGGATTAGTTTGGATTAAGTAAATCTAGTTGAATAATTATTTAACTTAGGATGAGTTAGGTGAGCAAAATAGTAAAGATGGGGTATTTGGTATCTTGTAGATAAAATTAATGATAGATAATATTAAAGGTCATATCTAAAGATAATGTTATTTGCAATAGGTAAATATCTCAAAATAATTATTTGACGTACAAGCTGATATACGGTTGGTTCTGAATACCGTTCTACTTATCCAGGTGCGCCGGTTCACTGCAATAGACTAATCTCAAGTTGACGAAACTTTAGGAGATAAATATTTTGCTGCTTAGAAATTAATATGTAATCATTTATGATTTATGCATTGTATGTTAGAATAGCCTATTTATATGATTAATATGATATGCTTGTTGTCTTACGTCTACGGTTATTCAAATATGTGCTAGATTATTCTCTTGCATAAATATTTTACTGTTTAGAAATTAATATTTAATTATTTATGATTCATCCTTTGTAGGTTAGAATAGTCTATTTATATCATTAATGCGATATGTTGGTTGTCTTATTGCTACTGTTATTCAAATATATGCTAGGTTATTCTCTAGCTCATTATCTACTAGGTTGAGGTGATGAAAAGTAATAAAATATTACAGTTACTTCTAGAACCTATTATGTTACACTATAGTGTGACATATTTATAGACATCGACAAGCATCACTTATAGACATATGATATTTATATACTTACGTATGTAATTATTAACGATGCACCATCATGATCTCCTGAGTTACGGATACGAGCTTAAATGCTTATAAACCTATACCACCCAAAGAGATTGAAATCATCTTAGTCATAAAGGGTGAGGATAATATATGAATTAGCTTATTGCCAGAGAACGTTGTGATGTATTCACTATACCCGCATGGTGCCGCTAAGTCGTCACCATGATAGTCCTAAGATGGCTAGGATGGATGAAACCAAACCAATGACCTAGCAAACATGTCGCCGAGGTTATAGCACTCCAGCGACGGCTGGGATGCACGCCTCCTGGCAGGCATAGCTGCTTGTAAATTGGTACGGTGACTCCTTCCGCATGGCCTTGGACAGTAGATCTATGGACCTCACGGCTATTATTCCAGACGTTCTGATGAGTAGTCCAGATCCTGGGGTTTATTACTGGCTAGCCGTGGCCGATGCATTTACATAGGTGCGGTGACCCTTGGTGTAGTACTACACGAGTTGCTCCATGGATTGTCTCGGGAAGACGCATGGAGTGATAGGTTGCTAGGTCGCGGAGATGAAGTGATTCGCTTAGTGGACCACCGGAGAGGGATTCATGGTCACCCGACCTCTCTTCCAACATCAGTGTGACGGGCATAGGTAGAGACATAGCCAGTGGACACTGATGGGCTTATGGGAGCTCCCTGATCAGGAGATCCCCTAAGCATAGGCTGGCTGCCCAGATCATAATATTTAGACGAGATGATATTTTTAGTGACAATAATCTTGTGATATAAACATACTCCATGTTTATAGTTGAGCTACACACTTATACTACATGTTCTTCTTATAATGCTTCAAGTTTTATTTATTGATATTACATGCTTTGTTTGATATTATTAAATGAGTTATGAACATGTTAGAATCTCCTCCTTTCTCTGCTTGAGTTATTCTATTGTGGTTAGAGTCATAAGCACTCCGCCGCTTGCGGCTGAGCACACGACGTTCAAATGTGTGCAGGTCTACTAGACGACCGGTCAGGATAGCTAATGGAGGCGAGATTATCGACGAACCTAGTTATTTACTAATTTTGTGATCATAGTATTGTAGTAGGTATATTGGGACTGTGTTAGTAGAGTTTAGTTAGATGATTTAATTGTATCTTCCGCTGCATTATTAATGTATATGAATTATGTATATCATTAAATGCCTTGTATGGGTCCTTCGGGCTCATACGGCGGTTGCCACGTGCTCGGTAGATGGGTCGGGGCATGACAAAAATAATTCAAAAACAACACTTAAAATTTGATAAAAATTCTAAATAAATTCTTCAAAATCTAAAACTCACCAATGAAAACTCTTAGCAATGTTCAACTTGACCGAACCGATTGTAAAATTGTGAAAACCAGTGAGAACCACGTTGAATCGTAGCTGAACTGGCCACCACTCGAACCGGACCGGATCAAACCGGACCGACCCACGTGCTACGCACGTGCCGCGCGAGATCGCCCGCCTCTTCATCTCCGAGCGAACTCACCGCCGCTCCACCACTACTTACCGCCCGTTCCATTGTTGCAACCTTGTCCGAACAACGCGCAGCACCTCGCCGCACCTTCCTCAACCCTCCGACCACCTCTTCTCGCCGGTAGGGCTCTCCCACGGCCCGCTGGTGCCCATTGTTCCCCTACTGCGGGTGAAATCGTCATTCCCAACTGCCCCCACGTCTTCCACGCTGCAGCCACTCCTCCAATTCGACTCTACTATTGGAGTCGAATTGCATCCAGGGACCTTGCCACAGAAGCAGGAGACGCTCGCCGCGCTCCTTGTCGATGAAACCGACGGAAATAAGGGACTCCACATGTTCGTCGCTTCCCACGCGACCTCAGCTCGCTGGAGCCGCCTCCATGCCTCGCCAAGCTCAGATACGATGCACACCTTTGGCTTCAAGCCTTCCTCATCGCAAACGCCGACCGCCGGAGTGGATAAAGCTCCGCTGCACCATCACCCTCGGAAAATAGAGCACTGCCTTGTTTTTCAAGGGTTTAGACCCTCTCACTCGCCCTCGCCTGCTTGGCTGCCGTACGTGCTGCGGGTGGGTTTTTAATTTCTTTTTCTATTTTTCTTCTTCTTCTTTTTCCTCCTTTTTTCTATTTCTTCTATATTTAATTAAATTAAAATTCTTTCTTCTTTTATATTTTATTTTCTACTTTTATTATTATTATTAATTTCAACTATTATTTTATTATTTTAATATATATATTTAAAGAAAATAGGGTTTACATAATTGGTTAACTATAGATCAAAGACAAAAGAATGGAATGGATATATTTTCTGCCATCAGTAGTGACATGGCAAGGCTCAAGTGGAAAGATGAATTGGTTTTCAACCAAAAGAATCAAAATTTCAACGTACTAAAATTTTAAGATCAGTGGATTTTGGAAGGTCATAACTTCTTCCGCAGTGATCTGATTGAGCTGATATTTTTAGGGTGGATGTTTGTATTAGTGATGAGGGTATTCAAAATTTTATAGGATAACAGAATACTAAAAGAGTTCAGAATGATCAAATCACTGAGATAAGGTAATTCAAGTGTTGAATCTGTCCAAACTTGTGATACTCTGCTATAGTAACTGATACTTTTCAGCAGCTTTGATGTTAGCCTCTTTTCTTATTTTTATGGAAGTTGTGGTTGAGATTTTGAGGTAAAGATGGTATTACTAGGTGAGGAAGTATAGTACAAGTTCTAAATGGAGGGTAAGAGTTATAAGTTGGATACTTTCTTAGTTATACTTATAGAATTCAGAATTTGGGAATCCATGTTGGTTCATTCTTGATACTTTAGTTTGGTATAGCAGGCATCCTCATCTAGGATTTTGGCAGAAGGATCTTCGCTTAGCAACAGTGAAGGCATACAAGCATGTGAACAAGTGGTATTGTCAACCTCTCAATACAACATGCTGAAAAATGTTGAATTTTCAGCATTATGAGCTTACTAATTTAATTTACAACTCTTAATCTATAGTTCAATAACTTGAGATTCTAGATTTGCTTTTGGAACCTTTCCTAAAAGAGTTGTGAGAAGACATCTAGAGGGTTTGAAAGATGGCAGAGATGAGGAAAAAGGGAAAAAGTCTCTTCCTTAAGTATTTCAAATATTAGGCAGCGTGCTATTTTGTGTATCAAAACTCAATTCTATCGGTAAGGATTAATTTCATGTGATATATTATATCCTAGATAGAAGGAAAGGAATGGCCTACATTCCTATAAATGGATAAGGAAGGGAAAGGAGTTATCTGTTACCAACAAGAGGGAATTCAATTACATTTAGGTGCAATGAATGGCACTTCTTTTAGAATGAGTTTGAGAGTGTTCAATAAAAAGTTGAACCATAGTGAATTGATTTGGACCTGGACTGACTCAAACCAAATTGATCTAGGTCCAGACTGAACCCATACGAATGGATTTAAGTTTGAGTTGAACCCAAATAGATTAAACCGAATCAGATGTGAACCAAATAGAAATAAACTAAATCCAGATTGAGCCAGTTTAACTATTTGAACCTGAATTGAGTCAAATTAGATTGGATTTGGTCAAAATAGATTAATTTGGTTAAATAAAGCTAGATTTGACCAATTTTGACCAGATTGACTTGGATGAGGACTTGGTATGGGCTTGGGCTTCATGAGGAGAGTTGGACTAAGCAAATTGGACTAATTACATGATTGGGTGCAAAATAAGTGGATAGATTGGATCAACATTGCTATTATTTTCAGAAAATTCTAAATAAATTTTATTACACTAGAAATATTCTTCGACCATAATCTACACTGCAATTAATATTCTTCAGCTTTTTTTGGATCAATTTTAAAGCCTCGTCACACACTACAGGTGCGTATGCTCATCATAGTATGATTTATACAAGCTAAGGTAAATCTTAATTAGATTTTATGGAAATTCTTGGATGTCTGCTAATTAAATAAAGATTATGCTTTTAAAATACCAAAAAACCAGATGCATGCTAGAGTTATATGCTTTATTTAGTCATTCAATATGCGAGTATACTTACTATTTTATATTTATCCAGCATTCTACATTACTCTTACCGTATCTTAATTAGAGTGACTTCCACCAAGCACTCTAGTATAGAGACATAGGTATATGATACTAGCATCTCCTAGGAACATCACTGAATTAACCAAAGGGTGTCATTAATGCACCTAGAGAACATTGCGAACCACCTGCATTCGATTAGTGATGTTCACCCCTCCCGAGGCTTCTGATAGCTTAGATACTCGGACTGGGGCCGAGAGATTGGACTAGTTAACTTTTGGGTCATATCAGACCAACACATGGAGTGGTTCCAACATATATTCCTATACACGCAGGCGTGCTGCCTCGGTGCCACAATGATAGTCCTTAGATGGCTAGCAGGGATAATCCTACTCGACTAGTAGATATGGGATCGAGACACCACAGCCCATCATGCGGATGTGAGTTCGACTCGGCGAGCATAGATTGCTTTTGAGTTGGAGGGGTGATTCCCTTAAGCTTTGGATTATGAATCCGTAGACTACACGGCTAGCATCCTTGACGTCCTGCAGACGGTCGAATGAGTAGTCCGGATCCTAAGATTATTCTTATTTCAGCTAGCTGTGGCCGATGGTTCTTGTGTGATGGTGATACTGTCTGCGGATAGAGTCTAGTACTACACTAGAGTCATACCCTTATGGAGTCCGAGGAGGCTGTAAGGGCATGACGATTTTGCAAGGAGAGGCGTAGTCGGCGACTAGCGAGACGCGAGAGAGGAGTCTTGGGTCACCCATCCTCTCTGCCAATATTAGTGCAGCGGGCATAGGAAGATACCTAGATGGTAACGGCACTGATGGGCTTAAGGACTTCACGGGCCTAGGCCAATCCTTAAGCATACATTGGCAGCATGAGACATGTGATAAAAATAGGGATCATATTGATGACTTGCTCTAGTTACACCAATATGAGGTACAACCTAGGTGATATTTAGTTACATTCATGTACTTAGAACCTAGGTTGATATATGATAATTGTAATACCTAGAAATAAACTATTGTGTGATAACTAATCCCACTAAGGCATCCTTGGACAATCCCTCTAGTCTTTGATTTCGTGATGTGGTTTCGAGCCGTAATTTCGCACTGGACCGTAAGGCTGAGCATACCGCATTCAATGTGCATGCAGGTATAGCAGTGACGGTCAAGATTTGAAAGAGGATTTCATCAGCAGAGGTTGGTTGTCAAACGCATCTTATTTTATTTATTAATTTCAGAGTATAGTGTATCATAGACTGATATCAGGACTATACTAGGAGACTATTTTATTTAATTATTTATATGACTAGCTGCTTGTGTTGCAGGGATAGGATCCTGTTACGCCTCCCTTCGGTTAGTGAGCTCATGCGGTGGTTACTACGTGCTCGATAGGTGGTTCAAGGCGTAACAATATATATAGGTATACAAGAATAGAATAGAAATATATATATATATATATAAGTACTAAAAAAAGTTTAGTTCTCAAAAATTAACAGAGAGAGTCGAGAGATGGCAAATATGTTAGTTTTTCTCTCATTCGATCATCCAGTATTTCCTGCAAATTAGAATCAAAATTGGGATAGGTGTATACGACTGAAATTCCTAAATCTAACTCCCTAAATCTCCACCTCCACAACCCCCTGTTGCCAACGATTAAGGATGGCAAGCCTTTGGCTGAATCTATTCGATTGAGAGGAGAAAGCATCTGAGGAAATGGGCAATGCAGTAGCAAAATGGAAGCTAATGATACCGATGATATGAATCCTAGTTAGAGATATAACAAATTTAAATAGTTAAGGTTAGTGCCAATTCCCTAAGTTACATACAAATCTAATTTTTGGGGTATGGGTAGTGATCGTCGCTATTGCAGATTTTGGGTATTGCATTGTATTAATTTTTATAAATTTCTCTCTCATGTCTTTAATTCCGTTCGGGGATGAAATTATTTGAGGATAGTAAATGTGTTTGTATATATATTTTTCTCTTCATTTACTTGTGTGTGATGATTACTAATAAGTATTACTTAGAAATAGTACATTGTATTTAAAGGATTCGATTAAAATAATAATAATAATAATAATTTGAATATATATTTAATAATCAAATTAATGCTTACTGCCGCCTATTGTCACTTAGGATGATATTGACTTCACATTATTCACTCCACAAGTTTATATATGTATATATATAAGTAGATAAATACCCTTTCTAGTTTTAACAAATATATACGTTATTGTAAATATAGAAACTTTGGGCATTAAATTCATTTTGTTTATTAGTATAATTAGTCATTGAAATTGCAGTTATTTTGTTAGAGTTTTGGGCATCATGTTGGAAAGAAAAGAATGACATGTTGAGAAACATTTTGTTCCACTTATTTTCTTAAATACTTTCTTTCTTAAGGTGATAAACAAATTTACCATGTCTTTCATTCAATGTGTCCTTGGTCATGTACTTGAGTAATATTAAACAATGAATACTGAAACACAAATTTCCATGATACCAAATAGGAAATAAGAAAAAGGGAGCAAATACTTGATTTCATTAATATTAACAATTTAAATATGCTTGCAAATTGATAGGGAAACGTTCTGCAATGACGATGATTAAACACGGCAGGGCCGTGGATCTATTAAATTGCAAACTCAAAAAGCTCAAGTACGTCGTTGTTTCTGCTAGTTTACAACCGTTGTAGTAGAGCTTCCAAGTGGGCCATTGTTAATAAATTTTATATTGTCCATAATGTATATTTAATTATTTCTTTATTAAATATGTAAATGTTATCTTATTTCATATGCTTGTGTTCTCAGATTCTAAAAGTGCATGATACTAGGGAAAATATAGAACACAAAGAGGACATTATGAACTTGCTAGGTGACAAACAAATTAGTTAGGTGAGACAGTTATACGATATCCTAAACTAGTTAGAACACCTAGAGGCATGGACCTGAACTTCCTAGGGACATGAACTTCTAAAAATAATATAGTTCTATATAACACAATATTATTCTCATAAATGATGAGTACCATTTGTGTTAGTTTAATGATTGGTAGCGGAGGCATCACCAGACCCATCCTTTAGCATTTAGTGAGTACCAACAATGGGGTTCTTGCCAATGAACCAAATATCCCTATGGCATATATCCGAAACTAAAGAGCTGGGAGCCGGGGAGCTCAATTCAGTCGTTATACCTAAGGACTAAGGTGTCTATTGACGCTGACATTCCCCAACTGAGTCCTGCAGGTTTGGGAGGTAATCTGGACAGGTCAGGGCATGAGTATATATTAGTAGGTGACCCTGCTGTGAAGTAGAAGTGTAGTGCTGCATGGTGTCTCGTATTTAGCGTTTATGGGAGACGTACGATACGAAAGTATTAGAGCATGGTCTAGTAAATGGTTCGTGAGACTAGAAGGACAAGGAACCACAGTCACCCACCTCCCCTGCCAACATCAGTGCGACGGGCCTAAGTAGAGACTTATTCTAGCACTAATGGGTTTATGTTGGTCCCCCGCCACAGCTTACCTTAAGCATAGGTAGGCAGCCCTAGGAGATAGTTATTCAGACTGAAAACTTAGAAAATTTTTCCTACATATTTAGACTTTTAGAATTTATTTCTTTAATTATTCGTATGTTTTCTTAAAATTTTATTATGTGATATGCTCTTGATATAATTGCTGCTCGTTCGAACATATATTGTTAAACTATTCCTTTACATGGAGAAGTTTCTAGTGAATTTTTAAAACTCACTATTTATATTTTATATTTTATTTAACCTCATATTAATTTTTATAAATTCATATGGCGGTTGCTACATTGCTGAACAAGCTGCAGACATGACATAATATTTGTTATATTTTTTGGCTTCTTAACCTTCATTAACGAATTTTATGTTTTATATTTTATTTAACATCCAGATGATTTAGGCAATCAATAAATATTGATCATTAATAGTGTTTACTATTAATCATGCAACTTTGCCTTCACATCAGTAATGTCATTTGTTTGTCAATATTGATTATTTAAGAATATTTACCATTAATCATACAACTTTGCCTTCACATTAATAATGTCAATTGTTTATCATCTTTATTGAGTATACTATTACGATTAGTGGGGTTTAGCAGTATGTGAACCTTGCTCAATCATGCATTTTAAGTAAATTGTATTATATCTCAAAATAATAATCTTAAATATATATAAATTTTATTTATGTATATAAATATATATACTCTACATACCTCATTTTTATCTAAAGTTTGCCGAAAAGTTCATTGGAGACCTGCTGGGCAGTTCGCTAGAACCCTCACCAATGAAGTTCTCCAATCAGCAGCAATATTGGTACCAATCGAAAGCTTTTTTCATCAAAAATCCAAAAATCATATTTGTCCCAATTGTTAGAGCTCACATGTGCCTAATTTTACTCAAAAAGATAACTTATGCGAAACTCCTAAGTTTGGATTTTTAACTCGCCGGCAACTAACGACAGCCAATTTCTCTCAACCCAAGTACCAGTAGATAGCTCTCGTCGAGGAGAAGCCATAGGTACTAAGTTTCTCAAATTATATAGCTCGTATGACCAGCAATCGCAAGAATAATCTCCAACGATGAAACTTTCACTGTTGCCGCTCACTTCACATTTCTCCCTCATATCTCTTCCAAGAACTTAAATTGATGGTTCCAATGAGTTTTCCTAGCTCACCTGAAGCTATCGATGGAATCTCATTGAAAAATTCCACCGAAAAGTCATCTTCTAGGAAATGAGGTGAATTATATTGAAATAAATACATGGTAGAATGAAATCATTTGTACATATCTCATTTTTATAATAAATATTATAAATGACAATGAAAAATTATTCATAATAATTAATTTTATTTTACAAGAAGTTACAAATTTTTAAAAACTATGTATCACTCATGTAAATAAAAATTATAAATAATAATATTATAGAAGTAAACCATAACTACATGGGTTTCTATATATTGTTTGAAATAGTTTATTCTAATAAAAAGATGGTCAAAGGTACCTTTTAGAAGTTATAATAATTTATAATTAAAATTAATTGTTACATAATAATGGCTCATACAAATATGAATTATGTAGAGTGAGAAATACCTATTTTATTCTTCAAAATTGGATATTTTAGCATTAAAGGATATTGAGATCTACCTACTCGTCATGAATACGTTTAAAGCAAAAGTCTTGATTCTTAATGCTTATTTGGAGTCAAAAACAAATCTCCCTCATTTGCCCATAAATTTTGCCTTTGTAGATCATTAGTTCTCCCTCATTCATGGAAGAAAAGGTCAATTTCTTTTAGTTTATTTGGAGTGTTTTGCCTTTGTAGATCATTAATTCTCCCTCATTCATGGAAGAAAAGGTCAAATTCTTTTAGTTTATTTGGAGTGAAAACTCTGAATGTCACTTGAGCAAAAGCAATAAAAATCATGCTACTAGACTAAACACCCCGATGGAAATGAAAATGACATCTACGGCAAAGAAAAAAGGGAGTTGTGAGAATTAAAATCAGAACCTCTCACACCCTAAGAGAGAATCATACTACTAGACCAAACAATCTCTAATATATACAATCATCATCCAAATTCTATGATCACTTAGTAAATAGTACAATCATCATTTAAATATAGACACTAAAATACATTTCACCTGCAAAGATTAACTAGTAGATAAAAAATACAACACCATTCTCCAACAAAGATTAAAACATCAAAATGATCTGGAGGAGAAGTAACAAATGGGGAGTTAAATGCTTATAAGAATTAAACTCCCGACCTCTTATACCCTAAGCAAGAATCATACCACAATACCAAACATCTTCTTATCTATTTAATCATCATACGTATTCTTTATAATACAATATCTATATATCATAATATAATATCGGTTGGAGTTCTCCAGGTAGAGTTCGAGAAGCTCCATTCCATGACAGGCCAAACCTCCAATGAGGGCAAATGCATCATGCTCACCCTTTCCGGACATGAGCATCATCAGTTAGAAGTTGCAGGAGGAGCTGACGAACCTATGAACAAAATTCAGCTGCCACGATGGTCTACACACAGCATCGTTAGTCAACTAGCACATACCGGATCCAAAAGTCGTATTCCGGCACAAAGAATGCAGAGCCCTTGAAAATTTCATCTGAGACATGAACCAGTACTTTATGGCAACCATTTTCCGTGAAGCAGACAAGGATCCAACTGCAGTCGCCTTCCTCGACGATGATGCCAAACAATGGTGGTGCATGAGGTGCAATGCCCCTAGCTACGACAAGTGCACTGAGCCAGAGGACTAATGCATCATGCTCCCCGTTCCCCGACAGAGCTCCAATCGCTCTTTGGGCGCAACTGCTACCGCAAGTTCATCGGAGGTTATTTCAAAATCATAGCGACACTTACGGACCTCTCGGAGGACCAAAGGTGGGAATAAACTGAGGTGTGTGAGTTTACCTAACAGTAGCTGAAGGTATTCATGATGTACAAGCCCATGCTGACCCTTTCCGATTTCAGCAAGGCATTTGAGATCATCACTGATCCATCTGATTGAGCTCTTGGCAGCATATTGATGCAAGATAGACACCCGTTGACGTGCGAGAGCTGCAAGCTTAATGGCATGGAGTAGCGCTATAATGCACACGAGAAGGAGATGCTAGCCATGGTGCACTATCTCAAGGTTTGGCATATCTATCTCCTCGATAGCAGATTCTTGGTGTGCACGAAAACATCGTCGACACCTACTTCCTGGCATAAACCAAGTTGTCAGTCAAGCAGGCTCGAAGGCAAGCCCATCTATCATGAGCCGACCCACTATCAGATATGGCAACCGCATAAGAGTTAAGAAACTCAAACAAGGTTTATAAATTTTACTCTATATTTTTCACAATGGCTACACATGTATAACTCATGATATTTAAAACATCAAGATAACAATAGGTATTAATTGTCCCATTACATCATTTAACTAACATAGTCCATCTTATAATAATTGAGTCTCAATAGTCTATCCTCCATCAATAAGCTTCTAGTGTTTTTGCATCAGCTCCAAATCTACCCCGATCCTCTATCTGTCACCTGAGTGTTGCAGCCCAGTGGCTACAAATAGGAGAGACTCCCAAGCAAAGTAATAGGCAAATATAATATCATGTCCTGAAGTATTGGAAGTGTAACTAAGCATATCAATAGAACCTTGCATATAAAACAACTAGGAAATAAGCACGCATAGCATAGTAGATATTCTAAACATTTGTTTTGTATGACTAAGTTCATATAAGTACACTCCTATAGGCTACCATTTTATGCTTAAGTAGTTCCTGATCAAGGATCATTCCTAAGCCCATCAATGTCAATCTATGTCTCTCCCTCGGCTCGTTAAACTGATGTTAGTAGAGAAGACGGGTGACCGTCATTCCTTCTCCATCTGGTCTTATTAGCCGTATACCCATGCTGCACTCTAAGACCGTCATATCGTGCATCTCCTATAGACCCTGTGATATGATAAACCATGTAGCGCTACACTTCTGCTCCTCGATAGGATCACTATGGTTAAGTTAGGTTCTCAGCACGACCATTGGAATCGACACATATAATCTCCCCCCATGGTTTAGACTGCTCACAGGGCTGCATACCTAAATGAAGCATGTACTATGTTGACAAATCTTCTGTCCTAGGCCTAACAAAATCGATTCCCCTTTCCCCACTCCCTAACATTCAGTGATACCCTAGGTAGAGAGTCTCGGTGTACGGCAGAGACTGCTCCTTCCTCGGCTCCATCTAAGCTACAAGTTAGGTTGGGAATACCTCCCACTACCCATTGTAGGACAATCATAGTGGTACCCACCACCGTGAGGGAATTACAATGTATGTAGGACCTATGTGTTTCTCCTAGATTTTGATGTCACTAGGGTTTATGTGGTCCTCATCTAAGCGTTTTCAAGACTAAGTTATCCTCAGTTGATGTGTCGACTATTTAACTAGTCTGTCACCTAAGTTATATATCCGGTGTTCTATTTTCTTATTTTTCTAACCTCTCATATATATATCTAATATGCATAGTTGAGTTTGTAATATGTAAAAAATCACCAAGAGTCATATCATATAACAACATATAATTATAAAGAAATAAAGCATAATGTCAACATATCAAGACAGTATTATAGTTTCATAGCCACCCACTTGGGCTCCAATTGTAGTAGGCCATGATTGAAAACCTTAACAACTCCTGAGCCACTTTAGGTTTTTCCACAGTAGACAAATTCATGATTTAATTGTATTTTAACACCATCGATACAAAATGATTTACCTAGAATCATGAAACACCTATGCGCAATACTGCTCCTTTCATGTCATTTACTTTCCCTCCCTCCCTCCCTTTTTCCTACTGGTTTTTCTTTATCATGATACACAACAAAAAAAGACAAAATAGGAGAAAAAGAAGATGAAAAGAAAAGGTTCGACAAGAGAAAGAGAGTTCACAGTAGTGCACTAAACAATTCATGCAACTAATCAATGAATATAAATCAAGCAAATGTAAAATGGAGTGGGCCGATGGTTTTCAACCTCCAAGATAGCATGGTAACATGCCTTCTTGAGCAAGCAAATTCCTATTTGTTTTATTAGGCAGTTGAGGCAAACAAAACTAATTAAAACTTTTTCTAATTCTCAGCAACAAGTTTGTTTGTTTGTTTGTTTTATTTTTTTATTTATTAGTACTATACGTCATGTATCCAAGTCTAATACACTTTCATCCATTGAGTTAAACTATCTTTTCAGCTGTTTAACTCCTCGGCCAAATAGGCGGTACCCATTTCGTCATTTCCCAGTAGGCAAATATCAGCAACAATAAGGCAACAACACAAGAAGCTACAATCTAAACCATATATATATCACAACCTCAGCAGAAAGAACCTCTATTCCCTTCCCTTAACCAGCTATCAAGGGTTCCCTCAAGTATAATTTAAAACAACAAGAGTATGCAGAGTGATGAATTTAGTTTACAACTTTTACTAATAGCATTTACAACATATTAACAATTTTTAAATCAGTAGTTAACAACAAAATTCAAAACAAACCCCCAGCTATAGAAAATCTTACCCCCAAACTCTCATTAGAAATGACTTGGAAACATTCAATTTTGGCATAATACAAATCAATTTTTAAACATTAACTTGTCTCCGCTGTCCTATCCTACTATCCTACTCTTACAAGTATTCAGTTTACAAAAGGAAGGGAAAGGAAAGAGAGAAAAGAGGGGAAAGAAAATGTTGTTCTTCGCAGCAAGCAAAGGAAAAGAAAAGAAAGCAAAGTTCGGAAATTTCACCACTGTAGTAAACTCTAAAATTTCTATAAGAGAAACAAAAACACCCTTTAACTTCGACTCTGTTTCAAGTCTAAACAAAACATTAACACAACAGTCCATCAAGTGACGCGAAGCACCGATCGAAATGGCAAGTCAAAATCTAAATATTTATAAACTGCAACTCACTGCGATCATTTGTCTCTAAACCACAGATTTATGAAAACTATAACCTCCTTGTTGTCTAAACAAAATTTACATAGTATCACAAAACGGCCTGTGAAAAAACCACATGAGAGCAAGAATTCAATCTCATATCATGCATTAAGGCTTACAATGAAACCTCATAGGAAACATGGATGAAAAATACAATTTTGTAACTCAAAACTATGATGCACCTCATGGGAAACATGGATGAAAAATACAATTTTATAACTCAAAACTATGATGCCCCATCACTGCAAAAGCGACCATTTAGATGACAACTAGTTTCCTTTTAAACTCAGGAACAAAGGACAAATGCATTTAACCACTATACCTCCCAATGTTTTCTTAGCCCACAGATTTCCACATGCTCTCTAGCACATGGATTAATCAATAAGTAAAACTTTTGTTTATCACCAATGCAAACACCACGAGATCCACCAACTCAATATGATCATCCCATTAAAGAATATACAGACATGTAAAACTGAGGAGATTAATCATGAGTTCATCTGTGTCTTCCAGATATTCCTATTTCAAACTTAGTTATCAGTATAACAAGATTTCAATTCCCCCAATTTATGCAAAATATTGAACTACTCTAAAGCATGCATGAATTTAATCATGTTTTAAAATTGATCGACGCAAGCATCAATTAAGATTTAATCACAATATCATGGGCAACAAAAAGGAAATAGGGGACATTGCATCAAATAAATTCCGAACTAGCAAACAAAATTCCAATTGAAGTGTGTTCTACCCATAAACCCCATTAGAATCAATTGCTGCATATTTACTAGTAGGGAAAACAAACCTAGTTCTGTTTAGATGGATTCCGGTCAAAGTCCTCCGCCCATGCCTTCCAATTTCTCCACTTCGGTCTCCCCTTCTCGTCATCACCGTAGGTACTGAGGTCCACACTGACGATTGCCGGGGTTCTTCAAAAGAGTTGTCGGCGTCCACCCAACGAAGTTGGAGGGAGTTAGAATTGGGGATTACGGTTCTTCCTCACCCCCGCGGCTCCACCCCCTTTTGATTCCATGAGTCGCTCAAAAAGGCACTGTAAACCCCGACCATTACATAATATATATATATATATATATATATATATAGATAAATACGAATAGGTAAACGTATAACAAGATAATGCGTATAATATGATAAAACTAAGAGTCTGCTTTAGATGATGGGGGTAACAGTAGAAATTTACCTCCCACACCTTGCCCTTTTTATGCCATCATACGTGAGGGTTAAGGCTTGGTTCCTCTAAGCCACAAGACACCGTCACGTTGCTGTTGTTGGACGACCTTGGGTTGGAAGCACAAGAACTCCGTCACAGTCGCCCTCTGAAAGCTTTTCGGTGGAGGGCATCGTTCCAAGTTGAAAGGTGACGTGAGTGGCGCTAGTGAAATTTGCTCTTGATTAGTTTGACAGTTTATTCTACAATCCAGGTTCGTTACATTGAACCCTTGAGTAGGCATGTATACGAATATTTAAAAGTCCTATAGCTGTTCCATGTATGTCTTGTATTTACCTTATGAATATTTTGCTCTATGCATGTCTTAAAGTTATTATTACGTGCACATATGTTGCTGATGAAAATTGTTAAATTGTGCATGGTTGGAATCATGTTGTGTGTGAATTGCTAAGAAATTAAATGGCAAGCATGTGTTGAAGAAATATCAACATAGAGACACTCAATGTATTTAGTGACACATAGTCCCATATAGGACTAGGAAACACTTACACCGTAATCCCGCGCGTGTAGTGAATGGTCACTACCGCGATAGTCTGGTTTGGGAAGATGGGAGATGTAGTCATCCCGGCGCTCATGTGACTGTTGGGTGACGAATTCTCTTCATACCCGTGGATAGTGGAAGCTGCTATAAGAGTTGAAAGGGTGGTAATGGAATCCCGAGACAAGGGGAATGACTGCAAAAGAAAACGGTCAGGGTCTTTGGCAAACCGAACCATGCAAAGGGAAGGTGAGATGCCCAGGGCGCCATCAGTTGCTTCTACTACAGGGTTTAACAACCCTCGGCCAACAACAAATGTCACAACGGGTTACACTCGACCACAACCTATGGGGTTAGCACCGGTTCCAAACTTAAACAAATGTCGTTGTTGCTATAGAGTGCATACGGGGCCATGTCGGACTACTACTTGTTACCACTGCGGACAGGAGGGTCATGTTCGTCCAAATTATCCACAGCGAGTGCCACCGGAAGCTTCTGAAGCATCAATAGCTCGGGGTAAGAATCAAGTACAAGTGCCAACTACACCGGCGGTGGCTGCGTCGACGGCAAGGAAAGTGCCAACTCCTAGGATTAGGCAACACTCCCATGGACCTCAGGCGCGTTCACAAACATGAATTTTTGCTCTAGATAGTAGTCATGTGCAAGAAAATTCGGAGGTGTTCAAAGATGACACATGGCAAGTAGAGGAGTTCTAAAAGGCGAACGGTCGGTAATGAGAATGCTAAAGAGTATTAATTAGTGACGGACACCAAGATTTGGAGAATAAGGCATTTAGCCAAAATCTAGGATTTTCTTTTCTAGCGATTATTATTTCTTAGCAAATTTACTTTGGGTGAAAGGGTTGAACTTTTCATGCATTAGCGACACTACTTTGAAAAAGTGAATTTGAAATTTTGTTTACTAGTTTTGTGCCACTTAATAAAGCAATGAAATGTACTTATGTGTTGCTTCAATTTTGGAGGACCAAAAATGCTAAGTGGGGGAGAACTTGTAAACCCCGACCATTACATTATATATATATATATATATATATATATATATATAGATAAATACGAATAGGTAAACGTATAACAGGATAATGCGTATAATATGATAAAACTAAGAGTCGGCTTTAGATGATGGGGGTAACAGTGGAAATTTACCTCCCACACCTTGCCCTTTTTATGCCATCATATGTGAGGGTTAAGGCTTGGTTCCTCTAAGCCGCAAGACACCGTCACGTTGCTGTTGTTGGACGACCTTGGGTTAGTAGCGCAAGAACTCCGTCACGGTCGCCCTCTGAAAGCTCTTCGTAGGAGGGCATCATTCCAAGTTGAACGGTGACGTGAGTGGCGCCAGTGAAATTTGCTCTTGATTAGTTTGACAGTTTATTCTACAATCCAGGTTCGTTACATTGAACCCTTGAGTAGGCATGTATACGAATATTTAAAAGTCCTATAGTTGTTCCATGTATGTCTTGTATTTACCTTATGAATATTTTGCTCTATGCATGTCTTAAAGTTATTATTACGTTCACATATGTTGCTGATGAAAATTGTTAAATTGTGCATGGTTGGAATCATGTTGTGTGTGAATTGCTAAGAATTAAATGGCAAGCATGTGCTGAAGAAATGTCAACATAGAGACACTCAATGTATTTAGTGACACATAGTCCCATATAGGACTAGGAAACATTTACACCGTAATCCCGTGCGTGTAGTGAATGGTCACTACCGCGATAGTCCGGTTTGAGAAGATGGGAGATGTAGTCATCCCGGCGCTCATGCGACTGTTGTGTGACGAATTCTCTTCATACCCGTGGATAGTGGATCTGTTGACAACGACAATCGTCCTAGATGCTCTGCTGCAGGCATACCGACGGTAGTCCAGATCCTAAGGTTTATTACGTGTGTAGGATTTCCAGTTAGCTGTAACCGGAGGATTTGTTGAAAGGTGACCCTGTCTGTAGGGACAGTGTGTAGTACTACACAGGGATGTGTTGGTGTGCCTACAGGGAGGTTACACTAACGCATTAGTCTCTGTAGTGCGGGTCGGGTAAACGACTATCGAGGCTGGAAGAGAGGAATCTGTGGTTACCTGTCCTCTCTGCCAATATCAGTGTGATGGGCATAGGCAGAGACCTAGACAAGCACTGATGGGCTTAAGGGTAGTCCCTGGCCAGGGCTTACTCTAAGCTAGGTTGGCAGCCCGTTAGAAATTTGATATAGACGATAACTTAGTGACACAAGACATGGATTTAGAAGACACAAAGAGAGCAAGTTTAATAGTTCCTTTGCTTCTTGCAAATTACAATTGTGTATCTTCTTTTGTTTTATTTTATCTTATTGTTTCATTTATTTCCTATTATTTAACAAGTGTGCTATTATGATGTACTATGGTTTGATGTTAATCTTGTCACCCGCGTAATGCATATGGACGGTGTGGACTTGATGGCCTAATTGCCTCAAGACCGTTCTTTGTAGCCACTGGGCCGTAAGGCTCAGCGCATTTCTCTTACATGCGCAGGAAATTCTGGATAGGCGGTGTTGGTCGACAGGTGCTAGTCAACCAGGAACGTAAAGTCCAAGTCCATAAGGATAGTAGCGTGAGGTTTGGGTGGTATTTTAGCATGTATAATATTAGTTATTTTATGTTATTTTAATGCCTTGTATGGGTTGCAGACTCATACGGCGGTTGCCACGTGCCAATGGGTGGATCGGGGCGTGACAGGCACGTGTGCCTAGATCCAAATGACAAGTCTAGCCCCACTCCTTCCTCTATTCTCCAAATCAGCCCTTCTATCCTTCCGCCGTCTAATTTAAGTTTATTTATGACTTCAACCTCTGCCTCTTCTCCTGTTTACTCCTTTAACTTGATCCGTTAATTTCCTTGATTTATCCCTACATTTATAACTATATTGACCTGTTCAATTTCTTCTGTATATATTTTGTACACGTACAACAATAAAATTTGGATTTTTAAGGAAGAAAAATAGGAGTTTACAAGTTTTGTCCTCCCCCTAAAAAAAAATTTTGATCCTTAAAAAATACAGAAGTGAGCCCTAGCAAACACTTCATGTATTTATTTAAAACAAAACACTGCAGGGGAGTACAAGGAGCACAAACTTTTGAAGAGTAAAGAAAAAAAAGATCTAATTATTCTTTTTCTAATTAAACCTTTTTCTAATTCTCAGCAGCAAGTTTGTTTGTTTGTTTGTTTTATTTTTTTATTTATTAGTACTATATGTCATGTATCCAAGTCTAATACACTTTCATCCATTGAGTTAAACTATCTTTTCAGCTGTTTAACTCCTCGGCCAAATAGGCAGTGCCCATTTCGTCATTTCCCAGTAGGCATATATCAGCAACAATAAGGCAACCACACAAGAAGCTACTATCTAAACCATATATATATCACAACCTCAGCACAAAGAACCCCTATTCCCTTCCCTTAACCAGCTATCAAGGGTTCCCTCAAGTATAATTTAAAACAACAAGAGTATGCAGAGTGATGAATTCAGTTTACAACTTTTACTAATAGCATTTACAACATATTAACAATTTTTAAATCAGTAGCTAACAAAAATATTCAAAACAAACCCCCAGCCATAGAAAATCTTACCCCCAAACTCTCATTAGAAATGACTTGGAAACATTCAATTTTGGCATAATACAAATCAATTTTTAAACATTAACTTGTCTCCGCTATCCTACTATCCTACTCTTACAAGTATTCAGTTTACAAAAGGAAGGGAAAGGAAAGAGAGAAAAGAGGGGAAAGAAAATATTGTTCTTCGCAGCAAGCAAAGGAAAAGAAAAGAAAGCAAAGTTCGGAAATTTCACCACTGTAGTAAACTCTAAAATTTCTATAAGAGAAACAAAAACACCCTTTAACTTCGACTCTGTTTCAAGTCAAAACAAAACATTAACACAACAGTCCATCAAGTGACGCGAAGCACCGATCGAAATGGAAGTCAAAATCTAAATATTTATAAACTGCAACTCACTGCGATCATTTGTCTCTAAACCACAGATTTATGAAAACTATAACCTCCTTGTTGTCTGAAAAAAATTTACATAGTATCACAAAACGGCCTTTGAAAAAGCCACATGAGAGCAAGAATTCAATCTCATATCATGCATTAAGGCTTACAATGAAACCTCATAGGAAACATGGATGAAAAATACAATTTTGTAACTTAAAACTATGATGCACCTCATGGGAAACATGGATGAAAAATACAATTTTATAACTCAAAACTATGATGCCCCATCACTGCAAAAGCGACCATTTAGATGACAACTAGTTTCCTTTAAAACTCAGGAACAAAGGACAAATGCATTTAACCACTATGCCTCACAATGTTTTCTTAGCCCACAGATTTCCACATGCTCTCTAGCACATGGATTAATCAATATGTAAAACTTTTATTTATCACCAATTCAAACACCACGAGATCCACCAACTCAATATGATCATCCCATTAAAGAATATACAGACATGTAAAACTGAGGAGATTAATCATGAGTTCATCTGTGTCTTCCAGATATTCCTATTTCCAACTTAGTTATCAGTATAACAAGATTTCAATTCCCCCAATTTATGCAAAACATTGAACTACTCTAAAGCATGCATGAATTTAATCGTGTTTTAAAATTGATCGACGCAAGCATCAATTAAGATTTAATCACAATATCATGGGCAACAAAAAGGAAACATGGGACATTGCATCAAATAAATTCCGAACTAGCAAACAAAATTCCAATTGAAGTGTGTTCTACCCATAAACCCCATTAGAATCAATTGCTGCATATTTACTAGTAGGGAAAACAAACCTAGTTCTGTTTAGATGGATTCCGGTCAAAGTCCTCCGCCCATGCCTTCCAATTTCTCCACTTCGGTCTCCCCTTCTCGTCATCACCATAGGTACTGAGGTCCACACTGATGATTGCCGGGGTTCTTCAAAAGAGTTGTCGGCGTCCACCCAACGAAGTTGGAGGGAGTTAGAATTGGGGATTACGATTCTTCCTCACCCCTGCGGCTCCACCCCCTTTTGATTCCATGAGTCGCTCACAAAGGCACTGTAAACCCCGACCATTACATTATATATATATATATATATATATATATATATATATATATATATATATATATATATAGATAAGTACAAATAGGTAAACGTATAACAAGATAATGCGTGATAAAACTAAAAGTCGTCTTTAGATGATGGGGGTAACAGTGGAAATTTACCTCCCACACCTTGCCCATTTTATGCCATCATACGTGAGGGTTAAGGCTTGGTTCCTCTAAGCCGCAAGACACCGTCACGTTGTTGTTGTTGGACGACCTTGGGTTGGAAGCACAAGAACTCCGTCACAGTCGCCCTCTGAAAGCTCTTCGTAGGAGGGCATCGTTCCAAGTTGAACGGTGACGTGAGTGGCGCCAGTGAAATTTGCTCTTGATTAGTTTGACAGTTTATTCTACAATCCAGGTTCGTTACATTGAACCCTTGAGTAGGCATGTATACGAATATTTAAAAGTCCTATAGTTGTTCCATGTATGTCTTGTATTTACCTTATGAATATTTTGCTCTATGCATGTCTTAAAGTTATTATTACATGCACATATGTTGCTGATGAAAATTGAGCCCTATGTGCAGGGGAGTACAAGGAGCACAAAATTTTGAAGAGTAAAGAAAAAAAAAGGATCTAATTATTCTTAGCAATGCCATACGGCACCAGGAACTCAATTCGTTGTTATCTAACCATGTGATCCTCTCACGTGCTTTCCTAGTTCTATTATTTTATACTTAGTCCCATGCACGAAGGTTACAAAGCATTGATCAAATGAGATGGAAACATCTAATCATGGGCAGTGAAGCGACTTTCTTTTTCTAACAAGCTAATTGGATAATGCAATTTAGAGACTCTGGTTGAAGTGACCAATTGCTCACATTTTATCAAGATGTTTTCAGTAATGGAGGAAAAAGAAAGATAGATTATAGTACAAATAAACAATGATGATTTATGAAGACAATGACTGCATATATTACTTAGTGTTTAGATTCTAATGCTTGGCAGAAATGATTGACCTACTATAAGAATTCAATAGAAATCAAGTGCTCTACCTTAGAATGCTAGTAAAGATAGTTTTTCATGTGTAGTTTTTTGAATAAGTCCTTTATATAATTTTATAAAAAAAAATAATAATACAATTTTACTCAATAACACTAGGTCAAAATTATAGGTTTCACAATTAGCTCTTTTAAGATTAAAATTTAAAAACTATCTAATCTACTCTATCTAAAGAATTTTAACTTTTAAATAAGAACTTATTTACTAAAGCTCACTTCACAGATGATCTTATAATTCAACATAAGATCCCCAAAAAAAATTTTAGGAATTCATCCGAACATTATTCTCACCCATTTTCCCTTAAGTACTATTGACTAATTTGGCTAGAATTAGTCAAAACTCAAAAAATGTCCATTACCCTAAAAAACATACTAATGGACAATTTTCTCAAAATCCGTAATTACTATCTTTAATTGATTTTTCTTAACCTCTTGAATATTCCTATAGCAAGAGCCTTAATTTGAACCTCATTATGTTTATCCTTATTTTTTCATAAAAATTTAGAGTTTTAAAATTAAAATGGAGATGATCTCTAGATTTCGGAAATGAAGTTTTTATTCAGATCTCCCTCATTAGCCCATAAAGTTGCACTTGGGTATAAATAATTATCACAAATCAACTTAAATCAAATCACCTCATTATTCTGACCCTGAGCACTATTGATTAAAGTTAAACTTGGGTATAAATAATTATCATAAATCTATCTTATTAGTATCAGATTACACTTTTGATCTTAGGACCACCACGCTTCCGCTATTCCACTCTTATTTTATATTTCAAATTTTATCAAAATCATTATTTCGAATGAAATAGAATGCCTGGTGAAAGGAGGTGATTACTTGGTGTTATACTTGGTGTGAGGAAAAAGATAAGGACAATGACTTTGGTTGACTCAGGTCAACTTAATTGAACTCACCACCTGACCATAATTGAAAATGAAATCGGGTTAACTCAATGAAATTGAACCAAAAAGATAAGGATGATGACTTTGTTAGATTGCTTGGTGTTATCATTCATCGATAGGTTTTAATTCAGTTCAATTATTTGACCAACATAATGACACCCAATATATAATCCATTTGTACCACTGGATTCTAAATTCAAAATCCTATATGATTGTATAGATTTCATATCAATATTTTATATCTAAAATTTCATGTGTAGTTTCTCAAATAAGTCCTTTATATAACTTTACTGATAAACCTATAAAATAATATAATATTACACAATTACTCTTAATCAAAATTATAAGTTTCACAATTGCATATTTTAAGACTGAATTTTAAAAACTGTCTAATCTACTATATCCAAAGAATTTTAACTTTTAAACAATAACTAATTTACTAAAGCTCACTTAAGAGATCTTATAATTCCACCTAAGACCCCCAAAAATTTTCTTCAGAGTTCATCCAAAAAGTTTACCGATGGTAACGTTTCATTGACGATCATCACCATATCCTAAATCAATTCACCTCGTCATTTTGACACTATTTTCCTCAAGCACTATTGACTAATTTTCTCCACATCGATTGACAATCATTATTGATTACCATTACTAATTGATTCCTCTCAACCTCCTGAATATTTCTACAGCAAAAAACTTAATTCTTAAAACATATTTGAAGTAAAAACTCATTGATGAACTCTTTACCAACATCACTTAAACGAACATCATCATTTCATCCACATTTTTCCATAAAAATTATGTATTTTTAAATTAAAATGGAGATGATGTCGAGATCTCACCATGATGAAAGTTTTATCATCTAGTTCACTATATTTTGATAAGAGGAAAGTTCAAAATCATCATGCTCCTCATCGTGAGCATTCATATAGAAAAAGCACAATTCTTAAAGCCTCTTTGGTATTAAACTTATCGAGTAATTCTCCACCGACATCACTAAAGCAAAACATCTCAATGGATAATTATTTCTCCTTGATTTTTCCTCAATATATATTGCATTCCTCTGGTTAGAATAATTGGAGTCTATACGGGAGGATCATAAGGTCGAAGACTCATTAAGTTCTAAAAAATATGTAGTTGGAGTGAAAACTCTAAATATCACTTGAGAAAACACTTCCAAATTATTATTTCTCCCTCATTAGCGTGTATGAGTTAACTCACACAAGACAAATTATAATATTTCAAAGAATAAAATATTGACATAAAAACCTGTAGAAATTTTTCACGATTACAACCTGATACCAGTAGTTTAGATTACCTAATACAATCTGACTAAATCATGAACTAGATAAATCATGTCATGTCAAACTAATGTTCTTCTCTCCATATATCACTCCCCATGAATCTACATGACATCCGAGTAGTGCTAAGCCTTGCAGCCTAGTGGCTACAGAAAGAGTAGTCCCTAGCAATTGTAAGGGGGACATTGGCTTAGATGGAATTAATTAAAACAAGACTGTCATGACAGGAATATGCTGTAAGAAATAAATCAATCATACGTGAAGTCTTTCAAATCATATTTTGTGTGAGATACCATCATCCATTGTATTTTTTATTTTCATATTCTCTAGGGCTGCCAACCTATGCTTAGGATATGCCCGAGCCAGGGACTACTCATAAGCTCGTCAGTATCATTCTAAGTCTCTGCCTAGTCCCATCACACTGACGTTGGCGGAGATAACCAGTGACCATGGAATCATCTCCTTCCGATCTCAAAAGCCATACCTCAACCCGCACTTTGAGATCTTCACATATGTGTCCCCCAGTAAACCACATTATGCGACTAATTCTTAAATTTGTTATTATATACAATGTATTCCATGCCACTGACCGGAAGAGTTAGAATCGGTGCAGTGGTTAACCTGATTTTAATTCTTGGAAACTATATTTGCATTCAGGGGTCCATTGGAACTTAGCATCTTTTCTTGTAAGCTTCATCATCGGTGCCGCCAATCATGAGAAATCTTAGACAAAGCGTTGGTAATATCCCGCAAGTCCAAGGAAACTGCATACTTCAGTGGCATTCTTTTGTTGTTCCCATTTTGTGATCGCTTCTATTTTACTTGGATCTACTTGAATTCTTTCATTGGTGACAATATGGCTAAGAAAACCAACTTGATTTAGGCAAAAAATTTATACATGAGATAATTTAGGGTTTAAATGAATTAATTGTATATTATATACATGAAGTAATATTTTGATAGGTGTTATAACATCTAAGTTGCATTAATTGGAATTAAAATAATTTATTTATAATTATTACCCAATTAATAAATTTAGGATATTATAAATTGAGGAAATAAGATTAATTAGATTTTTATAGATTAATGAGATTGAATAATTTAGAATTTTATCAATTTATAATGTGATAAAATTTAGGAAATTAATTTATTTAGATTTTCTAATTAATGTAATTGGATAAATTGGGATTTTGTGAATTTAATTAATGTAACTAAATTTTTACAAAATTATTAAAAAAAATTAGGATTAATTAAGGTGATATATATTGATTAAGATTTTTGGGTATAATTAAATTGTTAAACTAAATATCATTTTAATTATGTTTGATTGTGATTGTTAATATGATGGATGGTTGGTTGATTATAAGAAATTAAATAAAATAAAAAAAATGATGTGAGGATGTGAGTAGAATGGTAGATAGGAAATCTTTATTTGAATTGTATGATTTATGATTGTTAGATGTATTTATTTTATCTTAGAAAAATTGACTGTTGTGCTGTTGCTTGACAAATCACGGCCAAACTATGATTTTTGTTAGAGTAAGAAGGAGTTACTGTGCTTGATTGTTTGATTCATTGCTTTTAAGAATCACAGCCAAGCTATGAATTCTTATTTAAAACTGCTTTGAGACTCAGGTGAGGATTTATGGTTTCAAATTTATTTGGCCTACTACAGATGCTGAGTCCTAAGGGTCGTTGTTAATTATTGTACATGCTGATAAGTTATATGTCTACTTTGTTGCATATTTAATTAGCATGTGGTTTATTAGAAGTATGCATGTTAGTTTACATATGATGCTATTATATGCATGCTCTTGATATGAGTTTGAAAGTTATACCATGCGGGTATATGTATTATGCTGTTATATGCATGTTCTTGATGTTTATACTCATATTATGTTATTATTGATATGTTCATGTTGCTATAGATGTAGAGACAATTACCGAGAACATGGAACGTGATGACATGGGACATAACTAGAGGCACTTTAGGTACATGTTGTGATTATACCTAGAGTGATCTTATCTGATATTTAACCGAGAACTTTTGGATATCTTAAGGTCATAGTAACCTAGGAGATGATATTAGGTTCTTGGTTAGATATGCTACCAACGTATGGTGAGGAGCCATGTGCTAGCCAAGATAGAAATGCATGCTCTGTTGACTTAGCCTCAAATACTTTGGTGTAGCCTCAAATAGTACATTGTATTTAAAGGACCTGATTAAAATAATAATAATAATAATAAGTTAAATATATATTTAAAGTCTACAATTTATTCATTGTTAATACGGTGGTTGTCACGTGCCCAAAAGTGGATCTGGGGCGTGACCATATCCTTCTACCATGCCTTTATTTCAAAATAATTTACCTTATTTCCTACATACCGATTACATATACATATCAAAGAATAGAATAATGAAACAGTTAGTGTGATCCAACTTCTCCCTCAAGTTTAGTCTCCTAAGCCAGTGAATTAAAGAAAAACGACAATCATGATGACCTCCACACTACTTTAAAACAACAGATGAGATATCTCTTTAACTTCATCAAAAATTTTAGAGTATACATATATTTATTTATTTATTTGTATATATATATATATTTTTGGAGACTCGCCTTCAAATCTAAAATTCGTTAATGAAGGTTAAGAAGCTAAAAAGTATAACAAATATTATGTCATGTCTGCAGCTTGTTCAGCAACGTAGCAACCGCCATATGAATTTATAAAAATTAATATGAGGTTAAATAAAATATAAAACATAAATTGTGAGTTTTAAAAATTCACTAGAAACATCAACTAAGCTACATATTCAAACATCAACTATCTTATTCTCCACACATTGGTGATAATAGTAAACAATCCTCGTGACTCTTTATCAAATGATATTGATTCTTTTGCTTCCCGTATAATTAGCGACCTCTCTATCGTTTGAGCTACACCCTAAACATAATTTGTCTTACACCCTAAACATAATTTGTCTTACTCTGAGACCCTCGTGCCTCTACCTTGCTCAGCGAGTACTGAAATGAAAAAATAAAGTGCAAAATACTTTAAAAATACAGAGTATCGATCCTTATGGCTCTCACATGCTAACTGAACACTTCATCATCTGAGCTACATACCCAAACATCAATTCACTTAGTTTGAGAAATCCATACAGCTCGTATTAAAAGAAAATCACCTAAATATCTTATAGTGTTCAGTTTTATTAAAAGAACATCACTAAAATAAAAATATATAGTTTATCACATACTAGAAATAAGAGGTAACGATCTGCATTCCTCTTGTATATAGTGGAAACACTTTACATAACTCATATTAGAGATGCAACATATCAATCCCAGTGCCTCTAGCATACGAAGAAAGTGCTCTAATAAATAAGCTACATCCCTAAATATTAATTATTATTATTCTGAGACTTAAATAGTGTATTACATTTTTAACAAAGCCTTATTAAAAGAACATCATTGAAATAAAAATCCAAAATTTTACTTATAATAAAAATAAAGGTTATCTATCCATTTGTCTCCCATATGTAATTGAAGCACTGTACCATCTAAGATACATCCACAAATAATGGTTATATATCAAATACAATTTTTGTAAACCCCCATCATCTAAATTATAGTTTTAGGAAAAAAAAAATTTAATTTTTCCGGTCCGGTTCAACTGAACTGGCCAGCTGGCCGGTCCGAGTGAACCGGCCCGACCCGGTCTGAAGGGGTCGACGCGAGCGAGAAGAGCCGCGGGCTCTTCCCCCTCGCGAGGCGCCCCTCCCCTCTTCCTCTTCTTCTTCTCCTTTTCTTCTTCTTCTTCGTTTTCTTCCTCGCCTCCCTCTTCGGCAGCAGAGCAGCGGCGACGCCAGCCCTTCTGCCGCCGGTTGCTGCCCGCCACCGCCGCCCATCGACCGCCGTCCGCCGTGCCTCCTTTTCATCGCGAAAAGGGGGGAGCTTGGCGGAAGCACTTCGGCGGCACTCGACCCCATCGCCCCTGCGTTTTTTTCCCTCTGCTCATCGTCGACAGCAGCAGTTACCGAGTCCGCTGGCTGCTGCCCCGCTGCCCGCCGTCCGTCGGCTGCCGCCTGCTCCCGTCGTCCACCGTGTGCCACTCCTCGATGGAAAAGGGAGCTCGGCGACCCCCTTTTCTTCTTCCCCTGTCTTCTCCCATCTCGCCGTTGCCCCGAGCGGTGATTTCCTCGCCGCCGCAGCCTCTGCCGGCAGTCGCCCGCCTCCTGCCGGCCTCTGCTTCTGGTCTCGGTGAGGGGAGCTCGATGGAAGCACCTATTGCGCGCCTCCCATTTTTCCCCTGCAACCTTTCCCATCGCGTGCTGAAATCGCATTCAGTTAAGTTTGAACCAGATTGGAGTTAGTTGGGTTGAATTCGAGTTAAGTTTGGATTCGAATTGAGTCAGTTGAGGTAAGCTGAATCAATTAAATTGAACTTGAGTCGAACCAAATTAACTTGAACCAGACTCGAGTCGGACTTGGATTTAGATGAGTTGGAGCTGACTCGATCGAACCGAACTGGCTAGGCTTGGGTCATACTCAAGTTAAGCCGAACGAATAGTGATTGGGTCCACCGCATTGACCGGGTCAACTGTTGACCGTTGACCAGTCAAAATAATAATAAAATAATAAAAATAACAATAAAAATAATTTAACTTTTCATGAGTATGATTTGGTGATTTAAATAGCTAATTAATATTTAATTAATCTAATTAATTATTGATGAGTGTTATTTGGGCCCTTAGGTGACTTGGGCTAGATGATGGGTTTAAATGGATAAATTTGATAGAATTTATCTAAGCTTAACTAAGTTAATTTAATTTGTAAAATGAAAATTTGGTCAATTAGTATTTGAATGATTAGGTTAGATTGATAAATTAATATTTGATTTACTTTAGGGAAAAAAGAATTAAATTTGATTTTAATTAATTGTGCTAATTAGGATTTATCGCGGGTACGTGATCCAAGTAGTTCGACGGAGTGATTCGTTGTTACGCGGGTTGATTCTGAAGACCGGATCGCTAACCCAGGTGCGTTGGTTCTCCGATGGTAGGATTTATTCACGCTAGGGAATTCCCGCTGGGGTTTTCTTAAGAACAATTCTTGGATGTCTTAAATATGATAAAACACAATGCTTGATAAGATTGACTTGCCTGCATGTTAGTTTAGTTTATTTCTGTCTGACATGTAGGATATACTCTGGTTTGCATGTTAGTTTAATATACTTTACTTAACATGCATGATATACCATGATTTCCTTATTAAGTTTCTAATATGTCGTAGTATCATGTCGAGCATGTTAAATATTATTTTATTGTATTTCTATGTTATGCTAGCATACCTACCATGCAGACATAGATAGTAAATAACGACATGTTAGAACCTTTGGCGATGTCACTGCCACTTAGACAGAAAACGGGGCCTTTTTCCATATGCCCCGGTTGACCGCCGCGCTCCGACGGTGGTCAAACGGTGACGTCCCGTTAGGCGCCACTCCCGAGGTTGATGCATAGCGGAGCATTGGGAGCACCACTCCCGACGTTATGCATAGCTTATATACTGGGAGCTGGTAGGGTAAGAGACTGTACAAACTCCATGGTCGGGTTAGACTCGAAATATAGAGCAAGTCCTTACCCGAAATCTTCACCCGCACGAGTGTCGTTGTAGGCGGCCTCGTGATAGTCCTGAGATGGTTAGCTAGGATGAACCTACCATGGACTTGGCACCGATGGAGTCGAGGGCCACAGCCCATCGTGCGGATGTGCGCCAATCTCGATAAACGTCGACGGCTATTGGACTGGGAAGGTGATTCCACATGCGACGCCTTGGACAGTGGATCCGTTGACCGCACGGCTATCACCCTTGACGTCTGCAGACGATCGGATGAGTAGTCCGGATCCTAGGGTGGTTATTCCGGCTAGTCGTGGCCGATGAGATTTAATAGAGGTGACCTTGTCTACGGACAGCGTGTAGTACTACATGGGTGTCGTGGCCCCTACGGAATCCGGGGAGGATGTAAGGGCACGACGGTTTCGCTAGGGGAGGCATGGTTGGCGACTAGTGAAACAACTGGAGAGGGACTCTGGGTCATCCGTCCTCTCTGCCAACATCAGTGCAACGGGCATAGATAGAGACTGAGACAGAATGGCACTGATGGGCTTATTGATACCCCCGGCCCGGGTAGTTACTAAGCGTAGGCTGGCAGCCCGAGTTTATGAAACCTTAAAGTCTCATCACGATGTAGGTGACAGACTGTTGACGTGGACACTAGATATAACGTAGGTGACATCTAGTGAATTATACATCGGTATTGTATTTATGATGTTTGTTGCTCCCCATAAATTGATTTACATAAATCAAATGGGGACAGACTGTTGACGTTGACACTAGACTTAACTTAGGTGACATCTAGTGGCATGTACACATTTATTATTTATTTATATTGTCTTATCGTTCTAGATAAATTGTTTAAAATGTATTACATAAAAGATGATGATTAACCACCAAAGACATCCTAGAATACTCCTCCTAGCCTTTGATTTCTTTATTCGGTAGAGCCGTAATTTTGCACTAGGCCGCAAGGCTGAGCACACCACTTTTCCCCGTGTGTGCAGGTGTGTTAGATGACTGCCTGAGTTATTCGATGAAGATGAGTCCGTCGACGGGTCTATAATTTTAATTATCATTGCCTTTTTCCTATAATTGTAGTAGGTTTTTCGGGACTGTGCTAAAATATTGGAGTTAGATGATTTATTTATAAATTTCGCTGTGTAAATGATGTATATGGATGGTATGTATCACTTGATGCCTTGTATGGGTCCGTTGGGCTCATACGGCGGTTGCCACGTGGCCGACAGGTGGGTCGGGGCGTGACAATTTTTGCTAAAGTCTAATTTATAAAGCATTACTAAAATAAAAAAAAGTTTAACTAATAATGGATATATCGAGTATTGATGCCTATTCCTCTCTCGTGGTAAAGTGAGTACTCTACCATTCAAGTTGCACCTACTAACATCAAGATAGTTATTCCGAGTCTCCAAATATTGTATATGTTTGTAACCAAAATCTTACTCAAAGAAAATTACTGAAATAAAAAAGAGAGTTCTATTATCAAAGCTATCTTATTCGCCTCACATTGGAGATATAGGGAAACGATCCTTGTGCCTCTTTAACAAATGTATCAATCCCTTTGCTTCTTGTATAATCAGCAACCTCTCTACCATTTGGCTACATTATAAAACAACATTTGTCTTACCTTGAGACCCCATTCCTCTGTCATGCTAAGAGAGTACTAAAACGAAGGTGCAAAGTTCAAAACACTTTAAAGAAGCAAAGTATCGATCTCCATGCCTTTGGCATGCTAAGCGAGTACTAAAATGAAAATGCAAAGTTCAAAATACTATAGAGATGCAAACTATCGATCCCCGTCCCTTTGGCATGTTAAGCGAGCACTCTACCTTCGGAGCTACGTCCCCAAACATCAATTCATTTAGTCTGAGATAGCCGTACAACTCGAATACTGTGCGGGTGTTGTACCAACTAACCTACAACACTGAAATTCATATCAAAATCGAATTAAAAGAGTAATATTATACCATCTAAGGTAAATCACCAATATTCTTATCAAAGTCTATGAAGAGAGCGTTAATGTACCATCCGAGCAACATTCCAAAATTTAACTTTTCCAATTTTTTTTATTAAAGTTATATTAAAAGTGCATTACTAAAAAAAGAAATTCAAAGCCTAACTCATATTAGAGATGTAAATAGAATGATAAAGTTTAACACAGTTTGGATATGCAGGGTTTATGTTGGTTCCTCGCCACAGCTTACCTTAAGCATAGGTAGGCAGCACTAGGAGATAGTTATTCAGACTGAAAACTTAGAAAAGTTTTCCTACAGTGAATTTTTAAAACTCACAATTGACATGACGTTGCTATCTCCCCCACTTCCTTCTCATTTCCCTATGAGACACTCTCTCTTTTCTCTCAATATAGTGCATATAATGTGATAAGGTAGATAATTGAACAAGGGTGTGCACTTGGAAAGTTATTGAGAATTACATGTGACTAATGATAATATTTTGATGTTAAGTTGAAAGATGATTTAGGCAATCAATAAATATTGATTATTAATAGTGTTTACTATTAATCATGCAACTTTGCCTTCACATCAGTAATGTCATTTGTTTGTCAATATTGATCATTTAAGAGTATTTACTATTAATCATACAACTTTGCCTTCACATCAATAATGTCAATTGTTTATAATCTTTATTGAGTATACTATTACGATTAGTGGGGTTTAGCAACATGTGAACATTGCTCAATCATCCATTTTAAGTAAATTGTATTATATCTTAAAATAATACTCTTAAATATATATAAATTTTATTTATGTATATAAATATATATACTCTACATACCTCATTTTTATCTAAAGTTCGCCGAAAAGTTCACTAGAGACCCGCCGGAGACTTGTTGGGCAGTTTGCTGGAACCCTCACTAACGAAATTCTCCAATCAGCAGCAATATTGGTACCAATCGAAAGCTCTTTTCATCAAAAATCCTAAAATAATATTTGTCCAAATTGTTAGAGCTCATATGTGCCTAATTTTACTCAAAAAGATAACTTAAGCGAAATTCCAAAGTTTGGATTTTAACTCGCCGGCAACCAACTACAGCCAATTTCTCTCAACCTAAGTACTAGTAGATTGCTCTCATCGAGGAGAAACCATAGGTACTAAGTTTCTCAAATTATATAGCTCGTATGACAGCAATTGCAAGAGTAATCTCCAACGATGAAACTTTCACTGCTGCCGCTCATTTCACTTTTCTCCCTCATATCTCTTCCAATAACTTAAATTGATGGTTCCAATGAGTTTTCCTAGCTCACCTGAACCTATCACTGGAATCTCATTGAAAAATTCCACCGAAAAGTCATCTTGTAGGAAACGAGGTAAATTATATTAAAATAAAGGCACGGTAGAAGGATATCATCTGTACATATCTCATTTTTATAATAAATATTATAAATGACCATGAAAAATTATTCATAATAAGTAATTTTATTTTACAAGAAGTTACATATTTTTAAAAACTATGCATCACTAATGTAAATAAAAATTATAAAGAATAATATTACAGAAGTAATTACATCAGTATATAAATGGTTTGATATAGTTTATTCTAATGAAAAGATGGTCAAAGGTGCTCTTTAGAAGTTATAATAATTTAAAATTAAAATTAATCGATACATAATAATGGCTCATATAAATATGAATTATGTAGAGTGAGAAATTCCTATTTTAGATATGGTAATAAATTTTCACATAAAAAAATCAAATAATCCTAATTAGGATTTAAATTTGTTGAGAAACAATAATCTTTTCTCCAAAACTCCGCTGAATAACATTTGTTAAAATGAACAAATGGATATTAAGAAGCTGTTGGTTTTGAGAAATCATTCACTCCTTCCCTCCCTTCCCGCTCAGTAACTGCGGCAATTCTATCTTTAGCGGTAGAAGCATACTCCCACACCCAATGATTTAGTGACAATAGATCTCCGTCCCTTTAAAATGTGTTGTCTATCAACACGGAGGATAAAGACTGAGATCATCTCGGCCAATCCCATCAACTCCATCAACCACAAGATGAGTGAGAAAAATGAACATTCTGGTGTCTCATCCGGGAAGCAAGCAAGAAATGATGATAGCAAGGGTAGCGGTAGTCGTAACAAGGAACCAAGCCACGACACCATTACTACCCATATGCCCCGTGAGATAAAAGATGGGGAGACATATGATAAAACTTGGAGTGGCTATAGCTTAGGGTTTCCTCCACCGATATCGACAATTGGGAAGGCGGGGAGGCCTAAAGTGCAACTCAAGTCATTCAGGGATGATGGGAGGATTGTGTTTAAAATGGTTAAAGCTCCGAAGCAGCAATTCTTGCAGGCTACAAGGGAGAATGGAAGATTGATGCTCCACTTGGTCGATGACGATGAAATGCAAGAGGGTAGTTCTATAAGTGTAGAGGAGGAGACTAATCTAACTGGAAAAGAAGATAACTAATAGAGCAACTTCAGATATCATGGAAATTTTTTACCTATAAGTTATTTCCTCCTGATAATTTAGGCAATCAATAAATATTGATCATTAATAGTGTTTACAATTAATCATGCAACTTTGCCTTCACATCAGTAATGTCATTTGTTTGTCAATATTGATCATTTAAGAGTATTTACCATTAATCATATAACTTAGCCTTCACATTAATAATGACAATTGTTTATCATCTTTATTGAGTATACTATTACGATTAGTGGGGTTTAGCAGCGTGTGAACCTTGCTCAATCATGCATTTTAAGTAAATTGTATTATATCTCAAAATAATAGTCTTAAATATATATAAATTTTATTTATGTATATAAATATATATACTCTACATACCTCATTTTTATCTAAAGTTCGCCGAAAAGTTCAATGGAGACCTGCCGGAGACTTGCTGGGCAGTTCGCTGGAACCCTCACCAATGAAGTTCTCCAATCAGCAGCAATATTGGTACCAATCGAAAGCTCTTTTCATCAAAAATCCAAAAATCATATTTGTCCTAATTGTTAGAGCTCACATGTGCCTAATTTTACTCAAAAAGATAACTTATGCGAAACTCCTAAGTTTGGATTTTTAACTCGCCGGCAACCAACGACTGCCAATTTCTCTGAACCCAAGTACCAGTAGATAGCTCTCGTCGAGGAGAAGACATAGGTACTAAGTTTCTCAAATTATATAGCTCGTATGACCAGCAATTGCATGAGTAATCTCCGACGATGAAACTTTCACTGCTGCCGCTCATTTCACTTTTCTCCCTCATAACTCTTCCAAGAACTTAAATTGATGGTTCTAATGAGTTTTCCTAGCTCACCTGAAGCTATCGCTGGAATCTTATTTAAAAATTCCACCGAAAAGTCATCTTGTAGGAAACTAGGTAAATTTTTTTAAAATAAAGGCATGGTAGAAGGATATCATCGGTACATATCTCATTTTTTTAAGAAATATTATAAATGCCCATGAAAAATTATTCATAATAAGTAATTTTATTTTACAAGAAGTTACATATTTTTAAAAACTATGCATCACTCATGTAAATAAAAATTATAAAGAATAATATTATAGATGTAATTACATCACTGTATAAATGGTTTGATATAGTTTATTCTAATGAAAAGATGGTCAAATGTGCTCTTTAGAAGTCATAAGAATTTAAAATTAAAATTAATCGTTACATAATAATGGCTCATATAAATATGAATTATGTAGAGTGAGAAATTCCAATTTTAGATATGGTAATAAATTTTCACATAAAAAAATCAAATAATCCTAATTAGGATTTAAATTTGTTGAGAAACAATAATCTTTTCTCCAAAACTCTGAATAACATTTGATAAAATAAACAAATGGATATTAAGAAGCTGTTGGTTTTGAGAAATCATTCACTCCTTCCCTCCCTTCCCGCTCAGTAACTGCGGCAATTCTATCTTTAGTGGTAGAAGCATACTCCCACACCCAATGATTTAGTGACAATAGATCTCCGTCCCTTTAAAATGTGTTGTCTATCAAGATGGAGGATAAAGACTGAGATCATCTCGGCCAATCCCATCAACTCCATCAACCACAAGTTGAGTGGGAAAAATGAACATTATGGTGTCTCATCCGGGAAGCAAGCAAGAAATGATGATAGCAAGGGTAGCGGTAGTCGTAACAAGGAACCAAGCCACGACACCATTACTACCCATATGCCCCGTGAGATAAAAGAAGGGGAGACATATGATAAAAGTAGGAGTGGCTATAGCTTAGGGTTTCCTCCACCGATATCGACAATTGGGAAGGCGGGGAGGCCTAAAGTGCAACTCAAGTCATTCAGGGATGATGGGAGGCTTGTGTTTAAAATGGTTAAAGCTCCGAAGCAGCAATTCTTGCAGGCTACAAGGGAGAATGGAAGATTGATGCTCCACTTGGTCGATGACGATGAAACGCAAGAGGGCAGTTCTATAAGTGAAGAGGAGGAGACTAATCTAACTGGAAAAGAAGAAAACTAAGAGAGCAACTTCAGATATCATGGAATTTTTTTACTTTTAAGTTGTTTCCTCCTGATGATTTAGGCAATCAATAAATATTGATCATTGATAGTGTTTACTATTAATCATGCAACTTTTCCTTCACATCACTAATGTCATTTGTTTGTCAATATTGATCATTTAAGAGTATTTACCATTAATCATACAACTTTGCCTTCACATTAATAATGTCAATTGTTTATCATCTTTATTGAGTATACTATTACGATTAGTGGGGTTTAGCAGCGTGTGAACCTTGCTCAATCATCCATTTTAAGTAAATTATATTATATCTCAAAATAATACTCTTAAATATATATAAATTTTATTTATGTATATATATATATACACACTGGAGACCTACATACCTCATTTTTATCTAAAGTTCGTCCAAAAGTTCACTGGAGACCTGCCGGAGACTTGCTGGGCAGTTCGCTGGAACCCTCACCAATGAAGTTCTCCAATCAGCAGCAATATTGGTACCAATTGAAATATCTTTTCATCAAAAATCCAAAAATCATATTTGTCACAATTGTTAGAGTTCACATGTGCCTAATTTTACTCAAAAAGATAACTTATGCGAATCTCCTAAGTTTGGATTTTTAACTCGCCGGCAACCAACGACAACCAATTTCTCTCAACCCAAGTACCAGTAGATAGCTCTCGTCGAGAAGCCGTACGTACTAAGTTTCTCAAATTATATAGCTCGTTTGACTAGCAATTGCAAGAGTAATCTCCAACGATGAAACTTTCACTGCTGCCGCTCATTTCACTTTTCTCCCTCAAATCTCTTCCAAGAACTTAAATTGATGGTTCCAATGAGTTTTCCTAGCTCACCTGAAGCTATCCCTGGAATCTCATTGAAAAATTCCACCGAAAAGTCATCTTGTTGGAAACGATGTAAATTATATTAAAATAAAGACATGGTAGAAGGATATCATCTATACATATTTTATTTTTGAAATAAATATTATAAATGACCATGAAAAATTATTCATAATAATTAATTTTATCTTACAAGAAGTTACATATTTTTAAAAACTATGCATCACTCATGTAAATAAAAATTATAAAGAATAATATTATAGAAGTAATTACATCAGTATATAAATGGTTTGATATAGTTTATTCTAATGAAAAGATGGTCAAAGGTGCTCTTTAGAAGTCATAAGAATTTAAAATTAAAATTAATCGATACATAATAATGGCTCATATAAATATGAATTATGTAGAGTGAGAAATTCCTATTTTAGATATGGTAATAAATTTTCACATAAAAAATCAAATAATCCTAATTAGGATTTAAATTTGTTGAGAAACAATAATCTTTTGTCAAAAACTCCGCGGATATTAAGAAGCTGTTGGTTGTGAGAAATCATTCACTCCTTCCCTCCCTTCCCACTCACTAACTACGGCAATTCTATCTTTAGTGGTAGAAACATACTCCCACACCCAATGTTTTAGTGACAATAGATCTCCATCCCTTTAAAATATGTTGTCTATCAACAAGGAGGATAAAGACTGAGATCATCTCGGCCAATCCCATCAACTCCATCAACCACAAGATGAGTGGGAAAAATGAACATTCTGGTGTTTCATCCGGGAAGCAAGCAAGAAATGATGATAGCAAGGGTAGCGGTAGTCGTAACAAGGAACCAAGCCACGACACCATTACTACCCATATGCCCCGTGAGATAAAAGAAGGGGAGACATATGATAAAAGTAGGAGTGGCTATAGCTTAGGGTTTCCTCCACCGATATCGATAATTGGGAAGGCGGGGAGGCCTAAAGTGCAACTCAAGTCATTCAGGGATGATGGGAGGCTTGTGTTTAAAATGGTTAAAGCTCCGAAGAAGCAATTCTTGCAGGCTACAAGGGAGAATGGAAGATTGATGCTCCACTTGGTCGATGATGATGAAACGCAAGAGGGTAGTTCTATAAGTGCAGAGGAGGAGACTAATCTAATTGGAAAAGAAGATAACTAAGAGAGCAACTTCAGATATCATAGAAATTTTTTACTTTTAAGTTATTTCCTCCTGATGATTTAGGCAATAAATAAATATTGATCATTAATAGTGTTTACTATTAATCATGCAACTTTTCCTTCACATCAGTAATGTCATTTGTTTGTCAATATTGATCATTTAAGAGTATTTACCATTAATCATACTACTTTGCCTTCACATTAATAATGTCAATTGTTTATCATCTTTATTGAGTATACTATTACGATTAGTGTGGTTTAGCAGCGTGTGAACCTTACTCAATCATCCATTTTAAGTAAATTGTATTATATCTCAAAATAATACTCTTATATATATATAAATTTTATTTATGTATATAAATATATATAATCTACATACCTCATTTTTATCTAAAGTTCGCCGAAAAGTTCACTGGAGACCTGCCGGAGACTTGCTGGGCAGTTCGCTGGAACCCTCACCAATGAAGTTCTCCAATCAGCAGCAATATTAGTACCAATCGAAAGCTCTTTTCATCAAAAATCTAAAAATCATTTTTGTCCCAATTGTTAGAGCTCACATGTGCCTAATTTTACTCAAAAAGATAACTTATGCAAAACTCTTAAGTTTGGATTTTTAACTCGCCGGCAACTAACGACAGCCAATTTCTCTCAACCCAAGTACCAGTAGATAGCTCTCGTCGAGGAGAAGCCATAAGTACTAAGTTTCTCAAATTATATAGCTCGTATGACCAGCAATCGCAAGAATAATCTCCAACGATGAAACTTTCACTACTGCCGCTCACTTCACATTTCTCCCTCATATCTCTTCCAGGAACTTAAATTGATGGTTCCAATGAGTTTTCCTAGCTCACCTGAAGCTATCGCTGGAATCTCATTGAAAAATTCCACCGAAAAGTCATCTTGTCTGAAATGAGGTAAATTATATTGAAATAAATGCATGGTAGAAGGATATCATTTGTACATATCTCATTTTTATAATAAATATTATAAATGACCATGAAAAATTGTTCATAATAATTAATTTTATTTTACAAAAAGTTACAAATTTTTAAAAACTATGTATCACTCTTGTAAATAAAAATTATAAAGAATAATATTATAGAAGTAAACCATAACTACATCAGTTTCTATATATTGTTTGAAATAGTTTATTCTAATAAAAAGATGGTCAAAGGTACTTTTTAGAAGTTATAAGAATTTATAATTAAAATTAATTGATACATAATAATGGCTCATACAAATATGAATTATGTAGAGTGAGAAATACCTATTTTAGATATGATACTAATTTTTTACGTAAAAATATCAAATAATCCTAGACCACATATCATGCTCATCGACTTGACTATTTATATAACAAAACCATAATTTTTAAAATTAATCTGGTGTGAAAACACATCGACGAATTCTTCATCAACATCATATAAATAGAATGCCACCGTGGATAATTATTTATTCTTCAAAATTGGATATTTTAGCATTAAAAGGATATTGAGATTTACCTACTCGTCATGAATACGTTTAAAGCAAAAGTCTTGATTCTTAATGCTTATTTGGAGTCAAAAACAAATCTCCCTCATTTGCCCATAAATTTTGCCTTTGTAGATCATTAGTTCTCCCTCATTCATGGAAGAAAAGGTCAAATTCTTTTAGTTTATTTGGAGTGTTTTGCCTTTGTAGATCATTAATTCTCCCTCATTCATGGAAGAAAAGGTCAAATTCTTTTAGTTTATTTGGAGTGAAAACTCTGAATGTCACTTGAACAAAAGCAATAAAAATCATGCTACTAGACTAAACACCCCGATGGAAATGAAAATGATATCTACGGCAAAGAAAAAAGGGAGTTGTGAGAATTAAAATCAGAACCTCTCACACCCTAAGAGAGAATCATACTACTAGACCAAACAATCTCTAATATATACAATCATCATCTAAATTCTATGATCACTTAGTAAATAGTACAATCATCATTTAAATATAGACACTAAAATACATTTCACCAGAAAGATTAACTAGTAGATAAAAAATACAATGCGATTCTCCAACAAAGATTAAAACATCAAAATGATGTGGAGGAGAAGTAACAAATGGGGAGTTAGATACTTATAAGAATTAAACTCCCAACCTCTTATACCCTAAGCGAGAATCATACCACAATACGAAACATCTTCTTATCTATTTAGTCATCATAAGTATTCTTTATAATACAATATCTATATATCATAATACAATATCGGTTGGAGTTCTCCAGGTAGAGTTCGAGAAGCTCCATTCCATGACAGACCAAACCTCCAATGAGGGTAAATGCATCATGCTCACCCTTTCCCGACATGAGCATCATCAGTTAGAAGTTGCAGGAGGAGCTGACGAACTTGTGAACAAAATTCAGCTGCCACGATGGTCTGCACACAGCATCGTTAGTCAACTAGCACATACCGGATCCAAAAGTCGTATTCCGGCACAAGGAATGCAGAGCCCTTGAAAATTTCATCTGAGACATGAACCGGTACTTCATGGCAACCATTTTCGACGAAGCAGACAAGGATCCAACTGCAGTCGCCTTCCTCGACGATGATGCCAAACAATGGAGGTGCATGAGGTGCAATGCCCCTAGCTACGACAAGTGCATTGAGCCAGAGGACTAATGCATCATGCTCCCCGTTCCCCGACAGAGTTCCAATCGCTCTTTGGGCGCAACTCTTACCGCAAGTTCATCGGAGGTTATTTCAAAATCATAGCGCCACTTACGGACCTCTTGGAGGACCAAAGGTGGGAATAAACTGAGGTGTGTGAGTTTACCTAACAGTAGCTGAAGGTGTGCATGATGTACAAGCCCATGCTGACCCTTTTCGATTTCAGCAAGGCATTTGAGATCATCACTGATCCATCTGATTGAGCTTTTGGCAGCATATTGATGCAAGACGGCCACCCGTTGACGTGCGTGAGCTGCAAGCTTAATGGCATGGAGTAGCACTATAATGTACACGAGAAGGAGATGCTAGCCATGGTGCACTATCTCTAGGTTTGGCATATCTATCTCCTCGATAGCAGATTCTTGGTGTGCACAAAAACATCGTCGACACCTACTTCCTGGCAAAAACCAAGTTGTCAGTCAAGCAGGCTCGGCAAGCCCATCTATCATGAGCCAACCCACTATCGGATATGGCAACCGCATAAGAGTTAAGAAACTCAAACAAGGTTTATAAATTTTACTCTATTTTTTTCACAATGGCTACACATGTATAACTCATGATATTTAAAACATCAAGATAACAACGGATATTAATTGTCCCATTAAATCATTTAACTAACACAGTCCATCTTATAATAATTGAGTCTCAATAGTCTATCCTCCATCAATAAGCTTCTAGTGTTTTTGCATCAGCTCCAAATCTACCCCGATCCTCTATCTGTCACCTGAGTGTTGCAGCCCAGTGGCTACAAATAGGAGAAACTCCCAAGCAAAGTAATAAGCAAATATAATATCATGTCCTGAAGTATTGGCAGTGTAACTAAGCATATCAATAGAACCTTGCATATAAAATAACTAGGAAATAAGCATACATAACATAGTAGATATTCTAAACATTTGTCTTGTATGACTAAGTTTCATATAAGTACACTCCTACGGGCTACCATTTTATGCTTAAGTAGATCCTAATCAAGGATCATTCCTAAGCCCATCAGTGTCAATCTATGTCTCTCCCTAGGCTCGTTAAACTGATGTTAGCAGAGAAGACGGGTGACCGTCATTCCTTCTCCATCTGGTCTTATTAGTCGTATACCCATGCTGCACTCTAAGACCGTCATATCGTGCATCTAATATAGACCCTATGATACGATAAACCATGTAGCGCTACACTTCTGCCCCTCGATAGGATCACTATGGTTAAGTTACGTTCTCAGCACGACCATTGGAATCGACACATATAATCTCCCCCCATGGTTTAGACTGCTCATAGGGCTGCATACCTAAATGAAGCATGTACTGTGCTGACAAATCTTCTGTCCTAGGCCTAACAAAATCAATTCCCCTTTCCCCACTCCCTAACCTTCGGTGATACCCTAGGTAGAGAGTCTCGGTGTACGACAGAGACTGCTCCTTCTTCGGCTCCATCTATGCTACAAGTTAGGTTGGGAATACCTCCCACTACCCATTGTAGGACAATCACAGTGGTACCCACCACCGTGAGGGAATTACAATGTATGTAGGACCTATGTGTTTCTCCTAGATTTTGATGTCACTAGGGTTTATGTGGTCCTCATCTAGGTGTTTTCAAGACTAAGTTATCCTCAGTTGATGTGTCGACTATTTAACTAGTCTGTCACCTAAGTTATATGTCCGGTGTTCTATTTTCTTATTTTTCGAACCTCCCATATATATATCTAATATGCATAGTTGAGTTTGTAATATGTAAAAAATCACCAAGAGTCATATCATATAAGAGCATACAATTATAAAGAAATAAAGCATAATGTCAACATATCAAGACAGTATTATAGTTTCACAACCACCCACTTGAGCTCCAATTGTAGCAGGCCATGATTGAAAACCTTAACAACTCCTGAGCCTCTTTTGGTTTTTCCACAGTAGACAAATTCATGATTTAATTGTATTTTAACACCATCGATACAGGATGATTTACCTAGAATCATGAAACACCTAGGCGCAATACTGCTCATTTCATGTCATTTACTTTCCCTCCCTTTTTCCTACTGGTTTTTCTTTATCATGATACACAACAAAAAATGACAAAATAGGAGAAAAAGAAGATGAAAAGAAAAGGTTCGACAAGAGAAAGAGAGTTCATAGTAGTGCACTAAACAATTCATGCAACTAATCAATGAATATAAATCAAGCAAATGTAAAAGGGAGTGGGCCGATGGTTTTCAACCTCCAAGATAGCATGGTAACACGCCTTCTTGAGCAAGCAAATTCCTATTTATTTTATTAGGCAGTTGAGGCAAACAAAACTAATTAAACCTTTTTCTAATTCTCAGCAGCAAGTTTGTTTGTTTGTTTATTTTATTTATTAGTACTATACGTCATGTATCCAAGTCTAATACACTTTCATCCATTGAGTTAAACTATCTTTTCAGCTGTTTAACTCCTCGGCCAAATAGGCAGTGCCCATTTCGTCATTTCCCAGTAGGCATATATCAGCAACAATAAGGCAACAACACAAGAAGCTATAATCTAAACCATATATATATCACAACCTCAGCAGAAAGAACCCCTATTCCCTTCCCTTAATCAGGTATCAAGGGTTCCCTCAAGTATAATTTAAAACAACAAGAGTATGCAGAGTGATGAATTCAGTTTACAACTTTTACTAATAGCATTTACAACATATTAACAATTTTTAAATCAGTAGCTAACAACAAAATTCAAAACAAACCTCCAGCCATAGAAAATCTTACCCCCAAACTCTCATTAGAAATGACTTGGAAACATTCAATTTTGGCATAATACAAATCAATTTTTAAACATTAACTTCGACTGTAGTAAACTCTAAAATTTCTATAAGAGAAACAAGAACACCCTTTAACTTCGACTCTATTTCAAGTCAAAACAAAACATTAACACAACAGTCCATCAAGTGACGCGAAGCACCGATCGAAATGGCAAGTCAAAATCTAAATATTTATAAACTGCAACTCACTACGATCATTTGTCTCTAAACCACAGATTTATGAAAACTATAACCTCCTTGTTGTCTAAAGCATGCATGAATTTAATCATGTTTTAAAATTGATCGACGCAAGCATCAATTAAGATTTAATCACAATATCATGGGCAACAAAAAGGAAAGAGGGGACATTGCATCAAATAAATTCTGAATTAGCAAACAAAATTCCAATTGAAGTGTGTTCTACCCATAAACCCCATTAGAATCAATTGCTGCATATTTACTAGTAGGGAAAACAAACCTAGTTCTGTTTAGATGGATTCCGGTCAAAGTCCTCCGCCCATGCCTTCCAATTTCTCCACTTCGGTCTCCCCTTCTCGTCATCACCGTAGGTACTGAGGTCCACACTGATGATTGCCGGGGTTCTTCAAAAGAGTTGTCGGCGTCCACCCAACGAAGTTGGAGGGAGTTAGAATTGGGGATTACGGTTCTTCCTCACCCTGGCGGCTCCGCCCCCTTTTGATTCCATGAGTCGCTCACAAAGGCACGTGTGCCTAGACCCAAATGACAAGCCTAGCCCCACTCCTTCCTCTATTCTCCAAATCAGCCCTTCTATCCTTCCGCCATCTAATTTAAGCTTATTTATGACTTCTACCTCTGCCTCTTCTCCTATTTACTCCTTTAACTTGATCCGCTAATTTCCTTGATTTAGCCCTACATTTATAACTATATTGACCTGTTCAATTTCTTTTGTATATGTTTTGTACACGTACGACAATAAAATTTGGATTTTTAAGGAAGAAAAATAGGAGTTTACAAGTTATCTCCTCCCCCTAAAAAAAATTTTTGATCCTTAAAAAATATAGAAGTGAGCCCTAGCAAACACTTCATGATATGCACACGCCTCGACTTAAGATGCGTGCAAGCAAGTTGGTCCCGATCTTCCGTCGTAGGAGAAATCCTTAAGATAGGGGGAGTCGTGACTTTGACGAAGGGGAGGCTAACCACGATCTAGCTGACCTGTTCACGAAGAACGGCACGAACAATTCAAGAGAATTGAAAGAGCAACAGCGGAAGGATCACTCAAAAAGTGATTAAGAAAGTGGACTTCAATAGTGCACGGGCTCGTAGCAAAAGCATTACAAAAGTGGTGGCTAAAGCAAAAATCAAAGTCCCTCTTCAATAGTGCACGTCCTACCAAATATATAGACAAAATATGACACGTTTTTCCATATTTTGTTTTACTAAAATAGGAAAAATAAATATATAAATATCCTCCTCTTGTTAGCTACTAAATTTGGAAAAATAAATCCCTTCATTAAGATTTGAATATATATTTGAGGAAGATTAGATCTTGAATAAATCTTCCTTGATTTGCTCTTGAATAAATCTTCTTCCTTGATTTGCTCTTCAATAAATATTTGATGAAGATTTGATTCTTGAATAAATCTTCCTTCACTCATACACTTCCATATGAGTAATTCATGCAACTTCCATATAAGTAATTCCTCCATGTGTTTCCTTGCATGTAGTGACAAGTAAACAATAATAATTAGGCAATATCATTTGTTTTGTAATTAAGTAATTAAATTGCCCAAGAAAAGAATCCACCTGCCGTCCTAAGCGTCGTGCACGGGCTCGTGTCATTGGGCCTTCTATGGTAATTGAATCTTGCACGGGTGAACCAACGATGTCCTCATCACTTCATGTATTTATTTAAAGCAAAACACTGCAGGGGAGTACAAGGAGCACAATCTTTTGAAGAGTAAAGAAAAAAAAATCTAATTATTCTTAGTAATGCCATATGGCACCAAAAACTCAATTCATTGTTATCTAACCATGTGATCCTCTCATGTGCTTTCCTAGTTCTATTATTTTATACTTAGTCCCATGCACGAAGGTTACAAAGCATGGGTCAAATGAGATGGAAACATCCAGTCATGGGCAGTGAAGCGACTTTCTTTTTCTAACAAGCTAATTGGATAATGCAATTTAGAGACTCTGGTTGAAGTGACCAATTGCTCACATTTTATCAAGATGTTTTCAGTAATGGAGGAAAAAGAAAGATAGATTATAGTACAAATAAACAATGATGCTTTATGAAGACAATGGCTGCATATATTACTTAGTGTTTAGATTCTAATGCTTGGCAGAAATGATTGACCTACTATAAGAATTCAATAGAAATCAAGTGCTCTACCTTAGAATGCTAGTAAAGATAGTTTTTCATGTGTAGTTTTTTGAATAAGTCCTTTATATAATTTTATAAAAAAATTTATAAAAGAATACAATATTACTCAATAATACTAGGTCAAAATTATAGGTTCCACAATTAGCTCTTTTAAGACTAAAATTTAAAAACTATCTAATCTACTCTATCTAAAGAATTTTAACTTTTAAATAAGAACTTATTTACTAAAGCTCACTTCACAGATGATCTTATAATTCAACATAAGATCTCTAAAATTTTTTTTGGAATTCATCCAAACATTATTCTCACCCATTTTCCCTTAAGTGCTATTGACTAATTTGGCTAGAATTAGTCAAAACTCAAAAAATGTCCATTCCGCTAAAAAACATACTAATGGACAATTTTCTCCACATCCGTAATTACTATCTTTAATTGATTTTTCTTAACCTCTTGAATATTCCTATAGCAAGAGCCTTAATTTGAACCTCATTATGTTTATCCTTATTTTTTCATAAAAATTTAGAGTTTTAAAATTAAAATGGAGATGATCTCTAGATTTCGGAAATGAAGTTTTTATTCAGATCTCCCTCATTAGCCCATAAAGTTGCACTTGGGTATAAATAATTATCACAAATCAACTTAAATCAAATCACCTCATTATTCTAACCGTGAGCACTATTGATTAAAGTTAAACTTGGGTATAAATACTTATCATAAATCTATCTTATTAGTATCTGATTACACTTTTGATCTTAGGACCACCACGCTTCCGCTGTGCCACTCTTATTTTATATTTCAAATTTTATCAAAATCATTATTTCAAATAAAATAGAATGCCTAGTGAAAGGAGGTGATTACTTTGTGTTATACTTGGTGTGAGGAAAAAGATAAGGAGAATGACTTTGGTTGACTCAGGTCAACTTAATTGAACTCACCACCTGACCATAATTGAAAACGAACTCGGGTTAACTCAATGAAATTGAACCAAAAAGATAAGGATGATGACTTTGTCTGATTGCTTGGTGTTATCATTCATCGATAGGTTTTAATTCAGTTCAATCATTTGACCAACGCAATGACACCCAACATACAATCCATTTGTACCACTGGATTCTAAATTCAAAATCCTATATGACTGTATTGATTTCATATCAATACTTTATATCTAAAATTTCATGTGTAATTTCTCAAATAAGTCCTTTATATAACTTTACTGATAGGTTTTAATTCAGTTCAATCATTTGACCAACGTAATGACACCCAACATACAATCCATTTGTACCACTGGATTCTAAATTCAAAATCCTATATGATTTTATAGATTTCATATCAATATTTTATATCTAAAATTTCATATGTAATTTCTCAAATAAGTCCTTTATATAACTTTACTGATAAACCTATAAAATAATATAATATTACACAATTACTCTTAATCAAAATTATAGGTTTCACAATTACATATTTTAAGACTAAAATTTAAAAACTATCTAATCTACTATGTCCAAAGAATTTTAACTTTTAAACAACAACTAATTTACTAAAGCTCACTTAAGAGATCTTATAATTCCACCTAAGACCCCCAAAATTTTTCTTCAAAGTTCATCCAAAAAGTTTACCGATGGTAAGGTTTCATTGACGATCATCACCATATCCTAAATCAATTCACCTCATCATTTTGACACTATTTTCCTCAAGCACTATTGACTAATTTTCTCCACATCGATTGGCAATCATTATTGATTACCATCACTAATTGATTCCTCTCAACCTCCTGAATATTTCTACAGCAAAAACCTTAATTCTTAAAACATATTTGAAGTAAAAACTCATTGATGAACTCTTTACCAACATCACTTAAGCAAACATCATCATTTCATCCACATTTTTCCATAAAAATTATGTATTTTTAAATTAAAATAGAGATGATGTCGAGATCTCACCATGATGAAAGTTTTATCATCTAGTGCACTATATTTTGATAAGAGGAAAGTTCAAAATCATCATGCTCGTCATCGTGAGCATTCATATAGAAAAAGCACAATTCTTAAAGCCTCTTTGGTATTAAACTTATCGAGTAATTCTCCACCGACATCATTGAAGCAAAACATCTCAATGGATAATTATTTCTCCTTGATTTTTCCTTCAAAATCGGATATTTTAGTATCAATATATAATTCATTCCTCTGGTTAGAATAATTGGAGTCTATACGGGAGGATCATATGGTCCAAGACTCATTAAGTTCTAAAAAATATGTAGTTGGAGTGAAAACTCTAAATATCACTTGAGAAAACACCTCCAAATTATTATTTCTCCCTCATTAGCGTGTATGAATTAACTCACACAAGACTAATTATAATATTTCAAAGAATAAAATATTAACATAAAAATCTGTAGAAATTTTTCACAATTACAACCTGATACCAGTAGTTTAGATTACCTAATACAGTCTGACTAAATCATGAACTAGATAAATCATGTCATGTCAAACTAATGTTCTTCTCTCCATGTATCACTCCCCATGAATCTACATAACATCCGAATAGCGCTAAGCCTTGCAGCCTAGTGGCTACAGAAAGAGTAGTCCCTAGCAATTGTAAGGGGGACATTGACATACATGGAATTAATTAAAACAAGACTGTCATGACAGGAATATGCTGTAAGAAATAAATCAATCATACGTGAAGTCTTTCAAATCATATTTTGTGTGAGATACCATCATCCATTGTATTTTACATTTTCATATTCTCTAGGGCCGCCAACCTATGCTTAGGATATGCCCGAGCCGGGGACTATACATAAGCCCGTCAGTGTCCTTCTAAGTCTCTGCCTGATGCTCCACTTGGTCGATGATGATGAAATGCAAGAGGGTAGTTCTATAAGTGCAGAGGAGGAGACTAATCTAACTGGAAAAGAAGATAGCTAAGAGAGTAACTTCAGATATCATGGAAATTTTTTGCTTCTAAGTTATTTCCCCCTGATGATTTAGGCAGTCAATAAATATTTGATCGTTAATAGTGTTTGCTATTAATCATACAACTTTGCCTTCACATCAGTAATGTCATTTGTTTGTCAGTATTGATCATTTAAGAGTATTTACCATTAATCATACAACTTTACCTTCACAATAATAATGTCAATTGTTTATCATCTTTATTGAGTATACTATTACGATTAGTGGTGTTTTAGCAGTGTGTGAACCTTGCTCAATCATCCATCTTAAGTAAATTATATTATATCTCAAAAGTTTATTATCTTCTACTTCACATATTTTGATTATTTATGTGTATAAATATATATACTCTACATACCAAAATATTTAATATTTAGGTTCGTAATATAATTTGATCTATCCTTTACGTATCTACATTCATGATCACTTTCGAATGCAAGAAGTTAAATATTTTAAAAAACTATTTATTACTCTTTTAAATAAAGTAACTACAGCATTACATATGTGGTTTGATATAGTTTATATCTAATGAAAAGGTAGTTGTAGGTACTTAAGTCATAAGAATTTTAAATTAAAATTAATTGATATATAATAATGGCTGATATACATCCATATTTTAGATATTGGAATAATTTTTCACATAAAAAATCAAATAATCCTAATTATGATTTTAATTTGTTGAGAAATAATTACTTTTTTGTCAAAAACTTGGGCCGTATAATATTTGTTAAAATGAACAAAGGGATAGAAGAATGTAAACCCCGAAAAACTTTTCTTAAATAACAAAAATAATAAATAATAAGAATACATTTGTTGAATGATAGATGAAGAAATGGCTAGGAGAAAGAGCAAAGAAAATGAGGACAAGACACCTCAAAAGAAAACTGAAATTAGACCTCCAAAGAAAGATATCATATTAGTAGGCTATTCTTTAATATTAGGAATAATTCTTTTAATCAAGGTATCATCTCCCTTTTATTTATATTACTTTAGTTATAGTATTACTATAGATATTCTAGGCTTTTCTTATGTCTAAGGGTGTGTTTTTCTAATTACCTTATTTTTACTTTTTTAATTATAGTGCAAATGTTAATATTAGATAGGATCTTTCCTGATTAAGATTTCTATTTTTTCATCTCGAAGAAGTTTATCCATTGTTTTACAAAAATTTGAAAGAGTGGATAAAAAGAATATATAAAATACATAAATAACTATATAGTTGAAAGAGAGTGGAAGAAAATAAATATAAAATAAATAATGTATATGTATAAATCTTCCTACTTCCACCTCCATACCTCTCCCATTATCACTTATCAATTCAACAAACACCAATATGAATTTGTCGACGTTTAATGGCCAACAGGAGGGGAGACTGAACTTTTGGGCAGCAATGAGCATTTTGATTTCTCCTTTGATACCGTAGTATTTTGTCATAAACAAAAGAGTACTAGCTTAGTTATGTGGAAGAATTTTGATTTGAAAGGATCAAACTTTGTAGTTGAGGTTTTCAGAAAGTTTGAAAGGATATTAGATGGAAATGGTGTAAGAGGATACAAAGTTTGTTAACTTGGTTCAAGTGGTAGTATAGAGGTTTAAATCTGAGTTTCCCAGTAGTTTCTATACATTAAATCTCTGCTGAATTGGATAACTCAGTGGGTAATTCAAAATATCAGAAAGGGATATACAATATAAGGTTATATTTCTGAATTTTGATCAAGTTATCCATTTAGGGAGGAACGGTAACATTCCCTTTTTTTATTTAGTTAACTCCTGTTCTTTGAGTAAGTTCTAAAAAAATCTCATTTTTTTTAGAGTAAGGTGATGGAGTAGATGGTGGTTGATGTTAGAGCATAGGTTAAACAACAGAGAAAGAGATAATAGTCCGTTGAAGATTGAGAGTTGATTGAATCTTTTAAAAAAAATTCTAGAATGAAGTTGTATCAATTTGAATTTAGAATGGTTGCTATAAAAGTTTGTAGGATAATTCTGTTTAAGGGGGTATAGTATCGGTGAGGAGAAATAAGAGAATGGAAGTGTCAAGGTTTATAATGAAAGGCAAAAATCAACATTTTATTTTTAGATAGTTCAAAATATCGTTTTGAAGAAGGTTGATGCTTAGAGTTATAATTTGTCACGTCCCAAACCTCCTTTGGGCATGTGGCAACTGCCGTATAAGCTGATCTTCTACACCACAACTTATACAATACTAGAAGTATCAAAAACCACTACAATTTCTTTGTTTAAACACAACAGAAACATCAATAATTTTACATTTAATACTAACATTACAAAGTCAAATCTCTATCTAGATTTTAAAAGTAGTCATGTTCGTCACAACTATGTCCTTCCTCATCCTCTAGTCTATGACAAAACCTGTAACCTGTGCAATAGGGAAAATCATGCACATCTGAGTCGCGAAACTCAGTGAGGCTACAGAGAGAGCAGCCTAACAATGGGAATAGGATATTGTACAAACTGACAAGAAAATATATCCACTAAATCACGCATCAAATTAATATATCAACCAGTACATAACGAGACTAATAAAATAGGATAGAGGTAACATGATCATGACAAGACGTGACAACAAGGAATAATAAATATATTTATATTAATAACACTAAGTCGAAGTTATAATACTATCTTAACTAACACATCAAAAACTATGAATTCTACACCTAAGGCAGCCAACCTATGATTAAGGTAAATCCTTCGTCAGAAATTTCGCCAAACCCATCAATGTCTACTCTATATCTCTGTCCTATGTGCCTGCACACTGACGTTGGTAGAAGGAGTTAGTGACCACGACACCCCTTCTAAACCACATGAGTACCATACAGCGCTACACTTCTACCCATGACAGGGTCACCACATGAAATTATAAACCACACCATCTTCAGCCTGACCTGCTGAGATATCTTGCATATGCTACCATTGAACTTGGACTGCTCAGGGACCCATATCATGAGCACGTTTGTGTCCTCAGGTTCCCTAGCCTTTGTAGCGCATTGAACGATATTGTTCCTACCACACCATCTACCTTGGAGTAACACAAATAAGTTGAGTTCTACACCGAAGTGAGATCCCGATTACACCAAAGTATCTGTGGCTAAGTCAACCGATCTTGTACATCTACTTTTGCTAGCACATGGCTCCTCACCACATGTTGGCACATAGCAGCCTAAGAACTTAATGTCATCTCCTAGGTTATTATAATCCTAAGATGTTCAAAGTTCTTAGTTATATATCACTTAAGACCACTCTAGATGTTAAGACAACATGAACCTAAAGTATTTCTAGTTTTGTCTCATATCATCATGTACTGTATTCTTGCTAAGTATCACTATATCTCTAGCAACACATAAACATATTAAATAACAATATAACATAAGCATAAACATCGAGAGCATACACATGATAGAATCATATCTATATATTGACATGGCATACTTTCAAACTCATATTAATCACATGCTAATTAAATATGTAATAAAGTAGATATATTACTTATCAGCATGTACAATAAATAACAACGACGCTTAGGACTCAGCACTGTAGTAGGCCAGAAATTTAAAACCATAAACCCTCACCTAAGTTTCAAAGCAATTTTTAGTAATAATCATAGCTTGGCTATTACTCTTAAAGCAAGCAAGCAAGCAATCAAGCAATCAACTCCTTACTTCAACACAAATCACAACTTGGTCGTAATTTTTCAAGCAATAACATAGCAACACAATATCTTAAAATAAAATAAATATAACCAAACAAACATACATAAATAACACAGCCTAACAAATCTTCCTAACTACCCTTACTACTCACAACCTGACACCAATTATTATTTAATCCATTTTTTAATCAACCAAATAAATTAGCAATTTAAATAAACACAACAACCACAATCAACCAACAAATCAACCCTTAAAACACCTATAAAATATATTACATTTAAATTATACTATAAGACTATAATTTAAGTTTCTATTTTTACAATTAAATTATACTACCAATTTTGATCACACTACACCACTTTAATTAATTCTTCAAATAATTTTAATAATTCGGTGAAAAATCTAATTACACCAAATAAATGTATAACACCCCAAATTATTTAATTTAGCAAAAATCTAAATAACCTAATTATCCAAATTTATACCAACATAAATTTAAAAATTTTGTAAAAATCCTAATTAAATTATTTTAATTCCATTTAATACAAATTAACTAACAAAATATTCTTTCATGCATATGACACACAAATAATTCTTTTAAACCCTAAGTTAACCCGCATCACCTTAATTAAATTAAAAACTCCATCTTAACATTTCGGAAAAATTCTAATTAAACCACAAAAATTATATTGATTCATAACAAAGCATCACAAATTATTTTATATTTTTCTGACAAAGCTAATGAACTCAAAACCCTGAACTCAATCAAAAATTGTAAACCCCAAATTTTATTAAAAAAAAAAAATTTCAAGAGTAGAAGGGGTGGTATGAAAAAAAATAAAATAGCATAGTTAATAGTTGAAAGGAGTAGGGATAAATTTGGAAAGGTATGAATAAGTAAATAAAAGTACCTAGCAGGGGTAGAATACGTAAATTGGGTTGATTTGTAATTAAAAGGATCTAGCGGGGGTAAAGGAGGGATTTGGACAGCGCATGTGCCCCGCACGCGCTCCAAGCCCTAGATCGGGCGAAGCATGCGATGATGCCTAATTCCTCTTCTTCTCATCCTTCGTCTTCACACACAGCGGCTCCTCTGCTTCGGATCCATCGCCGCAGGCCTTCCCCTTTGATCCGCCACACCGTCGCCCCTCTTCACAACCGCTGTGCCCGATCGGTCGCCGCAAAGTAGAGAGCTCGACGTTCACTGCTTCCTCTCCGTTGTGGGAAGCCATCATGTCGCCGCCACCTCCTTTGCTCTAGGATCTCAAGCTTCCGGGTTCGATGATCGCAGCAGAGTCTTCGAAAGCTTTGATTAATGCAATTAGATAGCTCCAATTAGTGCTCCGACTATCTGTATATTAATGCATTTGATTAATCTGTGTCTCATGGTTTTATGGGGGTGTGTGTATATTGTTGCCGTGTGATTTACGGAGGAATTGATGATGTGCTATGATGATGTTATAGCCGTGTGTTTCATGGTTGATTTAATGATATTGTTTGCTGAGGTGAGCATGTATGTAATATAATAATTATGTCTTAATGGGTAATTGAATCTAGGTCAACACTAAGGCATGATGATTAGCTTCCACTTAGCTAGTGATGATATGTTGTAAGTAAATGGAAGTAGAAAATGATTAATTTAGATTAGAAATGTTGTGAAATGTTAATTGGGTTTTTAAGAAAATTGAGACCTGATTAGTTTGAGATTATGATTGAGGTTAATAAATTAAATGAGGTTGATCAATTAGGATTAGTTTGGATTAAGTAAATCTAGTTGAATAATTATTTAACTTATGATGAGTTAGGTGAGCAAAATAGTAAAGATGGGGTATTTGGTATCTTGTAGATAAAATTAATGATAGATAATATTAAAGGTCATATCTAAAGGTAATATTATTTGCAATAGGTAAATACCTCAAAATAATTATTTGACGTACAAGCTGATATAGGTTGGTTCTGAAGACCGTTCTACTTATCCAGGTGCGCCAGTTCACTACAATAGACTAATCTCAAGTTGACGAAACTTTAGGAGATAAATATTTTGCTGCTTAGAAATTAATATGTAATCATTTATGATTTATGCTTTGTATGTTAGAATAGCCTATTTATATGATTAATATGATATGCTTGTTATCTTACGTCTACGGTTATTCAAATATGTGCTAGATTATTCTCTTGCATAAATATTTTACTCTTTAGAAATTAATATTTAATTATTTATGATTCATCCTTTGTAGGTTAGAATAGTCTATTTATATCATTAATGTGATATGTTGGTTGTCTTATTGCTACTGTTATTCAAATATATACTAGGTTATTCTCTCGCTCATTATCTACTAGGTTGAGGTGATGAAAAGTAATAAAATATTACAGTTACTTCTAGAACATATTATGTTACACTATAGTGTGACATATTTATAGACATCGACAAGCATCATTTATAGACATATTGTCACGCCCCGACCCTACTGTTAGGCACGTGGTAACCATCGTATGAGCCCAACAGACTCATACAAGGCATCAAGTGATACATACAGTCCATACACATCATTTACACAGCGGAATTTATAAATAAATCATCTAACTCAAGATTTCTAACACAGTCCCGATAAACCTACTGCAATTCTATAATAATATCAATAAATAAAAATAGACTCGTCGACAGACTCATCTTCATCGAATAACTCGGACAGTCATCTAACACACCTGCACACACGGGAAAAAGTGGTGTGCTCAGCCTTGCGGCCTAGTGCGAAATTACGGCTCTACCGAATAAAGAAATCAAAGGCTAGGAGGAGTATTCTAGGATGCCTTTGGTAGTTAATCATCATTTTTCATGAAATTTAACTTAAACAATTCATATAGAGATAAGACAGCATAAATAAACAATTAAATGTGTACATTCCACTAGATATCACCTACGTTATGTCTAGTGTCAAAATCAATAGTCTGTCACCTACGTCATGGTGAGATTTTAAGGTTTTATAAACTCGGCCTGCCAGCCTACGCTTAATGACTACCCGGGCCGGGGGTATCAATAAGCCCATCAGTGCCTTTCTGTCTCAGTCTCTACCTATGCCCGCTGCACTGATGTTGGCAGAGAGGACGGATGACCCAGAGTCCCTCTCCAGTTGTTTCACTAGTCGCCAACCATGCCTCCCCTAGCGAAACCGTCGTGCCCTTACATCCTCCCCGGATTCCGTAGGGGTCACGTCACCCATGTAGTACTACACGCTGTCTGTAGACAAGGTCACCTCTCTTAAATCTCATCGGCCACGGCTAGCCGGAATAACCACCGTAGGATCCGGACTACTCATCCGATCGTCTGCAGACGTCAAGGGTGATAGCCGTGCGGTCAACGGATCCACTGTCCAAGGCGTCGCATGTGGAATCACCTTCCCAGTCCAATAGCCGTCGACGTCTATCGAGATTGGTGCACATCCGCACGATGGGCTGTGGCCCTCGACTCCATTGATGCCAAGTCCATGGTAGGGTTCATCCTAGCTAACCATCTCAGGACTATCACGAGGCCGCCTACAATGACACTCGTGCGGGTGAAGATTTCGGGTAAGGACTTGCTCCATATTTCCAGTCTAACCCGACCATGGAGTTTGTACAGTCTCTTACCCTACCAGCTCCCAGTATATAAGCTACGCATAACGTCGGGAATGGTGCTCCCAGTGCTCCGCTATGCATCAACCTCGGGAGTGGCGCCTAACGGGACGTCACCGTTTGACCACCGTCGGAACGCGGCGGTCAACCGGGGCATATGGAAAAAGGCCCCATTTTCTGTCTAAGTGGCGGTGACATCGCCAAAGGTTCTAACATGTCGTTATTTACTATCTATGTCTGCATGGTAGGTATGCTAGCATAGCATAGAAACACAATAAAATAATATTTAACATGCTCGACATGATACTACGACATATTAGAAACTTAATAAGGAAATCATGGTATATCATGCATGTTAAGTAAAGTAAATTAAACTAACATGCAAACCAGAGTATATCCTACATGTCAGACAGAAATAAACTAAACTAACATGCAAGCAAGTCAAATCTTATCAAGCATTATGTTTTATCATATTTAAGACATCCAAGAATTGTTCCTAAAAAAACCCCAGCGGGAATTCCCTAGCGTGAATAAATCCTACCATCAGAGAACCAACGTACCTGACTTGGCGGTTTACTCCTCGGAACCAACTTAAAGTCTGCCTCGATCCACGTGCTGTCATTTACACATTTTTATATTTTTCTGTCAATTATTCAACGAATTTTAATTCTAAATCTAGAAATAATTTCTCAAATCTCTCTTCACCACTACTCTTAGAATGATCTCTAGAATCACCCCAATTTTTTTCCCAAGTTCGCCGGAAAATTTCTCCGGCGGTCGCCGGAAAGTTCACCGGAAAGTTCGCCGGAACCCTCACCGGCGAAGTTCTTCGATCAGCACCAATATTAGTACCAATCGAAAGCTCTCTTCATGAGGATTCCAAAAATCATATTTGCCCCAATTTTTATAGCTCATACGCGATCAATTTCACCGATTAAAATTTTGGGCGAAATCCTAAAGTTAGGGTTTTTAGCTCGCCGGCGGCCAACCGACGGCCAATAGCCCTCAACTCCGGTACCAATGGATAGCTCTCGTCAAGGAGAATCCATAGGTACCAAGTTTGCAAGGTTTGACGGCCGGAATGGCCGGTAATCGCCAGAGCAAGCTCCGGCGACGAAACCCTCGCCGCCGACGCCTCTCATGCGATTTCTCCCTCATCTCTATACCAAATTTAGGCATCTTGGTATCAAAATGAAGAGGAGGTCGAGATCTACCTGTGGCTAAAATTTGGGAGCCTAATTCGATGTGGTTTCGCCGGAGCATCGACGGGAAAAATGGTCGCCTTCACCGTCGCCGCTGCGGAGGAGGAGAGAGAAGAGAGAGAGAGGAAGAGGGAGGAGCTCGCGCGCGCTCGGTGGGAAAAATTGAGATTTTTTTTTTAATTAGTTAATTAAAATCTTAAATCTTAATTAAATCTTAATTGTACAATTGACCAATCAAACGACGTCCAAATCATTATCCGTCTGCGCCGTTAGATTCCTTATCAAAAATACTATCTGATGGTATAATTTTCACATCAAAATCTCATACTTCAAAAATTTATATAATTTTACAAATAAGTCCTTTAAAGAATTTCTTTTACGATTAAAACCTCAAAATACTAAAATTACTCTATTGCTCTTATTCAAAAATCACGGGTCTCACAACCTACCCCCCTTACAAAAATTTTGTCCTCAAAATTTTCGATCGATTCCGTGATTGAGAGATTACTCTCCCCCTTAAAAATTTGTAGTCCTCCGCAAATAATTTCTTCATATATCAAAGTACGATTGCATTATGGCAAATTTCAAGATCAGAATAAAATGAGATACTCAAGATATGCATCTATATGATGGGTCATCAATTGCCAAGTCCAAGTCAACAAAAATTATGTTGGCATCATCAATAACCATGATCGATGATAAATAAGTAGATCATTTATATTTCCTTTAAAGCAATAACCCCTTTCCAAGGTGATACCACTTTAGTTATCATATACTTATTGGTACTAAGATATAAGATCTGTAATTTATAATAGCTCAACTAAATGACCCACGTGACAACATAATATATATCATGATATAGGGATCCACTTTAGTTGTCACTATACTATGGATCATTGTAGTCATATTTGGATCCTCATGAGCATCCATCTTATTTAACACAAAGAGGTACGTCTAGGTACGCAGTGATCTCCTCTATGAGTGTCGACCTAATTAAGAGCAAGCCTCCGAGTTCGTGGCAGGAAATTTAGGCCGAACTTAACCAATACTCGAGTTCATAAGAGTCCTAATAGGATCTAAAACTGAGTTTGATACGGAATTTATAGATCATACTTATATGATGATATAAAATTTGATATGAAATATGCTATATCCTATGTAAAATGATATAATAATAATAATAACAAAGTAGACTCTTGATGTATAAGGACATCATCCAAGTCTATAGATGCATAAATATTATAGTTATAACTAAGCTGTTATGCGCACAGGATACGAGCTGCAGCAGTAGTGACTGGAATAAGAGAGGTCAATAGTACATGCAGCTACTAAGGATATCATCATGTGCATCAACATGTGTTGGAGAAATCAATATGCAGAAATATCAACATGCACATCAACATATGCTAGAGGTTCAAGAAATTTACGGTATCCAAAAATTAGAGAAGATATGAAAAAGAGTAAGGAAGCAAAGATACTACAAATTCTGCAGGCAGTTGAAACATGAGTTGCAGATATAGAAATACTGCCAACTGCATTGACTGAATAAGACTGTAGAGAAAGACCGAATCTATATAACAATACTGAGGAAAATATAGGAATCCGAGCTAAGCTGATGGAGCTACAAAGAAAAAATAGAAAAAGGAGTAAAGAAATTTACCAACGATGGATAGAATTTGACAAAAGAATATTTGACTAAGGACTTTTGACAAAGGAAGTAGCTCCGCAAAAGGAAACTGCAAACTGCAGGAAACAACTGAGGAAATAACTGCAAAGAAAATTACAGAAATATTCAACAGAACTTGCATTCAGAAATGCCACTAAGAAGAACTAAAGGAAGCAGATAAAAGAAATCTGCTTGGTTAATAAGTTGGCCATATATAGGAAACATAAAATAAGTGAAAGCTGCTCAAGCTCCAAAAGAAACCGATAGTTAGAAGAAAATAACAGAAAACAATTGCATTGAATGCATAGAATGCTGGTACAAGGGAAGATGCTCCAGCTCAGCCAAGAGAAATATGACAGAGTGAACTGCTTGAAGGAGTGTAGAAAGCTTTATGTATATAATGATACAAGAGTACCAGTGGACTGCTGATGACAGCTATACCAACTGTCTTGATGCATCGAAATATGAAATGGGGGGAGGAACAATAAAGAATTTACATTTAGGAAGTCAGTCCACATGACCGTAGATAAATCTGAAATGAATATAAAATATCAGAAGTTGAGAAATGTAAGATGAAGCAAGCGGTAAAGTTGAGCGGCAAAAATGAAGCCATAGAAATATAACAAGTGAGCATCGAAGCTGCAGAAACTAATAAAATGTAGAAAGTTGTAGCATGCACAACTAGAAATGTTATGCAATATACGCCAGCTGAATTTGTGAAATGGAGTTGCAGATAGGGTGTAGAGCTGCAAAGAGAGTATATGTAGAAAGCTACAAATACTATGCATAGAGTTGCAAGTGTTGGGAGTTGACACTAATATGATAATTGATGGTGGTCAACTTCTAGTTGAAACTTAAAAATCATGATGACAATCCAAGATGATCAACATATACACATAAGATTCACATGTATGTAAATAATTAACTCAAATGAGAGTAAGGTCATAGATGACAATTTCAAATCATTTCATACCGATCCATCTATAATCAAATTTATGAATCGGGAATAAAGTCCATTGAAGAGATCCGAGTAAGAGTCAGATTTAAACAAAATTAACTCATACGTAAGCCAGCTTAAAATATCGGTAGATCCTTCTTTAAGCTCAGTGGTCTTACGTAGATAAATCTGATATAGATTCTATAATCCAGATCTTAAATGGACGTTCAATATCAGTTATTTCCAAGATCTAGGAAATGACTAAGGCAACGATTTGCATGGAAAATTCTCATGATCGACATCAAGATGTAAAAGGGTGTATAACTAGAGATAATCTACCTGGATTTCTATATCTCCAAACTGATCATAGGTTTAACCTAAGATTCAAGATTTTAACTTTCTAGAAATCATTTATACCCGCGATAGTCAATATGATCACAACATCAAATTTCACAATCTGATAAGATAATTATAACTCGTGATATAAGCAAGAGTTAACAATATCACACGTGCTCAAATGTCGTATAATAACACACGTGTTAACTCAAGTAGGAAGGTCCACAGAATGATATGATAATGCACAAATTGTTTAACTAGATTGTAACATATGAATCGATGATAAGACTCATAAATAATCTACAATTTAATAATCCTGATAGATTACATGATACCTCAGCTATTTAGTATGAGAGTACAGATGTGGGAGTGTATCTGGTGCTTCTATGTCACGAGTCCAACTCAGAAGCACGTGCTCGAATCAAAGCGGATAAAATCGAATCTTGATAAATTCATTCAAACTCAGTATTCCAACCAGGTCATGGGATACGAATAGTATGATATCGTATGAGATATTTTGATATCAATACTCTTAAGATCAAAGTGATGATAGCTACCTATCTTGGTATAAGAGGTGATTGTGATGCACCCAACAAGGTAACCTTAATATGATCATGGATAAATTTACTTGATCATTTAGAAATGAAACTTGATCGTAGATCTGAGCCTATTGATCTAAGTTTCTATCTCTTCTCCAATGCGGTGGAGATGGTATCCATATTTACTATCTGAAGATAGTAGATTTACTATCTTTGTATTACGGCAGTTATCGACTCAAGCAAAATTGATCAGAGCGATCAACTGTCGTCTGAGTAAAAACTCATCACTAAGGAAATATACTACTATATTTCCGACTCACACTTTATCCTATATTATATCGGGACTGTTATCTAAATCCTTAAAACCTCAAACATAACTTAATCTCCTAGGTTCTCCAAACCAAGGTTCTCATATCACTTTAATGGTCAGGTCTTTAAAACCTAAGCTCTGATACCACTTAAGTTGTCATGCCCCGACCCTACTGTTAGGCACGTGGCAACCGTCGTATGAGCCCAACAGACCCATACAAGACATCAAGTGATACATACAGTCCATACACATCATTTACACAGCGGAATTTATAAATAAATCATCTAACTCAAGATTTCTAACACAGTCCCGATAAACCTACTACAATTCTATAATAACATCAATAAATAAAAATAGACTCGTCGACAGACTCATCTTCATCGAATAACTCGGACAGTCATCTAACACACCTGCACACACGGGGAAAAGTGGTGTGCTCAGCCTTGCGGCCTAGTGCGAAATTACGGCTCTACCGAATAAAGAAATCAAAGGCTAGGAGGAGTATTCTAGGATGCCTTTGGTAGTTAATCATCATTTTTCATGAAATTTAACTTAAACAATTCATATAGAGATAAGACAGCATAAATAAACAATTAAATGTGTACATTCCACTAGATATCACCTACGTTATGTCTAGTGTCAAAATCAATAGTCTGTCACCTACGTCATGGTGAGATTTTAAGGTTTTATAAACTCGGGCTGCCAGCCTACGCTTAATGACTACCCGGGCCGGGGGTATCAATAAGCCCATCAGTGCCTTTCTGTCTCAGTCTCTACCTATGCCCGCTGCACTGATGTTGGCAGAGAGGACGGATGACCCAGAGTCCCTCTCCAGTTGTTTCACTAGTCGCCAACCATGCCTCCCCTAGCGAAACCGTCGTGCCCTTACATCCTCCCCGGATTCCGTAGGGGTCACGTCACCCATGTAGTACTACACGCTGTCTGTAGACAAGGTCACCTCTCTTAAATCTCATCGGCCACGGCTAGCCGGAATAACCACCGTAGGATCCGGACTACTCATCCGATCGTCTGCAGACGTCAAGGGTGATAGCCGTGCGGTCAACGGATCCACTGTCCAAGGCGTCGCATGTGGAATCACCTTCCCAGTCCAATAGCCGTCGACGTCTATCGAGATTGGTGCACATCCGCACGATGGGCTGTGGCCCTCGACTACATTGATGCCATGTCCATTGTAGGGTTCATCCTAGCTAACCATCTCAGGACTATCACGAGGCCGCCTACAATGACACTCGTGCGGGTGAAGATTTCGGGTAAGGACTTGCTCCATATTTCCAGTCTAACCCGACCATGGAGTTTGTACAGTCTCTTACCCTACCAGCTCCCAGTATATAAGCTACGCATAACGTCGGGAGTGGTGCTCCCAGTGCTCCGCTATGCATCAACCTCGGGAGTGGCGCCTAACGGGACGTCACCGTTTGACCACCGTCGGAACGCGGCGGTCAGCCGGGGCATATGGAAAAAGGCCCCATTTTCTGTCTAAGTGGCGGTGACATCGCCAAAGGTTCTAACATGTCGTTATTTACTATCTATGTCTGCATGGTAGGTATGCTAGCATAGCATAGAAACACAATAAAATAATATTTAACATGCTCGACATGATACTACGACATATTAGAAACTTAATAAGGAAATCATGGTATATCATGCATGTTAAGTAAAGTAAATTAAACTAACATGCAAACCAGAGTATATCCTACATGTCAGACTGAAATAAACTAAACTAACATACAGGCAAGTCAAATCTTATCAAGCACTATGTTTTATCATATTTAAGACATCTAAGAATTGTTCCTAAGAAAACCCTAGCGGGAATTCCCTAGCGTGAATAAATCCTACCATCGGAGAACCAACGCACCTGACTTGGCGGTTTACTCCTCGGAACCAACTTAAGGTCTGCCTCGATCCACGTGCTGTCATTTACGCATTTTTATATTTTTCTGTCAATTATTCAACGAATTTTAATTCTCAATCTAGAAATAATTTCTCAAATCTCTCTTCACCACTACTCTTAGAATGATCTCTAGAATCACCCCAATTTTTTTCCCAAGTTCGCCGGAAAATTTCGCCGGCGGTCGCCGGAAAGTTCACCGGAAAGTTCGCCGGAACCCTCGCCGGCGAAGTTCTTCGATCAGCACCAATATTGGAACCAATCGAAAGCTCTCTTCATGAGGATTCCAAAAATCATATTTGCCCCAATTTTTATAGCTCATACGCGATCAATTTCACCGATTAAAATTTTGGGCGAAATCCTAAAGTTAGGGTTTTTAGCTCGCCGGCGGCCAACCGACGGCCAATAGCCCTCAACTCCGATACCAATGGATAGCTCTCGTCAAGGAGAATCCATAGGTACCAAGTTTGCAAGGTTTGACGGCCGGAATGGCCGGTAATCGCCGGAGCAAGCTCCGGCGACGAAACCCTCGCCGCCGACGCCTCTCATGCGATTTCTCCTTCATCTCTACACCAAATTTAGGCATCTTGGTATCAAAATGAAGAGGAGGTCGAGATCTACCTGTGGCTAAAATTTGGGAGCCTAATTCGATGTGGTTTCGCCGGAGCATCGACGGGAAAAATGGTCGCCTTCACCGTCGCCGCTGCGGAGGAGGAGAGAGAAGAGAGAGAGAGGAAGAGGGAGGAGCTCGCGCGCGCTCGGTGGGAAAAATTGAGATTTTTTTTTTAATTAGTTAATTAAAATCTTAAATCTTAATTAAATCTTAATTGTACAATTGACCAATCAAACGACGTCCAAATCATTATCCGTCTGCGCCGTTAGATTCCTTATCAAAAATACTATCTGATGGTATAATTTTCACATCAAAATCTCATACTTCAAAAATTTATATAATTTTACAAATAAGTCCTTTAAAGAATTTCTTTTACGATTAAAACCTCAAAATACTAAAATTACTCTATTGCTCTTATTCAAAAATCACGGGTCTCACAACCTACCCCCCTTACAAAAATTTTGTCCTCAAAATTTTCGATCGATTCCGTGATTGAGAGATTACTCTCCCCCTTAAAAATTTGTAGTCCTCCGCAAATAATTTCTTCATATATCAAAGTACGATTGCATTATGGCAAATTTCAAGATCAGAATAAAATGAGATACTCAAGATATGCATCTATATGATGGGTCATCAATTGCCAAGTCCAAGTCAACAAAAATTATGTTGGCATCATCAATAACCATGATCGATGATAAATAAGTAGATCATTTATATTTCCTTTAAAGCAATAACCCCTTTCCAAGGTGCTACCACTTTAGTTATCATATACTTATTGGTACTAAGATATAAGATCTGTAATTTATAATAGCTCAACTAAATGACCCACGTGACAACATAATATATATCATGATATAGGGATCCACTTTAGTTGTCACTATACTATGGATCCTGGGGTTTATTACCAGCTAGCCGTGGCCGATGCGTTTACATAGGTGCGGTGACCCTTGGTGTAGTACTACACGAGTTGCTCCATGGATTGTCTCGGGAAGACGCATGGAGTGACAGGTCGCTAGGTCGCGGAGATGAAGTGATTCGCCTAGTGGACCACCGGAGAGGGATTCACGGTCACCCGACCTCTCTGCCAACATCAGTGTGACGTGCATAGGTAGAGACATAGCCAGTGGACACTGATGGGCTTATGGGAGCTCCCTGATCAGGAGATCCCCTAAGCATAGGCTGGCTACCCAGATCACAATATTTAGACGAGATGATATTTTTAGTGACAATAATCTTGTGATATAAACATACTCCATGTTTATAGTTGAGCTACACACTTATACTACATGTTCTTCTTATAATGCTTCAAGTTTTATTTGTTGATATTACATGCTTTGTTTGATATTGAGTTATGAACATGTTAGAATCTCCTCCTTTCTCTGCTTGAGTTATTCTATTGTGGTTAGAGCCATAAGCACTCCGCCGCTTGCGGCTGAGCACACGACGTTCAAATGTGTGCAAGTCTACTAGACGACCGGTCAGGATAGCTAATGGAGGCGAGATTATCGACGAACCTAGTTATTTACTAATTTTGTGATCATAGTATTGTAGTAGGTATATCGGGACTGTGTTAGTAGAGTTTAGTTAGATGATTTAATTGTATCTTCCGCTGCATTATTAATGTATATGAATTATGTATATCATTAAATGCCTTGTATGGGTCCTTCGGGCTCATACGGCGGTTGCCACGTGCTCGGCAGATGGGTCGGGGCATGACAAAAACAATTCGAAAACAACACTTAAAATTTGATAAAAATTCTAAATAAATTCTTCAAAATCTAAAACTCACCAATGAAAACTCTTAGCAATGTTCAACTTGACCGAACCGATTGTAAAATTGTGAAAACCAGTGAGAACCACGTTGAATCGTAGCTGAACTGGCCACCACTCGAACCGGACCGGATCAAACCGGACCGACCCACGCACTATGCACGCGCCGCGCGAGATCGCCCGCCTCTTCATCTCCGAGCGAACTCCCCGCCGCTCCACCGCTACTTACCGCCCGTTCCATTGTTACAACCTTGCCCGAACAACACGCAGCACCTCGCCGCACCTTCCTCAACCCTCCAACCACCTCTTCTCACCGGTAGGGCTCTCCCACGGCCCGCTGGTGCCCATTGTTCCCCTACTGCGGGTGAAATCGTCGTTCCCAACTGCCCCCACGTCTTCCACGTTGCAGCCACTCCTCCAATTCGACTCTACTACTGGAGTCGAATTGCATCCAGGGACCTTGCCACAGAAGCAGGAGACGCTCGCCGCGCTCCTCGTCGATAAAACCGACGGAAATAAGGGACTCTGCATGTTCGTCGCTTCCCACGCGACCTCAGCTCGCTGGAGCCGCCTCCACGCCTCGCCAACCTCAGATACGATGCACACCTTTGGCTTCAAGCCTTCCTCATCGCAAACGCCGGCCGCCGGAGTGGATAAAGCTCCGCTGCGCCATCACCCTCGGAAAATAGAGCACTGCCTTGTTTTCCGAGGGTTTAGACCCTCTCACTCACCCTCGCCTGCTTGGCTGCCGTACGTGCTGCGGGTGGGTTTTTAATTTCTTTTTCTATTTTTCTTCTTCTTCTTTTTCCTCCTTTTTTCTATTTCTTCTATATTTAATTAAATTAAAATTCTTTCTTCTTTTATATTTTATTTTCTACTTTTATTATTATTATTAATTTCAACTATTATTTGATTATTTTAATATATATATTTAAAGAAAATAGGGTTTACATAATTGGTTAACTATAGATCAAAGATAAAAGAATGGAATGGATATATTTTCTGCCATCGGTAGTGACATGGCAAGGCTCAAGTGGAAAGATGAATTGGTTTTCAACCAAAAGAATCAAAATTTCAACGTACTAAAATTTTAAGATCAGTGGATTTTGGAAGGTCATAACTTCTTCCGCAGTGATCTGATTGAGCTAATATTTTTAGGGTGGATGTTTGTATTAGTGATGAGGGTATTCAAAATTTTATAGGATAACAAAATACTAAAAGAGTTCAGAATGATCAAATCACTGAGATAAGGTAATTCAAGTGTTGAATCTGTCCAAACTTGTGAAACTCTGCTATAGTAACTGATACTTCTCAGCAGCTTTGATGTTAGCCTCTTTTCTTATTTTTATGGAAGTTGTGGTTGAGATTTTGAGGTAAAGATGGTATTACTAGGTGAGGAAGTATAGTACAAGTTCTAAACGGAGGGTAAGAGTTATAAGTTGGATACTTTCTTAGTTATACTTATAGAATTCAGAATTTGGGAATCCATGTTGGTTCATTCTTGATACTTTAGTTTGGTATAGCAGGCATCCTCATCTAGGATTTTGGCAGAAGGATCTTCGCTTAGCAACAGTGAAGGCATACAAGCATGTGAACAAGTGGTATTGTCAACCTCTCGATACAACATGCTGAAAAATGCTGAATTTTCAGCATTATGAGCTTACTAATTTAATTTACAACTCTTAATCTATAGTTCAATAACTTGAGATTCTAGATTTGCTTTTGGAACCTTTCCTAAAAGAGTTGTGAGAAGACATCTAGAGGGTTTGAAAGAGGGCAGAGATGAGGAAAAAGGGAAAAAGTCTCTTCCTTAAGTATTTCAAATATTAGTCAGCGTGCTATTTTGTGTATCAAAACTCAATTCTATTGGTAAGGATTAATTTCATGTGATATATTATAGATACTAAAATTTCCTAGATAGAAGGAAAGGAATGGCCTACATTCCTATAAATGGATAAGGAAGGGAAAGGAGTTATCTGTTACCAACAAAAGGGAATTCAATTACATTTAGGTGCAATGAATGACACTTCTTTTAGAATGAGTTTGAGAGTGTTCAATAAAAAGTTGAACCAGAGTGAATTGATTTGGACCTGGACTGACTCAAACCAAATTGATCTAGGTCCAGACTGAACCCATACGAATGGATTTAAGTTTGAGTTGAACCCAAATAGTTTAAACCGAATCAGATGTGAACTAAATAGAAATAAACTAAACCCAGATTGAGCCAGTTTAACTATTTGAACCTGAATTGAGTCAAATTAGATTGGATTTGGTCAAAATAGATTAATTTGGTTAATTAAAGCTAGATTTGACCAATTTTGATCAGATTGACTTAGATGAGGACTTGGTATGGGCTTGGGCTTCATAAGGAGAGTTGGACTAAGCAAATTGGACTAATTACATGATTGGGTGCAAAATAAGTGGATAGATTGGATCAACATTGCTATTATTTTCAGAAAATTCTAAATAAATTTTATTACACTAGAAATATTCTTCGACCATAATCTATACTGCAATTAATATTCTTCAGCTTTTTTTGGATCAGTTTTAAAGCCTCGTTACACACTACAGGTGCGTATGCTCATCATAGTATGATTTATACAAGCTAAGGTAAATCTTAATTAGATTTTATGGAAATTCTTGGATGTCTGCTAATTAAATAAAGATTATGCTTTTAAAATACCAAAAAGCCAGATGCATGCTAGAGTTATATGCTTTATTTAGTCATTCAATATGCGAGTATATTTACTATTTTATATTTATCTAGCATTCTACATTACTCTTACCGCATCTTAATTAGAGTGACTTCCACCAGGCACTCTGGTATAGAGACATAGGTGTATGATACTAGCATCTCCTAGGAACATCACTGAATTAACCAAAGGGTGTCATTAATGCACCTAAAGAACATTGCGAACCACCTGCATTCGATTAGTGATGTTCACCCCTCCCGAGGCTTCTGATAGCTTAGATACTCGGACTGGGGCCAAGAGATTGGACTAGTTAACTTTTGGGTCATATCAAACCAACACATGGAGTGGTTCCAACACATATTCCTATACACGCAGGCATGCTGCCTCGGTGCCACAATGATAGTCCTTAGATGGCTAGCAGGGATAATCCTACTCGACTAGTAGATATGGGATCGAGACACCACAGCCCATCGTGCGGATGTGAGTTCGACTCGGCGAGCATAGATTGCTTTTGAGTTGGAGCGGTGATTCCCTTAAGCTTTGGATTATGAATCCGTAGACTACACGGCTAGCATCCTTGACGTCCTGCAGACGGTCGAATGAGTAGTTCAGATCCTAAGATTATTCTTATTTCAGCTAGCCGTGGCCGATGGTTCTTGTGTGATGGTGATACTGTCTGCGGATAGAGTCTAGTACTACACTGGAGTCATACCCTTATGGAGTCCGAGGAGGCTGTAAGGGCATGACGATTTTGCAAGGAGAGGCGTAGTCGGCGACTAGCGAGACGCGAGAGAGGAGTCTTGGGTCACCCATCCTCTCTGCCAATATTAGTGCAGCGGGCATAGGAAGATACCTAGATGGTAACGACACTGATGTGCTTAAGGACTTCACGGGCCTAGGCCAATCCTTAAGCATACATTGGCAGCATGAGACATGTGATAAAAATAGGGATCATATCGATGACTTACTCTAGTTACACCAATATGAGGTACAACCTAGGTGATATTTAGTTACATACATGTACTTAGAACCTAGGTTGATATATGATAATTGTAATACCTAGAAAGAAACTATTGTGTGATAACTAATCCCACTAAGGCATCCTTAGACAATCCCTCTAGCCTTTGATTTCGTGATGTGGTTTCGAGCCATAATTTCGCACTGGGCCGTAAGGCGGAGCATACCGCATTCAATGTGCATGCAGGTATAGCAGTGACGGTCAAGATTGTGAAAGAGGATTTCATCAGCAGAGGTTGGTTATCAAACGCATCTTATTTTATTTATTAATTTCAGAGTATAGTGTATCATAGACTGATATCAGGACTATACTAGGAGACTATTTTATTTAATTATTTATATGACTAGCTGCTTGTGTTGCAGGGATAGGATCTTGTTACGCCTCCCTTCGGTTAGTGAGCTCATGCGGTGGTTACTACGTGCTCGATAGGTTGTTCAAGGCGTAACAATATATATAAGTATACAAGAATAGAATAGAAATACATATATATATATATATATATATAAGTACTAAAAAAAGTTTAGTTCTCAAAAATTAACAGAGAGAGTCGAGAGATGGCAAATATGTTAGTTTTTCTCTCATTCGATCATCCAGTATTTCCTGCAAATTAGAATCAAAATTGGGATAGGTGTATACGACTGAAATTCCTAAATCTAACTCTCTAAATCTCCACCTCCACAACCCCCTGTTGCCAACGATTAAGGATGGCAAGCCTTTGGCTGAATCTATTCGATTGAGAGGAGAAAGCATCTGAGGAAATGGGCAATGCAGTAGCAAAGTGGAAGCTAATGATACCGATGATATGAATCCTAGTTAGAAATATAACAAATTTAAATAGTTAAGGTTAGTGCCAATTCCCTAAGTTACATACAAATCTAATTTTTGGGGTATGGGTAGTGATCGTCGCTATTGCAGATTTTGGGTATTGCATTATATTAATTTTTATAAATTTCTCTCTCATGTCTTTAATTCCGTTCGGGGATGAAATTATTTGAGGATAGTAAATGTGTTTGTATATATATTTTTCTCTTCATTTACTTGTGTGTGATGATTACTAATAAGTATTACTTAGAAATAGTACATTGTATTTAAAGGATTCAATTAAAATAATAATAATAATAATAATTTGAATATATATTTAATAATCAAATTAATGCTTACTGCCGCCTATTGTCACTTAGGATGATATTGACTTCACATTATTCTCTCCACAAGTTTATATATGTATATATATAAGTAGATAAATAACCTTTCTAGTTTTAACAAATATATACGTTATTGTAAATATAGAAACTTTGGGCATTAAATTCATTTTGTTTATTAGTATAATTAGTCATTGAAATTGCAGTTATTTTGTTAGAGTTTTGGGCATCATGTTGGAAAGAAAAGAATGACATGTTGAGAAATATTTTGTTCCACTTATTTTCTTAAATACTTTCTTTCTTAAGGTGATAAACAAATTTACCATGTCTTTCATTCAATGTGTCCTTGGTCATGTACTTGAGTAATATTAAACAATGAATACTGAAACACAAATTTCCATGATACCAAATAGGAAATAAGAAAAAGGGAGCAAATACTTGATTTCATTAATATTAACAATTTAAATATGCTTGCAAATTGATAGGGAAACGTTCTGCAATGACGATGATTAAACACGGCAGGGTCATGGATCTATTAAATTGCAAACTCAAAAAGCTCAAGTACGTCGTTGTTTCAGCTAGTTTACAGCCGTTGTAGTAGAGCTTCCAAGTGGGCCATTATTAATAAATTTTATATTGTCCGTAATGTATATTTAATTATTACTTTATTAAATATGTAAATGTTATCTTATTTCATATGCTTGTGTTCTCAGATTCTAAAAGTGCATGATACTAGGAAAAATATAGAACACAAAGAGGACATTATGAACTTGCTAGGTGACAAACAAACTAGTTAGGTGAGATAGTTATACGATATCCTAAACTAGTTAGAACACCTAGAGGCATGGACCTGAACTTCCTAAGGACATGAACTTCTAAAAATAATATAGTTCTATATAACACAATATTATTCTCATAAATGATGAGTATCATTTGTGTTAGTTTAATGATTGGTAGCAGAGGCATCACCAGACCCATCCTTTAGCATTTGGTGAGTACCAACAATGGGGTTCTTGCCAATGAACCAAATATCCCTATGGCATATATCCGAAACTAAAGAGCTGGGAGCCGGGGAGCTCAATTCAGTCGCTATACCTAAGGACTAAGGTGTCTGTTGACGCTAACATTCCCCAACTGAGTCCTGCAGGCTTGGGAGGTAGTCTGGACAGGTCAGGGCATGAGTATATATTAGTAGGTGACCCTGCTGTGAAGTAGAAGTGTAGTGCTGCATGGTGTCTCGTAGTTAGCGTTTATGGGAGACGTACGATGCGAAAGTATTAGAGCACGGTCTAGTAAATGGTTCGTGAGACTAGAAGGACAAGGAACCACAGTCACCCACCTCCCCTGCCAACATCAGTGCGACGGGCCTAAGTAGAGACTTATTCTGGCACTACTGGGTTTATGTTGGTCCCCCGCCACAGCTTACCTTAAGCATAGGTAGGCAGCCCTAGGAGATAGTTATTCAGACTGAAAACTTAGAAAAGTTTTCCTACATATTTAGAATTTTAGAATTTATTTCTTTAATTATTTGTCTGTTTTCTTAAAATTTTATTATGTGATATGCTCTTGATATAATTGCTGCTCGTTCGAACATATATTGTTAAACTATTCCTTTACATGGAGAAGTTTCTAGTGAATTTTTAAAACTCACAATTTATGTTTTATATTTTATTTAACCTCATATTAATTTTTATAAATTCATATGGCGGTTGCTACATTGCTGAACAAGCTGCAGACATGACATAGTATTTGTTATAATTTTTGGCTTCTTAACCTTCATTAACGAATTTTATGTTTTATATTTTATTTAACATCCTGATGATTTAGGCAATCAATAAATATTGATCATTAATAGTGTTTACTATTAATCATGCAACTTTGCCTTCACATCAGTAATGTCATTTGTTTGTCAATATTGATCATTTAAGAGTATTTACCATTAATCATACAACTTTGCCTTCACATTAATAATGTCAATTGTTTATCATCTTTATTGAGTATACTATTACGATTAGTGGGGTTTAGCAGCGTGTGAACCTTGCTAAATCATGCATTTTAAGTAAATTGTATTATATCTCAAAATAATACTCTTAAATATATATAAATTTTATTTATGTATATAAATATATATACTCTACATACCTCATTTTTATCTAAAGTTTGCCGAAAAGTTCATTGGAGACCTGCCGGAGACTTGCTGGGCAGTTCGCTGGAACCCTCACCAATGAAGTTCTCCAATCAGCAGCAATATTGGTACCAATCGAAAGCTTTTTTCATCAAAAATCCAAAAATCATATTTGTCCCAATTGTTAGAGCTCACATGTGCCTAATTTTACTCAAAAAGATAACTTATGCGAAACTCCTATGTTTGGATTTTTAACTTGCCGGCAACTAACGACAGCCAATTTCTCTCAACCCAAGTACCAGTAGATAGCTCTCGTCGAGGAGAAGCCATAGGTACTAAGTTTCTCAAATTATATAGCTCGTATAACCAGCAATCGCAAGAATAATCTCCAACGATAAAACTTTCACTGCTGCCGCTCACTTCACATTTCTCCCTCATATCTCTTCCAAGAACTTAAATTGATGGTTCCAATGAGTTTTCCTAGCTCACCTGAAGCTATCGATGTAATCTCATTGAAAAATTCCACCGAAAAGTCATCTTCTAGGAAATGAGGTGAATTATATTGAAATAAATGCATGGTAGAATGATATCATTTGTACATATCTCATTTTTATAATAAATATTATAAATGACAATGAAAAATTGTTCATAATAATTAATTTTATTTTACAAGAAGTTACAAATTTTTAAAAACTATGTATCACTCATGTAAATAAAAATTATAAAGAATAATATTATAGAAGTAAACCATAATTACATCGGTTTCTATATATTGTTTGAAATAGTTTATTCTAATAAAAAGATGGTCAAAGGTACCTTTTAGAAGTTATAATAATTTATAATTAAAATTAATTGATACATAATAATGGCTCATACAAATATAAATTATGTAGAGTGAGAAATACCTATTTTAGATATGATACTAAATTTTTACATAAAAATATCAAATAATCCTAATTAGGATTTAAATTTGTTGAGAAACAATGAGATGATCATCAATCCATACAGTGGGTTTGAGGTACCTCGACCACATATCATGCTCATCGACTTGACCATTTATATAGCAAAACCATAATTATTCATGGATAATTATAAATAGAATGCCGCCATGGATAATTATTTATTCTTCAAAATTGGATATTTTAGCATTAAAGGATATTGAGATCTACCTACTCGTCATGAATACGTTTAAAGCAAAAATCTTGATTCTTAATGCTTATTTGGAGTCAAAAACAAATCTCCTTCATTTGCCCATAAATTTTGCCTTTGTAGATCATTAGTTCTCCCTCATTCATTGAAGAAAAGGTCAATTTCTTTTAGTTTATTTGGAGTGTTTTGCCTTTGTAGATCATTAATTCTCCCTCATTCATGGAAGAAAAGGTCAAATTCTTTTAGTTTATTTGGAGTGAAAACTCTGAATGTCACTTGAGCAAAAGCAATAAAAATCATGCTACTAGACTAAACACCCCGATGGAAATGAAAATGACATCTACGGCAAAGAAAAAAGGGAGTTGTGAGAATTAAAATCAGAACCTCTCACACCCTAAGAGAGAATCATACTACTAGACCAAACAATCCCTAATATATACAATCATCATCCAAATTCTATGATCACTTAGTAAATAGTACAATCATCATTTAAATATAGATACTAAAATACATTTCACCAGCAAAGATTAACTAGTAGATAAAAAATACAACACCATTCTCCAACAAAGATTAAAACATCAAAATGATCTGGAGGAGAAGTAACAAATGGGGAGTTAAATGCTTATAAGAATTAAACTCCCGACCTCTTATACCCTAAGCGAGAATCATACCACAATACCAAACATCTTCTTATCTATTTAATCATCATACGTATTCTTTATAATACAATATCTATATATCATAATACAATATCGGTTGGAGTTCTCCAGGTAGAGTTCGAGAAGCTCCATTCCATGACAGGCCAAACCTCCAATGAGGGCAAATGCATCATGCTGACCCTTTCCGGACATGAGCATCATCAGTTAGAAGTTGCAGGAGGAGCTGACGAACCTATGAACAAAATTCAGCTGCCACGATGGTCTACACACAGCATCGTTAATCAACTAGCACATACCGGACCCAAAAGTCGTATTCCGGCACAAAGAATGCAGAGCCCTTGAAAATTTCATCTGAGACATGAACCAGTACTTCATGGCAACCATTTTCGGTGAAGCAGACAAGGATCCAACTGCAGTCGCCTTCCTCGACGATGATGCCAAACAAAGGTGGTGCATGAGGTGCAATGCCCCTAGCTACGACAAGTGCATTGAGCCAGAGGACTAATGCATCATGCTCCCCGTTCCCCGACAGAGCTCCAATCGCTCTTTGGGCGCAACTGCTACCGCAAGTTCATCGGAGGTTATTTCAAAATCATAGCGACACTTACGGACCTCTCGGAGGACCAAAGGTGGGAATAAACTGAGGTGTGTGAGTTTACCTAACAGTAGCTGAAGGTATTCATGATGTACAAGCCCATGCTGACCCTTTCCGATTTCAGCAAGGCATTTGAGATCATCACTGATCAATCTGATTGAGCTCTTGGCAGCATATTGATGCAAGATAGACACCCGTTGACGTGCGAGAGCTGCAAGCTTAATGGCATGGAGTAGCGCTATAATGCACACGAGAAGGAGATGCTAGCCATGGTGCACTATCTTAAGGTTTGGCATATCTATCTCCTCGATAGCAGATTCTTGGTGTGCACGAAAACATCGTCGACACCTACTTCCTCGCATAAACCAAGTTGTCAGTCAAACAGGCTCGAAGGCAAGCCCATCTATCATGAGTCGACCCACTATCGGATATGGCAACCGCATAAGAGTTAAGAAACTCAAACAAGGTTTATAAATTTTACTCTATATTTTTCACAATGGCTACACATGTATAACTCATGATATTTAAAACATCAAGATAACAACAGGTATTAATTGTCCCATTACATCATTTAACTAACACAGTCCATCTTATAATAATTGAGTCTCAATAGTCTATCCTCCATCAATAAGCTTCTAGTGTTTTTGCATCAGCTCCAAATCTACCCCGATCCTCTATCTGTCACCTGAGTGTTGCAGCCCAGTGGCTACAAATAGGAGAAACTCCCAAGCAAAGTAATAGGCAAATATAATATCATGTCCTGAAGTATTGGCAGTGTAACTAAGCATATCAATAGATCCTTGCATATAAAACAACTAGGAAATAAGCATGCATAGCATAGTAGATATTCTAAACATTTGTTTTGTATGACTAAGTTCATATAAGTACACTCCTATGGGCTACCATTTTATGCTTAAGTAGATCCTGATCAAGGATCATTCCTAAGCCCATCAATGTCAATCTATGTCTCTCCCTCGGCTCGTTAAACTGATGTTAGCAGAGAAGACGGGTGACCGTCATTCCTTCTCCATCTGGTCTTATTAGCCGTATACCCATGCTGCACTCTAAGACCGTCATATCGTGCATCTCCTATAGACCCTGAAACCATATAGCGCTACACTTCTGCTCCTCGATAGGATCACTATGGTTAAGTTAGGTTCTCAGCACGACCATTGGAATCGACACATATAATCTCCCCCCATGGTTTAGACTGCTCACAGGGCAGCATACCCAAATGAAGCATGTACGATGTTGACAAATCTTCTGTCCTAGGCCTAACAAAATCGATTCCCCTTTCCCCACTCCCTAACCTTCGGTGATACCCTAGGTAGAGAGTCTCGGTGTACGGCAGAGACTGCTCCTTCCTCGGCTCCATCTAAGCTACAAGTTAGGTTGGGAATACCTCCCACTACCCATTGTAGGACAATCACAGTGGTACCCACCACCGTGAGGGAATTACAATGTATGTAGGACCTATGTGTTTCTCCTAGATTTTGATGTCACTAGGGTTTATGTGGTCCTCATCTAAGCGTTTTCAAGACTAAGTTATCCTCAGTTGATGTGTCGACTATTTAACTAGTCTGTCACCTAAGTTATATATCCGGTGTTCTATTTTCTTATTTTTCTAACCTCTCATATATATATCTAATATGCATAGTTGAGTTTGTAATATGTAAAAAATCACCAAGAGTCATATCATATAACAGCATATAATTATAAAGAAATAAAGCATAATGTCAACATATCAAGACAGTATTATAGTTTCATAGCCACCCACTTGGGCTCCAATTATAGCAGACCTTGATTGAAAACCTTAACAACTCCTGAGCCACTTTAGGTTTTTCCACAGTAGACAAATTCATGATTTAATTGTATTTTAACACCATCGATACAGGATGATTTACCTAGAATCATGAAAGACCTATGCGCAATACTGCTCCTTTCATGTCATTTACTTTTCCTCCCTCCCTCCCTTTTTCCTACTGGTTTTTCTTTATCATGATACAGAACAGAAAAAGACAAAATAGGAGAAAAAGAAGATGAAAAGAAAAGGTTCGACAAGAGAAAGAGAGTTCACAGTAGTGCACTAAACAATTCATGCAACTAATCAATGAATATAAATCAAGCAAATGTAAAACGGAGTGGGCCGATGGTTTTCAACCTCCAAGATAGCATGGTAACACGCCTTCTTGAGCAAGCAAATTCTTATTTGTTTTATTAGGCAGTTGAGGCAAACAAAACTAATTAAAAAAATTTCTAATTCTCAACAGCAAGTTTGTTTGTTTGTTTGTTTTATTTTTTTTATTTATTAGTACTATACGTCATGTATCCAAGTCTAATACACTTTCATCCATTGAGTTAAAATATCTTTTCAGCTGTTTAACTCCTCGGCCAAATAGGCAGTGCCCATTTCGTCATTTCCCAGTAGGCAAATATCAGCAACAATAAGGCAACAACACAAGAAGCTACAATCTAAATCATATATATATCACAACCTCAACAGAAAGAACCTCTATTCCCTTCCCTTAACCAGCTATCAAGGGTTCCCTCAAGTATAATTTAAAACAACAAGAGTATGCAGAGTGATGAATTTAGTTTACAACTTTTAATAATAGCATTTACAACATATTAACAATTTTTAAATCAGTAGCTAACAACAAAATTCAAAACAAACCCCCAGCCATAGAAAATCTTACCCCCAAACTCTCATTAGAAATGACTTGGAAACATTCAATTTTGGCATAATACAAATCAATTTTTAAACATTAACTTGTCTCTGCTGTCCTATCCTACTATCCTACTCTTACAAGTATTCAGTTTACAAAAGGAAGGGAAAGGAAAGAGAGAAAAGAGGGGAAAGAAAATGTTGTTCTTCGCAGCAAGCAAAGGAAAAGAAAAGAAAGCAAAGTTCGGAAATTTCACCACTGTAGTAAACTCTAAAATTTCTATAAGAGAAACAAAAACACCCTTTAACTTCGACTCTGTTTCAAGTTAAAACAAAACATTAACACAACAGTCCATCAAGTGACGCGAAGCACCGATTGAAATGGCAAGTCAAAATCTAAATATTTATAAACTGCAACTCACTGCGATCATTTGTCTCTAAACCACAGATTTATGAAAACTATAACCTCCTTGTTATCTGAACAAAATTTACATAGTATCACAAAACGGCCTGTGAAAAAACCACATGAGAGCAAGAATTCAATCTCATATCATGCATTAAGGCTTACAATGAAACCTCATAGGAAACATGGATGAAAAATACAATTTTGTAACTCAAAACTATGATGCACCTCATGGGAAACATGGATGAAAAATACAATTTTATAACTCAAAACTATGATGCCCCATCACTGCAAAAGCGACCATTTAGATGACAACTAGTTTCCTTTAAAACTGAGGAACAAATGACAAATGCATTTAACCACTATACCTCCCAATGTTTTCTTAGCCCACAGATTTCCACATGCTCTCTAGCACATGGATTAATCAATAAGTAAAACTTTTGTTTATCACCAATGCAAACACCACGAGATCCACCAACTCAATATGATCGTCCCATTAAAGAATATACAGACATGTAAAACTGAGGAGATTAATCATGAGTTCATCTGTGTCTTCCAGATATTCCTATTTCCAACTTAGTTATCAGTATAACAAGATTTCAATTCCCCCAATTTATGCAAAACATTGAACTACTCTAAAGCATGCATGAATTTAATCATGTTTTAAAATTGATCGACGCAAGCATCAATTAAGATTTAATCACAATATCATGGGCAACAAAAAGGAAACAGGGGACATTGCATCAAATAAATTCCGAACTAGCAAACAAAATTCCAATTGAAGTGTGTTCTACCCATAAACTCCATTAGAATCAATTGCTGCATATTTACTAGTAGGGAAAACAAACCTAGTTTTGTTTAGATGGATTCCGATCAAAGTCCTCCGCCCATGCCTTCTAATTTCTCCACTTCGATCTCCCCTTCTCGTCATCACCGTAGGTACTGAGGTCCACACTGACGATTGCCGGGGTTCTTCAAAAGAGTTGTCGGCGTCCACCCAACGAAGTTGGAGGGAGTTAGAATTGGGGATTACGGTTCTTCCTCACCCCCGCGGCTCCACCCCCTTTTGATTCTATGAGTCGCTCACAAAGGCACTGTAAACCCCGACCATTACATAATATATAGATAAATACGAATAGGTAAACGTATAACAAGATAATGCGTATAATATGATAAAACTAAGAGTCGGCTTTAGATGATGGGGGTAACAGTGGAAATTTACCTCCCACATCTTGCCCTTTTTATGCCATCATACGTGAGGGCTAAGGCTTGGTTCCTCTAAGCCGCAAGACACCGTCACGTTGCTGTTGTTGGACGACCTTGGGTTGGAAACACAAGAACTCCGTCACGGTCGCCCTCTGAAAGCTCTTCGTAGGAGGGCATCGTTCCAAGTTGAACGGTGACGTGAGTGGCGCCAGTAAAATTTGCTCTTGATTAGTTTGACAGTTTATTCTACAATCCAGGTTCGTTACATTGAACCCTTGAGTAGGCATGTATACGAATATTTAAAAGTCCTATAGTTGTTCCATGTATGTCTTGTATTTACCTTATGAATATTTTGCTCTATGCATGTCTTAAAGTTATTATTACGTGCACATATGTTGCTGATGAAAATTGTTGCCTATGTCTCTATTTAAACTAGAGTGATAGGTAATTATTCATGATACTACCTCCCAAGTAGTGATTCAACTTTAGAATCCATATTTTATCTTCTTTAGCAAGGTATTCGCATATCATATAACATCAAGGAAGAATAAAGCAGTATGTAAAAGAACTTAATAAAGCATGTTAAATATTAGACAATATACTCATGACATATAATTCATACTACATAAATAATATTATTCTAGCATGCATGATTTCACATATTTAACAATTATAGCATTTTATTATTTTCAATGCATCCAAGACTTTCCTATAAAATCTTTTTAAGATTTTCCCTAGGCTGAATTAAATCCTACTGCGATGAACCGACGCACCTGATAATGTAGTTTGATCTTCTTCAGAATCGACCGTGTTCGTACTTCCTTTAATCATTTCCGAAAGATCTTCCTATTATAAACAAAGTTATATTTAGATCTTTGCTTTACATACGATTTATAATTAACCTTGTTCATGATGTAACAAATCATCTTCCTATATTGTTCTCCTCTAGGCATGATAGAACCTTAATTAGTAGTCTCATAAAGTCCACGTCAATAACTTCCAAATTTCCTCTAACATCACTATATAATAACTTGTTAGCTGGAATTCAACAATACTTCCCTAGTGCATGAATTCATCCCGCGGCATTACACTATCAACCAAACACCAACATCATCCAGACCAAACCACCTTCCCAAAAACATCATCAACTAATCACCAACATCACTGCATGAATTCCAAATAGCAACCATGATCAATACTTCACCATTCCTCTAACATCATACCATTATCATCAACAATCACAAATTCCATCAATATAGCACCCAAAGAACAAACTAACATCATACCATTATCATCAACAAATCACAAATTCCATCGCCGTTGGAGGAGGTGATCAAAGGGTGCCCAAAGTCATCCCTCCGCAACTCCGCCGTCGCCATTGGAGGAGGTGATCAAAGGGTGCCCAAAGTCATCCCTCCGCAACTCCGCCGTCACCGTCGAAGGAAGTGTAGTCGGTGGATCAGAGGAGCGTCGAGCAGTGAGGTGTTCCCGCTGAGATCTCCGTGAAGAGGGCAACGCGGGCAGAGGTGAAGGAGATGAGATTTGGGGGAATAGGGAGAACCAAATCAAAGAGGAGGGGTAGACAATGCTACCTTGATTCCTCGCGCGTCAATGGATGCCGCCGCTCCCAAGCAACGTTGGTCGCTGCTTCGGACGTTCCCTTACATCTACTCCGTCAACGTCGACGGCTTCCCGCTCAAGCTGGATTCGGCGGACGAAGGAGGAAAAGAGGGCGAGGATTAGGGCGATGGCTGTGGCGCTCACTTCAGTCGCCTTCCTTCGCATGGACCGGTTCGCGCTAACCATTTCGCTCCGGGTCAGAGGACCGGTTCGACCAAGCCGGTTGTGTTAGCTGAAGATAGATCACGTGGAATGCACGTGGTTCGCGTACACTTACCTTATGGTCCACCCACTCAATTAATTTCCCACCTAGGTCCCTCCAACTTTAATAAACATTCCAACTAGGTCCTTGATAAAAATTTATCAAATTACAATTACATCATTTTTGATCAAAAAAATTTAGCATAATATCACCATTTTAGTTAACTTCGTCATTTGAATCCTAGTTCCACTCAATGATTATTTAACCCTGTTTTCTTCAAATCTAAACTTAAGAAAATTTTTATTTTTACTTATTATTATTTTATTAATTAAACCACCTAAAGGTGGGGGTTTACACTCTATATTTGCAAACATCTGTCATGTCACTCCTCGACTCATTTATTGAGCATGCAGCAACCATCATATGAGTTCAAAGGACTCATACAAGGCATTTATCGATAAATATAGTCCACATATATCATCAACTCAGTTGATAATACATTCAAATCAACTAACTCAACTCTATTAATATAATTCCAATATACCTACTATAATTATATGATAATGATATCAGCAAATGCAATAAATCAGTTGATAGCCTCATCTCCGACAACTATCTCGATTGATCATCTCGTCCTCATTGACAGCCTCTTGTCTATGCAATCATTATCTAGATTCTTCAACAGGTAAGCGTCTAATCACCTAGTTAAGAGCTCAATCGTCATCCAAATATAGATTCTTATTTTGAATTATTTTGGTGTTCTATATTCACGTCAGGTGCAATTCTCATTTTGTATTATTTTGGTGTTCTACATTTTCCAAAATTTTTATTACACTACATTAAAAAATATTTGGGACTCTAGATTAGATGGTTGCGTGTTCAATTCATATTGGGTTCAATTTTCTTTTTGATTTATTTTGATGTTCTAATTGTTTAGAATTTTATATTAAGCTTGATAGAAAAATAAATGGATTCTTAGCGCAATGGTAGCATTATTAATTCAAGATTAGAAGGTTGTTTGCTTGACTTATGTCACGTTGAATTCTTGTTTTAATTTATTTTGGTGATTTTTAATTTTTTAAAATTTTAAATTTGCAGTGCAATGGTAATGCGTTTGACTTTAGATCAAAAGATTGTGTGTTCCATTCACGTTGATTTCAATTTTTATTTTCATTTATTTTGGTGTTCTAATTTTATCAAATTTTATATTACAATAAATGGAAAAATAATTGGATGTGTGGCAGAATGGTAGCGTGTTTTACTCTAGGGCAGAAGGTTGCATATTTGATTTGATTCCAATTTTTGTTTTGATTTATTTTGCATTTGGTTTTTGCCCACTTGTATATTACACCATATCAAAAAATGATGGTATTTGTGGCGCAATGGTCGCACGTCTGACTCCATATTAGAAGAATGCATATTTGGTTCATGTCAGGATCAATTCTCATTTAGAATTATTTTGGTATTCTACATTTTCCATATTTTATATTACACTACCTTGAAAAATATTTGGTTCTATTGTGTAATTGTAGCTCATCTGACTCTACATCAAAAGGTTGCGTGTTCAATTCACATCGAGTTAAATTCTTGTTTTGATTTATTTTATTGTTCTAACTCTTTAAAATAGTATGGGTACACCCCTCTAGCTAGAGTAATTGGGCTCTATACATGAGGATCATGAGATCTTGGGTTCAAGACTCATTAAGTTCTAAAAGAAAACTCTTTAAAATAGTAAAGCACTCAAAATCAAAATGGTACATTTCCAATTTTAATTTATTTTGGTTTTCTACTTTCTCTGAATTGTATTTTACACTGCATAAAAAATAAATGGATTTATGGAATAATGGTAGCACGTTCGATTTTAGATTTGAAGGTTGTGTCTTTGATTTATGTCCGGTTTAATTCTTGTTTTTATTTTGTTTTTGTGTTCAAATTTTTTCGAATTTTATTTTACACTCCCTAGAAAAATAATTGTATTTATGGGGCAATGATAATGCATCTCACTCAAAATCAGAATGTTGCATGTTTGATTGTCGTTACGATCAATTCTTATTTGATTTATTTTGGTACTCTAATTTTTTTGAAATTTATATTATACTGCATAGAAAAATAACTTGGCTTCAATCCTTGTCTTGATTATTTTTGGTATTTTACTTTTTCTAAAATGGATCCAAAGTTCAATGGTATTGCTTTTGACCTTAGATTAGAAGGTTGTGTTTGATTCATATGTAGGGTTCAATTCTCTTTTTTATTTATTCTGGTGTTATAATTTTTTTGAATTTTATATGACACTTCAAAGAGAAATAAAAGGATTTTTGGCGTAATGGTAGCATGTTTAACTATAGATTAGAAGGTTGTGTTTTATTTATGTTAGGTTGAATTCTTATTGTTTGACTCCAAATAAAAAAATTGTATGTTCCATTCACGTTGGCTTTAATTTGTTTTAATTTATTTTGGTATTCTAATTTTTTAAATTTTATATTATAATACATGGAAAAATAATTAGATGCGTGGCACAATAGCAGCGCGTTTGACTCTAGGGCAGAAGGTTTAATGTTTTATTTGGGTTCAATTTTTGTTTTAATTTATTTTGGTATTCTTGTGTTTCCCCATTGTATAATACACTATATAAAAATATGATGGGATCTGTGGCGCAATGGTTGTATCAGGTTCAATTCTTATTTTGAAATATTTTGGTGTTCTACATTCACATCACATTCAATTCTCATTTTAAATTATTTCAGGTTCAATTCATATTTTGATTTATTTTGGTATTCTAATTTTTTCAAATTTTATATTACACTAAATAAAAAAATGATGGGATTTGTGGTGCAATGGTAGCGCGTCTCACTCTAGATTAGAAAGTTGTGTGTTCAATTCACGTCAGGTTCAATTTTCATTTTGAATTATTTTGGTGTTCTACATTTACTTAATTTGGTATTCTACTTTTTTCAAAATTTATATTACACTAAATAAAAAATTGATGGATTTCTGGCGCAATGGTAGCGTGTCTCACTCCAAATTAGAAGGTTGCGTGTTTGATTCATGTCAGGTTTAATTCTCATTTTGAATTATTTTGGTGTTCTACATTCACGTCAGTTTCAATTCTCATTTTAAATTATTTCAAGTTCAATTCCCATTTTGATTTATTTTGGTGTTCTATATTCATGTCAGGTTCAATTCTCATTTTAAATTATTTCAGGTTCAATTCTTATTTTGATTTATTTTGGTATTCTGATTTTTTTAAATTTTATATTACACTAAATAATAAAATGATGGGATCTGTAGCGCAATGGTAGCGCGTCTAACTCCAGATCAGAAGTATGTGTGTTTGTTTCACATCAGGTTCAATTCTCATTTTGAATTATTTTGGTGTTCTACATTCATGTCAGGTTCAATTCTCATTTTAAATTATTTCAGGTTCAATTCTCATTTTGATTTATTTTGGTGTTTACATTCACGTGAGGTTCAATTCTCATTTTAAATTATTTCAAGTTCAATTCTTATTTTGATTTATTTTGGTATTCTACTTTTTTCACATTTTATATTACACTAAATAAAAAATTGATGGGATTTGTGGCGCAATGGTAGCACGTCTGACTCCAGATCAGAAAGTTGCGTGTTCGATTCACGTCAGGTTCAATTCTCATTTTGAATTATTTTGTGTTCAACATTCACGTTAGGTTCACATCAGGTTCAATTCTCATTTTAAATTATTGAATTATTTTGATGTTCTACATTCACGACACATTCAATTCTTATTTTGATTTATTTTGGTAATCTAATTTTTTTTTTTGAAATTTTACAGTACTCTAAATAAAAAAATTGATGGGATATGTGGCACAATGGTAGTCCATCTGACTCCAGATCGAAAGGTTGTGTGTTTGAATCACGTCAGGTTCAATTCTCATTTTTACTTATTTTGGCGTTCTATATTCATGTGAGGTTCAATTCTCATTTTAAGTTATTTCACGTTCAATTTTTATTTTGATTTATTTTGGTATTCTAAGTTTTCCAACTTTTGTATTACACTAAATGAAAAAATGATGGGATTTGTGGCGCAATGGTAGCGTGTCTCACTCGAGATTAGAAGGTTGCGTGTTCGATTCACGTCAGGTTCAATTTTCATTTTGAATTATTGTAGAACCGTTCAATTCTCATTTTGATTTATTTTGGTGTTCTACATTCACGTGAGGTTCAATTCTCATTTTAAATTATTTCAAGTTCAATTCTTATTTTGGTATTCTAAGTTTTTTAAATTTTATATTACACTAAATAAAATAATGATCTGATCTATAGTGCAATGCTAGTGCATTTTACTCCAGATGAGAAGCTTGCGTGTTCGATACACGTCAAGTTCAATTTTCATTTTGAATTATTTAGGTGTTCTACATTCACATTAGGTTCAATTCTAATTTTAAATTATTTCAAGTTCAATTCATATTTTGATTTATTTTGTTATTCTACGTTTTACAAATTTAATAATATACTAAATGAAAAAATGATGGGATCTGTGGCGCAATGGTAGCGCGTCTGACTCCAGATCAGAAGGTTGCGTGTTCGATTCACGTCAGGTTCAATTTCCGTTCAATTCTCATTTTAAATTATTTCATGTTCAATTCTCATTCTGACTTATTTTGTTATTATACTTTTTCAAATATATATTACACTAAATAAAAAAATGATATTTGGGTATGTAGCTCAGATGATGAAGTGTTCACTTAGCATGTGAGAGGCATAAGGATCAATACTCTGTATTTCTAAAGTATTTTAAACTTTGTTTTTTCATTTCAGTACTCGCTTAGCAAGGTAGAGGCACGAGGGTCTTAGAGTAAGACAAATTATGTTTAGGGTGTATCTCAAACGATAGAGAGGTCGCTAATTATACGGGAAGCAAAAGGATCAATACCATTTGATAAAGAGCCACGAGGATTGTTTACTATTATCACCAATGTGTGGAGAATAAGATAGTTGATGTTTGAGTATGTAGCTTAGATGATAAACCTCTCATTTGTATTCTTATTTCAAAAATCTTCTTTTGATAAGATTCTAATTATAAATGTTTATGATATTTGGAGTCTCAGAATAACTATTTTGATATTAGGAGGTATAGCTCAAATGTTAGAGTGCTTACTTAGCATATGAGAGTAATGGCGATCCCCTATATATCCATTATTAGTTAAACTTTTTTCATTTTAGTATATAATTAATATTTGTGGAAATCTCTTAAATTTATATGGGAGGCACAGGGATTAGTAACCTTTATTTCTTTTGAGTTAAATTTTAAATTTTTATTTCAGCGATACTATTGAGGTTGCAGAATAACAAAGATTAATCTTTAGGGATGTAGCTTAGATGGTAGAATACTAGGTTCACATGCATGAGGCACGGGGATCAATTCTTCGCATCTCTAACATGAGTTATGGTAAAGTGCTTCCATTATATATGGGAGGAATGTTGATTGATATATCTTATTTCTAATATGTGTTATTTAGATTTTTATTTGAGTGATTTTTTTTAATAAGACCGAATGCTATAAGATATTTAGGTGATGTTCTTTTAATAGAGCTATATGGATATCTTGAACTAATTGGTTTAGTGATGTAGCTCAAATAGTAGAGTGCTCGCTTAGCATGCGAGATGCATGGGAATTGATACCCTCCATCTTCAAAGCATTTTGAACTTTGCCTTTTCATTTTAGTACTCGCTTAGCATGCGAGAATAGTTATCGCTTGTTTCACATCGCATACGAGGGGTATGGGGATAGATACCGTACATCTCCGAACTAAATTTAAACTTTGTAATTCTATTTACATCTCTAATATAAGTTAGGCTTTGAATTTCATTTTTAGTAATGCTCTTTTAATATGAATTTGATAAAAATTGGGACAGTTAAGTTTTAGGGATATTGCTCGGATGATACATTAACACTCTTTTAATAAGATTTTGATAAGAATATTAGGGATTTAGCTTAGCTAGGATAATATTGCTCTTTTAATTTGACTTTAAAATAAATTTTAGGGTTGTAGCTTAGATGGTAAAGTGCCCTCATAGCATACGAGCTATATAGCCATCTCGGACTAAGTTAATTGATATTTATGGATGTAGCTTAGATGGATGAGCACTCGCTTAGCATGTGAGAGGCACGTGTATCGATATCCCGTATATCTAAAGTATTTTGTGAGTCTCATTCTATATAATTCGTTAATTTATTTAAATGAGTAATACATAGTTTTATAGTTACATCATCTTACATAAATTTTACTCCTTATAACTTGTTTGATAGCATTAATAGTAATGTTAACTCACCTTCTAGGAAGGGTATTTGAGCATCACTACGATATCATGTGCTACAAGTTATAAAGAAGCAAATATAATAAAAATGAATATCTTAAAGAGAACCAGTATTCTAAGCTAAGCATAAGACAACAAACTCTCTTATTTTTTCTTTATCCAGCCTAGTGAAAATTACTATCGTGATATGTCGAAGAAGGACCACTTCATCTCTTACTTGTTGCTTAAATAATCTTCAGTTTCTCTCTTTCCAAATGTGATATACAAACTCTGCTATCACCACCTGCATAAGCAGTCCTTGCAATGTTCTCCTTTTAGTTATTCTAGCAGCTATATTAATTGTGGTTTCCCATGTAGTTTATCTTAAAACTTCTTCATTCCATTTCAACAAATCGCTTCATATAGTCTTGCTTTATTTACATTCATTCAGCAAATGTTCTAAGATTTCTATTGCAGTTAGACATAGCTGACATCCTCCTTCTATTTGCATGCACCGCTTGAGAAGTTTATCTGCAGTCATTAATTTCTAATGCAAAGGAAGCCATAGAATGAAGGTAGCTCTAGGTCTAGCTGTAGAATCATATATCAAACTTGTCCAATTTTTATTTGGCAAAGTACCCACCAATATATTGTAAATTGCACTGATTGTGGTTTTTCTAATTAGTATTATTTCCAGTCGGGGATGGTATTGTAATACCTCTCTATTCATCATCACTTTCTTCAACATCCAGCTTGTTTGTTTGGGTAGAGTCATAGTATGAATAATTTTTTAATTTTTATATAATAAGTGTGTACCCATTTGATCCATAATAAGGGGAGACATATGATAAAAGTAGGAGTGGCTATAGCTTAGGGTTTCCTCCACCAATATCGACAATTGGGAAGGCGGGGAGGCCTAAAGTGCAACTCAAGTCATTCAGGGATGATGGGAGACTTGTGTTTAAAATGGTTAAAGCTCCGAAGCAGCAATTCTTGCAGGCTACAAGGGAGAATGGAAGATTGATGCTCCACTTGGTCGATGACGATGAAACACAAGAGGGTAGTTCTATAAGTGCAGAGGAGGAGACTAATCTAACAGGAAAAGAAGATAACTAAGAGAGCAACTTCAGATATCGTGAAATTTTTTTACTTTTAGGTTATTTCCTCGTGATGATTTAGGCACTCAATAAATATTGATCACTAATAGTGTTTACTATTCATCATGCAACTTTTCCTTCACATCAGTAATGTCATTTGTTTGTCAATATTGATCATTTAAGAGTATTTACCATTAATCATACAACTTTGCCTTCACATTAATAATGTCAATTATTTATCATCTTTATTGAGTATACTATTACGATTAGTGGGGTTTAGCAGCGTGTGAACCTTGCTCAATCATCCATTTTAAGTAAAAAATATTATATCACAAAATAATACTCTTAAATATATATAAATTTTATTTATGTATATAAATATGTATACACTGGAGACCTACATACCTCATTTTTATCTAAAGTTCGCCGAAAAGTTCACTGGAGACCCGCTGGAGACTTGCTGGGCAGTTCGCTGGAACCCTCACCAATGAAGTTCTCCAATCAGCAGCAATATTGGTACCAATCGAAAGCTCTTTTCATCAAAAATCTAAAAATCATATTTGTCCCAATTGTTCTAGCTCACATGTGCCTAATTTTACTCAAAAAGATAAATTATGCGAAACTACTAAGTTTGGATTTTTAACTCGGTGGCAACCAACGACAGCCAATTTCTCTCAACCCAAGTACCAGTAGATAGCTCTCGTCGAGGAGAAGCCATAGGTACTAAGTTTCTCAAATTATATAGCTCGTATGACCAGCAATTGCAAGAGTAATCTCCAACAATGAAACTTTCACTACTGCCGCTCATTTCACTTTTCTCCCTCATATCTCTTCCAAGAACTTAAATTGATGGTTCCTCTGAGATTTGTATTTTTGCATTAAGGGTAATCTTGTAATAAAATAATATGAAGGTCTTATTTGTAAAAAATTCACGGATTTTTGAAGTATATAATTTTGATATGAAAATTATATCATCAGATAGGATTTTTGATAAGGAATCCAACGGCGCAAACGGATCGTAATTTGGACATCGTTTGATTGGTCAAATCCTTGAATCAAGGATTGATCCAAATGGACGGACGAGATTAAATTACGTAAATGGACGGCCCAGTTTAGATTTCATTAAACCAATAGATGAAGCGGGTTTGCAGGTTAGTGATAAGCGCGTTCAGTAATGAAACCCGACCCGTTACCAAACCCATTTAACTTAACTTCTTCTTCCTCTCCCACCCGCGACACTCTCTCTGCTCCCCTGCTTCTTCTTCATGCAGCAGCGACGATGGAGCATTTTGGCGATGACGGTTGGAGGTCTTCCCGGATGAATTTTTCCATAAAATTTCAGATACAACTTCAGGTGAGCTAGGAGAACACATTTGAACCATCATTTGCAAGTTTTGGTGGAGATTTGAGGGAGAAAAGAGGAAGTAGGGGGGGCGAAAGTTCGTCGCCGGAGTAAGCTCCGGTGATTGCCGTCCATTCCGGCCACGGAACTTTGCAAACTTGGTACCTATGGCTTCTCCTCGACGTGAGCTTTCCATTGGTACCAGAGTTGAGGGCTGTTGGCCGCCGGTTGGCCGCCGACGAGCTAAAAACCCAAAATTAGGATTTTCGCACAAATTGATTTAAATGGTAAAATTGATCGCGTGTGAGCTGTAAAATTTGGGGCAAATATATTTTTTAAAATCCTCATAAAGAGAGCTTTCGATTGGTACCTATATTGGGGCTGATCGAAGAACTTCGCCGGCGAGGGTTCCGACGAACTTTCCGGCGAGTCTCCGGCGAGCTTCGGCGAACTTTCCGGTGAACTTGAGATAAAAATTAGGGTGATTCTAGGGATCATTTTAAGAGTATTGGTGAAGACGGATTTGTAAAATTATTATTAAATTGAGAATTAAAATTCGTTAAAATATTCATAGGAAAATTCATAAGCAAGCACGAGGATACGAATGCTCGCGATACGAATTAAAACGTGCTTATGACGTTAGAATCAGGTGAGTATTTATTCTCCGGGCAGAATAGACGGGATAGTTCTCAATGTTTAGTCCAGGAGAACTATAGTCCCTTTGATTATTTATATTTGATATCCTTTGGCTCTCTTGCTAGTTAGTATTATCCTGATTATGATCATGAATGAGTTATGAGTAATACCTGATATTCATGTTTGATACTCTTGTTACTTGATTCATTTTAAGCATTATACTATGCTTCTTTTGACTCCTGATCTAGCATATGCATCTGTTTAATTTTTCGTGATACTATTTCACTTGAAAATGCGTATGACTAGCATGATATTATACTGGATAGTGCTATAGGCACTTTTCACTACAGTGATAGGTTATTACACTATTAGCACTCCCATGGGCCACCTATGAGGAGGGGCGTGGGACGATAGTGCTCGAGGTGAGGATGGGAGGTTGGGATACTCCTGACTGGTTTTTACTCTGGATTAGCTATGGATACCAGGTAGCGACATCCAGTGGGCAGCCCAGGGGGAAAGGAGGCTTTGTTTTTCTATTCTTGCACTTCTATTATGATCTGGGTACCCTACGATTCATGATTCCTCCCCCTGAGGTGACAGTTGTCTGCATCAACTGTATTTTAATTATGCCAGCCCCGGATATAGTCTCGTGTGATTCTTGATTACTCATTTTGATTGGCTATTGCACACGAATAGTCATATGATTCTATTCTTGAGACTTTGTTATTTTATGTTCTCGATTTTACATTGTTTTCTATCCAACTCACTGAGTACGGCGTTACTCACCCCGTAGGGGAACTCATTTTTATTTTTCAGGATCACAGCAGGAGAGAGACTAATAGATATCGTAGTGTATAGCCAGGCACCTAATTTCTTTTCAAAGGTAGGACAATTATACCTTTGTTTTGTGTGTATAGAGATCCACTAGCTAGGTACTTTGTATAACCTTGGGCATGTACCCATTTTGTTTGTAAATTACTTGTATATAAGTGTATGCCACTGTAGTAAAGATTTGGTTTTAATAATATATGCTTTTAGAGTTATGGTAAAGTGCTTCCATTATATATGGGAGGAATGTTGATTGATATATCTTATTCCTAATATGTGTTATTTATATTTTTATTTGAGTGATTTTTTTTAATAAGACTGAATGCTATAAGATATTTAGGTGATGTTCTTTTAATAGAGCTATATAGATATCTTGAACTAACTGGTTTAGTGATGTAGCTCAAATAGTAGAGTGCTCGCTTAGCATGCAAGATGCATGGGAATTGATACCCTCCATCTTCAAAGCATTTTGAACTTTGCCTTTTCATTTTAGTACTCGCTTAGCATGCGAGAATAGTTATCGCTTGTTTCACATCGCATACGAGGGTATGGGGATAGATACCGTACATCTCCGAACTAAATTTAAACTTTGTAATTCTATTTACATCTCTAATATAAGTTAGGCTTTGAATTTCATTTTTAGTAATGCTCTTTTAATATGAATTTGATAAAAACTGGGACAGTTAAGTTTTAGGGATATTGCTCGGATGATACATTAACACTCTTTTAATAAGATTTTGATAAGAATATTAGGGATTTAGCTTAGCTAGGACAATATTGCTCTTTTAATTTGACTTTAAAATAAATTTTAGGGTTGTAGCTTAGATGGTAAAGTGCCCGCATAGCATACGAGCTATATGGCCATCTCGGACTAAGTTAATTGATATTTATGGATGTAGCTTAGATGGAAGAGCGCTCGCTTAGCATGTGAGAGGCACGGGTATCAATACCCCGCATATCTAAAGTATTTTGTCAGTCTCATTCTATAAATTTTGCTCCTTATAACTTGTTTGATAGCATCAATAGTAATGTCAACTCACCTTCTAGGAAGGGTATTTGAGCATCACTACAATATCATGTGCTACAAGTTATAAAGAAGCAAATATAATAAAAATGAATATCTCAAAGAGAACCAGTATTCTAAGCTAAGCATAAGACATCAAACTCTTTTTTTTTTTTTTATCCAACCTAGTAAAAATTACTGTCTTGATATGTCGAAGAAGGACCACTTTATCTCTTACTTGTTGCTTAAATAATCTCCAGTTTCTCTCTTTCCAAATGTGATATACAAACTCTGCTATCACCACCTGCATAAGCTGTCCTTGCAATGTTCTCCTTTTAGCTATTCTAACAGCTATATTAATTGTGGTTTCCTATGTAGTTTGTCTTAAAACTTCTTCATTCCATTTCAACAAATCACTCCATATAGTCTTGCTATATTTACATTCATTCAGCAAATGTTCTAAGGTTTCTATTGCAGTTAAACAAAGCTGACATTCTCCTTCTATTTGCATGCCCTACTTGAGTAGTTTATCTGCAGCCATTAATTTTTCGTGCAAAGCAAGCCATAGAATGAAGGTAGCTCTAGGTCTAGCTGTAGAATCACATATCAAACTTGCCCAATTTTTCTTTGGCAATGTACCCACCAATATATTGTAAATTGCACTGATTGTGGTTTTTCTAGTTAGTATTATTGCCAGTCGGGGATGGTATTGTAATACCTCTCTACTCATCATCACTTTCTTTAACATCCAGCTTGTTTGTTTGGGTAGAGTCATAGTATGAATATTTTTATTTTTTATATAATAAGTGTGTACCCATTTGACATCCAGCTTGATTATTTTTTTGGGCAATATGAATAATTGTGACCAATAGCTTTGCACTCCAAATAATACTGACTTTATAAGTTGAACTCTTCCTGCATATGTTAGCAACTTGGCAGTCCAACTTTTAAGTCTAACCATCATTTTGTCAAGCAGTACTTTACATTCTGAATTTTTAGTTTCTTAGGAGCCAAAGGTACTCCTAGATACTTGAATGGTTAAGAGCTCTCTCTATAGCTAAGTATATGTAATATTCTGTCTTTTGTTTCAGCAGGTACTCCTCCAAAGTAAATACTATTCCTAAGTGCATTAGCTTTCAAACCTGATGCCTTTGAGAATTTAAGAAATGCCTCATGTAGGAGCTTGATAGATTTCTCATCTCCTCTAGAAAACATAAGTAAATCATCTGCAAAACAAAGGTGAGTAATAGATAATTTTGCACATTTGGGATGATATTTAAGGTTTTTCTTATTTCCTAGCTCCCTCATACATCTACTCAAGTATTCCATCACAAGGACAAAGATATAAGGTGATAGAGGGTCACCTTGTCTTAATCCTCTTTTTACCTGAAAAGGTACCATTTTCTTACCATTTATTAGAATGGTATAATGTACTGATTTGATGCAAGCCATCACCCATTGAATGAATCTAGGATAAATCCCAATTCTATAAGCATTTATTCCACACATATCCATTCTACTGAATCATAAGCCTTTTGTAGATCTACCTTGATCATGCATCTAGGGGATATTGTTTTCCTACTATATCCTTTAATGAGTTCATGACTTAATATGATATTATCTACAATCACTCTTCCTAGTACAAAGGTTGATTGAGCTTCACTAACTAGTTCATCAATCACTCCTTTAAGTCTATTCACCAAGATCTTAGCAATAATCTTGTATAAAATTGCACAACAAGCAATTGGTCTTAGGTCCTTAACAGTTTCTAGATTTGGTACCTTGGGTATGAGTGTAACTAGAGTAGAGTTTATAGCTTTCAACATTTTTCCTGTCATGAAGAACTCTTGTATTGCTACACATATATCATGCTTTAGCACAGGCCATGTTTTTTTAAAAAATAATGCACCAAATCCATCAATTCCTGGAGCCTTATAATCATTTATGTCAAATAAAGCCTGATTGATCTCTGCTTCTTAGACAGCTGCACATAGACTTGAGAAATGATGGTGCTGAACAAGTCTACCAAGTCTAACTGTCATTTTATCCACCATAGGAAGTTCATATTCTGCATTGCCCATTAAACCTTTATAAAAGTCAACTATTTCTGCACTGATCTTATCATGAGTAGTTAATCTCTCCCCATCTCTACTATATAGGATATTAAGAGTTTTGGCATCATTCCTTGCTTTTGCATAGACAAAAAAGAATTTAGAGTTTGAATCACCTAAAGTAATCAAATAAGCTCTAGACTTTTGCCTCAATATACTTTCCTCTACTCTATCCCATTTCTCTAATTCCATTAAGGTATATTTCTCTTGCACATGCAAATTAGCTAGTAAAGGAGTGTCTTGCAATTATCTTTGGATACTTTCCAAATTATTTCTAGCTTTGTCTGCCTTAAGTTTTGCTTGACTGAAATTTTTCTTGAATAGTTTTTTCATTGCACCTTTCATGAGTTTAAGTCTTTGCCATACTTTGTACATCTCAAAGCCCTCAATTTCTGTACTCTAAATAGCTGTAACAGTAGGAAGAAATTCAATGTGATTAGCTATTATATTCAAAAATTTGAAATTTGGTATGCCTCTATTAGTAGTAGTACCAACATCAAGTTTTAATGGAGAATGATATGAGATTATTACTTCTCCTATCTCTACCACCACTGCTCCATTATTTTCCATCCAATCTTTATTCCCAAATACTCTATCTATCTTATTCTATATTCCCATCACTCCCTTCTTGTTTGTTGCTCCATGTGTAATATCCTCCAATAGTTGTTAGCTCAGTAAGCTGGAGGTTCTCTATAGTAGCATTAAAGTCTCTTGTTTCATGTTCAGTGATAGTAATAATAATGTTTTAATAAAATAATAAAAGTAAAATAAAATAGCAAAGAGAATAAAAAATAAATAATAATACCAGCGGCTTCCACGCACCAACAGCGGTCATTGTCTTCGATAGAGGAGGAAGCTGGCGAGCTGGGGCCTCATCTACAAATACGGCTAAGCGTTATAGCAGCCCAACGAGCCACGGTTGTGTGGGAGGCAGTGAGCGGACGGAGAACAGAGGAGTCCCCCTGTTCCCACTGTGAACGCCGGCGAGGGGCTCGGCGAGCTCTTTCTCCCATTGTGGCGAGCTCTCCGGGGTCGACTCGCCTCTCTTGGTGTTGGTTTTGAGTGGAGGCCACAGCGAGGAAGCATGAGGTCGGTGGAGAACAGGAAGGGGACGGCGGAGCACAGGATGTCTCTATCCCATTCAAATTCACTGGCGCAAGGGCGCGGCGAACACTCTTCCTTCCACGGTGAGTTCTCTGGAAGCGAGTAGGCTTAGGTGGAGACAATATTGAGCGGCGACCGCGGCACGCGGGTGCAGCTGGGAGCAACATCTATCGGGCAGCCGAGGAAGAGAGATGCTAGCGACCGTGGGAGGTGTTTCGAGCCCCACCGATGGACGATTAGGTTGCCGAAGGGCTGAGAAATACCTAAAGGAGGTAGGCACGTGTTTCCGGCGAGGTTGCAGTGGCGATAGATGGGGTGAGGGCAGACACGGCGGCAGGTGCTTGGCGGAATTCAAGCCGAGGGCGAGCGGGGAAGAAGATCGAAGCACGTGCGGCGATTCAGCTTGCTGCGGGTCAAGCCGGTATGACCCAGTTCGGGCCGGTTCGGCTGCGGGTTGGCTAGTTTTCGCAGTTTTAAGATCGGTTCGAGTCGGTTCAACATTGCTAGAGCTTTGTTGGTAAGTTTTGAATCTTAAGAAATTTATTTAGAATTTTTAACATATTTTAGGAGCGGTTTTCAAATTATTTTAGGATGGGTTCAGGGTTTTGAGTGCGTTAAAAAAGTCAGAAAAATTTAAATATATTATGATGCTATGTTATGATTAAACATATTTTTTATGATTTAATTAGAAATTTTAAAGATTATTATAATTCAAATTTTGATTTAATTGAGATAATTTGGGTTAATTTAGGGTTTAAATGAATTAATTGTATGTTATATACATGATGTAATATTTTGATAGGTGTTATGACATCTAAGTTGCATTAATTGGAATTAAAATAATTTATTTATAATTATTATCCAATTAATAAATTTAGGATATTATAAATTGAGGAAATTAGATTAATTAGATTTGTATAGATTAATGAGATTGAATAATTTAGAATTTTATCAATTTATAATGTGATAAAATTTAGGAAATTAATTTATTTAGATTTTCTAATTAATGTAATTGGATAAATTGGGATTTTGTGAATTTAATTAATGTAATTAAATTTTTACAAAATTATTAAAAAAAATTATGATTAATTAAGGTGATATATATTGATTAAGATTTTTGGGTATAATTAAATTGTTAAACTAAATATCATTTTAATTATGTTTGATTGTGATTGTTAATATGATGGATGGTTGGTTGATTATAAGAAATTAAATAAAATAAAGAAAATGATGTGAGGATTGAGTAGAAGGGTAGATAGGAAATCTTTATTTGAATTATATGATTTATGATTGTTAGATGTATTTATTTTATCTTAGGAAAATTGACTGTTGTGCTGTTGCTTGACAAATCACGGCCAAACTATGATTTGTGTTAGAGTAAGAAGGAGTTACTGTGCTTGATTGTTTGATTGATTGCTTTTAAGAATCACAGCCAAGCTATGAATTCTTATTTAAAACTGCTTTGAGACTCAGGTGAGGATTTATGATTTCAAATTTATTTGGCCTACTACAGATGCTGAGTCCTAAGGGTCGTTGTTAATTATTGTACATGCTGATAAGTTATATGTCTACTTTGTTGCAGATTTAATTAGCATGTGGTTTATTAGAAGTATGTATGTTAGTTTACATATGATGCTATTATATGCATGCTCTTGATATGAGTTTGAAAGTTATACCATGCGGGTATATGTATTATGCTGTTATATGCATGTTCTTGATGTTTATACTCATATTATGTTATTATTGATATGTTCATGTTGCTATAGATGTAGAGACACTTACCGAGAACATGGAACGTGATGACATGTGACATAACTAGAGGCACTTTAGGTACATGTTGTGATTATACCTAGAGTGATCTTATCTGATATTTAACCGAGAACTTTTGGACATCTTAAGGTCATAGTAACCTAGGAGATGACATTAGGTTCTTGGTTGGATATGCTACCAACGTATGGTGAGGAGCCATGTGCTAGCCAAGATAGAAATGCACGCTCTGTTGACTTAGCCTCAAATACTATGGTGTAGCCACAAATAGTACATTGTATTTAAAGGACCTGATTAAAATAATAATAATAATAATAATTTGAATATATATTTAAAGTCTACAATTTATTCATTGTTAATACGGCGGTTGCCACGTGCCCAAAAGTGGATTTGGGGCGTGACCATATCCTTCTACCATGCCTTTATTTCAAAATAATTTACCTTATTTCCTACATACCGATTACATATACATATCAAAGAATAGAAGAATGAAACAGTTAGTGTGATCCAACTTCTCCCTCAAGTTTAGTCTCCTGAGCCAGTGAATGAAAGAAAAACGACAATCATGATGACCTCCACACTACTGTAAAGCAACAGATGAGATATCTCTTTAACTTCATCAAAAATTTTAGTGTATACATATATTTATTTATTTATTTGTATATATATATATATTTTTGGAGACTCCCTTCAAATCTAAAATTCGTTAATGAAGGTTAAGAAGCTAAAAAGTATAACAAATACTATGTCATGTCTGCAGCTTGTTCAGCAACGTAGCAACCGCCATATGAATTTATAAAAATTAATATGAAGTTAAATAAAATATAAAACATAAATTGTGAGTTTTAAAAATTTACTAGAAACTTCTCTATGTAAAGGAATGATCTAACAATATATGTTCGAACGAGCAGCAATTATATCAAGACTATATCACATAATAAAATTTTAAGAAAACATACGAATAATTAAAGAAATAAATTCTAAAAGTCTAAATATGTAGGAAAACTTTTCTAAGTTTTCAGTCTGAAGAACTATCTCCTAGGGCTGCCTACCTATGCCTAAGGTAAGCTGTGGCGGGGGACCAACATAAACCCGTTAGTGCCAGAATAAGTCTCTACTTAGGCCCGTAGCACTGACGTTGGCGGAGAAGGTGGGTGACCGCCGGTTCCTTCTCCTTCCAGTCTCACGAACCATTTACTAGATGGTGCTCCGAGACTTTCTCATCGTACGTCTCCTATAAATGCTAAATATGAGACACCATGCAGCACTACACTTCTACTTCACAGCAGGGTCACCTACTAATATATACTCATGCCCTGACCTGTCCAGACTACCTCCCAAGCCTGCAGGACTCAGTTGGGGAATGTCAGCGTCAACAGACACCTTTGTCCTTAGGTATAACAACTGAATTGAGCTTCCCGGCTCCCAGCTCTTTAGTTTCGGATATATGCCATGGGGATATTTGGGTCATTGGCAAGAACCCCATTGTTGGTACTCACCAAATGCTAAAGGATGGGTCTGGTGATGCCTCCGCTACCAATCATTAGACTAACACAAATGGTACTCATCATTTATGAGAGTAATATTATGTTATATAGACCTATATTATTTTTAGAAGTTCAAGTCCCTAGGAAGTTCAGGTCCATGCCTCTAGGTGTTCTAACTAGTTTAGGATATCGTATAACTGTGTCACCTAACTAGTTTGTTTGTCACCTAGCAAGTTCATAATATCCTCTTTGTGTTCTATATATTTCCTAGTATCATGCACTTTAAGAATCTGAGAACACAAGCATATGAAATAAGATAACATTTACATGTCATCTGCAGTTAAATCATATTTAATAAAGTAATAATTAAATATACATTACGGACAATATAAAATTTATTAACAATGGCCCACCTGGAAGCTCTACTACAACGGCTGTAAACTAGCTGAAACAACGACGCACTTGAGCTTTTTGAGTTTGCAATTTAATAGATCCACGGCTCTACCGTATTTAATCATCGTCATTGCAAAACGTTTCCCTATCAATTTTCAAGCATATTTAAATTGTTAATACTAATGAAATCAAGTATTTGCTCCCTTTTTCTTATTTCCTATTTGGTATCATGGAAATTCGTGTTTCAGTATTCATTGTTTAATACTACTCAAGTACATGACCAAGGACACATTAAATGAAAGATATGGTAAATTTGTTTATCACCTTAAGAAAGAAAGTATTTAAGAAAATATTAATTATATACTAAAATGAAAAAAATTAACTAATAATGGATAAATAGGGTATCGATCGCCATTACTCTCATATGCTAAGTAAGCACTCTAACATTTGAGCTATACCTCCAATTATCAAAATAGTTATTCCGAGACTCCAAATATCATAAACATTTATAATTAGAATCTTATCAAAAGAAGATTTTTGAAATAAGAATACAAATGAGAGGTTTATCATCTAAGCTACATACTCAAACATCAACTATCTTATTCTCCACACATTGGTGATAATAGTAAACAATCCTCGTGGCTCTTTATCAAATGGTATTGATCCTTTTGCTTCCCGTATAATTAGCGACCTCTCTATCGTTTGAGCTACACCCTAAACATAATTTGTCTTACTCTTAGACCCTCGTGCCTCTACCTTGCTAAGCGAGTACTGAAATGAAAAAATAAAGTTCAAAATACTTTAAAAATACAGAGTATCGATGCTTAGGCCTCTCACATGCTAAGTGAACACTTCATCATCTGAGCTACATACCCAAACATCAATTCACTTAGTTTGAGAAATCCATACAGCTCGTATTAAAAGAAAATCACCTAAATATCTTATAGTGTTCAGTCTTATTAAAAGAACATCACTAAAATAAAAATATATAGTTTATCACATACTAGAAATAAGAGGTAACGATCTGCATTCCTCTTGTATATAGTGGAAACACTTTACATAACTCATATTAGAGATGCAACATATCAATCCCAGTACCTCTAGCATACGAAGAAAGTGCTCTAATATATAAGCTACATCCCTAAATATTAATTATTATTATTCTGAGACTTAAATAGTGTATTACATTTTTAACAAAGCCTTATTAAAAGAACATCATTGAAATAAAAATCCAAAATTTTACTTATAATAGAAATAAAGGTTATCTATCCCTTTGCCTCCCATATGTAATTGAAGCACTGTACCATCTAAGATACATCCACAAATAATGGTTATATCAAATACAATTTTTGCTAAAGTCTAATTTATAAAGCATTACTAAAATAAAAAAAAGATTAACTAATAATGGATATATCGAGTATTGATGCCCATTCCTCTCTCATGGTAAAGTGAGTACTCTACCATTCAAGTTGCACCTACTAACATCAAGATAGTTATTCCGAGTCTCCAAATATTGTATACGTTTGTAACCAAAATCTTACTAAAAGAAAATTACTGAAATAAAAAAGAGAATTCTATTATCAAAGCTATCTTATTCGCCTCACATTGGAGATACAGGGAAACGATCCTTGTGCCTCTTTAACAAATGTATCAATCCCTTTGCTTCTTGTATAATCAGCAACCTCTCTACCATTTTGCTACATTATAAAACAATATTTGTCTTACCTTGAGACCCCATTCCTCTGTCATGCTAAGCGAGTACTAAAACGAAAGTGCAAAGTTCAAAATACTTTAAAGAAGCAAAGTATCGATCTCCATGCCTCTGGTATGCTTAGCGAGTACTAAAATGAAAATGCAAAGTTCAAAATACTATAGAGATGCAAACTATCGATCCCCGTCCCTTTGGCATGTTAAGCGAGCACTCTACCTTCGGAGCTACGTCCCCAAACATCAATTCATTTAGTCTGAGATAGCCGTACAACTCGAATACTGTGCGGGTGTTGTACCAACTAACCTACAACACTAAAATTCATATCAAAATCGAATTAAAAGAGTAATATTATACCATCTAAGGTAAATCACCAATATTCTTATCAAAGTCTATGAAGAGAGCGATAATGTACCATCCGAGCAACATTCCAAAATTTAACTTTTCCAAATTTTTTTATTAAAGTTATATTAAAAGTGCATTACTAAAAAAGAAATTCAAAGCCTAACTCATATTAGAAATGTAAATAGAATGACAAAGTTTAACACAGTTTGGATATGCAGGGTTTATGTTGGTCCCCCGCCACAACTTACCTTAAGCATAGGTAGGCAGCACTAGGAGATAGTTATTCAGACTGAAAACTTAGAAAAGCTTTCCTACAGTGAATTTTTAAAACTCACAATTGACATGACGTTGCTATCTCCCCCACTTCCTTCTCATTTTCCTATGAGACACTCTCTCTTTTCTCTCAATATAGTGCATATAATGTGATAAGGTAGAGAATTGAACAAGGGTGTGCACTAGGAAAGTTATTGAGAATTCCATGTGACTAATGATAATATTTTGATGTTAAGTTGAAAGATGATTTAGGCAATCAATAAATATTGATCATTAATAGTGTTTACTATTAATCATGCAACTTTGCCTTCACATCAGTAATGTCATTTGTTTGTCAATATTGATCATTTAAGAGTATTTACCATTAATCATACAACTTTCTCTTCACATCAATAATGTCAATTGTTTATAATCTTTATTGAGTATACTATTACGATTAGTGGGGTTTAGCAATGTGTGAACGTTGCTCAATCATCCATTTTAAGTAAATTGTATTATATCTCAAAATAATACTCTTAAATATATATAAATTTTATTTATGTATGTAAATATATATACTCTACATACCTCATTTTTATCTAAAGTTCGCCGAAAAGTTCACTGGAGACCCGCCGGAGACTTGTTGGGCAGTTTGCTGGAACCCTCACAAACGAAGTTCTCCAATCAGCAGCAATATTGGTACCAATCGAAAGCTCTTTTCATCAAAAATCCTAAAATCATATTTGTCCAAATTGTTAGAGCTCATATGTGCCTAATTTTACTCAAAAAGATAACTGAAGCGAAATTCCAAAGTTTGGATTTTAACTCGCCGGCAACCAACGACAGCCAATTTCTCTCGACCTAAGTACTAGTAGATTGCTCTCATCGAGGAGAAGCCATAGGTACTAAGTTTCTCAAATTATATAGCTCGTATGACCAGCAATTGCAAGAGTAATCTCCAACGATGAAACTTTCACTACTGCCGCTCATTTCACTTTTCTCCCTCATATCTCTTCCAATAACTTAAATTGATGGTTCAAATGAGTTTTCCTAGCTCACCTGAACCTATCGCTGGAATCTGATTGAAAAATTCCACCGAAAAGTCATCTTGTAGGAAACAAGGTAAATTATATTAAAATAAAGGCATGGTAGAAGGATATCATATGTACATATCTCATTTTTGTAATAAATATTATAAATAACCATGAAAAATTATTCATAATAATTAATTTTATTTTACAAGAAATTACATATTTTTAAAAACTATGCATCACTCATGTAAATAAAAATTATAAAGAATAATATTATAGAAGTAATTACATCAGTATATAAATGGTTTGATATAGTTTATTCTAATGAAAAGATTGTCAAAGGTGCTCTTTAGAAGTTATAAGAATTTAAAATTAAAATTAATCGATGCATAATAATGGCTCATATAAATATGAATTATGTAGAGTGAGAAATTCCTATTTTAAATATGGTAAAAAAATTTCACATAAAAAAGCAAATAATCCTAATTAGGATTTAAATTTGTTGAGAAACAATAATCTTTTGTCCAAAACTCCGCTGAATAACATTTGTTAAAATGAACAAATGGATATTAAGAAGCTGTTGGTTTTGAGAAATCATTCACTCCTTCCCTCCCTTCCCGCTCAGTAACTGCGGCAATTCTATCTTTAGCAGTAGAAGCATACTCCCACACCCAATGATTTAGTGACAATAGATCTCCGTCCCTTTAAAATGTGTTGTCTATCAACACGGAGGATAAAGACTGAGATCATCTCGGCCAATCCCATCAACTCCATCAACCACAAGATGAGTGGGAAAAATAAACATTCTGGTGTCTCATCCGGGAAGCAAGCAAGAAATGATGATAGCAAGGGTAGCAGTAGTCGTAACAAGGAACCAAGCCACGACACCATTACTACCCATATGCCCCGTGAGATAAAAGATGGGGAGACATATGATAAAAGTAGGAGTGGCTATAGCTTAGGGTTTCCTCCACCGATATCGACAATTGGGAAGGCGGGGAGGCCTAAAGTGCAACTCAAGTCATTCAGGGATGATGGGAGGCTTGTGTTTAAAATGGTTAAAGCTCCGAAGCAGCAATTCTTGCAGGCTACAAGGGAGAATGGAAGATTGATGCTCCACTTGGTCGATGACGATGAAACGCAAGAGGGTAGTTCTATAAGTGCAGAGGAGGAGACTAATCTAACTGGAAAAGAAGATAACTAAGAGAACAACTTCAGATATCGTGGAAATTTTTTACTTTTAGGTTATTTCCTCCTGATGATTTAGGCACTCAATAGATATTGATCACTAATAGTGTTTACTATTAATCATGTAACTTTTCCTTCACATCAGTAATGTCATTTGTTTGTCAATATTGATCATTTAAGAGTATTTACCATTAATCATACAACTTTGCCTTCACATTAATAATGTCAATTGTTTATCATCTTTATTGATTATACTATTACGATTAGTGGGGTTTAGCAGCATGTGAACCTTGCTCAATCATCCATTTTAAGTAAATTATATTATATCTCAAAATAATACTCTTAAATATATATAAATTTTATTTATGTATATAAATATATATACACTCGAGACCTACATACCACATTTTTATCTAAAGTTTGTCGAAAAGTTCACTGGAGACCCGCCGGAGACTTGCTGGGCAGTTCGCTGGAACCCTCACCAATGAAGTTCTCCAATCAGCAGCAATATTGGTACCAATTGAAAGCTCTTTTCATCAAAAATCCAAAAATCATATTTGTCCCAATTGTTAGAGCTCACATGTGCCTAATTTTACTCAAAAAGATAACTTATGCGAAACTCCTAAGTTTGGATTTTTAACTCGCCGGCAACCAACGACAGCCAATTTCTCTCAACCCAAGTACCGGTAGATAGCTCTCGTCGAGGAGAAGCCATAGGTACTAAGTTTCTCAAATTATATAGATCGTATGACCAGCAATTGCAAGAGTAATCTCCAAGGATGAAACTTTCACTACTGCCGCTCATTTCACTTTTCTCCCTCATATCTCTTCCACGAACTTAAATTGATGGTTCCAATGAGTTTTCCTAGCTCACTTGAAGCTATCGCTGGAATCTAATTGAAAAATTCCACCGAAAAGTCATCTTGTAGGAAACGAGGTAAATTATATTAAAATAAAGGCATGGTAGAAGGATATCATCGGTAAATATCTCATTTTTGTAATAAATATTATAAATGACCATGAAAAATTATTCATAATAATTAATTTTTTTTTTTACAAGAAGTTACGTATTTTTAAATACTATGCATCACTCATGTAAATAAAAATTATAAAGAATAATATTATAGAAGTTATTAAATCAGTATATAAATGGTTTGATATAGTTTATTCTAATGAAAAAATGGTCAAAGGTGCTCTTTAGAAGTCATAAAAAATTAAAATTAAAATTAATCGATACATAATAATGGCTCATATAAATATGAATTATGTAGAGTGAGAAATTCTAATTTTAGATATGGTAATAAATTTTAACATAAAAAATCAAATAATCCTAATTAGGATTTAAATTTGTTGAGAAACAATAATCTTTTGTCAAAAACTCCGCTGAATAACATTTGTTAAAATGAAAAAATGGATATTAAGAAGCTGTTGGTTTTGAGAAATCATTCACTCCTTCCCTCCCTTCCCGCTCACTAACTGCGGCAATTCTATCTTTAGTGGTAGAAACATACTCCCACACCCAATATTTTTGTGACAATAGATCTCCGTCCCTTTAAAATGTGTTGTCTATCAACACGGAGGATAAAGACTGAGATCATCTCGGCCAATCCCATCAACTCCATCAACCACAAGATGAGTGAGAAAAATGAACATTCTGGTGTCTCATCCGGGAAGCAAGCAAGAAAAGATGATAGCAAGGGTAGCGGTAGTCGTAACAAGGAACCAAGCCACGACACCATTACAACCCATATGCCCTGTGAGATAAAAGAAGGGGAGACAAATGATAAAAGTAGGAGTGGCTATAGCTTAGGGTTTCCTCCACCGATATCGACAATTGGGAAGGCGGGGAGGCCTAAAGTGCAACTCAAGTCATTCAGGGATGATGGGAGGCTTGTGTTTAAAATGGTTAAAGCTCCGAAGCAGCAATTCTTGCAGGCTACAAGGGAGAATGGAAGATTGATGCTCCACTTGGTCGATGACGATGAAACGCAAGAGGGTAATTCTATAAGTGCAGAGGAGGAGACTAATCTAACTGGAAAAGAAGATAACTAAGAGAGCAACTTCAGATATCGTGGAAATTTTTTACTTTTAGGTTATTTCCTCCTGATGATTTAGGCACTCAATAAATATTGATCACTAATAGTGTTTACTATTAATCATGTAACTTTTCCTTCACATCAGTAATGTCATTTGTTTGTCAATATTGATCATTTAAGAGTATTTACCATTAATCATACAACTTTGCCTTCACATTAATAATGTCAATTGTTTATCATCTTTATTGATTATACTATTACGATTAGTGGGGTTTAGCAGCATGTGAACCTTGCTCAATCATCCATTTTAAGTAAATTGTATTATATCTCAAAATAATACACTTAAATATATATAAATTTTATTTATGTATATAAATATATATACACTGGAGACCTACATACCTCATTTTTATCTAAAGTTTGCCGAAAAGTTCACTGGAGACCCGCCGGAGACTTGCTGGGCAGTTCGCTGGAACCCTCACCAATGAAGTTCTCCAATTAGCAGCAATATTGGTACCAATTGAAAGCTCTTTTCATCAAAAATCCAAAAATCATATTTGTCCCAATTGTTAGAGCTCACATATGCCTAATTTTACTCAAAAAGATAACTTATGCGAAACTCCTAAGTTTGGATTTTTAACTCGCCGGCAACAATCGACAGCCAATTTCTCTCAACCCAAGTACCAATAGATAGCTCTCGTCGAGGAGAAGCCATAGGTACTAATTTTCTCAAATTATATAGCTCGTATTTCCAGTAATTGCAAGAATAATCACCAACGATGAAACTTTCACTGCTGCCGCTCACTTCACATTTCTCCCTCATATCTCTTCCAAGAACTTAAATTGATGGTTCCAATGAGTTTTCCTAGCTCACCTGAAGCTATCGCTGGAATCTCATTGAAAAATTCTACCGAAAAGTCATATTGTAGGAAATGAGGTAAATTATATTGAAATAAAGGCATGGTAGAAGGATATCATCTGTACATATCTCATTTTTATAATAAATATTATAAATGACCATGAAAAATTGTTCATAATAATTAATTTTATTTTACAAGAAGTTACAAATTTTTAAAAACTATGTATCACTCATGTAAATAAAAATTATAAAGAATAATATTATAGAAGTAAAACATAACTACATCGGTTTCTATATATTGTTTGAAATAGTTTATTCTAATAAAAAGATGGTCAAAGGTACTTTTTAGAAGTTATAAGAATTTATAATTAAAATTTATTGATACATAATAATGGCTCATACAAATATGAATTATGTAGAGTGAGAAATACCTATTTTCGATATGATATTAATTTTTTACATAAAAATATCAAATAATCCTAATTAGGATTTAAATTTGTTGAGAATCAATTAGTTGATTATCAATCCATACAGTGGGTTTGAGGTCCCTAGACCACATATCATGCTCATCGACTTACCATTTATATAGCAAAACCATAATTTTTAAAATTAATCTGGTGTGAAAACACATCGACGAATTCTTCAATTACATCATATAAATAGAATGCCGCCATGGATAATTATTTATTCTTCAAAATTGGATATTTTAGCATTAAAAGGATATTGAGATCTACCTACTCGTCATGAATACGTTTAAAGCAAAATTCTTGATTCTTAATGTTTATTTGGAGTCGAAAACAAATCTCCCTCGTTTGCCAATAAATTTTGCCTTTGTAGATCATTAGTTCTCCCTCATTCATGGAAGAAAAGGTCAAATTCTTTTAGTTTATTTGGAGTGTGTTGCCTTTGTATATCATTAATTCTCCCTCATTCATTGAAGAAAAGGTCAAATTCTTTTAGTTTATTTGGAGTGAAAACTCTGAATGTCACTTGAGCAAAAGCAATAAAAATCATGCTACTAGACTAATTACCCTGATGGAAATGAATATGACATCTACAGCAAAGAAAAAAGGGAGTTGTGAGAATTAAAATCAGAACCTCTCACACCCAAAGAGAGAATCATACTACTAGACCAAACAATCTCTAATATATACAATCATCATCCAAATTCTATGATCACTTAGTAAATAGTACAATCATCATTTAAATATATACACTAAAATACATTTCACCAGCAAAGATTAACTAGTAGATAAAAAATACAACACGATTCTCCAATAAAGATTAAAACATCAAAATGATGTGGAGGAGAAGTAACTAATGGGGAGTTAGACACTTATAAGAATTAAACTCCCGACCTCTTATACCCTAAGCGAGAATCATACCACAATACCAAACATCTTCTTATCTATTTAGTCATCATAAGTATTCTTTATAGTACAATATCTATATATCATAATACAATATCGGTTGGAGTTCTCCAGGTAGAGTTCGAGAAGCTCTATTCCATGATAGACCAAACCTCCAATGAGGGAAAATGCATCATGCTCACCCTTTCCCGACATGAGCATCATCAGTTAGAAGTTGCAGGAGGAGCTGACGAACCTATGAACAAAATTCAGCTACCACGATGGTCTGCACACTGCATCGTTAGTCAACTAGCACATACCGGATCCAAAAGTCGTATTCCGGCACAAGGAATGCAGAGCCCTTGAAAATTTCATCTGAGACATGAACCAGTACTTCATGGCAACCATTTTCGGAGAAGCAGACAAGGATCCAACTGCAGTCGCCTTCCTCGACGATGATGCCAAACAATGGTGGTGCATGAGGTGCAATGCCCCTGGCTACGACAAGTGCATTGAGCCAGAGGACTAATGCATCATGCTCCCCCTTCCCCGACAGAGCTCCAATCACTCATTGGGCGCAACTACTACCGCAAGTTCATCGGAGGTTATTTCAAAATCATAGCGCCACTTACGGACCTCTTGGAGGACCAAAGGTGGGAATAAACTGAGGTGTGTGAGTTTACCTAACAGTAGCTGAAGGTATGCATGACGTACAAGCCCATGCTGACCCTTTTCGATTTCAGCAAGGCATTTGAGATCATCACTGATCCATCTGATTGAGCTCTTGGCAGCATATTTATGCAAGACGGCCACCCATTGACGTGCGAGAGCTGCAAGCTTAATGGCATGGAGTAGCGCTATAATGCACACGAGAAGGAGATGCTAGCCATGGTGCACTATCTCCAGGTTTAGCATATCTATCTCCTCGATAACAGATTCTTGGTGTGCACGAAAACATCGTCGACACCTACTTCCTGGCATAAACCAAGTTGTCAGTCAAGGAGGCTCGGCAAGCCCATCTATCATGAGCCGACCCACTATCGGATATGGCAACCGCATAAGAGTTAAGAAACTCAAACAAGGTTTATAAATTTTACTCTATATTTTTCACAATGGCTACACATGTATAACTCATGATATTTAAAACATCAAGATAACAACGGGTATTAATTGTATCATTACATCATTTAACTAACACAGTCCATCTTATAATAATTGAGTCTCAATAGTCTATCCTCCATCAATAAACTTCTAGTGTTTTTGCATCAGCTCCAAATCTACCCCGATCCTCTATCTGTCACCTGAGTGTTGCAGCCCAGTGGCTACAAATAGGAGAAACTCCCAAGCAAAGTAATAGGCAAATATAATATCATGTCCTGAAGTATTGGTAGTGTAACTAAGCATATCAATAGAACCTTGCATATAAAACAACTAGGAAATAAGCATGCATAGCATAGTAGATATTCTAAACATTTGTCTTGTATGACTAAGTTCATATAAGTACACTCCTACGGGCTACCATTTTATGCTTAAGTAGATCCTGATCAAGGATCATTCCTAAGTCCATCAGTGTCAATCTATGTCTCTCCCTAGGCTCGTTAAACTGATGTTAGCAGAGAAGATGGGTGACCTTCATTCCTTCTCCATTTGGTCTTATTAGCCGTATACCCATGCTGCACTCTAAGACCGTCATATCGTGCATCTCCTATAGACCCTATGATACGATAAACCATGTAGCGCTACACTTCTGCCCCTCGATAGGATCACTATGGTTAAGTTACGTTCTCAGCACGACCATTGGAATCGATACATATAATCTCCCCCCATGGTTTAGACTGCTCACAGGGCTGCATACCTAAATGAAGCATGTACTGTGTTGACAAATCTTCTGTCCTAGGCCTAACAAAATCGATTCCCCTTTCCCCACTCCCTAACCTTCGGTGATACCCTAGGTAGAGAGTATCGGTGTACGGCAGAGACTGCTCTTTCCTCGGCTCCATCTAAGCTACAAGTTAGGTTGGAAATACCTCCCACTACCCATTGTAGGACAATCACAGTGGTACCCACCACCGTGAGGGAATTACAATGTATGTAGGACCTATGTGTTTCTCCTAGATTTTGATGTCACTAGGGTTTATGTGGTCCTCATCTAGGTGTTTTCAAGACTAAGTTATCCTCAGTTGATGTGTCGACTATTTAACTAGTCTGTCACCTAAGTTATATGTCCTGTGTTCTATTTTCTTATTTTTCTAACCTCTCATATATATATCTAATATGCATAGTTGAGTTTGTAATATGTAAAAAATACCAAGAGTCATATCATATAACAGCATACAATTATAAAGAAATAAAGCATAATGTCAATATATCAAGACAGTATTATAGTTTCACAACCACCCACTAGGGCTCCAATTGTAGCAGGCCATGATTGAAAACCTTAACAACTCCTGAGCCTCTTTAGGTTTTTCCATAGTAGACAAATTCATGATTTAATTGTATTTTAACACCATCGATACAGGATGATTTACCTAGAATCATGAAACACCTAGGCGCAATACTGCTCATTTCATGTCATTTACTTTCCCTCCCTTTTTCCTACTAGTTTTTCTGTATCATGATACACAACAGAAAAAGACAAAATAGGAGAAAAAGAAGATGAAAAGAAAAGGTTCGACAAGAGAAAGAGAATTCACAGTAGTGCACTAAATAATTCATGCAACTAATCAATGAATATAAATCAAGCAAATGTAAAACGGAGTGGGCCGATGGTTTTCAACCTCCAAGATAGCATGGTAACATGCCTTCTTGAGCAAGCAAATTCCTATTTGTTTTATTAGGCAGTTGAGGCAAACAAAACTAATTAAACCTTTTTCTAATTCTCAGCAGCAAGTTTGATTGTTTGTTTGTTTTATTTTTTTATTTATTAGTACTATACGTCATGTATCCAAGTCTAATATACTTTCATCCATTGAGTTAAACTATCTTTTCAGCTGTTTAACTCCTCGGCCAAATAAGCAGTGCCCATTTCGTCATTTCCTTGTAGGCATATATCAGCAACAATAAGACAACAACACAAGAAGCTACAATCTAAACCATATATATATCACAACCTTAGTAGAAAGAACCCCTATTCCCTTCCCTTAACCAGCTATCAAGGGTTCCCTCAAGTATAATTTAAAACAACAAGCATATGCAGAGTGATGAATTCAGTTTACAACTTTTACTAATAGAAAATCTTACCCCCAAACTCTCATTAGAAATGACTTGGAAACATTCAATTTTGGCATAATACTAATCAATTTTTAAACATTAACTTGTCTCCGCTGTCCTATCCTACTATCCTACTCTTACAAGTATTCAGTTTACAAAAGGAAGGGAAAGGAAAGAGAGAAAAGAGGGGAAATAAAATATTGTTCTTCGCAACAAGCAAAGGAAAAGAAAAGAAAGCAAAGTTCGGAAATTTCACCACTGTAGTAAACTCTAAAATTTCTATAAGAGAAACAAAAACACCCTTTAACTTCGACTCTGTTTCAAGTCAAAACAAAACATTAACACAATAGTCCATCAAGTGACGCGAAGCACCGATCGAAATGGCAAGTCAAAATCTAAATATTTATAAACTGCAACTCACTGCGATCATTTGTCTCTAAACCACAGATTTATGAAAACTATAACCTCTTTGTTGTCTGAACAAAATTTACATAGTATCACAAAACGGCCTGTGAAAAAGCCACATGAGAGCAAGAATTCAATCTCATATCATGCATTAAGGCTTACAATGAAACCTCATAGGAACATGGATGAAAAATATAATTTTGTAACTCAAAACTATGATGCACCTCATGGGAAAAATGGATGAAAAATACAATTTTATAACTCAAAACTATGATACCCCATCATTGCAAAAGCGACCATTTAGATGACAACTAGTTTCCTTTAAAACTCAGGAACAAAGGACAAATGCATTTAACCACTATGCCTCCCAATGTTTTCTTAGCCCACAGATTTCCACATGCTCTCTAGCACATGGATTAATCAATAAGTAAAATTTTTGTGTATCACTAATGCAAACACCACAAGATCTACCAACTCAATATAATCATCCCATTAAAGAATATACAGACATGTAAAACTGAGGAGATTAATCATGAGTTCATCTGTGTCTTCCAGATATTCCTATTTCCAACTTAGTTATCGGTATAAAAAGATTTCAATTCCCCCAATTTATACAAAACATTGAACTACTCTAAAGCATGCACGAATTTAATCATGTTTTAAAATTGATCGACACAAGCATCAATTAAGATTTAATCACAATATCATGGGCAACAAAAAGGAAACAGGGGACTTTGCTTCAAATAAATTCCGAATTAGCAAACAAAATTCCAATTGAAGTGTGTTCTACCCATAAACCCCATTAGAATAAATTGCTGCATATTTACTAGTAGGGAAAACAAACCTAGTTCTGTTTAGATGGATTCCGGTCAAAGTACTACTGGAATTCATCCGAACATTATTCTCACCCATTTTCCCTTAAGTACTATTGACTAATTTGGCTAGAATTAGTCAAAACTCAAAAAATGTCCATTACCCTAAAAAACATACTAATGGATAATTTTCTCCACATCCGTAATTACTATCTTTAATTGATTTTTCTTAACCTCTTGAATATTCCTATAGCAAGAGCCTTAATTTGAACCTCATTATTTTTATCCTTATTTTTTCATAAAAATTTAGAGTTTTAAAATTAAAATGGAGATGATCTCTAGATTTCGAAAATGGAGTTTTTATTGAGATCTCCCTCATTTGCCCATAAAGTTGCACTTGGGTATAAATAATTATCACAAATCAACTTAAATCAAATCACCTCGTTATTCTGACCGTGAGCACTATTGATTAAAGTTAAACTTGGGTATAAATAATTATCATAAATCTATCTTATTAGCATCAGATTACACTTTTGATCTTAGGACCACCACGCTTCCGCTGTGCCACTCTTATTTTATATTTCAAATTTTATCAAAATCATTATTTCAAATGAAATAGAATGCCTGGTGAAAGGAGGTGATTACCTTGTGTTATACTTGGTGTGAGGAAAAAGATAAGGACAATGACTTTGGTTGACTCAGGTCAACTTAATTGAACTCACCACCTGACCATAATTGAAAACAAACTCGGGTTAACTCAATGAAATTGAACCAAAAAGATAAGGATGATGACTTTGTCTGATTGCTTGGTGTTATCATTCATCGATAGGTTTAGTTCAGTTCAATCATTTGACCAATGTAATGACACCCAACATACAATTCATTTGTACCACTGGATTCTAAATTCAAAATCCTATATGATTGTATTGATTTCATATCAATACTTTATATCTAAATTTTATGTGTAGTTTCTCAAATAAGTCCTTTATATAACTTTACTGATAGGTTTTAATTCAATTCAATCATTTGACCAACATAATGACACCCAACATACAATCCATTTGTACCACTGGATTCTAAATTCAAAATCCTATATGATTTTATAGATTTCATATCAATATTTTATATCTAAAATTTCATGTGTAGTTTCTCAAATAAGTCCTTTATATAACTTTACTGATAAACCTATAAAATAATATAATATTACACAATTACTCTTAATCAAAATTATAGGTTTCACAATTACATATTTTAAGACTAAAATTTAAAAACTATCTAATCTACCATGTCCAAAGAATTTTAACTTTTAAACAATAACTAATTTACTAAAGCTCACTTAAGAGATCTTATAATTCCACCTAAGACCCCCAAAAATTTTCTTCAGAGTTCATCCAAAAAGTTTACCGATGGTAAGGTTTCATTGACGATTATCACCATATCCTAAATCAATTCACCTCGTCATTTTGACACAATTTTCTTCAAGCACTATTGACTAATTTTCTCCACATCGATTGGCAATCATTATTGATTACCATCACTAATTGATTCCTCTCAACCTCCTGAATATTTCTACAGCAAAAACCTTAATTCTTAAAACATATTTGAAGTAAAAACTCATTGATGAACTCTTTACCAACATCACTTAAGCGAACATCATCATTTCATCTACATTTTTCCATAAAAATTATGTGTTTTTAAATTAAAATGGAGATGATGTTGAGATCTCACCATGATGAAAGTTTTATCATCTAGTTCACTATATTTTGATAAGCGGAAAGTTCAAAATCATCATGCTCGTCATCGTGAGCATTCATATAGAAAAAGCACAATTCTTAAAGCCTCTTTGGTATTAAACTTATCGAGTAATTCTCCACCGACATCACTAAAGCAAAACATCTCAATGGATAATTATTTCTCCTTGATTTTTCCTTCAAAATCAGATATTTTAGTATCAATATATAATACATTCCTCTGGTTAGAATAATTGGAGTCTATACGGGAGGATCATAAGGTCCAAGACTTATTAAGTTCTAAAAAATATGTAGTTGGAGGATCATAATTTTATCAAATTTTATATTACAATAAATGGAAAAATAATTGGATGTGTGGCAGAATGGTAGCGTGTTTTACTCTAGGGCAGAAGGTTGCATATTTGATTTGATTCCAATTTTTGTTTTGATTTATTTTGGCATTTGGTTTTTGCCCACTTGTATATTACACCATATCAAAAAATGATGGTATTTGTGGCACAATGGTAGCACGTCTGACTCCAGATTAGAAGAATGCGTGTTTGATTTATGTCAGGATCAATTATCATTTAGAATTATTTTGGTATTCTATATTTTTCATATTTTATATTACACTACCTTGAAAAATATTTGGATCTATTGTGCAATTGTAGCTCATCTGACTCTACATCAAAAGGTTGCGTGTTCAATTCACATCGAGTTAAATTCTTGTTTTGATTTATTTTATTGTTCTAACTCTTTAAAATAGTACGAGTACCCCTCTGACTAGAGTAATTGGGCTCTATATAGGAGGATTACGAGGTCTTGGGTTCAAGACTCATTAAGTTCTAAAAATAAACTATTTAAAATAGTAAAGCACTCAAAATCAAAAAGGTACAATTCCAATTTTAATTTATTTTGGTGTTCTACTTTCTCTGAATTGTATTTTACACTGCATAAAAAATAAATGGATTTATGGAACAATGGTAGCACGTTCGATTTTAGATTTGAAGGTTGTGTCTTTGATTTATGTCGGGTTCAATTCTTATTTTTATTTTGTTTTCATGTTCAAATTTTTTCGAATTTCATTTTACACTTCCTAGAAAAATAATTGTATTTATGGGGCAATGATAATGCATCTCACTCAAAATCAGAATGTTGCATGTTTGATTATCGATCAATTCTTATTTGATTTATTTTGGTACTCTAATTTTTTTGAAATTTATATTATACTACATAGAAAAATAACTTGGCTTCAATTCTTGTCTTGATTATTTTTGGTATTTTACTTTTTCTAAAATGGATCCAAAGTTCAATGGTATTGCTTTTGACCCTAGATTAGAAGGTTGTGTTTGATTTATATGTAGGGTTCAATTCTCTTTTTTATTTATTCTGGTGTTCTAATTTTTTTGAATTTTATATGACACTTCAAAGAGAAATAAAAGGATTTTTGGCGTAATGGTAGCATGCTTAACTATAGATTAGAAGGTTGTGTTTTATTTATGTTAGGTTGAATTCTTATTGTTTGACTCCAGATAAAAAGATTGTATGTTCCATTCACGTTGGCTTTAATTTGTTTTAATTTATTTTGGTATTCTAATTTTTTAAATTTTATATTATAATACATGGAAAAATAATTAGATGCGTGACACAATAGTAGTGCCTTTGACTCTAGGGCAGAAGGTTTAATGTTTGATTTGGGTTCAATTTTTGTTTTAATTTATTTTGGTATTCTTGTGTTTCCCCATTGTATAATACACTATATAAAAATATGATGGGATCTGTGGTGCAATGGTTATATCAGGTTCAATTCTTATTTTAAAATATTTTGGTGTTCTACATTCACGTCACGTTCAATTCTCATTTTAAATTATTTTAGGTTCAATTCATATTTTGATTTATTTTGGTATTCTAATTTTTTCAAATTTTATATTACACTAAATAAAAAAATGATGGGATTTGTGGTGCAATGGTAGCGTGTCTCACTCCAGATTAGAAAGTTACGTGTTCAATTCTCATTTTGAATTATTTTGCTGTTCTACATTTAGGTCAAGTTCAATTCTCATTTTAAATTATTTCAAGTTTAATTATTATTTTGATTTAATTTGGTATTCTACTTTTTTCAAATTTTATATTACACTAAATAAAAAATTGATGGATTTGTGGCGCAATGGTAGCTCGTCTCACTCTAAATTAGAAGGTTGCGTGTTTGATTCATGTCAGGTTTAATTCTCATTTTGAATTATTTTGGTATTCTACATTCACGTCAGTTTCAATTCTCATTTTAAATTATTTCAGGTTCAATTCCCATTTTGATTTATTTTGGTGTTCTACATTCATGTCAGGTTCAATTCTCATTTTAAATTATTTCAGGTTCAATTCTTATTTTGATTTATTTTGGTATTATGATTTTTTTTAATTTTATATTACACTAAATAAAAAAATGATGGGATCTGTAGCGCAATGGTAGCGCGTCTAACCCAGATCAGAAGTTTGCGTGTTCGTTTCACGTCAGGTTCAATTCTCATTTTGAATTATTTTGGTGTTCTACATTAATGTGAGGTTCAATTCTCATTTTAAATTATTTCAGGTTTAATTCTCATTTTGATTTATTTTTATCACACCCCGACCCGCAGGACGACACGTGGCAACCGCCGTATGAGCCCGACAGGCCCATACAAGGCATAAATACAAATACTAAAATACATACACCCACATTTCCAAATAACATCTTAAATACAGTCTCGATATCTTCTAATACAAATCTAAGACCGGCATACGAAAACTCGAAATTCGCGATCGTATACCTTCCGCGACGAACCCTCCGTCAACGATCTCGTCTAATGCGTCGACACCTGCACACATATTGAACGTGGTGTGCTCAGCCTTGCGGCCTAGTGCGAAATTACGGCTCTACCGAATAAAGAAATCAAAGGCTAGGAGGAGTATTCTAGGATGTCTTTGGTAATTAATCATCATCTTTCATGTAATATAATTTAAACAATTCGTATAACGATAAGACAACATAAATAAATAAATAAATAAATGTGTACATGCCACTAGATGTCACCTAAGTTATGTCTAGTGTCAATATCAATAATCTGTCACCTACGTCATGGTGAACTTTAAGGTTTCATAAACTCGGGCTGCCAGCCTACGCTTAGTGACTACCCGGGCCGGGGGTATCAATAAGCCCATCAGTGCCTTTCTGTCTCTGTCTCTAGCTATGCCCGCTGCACTGATGTTGGCAGAGAGGACGGGTGACCCAGTATCCCTCTCTATTGTTTCACTAGTCGCCGACCATGCCTCCCCTAGCGAAACCGTCGTGCCCTTACATCCTCTCCGGATTTCGTAGGGGCCACGACACCCATGTAGTACTACACACTGCCCGTAGACAGGGTCACCTCTATTAAATCTCATCGGCCACGGCTAGCCGGAATAACCACCCTAGGATCCGGACTACTCATCCGATCGTCTGCAGACGTCAAGGGTGATAGCCGTGTGGTCAACGAATCCACTGTCCAAGGCGTCGCATGTAGAATCACCTTCCTAGTCCAATAGCCGTCGACATCTATCAAGATTGGCGCACATCCGCACGATGGGTTGTGGCAACCTTGACTCCGTCAGTGCCAAGTCCATGGTAGGGTTCATCCTTGCTAACCATCTCAGGACTATCACGAGGCCGCCTAAACGACACTCGTGCGGGTGAGGATTTCAAGTAAGGACTTGCTCCATATTTCCAGTCTAATATGACCATGGAGTGTGTACAGTCCCTTACCCTACCAGCTCCCCGTATATAAGCTATGCATAACCTCGGGAGTTGTGCTCCCAGTATCCAAGCTATGCATCAACCTCGGGAGTGGTGCCTAGCGGGACGTCACCGTTTTGACCACCGTCGGGTCGATGCAGTCAACCGGGGCATATGGAAAAGGCCTCTTTTTCTGTCTAAGTGGCGGTGACATCGCCAAAGGTTCTAACATGTCGTTATTTACTATCTATGTCTGCATGGTAGGCATGCTAGCATAGCATAGAAACATAATAAAATAATATTTATCATGCTCGACAAGATACTATGACATATTAAAACTAGCATAGAAAAATCATGGTATATCCTGCATGTCAGGTAAAGTAAATTAAACTAACATGCAAACATATCAAATCTTATCAAGCATTATATTTTATTTTATTTAAGACATCCAGGAATTGTTCCTAAGAAGACCACAGCGGGAATTCCCTAGCTTGAATAAATCCTACCATCGGAGAACCAACGCACCTGGGTTAGCGATCTGCTCCTCTGAACCAAGTCACGCGGAGAAAATCACCCGCCGAGCTACTCGGATCGCGTACCCACAATAATCCTATTTAACACAATTATTTAAAATAGATTTAATTTATTTTCCCCTAAAATAAATAAATTAAAATCTATCAATTAATTAATTATTACATTAAATTAATCCTATACAAGTTTAGGATTAATCCCACCTAATCAATTCTTAATTAATCATATTTTAAATTTTTATCTATTAATTTAAATGAATTTTTATTCAATTTCTACTCATTAAACTTACCCATAACTTGGCCTAAGTCACCTAGGGGCCCAAGTAGAACCCATAGAAATTTTTACTATTTTTATGATTTTTTTATTATTTTAATATTATTTTTATTATTTTATTATTTTAATATTTTTATTAATTATTTAATTTAATTTTATTTTTTTATTATTTTCTGACCGGTTAACGGTCAACGGTTGATCGATCAACGCTGACTGGGTCAGTTGTGGGCCCGATCAATGCTGATTGGGTCAACTGTTGACTCAGTCAACGCTGACTGTGTCAGCGGTGGGCCTGGTCAACGCTGACTGGGTCAGTTGTTGACTCGGTCAACGGGCCGATTACTATTCATCCGGTTCAGTCCGGTTCGGTTTGGTTCGATTCGGTTCGGTTCGGTTCGGTTCAGATCGGATCTGGTTCACCTAACCCAATTCAATCTAGTTTGACTCGAGCTCGAACCAGTTTCAACTAGTTGATTCGGCTCACCCAACCCAACTCGATCTGAACCCAAACCTAACTCAAACTCAACCCAACTAACTTCAACCTAGTTCAAACCAACCGATTTCATTAACTTAACTCTAATTCATAGTTAACTTAACTAAACTTGATTTATTAACCTCTAAACATATTTTTAACATAACTTACTCTAATAACATTTTAATAATACAAATCATGCTTAAACTATAACTAAACGTGCTTAATCTATTTCTAATCGCGGTTAAGGGGAAAGGGCGAAATCGGCACCTTTCGCCGCGCCCGTTGCCGATCGCCCTTCACCGATTCCTCCGCCGATGCCCTCGCCGGTCCTTCCGCTGCCTACGACCGAACACAACTCCGGCCGACGACCCCCGGCGTCCTCGTGCGCGAGATGGCCGGAAGCACGCTACAAACGATCCGACCGTAAGGAATCAAACCCTCGGAGCTCTCAGAGGTCGCCGAACCACCCGCGGACGGCAGCCACCTCACCAGCGGAAACAAGGGATGGGAGAGGGGACGATAGCGGCGATCACTCACATGTGGGCTCGCGAACAGCAATGGGAAGGGTTCGGGTAGCGGAAAAGGGGCGGATTGAACGATTTCGTCGTCGCTGCCTCTCGCGTTCCGCCCCGAGCGAAGGGTGGTCGCCGGCTTCAACAGCCAATCCAAGGTGGACTGCCGGCTGTTCCGCCTTCGTGGAGACGGAGCGAGGTAGCGTTGATGGGCGGCGACGGTCGATTGAGGCAAAGTCGTGGCGGCGACTTCATCGTGTGCAGTGGTGAAAACTGAGAACGAGGCAGGGGCGAGCGGGAATGGGGCCGCTGCTAAGCTCTCTCCGGCGGTCCTCCTCTCGACGGTGGCGACGGGGCTGGGTCGGAGCAGCAGCAGCTCGCCGGCGATGCCCTTGTCGGTCGCCGCTGCTGCGAAGGGGGTGAAGAGACGAAGGAGACGCCGCGCGATTAGGGCGAGCTCCTTCGCCCTCTTCGCGTCTCGACTTGACGGGGGGGTCGCTTCCACCGAATCGGTCGTGTAGGTCGGTTTGGTGGAATGGTCGACCAGGCCGGTCTAATCGAACCGGCCGGTCTAACAATTTTTTTTTTTTCAAGGTGGGGGTTTACAATTTTGATATTTACATTCACGTTAGGTTCAATTCTTATTTTAAATTATTTCAAGTTCAATTCTTATTTTGATTTATTTTGGTATTCTACTTTTTGCAAATTTTATATTACACTAAATAAAAAATTGATGGGATTTGAGGTGCAATGGTAGCATGTCTCACTCTAGATCAGAAGGTTGCATGTTCGATTCACATCAGGTTCAATTCTCATTATTAATTATTTTGGTTATCTACATTCACGTTAGGTTCAATTCTCATTATGAATTATTTTGATGTTCTACATTCACTTCAAGTTCAATTCTCATTTTAAATTATTGAATTATTTTGATGTTCTACATTCACGACACATTCAATTCTTATTTTGATTTATTTTGATGGGATTTGAGGTGTAATGGTAGCATGTCTCACTCTAGATTAGAAGGTTGCATGTTCGATTCACATTAGGTTCAATTCTCATGTTGAATTATTTTGATGTTCTACATTCACCTCAGGTTCAAGTCTCATTTTAAATTATTGAATTATTTTGATGTTCTACATTCACGACACGTTCAATTCTTATTTTGATTTATTTTGGTATTCTAATTTTTTTTGAAATTTTATAATACTCTAAATAAAAAAAAATTGATGGGATATGTGGCGCAATGGTAGTGCATCTGACTCTAGATCAGAAGGTTGTGTGTTTGATTCACGTCAGGTTCAATTCTCATTTTTACTTATTTTGGCGTTCTCTATTCATGTGAGGTTCAATTCTCATTTTGTATTATTTTGGTGTACTACATCTTCCAAATTTTAATAATTTGGTGACTTTTACATTTTTTAAATTTTAAATTTGTGGTGCAAAAGTAATGCGCTTGACTTTAAATCAAATGATGGGATTTGTGATGCAATGGTAGCTTGTCTGACTCTAGATCAGAAGATTGTGTATTCAATTCACGTTAGGTTCAATTTTCATTTTGAATTATTTTGGTATTCTATATTCGGTTCAATTCTCATTTTGTATTATTTTGTGTTCTACATTTTCTAAATTTTAATATTTTGGCAATTTTTACATTTTTAAAATTTTAAATTTATTGTGCAATGGTAAAGCATTTGACTTCAAATCAAATGATTGTATTTGTGGCGCAATGGTTGCACATATGACTCCAGATCAAAAGGTTGTGTGTTCGATACATTTATTTTGTTATTCTACGTTTTTCAAATATTTTATTACACTAAATGATAAAATGATGGGATCTGTGGCGGAATGGTAGCACATCTGACTCCAGATTAGAAGGTTGTTTGTTTGATTCACGTCAGGTTCAATTCTTATTTTGATTTATTTTGGTGTTCCACATTCACGTGAGGTTCAATTCTCATTTTAAGTTATTTCACGTTCAATTCTTATTTTGATTTATTTTGGTATTCTACGTTTTACAATTTTTATATTACACTAAATGAAAAAATGATGGGATTTGTGGTGCAATGGTAGTGCGTCTGACTCCAGATCAAAAGGGTGCATGTTCGATTCACATTAAGTTCAATTTTCATTTTGAATTATTTTTGTGTTCTACATTCACGTCAGGTTTTATTCTCATTTTAAATTATTTCTAGTTCAATTCTTATTTTGTTATTCTACGTTTTTCAACTTTTATTTTACATTAAATGAAAAAATGATGGGATCTATGATGCAATGGTAGTGCGTCTGACTCCAGATTAGAAGGTTGCATGTTTGATTCATGTCATGTTCAATTCTCATTTTGAATTATTTTGTGTTTTGCATTCCCGTTTGAATTCTCATTTTAAATTATGTAAGTTCAATTCTCATTTTGATTTATTTTGGTGTTCTACATTCACATGAGGTTCAATTCTCATTTTAAATTATTTCAAGTTCAATTCTTATTTTGATTTATTTTGATATTCTAAGTTTTTTAAATTTTATATTACACTAAATAAAATAATGATATGATTTATAGTGCAATGCTAGTGCATCTCACTTCAGATCAAAAGGTTGCGTGTTCGATTCACGTCAAGTTCAATTTTCATTTTGAATTATTTAGGTGTTCTACATTCACATCAGGTTCAATTCTAATTTTAAATTATTTCAAGTTCAATTCATATTTTGATTTATTTTGTTATTCTACTTTTTGCAAATTGTATAATACACTAAATGAAAAAATGATGGGATTTGTGGCGTAATGGTAGTGCGTCTGACTCCAGATCAGAAGGTTGTGTGTTTGATTCATGTCAGGTTCAATTTTCATTTTGAATTATTTGTAGAACCGTTCAATACACTAAATGAAAAAATGATGAAGTGTTCACTTAGCATGTGAGAGGCATAAGGATCGATACTCTGTATTTTTAAAGTATTTTGAACTTTGTTTTTTCATTTCAATACTCGCTTAGCAAGGTAGAGGCACGAGGGTCTGAGAGTAAGACAAATTATGTTTAGGGTGTAGCTCAAACGATAAAGAGGTCGCTAATTATACGGGAAGCAAAAGGATCAATACCATTTGATAAAGAGCCACGAGGATTGTTTACTATTATCACCAATGTGTGGAGAATAAGATAGTTGATGTTTGAGTATGTAGCTTAGATGATAAACCTCTCATTTGTATTCTTATTTCAAAAATCTTCTTTTGATAAGATTCTAATTATAAATGTTTATGATATTTGGAGTCTCAGAATAACTATTTTGATATTAGGAGGTATAGCTCAAAGGTTAGAGTGCTTACTTAGCACATGAGAGTAATGGCGATCCCCTATATATCCATTATTAGTTAAACTTTTTTCATTTTAGTATATAATTAATATTTTTGGACATCTCTTGGATGGTAGAAGAGTGCTTAAATTTATATGAGAGGTACAGGGATTAGTAACATTTATTTCTATTGTGAGTTAAATTTTAAATTTTTATTTCAGTGATACTACTAAAGTTGCAGAATAACAAAGATTAATCTTTAGGGATATAGCTTAGATGGTAGAATACTGGGTTCACATGCATTAGGCACGGGGATCAATTTTTCGCATCTCTAACATGAGTTATGGTAAAGTGCTTCCATTATATATGGGAGGAATGTTGATTGATATATCTTATTTCTAATATGTGTTATTTATATTTTTATTTGAGTGATTTTTTTTAATAAGACTGAATGTTATAAGATATTTAGGTGATGTTCTTTTAATAGAGCTATATAGATATCTTGAACTAACTAGTTTAGTGATGTAGCTCAAATAGTAGAGTGCTCGCTTAGCATGCGAGATGCATGGGAATTGATACCCTCCATCTTCAAAACATTTTGAACTTTGCCTTTTTATTTTAGTACTCGCTTAGCATGCGAGAATAGTTATCGCTTGTTTCACATCGCATACGAGGGGTATGGGGATAAATACCGTACATCTCCGAACTGAATTTAAACTTTGTAATTCTATTTATATCTCTAATATAAGTTAGGCTTTGAATTTCATTTTTAGTAATGCTCTTTTAATATGAATTTGATAAAAACTGGGACAGTTAAGTTTTAGGGATATTGCTCGGATGATACATTAATACTCTTTTAATAAGATTTTGATAAGAATATTAGGGATTTAGCTTAGCTAGGACAATATTGCTCTTTTAATTTGACTTTAAAATAAATTTTAGGGTTGTAGCTTAGATGGTAAAGTGCCCGCATAGCATACGAGCTATATGGCCATTTCGGACTAAGTTAATTGATATTTATGGATGTAGCTTAGATGGAAGAGCGCTCGCTTAGCATGTGAGAGGCACGGGTATCAATACCCCACATATCTAAAGTATTTTGTCAGTCTCATTCTATAAATTTTGCTCCTTATAACTTGTTTGATAGCATCAATAGTAATGTCAACTCACCTTCTTGGAAGGGTATTTGAGCATCACTACAATATCATGTGCTACAAGTTATAAAGAAGCAAATATAATAAAAATGAATATCTCAAAGAGAACCAGTATTCTAAGCTAAGCATAAGACAGCAAACTCTCTTATTTTTTCTTTATCCATCCTAGTAAAAATTACTGTCTTGATATGTCGAAGAAGGACCACTTCATCTCTTACTTGTTGCTTAAATAATCTCCAGTTTCTCTCTTTCCAAATGTGATATACAAACTCTGCTATCACCACCTGCATAAGCTGTCCTTGCAATGTTCTCCTTTTAGCTATTCTAGCAGCTATATTAATTGTGGTTTTCGATGTAGTTTGTCTTAAAACTTCTTCATTCCATTTCAACAAATCACTCCATATAGTCTTGCTATATTTACATTCATTCAGCAATTGTTCTAAGGTTTCTATTGCAGTTAGACATAGCTGACATTCTCCTTCTATTTGCATGCCCTACTTGAGTAGTTTATCTGCAGTCATTAATTTTTCATGCAAAGCAAGCCATAGAATGAAGGTAGCTCTAGGTCTAGCTGTAGAATCACATATCAAACTTGTCCAATTTTTCTTTGGCAATGTACCCACTAATATATTATAAATTGCACTGATTGTGATTTTTCTAGTTAGTATTATTGCCAGTCGGGGATGGTATTGTAATACCTCTCTACTCATCATCACTTTCTTTAACATCTAGCTTGTTTGTTTGGGTAGAGTTATAGTATGAATATTTTTATTTTTTATATAATAAGTGTGTACTCATTTGATCCATAATTTATCTTTCTTCATCTGCATATCCCAAAAGAGCTTGAAGATGGCTGCCTTATTCCATAAGTCTAGTCTTAGTAAGTTAAGTCTTCCGGCTGACTTTGGTGTGCAAACTTTATTCTAAACTACCAAGGTCTTCTTTCTAGTCTCAACTAATCTTGTCCATAAGAATGTCCTGCAAACTGCATCCATCATTTTGATTATTTTTTTGGGCAATATGAATAATTGTGACCAATAGCTTTGCACTCCAAATAATACTGACTTTATAAGTTGAACTCTTCCTGCATATGTTAGCAACTTGGCAGTCCAACTTTTAAGTCTAACCATCATTTTGTCAAGCAGTACTTTACATTCTGAATTTTTAGTTTCTTAGGAGTCAAAGGTACTCCTAGATACTTGAATGGTTAAGAGCTCTCTCTATAGCTAAGTATATGTAATATTCTGTCTTCTGTTTCAGCAGGTACTCCTCCAAAGTAAATACTATTTTTAAGTGCATTAGCTTTCAAACCTGATGCCTTTGAGAATTTAAGAAATGCCTCATGTAGGAGCTTGATAGATTTCTCATCTCCTCTAGAAAACATAAGTAAATCATCTGCAAAACAAAGGTGAGTAATAGATAATTTTGCACATTTGGGATGATATTTAAGGTTTTTCTTATTTCCTAGCTCCCTCATACATCTACTCAAGTATTCCATCATAAGGACAAAGATATAAGGTGATAGATGGTCACCTTGTCTTAATCCTCTTTTTACTTGAAAAGGTACCATTTTCTTACCATTTATTAGAATGGTATAATGTACTGATTTGATGCAAGCCATCACCCATTGAATGAATCTAGGATAAATCCCAATTCTAGGAGCATTTATTCCACACATATCCATTCTACTGAATCATAAGCCTTTTGTAGATCTACCTTGATCATGCATCTAGGGGATATTGTTTTCCTGGTATATCCTTTAATGAGTTCATGACTTAATATGATATTATCTGCAATCACTCTTCCTGGTACAAAGGCTGATTGAGCTTCACTAACTAGTTCACCAATCACTCCTTTAAGTCTATTCACCAAGATCTTAGCAATAATCTTGTATAAAATTGCACAACAAGCAATTGGTCTTAGGTCCTTAACAGTTTCTAGATTTGGTACCTTGGGTATGAGTGTAACTAGAGTAGAGTTTATAGCTTTCAACATTTTTCCTGTCATGAAGAACTCTTGTATTGCTACACATATATCATGCTTTAGCACAGGCCATGTTTTTTTTAAAAATAATGCACCAAATCCATCAATTCTCGGAGCCTTATCATCATTTATGTCAAATAAAGCCTGATTGATCTCTGCTTCTGAGACAGCTGCACATAGACTTGAGAAATGATGGTGCTGAACAAGTCTACCAAGTCTAACTGTCATTTTATCCACCATAGGAAGTTCATATTCTGCATTGCCCATCAAACCTTTATAAAAGTCAACTATTTCTGCACTGATCTTATCATGAGTAGTTAATCTCTCCCCATCTCTACTATATAGGATATTAAGAGTTTTGGCATCATTCCTTGCTTTTGCATAGACAAAAAAGAATTTAGAGTTTGAATCACCTAAAGCAATCAAATAAGCTCTAGACTTTTACCTCTATATACTTTCCTCTACTCTATCCCATTTCTCTAATTCCATTAAGGCATATTTCTCTTGCACATGCAAATTAGCTAGTAAAGGAGTGTCTTGCAATTATCTTTGGATACTTTCCAAATTATTTCTAGCTTTGTCTGCCTTAAGTTTTGCTTGACTGAAATTTTTCTTGAGTAGTTCTTTCATTGTACCTTTCATGAGTTTAAGTCTTTGCCATACTTTGTATATCTCAAAGTGTACTCTAAATAGCTGCAACAGTAGGGAGAAATTCAATGTGATTAGCTATTATATTCAAAAATCTGAAATTTGGTATGCCTCTATTAGTAGTAGTACCAACATCAAGTTTTAATGGAGAATGATATGAGATTATTACTTCTCCTATCTCTACCACCATTGCTCCATTATTTTCCATCCAATCTTTATTCCCAAATACTCTATCTATCTTACTCTATATTCCTATCACTCCCTTCTTGTTTGTTGCTCCATGTGTAATATCCTCCAATAGTTGTTAGCTCAGTAAGCTGGAGGTTCTCTATAGTAGCATTAAAGTCTCTTGTTTCATGTTCAGTGATAGTAATAATAATATTTTAATAAAATAATAAAAGTAAAATAAAATAGCAAAGAGAATAAAAAATAAATAATAATATTTATCATATGGAATTAGTAAATAAATAAATAAATATATATATATTTAAATAAATAAATAGAAAATATAAATTAAATAAAAAAAGAAAAAGAAAAAAACTAAAACCATCCCTTCACGTGCTTCGCACGTGCAGCGAGTCAGGGCTAGTCGACCTGGCCGAGTCGGTCGACAGGTCACCCACTCATCGACAGGGTATTAAACCCTCGCCGAAGTAGAGGGCGCGGCGACAGTGGTCTGAGGGTTACGGTGCAGCGGCTTCCATGCACCACCGACGGTCGTTATCTTCGATAGAGGAGGAAGCTGGCGAGCTGGGGACTCATCTACGAATACGGCTAAGCGTTATAGCAGCCCAGCGAGCTACGGTTGTGTGGGAGGCAGTGAGCGGACGGAGAACAGAGGAGTCCCCCTGTTCCCACTGTGAATGCCGGCGAGGGGCTCGACGAGCTCTTTCTCCCACCATGGCGAGCTCTCCGGGGTCGACTCACCTCTCTTGGTGTTGGTTTTGAGTGGAGGCCACAGCGAGGAAGCATGAGGTCGGTGGAGAACAGGAAGGGGACGGCGGAGCACAGGACGTCTCTGTCCCGTTCAAATTCACTGGCGCAAGGGCGCGGCGAACACTCTTCCTTCCACGGTGAGTTCTCTAGAAGCGAGTAGGCTCAGGTGGAGACAATATTGAGCGGCGACCGCGGCACGCGGGCGCAGCTGGGAGCAACATCTATCGGGCAGCCAAGGAAGAGAGATGCTAGCGACCGTGGGAGGTGTTTCGAGCCCCACCGATGGGCGATTAGGTGGCCGGAGGGCTGAGGAATACCTAGAGGAGGTAGGCACGTGTTTCCGGCGAGGTTGCAGCGGCGATAGATGGGGTGAGGGCAGACACGACGGCAGGTGCTTGGCGGAATTCGAGCTGAGGGCGAGCGGGGAAGAAGATCGAAGCACGTGCGGCGATTTAGCTTGCTGCGGGTCAAGCCGGTATGACCCGGTTCGGGCCGGTTCGGCTGCGGGTTGGCTAGTTTGAAGGGCAATAGAATAATTTTAGTATTTGGAGGGTTTAATCGTAAAAGAAATTCTTTAAAGGACTTAATTGTAAAATCATATGAATTTTTGAAGTATGAGATTTTGATGTGAAAATTATACCATCAGATAGTATTTTTGATAAGGAATCCAACGGCGCAGACGGATCGTGATTTGGACGTCGTTTGATCGGTCAATTAAATAATTAAGATTTAAGATTTTAATTAACTAATAAAAAAAAAATTATTTTCTTTTCTTCCCACCGAGCGCGCCCTTGCGTGCACTCCTCTCCCTCCTTCTCTCTCCTCCTCCGCAGCGGCGACCGCGATGGAGACCAATTTTCCCGACAATGCTCCGGCGAAACCACATTGAATTAGGCTCACAAATTTTAGCCACTGGTAGATCTCGACATCCTCTTCATTTTGATACCAAGATGCCTAAATTTGGTGTAGAGAAGAGGGAGAAATCATGTGAGAGGTGGCGACGACAAAAGTTTCATCGCCGGAGCTTGCTCCAGCGATTACCGGCCATTTCGGTTATGAAACCTTGCATACTTGGTACCTATGGATTCTCCTTGACGAGAGCAATCCATTGGTACGAGAGTTGAGGGCTATTGGCCGCCGGTTGGCCGCCGGCGAGCTAAAAACCCTAACTTTAGGATTTCGCCCAAAATTTTAATCGGTGAAATTGATCGCGTATGAGCTATAAAAATTGGGGCAAATATGTTTTTTGGAATCCTCATGAAGAGAGCTTTCGATTGGTACTAATATTGGTGCTGATCGAAGAACTTCGCCGGCGAGCGTTCCGACGAACTTTCCGGCGATCGCCGGAGAAATTTTCCGGCGAACTTGGGAAAAAAATTGGGGTGATTCTAGAGATCATTCTAAGAGTAGTGATGAAGAGAGATTTGAGAAATTATTTCTAGATTGAGAATTAAAATTCGTTGAATAATTGACAGAAAAATATAAAAATGTGTAAATGACGGCACGTGGATCGAGACAGTGTCAGAGAATAAAAAATTCAGCGAACGGACCTTAGGTTGGTTCCGAGGAGTAAACCGCCAAGTCAGGTGCGTTGGTTCTCCGATGTAGGATTTATTCAAGCTAGGGAATTCCCGCTGGGGTCTTCTTAGGAATAATATAATAAAATATTATGTTTGATAAGATTTGATTGTCCGCATGTTAGTTTAATTTATTTTTGTCTAACATGCATGATATATCATGATTTCCTGCTAAGTTTTTAATATGTCGTTATATCTGTCCTGCATGATATATAATATTTTATTATTATTTTATCTATGTTATGATAGCACAACTACCATGCAGATATAGATAAGAATAATGACATGTTAGAAACTATTAGGAGACATCACTAGAAATTCGATAGGAAGGGGTACTGCTTGCACACCTCGTTTGACCACTGCGTACCGCCGATGGTCAGAATGGTGATGCTCCACCACATACCACTCCCGAGGCTACATGTAGCTTAGATATTGGGAGCTGGTTGAGAAATGGGCCAGATAAACACCAAGGTCGGATAGACAAGATAGCGGAGTGGTCCATACCCGGTTATTATTACCCGCACGAGTGACGGTTGGGCGTCACCGTGATAGTCCTGATATGGCTAGCGGGGATGAACCTTCCAACAATTAGCAAAAATGTGGTCGAGGTACCTCAAACCCATTGTGCGGATTGACGGTCAACTAGGCTGACATTGATCGCTTTTGAGTTGGGATGGGGATTCTCTCAGGCCTTGGACAATGGATCCGTAGGCCACACGGCTATCATCCTAGACGTTCTGCAGACGATTGGATGAGTAGTCCGGATCCTAGGGTTATTATGATTTCGATTAGCCGTGATCGATGATATATTATGTTGAGGTGACTCTGCCTACGGGCAGTATGTAGCGCTACACAGAATGTCATTGCCCTTACGGAGACCGGGGAGGAAGTAGGGGCACGATGTTTCGCTGGGACGGGGCGTAGGGTGCAACTGGCGAAACAGTGGAGTGAGATATACGGTCACCCGATCTCTCCGCCAACATCAGTGCAGCGGGCCTATGTAGAGACATAGAAGGACACCGCACTGATAGACTTATGGGAAGTCCCCGACGGGGGAATTTCACTAAGCATAAGCTGGTGGCCCGAGTCTTGAGATTGATAAACATAGTACACCGTAGATGACATTCCGGCGACATTGATGACATAGTTACTAGAGACAGCTTAGGTGACATCTAGTGTTACACATTTTGTATATACTTACCCTGTTATTTAAATTTATGATATGCCTCACAAGTATCATATGAAAATGACAAATAAATAAACCAAGGGCATCCTAGAATACTCCTCCTAGCATTTGATTTCTTTATTCGGTAGAGTCATAATTTCGCACTAGGCCGCAAGACTGAGCACACCACTTTTCTCCGTGTGTGCAGGTTATTAGTTGACAGATCGAGATAGTAAATGAAGATGGATCCACCGACGGATTTATTTTTCTTTATCGTTACCGTTTATCATAGAATTGTAGTAGGTTTATCGGGACTGTGTTAGGAATATTGAGTTAGATGGATTATTTGTAAATTCCGCTGCGTAAATGATGTATTGGATGATATGTATCACTTGATGCCTTGTATGGGTCTGTTGGGCTCATACGGCGGTTGCCACGTGCCCAACAGTAGGGTCGGGGCATGACAACTAAATTGGTATCAGAGCTTAGGTTTAAGGACCTGACCATTAAAGTAATATTAGAGCCTAGGTTTGGAGAACCTAGGAGATTAAGTTAAGTTCGAGGTCTTAAGGTTTAAGATGACAGTCCCCATATAATATAGGATAAAGTGCGAGTTGGAAATATAGTAATATATTTCCTTGGTAACGAGTTTTTACTCTACCGCCAGTAACTATCGCTATGATAAAGTTTTGTTGGACCGATATTCGCCGTTATATAAAGATAGTAAATCTACTATCTTCAGATAGTAAATATGGCTACAATCTCCACCGCATCGGAGAAGAGATAGAAACTTAGATCAATATGCTCAGATCTACGATCAAGTTTCATTTCTAAATGATCAAGTAAATTTATCCATGATCATATTAAGGTTACCTTGTTGGGTGCATCACAATCACCTCTTATACCAACATAGGTAGCTATCATCACTTTGATCTTAAGAGTATTGATATCAAAATATCTCATACTATTTGTATCCCATGACCCAGTTGGGATACTGAGTTTGAATGAATCTATCAATATTCGATTTTATCCGCTTTCAAGTTGGTCACTATCTGAACTTGATGGTGTTTTAAATATCCTTCATTGACTCTATTCGAGACCCTACAATTAAATTTGTAGTTGGACCTATGTTAGGGGATCTTGGTGAACCCTCGCTAATTACAACCTAACTTTAGAGGGTAATCTTGTAAAATTTAAGTTATCAATTCAGTGAGTTTTGAAAGAATCTAAGTTAGTCCGTGCGCGTTGCGATCGTTTACACGAATTATAGCTACAATATTGTTCCTTAGTAGACGAATTACACATACGTGGAATATATATATATAGGTTGATCATTTTGGGTTGTCATCATGATTTTTTAAGTTGCAACTAGAAGTTGACCGTCATCAATTATAATATTAGTGTCAACTCCCAACGCTTGCAGCTCTATGTACAGTATTTGTAGCTTTCTACATATACTCTCTTTGCAGCTCTATACCCTATCCGCAACTCTATTTCACATATTCGGCTTGCGTATATTGCACGACATTTCTAGTTGTGCATGCTACAACCTTATTCATTTTCTTGGTTATATTTCTACAGCTTTGATGCTCACTTGTCATATTTCTATAGCTCTATTTTTGCAGCTCAGCTTTACAGCTTACTTTATCTTACATTTCTCAACTTCTACAACTTTGATATTTCATATTCATTTCGGTTTATTTGCAGTCGTGTTGACTAGCTTCCTAAATGTAAATTTTTCTATTGTTCCTCCCTTCATTTCATATTTCGATGTGTCAATACAGTTGGTATAGCTGTCATCAGCATACCACCTGCACTCTTGCATCATTATATCCATAAAGCTTCCTACACTCCTTCAAGCAGTTCACCAGTCATATTAAAATCTTTGCTGATTTGGAGCATTTTTTTTTGTACCAGCATTCAATGCAGTTGTTTCCTGCTATTTTCTTCTATCTATCAGTTTATTTTCGGAGCTTGAGCAGCTTTTGCTTATTCTATATATCCTATATACGACCAACTTATTAGCCAAGTCGTTTTCTTTTATCTGCTTCCTTTAATTCTACTTAGTGGCCTTTCTGAATCCAAATTCTGTTGAATATTTCTGCAATTTTCTTTGCAGTTATTTCCTCAGTTATTTTCTGCAGTTTGCAGTTTCCTTTTGTGAAGCTACTTCCTTTGTCAAATGTCATTAGTCAAATTCTATCCATCGTTGGTAGATTTCTTTACTCCTTTTTATTTCTATAGTTCCCTCAACTTAGCTCAGTTCTTTACTTAGTATTTTTGCAGCTCAGATTCCTATATTTTCATCAGTATCATTATATATACCCGATCTTTCTCTGCAGTCTTATTCAGTCAATGTAGTTGGCAGCATTTCTGCATCTACAACTCACATTTCAACTGCCTGCAGATTTTGTAGTAACTTGGTTTCCTTACTCCTTTCGATTTCTCCTTTAAGTTCTGGATACTGCAACTTCTTGGCACTTATTGCACATGTTGATGTGCATCTTGATATTTCTACATCCACAAACTTGGATATAGTCCTTTTACATCAAGAGTCCACTTTGTTATTATTATTAATATATCCTTTTATATAGGATATAACATATTCCATATCAAATTTCATATCATCATATAAGCATGATCTACAAATTCAATATCAAACTCAGTTTTAGATTCCATTCGGACTCCCATGAAGTCAAGTATTAGTTAAGTTTGGCCTACATTTCTTGGAACGAACTGAAAGTCTTACTCCTAAATTAGGTCAACACTCATAGAGGAGATCATTGCGTACATAGACGTACCTCCTCGTGTTAAATAATATGGATGCTCGTGAAGATCCAAGTATGACTACAACGATCTATTATATAGTGAAACTAGTGTGGAACAAGTTAATGATCATTTAATGAGTGGCTATTGATATCTTTTATTATTATCCTTAATCTGGAGGTGACTTCATTATGATCATATTATAGTACAGAGATGTTTGATCCTGATCCAACTTGAACCATGAAAGGATTTTTCATATGCTAGAGTTATAGGGACTCCTTAGTATATCTACCCAAGAAAACTGAATCGATCAAAAATTTTGAGGATAAAATTTTTTGTAAGGGGGGTAGGTTGTGAGACCATTGATTTTTGAATAAGGGCAATAGAATAATTTTAGTATTTGGAGGGTTTAATCATAAAAGAAATTCTTTAAAGGACTTAATTGTAAAATCATATGAATTTTTGAAGTATGAGATTTTGATGTGAAAATTATACCATCAGATAGTATTTTTGATAAGGAATCCAACGGCGCAGAAGGATCGTGATTTGGACGTCGTTTGATCGATCAATTAAACAATTAAGATTTAAGATTTTAATTAACTAATAAAAAAAATTTATTTTCTTTTCTTCTCACCGAGCGCGCCCTCGCGTGCGCTCCTCTCCCTCCTTCTCTCTCCTCCTCCGCAGCGGCGACGGCAATGGCGATCAATTTTCCCGACGATGCTTCGGCGAAACCACAACGAATTAGGCTCCAAATTTTAGCCACACGTAGATCTCGACCTCCTCTTCATTTTGATACCAAGATGCCCAAATTTGGTGTAGAGATGAGGGAGAAATCATGTGAGAGGTGGCGACGATGAAAGTTTCATTGCCGGAGCTTGCTCCAGCGATTACTGGCCATTCCGGCCGTGAAACCTTGCAAACTTAGTACCTATGGATTCTCCTTGACGAGAGCTATCCATTGGTACCAGAGTTGAGGGCTATTGGCCGCCGGTTGGCCGCCGGCGAGCTAAAAACCCTAACTTTAGGATTTCGCCCAAAATTTTAGTCGGTGAAATTGATCGCGTATGAGCTATAAAAATTGGGACAAATATGATTTTTGGAATTCTCATGAAGAGAGCTTTTGATTGGTACTAATATTGGTGCTGATCGAAGAACTTCGCTAGCGAGGGTTCCGGCGAACTTGGGAAAAAAAAAAGGGTGATTCTAGAGATCATTCTAAGAGTAGTGGTGAAGAGAGATTTGAGAAATTATTTCTAGATTGAGAATTAAAATTTGTTGAATAATTGACAAGAAAATATAAAAATGCGTAAATGACGGCACGTGGATCGAGACAGTGTCAGAGAATAAAAAATTCAGCGAACGGACCTTAGGTTGGTTCCGAGGAGTAAACCGCCAAGTCAGGTGCGTTGGTTCTCCGATGTAGGATTTATTCAAGCTAGGGAATTCCCGCTGGGGTCTTCTTAGGAACAATTCCTGGATGTCTTAAATATAATAAAATATTATGTTTCATAAGATTTGATTATCCGCATGTTAGTTTAATTTATTTTTGTCTAACATGCATGATATAACATGATTTCCTGCTAAGTTTTTAATATGTCGTTATATCTGTCCTGCATGATATATAATATTTTATTATTATTTTATATATGTTATGATAGCACAACTACCATGCAGATATAGATAAAAATAATGACATGTTAGAAACTATTAGGAGATATCACTAGAAATTCGATAGGAAGGGGTACTGCTTGCATACCTCGTTTGACCACTGCGTACCGCCGATGGTCAGAATGGTGATGCTCCACCACATACCACTCCTGAAGCTACATGTAGCTTAGATATTGGGAGCTGGTTGGGAAATGGGCCAGATAAACTCCAAGGTCGGATAGACCAGATAGCGGAGTGGTCCATACTCGGTTATTATTACCTGCACGAGTGACGGTTGGGCGTCACCGTGATAGTCCTGATATGGCTAGTGGGGATGAACCTTCCAACAATTAGCAAAAATGTGGTCGAGGTACTCAAACCCATTGTGCGGATGGACGGTCAACTCGGCTGACATTGATCGCTTTTGAGTTGGGACGAGGATTCTCTCAGGCCTTGGACAGTGGATCCGTAGACCACACGGCTATCATCCTAGACGTTCTGCAGACGAACGGATGAGTAGTCCGGATCCTAGGGTTATTATGATTTCGGTTAGCCGTGACCGATGATATATTATGTTGAGGTGGCCCTGCCTACGGGCAGTGTGTAGCGCTATACAGAATGTCGTTGCCCTTACGGAGAACGGGGAGGATGTAGGGGCGCGATGTTTCGCTGGGACGGGGCGTAGGGTGCGACTGGCGAAACAGTGGAGAGAGATATACGGTCACCCGATCTCTTCGCCAACATCAATGCAGCGGGCCTAGGTAGAGACATAGAAGGACACCGCACTGATGGGCTTATGGGAAGTCCCGGACAGGGGAATTTTACTAAGCATAGGCTGGCGGCCCGAGTCTTGAGATTGATAAACATAGTACACCGTAGATGACATTCCGGCGACATTGATGACATAGTTACTAGAGACAGCTTAGGTGACATCTAGTGTTACACATTTTGTATATACTTACCCTGTTATTTAAATTTACAATATGCCTCACAAGTATCATATGAAAATGACAAATAAATAAACCAAGGGTATCCTAAAATACTCCTCGTATCCTTTGATTTCTTTATTCGGTAGAGCCGTAATTTCGCACTAGGCCGCAAGGCTGAGCACACCACTTTTCCCCGTGTGTGCAGGTTATTAGTTGACAGATCGAGATAGTAAATGAAGATGGATCCACCGACGGATTTATTTTTATTTATCGTTACCGTTTATCATAGAATTGTAGTAGGTTTATCGGGACTGTGTTAGGAATATTGAGTTAGATGGATTATTTGTAAATTCCGCTGCGTAAATGATGTATTAGACGATATGTATCACTTGATGCCTTGTATGGGTCTGTTGGGCTCATAGGGTCGGTTGCCACGTGCCCGACAGTAGGGTCGGGGAAGAAGATCGAAGCACGTGCAGCGATTCAGCTTGCTGCGGGTCAAGCCGGTATGACCCGGTTCGGGCCGGTTCGGGCCGGTTCGGCTGCGAGTTGGCTAGTTTTCGCAGTTTTAAGATCGGTTCGAGTCGATTCAACATTGCTAGAGCTTTGTTGGTAAGTTTTGAATCTTAAGAAATTTATTTAGAATTTTTAACATATTTTAGGAGCGGTTTTCAAATTATTTTAGGATGGGTTCAGGGTTTTGAGTGCGTTAGAAAAGTCAAAAAAATCTAAAATATATTATGATGCTATGTTATGATTAAACATATTTTCTATGATTTAATTAGAAATTTTAAAGATTATTATAATTCAATTTTTGATTTAATTGAGATAATTTGGGTTAATTTAGGGTTTAAATGAATTAATTGTATGTTATATACATAAAGTAATATTTTGATAGGTGTTATGACATCTAAGTTGCATTAATTTGAATTAAAATAATTTATTTATAATTATTACCCAATTAATAAATTTAGGATATTATAAATTGAGGAAATTATATTAATTAGATTTTTATAGATTAATGAGATTGAATAATTTAGAATTTTATTAATTTATAATGTGATAAAATTTAGGAAATTAATTTATTTAGATTTTCTAATTAATGTAATTGGATAAATTGGGATTTTGTGAATTTAATTAATGTAATTAAATTTTTACAAAATTATTAAAAAAAAATTAGGATTAATTAAGGTGATATATATTGATTAAGATTTTTGGGTATAATTAATTTGTTAAACTAAATATCATTTTAATTATGTTTGATTGTGATTGTTAATATGATGGATGGTTGGTTGATTATAAGAAATAAAATAAAATAAAGAAAATGATGTGAGGATGTGAGTAGAAGGATAGATAGGAAATCTTTATTTGAATTGTATGATTTATGATTGTTAGATGTGTTTATTTTATCTTAGGAAAATTCACTGTTGTGCTGTTGCTTGACAAATCACGGCCAAACTATGATTTGTGTTAGAGTAAGAATGAGTTACTGTACTTGATTGTTTGATTGATTGCTTTTAAGAATCACAGCCAAGCTATGAATTCTTATTTAAAACTGCTTTGAGACTCAGGTGAGGATTTATGGTTTCAAATTTATTTGGCCTACTACAGATGCTGAGTCCTAAGGGTCGTTGTTAATTATTGTACATGCTGATAAGTTATATGTCTACTTTGTTGCATATTTAATTAGCATGTGGTTTATTAGAAGTATGCATGTTAGTTTACATATGATGCTATTATATGCATGCTCTTGATATGAGTTTGAAAGTTATACCATGCGAGTATATGTATTATGTTGTTATATGCATGTTCTTGATGTTTATACTCATATTATGTTATTATTGATATGTTCATGTTGCTATAGATGTAGAGACACTTACCGAGAATATGGAACGTGATGATATGTGACATAACTAGAGGCACTTTAGGTACATGTTGTGATTATACCTAGAGTGATCTTATCTGATATTTAACCGAGAACTTTTGGACATCTTAAGGTCATAGTAACCTAGGAGATGACATTAGGTTCTTGGTTGGATATGCTACCAATGTATGGTGAGGAGCCATGTGCTAGCCAAGATAGAAATGCACGCTCTGTTGACTTAGCCTCAAATACTATGGTGTAGCCACAAATAATACATTGTATTTAAAGGACATGATTAAAATAATAATAATAATAATAATTTGAATATATATTTAAAGTCTACAATTTATTCATTGTTAATACGACGGTTGCCACGTGCCCAAAAGTGGATCTGGGGCGTGACCATATCCTTCTACCATGCCTTTATTTCAAAATAATTTACCTTATTTCCTACATACCGATTACATATACATATCAAAGAATAGAAGAATGAAACTGTTAGTGTGATCCAACTTCTCCCTCAAGTTTAGTCTCCTGAGCCAGTGAATGAAAGAAAAACGACAATCATGATGACCTCCACACTACTTTAAAGCAACAGATGAGATATCTCTTTAACTTCATCAAAAATTTTAGTGTATACATATATTTATTTATTTATTTGTATATATATATATATTTTTGGAGACTCGCCTTCAAATCTAAAATTCGTTAATGAAGGTTAAGAAGCTAAAAAGTATAACAAATACTATGTCATGCCTGCAGCTTGTTCAGCAACGTAGCAACCGCCATATGAATTTATAAAAATTAATATGAGGTTAAATAAAATATAAAACATAAATTGTGAGTTTTAAAAATTCACTAGAAACTTCTCCATGTAAAGGAATGGTCTAACAATATATGTTCGAACGAGCAGCAATTATATCAAGAGCATATCACATAATAAAATTTTAAGAAAACATACGAATAATTAAAGAAATAAATTCTAAAAGTCTAAATATGTAGGAAAACTTTTCTAAGTTTTCAGTCTGAAGAACTATCTCCTAGGGCTGCCTACCTATGCCTAAGGTAAGCTGTGGCGGGGGACCAACATAAACCCGTTAGTGCCAGAATAAGTCTCTACTTAGGCCCGTCGCACTGACGTTGGCGGAGAAGGTGGGTGACCGCGGTTCCTTCTTCTTCCAGTCTCACGAACCATTTACTAGATGGTGCTCCGAGACTTTCGCATCGTACGTCTCCTATAAATTCTAAATATGAGACACCATGCAGCACTACACTTCTACTTCACAGCAAGGTCACCTACTAATATATACTCATGCCCTGACCTGTCCAAACTACCTCCCAAGCCTGCAGGACTCAGTTGGGGAATGTCAGCGTCAACAAACACCTTAGTCCTTAGGTATAGCAACTGAATTGAGCTTCCCGGCTCCCAGCTCTTTAGTTTCGATATATGCCATGGGGATATTTGGGTCATTGGCAAGAACCCCATTGTTGGTACTCACCAAATGCTAAAGGATGGGTCTGGTGATGCCTCCGCTACCAATCATTAGACTAACACAAATGGTACTCATCATTTATGAGAATAATATTATGTTATATAGACCTATATTATTTTTAGAAGTTCAAGTCCCTAGGAAGTTAAGGTCCATGCCTCTAGGTGTTCTAACTAGTTTAGGATATCGTATAACTGTGTCACCTAACTAGTTTGTTTGTCACCTAGCAAGTTCATAATATCCTCTTTGTGTTCTATATTTTGCCTAGTATCATGCACTTTTAGAATCTGAGAACACAAGCATATGAAATAAGATAACATTTACATGTCATCTGCAGTTAAATCATATTTAATAAAGTAATAATTAAATATACATTACGGATAATATAAAATTTATTAACAATGGCCCACTTGGAAGCTCTACTTCAACGGCTGTAAACTAGCTGAAACAACGACGCACTTGAGCTTTTTGAGTTTGCAATTTAATAGATCCACGGCTCTACCGTATTTAATCATCATCATTGCAGAACGTTTCCTTATCAATTTTCAAGCATATTTAAATTGTTAATACTAATGAAATCAAGTATTTGCTCCCTTTTTCTTATTTCCTATTTGGTATCATGGAAATTCATGTTTCAGTATTCATTGTTTAATACTACTCAAGTACATGACCAAGGACACATTGAATGAAAGACATGGTAAATTTGTTTATCACCTTATGAAAGAATCGCCATTACTCTCATATGCTAAGTAAGCACTCTAACATTTGAGCTATACCTCCTATTATCAAAATAGTTATTCTGAGACTCCAAATATCATAAACATTTATAATTAGAATCTTATCAAAAGAAAATTTTTGAAATAAGAATACAAATGAGAGGTTTATCATCTAAGCTACATACTCAAACATCAACTATCTTATTCTCCACACATTGGTGATAATAGTAAACAATCCTCGTGGCTCTTTATCAAATGGTATTGATCCTTTTGCTTCTCGTATAATTAGCGACCTCTCTATCGTTTGAGCTACACCCTAAACATAATTTGTCTTACTCCGAGACCCTCGTACCTCTACCTTGCTAAGCGAGTACTGAAATAAAAAAACAAAGTTCAAAATACTTTAAAAATACAGAGTATCGATCCTTATGCCTCTCACATGCTAAGTGAACACTTCATCATCTGAGCTACATACCCAAACATCAATTCACTTAGTTTGAGAAATCCATACAGCTCGTATTAAAAGAAAATCACCTAAATATCTTATAGTGTTCAGTCTTATTAAAAGAACATCACTAAAATAAAAATATATAGTTTATCACATACTAGAAATAAGAGGTAACGATCTGCATTCCTCTTGTATATAGTGGAAACACTTTACATAACTCATATTAGAGATGCAACATATCAATCCCAGTGCCTCTAGCATACGAAGAAAGTGCTCTAATATATAAGCTACTTCCCTAAATATTAATTATTATTATTCTGAGACTTAAATAGTGTATTACATTTTTAACAAAGCCTTATTAAAAGAACATCATTGAAATAAAAATCCAAAATTTTACTTATAATAGAAATAAAGGTTATCTATCCCTTTGCCTCCCATATGTAATTGAAGCACTGTACCATCTAAGATACATCCACAAATAATGGTTATATCAAATACAATTTTTGCTAAAGTCTAATTTATAAAGCATTACTAAAATAAAAAAAAAGTTTAACTAATAATGGATATATCGAGTATTGATGCCCATTCCTCTCTCATGGTAAAGTGAGTACTCTACCATTCAAGTTGCACCTACTAACATCAAGATAGTTATTCCGAGTCTTCAAATATTGTATACGTTTGTAACCAAAATCTTACTAAAAGAAAATTACTGAAATAAAAAAGAGAGTTCTATTATCAAAGCTATCTTATTCGCCTCACATTGGAGATACAGGGAAACGATCCTTGTGCCTCTTTAACAAATGTATCAATCCCTTTGCTTCTTGTATAATTAGCAACCTCTCTGCCATTTGGCTACATTATAAAACAACATTTGTCTTACCTTGAGACCCCATTCCTCTGTCATGCTAAGCGAGTACTAAAACGAAAGTGCAAAGTTCAATATACTTTAAAGAAGCAAAGTATCGATCTCCATGCCTCCGGCATGCTAAGCAAGTACTAAAATGAAAATGCAAAGTTCAAAATACTATAGAGATGCAAACTATCGATCCCCGTCCCTTTGGCATGTTAAGCGAGCACTCTACCTTCGGAGCTACGTCCCCAAACATCAATTCATTTAGTCTGAGATAGCCGTACAACTTGAATACTGTGCGGGTGTTGTACCAACTAACCTACAATACTAAAATTCATATCAAAATCGAAATAAAAGAGTAATATTATACCATCTAAGGTAAATCACCAATATTCTTATCAAAGTCTATGAAGAGAGCGTTAATGTACCATCCGAGCAACATTCCAAAATTTAACTTTTCCAATTTTTTTATTAAAGTTATATTAAAAGTGCATTACTAAAAAAGAAATTCAAAGCCTAACTCATATTAGAGATGTAAATAGAATGACAAAGTTTAACACAATTTGGATATGCAGGGTTTATGATGGCCCCACTTCCTTCTCATTTCCCTATGAGACACTCTCTCTTTTCTCTCAATATAGTGCATATAATGTGATAAGGTAGAGAATTGAACAAGGGTGTGCACTAGGAAAGTTATTGAGAATTCCATGTGACTAATGATAATATTTTGATGTTAAGTTGAAAGATGATTTAGGCAATCAATAAATATTGATCATTAATAGTGTTTACTATTAATCATGCAACTTTGCCTTCACATTAGTAATGTCATTTGTTTGTCAATATTGATCATTTAAGAGTATTTACCATTAATCATACAACTTTTCCTTCACATCAATAATGTCAATTGTTTATAATCTTTATTGAGTATATTATTACGATTAGTGGGCTTTAGAAACGTGTGAACGTTGTTCAATCATCCATTTTAAGTAAATTGTATTATATCTCAAAATAATACTCTTAAATATATATAAATTTTATTTATGTATATAAATATATATACTCTACATACCTCATTTTTATCTAAAGTTCGCCGAAAAGTTCACTGGAGACCCGCTGGAGACTTGTTGGGCAGTTTGCTAGAACCCTCACCAACGAAGTTCTCCAATCAGCAGCAATATTGGTACCAATCGAAAGCTCTTTTCATCAAAAATCCTAAAATCATATTTGTCCAAATTGTTAGAGCTCATATGTGCCTAATTTTACACAAAAAGATAACTTAAGCGAAATTCCAAAGTTTGGATTTTAACTCGCCGGCAACCAACGACAGCCAATTTCTCTCAACCTAACTACTAGTTGATTGCTCTCTTCAAGGAGAAGCCATAGGTACTAAGATGGGGAGGCATATGATAAAAGTAGGAGTGACTATAGCTTAGGGTTTCCTCCACCGATATCGACAATTGGGAAGGCGGGGAGGCCTAAAGTGCAACTCAAGTCATTCAGGGACGATGGGAGGCTTGTGTTTAAAATGGTTAAAGCTCCGAAGCAGCAATTCTTGCAGGCTACAAGGGAGAATGGAAGATTGATGCTCCACTTGGTCGATGACGATGAAACGCAAGAGGGTAGTTCTATAAGTGCAGAGGAGGAGACTAATCTAACTGGAAAAGAAGATAACTAAGAGAGCAACTTCAGATATCATGGAAATTTTTTACTTTTAGTTTATTTCCACCTGATGATTTAGGCAATCAATAAATATTGATCAGTAATAGTGTTTACTATTAATCATGCAACTTTGCCTTCACATCAATAATGTTATTTGTTTGTCAATATTGATCATTTATGTCAATATTGATCACATCAATAATAGTGTTTACTATTAATCATGCAACTTTGCCTTCACATCAGTAATGGATGAACCTTGCTCAATCATCCATTTTAAGTAAATTGTATTATATCTCAAAATAATACTCTTAAATATATATAAATTTTATTTATGTATATAAATATATATACACTGGAGACCTACATACCTCATTTTTATCTAAAGTTCGCCGAAAAGTTCACTGGAGACCCGCCGGAGACTTGCTGGGCAGTTCGCTGGAACCCTCACCAATGAAGTTCTCCAATTAGCAGCAATATTGGTACCAATTGAAAGCTCTTTTCATCAAAAATCCAAAAATCATATTTGTCCCAATTGTTAGAGCTCACATGTGCCTAATTTTACTCAAAAAGATAACTTATGCGAAACTCCTAAGTTTGGATTTTTAACTCGCCGGCAACAATCGACAGCCAATTTCTCTCAACCCAAGTACCAATAGATAGCTCTCGTCGAGGAGAAGTCATAGGTACTAAGTTTCTCAAATTATATAGCTCGTATGACCAGTAATTGCAAGAATAATCACCAACGATGAAACTTTCACTGCTGCCGCTCACTTCACATTTCTCCCTCATATCTCTTCCAAGAACTTAAATTGATGGTTCTAATGAGTTTTCCTAGCTCACCTGAAGCTATCACTGGAATCTCATTGAAAAATTCTACCGAAAAGTCATATTGTAGGAAATGAGGTAAATTATATTGAAATAAAGGCATGGTAGAAGGATATCATCTGTACATATCTCATTTTTATAATAAATATTATAAATGACCATGAAAAATTGTTCATAATAATTAATTTTATTTTACAAGAAGTTACAAATTTTTAAAAACTATGTATCACTCATATAAATAAAAATTATCAAGAATAATATTATAGAAGTAAACCATAACTACATCGATTTCTATATATTGTTTGAAATAGTTTATTCTAATAAAAAGATGGTCAAAGGTACATTTTAGAAATTATAAGAATTTTTAATTAAAATTAATTGATACATAATAATAGCTCATACAAATATGAATTATGTAGAGTGAGAAATACCTATTTTAGATATGATACTAAATTTTTAAATAAAAATATCAAATAATCCTAATTAGGATTTAAATTTGTTGAGAAACAATTAGTTGATCATCAATCCATACAGTGGGTTTGAGGTCCCTAGACCACATATCATGCTCATCGACTTGACCATTTATATAGCAAAATCTTAATTTTTAAAATTAATCTGGTGTGAAAACACATCGACGAATTCTTCATCAACATCATATAAATAGAATGCCGCCATGGATAATTATTTATTCTTCAAAATTGGATATTTTAGCATTAAAAGGATATTGAGATCTACCTACTCGTCATGAATACGTTTAAAGCAAAATTCTTGATTCTTAATGCTTATTTGGAGTCGAAAACAAATCTCCCTCATTTGCTCATAAATTTTGCCTTTGTAGATCATTAGTTCTCCCTCATTCATGGAAGAAAAGGTCAAATTCTTTTAGTTTATTTGGAGTGTGTTGCCTTTGTATATCATTAATTCTCCCTCATTCATTGAAGAAAAGGTCAAATTCTTTTAGTTTATTTGGAGTGAAAACTCTGAATGTCACTTGAGCAAAAGCAATAAAAATCATGCTACTAGACTAAACACCCTGATGGAAATGAATATGACATCTACGGCAAAGAAAAAAGGGAGTTGTGAGAATTAAAATCAGAACCTCTCACACTCTAAGAGAGAATCATACTACTAGACCAAACAATCTCTAATATATACAATCATCATCCAAATTCTATGATCACTTAGTAAATAGTACAATCATCATTTAAATATATACACTAAAATACATTTCACCAGCAAAGATTAACTAGTAGATAAAAAATACAACACGATTCTCCAACAAAGATTAAAACATCAAAATGATGTGGAGGAGAAGTAACAAATGGGGAGTTAAACACTTATAAGAATTAAACTCCCGACCTCTTATACCCTAAGCGAGAATCATGCCACAATACCAAACATCTTCTTATCTATTTAGTCATCATACATATTCTTTATAATACAATATCTATATATCATAATACAATATCGGTTGGAGTTCTCCAGGTAGAGTTCGAGAAGCTCTATTCCATGATAGACCAAACCTCCAATGAGGGCAAATGCATCATGCTCACCCTTTCCCGACATGAGCATCATCAGTTAGAAGTTGCAGGAGGAGTTGACGAACCTATGAACAAAATTCAGCTACCACGATGGTCTGCACACTGCATCGTTAGTCAACTAGCACATACCGGATCCAAAAGTCGTATTCTGGCACAAGGAATGCAGAGCCCTTGAAAATTTCATCTGAGACATGAACCAGTACTTCATGGCAACCATTTTCGGGGAAGCAGACAAGGATCCAACTGCAGTCGCCTTCCTCGACGATGATGCCAAACAATGGTGGTGCATGAGGTGCAATGCCCCTGGCTACGACAAGTGCATTGAGCCAGAGGACTAATGCATCATGCTCCCCCTTCCCCGATAGAGCTCCAATCACTTTTTGGGCGCAACTGCTACCGCAAGTTCATCGGAGGTTATTTCAAAATCATAGCGCCACTTACGGACCTCTTGGAGGACCAAAGGTGGGAATAAACTGAGGTGTGTGAGTTTACCTAACAGTAACTGAAGGTATGCATGACGTACAAGCCCATGCTGACCCTTTTCGATTTCAGCAAGGCATTTGAGATCATCACTGATCCATCTGATTGAGCTCTTGGCAGCATATTTATGCAAGACGGCCACCCATTGACGTGCGAGAGCTGCAAGCTTAATGGCATGGAGTAGCGCTATAATGCACATGAGAAGGAGATGCTAGCCATGATGCACTATCTCCAGGTTTGGCATATCTATCTCCTCGATAGCAGATTCTTGGTGTGCACGAAAACATCGTCGACACCTACTTCCTGGCATAAACCAAGTTGTCAGTCAAGGAGGCTCGGCAAGCCCATCTATAATGAGCCGACCCATTATCGGATATGGCAACCGCATAAGAGTTAAGAAACTCAAACAAGGTTTATAAATTTTACTCTATATTTTTCACAATGGCTATACATGTATAACTCATGATATTTAAAACATCAAGATAACAACAAGTATTAATTGTACCATTACATCATTTAACTAACACAGTCCATCTTATAATAATTGAGTCTCAATAGTCTATCCTCCATCAATAAACTTCTAGTGTTTTTGCATCAGCTCCAAATCTACCCCGATCCTCTATCTGTCACCTGAGTGTTGCAGCCCAGTGGCTACAAATAGGAGAAACTCCCAAGCAAAGTAATAGGCAAATATAATATCATGTCCTGAAGTATTGGCAGTGTAACCAAGCATATCAATAGAACCTTGCATATAAAACAACTAGGAAATAAGCATGCATAGCATAGTAGATATTCTAAACATTTGTCTTGTATGACTAAGTTCATATAAGTACACTCCTACAGGCTACCATTTTATGCTTAAGTAGATCCTGATCAAGGATCATTCCTAAGTCCATCAGTGTCAATCTATGTCTCTCCCTAGGCTCGTTAAACTGATGTTAGCAGAGAAGACGGGTGACCTTCATTCCTTCTCCATTTGGTCTTATTAGCCGTATACCCATGCTGCACTCTAAGACCGTCATATCGTGCATCTCCTATAGACCCTGTGATACGATAAACCATGTAGCGCTACACTTCTGCCCCTCGATAGGATCACTATGGTTAAGTTACGTTCTCAGCACGACCATTGGAATCGACACATATAATCTCCCCCCATGGTTTAGACTGCTCACAGGGCTGCATACCTAAATGAAGCATGTACTGTGTTGACAAATCTTCTGTCCTAGGCCTAACAAAATCAATTCCCCTTTCCCCACTCCCTAACCTTCGGTGATACCCTAGGTAGAGAGTATCGGTGTACGGCAGAGACTGCTCCTTCCTCGGCTCCATCTAAGCTACAAGTTAGGTTGGAAATACCTCTCACTACCCATTGTAGGACAATCACAGTGGTACCCACCACCGTGAGGGAATTACAATGTATGTAGGACCTATGTGTTTCTCCTAGATTTTGATGTCACTAGGGTTTATGTGGTCCTTATCTAGGTGTTTTCAAGACTAAGTTATTCTCAGTTGATGTGTCGACTATTTAAGTAGTTTGTCACCTAAGTTATATGTCCGGTGTTCTATTTTCTTATTTTTCTAACCTCTCATATATATATCTAATATGCATAGTTGAGTTTGTAATATGTAAAAAATCACCAAGAGTCATATCATATAACAGCATACAATTATAAAGAAATAAAGCATAATGTCAACATATCAAGACAGTATTATAGTTTCACAACCACCCACTTGGGCTCCAATTGTAGCAGGCCATGATTGAAAACCTTAACAACTCCTGAGCCTCTTTAGGTTTTTCCATAGTAGACAAATTCATGATTTAATTGTATTTTAACACCATCGATACAGGATGATTTACCTAGAATCATGAAACACCTAGGCGCAATACTGCTCATTTCATGTCATTTACTTTGCCTCCCTTTTTCCTACTGGTTTTTCTGTATCATGATACACAACAGAAAAAGACAAAATAGGAGAAAAAGAAGATGAAAAGAAAAGGTTCAACAAGAGAAAGAGAGTTCGCAGTAGTGCACTAAATAATTCATGCAACTAATCAATGAATATAAATCAAGCAAATGTAAAACGGAGTGGGCCGATGGTTTTCAACCTCCAAGATAGCATGGTAACATGCCTTCTTGAGCAAGCAAATTCCTATTTGTTTTATTAGGCAGTTGAGGCAAACAAAACTAATTAAACCTTTTTCTAATTCTCAACAGCAAGTTTGATTGTTTGTTTGTTTTATTTTTTTATTTATTAGTACTATACGTCATGTATCCAAGTCTAATATACTTTCATCCATTGAGTTAAACTATCTTTTCAGCTGTTTAACTCCTCGGCCAAATAGGCAGTGCCCATTTCGTCATTTCCCTATAGGCATTTATCAGCAACAATAAGGCAACAACACAAGAAGCTACAATCTAAACCATATATATATCACAACCTCAGCAGAAAGAACCCCTATTCCCTTCCCTTAACCAGCTATCAAGGGTTCCCTCAAGTATAATTTAAAACAACAAGAGTGTGCAGAGTGATGAATTCAGTTTACAACTTTTACTAATAGAAAATCTTATCCCCAAACTCTCATTAGAAATGACTTGGAAACATTCAATTTTGGCATAATACAAATCAATTTTTAAACATTAACTTGTCTCCGCTGTCCTATCCTACTATCCTACGCTTACAAGTATTCAGTTTACAAAAGGAAGGGAAAGGAAAGAGAGAAAATAGGGGAAAGAAAATGTTGTTCTTCGCAGCAAGCAAAGGAAAAGAAAAGAAAGCAAAGTTCGGAAATTTCACCACTATAGTAAACTCTAAAATTTCTATAAGAGAAACAAAAACACCCTTTAACTTCGACTCTGTTTCAAGTCAAAACAAAACATTAACACAACAGTCCATCAAGTGACGCGAAGCACCGGTCGAAATGGCAAGTCAAAATCTAAATATTTATAAACTGTAACTCACTGCGATCATTTGTCTCTAAACCACAGATTTATGAAAACTATAACCTCCTTGTTGTCTGAACAAAATTTACATAGTATCACAAAACGGCCTGTGAAAAAGCCACATGAGAGCAAGAATTCAATCTCATATCATGCATTAAGGCTTACAATGAAACCTTATAGGAAACATGGATGAAAAATACAATTTTGTAACTCAAAACTATGATGCACCTCATGGGAAACATGGATGAAAAATACAATTTTATAACTCAAAACTATGATGCCCCATCACTGCAAAAGCGACCATTTAGATGACAGCTAGTTTCCTTTAAAACTCAGGAACAAAGGACAAATGCATTTAACCACTATGCCTCCCAATGTTTTCTTAGCCCATAGATTTCCACATGCTCTCTAGCACACGGATTAATCAATAAGTAAAATTTTTGTGTATCACCAATGCAAACACCACGAGATCCACCAACTCAATATGATCATCCCATTAAAGAATATACAGACATGTAAAACTGAGGAGATTAATCATGAGTTCATCTGTGTCTTCCAGATATTCCTATTTCCAACTTAGTTATCAGTATAACAAGATTTCAATTCCCCCAATTTATGCAAAACATTGAACTACTCTAAAGCATGCACGAATTTAATCATGTTTTAAAATTGATCGACGCAAGCATCAATTAAGATTTAATCACAATATCATGGGGCAACAAAAAGGAAACAGGGGACATTGCATCAAATAAATTCCGAATTAGCAAACAAAATTCCAATTGAAGTGTGTTCTACTCATAAACCCCATTAGAATAAATTGCTGCATATTTACTAGTAGGGAAAACAAACCTAGTTCTGTTTAGATGGATTCCGGTCAAAGTACTATTGGAATTGATCCGAACATTATTCTCACCCATTTTCCCTTAAGTACTATTGACTAATTTGGCTAGAATTAGTCAAAACTCAAAAAATGTCCATTACCCTAAAAAACATACTAATGGACAATTTTCTCCACATCTGTAATTACTATCTTTAATTGATTTTTCTTAACCTCTTGAATATTCCTATAGCAAGAGCCTTAATTTGAACCTCATTATTTTTATCCTTATTTTTTCATAAAAATTTAGAGTTTTAAAATTAAAATGGAGATGATCTCTAGATTTCGGAAATGGAGTTTTTATTGAGATCTCCCTCATTTGCCCATAAAGTTGCACTTGGGTATAAATAATTATCACAAATCAACTTAAATCAAATCACCTCGTTATTCTGACCGTGAGCACTATTGATTAAAGTTAAACTTGGGTATAAATAATTATCATAAATCTATCTTATTAGTATCAGATTACACTTTTGATCTTAGGACCTCCACGCTTCTGCTGTGCCACTCTTATTTTATATTTCAAATTTTATCAAAATCATTATTTCAAATGAAATAGAATGTCTGGTGAAAGGAGGTGATTACTTTATGTTATACTTGGTGTGAGGAAAAAGATAAGGACAATGACTTTGGTTGACTCAGGTCAACTTAATTGAACTCACCACCTGACCATAATTGAAAACGAACTCGGGTTAACTCAATGAAATTGAATCAAAAAGATAAGGATGATGACTTTGTCTGATTGCTTGGTGTTATCATTCATCGATAGGTTTAGTTCAGTTCAATCATTTGACCAACGTAATGACACCCAACATACAATCCATTTGTACCACTGGATTCTAAATTCAAAATCCTATATGATTGTATTGATTTCATATCAATACTTTATATCTAAAATTTCATGTGTAGTTTCTCAAATAAGTCCTTTATATAACTTTACTGATAGGTTTTAATTCAATTCAATCATTTGACCAACGTAATGACACCCAACATACAATCCATTTGTACCACTCTGGATTCTAAATTCAAAATCCTATATGATTTTATAGATTTCATATCAATATTTTATATCTAAAATTTCATGTGTAGTTTCTCAAATAAGTCATTTATATAACTTTACTGATAAAACTATAAAATAATATAATATTACACAATTACTCTTAATCAAAATTATAGGTTTCACAATTACATATTTTAAGACTAAAATTTAAAAACTATCTAATCTACCATGTCCAAAGAATTTTAACTTTTAAACAATAACTAATTTACTAAAGCTCACTTAAGAGATCTTATAATTCCACCTAAGACCCCCAAAAATTTTCTTCAGAGTTCATCCAAAAAGTTTACCGATGGTAAGGTTTCATCGACGATCATCACCATATCCTAAATCAATTCACCTCGTCATTTTGACACTATTTTCCTCAAGCAGTATTGACTAATTTTCTCCACATCGATTGGCAATCATTATTGATTACCATTACTAATTGATTCCTCTCAACCTCCTGAATATTTCTATAGCAAAAACCTTAATTCTTAAAACATATTTGAAGTAAAAACTCATTGATGAACTCTTTACCAACACTTAAGCGAACATCATCATTTCATCTACATTTTTCCATAAAAATTATGTGTTTTTAAATTAAAATGGAGATGATGTCGAGATCTCACCATGATGAAAGTTTTATCATCTAGTTCACTATATTTTGATAAGAGGAAAGTTCAAAATCATCATGCTCGTCATCGTGAGCATTCATATAGAAAAAGCACAATTCTTAAAGCCTCTTTGGTATTAAACTTATCGAGTAATTCTCCACCGACATCACTAAAGCAAAACATCTCAATGGATAATTATTTCTCCTTGATTTTTCCTTCAAAATCAGATATTTTAGTATCAATATATAATGCATTCCTCTGGTTAGAATAATTGGAGTCTATACGGGAGGATCATAAGGTCCAAGACTCATTAAGTTCTAAAAAATATGTAGTTGGAGTGAAAACTCTAAATATCACTTGAGAAAACACCTCCAAATTATTATTTCTCCCTCATTAGTGTGTATGAGTTAACTCACACAAGACTAATTATAATATTTCAAAGAATAAAATATTGACATAAAAACCTGTAGAAATTTTTCATGATTACAACCTGATACCAGTAGTTTAGATTACCTAATACAGTCTGACTAAATCATGAACTAGATAAATCATGTCATGTCAAACTAATGTTCTTCTCTCCATGTATCACTCCCCATGAATCTACATGACATCCGAGTAGCGCAAAGCCTTGCGGCCTTGTGGCTACAGAAAGAGTAGTCCCTAGCAATTGTAAGGGGGACATTGGCATACATGGAATTAATTAAAACAAGACTGTCATGACAGGAATATGCTGTAAGAAATAAATCAATCATACGTGAAGTCTTTCAAATCATATTTTGTGTGAGATACCATCATCCATTGTATTTTTCATTTTCATATTCTCTAGGGCCGCCAACCTATGCTTAGGATATGCCCGAGCCAGGGACTATTCATAAGCCCGTCAGTGTCCTTCTAAGTCTCTGCCTAGTCCCATCACACTGACGTTGGCGGAGATAACCAGTGACCACGGAATCATCTCCTTCCGATCTCAAAAGCCATACCTCAGCCAGCACTTTGAGATCTTCACATATGTGTCCCCCAGTAAACCACATTATGCAACTAATTCTTAAATTTGTTATTATATACAATGTATTCCATGCCACTGACCAGAAGAGTTAGAATCGATGCAGTGGTTAACCTGATTTTAATTCTTGGAAACTATATTTGCATTTAGGGGTCCATTGGAACTTAGCATCTTTTCTTGTAAGCTTCATCATCGGTGCCGCCAATCATGAGAAATCCTAGACAAAGCATTGGTAATATTCCGCAAGTCCAAGGAAACTATGTACTTCAGTGGCATTCTTTTGTTGTTCCCATTTTGTGAAAACCAACTTGATTTAGCCAAAAATCACATTTGAAAATTTTAGCATATAACTTATTTTCCCGCAGTATCTGTAGTGCTTTTCTTAGTTGCTTGGCATGCTCTTCATTATCCTCTGAATAAATGTGGATATTGTTTACCCCTCTATGTCATGCCACGACCCTACTGTCGGGCACGTGGCAACCGTCGTATGAGCCCAACGGACCCATACAAGGCATCAAAGTGATACATACAATCCATACACATCATTTACACAGCGGAATATATATTTTAAACATCTAACGCAATACTGCTAACACATTCCCGATAAATCTACTACAATTCTATGATAAGTATTGATCAATAGAAATAAATTCGTCAACAAACTCATCTTCATCAACCGTCATGATCGATCATCTAACACACCTACACACACATTGAACGTGATGTGCTCAGCCTTGCGGCCTAGTGCGAAATTACGACTCGAAATCATAGATAGAAAATCAAACACTAGGAGGAAGGCTAGGTACTTTGTATAACCTTGGGCATGTATCCATTTTGATTGTAAATTACTTGTATATAAGTGTGTGCCACTGTAGTAAAGATTTGGTTTTAATAATATATGCTTTTAGAGTTATATTGATCTATCATCCAGGTTCTCTCCTTCTATAAATAGAGGGGATATACATCAGGTACGCTTAGTGGGTTCCCATATAGTTTCGGGAGTAAACGGGGCTATGTGTGGAGTTCACTGCGGTCTGCCACGTGCCCTAAGGGAAGGTACGGGGCGTGACAGATTTTGGTGGTATCAGAGCAGGTTCATACTAGAGCATATGTATATCCTGACAAGATCATTTGAGAACTTGGATATATTAAGTTACCATTTACATAGATTTTTTTTAGAAATAATTCATTTTTGAATATAAGGAATCCAGTGGATCTCAATTAAGGATCAGTCTAGTGGCCCTAGGATATATGTCGTATACGTAACATTGATCCTAATATTCGTGCAGGATATTCAGAATGCAGCCAGAGCATAGTCATTCAGGTGATGAGGCATCACATGGACAAGAGGGTTCCTTTGCCTCGCATGCAGTACCAGTAGAGGCTGGCCAGGCTGCACCACCTATTGCAGGAGGAGTCACTCTGATGGATGAGCAGTTTCAAACACTCCTTAGAGCGATTCAAACTCAGACTGCATCGGTACTAGCTCCCGTTCCACCAGTGTAGGCACCCGTTGTTGCTCCTCAGACTGATTTACTAAAGCAGATCAAGACAGCTCGACAATTAGGCTGTTACAGTTTTGAGGGATCTAGAGACCCAGAAATAGCTCACAAATGGTTACAGAAAGTTTCAAAGACTGCTAGAGACATGAGATTGACAGACGCAGACACTATCAGACTAGCAGCTCAACTATTAGAGGGTGATGCACAGGTTTGGTGGGAGTCCCTTAGCGCTAGTGGAGCTTTACCTACTACTTGGGAAAGATTTATAGATATCTTCAACAGGGAATACTACACTATCTTTTATAAGGATCAGAAGAGAGAAGAATTCTTTGCACTACGACAGGATCATAGGTCAGTATTGGAGTTTGACACTGAGCTACGAGCTTTATCGGTATTTATCCCAGAGTATGCCCGAGATACTGAGTATATGCGTAGCAGGTTTAGAAAGGGACTGAATACAGAGATTAGAAAGTTGTTGGTTACTTCTACCACTGTTAGTTATCATGAGTTAGTGCAGATGACAGTGGATATTGAGCAGTTATCCCCAGCACCTTCTAAGGGTAAGGAAATTTTCTCAGGAAAGATAAAGTCAGGATTTTTCAGTCCTACATTCCAGAGGAAGAGTACGATAGTTAAGGGATCGCAAAGAATGGGGGAATCATCTAGTAGTGCTCCTAGATCACAGGCTTACCCTCGAGCTTTACCCATTCCAGATTCTGAGTATCAAATTCGACCTATGATTAGAGATACTTGCAGAAATTATGGTAAGAATCATTCTGGAATCTGCAGAGCTCCCCTGAGATGTTTCTATTGTCATCAGCTAGGGCATTATCGTAGTAACTGCCCAAGACTACAACAAAGAGGTGACAGCAGAAGTAGTGGGATGCCCAGACTAGTACCAAGTGGTAGGGGATCGACCACTCAGGACAGACAACCATCTGGGCAATGAGAAGCTATAAAGCAGATCAAGGAAGTAGTGTTAGAGGGACACAAGGTGGTTCTGGGATTCCACCGCGAGAGCAGACCAAGATCTTTGCCAGTTCAGATAAGGAGGCTGAGGCCAATCCAGACCTGATCATAGGTACTTTACAGCTTTTTCAGCATACTGCTAGAGTAATTATTGATAGTGGTTCTCATAGATCTTATATTAATCCTAAGTTTGCAAAGTTTAGTGATAAACCCTTAGTTCCTTTGAAACCTGAACTTATTGTATGCACACCTCTAGGAGAATAACTTCTTAGAGATACAGTTTATAAGGACTGTGAGATTATGTTGGGAGATATCATATTACTAGAAGACCTAATCCCATTAGATATGTCTGATCTTGACTTGATACTAGGGATTGACTGATTAGCCCGACATAAAGCCACAGTCAACTGTTTTACCAAGGAAGTGATATTCTCGATAGAAGGAATACTTGAGTTACATTTTACTGGGAATCGTCGAATTTTACCCACTTGTGTGATTTCAGCGCTACAAGCTTGGAAATTAATAAGAAAAGGATGTGTAGCGTATTTAGCTCATATAATAAACACATCCACCTCAGGAACCAAGTTAGAAGAGATACCGGTGGTATGTGAATTCCTTGATGTATTTCTTGAAGAATTACCAGGTGTACCACCTGATAGGGAAGTGAATTTCTTTATTGAATTACAACCAGGCACTCACCCTATCACTATCCAACCATATAGAATGGCACCTGCAGAACTTAGTGAATTGAAAGTACAATTACAAGAACTGCTTGATAAAGGATTCATCAGACCGAGTACCTCACCCTGGGGAGCACCGGTATTATTTGTAAAGAAGAAAGATGGTACCTTAAGATTATGTATTGATTATAGACAATTAAATAAGGTGACCATCAAGAATAAATACCCTTTGCCGAGAATTGATGATCTTTTTGATCAACTACAAGGAACTAAGGTAATTTCAAAATTTGATTTGAGATCAGGATATCATCAATTGAGGATTAGGGAGTTAGATATCCCTAAGACTGCCTTCAGAACCAGATATGGATATTATAAGTTTGTGGTAATGCCTTTTGGTTTGACAAATGCCCCAGCTGCATTCATGGACTTAATGAATAGAGTGTTCCATCCATATCTGGACAAGTTTGTTATTGTATTCATAGATGATATTCTGATATACTCTTCTGGAGATAAGGAACATGTTGAACATTTGAGAATAGTATTACAGACACTACGAGAAAAGAAACTATATGCAAAGTTCTCCAAATGTGAATTTTGGCTAAAAGAAGTGAAATTCTTAGGACACACCATATCACAAAAAGGTATCATGGTTGATTCAAATAAAGTTGAAGCAGTTTTGAAATGGGAACAACCCAAGAATGTTACGAAGATTTGTAGTTTCTTAGGTCTAGCTGGATATTATAGAAGATTCATTGAAGGATTTTCTAATATAGCTGGACCACTCACTCGATTGACCAGAAAAGAAGTGAAATTTGAATGGGATCAGGAATGTGAAAAGAGTTTTCAGAAACTCAAAGATTGTCTTACTTCTGCTCTAGTTCTGACATTACCAAAGCCTAATAAAGATTATACAGTATACAGTGATGCTTCTAGACAAGGGTTAGGGTGTGTATTAATGCAAGAAGGAAAAGTTATTGCTTATGCCTCCCGTCAACTAAGGAAACATGAATTAAACTATCATACTCATGATTTGGAACTGGCAGCAGTAGTATTTGCACTAAAGATATGGCGGCATTATTTATATGGAGTTCAATGTCATATCTTTACTGACCATCAGAGCTTGAAGTATATTATGACTCAAAAAGAGATAAACTTGAGACAGAGAAGATGGTTAGAGTTGATAAAAGATTATGATTTGATAATTGAATATCATCCAGGAAAGGCAAATGTAGTAGCTGATGCCTTGAGTAGAAAGTCAGTTATACTGTCAAATATTGCAGCCACTACATTACCGCAGCTAGTAGAATTGAAATCTTTGAGAATTCGGCTAAATTATGATACAGTTGGTGAGATGCTAGCTATATTTATTGTGCGACCTATACTTCATGAAGAAATTCGGGTTTTGCAAAGCTTAAGTAAAGTAATTCAAAAGATGCAAACCGAAGAAAATTCTGAGTTCAGAATGAGAGATGATTGGTTATTAGTATACCGAGACAGAGTTTGTGTCCCTAATAAAATTGAACTAAGGAAAGCTATTTTGGAGGAAGCTCATTCCTCGGCATATGCAATGCACCCGGGCAGTACAAAGATGTATCGCACGATAAAAGAAAGTTATTGGTGGTTAAGTATGAAGAAAGACATTGCAGATTATGTAGCTAAGTGCCCTATATATCAGAAAGTTAAAGCTGAGCATCAAAGACTGGCAGGGAAGCTACAGCCTTTGCCAATTCCAGAATGGAAATGGGAACATATTACTATAGATTTTGTGATAGGATTACCCCGTACATCTAGCAATCATAATGCAATATGGGTAATTGTGGATAGACTTACGAAATCTGCTCATTTTCTGGTAATTAATAATACTTATTAATTGGACAAATTAGCCAGAATCTATATTCAGGAGATTGTGAAACTTCATGGAGTTCCTATTACCATTGTTTCTGATAGAGATCCCAGATTTACTTCTCGTTTCTGGCCAAAGATGCATGAAGCTTTGGGGATGACATTACAGTTTAGCACAGCTTTTCATCCCCAAACTGATGGCCAATCTGAAAGAACAATTCAAACTCTAGAAGATATGTTAAGGGCTTGTGTACTGGAATTTCAGGGAAACTGGGATCAACATTTACCGTTGATTGAGTTTGCTTACAATAACAGTTATCAGGCTAGCATCGGAATGCCACCGTATGAGGCTTTGTATGGAAGAAAATGTAGAACACCGTTATGTTTGGATGAAGTGGGAGAAAGGAGAATAGAAGGGAATGAGTTGATAGAAACCATTACAGAAAAGATTAAGATTATCAGGGAAAGGTTGAAAGTAGCCTAGGATAGACAGAAAAATTATGCAGATAACCGAAGAAGAGAATTAGAGTTCCAACCTGGGGATATGGTATACTTGAAAGTAGCTCCATGGAAAGGAATTATACGATTTGGAAACACAGGAAAGTTAAGTCCTAGATATGTTGGACCTTTCAGAGTCATTAATAGAATTGATCCTGTGGCTTATAGATTGGAGTTACCACAGGAGATGGCTAGAATACATGAGGTATTTCATGTATCAATGTTAAGAAAATGTATTTTTGACCCAGAACGAGTACTACAAACACCCTCAATAGAGCTTACAGATAACTTAAGTTATAAGATACAACCTGTGCAGATTTTAGAACGAAAGAAGAAAATCTTAAGGAATAAGGATGTATGGATGATTAAAGTGTTATGGAGAAGTGCACAAGTAGAAGAAATCACTTGGGAATCTGAATAGTACATGAAAAGAAAGTATCCTCAACTATTTCAAGTGACGACTTAAGCTAAATTTTGAGGACAAAATTTCTTTAAGGGAGGTAGGATGTGAGATTTGTATTTTGTATTAAGGTTAAATTTGTAAAAATTTGAATAAGAAGGACTTATTTGTAAAATTTTGTGAATTTTTGTAGTATGAAATTTTGACATGAAAATTATACCATCAGATAATATTTTTGATAAGGAATCCAACGGCGCCGACGGATCGTAATTTGGACATCGTTTGATTGATCAAATCGTTGAATCAAGGATGGACGGCTAGGATTAAATGTGAATTAAAGATTTTAATAATTTTATAAATATCAATTTCTTCCCACCAACGACGCGCGCGGGTTTTCTTCCTCTCTCTCCTCTTTCTTTCGCACAATAACAATGGTGAAATAGAGTTGTTACTTTGTGTTGACATTTGGAGGACTTATTGATCGTATTTTTCGATGAGATTTCAGACACAGCTTCAGGAGAGTGAGGAGAACACATTAGAGGTATAAATTTACAGTTTTGGTTGAGATTTGAGGAGAAAACGAAGAGAGAGGTCGCGGCGGCGAAAGTTCATCGCCGGAGCAAGCTCCGGCGATTACCGGCCATTCCGGCCGCGGAACTTCGCAAAATTGGTACCTATGGCTTCTCCTCGACGAGAGCTTTCCAATGGTACTAGAGTTGAGAGCTGTTGGCCGCCGGTCGACCGCCGGCGAGCTAAAAACCCTAACTTAGGGTTTCCGCCCAAATTGGATTAATTCGTGAAATTGATCTCGTATGAGCTATAATAATAGGGAAAAATATGATTTTTGGAATCCTTGTGATGAGAGCTTTCGAATGGTACCAATATTGGTACTGTTCAGAGAACTTCGCCGGTGAGGGTTCCGGCGAACTTTCCGGCGATTTTCCGGCGAGCTCCGGCGAACTTTCCGGCGAATTTGAGATAAAAATTAGGGTGATTCTAGAGACTATTTTAAACATGTTGGTGAAGATGGATTTGTAAAATTATTACCGGATTGAGAGTTTTAATTCGTTGAAATATTCACAGGAAATTCGGTAAGCAAGCACGAGGATACGAACGTTCGCGATACGAACTAGAACGTACTTATCATGATAGAATCAGGTGAGTATTTATTCTCTGGGCAGAATAGACGGGATAGTTCTCAATGTTTAGTCCAGGAGAACTATAGTCCCTTTGATTATTTATATTTGATATCCTTTGGCTCTCCTGCTAGTTAGTATTATCCTAATTATGATCATAAATGAGTTGTAAATAATCTTTGATATTCATGTTGATACTCTTGCTACTTTATTCATTTTAAGCATTATATTATGCTTCTGTTGACTTCTGATCTAGCATATGCATTTGTTTAATTATTCGTGATACTATTTCACTTGAAAATGCGTATGACTAGCATGATATTATACTGGATAGTGCTATAGGCACTCTTCACTGCAGTGATAGGTTATTACACTATTAGCACTCCCATGGGCCACTTATGAGGAGGGGCGTGGGACGATAGTGCTCGAGGTCAGGATGGGAGATTGGGATACTCCTGATTGGTTTTTACTCTGGATTAGCTATGGATACCAGGTAGCGAAATCCAGTGGGCAACCTAGGGGGAAAGGGGGCTTTGTTTATTTATTATTGCACTTCTGCTTTGATCTGGGTACCTTATGATATTTGATTCCTCCCCCTGAGGTAACAGTTATTTGCCACAACTGTATTTTGATTATGCCAGCCCCAGATATAGTCTCGTGTGATTCTTGATTACTCATTTTGATTGACTATTGCACACGAATAGTCATATGATTCTATTCTTGAGACTTTGTTATTTTATGTTCTCGGTATTACATTGTTTTCTATCCAACTCACTGAGTACGGCGTTACTCACCCCATAGGGGAACTCATTTTTATTTTTCAGGATTCCAGCTGGAGAGAGACTGATAGATATCGCAGTGTATAGTCAGACACCTGATTTCCTTCGAAAGGTAGGACAGTTCTACCTTTATTTTGTGTGTATAGAGATCCACTGGCTAGGTACTTTGTATAACCTTGGGCATGTATCCATTTTGATTGTAAATTACTTGTATATAAGTGTGTGTCACTGTAGTAAAGATTTGGTTTTAATAATATATGCTTTTAGAGTTATATTGATCTGTTATCTAGGTTCTCTCCTTCCATAAATAGAGGAGATATACATCAGGTACGCTTAGTGGGTTCCCATATAGTTTCGGGAGTACAAGGGATTATGTGTGGAGTTCACTGCGGTCTGCCACGTGCCCTAGGGGAAGGGACGGGGCGTGACATTGACACTAGACAGGACTTAGGTGACATCTAGTGAATTTACATATTTATTTATTTATTTATGCTATCTATCTTAATATGAATTGTTTAAAATATATGGCATGAAAGATGATGATTAATTACCAAAGACATCCTAGAATACTCCTCCTAGCCTTTGATTTCTTTATTCGGTAGAGCCGTAATTTCGCACTAGGCCGCAAGGCTGAGCACACCGCGTTCAATGTATGTGCAGGTGCCGACGCACTAGATGAGATCGTTGACGGAGGGTTCATCGCGGAAGGTATACGCTCGCGGTTATAAGTTTTCGTAGGCCAGTCTTAGATTTGTATTAGGGTTTATCGGGACTGTATTTAAGATGTTATTTGGAAATGTGGATATATATATTTTAGTATTTATATTTATGCCTTATATGGGCCGGTTGGGCTCATATGGCAGTTGCCACGTGTCGTCCTGCGGGTCGGGGCGTGACAGTTTGACTTCAAATCAAATGATTGTATTTGTGGCGCAATGGTTGCACATCTGACTCCAGATCAAAAGGTTGTGTGTTCGATACATGTTAGGTTCAATTCTCATTTTGAATTATTTTGGTGTTCTACATTCACGGTTCAATTCTCATTTTAAATTATTTTAGGTTCAATTCTTATTTTGATTTATTTTGTTATTCTACATTTTTCAAATCTTTTATTACACATCTGACTCCAGATTAGAACGTTGTTTGTTCGATTCACGTCAGGTTCAATTCTTATTTTGATTTATTTTGGTGTTCCACATTCACGTGAGGTTCAATTCTCATTTTAAGTTATTTCACGTTCAATTCTTATTTTGATTTATTTTGGTATTCTACGTTTTGCAACTTTTATATTTCACTAAATGAAAAAATGATGGAATTTGTGGTGCAATGGTAGCGCGTTTGACTCCAGATCAGAAGGTTGCATGTTCGATTCATGTTAAGTTTAATTTTCATTTTGAATTATTTTTCAACTTTTATTTTACATTAAATGAAAAAATGATGGAATCTATGGTGCAATGGTAGCGCATCTGACTCCAGATCAAAAGGTTGCATCTCATTTTGAATTATTTTGTGTTTTGCATTCCCATCAGGTTGAATTCTCATTTTAAATTATTTCAGGTTCAATTCTCATTTTGATTTATTTTGGTGTTCTACATTCACGTGAGGTTCAATTCTCATTTTAAATTATTTCAAGTTCAATTCTTATTTTGATTTATTTTGGTATTCTAAGTTTTTCCAATTTTATATTACACTAAATAAAATAATGATCTGATCTATAGTGTAATGCTAGTGCATCTGACTCCAGATAAAAAGGTTGTGTGTTCGTTTCACGTCAAGTTCAATTTTCATTTTGAATTATTTAGGTGTTCTACATTCATATCAGGTTCAATTCTAATTTTAAATTATTTCAAGTTCAATTCATATTTTGATTTATTTTGTTATTCTACTTTTTTTAAATTTTATAATACACTAAATGAAGAAATGATGGGATTTGTGGCACAATGGTAGTGCGTCTGACTTCAGATCAGAAGGTTGCGTGTTCGATTCACATTAGGTTCAATTTTAATTTTGAATTATTTGTAGAACCGTTCAATTCTCATTTTGACTTATTTTGTTATTATACTTTTTCAAATATATATTACACTAAATAAAAAAATGATGTTTGGGTATGTAGCTCAGATGATGAAGTGTTCACTTAGCATGTGAGAGGCATAAGGATCGATACTCTGTATTTTTAAAATATTTTGAACTTTGTTTTTTCATTTCAGTACTCGCTTAGCAAGGTAGAGGTACGAGGGTCTCAGAGTAAGACAAATTATGTTTAGGGTGTAGCTCAAACGATAGAGAGGTCGCTAATTATACGGGAAGCAAAAGGATCAATACCATTTGATAAAGAGCCACGAGGATTGTTTACTATTATCACCAATGTGTGGAGAATAAGATAGTTGATGTTTGAGTATGTAGCTTAGATGATAAACCTCTCATTTGTATTCTTATTTCAAAAATCTTCTTTTGATAAGATTCTAATTATAAATGTTTATGATATTTGGAGTCTCAGAATAACTATTTTGATATTAGGAGGTATAGCTCAAATGTTAGAGTGCTTACTTAGCATATGAGAGTAATGGCGATCCCCTATATATCCATTATTAGTTAAACTTTTTTCATTTTAGTATATAATTAATATTTTTGGACATCTCCTGGATGGTAGAAGAGTGCTTAAATTTATATGGGAGGTACAAGGATTAGTAACATTTATTTCTATTGTGAGTAAAATTTTAAATTTTTATTTCAGTGATACTACTAAAGTTGCAGAATAACAAAGATTAATCTTTAGGGATGTAGCTTAGATGGTAGAATACTGGGTTCACATGCATTAGGCACGGGGATCAATTTTTCGCATCTCTAACATGAGTTATGGTAAAGTGCTTCCATTATATATAGGAGGAATGTTGATTGATATATCTTATTTCTAATATGTGTTATTTATATTTTTATTTGAGTGATTTTTTTTAATAAGACTGAATGCTATAAGATATTTAGGTGATGTTCTTTTAATAGAGTTATATAGATATCTTGAACTAACTGGTTTAGTGATGTAGCTCAAATAGTAGAGTGCTCGCTTAGCATGCGAGATGCATGAGAATTGATACCCTCCATCTTCAAAGCATTTTGAACTTTGCCTTTTCATTTTAGTACTCGCTTAGCATGCGAGAATAGTTATCGCTTGTTTCACATCGCATACGAGGGTATGGGGATAGATACCGTACATCTCCGAACTAAATTTAAACTTTGTAATTCTATTTACATCTCTAATATAAGTTAGGCTTTGAATTTCATTTTTAGTAATGCTCTTTTAATATGAATTTGATAAAAACTGGGACAGTTAAGTTTTAGGGATATTGCTCGGATGATACATTAACACTCTTTTAATAAGATTTTGATAAGAATATTAGGGATTTAGCTTAGCTAGGACAATATTGCTCTTTTAATTTGACTTTAAAATAAATTTTAGGGTTGTAGCTTAGATGGTAAAGTGCCCGCATAGCATACGAGCTATATGGCCATCTCGCACTAAGTTAATTGATATTTATGGATGTAGCTTAGATGGAAGATCGCTCGCTTAGCATGTGAGAGGCACGGGTATCAATACCCCGCATATCTAAAGTATTTTGTCAGTCTCATTCTATAAATTTTGCTCCTTATAACTTGTTTGATAGCATCAATAGTAATGTCAACTCTTTTTTTTTTTTTATCCAGCCTAGTAAAAATTACTGTCTTGATATGTCGAAGAAGGTCCACTTCATCTCTTACTTGTTGCTTAAATAATCTCCAGTTTCTCTCTTTCCAAATGTGATATACAAACTCTGCTATCACCACCTGCATAAGTTATCCTTGCAATGTTCTCCTTTTAGCTATTCTAGCAGCAATATTAATTGTGGTTTCCCATGTAGTTTGTCTTAAAACTTCTTCATTCCATTTCAATAAATCACTCCATCTAGTCTTGCTATATTTACATTTATTCAGCAAATGTTCTAAGGTTTCTATTGCAGTTAGAGATAGCTGACATTCTCCTTCTATTTGCATGCCCTACTTGAGTAGTTTATCTGCAGTCATTAATTTTTCATGCAAAGCAAGCCATAGAATGAAGGTAGCTCTAGGTCTAGCTGTAGAATCACATATCAAACTTGTCCAATTTTTCTTTGACAATATACCCACCAATATATTGTAAATTGCACTGATTGTGGTTTTTCTAGTTAGTATTATTGCTAGTCGGGGATGGTATTGTAATACCTCTCTACTCATCATCACTTTCTTTAACATCCAGCTTGTTTGTTTGGGTAGAGTCATAATATGAATATTTTTATTTTTTATATAATAAGTGTGTACCCATTTGATCCATAATTTATCTTTCTTCATCTGCATATCCCAAAAGAGCTTGAAGATGGTTGCCTTATTCCATAAGTCTAGTTTTAGTAAGTTAAGTCTTCCGGCTGACTTTGGTGTGCAAACTTTATTCTAAACTACCAAGATCTTCTTACTAGTCTCAACTGATCTTGTCCATAAGAATGTCCTGCAAACTGCATCCATCATTTTGATTATTTTTTTGGACAATATGAATAATTGTGACCAATAGCTTTGCACTCCAAATAATACTGACTTTATAAGTTGAACTCTTCCTGCATATGTTAGCAACTTGGCAGTCCAACTTTTAAGTCTAACCATCATTTTGTCAAGCAGTACTTTACATTCTGAATTTTTAGTTTCTTAGGAGCCAAAGGTACTCCTAGGTACTTGAATGGTTAAGAGCTCTCTCTATAGCTAAGTATATGTAATATTCTGTCTTTTGTTTCAGCAGGTACTCCTCCAAAGTAAATACTATTCCTAAGTGCATTAGCTTTCAAACCTGATGCCTTTGAGAATTTAAGAAATACCTCATGTAGGAGCTTGATAGATTTCTCATCTCCTCTAGAAAACATAAGTAAATCATCTACAAAACAAAGGTGAGTAATAGATAATTTTGCACATTTGGGATGATATTTAAGGTTTTTCTTATTTCCTAGCTCCCTCATACATCTACTCAAGTATTCCATCACAAGGACAAAGATATAAGGTGATAGAGGATCACCTTGTCTTAATCCTCTTTTTACTTGAAAAGGTACCATTTTCTTACCATTTATTAGAATGGTATAATGTACTGATTTGATGCAAGCCATCACCCATTGAATGAATCTAGGATAAATCCCAATTCTATGAGCATTTATTCCACACATATCCATTCTACTGAATCATAAGCCTTTTGTAGATCTACCTTGATCATGCATCTAGGGGATATTGTTTTCCTGGTATATCCTTTAATGAGTTCATGACTTAATATGATATTATCTGCAATCACTCTTCCTGGTACAAAGGCTGATTGAGCTTCACTAACTAGTTCACTAATCACTCCTTTAAGTCTATTCACCAAGATCTTAGCAATAATCTTGTATAAAATTGCACAATAAGCAATTGGTCTTAGGTCCTTAACAGTTTCTGGATTTGGTACCTTGGGTATGAGTGTAACTAGAGTAGAGTTTATAGCTTTCAACATTTTTCCTGTCATGAAGAACTCTTGTATTGCTACACATATATCATGTTTTAGCACAGGCCATGTTTTTTTAAAAAATAATGCACCAAATCCATCAATTCCCGGAGCCTTATCATCATTTATGTCAAATATAGCCTGATTGATCTCTGCTTTTGAGACAGCTGCATATAGACTTGAGAAATGATGGTGCTGAACTAGTCTACCAAGTCTAACTGTCATTTTATCCACCATAAGAAGTTCATATTCTGCATTGCCCATTAAACCTTTATAAAAGTCAATTATTTCTGCACTGATCTTATCATGAGTAGTTAATCTCTCCCCATCTCTACTATATAGGATATTAAGAGTTTTGACATCATTCCTTGCTTTTGCATAGACAAAAAAGAATTTAGAGTTTGAATCACCTAAAGTAATCAAATAAGCTCTAGACTTTTGCCTCAATATACTTTCCTCTACTCTATCCCATTTCTCTAATTCCATTAAGGCATATTTCTCTTGCACATGCAAATTAGCTAGTAAAGGAGTGTCTTGCAATTATCTTTGGATACTTTCCAAATTATTTCTAGCTTTGTCTGCCTTAAGTTTTGCTTGACTGAAATTTTTCTTGAATAGTTCTTTCATTGCACCTTTCATGAGTTTAAGTCTTTGCCATACTTTGTACATCTCAAAACCCTCAATTTCTGTACTCTAAATAGCTGCAACAGTAGGGAGAAATTCAATGTGATTAGCTATTATATTCAAAAATCTGAAATTTGGTATACCTCTATTAGTAGTAGTACCAACATCAAGTTTTAATGGAGAATGATATGAGATTATTACTTCTCCTATCTCTACCACCACTGCTCCATTATTTTCTATCCAATCTTTATTCCCAAATACTCTATCTATCTTACTCTATATTCTCATCACTCCCTTCTTGTTTGTTGCTCCATGTGTAATATCCTCCAATAGTTGTTAGCTTAGTAAGCTGGAGGTTCTCTATAGTAGCATTAAAGTCTCTTGTTTCATGTTCAGTGATAGTAATAATAATATTTTAATAAAATAATAAAAGTAAAATAAAATAGCAAAGAGAATAAAAAATAAATAATAATATTTATCATATGGAATTAGTAAAAAACTAAATAAATATATATATATATATTTAAATAAATAAATAGAAAATATAAATTAAATAAAAAAAGAAAAAGAAAAAAACTAAAACCGTCCCTTCACGTGCTTCGCACGTGCAGCGAGTCAGGGCTAGTCGACCTGGCCGAGTCGGTCGACAGGTCACCGACTCGTCGATAGGGTATTAAACCCTCGCCGAAGCAGAGGGCGCGGCGACAGTGGTCTGAGGGTTACGGTGCAGCAGCTTCCACGCACCACCGGTGGTCGTTGTCTTCGATAGAGGAGGAAGCTGGCGAGCTGGGGCCTCATCTACGAATACGGCTAAGCGTTATAGCAGCCCAGCGAGCCACGGTTGTGTGGGAGGCAGTGAGCGGACGGAGAACAGAGGAGTCCCCCTGTTCCCACTGTGAACGCCGGCGAGGGGCTCGACGAGCTCTTTCTCCCACCGTGGCGAGCTCTCCGGGGTCGACTCGCCTCTCTTGGTGTTGGTTTTGAGTGGAGGCCACAGCGAGGAAGCATGAGGTCGATGGAGAACAGGAAGGGGACGGCGGAGCACAGGACATCTCTGTCCCGTTCAAATTCACTGACGCAAGGGCGCGGCAAACACTCTTCCTTCCACGGTGAGTTCTCTGGAAGCGAGTAGGCTCAGGTGGAGACAATATTGAGCGGCAACCGCGGGACGCGGGCGCAGCTGGGAGCAACATCTATCGGGCAGCCGAGGAAGAGAGATGCTAGCGACTGTGGGAGGTGTTTCGAGCCCCACCGATGGGCGATTAGGTGGCCAGAGGGCTGAGGAATACCTAGAGGAGGTAGGCACGTGTTTCCGGCGAGGTTGCAGCGGCGATAGATGGGGTGAGGGCAGACACGGCGGCAGGTGCTTGGCGGAATTCGAGCCAAGGGCGAGCGGGGAAGAAGATCGAAGCACGTGCGGCGATTCAGCTTGCTGCGGGTCAAGCTGGTATGACCCGGTTCGGGCCAGTTCGGCTGCGGGTTGGCTAGTTTTCACAGTTTTAAGATCGGTTCGAGTCGGTTGAACATTGCTAAAGCTTTGTTGGTAAGTTTTGAATCTTAAGAAATTTATTTAGAATTTTTAACATATTTTAGGAGCGATTTTCAAATTATTTTAGGATGGGTTTAGGGTTTTGAGTGCGTTAAAAAAGTCAAAAAAATCTAAAATATATTATGATGCTATGTTATGATTAAACATATTTTCTATGATTTAATTAGAAATTTTAAAGATTATTATAATTCAATTTTTGATTTAATTGAGATAATTTGGGTTAATTTAGGGTTTAAATGAATTAATTGTATGTTATATGCATGAAGTAATATTTTGATAGGTGTTATAACATCTAAGTTGCATTAATTGGAATTAAAATAATTTATTTATAATTATTACCCAATTAATAAATTTAGGATATTATAAATTGAGGAAATTAGATTAATTAGATTTTTATAGATTAATGAGATTGAATAATTTAGAATTTTATCAATTTATAATGTGATAAAATTTAGGAAATTAATTTATTTAGATTTTCTAATTAATGTAATTGGATAAATTTGGATTTTGTGAATTTAATTAATGTAATTAAATTTTTACAAAATTATTAAAAAAAATTTAGGATTAATTAAGGTGATATATATTGATTAAGATTTTTGGGTATAATTAAATTGTTAAACTAAATATCATTTTAATTATGTTTGATTGTGATTGTTAATATGATGGATGGCTGGTTGATTATAAGAAATTAAATAAAATAAAGAAAATGATGTGAGGATGTGAGTAGAAGGGTAGATAGGAAATCTTTATTTAAATTGTATGATTTATGATTGTTAGATGTATTTATTTTATCTTAGGAAAATTGATTGTTGTGCTATTGCTTGACAAATCACGGCCAAACTATGATTTATTTTAGAGTAAGAAGGAGTTACTGTGCTTGATTGTTTGATTGATTGCTTTTAAGAATCACAGCCAAGCTATGAATTCTTATTTAAAACTGCTTTGAGACTCAGGTGAGGATTTATGGTCTCAAATTTATTTGGCCTACTACAGATGCTGAGTCCTAAGGGTCGTTGTTAATTATTGTACATGCTGATAAGTTATATGTCTACTTTGTTGCATATTTAATTAGCATGTGGTTTATTAGAAGTATGCATGTTAGTTTACATATGATGCTATTATATGCATTCTCTTGATATGAGTTTGAAAGTTATACCATGCGGGTATATGTATTATGTTGTTATATGCATGTTCTTGATGTTTATACTCATATTATGTTATTATTGATATGTTCATGTTGCTATAGATGTAGAGACACTTACCGAGAACATGGAACGTGATGACATGGGACATAACTAGAGGCACTTTAGGTACATGTTGTGATTATACCTAGAGTGATCTTATCTGATATTTAACCGAGAACTTTTGGACATCTTAAGGTCATAGTAACCTAGGAGATGACATTAGGTTCTTGGTTGGATATGCTACCAACGTATGGTGAGGAGCCATGTGCTAGCCAAGATAGAAATGCACGCTCTGTTGACTTAGCCTCAAATACTTTAGTGTAGCCTCAAATAGTACATTGTATTTAAAGGACCTGATTAAAATAATAATAATAATAATAATTTGAATATATATTTAAAGTCTACAATTTATTCATTGTTATTTTTACGGCGGTTGCCACGTGCCCAAAAGTGGATCTGGGGCGTGACCATATCCTTCTACCATGCCTTCATTTCAAAATAATTTACCTTATTTCCTACATACCGATTACATATACATATCAAAGAATAGAATAATGAAACAGTTAGTGTGATCCAACTTCTCCCTCAAGTTTAGTCTCCTAAGCCAGTGAATGAAAGAAAAACGACAATCATGATGACCTCCACACTACTTTAAAGCAACAGATGAGATATCTCTTTAACTTCATCAAAATTTTTAGAGTATACATATATTTATTTATTTATTTGTATATATATATATATATTTGGAGACTCGCCTTCAAATCTAAAATTCGTTAATGAAGGTTAAGAAGCTAAAAAGTATAACAAATATTATGTCATGTCTGCAGCTTGTTCAGCAACGTAGCAACCGCCATATGAATTTATAAAAATTAATACGAGGTTAAATAAAATATAAAACATAAATTGTGAGTTTTAAAAATTCACTAGAAACATCAACTAAGCTACATATTCAAACATCAACTATCTTATTCACCACACATTGGTGATAATAGTAAACAATCCTCGTGACTCTTTATCAAATGGTATTGATCCTTTTGCTTCCCGTATAATTAGCGACCTCTCTATCATTTGAGCTACACCCTAAACATAATTTGTCTTACTCTGAGACCCTCGTGCCTCTACCTTGCTAAGCGAGTACTGAAATGAAAAAATAAAGTGCAAAATACTTTAAAAATACAGAGTATCGATCCTTATGCCTCTCACATGCTAACTGAACACTTCATCATCTGAGCTACATATCCAAACATCAATTCACTTAGTTTGAGAAATCCATACAGCTCGTATTAAAAGAAAATCACCTAAATATCTTATAGTGTTCAGTTTTATTAAAAGAACATCACTAAAATAAAAATATATAGTTTATCACATACTAGAAATAAGAGGCAACGATCTGCATTCCTCTTGTATATAGTGGAAACACTTTACATAACTCATATTAGAGATGCAACATATCAATCCCAGTGCCTCTAGCATACGAAGAAAGTGCTCTAATATATAAGCTACATCCTTAAATATTAATTATTATTATTCTGAGACTTAAATAGTGTATTACATTTTTAACAAAGCCTTATTAAAAGAACATCATTGAAATAAAAATCCAAAATTTTACTTATAATAGAAATAAAGGTTATCTAACCCTTTGCCTCCCATATGTAATTGAAGCACTGTACCATCTAAGATACATTCACAAATAATGGTTATATCAAATACAATTTTTGCTAAAGTCTAATTTATAAAGCATTACTAAAATAAAAAAAAGTTTAACTAATAATGGATATATCGAGTATTGATGCCCATTCCTCTCTCATGGTAAAGTGAGTACTCTACCATTTAAGTTGCACCTACTAACATCAAGATAGTTATTCCGAGTCTCCAAATATTGTATATGTTTGTAACCAAAATCTTACTAAAAGAAAATTACTGAAATAAAAAAGAGAGTTCTATTATCAAAGCTATCTTATTCGCCTCACATTGGAGATATAGGGAAACGATCCTTGTGCCTCTTTAACAAATGTATCAATCCCTTTGCTTCTTGTATAATCAGCAACCTCTCTACCATTTGGCTACATTATAAAACAACATTTGTCTTACCTTGAGACCCCATTCCTCTGTCATGCTAAGCGAGTACTAAAACGAAGGTGCAAAGTTCAAAATACTTTAAAGAAGCAAAGTATCGATCTCCATGCCTCTGGCATGTTAAGCGAGTACTAAAATGAAAATGCAAGGTTCAAAATACTAGAGAGATGCAAACTATCGATCCCCGTCCCTTTGGCATGTTAAGCGAGCACTCTACCTTCGGAGCTACGTCCCCAAACATCAATTCATTTAATCTGAGATAGTCGTACAACTCGAATACTGTGCGGGTGTTGTACCAACTAACCTACAACACTAAAATTCATATCAAAATCGAATTAAAAGAGTAATATTATACCATCTAAGGTAAATCACCAATATTCTTATCAAAGTCTATGAAGAGAGCGTTAATGTACCATCCGAGCAACATTCCAAAATTTAGCTTTTTCAATTTTTTTTATTAAAGTTATATTAAAAGTGCATTACTAAAAAAGAAATTCAAAGCCTAACTCATATTAGAGATGTAAATAGAATGACAAAGTTTAACACAGTTTGGATATGCAGGGTTTATGTTGGTCCCCCGCCACAGCTTACCTTAAGCATAGGTATGCAGCACTAGGAGATAGTTATTCAGACTGAAAACTTAGAAAAGTTTTCCTACAGTGAATTTTTAAAACTCACAATTGACATGACGTTGCTATCTCCCCCACTTCCTTCTCATTTTCCTATGAGACACTCTCTCTTTTCTCTCAATATAGTGCATATAATGTGATAAGGTAGATAATTGAACAAGGGTGTGCACTTGAAAAGTTATTGAGAATTCCATGTGACTAATGATAATATTTTGATGTTAAGTTGAAAGATGATTTAGGCAATCAATAAATATTGATCATTAATAGTGTTTACTATTAATCATGCAACTTTGCCTTCACATCAGTAATGTCATTTGTTTGTCAATATTGATCATTTAAGAGTATTTACCATTAATCATACAACTTTGCCTTCACATCAATAATGTCAATTGTTTATAATCTTTATTGAGTATACTATTACGATTAGTGGGGTTTAGCAACATGTGAACGTTGTTCAATCATCCATTTTAAGTAAATTGTATTATATCTCAAAATAATACTCTTAAATATATATAAATTTTATTTATGTATATAAATATATATACTCTACATACCTCATTTTTATCTAAAGTTCGCCGAAAAGTTCACTGGAGACCCGCCGGAGACTTGTTGGGCAGTTTGCTGGAACCCTCACTAACGAAGTTCTCCAATCAGCAGCAATATTGGTACCAATCGAAAGCTCTTTTCATCAAAAATCCTAAAATCATATTTGTCCAAATTGTTAGAGATCATATGTGCCTAATTTTACTCAAAAAGATAACTTAAGCGAAATTCCAAAGTTTGGATTTTAACTCGCCGGCAACCAACGACAGCCAATTTCTCTCAACCTAAGTACCAATAGATTGCTCTCATCGAGGAGAAGCCATAGGTACTAAGTTTCTCAAATTATATAGCTCGTATGACCAGCAATTGCAAGAGTAATCTCCAATGATGAAACTTTCACTACTGCCGCTTATTTCACTTTTCTCCCTCATATCTCTTCCAATAACTTAAATTGATGGTTCCAATGAGTTTTCCTAGCTCACCTGAACCTATCGCTGGAATCTCATTTAAAAATTCCACCGAAAAGTCATCTTGTAGGAAACGAGGTAAATTATATTAAAATAAAGGCATGGTAGAAGGATATCATCTGTACATATCTCATTTTTGTAATAAATATTATAAATGACCATGAAAAATTATTCATAATAATTAATTTTATTTTACAAGAAGTTACATATTTTTAAAAACTATGCATCACTCATGTAAATAAAAATTATAAAGAATAATATTACAGAAGTAATTACATCAGTATATAAATGGTTTGATATAGTTTATTCTAATGAAAAGATGATCAAAGGTGCTCTTTAGAAGTTATAAGAATTTAAAATTAAAATTAATCGATACATAATAATGGCTCATATAAATATGAATTAAGTAGAGTGAGAAATTCCTATTTTAGATATGGTAATAAATTTTCACATAAAAAAATCAAATAATCCTAATTAGGATTTAAATTTGTTGAGAAACAATAATCTTTTCTCCAAAACTCGCTGAATAACATTTGTTAAAATAAACAAATGGATATTAAGAAGCTATTGGTTTTGAGAAATCATTCACTCCTTCCCTCCCTTCCCGCTCAGTAACTGCGGTAATTCTATCTTTAGCGGTAGAAGCATACTCCCACACCCAATGATTTAGTGACAATAGATCTCCGACCCTTTAAAATGTGTTGTCTATCAACACGGAGGATAAAGACTGAGATGATCTCGGCCAATCCCATCAACTCCATCAACCACAAGATGAGTGGGAAAAATGAACATTCTGGTGTCTCATCCGGGAAGCAAGCAAGAAATGATGATAGCAAGGGTAGCGGTAGTCGTAACAAGGAACCAAGCCACGACACCATTACTACCCATATGCCCCGTGAGATAAAAGATGGGGAGACATATGATAAAACTTGGAGTGGCTATAGCTTAGAGTTTCCTCCACCGATGTCGACAATTGGGAAGACGGGGAGGCCTAAAGTGCAACTCAAGTCATTCAGGGATGATGGGAGGATTGTGTTTAAAATGGTTAAAGCTCCGAAGCAGCAATTCTTGTAGGCTACAAGGGAGAATGGAAGATTGATGCTCCACTTGGTCGATGACGATGAAACGCAAGAGGGTAGTTCTATAAGTGCAGAGGAGGAGACTAATCTAACTGGAAAAGAAGATAACTAATAGAGCAACGTCAGATATCATGGAAATTTTTTACTTATAAGTTATTTCCTCCTGATAATTTAGGCAATCAATAAATATTGATCATTAATAGTGTTTACAATTAATCATGCAACTTTGCCTTCACATCAGTAATGTCATTTGTTTGTCAATATTGATCATTTAAGAGTATTTACCATTAATCATATAACTTTGCCTTCACATTAATAATGTCAATTGTTTATCATCTTTATTGAGTATACTATTACGATTAGTGGGGTTTAGCAGCGTGTGAACCTTGCTCAATCATGCATTTTAAGTAAATTGTATTATATCTCAAAATAATACTCTTAAATATATATAAATTTTATTTATGTATATAAATATATATACTCTACATACCTCAGTTTTATCTAAAGTTCGCCGAAAAGTTCACTGGAGACCTGCCGGAGACTTGTTGGGCAGTTCGCTGGAACCCTCACCAATGAAGTTCTCCAATCAGCAGCAATATTGGTACCAATCGAAAGCTCTTTTCATCAAAAATCCAAAAATCATATTTGTCCTAATTGTTAGAGCTCACATGTGCCTAATTTTACTCAAAAAGATAACTTATGCGAAACTCCTAAGTTTGGATTTTTAACTCGCCGGCAACCAACGACAGCCAATTTCTCTCAACCCAAGTACCAGTAGATAGCTCTCATCGAGGAGAAGCCATAGGTACTAAGTTTCTCAAATTATATAGCTCGTATGACCAGCAATTGCATGAGTAATCTCCAACGATGAAACTTTCACTGCTGTCGCTCATTTCACTTTTCTCCCTCATATCTCTTCCAAGAACTTAAATTGATGGTTCCAATGAGTTTTCCTAGCTCACCTGAAGCTATCGCTAGAATCTCATTTAAAAATTCCACTGAAAAGTCATCTTGTAGGAAACTAGGTAAATTATATTAAAATAAAGGCATGGTAGAAGGATATCATCTGTACATATCTCATTTTTGTAAGAAATATTATAAATGCCCATGAAAAATTATTCATAATAAGTAATTTTATTTTACAAGAAGTTACATATTTTTAAAAACTATGCATCACTCATGTAAATAAAAATTATAAAGAATAATATTATAGATGTAATTACATCACTGTATAAATGGTTTGATATAGTTTATTCTAATGAAAAGATCGTCAAAGGTGCTCTTTAGAAGTCATAAGAATTTAAAATTAAAATTAATCGATACATAATAATGGCTCATATAAATATGAATTATGTAGAGTGAGAAATTCCTATTTTAGATATGGTAATAAATTTTCACATAAAAAAATCAAATAATCCTAATTAGGATTTAAATTTGTTGAGAAACAATAATCTTTTCTCCAAAACTCGGCTGAATAACATTTGTTAAAATGAACAAATGGATATTAAGAAGCTGTTGGTTTTGAGAAATCATTCACTCCTTCCCTCCCTTCCCGCTCAGTAACTGCGGCAATTCTATCTTTAGCGGTAGAAGCATACTCCCACACCCAATGATTTAGTGATAATAGATCTCCGTCCCTTTAAAATGTGTTGTCTATCAACACGGAGGACAAAGACTGAGATCATCTCGGCCAATCCCATCAACTCCATCAACCACAAGTTGAGTGGGAAAAATGAACATTCTGGTGTCTCATCCGGGAAGCAAGCAAGAAATGATGATAGCAAGGGTAGCGGTAGTCGTAACAAGGAACCAAGCCACGACACCATTACTACCCATATGCCCCATGAGATAAAAGATGGGGAGACATATGATAAAACTTGGAGTGGCTATAGCTTAGAGTTTCCTCCAACGATATCGACAATTGGGAAGGCGGGGAGGCCTAAAGTGCAACTCAAGTCATTCAGGGATAATGGGAGGATTGTGTTTAAAATGGTTAAAGCTCCGAAGCAGCAATTCTTGCAGGCTACAAGGGAGAATGGAAGATTGATGCTCCACTTGGTCGATGACGATGAAACGCAAGAGGGTAGTTATATAAGTACAGAGGAGGAGACTAATCTAACTGGAAAAGAAGATAACTAAGAGAGCAACTTCAGATATCATGGAATTTTTATACTTTTAAGTTGTTTCCTCCTGATGATTTAGGCAATCAATAAATATTGATCATTAATAGTGTTTACTATTAATCATGCAACTTTTCCTTCACATCAGTAATGTCATTTGTTTGTCAATATTGATCATTTAAGAGTATTTACCATTAATCATACAACTTTGCCTTCACATTAATAATGTCAATTGTTTATCATCTTTATTGAGTATTCTATTACGATTAGTGGGGTTTAGCAGCGTGTGAACCTTGCTCAATCATCCATTTTAAGTAAATTGTATTATATCTCAAAATAATACTCTTAAATATATATAAATTTTATTTATGTATATATATATATACACACTGGAGACCTGCATACCTCATTTTTATCTAAAGTTCGCCCAAAAGTTCACTGGAGACCTGCCGGAGACTTGCTGGGCAGTTCGCTGGAACCCTCACCAATGAAGTTCTCCAATCAGCAGCAATATTGGTACCAATTGAAATATCTTTTCATCAAAAATCTAAAAATCATATTTGTTCCAATTGTTAGAGCTCACATGTGCCTAATTTTACTCAAAAAGATAACTTATGCGAAACTCCTAAGTTTGGATTTTTAACTCGCCGGCAACCAACGACAACCAATTTCTCTCAACCCAAGTACCAGTAGATAGCTCTCGTCGAGAAGCCGTACGTACTAAGTTTCTCAAATTATATAGCTCGTTTGACCAGCAATTGCAAGAGTAATTTCCAACGATGAAACTTTCACTGCTGCCGCTCATTTCACTTTTCTCCCTCAAATCTCTTCCATGAACTTAAATTGATGGTTCCAATGAGTTTTAGATATGGTAATAAATTTTAACATAAAAAAATCAAATAATCCTAATTAGGATTTAAATTTGTTGAGAAACAATAATCTTTTGTCAAAAACTCTGCGGATATTAAGAAGCTGTTGGTTGTGAGAAATCATTCACTCGTTCCCTCCCTTCCCACTCACTAACTGCGGCAATTCTATCTTTAGTTGTAGAAACATACTCCCACACCCAATGTTTTAGTGACAATAGATCTTCATCCCTTTAAAATGTGTTGTCTATCAACACGGAGGATAAAGACTGAGATCATCTCGGCCAATCCCATCAACTCCATCAACCACAAGATGAGTGGGAAAAATGAACATTCTGGTGTCTCATCCGGAAAGCAAGCAAGAAATGATGATAGCAAGGGTAGCGGTAGTCGTAACAAGGAACCAAGCCACGACACCATTACTACCCATATGCCCCGTGAGATAAAAGAAGGGGAGACATATGATAAAAGTAGGAGTGGCTATAGCTTAGGGTTTCCTCCACCGATATCGACAATTGGGAAGGCAGGGAGGCCTAAAGTGCAACTCAAGTCATTTAGTCAAGCAGGCTCGGCAAGCCCATCTATCATGAGCCGACCCATAAGAGTTAAGAAACTCAAACAAGGTTTATAAATTTTACTCTATTTTTTTCACAATGGCTACACATGTATAACTCATGATATTTAAAACATCAGGATAACAACGGATATTAATTGTCCCATTACATCATTTAACTAACACAGTCCATCTTATAATAATTGAGTCTCAATAGTCTATCCTCCATCAATAAGCTTCTAGTGTTTTTGCATCAGCTCCAAATCTACCCCGATCCTCTATCTGTCACCTGAGTGTTGCAGCCCAGTGGCTACAAATAGGAGAAACTCCCAAGCAAAGTAATAGGCAAATATAATATCATGTCCTGAAGTATTGGCAATGTAACTAAGCATATCAATAGAACCTTGCATATAAAACAACTAGGAAATAAGCATACATAACATAGTAGATATTCTAAACATTTGTCTTGTATGACTAAGTTCATATAAGTACACTCCTACGGGCTACCATTTTATGCTTAAGTAGATCTTGATCAAGGATCATTCCTAAGCCCATCAGTGTCAATCTATGTCTCTCCCTAGGCTCGCTAAACTGATGTTAGCAGAGAAGACGGGTGACCGTCATTCCTTCTCCATCTGGTCTTATTAGCCGTATACCCATGCTGCACTCTAAGACCGTCATATCGTGCATCTAATATAGACCCTGTGATACGATAAACCATGTAGCGCTACACTTCTGCCCCTCGATAGGATCACTATGGTTAAGTTACGTTCTCAGCACGACCATTGGAATCGACACATATAATCTCCCCCCATGGTTTAGACTGCCCACAGGGCTGCATACCTAAATGAAGCATGTACTATGCTGATAAATCTTCTGTCCTAGGCCTAACAAAATCGATTTCCCTTTCCCCACTCCCTAACCTTCAGTGATACCCTAGGTAGAGAGTCTCGGTGTACGGCAGAGACTGCTCTTTCTTCGGCTCCATCTATGCTTCAAGTTAGGTTGGGAATACCTCCCACTACCCATTGTAGGACAATCACAGTGGTACCCACCACCGTGAGGGAATTACAATGCATGTAGGACCTATGTGTTTCTCCTAGATTTTGATGTCACTAGGGTTTATGTGGTCCTCATCTAGGTGTTTTCAAGACTAAGTTATCCTCAGTTGATGTGTCGACTATTTAACTAGTCTGTCACCTAAGTTATATGTCCGGTGTTCTATTTTCTTATTTTTCGAACCTCCCATATATATATCTAATATGCATAGTTGAGTTTTTAATATGTAAAAAATCACCAAGAGTCATATCATATAACAACATACAATTATAAAGAAATAAAGCATAAAGTCAACATATCAAGACAATATTATAGTTTCACAACCACCCACTTGAGTTCCAATTGTAGCAGGCCATGATTGAAAACCTTAACAACTCCTGAGCCTCTTTTGGTTATTCCACAGTAGACAAATTCATGATTTAATTGTATTTTAACACCATCGATACAGGATGATTTACCTAGAATCATGAAACACCTAGGCGCAATACTGCTCATTTCATGTCATTTACTTTCCCTCCCTTTTTCCTACTGGTTTTTCTTTATCATGATACACAACAAAAAGTGACAAAATAGGAGAAAAAGAAGATGAAAAGAAAAGGTTCGACAAGAGAAAGAGAGTTCATAGTAGTGCACTAAACAATTCATGCAACTAATCAATGAATATAAATCAAGCAAATGTAAAAGGGAGTGGGCCGATGGTTTTCAACCTCCAAGATAGCATGGTAACACGCCTTCTTGAGCAAGCAAATTCCTATTTATTTTATTAGGCAGTTGAGGCAAACAAAACTAATTAAACCTTTTTCTAATTCTCAGCAGCAAGTTTGTTTGTTTTATTTTTTTATTTATTAGTACTATACGTCATGTATCCAAGTCTAATACACTTTCATCCATTGAGTTAAACTATCTTTTCAGCTGTTTAACTCCTCGGCCAAATAGGCAGTGCCCATTTCGTCATTTCCCAGTAGGCATATATCAGCAACAATAAGGCAACAACACAAGAAGCTACAATCTAAACCATATATATATCACAACCTCAGCAGAAAGAACCCCTATTCCCTTCCCTTAACCAGGTATCAAGGGTTCCCTCAAGTATAATTTAAAACAACAAGAGTATGCAGAGTGATGAATTCAGTTTACAACTTTTACTAATAGCATTTACAACATATTAACAATTTTTAAATTAGTAGCTAACAAGAAAATTCAAAACAAACCCCCAGCCATAGAAAATCGTAACCCCAAACTCTCATTAGAAATGACTTGGAAACATTCAATTTTGGCATAATACAAATCAATTTTTAAACATTAACTTGTCTCCGCTATCCTACTATCCTACTCTTACAAGTATTCAGTTTACAAAAGGAAGGGAAAGGAAAGAGAGAAAAGAGGGGAAAGAAAATATTATTCTTCGCAGCAAGCAAAGGAAAAGAAAAGAAAGCAAAGTTCGGAAATTTCACCACTGTAGTAAACTCTAAAATTTCTATAAGAGAAACAAAAACACCCTTTAACTTCGACTCTGTTTCAAGTCAAAACAAAACATTAACACAACAGTCCATCAAGTGACGCGAAGGACCGATCGAAATGGCAAGTCAAAATCTAAATATTTATAAACTGCAACTCACTGCGATCATTTGTCTCTAAACCACAGATTTATGAAAACTATAACCTCCTTGTTGTCTGAACAAAATTTACATAGTATCACAAAACGGCCTGTGAAAAAGCCACATGAGAGCAAGAATTCAATCTCATATCATGCATTAAGGCTTACAATGAAACCTCATAGGAAACATGGATGAAAAATACAATTTTGTAACTCAAAACTATGATGCACCTCATGGGAAACATGGATGAAAAATACAATTTTATAACTCAAAACTATGATGCCCCATCACTGCAAAAGCGACCATTTAGATGACAACTAGTTTCCTTTAAAACTCAGGAACAAAGGACAAATGCATTTAACCACTATGCCTCCAAATGTTTTCTTAGCCCACAGATTTCCACATGCTCTCTAGCACATGGATTAATCAATAAGTAAAACTTTTGTTTATCACCAATGCAAACACCACGAGATCCACCAACTCAATATGATCATCCCATTAAAGAATATACAGACATGTAAAATTGAGGAGATTAATCATGAGTTCATCTGTGTCTTCCAGATATTCTATTTCCAACTTAGTTATCAGTATAACAAGATTTCAATTCCCCCAATTTATGCAAAACATTGAACTACTCTAAAGCATGCATGAATTTAATCATGTTTTAAAATTGATCGACGCAAGCATCAATTAAGATTTAATCACAATATCATGGGCAACAAAAAGGAAACAGGGGACATTGCATCAAATAAATTCTGAATTAGCAAACAAAATTCCAATTGAAGTGTGTTCTACCCATAAACCCCATTAGAATCAATTGCTGCATATTTACTAGTAGGGAAAACAAACCTAGTTCTGTTTAGATGGATTCCGGTCAAAGTACTCCGCCCATGCCTTCCAATTTCTCCACTTCGGTCTCCCCTTCTCGTCATCACCGTAGGTACTGAGGTCCACACTGATGATTGCCGGGGTTCTTCAAAAGAGTTGTCGGCGTCCACCCAACGAAGTTGGAGGGAGTTAGAATTGGGGATTACGGTTCTTCCTCACCCCCGCGGCTCCGCCCCCTTTTGATTCCATGAGTCGCTCACAAAGGCACGTGTACCTAGACCCAAATGACAAGCCTAGCCCCACTCCTTCCTCTATTCTCCAAATCGGCCCTTCTATCCTTCCGCCGTCTAATTTAAGCTTATTTATGACTTCTACCTCTGCCTCTTCTCCAATTTACTCCTTTAACTTGATCCGCTAATTTCCTTTATTTAGCCCTACATTTATAACTATATTGACCTGTTCAATTTCTTCTGTATATGTTTTGTACACGTACAACAATAAAATTTGGATTTTTAAGGAAGAAAAATAGGAGTTTACAAGTTTTCTCCTCCCCCTAAAAAAACTTTTTGATCCTTAAAAAATATAGAAGTGAGCCCTAGCAAACACTTCATGATATGCACACGCCTCGACTTAAGATGCGTGCAAGCAGGTTGGTCCCGATCTTTCGTCGTAGGAGAAATCCTTAAGATAGGGGGAGTCGTGACTTTGACGAAGGGGAGGCTAACCACGATCAAGGAACGCGACCAGCAACCTCGCAATCACTAAACCACTCCTCAGTTGGTTATCAACCGTGTCAAACACGACTGACCTGTTCACGAAGAACGATACGAACAATTCAAGAGAATTGAAAGAGCAACAGCGGAAGGATCATTCAAAAAGTGATTAAGAAAGTGGACTTCAAGTTTGTAGCAAAAGCATTATAAAAGTGGTGGCTAAAGCAAAAATCAAAGTCCCTCTTCAATAGTGCACGTCCCACCAAATATATAGATAAAATATGGCACGTTTTTCCATATTTTGTTTCACTAAAATAAGAAAAATAAATATATAAATATCCTCCTTTTGTTAGCTACGAAATTTGGAAAAATAAATCCCTTCATGAAGATTTGAATATATATTTGAGGAAGATTTGATCTTGAATAAATCTTCCTTGATTTTCTCTTGAATAAATCTTCTTCCTTGATTTGCTCTTCAATAAATATTTGATTCTTGAATAAATCTTCCTTCACTCATACACTTCCATATGAGTAATTCATGCAACTTCCATATAAGTAATTCCTCCATGTGTTTCCTTGCATGTAGTGACAAGTAAACAATAATAATTAGGCAATATCATTTGTTCTGTAATTAAGTAATTAAATTTCCCAAGAAAAGAATTCACCTGCCGTCCTAAGCGTCGTGCACGGGATCGTGTCATTAGGCCTTCTATGGTAATTGAATCTTGCACGGGTGAACCAACGATGTCCTCATCACTTCATGTATTTATTTAAAGCAAAACACTGCAGGGGAGTACAAGGAGCACAAACTTTTGAAGAGTAAAGAAAAAAAATGATCTAATTATTCTTAGCAATGCCATATGGCACCAGAAACTCAATTCATTGTTATCTAACCATGTGATCCTCTCATGTGCTTTCCTAGTTCTATTATTTTATACTCAGTCCCATGCACGAAGGTTACAAAGCATGGGTCAAATGAGATGGAAACATCCAGTCATGGGCAGTGAAGCGACTTTCTTTTTCTAACAAGCTAATTGGATAATGCAATTTAGAGACTCTGGTTGAAGTGACCAATTGCTCACATTTTATCAAGATGTTTTCAGTAATGGAGGAAAAAGAAAGATAGATTATAGTACAAATAAATAATGATGCTTTATGAAGACAATGGCTGCATATATTACTTAGTGTTTAGATTCTAATGCTTGGCAGAAATGATTGACCTACTATAAGAATTCAATAGAAATCAAGTGCTCTACCTTAGAATGCTAGTAAAGTTAGTTTTTCATGTGTAGTTTTTTGAATAAGTCCTTTATATAATTTTATAAAAGAATACAATATTACTCAATAATACTAGGTCAAAATTATAGGTTTCACAATTAGCTCTTTTAAGACTAAAATTTAAAAACTATCTAATCTACTCTATCTAAAGAATTTTAACTTTTAAATAAGAACTTATTTACTAAAACTCACTTCACAGATGATCTTATAATTCAACATAAGATCCCTAAAAAAATTTTTTGGAATTCATCCAAACATTATTCTCACCCATTTTCCCTTAAGTACTATTGACTAATTTGGCTAGAATTAGTCAAAACTCAAAAAATGTCCATTACACTAAAAAACATACTAATGGACAATTTTCTCCACATCCGTAATTACTATCTTTAATTGATTTTTCTTAACCTCTTGAATATTCCTATAGCAAGAGCCTTAATTTGAACCTCATTGTTTTTATCCTTATTTTTTCATAAAAATTTAGAGTTTTAAAATTAAAATGGAGATGATCTCTAGATTTCAGAAATGAAGTTTTTATTGAGATCTCCCTCATTAGCCCATAAAGTTGCACTTGGATATAAATAATTATCACAAATCAACTTAAATCAAATCACCTCATTATTCTGACCGTGAGCACTATTGATTAAAGTTAAACTTGGGTATAAATAATTATCATAAATCTATCTTATTAGTATCATATTACACTTTTGATCTTAGGACCACCACGCTTCCGCTGTGCCACTCTTACTTTATATTTCAAATTTTATCAAAATCATTATTTCAAATAAAATAGAATGTCTGGTGAAAGGAGGTGATTACTTTGTGTTATACTTGGTGTGAGGAAAAAGATAAGGACAATGACTTTGGTTGACTCAGGTCAACTTAATTGAACTCACCACCTGACCATAATTGAAAACGAACTCGGGTTAACTCAATGAAATTGAACCAAAAAGATAAGGATGATGACTTTGTCTGATTGCTTCGAGTTATCATTCATCGATAGGTTTTAATTCAGTTCAATCATTTGACCAACGCAATGACACCCAACATACAATCCATTTGTACCACTGGATTCTAAATTCAAAATCCTATATGATTGTATTGATTTCATATCAATACTTTATATATAAAATTTCATGTGTAGTTTCTCAAATAAGTCCTTTATATAACTTTACTGATAGGTTTTAATTCAGTTCAATCATTTGACAAACGTAATGACACCCAACATACAATCCATTTGTACCACTGGATTCTAAATTCAAAATTCTATATGATTTTATAGATTTCATATCAATATTTTATATCTACAATTTTATGTGTAATTTCTCAAATAAGTCCTTTATATAACTTTACTGATAAACCTATAAAATAATATAATATTACATAATTACTCTTAATCAAAATTATAGGTTTCACAATTACATATTTTAAGACTAAAATTTAAAAACTATCTAATCTACTATGTCCAAAGAATTTTAACTTTTAAACAATAACTAATTTACTAAAGCTCACTTAAGAGATCTTATAATTCCACCTAAGACCCCCAAAAATTTTCTTCAGAGTTCATCCAAAAAGTTTACCGATGGTAAGGTTTCATTGACGATCATCACCATATCCTAAATCAATTCACCTCATCATTTTGACACTATTTTCCTCAAGCACTATTGACTAATTTTCTCCACATCGATTGGCAATCATTATTGATTACCATCACTAATTGATTCCTCTCAACCTCCTGAATATTTCTACAGCAAAAACCTTAATTCTTAAAACATATTTGAAGTAAAAACTCATTGATGAACTCTTTATCAACATCACTTAAGCGAACATCATCATTTCATCCACATTTTTCCATAAAAATTATGTATTTTTAAATTAAAATGGAGATGATGTCGAGATATGACCATGATGAAAGTTTTATCATCTAGATCACTATATTTTGATAAGAGGAAAGTTCAAAATCATCATGCTCGTCATCGTGAGCATTCATATAGAAAAAGCACAATTCTTAAAGCCTCTTTGGTATTAAACTTATCGAGTAATTCTCCACCGACATCATTGAAGCAAAACATCTCAATGGATAATTATTTCTCCTTGATTTTTCCTTCAAAATTGGATATTTTAGTATCAATATATAATGCATTCCTCTGGTTAGAATAATTGGAGTCTATACGGGAGGATCATATGGTCCAAGACTCATTAAGTTCTAAAAAATATGTAGTTGGAGTGAAAACTCTAAATATCACTTGAGAAAATACCTCCAAATTATTATTTCTCCCTCATTAGCGTGTATGAGTTAACTCACACAAGACTAATTATAATATTTCAAAGAATAAAATATTAACATAAAAACCTGTAGAAATTTTTCACGATTACAACCTGATACCAGTAGTTTAGATTACCTAATACAGTCTAACTAAATCATGAACTAGATAAATCATGTCATGTCAAACTAATGTTCTTCTCTCCATGTATCACTCCCCATGAATCTACATAACATCCGAGTAGCGCTAAGCCTTGCAGCCTAGTGGCTACAGAAAGAGTAGTCCCTAGCAATTGTAAGGGGGACATTGATATACATGGAATTAATTAAAACAAGACTATCATGACAGGAATATGCTGTAAGAAATAAATCAATCATACGTGAAGTCTTTCAAATCATATTTTGTGTGAGATACCATCATCCATTGTATTTTACATTTTCATATTCTCTAGGGCCGCCAACCTATGCTTAGGATATGCCCGAGCCGGGGACTATACATAAACCCGTCAGTGTCCTTCTAAGTCTCTGCCTGATGCTCCACTTGGTCGATGATGATGAAATGCAAGAGGGTAGTTCTATAAGTGCAGAGGAGGAGACTAATCTAACTGGAAAAGAAGATAGCTAAGAGAGTAACTTCAGATATCATGGAAATTTTTTGCTTCTAAGTTATTTCCCCCTGATGATTTAGGCAGTCAATAAATATTTGATCGTTAATAGTGTTTGCTATTAATCATACAACTTTGCCTTCACATCAGTAATGTCATTTATTTGTCAGTATTGATCATTTAAGAGTATTTACCATTAATCATACAACTTTACCTTCACATTAATAATGTCAATTGTTTATCATCTTTATTGAGTATACTATTACGATTAGTGGTGTTTTAGCAGTGTGTGAACCTTGCTCAATCATCCATCTTAAGTAAATTATATTATATCTCAAAAGTTTATTATCTTCTACTTCACATATTTTGATTATTTATGTATATAAATATATATACTCTACATACCAAAATATTTAATATTTAGGTTCGTAATATAATTTGATCTATCCTTTACGTATCTACACTCATGATCACTTTCGAATGCAAGAAGTTAAATATTTTAAAAAACTATTTATTACTCTTTTAAATAAAGTAACTACAGCATTACATATGTGGTTTGATATAGTTTATATCTAATGAAAAGGTAGTTGTTGGTACTTTTAAGAAGTCATAAAAATTTTAAATTAAAATTAATTGATATATAATAATGGCTGATATACATCCATATTTTAGATATTGGAATAATTTTTCTCATAAAAAATCAAATAATCCTAATTATGATTTTAATTTGTTGAGAAATAATTACTTTTTTGTCAAAAACTCGGGCCGAATAATATTTGTTAAAATGAACAAAGGGATAGAAGAATGTAAACCCCGAAAAACTTTTCTTAAATAACAAAAATAATAAATAATAAGAATACATTTGTTGAATGATAGATGAAGAAATGGCTAGGAGAAAGAGCAAAGAAAATGAGGACAAGACACGTCAAAAGAAAACTGAAATTAGACCTCCAAAGAAAGATATCATATTAGTAGGCTATTCTTTAATATTAGGAATAATTCTTTTAATCAAGGTATCATCTCCCTTTTATTTATATTACTTTAGTTATAGTATTACTATAGATATTCTAGGCTTTTCTTATGTCTAAGGGTATGTTTTTCTAATTACCTTATTTTTACTTTTTTAATTATAGTGCAAATGTTAATATTAGATAGGATCTTTCCTGATTAAGTTTCTATTTTTTCATCTCGAAGAAGTTTATCCATTGTTTTACAAAAATTTGAAAGAGTGGATAAAAAGAATATATAAAATACATAAATAACTATATAGTTGAAAGAGAGTGGAAGAAAATAAATATAAAATAAATAATGTATATGTATAAATCTTTCCTACTTCCACCTCCATACCTCTCCCATTATCACTTATCAATTCAACAAACACCAGTATGAATCTGTCGACGTTTAATGGCCAACAGTAGGGGAGACTGAACTTTTGGGCAGCAACGAGCATTTTGATTTCTCCTTTGATACCGTAGTATTTTGTCATAAACAAAAGAGTACTAGCTTAGTTATGTGGAAGAATTTTGATTTGAAAGGATCAAACTTTGTAGTTGAGGTTTTCAAAAAGTTTGAAAGGATATTAGATGGAAATGGTGTAAGAGGATACAAAGTTTGTTAACTTGGTTCAAGTGGTAGTATAGAGGTTTAAATCTGAGTTTCCCAGTAGTTTCTATACATTAAATCTCTGCTGAATTGGATAACTCAGTGGGTAATTCAAAATATCAGAAAGGGATATACAATATAAGGTTATATTTCTGAATTTTGATCAAGTTATCCATATAGGGAGGAACGGTAACATTCCCTTTTTTTATTTAGTTAACTCCTGTTCTTTGAGTAAGTTCTAAAAAAATCTCATTTTTTTTTAGAGTAAGGTGATGGAGTAGATGGTGGTTGATGTTAGAGCATAGGTTAAACAACAGAGAAAGAGATAATAGTCCGTTGAAGATTGAGAGTTGATTGAATCTTTTAAAAAAAATTCTAAAATGAAGTTGTATCAATTTGAATTTAGAATGGTTGCTATAAAAGTTTGTAGGATAATTCTGTTTAAGGGGGTATAGTATCGGTGAGGAGAAATAAGAGAATGGAAGTGTCAAGGTTTATAATGAAAGGCAAAAATCAACATTTTATTTTTAGATAGTTCAAAATATCGTTTTGAAGAAGGTTGATGCTTAGAGTTATAATTTGTCACGTCCCAAACCTCCTTTGGGCATGTGGCAACTGCCGTATAAGCTGATCTTCTACACCACAACTTATACAATACTAGAAGTATCAAAAACCACTACAATTTCTTTGTTTAAACACAGCAGAAACATCAATAATTTTACATTTAATACTAACATTATAAAGTCAAATCTCTATCTAGATTTTAAAAGTAGTTATGTTCGTCACAACTATGTCCTTCCTCATCCTCTAGTCTATGACAAAATCTGTAACCTGTGCAATAGGGAAAATCATGCACATCTGAGTCGCGAAACTCAGTGAGGCTACAGAGAGAGCAGCCTAACAATGGGAATAGGATATTGTACAAAGTGACAAGAAAATATATCCACTAAATCACGCATCAAATTAATATATCAACTAGTACATAACGAGACTAATAAAATAGGATAGAGGTAACATGATCATGACAAGGCGTGACAACAAGGAATAATAAATATATTTATATTAATAACACTAAGTCGAAGTTATAATACTATCTTAACTAACAATAAAAAACTATCAATTCTACACCTAAGGCAGCCAACCTATGATTAAGGTAAATCCCTCGTCAGAGATTTCCCCAAACCCATCAATGTCTACTCTATATCTCTGTCCTATGTGCCTGCACACTGACGTTGGCAGAAGGAGCTAGTGACCACGGCACCCCTTCTAAACTACATGAGTACCATACTGCGCTGTACTTCTACCCATGACAGGGTCACCACATGAAATTATAAACCACACCATCTTCAGCCTGACCTGCTGAGATATCTTGCATATGCTACCATTAAACTTGGACTGCTCAGGGACCCATATCATGAGCACGTTTGTGTCCTCAAGTTCCCTAGCCTTTGTAGCGCATTGAACGATATTGTTCCTACCACACCATCTACCTTGGAGTAACACAAATAAGTTGAGTTCTACACCGAAGTGAGATCCCGATTACACCAAAGTATCTGTGGCTAAGTCAACCGATCTTGTACATCTACTTTTGCTAGCACATGGCTCCTCACCACATGTTGGCACAAAGCAGCCTAAGAACTTAATGTCATCTCCTAGGTTATTATAATCCTAAGATGTTCAAAGTTCTTAGTTATATATCACTTAAGACCACTCTAGATGTTAAGACAACATGAACCTAAAGTATCTCTAGTTTTGTCTCATATCATCATGTACTGTATTCTTGCTAAGTGTCACTATATCTCTAGCAACACATAAACATATTAAATAACAACATAACATAAGCATAAACATCGAGAGCATACACATGATAGAATCATATCTATATATTGACATGGCATACTTTCAAACTCATATTAATCACATGCTAATTAAATATGTAATAAAGCAGATATATAACTTATCAGCATATACAATAAATAACAACGACGCTTAGGACTTGTGAGACCTGTGATTTTTGAATAAGAGCAATAGAGTAATTTTAGTATTTGGAGGGTTTAATCGTAAAAGAAATTCTTTAAAGGACTTATTTGTAAAATCATATGAATTTTTGAAGTATGAGATTTTGATGTGAAAATTATACCATCAGATAGTATTTTTGATAAGGAATCCAACGGCGCAGACGGATCATGATTTGGACGTCGTTTGATCGATCAATTAAACAATTAAGATTTAATTAAGATTTAAGATTTTAATTAACAAATAAAAAAATATTTTTTTTCATTTTTTTCCACCGAGCGCGCGCGCGACCTCCTCCCCCTCTCTCTTCTCTCTCCTCCTCCGCAGCAGCGACGGTGAATGCGACTATTTTTCCCGTTGATGCTCCGGCGAAACCACATCGAATTAGGCTCTCAAATTTTAGCCACAGGTAGATCTCGACCTCCTCTTCATTTTGATACCAAGATGCCTAAATTTGGAGTAGAGATGAGGGAGAAATCGTGTGAGAGGCGTCGGCGGCGAGGGTTTCGTCGCCGGAGCTTGCTCCGGCGATTACCGGTCATTCCGGCCGTGAAACCTTGCAAACTTGGTACCTATGGATTCTCCTTGACGAGAGCTATCCATTGGTACCGGAGTTGAGGGCTATTGGCCGCCGGTTGGCCGCCGGCGAGCTAAAAACCCTAACTTTAGGATTTCGCCCAAAATTTTAATCGGTGAAATTGATCGCATATGAGCTATAAAAATTGGGGCAAATATGATTTTTGGAATCCTCATGAAGAGAGCTTTCGATTGGTACCAATATTGGTGCTGATCGAAGAACTTCGTCGGCGAGGGTTCCGGCAAATTTTCCGGTGAACTTTCCGGCGACCGCCGGAGAAATTTTCCGGCGAACTTGGAAAAAAAAATTGGGGTGATTCTAGAGATCATTCTAAGAGTAATGGTGAAGAGAGATTTGAGAAATTATTTCTAGATTGAGAATTAAAATTCATTGAATAATTGACAGGAAAATATAAAAATGCGTAAATGACGGCACGTGGATCGAGGCAGACCTTAAGTTGATTCCGAGGAGTAAACCGCCAAGTCAGGTGCGTTGGTTCTCCGATGGTAGGATTTATTCAAGCTAGGGAAATCCCGCTGGGGTTTTCTTATGAACAATTCTTGGATGTCTTAAATATGATAAATCATAATGCTTGATAAGATTTGAATTGTATGCATGTTAGTGTAGTTTATTTTATCGAACATGTTCTACATTCATGTCTTGCGTGTTGTATTGTTTTCTATGCTTGTGTTAAATAACTATCTTGCGGACATAGATAGTAAATAATGACATGTTAGAACCTTTGGCGATGTCACCGCCACTTAGACAGAAAAATGGGCCTTTTTCCATATGCCCCGGTTGACCGTCGCGTACCGACGATGGTCAAACGGTGACGTCCCGTTAGGCGCCACTCTCGAGGTTGATGCGTAGCGGAGCACTGGGAGCACCACTCCCGACGTTATGCATAGCTTATATACTGGGAGCTGGTAGGGTAAGGGACTGTACACACTCCATGGTCATGTTAGACTGGAAATATGGAGCAAGTCCTTACCCGAAACCTTCACCTGCACGAGTGTCGTTGTAGGCGGCCTCGTGATAGTCCTGAGATGGTTAGCTAGAATGAACCCTACCATGGACTTGGCACCGATGGAGTCGAGGGCCACAGCCCATCGTGCGGATGTGCGCCAATCTCGATAGACGTCGACGGCTATTGGACTGGGAAGGTGATTCCACATGCGACACCTTGGACAGTGGATCCGTTGACCGCACGGCTATCACCCTTGACGTCTGCAGACGATCGGATGAGTAGTCCGGATCCTAGGGTGGTTATTCCGGCTAGCCGTGGCCGATGAGATTTAAGAGAGGTGACCCTGTCTACGGGCAGTATGTAGTACTACATGGGTGTCGTAACCCCTACGGTATCCGGGGAGGATGTAAGGGCACGACGGTTTCGCTAGGGGAGGCATGGTTGGCGACTAGTGAAACAACAGGAGAGGGACTCTGGGTCATCCGTCCTCTCTGCCAACATCAGTGCAGCGGGCATAGGTAGAGACCGAGACAGAAAGACACTGATGGGCTTTTTGATACCCCCGGCCCGAGTAGTCATTAAGTGTAGGCTGGCAGCCCGAGTTTATGAAACCTAAAAGTCTCACCATGACGTAGGTGATAGACTACTGCTATGGATACTAAACATGACTTAGGTGACATCTAGTGGCATGTACACCTGTATTTAATTATTTATTTAATTGTTTATGTATGCTGTCTATGTTATATAAATTGGTTACACAATGTGGCATGAAAAATGATGATTAATTACCAAAGACATCCTAGAATACTCCTCCTAGCCTTTGATTTCTTTATTCGGTAGAGCCGTAATTTCGCACTAGGCCGCAAGGCTGAGCACACCACTTTTCCCCGTGTGTGCAGGTGTGTTAGATGACTGCCTGAGTTATTTGATGAAGATGAGTTTGTCGACGAGTTTATATTTTTATTTATCGTTGCCTATTTCCTAGAATTGTAGTAGGTTTATCGGGACTGTGTTAGAAATTTTGAGTTAGATAATTTAATTATATATTCCGCTGCATAAACGATGTATATGAATGTTATGTATCATTTGATGCCTTGTATGGGTCTGTCGGGCTCATACGGCGGTTGCCACGTGGCCGACGGTTGGGTCGGGACGTGACAACTTAAGTGGTATCAGAGCCTAGGTTTTAAAGACCTGACTATTAAAGTGATAAGAGAACCTAGGTTTGGAGAACCTAGGAGATTTAGTTAAGTTTGAGGTTTTAAGGATAAAGATGACAGTCCCGATATAATATAGGATAAAGTGTGAGTCAGAAATATAATAGTATATTTCCTTGGTAAGGAGTTTTTACTCCGGCGATAGTAATTATCGTTAGGATAAATTTTTCGTTGGACTACAAATCGCCGTATTACGAGATTATAAATCTTTTAATCTCTGTACTGTAAATATGGCTACCATCTCCACCGCATTGGAGAAGAGATAGAAACTTAGATCAATAGATTCAGATCTACGATCAAGTTTCATTTCTAAATGATCAAGTAAATTTATCCATGATCATATTAAGGTTACGTTGTTGGGTGCATCACAATCACCTCTTATACCAACAAAGGTAGCTATCATCACTTTGATCTTAAAAGTGTTGATATCAAATATCTCATACGATATCCTTATCATACTATTTGTATCTCATGACCCAGTTAGGATACTGAGTTTGAATGAATCTATCAAGATTCGATTTTATCCGCTCCGATTTCGAGCACTTGCTTCTGAGTTTGACTCTTAGACATAGAAGCACCAGATGCACTCCCACATCTGTACTCTCATGCTAGATAGCTGAGGTATCAGGTAGTCCATCAGGATCATTAAATTATGGACCTTCCTACTTGAGTTAGCACGTGTGTTATTATACGACATTTGAGCACGTGTGATATTGTTAACTCTTGCTTATATCGCGGATTATAATTATCTTATCAGATTGTGAAATCTGATGTTATGATCATATTGACTATCAGGTATAAATGATTTTAGAAAGTTGAAATCTTGAATCTTAGATTAAATTCATGATCAGTTTGGAGATATATAAATTCAGGTAAATTATCTCCAATTATACACAACTTTACATCTTTATTTTGATCAGGAAAATTTTCCATACAAATCTTTGACTTAATTATTCCTGTTAGATCTTGGAAAAACTATTGATATTGATCGTCCATATGAGATCTGGACCATATAGTTTATATCAGATTTATCTACGTAAGACCACTGAGCTTAAAGAAGGATCTACCGATATTTTAAGCTGGCTTACGTATGAGTTAATTTTGTTTAAATCTGACTCTTACTCGAATCTCTTCAATGGACCTTATTCCCGATTCATAAATTTGATTATAGATGGATCTGTATCAAATGATTTGAAATTGTCATCTATGACCTTACTCTCATTTGAGTTAACCATTGATATATATATGAATCTTATAAGTATATGTTGATCATTTTGGATCGTCATCATGATTTTCCAGTTGCAACTAGAAGTTGACCGCCACCAATTATCATAATATTAGTGTCAACTCCCAACACTTGCAGCTCTACGTATAGTATTTGTAGCTTTCTACATATACTCTCTTTGCAACTCTACACCCTATCTGCAACTCCATTTCACAAACTCAGCTAGCATATATTGCATGACATTTCTAGTTGTGCATGCTACAGCCTTCTTCATTTTCTTAGTTTCTGCAGCTTCGATGTTCACTTGTTATATTTCTGTGGCTTCATTTTTGCCGCTCAGTTTTACCGCTTGCTTCATCTTACATTTCTCAACTTCCGATATTGTATATTCATTTCGGTTATCTGCAGTCGTGTTGACTGGCTTCCTAAATGTAAATTCTTCTGTTGTTCCTCCCTTCATTTCGTATTTTGATGTGTCAATACAGTTGGTATAGCTGTCATCAGCATACCACTTGCACTCTTGCATCATTGTATCCGTAAAGCTTTCTACCCTCCTTCAAGCGGTTTACTCTGTCATATTACTTTTTGCTGAGCTGGGAGCATCTTCCTTTGTACCAGCATTCTATGCATTCAATGCAGCTGTTTCCTGCTATTTTCCTTCATCTATCAGTTTCTTTTTGGAGCTTGAGCAGCTTTCGCTTAATTCGTATATCCTATATACGGCCAACTTCTTAGCCAAGCAGTTTTCTTTTATCTGCTTCCCTTAATTCTGCTTAGTGGCATTTCTGAATGCACATTTTGTCGAATATTTCTGCAACTTTCTTGGCAGTTACTTCCTTAGTTATTTTCTGCAGTTTGCAGTTCCCTTCTTGCGAAGCTACTTCTTTTGTCAAATTCTATCCATTGTTGGTAGATTTCTTTACTCCTTTTTATTTTTGTAGCTCCATCAGCTTAGCTCAGTTCTTCACTTAATATTTTTGCAGCTTAGTAATAACTATACTATTTCTGCATCTACAAACTTGGATGTAGTCTTTTTACATCAAGAGTCCACTTTGTTATTATTATTATTATATCCTTTTACATAGGATATAACATATTCCATATCAAATTTCATATCATCATAAGTAGGATCTATAAATTCCGTATCAAACTCAGATTTAGATCCTATTAGGACTCTTATGAACTCAAGTATTGATTAAGTTCAGCCTACATTTCCTGCCATGAACTGGAGGGCTTGCTCTTAATTAGGTCGGCAATCATAGAGGAGATCACTGCGTACCTAGACGTACCTCTTTGTGTTAAATAAGATGGATGCTCATGAGGATCCAAATATGACTATAATGATCCATAGTATAGTGACAACTAAAGTGGATCCCTATATCATGATATATATTATGTTGTCACGTGGGTCATTTAGTTGAGCTACCATAAATTGCAGATCTTATATCTTAGTACCAATAAGTATATGATAACTAAAGTGGTATCACCTTGGAAAGGGGTTATTGCTTTAAAAGAAACATAAATGATCTACTTATTTATCATCGATCATGGTTATTGATGATGCCAACATAATTTTTGTTGACTCGGACTTGGCAATTGATGACCCATCATATAGATGCATATCTTGAGTATCTCATTTTATTCTAATCTTGGAACTTGCCATAATGCAATCGTACTTTGATATATGAAGAAATTATTTGTGGAAGACTATAAATTTTTAAGGGGGAGAGTAATCTCTCCATCACTGAATCGATCGAAAATTTTGAGGACAAAATTTTTGTGAGCGGGGTAGGTTGTGAGACCTGTGATTTTTGAATAAGAGCAATACAGTAATTTTAGTATTTGGAGGGTTTAATCGTAAAAGAAATTCTTTAAAGGGCTTATTTGTAAAATCATATGAATTTTTGAAGTATGAGATTTTGATGTGAAAATTATACCATCAGATAGTATTTTTGATAAGGAATCCAACGGCGCAGACGGATCATGATTTGGACGTCGTTTGATCGATCAATTAAACAATTAAGATTTAATTAAGATTTAAGATTTTAATTAACAAATAAAAAAATATTTTTTTTTCATTTTTTTCCACCGAGCGCGCGCGCGACCTCCTCCCCCTCTCTCTTCTCTCTCCTCCTCCGCAGCGGCGACGGTGAAGGCGACTATTTTTCCCGTTGATGCTCCGGCGAAACCACATCGAATTAGGCTCTCAAATTTTAGCCACAGGTAGATCTCGACCTCCTCTTCATTTTGATACCAAGATGCCTAAATTTGGAGTAGAGATGAGGGAGAAATCGTGTGAGAGGCGTCGGCGGCGAGGGTTTCGTCGCCGGAGCTTGCTCCGGCGATTACCGGTCATTCCGGCCGTGAAACCTTGCAAACTTGGTACCTATGGATTCTCCTTGACGAGAGCTATCCATTGGTACCGGAGTTGAGGGCTATTGGCCGCCGGTTGGCCGCCGGCGAGCTAAAAACCCTAACTTTAGGATTTCGCCCAAAATTTTAATCGGTGAAATTGATCGCATATGAGCTATAAAAATTGGGGCAAATATGATTTTTGGAATCCTCATGAAGAGAGCTTTCGATTGGTACCAATATTGGTGCTGATCGAAGAACTTCGTCGGCGAGGGTTTCGGCGAATTTTCCGGTGAACTTTCCGGCGACCGCCGGAGAAATTTTCCGGCGAACTTGGAAAAAAAATTGGGGTGATTCTAGAGATCATTCTAAGAGTAATGGTGAAGAGAGATTTGAGAAATTATTTCTAGATTGAGAATTAAAATTCATTGAATAATTGACAGGAAAATATAAAAATGCGTAAATGACGGCACGTGGATCGAGGTAGACCTTAAGTTGATTCCGAGGAGTAAACCGCCAAGTCAGGTGCATTGGTTCTCCGATGGTAGGATTTATTCAAGCTAGGAAATTCCCGCTGGGGTTTTCTTAGGAACAATTCTTGGATGTCTTAAATATGATAAATCATAATGCTTGATAAGATTTGAATTGTATGCATGTTAGTGTAGTTTATTTTATCGAACATGTTCTACATTCATGTCTTGCATGTTGTATTGTTTTCTATGCTTGTGTTAAATAACTATCTTGCGGACATAGATAGTAAATAATGACATGTTAGAACCTTTGGCGATGTCACCGCCACTTAGACAGAAAAAGAGGCCTTTTTCCATATGCCCCGGTTGACCGTCGCGTACCGACGATGGTCAAACGGTGACGTCCCGTTAGGCGCCACTCTCGAGGTTGATGCGTAGCGGAGCACTGGGAGCACCACTCCCGACGTTATGCATAGCTTATATACTGGGAGCTGGTAGGGTAAGGGACTGTACACACTCCATGGTCATGTTAGACTGGAAATATGGAGCAAGTCCTTACCCGAAACCTTCACCCGCACGAGTGTCGTTGTAGGCGGCCTCGTGATAGTCCTGAGATGGTTAGCTAGGATGAACCCTACCATGGACTTGGCACCGATGGAGTCGAGGGCCACAGCCCATCGTGCGGATGTGCGCCAATCTCGATAGACGTCGACGGCTATTGGACTGGGAAGGTGATTCCACATGCGACACCTTGGACAGTGGATCCGTTGACCGCACGGCTATCACCCTTGACGTCTGCAGACGATCGGATGAGTAGTCCGGATCCTAGGGTGGTTATTCCGGCTAGCCGTGGCCGATGAGATTTAAGAGAGGTGACCCTGTCTACGGGCAGTATGTAGTACTACATGGGTGTCGTGACCCCTACGGTATCCGGGGAGGATGTAAGGGCACGACGGTTTCGCTAGGGGAGGCATGGTTGGCGACTAGTGAAACAACAGGAGAGGGACTCTGGGTCATCCGTCCTCTCTGCCAACATCAGTGCAGCGGGCATAGGTAGAGATTGAGATAGAAAGACACTGATGGGCTTATTGATACCCCCGGCCCGGGTAGTCATTAAGTGTAGGCTGGCAGCCCGAGTTTATGAAACCTAAAAGTCTCACCATGACGTAGGTGATAGACTACTGCTATGGACACTAAACATGACTTAGGTGACATCTAGTGGCATGTACACCTGTATTTAATTATTTATTTAATTGTTTATGTATGCTGTCTATGTTATATAAATTGGTTACACAATGTGGCATGAAAAATGATGATTAATTACCAAAGACATCCTAGAATACTCCTCCTAGCCTTTGATTTCTTTATTCGGTAGAGCCGTAATTTCGCACTAGGCCGCAAGGCTGAGCACACCACTTTTCCCCGTGTGTGCAGGTGTGTTAGATGACTGCCTGAGTTATTTGATGAAGATGAGTCCGTCGACGAGTTTATATTTTTATTTATCGTTGCCTATTTCCTAGAATTGTAGTAGGTTTATCGGGACTGTGTTAGAAATTTTGAGTTAGATAATTTAATTATATATTCCGCTGCATAAACGATATATATGAATGTTATGTATCACTTGATGCCTTGTATGGGTCTGTCGGGCGCATACGGCGGTTGCCACGTGGCCGACGGTTGGGTCGGGGCGTGACAGCACTCATCACTGTAGTAGGCCAGAAATTTAAAATCATAAACCTTCACCTAAGTTTCAAAGCAATTTTTAGTAATAATCATAGCTTGGTTATTACTCTTAAAGCAAGCAAGCAAGCAATCAAGCAATCAACTCCTTACTTCAACACAAATCACAGCTTGGTCGTAATTTTTCAAGCAATAGCATAGCAACATAATATCTTAAAATAAAATAAATACAACCAAACAAACATACATAAATAACACAGCCTAACAAATCTTCCTAACTACCCTTACTACTCACAACCTGACACCAATTATTATTTAATCCATTTTTTAATCAACCAAATAAATTAGCAATTTAAATAAACACAACAACCACAATCAACCAACAAATCAACCCTTAAAACACCTATAAAATATATTACATTTAAATTATACTATAAGACTATAATTAAAATTTCTATTTTTACAATTAAATTATACTACCAATTTTGATCACACTACACCACTTTAATTAATTCTTCAAATAATTTTAATAATTCGGTGAAAAATCTAATTACACCAAATAAATGTATAACACCCCAAATAATTCGGATCCATCGCCGCAGGCCTTCCCCTTTGATCCGCCACACCGACGCGACTGCAGCATGATCAGAGCCTCGCCCCTCTTCACAACCGCTGTGCCCGATCGGTCGCCGCAAAGTAGAGAGCTCAACGTTCACTGCTTCCTCTCCGTTGTGGGTGTGCCCGATCGGTCGCTGCAAAGTAGAGAGCTCGACGTTCACTGCTTCCTCTCCGTTGTGGGAAGCCATCATGTCGCCGCCACCTCCTTTGCTCTAGGATCTCAAGCTTCCGGGTTCGGTTCTGCAGAGTTGAAAGGGGGGGACTCTGACCTCCACCTTGCCGAGACAGTCGTTCTCAGGTCACCGATGGGCGCTGCTATTCCTCCAAAATCTATGGAATGCATGCATATGATTAATGCAATTAGATAGTATATTAATGCATATGATTAATCTGTGTCTCATGGTTTCATGGGGGTGTGTGTATATTGTTGTCGTGTGATTTACGGAGGAATTGATGATGTGCTATGATGATGTTATAGCCGTGTGTTTCATGGTTGATTTAAAGATATTGTTTGCTCAGGTGAGCATGTATGTAATATAATAATTATATCTTAATGGGTAATTGAATCTAGGTCAACACTAAGGCATGATGATTAGCTTCCACTTAGCTAGTGATGATATGTTGTAAGTAAATGGAAGTAGAAAATGATTAATTTAGATTAGAAATATTGTGAAATGTTAATTGGGTTTTTAAGAAAATTGAGACCTGATTAGTTGGAGATTATGATTGAGGTTAATAAATTAAATGAGGTTGATCAATTAGGATTAGTTTGGATTAAGTAAATCTAGTTGAATAATTATTTAACTTAGGATGAGTTAGGTGAGCAAAATAGTAAAGATGGGGTATTTGGTATCTTGTAGATAAAATTAATGATAGATAATATTAAAGGTCATATCTAAAGGTAATGTTATTTGCAATAGGTAAATACCTCAAAATAATTATTTGACGTACAAGCTGATATACGGTTGATTTTGAAGACCGTTCTACTTATCCAGGTGCGCCGGTTCACTGCAATAGACTAATCTCAAGTTGACGAAACTTTAGGAGATAAATATTTTGCTGCTTAGAAATTAATATGTAATCATTTATGATTTATGCTTTGTATGTTAGAATAGCCTATTTATATGATTAATATGATATGCTTGTTGTCTTACGTCTACGGTTACTTAAATATGTGCTAGATTATTCTCTTGCATAAATATTTTACTATTTAGAAATTAATATTTAATTATTTATAATTCATCCTTTATAGGTTAGAATAGTCTATTTATATCATTAATGCGATATGTTGGTTGTCTTATTGCTTCTGTTATTCAAATATATGCTAGGTTATTCTCTCGCTCATTATCTACTAGGTTGAGGTGATGAAAAGTAATAAAATATTACAGTTACTTCTAGAACCTATTATGTTACACTATAGTGTGACATATTTATAGACATCGACAAACATCACTTATAGACATATGATATTGACATACTTACGTATGTAATTATTAACGATGCACCATCATGATCTCCTGAGTTACGGATACGAGCTTAAATGCTTATAAACCTATACCACCCAAAGAGATTGAAATCATCTTAGACATAAAAGGTGAGGATAAGATATGAATTAGCTTATTGCTAGAGAACGTTGTGATGTATTCACTATACCCGCATGGTGCCGCTAAGTCGTCACCATGATAGTCCTAAGATGGCTAGGATGGATGAAACCAAACCAATGACCTAGCAAACATGTCGCCGAGGTTATAGCATTCTGGCGATGGCTATGATGCACGTCTCCTGGCAGGCATAGCTGCTTGTAAATTGGTACGGTGACTCCTTCCGCATGGCCTTGGACAGTGGATCTATGGACCTCACGACTATTATTCCAGACGTTCTGATGAGTAGTCCAGATCCTGGAGTTTATTACCGGCTAGCCGTGGCCGATACGTTTACATAGGTGCGGTGACCCTTGGTGTAGTACTACACGAGTTGCTCCATGGATTGTCTCGGGAAGACGCATAGAGTGACAGGTCGCTAGGTCGCGGAGATGAAGTGATTCGCCTAGTGGACCACCGGAGAGGGATTCACGGTCACCCGACCTCTCTGCCAACATCAGTGTGACGGGCATAGGTAGAGACATAGCTAGTGGACACTGATGGGCTTATGGGAGCTCCCTGATCAGGAGATCCCCTAAGCATAGGTTGGCTGCCCAGATCACAATATTTAGACGAGATGATATTTTTAGTGACAATAATCTTGTGATATAAACATACTCCATGTTTATAGTTGAGCTACACACTTATACTACATGTTCTTCTTATAATGCTTCAAGTTTTATTTGTTGATATTACATGCTTTGTTTGATATTATTAAATGAGTTATGAACATGTTAGAATCTCCTCCTTTCTCTGCTTGAGTTATTCTATTGTGGTTAGAGCCATAAGTACTCCGCCGCTTGCGGCTAAGCACACGACGTTCAAATGTGTGCAGGTCTACTAGACGACCGGTCAGGATAGCTAATGGAGGCGAGATTATCGACGAACCTAGTTATTTACTAATTTTGTGATCATAGTATTGTAGTAGGTATATCGGGACTGTGTTAGTAGAGTTTAGTTAGATGATTTAATTGTATCTTCCGCTGCATTATTAATGTATATGAATTATGTATATCATTAAATGGCTTGTATGGGTCCTTCGGGCTCATACGGCGGTTGCCACGTGCTCGACAGATGGGTCGGGGCATGACAAAAATAATTCGAAAACAACACTTAAAATTTGATAAAAATTCTAAATAAATTCTTTAAAATCTAAAACTCACAATGAAAACTCTTAGCAATGTTCAACCTGACCGAACTGATTGTAAAATTGCGAAAACCAGTGAGAACCACGTTGAATCGTAGCTGAACTGGCCACCACCCGAACCGGACCGGATCAAACCGGACCGACCCACGCGCTCCCCACGCGCTGTCCACCGCTACTTACCGCCCGTTCCATTGTTGCAACCTTGCCCGAACAACGCGCAGCACCTCGCCGCATCTTCCTCAACCCTCCGACCACCTCTTCTCGCTGGTAGGGCTCTCCCACGACCCGCTGGTGCCCATTGTTCCCCTACTGCGGGTGAAATCGTCATTCCCAATTGCCCCCACGTCTTCCACGCTGCAGCCACTCCTCCAATTCGACTCTACTACTGGAGTCGAATTGCATCCAGGGACCTTGCCACAGAAGCAGGAGACGATCGCCGCGCTCCTCGTCGATGAAACCGACGGAAATAAGGGACTCCGCATGTTCGTCACTTCCCACACGACCTCAGCTCGCTGGAGCCGCCTCCACGCCTCGCCAACCTCAGATACGATGCACACCTTTGGCTTCAAGCCTTCCTCATCGCAAACGCCGGCCGCCGGAGTGGATAAAGCTCCGCTGTGCCATCACCCTCGGAAAATAGAGCACTGCCTTGTTTTTCGAGGGTTTAGACCCTCTCACTCGCCCTCGCCTGCTTGGCTGCCGTACGTGCTGCGGGTGGGTTTTTAATTTCTTTTTCTATTTTTCTTCTTCTTCTTTTTCCTCCTTTTTTCTATTTCTTCTATATTTAATTAAATTAAAATTCTTTCTTCTTTTATATTTTATTTTCTACTTTTATTATTATTATTAATTTCAACTATTATTTTATTATTTTAATATATATATTTAAAGAAAATAGGGTTTACATAATTGGTTAACTATAGATCAAAGACAAAAGAATGGAATGGATATATTTTCTGCCATCAGTAGTGACATGGCAAGGCTCAAGTGGAAAGATGAATTGGTTTTCAACCAAAAGAATCAAAATTTCAACGTACTAAAATTTTAAGATCAGTGGATTTTGGAAGGTCAAAACTTCTTCCGCAGTGATCTGATTGAGCTGATATTTTTAGGGTGGATGTTTGTATTAGTGATGAGGGTATTCAAAATTTTATAGGATAACAGAATACTAAAAGAGTTCAGACTGATCAAATCACTGAGATAAGGTAATTCAAGTGTTGAATCTGTCCAAACTTGTGAAACTCTGCTATAGTAACTGATACTTTTCAGCAGCTTTGATGTTAGCCTCTTTCCTTATTTTTATGGAAGTTGTGGTTGATATTTTGAGGTAAAGATGGTATTACTAGGTGAGAAAGTATAGTACAAGTTCTAAACGGAGGGTAAGAGTTATAAGTTGGATACTTTCTTAGTTATACTTATAGAATTCAGAATTTGGGAATCCATGTTGGTTCATTCTTGATACTTTAGTTTGGTATAGCAGGCATCCTCATCTAGGATTTTGGCAGAAGGATCTTCGCTTAGCAACAGTGAAGGCATACAAGCATGTGAACAAGTGGTATTGTCAACCTCTCGATACAACATGCTGAAAAATGCTGAATTTTCAGCATTATGAGCTTACTAATTTAATTTACAACTCTTAATCTATAGTTCAATAACTTGAGATTCTAGATTTGCTTTTGGAACCTTTCCTAAAAGAGTTGTGAGAAGACATCTAGAGGGTTTGAAAGATGACAGAGATGAGGAAAAAGGGAAAAAGTCTCTTCCTTAAGTATTTCAAATATTAGGCAGCGTGCTATTTTGTGTATCAAAACTCAATTCTATCGGTAAGGATTAATTTCATGTGATATATTATAGATACTAAAATTTCCTAGATAGAAGGAAAGGAATGGCCTACATTCCTATAAATGGATAAGGAAGGGAAAGGAGTTATCTGTTACCAACAAGAGGGAATTCAATTACATTTAGGTGCAATGAATGACACTTCTTTTAGAATGAGTTTGAGAGTGTTCAATAAAAAGTTGAACCAGAGTGAATTGATTTGGACCTGGACTGACTCAAACCAAATTGATCTAGGTCCAGACTGAACCCATACGAATGGATTTAAGTTTGAGTTGAACCCAAATAGATTAAATCGAATCAGATGGGAACCAAATAGAAATAAACTAAACCCAGATTGAGCCAGTTTAACTATTTGAACCTGAATTGAGTCAAATTAGATTGGATTTGGTCAAAATAGATTAATTTGGTTAATTAAAGCTAGATTTGACCAATTTTGACCAGATTGACTTGGATGAGGACTTGGTATGGGCTTGGGCTTCATGAGGAGAGTTGGACTAAGCAAATTGGACTAATTACATGATTGGGTGCAAAATAAGTGGATAGATTGGATCAACATTGCTATTATTTTCAGAAAATTCTAAATAAGTTTTATTACACTAGAAATATTCTTCGACCGTAATCTACACTGCAATTAATATTCTTCAGCTTTTTTTGGATCAGTTTTAAAGCCTCGTCACACACTACAGGTGCGTTTGCTCATCATAGTATGATTTATACAAGCTAAGGTAAATCTTAATTAGATTTTATGGAAATTCTTGGATGTCTGCTAATTAAATAAAGATTATACTTTTAAAATACCAAAAAGCTAGATGCATGCTAGAGTTATATGCTTTATTTAGTTATTCAATATGCGAGTATACTTACTATTTTATATTTATCCAGCATTCTACATTACTCTTACCGTATCTTAATTAGAGTGACTTCCACCAGGCACTCTGGTATAGAGACATAGGTGTATGATACTAGCATCTCCTAGGAACATCACTGAAATAACCAAAGGGTGTCATTAATGCACCTAGAGAATATTGCGAACCACCTACATTCGATTAGTGATGTTCACCCCTCACGAGGCTTCTGATAGCTTAGATACTCGGACTAGGGCCGAGAAATTGGACTAGTTAACTTTTGGGTCATATCAGACCAACACATGGAGTGGTTCCAACACATATTCCTATACACGCAGGCGTGTTGCCTCGGTGCCACAATGATAGTCCTTAGATGGCTAGCAGGGATAATTCTACTCGACTAGTAGATATGGGATCGAGACACCACAGCCCATCGTGCGGATGTGAGTTCGACTCGGCGAGCATAGATTGCTTTTGAGTTGGAGGGGTGATTCCCTTAAGCTTTGGATTATGAATCCGTAAACTACACGGCTAGCATCCTTGACGTCCTGCAGACGGTCGAATGAGTAGTCCGGATCCTAAGATTATTCTTATTTCAGCTAGCCGTGGCCGATGGTTCTTGTGTGATGGTGATACTGTCTGCGGATAGAGTCTAGTACTACACTGGAGTCATACCCATATGGAGTCCGAGGAGGCTGTAAGGGCATGACGATTTTGCAAGGAGAGGCGTAGTCGGCGACTAGCGAGAGGCGAGAGAGGAGTCTTGGGTCACCCATCCTCTCTGCCAATATTAGTGCAGCGGGCATAGGAAGATACCTAGATGGTAACGGCACTGATGGGCTTAAGGACTTCATGGGCCTAGGCCAATCCTTAAGCATACATTGGCAGCATGAGACATGTGATAAAAATAGGGATCATATCGATGACTTGCTCTAGTTACACCAATATGAGGTACAACCTAGGTGATATTTAGTTACATACATGTACTTTGGACCTAGGTTGATATATGATAATTGTAATACCTAGAAAGAAACTATTGTGTGATAACTAATCCCACAAAGGCATCCTTGGACAATCCCTCTAGTCTTTGATTTCGTGATGTGGTTTCGAGCCGTAATTTCGCACTAGGCCGTAAGGCTGAGCATACCGCATTCAATGTGCATGCAGGTATAGCAGTGACGGTCAAGATTGTGAAAGAGGATTTCATCAGCAGAGGTTGGTTATCAAATGTATCTTATTTTATTTATTAATTTCAGAGTATAGTGTATCATAGACTGATATCAGGACTATACTAGGAGACTATTTTATTTAATTATTTATATAACTAGTTGCTTGTGTTGCAGGGATAGGATCCTGTTACGCCTCCCTTCGGTTAGTGAGCTCATGCGGTGGTTACTACGTGCTCGATAGGTAGTTCAAGGCATAACAATATATATAGGTATACAAGAATAGAATAGAAATACACACACACACACATATATATATATATATATATAAGTACTAAAAAAAGTTTAGTTCTCAAAAATCAACAGAGAGAGTCGAGAGATGGCAAATATGTTAGTTTTTCTCTCATTCGATCATCCAGTATTTCCTGCAAATTAGAATCAAAATTGGGATAGGTGTATACGACTGAAATTCCTAAATCTAACTCCCTAAATCTCCACCTCCACAACCCCCTGTTGCCAACGATTAAGGATGGCAAGCCTTTGGCTGAATCTATTCAATTGAGAGGAGAAAGCATCTAAGGAAATGGGCAATGCAGTAGCAAAGTGGAAGCTAATGATACCGATGATATGAATCCTAGTTAGAGATATAACGAATTTAAATAGTTAAGGTTAGTGCCAATTCCCTAAATTACATACAAATCTAATTTTTGGGGTATGGGTAGTGACCGTCGCTATTGCAGATTTTGGGTATTGCATTGTATTAATTTTTATAAATTTCTCTCTCATGTCTTTAATTCCGTTCGGGGATGAAATTATTTGAGGATAGTAAATGTGTTTGTATATATATTTTTCTCTTCATTTACTTGTGTGTGATGATTACTAATAAGTATTACTTAGAAATAGTACATTGTATTTAAAGGATTCGATTATAATAATAATAATAATAATAATTTGAATATATATTTAATAATCAAATTAATGCTTACTGCCACCTATTGTCACTTAGGATGATATTGACTTCACATTATTCTCTCCACAAGTTTATATATGTATATATATAAGTAGATAAATACCCTTTCTAGTTTTAACAAATATATACGTTATTGTAAATATAGAAACTTTGGGCATTAAATTCATTTTGTTTATTAGTATAATTAGTCATTGAAATTGCAGTTATTTTGTTAGAGTTTTGGGCATCATGTTGGAAAGAAAAGAATGACATGTTGAGAAACATTTTGTTCCACTTATTTTCTTAAATACTTTCTTTCTTAAGGTGATAAACAAATTTATCATGTCTTTCATTCAATGTGTCCTTGGTCATGTACTTGAGTAATATTAAACAATGAATACTGAAACACAAATTTCCATGATACCAAATAGGAAATAAGAAAAAGGGAGCAAATACTTGATTTTATTAATATTAACAATTTAAATATGCTTGCAAATTGATAGGAAAACGTTCTGCAATGACGATGATTAAACACGGCAGGGCCGTGGATCTATTAAATTGCAAACTCAAAAAGCTCAAGTACGTCGTTGTTTCAGCTAGTTTACAGCCGTTGTAGTAGAGCTTCCAAGTGGGCCATTGTTAATAAATTTTATATTGTCCGTAATGTATATTTAATTATTACTTTATTAAATATGTAAATGTTATCTTATTTCATATGCTTGTGTTCTCAGATTCTAAAAGTGCATGATACTAGGAAAAATATAGAACACAAAGAGGACATTATGAACTTGCTAGGTGACAAACAAACTAGTTAGGTGAGACAGTTATACGATATCCTAAACTAGTTAGAACACCTAGAGGCATGGACCTGAACTTCCTAGGGACATGAACTTTTAAAAATAATATAGTTCTATATAACACAATATTATTCTCATAAATGATGAGTACCATTTGTGTTAGTTTAATGATTGCTAGCGGAGGCATCACCAGACCCATCCTTTAGCATTTGGTGAGTACCAACAATGGGGTTCTTGCCAATGAACCAAATATCCCTATGGCATATATCCGAAACTAAAGAGCTGGGAGCCGGGGAGCTCAATTCAGTCGCTATACCTAAGGACTAAGGTGTCTGTTGACGCTGACATTTCCCAACTGAGTCCTGCAGGCTTGGGAGGTAGTCTGGACAGGTCAGGGCATGAGTATATATTAGTAGGTGACCCTGCTGTGAAGTAGAAGTGTAGTGCTGCATGGTATCTCGTATTTAGCGTTTATGGGAGACGTACGATGCAAAAGTATTAGAGCACGGTCTAGTAAATGGTTCGTGAGACTAGAAGGACAAGGAACCACAGTCACCCACCTCCCCTGCCAACATCAGTGCGATGGGCCTAAGTAGAGACTTATTCTGGCACTAATGGGTTTATGTTGGTCCCCCGCCACAGCTTACCTTAAGCATAGGTAGGCAGCCCTAGGAGATAGTTATTCAGACAGAAAATTTAGAAAAGTTTTCCTACATATTTAGACTTTTAGAATATATTTCTTTAATTATTCGTATGTTTTCTTAAAATTTTATTATGTAATATGCTCTTGATATAATTGCTGCTCGTTCGAACATATATTGTTAAACTATTCCTTTACATGGAGAAGTTTCTAGTGAATTTTTAAAACTCACAATTTATGTTTTATATTTTATTTAACCTCATATTAATTTTTATAAATTCATATGGCGGTTGCTACATTGCTGAACAAGCTGCAGACATGACATAGTATTTGTTATACTTTTTGGCTTCTTAACCTTCATTAACGAATTTTATGTTTTATATTTTATTTAACATCCTGATGATTTAGGCAATCAATAAATATTGATCATTAATAGTGTTTACTATTAATCATGCAACTTTGCCTTCACATCAGTAATGTCATTTGTTTGTCAATATTGATCATTTAAGAGTATTTACCATTAATCATACAACTTTGCCTTCACATTAATAATGTCAATTGTTTATCATCTTTATTGAGTATACTATTACGATTAGTGAGGTTTAGCAGTGTGTGAACCTTGCTCAATCATGCATTTTAAGTAAATTGTATTATATCTCAAAATAATACTCTTAAATATATATAAATTTTATTTATGTATATAAATATATATACTCTACATACCTCATTTTTATCTAAAGTTTGCCGAAAAGTTCATTGGAGACCTGCCGGAGACTTGCTGGGCAGTTCGCTGGAACCCTCACCAATGAAGTTCTCCAATCAGCAGCAATATTGGTACCAATCGAAAGCTTTTTTCATCAAAAATCCAAAAATCATATTTGTCCCAATTGTTAGAGCTCACATGTGCCTAATTTTACTCAAAAAGATAATTTATGCGAAACTCCTAAGTTTGGATTTTTAACTCGCCGGCAATTAACGACAGCCAGTTTCTCTCAACCCAAGTACCAGTAGATAGCTCTCGTCGAGGAGAAGCCATAGGTACTAAGTTTCTCAAATTATATAGCTCGTATGACCAGCAATCGCAAGAATAATCTCCAACGATGAAACTTTCACTACTGCCGCTCACTTCACATTTCTCCCTCATATCTCTTCCAAGAACTTAAATTGATGGTTCCAATGAGTTTTCCTAGCTCACCTGAAGCTATCGATGGAATCTCATTGAAAAATTCCACCGAAAACTCATATTCTAGGAAATGAGGTGAATTATATTGAATTAAATGCATGGTAGAATGATATCATTTGTACATATCTCATTTTTATAATAAATATTATAAATGACAATGAAAAATTATTCATAATAATTAATTTTATTTTACAAGAAGTTACAAATTTTTAAAAACTATGTATCACTCATGTAAATAAAAATTATAAAGAATAATATTATAGAAGTAAACCATAACTACATCGGTTTCTATATATTGTTTGAAATAGTTTATTCTAATAAAAAGATGGTCAAAGGTACCTTTTAGAAGTTATAATAATTTATAATTAAAATTAATTGATACATAATAATGGCTCATACAAATATGAATTATGTAGAGTGAGAAATACCTATTTTAGATATGATACTAAATTTTTACATAAAAATATCAAATAATCCTAATTAGGATTTAAATTTGTTGAGAAACAATGAGATGATCATCAATCCATACAGTGAGTTTGAGGTACCTCGACCACATATCATGCTCATCGACTTGACCATTTATATAGCAAAACCATAATTTTTAAAATTAATCTGGTGTGAAAACACATCGACGAATTCTTCATCAACATCATATAAATAGAATGCCGCTATGGATAATTATTTATTCTTCAAAATTAGATATTTTAGCATTAAAAGGATATTGAGATCTACCTACTCGTCATGAATATGTCTAAAGCAAAAGTCTTGATTCTTAATGCTTATTTGGAGTCAAAAACAAATCTCCCTCATTTGCCCATAAATTTTGCCTTTGTAGATCATTAGTTCTCCCTCATTCATGGAAGAAAAGGTCAAATTCTTTTAGTTTATTTGGAGTGTTTTGCCTTTGTAGATCATTAATTCTCCCTCATTCATGGAAGAAAAGGTCAAATTCTTTTAGTTTATTTGGAGTGAAAACTCTGAATGTCACTTGAGCAAAAGCAATAAAAATCATGCTACTAGACTAAACACCCCGATGGAAATGAAAATGACATCTACGGCAAAGAAAAAAGGGAGTTGTGAGAATTAAAATCAGAACCTCTCACACCCTAAGAGAGAATCATACTACTAGACCAAACAATCTCTAATATATACAATCATCATCCAAATTCTATGATCACTTAGTAAATAGTACAATCATCATTTAAATATAGACACTAAAATACATTTCACCAGCAAAGATTAACTAGTAGATAAAAAATACAACACCATTCTCCAACAAAGATTAAAACATCAAAATGATCTGGAGGAGAAGTAATAAATGGGGAGTTAAATGCTTATAAGAATTAAACTCCCGACCTCTTATACCCTAAATGAGAATCATACCACAATACCAAACATCTTCTTATCTATTTAATCATCATACGTATTCTTTATAATACAATATCTATATATCATAATACAATATCGGTTGGAGTTCTCCAGGTAGAGTTCGAGAAGCTCCATTCCATGACAGGCCAAACCTCCAATGAGGGCAAATGCATCATGCTCACCCTTTCCGGACATGAGCATCATCAGTTAGAAGTTGCAGGAGGAGCTGACGAACCTTTGAACAAAATTCAGCTGCCACGATGGTCTGCACACAGCATTGTTAGTCAACTAGCACATACCGGATCCAAAAGTCGTATTCCGGCACAAAGAATGCAGAGCCCTTGAAAATTTCATCTGAGACATGAACCAGTACTTCATGGCAACCATTTTCGGTGAAGCAGACAAGGATCCAACTGCAGTCGCCTTCCTCGACGATGATGCCAAACAATGGTGGTGCATGAGGTGCAATGCCCCTAGCTAGGACAAGTGCATTGAGCCAGAGGACTAATGCATCATGCTCCCCGTTCCCCGACAGAGCTCCAATCGCTCTTTGGGCGCAACTGCTACCGCAAGTTCATCGGAGGTTATTTCAAAATCATAGCAACACTTACGGACCTCTCGGAGGACCAAAGGTGGGAATAAACTGAGGTGTGTGAGTTTACCAAACAGTAGCTGAAGGTATGCATGATGTACAAGCCCATGCTGACCCTTTTCGATTTCAGCAAGGCATTTGAGATCATCACTGATCCATCTGATTGAGCTCTTGGCAGCATATTGATGCAAGATAGCCACCCGTTGATGTGCGAGAGCTGCAAGCTTAATGGCATGGAGTAGCGCTATAATGCACACGAGAAGGAGATGCTAGCCATGGTGCACTATCTCAAGGTTTGGCATATCTATATCCTCGATAGCAGATTCTTGGTGTGCACGAAAACATCGTCGATACCTACTTCCTGGCATAAACCAAGTTGTCAGTCAAGCAGGCTCGAAGGCAAGCCCATCTATCATGAGCCGACCCACTATCGGATATGGCAACCGCATAAGAGTTAAGAAACTCAAACAAGGTTTATAAATTTTACTCTATATTTTTCACAATGGCTACATATGTATAACTCATGATATTTAAAACATCAAGATAACAACAGGTATTAATTGTCCCATTACATCATTTAACTAACACAGTCCATCTTATAATAATTGAGTCTCAATAGTCTATCCTCCATCAATAAGCTTCTAGTGTTTTTGCATCAGCTCCAAATCTACCCCGATCCTCTATCTATCACCTGAGTGTTGCAGCCCAGTGGCTACAAATAGGAGAGACTCCCAAGCAAAGTAATAGGCAAATATAATATCATGTCCTGAAGTATTGGCAGTGTAACTAAGCATATCAATAGAACCTTGCATATAAAACAACTAGGAAATAAGCATGCATAGCATAATAGATATTCTAAACATTTATTTTGTATGACTAAGTTCATATAAGTACACTCCTACAGGCTACCATTTTATGCTTTAGTAGATCCTGATCAAGGATCATTCCTTAGCCCATCAATGTCAATCTATGTCTCTCCCTCGGCTCGTTAAACTGATGTTAGCAGAGAAGACGGGTGACCGTCATTCCTTCTCCATCTGGTCTTATTAGCCGTATACCCATGCTGCACTCTAAGACCGTCATATCGTGCATCTCCTATAGACCCTGTGATACGATAAACCATGTAGCGCTACACTTCTGCTCCTCGATAGGATCACTATGGTTAAGTTAGGTTCTCAGCACGACCATTGGAATCGACACATATAATCTCCCCCCATGGTTTAGACTGCTCACAGGGCTACATACCTAAATGAAGCATGTACTATGTTGACAAATCTTCTGTCCTAGGCCTAACAAAATCGATTCCCCTTTCCCCACTCCCTAACATTCGGTGATACCCTAGGTAGAGAGTCTCGGTGTATGGCAGAGACTGCTCCTTCCTCGGCTCCATCTAAGCTACAAGTTAGGTTGGGAATACCTCCCACTACCCATTGTAGGACAATCACAGTGGTACCCACCACCGTGAGGGAATTACAATGTATGTAGGACCTATGTGTTTCTCCTAGATTTTGATGTCATTAGGGTTTATGTAGTCCTCATCTAAGCATTTTTAAGACTAAGTTATCCTCAGTTGATGTGTCGACTATTTAACTAGTCTGTCACCTAAGTTATATATCCGGTGTTCTATTTTCTTATTTTTCTAACCTCTCATATATATATCTAATATGCATAGTTGAGTTTGTAATATGTAAAAAATCACCAAGAGTCATATCATATAACAGCATATAATTATAATGAAATAAAGCATAATGTCAACATATCAAGACAATATTATAGTTTCATAGCCACCCACTTGGGCTCCAATTGTAGCAGGCCATGATTGAAAACCTTAACAACTCCTGAGCCACTTTAGGTTTTTCCACAGTAGACAAATTCATGATTTAATTGTATTTTAACACCATCGATACAGGATGATTTACCTAGAATCATGAAACACCTATGCGCAATACTGCTCCTTTCATGTCATTTACTTTCCCTCCCTCCCTCCCTTTTTCCTACTGGTTTTTCTTTATCATGATACACAACAGAAAAAGACAAAATAGGAGAAAAAGAAGATGAAAAGAAAAGGTTCGACAAGAGAAAGAGAGTTCACAGTAGTGCACTAAACAATTCATGCAACTAATCAATGAATATAAATCAAGCAAATGTAAAATGGAGTGGGCCGATGGTTTTCAACCTCCAAGATAGCATGGTAACATGCCTTCTTGAGCAAGCAAATTCCTATTTGGTTTATTAGGCAGTTGAGGCAAACAAAACTAATTAAAACTTTTTCTAATTCTCAGCAGCAAGTTTGTTTGTTTGTTTGTTTTATTTTTTTATTTATTAGTACTATACGTTATGTATCCAAGTCTAATACACTTTCATCCATTGAGTTAAACTATCTTTTCAGCTGTTTAACTCCTCGGCCAAATAGGCAGTGCCTATTTCGTCATTTCCCAGTAGGCAAATATCAGCAACAATAAGGCAACAACACAAGAAGCTACAATCTAAACCATATATATATCACAACCTCAGCAGAAAGAACCCCTATTCCCTTCCCTTAACCAGCTATCAAGGGTTCCCTCAAGTATAATTTAAAACAACAAGAGTATGCAGAGTGATGAATTCAGTTTACAACTTTTACTAATAGCATTTACAACATATTAACAATTTTTAAATCAGTAGCTAACAAGAAAATTCAAAACAAACCCCCAGCCATAGAAAATCGTAACCCCAAACTCTCATTAGAAATGACTTGGAAACATTCAATTTTGGCATAATACAAATCAATTTTTAAACATTAACTTGTCTCCGCTATCCTACTATCCTACTCTTACAAGTATTCAGTTTACAAAAGGAAGGGAAAGGAAAGAGAGAAAAGAGGGGAAAGAAAATATTATTCTTCGCAGCAAGCAAAGGAAAAGAAAAGAAAGCAAAGTTCGGAAATTTCACCACTGTAGTAAACTCTAAAATTTCTATAAGAGAAACAAAAACACCCTTTAACTTCGACTCTGTTTCAAGTCAAAACAAAACATTAACACAACAGTCCATCAAGTGACGCGAAGGACCGATCGAAATGGCAAGTCAAAATCTAAATATTTATAAACTGCAACTCACTGCGATCATTTGTCTCTAAACCACAGATTTATGAAAACTATAACCTCCTTGTTGTCTGAACAAAATTTACATAGTATCACAAAACGGCCTGTGAAAAAGCCACATGAGAGCAAGAATTCAATCTCATATCATGCATTAAGGCTTACAATGAAACCTCATAGGAAACATGGATGAAAAATACAATTTTGTAACTCAAAACTATGATGCACCTCATGGGAAACATGGATGAAAAATACAATTTTATAACTCAAAACTATGATGCCCCATCACTGCAAAAGCGACCATTTAGATGACAACTAGTTTCCTTTAAAACTCAGGAACAAAGGACAAATGCATTTAACCACTATGCCTCCCAATGTTTTCTTAGCCCACAGATTTCCACATGCTCTCTAGCACATGGATTAATCAATAAGTAAAACTTTTGTTTATCACCAATGCAAACACCACGAGATCCACCAACTCAATATGATCATCCCATTAAAGAATATACAGACATGTAAAACTAAGGAGATTAATCATGAGTTCATCTGTGTCTTCCAGATATTCCTATTTCCAACTTAGTTATCAGTATAACAAGATTTCAATTCCCCCAATTTATGCAAAACATTGAACTACTCTAAAGCATGCATGAATTTAATCATGTTTTAAAATTGATCGACGCAAGCATCAATTAAGATTTAATCACAATATCATGGGCAACAAAAAGGAAACAGGGGACATTGCATCAAATAAATTCCAAACTAGCAAATAAAATTCCAATTGAAGTGTGTTCTACCCATAAACCCCATTAGAATCAATTGCTGCATATTTACTAGTAGGGAAAACAAACCTAGTTCTGTTTAGATGGATTCCGGTCAAAGTCCTCCACCCATGCCTTCCAATTTCTCCACTTGGTCTCCCCTTCTCGTCATCACCGTAGGTACTGAGGTCCACACTGACGATTGCCGGGGTTCTTCAAAAGAGTTGTCGGCGTCCACCCAACGAAGTTGGAGGGAGTTAGAATTGGGGATTACTTTTCTTCCTCACCCCCGCGGCTCCACCCCCTTTTGATTCCATGAGTCGCTCAAAAAGGCACAGTAAACCCCGACCATTACATAATATATATATATATATATATATATTGATAAATACGAATAGGTAAACGTATAACAAGATAATGCGTATAATATGATAAAACTAAGAGTCGGCTTTAGATGATGGGGGTAACAGTGGAAATTTACCTCCCACACCTTGCCCTTTTTATGCCATCATACGTGAGGGTTAAGGCTTGGTTCCTTTAAGCCACAAGATACCGTCACGTTGCTATTGTTGGACGACCTTGGGTTGGAAGCACAAGAACTCCGTCACGGTCGCCCTCTGAAAGCTCTTCGTAGGAGGGCATCGTTCCAAGTTGAATGGTGACGTGAGTGGCGCCAGTGAAATTTGCTCTTGATTAGTTTGACAATTTATTCTATAATCCAGGTTCGTTACATTGAACCCTTGAGTAGGCATGTATACGAATATTTAAAAGTCCTATAGTTGTTCCGTGTATGTCTTGTATTTACCTTATGAATAATTTGCTCTATGCATGTCTTAAAGTTATTATTACGTGCACATATGTTGCTGATGAAAATTGTTAAATTGTGCATGGTTCGAATCATGTTGTGTGTGAATTGCTAAGAAATTAAATGGCAAGCATGTGCTGAAGAAATATCAACATAGAGACACTCAATGTATTTAGTGACACATAGTCCCATATAGGACTAGGAAACACTTACACCGTAATCTCGCGCGTGTATTGAATGGTCACTACCGCGATAGTCTGGTTTGGGAAGATGGGAGATGTAGTCATCCCGGCGCTCATGCGACTGTTGGGTGACGAATTCTCTTCATACCCGTGGATAGTGGATCTGTTGACAACGGCAACCGTCCTAGATGCTCTGCAGGCATACTGACGATAGTCCAGATCCTAAGGATTATTACGTGTGTAGGATTTCCGGTTAGCCGTAACCGGAGGATTTGTTGAATGGTGACCCTGTCTGTAGGGACAGTGTGTAGTACTACACAGGGATGTGTTGGTGTGCCTATAGGGAGGTTACACCAATGCATTAGTCTCGGTAGTGTGGGTCGGGTAAACGACTATCGAGGCTGGAAGAGAGGAATCTGTGGTTACTTGTCCTCTCTGCCAACATCAGTGTGATGGGCATAGGCAGAGACCTAGACAAGCACTAATGGGCTTAAGGGTAGTCCCCGGCCAGGGCTTACTCTAGTAACGTATAGTTTTAACCAACTTGTAGACTGGGCCACCACCGCTGAGACACTGGAGCAAGAAGTAGAACAAGAGAAAAGTAACAAGAAGAAGAAACGACCCAATTCGCCCGATGATCTTGAAGGGTAGGCCCTACGCGGATAGTAGTCCTGATAGCTGAAAATGATTAGGAGTTCAAAATTTTCCTTATTTCATTTAGATTTTTTTTTGTTCGAAATTGTTTTGCCTTACCTTGATGTAAACTCATTTACATTCAAAGAAATCAATTAAGTTACTTATGGTGGAGATTGTCCAAAGGAATCCCTTGAGCCATAACTAGCATAACCAAAGTCTTAGGACTTGATATGATAACGTTATATACAAGCAAAAATAAAATAAAATAAAATAAAAATTTAGGAGAATTTTTATAGTATTTTACCACAATCGATTGTCATGTAGATGGCGGGACAAAGACGAGGCAAAGGAAAGTCCACCAAAGCATCAACAAGTCGGGTTGCAACTACTACGTCGACACCGTTACTTGGGGAGTCCCAAGTTCAACCAAGTGATGCACCAGTGGTGGAACCTGCACAGAACCCAATACGACCTGCCTTGAGCCCCATCCAAGAACCCGCAACTTCAGAGGCTCCAGTGAATGCAGCCGCTGGTCCCTCTGTCGTACCTTCCCCAGCACCACCAGTGCCGATGTCACGGGACGATATGGCACAAAGCCTGGTAATGATGATGTCACAGTTAGTTAATGGGTACTTTGCTACACCTTTGGGATAAGGGATAGAGCCACCCATAGCACCTCCACCACCTACTGCAAACTCGGAAATACCAACAATGCCAACTGTTGGACCGATAGGTGTCACCTCTAACGCAGCCCCTTCCCCAATGGTAGCTACACCGGCAAGGACCCAGGGAGTTGCCGTGACACCCCCGGCCACCATACCTGCAGGAACAACCCATGCACCGTACCAAACACCACTTGGAGTTGACACTCCCGTAACCCCAAACTTAGGTGGGACTACATCAGTAGTTCGACAACTATCACAATGGGTTAAAGCTGTAAGACAATTAGGATGTGTCGAGTTCGCTGGATCCACGGATGCCCAAGAATCACGTGCATGGATCAACACTATTCGATGCATCACCAACGAAATGAGACTTGCTGATGAAGATAAGTTAAGTGTTGCTCTACACTTGCTTAGTGGTGATGCTAGGATTTGGTGGGAAGAACTTGAAGGGCGAAGTGATACCACCATCACTTGGACAAAATTCTTAAGGGAATTCAACTTGGAATTCTACACCCCAATGTAACACCACATGAAAAGATAAGAGTTCTTAAGTTGTACACAACATGGAAGGTCTGTAGCAGAATATGCAGCAGAATTTAACAGATTGGCGTCATTTGCACACGAGATGATCGTATCAGAGGATTTCCGCTGCAATAAATTCATCGAAGGGTTAGACTATGCCATCCGTTCACGCTTGGCGGTATTAAAAGTAGAGGGTTATAAAGATACAGTGGAAGCTGCTATAAGAGTTGAAAGGGTGGTAATGGAATCCCGAGACAAAGGGAATGACTGCAAAAGAAAACGGTCAGGGTCTTTGGCAAACCGAACCACGCAAAGGGAAGGTGAGATGCCCAGGGCGCCATCAGTTGCTTCTACTACAGGGTTTAACAACCCTCGGCCAACAACAAATGTCACAACGGGTTACACTCGACCACAACCTATGGGGTTAGCACCGGTTCCAAACTTAAACAAATGTCGTCGTTGCTATAGGGTGCATACGGGGCCATGTCGGACTACTACTTGTTACCACTGCGGACAGGAGGGTCATGTTCGTCCAAATTATCCATAGCGAGTGCCACCGGAAGCTTCTGAAGCATCAATAGCTCGGGGTAAGAATCAAGTACAAGTGCCAACTACACCGACAGTGGCTGCGTCGACGGCAAGGAAAGTGTCAACTCCTAGGATTAGGCAACACTCCCAAGGACCTCAGGCACGTTCACAAACATGATTTTTTGCTCTAGATAGTAGTCATGTGCAAGAAAATTCGGAGGTGTTCAAAGATGACACATGGCAAGTAGAGGAGTTCTAAAAGGCGAACGGTCAGTAATGAGAATGCTAAAGAGTATTAATTAGTGACGGACACCAAGATTTGGAGAATAAGGCATTTAGGCAAAATCTAGGATTTTCTTTTCTAGCGATTATTATTTCTTAGCAAATTTACTTTGGGTGAAAGGGTTGAACTTTTCATACATTAGCGACACTACTTTGAAAAAGTGAATTTGAAATTTTGTTTACTAGTTTTGTGCCACTTAATAAAGCGATGAAATGTACTTATGTGTTGCTTCAATTTTGGAGGACCAAAGATGCTAAGTGGGGGAGAACTTGTAAACCCCGACCATTACATTATATATATATATAGATAAATATGAATAGGTAAACGTATAACAAGATAATGCGTATAATATGATAAAACTAAGAGTCGGCTTTAGATGATGGGGGTAACAGTGGAAATTTACCTCCCACACCTTGCCCTTTTTATGCCATCATATGTGAGGGTTAAGGCTTGGTTCCTCTAAGCCGCAAGACACCATCACGTTGCTGTTGTTGGACGACCTTGGGTTAGAAGCGCAAGAACTCCGTCACGGTCGCCCTCTGAAAGCTCTTCGTAGGAGGGCATCATTCCAAGTTGAATGGTGACGTGAGTGGCGCCAGTGAAATTTGCTCTTGATTAGTTTGACAGTTTATTCTACAATCTAGGTTCGTTACATTGAACCCTTGAGTAGGCATGTATACGAATATTTAAAAGTCCTATAGCTGTTCCATGTATGTCTTGTATTTACCTTATGAATATTTTGCTCTATGCATGTCTTAAAGTTATTATTACGTTCACATATGTTGCTGATGAAAATTGTTAAATTGTGCATGGTTGGAATCATGTTGTGTGTGAATTGCTAAGAATTAAATGGCAAGCATGTGCTGAAGAAATGTCAACATAGAGACACTCAATGTATTTAGTGACACATAGTCCCATATAGGACTAGGAAACATTTACACCGTAATCCCGCGCGTGCAGTGAATGGTCACTACCGCGATAGTCCGGTTTGGGAAGATGGGAGATGTAGTCATCCCGGCGCTCATGCGACTGTTGTGTGACAAATTCTCTTCATACCCGTGAATAGTGGATCTGTTGACAACGACAACCGTCCTCGATGCTCTGCAGGCATACCGACGGTAGTCCAGATCCTAAGGTTTATTACGTGTGTAGGATTTCCGGTTAGCTGTAACCGGAGAGACCTAGACAAGCACTGATGGGCTTAAGGGTAATCCCTGGCCAGGGCTTACTCTAAGCTAGGTTGGCAGCCCGTTAGAAATTTGATATAGACGATAACTTAGTGACACAAGACATGGATTTAGAGGACACAAAGAGAGCAAGTTTAATAGTTCCTTTGCTTCTTGCAAATTACAATTATGTATCTTCTTTTGTTTTATTTTATCTTATTGTTTCATTTATTTCCTATTATTTAACAAGTGTGCTATTATGATGTGCTATGGTTTGATGCTAATCTTGTCACCCGCGTAATGCATATGGACGGTGTGGACTTGATGGCCTAATTGCCTCAAGACCGTTCTTTGTAGCCACTGGGCCGTAAGGCTCAGCGCATTTCTCTTACATGCGCAGGAAATTCTGGATAGGCGGTGTTGGTCGACAGGTGCTAGTCAACCGAAAACGTAAAGTCCAAGTCCATAAGGATAGTAGCGTGAGGTTTGGGTGGTATTTTAGCATGTATAATATTAGTTATTTTATGTTATTTTAATGCCTTGTATGGGTTGCAGACTCATTCGGTGGTTGCCACGTGCTAATGGGTGGATCGGGGCGTGACTGGCACGTGTGCCTAGATCCAAATGACAAGTCTAGCCCCACTCCTTCCTCTATTCTCCAAATCAGCCCTTCTATCCTTCCGCCGTCTAATTTAAGCTTATTTATGACTTCTACCTCTGCCTCTTCTCCTGTTTACTCCTTTAACTTGATCCGCTAATTTCCTTGATTTAGCCCTACATTTATAACTATATTGACCAGTTCAATTTCTTCTATATATGTTTTGTACACGTACAACAATAAAATTTGGATTTTTAAGGAAGAAAAATAGGAGTTTACAAGTTTTCTCCTCCCCATAAAAAAAATTTTTGATCCTTAAAAAATACAGAAGTGAGCCCTAGCAAACACTTCATGTATTTATTTAAAGCAAAACACTGCAGGGGAGTACAAGGAGCACAAACTTTTGAAGAGTAAAGAAAAAAAAAGATCTAATTATTATTTTTCAAATTAAACCTTTTTCTAATTCTCAGCAGCAAGTTTGTTTGTTTGTTTGTTTTATTTTTTTATTTATTAGTACTATACGTCATGTATCCAAGTCTAATACACTTTCATCCATTGAGTTAAACTATCTTTTCAGCTGTTTAACTCCTCGGCCAAATAGGCAGTGCCCATTTCGTCATTTCCCAATAGGCATATATCAGCAACAATAAGGCAACAACACAAGAAGCTACAATCTAAACCATATATATATCACAACCTCAGCAGAAAGAACCCCTATTCCCTTCCCTTAACCAGCTATCAAGGGTTCCCTCAAGTATAATTTAAAACAACAAGAGTATGCAGAGTGATGAATTCAGTTTACAACTTTTACTAATAGCATTTACAACATATTAACAATTTTTAAATCAGTAGCTAACAAAAAAATTCAAAACAAACCCCCAGCCATAGAAAATCTTACCCCCAAACTCTCATTAGAAATGACTTGGAAACATTCAATTTTGGCATAATACAAATCAATTTTTAAACATTAACTTGTCTCCGCTATCCTACTATCCTACTCTTACAAGTATTCAGTTTACAAAAGGAAGGGAAAGGAAAGAGAGAAAAGAGGGGAAAGAAAATATTGTTCTTCGCAGCAAGCAAAGGAAAAGAAAAGAAAGCAAAGTTCGGAAATTTCACCACTGTAGTAAACTCTAAAATTTCTATAAGAGAAACAAAAACACCCTTTAACTTCGACTCTGTTTCAAGTCAAAACAAAACATTAACACAACAGTCCATCAAGTGACGCGAAGGACCGATCGAAATGGCAAGTCAAAATCTAAATATTTATAAACTGCAACTCACTGCGATCATTTGTCTCTAAACCACAGATTTATGAAAACTATAACCTCCTTGTTGTCTGAACAAAATTTACATAGTATCACAAAACGGCCTGTGAAAAAGCCACATGAGAGCAATAATTCAATCTCATATCATGCATTAAGGCTTACAATGAAACCTCATAGGAAACATGGATGAAAAATACAATTTTGTAACTCAAAACTATGATGCACCTCATGGGAAACATGGATGAAAAATACAATTTTATAACTCAAAACTATGATGCCCCATCACTGCAAAAGCGACCATTTAGATGACAACTAGTTTCCTTTAAAACTCAGGAACAAAGGACAAATGCATTTAACCACTATGCCTCCCAATGTTTTCTTAGCCCACAGATTTCCACATGCTCTCTAGCACATGGATTAATCAATAAGTAAAACTTTTGTTTATCACCAATGCAAACACCACGAGATCCACCAACTCAATATGATCATCCCATTAAAGAATATACAGACATGTAAAACTAAGGAGATTAATCATGAGTTCATCTGTGTCTTCCAGATATTCCTATTTCCAACTTAGTTATCAGTATAACAAGATTTCAATTCCCCCAATTTATGCAAAACATTGAACTACTCTAAAGCATGCATGAATTTAATCATGTTTTAAAATTGATCGACGCAAGCATCAATTAAGATTTAATCACAATATCATGGGCAACAAAAAGGAAACAGGGGACATTGCATCAAATAAATTCCAAACTAGCAAACAAAATTCCAATTGAAGTGTGTTCTACCCATAAACCCCATTAGAATCAATTGCTGCATATTTACTAGTAGGGAAAACAAACCTAGTTCTGTTTAGATGGATTCCGGTCAAAGTCCTCCGCCCATGCCTTCCAATTTCTCCACTTCGGTCTCCCCTTCTCGTCATCACCGTAGGTACTGAGGTCCACACTGACGATTGTCGGGGTTCTTCAAAAGAGTTGTCGGCGTCCACCCAACGAAGTTGGAGGGAGTTAGAATTGGGGATTACGATTCTTCCTCACCCCTGCGGCTCCACCCCCTTTTGATTCCATGAGTCGCTCACAAAGGCACTGTAAACCCCGACCATTACATAATATATATATATATATAGATAAATACGAATAGGTAAACGTATAACAAGATAATGCGTATAATATGATAAAACTAAGAGTCGGCTTTAGATGATGGGGGTAACAGTGGAAATTTACCTCCCACACCTTGCCCTTTTTATGCCATCATACGTGAGGGTTAAGGCTTGGTTCCTCTAAGCCGCAAGACACCGTCACGTTGCTATTGTTGGACGACCTTGGGTTGGAAGCACAAGAACTCCATCACGGTCGCCCTCTGAAAGCTCTTCGTAGGAGGGCATCGTTCCAAGTTGAACGGTGACGTGAGTGGCGCCAGTGAAATTTGCTCTTGATTAGTTTGACAGTTTATTCTACAATCTAGGTTTGTTACATTGAACCCTTGAGTAGGCATGTATACGAATATTTAAAAGTCCTATAGATGTTCCATGTATGTCTTGTATTTACCTTATGAATATTTTGCTCTATGCATGTCTTAAAGTTATTATTACGTGCATATATGTTGCTGATGAAAATTGAGCCCTATGTGCAGGGGAGTACAAGGAGCACAAACTTTTGAAGAGTAAAGAAAAAAAAAAGATCTAATTATTCTTAGCAATGCCATACGGTTACAAAGCATTGATCAAATGAGATGGAAACATCTAATCATGGGCAGTGAAGCGACTTTCTTTTTCTAACAAGCTAATTGGATAATGCAATTTAGAGACTCTGGTTGAAGCGACCAATTGCTCACATTTTATCAAGATGTTTTCAGTAATGGAGGAAAAAGAAAGATAGATTATAGTACAAATAAACAATGATGTTTTATGAAGACAATGGCTGCATATATTACTTAGTGTTTAGATTCTAATGCTTGGCAGAAATGATTGACCTACTATAAGAATTCAATAGAAATCAGGTGCTCTACCTTAGAATGCTAGTAAAGATAGTTTTTCATGTGTAGTTTTTTGAATAAGTCCTTTATATAATTTTATAAAAAAATATATAAAATAATACAATTTTACTCAATAACACTTGGTCAAAATTATAGGTTTCACAATTAGCTCTTTTAAGATTAAAATTTAAAAACTATCTAATCTACTCTATCTAAAGAATTTTAACTTTTAAATAAGAACTTATTTACTAAAGCTCACTTCATAGATGATCTTATAATTCAACATAAGATCCCCAAAAAAATTTTTAGGAATTCATCCGAACATTATTCTCACCCATTTTCCCTTAAGTACTATTGACTAATTTGGCTAGAATTAGTCAAAACTCAAAAAATGTCCATTACCCTAAAAAACATACTAATGGACAATTTTCTCCACATCCGTAATTACTATATTTAATTGATTTTTCTTAACCTTTTGAATATTCCTATAGCAAGAGCCTTAATTTGAACCTCATTATTTTTATCCTTATTTTTTCATAAAAATTTAGAGTTTTAAAATTAAAATGGAGATGATCTCTAGATTTCGGAAATGGAGTTTTTATTGAGATCTCCCTCATTTGCCCATAAAGTTGCACTTGGGTATAAATAATTATCACAAATCAACTTAAATCAAATCACCTCATTATTCTGACCCTCAGCACTATTGATTAAAGTTAAACTTGGGTATAAATAATTATCATAAATCTATCTTATTAGTATCAGATTACACTTTTGATCTTAAGACCACCACACTTCCGCTATGCCACTCTTATTTTATATTTCAAATTTTATCAAAATCATTATTTCGAATGAAATAGAATGCCTGGTGAAAGGAGGTGATTACTTGGTGTTATACTTGGTGTGAGGAAAAAGATAAGGACAATGACTTTGGTTGACTCAGGTCAACTTAATTGAACTCACCACCTGACCATAATTGAAAATGAACTCGGGTTAACTCAATGAAATTGAACCAAAAAGATAAGGATGATGACTTTGTTAGATTGCTTGGTGTTATCATTCATCGATAGGTTTTAATTCAGTTCAATTATTTGACCAACGTAATGACACCCAACATATAATCCATTTGTACCACTGGATTCTAAATTCAAAATCCTATATGATTGTATAGATTTCATATCAATATTTTATATCTAAAATTTCATGTGTAGTTTCTCAAATAAGTTTTTTATATAACTTTACTGATAAACCTATAAAATAATATAATATTACACAATTACTCTTAATCAAAATTATAAGTTTCACAATTGCATATTTTAAGACTGAATTTTAAAAACTGTATAATCTACTATATCAAAAGAATTTTAACTTTTAAACAATAACTAATTTACTAAAGCTCACTTAAGAGATCTTATAATTCCACCTAAGACCCCCAAAAAATTTCTTCAGAGTTCATCCAAAAAGTTTACCGATGGTAAGGTTTCATTGACGATCATCATCATATCCTAAATCAATTCACCTCGTCATTTTGACACTATTTTCCTCAAGCACTATTGACTAATTTTCTCCACATCGATTGGCAATCATTATTGATTACCATCACTAATTGATTCCTCTCAACCTCCTGAATATTTCTACAGCAAAAAACTTAATTCTTAAAACATATTTGAAGTAAAAACTCATTGATGAACTCTTTACCAACATCACTTAAACGAACATCATCATTTCATCCATATTTTTCCATAAAAATTATGTATTTTTAAATTAAAATGGAGATGATGTCGAGATCTCACCATGATGAAAGTTTTATCATCTAGTTCACTATATTTTGATAAGAGGAAAGTTCAAAATCATCATGCTCCTCATCGTGAGCATTCATATAGAAAAAGCACAATTCTTAAAGCCTCTTTGGTATTAAACTTATCGAGTAATTCTCCACCGACATCACTAAAGCAAAACATCTCAATGGATAATTATTTCTCCTTGATTTTTCCTCAATATATATTGCATTCCTCTGGTTAGAATAATTGGAATCTATACGGGAGGATCATAAGGTCCAAGACTTATTAAGTTCTAAAAAATATGTAGTTAGAGTGAAAACTCTAAATATCACTTGAGAAAACACCTCCAAATTATTATTTCTCCCTCATTAGCGTGTATGAGTTAACTCACACAAGACAAATTATAATATTTCAAAGAATAAAATATTGACATAAAAACCTGTAGAAATTTTTCACGATTACAACCTGATACCAGTAGTTTAGATTACCTAATACAATCTGACTAAATCATGAACTAGATAAATCATGTGATGTCAAACTAATGTTCTTCTCTCCATGTATCACTCCCCATGAATCTACATGACATCCGAGTAGCGCTAAGCCTTGCAGCCTAGTGGCTACAGAAAGAGTAGTCCCTAGCAATTGTAAGGGAAGGGAATAGGGGTTCTTTCTGCTGAGGTTGTGATATATATATGGTTTAGATTGTAGCTTCTTGTGTTGTTGCCTTATTGTTGCTAATATATGCCTACTGGGAAATGACGAAATGGGCACTGCCTATTTGGCCGAGGAGTTAAACAGCTGAAAAGATAGTTTAACTCAATGGATGAAAGTGTATTAGACTTGGATACATGACGTATAGTACTAATAAATAAAAAAATAAAACAAACAAACAAACAAACTTGCTACTGAGAATTAGAAAAAAAATAATTAGATCATTTTTTTTCTTTACTCTTCAAAATTTTGTGCTCCTTGTACTCCCCTGCAGTGTTTTGCTTTAAATAAATACATGAAGTGTTTGCTAGGGCTCACTTCTGTATTTTTTAAGGATCAAAATTTTTTTTTAGGGGGAGGAGAAAACTTGTAAACTCCTATTTTTCTTCCTTAAAAATCCAAATTTTATTGTTGTACGTGTACAAAACATATACAGAAGAAATTGAACATGTCAATATAGTTATAAATGTAGGGCTAAATCAAGGAAATTAGCGGATCAAGTTAAAGAAGTAAACAGGAGAAGAGGCAGAGGTAGAAGTCATAAATAAGCTTAAATTAGACGGCGGAAGGATAGAAAGGCTGATTTGGAGAATAGAGGAAGGAGTGGGCTAGACTTGTCATTTGGGCCTAGGCACACGTGCCTGTCACGCCCCGATCCACCCATCGGCACGTGGCAACCGCCGTATGAGTCTGCAACCCATACAAGGCATTAGAATAACATAAAATAACTAATATTATACATGCTAAAATACCACCCAAACCTCACGCTACTATCCTTATGGACTTGGACTTTACGTTCCCGGTTGACTAGCACCTGTCGACCAACACCGCCTATCCAGAATTTCCTGCGCATGTAAGAGAAATGCGCTGAGCCTTACGGCCCAGTGGCTACAAAGAACGGTCTTGAGGCAATTAGGCCATCAAGTCCACACCGTCCATATGCATTACGTGGGTGACAAGATTAACATCAAACCATAGCACATCATAATAGCACACTTGTTAAATAATAGGAAATAAATGAAACAATAAGATAAAATAAAATAAAAGAAGATACACAATTGTAATTTGCAAGAAGCAAAGGAACTATTAAACTTGCTCTCTTTGTGTCAACTAAATCCATGTCTTGTGTCACTAAGTTATCGTCTATATCAAATTTCTAACGGGCTGCCAACCTAGCTTAGATTAAGCCCTGGCCGGGGACTACCCTTAAGCCCCTCAGTGCTTGTCTAGGTCTCTGCCTATGCCCATCACACTGATGTTAGCAGAGAGGACAGGTAACCACAGATTCCTCTCTTCCAGCCTCGATAGTCGTTTACCCGACCTGCACTACTGAGACTAATGCGTTGGTGTAACCTCCTTGTAGGTACACCAACACATCCCTGTGTAGTACTACACACTGTCCCTACAGACAGGGTCACCTTTCAACAAATCCTCCGGTTACAGCTAATCAGAAATCCTACACACGTAATAAACCCTAGGATCTGGACTACCGTCGGTATGCATGCAGAGCATCTAGGACGGTTGCCGTTGTCAACAGATCCACTATCCACGGGTATGAAGAGAATTCGTCACCCAACAGTCGCATGAGCGCCGGGATGACTACATCTCCCATCTTCCCAAACTGGACTATCGCGGTGGTGACCATTCACTACACGCGCGGGATTACGGTGTAAATGTTTCCTAGTCCTATATGGGACTATGTGTCACTAAATACATTGAGTGTCTCTATGTTGACATTTCTTCAGCACATGCTTGCCATTTAATTCTTAGCAATTCACACACAACATGATTCCAACCATGCACAATTTAACAATTTTCATCAGCAACATATGTGAACGTAATAATAACTTTAAGACATGCATAGAGCAAAATATTCATAAGGTAAATACAATACATACATGGAACAACTATAGGACTTTTAAATATTCGTATACATGCCTACTCACGGGTTCAATGTAACGAACCTGGATTGTAGAATAAACTGTCAAACTAATCAAGAGCAAATTTCACTTGAAACAGAGTCGAAGTTAAAGGGTGTTTTTGTTTCTCTTATAGAAATTTTAGAGTTTACTACAGTGGTGAAATTTCCGAACTTTGCTTTCTTTACTTTTCCTTTGCTTGCTGCGAAGAACAACATTTTCTTTCCCCTCTTTTCTCTCTTTCCTTTCCCTTCCTTTTGTAAACTGAATACTTGTAAGAGTAGGATAGTAGGATAGGACAGCAGAGACAAGTTAATGTTTAAAAATTGATTTGTATTATGCCAAAATTGAATGTTTCCAAGTCATTTCTAATGAGAGTTTGGGGGTAAGATTTTCTATGGCTGGGGGTTTGTTTTGAATTTTGTTGTTAGCTACTGATTTAAAAATTGTTAATATGTTGTAAATGCTATTAGTAAAAGTTGTAAACTGAATTCATCACTCTGCATACTCTTGTTGTTTTAAATTATACTTGAGGGAACCCTTGATAGCTGGTTAAGGGAAGGGAATAGGGGTTCTTTCTGCTGAGGTTGTAAATGCTATTAGTAAAAGTTGTAAACTGAATTCATCACTCTGCATACTCTTGTTGTTTTAAATTATACTTGAGGGAACCCTTGATAGCTGGTTAAGGGAAGGGAATAGGGGTTCTTTCTGCTGAGGTTGTGATATATATATGGTTTAGATTGTAGCTTCTTGTGTTGTTGCCTTATTGTTGCTGATATATGCCTACTGGGAAATGACGAAATGGGCACTGCCTATTTGGCCGAGGAGTTAAACAGCTAAAAAGATAGTTTAACTCAATGGATGAAAGTGTATTAGACTTGGATACATGATGTATAGTACTAATAAATAAAAAAATAAAACAAACAAACAAACAAACTTGCTGCTAAGAATTAGAAAAAGTTTTAATTAGTTTTGTTTGCCTCAACTGCCTAATAAAACAAATAGGAATTTGCTTGCTCAAGAAGGCGTGTTACCATGCTATCTTGGAGGTTGAAAACCATCGGCCCACTCCGTTTTACATTTGCTTGATTTATATTCATTGATTAGTTGCATGAATTGTTTAGTGCACTACTGTGAACTCTCTTTCTCTTGTCAAACCTTTTATTTTCATCTTCTTTTTCTCCTATTTTGTCTTTTTCTGTTGTGTATCATGATAAAGAAAAACCAGTAGGAAAAAGGGAGGGAGGGAGGGAAAGTAAATGACATGAAATGAGCAATATTGCGCATAGGTGTTTCATGATTCTAGGTAAATCATCCTGTATCGATGGTGTTAAAATACAATTAAATCATGAATTTGTCTACTGTGGAAAAACCTAAAGTGGCTCAGGTGGGTGGCCTGCTACAATTGGAGCCCAAGTGGGTGGCTATGAAACTATAATACTGTCTTGATATGTTGACATTATGCTTTATTTCTTTATAATTATATGTTGTTATATGATATGACTCTTGGTGATTTTTTACATATTACAAACTCAACTATGCATATTAGATATATATATGAGAGGTTAGAAAAATAAGAAAATAGAACACCGGATATATAACTTAGGTGACAGACTAGTTAAATAGTCGACACATTAACTGAGGATAACTTAGTCTTGAAAACACTTAGATGAGGACCACATAAACCCTAGTGACATCAAAATCTAGGAAAAACACATAGGTCCTACATACATTGTAATTCCCTCACGGTGGTGGGTACCACTGTGATTGTCCTACAATGGGTAGTGGGAGGTATTCCCAACCTAACTTGTAGCTTAGATGGAGCCAAGGAAGGAGCAGTCTCTGCCGTACACCGAGACTCTCTACCTAGGGTATCACCGAAGGTTAGGGAGTGGGGAAAGGGGAATCGATTTTGTTAGGCTTAGGACAGAAGATTTGTCAACATAGTACATGCTTCATTTAGGTATGCAGCCCTGTGAGCAGTCTAAACCATGGGGGGAGATTATATGTGTCGATTCCAATGGTCATGCTGAGAACGTAACTTAACCATAGTGATCCTATCGAGGAGCAGAAGTGTAGCGCTACATGGTTTATCGTATCACAGGGTCTATAGGAGATGCACGATATGACGGTCTTAGAGTGCAGCATGGGTATATGGCTAATAAGACCAGATGGAGAAGGAATGACGGTCACCCGTCTTCTCTGCTAACATCAGTTTAACGAGCCAAGGGAGAGACATAGATTGACACTGATGGGCTTAGGAATGATCCTTGATCAGGATCTACTTAAGCATAAAATGGTAGCCCATAGGAGTGTACTTATATGAACTTAGTCATACAAAACAAATGTTTAGAATATCTACTATGTTATGCATGCTTATTTCCTAGTTGTTTTATATGAAAGGTTCTATTGATATGCTTAGTTACACTGCCAATACTTCAGGACATGATATTATATTTGCCTATTACTTTGCTTGGGAGTTTCTCCTAATTGTAGCCACTGGGCTGCAACACTCAAGTGATAGATAGAGGATCGGGGTAGATTTGTAGCTGATGCAAAAACACTAGAAGCTTATTGATGGAGGATAGACTATTGAGACTCAATTATTATAAGATGGACGGTGTTAGTTAAATGATGTAATGGGACACATAATACCTGTTGTTATCTTGATGTTTTAAATATCATGAGTTATACATGTGTAGCCATTGTGAAAAATATAGAGTAAAATTTATAAACCTTGTTTGAGTTTCTTAACTCTTATGCGGTTGCCATATCCGATAGTGGGTCGGCTCATGATAGATGGGCTTGCCTTCGAGCCTGCTTGACTGACAACTTGGTTTATGCCAGGAAGTAGGTGTCGACGATGTTTTCGTGCACACCAAGAATCTGCTATCGAGGAGATAGATATGCCAAACCTGGAGATAGTGCACCATGGCTAGCATCTCCTTCTCGTGTGCATTATAGCGCTACTCCATGCCATTAAGCTTGCAGCTCTCGCACGTCAATGGGTGGCCGTCTTGCATCAATATGCTGCCAAGAGCTCAATCAGATGGATTAGTGATGATCTCAAATGCCTTGCTGAAATCGGAAAGGGTCAGCATGGGCTTGTACATCATGCATACCTTCAGCTACTGTTAGGTAAACTCACACACCTAAGTTTATTCCCACCTTTGGTCCTCCGAGAGATCCGTAGGTGGCGCTATGATTTTGAAATAACCTCCGATGAACTTGCGGTAGCAGTTGCACCGAAAGAGCGATTGGAGCTCTGTGCATGATGCATTAGTCCGCTGGCTCAATGCACGTGTCGTAGCCAGGGGCATTGCACCTCATGCACCACCATTGTTTGGCATCATCGTCAAGGAAGGCGACTGCAGTTGGATCCTTGTCTGCTTCACCGAAAATGGTTGCCATGAAGTACTGGTTCATGTCTCAGATGAAATTTTCAAGGGCTCTGCATTCTTTGTGCCGGAATACGACTTTTGGATCCGGTATGTGCTAGTTGACTAACGATGCTGTGTGCAGACCATCGTGGCAGCTGAATTTTGTTCATAGGTTTGTCAGCTCCTCCTGCAACTTCTAACTGATGATGCTCATGTCCGGAAAGGGTGAGCATGATGCATTTGCCCTCATTGGAGGTTTGGTCTGTCATGGAATGGAGCTTCTCGAACTCTACCTGGAGAACTCCAACCGATATTGTATTATGATATATAGATATTGTATTATAAAGAATACATATGATGACTAAATAGATAAGAAGATGTTTGGTATTGTGGTATGATTCTCGCTTAGGGTATAAGAGGTCGGGAGTTTAATTCTTATAAGCATTTAACTCCCCATTTGTTACTTCTCCTCCAGATCATTTTGATGTTTTAATCTTTGTTGGAGAATGGTGTTGTATTTTTTATCTACTAGTTAATCTTTGCTGGTGAAATGTATTTTAGTGTGTATATTTAAATGATGATTGTACTATTTACTAAGTGATCATAGAATTGGGATGATGATTGTATATATTAGAGATTGTTTGGTCTATTAGTATGATTCTCTCTTAGGGTGTGAGAGGTTCTGATTTTAATTCTCACAACTCCCTTTTTTCTTTGCCGTAGATGTCATTTTCATTTCCATCGGGGTGCTTAGTCTAGTAGCATGATTTTTATTGCTTTTGCTCAAGTGACATTCAGAGTTTTCACTCCAAATAAACTAAAAGAATTTGACCTTTTCTTCCATGAATGAGGGAGAATTAATGATCTACAAAGGCAAAACACTCCAAATAAACTAAAAGAATTTGACCTTTTCTTCCATGAATGAGGGAGAACTAATGATCTACAAAGGCAAAATTTATGGGCAAATGAGGGAGATTTGTTTTTGACTCCAAATAAGCATTAAGAATCAAGACTTTTGCTTTAAACGTATTCATGACGAGTAGGTAGATCTCAATATCATTTTAATGCTAAAATATCCAATTTTGAAAAATAAATAATTATCCATGGCGGCATTCTATTTATATGATGTTGATGAAGAATTCGTCGATGTGTTTTCACACCAGATTAATTTTAAAAATTATGGTTTTGCTATATAAATGGTGAAGTTGATGAGCATGATATGTGATCGAGGTACCTCAAACCCACTGTATGGATTGATGATCAACTCATTGTTTCTCAACAAATTTAAATCCTAATTAGGATTATTTGATATTTTTATGTAAAAATTTAGTATCATATCTAAAATAGGTATTTCTCACTCTACATAATTCATATTTGTATGAGCCATTATTATGTATCAATTAATTTTAATTATAAATTATTATAACATCTAAAAAGTACCTTTGACCATCTTTTTATTAGAATAAACTATTTCAAACAATATATAGAAACCGATGTAGTTATGGTTTACTTCTATAATATTATTCTTTATAATTTTTATTTACATGAGTGATACATAGTTTTTAAAAATTTGTAACTTCTTGTAAAATAAAATTAATTATTAGGAACAATTTTTCATTGTCATTTATAATATTTATTATAAAAATGAGATATGTACAGATGATATCATTCTACCATGCATTTATTTCAATATAATTCACCTCATTTCCTAGAAGATGACTTTTCGGTGGAATTTTTCAATGAGATTCCATCGATAGCTTCAGTTGAGCTAGGAAAACTCATTGGAACCATCAATTTAAGTTCTTGGAAGAGATATGAGGGAGAAATGTGAAGTGAGCGGCAGTAGTGAAAGTTTCATCGTTGGAGATTATTCTTGCGATTGCTGGTCATACGAGCTATATAATTTGAGAAACTTAGTACCTATGGCTTCTCCTCGACGAGAGCTATCTACTGGTACTTGGGTTGAGAGAAATTGGCTGTCGTTAGTTACCGGCGAGTTAAAAATCCAAACTTAGGAGTTTCGCATAAGTTATCTTTTTGAGTAAAATTAGGTACATGTGAGCTCTAACAATTGGGACAAATATGATTTTTGGATTTTTGATGAAAAAAGCTTTCGATTGGTATCAATATTACTGCTGATTGGAGAACTTCATTGGTGAGGGTTCCAGCGAACTGCCCAGCAAGTCTCCGGCAGGTCTCCAATGAACTTTTCGGCGAACTTTAGATAAAAATGAGGTATGTAGAGTATATATATTTATATACATAAATAAAATTTATATATATTTAAGAGTATTATTTTGAGATATAATACAATTTACTTAAAATGTATGATTGAGCAAGGTTCACACGCTGCTAAACCCCACTAATCGTAATAGTATACTCAATAAAGATGATAAACAATTGACATTATTAATGTGAAGGCAAAGTTGTATGATTAATGGTAAATACTCTTAAATGATCAATATTGACAAACAAATAACATTACTGATGTGAAGGCAAAGTTCCATGATTAATAGTAAACACTATTAATGATCAATATTTATTGATTGCCTAAATCATCAGGATGTTAAATAAAATATAAAACATAAAATTTGTTAATGAAGGTTAAGAAGCCAAAAAGTATAACAAATACTATGTCATGTCTGCAGCTTGTTCAGCAATGTAGCAACCGCCATATGAATTTATAAAAATTAATATGAGGTTAAATAAAATATAAAACATAAATTGTGAGTTTTAAAAATTCACTAGAAACTTCTCCATGTAAAGGAATAGTTTAACAATATATGTTCGAACGAGCAGCAATTATATCAAGAGCATATCACATAATAAAATTTTAAGAAAACATACAAATAATTAAAGAAATAAATTCTAAAAGTCTAAATATGTAGGAAAACTTTTCTAAGTTTTCAGTCTGAATAACTATCTCCTAGGGCTGTCTACCTATGCTTAAGGTAAGCTGTGGCGGGGGACCAACATAAACCCATTAGTGCTAGAATAAGTCTCTACTTAGGCCCGTCACACTGACGTTGGAGGAGGAGGTGGGTGACCGTGGTTCCTTCTCCTTCTAGTCTCACGAACCATTTACTAGACCGCGCTCTAAGACTTTCGCATCGTACGTCTCCCATAAACGCTAAATACAAGACACCATGCAGCACTACACTTCTACTTCACAGCAGGGTCACCTACTAATATATACTCATGCCCTGACCTGTCCAGACTATCTCCCAAGCCTGCACGACTCAGTTGGGGAATGTCAGAGTCAACAGACACCTTAGTCCTTAGGTATAGCGACTGAATTGAGCTCCCCGGCTCCCAGCTCTTTAGTTTCGGATATATGCCATAGGGATATTTGGTTCATTGGCAAGAACCCCATTGTTGGTACTCACCAAATGCTAAAGGATGGGTCTGGTGATGCCTCCGCTAGCAATCATTAAACTAACACAAATGGTACTCATCATTTATGAGAATAATATTGTGTTATATAGAACTATATTATTTTTAAAAGTTCATGTCCCTAGGAAGTTCAGGTCCTTGCCTCTAGGTGTTCTAACTAGTTTAGGATATCGTATAACTGTCTCACCTAACTAGTTTGTTTGTCACCTAGCAAGTTCATAATGTCCTCTTTGTGTTCTATATTTTTCCTAGTATCATGCACTTTTAGAATCTGAGAACACAAGCATATGAAATAAGATAACATTTACATATTTAATAAAGTAATAATTAAATATACATTATGGACAATATAAAATTTATTAACAATGGCTCACTTGGAAGCTCTACTACAACGGCTGTAAACTAGCTGAAACAACGACGTACTTGAGCTTTTTGAGTTTGCAATTTAATAGATCCACGGCCCTGCCGTGTTTAATCATCGTCATTGCAGAACGTTTCCCTATCAATTTGCAAGCATATTTAAATTGTTAATATTAATGAAATCAAGTATTTGCTCCCTTTTTCTTATTTCCTATTTGGTATCATGGAAATTTGTGTTTCAGTATTCATTGTTTAATATTACTCAAGTACATTACCAAGGACACATTGAATGAAAGACATGGTAAATTTGTTTATCACCTTAAGAAAGAAAGTATTTAAGAAAATAAGTGGAACAAAATGTTTCTCAACATGTCATTCTTTTCTTTCCAACATGATGCTCTAACAAAATAACTGCAATTTCAATGACTAATTATACAAATAAACAAAATGAATTTAATGCCCAAAGTTTCTATATTTACAATAACGTATATATTTGTTAAAACTAGAAAGGGTATTTATCTACTTATATATATACATATATAAACTTGTGGAGAGAATAATGTGAAGTCAATATCATCCTAAGTGACAATAGGCGGCAGTAAGCATTAATTTGATTATTAAATATATATTCAAATTATTATTATTATTATTATTTTAATTGAATCCTTTAAATACAATGTACTAAATCCACGGCCCTCAGATGCTTTCTCCTCTCAATCGAATAGATTCAGCCAAAGGCTTGCCATCCTTAATCATTGGCAACAGGGGGTTGTGGAGGTGGAGATTTAGGGAGTTAGATTTAGGAATTTCAGTCGTATACACCTATCCCAATTTTGATTCTAATTTGCAGGAAATACTGGATGATCGAATGAGAGAAAAACTAACATATTTGCCATCTCTCGACTCTCTCTGTTAATTTTTGACAACTAAACTTTTTTTAGTACTTATATATATATATATATATATATATATATATATATATATATATATATATATATATATATATATATGTATGTATTTCTATTCTATTCTTGTATACCTATATATATTGTTACGCCTTGAACCACCTATCGACACGTAGTAACCACCGCATGAGCTCACTAACCGAAGCGAGGCGTAATAGGATCCTATCCCTGCAACACAAGCAGCTAGTCATATAAATAATTAAATAAAATAGTCTCCTAGTATAGTCCTGATATCAGTCTATGATACACTATACTCTGAAATTAATAAATAAAATAAGGTGCATTTGATAACCAACCTCTGCTGATGAAATCCTTTTTCACAATCTTGACCGTCACTGCTATACCTGCATGCACATTGAATGCGGTATGCTCAGCCTTACTGTCACACCCCGACCCTACTGTCGGGCACGTGGCAACCGCCGTATTAGTCCAACGGACCCATACAATGCATCAAGTGATACACATCATCCAATACATCATTTACACAGCGGAATTTATAAATAAATTGTCTAACTCAATATTCCTAACATAGTCCCGATAAACCTACTACAATTCTATGATAAAAGATAACGATAAAGAAAAATAAATCCGTCAATAGATCCATCTTCCTTTACTATCTCAATCGGTCATCTAATAACCTGCACACACGGGGAAAAGCGGTGTGTTTAGCCTTGCGGCCTAGTGCGAATTTACAGCTCGAAACCGAATAAGGAAATCAAAGGCTAGGAGGATTAATCTAGGATTCCTTAGGTTTATTAATAGTCATTTTCATATAAAACATGTGAAGAATATCATAAATGCAAATAACAGTGTAAGCAAATACAACACGTGTAACACTAGATGTCGCCTAAGCTGTCTCTAGTCACTATGTCATCAATGTCACCTAAGCTGTCTCTAGTATCTGTGTCATCAATGTCCCCGAAATGTCATCTCTAATATCTGTGTCATCAATGTCATCGGAATGTCATCTACGGTATCTGTGTCATCAATGTCACCGGAATGTCATCTACGGTGCACTATGTCTATCAGTCTCATGACTCGGGCTGCCAGCCTATGCTTAGTGAATACTCCGGCCAGAGAGCATCACTAAGCCCATCAGTGCCTTTCGTCTCTGTCACTCCCTATGCCGGCTGCACTGATGTTGGCGGAGGTGATGGGTGACCCGTGATCACTCTCCTCGGTGTCGCTAGTCGCCTACCATGTCTCCCCTAGAGAAACCGCCGTGCCCTTACATCCTCCCCGGATGCCGTAAGGACAACAACAATCATATAGTACTACACACCGTCCGAAGATGGGGTCACCGTCAATAAAGTCCATCGACTACGGTCTCGGTCGATATAATACAACCCTAGGATCCGGACTCACCATCCGACCGTCTGCAGATCATCAAGGATGGTAGCCGTGTGGTCTACGGATCCACTGTCCAAGGCTATGCGGAGGGATGTCACCGTTCCAATTCCCGAGCAGCAATGCCTGCCAAGAGGTATGCAGACTAGCTGTCGCCGGAATGCTACAACCTCGGCGACATGTTTGCTAGGTTCTTATTCTGGTTCGTCCCAGCTAGCCATCTCAGGACTATCACAAGGCCCCTGAAACGACACTCGTGCGGGTAGAAATCATCGGATAAGGACTTGCTCCATATATCCGGTCTAATGTGACCTTGGAGTGTGTACAGTCCCTTTTCCCCACCAGCTCCCAGTATCCAAGCTATATGTAGCCTCGGGAGTGGTGTGTGGTGGAGCATCACCATTCTGACCATCGGCGGTACGCCGTGGTCAACCGGGGTATGCAAGCAGTACCCCTTCCTGTCTGATTCCTAGTGATGTCTCCTAAGAGTTTCTAACATGTCATCATTCTTATCTATAACTGCATGGTAATCGTGCTATCATAGCAAAGATAAATAACATAGCATGCAGGACAAGATTCATAGACATGTTAAATATGTAGCATGGTAAACATGGCATAGCATGCATGTAAGGCAAAGTAAATCATACTAACATACATTTAGATAATATCATAGTAAGCATAACATACATTTATCCATATATATATAATCACGACAAGCAATTCATTTTATTACATTTGAGGCATATGAGATATTTACTAAGAAAACCTCGGCAGGAATTCCCTAGCTTGAATAAATCCTACATTCAGTGAACCAACGCACCTGACAATGTAGTTCGTGCTTCGAAACCCACCCGTATAATAGCTCGTGCGTCGTTTACTTGTTTCAAGGTAGACAACCTATTCCAAATATACCTTTAGAAATTTTCTCTAATATTGGGTATCACCTTCTTTCCTTATAGTAAGATAAATAAATCACCCTTATAAAATAACCAAGATTCTCAATCATCTGTAGTTTCCACTAATCATTCCCTAAGTTTATTTAGCTATCATACCCATTAGACAACAAGGTGGAACCAAGCATTGGTATCCTAGTGGTGACCTGCATTCGATTCCACATTCTACCATAATTGTCAACTCCACATAACTCGGAATCAGTAATCAAACTCATTCAACACTTCGGAACTCATTCACGCATAGGAATACCATAGGAATCAGTCAACTAAGCTACATATACTCCCTAGATAAACCGCTATAGATTTGCATTCAACCCCCCCACTACATATACTCCCTAGATAAACGCAGCCCTAACCCAGTGCACAATGGTATCGGCGAAGGATCCGAAGGAAGAGGAGCTCCGCGATCGAAGGAGAGGTTCGCCGTCGAGTTTCCGGTGATGGATCCGCAGTAGGGTGCGACGGGGACGAAGGAGAAGGCGAGCAAGGGAAGGAGATGCGATTTGGGTCTCCGATGAGCAGCAACACCATCAGACGATCTCCGCCACAGGAACCATAGGGGAATGTCGAGCTGAGCTCACGGCGAGCTGCCCTTGGATCACAGACGAGGTGCGGCAGCATTCCGCACACAGCCAAGGAGAGGGACGAAGAGGACGGCGATGTTAAGCTCCCCGCGATGGCAGTGGGAATGGCGAGGTCTCTCCCGTCGTCTGCAGCTGCAGCCGCCGTCGGATCGAGGGAGAAGGGTGAGCTCGACGGAATTGGGGAAAAAATGATTTAGGGCTTTAGATGGTTCGCAGAACCGATTCACCTGGACCGCGGTTGGTTCAGGCGGACCAACTCAGAAAGTCCGGGCTGGTTCGGCCCGGTCACATGGAAACCATGTGCATACAACATTTACAATCCCACCCACTATTTCTCTGGTATCATAAGTAGGTCCCTATAAATTTTAGATAAATTACAACCATGTCCTTTTTAATACCAAATATCAACCTAAGGTTACCATCTAGGTCTTAACTCTATTTAAAAGTCATCTAATCCTTAACACTTAACTAAATTTCTAACATGGTCTTTCTAAATTTTATAATTCACAATTATATCCTTTTCAATCATAATTTATTTCTACTTCATTATTTGAGTCTTAATTCTACTCAAAAATTCTTCTACCTTATTTTTCTCAATTTAAGCATAAGAAAAAAAAAAATTTATTATTTAAACCACCTAAAGGTGGGGGTTTACACTTACGGCCCAGTGCGAAATTACGGCTCGAAACCACATCACAAAATCAAAGGCTAGAGGGATTGTCCAAGAATTCCTTAATGGGATTAGTTATCACACAATAGTTTCTTTCTAGGTATTACAATTATCATATATCAACCTAGGTTCTAAGTACATGTATGTAACTAAATATCACCTAGGTTGTACCTCATATTGGTGTAACTAGAGCAAGTCATCGATATGATCCCTATTTTTATCACATGTCTCATGCTGCCAATGTATGCTTAAGGATTGGCCTGGGCCCGTGAAGTCCTTAAGCCCATCAGTGCCATTACCATCTAGGTATCTTCCTATGCCCGCTGCACTAATATTGGCGGAGAGGATAGGTGACCCAAGACTCCTCTCTCGCATCTCGCTAGTCGCCGACTACGCCTCTCCTTGCAAAATCGTCATGCCCTTACAGCCTCCTCGGACTCCATAAGGGTATGACTCCAGTGTAGTACTAGACTCTATCCGCAGACAGTATCACCATCACACAAGAACCTTCGGCCACGGCTAGCTGAAATAAGAATAATCTTAGGATCCGGACTACTCATTCGACCGTCTGCAGGACGTCAAGGATACTAGCCGTGTAGTCTACGGATTCATAATCCAAAGCTTAAGGGAATCACCCCTCCAACTCAAAAGCAATCTATGCTCGCCGAGTCGAACTCACATCCGCACGATGGGCTGTGGTGTCTCGATCCCATATCTACTAGTCGAGTAGGATTATCCTTACTAGCCATCTAAGGACTATCATTGTGGCATCGAGGCAGCACCCCTGCGTGTATAGGAATATGGGTTGGAACCACTCCATGTGTTGGTCTGATATGACCCAAAAGTTAACTAGTCCAATCTCTCGGCCCCAGTCCGAGTATCTAAGCTATCAGAAGCCTCGGGAGGGGTGAACATCACTAATCGAATGCAGGTGGTTCGCAATGTTATCTAGGTGCATTAATGACACCCTTTGGTTAATTCAGTGATGTTCCTAGGAGATGCTAGTATCATACACCTATGTCTCTATACCAGAGTGCCTGGTGGAAGTCACTCTAATTAAGATGCGGTAAGAGTAATGTAGCATGCTGGATAAATATAAAATAGTAAGTATACTCGCATATTGAATAACTAAATAAAGCATATAACTCTAGCATGTATCTCGCTTTTTGGTATTTTAAAAGCATAATCTTTAGTTAATTAGCAGACATCCAAGAATTTCCATAAAATCTAATTAAGATTTACCTTAGCTTGTATAAATTATACTATGATGAGCATACGCACCTGTAGTGTGTGACGCTGAAGAATATTAATTGCAGTGTAGATTACGGTCGAAGAATATTTCTAGTGTAATAAAATTTATTTAGAATTTTCTGAAAATAATAGCAATGTTGATCCAATCTATCCACTTATTTTGCACCCAATCATGTAATTAGTCCAATTTGTTTAGTCCAACTCTCCTCATGAAGCCCAAGCCCATATCAAGTCCTCATCCAAGTCAATCTGGTCAAAATTGGTCAAATCTAGCTTTAATTAACCAAATTAATCTATTTTGACCAAATCCAATCTAATTTGACTCAATTCAGGTTCAAATAGTTAAACTAGCTTAATCTGGGTTTAGTTTACTTCTATTTAGTTCACATCTGATTCGGTTTAATCTATTTGGGTTCAACTCAAACTTAAATCCATTCGTATGGGTTCAGTCTGGACCTAGATCAATTTGGTTTGAGTCAGTCCAGGTCCAAATCAATTCACTCTGGTTCAACTTTTTATTGAACACTCTCAAACTCATTCTAAAAGAAGTGCCATTCATTGCACCTAAATGTAATTGAATTCCCTCTTGTTGGTAACAGATAACTCCTTTCCCTTCCTTATCCATTTATAGGAATGTAGGCCATTCCTTTCCTTCTATCTAGGAAATTTTAGTATCTATAATATATCACATGAAATTAATCCTTACCGATAGAATTGAGTTTTGATACACAAAATAGCATGCTGCCTAATATTTGAAATACTTAAGGAAGAGACTTTTTCCCTTTTTCCTCATCTCTGCCATTTTTCAAATCCTCTAGATGTCTTCTCACAACTCTTTTAGGAAAGGTTCCAAAAGCAAATCTAGAATCTCAAGTTATTGGACTATAGATTAAGAGTTGTAAATTAAATTAGTAAGCTCATAATGCTGAAAATTCAGCATTTTTCAGCATGTTGTATCGAGAGGTTGACCATACCACTTGTTCACATGCTTGTATGCCTTCACTGTTGCTAAGCGAAGATCCTTCTGCCAAAATCCTAGATGAGGATGCCTGCTATACCAAACTAAAGTATCAAGAATGAACCAACATGGATTCCCTAATTCTGAATTCTATAAGTATAACTAAGAAAGTATCCAACTTATAACTCTTACCCTCCGTTTAGAACTTGTACTATACATCCTCACCTAGTAATACCATCTTTACCTCAAAATCTCAACCACAACTTCCATAAAAATAAGAAAAGAGGCTAACATCAAAGCTGCTGAAAAGTATCAGTTACTATAGCAGAGTTTCACAAGTTTGGACAGATTCAACACTTGAATTACCTTATCCCAGTGATTTGATCATTCTGAACTCTTTTAGTATTCTGTTTTCCTATAAAATTTTGAATACTCTCATCACTAATACAAACATCCACCCTAAAAATATCAGCTCAATCAGATCACTGCGGAAGAAGTTATGACCTTCCAAAATCCACTGATCTTAAAAATTTAGTACGTTGAAATTTTGATTCTTTTGGTTGAAAATCAATTCATCTTTCCACTTGAGCCTTGCCATGTCATATATCCATTCCATTCTTTTATCTTTGATCTATAGTTAACCAATTATGTAAACCCTATTTTCTTTAAATATATATATATTAAAATAATAAAATAATAGTTGAAATTAATAATAATAATAATAAAAGTAGAAAATAAAATATAAAAGAAGAAAGAATTTTAATTTAATTAAATATAGAAGAAATAGAAAAAAGGAGGAAAAAGAAGAAGAAAAATAGAAAAAGAAATTAAAAACCCACCCGCAGCACGTACGGCAGCCAAGCAGGCGAGGGCGAGTGAGAGGGTCTAAACCCTCGGAAAACAAGGCAGTGCTCTATTTTCCGAGGGTGGTGGCGCAGCGGAGCTTTATCCACTCCGACGGCCGGCGTTTGCGATGAGGAATGCTTGAAGCCGAAGGTGTGCATCGTATTTGAGGTTGGCGAGGCGTGGAGGCGACTCCAGCGAGCTGAGGTCGCATGGGAAGCGACGAACATGCGGAGTCCCTTATTTCCGTCGGTTTCATCGACGAGGAGCGCGGCGAGCGTCTCCTGCTTCTGTGGCAAGGTCCCTGGATGCAATTCGACTCCAGTAGTAGAGTCGAATTGGAGGAGTGGCTGCGGCGTGGAAGATGTGGGGGCAATTGGGAACGACAATTTCACCCGTAGTAGGGGAACAATGGGCACCAGCGGGCCGTGGGAGAGCCCTACCGGCGAGAAGAGGTGGTCGGAGGGTTAAGGAAGGTGCGGCGAGGTGCTGCGCGTTGTTCCGGCAAGGTTGCAACAGTGGAACGGGCAGTAAGTAGCGGTGGAGCGGCGGTGAGTTCACTCGGAGATGAAGAGGCGGGCGATCTCGCGCGGCGCGTGCGTAGCGCGTGGGTCGGTCCGGTTTGATCCGGTCTGGTTCGGGTGGTGGCCAGTTCAACTACGATTCAACGTGGTTCTCACTGGTTTTCGTAATTTTACAATCGGTTCAGTCAGGTTGAACATTGCTAAGAGTTTTCATTGGTGAGTTTTAGATTTTGAATAATTGATTTAGAATTTTTATCAAATTTTAAGTGTTGTTTTCGAATTATTTTTGTCATGCCCCGACCCATCTGTCGAGCACGTAGCAACCGCCGTATGAGCCCGAAGGACCCATACAAGGCATTTAATGATATACATAATTCATATACATTAATAATGCAGCGGAAGATACAATTAAATCATCTAACTAAACTCTACTAACACAGTCCCGATATATCTACTACAATACTATGTTCACAAAATTAGTAAATAACTAGGTTCGTCGATAATCTCGCCTCCATTAGCTATCCTGACTGGTCGTCTAGTAGACCTGCACACATTTGAACGTCGTGTGCTCAGCCGCAAGCGGCGGAGTGCTTATGGCTCTAACCACAGTAGAATAACTCAAGCAGAGAAAGGAGGAGATTCTAACATGTTTATAACTCATTTAATAATATCAAACAAAGCATGTAATATCAGCAAATAAAACTTGAAGCATTATAAGAAGAACATGTAGTATAAGTGTGTAGCTCAACTATAAACATGGAGTATGTTTATATCACAAGATTATTATCACTAAAAATATCATCTCGTCTAAATATTGTGATCTGGGCAGCCAGCCTATGCTTAGGGGATCTCCTGATCAGGGAGCTTCTATAAGCCCATCAGTGTCCACTGGCTATGTCTCTACCTATGCCCGTCACACTGATGTTGGCAGAGAGGTCGGGTGACCGTGAATCCCTCTCCGGTGGTCCACTAGGCGAATCACTTCATCTCTGCGACCTAGCGACCTGTCACTCCATACGTCTTCCCGAGACAATCCATGGAGCAACTCGTGTAGTACTACACCAAGGGTCACCGCACCTATGTAAACGCATCGGCCATGGCTAGCCGGTATTAAACCCCAGGATCTGGACTACTCATCAGAACGTCTGCAGAACGTCTGGAATAATAGCCGTGAGGTCCATAGATCCACTGTCCAAGGCCATGCGGAAGGAGTCACCGTACCAATTTACAAGCAGCTATGCCTGCCAGGAGGCGTGCATCCTAGCCATCGCCGGAATGCTATAACCTCGGCGACATGTTTGCTAGGTCATTGGTTTGGTTTCATCCATCCTAGCCATCTTAGGACTATCATGGTGACGACTTAGCGGCACCATGCGGGTATAGTGAATACATCACAACGTTCTCTGGCAATAAGCTAATTCATATCTTATCCTCACCCTTTATGTCTAAGATGATTTCAATCTCTTTGGGTGGTATAGGTTTATAAGCATTTAAGCTCGTATCCATAACTCAGGAGATCATGATGGTGCATCGTTAATAATTACATACGTAAGTATATCAATATCATATGTCTATAAGTGATGCTTGTCGATGTCTATAAATATGTCACACTATTGTGTAACATAATAGGTTCTAGAAGTAATTGTAATATTTTATTACTTTTCATCACCTCAACCTAGTAGATAATGAGCGAGAGAATAACCTAGCATATATTTGAATAACCGTAGCAATAAGACAACCAACATATCGCATTAATGATATAAATAGACTATTCTAACCTACAAAGGATGAATCATAAATAATTAAATATTAATTTCTAAACAGTAAAATATTTATGCAAGAGAATAATCTAGCACATATTTGAATAACCGTAGACGTAAGACAACAAGCATATCATATTAATCATATAAATAGGCTATTCTAATATACAAAGCATAAATCATAAATGATTAAATATTAATTTCTAAGCAGCAAAATATTTATCTCCTAAAGTTTCATCAACTTGAGATTAGTCTGTCTTTAGAACCAACCGTATATCAGCTTGTACGTCAAATAATTATTTTGAGGTATTTACCTATTGCAAATAACATTACCTTTAGATATGACCTTTAATATTATCTATCATTAATTTTATCTACAAGATACCAAATACCCCATCTTTACTATTTTGCTCACCTAACTCATCCTAAGTTAAATAATTATTCAACTAGATTTACTTAATCCAAACTAATCCTAATTAATCAACCTCATTTAATTTATTAACCTCAATCATAATCTCCAACTAATCAGGTCTCAATTTTCTTAAAAACCCAATTAACATTTCACAACATTTCTAATCTAAATTAATCATTTTCTTCTTCCATTTACTTACAACATATCATCACTAGCTAAGTGGAAACTAATCATCATGCCTTAGTGTTAACCTAGATTCAATTACCCATTAAGACATAATTATTATATTACATACATGCTCACCTCAGCAAACAATATCATTAAATCAACCATGAAACACACGGCTATAACATCATCAATTCCTCCATAAATCACACGGCAACAATATACACACACCCCCATGAAACCATGAGACACAGATTAATCATATGCATTAATATACAGATAGGTCGGAGCACTAATTGGAGCTATCTAATGCGACATGATGGCTTCCCACAATGTCCGATCATGCTGCAGTCGCGTCGGTGTGGCGGATCAAAGGGGAAGGCCTGCGACGATGGATCCGAAGCAGAGGAGCCGCTGTGTGTGAAGACGAAGGAGGAGAAGAAGAGGAATTAGGCATCATCGCATGCTTCGCCCGATCTAGGGCTTGGAGCGCGTGCGGGGCACATGCGCTGTCCAAATCCCTCCTTTACCCCCGCTAGATCCTTTTAATTACAAATCAACCCAATTTACCTATTCTACCCCTGCTAGGTACTTTTATTCACTTATTCATACCTTTCCAAATTTATCCCTACTCCTTTCAACTATTAACTATGCTATTTTATTTTTTTTCATACCACCCCTTCTACTCTTGAAATTTTTTTTTTAAATAAAATTTGGGGTTTACAATTTTTGATTGAGTTGAGGGTTTTGAGTTCATTAGCTTTGTCAGAAAAATATAAAATAATTTTTGATGCTTTGTTATGAATCAATATAATTTTTGTGGTTTAATTAGAATTTTTCCAAAATGTTAAGGTGGAGTTTTTAATTTAATTAAGTGATGCGGGTTAACTTAGGGTTTAAAAGAATTATTTGTGTGTCATATGCATGAAAGAATATTTTGTTAGTTAATTTATATTAAATGGAATTAAAATAATTTAATTAGGATTTTTACAAAATTTTTAAATTTATGTTGGTATAAATTTGGATAATTAGGTTATTTAGATTTTTGCTAAATTAAATAATTTGGGGTGTTATACATTTATTTGGTGTAATTAGATTTTTCACCGAATTATTAAAATTATTTGAAGAATTAATTAAAGTGGTGTAGTGTGATCAAAATTGGTAGTATAATTTAATTGTAAAAATAGAAATTTAAATTATAGTCTTATAGTATAATTTAAATGTAATATATTTTATAGGTGTTTTAAGGGTTGATTTGTTGGTTGATTGTGGTTGTTGTGTTTATTTAAATTGCTAATTTATTTGGTTGATTAAAAAATGGATTAAATAATAATTGGTGTCAGGTTGTGAGTAGTAAGAGTAGTTAGGAAGATTTGTTAGGCTGTGTTATTTATGTATGTTTGTTTGGTTGTATTTATTTTATTTTAAGATATTGTGTTGCTGTGCTATTGCTTGAAAAATTACGACCAAGCTGTGATTTGTGTTGAAGTAAGGAGTTGATTGCTTGATTGCTTGCTTTAAGAGTAATAGCCAAGCTATGATTATTACTAAAAATTACTTTGAGACTTAGGTGAGGGTTTATGGTTTTAAATTTCTGGCCTACTACAGTGCTGAGTCCTAAGGGTCGTTGTTATTTATTGTACATGCTGTTAAGTTATATATCTGCTTTATTACATATTTATTTAGCATGTGATTAATATGAGTTTGAAAGTATGCCATGTCAATATATAGATATGATTCTATCATGTGTATGCTCTCGATGTTTATGCTTATGTTATGTTTTTATTTAATATGTTTATGTGTTGCTAGAGATATAGTGACACTTAGCAAGAACACAGTACATGATGATATGAGACAAAACTAGAGATACTTTAGGTTCATGTTGTCTTAAAATCTAGAGTGGTCTTAAGTGATATATAACTAAGAACTTTGAATATCTTAGGATTATAATAACCTAGGAGATGACATTAAGTACTTAGGCTGCTATGTGCCAACATGTGGTGAGGAGCCATGTGCTAGCAAAAGTAGATGTACAAGATCGGTTGACTTAGCCACAGATGCTTTGGTGTAATCGGGATCTCACTTCGGTGTAGAACTTAACTTATTTGTGTTACTTCAAGGTAGATGGTGTGGTAGGAACAATATCGTTCAATGCGCTACAAAGGCTAGGGAACCTGAGGACACAAACGTGCTTATGATATGGGTCCCTGAGCAGTCCAAATTCAATGGTAGCATATGTAAGATATCTCAGCAGGTCAGGCTGAAGATGGTGTGGTTTATAATTTCATGTGGTGACCCTGTCATGGGTAGAAGTACAGCGCTGTATGGTACTCATGTGGTTTAGAAGGGGTGCCATGGTCACTAGCTCCTTCTGCCAACGTCAGTGTGCAGGCACATAGGACAGAGATATAGAGTAGACATTGATGGGTTTGGGAAAATCTCTGACGAGGGATTTACCTTAATCATAGGTTGGCTGCCTTAGGTGTAGAATTGATAGTTTTTGATGTGTTAGTTAAGATAGTATTATAACTTCGACTTAGTGTTATTAATATAAATATATTTATTATTCCTTGTTGTTACGCCTTGTCATGATCATGTTACCTCTATCCTATTTTATTAGTCTCGTTATGTACTGGTTGATATATTAATTTGATGCGTGATTTAGTGGATATATTTTCTTGTCAGTTTGTACAATATCCTATTCCCATTGTTAGGCTGCTCTCTCTGTTGTCACGCCCCGACCCAACCGTCGGCCACGTGGCAACCGCCGTATGAGCCCGACAGACCCATACAAGGCATCAAGTGATACATACCATTCATATACATCGTTTATGCAGCGGAATATACAATTAAATTATCTAACTCAAGATTTCCAACACAGTCCCGATAAACCAACTACAATTCTATAATAAAAGACATCGAAAAATAAAACTAGACCCGTCGACGGACTCATCTTCATCAAATCTCTCGGACGGTCATCTAACACACCTGCACACACGGGGAAAAGTGGTGTGCTCAGCCTTGCGGCCTAGTGCGAAATTACGGCTCTACCGAATAAAGAAATCAAAGGCTAGGAGGAGTATTCTAGGATGTCTTTGGTAATTAATCATCATGTTTCATGCCACATCGTGTAATCAATTTATATAAAGATAGACAACATACATAAATAATTAAATAAATAATTAAATATATGTGTACATGCCACTAGATGTCACCTAAGTCATGTCTAGTGTGCATATCAGTAGTCTGTCACCTACGTCATGGTGAGACTTTTAGGTTTCATAAACTCGGGCTGCCAGCCTACACTTAATGACTACCCGGGCCGGGGGTATCAATAAGCCCATCAGTGCCTTTCTGTCTCAGTCTCTACCTATGCCCGCTGCACTGATGTTGGCAGAGAGGTCGGATGACCCAGAGTCCCTCTCCTGTTGTTTCACTAGTCGCCAACCTGCCTCCCCTAGCGAAACCGTCGTGCCCTTACATCCTCCCCAGATACCGTAGGGGTCACGACACCCATGTAGTACTACATACTGCCCGTAGACAAGGTCACCTCTCTTAAATCTCATCGGCCACGGCTAGCCCGAATAACCACCCTAGGATCCGGACTACTCATCGATCGTCTGCAGACGTCAAGGGTGATAGCCGTGCGGTCTACGGATCCACTGTCCAAGGCGTCGCATGTGGAATCACCTTCCCAGTCCAATAGCTGTCAACGTCTATCGAGATTGGCGCACATCCGCACGATGGTAGGGTTCATCCTAGCTAACCATCTCAAGACTATCACGAGGCCGCCTACAACGACACTCGTGCGGGTGAAGATTTCGGGTAAGGACTTGCTCCATATTTCCAGTCTAACATGACCATGGAGTGTGTACAGTCCCTTACCCTACCAGCTCCCAGTATATAAGCTATGCATAACGTCGGGAGTGGTGCTCCCAGTGCTCCGCTACGCATCAACCTCGAGAGTGGCGCCTAACAGGACGTCACCGTTTGACCATCGTCGGTACGCGACGGTCAACCGGGGCATATGGAAAAAGGCCCCTTTTTCTGTCTAAGTGGCGGTGACATCGCCAAAGGTTCTAACATGTCATTATTTACTATCTATGTCCGCATGATAGTTATTTAACACAAGCATAGAAAACAATACAACATGCAGGACATGAATGTAGAACATGTTCGATAAAATAAACTACACTAACATGCATACAATTCAATTCTTATCAAGCATTATGATTTATCATATTTAAGACATCCAAGAATTATTCCTAAGAAAACCCCAGCGGGAATTTCCTAGCTTGAATAAATCCTACCATCGGAGAACCAACGAACCTGACTTGGCGGTTTACTCCTCGGAACCAACTTAAGGTCTGCCTCGATCCACGTGCCGTCATTTACGCATTTTTATATTTTCCTGTCAATTATTCAACGAATTTTAATTCTCAATCTAGAAATAATTTCTCAAATCTCTCTTCACCATTACTCTTAGAATGATCTCTAGAATCACCCCAATTTTTTTCCAAGTTCACCGGAAAATTTCTCCGGCGGTCGCCGGAAAGTTCACCGGAAAGTTCGCCGGAACCCTCGCCGGCGAAGTTCTTCGATCAGCACCAATATTGGTACCAATTGAAAGCTCTCTTCATGAGGATTCCAAAAATCATATTTGCCCCAATTTTTATAGCTCATATGCGATCAATTTCACCGATTAAAATTTTGGGCGAAATCCAAAAGTTAGGGTTTTTAGCTCGCCGGCGGCCAACCGGCGGCCAATAGCCCTCAACTCCGGTACCAATGGATAGCTCTCGTCAAGGAGAACCCATAGGTACCAAGTTTGCAAGGTTTCACGGCCGGAATGACCGGTAATCGCCGGAGCAAGCTGTGGGAAAAAATTTAGGCATTTTGATATCAAAATGAAGAGGAGGTCGAGATCTACCTGTGGCTAAAATTTGAGAGCCTAATTCGATGTGGTTTCACCGGAGCATCAACGGGAAAAATGGTCGCCTTCACCGTCGCCGCTGCAGAGGAGGAGAGAGAAGAGAGAGGGGGAGGAGGTCGCGCGCGCTCGGTGGGAAAAAATGAAAAAAAAAATATTTTTTTTATTTGTTAATTAAAATCTTAAATCTTAATTAAATCTTAATTGTTTAATTGATCGATCAAACGACGTCCAAATCACGATCCGTCTGCGCCGTTGGATTCCTTATCAAAAATACTATCTGATGGAAAAAATTTTACATCAAAATCTCATACTTCAAAAATTCATATGATTTTACAAATAAGTCCTTTAAAGAATTTCTTTTACGATTAAACCCTCAAAATACTAAAATTACTCTATTACTCTTATTCAAAAATCACGGGTCTCACATCTGTAGCCTCACTGAGTTTCGCGACTCAAATGTGCATGATTTTCCCTATTGCACAGGTTACAGGTTTTGTCATAGACTAGAGGATGAGGAAGGACATAGTTGTGACGAACATAACTACTTTTAAAATCTAGATAGAGATTTGACTTTGTAATGTTAGTATTAAATGTAAAATTATTGATGTTTCTGCTGTGTTTAAACAAAAAAATTGTAGTGGTTTTTGATACTTCTAGTATTGTATAAGTTATGGTGTAGAAGATCAGCTTATACGGCAGTTTCCACATGCCCAAAGGAGGTTTGGGACGTGACAAATTATAACTCTAAGCATCAACCTTCTTCAAAATGACATTTTGAACTATCTAAAAACAAAATGTTGATTTTTGCCTTTCATTATAAACCTTGACACTTCCATTCTCTTATTTCTCCTCACCGATATTATACCCCCTTAAACAGAATTATCCTACAAACTTTTATAGCAACCATTCTAAATTCAAATTGATACAACTTCATTCTAGAATTTTTTTTAAAAGATTCAATCAACTCTCAATCTTCAATGGACTATTATCTCTTTCTCTGTTGTTTAACCTATGCTCTAACATCAACCACCATCTACTCTATCACCTTACTCTAAAAAAAATGAGATTTTTTTAGAACTTCCTCAAAGAACAGGAGTTAACTAAATAAAAAAAGGGAATGTTACCGTTCCTCCCTATATGGATAACTTGATCAAAATTCAGAAATATAACCTTATATTGTATATCCCTTTCTGATATTTTGAATTATCCACTGAGTTATCCAATTCAGCAGAGATTTAATGTATAGAAACTACTGGGAAACTCAGATTTAAACCTCTATACTACCACTTGAACCAAATTAACAAACTTTGTATCCTCTTACACCATTTCCATCTAATATCCTTTCAAACTTTCTGAAAACCTCAACTACAAAGTTTGATCCTTTCAAATCAAAATTCTTCCACATAACTAAGCTTGTACTCTTTTGTTTATGACAAAATACTACGGTATCAAAGGAGAAATCAAAATGCTCGTTGCTGCCCAAAAGTTCAGTCTCCCCTCCTGTTGGCCATTAAACGTCGACAGATTCATACTGGTGTTTGTTGAATTGATAAGTGATAATGGGAGAGGTATGGAGGTGGAAGTAGGAGAGATTTATACATATACATTATTTATTATATATTTATTTTCTTCCACTCTCTTTCAACTATATAGTTATTTATGTATTTTATATATTCTTTTTATCCACACTTTCAAATTTTTGTAAAAGAATGGATAAACTTCTTTGAGATGAAAAAATAGAAATCTTAATCAGGAAAGATCCTATCTAATATTAACATTTGCACTATAATTAAAAAAGTAAAAATAAGGTAATTAGAAAAACACACCCTTAGACATAAGAAAAGCCTAGAATATCTATAGTAATACTATAAGTAAAGTAATATAAATAAAAGGGAGATGATACCTTGATTAAAAGAATTATTCCTAATATTAAAGAATAGCCTACTAATATGATATCTTTCTTTGGAGGTCTAATTTCAGTTTTCTTTTGACGTGTCATGTCCTCATTTTCTTTGCTCTTTCTCCTAGCCATTTCTTCATCTATCATTCAACAAATGTATTCTTATTATTTATTATTTTTGTTATTTAAGAAAAGTTTTTCGGGGTTTACATTCTTCTATCCCTTTGTTCATTTTAACAAATATTATTCGGCCCGAGTTTTTGACAAAAAAGTAATTATTTCTCAACAAATTAAAATCATAATTAGGATTATTTGATTTTTTATGTGAAAAATTATTCTAATATCTAAAATATGGATGTATATCAGCCATTATTATATATCAATTAATTTTAATTTAAAATTCTTATGACTTCTTAAAAGTACCTACAACTACCTTTTCATTAGATATAAACTATATCAAACCACATATGTAACGCTGTAGTTACTTTATTTAAAAGAGTAATAAATAGTTTTTTAAAATATTTAACTTCTTGCATTCGAAAGTGATCATGAGTGTAGATACGTAAAGGATAGATCAAATTATATTACGAACCTAAATATTAAATATTTTGGTATGTAGAGTATATATATTTATATACATAAATAATCAAAATATGTGAAGTAGAAGATAATAAATTTTTGAGATATAATATAATTTACTTAAGATGGATGATTGAGCAAGGTTCACACACTGCTAAAACACCACTAATCGTAATAGTATACTCAATAAAGATGATAAACAATTGACATTATTAATGTAAAGGTAAAGTTGTATGATTAATGGTAAATACTCTTAAATGATCAATACTGACAAATAAATAACATTACTGATGTGAAGGCAAAGTTGTATGATTAATAGCAAACACTATTAACGATCAAATATTTATTGACTGCCTAAATCATCAGGGGGAAATAACTTAGAAGCAAAAAATTTCCATGATATCTGAAGTTACTCTCTTAGCTATCTTCTTTTCCAGTTAGATTAGTCTCCTCCTCTACACTTATAGAACTACCCTCTTGCATTTCATCATCATCGACCAAGTGGAGCATCAGGTAGAGACTTAGAAGGACACTGACGGGCTTATGTATAGTCCCCGGCTCGGGCATATCCTAAGCATAGGTTGGCGGCCCTAGAGAATATGGAAATGTAAAATACAATGGATGATGGTATCTCACACAAAATATGATTTGAAAGACTTCACGTATGATTGATTTATTTCTTACAGCATATTCCTATCATGACAGTCTTGTTTTAATTAATTCCATGTATGTCAATGTCCCCCTTACAATTGCTAGGGACTACTCTTTCTGTAGCCACTAGGCTGCAAGGCTTAGCGCTACTCGAATGTTATGTAGATTCATGGGGAGTGATACATTGAGAGAAGAACATTAGTTTGACATGACATGATTTATCTAGTTCATGATTTAGTCAGACTATATTAGGTAATCTAAACTACTGGTATCAAGTTGTAATCGTGAAAAATTTCTATAGGTTTTTATGTTAATATTTTATTCTTTGAAATATTATAATTAGTCTTGTGTGAGTTAACTCATACACGCTAATGAGGGAGAAATAATAATTTGGAGGTGTTTTCTCAAGTGATATTTAGAGTTTTCACTCCAACTACATATTTTTTAGAACTTAATGAGTCTTGGACCATATGATCCTCCCGTATAGACTCCAATTATTCTAACCAGAGGAATGCATTATATATTGATACTAAAATATCCGATTTTGAAGGAAAAATCAAGGAGAAATAATTATCCATTGAGATGTTTTGCTTCAGTGACGTCGGTGGAGAATTACTTGATAAGTTTAATACCAAAGAGGCTTTAAGAATTGTGCTTTTTCTATATGAATACTCATGATGACGAGCATGATGATTTTGAACTTTCCTCTTATCAAAATATAGTGAACTAGATGATAAAACTTTCATCATGGTGAGATCTCGACATCATCTCCATTTTAATTCAAAAATACATAATTTTTATGGAAAAATGTGGATGAAATGATGATGTTCGCTTAAGTGATGTTGGTAAAGAGTTCATCAATGAGTTTTTACTTCAAATATGTTTTAAGAATTAAGGTTTTTGCTGTAGAAATATTCAGGAGGTTGAGAGGAATCAATTAGTGATGGTAATCAATAATGATTGCCAATCGATGTGGAGAAAATTAGTCAATAGTGCTTGAGAAAAATAGTGTCAAAATGATGAGGTGAATTGATTTAGGATATAGTGATGATCGTCAATGAAACCTTACCATCGGTAAACTTTTTGGATGAACTCTGAAGAAATTTTTTGGGGGTCTTAGGTGGAATTATAAGATCTCTTAAGTGAGCTTTAGTAAATTAGTTATTATTTAAAAGTTAAAATTCTTTGGACATAGTAGATTAGATAATTCTTTGGACATATTATATTATTTTATAGGTTTATCAGTAAAGTTATATAAAGGACTTATTTGAGAAATTACACATGAAATTTTAGATATAAGAAATCTATAAAATCATATAGGATTTTGAATTTAGAATCCAGTGGTAGAAATGTATTGTATGTTGGGTGTCATTACGTTGGTCAAATGTTTGAACTAAATTAAAACCTATCAGTAAAGTTATATAAAGGACTTATTTGAGAAACTACACATGAAATTTTAGATATAAAGTATTGATATGAAATCAATACAATCATATAGGATTTTGAATTTAGAATCCAGTGGTACAAATGGATTGTATGTTGGGTGTCATTGCGTTGGTCAAATGATTGAACTGAATTAAAACCTATCGATGAATGATAACACCAAGCAATCAGACAAAGTCATCATCCTTATCTTTTTGGTTCAATTTTATTGAGTTAACCAGAGTTCATTTTCAATTATGGTCAGGTGGTGAGTTCAATTAAGTTGACCTGAGTCAACCAAAGTCATTGTCCTTATCTTTTTCCTCACACCAAGTATAACACAAAGTAATCACCTCCTTTCACCAGGTATTCTATTTTATTTGAAATAATGATTTTGATAAAATTTGAAATATAAAATAAGAGTGGCACAGCGGAAGCGTGGTGGTCCTAAGATCAAAAGTGTAATCTGATACTAATAAGATAGATTTATGATAATTATTTATACCCAAGTTTAACTTTAATCAATAGTGCTCACGGTCAGAATAATGAGGTGATTTGATTTAAGTTGATTTGTGATAATTATTTATACCCAAGTGCAACTTTATGGGCTAATGAGGGAGATCTCAATAAAAACTTCATTTCCGAAATCTAGAGATCATCTCCATTTTAATTTTAAAACTCTAAATTTTTATGAAAAAATAAGGATAAAAATAATGAGGTTCAAATTAAGGCTCTTGCTATAGGAATATTCAAGAGGTTAAGAAAAATCAATTAAAGATAGTAATTACGGATGTGGAGAAAATTATCCATTAGTATGTATTTTAGCGTAATGGATATTTTTTGAGTTTTGACTAATTCTAGCCAAATTAGTCAATAATACTTAAGGGGAAATGGGTGAGAATAATGTTTGGATGAATTCCAAAAAAAATTTTTAGGGATCTTATGTTGAATTATAAGATCATCTGTGAAGTGAGCTTTAGTAAATAAGTTCTTATTTAAAAGTTAAAATTCTTTAGATAGAGTAGATTAGATAGTTTTTAAATTTTAGTCTTAAAAGAGCTAATTGTGAAACCTATAATTTTGACCTAGTATTATTGAGTAATATTGTATTCTTTTATAAATTTTTTTATAAATTTATATAAAGGACTTATTCAAAAAACTACACATGAAAAACTATCTTTACTAGCATTCTAAGGTAGAGCACTTGATTTCTATTGAATTCTTATAGTAGGTCAATCATTTCTGCCAAGCATTAGAATCTAAACACTAAGTAATATATGCAGCCATTGTCTTCATAAAGCATCATTGTTTATTTGTACTATAATCTATCTTTCTTTTTCCTCCATTACTGAAAACATCTTGATAAAATGTGAGCAATTGGTCACTTCAACCAGAGTCTCTAAATTGCATTATCCAATTAGCTTGTTAGAAAAAGAAAGTCGCTTCACTGCCCATGACTGGATATTTCCATCTCATTTGACCCATGCTTTGTAACCTTCGTGCATGGGACTAAGTATAAAATAATAGAACTAGGAAAGCACATGAGAGGATCACATGGTTAGATAACAATGAATTGAGTTTCTGGTGCCATATGGCATTGCTAAGAATAATTAGATCATTTTTTTTCTTTACTCTTCAAAAGTTTGTGCTCCTTGTACTCCCCTGCAGTGTTTTGCTTTAAATAAATACATGAAGTGATGAGGACATCGATGGTTCACCCGTGCAAGATTCAATTACCATAGAAGGCCCAATGACATGAGCCCGTGCACGACGCTTAGGACGGCAAGTGAATTCTTTTCTTGGGCAATTTAATTACTTAATTACAGAACAAATGATATTGCCTAATTATTATTGTTTACTTGTCACTACATGCAAGGAAACACATGGAGGAATTACTTATATGGAAGTTGCATGAATTACTCATATGGAAGTGTATGAGTGAAGGAAGATTTATTCAAGAATCAAATCTTCATCAAATATTTATTGAAGAGCAAATCAAGGAAGAAGATTTATTCAAGAGCAAATCAAGAAAGATTTATTCAAGATCTAATCTTCCTCAAATATATATTCAAATCTTCATTAAGGGATTTATTTTTCCAAATTTCGTAGCTAACAAGAGGAGGATATTTATATATTTATTTTTCCTATTTTAGTGAAACATAATATGGAAAAACGTGCCATATTTTGTCTATATATTTGGTGGGATGTGCACTATTGAAGAGGGACTTTGATTTTTGCTTTAGCCACCACTTTTGTAATGCTTTTGCTACAAACTTGAAGTCCACTTTCTTAATCACTTTTTGAGTGATCCTTCCGCTGTTGCTCTTTCAATTCTCTTGAATTGTTCGTGCCGTTCTTCATAAACAGGTCCATCATGTTTGACATGGTTAGCCTCCCCTTCGTCAAAGTCACGACTCCCCCTATCTTAAGGATTTCTCCTACGACGGAAGATTGGGACCAACTTGCTTGCATGCATCTTAAGTCGAGGCGTGTGCATATCATGAAATGTTTGCTAGGGCTCACTTCTATATTTTTTAAGGATCAAAAATTTTTTTTAGGGGGAGGAGAAAACTTGGAAACTCCTATTTTTCTTCCTTAAAAATCCAAATTTTATTGTTGTACGTGTACAAAACATATACAAAAGAAATTGAACAGGTCAATATAGTTATAAATGTAGGGCTAAATCAAGGAAATTAGCAGATCAAGTTAAAGGAGTAAATAGGAGAAGAGGCAGAGGAAGAAGTCATAAATAAGCTTAAATTAGACGGCGAAAGGATAGAAGGGCTGATTTAGAGAATAGAGGAAGGAGTGGGGCTAGGCTTGTCATTTGGGTCTAAGCACACGTGCCTTTGTGAGCGACTCATGGAATCAAAAGGGGGCGGAGCCGCGGGGGTGAGGAAGAACCGTAATCCCAAATTCTAACTCCCTCCAACTTCGTTGGGTGGATGCTGGCAACTCTTTTGAAGAACCCCGGCAATCATCAGTGTGGACCTCAGTACCTACGGTGATGACGAGAAGGGGAGACCGAAGTGGAGAAATTGGAAGGCATGGGCGGAGGACTTTGACCGGAATCCATCTAAACAGAACTAGGTTTGTTTTCCCTACTAGTAAATATGCAGCAATTGATTCTAATGGGGTTTATGGGTAGAACACACTTCAATTGGAATTTTGTTTGCTAATTCAGAATTTATTTGATGCAATGTCCCCTGTTTCCTTTTTGTTGCCCATGATATTGTGATTAAATCTTAATTGATGCTTGCGTCGATCAATTTTAAAACATGATTAAATTCATGCATGCTTTAGAGTAGTTCAATGTTTTGCATAAATTGGGGGAATTGAAATCTTGTTATACTGATAACTAAGTTGGAAATAGGAATATCTGGAAGACACAGATGAACTCATGATTAATCTCCTCAGTTTTACATGTCTGTATATTCTTTAATGGGATGATCATATTGAGTTGGTGGATCTCGTGGTGTTTGCATTGGTGATAAACAAAAGTTTTACTTATTTATTAATCCATGTGCTAGAGAGCATGTGGAAATCTGTGGGCTAAGAAAACATTGGGAGGCATAGTGGTTAAATGCATTTGTCCTTTGTTCCTGAGTTTTAAAGGAAACTAGTTGTCATCTAAATGGTCGCTTTTGCAGTGATGGGGCATCATAGTTTTGAGTTATAAAATTATATTTTTCATCCATGTTTCCCATGAGGTGCATCATAGTTTTGAGTTACAAAATTGTATTTTTCAACCATGTTTCCTATGAGGTTTCATTGTAAGCCTTAATGCATGATATGAGATTGAATTCTTGCTCTCATGTGGTTTTTTCACAGGCCATTTTGTGATACTATGTAAATTTTGTTCATACAACAAGGAGGTTATAGTTTTCATAAATCTATGGTTTAGAGACAAATGATCGCAGTGAGTTGCAGTTTATAAATATTTAGATTTTGACTTGCCATTTCGATCGGTGCTTCGCGTCACTTGATGGACTGTTGTGTTAATGTTTTGTTTTGACTTGAAACAGAGTCAAAGTTAAAGGGTGTTTTTGTTTCTCTTATAGAAATTTTAGAGTTTACTACAGTGGTGAAATTTCTGAACTTTGCTTTCTTTTCTTTCCTTTGCTTGCTGTGAAGAACAACATTTTCTTTCCCCTCTTTTCTCTCTTTCCTTTCCCTTCCTTTTGTAAACTAAATACTTGTAAGAGTAGGAAAGTAGGATAGGACAGCGGAGACAAGTTAATGTTTAAAAATTGATTTGTATTATGCCAAAATTGAATGTTTCCAAGTCATTTCTAATGAGAGTTTGGGGGTAAGATTTTCTATGGCTGGGGGTTTGTTTTGAATTTTGTTGTTAGCTACTGATTTAAAAATTGTTAATATGTTGTAAATGCTATTAGTAAAAGTTGTAAACTGAATTCATCACTCTGCATACTCTTGTTGTTTTAAATTATACTTGAGGGAACCCTTGATAGCTGGTTAAGGGAAGGGAATGGGGGTTCTCTCTGCTGAGGTTGTGATATATATATGGTTTAGATTGTAGCTTCTTGTGTTGTTGCCTTATTGTTGCTGATATATGCCTACTGGGAAATGACAAAATGGGCACTGCCTATTTGGCCGAGGAGTTAAACAGCTGAAAAGATAGTTTAACTCAATGGATGAAAGTGTATTAGACTTCGATACATGACGTATAGTACTAATAAATAAAAAAATAAAACTAACAAACAAACAAACTTGCTGCTGAGAATTAGAAAAAGGTTTAATTAGTTTTGTTTGCCTCAACTGCCTAATAAAACAAATAGGAATTTGCTTGCTCAAGAAGGCGTGTTACCTTGCTATCTTGGAGGTTGAAAACCATCGGCCCACTCCCTTTTACATTTGCTTGATTTATATTCATTGATTAGTTGCATGAATTGTTTAGTGCACTACTATGAACTCTCTTTCTCTTGTCGAACCTTTTCTTTTCATCTTCTTTTTCTCCTATTTTGTCATTTTTTGTTGTGTATCATGATAAAGAAAAACCAGTAGGAAAAAGGGAGGGAAAGTAAATGACATGAAATGAGCAGTATTGCGCCTAGGTGTTTCATGATTCTAGGTAAATCATCCTGTATCGATGGTGTTAAAATACAATTAAATCATGATTTTGTCTACTGTGGAAAAACCAAAAGAGGCTCAGGAGTTGTTAAGGTTTTCAATCATGGCCGGCTACAATTGGAGCTCAAGTGGGTGGTTGTGAAACTATAATACTGTCTTGATATATTGACATTATACTTTATTTCTTTATAATTGTATGCTGTTATATAATATGACTCTTGGTGATTTTTTACATATTACAAACTCAACTATGCATATTAGATATATATATGGGAGGTTAGAAAAATAAGAAAATAGAACACCGGACATATAACTTAGGTGACAGACTAGTTAAATAGTCGACACATCAACTGAGGATAACTTAGTCTTGAAAACACCTAGATGAGGACCACATAAACCCTAGTGACATCAAAATCTAGGAGAAACACATAGGTCCTACATACATTGTAATTCCCTCACGGTGGTGGGTACCACTGTGATTGTCCTACAATGGGTAGTGGGAGGTATTCCCAACCTAACTTGTAGCATAGATGGAGCCGAAGAAGGAGCAGTCTCTGCCGTACACCGAGACTCTCTACCTAGGGTATCACCGAAGGTTAGGGAGTGGGGAAAGGGGAATCGATTTTGTTAGGCCTAGGACAGAAGATTTATCAGCACAGTACATGCTTCATTTAGGTATGCAGCCCTGTGAGCAGTCTAAACCATGGGGGGAGATTATATGTGTCGATTCCAATGGTCGTGCTGAGAACGTAACTTAACCATAGTGATCCTATCGAGGGGCAGAAGTGTAGCGCTACATGGTTTATCGTATCACAGGGTCTATATTAGATGCACGATATGACGGTCTTAGAGTGCAGCATGGGTATACGGCTAATAAGACCAGATGGAGAAGGAATGACGGTCACCCGTCTTCTCTGCTAACATCAGTTTAACGAGCCTAGGGAGAGACATAGATTGACACCGATGGGCTTAGGAATGATCCTTGATCAGGATCTACTTAAGCATAAAATGGTAGCCCGTAGGAGTGTACTTATATGAACTTAGTCATACAAGACAAATGTTTAGAATATCTACTATGTTATGTATGCTTATTTCCTAGTTATTTTATATGCAAGGTTCTATTGATATGCTTAGTTACACTGCCAATACTTCAGGACATGATATTATATTTGCCTATTACTTTGCTTGGGAGTTTCTCCTATTTGTAGCCACTGGGCTGCAACACTCAGGTGACAAATAGAGGATCGGGGTAGATTTGGAGCTGATGCAAAAATACTAGAAGCTTATTGATGGAGGATAGACTATTGAGACTCAATTATTATAAGATGGACTGTGTTAGTTAAATGATGTAATGGGACAATTAATATCCGTTGTTATCTTGATGTTTTAAATATCATGAGTTATACATGTGTAGCCATTGTGAAAAAAATAGAGTAAAATTTATAAACCTTGTTTGAGTTTCTTAACTCTTATGCGGTTGCCATATCCGATAGTGGGTCGGCTCATGATAGATGGGCTTGCCGAGCCTGCTTGACTGACAACTTGGTTTATGCCAGGAAGTAGGTGTCGACGATGTTTTCGTGCACACCAAGAATCTGCTATCGAGGAGATAGATATGCCAAACCTGGAGATAGTGCACCATGGCTAGCATCTCCTTCTCGTGTACATTATAGCGCTACTCCATGCCATTAAGCTTACAGCTCACGCACGTCAACGGGTGGCCGTCTTGCATCAATATGCTTCCAAGAGCTCAATCAGATGGATCAGTGATGATCTCAAATGTCTTGCTGAAATCGAAAAGGGTCAGCATGGGCTTGTACATCATGCATAACTTCAGCTACTGTTAGGTAAACTCACACACCTCAGTTTATTCCCACCTTTGGTCCTCCAAGAGGTCCGTAAGTGGTGCTATGATTTTGAAATAACCTCCGATGAACTTGCGGTAGCAGTTGCGCCCAAAGAGCGATTGGAACTCTGTCGGGGAATGGGGAGCATGATGCATTAGTCCTCTAGCTCAATGCACTTGTCGTAGCTAGGGGCATTGCACCTCATGCACCACCATTGTTTGGCATCATCATCGAGGAAGGCGACTGCAGTTGGATCCTTGTCTACTTCGTCGAAAATGGTTGCCATGAAGTACTGGTTCATGTCTCAAATGAAATTTTCAAGGGCTCTGCATTCCTTGTGCCGGAATACGACTTTTGGATCCGGTATGTGCTAGTTGACTAACGATGCTGTGTGCAGACCATCGTGGCAGCTGAATTTTGTACATAGGTTCGTCAGCTCCTCCTGCAACTTCTAACTGATGATGCTCATGTCGGGAAAGGGTGAGCATGATGCATTTACCCTCATTGGAGGTTTGGTCTGTCATGGAATGGAGCTTCTCGAACTCTACCTGGAGAACTCCAACCGATATTGTATTATGATATATAGATATTGTATTATAAAGAATACTTATGATGACTAAATAGATAAGAAGATGTTTGGTATTGTGGTATGATTCTCGCTTAGGGTATAAGAGGTCTGGAGTTTAATTCTTATAAGTGTCTAACTCCCCATTTGTTACTTCTCCTCCACATCATTTTGATGTTTTAATCTTTGTTGGAGAATCGCATTGTATTTTTTATCTACTAGTTAATCTTTGCTGGTGAAATGTATTTTACTGTCTATATTTAAATGATGATTGTACTATTTACTAAGTGATCATAGAATTTAGATGATGATTGTATATATTAGAGATTGTTTGGTCTAGTAGTATGATTCTCTCTTAGAGTGTGAGAGGTTCTGATTTTAATTCTCACAACTCCCTTTTTTCTTTGCTGTAGATATCATTTTCATTTCCATCGGGGTGTTTGGTCTAGTATCATGACTTTTATTGCTTTTGTTCAAGTGACATTTATAGTTTTCACTCCAAATAAACTAAAACAATTTGACCTTTTCTTCCATGAATGAGGGAGAATTAATGATCTACAAAGGCAAAACACTCCAAATAAACTAAAAGAATTTGACCTTTTCTTCCATTAATGAGGGAGAACTAATGATCTACAAAGGCAAAATTTATGGGCAAATGAGGGAGATTTGTTTTTGACTCCAAATAAGCATTAAGAATCAAGACTTTTGCTTTAAACGTATTCATGACGAGTAGGTAGATCTCAATATCCTTTTAATGCTAAAATATCCAATTTTGAAGAATAAATAATTATCCATGGCGGCATTCTATTTATATGATGTTGATGAAGAATTCGTCGATGTGTTTTCACACCAGCTTAATTTTAAAAATTATGGTTTTGCTATATAAATGGTCAAGTCGATGAGCATGATATGTGGTCTAGGTACCTCAAACCCACTGTATGGATTGATGATCAACTAATTGTTTCTGAACAAATTTAAATCCTAATTAGGATTATTTGATATTTTTATGTAAAAATTTAGTATCATATCTAAAATAGGTATTTCTCACTCTATATAATTCATATTTGTATGAGCCATTATTATGTATCAATTAATTTTAATTATAAATTCTTATAACTTCTAAAAAGCACCTTTGACCATCTTTTTATTAGAATAAACTATTTCAAACAATATATAGAAACCGATGTAGTTATGGTTTCCTTCTATAATATTATTCTTTATAATTTTTATTTACAAGAGTGATACATAGTTTTTAAAAATTTGTAACTTTTTGTAAAATAAAATTAATTATTATGAATAATTTTTCATGGTCATTTATAATATTTATTATAAAAATGAGATATGTACAGATGATATCATTCTACCATGTATTTATTTCAATATAATTTACCTCATTTCCTACAAGATGACTTTTCGGTGGAATTTTTCAATGAGATTCCAGCGATAGCTTCAGGTGAGCTAGGAAAACTCATTGGAACCATCAATTTAAGTTCCTGGAAGAGATATGAGGGAGAAATGTGAAGTGAGCGGCAGAAGTGAAAGTTTCATCGTTGGAGATTATTCTTGCGATTGCTGGTCATACGAGCTATATAATTTGAGAAATTAGTACTTATGGCTTTTCCTCGACGAGAGCTATCTACTAGTACTTGGGTTGAGAGAAATTGGCTGTCGTTAGTTGCCGGCGATCTATTTTATCTCGGTATGGACTTACTCTACTTTCTGGTCTGTCTTGACCTTGGAGTTCATCTAGTCCGTTTCCCAACCAACTCCCAATATCTGAGCTGTGTGTAGCCCTAGGAGTGATAATAGTGAGTGACATCACTATTCAAACACTAAGGGTTCAATTTATCATCTAGGGTGTGTTACTAATACACCCTAACAATATGTAATCTAGTGATGTCCCTAGGAGATGCTAGTATCAAATGTTACCTATGTCTCTATCTAAACTAGAGTGTTAGGTAACCATTTTTGATATTATCTCCTATGTAGTGTTTTAACTTTATAATCAATATATCATCTTTTTTTAGCAAGGTAGTAGCATATTATGTAATAATAGGGGAAAATAAATATATAAAAGAATTTGATAAAGCATGTTAAACAGTATACACATGACATATAAATCATGCTGCATAAATAATATCATTTTAGCATGCATGTTATCACATATTAAGCAAACATAACATTTTATTAGTTTAAGGCATCCAGGACCTTCCTAATAATACATCAGCAGGTAATTTCCTAGTTTGAATAAATCCTACTTTGATTAACCAACGCACCTGAATAATGTAGTTGGATCTTCTTCGGAACCAACCGCATAATAATTCGTACTTCCTTTAATCATTTCGAGAAGATATTCCTATTATAAATAAAGTTATATTTAGATATTTTATTTGTATATAATTTATAATTAACTTTGTTTATAAAGTGACAAATCACCTTTCTATGTTGTTCTCCACTAGGCATGATAGAACCTAGCTAGTAATCTAAATAAAGCCCAAGTAATTTCATCTAACATCACCATATAATAAGTAGCGAACTAGAATTCAACAATACTTCTCTAGTGCAAACCTCGATTCGATTCTCCTTACATCCACTATCATTATTATCCTATGTATCTTCAAGTAAATAAAGGTATTAACATAAAGGGAGAAGGGGAGAGCACCATAGGGAAATGAGAAGGAGGTGGGGGAGATAGCATGAATTCAACCATCCTGGTGCACATCCCCATCTATTGACAAATTGGAGGGGCAATGATCGACATCATTTGACAGCAAAAGGAGGAGATGAAATCGATCTTAGCAATGATCAAATTGGAGGGTGCAGCAGATCCCAATCAATGGGCGAATTCGAGCAGCTTGTGGCAAATGGCCTTCGTAGGAAGCAACGGGGGCAATCGGAGGTCGTCGGAGCTCCGGATGGTGGTCTCCCAAAGTCCAGAAGCAATCAGGCGGCGACAACGAATGATCGGAGGGGCGCGGAGTTCGGTCGTTAGAGGTGGAACATCTGTTGGGATCGGCAGAGCAGCGACTTGCGAAGAGCCGAAGGAGAAGGAGGGGCTCACGGTGAGGATTCCCGCAGTGAGGGGTTCGCCGCAGGGCTCCTTACTACGCAGGCGATGAGATCCGGCGATGCGAGCGTTGGAAGGTACGAAGAAGGCGAGGCAGGAGATGTCGGCGGATCTAATGGTCGCCGCCGAGCTTCGCAAAGGATGATCCCGCCCCAGGTGCTGTCGCCGGTGAATAGAGGGAGATGGATTGGTGGACGGCAGCTCCCAGCGATGAGGTATGGCGAGCACGAGAGAAGGATACGAGATTTGGGGAAATCAGAGTTCCTCACAGCGAGGTTTTCTCCATCCGCAAGATCCGGTTCGAGTGGACCGGAATTAGTTCAAGTGGACTGACTCATAAAGGCCGGTCTGGTTCAGCCAGATCACATGGGAAACATGTGCACACATTTTACAATCTCGTCCACTACCTCCATGGTATCACAAGTAGGTCCCTCAAACCTTAATTAAAATTCTAACTAGGTCCCTACAAACTTTTAATAAATTACAACTACCTCCTTCTTAGATCTAAAAATTAGCCTAATCTCTCCATTTTAGTTCTACCCCAATCTAAAATTTATTTAACCCGCCTCTACGTAAATCTAAACTTAAGTAAAATTTTAATATCTCATTATTATTATTATTATTATTATTTTATATATAATTCAACGACCTAAAAGTGGGGGTTTACACCTTTTATACAACATAAGTACCATACAGTACTGTAATTATGCTCCATGATAGGGTCACCATACAAAATTAATAAATCACACCATCTTCTGCCTGACCTGCTGAGATATCCTACTTATGCTACCAATAAACCTGGACTACTCAGGGACCCATATCTTGAGCATGTTAGTATCCTCTTCCCTAGCTCTTATAGCACATTGAACGATACTGTTCCTAGCACACCATCTACCTTGGAGTAACACAAATAAGTTGAGCTCTCCCGGTTACACCAAAACATCTGTGGCTAAGTCAACTGAACTTGCATCTTAGCTAGCACATGGCTCCTCACCACATGTTGGTACATAGCAGCCTAAGAACCTGATGTCATCCCCTAGGTTATTACAACACTAAGATGTCCAAAGTCCTTAGTTATATATCCTTTAAGATCACTCTAGGTGTTAACATAACATGAACTTAAAGTGTCTTTGTCACGCCCCAACCCATCTGTTGAGCACGTGACAACCGCCGTATGAATCTTAATGGACCCATACAAGGCATTTATAGATTTATACGACTCACATACATCATCAAGTCAGCGGAACATAAATTTAAATCAATTAACTTGACCTCACTAACACAGTCCCGATATACCTACTATAAATACTATGACATCAGAAGTGGTAGATAGATGAGTTGGTAAACAACTTCCTCTCTATCAATTATCTCGGTCGCTCGCTTAGTAGACCTACACACATTTGAACGTAGTGTGCTCAGCCTTGCGGCTTTGTGCTTACGGCTCTAACCGCAGTATAATATTTCAAGTAGGAAAAGGGAGATTCTAAGGTGTCCGTAAATTATTCAGTAAAGCAAGCAAACATGTAAGGACAATAAGTAAAGCATGAAGTATTCATAAATATATAAAGCATGTATAAGATGAATGTAATTCAAACTATAAACAAGGTGTATGTTGTTATCTCTAAGTAACAATCACTAATAATGTGTCATGTCATTAAAATATTATGTTCTGGGCAGCCAGCCTATGCTTAGGAGAGCTCCTGATCAGGGAGTTCTCATAATCCCATCAGTGTCCTTTGTCTGTGTCTCTACCTATGCCCGTCACACTGATGTTGGCGAAGAGGTCGGGCGACCGTGATTCCCTCTTCATTGGTACGCTAGGCGAATCTCTTCAATGCCGCGACCTAGCGACCCGTCACTCCATGCGTCTTCCCCAGACAATCCATGGAACAACTCATGTAGTACTACACACTGTCCCCTGGATAGGGTCACTGCACCTAAATGTATACAACGGCCACGACTAGTCGATATTTAATTAAACCCCAAGATCCGGACTACTCTTCAGAACGTCTGCAGTACGTCTGGTATAGCCGTGTGGTCTATGGATCCACTGTCCAAGGCTATGCGGAAGAGATGACCGTCCCAATTCAAAAGCAGCGATGCCTGCCAGGAGGTGAGCATTCTAGCGGCCACCAAAATACTACAACCTCGGCGACATGCTAGCAAGATCATCGGTATGATCACACCCCCAGCTAACCATATTAGGACTATCACGGTGGCGACATCGCGTCACACGTGCGGGTATGGTGACTAAGTCACGAGATTCCTTGGCGATAAGCCAATCCATATTAAATTCCACCCTTTATGTCCTTTATAAATTTTACCTTTTAGGTGGTATGGATTTCGGAGGGTCAAAACCCGTATATTAGTTTAAAATATCTGCCATGATGTATCGTTAATATTTCCTCACATATGTGTGATAGTGTCACATGACCATAGATTCTGTTTTTGATTGTCCGGGTAGATGTCAAACTCTAGTGTTATCTACTTCTCTACATCATACCCATAAATGAAACATTAATGTTTTATTTATCATGACATCATGGCTGATAAGAATAAAAGGAAATAAGAGCATTCTAGCATCCTCAGATAACAACACATACAAGGCTATAAGTATATCACATAAGCAAGGTTAAGGCTACCACATATCATATAAGCAAGGTTTAAACTACATATAATTCATAAGAGCAAGATTATTTAACACACAAACAAACATCAAGATTAATTTAAATATCAATTTTCTAAGGAGTAGTATTATTATCTCCTTAATTTTTACAACTTGAAAGTAGTCTACTGTAGTGAACCAACGCACCTGGATGTTGTAATTCGTCCTTCGGAACCAACCGTACAATAGCATGCGCGTCGTTAAATAATTCAGGGTGACCTACCTATTACAAATATCATTAACTTTAGAGATTATTTCTAATATTAAGTATCATTTATTTTGTTTTTAATAAGCTAAACTAACCACCTTTCCTTATTTTCTTTAAACTCATCTCAACCCAATTTAGTTAAACGTTGTTCAACTCAATTTAGTTTATCCAACATAATCTACCCTAACTACTTATCCACCATTACTCTACAACCTAATCACCCAAGTTCCAATACTATTGTGAGCTAATTAGAATTCTAAGTCATCCATAGTTTCAACTAATGACTCTCTAATTTTATCTAGTAGTCATATCTAATCACTAGCATGGTGGGACATTGCAAACATGTCCTAATGTTGACCTGCGTCTTCATCAAAACTCAGCAACATATAAACCCCATTACTCAGCAAAAACATCATCAACACTTCATCAAAACTTAGCAACATATAAACCCCATTACTCAGCAAAAACATCATCAACACTTCATCAAAACTCCCCATTACTCAGCAAAAACATCATCAACACTTCATCAAAACTCCCCATTACTCAGCAAAAACATCATCAACACTTCATCAAAACTCAGCAACCGAACCAACAGTAACAACTCATCAGCAATATCACACAATTCAAACCCAAAACCGAACTATAATATCATCATCACCATCGTCAAGCAACACTAATGACTATCAAACCAAATTACTGCACCACATGAGTCATAGATTCAACAAAGCATACATAGATCAATCATTCAACAGCAAGGCTAAGGAGTTAGCATACATAGATCAAGCATTTAACAACAAGGAATAAGGAGCATGCAAATGGGAGATAGATCCGAAAAGGAGGAGTTATCAGATTCGACCTTAGCGCGAGCGACAGTGCACAAGGATCCTAATCTCTCGTCAGTGGGGTCGAAGTTATCGGCGGAGCTTTGATCGTCGACGCCGGTGGTCGACGGACAAGGAGAGAAGAAGAAGTTGCAGTGATGGCAACCCTCGAATTACCAACGACAGTGAGCCGAAGGGAAAAAGGGGAAACCGACAGCTCACAAACTCGTGATGGTGAGGTCTGTCGGTGTGGCGTTTAGAAGGGCAAAGATCTAGAGAGCTCGATAGCTTCGCTGTGGAGATCGCGGCGCAAGGTCGAAGGGATGGTGAGAGGGGTCGACATCGATGGGTTCGCTGTCAAACTTGTGGAGCTTATGGCGACAGATCTGGAGCAGGACGAGGTCAAGCAGGGCGGTTCGCCGCCGAAGACGAGGTCGAGTAGGTCGGGAGGTCGAGCGAGCGCACGAAGAGGAGAGGGCACGGGTTGTTGGCAGTCGAAGGGACGGGGAGATCGGATGGAAAGAATCACCGTCGAGCTTGCGGTGATGGATCCGCGGAAGAGGGGATCGAATGGAGGAGCTCGGCGGTGATAGCTTCGGAACGTGGGAGCAGCAGCATTCGAAGGGTAGAGGACGAAGTGAGACACCGTCGCGTGCTCGCCCGAACTAGGGCTTGGAGCGCGCGTGCAGTGAACATGCACAGGCCATTTCCATTTTTCCCCCTCTAGTTCTTTCTAATTCCAAGTAAATCCCTTTGCCTATTATACCCCTACCACTTATACCTATTTATCTTAGTATTATTATTATTTATTATTTTCCTGCAAAATGTTGGGGTTTACAAGTTCTCCCCCCTTAAAAATTTTTGGTCCTCCAAAAATTGTAGTAATATAGAACTAAGGTAATATATTCTCCATTTGCAATAAAACACGATAAAATCTTTAGATCTTTACAAACCTCTCGCTCTCCAACTACGCAAACAAGTGAGGATACTGGGACCTTATCTGGGCTTCGGGTTCCCAAGTAACCTCCTCAACATATGCATTCCTCCATAATACTTTCACCAGTGGGATGGACTTTCCTCGCAAAATTTTGTCTTGCCGGTCTAAAATGTCAACTGCCTGTACTCCATAACTCAAATCCTCTCTCAACTGGACCGGTGGAGCAGTAAGAATGTGAGAGGGATCCGAAATGTACTTTTTCAGCATAGATACATGGAAGACATTGTGAATTCGCTCTAAGTCTGCAGGCAACTCCAATCGGTAGGCCACGGGTCCAACTCTATCAAGAATCGGGAAAGGTCCAATATATCTGGGATGCAACTTCCCTTTCTTATGAAATCGAAGGATCCCTTTCCATGGGGACATCTTCAAAAAGACCAAATCTCCCACAGAGAATTCCAACGACCTACGGCGATGGTCTGCATAGCTCTTTTGCCGATCCTGAGCCGTCTTCAATTTTTCCCAAATAATCTTGACCTTGATAACCATCTCATCAAGCAACTCGGTACCGGCCAAGCGTCGCTCTCCAACCTCACCCCAGCATAAGGGTGTCCGACATGGTCTGCCATATAGTGCCTCGTACGGTGCCATGCCTATACTGGCCTGGTAGCTATTATTATATGCAAACTCTACTAATGAGATATGAGAATCCCAGCTACCTGTGAACTTCAGAACACATGCTCGGAGCATATCCTCCAGTGTTTGAATGGTACGCTCCGACTGCCCATCTGTCTGAGGATGAAACGTTGTACTAAACTTCAAGGCGGTACCCAACTCCTAAAATTTTGGCCAAAATTTAGAAGTGAACCGAGGATATATCGACACCGGGACACCATGGAGACGGACAATCTCATCAATATATAACCTGGCCAGTCTCTCCAAGGAGTAGGTGATATCTATCGGTAGGAAGTGGGCAGACTTTGTAAGTCGATCCACTATAACCCATATAGCATCATGGTGTCATGGGGTGCATGGAAGACCTACCACAAAGTCCATAGTAACGTGCTCCCACTTCCACTCAGGTATCGAAAGGGGTTATAGTGAACCCGCGGGTTTCTGATGCTCTGCTTTAACTTGCTGACATACCAGGCATCTAGCCACAAACTCTGCAATATCACGTTTCATGCCTGACCACCAATACGTCTGCCAGATGGTGCGATACATCTTTGTACTACCAGGATGCATGGCATAAGCTGAGCAATGGGCTTCCTCAAGAATCTATCGTCATAAATCATCGTCATGCGAAACACATATCCGATCTCGCAACACCAACATACCATCGGCTCTGATCCTGAAATCTTGCCCATTCCCATCCTCTATTCTCTGGATAACACCACTCAACTCTGGGTGTGAGATTTGTATTTTTGTATTAGGAATAATTTTGTAAAATAATAATAGAAGGACTTATTTGTAAAATTTTGTAGATTTTTGCAGTATGGTATTTTGATGTAAAAAATTATACCATCGGATAGGATTTTTGATAAGGAATCTAACGGCGCAGACGGATCGTAATTTGGACATCGTTTGATTGATCAAATCGTTGAATCACGAATGGACGGCTAGGATTAAATGTGAATTAAAGATTTTAACTATTTATAAAAATCGGAATTTTCTCCCATCGCCCGCTCGAGCCTTTTTCTTCTCTCTCCTCCTCCTTCACACGGCAGCAACGGTAGCTTCATCCCTTCACTTTGCCGACGATGCTCCGGCTATCTTCGATTGAATTTTTCGACGGAATTTGAACCACGACATCAGGAGAGTGGGGAGAACACATTAGAGGTATCACTTTACAGCTTTGGTTGAGATTTGGAGGAGAAAAAGAAGAGAGAAGTGGGGGCGGCAAAAGTTCGCCATTCCGGCCGCGGAACATTGCAAACTTGGTACCTATGGCTTCTCCTCGACGAGAGCTTTCCATTGGTACCGAAGTTGACAACAGTTGGCCACCGGTCGGCCGCCGGCGAGCTAAAAATCCTAACTTAGGGATTTCGCCCAACTTGATGTAATTCATGAAATTGATCGCGTATGAGCTATAATAATTGGGGAAAATATGATTTTTGGAATCCTTATGAAGAGAGCTTTCGATTGGTACCAATATTGGTACTGTTCGAAGAACTTCGCCGGTGAGGGTTCCGGCGAACTTTCCTGCGAGATTCCGGCGAGCTCCGGCGACCTTTCCGGCGAACTTGAGATAAAAATTAGGGTAATTCTACAGATCATTTTAAGAGTATTGGTGAAGACGGATTTCTAAAATTGTTATCGGATTAAGAATTAAAATTCATTGAAATATTCACAGGAAATACGATAAGCAAGACGAGGATACGAGCGATCGCGATACGAATTAGAACGTGCTTGTGACGATAGGATAAGGTGAGTGTTTATTCTCCAGGTAGAATAAACGGGATAATTTTCAATGTTTAGTCCAGGAGAACTATATCCCTTTGATTATCTATGCTTGATATTCTTTGGCTCTCCTGCTAGTTAATTATCCTGATTATGATTATATGAGTTGTGAATAACCTTTGATATCCATGCTTCTTGACATACTGTTCTTTGATTCATTGTAAGTATGATACTATGCTTTTGTTTGATTTTAAAGCTAGCATATGCACCTGTTTTTCCTAAAAACTAGAGGTATGGTGAAAAGCATATCCTAGGAGATTTATTGATCGATATACGATTCTGCTTCATCTTTTGGGTGCGTATGACTAGGATGACCTTATACTGGTGTTAGTCGCTGCAGTGACATTTGATTTGGTCGCACTCCTATGGCCACCTAGATAGAGGGGCGTGGGGTTAAAGTGCCGGGCAGTCAGGATGGGAGGTTAGATAACTCTTGACTGTGGATATTCATTGGACCAGCTATAGTAAACCAGGTAGCGAGGTCCAGTGGGCAACCCAGGGGGAAAGGGGGCTTTGTTTATGAATTCTTATGATTTCACTTTGATTCGGTACCCTATGATACTTGATACCTCCCCCCGAGGTGACGGTTGATAGCTACAACTGTCGTTAACTATGCTAGCCCCAGATATATTCTTGTATGATCCATGATTGCTTTGTTTGATTTGCTATTATACCCGAATAGCCAGGTTATTCCGCTTATGAGACTTTTCTATTATATGTTCTCGGTTTTACATTATTTTCTATCCAACTCACTGGGTACAAGCGTACTCACCCCAAAGGGGAACTCATTTTTTTTCAGGATCACAGCAGGAGAGGGACGGATAGAGTTAGAGGCGGTTAGCCAAATTTCTGACTTTTGAAAGGTAGGACAGTTCTACTTTTGTTTTGTGTATAGAAAGATCCACTGGATTGGTACTTTGTGTATTATGGGACATGTGTCTTATTTTGGTTGTAAAATATTTCTATATAAGAGATTTCTGGTATAAGAAATCTGATTTTGCATATGCATGGTTTTAGAGTTATATTACTATGTTATTCAGGGTCTCTCCTTCCATAAATATAGGGGATATACATCCGGTACGCTTAGTGGATTCTCATAGAGCTCTGGGGGCTTAGCAGAGCTGTATATGGAGTTCACTGCGGTCTGCCACGTGCCCTAGGGGAAGGTACGGGGCGTGACACTGGGTCTGCGTTCTGCAACTCTTCTAGGCGATCCGATAAGGTAGGTCTACCTTGAATTGTGCTAGCAGCCCACCATGAGAGTTGCACCTTAAGTTAATGCCTGAAGCTCTGAGGTCATGCAACAATGGCACGTATGCAGTACGAATATAGGCTAATGTGGTAGAGGATTTTCTACTCAACGCGTCAGCCACCACATTTGCATTCCCAGGGTGATAATCAATCACCAAGTCATAGTCCTTGATTAATTCCAACCATCGGCGCTGCCTCAGATTTAACTCCTTTTGAGTTAACAAATACTGCAAACTTTTATGGTCGGTAAAAATGTGACACCGCTCACCATATAAATAATGCCTCCAAATCTTCAAAGCTAGAACGATAGCAGCTAACTCCAAATCATGAGTTGGATAATTAATCTCATGTTTCTTTAGCTGCCTGGAAGCATAAGCGATCACCCGACCATTCTGCATCAAAACACATCCTAACCCCTGCTTGGAAGCATCACTAAAGACCACATATTCAATGCCACTGACAGGAAGAGTAAGCACAGGTGCTGAGGTCAAATGAGTCTTTAGCTCTTGAAAGATTTGCTCGCACTCCGGGCTCCATTGGAACTTAATATCCTTTCGGGTCAACTTTGTCATCGGTGCTGCAATGCGAGAAAAATCTTGGACAAAACGACGATAGTATCCAGCCAACCCCAGGAAACTCCAAACCTCAGTAGCATTTTTAGGTTATTCCCACTTCGTCACTGCATCGATCTTTATCGGGTCAACCTGGATACCCTCACTGGATACAATATGTCCAATCCCACTTGCTTGAGCCAAAACTCACATTTGGAGAACTTCGCATAAAGTTGATTCTCCCTCAACACTTGCAGCACCAGTCGAAGATGTTTAGTGTGTTCTTCCTCACTTCTAGAATATATCAATATATCATCTATGAAGACGATGACACACTTGTCAAGATACTCATGAAAGACCCGATTCATAAGGTCCATAAATGCGTCCGGTGCATTAGTAAGTCCAAATGACATGACCAGAAACTCATAATGGCCATAACGCGTTCTGAATGCGGTCTTAGGAACGTTAGAATCTCTGATCCTCAATTGATGATATCCTGACCTCAAGTCAATCTTCGAAAATACCCAAGCACCCTGCAACTGATCAAATAAATCATCAATCCTTGGGAGGGGATATTTATTCTTGATGGTGACCTTGTTCAACTGTCGGTAGTCAATGCACATCCTCATGGTCCCATCCTTCTTTTTCACAAATAGGACTGGTGCGCCCCAAGGGGAGACACTAGGTCTAATAAACTCCTTATCTACCAAATCCTACAATTGTGTTTTGAGCTCCTTCAGCTCCGCGGGTGCCATTCAATAGGGCGGCCTAGAGATGGGCATTGTCCCTGGGGCTAGATCTATACAAAACTCCAATATTCGATCTAGAGGTAACCCGGGTAAGTCTTGAGGAAATACATCTCGGAACTCACGGACCACCGGAATATCTGCCAATTTACTATCTGATTCACTGGTATCAACTACATGTGTGAGAAAGCACTGACATCCCTTACGGATGAACTTTTGAGCAGTGATGGCCGATATAACCGTGGTCGGTAGAACTCGACGATCTCCCACAAAGACAAGCATGGGAGACTCTGGTCTACCAAATGACACTGTCTTTGTGAAACAATCAACTTGAGCCCTGTGAGCAGTCAACCAATCCATACCCAGAATTAACTCGAAATCGGTCATCTTAAGAGGGATCAGATCCGCCTCCAATATGACATTCTGGATCATAATCGGACAAGCTCGATAAACTTGATCCCATAATAATTGCTCACCTAATGGAGTGGAGATGATAAGTTGGGTCTCTAACTGCTCTAATGGTTGATCAGCTTGCTTGGCATGCTCTGAGCTAATAAATGACCGGTGAGATCCGGTATCTATAAGTATCCTAGCCCACGTATCAAATAAGCGTACTCGTCCTAAGTAACACCAACACAAGCAAGAAAACGTGCAGAATAGTATTGAAAGAAATTCAACTAAGAAAGTTTATAGCAAATTTTGAAATAAGTTTAACAAGCAATTAAAAGATTAACAACTAGTGAAAACAAGTCAACATAAGGGGTCTCGACTAGTGGTAGGATTACCAGTGACTATATCTGGGTTAACTTGTGCATCACGACTGTTCATGGCAAAAATATGCGTTTGAGTGCATGGTGTCAGTCCGTGGGACGGTTGGCTTAGTCTCGGAGCAGGTGTTCTGATCGGTGCAGAGGCGGGTACAGCAGGTGTGAATGGCGCAATCGGGCATCCTCGGCTAGCAGTAAGAGGACGTACTCCTGACAAAGGAGGAATATCTGACTGTCTCCGCTGGGGGCACTCTAGCCGAATATGCCCTTTCTGGCTGCACTGGTAACAAGTGACTCCCCTGCATCTTCCAGTATGCATCTTATTACAGAGAGTACATATGGTCGAGGGTGGAGCATGGTACCCCTGAATCGGCCTCGGCGGTGGCTGGCGAGCCTGAATCGGAGTGGCATTTGTAATAGTGCTCTGGGTAACGGGTCCTGCAAGTAGAGGCCCCCCTACCCCTGATGCTACTGCCACCACCGCGTTACCAGATCTGTCCCTCTGACTTCCTCGATGTGTCTGAAATCCATTCCTCTTTCTTTTGTGTTTATCTTTCCTTCCCCGCGTCTCTTGCACCTGCCTCTCTGCCATCAATGCCTTCTCCGGAGTCCTTTGAAAATCCACTATGTCATACATTTCTACCTTCTCCCGGTTAAGATAATCCAAACCTCGAATGAACAAAATGCAACAATACTGCTCTGATACTATTAACTCTGGTACAAAAGAAGCCAAACGATGGAAATCTGCTGCATATTCCGTCACCGACCTACCCCCTTGTCTGCAATCCATGAACTCTAGTCTTTTTGCTTCATGTTGCATAGGAGTGTAATAGCACATGTTAAAGTCCTCCTGAAATCGGGTCCAAGTGACATTTACAGGGTTGCGGCCCACCAGTTCCCGCCACCATATCTTAGCTTCCCCGTTCAACAAATGAAGAGCTACACTGAGTTTGTCCTTATCTGCCAACTCCAACTCAGTGGTAATGTCACGAACAGTATCAAGCCAATCTCGAGCCTCCTGTGGGTCAGATGACCCAAAAAATGTACCACATCCTAGTCTCTGGGCATCACGTACCCAAGCTCGCAATTGCCTAGCTGGACCTGCAGCCCTTGACGACATCGGAGATAAAGTAGCATCACTAGTCTGTGGCCTTTGATGAGTCGCTCGTGTCGGTGGCCTCTGAAAGGTTGCCAAAGGAGTAAACACAGGAGCTCGGGCCACCACCGGCACTAACTCAGAGGAACTCTCCTCTGCGGTGAGAGCAGTAGTCGGAGCAGCATGCGTCGGGGCAATTGGTGGTACCGTCGAGGTAATCTGTGTAGTCAGAGGTGGAGGAAGCATGCTTTGTGGTACTCCCATCGGGTTTTGCGGCATTGGCAGGAAAGCGCTAGTAATTGCAGATGCTATAAGATTCATGTGACTCTGTATTGGCGGTATTGAGCCCGGTGATACATCTGCAGCCACCTGCTGTGCTACTGTACGAGCTATCCCTGAGCTCCGAGATGCTACTGACACGGAATGTTCCTCGGTCGGCTGCCGAGACGCTCTCCCAGAACCTCTACCGTTGCTAGTTACCGGTGGAGGTGGAGGTGTAGGCAGACCTAGAGGGTCTGCTGGTGACTGAGGTAATGCACCCATTGCCTCCTTAGGCTCAACTATCTTACGGGGTCTTCCCGGTTTCCGTTTCAGTGGTACTTCAGATATCTACACGAAATGAGTAGTGTTAATAAATCTATTTACTGTTCCACCAATGATATGGTATATTGGTAACCAACATTGTTATAACCGTTTACTAAGGAATAAAATCACGAATAAGTCATGGCCCTAATGATTACTCCACAACCTAGTACAACTATCCTTACTATATCGAGACTGATTTTCTTAACACCTAAGACTCTAACCTAGGCTCTGATACCACTTTAATTGTCACGCCCCAACCCATCTGTCGAGCACGTGACAACCGCCGTATGAATCCTAATGGACCCATACAAGGTATTCATAGATTTATACGACTCACATACATCATCAAGTTAGCGGAACATAAATTTAAATCAATTAACTTGACCTCACTAATACAGTCCTGATATACCTACTACAAATACTATGACATCAGAAGTGGTACATAGATGAGTTGGTAAACAACTTCCTCTCTATCAATTATCTCGGTTGCTCGCTTAGTGGACCTGCACATATTTGAACGTAGTGTGCTCAGCCTTGCGGCTTTGTGCTTACGGCTCTAACCGCAGTAGAATATTTCAAGTAGGAAAAGGGAGATTCTAAGGTGTCCGTAAATTATTCAGTAAAGCAAGCAAACATGTAAGGACAATAAGTAAAGCATGAAGTATTCATAAATAAATAAAGCATGTATAAGATGAATGTAATTCAAACTATAAACAAGGTGTATGTCGATGTCTATAAGTAACAATCACTAATAATGTGTCATATAATTAAAATATTATGTTCTGGGCAGCCAGCCTATGCTTAGGAGAGCTCCTGATCAGGGAGTTCTCATAAGCCCATTAGTGTCCTTTGTCTATGTCTCTATCTATGCCCGTCACACTGATGTTGGCGAAGAGATCGGGCGACCGTGATTCCCTCTTCATTGGTACGCTAGGTGAATCTCTTCAACGTCGCGACCTAGCGATCCGTCACTCCATGCGTCTTCCCCAGACAATCCATGGAGAAACTCGTGTAGTACTACACACTGTCCCCTGGATAGGGTCACCGCACCTAAATGTATACAACGGCCATGGCTAACCGATATTTAATTAAACCCCAGGATCCGGCTACTCTTCAGAACGTCTGCAGTACGTTTGGTATTGCCGTGCAGTCCATGGATCCACTGTCCAAGGCTATGCGGAAGAGGTGATCGTCCGAATTCAAAAGCAGCGATGCCTGCCAGGAGGTGAGCATTCTAGCGGCCACCAAAATACTACAACCTCGGCGACATGCTAGCAAGATTATCGGTATGATCGCACCCCCCAGCTAACCATATTAGGACTATCACGGTGGCGACATCGCGTCGCACGTGCGGGTATGGTGACTAAGTCACGAGATTCCTTGGCGATAAGCCGATCCATATTAAATTCCACCCTTTATGTCATTTATAAATTTTACCTTTCAGGTGGTATGGTTTTCGGAGGGTCAAACCCGTATCCGTAGTTCAAAATATCTGCCATGATGTATCGTTAATATTTCCTCATATATGTGTGATAGTGTCACATGACCATAAATTCTATTTTTGATTGTCCGGGTAGATGTCAAACTCTAGTGTTATCTACTTCTCTACATCATACCCATAAATGGAACACTAATATTTTATTTATCATGACATCATGACGGATAAGAATAAAAGGAAATAAGAGTATTCTAGCATCCTCAGATAACAGCACATACAAGGCTATAAGTATATCACATAAGCAAGGTTAAGGCTACCACATATCATATATGCAAGGTTCAGACTACATATAATTCACAAGAGCAAGATTATTTAACACACAAACAAACATCAAGATTAATTTAAATATCAGTTTTCTAAGGAGTAGTATTATCATCTCCTTAATTTTTACAATTTTTACACTAGAATTCAACAATACTTCCCTAGTGCAAACCTCGATTCGATTCTCCTTACATCCACTATCATTATTATCCTATGTATCTTCAAGTAAATAAAGGTATTAACATAAAGGGAGAAGGGGAGAGCACCATAGGGAAATGAGAAGGAGGTGGGGGAGATAGCATGAATTCAACCATCCTGGTGCACATCCCCATCTATTGACAAATTGGAGGGGCAATGATCGACATCATTTGACAGCAAAAGGAGTAGATGAAATCGATCTTAGCAATTATCAAATTGGAGGGTGCGGCAGATCCCAATCAATGGGCGAATTCGAGCAGCTTGTGGCAAATGGCCTTCGTAGGAAGCAACGGGGGCAATTGGAGGTCGTCGGAGCTCCGGATGGTGGTCTCCCAAAGTCCAGAAGCAATCAGGCGGCGACAACGAATGATCGGAGGGGCACGGAGTTCGGTCGCTAGAGGTGGAACGTCTGTTGGGATCTCTAGTGAAATCGGTGAGCCTGTTGGGATCTCCGGTGAAATCGACGAGCGAGCAAAGGGTAATGATGCAACGGAACTCGAATCCAAGGCTTCAATCGTCGATGGCCCCAATGAGGAAGAAGAAGTGGTTGACCCGACGAGGAGTTCGTCATCGAGCTATCTGCGATGCAGTGGCAGATCTGGCACCGCGGCTGGGAAACGGAAGGAGAGGCTCGGGAACGGCAGAGCAGCGACTTGCGAAGAGCCGAAGGAGAAGGAGGGGCTCACGGTGAGGATTCCCGCAGCGAGGGGTTCGCCGCAGGGCTCCTTACTACGCAGGCGATGAGATCCGGTGATGCGAGCGTTGGAAGGTACGAAGAAGGCGAGGCAGTGAGATGTCGGCGGATCTAATGGTCGCCGCCGAGCTTCGCAAAGGATGATCCCGCCCCAGGTGCTGTCGCCGGCGAATAGAGGGAGATGGATTGGTGGACGGCAGCTCCCAACGATGAGGTATGGTGAGCGCGAGAGAAGGATACGAGATTTGGGGAAATCAGAGTTGCTCACAGCGAGGTTTTCTCCATCCGCAAGATCCGGTTCGAGTGGACCGGAATTGGTTCAAGTGGACTGACTCGTAAAGGCCGGTCTGGTTCAGCCAGATCACATGGGAAACATGTGCACACATTTTACAATCTTGTCCACTACCTCCATGGTATCACAAGTAGGTCCCTCAAACCTTAATTAAAATTCTAACTAGGCCCCTACAAACTTTTAATAAATTACAACTACCTCCTGCTTAGATCTAAAAATTAGCCTAATCTCTCCATTTTAGTTCTACCCCAATCTAAAATTTCTTTAACCCGCCTCTACGTAAATCTAAACTTAAGTAAAATTTTAATATCTCATTATTATTATTATTATTATTATTATTTTATATATAATTCAACGACCTAAAAGTGGGCGTTTACACCTTTTATACAACATAAGTACCATACAGTACTGTAATTATGCCCCATGATAGGGTCACCATACAAAATTAATAAATCACACCATCTTCTGCCTGACCTGCTGAGATATCCTACTTATGCTACCAATAAACCTGGACTACTCAGGGACCCATATCTTGAGCATGTTAATATCCTCTTCCCTAGCTCTTATAGCACATTGAACGATACTGTTCCTAGCACACCATCTACCTTGGAGTAACACAAATAAGTTGAGCTCTCCCGGTTACACCAAAACATCTGTGGCTAAGTCAACTGAACTTGCATCTAGTGATCATATATAATAACTAGCAAGGTGGGACATTGCAAAAATATCCTAGTGTTGACCTGCGTTCGATTACCCACTATGAGTAAAAGGGTCTTAATAGGGTAGAAGGAGGGAGGTGGGGGAGATAAACATCATCAACACTTAATCAAAACTCAAACCGAACCAATAGTAACAACTCATCAGCAATATCACACAAATCAAACCCAAAATCGAACTATAATATCATTATCACCATCGTCAAGCAACACTGTTGACTATCAACAACAACAAGGCATAAGGAGCATGCAAATGTGAGATAGATTAGAAAAGGAGGAGTTATCAGATTCGACCTTAGCGCGAGCGACAGTGCACAAGGATCCTAATCTCTCGTCGGCGGGGTCGAAGTTAGCGGTGGAGCGTTGGTCGTCGACGCCGGTGGTCGAGGGACAAGGAGAGAAGAAGAAGTTGCAGTGATGGCAACCCTCGAATTACCAACGACAGTGAGCCGAAGGGAAAAAGGGGAAACCGACAGCTCACAAACTCGCGATGGTGAGGTCTGGGAGGCGCGGCGAAGCTCCAATCGATCGTCTGTCGGCATGGCCATTTCCATTTTTTCCCCTCTGGTTCTTTCTAATTCCAAGTAAATTCCTTTGCCTATTATACCCCTACCACTTATACCTATTTATCTTAGTTGCAGAAGTTGCAGTGATGGCAACCCTCGAATTACCAACGACAGTGAGCCGAAGGGAAAAAGGGGAAACCGACAGCTCACAAACTCGCGATGGTGAGGTCTGGGAGGCGCGGCGAAGCTCCAATCGATCGTCTGTCGGCATGGCCATTTCCATTTTTTCCCCTCTGGTTCTTTCTAATTCCAAGTAAATTCCTTTGCCTATTATACCCCTACCACTTATACCTATTTATCTTAGTATTATTATTATTTATTATTTTCCTGCAAAATGTTGGGGTTTACAGTCTCTGGTTTTGTCTCATGTCATCATGTTCCGTGTTCTTGCTAAGTGTCTCTACATCTCTAGCAACACATAAACATATCAAATAACACATAGCATGAGTATAATCACCAAGAACATGCATATGATAAAAATATGTATACTAGCATGACATAACTTTCTAACTCACATCAAATACACATGCTAATTAAAGATGTAACAAAGTAGATATTTAACTTATCAGCATGTAAAATAAATAATAAAGAACCTTAGGACTCAGTACTATATTATGCCATAAATTTAAAACTATAAACCCTCACCTGAGTCTCAAAGCAATCTTAAGCAATAATTACAGTTTGACCGTGATTCTTAAAAGCAAGCAAGCAATCAAGCAAAATAATTCATTTCTACTTCAACACAAATCATAGATTGGCCGTGATTTATCAAGCAATAGCACAACAATACAATCTCCTAAAATAAAATAAATACAACCAAACAAACATACATAAATAACACTACTAAACAAATCTTCCTAACTATTATAAACTCTGTTTTCTTTATTAAAAAATTTATTAAATTAATAAAATAATTAAAATAAAATAGAAAATCATAAATCAGTTGAATATAGAAAAAAATATATATAATAATAATAAAATAAAATAAAGGGTAAGAAAAAGGATTTTTTTAGTATTTTATTTAAAATTTATATTGAATAAAGAAAAATAAAAATGAAAAAAAAAGAAATTAAAATCCACTGCGCACCTAAGGCGCACCTACCGCGAGCGGGCGAAGAGGGTTTAAACCCTTGAACAGTGGCGATGCCCTATTCGACAGATTTCAGCGGCGGCGGAGCTTTATCCACTCCGACGATTGGCGTTTGCGACGAGGGTATACTTGAGGCAGAGGCTGGGCATCGGTTCTGGCAGCGGCGAGGCGTGGAGGCATCTCCGATGAGCTGTGATCGCATGGGAACGGCAAACAGGGGGAGTCCCCTATTTTTGTCGATTTCGCCGTTGAGGAGGGCAGCAGATGTTTTAGGGTGCAAATTCGACTACGGTGAGGTCTCTTCGTGCAAATTCGACTTCAATGAAGTCGATTTGGAGGGTGACCATGGCGTTGAAGACTCGAGGGCGGTTGGAATCGGCAATCGAGCAGCGCGGCAGGGGATCAACTTGCGCGACGGCCGTGGGAGCGTCTAAACTCTAACGACAGCGTAAATAGGTGGCCAAAGGGTTGAGGAGGGTGCGACGACGTGCTGTGTGTCGTTCCGGCGAGTGGGCGGTAGTCGATCGAGCATTGACCAACAACGGCGCTTAGTGGAATCAAATAGAGTTCGAGCGGAGAGAGAGAGGCAGATTGCATGTGCGACGTGCGTGTTTTGGTCCGATTCAATCCGGTCTGGTCCGGTCCAGTTCAAGTTGCGGCCGGTTCAACTCCAACTCGACGTGGGTTTAGCCTGATTTCATGATTTTATGCTTGGTTCGGTCCAGTTCAACGTTGATAGAGGTTGTTGGTGAGTTTTGGGTTTTGAGAATTTTTTTTAGAATTTTTAATGAATTTTAGGTGTTGTTTTTGAATTATTTTTTGTTGGATTTAAGGTTTTGAGTACATTAAAGTTGTCAGAAAAATCGAAAACAATTTGTGATGCTATGTTATGGTTGAACATAATTTTAGTAATTTAATTAGAATTTTTTAGAATTATTTAGTGTGATTCTTAAATTAATTAAGATGATTCAAGTTAATTTAGGGTTTAAATGAATTATTTGTATATTATATACATGAAGAAATATTTTGGTAGATGTTATAGTATTTAAATTACATTAAATAGAATTAAAATGATTTAATTAGAATTTTTACATAATTAATAAATTTATTATTATTATAAATTTAGGTTATTAGGTTATTTAGATTTTTCTGTGTAATAAATTTGGAATAATTTGAGATTTTTTAAATTTATTTGGTGTAATTTGATTTTTTGCAAAATTATTAAACGTAATTATATATTAATTATGACGGTATATGTTGATTTGAAATTATTAGAACAATTAAATTGTTAAATTGGATATTTATTTTGTAAGTTTTTTTGATGTTTAATTGTATTGGGTTGTGATTATTTAATTTGTTAAATTATTGGTTCATTAAAAATGAATTAAATAAAAACGGTATGAGGATGTGAGTAGGAATGATAGATAGGAAATTTTGCTGGGTTGTAAGATTTATGTTTTGGTTGGATGTATTTATTTTATTTTAGGAGATTGATTTGTTGTGTTGTTGCTTGATAAATCACGGCCAAGCTGTGATTTGTGTTGATATTAAGGAATTGCTTTACTAGTTAGTTTTAAGAGTCACCGCCAAGCTGTGATTCTTGCTTGAGATTTGCTTTTAGACTCAAGTGAAGACTTATAGTTTTAAATTTATGGTCTACTATAGTGTTGAGTCCTAAGGGTTTTGAGGAATTTATTTAGAATTTTTATCAAATTTTAGGTGTTGTTTTCAAATTATTTTTGGTTGGGTTCACGATTTTGAGTGCATTAATGTTGTGAGAAAATTCCAAAATAATTTTTGATGCTTTGTTATGTTAAATATAATTTTTTCATGATTTAATTAAAAAAATTCAAACTATTAAGGTGGATTTTGAAATTTAACTAAAGTGATTCAGGTTAATTTAGGGTTTAAATAAAGTATTTGTATGTTATTTGCATGAGAGAATATATTGTGTTTAATTTATGTTAAATGGAATTAAAATAATTTAATTAAGATTTTTACAGGATTAATAAATTTTTGTTGTTATAAATTTAGGTAATTAGATTTTTCACACAACTGTTAAAAAAAAAATTATATTGATTGGAATTGTTAGTGTAATTTAAATTGTTAAATTGGATATTTATTTTATTAGGCTTGTTAATGTTTATTTGTGGTTTAGTTGTGGTTATTTAATTTATTATTTTTTTGGTTGATTAAGAAAAAATTAAATAAATTTTTTTGGTGAGGATATGAGTAGGAAGGGCAAGTAGGAATCTTGTTTGATTTGATGATTTATGTTTTATTTGGTTGTATTTATTTTATTTTAGGAGAAATGAATTACTGTGCTATTGTTTGACAAATTAGGGCCAAACTGTGATTTGTGTTGAAGTAGAAAGGAATTGCTTGCTTGCTTGCTTTTAAGAGTCACGGCCAAACTGTGATTCTTACTAAAGATTACTTTGAGACTCAGGTAAGGCTTTATGATTTCAATTTATGGCCTACTACAGTGCTTGAGTCCTAAGGGTTGTTTGTTATTTATTGTACATACTGATAAAAATGTATATCTGCTTTATTACATATTCAATTAGCATGTGATTTTGATGTAAGATAGAAAGTTATGCTATGCCTGGATATGATTATACTCTATCACATGCATGTTAATTATGGTTATGCTCATGTATTTATTGATTGATATGTTCATTTTATGTTAACAACTAGAGTGGTTTTAAGTGACTTATGACTAAGAACTTTGGACATCTTAGGGTTATAATAACCTAGGAGATGACATTAGGTTCTGAGGTTGCTACGTGCCAACATGTGGTGAGGAGCCATATGCTAGCCAAAGTAGAGGTGCAAGTTCGGTTGACTTAGCCACAGATGCTTTGGGGTAATCGGGATCTCACTTTGGTGCAGAACTCAACTTATTTATGTTACTCTAAGGTAAATTGTGTGCTAGGAACAATGTCATTCAATGTGCTACAAGGCTAGGGAACCTGAGGACACTAACATGCTCAAGATGTGGGTCCTTGAGCAGTCCAGGTTCATTGGTAGCATATGCAGAATATCTCAGCTTGTCAGGCTGTAGATGGTGTGGTTTATTATTTTGTGTGGTGACCCTGTCATGAGGCAAAATTACAGCCTTATATAATACTTATGTTGTATAGAAGGGGTGTCATGGTCACCAGCTCCTTCTGCTAACGTCAGTGTACAAACACATCGGACAGAGATGTAGAGTTAACACTGACGGGTCTGAGGAAATTCCTGACGAGTGATTTACCTTGGACATAGGATGGCTACCTTAGGAGTAGTGTAAGTATAACTTAATGGAATAATTAAGGAAATATGACATCTTAGATTTAATGTTTTGCTATGATCATATTCTTCTACCTTAATTTTATTAGTCCTGTTATATGTTGTTTGATATGTTAATTTGATGTGTGATTAGTGATATGTCTTCTTGTTGGATATACAATACTTTATGGCCATTTTAGGTATTTTAGGGTGCTCTCTCTGTGGCCTCACTGAGTTTTGCGACTCAGATATGCATATTTTTCCCTATTGCATAAGTTATAGGTTGGCCATTATTCTGAAAAATGAGGGAGAACCTAGTTATGATGAATAGAATCTACTTTGGAACTTTAGATAGAGATTTAACTTGTAGTGTTAGTATTGAATGTAATTTATTTATGTTTCCGCTGTATTCAAATAAGATAATTATATTGATTTTGATACTTCTAGCCTTATATAAGTTACGGTGGAGAAGTGTACCTTATATGGTGGTTGTCACGTGCCAAAGGAGGATTGGGGCGTGATAGCAGGACTATGAAAGGATAGTCTAGACCTTGGAGTTTAAATAATTATGCGGAGTTCGGTTTATCAGACCGTTGGAACTAAACAAATAGGTGACCCTGTCATGGGGCAGGATGTAGTACTAAATAGTAGTTGCATAGTATAGTTCCTAGGGGACACATATGCAAAGATCTCAAAGCACGGGCTGAGGTATGGCTTGTGAGATAGGAAGCAAATGATTCTACAGTCACTGATTATCTCCGCCAACATCAGTGTTATGGGCAATAGGCAGAGACCTAAAAGGACACTGATGGGCTTATGGATAGTCCCTGCCCGAGCATATCCTAAGCATAGGTTGACAGCCCTAGAGAATATAAAAAAAGAATATAATGGATAATGATATCTTGTACACAAATATAACATGAAATACTTCATTATAATCTGATTTATTTCTTACAGCATTTTCATTTTATGATTGCCTTATTTTAATTAAATCCATGTATGTCAATGTCCCTTGCCCTTACAATTGCTAGGGACTACTCTTTCTGTAGTCACTGGGCTGCAAGGCGCAGTGCAAATTATTTTCCTATTCATAGGTACTGGGATATCGAGTAAAATCATGGGGAACATTACATAGACGAACATTAGCTTGACATAATTTTTGTATTTTATAATTTAGTCGAACTGTACTGGGTAAACTAACCAATTTGTATCAGGTTGTAATTATAAAAAATTTCTATAGGTTTTTATGTCAATGTTATATTCTTTGAGATATTATAATTAGCCTTGTATAAGTTGTTTTAACTCATATGACGGTTGTCATGGTTGCCGATAGAGTAGGGGCATGGCACTACAGGCCTATGAGGGGATAGTCTAGACCTTAAAGTTTAAATATTTGTGTGGAGTTCGGTTCATCAAACCATTGAGACTAAATAAAGAGGTGATTCTATCATGGGAGAGGATGTAGTACTATATTATAGTCGAATGGTATGGGTCTGGGGAGACACACATGCGAAGGTCTTGAAGTGCAGGCTGAGGTACAGCTTGCGAGATCGTAAGGAGATGATTCTACGGTCATTGGTGATCTCCGCTAATATCAGTGTGATGGGCTTAGGCAAAGACCTAGAAAGACACTGATGGGCTTAGGAATAAGATGACAGCCTGCCATATGATCAGGATACACCCTAAGCATAAGATGACAGCTCTAAAAAGTGATTATAAAGTTATAACTAGTTGATTAGAAAATAGATAACATCAAAGTATCATGAAAACATAGTTATTCTAATTATTCTTATGCTTTATTTGATATAAACATATCTTGTTACATTAATTCACTCTATACTTTACTTTCGGACATGCATACTTAGTACCATCTATTTTGCTTGGGATGCAAGACTTACCGCATACTCACATGCATAACTAGTTGCTTGACATGCATACTCTTTTCGTAGCCACGGAGATGCAAGACTTACCGCATAGTGTTTTATGTGCATAGGGGATAGGTCTCGAGGCTCGAAGATGGGAGAGCGACGGGGCAGCGAATCCGAACATAGATTGAAAAGGGTGTAAAAGTAAATAGTATATTATGGAAAAACTTGGCTAGACTGTATCAGACTGCCATATGAGATGGTGTTAAATAATTATGACAACAGGTAACATTAACTAGAATTATTATAGTTGAATAACATTGATAAAAAATTGTATAAATTATTTTATTATTTTATGAAAAATTTTCAGTGACGGACCTTTCATGCTATCTCCCCCACCTCCCTCCTTCTTCCCTATTAGAACCTCTTTTCTTACCCTCATTTGAGAATATGCATATGGTATAATAATTATGATTGAATGGAGAGTCGAATGTATGTCAACACTAGGACATAATTACTAAGTTCCATCTTGCTAGTAATTAGATATTATAACTAAATAAAGTTAGGGAGTAAATGATTGAAATTATAGATGACATAGTATTTGAATTAGCATATAAGTTCAAACTAAGTTAAGGTTGTAAATTTGATACGGGTTAATTAATTAGGGTAGATTATGTTAAATTAACTAATTTGAGTTGAATAACATATTTTACTTGGGTTGAGGTGAGTTTGAATAAAAATAAGAAAATGTGATTAATTTAGCTTATTATAAGTAAAGGGGTGATACCTAATGTCACGCCCCGACCCTACTGACGGGCACGTGGCAACCGCCGTATGAACCCTGAGATTCATACAAGGCGTAAGAGGATGGATCATTGACATAATTATAAACAGAATACAATCCATCTAGTACAGTCCCGATATAGACCTACTACAACTCTAAATACGAAAGCGATAACGTCCAAGTAAATTACGAAAATATACCTCCGGCGACGCGAACTTCGTAAACGACTACGACGCAGTCCTCGTCGACAAACTATTACGAACTCACGTAAGAACCTGCACACACGGGGAAAAACGGTGTGCTCAGCCTTGCGGCCTAGTGCGAGATTACGGCTCGAAACCGAATAAGGAATTCAAAGGCTAGGAGGATCAATCTAGAATGCCTTGGGTTCATTAATAGTCATTTTCATGTAACACATGTGGATCATGTCATATAAACAAAATAACAGCGGAATAGGTACGTCATGTGGAACACTAGATGTCGCCTAAGCTGTGTCTAGTAACTATGTTATAAGTGTCACCGAAATGTCATCTACGGTGTATTATGACTAACAATCTCAAGACTCGGACTGCCGGACTATGCTTAATGAATACCCCGGCCAAAGGGCATCACCAAGCCCATCAGTGCCTTTTTGTCTCTGTCTCTTCCTATGCCCGTTGCACTGATGTTGGCGGAGGTGACGGGTGACCCTTGATCACTCTCCTCTGTCTCGCTAGTCGCCTACAATGCCTCCCCTAGCGAAACTGTCGTGCCCTTACATCCTCCCCGGACTCCGTAGGGGCAACGACGACTCGTGTAGTACTACAACACCATCCAAAGATGGGGTCACCATCAACAAGACCATCGACCACGGCTAGTCGACATAATATAACCCTAGGATTCAGACTACCCATCCGATTGTCTGCAGAACGTCAAGGATGGTAGCCGTGTGGTCTACGGATCCACTGTCCAAGGCTATGCGGAGGGATGTCACCGTCCCAATCCCCGAGCAGCGATGCCTGCCAAGAGGTGTGCAGACTAGCTGTCGCCGGAATGCTACTACCTCGGCGACATGTTTGCTAGGTTCTTGTTTTGGTTCGTCCCGGCTAGCCATCTCAGGACTATCACGGTGTCGCCTAGACGGCACACGTGCGGGTATGACTTTCTGGGTAGGGACTCACTCCGTATATCCGGTCTAATGTGACCTTGGAGTTTGTACAGTCCTTTCCCTACCAGCTCCCAGTATCTAAGCTATGCATAACCTCGGGAGGGGTACTCCCAGTATCTAAGCTATGCATAACCTCGGGAGTGGTGTGTGGCGGAGCATCACCATTCTGACCATCCGCGGTACGCGGTGGTCAAACGGGGTCTACAAGCAATACCCCTTCATGTCTGTTTTCTAGTGATGTCTCATAAGAGTTTCTAACATGTCATTATTCTTATCGATACTGCATGGTGGTAGAGCTAACATAGCATAGACGAATAACCGAGCATGCAGGACAAGATTCATAAACATGTTAAATAAGTGGCATGGTAGACATGGCATATCATGCAGGTAAATAAAGTAAATCATACTAACATGCATATATAATCAATCATAGCATGCGTCTCATTTTTTTTATTAAATTTAAGGCATCCGAGATATTTCCTAAGAATACCTCGACAGGAATTTCCTAGCTTGAATAAATCCTATTTCGATGAACCAACGCACCTGAATCGCGATCGGAGCTTCAGAACCAATCCAGATGAAGCTCGGATGTATCAATCGTATTGTAACTCGCGATCCAAAATAATATTCCTAAATAGTAAAGTTTATTTAGAACAAGGCTGCCACGCCCTCGTGGAGATGGAGCGAGGCGGCGTGGACGAGCTGTGAGAGTGGATCGACGATGACGAGGTGAGCGACGGCCGTTTTGGAGGTGAACTCCGAAATGGAGCAAGCTGCGAGCAATGGCGCCTGCGAATCTGATGGGGGCGTCGCCAAATCGACTCCAACGGACCCTCCTTGCCGACGGGAAGGGACGGACGGTGGAGGTGCAAAGACGCCGCGGCGACGAGCTCCCCTTCGATCGTCTGCGCTGCTTGCAGGGTGGCCGGAACAGTGGAGGACGCTCGAAGAGGGATGGGGGCGCTCGAGCGAGATAGGGCTCCGCCCTTCCTGCCCGCGGCCGCGTCCCTATTTAGGGCCGGCCGGTTCACCCGAACCGGTAGACCGTCCGGTTCAGTTGGACCGGACCGGACCGAATTTTTAATTAATTTTTTTTTTTTTTCAGATTGGGGTTTACAAGTACTCCCCCCCTTAAAAATTTTTGGTCCTCCAAAAATAATTCCTCAAGATAACGAAGTACGATCTACAGCCAACAAGTTTAAAAATTCTTTTACATCACGCTCACACACTCTCCCTCTCAAATAAATGAGGATGGTGGGCCCACATATGGGCCTCAGTCTCCCACGTAACCTCCTCTACATGCGCATTCCTCCAACGGACTTTAACTAAAGGAATAGATTTTCCTCGAAGTACCTTCAAGCGACGATCGATAATCTCGACTGCCTGCACCCCGTAACTCAAGTCCTCCCTCAGCTGAACTGGTGGCGCCGTGAGGACATGGGATGGATCTGATATGTACTTCCTTAGCATGGATACATGGAAGACATCATGGATCTGCTCTAAATCGACAGGTAACTCTAAACGATAAGCTACCGGCCCCACTCTCTCAAGTATCCGAAAGGGTCCAATGTATCTGGGATGTAGCTTCCCTTTCTTTTGGAATTGGAGGATACCCTTCCATGGGGACACCTTCAGGAAAACCATATCCCCAACTGCAAACTCGAGAGGCCGGCGACGATGATCCGCATAACTCTTCTGCCAGTCCTGAGCTGTCTTCAGTCTATCTCGGATGACACTGACCTTGGCTACGGTTTCATCAATCAACTCCGTACCCGTCAGTCGTCCCTCACCCACCTCACTCCAACAAAGTGGAGTCTGACACTGCCTGCCATAAAGAGCCTCATAAGGAGCCATACCAATACTGGCCTGATAGCTGTTATTATATGCAAATTCCACTAAAGGAAGGTGTGTGTCCCAGCTACCAGTAAACTCAAGCACGCAGGCTCTCAGCATATCCTCTAGTGTCTGAATGATACGCTCTGATTGCCCATCAGTCTGCGGGTGAAATGCAGTGCTGAACTTCAAAGATGTACCCAACTCTCCTTGAAACTTCGGCCAGAATCTAGAGGTGAATCTAGGATCTCGGTCTGAAACAATAGATACTGGCACTCCATGAAGGCGGACAACCTCACCGATGTACAGTCTGGCTAACCTCTCCAAGGAATAGGTGATATCAATCGGTAAAAAGTGAGCGGACTTCGTAAGTCGATCGACGATCACCCAGATAGCATCATGATGTCGCTGGGTGCGCGGTAACCCGACCACAAAATCCATAGTGATGTGCTCCCACTTCCACTCCGGTATCGGAAGAGGCTGCAATGTACCTGCCGGTTTCTGATGTTCTGCCTTAACCTGCTGACACACCAGACACCGAGCTACAAACTCCGCTATATCCCGCTTCATGCCCGACCACCAATACGTCTGTCGAATAGTACAGTACATCTTCGTGCTTCCGGAATGCATGGCATAAGCGGAACTGTGTGCCTCCTCCAGGATCTGCCGTCGTAAATCCTCATCGTGGGGTACGCAGATCCTGTCATTCAGTACCAATAAATCATCATCTCTAAGTCTGTAATCCTGCCCTCGACCATCCTGTACCCTCTGGATCACCTGGCTCAACTCGGAATCTATCCTCTGCAACTCTGCCAACCGATCTGATAAAGTGGGTCGCACAGCGAACTGTGCTAGTAACCCACCCTGCGAGCCACACTGTAACTCTGCTCCCAATAATCTCAAGTCCCGCAGCAAGGGTAAGTAGACAGTGCGAATATGTGCCAAAGTGGCAGACGACTTCCTGCTCAGAGCATCTGCCACAACATTGGCTTTCCCTGGGTGGTAGTCAATAATCAGATCATAATCTTTAATTAACTCCAACCAGCGACGATGCCAGAGATTCAGCTCCCTCTGCGTCAACAGATACTGCAAGCTCTTATGGTCGGTGAAGATATGACACTTCTCTCCATAAAGATAGTGTCTCCAAATCTTAAGAGCTAAAATAATAGCTGCTAACTCCAAGTCATGAGTCGGATAATTTACCTCATGCTTCTTTAACTGTCGAGAAGCATAAGCAATCACCCGCCCACTCTGCATCAAAACACAGCCCAGTCCCTGCTTGGATGCATCACTGAATACCACGTACTCAGTACCGCTGACTGGGAGTGTGAGTACTGGAGCAGTGGTTAAACGAGTCTTAAGTTCCTGGAAACTCTACTCACACTCCGGGGACCATTGAAACTTGATATCCTTACGGGTCAACTTGGTCATCGACGCTGCTATCCGGGAGAAATTCTGCACAAACCGCCGATAGTACCCAGCCAACCCAAGAAAACTGCGAACCTCCGTAGGACTTTTGGGCTGCTCCCACTTAGTCACTGCCTCAATCTTTGCTGGATCAACTTGAATGCCCTCACTGGTAACAATATGTCCCAGAAATCCCACCTGAGTCAGCCAGAACTCACATTTGGGAAATTTAGCATACAGCTGATTGTCTCTTAATACCTGTAAGATAAGTCGGAGATGCCGTGTATGCTCCTCCGGGCTCTTCGAATAGACAAGTATGTCATCTATGAATACTATGACACACTTATCTAAATACTCATGAAAAACTCGATTCATCAAATCCATAAAAGCGGCGGGAGCATAAGTTAGTCCAAATGACATGACCAAGAACTCATAATGCCCATACCGCGTCCGAAAGGCTGTATTCGGAACATCCGAGTCCCTAATCCTCAGCTGATGATACCCCGATCTGAGATCAATCTTTGAGAAGACCCGAGCACCCTGTAACTGATCAAACAGATCATCAATACGAGGCAGTGGATACTTGTTCTTGATAGTGACTCTGTTCAACTGTCTATAATCAATACACATCTGCATAGTCCCATCTTTCTTCTTCACGAATAGGACCGGTGCTCCCCAAGGGGAGACACTAGGTCTTATGAACCCTTTGTCCACCAAGTCTTGCAACTGGAGCTTGAGTTCCTTCAGCTCTGCCGGTGCCATGCGATATGGGGGTCTAGAGATAAGCATCGTCCCAGGAGCAAGATCGATGCAAAACTCTAACACCCGATCCGGGTGTAGGCCGGGCAGATCCTGAGGGAACACATCTGGAAACTCACGGACTACAGGAATATCCGCCATCAGTTCATCCGACTTACTGCTATCCACAACGTGTGCTAGGAAACACTGATATCCTTTCTTCACATATTTCTACGCCGTGAGAGCAAAAATAATAGCAGTCGGTAAAACCCGACGATCCCCCTCAAATACAAGCTCTGGTGGACCCGAACCAACAAAGGACACTGACTTTGTGAAGCAACTCACTAGAGCTCTATGTGTAGTCAACCAGTCCATACCGAGGATCACATCAAAATTCGTCATCTCTAGTGGAATTAGATCCGCCTCCAGAGTAACATCTTGTATCATAATAGGACAGGATCGATATACCCGATCTCGTAGAATCTTCTCGCCCAAAAGAGTGCAGACAATAAGCTCTGTCTCTAACGGGGATAAGGGTATATCAGCCCGCCTAGCATACTCTGAGCTAATATAAGACCGATGTGACCCGGTATCAACTAGAATACGAGCCCACGCATCAAATAATCGCATAAGTCCTATTTCACATTCACACAAACAAACACATAGTACCAATTAAAATATAGTTCAACTACAACAAAGTTTACTCAAATCCAACACCAAAATAAGTCTTCAAACATCAAGTCTAACTTATTGAATCCAAAGCAAGATACTCAAGGGGCATCGGTATGAGATTCGTTACCGGTGACCACGTCCGGGTTGGCTTGTGCATCGGCGCTATCCAGTGCAAAGATGCGACTCTGAGTGCGCTGGGGTGGCCTCTGGGAGTGCTGGCCCGATCTGGTGGCAGGTCCTCGGGCAGACGCTGAAACAGGTGCGGCCGGTGAGACTGGGGCTGGTGGACGACCACGGGTCGCTGTAGCAGGGTGGATGGCTGATTGCTGAGATCCTCCAGCCTGAAGCCGCTGTGGGCAGTTGGGTCGGATGTGCCCCTGCTGCCCACACTGATAACAGGAGACCACTCGGCACGAACCGGTGTGGAACCTGTGACAGAGTCTGAATGGAGCCACCTGCGGGGTACGAGGTATCTGAGAAGTCCGCTGAGGGTGTGGCGGAGGACGTGCCTGCCTCTGCTGTCCTGGCTGCTCCATCCTCTGTGTAACTCGGCCCCCAGATGGAGCCCCGCGGACAGCTGAGGCAGCTGATGTGGTCATGCCAACCTGCCTATCCCTCAAGTCACCTCGGCCCCTCTGTGATGTAGATCTCTTTCTCTTCCGCCCCTCCCTGCGTGCGCGAGTAGTCTGAGCCATCCTCTCAACTAGGAGGGCTTTCTCCACCATCTGCTGGAAAGCTGTGTACTTAAATAGTCCCACCTTAGTCTGAATATGATCATCCAGTCCCTGCAAGAACCGCAGACGCCGATATCTATCCGATGGAATCACGTCTGGTACCAGCGAGGCCAACCGGTCGAACTCCACCACATACTCAGTCACCGATCTGCCTCCCTGCGTGCAGTCCCAGAACTCCTGTATCTTCTGATCGTGCTGGAACTCTGTGTAGTACCGCTCGTGGAACTCATCCTGGAATATCTCCCACGTCAAACCAGCAGCATAGCGAATCTCTAGCTCCTCTCGCCAAGTCTCTGCATCGCCGTCTATCAGATACAGTGCAACTCCAAGTCTGTCCCTATCCGATAACTCCATATCAGCAGTGATCCGTCGGATATTATTAATCCAAGACCGGGCTATCTGGGGGTCCGATCATCCAGAAAATGTGACACACCCCAGCAGCCGAGCATCTCTCACCCAAGTAGCTATCGGTCTACCAGTACGGCCACTAGGCACCGGTGTAGCAACCTCCCCTATCGGGGTCTGGTACTCTGCCCGAGTGAAGGTCCTCTGAACCCCGACAGGAGGGGTAACTGCTGCAGTTGCTCCGATCACTGGATCTGTCTCCGCTGTGCTGTCCGCAGGAGCCGGTACAGTTGCTGGGGCAGGAGCTGTCTGGACTACCTACGGTGCTGGTGGAGCGACCGGTGCAGTAGGAGGCGGAGGAGGAGGAGGTGCAACAGTCTTGGGCACCTTGGGCTCACGCGGTGCACGGGGATTCAGAATACTGACCATCGCGCTGGCCACCGCTGCTGCTATTATGTTCAGCTGTCCCTGAGCAACGGGTGCCTGCCCTGATGGCACTGTGGACCCAGTCCTCTGTCTCGATGTCCGATGAGAACTCGAGCTCCGTAGTATCCCTGAAGATGCCTGCTCGGGGACCAACGACAACGGTGCTCCCGGCGGACCCCCGTCTACATCGACTACCGGCGCCGGTGCAGGTGGCGCTAGCACGGGTAGCTCTGCCGGCGGACGGGATGTAGCAGTCGTCTGGTCTGGAGGCTCTACAACCTTCCGGGGCCTCCCCGGTTTTCTCTTTGGCGGTGCTTCAGACATCTGTACGATACAGAATTTTAAATCAGTGCACCTCGTATGAAATTCGATCTCACACTCAATCCCCTTACACGTGGTCTTCCTATGGTTAATCGACCGAACCACTAACGATCCTAAATATATCGGGACTGACTTCCTTAACTCTTACGATCCTGAATCGGACTCTAAAATGACTTAGGTCATTAAGATGTTTATAACCTAAGCTCTGATACCACTTTAATTGTCACGCCCCGACCCTACTGACGGGCACGTGGCAACCGCCGTATGAACCCTGAGATCCATACAAGGCGTAAGAGGATGGATCATTGACATAATTATAAACAGAATACAATCCATCTAGTACAGTCCCGATATAGACCTACTACAACTCTAAATACGAAAGCGATAACGTCCAAGTAAATTACGAAAATATACCTCCGGCGACGCGAACTTCGTAAACGACTACGACGCAGTCCTCGTCGACAAACTATTACGAACTCACGTAAGAACCTGCACACACGGGGAAAAACGGTGTGCTCAGCCTTGCGGCCAAGTGCGAGATTACGGCTCGAAACTGAATAAGGAATTCAAAGGCTAGGAGGATCAATCTAGAATGCCTTGGGTTCATTAATAGTCATTTTCATGTAACACATGTGGATCATGTCATATAAACAAAATAACAGCGGAATAGGTACGTCATGTGGAACACTAGATATCGCCTAAGCTGTGTCTAGTAACTATATTATAAGTGTCACCGAAATGTCATCTACGGTGTATTATGACTAACAATCTCAAGACTCGGACTGCCGGCCTATGCTTAATGAATACCCCGGCCAAAGGGCATCACCAAGCCCATCAGTGCCTTTTTGTCTCTGTCTCTTCCTATGCCCGTTGCACTGATGTTGGCAGAGGTGACGGGTGACCCTTGATCACTCTCCTCTGTCTCGCTAGTCGCCTACAATGCCTCCTCTAGCGAAACTGTCGTGCCCTTACATCCTCCCCGGACTCCGTAGGGGCAACGACGACTCGTGTAGTACTACAACACCATCCAAAGATGGGGTCACCATCAACAAGACCATCGACCACGGCTAGTCGACATAATACAACCCTAGGATCCGGACTACCCATCCGATCGTCTGCAGAACGTCAAGGATGGTAGCCGTGTGGTCTACGGATCCACTGTCCAAGGCTATGCGGAGGGATGTCACCGTCCCAATCCTCGGGAGTGGTGTGTGGCGGAGCATCACCATTCTGACCATCCGCGGTACGCGGTGGTCAAACGGGGTCTACAAGCAATACCCCTTCATGTCTGTTTTCTAGTGATGTCTCATAAGAGTTTCTAACATGTCATTATTCTTATCGATACTGCATGGTGGTAGAGCTAACATAGCATAGACGAATAACCGAGCATGCAGGACAAGATTCATAAACATGTTAAATAAGTGGCATGGTAGACATGGCATATCATGCAGGTAAATAAAGTAAGTCATACTAACATGTATATATAATCAATCATAGCATGCGTCTCATTTTTTTTATTAAATTTAAGGCATCCGAGATATTTCCTAAGAATACCTCGACAGGAATTTCCTAGCTTGAATAAATCCTATTTCGATGAACCAACGCACCTGAATCGCGATCGGAGCTTCAGAACCAATCCAGATGAAGCTCGGATGTATCAATCGTATTGTAACTCGCGATCCAAAATAATATTCCTAAATAGTAAAGTTTATTTAGAACAAATCTAACCATCCCTAAGAATTATCCGGATAGAAATCTAATTAATTAAAATTTTAAATTACCTAATTAATTTAATTTAATCTCCTTTAAATTATTTATCTAATCCAATTAATGCACTAACACTAGCCCAATCCAATTAATCAGATTTAGCTAAGATCCAATCCATACTTCCTAGAGCCCAAGTAGTAAGCCCATAGCCCATTTCTTAATAAAATGATCCATCTCTATTTAAGAAATAAATTGATCCCATTAATCTAAATTAATTAATCATCTTGATCCAATTAGTCAAATACTAACAAACACATCCATTAATAATAAAATAATAAAATTTAATTAACCTTATTTAGTTTTCAAAAATTAAGCTTACATAAATTTTATTAAACATACCCCTTATTAAAGCCTATTCCCTCTTGAAGACCCAATCCATTCAAAGCCCATCTGATGAAGGCCCAATTTAACCTTAATAGGTCCAGGTCAAAATTTGGTCAACATTGACCTAGTCAACTAAAATTGACTATATGTTGACCAGCTAAATGATTTAGGTTTATTAAGTCCAAATTCCTCTTAATCAGATCCAACCCAAAATTTGGATCCAAATTGGCCCAGTCAACTCTTTTGACCATGTTGACTAGTTGACTAATTTAATTTGATCAAGCTTCAATCAATTGTTTAGCCCAATGTGCCCGGCCCAAATTGAGTCCATTGATCCAAATTGGTCAGCATTGACCATGGACCCTTTAGGTTGATTATGTTGACTATGTTGACTCCTTAATTGGTCACATGAACCCAATCCTAACCCAATCCGATTTAGTCTATCTTGGGTTCAACACGAGTCCAGTAATTTCGGTTTAATCAAATCCAGTCCATTCTATTAAATTTGGGTCCAAGTTAGGTCAAACCCAAACTAATTTTATTCAACATGGTTCACTTAGTCAAATTTACCTCATTTGATTCAACCCAAGTCAAGGTAAACCCAAACCCATCTAACTAATCTGGTTCCACCCAATCAACTAACCATGTCACTTAATTAATAACTTATTTATTCACTAAGCTTAGATTAATTAACACTAAACATGTTTTTAATTAAACTAAGCATGTAATAATATAAATCTACTCTAACCATACTTAACTATAATTAAGCATGCTTAATTTATTGCTAAGCGTGATTAGGAGAAAAGAGGGGCGAACGAATACCTTCGTTCGTCGCCTTCCTCGCCGCAGCTTCCGCTGCGCTTCCGCCGGAGTTTCCGCCACCCACGCTCGCGCATTTTCTCCGGCCGACGACCTCAACCTCGGGCATGTGGATGCAGAGAAAGTGCTGCAACAACAATCGCCCGTGAGAACGAAGCTCCAACGATTCGATGGTCGCTCGACCATCCGCGAGCGGCAACCACGGTGGAGCATAATCGAAAGGGGAAGGAATGATGGGAATCAACTCTACTCACCAATGCGTTCGTGGACACCTAGGGAGAACGGATCAAGCGGCAGAAAGGGGCGAACAGATCGAACCTCTCGTCGCCGTCCTTTACTCGTTCCGCCCGCACGTTCACTCCTTCGCTGGCCTCAGCAATCGAACTGAGGTAATGCCCCGACTGCTACGCCCTCTTGGAGACGCAGCGAAGGCGCATCGAGCAACAGCAAGGGGGAACGACTCGTTTCGCTCGTCGCCACCTCCTGCGGATTTCCGCCCCCAATGCGTATCGCCGGACGCCGATTCTGCAGTCGATCCGGAGTGGATCGCCGGCTGCCACGCCCTCGTGGAGATGGAGCGAGGCGGCGTGGACGAGCTGTGAGAGTGGATCGACGATGACGAGGTGAGCGACGGCCGTTTTGGAGGTGAACTCCGAAATGGAGCAAGCTGCGAGCAATGGCGCCTGCGAATCTGATGGGGGCATCGCCAAATTGACTCCAACGGACCCTCCTTGCCGACGGGAAGGGACGGACGGTGGAGGTGCAAAGACGCCGCGGCGACGAGCTCCCCTTCGATCGTCTGCGCTGCTTGCAGGGTGGCCGGAACAGTGGAGGACGCTCGAAGAGGGATGGGGGCGCTCGAGCGAGATAGGGCTCCGCCCTTCTCGCCCGCGGCCACGTCCTTATTTAGGGCCGGCCGGTTCACCTGAACCGGTAGACCGTCCGGTTCAGTTGGATCGGACCGGACCGAATTTTTAATTAATTTTTTTTTTCAGATGGGGTTTACACCTAATATTAGAAATAATTTCTAAAAGTAATGATATTTGAAATAGGTAGTCCACCTCGAAATAATTAAAGGACGTACAAGCTATTATACGGTTGGTTCCGAAGAACGAACTACAACATCCAGGTGCGCCGGTTCACTACAATAGACTATTCTCAAGTTAGTGAAACTTTAAGAGATAAATATTTTACTGCTTAGAAATTAATATTTAATTAATCATGATTCATGCTTTGTATATTAGATTAGCTTGTTTATACTAATAATGTGATGTGCTTGTAGTCTTATATATGCTTTTATTTAAATTTGTGCTAGTATTATTCACTTTCTCACTATCTGCTATGTTGATGGGATGAACGAGAATAAAATATTATAGTTACATCTACAAACAATTGTACAGCACTACAGCTTGACATATATATAGACATCAACAAGCAGAATATAACGATATGTGACATTGACATACTAGCATATAGACACACTGACGATGCACCATATATGATCTCCTAAGTTACAGATACGAGCTTTAATGCTCATAAACCTATACCACCCAAAGAGGTTGAAATCGTCTTGGACATAAGGGGTGGAATAAGATATGGAATGGCTTATTACAGAGAACGTTGTGAAATATTCACTATACCCACACGGTGTCGCTAAGTCGCCACCGTGATAGTCCTAAGATGGCTAGCAGGGATGAAACCAAACTAATGACCTAGCAAACATGTCGCTGAGGTTGTAGCATTCTGGCGATGGCGAGGATGTACACCTCCTAGCAGGCATCGCTGCTTGTGAATTGGTACGGTGACTCCTTCCGCATAGCTTTGGACAGTGGATCCATGGACTATACAACTATTATTCCAGATGTTCTGCAGATGTTCTGATGAGTAGCCCAGATCCTGAGGGTTTATTACCGGCTAGCCATGGCCGATGTGTATAATTAAGTGCGGCGACCCTGTCTGGAGACAGTGTGTATACTACACAAGTTGCTCCATGGATTGTCTGGGAAAGACGCTTGGAGTGACAGGTCGCTAGGACGCGGAGATGGAGAGATTCGCCTAGTGGACCATTAGAGAGGGATTCACGGTCACTCGACCTCTCTACGAACATCAGTGTGACGGGCATAGGTAGTGACATAGACAGAGAGGACACTGATGGGCTTATGGGAACTCCCTGATCAGGTGATCCCCTAAGTATAGGCTGGCTGCCCAGATCACGATATTTAAATGAGATGACATTTTTAGTGATAATAATCAAGAGATATAAACACACTTCATATTTATAGCTGAGTTACACACTTATATTATATGTTCTTCTCATGATGCTTCATATTTTATTTGTTGATTTTACATGTCACGCCCCGACACATCTGTCGAGCACGTGGCAACTGCCGTATGAACCCTGCGATCCATACAAGGCATAAAAGAATTGATCAGTGACATACGCATAAACATAGTACAATCCATTTAGTACAATCCCGACATAAATCTACTACAAATCTAAATGCGGAAGCAACGATGTCTAATAAATGCAGGTGTATACCTCCAGCGACGCAGTTCTTATAGACAACTAAGGCGCAGTCCTCGTCGCCAAACTATTACGGACGCACGCAAAACCTACACACACGGGGAAAAATGGTGTGCTCAGCCTTACGGCCTAGTGCAAAATTATGGCTCGAAACCGAATAAGGAGATCAAGGGCTAGGAGGATTAATCTAAGATGTCCTTGGTTTATTATTTGTTATTTTCGTATGATACATGTGAGACATTTCATAGATACAAAATAACTGTGTAAGTATACCCGACCGATGTCGCACTAGGTGTCACCTAAGTTATCTCTAGTATTATGTCATCAGTGTCACCGGAATGTTATCTACGGTGTACTATGCCTATCAGTCTCAAGACTCGGGCTGTCAGCCTATGCTTAGAGAAATTCCCCCGTCGGGGACTTCCCATAAGCCCATCAGTGCCTTTTGTCTCTGTCTCTTCCTATGCCCGTTGCACTGATGTTGGCGGAGGTGACGGGTGACCCGTGATCACTCTCCTCGGTATCACTAGTCGCCTGCCATACCTCCCCTAGCGAACCCGTCATGCCCTAACATCCTCCCCGGATGCCGGAAGGACAACGACAATCGTGTAGTACTACAACATCGCCCGAAGACGGATATAAATCATCGGGTAGGGACTTGCTCCATATATCCGGTCTAATGTGACCTTGGAGTTTGTATAGTCTCTTTCCCTACCAGCTCCCAGTATCTAAGTTATGTGTAGCCTAGGGAGTGGTATGTGGTGGAGCATCACCATTCTGACCATCGACGGTACGCAGTGGTTAAACGGGGTATGCAAGCAATACCCCTTCCTGTCTGATTTCTAGTGATGTCTCCTAAGAGTTTCTAACATGTCATCATTCTTATCTATAACTGCATGGTAATCGTGCTATCATAGTATAGCTGAATAGTGTAGCATGCAGGACAAAAGTTATAGACATGTCAAGTATGTAGCATTGTAAACATGGCGTAATCATGCATGTAGACAAAGTAAATCATACTAACATGCATTTATATAGAAACCGAGCATGTATATCATTTTTATTATATTTAAGGCATCCGAGATATTTCCTAAGAAAACCTCGGTAGGAATTCCCTAGCTTGAATAATTCCTACATTCGATGAACCAACGCACCTGAAACGCGATCTGAACTTCAGAACCAATCTAGTTGAAGCTTGAACGTATCGATCGTATTATCGCTCACGATCCAAAATAATATTCCTAAATAATAAAATTTATTAAAAACAAGTCTAACGTCATTCCTACGAATAATCTGGATAGAAATCTAATTAATCAGAAATTTAATTTTTCTAATTAATTTAAATTAATTTCCTCCCAATTAATTATCTAATCCAACTAATAAAGCTAACATTATCCCTAATCCAATTAATCACATTAACTAGGATCCAATTGCTATGGTGATCCAATCCAATCCCTAAAGCCCAAATAGTGAGCCCATATCCATTTTCTTAATAATATAATCCAACTCTATCAAGAAATAAATCTGTCCCATTAATTCAGAATTTAAACTCATTTTAATCTATTTAATCAAATACTAATTTAAAAATAAATTTTAGTTAATCTTATTTTATCCTATAAAATTTAACTTAAATCAATTTATTAAATCTACCCTATTATGAAAGCCTACTTTTAATTATCAACCCAATTTATTCAAAGCCCAACTATGGAAGGCCCAATTCTAATTAAATAGGTTCTAATCAAAATTCGGTCAACATTGACCTAGTCAACAATTTTGACCACGTTGACCAGTAATATGACTTTTAACTTACCCTAATACAACCTACTTGATTTCTTGGCCCAACCTATTCGGCCCAATTGTAGGCTCTTGAAAAACCCAAATTAAATTCTAGGTCAACATTGACCTGGTCAACGTTGACCGGTCAACATTGATCCGGGTTGACCACATTTTATTTATACCTCCTTTGAGACCCAAGTTTTATCTAGCCACTTGGTTCGGCCCAAATTGAAACCATGGGTCCAAATTGGTCAACATTGACCATGGACCAACTATGTTGACTATTTTGACTCCTTAATTGATCATATGGACTCAATCCTAACCTAGCCCGATTGGGTTCAACATGAGTCTAGTTAATTCGGCTCAATCAAATCATGTTCATCCTATTAATTTCGGACCCAAGTTAAGATAGACCCAAACCCAATTAACCAACTCGGTTCAACCCGACTTATTTAACATGCATCCTAAATTAACAACTTACCCATCCACTAACTATAGTTAATTAGCATTAAACCCATTTAAATTACCCTACGCATATAACAAAACTATTTTGCGCTAACCATAAATTAATTAAATCTCAGCATGCTTATTAACTCCTTAAGCATGATTAGGAGAAGGGGCGGAATCGATACCTTCTTCCGCTTCCGCCGAAACCTCTCCGCCGAAACCTTCGCTGCGCTCGTGCCTTGCCGACGCCCGTTGTCGGAGGAAAAATTCCGGCACTCTGGCCGGCGAATCCACCGGCTCCTTGCTCGTGGGAGGGAAACGGAGAAGATCCTACGAACTCGTGGACAACTATCGAAGACGAATCGGGTAGCAGAAACGGGACGGAACGATTGCTTCACCCGCCGCCGTCCTCTGCTCGTTCTGCTATGAGCGAACGGTGGTCACCGGCTTCAGCAGCCGATCCAAGGTGGACGGCCGACCGTTCCGCCTTCGTGGAGATGGAGAGAAGCATGTTGAAGGGCGTCGCGACAGCTCGAGGTCGAGGTCGAGGTCGCCGGCGAGGAGGGCAGCGAAAAGTGGAAGAAATGCTTCATGTCCCGTCGCCAATGCGTGGGCGGGAGGCGCCAATCAGAGACCTCCATTCAGAAGCCTCCACGAGCAAATCCGAGACGAATGCCGGCCGCCGAGCTTGCGACGGAGTTAGATCGACCGTCCCCAATGATCGAAGGAGGGGGTCGACGGAGATGAGGCGAATGACAACTGATTTGGTTGAACTCCCAAATGGAGCAGAGCGAGGGCAATGTCGAGCCCGGGTCCGACGGAAGTGCCGCTGAGTCGCCCCCAGCGAACTCTCCTCGCCGCAACGGGAAGAGATGGACGGTGGAGGTGCAGAAAGGCGCGGCAACGAGCTCTCCTCCGAATGGATGGTGGAGGTGCAGAAAGCCGCGGCAACGAGCTCTCCTCCGATCGTCCACGCTGCGTGCAGTGAAGCCGGAACAGTGGAGGCGCTCGAGAGATAGGGCTTCCGTCCTTCTCGCCCGCGTCCCCGTTTAAGGGTCGACCGGTCCACCCGAACCGGTTGACCGGCCTGTTCGGTTGAACCGGACCGGACCGGACCGGACCCTTTTTTTTTTTTTTTGGTGTGGGGGTTTACATTATATGCTTTGTTTGATATTATTAAATGTGTTATGGTCATTTTAGAATCTCCCTTTTCTCTACTTGAGTTATTCTACTGCGGTTAGAGCCATAAGCACAAAGCCGCAAGGCTGAGCACACTGCGTTCAATATATGTGCAGGTCTATTAAACGATCGATCAAGATAGCTAACGGATATGAGATTATCAACGAACATAGTTATCTACCATTTTTGTGATCATAATATTATAGTAGGTATATCGGGACTGTGTTAGTAGACTTGAGTTAATTGATTAAATTATATTATCCGCTGCAATGATAATGTATATGAACTTTGTATATCATTAAATGCCTTGTATGGATCCTTTGGGCTCGTACGGCGGTTGCCACTGTAAACGCTCAATTTTTTTTTTGAAATATATATACATATGTCAATAAATAATTAAACCCATAGATTTTTAGAAAATATATATGTGTCAATAAATAAATAAGTGCATATAGATACGGTCATATACATGTATAGATGTGTGAACGATAAATATGTGTATAAATGGGTAAATATAAATAAATAAATAATAATAATAGCAATAAGGTAGTAAGATCTAGATCTATGTATATATTTAGTCGTATAAATAAAAATTATATATAAAATAGTTACGTAGCTAGATTAGAAATGAAATCTTATATTTTATATATATATGTGTGTATATATAAAATATACATATAAATACAATCCTCTAATAATTCTTTATCGTATGTATATATATAGTGTCACGCCCCGACCCATCTGCCGAGCATGTGGCAACCGCCGAATGAGCCCGAAGGACCTATACAAGGCATTTAATGATATACATAATTCATATACATTAACAATACAGCGGATAATACTATTAAATCATCTAATTAAACTCTACTCACACAGTCCCGATATACCTACTACAATACTATGGTCCCAAAATTAGTAAATAACTAGGTTCGTCGATAATCTCGCCTCCATTAGCTATCCTGACCGGTCGTCTAGTAGACCTGCACACATTTGAACGTCGTGTGCTCAGCCGCAAGCGGCTGAGTGCTTATGGCTCTAACTGCAGTAGAATAACTCAAGTAGCAAACAAGGAGATTCTAGCATATCCATAACATCATTTCATAATCTCAAACAAAGCATGTAAAATCAACAAGTAAAACATGAAGCATTATAAGAAGAACATGTAATATAAGTGTGATATCAAACAAAGCATATAATATCAGCAAATAAAACTTGAAGCATTATAAGAAGAACATGTAAAATAAGTGTGATATCAAACAAAGCATATAATATCAGCAAATAAAACTTGAAGCATTATAAGAAGAACATGTAATATAAGTGTGTAGCTCAACTATAAATATGAAGTGTGTTTATTTCATAAGATTATTGTCACTAAAAATATCATCACATTCAAATATGGTGATTTGGGAAGCCAGCCTATGCTTAGGGGATCTCTTGATCAGGGAGTTCCCATAAGCCCATCAGTGTCCACTGTCTATGTCTCTACCTATGCCCGTCACACTGATGTTGGCAGAGAGGTCGGGTGACCGTGAATCCCTCTCCGGTGGTCCACTAGGCGAATCACTTCATCTCCGGGACCTAGCGACCTGTCACTCCATACGTCTTCCCCAGACAATCCATGGAGCAACTCGTGTAGTACTACACCAAGGGTCACCGCACCTATGTATAAGCATCGGCCACGGCTAGCCGGTAATAAACACAGGATCTGGACTACTCATCAGAACGTCTGCAGAACGTCTGGAATAATAGCCGTGACGTCCATAGATCCACTGTCCAAGGTTATGCGGAAGGAGTCACCGTACCAATTTACAAGCAGCTATGCCTGCCAGGAGGCGTGCATCCTAGCCGTCGCCGGAATGCTATAACCTCGGCGACATGTTTGCTAGGTCATTGGTTTGGTTTCGTCCATCCTAGCCATCTTAGGACTATCACGGTGACGACTTAGAGACACCATGCGGGTATAGTGAATACATCACAATGTTCTCTGGCAATAAACTAAATTCATATCTTATCCTCACCCTTTTATGTCCAAGATGATTTCAACATCTTTGGGTGGTATAGGTTTATGAGCATTAAAGCTCGTATCCGTAACTTAAAGATGATTTCAAAACGGTGCATCGTCAATAATTACATACGTAAGTATGTCAATGTCACATGTCTATAAGTGATGCTTGTCGATGTCTATGAATATGTCACACTATAGTGTAACATAATAGGTTCTAGAAGTAATTGTAATATTGTATTACTTTTCGTCACATCAACCTAGTAGATTATGAGCGAGAGAATAACCATAGCACATATTTAAATAACAGCATACATAAGACTACAGCATATCACATTAATAGTATTAACAGGCTAATCTAACATACGAAGCTTAAATCATGAATAATTAAATATTAATTTCTAAGTAGTAAAACATTTATCTCCTAAAGTTTCATCAACTTGAGATTAGTCTATTGCAGTGAACCGGTGCACCTGAATATGTAGATCAATCTTTAGAACCAACCGTATATCAACTTGTACGTCAAATAATTATTTCAAGATATTTACCTATTACAAATAACATTACCTTTAGATTTAACCATTCAATATTATTTATCATTAATATTATCACCAAGTTACCAAATCCACCATCTTTACTATCTTACTCACCTAACCCATCCTAAGTTAATTAATTATTCAACTACATTTAATTAATCCAAACTAACTTAATTAATCAATCTTATTAAACTTTCAAACTTTATTTCCTCACAATCTCCAAGCAAATATTCACTCCCTAACTTCCTTTTAAGCGCAATTTAAAATTTTACATCATCAATACTCCAAACTAATCATTTCCTACTTTCATTAAGCATCCATAAGGCACTAGCTAAGTCGGAGCTAGTTATCATGCCTTAGTGTTATCCTAAGTTCGATTACCCATTCCATCGTAATTATTGTACTACATGCATGCTCATAATCAAGGGGAAGAAAAAGGAAAGAAAGGAGATGGTAATAGGGAAGAAGGAGGAAGGTGGGGGAGATAGCACGAATTCAAGCACAACCGAAATAACACCATCATCACCGTTAATTCCACAGTCAAAAACGATCAACAATTGAAACCATTAACCATAATACCACATATAATGTTCATATAAACTACATCACTACCATGAAAACTCAGCGACCACAACAATCCAACAGAGCATACTTAGCATAATACGCATAATCAAATGTTCAGCAGCACAAAGCATTGAAAGTATAAGGAGCATGCAATCTGGGATAGATCCAAGAAAAAGAGTTAGCCGACGATAGTAAACTTAAAGGAAGGGAGGAACTGGCAGCGAATCACCGATGGCGGGGTCTGTGAGGTGCGGAGCTCCAATCGGTCGTCGGCGTCGCCGATGGATTCGGCACCGCAGGCTCGAGAGCGAAGCGGGGTGGGATGAGGGCGCCGTCGCGCTCATCCAGCTTTAGGGCGTGCTCACGTGCATTGCACGTGGTCCAATCAATTACTCATTCCAACCCTCATAACTTCATCAAATTTACAATATCTAAATTCACTTTTCACCCTTTTATTAAGAGAGGGTATTTTATTTTATTTCATTTTTTTTTCAAAGTTTGGGGTTTACAAGTGCTCACCCCCTTATGAATTTTTGGTCCTCCAAAAATTATCTTAAAAATATGCATAGTTAGGATTTTCATTATGAATAAGGAAGTTTACTATCTATATAATTTACCCAATTATTAAGTGCTTCGAATAGATCCGAATAGTGGAGACCGGATCTGTTAAATTAGTTTTCTAAGTGTCTTTCTCTACCTTCAAATTTTTTTTTTTTTTAAAATTTTAAACAAGACACATAGTCATATTGTTGTATCCCCCATCTATAATCACTAAGATAATTTATCTCCTAGATACCTATTTGAAAGTTAAGGATTTTGTGTTGTACGAACAAGTTTATATTAACTAATTCTTCAACTATGACAATTTAACATTAGAGGGAAGGTATGACATTTATCTCCACTAAATGTTTCTGAATCCTAGAGCAAATATGTGGACTACTTTTGGATTCCAAGGAAGACTAATAAAAATACTATTTTTCTTTAGTTGGGATTTCTCATATATCATGTAAGACATTTTATTACTTCTTCTTTGATCCTCTCTAATAGTATTAGTGATAAAGCTAAATCATCTACTACTTTAACCCACAGCAGCTAAGGAGAGAAAAAGAGAAAATATAGTACTGGGGAAAATCAAAGAGCCCGTTAAGTTAGGTATCTTAAAAATATCTAGAAAGGTCAAAAGAGGCTCATGTTTAGCATTCTCCCAATCCACAACGAAATCACAAAGTCAAACAACATACAAGAGTTTGATGTCCAAAGGTTAAAAATCTATACTAATGTAATGTAAAACAAGCAAATTACTGTAGAACAAGCTCAAAGTGATACAACACGCAAAAAAATTTTTTTTTTTTCTTTTCACTAAGGTAATGTAATCATATCACAATTAAAAAATCAAATGCAGTTGCAAGCGATCAAAAGATATCTTAGTGAACAGGAAGCTTTGCATATCACTATGATCAATCAAAGTTTAGCATAACATGGCTTGGTTCACATGTGAACACTTAAGTCATGTAGTGAAAGGTCCTATGCTTCCATATGCAATACTTGACCAGAGTATTGAAACCAAAGGTAAAACATAGCTGAGTAAGTACAACTTATTCCCAAAGAAACGCTACAATTTATCTGACTGATAGTAAAAGTTAAATTTTAAGATAAAAGCAGGGGTATATTTTTCCTTATTCTCAAGATCATACCCCAATATAATAACAACTCAATACATGAGTATGTATTCATGGAGATACAATTTGAAGATACAAATGGATACTCCATTTTATGTGGTATCTCTTTTTTAATAGTATCAATAGATCTCATAATTATATTCAGTATCAATCTTTGCAGTCCCACATTTTATTACATTATTGAAGGTAATTGTAGCATTATTCTCACTTTGATGTTGAGCAAAGAAGAGGGGTTCAATATACAACCCCAATTGTAATATATATATATATATATATATATATATATATTCCTAAAGTCCTCAGAAGTAGTATAACTAAGATCTAAACTACGATATCTTGCAAGACTATAACCTGCAAGTGCTATGAAGGAAGGGACAAATAAATAAAAGGAGAAATTTTTAAATGATCAAACTTTAAATGATAAGTAAGAGAATAACAATAACGATAGATGGAAATGATCTTTAGATGGAATTGGAAAACATTTCAAAACTAGGTCAAATTTTTATTATGTATGAATTAACATATAGTGAATGATTAGATTTCTATAATATCTAAAGCAAACAAGAAGGCTAATAGGTTGTCAAAGGAAATCCATGGGGATAAAAATCCATGTGCTAAGATCATAAAAGGAGAAGAAACATCCAACCCCAATATTACCAAAGATAGTGAAGAGAAGCTATGACAAACGGCTCTCATCATCAAGTGAAAGAAGATACAATTTCCTAGACCAATGGAAGTCACGATTTTATTTCTACTGCACAACTTTCGAAGTGCCAAACTAATGCATATGCAAAAATAGTTGTGGAGTAGCAGAGTATGAAGGATTTTGGGAAAATGTTAAACGGTATATTATCCGACAATAACCATGCCAATGAATCCCAAGACTAATCACTTGGAAATGTAGCATGGCATTTCTTTTTCCTTGCATCTATATGCAAAAGATAAAATTATCATATTTGGGAGAAAAACTTACGATCTTGCATCTATATGCTCAAAATTGATAAGATGCACGACTAGATATAACCATTGCGGATATATATCATAAATTTTTTTCATAAACATCTACACGATGAAATAAGAGTCTCAAGTTGACAATAGATAGAAACATGTTAAGTCAATCTTTATCATAACCAACAAAGTAGTATTGCATTCTCCAAATCCATGGAGGACAACACTAATCAAGAAAATTGGAGAAGTAATGAAGCAAACGAAAGTAAATAATAGCACATTTAAAGAAGATATACATGATCTGATAGGCAAAGAGAAAAAAGAAGACATGTTAGAAGGTACAATGTTTAGAGAATGTTTATGGTGAAGGTATAAATAACTAATACCATAACTGGTAGTATCTAGTACACTAGAAATAAGAATTAAGAGAAGATGAACTACGTATTTCGGGGTAGACATATAATGGAACAATTCTTAATCTACAAGAGTTTAAGGACCACAATGAAATTCTAAAAGAAACATGCAAATAGAGAAATAACTCATAAGCTTCTGTAATTTCTTGAGCACATTATTCATACTAGAACTAAGGAAACCAATGACTTTTCATGAAAGATGTTTATACTAATGGTTGGTGTTAGTGCATGTCATCAAAGTATGAAGATCTAACCGTTGACGATACCACAAATAAAAAGAAGAAGGTAGTGTGTCATCAAGTAATCTAAGACACTATATGTGTGATAGATTTAGTGTATCCAAAATAAAAACCTATCAACCAAAGAAGTTGAAAAAGAAATAGCAACCCAAGAGAAAGGTTACGAAATCCTATCTTCTGGAATTCTTGTGGAGTTGAAGGTCTTGAAAGGATTCCATGGATGTAGTCGTCCAAGATATATGAGCTTATGCATTTGAGACTATCAATATGACCTCAATTTAAGTGCAGATTCGAAGATTTAAATCAATAAAACATTTGATCATAAGAAAGAAGTTTTTCAAAATTCAAGACTTTGAGGAAAGAAATAAATTCTCTTAGAACTAATATTTCGCAAGCTAAGTTAATTTTTTTTTTCTTTCAATGCAACTAGAATAGGTATCATAATGGGCAACGGGCTTTGATAAAATCGCAACCGATGTTTCAATTTGCTGATGCACTTCGTAAAGAGCATATGAATATTAAAACTCATTAAGAATAGAATTTACTAAGAACGGAAAGTTTAGAAATGCCTCTATAACTAACATATACTATCAACAGAAGGGAAGAAATTCTTGGAATACTACAACCACTCAATAAAGAGGAAAAGATATAAAAGATCAATGATCTTGGACAATTATTGAAACGATATGATACTTAACCACCATTGCAACAATAATCTTGTAATAGTTAAGATCTATGCACCTACTTGATCCATGATCCATTTATAGATGTGATAAACTTATTTAGAAGAAGTATCCAATCACCATAACAACGACAAATATGTGAGGTGACAAATAACTCAAATCATCTATAGCATGAATTTAAATTTTTGTCAAGATATAGATCTAATTTGTAAGAGGTGCTAATAGATCATAGAAGAGATACAAGATCAAGATAATCAATCCAGATTGAGATATAAGTAAGGTTAAGAGTACTAAGGTACTATCCTTCTGACCCTACTCAATATCCTATGTATATCGAGACTATTAGCCTAATCCTTAAATCCTCGAACCTAGGCTCTGATACCACTTTAATTGTCATGCCCCGACCCATCTGCCGAGCACGTGGCAACCGCCGTATGAGCCCGAAGGACCTATACAAGGAATTTAATGATATACATAATTCATATACATTAACAATGCAGCGGATAATACTATTAAATCATCTAATTAAACTCTACTCACACAGTCCCGATATACCTACTACAATACTATGGTCACAAAATTAGTAAATAACTAGGTTCGTCGATAATCTTGCCTCCATTAGCTATCCTGACCGGTCGTCTAGTAGACCTGCACACATTTGAACGTCGTGTGCTCAGCCGCAAGCGGCTGAGTGCTTATGGCTCTAACCGCAGTAGAATAACTCAAGTAGCAAACAAGGAGATTCTAGCATGTCCATAACATCATTTCATAATCTCAAACAAAGCATGTAAAATCAACAAATAAAACATGAAGCATTATAAGAAGAACATGTAATATAAGTGTGATATCAAACAAAGCATATAATATCAGCAAATAAAACATGAAGCATTATAAGAAGAACATGTAATATAAGTGTGATATCAAACAAAGCATATAATATCAGCAAATAAAACTTGAAGCATTATAAGAAGAACATGTAATATAAGTGTGTAGCTCAACTATAAATATGAAGTGTGTTTATTTCATAAGATTATTGTCACTAAAAATATCATCACATTCAAATATGGTGATCTGGGCAGCCAGCCTATGCTTAGGGGATCTCCTGATCAAGGAGTTCCCATAAGCCCATCAGTGTCCACTGTCTATGTCTCTACCTATGCCCGTCACACTGATGTTGGCAGAGAGGTCGGGTGACCGTGAATCCCTCTCCGGTGGTCCACTAGGCGAATCACTTCATCTCCGCGACCTAGCGACCTGTCACTCCATACGTCTTCCCCAGACAATCCATGGAGCAACTCGTGTAGTACTACACCAAGGGTCACCGCACCTATGTATAAGCATCGGCCACGGCTAGCCGGTAATAAACCCCAGGATCTGGACTACTCATCAGAACGTCTGCAGAACGTCTGGAATAATAGCCATGAGGTCCATAAATCCACTGTCCAAGGTTATGCGGAAGGAGTCACCGTACCAATTTACAAGCAGCTATGCCTGCCAAGAGGCGTGCATCCTAGCCGTCGCCGGAATGCTATAACCTCGGCGACATGTTTGCTAGGTCATGGGTTTGGTTTCGTCCATCCTAGCCATCTTAGGACTATCACGGTGACGACTTAGAGACACCATGCGGGTATAGTGAATACATCACAATGTTCTCTGGCAATAAACTAAATCCATATCTTATCCTCACCCTTTTATGTCCAAGATGATTTCAACATCTTTGGGTGGTATAGGTTTATGAGCATTAAAGCTCGTATCCGTAACTTAAAGATGATTTCAAGACGGTGCATCGTCAATAATTACATACGTAAGTATGTCAATGTCACATATCTATAAGTGATGCTTGTCGATGTCTATGAATATGTCACACTATAGTGTAACATAATAGGTTCTAGAAGTAATTGTAATATTGTATTACTTTTCATCACATCAACCTAGTAGATTATGAGCGAGAGAATAACCATAGCACATATTTAAATAACAGCATACATAAGACTACAGCATATCACATTAATAGTATTAACAGGCTAATCTAACATACAAAGCTTAAATCATGAATAATTAAATATTAATTTCTATGCAGTAAAACATTTATCTCCTAAAGTTTCATCAACTTGAGATTAGTCTATTGCAGTGAACCGGCGCACCTGAATATGTAGATCGATCTTCAGAACCAACCGTATATCAACTTGTACGTCAAATAATTATTTCGAGATATTTACCTATTACAAATAACATTACCTTTAGATTTAACCATTCAATATTATTTATCATTAATATTATCACCAAGTTACCAAATCCACCATCTTTACTATCTTACTCACCTAACCCATCCTAAGTTAATTAATTATTCAACTACATTTAATTAATCCAAACTAACTTAATTAATCAATCTTATTAAACTTTCAAACTTTATTTCCTCACAATCTCCAAGCAAATATTCACTCCCTAACTTCCTTTTAAGCGCAATTTAAAATTTTACATCATCAATACTCCAAACTAATCATTTCCTACTTTCATTAATCATCTATAAGGCACTAGCTAAGTTGGAGCTAGTTATCATGCCTTAGTGTTATCCTAAGTTCGATTACCCATTCCATCGTAATTATTGTACTACATTTAGATATATATATATATATATATATATATTAAAATAAGTTTACTTCTTCGAAAAAAAAAGTAATTAAGGGTTAGTGGAAAAAAGGGAGTCCGAGGCAACTATACTAGCTTTGTTTGTTTACCTGATCATCCTACAATCTAAATCTATCTCCCTAAATCTCCACCTTCACACCCTTTTGTTGCCAACGATTAAGATTAGCAAGCTTTCGGTTGAACTTGTTTGAATGGGAGGTGAAGGCATCTAAGGAAGTGAGCGACGCATTAGCAAAGTGGAAGGTGGTGGTGCCGATGCCATGAATCCCAATCAGAAATATAAATTTGAATGATTAAGGGGCATCGTTCCAAGCCGAATGGTTTTTATAAATCAATTTCGGTTGTATTAATCAGGTTCGTTACATTGAACCCTTGAGTAGGCAAGTACAGAATTATTTATAAGTCCTATACCGTTTCTATGTATGTTGCTCGTGTTTGTTTGTATGATTTAATATGCTTTATTCATGTTTTAGTGAATATTGATACATACGCATGTATTTATCTTATTGCGTTAAATGATACACTGTTATACTGCTTATGCATGCGTGAAGAGATGTCAACATAGAGACATTTAGTCCATTTAGTGACACTGTAGTCCCACAATAGGACTAAGATACATTTACACCGTAATCCCGCGCGTGTAGTGAATGGTCGCTACCGCGATAGTCCGGCTTTGGGTAAATGGGAGATGTAGTCATCCCGGCGCTTAGGCAACTGTTGGGTGACGAATTCTTTTTTCATACCCGTGGACAGTGGGTCTGTTGACAACGGCAACCGTCCTAGATGCTCTGCAGGCATACCGACGGTAGTCCAGACCCTAGGGTTTTATTACGTGTGTAGGATTTCCGGTTAGCCGTAGCCGGAGGATTTGTTGAAAGGTGACCCTGTCTGTAGGGACAGTGTCTACACAGGCATGTGTTTGGTGTGCCTACAGGGAGGTTACACCAACACATTAGTCTCGGTAGTGCGGGTCGTGTAAATGACTATCGAGGCTGGAAGAGAGGAATCCGTGGTTACTTGCCCCCTCTGCCAACATCAGTGTGATGGGCATAGGCAGAGACCTAGACAAGCACTGATGGGCTTAAGGGTAGTCCCCGGCCAGGGCTTACTCTAAGCATAGGTTGGCAGCCCGATAGGAATTTGATATAGACGATAACTTAGTGACACAATACATGGATTTAGAGGACACAAAGAGAGCAAGTTTAATAGTTCCTTTATTTCTTGCAATTTATAATTGTGTACCTTCTTTTATTTTATTTTATCTTATTGTTGCATTTATTTCCTTTTATTTAACAAGTGTGTTATTATGATGTGTTATGGTTTGATATTAATCTTGTCACCCGCGTAATGCATATGGACGGTGTGGACTTGATGGCCTAATTACCTCAAGACCGTTCTTTGCAGCCACTGGGCCGTAAGGCTCAGCGCATTTCTCTTACATGCGCAGGAAATTCTGGATAGGCGATGTTGGTCGACGGGTACTTGTCAACCGAGAACGTAAAGTCCAAGTCCATAAGGATAGTAGCGTGAGGTTTGGGTGGTATTTTAGCATGTATAATATTAGTTATTTTATGTTATTCTAATGCCTTGTACGGGTTGCAGATTCATACGGCGATTGCCACGTGCCGATAGGTGGATCGGGGAGTGACAGCCACGTACTCGGCAGATGGGTCGGGGCGTGATAATTAAAGTGGTATCAGAGCATAGGTTCAAGGATTTAAGGATTAGGCTAATAGTCCTGATATACATAGGATATGGAGTAGGGTAAGAAGGACAGTATCTTAGTGCTCTTAACCTTCTTTATATCTCCTTCTGGATTGACTCTTGTGGCAATTAAAGTGGTATCAAAGACCACTTTGCTGGAGTCTTAACTCCGTGAGCTTTTGTATGTTGGTTGATTATATCCATTGACCTTTTTATGACCTACAACTCAACAAGAAATTTTTTGAGGATAGAATTCAATAACCCATCTCTTGGGACTACTATTCCTTTTACAACTTTTGATAAGTTTCTATCTTGAACATACCAAATCTCTCATATAAAGTATCACATACCAAATTTCTCCTATGATGGAAGATCGAGACCAACTTGCTTGCATGCATCTTAAGTCAAGGCATGTACATATCAGGTTGTATCAGAGCCTTTGTTACCAGTAAGAATTCATCTTTCTTTTAGTAGATTACATTTTATTTCACCTTCATCAAAAAAAAAAATCCTCCTGTTCTTACTTTGAACATCTATTTCGTGCCTATCATCCTTGTTTTTTCCAACTTTAATTCCATTCTTTTTTTGGATCTTCTAATTTCAGTTTACTTTATTAAATTTTTATTTGTATTAGTTGTGTCTAGTTGCTAGCCTTAACTTAAATTCTTTACTTTATTTATCCTATTCTTCATGAAAAAGAAAATAGAGAGAGGAAGATTCGGAAAAAAAAGGAGAGAAAAAAATTATTTTTTTTGTCAGATTTTAATTATAATTATCCTTGTACTTATTCTTCCTTTTGACACCTTCCTTGATTGAGTCTTAGGATATTTTATAAATCTGTAACTAAGACTAATACTTGTGCAAACGTTTTATTCAATTTTATAATTTCTGAAATTATTGTTTACTTCCCTTTGCTACAAATATATCCTACTCTCAAGCTCCATAAGCCATAATCAGCGTGTTTTAGTACTTTACAATCGCTTTATCCACTCCCTGTTAAAAGTTATCAAGAACCAACAAACATGCTAGCAATTTTTGTAAGAGCTTCAGGTGGTAAGGTTTGTGAGCATTGAGAGTATTTCATAAATAATTTATTAGTTTGGTAGAATTTCTTTTTTTTTTACTAGCAATGTCAGGATCGAGAAGTCATTGTGATGTTTCTTATGACGAGGAAGATGTGTCCCAACCATTGGCGATATCATTGTCTCTGCATTCTCAGGCTTTGATGGCTCATGTTACAGACACCTTCGAGCAAATACTGGCCGACCAAGTACTTGTGCGCCTGAATTAGTTGGAGAATTATCTCGGTGGAATTGAAGCACAACTTGAACAAGTGGAGCGAACTCCTCCACGATGACACCCACCACCTCGAGTTCCTCGAGGATGAGTTGAAGATAATAATAATGCTGCTGCTGCCGCTCCATTCGAACCAAGAGAAAATTTGAACGCTGCATTTCAAGAGGCTGCCAATGAAGACTTAAATGATAATTATGTGGCTAATGATGAAGTTGCTTTGGAATTGTATCAGCGGCTCCTCACACATTGTCATCGAGGAGTGGGAGGTGATGGAGGTCATGCACGTCATCATAATGAAGAAAGAAGAAATGATGCCTCGGGTAAAATTAAATTCATTGTTCCTAGTTTTGATGGAAAGTTTAATCCAGAAGCCTATCTTGATTGGGAATTATTAGTTGAGCAAAAGTTCAGTTTTCGTCATTACCCAAAAGAGCATAGAGTACATAGCCATTACTGAATTTATCGGCTATGCTTCTGTTTCGTAGAGTCAAATTCGACAAAGAAATGGAGATCCTCATACTTGGGATGATTTGAAGCACTTGATGAGATCTAGGTTCATGCCTTCATATCTTGAGAGTGAATTACTTAATAAATTTCAAAGAACAAATCAAGGAAACAAATCTATGGAAGAATACTATCAAGAGTTATACGTGGGTATGCTACGTGCTAATGTGCAAGAAGATGATAATGCAAAGATGGCTAGATTCTTGGGAGGATTGAATGGAGAGATACAAGATATACTTGATTTTAAGAACTACAAGATATACTTGATTTTAAGAACTACGACTCTTTGGATCAACTATTTCATTATGCATGCAAAGTTGAAAGACAAGTTCAAAGGAGGAGGCAGCTATACAAATTTGGTCAAAGCTATCCTAGTTCCTCCATATCTGGGAGGGACGCCAATAAGCAACAGAAGAATGTTGGTCATTCTAGCAGGACTGCTGCACCAATTGGCTTAGGGAATTCAGGAAGCCGCTTTACCTCACCAACGTCCAAACCTAGTGATTTAAAAAAGACTACTGTTGGCCCTACAAAAAGTTCATCTTCAGTTGCCTCTGTAGGAAGAACAAGGGAGATTGAGTGCTTCAAATGCAAGGGGAAAGGGCATTGTATGCGTGATTGTCCAAATCAGCATGCCATTATCATTCGAGAAGATGGTGAGTACACATCAGCTAGTGAGGTAGAAGAGGGAGGCGGATTTGACCACGAGGAGTCTCAACATATTTTGGGGTCAGAACCAGAAGAAATCACCTTTGATACAAGTCATTCGTCGTGTTCTTAGCTCCCAGATGGAAAAGGCAGAAAACGGGCAATGCCATAATTTGTTTCAATCGAAATTTGTGATAAAGGAGCACTCTTGCAAGATCATAATTGATGGTGGAAGCTACAATAATATTACAAGTTCAGAGATGGTTAGAAAGTTTGGCCTAACCACATGATTACACCCATAGCCATACTACATTCAATGTCTCAATGCTTGTGGCAAGTTGAAGGTAACAATGATGGTACGTGTTCATTTTTCTGTCGGTACCTATTATGACTTTGTGGACTGTGATGTGGTGCCAATGCAAGCTTGTGCATTACTACTTGAAAGACTATAGCAATATGATAATGATGCTACACATTATGGGCGTTCCAACAAGTACTCCTTTATGTACATAGATAAGAGGCTCTTGTTAGTTCTAATGACACCGGAAGAACTTCTCAAAGATGATTTAGATAGGGCTGAATGTGAGAGAAAAGAAAAAGAGATGAGTGATATCCATAAAATGGGAAGTAAGAGTGAGTAGCCCAAATTGAGAGAAAAGAAAGAAAAAATATGAGGAGAAAAGAGAAATACCGATCAAGGGACATGTTCTATTAGCCATCGATTGTTTCTTTGATGTAGAAGTTTGCTGATGTGTTTCCTGATGAGATACCTGCAGGGTTGCCATCATTGTGGGGATAGAGCATCAAATTGATTTAATTCCGAGAGCATCTCTGCCTAACCATCTCTGATACCATACTAGTCCCAAGGAGACAAAAGAAATTCAGCACCAAGTGCAAGAGCTTCTCAATAAAGGGTATATGCATGAAAGTTTAAGTCCGTGTGTTGTTCCTATTTTACTCGTGCCAAAGAAAGATGGATCATGAAGGATGTGTATATATTGTCGAGTTATCAACAATATTATGGTACGTTATCGTCATCCTATTCCTCGGTTAGATGATATGCTTGATGAATTGTGTGGTTTTATTGTCTTTTCTAAGATTGACTTGTATAATGGTTACCACCGAATTAGAATGAAGCTAGGTAATAAATGGAAAACTACTTTTAAGACAAAATTTGGCTTATATAAGTGGTTAGTTATGTCATTTGGTCTTACTAATGCACCTAGTACGTTCATGCGCTTAATGAATGAAGTCTTGAGAACTTTTATTAAGAAATTTATGGTTGTTTATTTTGATGATATATTAATTTATAGCAAGTCTTTGGATGAATATTTAGCACATATGCACCAAGTGTTGATTGCTTTAAGAAAGGCTCACCTATTTGCTAACCTCGAGAAGTGCACCTTTTGCACGGATCGAGTAGTGTTTCTTGGTTTTGATGTGACTGCGCAGAGAATTGAGGTGGATGAGTAAAAGGTGAAAGTTATTCGAGCATGGCCAACAGCTACAACAGTCACGCAAGTACGAAGTTTTCATAGACTGACAAGCTTTTACTATCGATTCGTAAATGATTTCAGCACGCTTGCCGCTCCACTCAATGCGTTGACAAAAAAGAACGTATCTTTCAAGTGGGAAAAGGTGCAAGATGATATCTTCAATATGCTGAAAGATAAGTTAACCAATGCACCACTTTTACAACTTCCTAATTTTGATAAAACATTTGAGATAGAATGTGATGCTAGTGGTATTAGAATTGGAGGTGTTCTTATGCAAGATAAGAACATCATTGCTTACTTTAGTAAAAAATTTAGTGGTCCAACCTTAAACTATTCAACATATGATAAGGAATTATATGCATTGGTTAGAGTGTTAGAAACATGGCAACATTATCTCTGGCCAAAAGAATTTATCATATATTCAGACCATGAATTGTTGAAGCATATTTATAGCCAAAGTAAGTTGAATCGTAGACATGCTAAGTGGATCGAATTTATTGAAATTTTTCCATATGTTGTGAAATATAGGGGAAAAGATAATCTAGTTGCTGATGCTTTATCTAGACGTTACATGTTGTTGTCCCAACTTAATTGTAAAATTCTCGATTTAGAATGGTTAAAAAAATTATATGCTACTGACTTGAATTTCAAAGATATTTACATTAAATGTAAAGAAGGGAGATGTTGTGATAAATATGTATTGTATAATGATTATTTATTTAGAGCTAACAAGCTTTGTGTTCCTGCAAGTTTTGTTCGTCTACTAGTCCTAATACACTTTCCTTTATACCACCAACCTTTCCTTTTTACTGCGATCGCATGTGTTCTACGACAAAGCCATGGTAATGCTAATATAACTCATTGGATGTTCAGTCTAGTGGTACTATTCTTACTTTTAACTAATTACACTTCTTCTAGAAAGAACTATTGGTGATGATTATGTTTTCATGTTGGTTATTTGAGTTAGTGGTATGATTATTGATTTGTGTACAAAAGGTCATGAGTTTGATACTAATATAGCACCCCTTTTGCTACTGCTTTTTCTCATCATTTTGATGTTTTCTCATAGCTATTGGGGGTTGGTATATTAACCATCTGCTTTTTCCTCTAGCGAATTCCTTCTTCTTCCTCATATAATTTTTCATATAAGATAAGGTGTTCTTTTACCATCGGTGTTTTTGAATCCCTTTTCATCATTGGCTCAAACAATGAATGCACAAAACTATTATTCTACTACTTAATCTTTATTAGTGAATTGTAATTTTGGTTATCTATACTTGGATGATGAACGAACTATTTACTTAATAATCATAATCTTATTGGCTAAAAAATTTGGATGATGTTTACATATATTAGGCAATATATGGTCTAGTGGTATGATTCTTGCTTAGGGTGTAAACCCTACTTTCTAAAAAAAAAATTAGAAAAAAATATATTTATAAAATATTATATTATTTTAATATAATATATATATATAAATAAATTAATAAAATTAGAAAATAAGGATTTAAGAAGGGAAAGGGGATTAAAATATAAATAGTTGGGGCGGGTCGGATCGGCGATTGGAGCTAGTCGGGCTGAGTCGGGCTAAGTCAGGCTGAGTGAGCAGCGAGTCGGCGTACGAGTTGCCGACTCAGTGCCAGTGTTTTAAACACTCGAAATAGAGGTGCCGCTTTGTTCTGAGGGCAGCGGTGACGGCGGACTCCAACTCCTCCGGCAAACCGTGGGATCGAGGGAGGAGGAGTTCCGACCAGAGTTGGGCGACGTTTGCGAGGTAGGCGGGCAGTGGGAGCGGCTCCGACGGGTAGGACAGCTGCTGGGAATGGCGAAGTAGAGGCAGCTGGTGGAGGCATCGTTCCTAGTCGGTCTCGCCGGCGGAGGGCAAAGGAATTGAGCTCTTCCTTCCTAATGGGGTTCTGGACATCGAAGCGACTCCAAAGGAGTCAATTTAGAGTGGTGGCTGTGGCGAGAAGGCCGGAAATCGGTGGGAACGATGGTCGGCGGATGCAGCAGGGGAGGGCGACGCCAAGAATGATTTTGGTGGAGTTCAGGCTCTACCGGCAGTCTAAGAATTGGCTAGTGAGCCGAAGGAGACTCGGAGAGGTCGGGTGCTAGGTTCCGTCGAGTGGGCGGCGACCGATCGATGGGCGATCAGCAGTGAAGAGCGGCGACGGCGCGGCTAAATTCGAGCAGAGGGCGGAAGAGTGGTTCGAGCGGGCGTCCGTGCGACACGCATGCGACGGCTCGGTTCCACCCAGGTCGAACCAGTCTGGTTCGGTCCGGTTCACAAGAAGGTCGGTTCAGCTGCGGTTCAACGTGGGTTTAGCAAGTTTTCATAATTTTTTGACTTGGTTGATACGGTTCAATGTTTCTATTGCTTTGTTGGTAAGTTTTGAACCTTAAGGATTTTATTTAGAATTATTAACATATTTTAGGTGCGTTTTTCGAATTATTTTATGTTGGGTTCAGGGTTTTGAGTGCGTTAATGATATTAGAAAAATCTAAAATAAATTATGATGCTCTGTTATGCTTAAACATATTTTTCATGATTTAATTAGAATTTTTCAAGATTATTAGAATTCAGTTTTGATTTAATTATTATAATTTAGGTTAATTTAAGGTTTAAATGAATTAATTGTATGTTATATGCTTGATGTCACGCTCCGACCCATCTGCCGAGCACATGGCAACCGCCGTATGAGCCCAAAGGACCCATACAAGGCATTTAATAATATATACAATTCATATACATTAACAATGTAGTGGATAATACAATTAAATTATTTAAGTAAACTCTACTAACACAGTCCCGATAAACCTACTACAAAACTATGATCACAAAATAGTAGATGACTATGTTGGTCGATAATCCCATCTCCGTTAGCTATCTTGACTGATCGTCTAGTAGACCTGCACACATTTGAACGTCGTGTGCTCAGCCGCAAGTGGCTTCGTGTTTATGGCTCTAACCGCAATAGAATAACTCAAGTAGCAAAAAGGGAGATTATAGCATGCCCATAAATCATTTAAATGATATCAAACGGAATATGTAAAATAAGCACAATAAAACATGAAGCATCATGAGTAAAGCTTGTAGTACAAGTGTATAATTCTACTATAATTAGGAAGTGTGAGTATGTCTCTAGATTTTTCTCTGTCACTATAAATGTCAACTCATTCAAATATTGTGATCTGGGCAGCCAGCCTATGCTTAAAGAAATTCCCCCGTCGAGGAGTTCCCATAAGCCCATCAGTGCGGTGTTCTTCTATATCTCTACCTATGCCCGTCACACTGATGTTGGTAGAGAGGTCGGGTGACCGTGAATCCCTCTCCGGTGGTCCACTAGTCAGATTGCCCCATCTGCCGCGACCTAGCGACCTGTCACTCCATGCGTCCTCCCCAGACAATCCATGGAGCAACTCGTGTAGTACTACACCAAAGGGTCACCACACCTATGTATACACATCGGCTACGGCTAGCCGGTAATAAACCTCAGGATCCGGACTACTCATCGGGCCGTCTGCAGAACGTCTGGAATTATAGCCGTACTGTCAAGGATCCACTGTCCAAGGTTATGAGGAAGGAGTTACTGTCCCAATTCACAAGCAACGATGCCTTCCATGAGGGGTGCAATCGTAGCTGTCGCTGGAATGCTACAACCTCGGCTACATGTTTGCTAGGTCTTTGGTTTGATTTCATCCTTGCTAGCCATCTCAGGACTATCACGGTGGCGACTCGGCAACACACGTGCGGGTATAGTGCATTCATTACAATATTCTCTGGCACTAAGCCAATCCATACCTTATTCCACCCTTTATGTCCAAAATGATTTCAACCTCTTTGGGTGGTATAGGTTTATGAGCATTAAAACTCATATCTATAACTTAGGAGATCATATATAGTGCATCATCAATATTTTCATACCTAAGTATGTCAATGTCACATGTCTATAAGTGATACTTATTGATGTCTTTGAATATGTCAAACTAGAGTGAAACATAATAGCTTGTAGGTGTAACTATAACACTTTATTATTTTTCATACCATCAACATAGCAGATAATAAGCAAGAGAATAACTCTAGCACATATTTCAATAGCAGTGGACATAAGACAACCAGCATACCACAATAATAATATAAATAGGCTATCCTATCATACAAAGCATAAATCATGAATAATTATATATATTAATTTCTAAGCAAAAAAATATTTATCTCCTAAAGTTTCGCCAACTTGAGATTAGTCTATTGTAGTGAACCGGCGCACCTGGATGTCGTAGTTCGTTCTTCAGAACCAACCGTATAATAGCTTGCACGTCGTTTAATTGTTTCCAGGTGGACTACCTATTTCAAATATCATTATCTTTAGAAATTACTTCTAATATTAGATATCATCCCCTTTACTTAAAACAAATTAAATTATTCACCTTTCCTTGCTATTTAGGTAGATATCGTCCCAATCAATTTAGTTTACTCCACATAATCTACTCTAATTACATATCTCCTATTTTATTTACAACCTTAAACTACCACAAGTCCTAATTCCCTTTACAAGATAACCAATATTCCAAGTCATCTATAGTTTTAACTAACCACTCCCTAATCTTATTTAGCTACCATATTCAATTACCAGCAATGTGGAACCTAACAATTATGTCCTAGTGTTGACATACATTCGATTCCCCATACCAACATAATTGTCATATTATCTTCATGCTTCTAAGTAAAGGAAAGAAGAAGAAACAAAAAAATAAAAAGTAGTCATCATCAAACCATCATGAAAATTCAGCAAACAACTCCATCATCAAACCATCAAAACTCATGAAAAACTCACCACAAACATTATCAACCACATCAACAACATTAAGCACCCTTCAATCCATCATGAATCATATGGCCACAACAATACCCATGCAAAAACAGAGCACGACATCATTTAAATTATGACATAAGGAATATTTTGGTTGATGTTAAGACATTTAAATTTCATTGATTAGAATTAAAATAATTTAATTAGAATTTTTATTAAATTAATAAATTTAGGATATTGTAAATTGAAGTAATTAGATTAATTATATTTTTCTAATCAATGAAACTGAATAATTTGAAATTTTATAAAGTTAAAATGCGATAAAATTTAGAGAACTTGTTTAATTAGAATTTTTAATTAGTGAAATTAAATAATTTAGAATTTTGTGAATTTAATTAATGTAATTAGATGATTCACAAGATTATTAGATTATTTTTAGAATTAATTAAGGTGGTATATATTGATTTAAAGATTTTTGGGTATAATTAAATGATTAAATTAAATATTATTTTATAGGCTTATTTATGTTTGATTGTGTTTGTTAATGTGATGGATGATTGGTTGATTATAAGAAATTAAATGAAATAAAGAAATTGAAGTGAGGATGTGAGTAGAAGGGTAGATAGGAAATCCTTGTTTAAATTGAATGATTTATGGTTGTTACATGTATTTCTTTTTATCTTAGGAAAATTGATTACTATGTTGTTGCTTGACAAATCATTGCCAAACTATGATTTGTGTTGGAGTAAGGAGTTGTTGTGCTTGATTTTTGCTTACTTGCTTTTAAGAATCACAGCCAAGCTGTGAATTCTAATTTAATTCTACTTTGAAACTCAGGTGAGGGTTTATGGTTTCAAATTTATTTGGCGTACTACAGATGCTGAGTCCTAAGGGTCGTTGTTAATTATTGTACATGCTGATAAGTTATATATCTGCTTGGTTACATATTTAATTAGCATGTGAATTATTGAAAGTTATATCATGCTAGTTCGTGTATGATGCTATAATATGCATGCTCTTGATATGAGTTTGAAAGTTATACAATGCTGGTATATGTATGATGTCGTTATATGCATGCTATTGATATTTACGGTTATGTTATGTTAATTATTTAATATGTTCATGTTGCTAGAGATGTAGAGACACTTAGTAAGAACGTGGATCATATTGATATGAGATAAAATTTGAGACACTTTAGGTTCATGTTATGATAACACCTAGAGTGATCTAAATTGATATATAACTAATAACTTTGGACATCTTAGGGTTATGATAATCTAGGAGAGGATGTTGGGTTCTTAGACTGGTATGTGCCAACATGTGGCGAGGAGCCATGTGCTAGTACGGTAGAGATGCAAGTTCGGTTGACTTAAGTCATTAATACTTTGGTGTAGCCGGGATCTCACTTCAGTGCAGAACTCAACTTATTTGTATTACACTAGGGTAGAGGGTATACTAGGAACAGTACCATCCCATGCGCTACCCAGGCCAGGGAACCTGATGACTCTGGCATGCTCAACAGTGGTGGGTCCCTGAGCAGTCCAAGTTCATTGGTATCGTATGCAGTGGATCTCAGCTTGCTAGGCTGGAGATAGATGTGGTTTGTATTTTGTATGGTAATCCTGCCATGGTACAGAATTACAGCGCTGTATAGTAATTGTATTGCATAGGAGTACCGTGGTCACCAGCTCCTTCTGCCAATGTTAGTGTACAGGCATCTAGGACAGAGATATAGAGTTGACATTGACGGGTTTAGGGAAAATCTCTGATGAGGGGTTTATTTTGAACATAGGATGACTGCCTTAGGAATAGTACTGGACAACTTATGATATATTGGGTAATGTGATATGTTACTTTTGAATTTAAGTTACTGGTATACGGTTTTGTACCATATTTACATGCCTTGTTTAAATAACATGACTACTACATTGATATGTTAAATTTTGTTATATGTTGTGCCTTGCAAATTTAAATGTATGATTTAATAGATATATTTATTTATTAGTTTGTACAATACCTTATGCCCATTTTTAGGGTGCTCTCTTTGTAACCTGAATGAGTTTCGTAACTCAGATGTGCACATTTTTCTCCTGTTGCGCAGGTTATAGGTTGGATATTAATATGGGGAGTGAGGGAGAACCTAGTTATGGCGAAATAGAATTTACTTTAGAAATCTAGATAGCTATTTAAATTTTATAGCATTGATGTAAAATGTACATTGTCTATATTTCCCTGTGTTTAATAAAAAGAAATTATTGTGCTTTGTGATACATCTAGCCTTGTATAAGTTGTGGTGGAGAAGTGCAGCTTATATGACGGTTGTCACGTGCCCAAAGGTGGATTTGGGGCATGACATAGGGTGTGAAAAGTCATAAGTTCAATTCTTGCAACACCCCTTGTCTATCTTCTTGTACAAGAGTTATTCATTATTCAAACTATCAGCTTATTAACTAAGCTACCACATGTTTCCTATGAAGAAACCTTGGTAATTATCACATTGTATATTGGGTGTTTGGTTTAAAGGTATGATTCTTACTTTAGGTATGAGAGGTTGTGAGTTCAATTCTCGTAATAAACTTTCCATTTTATCGTAATCGCAATGATGGATTCCACTCCATAAAAATGCTTCTATAAGAAGATAGAAAGGAAATCAAAACAGGGGAGTCATGCATTGCATGGGTCTCGATTGGATCAAAGAACGCAATATCCCTCGATAAAGGTGATGAAGCTGTTGAAAGCTTGAAGAGATGAAGTTGAGTAAGGAAATCTCCATGATAGTAGTACCGATAGTGATCGATGAGGCGCATCAAGTCAAGGAGGAACGATTAGGGATTGAAGATCTGCTAGATAATACTTTGTATCTCAAGTCATGTGGGTGGTGACTAAGTCATTGTCAAGGATCTCCGGCTACCTCAGTGATGCCATCGGGGGCAGGTGGATGGCTGGTGTCATGTGCGAGAGGAGAGAAAGGGTTTAGGGATTTGGCTGTGACCGTTAGGTTAGAGACAGCATGGCATATGGTGCCTGCGTGAGGGGGAACATGAATCCGATCAATGAACCCATCAAATTTTTCTATGAAAATACATCAGGGTTTTCCATTTAATCTCTATAGGTGAATCTTGATTTTACTAATCTATACTTGGATGATTATCGCACTCTTAACTAAAAAATCACATACTTATCTATGGAAGAATCTAGATGATGATTATATAAAATAGAGGGTGTTTGTGTCACGCCCCAATCCTGCCTTGGGCACGTGACAACCGTCATATAAGCTGCACTTCTACACCACAACTTATACAAAATTAGAAGTATCAAAACCACTGTAATTATCTTATTTAAACACAGCGGAAACATAAATAATTTACATTTAATACCAACATTACAAGTCAAATCTCTATCTAGATTTTTAAAGTAAACCTGTCCGTCATAACTAGGTTCTCCCTCATTCCCCGAACTATGGGCCAACCTGTAACCTACGCAACAGGAAAAAATGTGCACATCTAAGTTGTAAAACTTAGTGAGGCTACAGAGAGAGCAGCCTAAAAATGGGCATAATGGTATTGTACAAACGGACAAGAAAATATATCCACTAAGTCACACATCCAGTTAACATGTCAAACATTATATAACAAGACTAATAAAATAGGATAGAGGAGAAACATAATCATAACTGTCACGCCTCATACCTTCTCCTAGGGCGCGTGACAGACCGTAGTGAACTCCACATATAACCCTACTAAGGCTCCAGAACTATATGAGAATCCACTAAGCGTACCTGATATATATTCCCTCTACTTATGGAAGGAGAGAACCTAGATAACAAATTAATATAACTCTAAAAATATACATATTCAAAATTAGATTTCTTATACAAGAAATCACTTATATGAAAAAGTTTTACAATCAAAATATGGCACATGCCCAATGATTCACAAAATACCTATCGTGTGGATTTTTCTGTACACAAAATAAAGGTAGAATTGTCCTACCTTTCAAAATAAATTAGGAGCTTGGCTATACGCCTTGATATCTATCGGTCTCTCTCCTACTGTGACCTTAAAAAATAAAAATGAGCCCTCCTAGGGGTGAGTACGCATATACCCAGTGAGTTGGATAGAAAAAAATGTAAAACCGAAAACATAGAATAACAAAGTCTGATGAACATAATAAATAAGTTATTTGTGCACAATAACTAAGTAAAAAGAGTAGTCAAGAATCATACGAGAATGAATATGGGGCTAGCTAAATCAAAGAAAGTCGTGGCAACAACTATCACCTCAGGAGGAGGTATCAAGCATCATAGGGTACCCAAATCAAAGTAGAGTCACAAGAATATAGAAACAAAGCCTCTTTTCCCCCTTAAGTTACCCAATAGACCTTGCTACCTAGTATCCATAGCTGGTCCAGTGTAAAACCAGTCAGGAGTAACCCGGTCTCCCATCTTGACCTCGGACACTGTTACCCCATGCCCCTCTTCATAGGCGGCCCATGGGAGTGCCAATAGTATAATCTCTTATCACTGCAGTGAAAGTGCCTACAACACTATCCAATATCACATCATACTAGCCATATGCATTCACAAGTGAAAAAGTATCACGAATAATTATACAGATGCATATGCTATATATAAAGTCAAAAAAAGCATGATATTATGCTTAGGAACAATAGCAATGCAAAGTTTATTTCAATAAACATGGATATCAAAAGGAGATTCACAACTCACTTATAAGCATAATCATAAATATTAATTAGTAGGAGAGTCAACAGATATCAAATATAGATAATCAAAGGAATTTAGTTCTCCTGGACTAAACATTGAGAACTATCCTATCTATTCTACTTGGAGAATAAACACTCACCAGATCCTATCATCGTAAGCACGTTCTAATTCGTATCGCGATCTTTAGTATCCTCGTGCTTGCTTAACAAATTTTCTGTGAATATTTTAGTAAATTTTAACTCTCAATCTTGTAATAATTTTACAAATCCATCTTCACCAACACTTTTAGAATGATCTCTAGATTCACCCTAATTTTTATCCCAAGTTTGCTGGAAAGTTCATCGAAGACCCGCCGGAGACTCGTCGAAAAATTCGCCGGAACCCTTGCCGATGAAGTTCTTCAATCAGCACTAATATAGGTACCAATCGAAAGATCTCTTCATGAGGATTCCAAAAATCATATTTTCCCAATTTTTATAGCTCACACGCGATCAATTTCACAAATTATATCAATTTGGGCGACATCCCTAAGTTAGGGTTTTTAGCTCGCCAGCGGTCAACCGGCGGCCAATGGCCCTCAACCCTAGTACCAATAGATAGTTCTTATCGAGGAGAAGCCATAGGTACCAAGTTTGTAAAGTTTTATGATCAGAATGACCGGCAATTGCCGGAGCAAGCTCCAGTAGTGGAACTTTCCCCGCCGCAACTTCTCTCCTCTTTTCCTCCTCAAATCTCCACCAAAACGTGAAATTAATGGTCTGAACGTGCTTTGCTATCTCAACTGAAGTTGTCTCTGAAATATCATCAAAAAATTCGATCGGGAGGTGGTCCAAACATCGCCAGTGAAGTTGACGATGAGCCGCCCGCCGCCGCTGCTCGTGTGCGAAGGGAGAGAGATTGCACGATGGGAAGAATTAAAAATAAAATAAAATTAAGCTAAGCGGTTCACTCAACTCAGGTTTAACTTAACCCTGGTTCAAAATGGGTTCGATGAGATTAGATCTGGACCATCTACCACTTTAAGTGATTTAATCTCATCTGTCCATTTAGATCTATCCTTGGTTCAACGATTTGACCAATTAAACGACGTCCAAATTACGATCCGTCTACACTGTTGGATTCCTTATCAAAAATTCTATCTGATGGTATAATTTTTTACATTGAGATTTCATACTTTAAAAATCCATATAATTTTTTAAATAAGTCCTCCTTATTATTTTTTTTATAAAACACCTCAAAATCTCTTTCTATTATACAATTGCCCTTAGCTAAAAATACAAATCTCACAATAACAAGGTGTAACAACAAGAAATAATAATTATTTTCATAGTAATAATACTAAGTCGAAGATATCATATTATCTTAACTAATACATCGTGAACTATCCATACTACACCTAAGTTCAACCTATGTTCAAGGTAAATCCCTCGTCAGGATTTCCCTAAACCCGTCAGTGTCAACTATACATCTCTGTCCTATGTGCCTATACATTGATGTTAGCAGAATGAGCTAGTGACTACGACACCCCTTCTATATATCATAAGTACCATACTGCGTAGTAATTCTGTCCCATGATAGGGTCACCATACAAAATCATAAACTACACCATCTGCAGCCTAACCTGCTGAGATATCTTGCATATGTTACCAATGAAACTAGACTGCTCAGGGACCCATATCTTGAGCATGATAGTGTCCTCAGGTTCCCTAGCTCTTATAGCGCATTGAATGGTACTGTTCCTAGCACACTATCTATCTTGAAGTAAAATAAATAAGTTGAGCTTTGCACCAAAGTGAGATCTTAGTTACACCAAAGTATCTGTGGCTAAGTCGACCGAACTTGCACTTCTACCTTAACTAGCACATAGCTCCTCACCACATATTGGCACATAGCAGCCTAAGAACCTCTTATCATCTCCTAGGTTATTATAACTCTAAGATGTCTAAAGTCCTTAGTTATATATCACGTAAGACTACTCTTGGTGTTAACATAACATAACCTAAAGTATCTCTAGTTTTGCCTCATGTCATTATATTCTGTGTTCTTGCTAAGTATTATCAAATAACACATAACTAATATGCATATGATAAAAACATGTATACTGGCATAACATAACTTTTTAACTCACATCAAACATACATGCTAATTAAATATGCTACAAAGCAGATATTTAACTTATCGGCATATATAATAAATAACAATGACCCTTAGGACTCGGTACTGTAGTAGGCCATAAATTTAAAGTCATAAATCCTCACCTGAGTCTCAAAGCAATCTCTAGCAAGAATCATAGTTGGCTGTGGTTCTTAAAAGCATGCAAGCAATGCAATACCTTCTTACTTCAACACAAATCACAGTTTGACCGTGATTTGTCAGAAAATCAATTCTCCTAAAATAAAATAAATGCATTCAAACAAAACATAAATCATACAACCCAACAAAATTCCTATTTGCCCTTCCTACTCACATACTCATAAATTTTTTATTTAATTCCTTCTTAATCTACCAATAAATTAATAAATTAAATAATCACAACCCAATCACAATTAAACATCAACAAGCCTATAAAATAAATATTCATTTTAACAAATAAACTATACTAACAATTTCTAATCAACATTTTCTACCTTAATTAATCTAAAAATATTTTAATAATTCTATGAAAAATCTAGTTAAACCAATTAAATTGGAAAATCCAAATTATTCAAAATTACTAAATATAAAAATCCAAATAACCTAATTACCTAAGTTTTATAACAACATAAATTCATTAAATCTGTAAAAATTATAATTAAATTATTTTAGTTTTATTTAATATAAATTAAACACAATAACATCTACCAAAATATTCTTTCATGCATATAACATCCAAAATTTATTTAAACCCTAAATTAATCTGAATCACCTTAATTAAATAAAAAACTCCACCTTAATAGTTTGAAATTTTTTAATTAAATCACAAAAATTATACCTAACCATAACAATTTATTTTAGATTTTTCTAAAAAAGTTAATGCACTCCAAACCCTGAACCCAACCAAAAATAATTCGGAAACAGTACCTAAAATTTAATAAAAATTCTAAATAAAATTTTTAAAAATTAAAACCCACCAATAAACCCTAAGCGCCATTGAACCGGACCGAAACAAACGTAAAATTATGAAACTAGGTGAACCCACGTCGAACCGCCGCTGAACTGCCCCGTTCCCGAACCGGACCAGATGAGACCAGGCCGATCCACGTGCTATGCACGCGCCACCTACGTTCATCCTCTCCGCTCGAACTCACCGTCGCTCCACCGCTGATCCCCACTCAATTCCTTGCTGCAAACTCACCGGAACAACGCACACAACTTCATCGTGCCTTTCTCAACCCACGGCCACCTCTTCTCACCGCCGATAGAGCTTAGAAGCCCCAACGGCCACCGGTGCAAGTCGATCCCCTACTGCACTACTCTAACTCCATTCCCAACCGCCATCGAGCCTCCAACACCGTGGCCACCACTTTAAATCGCCTCCGCTGGAGTCGAATCGCCTTCAGACACTTTGCTGCGGAGGGAGGAACGATCTCCGCTCCCCTTGCCGACAAATTCAACAGGAAACATAAGCCTTCACCGCCACCTTTGCCTCTACTGCTTCCCACAAGATCGTAGCTTGCCTGAGCCTCTTCCACGTGCCGCCGGTCACAGAATCGAGCCCAGCTTCCAGCCGACTCTTCTCCCATCACAAACGCTGCTCGCGGGAGCAGATGAAGCCCGGCCGTTGCCGACAACTCAGGAAAAATGGCGCTGCCCTATTTCCTGTGTTTAAAACACTCGCCCCCTTGTAGCACGTGTTTCTCTCTTTTTTTTCTATATTTAATTTAGTTTTAAAATTTTCTTTCTTTCTTTTCCCCTTTTCCTTATTTATTTATTTATCTTTTTTTATTATTTTTATTATTTTTATTTATTTATTTATTTTATTATTATCATAATAATATTATTTTAAAAAAAATATTTACAGTTTGATCTAGTGGTGTGATTCTCACTTTGGGTGTGAGAGGTTGTGAGTTCAATTCTCACAACACCCCTTCCTCATTTTTAACTAATCAATCACATTTCTCTATGTAGAATGCTTAGTGATAAGACATTATTATTTAGCTAATTAAACGAGTGGAATGATTCTTACTTGCTTTGGGTGCAATAGGTCATGAGTTCAATTCTCACAACTCATGCTTCTCCTCCTCATAGTTATTGTTTTTTTTTCCCATCACTATCATGGGCTGGTACATATGACCATCTCAATTTTCCGCTAGCAACTTCCTTATTCACCATCGTATCATTTTTTATATATGATCTAGGATTTTTAAAAAAATAGGTACTTTCGGTTGTTTTTTTATCATCAGTTTTATTGAATGAATGCATAAAACTCTACTTTTTTATCTACTTTTTAATCTTTTTTGGTGAATCATGGCTTTGGTAATTTATAATTAGATGATGGTCATACTATTTACTAAATCACGTGCTTATCAGTAAAAGCACTTAGATGATGTGTGCATATATCAGAGAGTGTTTGGTCTATTTATATCATTCACGGTTATAGCGCAAGAGGTCATGGGTTTAATTATCACAAAGGCCTTCTCTTTGCCATTGATGTCATTATCATCTCCATTGGGGGGTTGCTCCGTATTCGTACTACTCCAATAAAATATATTAAATAATCGCACTCTTAACTAATCACACTTCATCTTTAATGAACTATTAGTGATTGATTACAATTCACATTGGATGTTTGGTTTGGTGGTATGATTCTTTCTTTGGATGCAAGAGATTTTGAGTTTGATTCTCATAATACTCGTTTTGTTGCCTCTTCTCCTTCACATCTTTTTGATGTTTTTCTCATCTCTATTGGGGGTTGGTTGGTCTCCTTTTTCTACTATTCACTTCCTTCTTTTTCCTTCGTATGTGATTTGAGGTTCCTTATTCAACTTCCTTATTCACCATCGTATCATTTTTTATATATGATCTAGGATTTTTAATAAAATAGGTACTTTCGGTTGTTTTTTTATCATCAGTTTTATTGAATGAATGCATAAAACTCTACTTTTTTATCTACTTTTTAATCTTTTTTGGTGAATCATGGCTTTGGTAATTTATAATTAGATGATGGTCATACTATTTACTAAATCACATGCTTATCAGTAAAAGCACTTAGATGATGTATGCATATATCAGAGAGTGTTTGGTCTATTTATATCATTCACGGTTATAGCGCAAGAGGTCATGGGTTTAATTATCACAAAGGCCTTCTCTTTGCCATTGATGTCATTATCATCTCCATTGAATGGTACTGTTCCTAGCACACTATCTATCTTGAAGTAAAATAAATAAGTTGAGCTTTGCACCAAAGTGAGATCTTAGTTACACCAAAGTATCTGTGGCTAAGTCGACCGAACTTGCACTTCTACCTTAACTAGCACATAGCTCCTCACCACATATTGGCACATAGCAGCCTAAGAACCTCTTATCATCTCCTAGGTTATTATAACTCTAAGATGTCTAAAGTCCTTAGTTATATATCACGTAAGACTACTCTTGGTGTTAACATAACATAACCTAAAGTATCTCTAGTTTTGCCTCATGTCATTATATTCTGTGTTCTTGCTAAGTATTATCAAATAACACATAACTAATATGCATATGATAAAAACATGTATACTGGCATAACATAACTTTTTAACTCACATCAAACATACATGCTAATTAAATATGCTACAAAGCAGATATTTAACTTATCGGCATATATAATAAATAACAATGACCCTTAGGACTCGGTACTGTAGTAGGCCATAAATTTAAAGTCATAAATCCTCACCTGAGTCTCAAAGCAATCTCTAGCAAGAATCATAGTTGGCTGTGGTTCTTAAAAGCATGCAAGCAATGCAATACCTTCTTACTTCAACACAAATCACAGTTTGACCGTGATTTGTCAGAAAATCAATTCTCCTAAAATAAAATAAATGCATTCAAACAAAACATAAATCATACAACCCAACAAAATTCCTATTTGCCCTTCCTACTCACATACTCATAAATTTTTTATTTAATTCCTTCTTAATCTACCAATAAATTAATAAATTAAATAATCACAACCCAATCACAATTAAACATCAACAAGCCTATAAAATAAATATTCATTTTAACAAATAAACTATACTAACAATTTCTAATCAACATTTTCTACCTTAATTAATCTAAAAATATTTTAATAATTCTATGAAAAATCTAGTTAAACCAATTAAATTGGAAAATCCAAATTATTCAAAATTACTAAATATAAAAATCCAAATAACCTAATTACCTAAGTTTTATAACAACATAAATTCATTAAATCTGTAAAAATTATAATTAAATTATTTTAGTTTTATTTAATATAAATTAAACACAATAACATCTACCAAAATATTCTTTCATGCATATAACATCCAAAATTTATTTAAACCCTAAATTAATCTGAATCACCTTAATTAAATAAAAAACTCCACCTTAATAGTTTGAAATTTTTTAATTAAATCACAAAAATTATACCTAACCATAACAATTTATTTTAGATTTTTCTAAAAAAGTTAATGCACTCCAAACCCTGAACCCAACCAAAAATAATTCGGAAACAGTACCTAAAATTTAATAAAAATTCTAAATAAAATTTTTAAAAATTAAAACCCACCAATAAACCCTAAGCGCCATTGAACCGGACCGAAACAAACGTAAAATTATGAAACTAGGTGAACCCACGTCGAACCGCCGCTGAACTGCCCCGTTCCCGAACCGGACCAGATGAGACCAGGCCGATCCACGTGCTATGCACGCGCCACCTACGTTCATCCTCTCCGCTCGAACTCACCGTCGCTCCACCGCTGATCCCCACTCAATTCCTTGCTGCAAACTCACCGGAACAACGCACACAACTTCATCGTGCCTTTCTCAACCCACGGCCACCTCTTCTCACCGCCGATAGAGCTTAGAAGCCCCAACGGCCACCGGTGCAAGTCGATCCCCTACTGCACTACTCTAACTCCATTCCCAACCGCCATCGAGCCTCCAACACCGTGGCCACCACTTTAAATCGCCTCCGCTGGAGTCGAATCGCCTTCAGACACTTCGCTGCGGAGGGAGGAACGATCTCCGCTCCCCTTGCCGACAAATTCAACAGGAAACATAAGCCTTCACCGCCACCTTTGCCTCTACTGCTTCCCACAAGATCGTAGCTTGCCTGAGCCTCTTCCACGTGCCGCCGGTCACAGAATCGAGCCCAGCTTCCAGCCGACTCTTCTCCCATCACAAACGCTGCTCGCGGGAGCAGATGAAGCCCGGCCGTTGCCGACAACTCAGGAAAAATGGCGCTGCCCTATTTCCTGTGTTTAAAACACTCGCCCCCTTGTAGCACGTGTTTCTCTCTTTTTTTTCTATATTTAATTTAGTTTTAAAATTTTCTTTCTTTCTTTTCCCCTTTTCCTTATTTATTTATTTATCTTTTTTTATTATTTTTATTATTTTTATTTATTTATTTATTTTATTATTATCATAATAATATTATTTTAAAAAAAATATTTACAGTTTGATCTAGTGGTGTGATTCTCACTTTGGGTGTGAGAGGTTGTGAGTTCAATTCTCACAACACCCCTTCCTCATTTTTAACTAATCAATCACATTTCTCTATGTAGAATGCTTAGTGATAAGACATTATTATTTAGCTAATTAAACGAGTGGAATGATTCTTACTTGCTTTGGGTGCAATAGGTCATGAGTTCAATTCTCACAACTCATGCTTCTCCTCCTCATAGTTATTGTTTTTTTTTCCCATCACTATCATGGGCTGGTACATATGACCATCTCAATTTTCCGCTAGCAACTTCCTTATTCACCATCGTATCATTTTTTATATATGATCTAGGATTTTTAAAAAAATAGGTACTTTCGGTTGTTTTTTTATCATCAGTTTTATTGAATGAATGCATAAAACTCTACTTTTTTATCTACTTTTTAATCTTTTTTGGTGAATCATGGCTTTGGTAATTTATAATTAGATGATGGTCATACTATTTACTAAATCACGTGCTTATCAGTAAAAGCACTTAGATGATGTGTGCATATATCAGAGAGTGTTTGGTCTATTTATATCATTCACGGTTATAGCGCAAGAGGTCATGGGTTTAATTATCACAAAGGCCTTCTCTTTGCCATTGATGTCATTATCATCTCCATTGGGGGGTTGCTCCGTATTCGTACTACTCCAATAAAATATATTAAATAATCGCACTCTTAACTAATCACACTTCATCTTTAATGAACTATTAGTGATTGATTACAATTCACATTGGATGTTTGGTTTGGTGGTATGATTCTTTCTTTGGATGCAAGAGATTTTGAGTTTGATTCTCATAATACTCGTTTTGTTGCCTCTTCTCCTTCACATCTTTTTGATGTTTTTCTCATCTCTATTGGGGGTTGGTTGGTCTCCTTTTTCTACTATTCACTTCCTTCTTTTTCCTTCGTATGTGATTTGAGGTTCCTTATTCAACTTCCTTATTCACCATCGTATCATTTTTTATATATGATCTAGGATTTTTAATAAAATAGGTACTTTCGGTTGTTTTTTTATCATCAGTTTTATTGAATGAATGCATAAAACTCTACTTTTTTATCTACTTTTTAATCTTTTTTGGTGAATCATGGCTTTGGTAATTTATAATTAGATGATGGTCATACTATTTACTAAATCACATGCTTATCAGTAAAAGCACTTAGATGATGTATGCATATATCAGAGAGTGTTTGGTCTATTTATATCATTCACGGTTATAGCGCAAGAGGTCATGGGTTTAATTATCACAAAGGCCTTCTCTTTGCCATTGATGTCATTATCATCTCCATTGGGGGGTTGCTCCGTATTCGTACTACTCCAATAAAATATATTAAATAATTGCACTCTTAACTAATCACACTTCATCTTTAATGAACTATTAGTGATTGATTACAATTCACATTGGATGTTTGGTTTGGTGGTATGATTCTTTCTTTGGATGCAAGAGATTTTGAGTTTGATTCTCATAATACTCGTTTTGTTGCCTCTTCTCCTTCACATCTTTTTGATGTTTTTCTCATCTCTATTGGGGGTTGGTTGGTCTCCTTTTTCTACTATTCACTTCCTTCTTTTTCCTTCGTATGTGATTTGAGGTTCTTTTACCATCATTGTTTTGAATTTTTTTTCATCATTGGTTCTAATCAAGAATGCATGAAAATATATTGTGGTTTATTTTTATCTACTAATTAATCTTTATGGGTGAATTGTAGTTTTATTTATTTGTATTTGGATGATGGTCAAACTATTTAATAAATTATCACACTGTTATTAGTCAAAAACTTCGGATAATGTTTGCATATATAAGGAAGTATTTGGTCTAGCAGTATGATTTTTGCTTAGGGTGTGAGAGGTTAGGGTGTGAGAGGTCGTGAGTTCAATTCTTACAATACCCCTTCCTGTGCACCAAGTAGTGATTGCACATTGTTTACAAAGAACCCTTGGTAATGATCACATTACTCTTCGGGTGATTGGTCTAGTGCTACAATTCTTATTTTAGGTGGAAGAGGTTCTAGGTTCAATTCTCACAACTCCTCTTCTTCTACTTCTCCTCCTCACAATTGATATTTTTCTCATCTCCATTGGGGCTTGAGGGGCTGGTAGGTATGACCATATCCTCTTTTTGCAAGTAACTTCCTTCTTTGTCATCGTGCTAATTTTCTTGTGTCATTTGGTGGCTCTTTTACAGTTGGTCTTTTTTATAATATTTCATCGTCGGTTCCAATTAATGAATGCATGAAACTGCTCTACGAAAATACATTAGGGTCTTCTTTTTAAACATTGTAGACGAATCATGGTTTTGCTAATCTATACTTGGATAATGATCACACTCTTAACTAAGTGATCACATGCTTATCTATTGAAGAATCAGTATGATGAATGCACATATGAGAGGGTGTTTTGTCTAGTGGTGTGATTCTCACTTTGGATGCGAGAGGTCATGAGTTTAATTCTCACAATGCCACTTTTGCTGCTATTGTTGCTTCTCCTCCTGATCTTTTTGATGTTTTTTCTACTAGTAACTTCCTTCTTCTTCTTCTTTTTCATATGTGATTTGGGGTTCTTTTACTATCAGTGTTTTTGAATCTTTTTTTATCGTTTGTTCCAATTAATAAACGTATGAAAATATTTTGAGAAAATAAATTATGGTTTATTTTTTTATGTACTGTTTAATCTTTATTATTGAATCGTAATTTCAGTAATCTATACTTAGATGAAAACCATAATATTTACTAAATGATCACACTCTTACAATCAAAGAATTTGGATGATATTTGTAGATATTAGGGATTGTTTGATCTAATGGTATAAGTCTCACTTAGGGTGTGAGAGGTTATGAGTTTAATTCTTAAAACACCCCTTCATTCTCATCTCCGTTGGAATTCTTTATTTTTTCACTCTAAATAAGCTTTTGTTCCACGGAGGAGGTACATTTATTTTTTCTCCAAATAAGCTTTTAGAATTAAAACTTTTTCTTTAAACAAATTCAAATTGTGCTTCAAGAAAAACTCAAGCACTAGTGTATAATCGATGGTAATCATGGTGATTATCAGCTGATGTGGAGAAAATTATCCACTAGTACATTTTTTGGGATAATCAAAATTTTCTATGTTTTAACAAATTCTGATAAAATTAGTCGATAGTGCATGAGGGAAATAGGGTCAGAATGAAGATATCAGAATGATAAGGTGAAGTCATTTATGTTGATAGTGATGATCATCGATGAAACCTAACCATCGGTTTAGGGATATACATAGAAGTCATATATGTTGTATCATATATCAACTAGCGATACATATATATGATACAACATAGATGATTTAGAGATATACAAACATACACTATTAGTAGGTAGATAGCACTATTGATGATATTTACATTAAAAATCTATTATGTGATAATTAATAAACCAAAGGCATCCTCGAACCTTCCCTCTAGATTTTGATTTCTTTATTATAATTTTGAGTCATAATTTCGCACTAGGCTGCAAGGCTGAGCACATCATATTCAATGTGTGTGTAGGTTTAGTAGATGATTGATCGAAATAGTTGATGGAGATAAGTGCTATCAACGGATTTATTATATTTGCTGATATCGTTATCAAAGAATTATAGTAGGTATATTGGAACTATATTAATAGAGTTGAGTTAGTTGATTTGAATGTATTATCCACTGAGTTGATGATGTAGATGACTATATTTAATGACAAATACCTTGTATGAGTCCTTTGAACTCATACGACGATTGCTGCATGCTCGATAAATGAGTCGAGGAGTGACATGGCAGATGTCACGCCCCAAACCCCACCTTTGGGCATGTGGCAACCGCCGTATAAGCCGCACTTCAACACCACAACTTATAAAAGGCTAAAAAAGTATCATAAAGCACTACAATTTTATTCATTTAAACAAAGCAGAAGCAATAACATTTTTACATTCAAACCAACACTACTATTTCACATCTCTATCTAGAATAAATATCATTCATCAACTAGGTTCTCCCTCACTTCCCGCTAGTAGCCAACCTGTAACCTGCATAACAGGGAAAAAATGTGCACATCTGAGTCGCGAAACTTAGTGAGGCTACAGAGAGAGCACCCTAAAAATGGACATAAGGTATTGTACAAACCAACAAGAAAATATATCCTCTAAAATCACATACTTAAATCAATATGTCAATAATATACGACAAGACAACAAATGAACATAAGGTATTGTACAAACCAACAAGAAAATATATCCTCTAAAATCACATACTTAAATCAATATGTCAATAATATACGATAAGACAACAAATATGAAACAGCATGATCATGATCATAACAAGATATATCACAGGATATCAGAAATATGATCATAACAAGATATATAATAGGATGTAAGAAATATGATCACAACTAAATCAATGATACAACGTTACTCAATTTAATATATCATTATCTATCCATTCTACATCTAAGGCAGCCACTTATGTTTAAGGTGAATCCCTCGTCAGAGATTTTTCGGAACCCGTCAGTGTCAACTCTATGTCTCTTTCCTATAGGCCTGTACACTGACGTTGGCAGAAGGTGCTGGTGACCACGGCACCCTTTCTTTCCAAACACAAGTACCATACAGCGCTGTAATTTTGCACCATGGCAGGATCACCATACACAATAACAAATCACATCCATCTCCACCCTGGCAAGCTGAGATCCAGTGTATACGATACCAATGAACCTGGACTGCTCAGGGACCCACATCAGTTGAGCATGCTAGTGTCATCAGGTTCCCTAGCCTCGGTAGCGCATGGGATGATATTGTTCCTAGTACACCCTCTACCTTGGTGTAACACAATTAAGTTGAGTTCTACACCGAAGTAAGATCTCGACTAAACCAAAGTATTAGTTGCTTAGGTCGACCGAACTTGCATCTCTACCTTACTAGCACATGGCTCCTCATCACATATTGGCACATACCAGTCTAAGAACCACACATCTTCTCCTAGGTTATCATAACCTTAAGATGTCCAAGGTTCTTAGTCATATAACCATTTAGATCACTCTAGGTGTCATTATCACATGTACCTAAAGTATATTAGTTTCTATCTCATGTCAACATATTTTATATTCTTACTAGGTATTTCTACAACTCTAGCAACATGAACATATTTAATAATCATCTTAACGTGAGCATAATTATCAAAAATATGCAAATAACAGCATCATACATACACCAGCATGGTATAATTTTCAAACTCATATCGAGAGTATGTATATTATAGCATCATACATGAACTAGCATGATATAACTTTTAATCTCATATCAAGAGCATGCATAACATCATACATGAACTAGCATGATATAACTTTTAATCTCATATCAAGAGCATGCATAACATCATACATGAACTAGCATGATATAACTTTCAATAATTCACATGCTAATTAAATATGCAACCAAGCAGATATACAACTTATCAGTATGTAAAATAATTAACAATGACCCTTAGGATTCAGCATCTGTAGTAGGCCAAATAAATTTGAAACCATAAATCCTCACTTGAGTCTCAAGTAGATCTTTAAACAAGAATCACAGCTTGACCGTGATTTTTTAAAATTAAGCAAGAAAGCAATTCCTCTCTACTTCAACACAAATCAACTTGGCTGTGATTTGTCAAGCAATAACACAACAATACAATCTCCTAATATAAATTAAATACAAGCAAACAAGCATTCATAAATAACACCGCTCAAATAATTCTTCCTAACCACCCCCACTACTCACCAATCACATCACATTTCATTTAATTACTTTTTACTTAATTAAATAATTTAACAATTTAAATAAACACAACCAACACAATCATACACCAAACCAACCCTAGCTGCACCCATAACATATGTCTACATTCAAATCATACAATATGGTCATAAATTAAATATCTATTTCTACAAATAATTTATTCTAATAATTTAATCAACTATACCATCTTAATTAATCTAAAAATAATTTTTAATAATTCTATAAAAATCCAATTACCACAAATAGATTTATCAAATCACAATTTATCCGGTTTCATTAGAAATTCTAAATAACCTAATTACCGAATTTAATCACAATATAACATTCATAAATTCTGTAAAAATCCCAATAAAATTATTTTAATTCTGTTTAATAAAAATTAAACATAATGGCACCTACCAAAATATTCTCTCATGCATGTAACACACACATAATTCATTTAAACCCTAAATAAATCCGACACGGCTTAATTAAATCAAAATACTACCTTATTAGTTCCGAAAAATTATAATTAAATCATAGAAATTATATATAAGCATAATATAGGATCACAAATTATTTTAGATTTTTATGATATCATTAATGCGCTCAAAACCCTGAACCCAACTTAACATAATTCAAAAACTGCACCTACAACTTGATAAAAATTCTAAATAAATTCCTAAAAGCTCAAAACTTACCAACAAAATCCTAGTAACATTGAACCGCACTGAACTGGTTGTTAAATCATGAAAACTGGTCAGACCAATGTCAAACCGCAGCTGCACCTGATCCAGACCGAACTGGACCAACTGAATCAGGTTGAGCCGGACCAACACGCGTGACACACGTTCCGTCGGCTCGAACCCACCTTCGCCTTCTCTCAATGTCGCTCGCTGCAACGCCACCGATCACCACTGATTTCACCGCGTTTCACTACAGCAAATATGTCGGAACGACGCACACAGTTTCTCCCCACCTTCCTCCACTCTCTGGCGACATAATCGCGCCGCTGGTAGCCCAGACGCCCCTCCTACGGCCGCCGCTACCTCTGGTTCCTCTGCTGCAAATGGAACCGCCTCCAAGGTTCAAGCACAGCTCCGTCGAGCCCTCTCCGCCGCTGCTACCACCTCGATACAACTATGCTAGGGTTGTATCGACCTCGTCGCGGTGCGAAGGACACTCGTCATGCCCTATGACGGCGGCGCTGCGAACAGAGAACCCCTCTGTTCGCCGCCCCCTTCTCGATTCCGGCTCGTCGGAGTCTCTTCCCCCGCTTGCAGCCCCCAACAACGATGCCTAGCTCCGACCATTACTCCGTCTCGCCGAAACAAAGCTTCGCCAGAGCCCCAAATCACACCTCGCCGCCGGAAACTTCAGAACAAGGTAAACCCCTGTTTCTGAAGGCTTAAATAACCAGTCGACGAGTTACCGACTCGTCGACTGACTCGGTCGAACCGGCCGACTCGATTCACCCACTCGCCCCGACTCGCTGTGTCGACCCGCCTAACTCGTTGGAATTGACTTTTTATTTTTTTCCTTAAAAAAAAAATCTAAAATTATAAGAAAATCACTAAAAAAGGTCTCTTTCGTTTTTTTTAAAAAAAATTTATCTTTACTATTTATTTAAAATTTTTATTTTTCTTTTCTATTATTATTTTATTATTTATTTAAATTTTATTATTATTTTATTAATTTAATATTAAAATAATATTTTATTTTTTTAATTTATTTATTTTATTATTATTATTTTTTAGAAAATAGGGTTTACAATTCCTCTTCATCTTAGGATTTTTGATCCTCCAAAAATCGCAACCAACCCCTTATTATATTTTTTTCTAGACTTCCTATGTTTTCTAAGACACAATGAACTTAAAGAAATCAAGTCAAACAATTTCAAATAATGTAAACCCCTATTTTTTAAAAAAAAATAAAAAATAAGGAGCATAAAATAAAATAGGATCAAAAATATTGATCGTAGAAATAGTAAACGAGTATATATAGAAATATATAAAGATATAGATATATAGGAACGAATAAACATACACATATGGAAAAAAATAATACTAATAATGAATTGCATTTAGGGCTTATTATGCAAATTGGAGCGGCGAATAAGATGTCATAGATAAGGGGACGTCTAGGGGCAAGGAGGCCCTTTCACCCCCCACATCACTGCACGTGCGCTCTTGTGCATGACTAGCTCCAACCGAACAATTCAAAAAGGGGTGAAGCTATAATTATCGAATCCTAGAACCGTACCTTACCGCACTACCTCCAAATCGCTATTACAATCGTCGGCATCCAGTGATGACCCCAGGCGGTCGGCGAAGAAGATCCTCGCTCCATGATGAAAGAGACAAAGTGAACAAATTGGAGGGGAGAAAGGCTGACGCACGACGAAGGATGTCGAGGGAAACCTAGAGCAAATAAATCGAATCAGGAATCAGGTTGGTGGTCAACCTCATATCTAAGCAATATTTTGTTTAATAGGGGGGGGGGGGTTAATGGTAGAGATCACCACAAAATTTCAGATCCTTGATGTTGCTTGTGATCGATTGAAACTTCATTTTGTTATCGGTGTTCCGTGACCTTCATTAATGTTTTGTTTGAGTTGGGATACTACAATGCGGGGAAGTGGCTGATGATTGAAACTATGCTTGTTGCTTTAAATTGGTTCTATGTTTTCCTATTCCTATGATTAAAGTCTTGGATGCCTTAAAACCAATTAAAATATATGCTTGCTAAATGCCATGCAATGTACATGCTAGATTATCTATTAACCATGATTGATGTGTTATATGTTATGCTACCTAGTTTTACATGGCATGTGTTATCAGTTCTTCTACATGGCATGCCTTAAAACCATTAATGTTTTGTTTGAGTTGGGATACTACAACGCGGGGAAGTGGCTGATGATTGAAACTATGCTTGTTGCTTTAAATTGGTTCTATGTTTTCTTATTCCTATGATTAAAGTCTTGGATGCCTTAAAACCAATTAAAATATATGCTTGCTAAATGCCATGCAATGTACATGCTAGATTATCTATTAACCATGATTGATGTGTTATATGTTATGCTATCTAGTTTTACATGGCATGTGTTATCAGTTCTTCTACATGTTATTGTTTCTCATACATGTTGGATATTATGCTATTGTCATGCGGAGAATTATGAAGTTAAAGATTACAAACTTAAATTTATTACATAGGAGATAGTATCAAAAACTATTCTTGACACTCTAGTATAGAGACATTGAAACACATGATACTAGCAATCTCCTTAGGACATCACTAGATTATGATTTGAGGGTGTCGATAACACACCCTAGATGACATTACGAACTGTTATGTTCGAATAATGATGTTCACTCATACACACCACTCCTGAGGCAACACATAGCTTAGATACTGGGAGCTGGTTGGGAAATGGGCCAGATGAACTCCAAGGTCAGGTAGACCAGTTAGCGGAGTGGTCCATACCCGAATATTATTACCCGCACGAGTGATGGTTGGACGTCACCGTGATAGTCCTGATATGGCTAGTGGGGATGAACCTTCCAATAATTTAACAAAAATGTGGTCGAGGTACCTCAAGCACAATAGTACCTCAAGCCCATTGTGCAGATTGACAGTCAACTCGACTAACATTGATCATTTTTGAGTTGGCACGGGGATTCTCTCAAGCCTTGGACAGTGGATCCATAGACCACACGGCTATCATCCAAGACGTTCTGCAGACGATCGGATAAGTAGTCTGGATCCTAGGGTTATTAAGAATTCGATTTGCCGTGACCGAAGATATATTATAAGTGAGGTGACCCTGCCTGCGGGCTGTGTGTAGTACTACACTGGGTGTCGTTGCCCTTACGGAGACAGGGGAGGAAGTAGGGGCGTGATGTTTCGCTGGGACGAGGTGTAGGGCGCGACTGGCGAAACAGTGGAGAGAGATATACGGTCACCCGTCCTCTCCGCCAACATCAGTGCAGCGGGCCCAGGTAGAGACATAGAAGGACACCACACTGATGGGCTTATAGGAAGTCCTCGACGAGGGAATTTCTTTAAGCATATGCTGGCGGCCTGAGATATTTGATACAAATATAGAAATAACTTAGATGATATTTATTAGTAACACAGATTTGATTTGTGAGATAGATGACATTTAGGGATATACACAGACGTACACTATAACATATGATTACATGTATTGACGATGACATTCATTTAGTTTATTAATCTTATAAAATGATAATTAATAAAATAAAAAGGCATCCTAGAATCTTCCCCCTAGTATTTATTTCCTTACTATGATTTCGAGCCGTAATTTCGCATTAGGCCATAAGGCTGAGCACACTGCGTTCAATGTGTGTGCAGGTCTTGGAGTAAAAGTGGAGATCGTTGACGACGGGTATGGGGTCGGAGAAGTTCATCTCTCGTATTTAGATTTGTTAATTATCAAACGTAGTATTGTATTAGATCTATATCGGGACTGTACAAAAGGGATTATAAATACAGACTGTAATGAGATTATTATTTTTTATATATTTAGTGACTTCTGATGTATATCATATGCCTTGTATGGGTTTCCGGATCCATACGGCAGTTGCCACGTGCCCGACCTGCGGGTCAGGGCGTAACACCTCCTCTACATTATCTTCCTTGCAGAGCACCCAAACTAGAGGTACAGTTTTACCCCTTAACACTTTATCACGGCTATCAACTATAGCCACTATCTAATGTCCACAGCTCAGATCATCCTGCAAAGCAATCGAAGGTACAATTAGAACATGCTGCGGTCTAACGCATACTTCTCAAGCATCGACACATGGAACACGTTATAGATTTTGTCTAAGTCTACCTACCGGTAACTACAATCTATAAGCCACCGGTCCAACTCCTTCCAGAATCTCAAATGGTCTAATACACCTCGGATGCACCTCTCTCTCAAGTGAAACCGAAGAAATCCTTCCAAGGGAACATCCTTAAGAGTACTCTATCCCCAACCGAAATTTCTGATGACCTCTGCCGATTGTCTATATACATCTTTTATTTATTTTGAGCTTCCTTTAGTCTCACTTAAACCACTTTAGAAATAAAAGATAGAATTAGCTGGTCTAGAGAAGAAAAGTCATTATCTTAGCTAGACAATCTAATCATGTCCACTAATCTCTTATGGCTCGATACCTAGTTATCTAACCGATACCTAAGATTACATCAAAGTCTTTTCATACCTAAGGGTATCAAATCAGCTCTTTAACTCACATCCTAGCACTCTAAGGGTCGATCAGCCCCCTTAAACACTGTGTTCGCATAAGAGCTCTGTGATCCGATATCAATCAGAATACAAGTAGTAGGATTAATTGAGATCATAGATCTTTAGGTCTAGCACACCATGGAATAAAGAATACTAATTGGTCGACTAAAAGTCTCCAAATAATTCCAACAGTTGCATTTGACACAGGTAACCCAAAAGAAATAGCAAGGATAATTTTATTAACCCAAGCCGAAGTAATTTAATTTAAGCATCCAGATAAATCATTTGACTTAGAAAATAAAGAAATAATCATAAAAAGTTTAACTATTAGAAAGTATATCATTCTGAGGAGTCATGCAATAACTTTTCAAACATAGAACTTTCTCAAGGATATCCAATTTGAGAATTCTCTTTTTCAAAGGAAGATATGACCATATGAGCCACACAAAAAAATAAATCATTAAAGAATTCATCAAGCAATATGATCAAAGTCAAAAAGTAAATCGGGGATCCTGGTCAGACACATTCAACACCGGCCCATCATGTAGTCTTACTAACTCATGAAAGTTTTACTTCTAGCCCTTTTTCCATCCTAAGGTTTGGCTTTGCATCAAAAGGTCAAAGAATCAAAGGACCAAAAAAACAAAGAAGGATGTGTCAAGTTTCAATCAAAACTTTAGCAAATCAAGCCATCATACGATAAATTGTAAGTCAACACTTTAATATAACTGACCACTAGTTTTAAGCCCTGCTTTAAGGGTAGTAGAGAATATAAACTTGGGTTTCTAATAGTTCCTCTACGTTAAGTTCCCACTGAATTTTGATAACTCAATTGACAACTCCATGAGACCAGGGAAAAGTCAGTGGATATAGGCTATAATTCAATTCCTTCAGCTGGTACCCGAGATTGAAATCTACTCACTTCATTTAGCCAAGCAGAGGAGATGTTTAGCTAAAAAGAAAATATCTCATTAGGATGAACTGGATGGTAGTTGCTGTCATAGAATGAGTTGAACATCAAGGAAATAGGATAATAATTCCTTGAAGATTTGGAAATTAATTGGACTTTCCCTAAGTGATCTCAAAATGTGATGCATCATGATAAACTTAAGATGTTTGATGTTTTAGGATTGTAGGATAGATCTGAACAAGAAGGTATAACAGTGATACTCACATCAAAAAAGGGTTTAGAACTTGCAACAAGAAAGTATAGTATCCATAAACATGCCACTACCCTATGCATGAGATTTTACTCCTTACTAAAGTGTACTTCTATCTATTTGCACCATTTATAGGGTAATGGAAAGAGATCTAAATGGCTAGGGGAGACTACTCATCAGAAAGTATATAACTTTAGGAGAAAGGAATAAAGAAACCTAAATTTGTCAAGGTTTAGAATGTAGGCAAGGTAAATTTTTAGCACTGTTTTTTCACATAAGCCCATAGTACTTATGATGAGGAAGAATGAGACTTAGATTCACAACTAGAAGATTTTAAATAAAAGGTATGGGAAAAGAATGAATGTATATTCTGTTGTTAGCAAGGACATCGCAAGGTTCAAGTGGAAAGATGTATGGTTTTCAACTAAAGAGTATCAAATTTTCAGTACACTAAATTTTTAGGATTTAGTAAACTTTAGAAGGTCATAACTTCCTTCACAGAGATCAGATTAACCTAAAATTCTGGGGGTAGGTTTTTACATCAGTGAAGAAGATGTCTACCAAGTTTCATAGGAATTGGACACTCAGAGAGCTTAGGGTGATCAAAACTCTGAGACAAGATAAATCTAATAGTGATTAAATTCCAAATTTATGATACTTGGCTATAATGATTGATACATCTCACTATTTTCGATTTTAGCTCACCCTTTAGTTGGGTATGAGAATTATGGTTGACATTTTTGAGGTAGAAATGGTATTACCAAGTGAGAAATACAGTAAGGGTCCTTAATGAAGGGTAAGGTTTACCAACTTGATCCTCCTTTAGTATCACTTGTAAAATTCAAAATTAGGAACCAAGGTTGGTTTATTTATGTTATATTAGTCTGGTATAGTAGGTAGGCTTGCCTAGGATTAGATAGTAAGGTCTTCAATAATCAACATTGAGGATAGGCAAGTATATGAACAAGGGATCAATTCTCTTAATCTAACATGTTGAGAATGTCAACTTTCAGTATTAGTAGTTCATTGAGTTTACTTGCAACCCTTACTAGATTATTCAACACCTTGAGGTTCTAGTTTGTATTTGGAACCTTTCGTGAAAGTGTCAAGGGTATCATCAAAAAGGTTTTGATAGATGACAAAAAAATTGAGAGAGAAATATACCAAGGAAGAAAAAGAATTGTTAACTATCAATGGAAGAAAATTGAGGTTGTTTAGTGTCAGGGATGATAGCACTTTGAATGCACTCTAGAATATTCAATAGAAGGATGATTAATATTCTGAGAATGATCAGCATCTGAAAAAATGATCACTGCTAAAGGTTTGTAGAGAAAGGATTCAAAAAGATCAGTAAATAACAATGATGGAACAGATGTCGAATTCATAATATAGTTTATGGGATTTTGGTTTTCCTGCTTTAAGGAAGATGAATTATATTGCATAGTATAGTTCCTATGACATAAAAGTATTCTAATGATTATTTATACAAAACCATCAAACATGGATAAATGAATGAGATTGAGGCAAGATAGTAGATACACCCCAATGGTATCACTAGTTCATGTGATATCAATGACTTTGGGGCTTATTTGACTCCTGAAGTCAATACCCTAAGATCACCAAAATATTGAATGTGAATAGTATTGATCTCTGATTATGATTCAAGAGGAAGGGGTGATAAAATCAATGAAAGTTAAGGAATGAAACTCTACAATTAAACCAAGTTTCGGATATAATAGAGGAAGAAAGGTTACCATTCTTATACTTTAGTTTTGTATTAGGGTACGATAGGAAAACAATTGGAGAGGATCTCTATCCTTCTTCTCAACCTCAACTAGAGGAAAAGATATTTCCAGTGCTACAGCAAAGATCAAATTTAAATATCTAAGGCTGCATAAAGTATCAATATTCAATTTTCAATATTTCTGTATAGAGGATCCAATGCCATGCCTTATTGATACCAATAGATAAATGACTCCCATAGTTGGTAATAGGGAAGGAAAAATAGCTGTTGCACCCTAAGACCTTTAAATACTCAGTTTGGCAGAAGTCTCAGTCATGGGAATTTAGGAACTTAATCAAGAGGGAATTTATGAATTCAACTAGAGTAGTTGATCAGTCTGTATCATGTGTATAGATTGGATCATAAACTCAATAGCTGAGTGAGATGAACAAGAATTTAGTTGCTAAATCAGACAAGGAAAACATAGGAAAATAATTTTTCATAATTTTTGGTACACTAACTTTTCAGACTTTAGTGAACTTTGGAAGTTCATAACCTCCCCTACAGAGATCAGATTAATCTAAAATTTTGGAGATAAGTTTTATATCAGTGAAAAAGGTGTCTGCCAAATTTTATAGGAAATTGACACCCAAAGAGCTCAGGGTGATTAAATCTCTGAGATAAGGTAAATCTGAAATTTAATCTGTCCAGGTTTATAAAACTCTACTGTAGTGATTTATACATCTCATCATCCATGATTTTAGCTCACTCTTCAGTTGTATATGGGAGTTGTGGTTTAGATTTTTGAGATAGGAATAGTGTTACTAAGTGAGAAACATAGTAAGGGTCTTTAATAGAGGATAAGACTACAATTTGGATTTTCCTTTAGTATCACTTTAAATATTCAAAATTGAAAACCAATGTTGGTTTATTTCTGACAAATTGGTTTGGTACAGTAGGTGTGCTTATCTAGGATTGAGTAAAAAGGCATTTCAATAATCAACCTTGAGGATATGCAAGTATATGAACAAGAGATCCATTTTCTTAATTTAACGTACTTAAAATGTTAAACTTCCAGCATTAGGATTTCATTGAACTTACTTACAGCTCTTACTAGATTGCTCAATAACTTGAGGTTCTAGATTGTATTTGGAATATTCCTTGAAAGAGTTAAGAGTATCACCAAAAATCTTTTAGAAGATGAAAAAGATTGGGAAGCGAAATATACTAAGGAATAATTGTTAAATATCAAAGGAAGGAAATTGAGTTCTTTTAGTCCTAGGGATGGAACCACTTTTTGAATGCACCCAAGAATACTCATCGAAATGATGGTTAGTATTTTGAGAATGGTCAACACTTGAAGAATGTTCACTGTTAAAGATTTGTAGAAAAGGGTTGAAGCATATCAGTGACTAACAATGATGGAATAGATCTTCTTTTCATCTACATATGCTGAATATAGTTCATGGGTATAAAGACTTTGGTTTCTCCTAGTTTACGGAAGAAGAACTACATTGAATAGTTTTGTTCCTGTGATGGTATTAGTGACTGAGGTCAACTGAACTTGCATCTCTACCTTACTAGCACATGACTCCTCACCACATGTTGGCACATACCAGTTTAAGAACCACACATCTTCTCCTAGGTTACATAACCTTAAGATGTCTAGGGTTCTTATTCATATAACAATTTAGATAACTCTAGGTGTCATTATCACACGTACCTAAAGTATCTCAATTTTTCATCTCATGTCAACATGTTTCATATTCTTACTAGGTATTTCTACAACTCTAGCAACATAAACATATTCAATCATCAATATAACATAAGCATGATTATCAATGATATGCAAATAACAGCAGCATACATCTGCTAGCATGATTCAACTTTCAACTTACATCAATAGCATGCATACATTAGTATCTTACAGGAACCAACATGACATACTTTCAAGCTCACAATAACTTACATGCTAAATAAGTATGTAACAAAGTAGATATATCACTTATCAAGAGGTACAATAATAAACAAAACAACCCTTAGGACTCAGCATCTGTAGAAGGCCAAATTAAATTTAAAACCATAAACCCTCACGAGTCTCAAGCATATTTTTAAACAAGAATCACAGCTTGGTCGTGATCCTTAAGAGTAAGCAAGCAAGGCAGTCAATAACTCAAGCAAGCAACGCAATTCCTCTCTATTTCGACACAAATCACAGCTTGGCTGTGATTTGTCAAGTAATAACACAGCAACACAATCTTCTAAAATAAATTAAATACAAGTAAACAAGCATGCATAAATAACACAACTCAAACAATCCTCTTAACTACCCCAACTACTCACAACACACATCAAATTTTAGTTAATTTTTTTTTAATCCATTAAATCATTTAGCAATTTAAATAAATACAACCACCATAGTTATACATCACACCAACCCTAGCTACACATGTACAATATGTTTACATTTAAATTATACAGTAAGAAACCAAATTAAATTTATATTTGCACAAATACATAATTCTAGCAATTTGATGTACTATACCACCTTAATTAATCTAAATTTTTTTTTAATAGTTCTGTGAAAATCCAATCACTATATATAAATCTATTAAGTTATAATTTCTTCAATTTTATTAAATAGCAAACTAAGTAATCTAATTACCTAATTTAATTACAATATAAAATTTATAAATTCTAAAAAAATCTCAATTAAATTATTTTAATTCTGTTTAACATTAATCTAATATAATAACACCTATCAAAATATTCTTTCAAGCAAATATCATCCAAATAATTTATTTAACACCTAAATAAACCTGAACCACATTAATTAGTTCAAAATGCCACCTTAATAGTCCAGAAAAATTACAATTAAATCATAAAAAAAATATTTAAGCATAAACATATATTACAATTTATTTTAAAACTTAAATAATTCAAAAGGCAAGTCTAAAATATGTTAAAAAATTTAAATAAATTTCTTAAGGCTCAAAACTCACCAATCAAGCCTTAACTACTTGAACCGAATTAAACCGATCAACAAGCCACGAAACCAGCCAACCCACAGCCGAAATGCAGCTAAACCGAACATTCACACGCATCACACGTTGTGAAATCATACATGAGGTCAATGGCCTATGCAAGTATTGAACTCGTGACCTTTGTGTTATTAGTACGACACTCTAACCAACTTCACTAATAAGCCAAGTAATAATTTAAAAAAAAAATAGGGTTTACAATTCCTATCCCCCTTAACATTTTTGGTCCTCCAAAAATAACAACCCAATCCCTTTAAGTTTTCTAGTCTTTCTACTACCCTCTAAGACACAAAATAACCTAAAGAAATCATTCAATCAATTGAAATAATTTTCAACATCTTCAAATAATTTATCAAGCAAAATACAATCAAAGCAAAATACTAAACAAACAATTTTGGGTATTGGGCTCTTATCTGAGCTTCAGTTTTGCATGTCTCTTCCTCTACATTACCATCCTTCCAAAGTACCCGAACTAGAGGTATGGTCTTACCCCATAACACTTGATTACGTCGGTCAACTATATATATTTGGGTGTTTGGTCAAGCGGTCTATGATTTTTGCTCTCGGTATCATATATCGTGAGTTCAATTCTCAGGCCACCCTTTCTTCCTTTTTATTAAATAATCGCACTCTTAACTAAGCAATTCCACTATCTCAATGAAGAACCCGTGATGATGATCAAGTTTAGTTTTTTGGTATTTGGTCTAGTGTATGATTTTTACTTTCGGTGCAAGAAGTTGTGAGTTCAATTGTCACAACCTTTGCTTCTCCTCTTCCCTCTTGATGATTTTTCTCATCAACGTCATGGGAAGGTAGGTATGACCATCTCCTTTTTCAGCTAGCAACTTCCTTCTTTGTCCTTGTGTCATTTTTTGTAAGTTATGTGAGGTTCTTTTAGCTCGTCGTTTTTGAATATTGTTTCCTCGTTGCTTTCAATCAAGGAACTGGCAGGTATGACCATCTCCTTTTTCAGCGAGCAACTTCTTTCTCGTCCTCGTGTCATTTTTTGTATGACATTTGAGATACTTTTACCTCATCGTATTTTAATCTTGTTTAATCGTCACTTCCAATTAATGAATGCATCAAACTACTCTCGGAAAATTCATTATTGTGCATTTTTTATCAATTATTTAATCTTTGTTAGTGAATCATAGTTTGACTAATCTATAATCGTCCTTGTGTCCAATGTCACAATATACTCTTAAGTAAGCATCATCCTCTTATCATTTGGTAATCTATACTTGGATGATGATTGAGCTCTTAACTACGTAATCAGACGCTTACCTGTAGAAAAATCTAGATAATGATTTCATCGACAAGAGGCTGTCAATGAGGATGAGACGATCGATCGAGACAGTTGATGGAGATGTGGCTGACAACAAATTTGTTGTATTATCTGATATCGTTATCATATAATTATAGTAGGTATATTGGAACTATATAAATAAAGTTGAGTTAGTTGATTTGAATGTATTATCCACTGAGTTGATGATAACTCATACGACGGTTGCTGCATGCTCAATAAATGAGTCGAGGAGTGACATGGAAGATGTTTGCAAATATAGAGGGGTGTTTGGTCTAGTGGAATGATTCTCGCTTACCGAGAGAATGGTTATGAGTGCAATTCTTGTAAAACTAATTTCTCCTTTTTCGTTGATGTTATTCTTATCTTCATCGAAAATAATCATTATTCCAACTAAGCTCTTTAAAAATATATCAAATAATTATACCTTTAACTAAGCAAACATTTCCTAATATATAGCAATCATTATGATAATGGTCTCATTGGTTGTTTGTCTAGAGGTATGATTCTTGCTTTTGGTGAAAGAAGTTATGAGTTCGATTCTCGCAACACCCTGTTTGCGCTTATTCTTTGTTCTTGAACCTCAGTTTAACTAATCCATACTTGTATGATGATCGCACTATTTACTCAACGATCACTCGCCTATCGGCCCAAGACGTTGGATGATGCTTGCAAATGTCAATGGGTGTTTGGTCTAGTGGTATGATTCTCGCTTAGGGTGCGAGAGGTCGTGAGTTCAATTCTCACAACACCCCTTCCTCTTTGATGTTCATATTAATCTTATCACTAGCAAAGGGCATGAAATATATACGTGATATGGTTAGAACAGTGTATACTTACATACAATAGAATATCTCAATGAAGAACCCCTGTTGATGATCAACTTTAGATTTTGGTATTTGGTCTAATGTATGATTCTTGCTTTCGGTGCAAGAAGTTGTCAGTTCAATTGTCACAACCTTTCCTTGATGATTTTTCACATCACCCTCATTGGATGTTTGCAAATATAGAGGGGTGTTTGGTCTAGTCGAATGATTCTTGCTTAGGGAGAGAACGGTCCAGAATGCAATTCTTGTAAAACTAATTTCTCCTTTGTTGTTGATGTTATTCTTACTTTTATCGAGGGTTGTTCATTATTCCAACTAAGCTCTTTAAAAATATATCAAATAATCATACCTTTAACTAAGCACACCTTTCTTTAGAAATGGCAATCGTTATGATTATGGTTTCATTGGATATTTGGTCTAGTGATATGATTCTTGATTTTGGTCCAAAAGGTCATGAGTTCGATTCTCACAACACCCCTTTTGCTGCCTTGCTTCACCCATTCATATTTTTGATGTTTTTCAGCCATTGGGGGTTTTTTTGTGCATTTTTTTAACTACTATTTAATCCTTGTTCGCGAACCTCAGTTTAACTAATCCATACTTGTATGATGATCGCACTATTTACTCAACGATCACTTGCCCATCGTTCCAAATCGTTGGATGATGCTTGCACATGCCAAGGGGTGTTTGTTCTAGTGGTATGATTTTTGCTTTGGGTGCGAGAGGTTGTGAGTTCAATTCTCACAACACCCCTTACTCTTTGATGTTGATGTTAATCTTATCACTACTAGAGGGCATGAAATATGTATCTGATATGGTTAGGGCAGTGTATGCTTACATACGAAAGAAGCTAGATGTTGATTATTCCTAAGATCTCAGGACACCCTTTCTTTCCTTTTGTTAAATAATTGCACTCTTAACTAAGCAACTGCACTATGTCAATGAAGAACCCCTGCTGATGATCAAATTTAGTTTTTTGGTATTTGGTCTAGTTCATGATTCTTGCTTTCGGTGCAAGAAGTTGTGAGTTCCATTGTCACAACCTTTGCTTCTACTCTTCCTTCTTGATGATTTTTCTCATCACCATCATAGGAAGGTAGGTATGACCATCTTCATTTTCAGCCAGCAACTTCCTTCATTGTCCTTGTGTCAGTTTTTGTAAGTGATTTGAGGTTCTTTTACCTCGTCGTTTTTGAATCTTATTTCCTCATTGCTTCCAAACAAGGAACTGGCAGGTATGACCATCTCCTTTTTCAGCGAGCAACTTCTTTCTCGTCCTGGTGTCATTTCTTGTATGACATTTGATATTCTTTTACCTCGTGGTATTTTAATCTCATTTAATCATCGCTTCCAATTAATGAATGCATCAAACTGCTCTCGGGAAAAGTTCGTTATTGTGCATTTTTTTTATCTACTATTTAATCTTTATTGTTGAATCGTAGTTTGACTAATCTATATTCGTCCTTGTGTCCATTCTCACAATATACTCTTATGTAAGCATCATCCTCATGTCATTTGGTAATCTATACTTGGATGCTGATTGGGCTCTTAACTAGGTGATCAAACGCTTACTTGTGGAAAAATCTAGATAATGATTGCAAAGACAAGAGGCTGTCAATGAGGACGAGATTATCGATCGAGATAGTTAATAGAGATAAGGCTGGCAAAGGATTTATTGTATTTGCTGATATCGTTATCATAGAATTATAGTAGGTATATTGGAACTATATTAATAGTGTTGAGTTAGTTGATTTAAATGTATTATCCACTGAGTTGATGATAACTCATACGACGATTGTTGCATGCTCGATAAATGAGTCGAGGAGTGACCTGACAGATGTTTGCAAATATAGAGGGGTGTTTGGTCTAGTCGAATGATTCTCGCTTAGGGAGAGAACGGTCATTAGTGCAGTTCTTGTAAAACTAATTTCTCCTTTGTTGTTGATGTTATTCTTACCTTCATCGAGGGTTGTTCATTATTCCAACTAAGCATACGTTTCTTTGGAAATGGCAATCGTCATGATTATGGTTTCATTGGATGTTTGGTCTAGTGATATGATTCTTACCTTTGGTTCAAGAGGTTGTTAATTCGATTCTTGCAACACCCCTTTTGCTGTCGTTGTTGCTTCACCCATTCATCTTTTTGATGTTTTTCAGCCATTGGGTACTATTTAATCTTTGTTTCTGAACCTCAATTTAACTAATCCATACTTGTATGATGATCGTACTATTTACTCAACGATCAATCGCTTATTGGTCCAAGACGTTGGATGATGCTTGCACATACCAATGGGTATTTGGTCTAGAGGTATAATTCTCACTTAGGGTGTGAGAGGTTGTGAGTTCAATTTTTACAACACCCCTTCCTTTTTGATGTTGATGATAATCTTATCTCTAGCAGAGGGCATGAAATATATATCAGATATGGTTAGGGCAGTGTATGCTTACGTACAATTCTCATAGGTAGTGAGTGCAATTCTCACGACATCCTTTCTTCTTTTTTGTTAAATAATCGCACTCTTAACTAAGCAATTGCACTATTTCAATAAAGAACCCTGGTGATGATCAAATTTAGTTAGTTGGTGTTTTGTCTAGTGCATTATTCTTGCTTTTGGTGCAATAAGTTGTGATGAGTGGGTGTTTGGTCAAGCGGTATGATTCTTGCTCTGGGTGTTATATGTCGTGAGTTCAATTCTCAGGACACACTTTCTTCTTTTTTGTTAAATAATCGCACTCTTAACTAAGCAATTGCACTATCTCAATGAAGAACCCCTGGTGATGATCAAGTTTAGTTTTTTGATATTTGGTCTAGTGTATGATTCTTGCTTTCGATGTAAGAAGTTGTGAGTTCAATTGTCACAACCTTTGCTTCTCCTCTTCCCTCTTGATGATTTTTCTCATTACCATAATGGGCAGGTAGGTATGACCATCTCCCTTTTCTGCCAACAACTTCCTTCTTCGTCATTTTGTCATTTTTTTCATGTGATTTGAGGTTTTTTACCTCATCATTTTTGAATTTTGTTTCCTCATCGCTTCCAATCTAGGAACTGGCAGGTATGACCATCTCCTTTTTCAGCGAACACCTTCTTTCTCGTCCTAGTGTCATTTTTTGTAGGACATTTGAGGTTCTTTTACCTCGTCGTTTTTTTAATCTTATTTAATCATTGCTTCCAATTAAGGAAAACATCAAATTTCTCTGGGGAAAAATTGTTATTGTGCATTTTTTATCTACTATTTAATCTTTATTGGTGAATCGTAGTTTGACTAATCTATATTCATCCTCGTGTCCATTCTCACAATATACTCTTAAGTAAGCATCATCCTCGTGTCATTTGGTAATCTATACTCGGATGATGATTGTGCTCTTAATTAGGTGATCAGATACTTACCTATGGAAGAATCAAGATAATGATTACATAGACAAGAGGGTGTTTAGTCTAGTGGTATGATTCTCATTTTTTGGGTGAAAGGTTGTGAGTTAAATTCTTTCAACACCTTTTCCTCTTTTTTGTTGATGTCATTAACATCTCTATCGGTTGGTTGCTCATTATTCCTAAGAAGCTCTGCTTCTCCTCCTCACCTTTGATTTTTTCTCATCACCATCATGGGTTTGCACGTATGAGCATCTCCTTTTTCCGCTTGAAATTTCCTTTTTCATCCTCCTTTTCAAAAACAATACAATTAACTTATTTAAAGAGAGTGGAAATATAATAATTTTACATTTAATATCAATACTATATATGAAATCTCTATCTATATTTCTAAAGTAATTTTATTCATCATAACTAGGTTCTCCCTCATTTCCTGAACCACTTGCCAGCTTGTAACCAGCGCAACAGGAAAAAATATGCACAACTGAGTCGCAAAACTTAGTGAGGCTATAAAGAGAGCACCCTAAAAATGGGAATAAAGTATTCTACAAACCAACAAGATGAAATATTAACTAAATCACACATTAAAATAACATGTCAAACAGCTTATAACAAGACTAATAGATTAAAGTAGTAGAACATGAGAATAACAAGTATATAAAAAAGATATAAGGTTGTAACCATAATAATAACTTCAAATCAAAGATGTCATATTACCTTAACTGCTATATTATAATTTATCCATATTACACCCAAGGCAGCCAGCCTATGTTCAAGATAAATCCCTCATCAGGAATTTTTCCAAACCGGTCAGTGTCAACTTTACATCTTTGTCCTATGTGCTTATACACTGAAGGAGTTGGTGACCACGGCACCCCTTTTGTCACGCCCCGACCCTACTGTCGGGCACGTGGCAACCGCCGTTTGAGCCCAACGGACCCATACAAGGCATCAAAGTGATACATACAGTCCATACACATCATTTACACAGCGAAAATATACAATCAAATTATCGATGCAACTCTACTAACACAGTCCCGATAGACCTACTACAATTCTATGATAACTATATCGATGAATAAAAATAAATCGATCGATAGACTAATCTTCACCCACCGTCATGATCGATTATCTGACACACCTGCACACACAGGAAAAAGTGGTGTGCTCAGCCTTGCGGCCTAGTACGAAATTACGGCTCGAAATCCTATATAGGAAACCAAATGCTAGGGGGAAGTACTAGGATGCCTTTGGGTTTATTAATTATCAATTATTAACTTTTTAAGGTAAATAATATTATCTAGAACATCAAGTTCTAACCAGTAGTATATGTCTTTATATGTCTCTACTTATCATCTATATTGTATAACATGTCTGTCGCTAGTATATGTCATCTATGTCGTGTAATATGACTGTATCTCTAGTATATGTCAACTAAACGTATCTCTAGTATAAGTTAACTAGATGTATCTCTAGTATATGTCAACTAGACGTATCTCTAGTATAAGTCAACTAGACGTATCTCTAGTATAAGTCAACTAGACGTATCTCTAGTATATGTCAACTAGACGTATCTCTAGTATATGTCAACTAGATGTATCTCTAGTATATATCAACTAGATGTATCTCTAGTATATGTCAACTAGATGTATCTCTAGTATATGTCAACTAGATATATCTCTACTATATATCAACTAGATGTATCTCTCTATCTTTGTATCAAGTGCATCGGGCCGCCATTCTATGCTTAGGGGATATCCTGATCAGGGATTCCTATAAGCCCATCCGTGCTGTGAATGTCTAGGTCTCTCCCTATGCCCGCTGCATGGATGTTGGCAGAGAAATCGGGTGACCGTGCATCTCTCTCTTTACTGTCCCGCTGGTCGTTCCCTACACCCCATCCCAGCAAAATCGGTTGCTCCCGTACCATTCCCCTTAGAATCCCAGTACGGTCACAACCTACTGTGTAGCGCTACACAACTGTCCGTCGACAGGGTCACATCAATTAATATGTCCTCGGTCACGGCTAGCCGAAATATATACCAACCGTAGGATCCGGACTACTCATCCGATCATCTGCAGAACGTCAAGGATGATAGCCGTGTGGTCTACGGATCCACTGTCCAAGGCTATGCGGAGGAAGTCACCATCCTAGTGTCATGCCCCAACCCTACTGTCGGGCACGTGGCAACCGCCGTATGAGCCCAACGGACCCATACAAGGCATCAAGTGATACACATACAATCCAAACACATCGTTTACACAGCGGAATATACAATTAAAATATCTATCTCTTCGTTTCTAGCACAGTCCCGATAAACCTACTACAATTCTATGATAACGATATCAACGAATAAAGATCAACTCATCGAAAAACTCATCTTCACCCACCGTCATGATCGATCATCTAACTCACCTGCATACACGGGGAAAAGTGGTGTGCTCAGCTTTGTGGCCTAGTGCGAAATTACGGCTCGAAACCGAATAAGGAATCCAAAGGCTAGGAGGATTAATCTAGGATGCCCTGGGTTTATTAATAGTCATTTTCATATAATACATGTGAAGCATATCATAAATGCAGAATAACTGTGTAAGCATATCCGACAGGTGTAGCACTAGATGTCACCTAAGCTGTCTCTAGTATTATGTCGTCAGCGTCACCAGAATGTCATCTACGGTATACTATGTCTATCAGTCTCAAGACTCGGGCTACCAGCCTATGCTTAGTGAAATTCCCCCGTCGGGGACTTCCCACAAGCCCATCAGTACCTTTTGTCTCTGTCTCTTCCTATGCCCGCTGCACTGATGTTGGTGGAGGTGACGGGTGACCCTTGATCACTCTCCTCGGCCTCGCTAGTCGTCTACCATGCCTCCCCTAACGGAAACCCGCCGTGCCCTTACATCCTCCCCGGATGCCGTAAGGACAACGACACTCGTGTAGTTACTACACACCGTCCGAAGATGGGGTCACCGTCAATGAAATCCATCGACTACGGTCTCGGTCGATATAATACAACACTAGGATCCGGACTCACCATCCGACCGTCTGCAGATCGTCAAGGATGGTAGCCGTATAGTCTACGGATCCATTGTCCAACGCTATGCGGAGGGATGTCACTGTTGCAATCCCCGAGCAGCGATGCCTGCCAAGAGGTGTGCAGACTAGCTGTCGTCGGAATGCTACAACCTCGGCGACATGTTTGCTAGGTTCTTGTTCCGGTTCGTCCCGGCTAACCATCTCAGGACTACCACGAGTGCCCCTTAAACGACACTCGTGCGGGTAGAAATCATCGAGTAGGGACTTGCTCCATATATCCGGTCTAATATGACCTTGGAGTGTGTACAGTCCCTATCCCCACTAACTCCCAGTATCCAAGTTATGTGTAGCCTCGGGAGTGGTGTGTGGTGGAGCATCACCATTCTTACCATCGGCGGTACGCCGGGGTCAAACGGGGTATGCAAGCAGAACCCCTTCCTGTCTGATTCCTAGTGATGTCTCCTAAGAGTTTCTAACATGCCATCATTCTTGTCTATAACTGCATGGTAATCGTGCTATCATAGCAAAGATAAATAACATAGCATGCATGATAAGATTCATAAACACGTTAAATAAGTAGCATGGTAAAGATGGCATATCATGCATATAGACAAGGTAAATCATACTAACATGCATTTACATATAAACAGAGCATGCATTTCATTTTTATTATATTTAAGGCATCCGAGATATTTCCTAAGAAAACCTCGGCAGGAAATCCCTAGCTTGAATAAATCCTAAATTCGATGAACCAACGCACCTGAATGGGGATCTGAACTTCGGAACCAATCCAGATATATCAATAATACTCGGCTCTCAAGTTGGAGTAAGATCCCTAAAACAATAAAGATTTTATTTAAAATAAAATCTTCATAATCTAATATGATAGAGATAAATCACTAGTAACTCGTGAATCATTTGGCCTAATCCAAAATAAATGATGTACTTCAACTATTGGGCCAAACTTCATTCTCAAGTTCAATACTTCAAATTTCTCAATTCCATAGGTCAACTCAATTCAACAATAAATCCAACTCCATTATTTTATTCTTCAACTCCATGTCCAATATCATCATCAACTGAGTCGGACTAACAACTACTTCCTCTAGTACAAACCCTTGTTCACTCCTCTATCTTAACACATTATATGCATCGAGAGGAGAAGAGAGAAAGTAGAAGTGAAAATGAGAAGGATGTCACAATAGGTGAGAAGAAGGAAGATGATAAGGGCGATAGCACAAATCAACCAAACTTTCATATTCACCATAAATCATCACATTAAAAACTCACCATAATTCACATCCAAAAATACTACATGAAACAACGTCAACCACCAAAACCGCTATATGAAAATATCATGTAGTCACTATCAATACTCAAAAATTTCAAAGCCATCATTCCCATTAAATCAATAATTCAGAACCATTCATCAACAATAATATCAAAGCCATCATCAACATCACCCCAAACAACAATACCATACCATTGGCAATCAACAATACAAAACCAAATTTGCACACTATTGTAAACAACACAACATTCCTCAAAATCAAAACCATTAGAAACATTATCACATAATACCATTAAACTACCCATAATCCAACATCATCATCGCCATTAAATCCACAACCAAACCATTAACTCATCAAACCAAGCCACAAGGCAAAACCATCAAAGTACCTCACCAATGATCATATAAATCATTCGAATTCATTAACCATAATACCACATCATCACCATCCATCTAAACATCAATAACACGAAATAATAACCAAATAAATACCACGAGAACCATCAATAAGTCACGAACACAGAATAATCACCCAAATAAGTACCACACCATCATCAACTAACCAACGTCACCACCAACCCATCAATTAACCATCAAACCATATATAAACCTCACATTCAAAACCATCAACCGAATAAGAACAGTTAACAATTATCGAATCAACATCTCAACCATTAAATTCATAATCAATTAGTACCACCATCATCACCACCATTAAATCCAAAAATCAAAACCACCTAACCCAACAACCAACATCACACCATCAAGAAAAATTCAGCAAAATAGTACCATCGTCAACTTCATCAACCATGAGAAACTCACCATAAGCATCAACAACTCATCATTATCATAAAAACTCAACAACCAAATTCTAAGTCATCAAAGCGCTATGAAAACTCAACAAACCACGTCATCAACTCATCAATCAAAGCACCATGAAACACTCCTCATAAGCCCACCAAAATAACACCACCAAATCCACATTCAAAAGCAAAGTACTATAAAACAACATTATCATATGATATCTAGCAAATTGGAACTTAACAATATTTTCTTAGTGTAAACCACAATTCGATTCTCACCACCTCCATCATTATTATTCTATATACATAACATCAAGAAAAGAAATGAGAAAATCAAACAATGGAGAAATGAAGAGTATGATAGGGAGAGGAGAAGGAGGTGGGGAAATCAGAGTTCTAGCGAGCGCGAGAGAAGGATACGAGATTTGGGGAAATCAGAGTTCCTCACAGTGAGGTTTTCTCCATTCGCAAGATCTGGTTCGAGTGGACCGGAATTGGTTCAAGCGGACCGACTCATAAAGGCCGGTCTGGTTCAGCCAGATCACATGGGAAACATGTGCACACATTTTACAATCTCGTCCACTACCTCCATGGTATCATAAGTAGGTCCCTCAAACCTTAATTAAAATTCTAACTAGGTCCCTACAAACTTTTAATAAATTACAACTACCTCCTTCTTAGATCTAAAAATTAGCCTAATATTACCATTTTAGTTATACCCCAATCTAAAATTTCTTTAACCCTCTCTACATAAATCTAAACTTAAGTAAAATTTTAATCTCTTATTATTATTATTATTATTATTATTTTATATATAATTTAACGACCTAAAAGTAGGGGTTTACACCTTTTATACAACATAAGTACCATACAGTACTATAATTATGCCACATGATAGGGTCACCATACAAAATTAATAAATCACACCATCTTCTGCCTGACCTGCTGAGATATCCTACTTATGCTACCAATAAACCTGGACTACTCAGGGACCCATATCTTGAGCATGTTAGTGTCCTCAGGTTTCCTAGCTCTTATAGCACATTGAACGATACTGTTCCTAGCACACCATCTACCTTGGAGTAACACAAATAAGTTGAGCTCTCCCGGTTACACCAAAACATCTGTGGCTAAGTCAACTGAACTTGCACCTCTATCTTAGCTAACACATGGCTCCTCACCACATGTTGGTACATAGCAGCCTAAGAACCTGATGTCATCCCTTAGGTTATTACAACACTAAGATGTCCAAAGTCCTTAGTTATATGTCCTTTAAGATCACTCTAGGTGTTAACATAACATGAACTTAAAGTGTCTTTGTCACGCCCCAACCCATCTGTTGAGCACGTGACAATCGCCGTATGAATCCTAATGGACCCGTACAAGGCATTTATAGATTTATACGACTCACATACATCATCAAGTCAGCGGAACATAAATTTAAATCAATTACCTTGACCTCACTAACACAGTCCCGAATACCTACTACAAATACTATGACATCAGAAGTGGTAGATAGATGAGTTGGTAAACAACTTCCTCTCTATCAATTATCTCGGTCGCTCGCTTAGTGGACCTGCACATATTTGAACGTAGTGTGCTCAGCCTTGCGGCTTTGTGCTTACGGCTCTAACCGCAGTAGAATATTTCAAGAAGGAAAAGGGAGATTCTAAGGTGTCAGTAAATTATAAAGTAAAGCAAGCAAACATGTAAGGACAATAAGTAAAGCATAAAGTATTCATAAATAAATAAAGCATGTATAAGATGAATGTAATTCAGACTATAAACAAGGTGTATGTTGTTGTCTCTAAGTAACAATCACTAATAATGTGTCATGTCATTAAAATATTGTGTTCTGGGCAGCCAGCCTATGCTTAGGAGAGCTCTTGATCAAGGAGATCTCATAAGCCCATCAGTGTCCTTTGTCTATGTCTCTACCTATGCCCGTCACACTGATGTTGGCGAAGAGGTCGGGCGACCGTGATTCCCTCTTCATTGGTACGCTAGGCGAATCTCTTCAATGCCGCGACCTAGCGACCCGTCACTCCATGCGTCTTCCCCAGACAATCTATGGAGCAACTCGTGTAGTACTACACACTGTCCCCTGGACAGGGTCACCGCACCTAAATGTATACAACAGCCACGGCTAGCCGATATTTAATTAAACCCCAGGATCCGGACTACTCTTCAGAACGTCTACAGTACGTCTAGTATAGCCGTGTGGTCCATGGATCCACTGTCCAAGGCTATGCGAAAGAGGTGACCATCCCAATTCAAAAGCAGCAATGCCTGCCAGGAGGTGAGCATTCTAGCGGCCACCAAAATACTACAACCTCGGCGACATGCTAGCAAGATCATCGGTATGATCGCACCCCCCAGCTAACCATATTAGGACTATCACGGTGGCGACATCGTGTCACACGTGCGGGTATGGTGACTAAGTCATGAGATTTCTTGACGATAAGCCGATCCATATTAAATTCTACCCTTTATGTCCTTTATAAATTTTACCTTTTAGGTGGTATGGTTTTCGGAGGGTCAAAACCCGTATCCGTAGTTCAAAATATTTGTCATGATGTATCGTTAATATTTCCTCACATATGTGTGAAAGTGTCACATGACCATAGATTCTATTTTTGATTGTCCGGGTAGATGTCAAACTCTAGTGTTATCTACTTCTCTACATCATAACCATAAATGAAACACTAATGTTTTATTTATCATGACATCATGGCTGATAAGAATAAAAGGAAATAAGAGCATTCTAGCATCCTCAGATAACATCACATACAAGGCTATAAGTATATCACATAAGCAAGGTTAAGGCTACCACATATCATATAAGCAAGGTTCAGACTACATATAATTCACAAGAGCAAGATTATTTAACACACAAACAAACATCAAGATTAATTTAAATATCAGTTTTCTAAGCAGTAGTATTATCATCTCCTTAATTTTTACAACTTGAAAGTAGTCTACTGTAGTGAACCAATGCTAGCTTACGCGTCGTTAGATAATTCGAGGTGACCTACCTATTACAAATATCATTAACTTTAGAGATTATTTCTAATATTAAGTATCATCTATTTTGTTTTTAATAAGCTAAACTAACCACCTTTCCTTATTTTCTTTAAACTCATCTCAACCCAATTTAGTTAAACGTTGTTCAACTCAATTTAGTTTATCCAACATAATCTACCCTAACTACTTATCCACCATTACTCTACAACCTAATCACCCAAGTTCCAATACTATTGTGAGCTAATTAGAATTCTAAGTCATCCATAGTTTCATCTAATGATTCTCTAATTTTATCTAGTGGTCATATATAATAACTAGCAAGGTGGGATATTGCAAAAATGTCCTAGTGTTGACCTGTGTTCGATTACCCATTATTATATTACTTACATGTTCACAAGTAAAGGTTTTGTCTCATGTCATCATGTTCCGTGTTCTAAATATATCAAATAACACATAACTTGAGTATAATCACCAATAACATGCATATGATAAAAATATGTAAAGCACTCACATCAAATACTAATTAAAGATATAACAAAGCAGATATTTAACTAATCTGCATGTAAAATAAATAATAAAGCAATAATCACTGATTGACCGTGATTTATCAAGCAATAGCACAACAATACAATCTCCTAAAATAAAATAAATACAACCAAACAAACATACATAAATAACACTACTCAGCAATATATTTTAATAAAATAATTAAAATAAAATAGAAATAAATAACACTACTCAGCAATATATTTTAATAAAATAATTAAAATAAAATAGAAAATAATAAATCAGTTGAATATAGAAAAAAAAGAAGTATATAATAATAATAAAATAAAATAAAGGGTAAGAAAAAGGATTTTTTAGTATTTTATTTAAAATTTATATTGAATAAAGAAAAAGAAAAATGAAAAAAAAGAAATTAAAATCCACTCCGCACCTGCGGCGCACCTACCACGAGCGGGTGAAGAGGGTTTAAACCCTTGAATAGTGGCGATGCCCTATTCGACGAATTTCAGCGGCGGCGGAGCTTTATCCACTCCGGCGATCGGCGTTTGCGACGAGGGTATACTTCAGGCAGAGGCTGGGCATCGGTTCTGGCAGCGGCGAGGCGTGGAGGCATCTCCGACGAGCTATGATTGCATGGGAACGGCAAATAGGGGGAGTCCCCTATTTCTGTCGATTTCGCCGGTGAGGAGGGCAGCAAACGTTTCCTCCGACTACGGCGAGGTCTCTTGGTGCAAATTCGACTTCAATGAAGTCGATTTGGAGGGTGACCATGGCGTTGAAGACTCGAGGGCGGTTGGAATCGGCGATCGAGCAGCACGGCAGGGGATCAACTTGCGCGGCGGCCGTGGGAGCGTCTGAACTCTAACGACAGCGCAAATAGGTGGCCAAAGGGTTAAGGAGGGTGCAACGACGTGCTGTGTGTCGTTCCGACGAGTGGGCGGCAGTCGATCGAGCATTTACCAACAACGGCGCTTAGTGGAATCGAACAGAGTTCGAGCGGAGAGAGAGAGGCGGACTGCATGTGCAACTTGCATGTCTTGGTCCGATTCAATCCGGTCTGGTCCGGTCAGGTTCAAGCTACGGCCGGTTCAACTCCAACTCGACGTGGGTTTAGCCTGATTTCATGATTTTATGCTTGGTTCGGTCCAGTTCAACGTTGATAGGGGTTGTTGGTGAGTTTTGGGTTTTGAGAAATTTTTAATGAATTTTAGGTGTTGTTTTTGAATTATTTTTTGTTGGATTTAAGGTTTTGAGTACATTAAAGTTGTCAGAAAAATTGAAAACAATTTGTGATGCTATGTTATGGTTGAATATAATTTTAGTAATTTAATTAGAATTTTTTAGAATTATTTAGTGTGATTCTTAAATTAATTAAGATGATTCAAGTTAATTTCGGGTTTAAATGGATTATTTGTATATTATATACATGAAGAAATATTTTGGTAGATGTTATAGTATTTAAATTACATTAAATAGAATTAAAATGATTTAATTAGAATTTTTACATAATTAATAAATTTATTATTATTATAAATTTAGGTAATTAGGTTATTTAGATTTTTCTGTGTAATAAATTTGGAATAATTTGAGATTTTTTAAATTTATTTGGTGTAATTTGATTTTTTGCAAAATTATTAAACGTAATTGTATATTAATTATGACGGTATATGTTGATTTGAAATTATTAGAACAATTAAATTTTTAAATTGGATATTTATTTTGTAAGCTTTTTTGATGTTTAATTATATTGGGTTGTGATTATTTAATTTGTTAAATTATTGGTTCATTAAAAATGAATTAAATAAAAACGGTGTGAGGATGTGAGTAGGAAGGGTAGATAGGAAATTTTGCTGGGTTGTAAGATTTATGTTTTGGTTGGATGTATTTATTTTATTTTAGGAGATTGATTTGTTGTGTTGTTGCTTGACAAATCACGGCCAAGCTGTGATTTGTGTTGATATTAAGGAATTGCTTTACTAGTTAGTTTTAAGAGTCACCGCCAAGCTGTGATTCTTGCTTGAGATTTGCTTTTAGACTCAAGTGAAGGCTTATAGTTTTAAATTTATGGTCTACTATAGTGTTGAGTCCTAAGGGTTTTGAGGAATTTATTTAGAATTTTTATCAAATTTTAGGTGTTATTTTCAAATTATTTTTGGTTGGGTTCACGATTTTGAGTGCATTAATGTTGTGAGAAAATTCCAAAATAATTTTTGATGCTTTGTTATGTGAAATATAATTTTTTCATGATTTAATTAGAATTTTTTCAAACTATTAAGGTGGAGTTTGTAATTTAACTAAAGTGATTCAGGTTAATTTAGGGTTTAAATAAAGTATTTGTATGTTATTTGCATGAGAGAACATATTGTGTTTAATTTATGTTAAATGAAATTAAAATAATTTATTTAAGATTTTTAGAGGATTAATAAATTTTTGTTGTTATAAATTTAGGTAATTAGATTTTTCACACAACTGTTAAAAAAAGTTTTATATTGATTGGAATTGTTAGTGCAATTTAAATTGTTAAATTGGATATTTATTTTATTAGGCTTGTTGATGTTTATTTGTGGTTGAGTTGTGGTTATTTAATTTATTATTTTTTTGGTTGATTAAGAAAAAATTAAATAAATTTTTTTGGTGAGGATATGAGTAGGAAGGGCAAGTAGGAATCTTGTTTGATTTGATGATTTATGTTTTATTTGGTTGTATTTATTTTATTTTATGAGAAATGAATTATTGTGCTATTGTTTGACAAATCAGGGCCAAACTGTGATTTGTGTTGAAGTAGAAAGGAATTGCTTGCTTGCTTGCTTTTAAGAGTCACAGCCAAACTGTGATTCTTGCTAAAGATTACTTTGAGACTCAGGTAAGGTCTTATGATTTCAATTTATGGCCTACTACAGTGCTTGAGTCCTAAGGGTTGTTTGTTATTTATTGTATATACTGATAAAAATGTATATCTGCTTTATTACATATTCAATTAGCATGTGATTTTGATGTAAGATAGAAAGTTATGCTATGCCTGGATATGGCTATACTCTATCACATGCATGTTAATTATGATTATGCTCATGTATTTATTGATTGATATATTTATTTTATGTTAACAACTAGAGTGGTTTTAAGTGACTTATGACTAAGAACTTTGGACATCTTAGGGTTATAATAACCTAGGAGATGACATTAGGTTCTGAGGTTGCTACGTGCCAACATGTGGTGAGGAGCCATATGCTAGCCAAAGTAGAGGTGCAAGTTCGGTTGACTTAGCCACAGATGCTTTGGGGTAATCGGGATCTCACTTTGGTGCAGAACTCAACTTATTTGTGTTACTCTAAGGTAAATTGTGTGCTAGGAACAATGTCATTCAATGTGCTATAAGGCTAGGGAACCTGAGGACACTGACATGCTCAAGATGTGGGTCCTTGAGCAGTCCAGGTTCATTGGTAGCATATGCAGAATATCTCAGCTTGTCAGGCTGTAGATGGTGTGGTTTATTATTTTGTGTGGTGACCCTATCATGAGGCAAAATTACAGCCTTATATAATACTTATGTTGTATAGAAGGGGTGCCATGGTCACCAGCTCCTTCTGCTAATGTCAGTGTACAAGCACATCGGATAGAGATGTAGAGTTAACACTGACGGGTCTGAGGAAATTCCTGACGAGTGATTTACCTTAGACATAGGATGGCTACCTTAGGAGAAGTGTAAGTAAAACTTAATGGAATAATTAAGGAAATATGACATCTTAGATTTAATGTTTTGCTATGATCATATTCTTCTACCTTAATTTTATTAGTCCTGTTATATGTTGTTTGATATGTTAATTTGATGTGTGATTAGTGATATGTCTTCTTGTTGGATATACAATACTTTATGGCCATTTTAAGCATTTTAGGGTGCTCTCTCTGTGGCCTTAATGAGTTTTGCGACTCAAATATGCATATTTTTCCCTATTGCATAAGTTATAGGTTGGCCATTATTCTGGAAAATGAGGGAGAACCTAGTTATGATGAATAGAATCTACTTTGGAACTTTAGATAGAGATTTAACTTGTAGTGTTAGTATTGAATGTAATTTATTTATGTTTCCGCTGTAAATAAGATAATTATATTGATTTTGATACTTCTAGCCTTATATAAGTTACGGTGGAGAAGTGTACCTTATACGGTGGTTGCCACGTGCCAAAGGAGGATTGTGGCGTGATAGCAGAACTATGAAAGGGTAGTCTAGACCTTGGAGTTTAAATAATTATGCGGAGTTCGGTTTATCAGACCGTTGGAACTAAACAAATAGGTGACCCTGTCATGGGGCAAGATGTAGTACTAAATAGTAGTTGCATAGTATAGTTCCTAGGGGACACATATGCAAAGATCTCAAAGCACGGGCTGAGGTATGGCTTGTGAGATAGGAAGCAAATGATTCTACAGTCACCGATTATCTCCGCCAACATCAGTGTGATGGGCACTAGGCAGAGACCTAAAAGGACACTGATGGGCTTATGGATAGTCCCTGCCCGAGCATATCCTAAGCATAGATTGACAGCCCTAGAGAATATAAAAAAAAAATATAATGGATAATGATATCTTGTACACAAATATAACATGAAATACTTCATTATAATCTGATTTATTTCTTACAACATTTTCATTTTATGATTGCCTTATTTTAATTAAATCCATGTATGTCAATGTCCCTTGCCCTTACAATTGCTAGGGACTACTCTTTCTGTAGTCACTGGGCCGCAAGGTGCAGTGCAAATTATTTTCCTATGCATAGGTACTCGGATATCGAGTAAAATCATGGGGAACATTACATAGACGAACATTAACTTGACAAAATTTTTGTATTTTGTAATTTAGTCGAACTGTACTGGGTAAACTAACCAATTTGTATCAGGTTGTAATTAAAAAAAATTTCTACAGGTTTTTATGTCAATGTTATATTCTTTGAGATATTATAATTAGCCTTGTATAAGTTGTTTTAACTCATATGACGGTTGTCATGGTTGTCGATAGAGTAGGGGCATGGCACTGCAGGCCTATGAGGGGGTAGTCTAGACCTTAAAGTTTAAATATTTGTGTGGAGTTCGGTTCATCAAACCATTGAGACTAAATAAAGAGGTGATTCTATCATGGGACAGGATGTAGTACTATATTATAGTCGAATGGTATGGGTCTTGGGAGACACACATGCGAAGGTCTTGAAGTGCAGGCTGAGGTACAGCTTGCGAGATCGTAAGGAAATGATTCTACGGTCATTGGTGATCTCCGCTAATATCAGTGTGATGGACTTAGGTAAAGACCTAGAAAGACACTGATGGGCTTAGGGGTAAGATGACAGCCTGCCATATGATCAGGATACACCCTAAGCATAAGATGATAGCTCTAAAAAGTGATTATAAAGTTATAACTAGTTGATTAGAAAATAGATAACATCAAAGTATCATGAAAACTTAGGAAAGTACTGACATAATTATTCTAATTATTCTTATGCTTTATTTGATATAAACATATCTTGTTATATTAATTCACTCTATACTTTACTTTCGGACATGCATACTTAGTGCCATCTATTTTGCTTGGGATATACTCTTTTTGTAGCCGCAGAGTCGCAAGACTTAACGCATAGTGTTTTATGTGCATAGGGGATAGGTCTCGAGGCTCGGAGATGGGAGAGCGACGGGGCAGCGAATCCGAACGTAGATTGAAATGGGTGTAAAAGTAAATAGTATATTATGGAAAAACTTGGCTAGACTGTATCAGACTGCCATATGAGATGGTGTTAAATAATTATGACAACAGGTAACATTAACTAGAATTATTATAGTTGAATAATATTGATAAAAAATTGTATAAATTATTTTATTATTTTATGCCACTTTGCTGATAGAGTGTTGGGGCATGACAACAAAACCAAGCCGAGTAATAGCCAACCTTTCATGCTATCTCCCCCACCTCCCTCCTTCTACCCTATTAGAACCTCTTTTCTTTCCCTTATTTGAGAATATGCATATGGTACAATAATTATGATTGAATGGAGAGTCGAATGTATGTCAACACTAGGACATAATTACTAAGTTCCATCTTGCTAGTAATTAGAGATTGTAACTAAATAAAGTTAGGGAGTAAATGGTTGAAATTATAGATGACATGGTATTTGAATTAGCATATAAGTTCAAACTAAGTTAAGGTTGTAAATTTGATACGGGTTAATTAATTAGGGTAGATTATGTTAAATTAACTAATTTGAGTTGAATAACATATTTTACTTGGGTTGAGGTGAGTTTGAATAAAAATAAGAAAATGTGATTAATTTAGCTTATTATAAGTAAAGGGGTGATACCTAATATTAGAAATAATTTCTAAAGGTAATAATATTTGAAATAGGTAGTCCACCTCGAAATAATTAAAGGACGTGCAAGCTATTATACGGTTGGTTCCGAAGAACGAACTACAACATCCAGGTGCACCGGTTCACTACAATAGACTATTCTCAAGTTAGTTAAACTTTAAGAAATAAATATTTTACTGCTTAGAAATTAATATTTAATTAATCATGATTCATGCTTTGTATATTAGATTAGCTTGTTTATACTAATAATGTGATGTGCTTGTAGTCTTATATATGCTTTTATTTAAATTTGTGCTAGTATTATTCACTTTCTCACTATCTGCTATGTTGATGGGATGAACGAGAATAAAATATTATAGTTACATCTACAAACAATTGTACTGCACTACAGCTTGACATATATATAGACATCAATAAGCAGAACCTAACGATATGTGACATTGACATACTAGCATATAGACAAACTGACGATGCACCATATATGATCTCTTAAGTTACAGATACGAGCTTTAATGCTCATAAACCTATACCACCCAAAGAGGTTGAAATCGTCTTGGACATAAGGGGCGGAATAAGATATGGAACGGCTTATTACAGAGAACGTTGTGAAATATTCACTATACCCGCACGGTGTCGCTAAGTCGCCACCGTGATAGTCCTAAGATGGCTAGCAGGGATGAAACCAAACTAATGACCTAGCAAGCATGTCGCTGAGGTTGTAGCATTCTGGCGATGGCTAGGATGTACACCTCCTAGCAGGCATCGCTGCTTGTGAATTGGTATGGTGACTCCTTCCGCATAGCTTTGGACAGTGGATCCATGGACCATACAGCTATTATTCCAGATGTTCTGCAGACATTCTGATGAGTAGTCCAGATCTTGAGGGTTTATTACCGGCTAGCCGTGGCCGATGTGTATAATTAAGTGCGGTGACCCTGTTTGGAGATAGTGTGTATACTACACAAGTTGCTCCATGGATTGTCTGGGGAAGACGCATGGAGTGACAGGTCGCTAGGACGCGGAGATGGAGAGATTTGCCCAGTGGACCATTAGAGAGGGATTCACGGTCACCCGACCTCTCTACCAACATCAGTGTGACGGGCATAGGTAGTGATATAGACAGAGAGGACACTGATGGGCTTATGGGAATTCCCTGATCAGGTGATCTCCTAAGTATAGGCTGGCTGCCCAGATCACGATATTTAAATGAGATGACATTTTTAGTGATAATAATCAAGAGATATAAACACACTTCATATTTATAGCTGAGCTACACACTTATACTATATGTTCTTCTCATGATGCTTCATATTTTATTTGCTGATTTTACATGTCACGCCCCGACCCATCTGTCGAGCACGTGGCAACCGCCGTATGAACCCTGAGATCCATACAAGGCATAAAAGAATGGATCAGTGACATACGCATAAACATAGTACAATCCATTTAGTACAGTCCCGACATAAATCTACTACAAATCTAAATGCGGAAGCAACGATGTCTAATAAATACAGGTGTATACCTCCAGCGGCGCAGTTCTTATAGACAACTAAGGCGCAGTCCTCGTCGCCAAACTATTACGGACGCACGCAAAACCTACACACATGGAGAAAATGGTGTGCTCAGCCTTGCGGCCTAGTGCGAAATTACGGCTCGAAACCGAATAAGGAGATCAAGGGCTAGGAGGATTAATCTAGGATGCCCTTGGTTTATTATTTGTTATTTTTGTATGATACATGTGAGACATTTCATAGATACAAAATAACTGTGTAAGTATACCCGACAGGTGTCGCACTAGGTGTCACCTAAGTTATCTCTAGTATTATGTCATCAGTGTCACCGGAATGTTATCTACGGTGTACTATACCTATCAGTCTCAAAACTCAGGCTGCCAGCCTATGCTTAGAGAAATTTCCCGGTCGGGGACTTCCCATAAGCCCATCAGTGCCTTTTGTCTCTGTCTCTTCCTATGCCCGCTGCACTGATGTTGGCGGAGGTGACGGGTGACCCGTGATCACTCTCCTCAGTATCACTAGTCGCCTGCCATGCCTCCCCTAGCGAACCCGCCGTGCCCTTACATCCTCCCCGGATGCCGTAAGGACAACGACAATCGTGTAGTACTAAACACCGTCCGAAGACGGGGTCACCGTCAATAAAATCCATCGACCACGACTAGTCGATAATATGCAACCCTAGGATCCGGACTACCTATCCGACCGTCTGCAGATCGTCAAGGATGGTAGCCGTGTGGTCTACGGATCCACTGTCTAAGGCTATGCGGAGGGATGTCACCGTCCCAATCCCTAAGCAGCAATGCCTGCCAAGAGGTGTGCAAACTAGCTGCCGCCAGAATGCTACAACCTCAACGACATGTTTGCTAGGTTCTTATTTTGGTTCGTCCCGGCTAGCCATCTCAGGACTATCACGAGGCCCCTGACACGACACTCGTGCGGGCATAAATCATCGGGTAGGGACTTGCTCCATATATCCAGTCTAATGTAACCTTGGAGTTTGTATAGTCTCTTTCCCTACCAGCTCCCAGTATCTAAGTTATGTGTAGCCTCGGGAGTGGTATGTGGTGGAGCATCACCATTCTGACCATCGGCGGTACGCAGTGGTCAAACGGGGTATGCAGGCAATACCCCTTCCTGTCTGATTTCTAGTGATGTCTCCTAAGAGTTTCTAACATGTCATCATTCTTATCTATAACTGCATGGTAATCGTGCTATCATAGTATAGATGAATAGTGTAGCATGCAGGACAAAAGTTATGGACATGTCAAGTATGTAGCATGGTAAACATGGCGTAATCATGCATGTAGACAAAGTAAATCATACTAACATGCATTTATATATAAACCGAGCATGCATATCATTTTTATTATATTTAAGGCATCCGAGATATTTCCTAAGAAAACCTCGGTAGGAATCCCTAGCTTGAATAATTCCTACATTCAATGAGCCAACGCACCTGAAACGTGATCTGAGCTTCAGAACCAATCCAGTTGAAGCTCGAACGTATCAATCGTATTATCGCTCACGATCCAAAATAATATTCCTAAATAATAAAATTTATTCAAAATAAGTCTAACGTCATTCCTACGAATAATCTGGATAGAAATCTAATTAATCATAAATTTAATTTTTCTAATTAATTTAATTTAATTTCCTCTCATTTAATTATCTAATCCAACTAATAAAACTAACATTATTCCTAATCCAATTAATCACATTAACTAGGGTCCAATTGCTATGGTGATCCAATCCAATCCCTAATGCCCAAGTGGTGAGCCCATATCCATTTTTTTAATAACATAATCCAACTCTATCAATAAATAAATCTCTCCCATTAATTTAGAATTTAAACCCATTTTAATCCATTTAATCAAATACTAATTTAAAAATAAATTTTAGTTAATCTTATTTTATCCTATAAAATTTAACTTAAATCAATTTATTAAATCTACCCCCTTATTAAAGCCTACTTTAAATTATCAACCCAATGTATTCAAAGCCCAACTGTTGAAAGCCCAATTCTAATTAAATAGGTTCTAGTCAAAATTCGGTCAACATTGACCTAGTTAACAATTTTGATTACGTTGACCAGTAATATGACTTTTAACTTACCCTAATACAACCCACTTGATTTCTTGGCCCAACCTATTTGGCCCAATTGTGGGCTCTTGAAAAATCCAAATTAAATTCTGGGTCAACATTGACCTGGTCAACGTTGACCGGTCAACATTGATCCGGGTTGACCACATTTTATTTATACCTCCTTTGAGACCTAAGTTTTATTTAGCCACTTAGTTCGGCCCAAATTGAACTCATGGGTCCAAATTGGTCAACATTGACCATGGACCAACTATGTTGACTATTTTGACTCCTTAATTAATCACATGGACTCAATCCTAAACTCAATCCTAACCCAGCCCGATTAATTCGGCTCAATCAAATCATGTTCATCCTATTAATTTCGGACCCAAGTTAAGATAGACCCAAACCCAATTAACCAACTCGGTTTAACCCGACTTATTTAACATGCATCCTAAATTAACAACTTACCCATCCACTAACTATAGTTAATTAGCATTAAACCCATTTAAATTACCCTACGCATATAACAAGACTATCTTGCGCTAACCATAAATTAATTAAATCTCAGCATGCTTATTAACTCCTTAAGCATGATTAGGAGAAGGGGCGGAATCGATACCTTCTTCCGCTTCCGCCGAAACCTCCACTGCTCCCGCGCCTTGCCGACGCCCGCTGCCGGAGGAAAAATCCCGACACTCTAGCCGGCGAATCCGCCGGCTCCTTGCTCGTGGGAGGGAAACGGAGAAGATCCTACGAACTCGCGGATAACTATCGAAGACGAATCGGGTAGCAGAAAGGGGACGGAACGATTGCTTCACCCGCCACCGTCCTCTGCTCGTTCTGCTACGAGCGAATGGTGGTCACCGGCTTCAGCAGCCGATCCAAGGTGGACGGCCGGCCATTCCACCTTCGTGGAGATGGAGCGAAGCACGTTGAAGGGCGTCGCGACAGCTCGAGGTCGAGGTCGAGGTCGCCGGCGAGGAGGGCAGCGAAAAGTGGAAGAAATGCTTCGTGTCCCGTCGCCGATCGTAGACCTCCGCTCGGAAGCCTCGACGAGCAAATCCGAGACGAATGCCGGCCGCCGAGCTTGCGACGGAGTTAGATCGACCGTCCCCAACGATCGAAGGAGGGGGTCGACGGAGACGAGGTGAACGACGACTGATTTGGTTGAACTCCCAAATGGAGCAGAGCGAGGGCAATGTCGAGCCCGGGTCCGAAGGAAGTGCCGCCGAGTCGCCCCCAGCGAACTCTCCTCGCTGTGACGGGAAGAGATGGACGTTGGAGGTGCGGAAAGGTGCGGCGACGAGCTCTCCTCCGATCGTCCGCACTGCGTGCAGTGAAGCCGGAACAGTGGAGGCGCTCAAGAGATAGGGCTTCCGCCCTTCTCGCCCGCGTCCCCGTTTAAGGGTCGACCGGTCCACCCGAACCGGTTGACCGGCCTGTTCGGTGGAACCGGACCGGACCGGACCGGACCCTTTTTTTTTCTTTTTTTTTTGGTGTGGGGGTTTACATTACATGCTTTGTTTGATATTATTAAATGAGTTATGGTCGTTTTAGAATCTCCATTTTCTCTACTTGAGTTATTCTACTGCGATTAGAGCCATAAGCACAAAGCCGCAAGGCTGAGCACACTGCGTTCAATATATGTGCAGGTCTATTAAACAACCGATCAAGATAGCTAACGAATATGAGATTATCAACGAACATAGTTATCTACCATTTTTGTGATCATAATATTGTAGTAGGTATATCGGGACTGTGTTAGACTTGAGTTAATTGATATAATTGTATTATCCGCTGCAATGATAATGTATGTAAACTTTGTATATCATTAAATGCCTTGTATGGGTCCTTTGGGCTCATACGGCAGTTGCCACGTACTCGGCAGATGGGTCGGGGCGTGATAATTAAAGTGGTATCAGAGCATAAGTTCAAAGATTTACGGATTAGGCTAATAGTCCTGATATACATAGGATATTGGGTAGGGTAAGAAGGACAGTATCTTAGTGCTCTTAACCTTCTTTATATCTCCTTCTAGATTGACTCTTGTGGCAATTAAAGTGGTATCAAAGACCACTTTGCTGGAGTCTCAACTCCGTGAGCTTTTGTATGTTGGTTGATTATATCCATTGATCTTTTTATGACCTACAACTCAACAAGAAATTTTTTGAGGATAGAATTCAATAACCCATCTCTTGGGACTACTATTCCTTTTACCACTTTTGATAAGTTTCTATCTTGAACATACCAAATCTCTCATATAAAGTATCACATACCAAATTTCTCCTATGATGGAAGATCGAGACCAACTTGCTTGCATGCATCTTAAGTCAAGGCATGTACATATCAGGTTGTATCAGAGCCTTTGTTACCAGTAAGAATTCATCTTTCTTTTAGTAGATTACATTTTATTTCACCTTCATCAAAAAAAAAAAAATCCTCCTGTTCTTACTTTGAACATCTATTTCGTGCCTATCATCCTTGTTTTTTTCAACTTTAATTCCATTCTTTTTTTGGATCTTCTAATTTTAGTTTACTTTATTAAATTTTTATTTGTATTAGTTGTGTCTAGTTGCTAGCCTTAACTTAAATTCTTTACTTTATTTATCCTATTCTTCATGAAAAAGAAAATAGAGAGAGGAAGATTCGGAAAAAAAAGGAGAGAAAAATATTATTTTTTTTGTCAATTATAATTATCCTTGTACTTATTCTTCCTTTTGACACCTTCCTTGATTGAGTCTTAGGATATTTTATAAATCTGTAACTAAGACTAATACTTGTGCAAACGTTTTATTCAATTTTATAATTTCTAAAATTATTGTTTACTTCTCTTTGCTACAAATATATCCTACTCTCAAGCTCCATAAAATTAGCCATAATCAGCGTGTTTTAGCACTTTACAATCGCTTTATCCACTCCATGTTAAAAGTTATCAAGAACCAACAAACATTCGAGCAATTTTTGAGAAAGGTAAGAGCTTCAGGTGGTAAGGTTTGTGAGCATTGAGAGTATTTCATAAATAATTTATTAGTTTGGTAGAATTTCTTTTTTTTTTCACTAGCAATGTCAGGATCGAGAAGTCATTGTGATGTTTCTTATGACGAGGAAGATGTGTCCCAACCATCGGCGATATCATTGTCTCTGCATTCTCAGGCTTTGATGGCTCATGTTACAGACACCTTCGAGCAAATACTGGCCGATCAAGTACTTGTGCGCCTGAATTAGTTGGAGAATTATCTCGGTGGAATTGAAGCACAATTTGAACAAGTGGAGCGAACTCCTCCACGATGACACCCACCACCTCGAGTTCCTCGAGGATGAGTTGAAGATAATAATAATGCTGCTACTGCCGCTCCATTCGAACCAAGAGAAAATTTGAACGCTGCATTTCAAGAGGCTGCCAATGAAGAGTTAAATGATAATTATATGGCTAATGATGAAGTTGCATTGAAATTGTATCAGCGGCTCCTCACACGTTGTCATCGAGGAGTTGGAGGTGATGGAGGTCATGCACGTCATCATAATGAAGAAAGAAGAAATGATGCCTCGGGTAAAATTAAATTCATTGTTCCTAGTTTTGATGGAAAGTTTAATCCAGAAGCCTATCTTGATTGGGAATTATTAGTTGAGCAAAAGTTCAGTTTTCGTCATTACCCAAAAGAGCATAGAGTACATAGTCATTACTGAATTTATTGGCTATGCTTCTGTTTCATAGAGTCAAATTCGACAGAGAAATGGAGATCCTCATACTTGGGATGATTTGAAGCACTTGATGAGATCTAGGTTCGTGCCTTCATATCTTAAGAGAGAATTACTTAATAAATTTCAAAGAACAAATCAAGGAAACAAATCTATGGAAGAATACTATCAAGAGTTGTACGTGGGTATGCTACGTGCTAATGTGCAAGAAGATGATAATGCAAAGATGGCTAGATTCTTGGAAGGATTGAATGGAGAGATACAAGATATACTTGATTTTAAGAACTACGACTCTTTGGATCAACTATTTCATTATGCATGCAAAGTTGAAAGGCAAGTTCAAAGGAGGAGGCAGCTATACAAATTTGGTCATAGCTATCCTAGTTCCTCCATATCTGGGAGGGACACCAATAAGCAACAGAAGAGTGTTGGTCATTCTAGCAGGACTGCTGCACCAATTAGCTTAGGGAATTCAGGAAGCCGCTTTACCTCACCAACGTCCAAACCTAGTGATTTAAAAAAGACTACTGTTGGCCCTACAAAAAGTTCATCTTCAGTTGCCTCTGTAGGAAGAACAAGGGAGATTAAGTGCTTCAAATGCAAGGGGAAAGGGCATTGTATGCGTGATTGTCCAAATCAGCATGCCATTATCATTCGAGAAGATGGTGAGTACACATCAGCTAGTGAGGTAGAAGAGGGAGGCGGATTTGACCACGAGGAGTCTCAACATATTTTGGGGTCAGAACCAGAAGAAATCACCTTTGATACAAGTCATTCGTCGTGTTCTTAGCTCCCAGATGGAAAAGGCAGAAAACGGGCAATGCCATAATTTGTTTCAATCGAAATTTGTGATAAAGGAGCACTCTTGCAAGATCATAATTGATGGTGGAAGCTACAATAATATTACAAGTTCAGAGATGGTTGGAAAGTTTGGCCTAACCACATGATTACACCCGTAGCCATACTACATTCAATGTCTCAATGCTTGTGGTAAGTTGAAGGTAACAATGATGGTACGTGTTTATTTTTCTGTCGGTACCTATTATGACTTTGTGGACTGTGATGTGGTGCCAATGCAAGCTTGTGCATTACTACTTGAAAGACTATAGCAATATGATAATGATGCTACACATTATGGGCGTTCCAACAAGTACTCCTTTATGTACATAGATAAGAGGCTCTTGTTGGTTCTAATGATACCGAAAGAACTTCTCAAAGACGATTTAGATAGGGCTGAATGTGAGAGAAGAAAAAGAGATGAGTGATACTCATAAAATGGGAAGTGAGAGTGAGCAGCCCAAATTGAGAGAAAAGAAAGAAAAAATATGAGGAGAAAAGAGAAATACCGATCAAGGGACATGTTCTATTAGCCATCGATTATTTCTTTGATATAGGAGTTTGCTGATGTGTTTCCTGATGAGATACCTGCAGGGTTGCCATCATTGTGGGGGATAGAGCATCAAATCAATTTAATTCCGAGAGCATCTCTGCCTAACCATCTCTGATACCATACCAATCCCGAGGAGACAAAAGAAATTCAGCACCAAGTGCAAGAACTTCTCAATAAAGGGTATATGCATGAAAATTTAAGTCTGTGTGTTGTTCCTATTTTACTCGTGCCAAAAAAAGATGGATCGTGAAGGATGTGTATAGATTGTCGAGTTATCAACTATATTATGGTACGTTATCGTCATCCTATTCCTTGGTTAGATGATATGCTTGATGAATTGTGTGGTTTTATTGTCTTTTCTAAGATTGACTTGTATAGTGGTTACCACCAAATTAGAATGAAGCTAGGTAATAAATGGAAAACTACTTTTAAGACAAAATTTGACTTATATAAGTGGTTAGTTATGCCATTTGGTCTTACTAATGCATATAGTACGTTCATGCGCTTAATGAATGAAGTCTTGAGAGCTTTTATTAAGAAATTTATGGTTGTTTATTTTGATGATATATTAATTTATAGCAAGTCTTTGGATGAATATTTAGCACATATGCACCAAGTGTTGATTGCTTTAAGAAAGGCGCACCTATTTGCTAACCTCGAGAAGTGCACCTTTTGCATGGATCGAGTCGTGTTTCTTAGTTTTATTGTGACTGCGCAGGGAATTGAGGTGGATGAGTAAAAGGTGAAAGTTATTCGAGCATGGCTAACAGCTACAACAATCACGCAAGTACGAAGTTTTCATAGACTGACAAGCTTTTACTATCGATTCGTAAACGATTTCAGCACGCTTGCTGCTCCACTCAATGCGTTGACAAAAAAGAACGTATCTTTCAAGTGGGAAAAGGTGCAAGATGATGTCTTCAATATGCTGAAAGATAAGTTAATCAATACACCACTTTTACAACTTCCTAATTTTGATAAAACATTTGAGATAGAATGTGATGCTAGTGGTATTAGAATTGGAGGTGTTCTTATGCAAGATAAGAACATCATTGCTTACTTTAGTAAAAAATTTAGTGGTCCAACCTTAAACTATTCAACATATGATAAGGAATTATATGCATTGGTTAGAGTGTTGAAACATAGCAACATTATCTCTGGCCAAAAGAATTTGTCATATATTCAGACCATGAATTGTTGAAGCATATTTATAGCCAAAGTAAGTTGAATCATAGATATGCTAAGTGGATCGAATTTATTGAAATTTTTCCATATGTTGTGAAATATAAGGGAAAAGATAATCTAGTTGCCTATGCTTTATCTAGACGTTACATGTTGTTGTCCCAACTTAATTGTAAAATTCTCGATTTAGAATGGTTAAAAAAATTATATGCTACTGACTTGAATTTCAAAGATATTTACAGTAAATGTAAAGAAGGGAGATGTTGGGATAAATATGTATTGTATAATGATTATTTATTTAGAGCTAACAAGCTTTGTGTTCCTGCAAGTTTTGTTCGTCTACTAGTCCTAATACACTTTCCTTTATACCACCAACCTTTCCTTTTTACTGCGATCGCATGTGTTCTATGACAAAGCCATGGTAATGCTAATATAACTCATTGGATGTTCAGTCTAGTGGTACTATTCTTACTTTTAACTAATTACACTTCTTCTAAAAAGAACTATTGGTGATGATTATGTTTTCATGTTGGTTATTTGAGTTAGTGGTATGATTATTGATTTGTGTACAAAAGGTCATGAGTTTGATACTAATATAACACCCCTTTTGCTACTGCTTTTCCTCATCATTTTGATGTTTTTCTCATAGCCATTGGGGGTTCGTATATTAACCATCTGCTTTTTCCTCTAGCAAATTCCTTCTTCTTCCTCATATAATTTTTCATATATGATAAGGTGTTCTTTTACCATCGGTGTTTTTGAATCCCTTTTCATCATTGGTTCAAACAATGAATGCTCAAAACTATTATTCTACTACTTAATCTTTATTAGTGAATTGTAATTTTGGTTATCTATACTTGGATGATGAATGAACTATTTACTTAATAATCATAATCTTATTGGCTAAAAAATTTGGATGATGTTTACATATATTAGGCAATATATGGTCTAGTGGTATGATTCTTGCTTAGGGTGTAAACCCTACTTTCTAAAAAAAAATTAGAAAAAAATATATTTAAAAAATATTATATTATTTTAATATAAAATATATATATATAAATAAATTAATAAAATTAGAAAATAAGGATTTAAGAAGGGAAAGGGGATTAAAATATAAATAGTTGGGGCGGGTCGGATCAGCGATTGGAACTAGTCGGGCTGAGTCGGGCTAAGTCAGGCTGAGTGGGCAGTGAGTCGGCGGACGAGTTGCCGACTCAGTGCCAGGGTTTTAAACACTCGAAATAGAGGTGCCGCTTTGTTCTGAGGGCAGCGGTGACGGCGGACTCCAACTCCTCCGGCAAACCGTGGGATCGAGGGAGGAGGAGTTCCGGCCAGAGCTGGGCGACGTTTGCGAGGTAGGCAGGCAGTGGGAGCGGCTCCGGTGGGTAGGACAGCTGCTGGGAATGGCGAAGTAGAGGCAGCTGGCGGAGGCATCATTCCTAGTCAGTTTCGCAGGCAGAGGGCAAAGGAATTGAGCTCTTCCTTCCTAATGGGGTTTTGGACATCGAAGCGACTCCAAAGGAGTCAATTTAGAGTGGTGGCCGTGGCGAGAAGGCCGGAAATCGGTGGGAACGATGGTCGGCGGATGCAGCAGGGGAGGGCGACGCCAAGAATGATTTTGGTGGAGTTTGGGCTCTGCCGGCAGTCTAAGAATTGGCTAGTGAGCCGAAGGAGACTCGGAGAGGTCGGGCACTAGGTTCCGTCGAGTGGGCGGCGGCCCGATCGATGGGCGATCCGCAGCAAAGAGCTGCGACGGCATGGCTGAATTCGAGCAGAGGGCGGAAGAGTGGTTCGAGCGGGCATCCGTGCGACACGCATGCGACGGCTCGGTTCCACCCAGGTGGAACCAGTCCGGTTCGGTCCGATTCACAAGAAGTTATGAGTTCGATTCTCGCAACACCCTGTTTGCGCTTATTCTTTGTTCGTGAACCTCAGTTTAACTAATCCATACTTGTATGATGATCGCACTATTTACTCAACGATCACTCGCCTATCCGCCTAAGACGTTGGATGATGCTTGCAAATGCCAAGGGGTGTTTGGTCTAGTGGTATGATTCTCGCTTAGGGTGCGAGAGGTCGTGAGTTCAATTCTCACAACACCCCTTCCTCTTTGATGTTCATATTAATCTTATCACTAGCAAAGGGCATGAAATATATACGTGATATGGTTAGAATAGTGTATACTTACATACAAAAGAATATCTCAATGAAGAACCCCTGCTGATGATCAACTTTAGATTTTGGTATTTGGTCTAATGTATGATTCTTGCTTTCGGTGCAAGAAGTTGTCAGTTCAATTGTCAAAACCTTTGCTTCTACTCTTCCTTGATGATTTTTCACATCACCCTCATTGGATGTTTGCAAATATAGAGGGGTGTTTGGTCTTTCGGTGCAAGAAGTTGTCAGTTCAATTGTCAAAACCTTTGCTTCTACTCTTCCTTGATGATTTTTCACATCACCTTGGATGTTTGCAAATATAGAGGGGTGTTTGGTCTAGTCGAATAATTCTTGCTTAGGGAGAGAACGGTCCAGAATGCAATTCTTGTAAAACTAATTTCTCCTTTGTTGTTGATGTTATTCTTACCTTTATCGAGGGTTGTTCATTATTCCAACTAAGCTCTTTAAAAATATATCAAATAATCATACCTTTAACTAAGCACACCTTTCTTTGGAAATGGCAATCGTCATGATTATGGTTTCATTGGGTATTTGGTCTAGTGATATGATTCTTGATTTTGGTTCAAAAGGTCGTGAGTTCGATTCTCACAACACCCCTTTTGCTGCCTCGCTTCACCCATTCATCTTTTTGATGTTTTTCAGCCATTGGGGGTTTTTTTGTGCATTTTTTTAACTACTATTTAATCCTTGTTCGCGAACCTCAGTTTAACTAATCCATACTCGTATGATGATCGCACTATTTACTCAACAATCACTTGTCCATCGTTCCAAATCGTTGGATGATGCTTGCACATGCCAAGGGGTGTTTGTTCTAGTGGTATGATTTTTGCTTTGGGTGCGAGAGGTTGTGAGTTCAATTCTCTCAACACCCCTTACTCTTTGATGTTGATGTTAATCTTATCACTACCAGAGGGCATGAAATATGTATCTGATATGGTTAGGGCAGTGTAGGCTTACATACGAAAGAAGCTAGATGTTGATTACTCCTGAGATCTCAGGACACCCTTTCTTTCTTTTTGTTAAATAATCACACTCTTAACTAAGAAATTGCACTATCTCAATGAAGAACCCTGTTGATGATCAAATTAATTTTTTTGGTATTTGTTCTAGTGTATGATTCTTGCTTTTAGTGTAAGAAGTTGTGAGTTCCATTGTCATAACCTTTGTTTCTCCTCTTCTTTCTTGATGATTTTTCTCATCACCATCAGGGGAAGGTAGGTATGACCATCTCCATTTTCAGCAACTTCCTTCATAGTCCTTGTGTCATTTTTTGTATGTGATTTGAGGTTCTTTTACCTCGTCGTTTTTGAATCTTGTTTCCTCGTTGCTTCCAATCAAGGAACTGGCAGGTATGAGCATCTCCTTTTTCAGCGAGCAACTTCTTTCTCGTCCTCGTGTCATTTTTTGTATGACAATTGATGTTCTTTTACCTCGTCGCATTTTAATCTTGTTTAATCGTAGCTTCCAATTAATCAATACATCAAACTGCTATGGGGAAAATTCATTATTGTGCATTTTTTATCTACTATTTAATCTTTGTTGTTGAATCGTAGTTTGACTAATCTATGTTCGTCCTTGTGTCCATTCTCACAACATAGTCTTAAGTAAGCATCGTCCTCGTGTCATTTGGTAATCTATACTGGGATGCTGATTGAGCTCTTAACTAGGTGATCAGACGCTTATCTGTGGAAAAATCTAGATAATGATTGCATAGACAAGAGGCAGTCAATGAGGATGAGATGATCGATCGAGAAAGTTGACGGAGATGAGGCTGACAACGGAATTATTGTATTTGTTGATATCGTTATCACATAATTATAGTAGGTATATTGGAACTATATTAATAGAGTTGAGTTAGTTGATTTGAATATATTATCCACTCAGTTGATGATAACTCATACGACGATTGCTGCATGCATGAAAAATGAGTTGAGGAGTGACATGACAGATCTTTGTAAATATAGAGGGGTGTTTGGTCTAGTCGAATGATTCTCTCTTAGGGAGAGAACGATCATGAGTGCAATTCTTGTAAAACTAATTTATCCTTTGTTGTTGATGTTATTCTGACCTTCATCGAGGGTTGTTCATTATTCCAACTAAGCTCTTTAAAAAAATATCAAATAATCATCCCTTTGACACACACCGTTCTTTGGAAATGGCAATCATCATGATTATGGTTTTATTGGGTATTTGGTCTAGTGATATGATTCTTGCTTTTGGTTCAAAAGGTCGTGAGTTCGATTCTCACAACACCCCTTTTGCTGCCGTTGCTTCACCCATTCATCTTTTTGATGTTTTTCAGCCATTGGGGGTTTTATTGTGCATTTTTTTATCCACTATTTAGTCCTTGTTCGTGAACCTTAGTTTAACTAATCCATACTTGTATGATGATCACACTATTTACTCAACAATCACTCGCCTATTGTTCCAAGACGTTGGATGCTGCTTCCACATGCTAAGGGGTGTTTGGTCTAGTGGAATGATTCTTGCTTTGGGTGCAAGAAGTTGTGAGTTCAATTCTCACAACACCCCTTACCCTTTGATGTTGATGTTAATCTTATCACTGGCAGAGGGCATGAAATATATATCCGATATGGTTAGGACAGTGTATGCTTAGGTACGAAAGAAGCTAGATGTTGATTATTCCTGAGATCTCCGGACACCTGTTGATGATCAAATTTAGTTTTTTGGTATTTGGTCTAGTGTATGATTCTTGATTTTGGTGTAAGAAGTTGTGAGTTCCATTGTCACAACCTTTGCTTCTCCTCTTCCTTCTTGATGATTTTTCTCATTACCATCATGGGAAGGTAGGTATGTCCATCTCCATTTTCTTCATAGTCCTTGTGTCATTTTTTGTATGTGATTTGAGGTTCTTTTACCTCGTCGTTTTTGAATCTTGTTTCCTCGTTGCTTCCAATCAAAGAACTGGCAGGTATGACCATCTCCTTTTTCAGCGAGCAACATCTTTCTCATCCTCATGTCGTTTTTTTATGAAAATTAATGTTCTTTTACCTCGTCGTATTTTAATTTTGTTTAATCGTCGCCTCCAATTAATCAATCCATCAAACTGCTATGGGGAAAATTTGTTATTGCACATTTTTTATCTACTATTTAATCTTTGTTGTTGAATCGTAGTTTGACTAATCTATATTCATCCTTGTGTCCATTCTCACAATATAGTCTTAAGTAAGCATCAACATCGTGTCATTTGGTAATCTATACTAGGATGCTGATTGTGCTTTTAACTATGTGATCAGACGCTTACCTGTGAAAAAATCTAGATAATGATTGCATAGACAAGAGGCCATCAATGAGGACGAGATGATTGATCGAGACAGTTGATGGAGATGAGGCTGACAACGGAATTATTATATTTGCTGATATCATTATCATAGAATTATAGTAGGTATATTGGAACTATATTAATAGAGTTGAGTTAGTTGATTTGAATGTATTATCCACGTAGTTGATGATAACTCATACGACGATTGCTGCATGCATGATAAATGAGTTGAAGAGTGACATGACAGATGTTTGCAAATATAGAGGGGTGTTTGGTCTAGTCGAATGATTCTTGCTTAGGGAGAGAACGGTCATGAGTGCAATTCTTGTAAAACTAATTTTGTCATGCCTCGACCCGAAGGTCGACACGTGGCAACCGCCGTATGGGCCCTGCGACCCATACCAGGCATATACAAAATGCAGCATCATAAACCTAAGCATGTCCATACAATCTTTAGATACAGTCTCAATATATTCTAATACAATTCTAAGTCGATGAAAGCGATATTTGAACTAAATAATGACGATCGTATACCTTCCGCGATGAACCCTCCGTCAACGGGAGTGGTGCAGGGCGGGCAACGGAAACGGGCGGCAGCCGACGAACGGTGTGGAGCGAACAGCGGCGAAATGGTGGCGTCGGCGCTGCTCTGCCGTGGATGAGAGAGGCGGGCTCACGAAGGAGGAAGGGGCGTCACAAAGGAGAAGAGCCTTTGGCTCTTCTCGCCAGTGATGCCTCCTTCGATCCGGGCGAACCGGGTTCGAGCCGGTTCATCCGGACCGGCCGGCTGGTCGGTTCATCTGAACTGGATCGGGTTTATTATTTAATTTTTTTTAAAAAAAATAAAGGGGTAAGGGTTTACAAGTACTCCCTCTCTTAAAAAATTTTGGTCCTTCAAAAATAATCCCTCAATATAACCAGGTTCGATTTACAGCATAACAAGTTCTAAAATCCTTTTACATCATGCTCAAACACTCTCTCCCTCAAATAAATGAGGATGTTGGGCCCGCATGTGGGCCTCAGTCTCCCACATAGCTTCCTCGACATGTGCATTCCTCCAAAGGACTTTCACCAAGGGAATAGATTTACCTCGAAATACCTTTACGCGCCGATCAATGATTTCAACAGCCCGCACCCCGTAGCTTAAGTCCTCTCTCAGCTGAACTGGTGGTGCCGTGAGGAGATGGGATGGATCTGATATGTACTTCCTCAGCATGGACACGTGGAAGGCATCATGAATCTGCTCTAAGTCTGTAGGTAACTTTAGTCGATATGCCACTGGTCCGACTTTCTCAAGTACCTGGAAGGGTCCGATGTATCTAGGGTGTAGCTTTCCTTTCTTTTAAAATCGAAGGATACCCTTCCATGGGGAAAATTTTAGAAAAACCATATCCCCAACTGCAAACTCTAGAGGCCGGCGGCGATGATCTGCATAGCTCTTCTGCCTTGGCTACGGTTTCATCAATCAACTTTGTACCCGTCAGTCGTCTCTCGCCAACCTCACTCCAACATAGTGGAGTCTGACACTGCCTGCCATACAGAGCCTCATAGGGAGCCATACCAATACTGGCCTGATAGCTGTTATTATAGGCAAATTCCACCAAAGGAAGGTATGTGTCCCAACTACCAGTAAACTCAAGCACACATTCTCTCTGCATATCCTCCAGTGTCTAAATGGTACGCTCTGACTGACCATCAGTCTGTGGGTGGAATGTGGTGCTAAACCTCAACGATGTACCCAGCTCTTCCTGAAACTTCGGCCAGAACCTAGAAGTGAATCTAGGGTCTCGGTCCGAAATAATAGATACCGGCATTCCATGAAGGCGAACAATCTCAATGATGTATAACCTGGTTAACCTCTCCAAAGAATATGAAATCTCGATCGGTAAGAAGTGGGCGGACTTTGTAAGTCGATCAACAATCACCCAGATAGCATCATGATATTGCTAGGTGCGCGACAACTCGATTACGAAGTCCATAGTGATGTGCTCCCACTTCCACTCCGGTATCGGAAGAGGCTGCAAAGTACCTGCCAGCTTCTGATGCTCCGCCTTAACCTGCTGGCACACTAGGCATCGAGCTACAAACTCAGCTATGTCCCGCTTCATGCCCGACCACCAATAAGTCTGTCGAATACTACGATACATCTTCGTACTACCAGGATGCATGGCGTAAGCGGAACTGTGTGCCTCCTCCAGAATCTGCCGACGTAGATCCTCATCATTGGGTACGCAGACCTTGTCATTCAGTACCAGTATGTCATCTTCTCTGAGTCTGAAATCTTGACCCTGACCATCCTGTACCCTCTGGATTACCTTGCTCAACTCGAAATCTATCTTCTGTAACTCTGTCAACCGATCTGTCAAAGTGGGTCGCACAACAAACTGTGCCAGTAAACCACCCTGCAGGTCACACTATAGCTCCGCCCCCAGAAGTCTCAAGTCACGCAGCAAAGGTAGGTAGGTACTGTGAATATACGCCAAAGTGGCAGATGACTTCCTGCTCAAAGCATCTGCCACAACATTAGCCTTCCCTGGGTGGTAGTCGATAATCAAGTCATAATCCTTGATTAACTCCAACCAACAGCACTGCTTGAGATTCAACTCCCTCTGTGTCAGCAAGTACTGTAGGCTTTTATGGTCTGTGAAAATATAACACTTCTCACTGTATAGATAGTGTCGCCAAATCTTAAGAGCCAGAACAATAGCTGCTAACTCTAAATCAAGAGTCAGATAATTTACCTCGTGCTTCTTCAACTGACATGAAGCATAGGTAATTACCCGTCCACTCTGCATAAGTATGCAGCCTAATCCTTACTTCGAAGCATTGCTGAATACTACATACTTTGTACCGTTGACTAAGAGGGTGAGTATCAGAGCGGTGGTCAAACGGGTCTTAAGTTCCTGAAAACTCTGCTCACACTCTGAGGTCTACTGAAATTTGACCTCCTTTCGGGTCAACTTGGTCATCGGCGCTGCTATACGGGTGAAATTCTACACAAATCGCTGAAAATACCCAGCTAACCCAAGGAAACTGCGAATCTCCGTGGGACTCTTAGGCTGCTCCCACTTAGTCACTGCCTCAATCTTTGTTGGATCAACCTGAATGCCCTCACCGGATACAATGTGTCCTAGAAATCCAACCTGTGTCAGCCAAAACTCACATTTAGAGAACTTAGCATAAAGTTGATTATCTCTCAATACCTAAAGGACAAGTCGGAGATGTCTCGTATGCTCCTCCGGGCTCTTCGAATAGACAAGTATGTCATCTATGAAGACAATGACACACTTATCTAAATATTCATGAAAAACCTGGTTTATCAAATCCATGAAGGCTGCAGGAGCATTTGTGAGTCCAAAAGACATGACTAGGAACTCATAGTGACCATACCGTGACCGAAATGCTGTCTTCGGAATATCCGAGTCCCTGATCTTTAACTGATGATACCCTGACCTCAGATCAATCTTCGAGAAAACTCGAGCTCCCTGTAACTGATCAAACAAATCATCAATGTAGGGAAGTGGATACCTGTTCCTGATGGTGACCTTGTTCAGCTGCCTGTAATCAATGCACATCCTCAAGGTTCCATCCTTCTTCTTCACAAATAGAATAGGTGCGCCCTAAGGGGAGACACTAGGTCGTATGAACCCGTTGTCCACGAAATCCTGCAAATGTACCTTGAGTTCCTTCAACTCTGCCGATCCCATACGATACGGGGGTCTAGAGATCGGCATCGTCTCGGGAGCAAGATCGATGCAAAAATCTAACACCCGATCTGGGGGTAAGCCAGGCAGATCCTTAGGAACCACATCTGGGAACTCGCAGACCAGAGGAATATCGGCCATCTGACTAACTGACTCGCTACTATCCACCACGTGCACTAGAAAACACTAATATCCTTTCTTGATGTACCTCTGCGCCATGAGACCGAAATAATAGCGGTCGTTAGAACCCGCCGATCTCCCTCAAAGACGAGCTCCGATGTACCCGATCCAATGAAAGACATTGACTTCATGAAGCAACTCACCAGAGCTCTATGTGCGGTCAACTCACCGAGGATCACATCAAAGTCTGTCATATCCAGTGGAATCAGGTCTGCCTCAAGAGTGACATCCTGTATCATAATAAGACAGGACCGATATACTTGATCCCATAAAATCTTTTCGCCCAAGGGAGTACAGGCAATCAACTCTGACTCTAACGGGGCAAGAGGTATATCTGCTCGTATGGCGAACTCTGAGCTAATAAAAGACCAATGTGACCCGGTATCAACGAGAATACGAGCCCATGCATCAAATAACCGCATATGTCCTAATCCACCATCACACAAACAACACATACGATAAGTTAAATATAGTTCAACTAAATGAAAATAAGTTTTAGTTCCAAAAACCAACACATCATCAACTTATCAAGTTCAACTATTCAATCTCCAAAATAAGATGACTCAAGGGGCATCAGCATGCGAGGTGTTACCAGTGACTACGTCCGGGTTGGCTTGTGCGTCGATGCCGTCCAGTACAAAGATGCGAGTCGGGGTGCGCTGGGGCGGCCTCTGGGAGTGTGGGCTAGATCTGGTGGCAGGTCCTCTGGTCGATCCCATCACAGGTGTAGTAGGTGAGATCGGTGCGGGCAGGCGACCATGACCCGCAGATGCAGGATGGATGGCCGACTGCTGAGATTCGCCCATCTGAGTCCGCTACAGACAGTGGGGCCGAATGTGCCCCTTCTGTCCCCACTGATAGCATGATACCTCTCGGCACGACCCGGGGTGGATCCTGTGGCAGAAGGTACATGGGGCCAACGGTGGGGCACGGTGTATTTGAGAAGGCCTATGTACTGATGGTGGGGGACGCGCCTGACTCTGTTGAGCAAGCTACTTAGTCCTCTATATAAATCGGCCCTTAGACGGAGCCCCTCCAGCAGCTGTGGCAACTGGTGGTACTGTGCTAGTCTGTCTGTCCCTCAAGTCACCTCGACCCCTGTGTGATGCTGACCTCTTCTTCTTATGCCCCTCCCTCCGAGTACGAGTCGTCTGGATCATCCTCTCGGCCGACAGGGATTTATCCACCAATTGCTGAAAAGCAATGTAGTTAAATAAACCCACCCTAGTACGAAGGTGGTCATCCAATCCCTAAATGAAACCCAGACAATGATATCTATCAGATGGAATCACATCGGGTACTAGGGAGGCCAACCGGTTAAACTCCACCACATACTCTGACACGGATCTGCCTCCTTGTGTACACTCAAGAAACTCCTGTATCTTCAGATCATGCTGCAACTCTGTGTAGAAACGCTCGTGGAACTCATCCAAAAAGATATCCCATGTTAGTCCTGTAGAATAGCGGGTCTCTAGCTCCTCTCGCCAGGTCTCAGCATCCCCCTCCACTAGATAGAGTGCCACTCCAAGCCAGTTTCTATCTGATAACTCCAAATCAGCAGTGATACGATGAACATTGTTAATCCATGACCGGGCTATCTGAGGGTCTGATGATCCAAAAAATATGACACAACCTAGATGCCGAGCATCTCTCACCCAAACGGCTAACGGTCTACCAACTCAGGTACCGGGCACCGGAGTAGCAACTTCCCCAAGCGGGGTTTGATAATCAGCCCAAGTATAAGTCCTCTGTACTCCTGCCGAAGGAGAAGCGACTACCGCCGCACCTCCCACTGGATCTATCTCTGCACAACTGTCTGCTGGAGCAGGTACAACAGCTGGGGCAGTAGGCGCCTGAACTACTGGTGGTGCCGGTGGGGCCACGGTGCGGCAGGAGACGAAGAAGGTGCTATCGTCTGTGGCTCCCCCGACTCCTGCTGTGAGGAGGGAGTCATGATGCTGACCATAGCTGCCGCTATCATGTTCAGCCGTCCCTGCAATATAGGAGCCAGCCCAGATGGCACTGTGGATACGGTCCTCTACCTCAAAGTCCGACCGGAACTCGAGCTCCGACATGTACTCGACAATGCATGCTCAGGGATCATAAGCACTGGTGCCCTCTCGGAATCTCCGATAGCGCTAGCGGCTGGTTCCGGTGCGAGTGGCGTTAATGGATCCGTCGATGGACGGGAGGTGGCCGTCGAATGATCTTGGGGTTCTGTGAGCTTTCGGGGCCTCCCCCGTTTGCGTCTCAGCAGTACGTCCAACATCTACACGAAATAGGCTTCGGTCAGTTCATATGCAACAAAATCAACGTAAGGTAAACTCTTCCGATACGTATAGTCACGATATAGGTAAATGACCGTACCACTAACTATCTAACTGGCCACCCTAATTATATTGGGACTGACTTTCTTATACTGTAGATTCGGAGCCGAAGCCCCAGAAATCCCTAGGTCTATAAACCTAGGCTCTGATACCACTTTAATTGTCACGCCCCGACCCGCAGGTCGACACGTGGCAACCGCCGTATGGGCCCTGCGACCCATACCAGGCATATATAAAATGCAGCATCATAAACCTAAGTATGTCTATACAATCTTTAGATACAGTCCCGATATATCCTAATACAATTCTAAGTCGATAAAAGCGACATTTGAACTAAATAACGACGATCGTATACCTTCCGCGATGAACCCTCCATCAACGGTCTCGTCTAGAACGTCTACACCTGCACACACACATTGAATGCGGTGTGCTCAACCTTGCGACCTAGTGCGAAATTACGGCTCTAAATCGAATAAGGAAATCAAAAGCTAGGAGGAGTACTCTAGGATGCCTTTGGTTGTTAATCATCATTTTCCATTTGATATGTGTGATTCATGTCATAACAGTAGTATAACATAATAAACAAACAGATGCATGTTTATCTCTAGATGTCACCTAAGTTGTATATGTGACTATGTTATCAGAGTATGTCATTTACGTTATAATAAAACTTTGAAGTTTCAAGATTCGGGCTGCGAGCCTATGCTTAATAAATACCCGGGCCAAGGGCATCCGTAAGCCCATCAGTGCCTTTCTGTCTCTGTCTCTACTTATGCCCGCTGCACTGATGTTGGCGGAGAGGACGGGTGACCCTTATTCACTCTCCACTGTCTCAGTAGTCGCCCTCGATGCCTCCCCTAGCGAAACTACCGTGCCCTTACATCCTCCCCGAACTCCGTAGGGGCAAAGGCGACTCATGTAGTACTACACACTGCCCGAAAACAGGGTCACCATCAACAAGATTAATCGGCCATGGCTAACCAATAAAAATAACTCTAGGATTCGGACTACTCATCCGACTATCTGCAGAACGTCATGGATGATAGTCGCTTGGTCTACGGATCCACTGTCCAAGGCGTTGCATAGGGAATCACCTTCCCAGTCCAATAGCAGTCGACGTCGATCGAGATTGATGCACATCCACACGATGGGCTGTGGCAACCTCGACTCCATCGGTGCCAAATCCATGGTAGGGCTCATCCTCGCTAGCTATCTCAGGACTATTACGGGGTCGCCTAAATGACACCCGTACGGGTATAAACTTTTCTGGTAGGGACCTGCTCCATATTTTCGGTCTAGTATGACCTTGGAGTTCGTATGATCCCTTTCCCTACCAGCTCCTAGTATCTAAGCTATGTATAGCCTTGGGAGTGGTGCGAAGCGGAACATCACTGTTTGACCATCGTCGGTACGCGGCGGTCAATCGGGGCATGTGAGAAATGCCCCTTTCTGTATAAGTTACAGTGATGTCTCCAAGGGGTTCTAACATGTCGTTATTTATATCTATGTATGCATGGTGGTTGTGTTGAACATAACATGGAAAATAGTAAAACATGCATGACTAGATATTACAACATGTTAAATGCTAAGTATGGGGAACATGGTATATCATACATGTTAGATAAAAATAAATTTCACTAACATGCATACATACATAATCTTGATAAACATTATATTTTATCATATTTGAGGCATCCAAGAATTTTCTAAATAGACCTCAGCAGGAATTTCCTAGCTTGAATAAATCCTACATCGATGAACCAACGCACCTGGGGTTAGCGATCCGCTCTTCAGAACCAACCCGCGTAATAATGAATCACTCCGACGAACTACTCGGATCGCATACCTACGATAGTCCTAATTAACATAATTATTTAAAATAAAATTTAATTTATTTTTCCCTAAAGTAAATAAAATAAAAATTTATCAATCTAACTTATACAATTACCCTAGCTAATTACTGCTTAATAAGACTACATTTAAATTTATGAGCCCATATTTAATTTAGGGGCGCATAATTAATTAATAAGCCCATATTTACCCATTGGGCCTATATCTACATTTTTAGCATAATTAATTTATCGATAAATTAATTAAAGTAATTACTACATCTAATTAATCCAAACTAAGCATACAAGTTGATAATTAATTCTATCTAATCCTCCAATTATTAATTAATCAAATTTTAGATTTTACCAATTAAACTAACTACAATGTTAAATAAATTCTATCAAACTTATACCCATTTAAACCCATGATCTAGCCCAAGTCACCCAAGGGCCCAATTAAAACCCATCAGCAATTTTTTTAAATTTATTTAATCCTAATTAACTATTTTAATCACCTAATCATCCCCTAATCCAACTTAGCCTTTATTATTACACATGAAAAATTAAATTAAATTATTTTTAATATTGACTTGGTCAACGGTCAATGGTTGACTCGGTCAACGGTCAACAGTTGACCCGCCCGGTCAATGGTTGACCCGGTCAACGATTGACCCGGTCAACGCTGCCCGATCAACGTTTGACCCGGTCAACGTTTGACTCGGTCAACGCTGGTTTAACTTGAGTCTAACACAAAACCTAGCTGGTTCGGTTCGATTGAGTGACCTCCTAACCATCCTAATTCGAGTCAGACTTGAGTTCGGATTAAACTTGAGTTCAGTTAACTTAGTTCCACCCAATCAAGTTCATTAAAACTAACCCAACCAAACCCAAATATGATTAATTACCCCTTATTAAGCATGGTTATCTTCATACATTAATTAAAACTCATATAACTTAAGTTCCATATCTAATTTACACTAAGTGAGATTAATTAGAACTAAGCATGCTTAACTTATCACTAATCGTGATTAAGGAAAATAAAACAACTTCTACCTCAGCAACCATTATTCCCTTGCCGAAAACCTAGCCGCCGCCACCTCGCCGGAGCTCGCGAAACCGACGGTCAACTTGACGGTGAGCTCCGCAACTCCTTGCGCAGGTGGAGACCACCGACGGCCTGCAAAATCTCCGGACATCAATGCCTAAACAATAACTCTCCGTGGTGTCGCCGACGAACTCTAGGGCGCGTCCATCGGAGGGCGAAACCACCCATTCACAGAGGGGAAACAGAGCTGCTTACCTCGCGAACGCGTGGGGAAGAAGAGGAGGAGGTCTCGGCCGGTGGGGCGAGTGGATTCGAGGCACCACCCTCGCCGGTGGTGTTGTGGTCGAGCGAGCAGCGGCGACGTAATCGCCACATGCTGCATTGATGTCGGGGACCGACGGGGGGTCGCGATGGTGCGGAGAGGGCGAGCGACTCCAACCACAGCGGAGGAGACGACATGCCGGCGATCTGGGCACGGGACGGTGAGCGGATGGCGGCAGTTGCAACGGACGCACAGAGGAAGGTTTCGGAGAACGAAGAGGAGAAATGCAGTGGGAAGGAAGGGACGGTGACCTCCGTCGAGCTCTTCTCGTTGCGGCGGACGGGAATGGATGGCGAACGGCGGAAGGGAGGGAGGCGGACGGCGGGCTCGGCGGGTGGCTGCCCTACTGCGGGTGGTCACGAAGGCGAGGAAGGAGGGGGCGTCGCCGAGCTCCCCTTTCTACCGGGGAGTGGTGCACGGCGGGCAATGGAAACGAGCGGCAGTCGACGAACGGGGGGCAGCGACTGGCGACGAAATGGTGGCGTCGGCGCTGCTCTGCCGTGGATGAGGGAGGCGGACTCACGAAGGAGGAAGGGGCGTCGTGAAGGAGAACAGCTCCTTCGATCCGGGCAAACTGGGTCCGAGCCGGTTCATCTTGACCGGCCAGCTGGCCGGTTCATCTGAACCGAACCAAGTTTATTATTTAATATATATATATATATATATATTTAAAATAAAGGGTGTAGGGGTTTACAAATTTATCCTTTGTTGTTGATGTTATTCTTACCTTCATCGAGGGTTGTTCATTATTCCAACTAAGCTCTTTAAAAATATATCAAATAATTATACCTTTAATTAAGCACGCCTTTTTTTGGAATTGGCAATCGTCATGATTATGGTTTCATTGGGTATTTGGTCTAGTGATATGGTTCTTGATTTTGGTTCAAAAGGTCGTGAGTTTGATTCTCACAGTACCTCTTTTGCTGTTGCTTCACCCATTCATCTTTTTGATATTTTTCAGCCATTGGGGGTTTTATTATGCATGTTTTATCTACTATTTAATCCTTATTCGTGAACCTCAGTTTAACTAATCCATACATGTATGATGATCGCACTATTTACTCAACGATCACTCGCCTATCATTTCAAGTCATTGGATTATGCTTGCACATGCTAAGGGGTGTTTGGTCTAGTGGTATGATTTTTGCTTCGAGTGCGAGAGGTTGTGAGTTCAATTCTCACAACACTCCTTACTCTTTGATGTTGATGTTAATCTTATCACTAGTATCCGATATGGGCAGTGCATGTTTATGTACGAAAGAAGCTAGATGTTGATTATTCCTGAGTGTATGCTTATATACGAAAGAACCCCTGCTGATGATCAAATTTATATTTTTGGTATTTGGTCTAGTGTATGATTCTTGCTTTTGGTGTAAGAAGTTGAGAGTTCCATTGTCACAACCTTTGCTTCTCCTCTTCCTTCTTGATGATTTTTCTCATCACCATCATGGGAAGGTAGGTATGACCATCTCCATTTTCATCCAGCAACTTCCTTCATAGTCTTTGTGTCATATTTTGTATCTGATTTGAGGTTCTTTTACCTCATTATTTTTGAATCTTGTTTCCTTGTTGCTTCCAATCAAGGAACTGGCAGGTATGACCATCTCCTTTTTCAGCGAGCAACTTCTTTCTCATCTAAGGGGAAAATTCGTTATTGTGCATTTTTTATCTATTATTTAATCTTTTTTGTTGAATCGTAGTTTGACTAATCTATATTCGTCCTTGTGTCCATTCTCACAATATAGTCTTAAGTAAGCATCGTCCTCATGTCATTTGGTAATCTATACTGGGATGCTGACTAAGCTCTTAACTAGGTGATCAGACGCTTACCTGTGGAAAAATCTAGATAATGATTGCTTAGAAAAGAGGCTGTCAACGAGGATGAGATGATCGATCTAGACAGTTGATAGAGATGAGGCTGACAACAGAATTATTGTATTTGCTGATATCATTATCATAGAATTATAGTAGGTATATTGGAACTATATTAATAGAGTTGAGTTAGTTGATTTGAATGTATTATCCACTGAGTTGATGATAACTCATACGACGATTGCTGCATGCACGATAAATGAGTTGAGGAGTGACATGGCAGATGTTTGCAAATATAGAGGGGTCTTTGGTCTAGTTGAATAATTCTCGCTTAGTGAGAGAACGGTCATTAGTGCAATTCTTGTAAAACTAATTTCTCCTTTGTTGTTGATGTTATTATTACCTTCATCGAGGGTTGTTCATTATTCCAACTAAGCGCTTTAAAAATATATCAAAAAATCATACCTTTGACTAAGTTCACCATTCTTTGGAAATTGCAATCGTCATGATTATGGTTTCATTGGGTAATTGTTTTAGTGATATGATTCTTGCTTTTGGTTCAAAAGTTCGTGAGTTCAATTCTCACAACACCCCTTTTGCTGGTGTTGCTTCACCCATTCATCTTTTTGATATTTTTCGGCCATTTGGGGTTTTATTATGTATTTTTTATCCACTATTTAATCATTGTTCGTGAACCTCAGTTTAACTAATACATACTTGTATGATGATCGCACTATTTACTCAAAGATCACTCGCCTATAGTTCCAAGTCGTTGGATGATGCTTGCACATCCCAGGGGGTGTTTGGTCTAGTGGTATCATTCTTGCTTTGGGTGCAAGAGGTCGTTAGTTCAATTCTCACAACACCCCTTACTCTTTGATGTTGATGTTAATCTTATCACTGGCAGAGGACACCCTTTCTTCCTTTTTGTTAAAAAATCGCACTCTTAACTAAGAAATTGCACTATGTCAACGAAGAACCCCTGCTAATGATCAAATTTAGTTTTTTGGTATTTGTTCTAGTGTATGATTCTTGCTTTTGGTGTAAGAAGTTGTGTGTTCCATTATCACAACCTTTGCATCTCCTCTTCCTTCTTGATGATTTTTCTCATCACCATCGTGGGAAGGTAGATATAACCATCTCCATTTTCTGCGAGCAACTTCCTTCATAGTCCTTGTGTCATTTTTTGTATGTGATTTGAGGTTCTTTTACCTCGTCGTTTTTGAATCTTGTTTCCTCGTTGCTTCCAATCAATGAACTGGCAGGTATGACCATCTCCTTTTTCAGCGAGCAACTTCTTTCTCATCCTCATGTCCTTTTTTGTATGAAAATTAATGTTCTTTTACCTCATCGTATTTTAATCTTGTTTAATCGTCGCCTCCAATTAATCAATCCATCAAACTGCTATGGGGAAAATTCATTATTGTGCATTTTTTATCTACTATTTAATCTTTGTTGTTGAACCGTAGTTTGACTAATCTATATTCATCCTTGTGTCCATTCTCACAATATAGTCTTAAGTAAGCATCGTCCTCGTGTCATTTGGTAATCTATATTGGGATGCATATTGAGCTTTTAACTAGGTGATCAGATGCTTACCTGTAGAAAAATCTAGATAATGATTGCATAGACGAGAGGCCGTCAATGAGGACGAGATGATCGATCGAGACAGTTGATGGAGATGAGGCTGACAACGGATTTATTGTATTTGCTAATATCATTATCATTGAATTATAGTAGGTATATTGGAACTATATTAATAGAGTTGAGTTAGTTGATTTGAATGTATTATCCACTCAGTTGATGATAACTCATACGGCGATTGCTGCATGCACAATAAATGAGTTGAGGAGTGACATGGCAGATGTTTGCAAATATAGAGGGGTGTTTGGTCTAGTCGAATGATACTTTCTTAGGGAGAGAACGGTCATGACTGCAATTATTGTAAAACTAATTTCTCCTTTGTTGTTGATGTTATTCTTACCTTCATAGAGGGTTGTTCATTATTCCAACTAATATCTTTAAAAATATATCAAATAATCATTCCTTTGACTAAGCACACACTTCTTTGGAAATGGCAATCATCACGATTATGGTTTCATTGTGTATTTAGTTTACTGATATGATTCTTCCTTTTAGTTCAAAAGGTCATGAGTTTGATTCTCACAACACCCCTTTTGCTGCCGCTGTTGCTTCACCCATTCATCTTTTGATATTTTATGATCACACTATTTACTCAACGATCACTCGCTTATTGGTCCAAGGCGTTGGATGATACTTGCACATACCAAGGGGTGCTTGGTCTAGTGGTATAATTCTTGCTTAGGGTGCAAGAGTTTGTGAGTTCAATTTTTACAACACCACTTCCTCTTTGTTGTTGATGTTAATCTCATCTCTAGCAGAGGGCATGAAATATATATCCGATATGGTTAGGTCAGTGTATGCTTACGTACAATTCTCATAGCTAGTGAGTGCAATTCTCACGACATCCTTTCTTCCTTTTTGTTAAATAATCGCTCTCTTAACTAAGCAATTGCACTATTTCAATGAAGAACCCTGGTGATGATCAAATTTAGTTAGTTGGTGTTTTTGTCTAGTGCATGATTCTTGCTTTCGGTGCAACAAGTTGTGATGAGTGGGTGTTTGGTCAAGCGGTATAATTCTTGGTGTTTTGCTCTAGGTGTCATATGTCGTGAGTTCAATTCTCAGGACATCCTTTCTTCCTTTTTGTTAAATAATCACACTCTTAACTAAGCAATTGCACTATCTCAATGAAGAACCCTTGGTGATGATCAAGTTTTGTTTTTTGGTATTTGGTCTAGTGTATAATTATTTCTTTCGATGCAAGTAGTTTTGAGTTCAATTATCATAACCTTTGTTTCTCCTCTTCCCTCTTGATGATTTTTCTCATTACCATCATGGGCTGGTAGGTATGACCTTCTCCCTTTTCAGCCAGCAACTTCCTTCTTCGTCATTTTGTCATTTTTTTTCATGTGATTTGAGGTTCTTTTACCTCGTCATTTTTTAATTTTGTTTCCTCATCGCTTCCAATCTTGGAACTGGTAGGTATGACCATCCGCCTTAGCCATAAAGCGCTTCCATCTATGGAAGACGGGCAATTTGCAGAGAAAGAGAAGGACAACGAAGGAGTGGCAAAGCCCTATCTCGACCAAGAGTAAGCTGAGCGTTTGTGAGCTGAGCAAAAAGAAGAGCTTTTAAGCTTTCTTGATAAGGGCATCCAGTCGTCGAAGGGGCCTGTCCTTGACGACTTGTTTTGTTGTAAATTTGCATATAGTGAGGCTTTTTAGGGGTTTTAATGGTGCAGCTCTGACTGCATACCTTTCCCCGTTCGAAGCAACCTTATCATCTACCGGTGGGTCTGCCAAGTCCCAAGCATTTGTATTTTGTCCCAGCGTGACTCCATCTTGAGATATTGAGTCTAAATAAATCTATCAATATTCGATTTTATCCGCTCCGGTTCGAGCACGTGCTTCTGATTTTGACTCGTAAGCATAGAAGCACCAGATGCACTCACACATCTGTACTCTCATGCTAGATAGCTGAGGTATCATGTAGTCTATCAGGATTGTTAAATTATGGACTATCTATGAGTCTTATCATCGATTCATATGTGACAATCTAGCCAAACCACTAGTATATTATTTTATTATTTTATTGACTCTCTTACGTGAGTTAGCACGTGTGCTACTATATGACATTTGAGTATGTGGTTATTTTAGATATCTCGTTTAACATTTATTTATATTGTAAATTATAGTTATATCATCGTATTATGAAACTTGGCGATATGAACCTATTAACTATCGTCGGTATACGTGATTTCCAGTAAACTTTAAAATCTTGAATCGTAAGTTCCATCTATGACCTTATTCTCATTTGAGTTAATTATATATATATATATAAACCTCATGAGTATATGTTAATCGTTTTGGATCGTCATTATGATTTTTAAGTTGCAACTAAAATTTGACCATCATCAATTATAATATTCGTGTCAACCCCCAACACTTGCAGCTCTATGTGCAATATTTGTGGCTTCTACCTATACTCTCTCTGCAGCTTGACACCCTATCCGCAACTTTATTTCGCATATTCAACTTGTGTATATTGCATGACATTTCTAGTTGTGCCTGCTACAACCTTCTTCATTTTCTAAGTTATATTTCTACAGCTTTGATGCTCGCTTGTCATATTTCTATAGCTTCATTTTTGCAGCTCAACTTTACAACTTGCTTCATCTTATATTTCTCAACTTCTACAACTTTGATATTTCATATTCATTTCGGTTTATCTATGGTCATGTTGATTGGCTTCCTAAATGTAAATTCTTCTATAGTTTCTCCCTTCATTTCATATTTCAATGCAACAATACAATTGGTATAGTTGTCATCATGGTATCGATGCAACTGTATAGTCACGTCAATACAGTTGGTATAGCTGTCATTAGCATACCACTTGTACTCTTGCATCATTATATCCATAAAGCTTCCTACACTCTTTTAAGTAGTTCTCTCGGGCATATTAAATATTTGTTGAGCTTGGAGCATCTTTCTTTGTACCAGCATTTTATGCATTCAATGCAGCTGTTTCCTGCTATTTTCTTCTATCTATCAGTTTCTTTTCGTAGCTTGAGCAGCTTTCGATTATTCTATATATCCTATATACGGCCAACTTATTAGCCAAGCCGTTTTCTTTTATCTGCTTCCTTTAATTCTTCTTAGTGACCTTTCTGAATGCAAATTCTGTCGAATATTTCTGCAGGTTTTTTGCAGTTATTTCTTTAGTCATTTTCTGTAGTTTGCAGTTCCCTTTTTGTGAAGCTACTTCCTTTGTCAAATGTCCTTAGTCAAATTCTATCCATTGTTGGTAGATTTCTTTACTCCTTTTTATTTCTATAGCTCCCTCAGCTTAGCTCAGTTCTTTACTTAGTATTTTTGCAGCTCAGATTCCTATATTTTCATCAGTATCATTATATATACCCGATCTTTCTCTGCAGTCTTATTCAGTCAATGCAGTTGGCAGCATTTCTGCATCTGCAACTTACATTTCAACTACCTGCAGATTTTGTAGTAACTTTGCTTCCTTACTCCTTTTCATATCTCCTCAAATTTCTGGATGCTGCAGTTTCTTGGCACCTTTATCACGTGTTGTACGTTAATATCCTTAGTAGGTGCATGTATTGTTGACATCTCCTATCTCAGTCACTGCTTTTGCATCATTTCCGGTGTGCATAGCAATCTAGGTACAACTATAGTATTTCTGCATCTACAAACTTGGATGTAGTCCTTTTACATCAAGAGTCAACTTTGTTATTATTATTATTATATCCTTTTTACATAGGATATATCATATTCCATATCAAATTTCATATCATCATATAAGTAGGATCTACAAATTCTGTATCAAACTCAGTTTTAGATTCCATTAGGACTCTCATGAAGTCAAGTATTAGTTAAGTTCGGCCTATATTTCTTGGCACGAACTGAAAGTCTTGCTCTTAAATTAGGTCAACACTCATAGAGGAGATCACTGCGTACATAGACGTACCTCCTCGTGTTAAATAATATGGATGCTCGTGAAGATCCAAGTATGACTACAACGATCCATTGTATAGTGAAACTAGCGTGGAGCAAGTTAATGATCATTTAATGAGTGGCTATTGATATCTTTTATTATTATCCTCAATCTAGAGGTGACTCCATTATAATCATATTATAGTTCAGAGATGTTTGATCCTGATCCAACTTGAACCATGAAAGGATTTTTCATATGCTAGAGTTATAAGGACTCCCTAGCATATCTACCCAAGAAAACTGAAATATTATCTTCGACCTCTGCCCATTTATATATCCCCTAATTTTGTCAGTAAATTGTCTCACCAATGAACAGTTTATCTCAAATGATCTTAATAATCTATTATGGTGAAGTTTGATCTACTCATCTAATGCTCATTCAGTACCTCTAGTAGACTACTATCATACTAAACAATTGTTTGACACTCTACTAAGCAATTGCTTTCTACCACGTACTAGGACACGCATCTTTTTGTTGAATAGTATGGATGCTAAAGATATCTCGATCATGGTTATTGATGATACCAACATATTTTTTGTTGACTTGGTCATGGCGACTGATGACCCAGAAACATTCATTGATGACCCATTATATAGACGCTTATCTGAATCCATCTGAAATTTTGAGGATAAAATTTTTATAAGGGGGGTAGGTTGTGAGACCCGTGATTTTTAAATAAGGGCAATAGATTAATTTTAGTATTTGGAGGATTTAATTGTAAAAGAAATTCTTTAAAGGACTTATTTGTAAAATTATATGAATTTTTGAAGTATGAGGTTTTGATGTGAAAATTATACCATTAAGTAGTATTTTTTATAAGGAATCTAACGGTGCAGACGAATCGTAATTTGGACGCCGTTTGATTGGTAAATTGGACAGTCAAGATTTAATTAGATTTAAGATTTTAATTAACTAATTAAAAAAATAAAAAAAATCTCAATTTCTTCCCACCGAGCGCGTGCGAGCTCTCTCTTTCTCTCTCTCACTCTCTCTCCTCCTCCACAGCGGACGGACAATGGCAACGCAAACTTCCCAACGATGCTACGGTGAAACCACAACGAATTAGGCTCCTAAATTTTAACCACGGGTAGATCTCGACCTCCTCTTCATTTTGATACCAAGATGCCCAAATTTGGTGTAGAGATGAGGGAGAAATCATGTAAGAGGCGTCAGCGGCGAGGGTTTCGATCGCCGGAGCTTGCTCCGACGATTTCCGGTGATTCCGGTCGTGAAACCTTGCAAACATGGTAGCTATGGATTCTCCTTGATGAGAGCTATCCATTGGTACTGGAGTTGAGGGTTATTGGCTGCCGGTTGACCGCCGGCGAGCTAAAAACCCTAACTTAGGGATTTCGCCCAAATTTTTAATCGGTGAAATTGATCGTGTATGACCTATAAAAATTGGGGCAAATATGATTTTTGAAATCCTCATGAAGAGAGCTTTCGATTGGTACCAATATTGGTGCTGATCGAAGAACTTCGCCAACGAGGGTTCCGGTGAACTTTCCGCCGATCGCCGGAGAAATTTTCCGGCGAACTTGGGAAAAAAATTGGGGTGATTCTAGAGATCATTCTAAGAGTAGTGGTGAAGAGGGATTTGAGAAATTATTTCTGGATTGAAAATTAAAATTCATTAAATAATTGACAGGAAAATATAAAATGCGTAAATGACGGCACGTGGATCGAGACAGTGTCAGAGAATAAAAATTCAGCGAACGGACCTTAGGTTGATTCCGAGGAGGAAACCGCTAAGTCAGGTGCGTTGGTTCATCGATGTAGGATTTATTCAAGCTAGGGAATTCCCGCTGGGGTCTTCTTATGAACAATTCTTGGATGTCTTAAATATAATAAAATATAATGTTTGATAAGATTTGATATGTCTGCATGTTAGTTTAATTTATTTCTGTCTAACATATATGATATACCATGATTACCATGCTGAGTTTAAATAGGTTGTGATATCTTGTCTTGCATATTATATATTATTTTATTATTTTTCTATGCTATGATAACACAACCACCATGCAGACATAGATAATAAATAACGACATGTTAGAACCCCTTGGCGACATCACCCCAACTTAGACATAAAGAGGCATTTCTAATATGCCCCGATTGACCGCCGCGTACCGACGGCGGTCAAACGATGACATCCCGCTACGCACCACTCCCGAGGTTATGCATAGCTTAGATATTGGGAGCACCACTCCCGAGGTTATGCATAGCTTAGATACTGGGAGCTAGTAGGGAAAGAGACTGTACAAACTCCATGGTCATATTAGACCGGAAATATGGAGCAAGTCCTTACCCAAAAATTTATACCCGCACGAGTGTCGTTTAGGCGACCTCGTCATAGTCCTGAGATGGCTAGCGAGGATGAGCCCTACCATGGACTTGGCACCGATGGAGTCGAGGTTGCCACAGCCCGTTGTGCGGATGTGCGTCAATCTCGGTCGACATCGACTGCTATTGGACTGGGAAGGTGATTCCCTATGCGACGCCTTGGACAGTGGATCCGTAGACCACGCGGCTATCATCCATGACGTTCTACAGACTGTCGGATGAGTAGTCCGGATCTTAGGGTTATTTTTATCGGTTAACCATGGCCGATTTGTCTTGTTGATGGTGACCCTGTCTTCGGGCAGTGTGTAGTACTACACGAGTCGCCGTTGCCCCTACGGAGTCCGGGGAGGATGTAAGGGCACGGCAGTTTCGCTAGGGGAGGCATTGAGGGCGACTAGGGAGACAGTGGAGAGTGATCAAGGGTCACCCGTCCTCTCCGCCAACATCAGTGCAGCGGCCATAGGTAGAAACAGAGATAGAAAGGCACTAATAGGCTTGCTGATGCCCTTAGCTCTAGTATTCATTAAGCATAGGCTGGTAGCCCGAGTCTTGAAACTTCAAAGTCTTATTATGACGTAGGTGACATGCTGATGACATTGACACTAGATACAACTTAGGTGACATCTAGTGAAATATATATCTATATTTATTTATGTTGTTTTTATGCTTTTTATGAACTGATTTACACAAATCAAATGAAAATTGATGATTAACAACCTAAGGCATCTTAGAATACTCCTCCTAGCCTTTGATTTTCTTATTCGGTTTCGAGCTGTAATTTCGCACTAGGCTGCAAGGCTGAGCACACCACGTTCAATGTGTGTGCAGGTTGTTAGATGACCGACCGGGATATTTGATGAAGATGAGGGATATTAACGGAGTTAGTTTTATTTATTGATAACGTTATTGTAGAATTGTAGTAGGTATATCGGGACTGTGATAGTTGAGTTAAATAGATAATTTGTTGTATTTTCCGCTGTGTTGATTATGTGTACGGATAATATTTATTACCAAATGCCGTGTATGGGTCCTTTTGGGCTTATACGGCGGTTGCCACGTGTCCGACAGGTGGGTCGGGGCGTGACAATATTATTGCATCATACATGAATTAGTATGATATAACTTTCAATCTCATATCTAGAGCATGCATATAATAACATCATACATGAACTAGGATGATATAACTTTCAATCTGATATCGAGAGCATATATATAATAACATCATACCTCTACTAGTATGATTCAAGTTTCAACTCATATCAATAATATGCATATATTAGCATCTTACAGAAACTAACAAGACATACTTTCAAGTTCACAGTAACTCATATGCTAATAAGTATGTAACGAAGTAGATATATCACTTATCAGGAGGTACAATAATAATTAAAATAACTATTAGGACTCAGTATCAGTAGTAGGCCAAATTAAATTTGAAACCATAAACCCTCACTTGAGTCTCAAGTAGATCTTTAAACAAGAATCACAGCTTAGCCGTGATCCTTAAAAGCAAGCAAGCAAATTCCTTCTTACTTCAATATAAATCACAGCTTGGTTGTAATTTATCAAACAATAGCACAGCAACCAACAATTTCCTAAAATAAATTCAATGCAAACAAACAAGCATGCATAAATAACATATCTCAAACAATCCTCTTAACTAGCCCCACTACCACAACCTCACATCAATTTCCTTTTTTGTTACTTTTCTTTTAATGAATTAACCATTTAACAATTCAATCAATACCACCACCATAGTTATTCAATCAAACATATTTACATTTAATTTATATAATAAGAACACCTTTTAAATTTCTATTTGCACAATTAAATCATTCTAACAGCTTGATCTATTATACTACCTTATTCATCTAAAATAATTTTAATACTTCTGTAAAAATTAATTACTATATATAAATCAATTAACAATTCTCTAATTTTATTAATTAGAAAATCTAATTAACCTAATTACTCAATTTAATCACAGTCTAAAGTTCATAAATTCTATAAAAGATCTAACCGCATCAATTAAATTTATAAATCCTAAATTATCAAACTTCATTAATTAGAAAATCTAAATAACTAATTTTCTAAATTTTATCACATTATAAATTTATAAAATTCTAAATTATTCAATTTCATAAATTGAAATAATATAATAATCTAATTGCCTCAATTTACAATCTAATCTCCTAGTTTCATTAACTTCATAAAAAAAATTAAATAAATATTTTTAATTTTAATTAATATAATTTAAATGTCATAACATTTATCAAAATATTTCTTCATGCATATAATATACTATTAATTTATTTAAATCCTAAATTAATCCAAATTAACTTAAATAAATTAAGAACTTGCATTTCAATAATTCTGAAAAATTCTAATTAAATCACATAAATTATATAGTTTCATTAACTTCATAAGAATCCACTAAGCGTACCTGATGTATATCCTCTTTATTTATAGAATGAGAGAATCTGGATAACATATCAATACACTCTAAAATAGTGTATTTTCAAAAGACGATCACTTGTACAGAGAAACACTATTATACCAATAATTTACAATCAAAATGGGGCACATGCCCAATGTCACGACCTCTTTGCTCGCAAAGTTTAAATGAATGTGATGAGACATACTACACATTGGAAGGAAGACGATGATATAAGCTTAGAATGCAAGAGCAATGAAGAACACTAAATAGTAGGTACTGAGGGAAATATAACTTTATTTAGTACCGATAAAATTCTTAACATTTCATAATCTGAACACCGGCCACTCAACTCTCAATTATAATACTCAATTCTCTCTGATGTAAATCTTGGATCATCCTTGAATCTTTCTTTGATTCTTATTGGATCCTTCACAGATCCTTTATCAATCCTCCTTAGAGCTCTATATATGCCTCCTAAACTATAAAGATTCCAATGGACGTGCCTCTTTATATAGATTGTGCTCTTTGGATTAGTGTCTTTTCGATAAGTGTCCCTCCAGGTGGCATACATGGTGGGGTATGGTGGGCTCCATCTTACTTATATAATATTATATGGTGGACCTCGTACTTACTTATTCTCATGGGATAGCTTGTTGTGCATGGGGGTTGTCCCAAAAATACTAAGATGTATCTTCAAAGTTGTAATACGATGTGATGTTAAATATATATATTCCTAGATGTATACTTTGGTTTTTATAATTGCACCTTCACCCACGGTATAATTGAAATAAATGATGGGTTTTTTCCCAGACTTTTGAATGAGTCCGTGTGTCACGCCCTGAAACGGAAGAAGCGCCTCCTCATCAAGAGACATGTCCCCAAAGTTGCATCCCTTCCCAAAGAAAGTTATGAATCTATTTATAGGTGCATCAAAGGAGCAAGAAGATGTCGAGATTTGAGAGTTGAATTAAGAGAGAGTTACTTCTTGTAATATGTGAGAGTGAGGTTGTAATTTTGAGGGTTTTACTGGTGCTTTCAATAAAGAGCAATACTTTCCCTCATCTCTTGTTGTTGTTAGTCCTTTTTTCGTTCAAAAGGACTTGTGTCGTCAACTCCGGAGTAAGACGATATGCCGCACACCTTCCGATAAGGTTCGTTAGTTTAAAACAAACTTGGGTGTGACAATTAGGTATCAGAGCAGGTTTTTGATCACCACAACAACAACAAGCTCCTCTCTCCAAAGACTCTCTTCTAGATTCACTTCGAAAATCAATCATGGTGGCAAAAACATCGAAGGTATCCAAAAGGACATTTGACAAACTAGGAGAACGAGTTGGTGCCATAGAAGAATTGGCTCGTGCAGTGCAAAGCTCGACAATGACAACTAACGTCGACTCCTTGTGAGATTGAGTAGAAGAACTCTGCTCGGCGATGACTGCCATACGGGTAGAGTTGGTCTAGACTCCTGAAATACGAATGGTCAAAGTTGAAATACGACCCTCTGAATTTATTAGCGAGATAGAGATTCAAGCAAAGGCATCACAGTCCGGAATCCATCATCAAGAGATCCATCATCTTCCGTAGCCTAGCATTCGGATTCCTGAACCATCCACTTTTTTCAGCAAACGTGATGTCAAGGTCCTAGAGAATTTTATATGGGACCTCGAACAGTTCTTTGAAACGGTGAAAGTTAGCAACATGTATAAAGTAATAACTGCGGCGGCCTTCCTCGTCGGAGATGCAAAACAATGGTGGAGGGTACAGTGTGATCCCCATTGGAAAAATATGGCAATCACCGATTGGGAAGCAATGATGGAAGAATTGCGTCAGCAATTCCTTCCGACCAATGTGGCATGGATAGCATGGGAGCATCTCCAAAATCTGCAACAAACCAGAACCATCCATGAGTATGTTCAAAATTTTAATAATATTATGTTGGACTTACGAGATATGTCGGAGGCAGATCAACTCTTTGCCTTCCTGTGAGCTTTACAACCATGGGCAAAGAGCGAATTGATTCGGAAAGGAGTGAGTAATTTGTCGGAGGCAATACATACGGTAGAAGCATTGGTGGATCTTCGATCAAATACTCATCCACATCGAGCAGAAGGAAAGACGCCTCTCCATCGCAACCATGTGCACGGAATGCAGGGTCGTCGAACACCAGCATCAAGTAATGGGCGGAGGCAAATTTCACATCAAGCAACTCCTCCCAACCACAACAACCATGCTCCGCCAACCAACGATAATTCAGGAAGAAGGAATGGAGGCACCAATTGTGGAGAATCACATCCGGCTCGATCCTACCCCCATCGCGAACGAATTGCAGACATTGCAACAAATGAGAAGGAGACAACAGAAAACCAAGAAAAATCGACCACCACTCGAGCAACATTGATGTAGTGGATTAATGTCATACAAACAAAGCAGGATCTTTATTTGATGTATATTTCACTACAGGTGAATGGACGACTTTGCTCCGCGATGATAGATACCGGAGCTACTCATAATTTTATGAGTCGTGACTTGACGAAGGAGTTGGGACTAAAAATAGAAAATAGCAAATTCAAGATAAAGACAATCAATGCCCAACCTGCGGAAGTCACCAAAATTGTTCGCCAAACTCCGATTTTACTTGGACATTGGAATGGCGAACTGGATTTAACAATTGTTTTTTATCCTAGGATTAGATTTCCTCCTTCGTTCACAGGCGATGGTGGCTCCCTACCTTAGAGGTCTAATGGTGATGGATTCAACACAACCAGGTTTTCTCAAGGGCTCCACAATGAAGGCCACACCAACAAAAATAGGACTTCTCTCTGCTTTGCAACTCGTCAAAGGATTGCGACATGGTGAAGACACTTTTGCAGCAACCATCTGGGAAGAAAAGACAACTTCCTTGGACGAACAACAGATTTCGCCAGAAATACATGAACTGGTGAAGGGATTCGCAAGTATTATACTTGCAGAACTGCCAAGAACCTTCCACCTCAGCGACCAACAGATCATCAGATCGAACTCCTCGCTAGGGTTCGACCACCAGCACAAGGACCATATCAGATGGCACCCTTAGAGCTTGCAGAGTTAAAAAAATCCTAGAGAACTATTGGAAGTAGGATTGATTCGTCTATCAAAAGCTCCCTTTGGTGCACTAATTCTTTTCCAACGGAAGAAAGATGGTGGCTTGCGTATGTGCGTAGACTACCGTGCACTCAATAAGGTTACAATAAGGAATCGATATCTCATTCCATTGGTTGCAGATCTATTTGATCGACTAACAAATGCAAGGATCTTCACGAAATTGGATCTTCGCTCCGAATATTGGCAAGTGAGGATCGCCGAAGGAGACAAAGCCAAAACAACTTGCATTACTAGATATGGATCATTCGAATTTCTGGTAATGCTGTTCGGACTTACAAACGCTCAAGCGACATTCTGCAATCTAATAAATGACATCTTCCATGAATTTTTGGATAAATTTATGGTTGTTTATTTAGACGATATAGTCTTCTATTCAGAAACCAAAGAAGAACATATTCTTCACCTTCGGAAGGTATTCAAAAAATTGCAGGAACATCAACTTTTCATTCGCAAGGACAAATGCAAATTTGGACGATCGGAGATCCTCTTTCTTGGACATCGAATTGGGAGAGGATGCATCAAGATGAATGAAAGAAAATCGAGGCCATCCACAACTGCCACTTCCTTCTAACCCATCTGAACTTCGATCATTTCTTGGTCTCACTAATTACTATCGTTGGTTCATACAGGGATACTCCAACATCACAGCTCCCTTAACCAATCTCTTGAAGAAAGATCAGATCTGGAGATGGTCAGAAGAAAGCAAGGGAGCATTCGAAAAACTCAAAGAACAAATGACTTCGGAACCTATTTTATCGTTACCTCACTTTGATAAACCTTTTGAAGTCACAACGGATGCATCGAACAAAGCTCTTGGTGGCATCCTAATATAAGAAGGTCATCTGGTAGCATATGAAACCCGAAAGTTAAGTGCAACCATGCAACACCACAGCGCCCATGAAAAAAAAATGCTCGCTATTGTGCATTGTTTACGAACATGGCGAATATATCTGCTAGGAAACTCGTACAATGTGAGAATGGATAGCATTGCTAACACCTTCTCAATGCAGAAAAAACTCTCAACAAAATAGGCAAGGTGGCAAAAACAACTCACAAAATTTGAGTTTAAATGGGAACACAAAGTTGGATGACTTAACCAGGCGGCAGATAATTTGAGTCATCAAATCCATGCAATCACAAATCGAGTGCATGGCAATCTAGTGGCACGAATTCTAGAGGCAAGCCAACATGATTCCGCCTACCAACGCATCCTTAAATTGATAGAAAATAGCGACACTCGTAAATATTGGAAGGACATGACATGATTGATTCAAACCAGAGGAGGGTGCATCTACATCCCCTATTTGGTAACACTTTGACAAGAACTAATAGCTGAATGCCATAATACAGCATGGGCAAAACATCCAGGAGTGGAGAGAACAATGGCTCTCTTGTCACGCTCTTTCTTCTGGCCTCGTATGGAAGATGGAGTCGAAGCCTTCGTGTGAACCTGTATCATCTATCAAAAAGACAAAACAAAGAAAGCAAAATCAACAAGCCTAAACGGTGTCGCGAACTATCACAATCATAGCTTGGTGATCGAGTGAGATCTATTAATCTCCATACATGGCCAACAACTGCTGATCGAAGATGATCACTTCAGTACAACTGCAGGTTGACATCTAAAGGTTGTTCTTTTTAATTAGCATCTGTAAATTCAATCTACTTCTATTCTTGGATAGAATTCTTGTTCTTCCATTTCTTTCATAGCATTTCAGCCCTGATAGAGGCCATGATCATTTGAAAAATAAAATAATTATTCATATGCTTGTGTATAAACACATGAAGTATCAGGTCAAAATGCTGAGTAAAGGTGTCGACTTCGTATGTGACTCATAAGAAAAGAAACAGCATGCAAACACATGAAGGATAAGACAATTGAAAACAAGAAAAATTTGCATTCTTTTGATCTCTTTAAGGACCATCAACCAGTCAACTCTGTTAGGTTCCATGGCCTTCACCCAGGAAGCTAAAAGGTGAGGTGAGGAAGGTTGTTAGCTTGCGAAGAAAAGCAGATAATGTGCTTTAGATTGAACATCTTTAAGATAAGCTCTAGAAATAATTTCCTTTTGTTTTGCTGCTACATCATATCCCCATTTAATCTTCATTTCTTCTTTCTCCTCACGCAGACATTCATCTTTATAAACATTTTCTTCTGATTGTAGTATAAATGAAGAAACACACAATTTCCTCTGCTGCAATAAAACATTTGGCAGTACGTCGACTATATTATTTGATCCAGTGGTTAGGACGCTTGGTGGATCGACGTAAGAAATTAAAAATTGCAAAATGAAGGGCATCGGACTAAATTTAGTCAACACAGATAATCAAAATAATACTAGAATTAGCCAACCTTCAAAGACTCAATGATCAAATTGACAGGTCATCTATAAGGCCATTTGTTTTCACTCCCATGGATTATATTACAAAAATAACCAACTCTACATTTGATTAAAAAGTATGTCCGGTTATTTTGTTAAATTCTTTTTTTCTCAGTTCTTTCTAAAAAACACTCAAAAAACATACCTATATTGTTTTCTTATCCACGATTTTTAATTGTCGATAATTAGATAAGTACGTAGTGCAATTTATTATTAGAATATATATATTTAAAAAATAGGGAAAAAATATCAACTGGTCTGAAGCTGTATGGAAAAAGGTAAAAATAAAATAAATACAATTACAAGGAGCGTTTCTTCTCCTTAGCTGTTGCCTCTTGTTTAATCACTAGCTACCTGTTAAAAGGGAAAAAGGTGAGCCCGGCGGGGGATTCCTTCCTTCCTCTTCCGCCGAACGAGCTGTCTCGTTCATTTAATTTCCATCTCCCCCTTTCTTGCTCCCGTGGAGGTCTTCGTTTCAGGTGATTTGGCTTCTCCTCTCATCGCATTTTGGATCCGCTCGTATCGCCTTTTTTCGCCCATGATTTGGGGATTTTCTGGATTGACCGCTCCATTTTGCGACCTTAGGGTTCCGAAAGAAGGGGCTCGGCTCGGCATTAGGGCTTTTGGATCCGCCGCCGTAGATGGCCATGCTGTGGAGCTTGGCCATGCACGTCGCCGGCATGGTGTGGATTGTACTCAACGGATGGGTGTCCACTTGTTTGATGGTCGCCGACGAGATCGCCCGCGGTCTGAGGTCGGGCGACATCGGCCCGCTGCCGATTGGTTGACTGCCGCCGCCATCGTCGTCGAGGTATTTCTCCTGATCGCTTCTTGTCCGTCTTTAATTTCCGGATTGGTGATTTGTGGTGCGGTGGTGGTAACCGGTGCCTTTGTTTCTCTCTCAACTGCCATCCAAGTTATAGCTCATTATATTGACCATCTATATAAGATAGGAAAGTTTTTTTTTTCTTTGATTCGTTGAATGATAATTTCTCTTAGCATTCGATGTTAAGTAGTAAAAGAAAGGGTAAATGACTCGAAATCCTAATCATATACGGTTGGGAAGGGTCTCTATTTTATCGGTATTGTAGGAGATTTTGAGTTCAAAAACCTATCTTTAATACTTACCTTAGCCAAAAGAAATTGTCATCTTAGTATAGTGCAAAGTACAATAACGGAAACAAGATGAAGTCTGATGATTAATTCTTACTGTATTTTACCTTTTATAGAAAAAAATGGAGAGATATAGGTCTTTAGTACCTCTGTTGACTGTGAATTCTTATAGTCGGTGTTCTGCTTAAGAGATTGATTGTGAATCTTAATTATAATGAAACGTCACACATATGAATAACTATAATATATCTAAGAGACTGCGGTTCTGATTCTTTTTCTTTTCAGAATGATTTTTCTTACTTGGATTTGTTCTTCATTTTCTGCTAAATGGTTCCAACTTGAAGCCATATATCATTTTAATCAAATGAATATAATTTTTTACTTTTTTATATATAAAAGTAGGATTTTGTGCTACCATAGGCACCGCACCTAGTTAGATGGTGCAATCTCTAGCCCAGATATCACGAGTTGAAGACCTACTATTCCCATATTTGGGCTTGTGATAAGCCTCAACCTCATTTGTTAAAACTTCTTGTCCAGGTCTTTATCCTTGTTTACATTCTTGAATGATTGGATTTTCATTATTTCATGAGGTTGCTTTCTTGCTTTCAGTGACAAATAAAGATGGCAGCAATTTTGCTATGATTTACTCACTATTTATTTTTATATGGCACATGGATTAATTATACGTATAGAATTATCTTTATTTCTTATCAATCATCCAATTAAAAGAAAAATTAAATCTTGTTCGAACTATCTTTCTCTTCTTGATTTTGGGATGCATTAATTTCTTTGTATTATGTACAAAATAATAATGTTACCTGGGTTAATCATCTTATGTTTGAGCTTCAATTTGTATATTTCTTATAGCAGATGACACAGGTATTAAGATCGTCATCTACATGTTTCTCCAACCATATTGAGTTAGTTAGAAGAAATATCTGCAAAAGAAGCCCGACGACTTGTATGTCCTTTCTAATGAAAAAGGCATAGGAAGCACAACACAATTTACTTTTACTTTTGTTTTTTTTTTTCTTTCTTTCAGTTTTGCTCCCTCTTGAGTTGAATGTAAAAGTTATTATGATATTTGAGGATGGGAATCAAATGGTTATCTTATATTTTGAAAGCAAATGTACATGAGAAAGACTAGTATTTAAAGATGCATCAACCATAGAAATGCGCTATGTTCAGGCTTGTATGGAGATCAATAAATTTTACTGAATAATCAAGCTTATTTTGAAAGCAAATGTATATCTTATATTTTGAAAGCAAATGTACATGAGAAAGACTAGTATTTAAAGATGCATCAACCATAGAAATGCGCTATGTTCAGGCTTGTATGGAGATCAATAGATTTTACTGAATAATCAAGGTTCGTTTTATGGACATGTTATTTTTGTTGCCAATAACTTAGGTGGTTCTATGAGCACCTAGAGTAGATTAATAAGTTAGAGAAAGTGCGTTGGTTGTGAGTTTAAAATCTACTATTATTTCGGCAGATAAATTATCAAATATTCAGTGCCAATTGAGAAAAATTGGATGGCATCACTTTCCTCAGTTAATCTATTTTTAATTGAATTTGTCTCGGTTTCTAGTTTTAAACTTAAAAATATTTTGATTTTTTTACTACAAATTTCTTAGACGAAATTCTAATATGAGTCGTCAAAAACATTGTGTACTTCTTCCTCTTTTCCTAAATCCCTCACTATTAGAAATAGAAAAAAAGCATCTCTGATGTCCATCACCAACTATCAAGATTCAATCTCATAACCTGAAGCTAAATAAATGAAATATCAACTAAAAGAGGACACTTAGCCTCATTAATCAAACAAATCTTCTCCTGCTAACTAGATTATCATATAAAATGTAATTAGTTCACAAAGTTCATATATGTATATGTATATAATATTTTTTTAATTAAAAGGTATCATGAAGGGTGCTAATTAAAAATAAGTGTGTAGTGATATATTTAATTGTTATATTTAGAAGATAAATATGTGTAATTAGTAGTAGGTATTGTGTCACGTCCTCTTCATACCCAAAGTTGAAATGAATGTGATGTGGCAGTACCCAAAGTTGAAATGAATGTGATGTGGCATGTGATATATCAGAAGGAAGATGATGATATAAGCCTTGAATATGGAAGCAATGAAGAACGAAGCAATGAAGAACACCGAACAACAGAAACTGAGGAAAATGTAACTTTATTTAGCATTGGTAAAACCCTCCACATCGAACATTCACAATCTGGATGTTAGCCACTCAACTCTTAAGTATAATACTCAACTCTCTCTAATGGTGAATCTTGAATTCTTATTTGATCCTTTATAGATCATTTAACAATCCTTCTTAGGGTTTTATATAGCCTTCTAAACTATGAGATTCCAATGGATGTGTCTCTTTATTTAGGCTGTCTTTTGGATAAGTGTCCCTCCAGACGGCATCCATGGTGGACTATGGTAGATCTCATCTTACTTACGTAGCATCATATGGTGGGCTCATGCTTGTCGTCCTAGTGCTATACCAAGGTGCATCTCAGATGCCTTTTCGTCTTCAGGGGTGTAACAATCCACCCTCACTGGAAGTCGTCAATATCCTTGATGACTCATCGTCGTACCCACTCTTGATAAGTCCTCAACTTATCAGGGTTCACGAGTGCATCATCCACTTGACAGGCACCTCTGCCATCGGATGACACCTCCTAATTGAACCTTCGTGCATTACATTGCCCCTGATGGCATTGGTGCACTTTACCTCATCTTGACTTACATGAATAACTTCATCTGCCCTTCACTTAGATGTAGGTTCGTAAATTGTCTTGTATGACCATGCTCCAAGATCTCTAGCTTCTTATACAGAGAGGGGTTTACCCCATGCAGATCTAGTTAAGAGCTTCCATATGCGCCTCATGTGGAGGGGAACCTGTGCTCTATCTAGCGCAGTTGCTGAGTTTCCTCATGCGGTAGGAGGCCAGTATTATCTCTTGTGGCCTCGATGATATTTTTGTATACCCTTCGCGCATGGAGGGGTCTACCTCATATAGACTCGGTTGAGAGCCTCCGCATGCATCTTGTGTGGAGGGGAACCTGTAAAGACCAAATTGAGATGCGGACACTGACCCCTGCAGTCGATTGTGAATCTGGTTAATGTCGAGGCTTCGCTTAAGGCATTTCTAACTTCATCCAACATTTCTACATCCCTACAGGATCTCGGCTTAGAGAATATATAACAAGCCTTTGATCGACACTTCCAATAGGTCAACTTGCTCCTCAAGTAGGCCTTCCTTTGGACTATAAGGATCCCACCTGGATCTGAAGAGGATTAGAGCCACCATTGATGTTGATCTCTAAGTGAAATCCTCCAAGTGAGAGGAGTTGTTGGTCTTTGTGCTCAATTTGAAAGGCTCTGATACCAACTATCACGGTCTCAATATTTTTATACCAAAAGATGAAATGAATGCGATGAGGTGTATAGTGTATCATCGTTGAAAGGAAGTCGACGATGCAAGCCTGGAATGTGAAAGCAATGAAGAACATTGAAGAATATAGAATCATAAAAGGTAACTTTATTCAACATTGATAAAACCCTCAATATTATACATCCACAATCTGATCGCCGACCACTCAACTCTCAATTATAATACTCCATTCTCTCCAACGGTGATTCTTGGATCATTCTTGGATCCTTATTTGATTCTTATTAGATCGTTCACGAATTCTTTATCAAACCTCCTTAGAACTTTATATAGCCTCCTAAACTATAAGGATTCCAATGGACGCACCTCTTCATTTGGGTTGTGTCCATTGAATTAGTTTACTTTCGATAAGTGTCCCTCTAGGTGGCATCCATGGTGGGGTAAGATGAGCTCCGCCTCTTTTTACCTCGGTGGACCTCCTGCATGGGCACCATGGTCCCAGAAATACTAAGACCACGTATCTTATAGGGTGTAATATGATGTGATGTTAAATATACGTATTCCTAAATGAATACTTTGGTTTTTATACTTGCATCTTCGCCCACGCTGTAATTGAAATAAGTGGTGGTTTTTTTTTTACTTTCGAACGAGTCCGCAAGAATGACTTCGCATGAAAATAATTTTAAAAAAAGGGTATTACGGTAAAACTGAACCCTATTAACAGCAAATAAGAGGAAGCCAACCCCCATCCTTGCCCTAGTTGAGAGCGTGTGACGGCAGACGAGCAAAAAAATTAGCCCAAGTGGTCATCGGCGGCTCTGACGAGGAGGAGCGGAATATGGCGCACTCGGTGATCGACGGATACAAGTTGGGGATCATCGGCGCTGGGAACATGGCCGAGAGCATCGCCCGAGGTGTCATCAAGTCCGGCATCCTCCGAGCGCAGAACATCCGCACCTTCCACCGCAAGCCCGAGCGCTCCGCCGTCTTCCAGTCCATTGGCGTACAGATCCTCCAGAGCAATGCCCAGGTATTATTTTCATCACTATAATTCCTCATCTTCAGCTCCTTTTCTTCTCCTCTTCGTTGCCTTGGTTGATTAATTTGGAGACTAGAAATGAATTCACACAAATTATAATAGCAATTTAAATTTACTTATGGAATTTTACTAACCTGTCCATTTATTTTCGGCAGCATTTCTTAATTGGATTATCAAATAATCATTAGAATGTGCGTAGCATATTTTTAATGTGCGGACACTTTTAGTGGGATTGTCAAATCATCTTAGGTAATTGGATTCTCATTCCAAAGTAAGGGTTAGATTGAAACTACGAATTCTCCTTTAACAAGAAAAAAGCTTTTTTACTAACTTGATCTACGTTTATAGTAGACAGTCTGGTGAGAGTTTTGGTTCGTACCATTTTATAATCACTGGTGCAGTAAATGTGTAGTGAAATGGAAGGGGTATCTTTTAGGACAAGGAAATCACTGCTACGGTGATAATGCAAACCAAGGGTATCTTTTAGGACGACTGCGATTGGATTCACTATTTTTGAAAATCCCTGCTATATAATCACTGGTGCAGTAACTGTGGCTTTGAAGGTCTACAAACTATGTTTCTCCCTTGTGTGACTGACCTAACAGAGTTTCACATCCTAAACTCCTTAGTATTTATATCTTAAGGTGTATTTTGTTAATGCAATGGTGTTAATTGTTATTCTACATGTGTTTTCCTAACTCCTATCTCTTATTTCATGTCTTTTTAATTGGATTCGACTCAGTTCCGTATCTTTTTCACAATTTCTCTTGAACAGGTTGTTGATGACAGTGACATAATCCTTCTTTCTGTCAAGCCACAAATGGGTATGATTTCTCTACAATGTTTTAAGAATAGCTATTTTTTAATTTGTTATACAAACAACTATACTTCTCTGTTGACATCATCGTACACCATCTATTTCTAGAATCTGTTTCTAGTTCATCGAATTTGTAAAAACTAATTAGCCACTTGAGGGAGAGCAATATGATGTGATTTTGATATGTTTTGGTTCAAGTATACCCCAACCTTTTCCTATATTTTTGTTTATTATTTGAAGCACAGTGTTGAAGCACAGTGAAATCTGCTATTGAAATGATGCATCATTTGTAGCACATTCCAACATAGATTGCCTTCCACTACCATTCACCCTCATAACGAACCATGAGATCCCCAATGTTTCTTTTCATAGGCGTCTTAGGTAAAACCAATTTGGAGAATAGGGAGAAGAAGCAAGGGTGGTCAGTGGGCTGTTCATTATGGAGGGAATACATAGATCTCCACAAAAGAAAAGAACACAAATCCAGGAAAAACTTTAGAAATTTCTCTATTTTCATTTAATTGATTGCCCATATGAAATGATAAAGATCACATGTATTTTTCTTTTTCCTCAAATTACAAATACAACTGGATAGTACTTGGAACAAGACATGCTTAGAAATATGATATTAGACAAAGGACTCTTCATCATGCCTTGATCTTATTATAAAGTATTTCACTGCTCTTCTACTAGTAAGGGCTAAGACAGCTGTCTACGTCACCATTTCTTCAATCCCATCTTCCCTCTTCCTATGTCTGGTGTCAAATTCCCCAGAGCCTCTGCCATTCTGTGACATTGATTCATATTGTTATTTTCTGGATGAATGTAAGTGAACTGTTACTCAGATGACGAGCTTATGATTTTCTTGTTCTTTCCATTCTTCATTTCTATACGTATGCAAAATTGGTGCATAAATTGTCTAATGAATTTTGCTTTTGCCTAATAGTAAATATTTCTTGGAGATCACCTATCAGCTTTTATTTCCAATTTAGTATAGCAGTTCAAATTTTTAATATTTTCCTCATTAAACGTAACAGTTTTCACTTTTGATATATTTCAATTTCAGTTCAACAGGTCTTAATGGATCTGAAGCATTCTTTCGCAGAAGAGAAACTTATAGTATCTGTAGCTGCTGGAATTAAGTTAAAAAATTTGCAGGTTTTTTAAAATTTTCATTTTCTTTCTTGAGTTGTATAATCATCCAAGCTATATTAAATTATGAAAGTTACTTTTTTATTATGTGAAATATATTTGGAATTCAAAAAATGTTTTCAGGAATGGTCCGGTCACTCTCGAATAATCAGGGTGATGCCAAATACTCCTGCTGCTGTTGGTCAGGCAGCATCAGGTGATAATACCATCTTATTTTTCCTCGATGCCTTTTCTAGAAAAAATAATTTGCTCTTGACACATGCTTTTTATCTATAGGTTTTTGATCTTGCATGCATGTCTAAGGATCTGAGATGGTAGTGGCTCAGGATACAACTTTCTCTAAGGGCATTATTTATGCTGTTATTCTTAAATAATGTGCTGATGCATCATAAGAAAACATGATATAATTATATTTCATTGCCCCATAAAATTGTGTAAATCACAATTAGAAATAATAGGAAAGGCCAATGTATGTTACTTGGTGGGTTGGGAAGTTGGGATAATTACCCGTACCCTATGTCTATTGGTTGTTGAGTTTATTATCCAACCATCTCTAGTTGTTGAACATAAATACACATGGTCCTTTTAGCCTTCTAGAGGTTGAGAAAAGCTTTAGTAAAGATACATGATTAGCTCTAGGTGATTAGCTATAAGGTTACCAATTTATGATTAAACCCTGTAGTTTATGAGAATTATGACTTATCCTTAGGTACGGGACAATTCTTGTAGAAAATTGAACCCCGTGCTTGATAAATTAAATACATCAATAACTAAATGTTAAACTTAATTTTTTCAAAGAAAAGACAATTATATTGACCTATGTATGGATCAGTCATATTGCTTTTGTTTTTATTTAAGAAACAATAATTGGAGAAAGTGAAAAGCACAACATTTACATGTGACAACTTATGCCGTGAAATGAACATTTGTGTGCTAATCCATTTGGATATTCTCAGTCATGTGCTTAGCAGAGGAGGCAACCAAGATAGACGAAGAACATGTTGCCAGTTTGTTCAAGGCAATTGGAAAGGTATGGACAACAGATGAAAAGTATTTTGATGCTGTCACTGGCTTGAGGTACCCATCCTGTCTGATTCCCCCTTTTTTTTGGGAGTTGAACCCCATACTTTGTGTATGCAAAGTAAACATTTAGTCATTTGAAATACACTAGTTCTTATTTTTTCCATGAAAGGAACCTATATTTGTTCTCTCAAATTTCAATTCTTCACTTTTGCTGTAGTTTACTTTCTTATTTTTGAGTTCCTAATGAATGTTTGTTGCTAATACATTCTGCCTAATTCTAGTGGTAGTGGCCCAGCGTACATATATCTTGCAATAGAGGCCTTGGCTGATGGTGGAGTTGCTGCTGGACTGCCCCGTGATCTTGCTATCTGTCTAGCTTCTCAAACTGTAGGTGTAAATTGCAAAAAGATTTTATCATTTTGTTCTTCATTTTGACACTAATGGTTAATTATAAATATATTAAGTTGCAACCATATCCTAAAATCCATGTTTTACCGTTTACCTTTACGCTTCCACGGAAGATGATTGCCTTGTAAGGATTATAGACTCAGTTGACTATACCAAATTATTTCTGACTTGGGTCGATATTTTGATGTTTAACCTGGAGTTTACATGGTAACTTGGAGAAATTGGTATAATCAGAGAAAAAATTAGAACAAAAAGTCCATGCACTCTGTCCATCTTGTATACAACAGCATGGGATGCCATCAAGGTCTTTTTCATTTCTTTCCAGGAGTAAATATTATATTTATACTATCTTGTACCGGTACCAACCGTCACTCACTAGGTTATATTTAATCTTTTTGTTTTGCTAAATGGTGCCTTCCTTTGATTCTAAACAGTAATACCATATTGTTTCCTGTGATACCTTTGGAACCACGAGGAGCTGACCTCCTTGAGCAAGGATCAGTTTGGTCGTTGGTTCAAAGTATAGTGATGGTATTGTTTACTTGTTAATAATTGTCATGACCTATATGAACTTTTTTGTTTCCCAAAAAAATGCAGGTTTTTGGTGCTGCAGCCATGGTTAATCAGACTGGGAAACATCCGGGTCAGCTGAAAGATGCAGTTACTTCCCCAGCTGGAACTACCATTGCTGGGATTCATGAACTTGAGAATGGTAGATTTCGTGGAACCCTGATGAATGCCGTTGTTGCTGCTTCTAAACGCTGCCGCGAACTATCACAATCATAGCTTGCTGATCGAGTGAAATCTATTAAGTCTCCATACATGGCCAGCAACTGCCGATCAAAATCGATCACTTCAGTACAACTGCAGGTTGACATCTAAAGGCTGTTCTTTTTAATTAGCATCTGTAAATTCAATCTACTTTCTTAAAAGAGCATTTTATAGTTTGATTAAATCTCCAAACTTACAGCCTTCTAATAGCTTTTAGGGACTGCCTAAACGGTTGCCTAAATTGTGATGAACATTCTCGCTGCTAATTTATGGGCATCTCTTGATACGGTAATAGTGTTCTGAAAACATTAGAATGACTGAAACTTGCACTCAGCAGCAGATCCTCTCAAAACCTGCTCTACTTCATCCACTATTCCAACAAATCGTACGGAATCGAGCACTCTGAGATCCATCGGTATTGCCCCTAGTGGAATAAGCTCTGAGCAATGCCTTATAAACTTCTCTTCTGGGATAGAATTCCTGTTCTTCCATTTCTTTCATCAAATCTCTGCATGCCCCAGCATTTCAGCCCTGATATAGGCCGTTCATTTGTCAATAGGCTCAGTGAGCAGTTTTAACATACGATCAATTAAAAAAAAATACAACGCATGAAGTGAAGAGAAATTATTAATATGCTCGCATACAAACACACGAAGTATCTCTAGAGAAAAGGTCAAAATGAAGGATACAAACACATGAAGGATGAAATAATTCAAAACTAGAAGACCGAGAGCACGACTAACCTCAGAAACAAGAAAAATTTGCATTCTTTTGATCTCTTTAAGGACCATCAACCAGTCAACTCTGTTAGGTTCCATGGCCTTCACCCAGGAAGATAAAAGGTTAGGAAGGTTGTTAGCTTATGAAGAAAAGCAGATAATGTGCCTTAGATTGAACATCTTTAAGAGAAGCTGAGAAATAATTTCCTTTTGTTTTGCTGTTATATCATATCCCTGTTTAATCTTCAGTTCTTCTGATTGTAGTATAAATGAAGAAACACACAATTTCCGCTGCTGCAATAAAACATTTTGACAATACGTGGAGAATTGTATACTCTATTATTTGATCCAATTTATTACAATCGAAAGCCAACCATCAAGGTGATGGAATGACAAACCATCAAACACTCGATGATCAAATTGACAGGTCATGGATAAGGGCATTTGTTTTCACTCCCATGAATTATATTACAAAAAATACCAAACTATGCATTTCACTCTCTTTTGCTGTCTTGGAAACCTACAAAGAAAACAACAATCGTGATAAATAAGGAACATTCGTTGGTTGGATTGGTGAGCAACTCCATTATTTATTAATCAAAGGGAGGTAAGATATGTAAAATTGGATTTTGGAAATTTGGAGAAAGGAAAACTTCCTTTTTATTATTGATATCTCAATGGATCTATTTACAGTAAAACTAAATCCTTACCTTACAACCATATAGATTTGAACCACACATTATAGAAATAATATAGATCACATATTTATCATATTAAATATAAGACAAATATTAAATATATCTATTTCACAAAGTTTGTTGCATATGTAGTCGACTCATGGCCTAATAAAAGATTTAGTGAAGATATCATTGTAATTTGCATAAATCGAATCTTTTCTCTCACAAAGGAACAATTAATTTCGACATGCTAATTTGCCTAAATCGAATCTTTTCTTTCACAAAGGAACAATTAATTTCGACATGCTGAACCTTATAGAAGAAGATGCTAGTAGGATGCACGATAAGACAGTCAGTAAGATGCTTGACTGTTGTCTTCTTTGATATGTTGAACCTTGTGGGAGAAGATGCTAGTGGGATCTAAGGCAAGGCAGTAAGTAAGAGCCATTCATCCCCAAAATAAACTTCTATTACTCAAAAATACAAATTTTTCCAAAGCTAGGTTAAGAAACAAAGACTTTCCATGATTGAGTTCAAATCTAAGAATATATAATTTTTTTCATCATACCAAACAAATAAAAATCGAAACTCCAAGGATAAAATAAGAAATCGATGAAAAGATCAGAAAATATCGAATAAAAATCTATACAAAAATCTAATATACTAGGATTAGATAGGAATTCTAAGATGAAATATGAATTCTAAGATGAGATCTCTCTCCTAAATTTCCACTCAAATAGGAAAAAAAAGAATCACAATAGAGGAAATTGAATCGATGTGATCAAGAAAGAATAGTGGCTGTTGCCACCGCAATGACCAATAATGATGATGAAGATCCAAACCATTATTCAGCATGGACTAGAATGCTATCCAAAAGAGGTGATACTTGGTGTTATCGTTCGTATGAGTAAAAAAAAATAAGGATGATAACTTTGACAAATTTAGGTCAACTAAATTTGAACTCACTGCCTCACCTTAACTCAAAATGGACCCCAATTAAATTGATGAAGTTCACTCCATTTGGCCGAGAACCTCCTTTGATTCGGGAGGACTTGAGTCCGGAGCCTGCGTGGTTGGTGCACACGGGTCAGAGCTGGTTTTGGCTAAGTTCTAAGTAACCTCGCCTGAGTTTGGGTTCGACTCAGGTTGAGTTTGGATTTTGAGTCTGACAATCCTCCCCCGCCCGAAGTCATTGACGTCCTTGTCAACCTGTTGTCGAGGAAGTCTTGAATGAGATCTTCCAATTGCCATAGGGAGATATCATGCTCCAATTGGCTTCCTCCAGTGGTGCATCCAACTGGCCTGGTAGTTCGTTGGCCAAGGATTCGCTCGGCTTGCCTGGTGAACTCCTTGATGATGGTCGGTGGTGCCTGCTCCACTTGTTGCCTCGTTGGGTCAGCATCCCTATTGAAAGACATCAAGAAACTTACATGAAAAGTTGAGTGGATCTTGAGTTGTGGCAGCAACTCTAGCTGATAAGCTACTGTGCCAATGTGCTTGCGCACCCGAAATAGCCCATCGAACTTGGGAATGAGGCCTTTGTGGATGCACGTCTAGTGCGCCTTCTTTCATATATTTGGAGTCAGCTTGAGAAGTACTTCGTCCCCAACTTGGAACTCCCATGGTCGGCGGTGCTGATCTGCATACTTCTTCATTCGTCGAGCAGCATTCTCTAGGCTCTCCCTACCTCGGCCAACTAGTCCTGTCGATTGTGAGAGAACCTTGTTGCTGTCGAGCATCTTTCGTCGGGCCTAGCACACGCCAATTCGGCGGGGTGATCGGCTACTGCCCATAGACAATCTCAAAGGGCGACTTTCCTATGACTGAGCTCTTATGGGCATTATAGCAGAACACCAATTATTCTAGCTGGTAGTGATGAAGTGGTGAAGGTACTCCTCAAGGAGTGTGTTCGTCCTTTCTGTTTGTCCATCGGTTTGTGGATGGTTGGATGTTGAAAACTTGAGCTTGGATCCCAAGAGCTTGAACAAATAGGTCCAAAACCTCCCTGTGAACCAGGTGTCCCAATCACTGATGATGTCCTTAGGTAACCCGAAATATCTCACCACATGCTGAAAGAATAGCTTGGTTGTCTGCTTTGCTGCAACATGCTCCATGGTCAAGATAAAAATGGCGAAACTTGCTGACTTGTCCACCACAACAAGCATGGTAGAGAGTTCATTTACCTTTGGAAAAGACTTCACATAGTCCATGAAAATCGCCATCCATGGTCGTGAGGGTGCTAGCAAAGGCTGAAGTAGTCCAGCTGCCTCAAACCCATGTAAACAACACAATATTTTCATTATGCTGTTGAAGTTTAGATCTCTGTTTCTAAAATCTTTTTGTTGTTTTCATTTATGCGTAGCATATCATGTTGTCTTGTCTGAATATGAGTGTTCATGACAGATGTACGTTCTTTGGTTGGCTAAATCATAGATGGAAGCCAGACTTCATTTTATTACTTCAAATTTTGAATTTGGGAAGTAATTATGATCATTTTACTATAAACAACAAATGGGTTTTGCTGCTTTTATTTTAACTTGTGGTATTGTTCTACCTAGAGTGCAACAACAATAAAAGATCCTCATGTGTACATTATGTTTCATGGATAATGTCCAATACAGTTAGGCATTTTGGTTTTACTTATTTTTTTAATTCTTTTGAAAATAATTAATTATTCCAATACATTTTTCAGGATGAACAACCTCCAATACCTGATGGCCTTTCACCTGACATAACTGATTTCCTTCGTCAATGCTTTAAAATGGTAAATTTACTTTCCAGTCGGAGTACATATTGTGAATATATGCTTACATCTCAGAGCACTCATATAATTCAGAAGATATGCTTACTTCAAGAACCATTTCAGGATGCAATGCAGAGACCGGATGCGAAAACATTGCTATTGCACCCATGGATCCAAAACTCAAGACGTGCTTTGCATTCCTCTTTGCGACAGACAAACGGATCAATCAGGTGATAATGTTTTCTGTGTGTCTATGATAGTGGATTGCTATTCCAAGCATACAATTAGCTGTTTGGTTCCTTAGCTCAATTTTTCTGTAGGTTTGTGCAAGAAATTGATCCATGATTGAAAATGTTGCAGAGGATATTTTGGGGAATAATGACAACACAAATGTGGATAATCATAATGGAAGAGAGAATCCATCAGCAGAGAAGACAATATCTGGTATTGAAGAGGTGTGTGCTTTATTCTTGAAAAGTTACTTCATAATTTAAGTATTTCAATATGCTAATCAGGAGCTTTTCTCAGTTAGCATAATTTAAGAAGGTATTTGAGATTGTGCTTTGGTTGTTTGTTCTTCATGGTTTAGGAAGAATCCAGAAAGGACCAGTTGGCCACTGATTCTAATCAAATTAATGAATCTGATGTGGACAAAAAGTCTACTCTTCAACACACGTTCTCCGATGGTGTAGAAAGTAAACAAGAAGATGTTCTTTCTGCTAAAGATCCTACTTTAGTTATAGGCGAAAAGCCATTTTTGAAGTCTCCTTCTAAAGAAGCAGTTGTAAGTAACCCAGTAACACCAGAAGTTGAAGGTGGCACAAGCATGGTTGAAAGCAATGTGTTTTCTTTTGGGTCCAGAATCGAGGAAAACAATTTTCACAAGGTGAAATGTTGAGTGTTTAAACTATATACTTTTTTGTCTTTTAGTACCTTTTTTTATTATACTATATAATTACTCATAATAAATGTTTATGCTTATATTTGATATAAAGTACACACCTCTTGTCTCTATTAACTCTGGTTTGTTGGATGGGTGTTTGTGGAATTTTTTTTGGTTGGTGACTTTTACGTGTTTTGCTTTGTTCTAGATTATTTTACTCGTCAATGGCAAAAATTATATCACGCACATGCTCCACTTTTCTGCTGGATTTTACATTGTTTTTCCCTATACATTTCTGTAGCCTTCTTTGGACACTGTGATTCATCATAAGAATTTGTTATTTCATGAACATATTTAAGTCTTTTTATTCACTTGCCTTTTCTTTTCTTACAATATATTGGTAAGGTTGTCAAGCAGTCAAATGCTCAAAGTCCACTCAGTAGGTTTAGTGATACCCCAAAGGATGCTATCTTGGATGATTTATTTCAGCCACTAGATAGGCAGAGAGATCAGGGTGCTGAAGCTTCATCATCTGCTGGTGATCAGCAAAATGACTTAGCAAAAGAGCTGAAAGCCAGGATGGCCAAGAAGCAAATAGGAACAGAGGAGAACAATGGTGGGAAGCTTTTACAATGGTTATGAATATGCAAGATGATGTGATTGATATTGACGGTCCAGTAAGTTTTGATAGTATAAATATTAAGTCGGCAAGTTTTAGTGATTGTGTTTTCTGTTTGATAATTACATAAAAATGTTTGATTTTGTTAACTAGCACTTGATTGATCATTGTTATTGCATTGTATTTTCAGGTCTTTGATGAAAATCTTCCAGCTGATAACCTTTTCCCCATTCAGGTGCTCATTCTTCTTCTAGGAGTACATGTTAGCAATTGTGGATGCATAGTTGAATTTTTGGCTACTCTGAGAGTATCAGCTGATGGATTGATTAGTTAAACTTCCTTGTGCTACTATCCTTCACTTTCATTTAATTTGCGATAGTTTCTATGCTATAGAATGTAAAGGGGAAAATTACACAATTTCTATCTTGAACTATTGTTTTGCATAATCTGTATTTATATTGTTGATTTCTTTTTTCCTTGTGTAGTCTGTTGAATTTAGCAAGATAGTCAGTTTGCTAAGCCTGAGGCATCTGAAGATGTACTATTGACAGCATGTCAGAAGCTTATGGTATTCTTCGCTCAACGTCCTGAGCAGAAACATGTTTACATGTCTCAGCATGGCTTTCTCCCTCTCATGCAACTTCTAGAAGTTCCTAAAAACTGGGTAAATTTCCTCATTCTTTTAGTTCTTCGGACTTCTTAGTTCACTAACATAACGTTCTATATTATTGTGAAAATTTCATAGGTCATATGTTCAGTGCTTCAAGTTATCAATCATATAGTGAGAGACAATATTGGTTTTCAAGAAAATGCATGTCTTGTTGGCCTAGTAAATCCCTTCACGCACTTTATATAGTGCATACATTTTAGTGTTTGGAAACTGATTTCAAAATTGCGGATTCAGATTCCAGTGGTGATGAACTTTGCAATACCTGATCGACCTAGGGAAGTTCGAATTGAAGCAGCCTTTTTTCTGCAACAGCTTTGCTAGTCCAGGTTTAGGCTGTTACTGTCATCATTGAGTTTTACATTTGCAACCTTTTTCTTATTTTTTTAATTGAGTATTATTTTCTTCTAGCACTTTGACACTGCAAATGTTCATTTCATGCCGAGGAATACCTGCTCTCGTGGGCTTTCTTGAGGCTGACTACGGCAAGCACAGGTTGGTCTGTTATTCTGTCAAACTGATGCATGTTCCTCTTTTCTTATTTCCTTTTTACAAATTTCCTTCCATCATCAGGGAAATGGTTCGCCTTGCCATTGATGGCATGTGGCAAGTTCTTAAGCTTCAACACCCAACAACCCCTAGGAAGGACTTCTGTCGTATCCCTGGAAAAAAATGGCATACTTATTAGGCTTGTCAACAGCTTGAATGAGGCAACACGACTAGCCTCCATAGGTGGTATCTATTCCGCCAAATGGTTCCACACCAAAACCAAGATCTGGTCCATTTGGACCTTCTCAATCGGCTGCAATTTGAATCACCAGTTTTCCACTTTGGTCCAGTTGATGCATCTAAGATTAGGCTTGAGCATCCCTTGTCTACTGGAGCCTTAAAGCAGATTCAACATCCAGCTCATTCTCAACGAGCAGATGCAACCCAGTTGGACAAGCAATTATTTGGTGATGCAGAGAAGACTCATGCAAGTAATGTTATATTGGAAGCTTCAAAAGAGAATGAACATTATAGCTTGTGGGATCATGAGCATTGGTGCGTGGATGTCGACTTGCCAAGGCATCAACGCCCTTCATTTTCTGGTGGTAGAACTTCTACTGATCAGCCTCAAAAGCATATCGAAGTTGCATCAAATGATCAGTCAGGTCTTGCAAATCAACCAGTATCTCAGCAAGATCAGATTCGGCCACTCCTGAGCTTGCTGGAGAAGGAACCACCTTCTCGACATGTCTCAGGGCAACTTGATTATGTTCGTAATCTTTCTGGACTGGAGAGACATGAAAGTATATTGCCACTCTTACATGATTCAGCTGAGAGGAAGACCAATGGTGAACTCGATTTTCTGATGGCGGAATTTGCAGGTATTTATTTGGTTTAGCACCTAAATTCAATTTTTTTTTTGAATTTACAGACAATTGAAGCTATATTCTCTTATAACTCAGATGTTGAGAGCCAATGTGATATATTCACTTGCTTTTTTAGTTCATCTTAGTCGGAACTAAGCTATCAACTAAGAACTTTAGCTCACAATGTTAGGTATTAGATTGACCAATTTGTAAAACTCTCAATGCCTTGCGTGAAAATAGATCAAGCATCATTGTACCCTTAATACTAGCGTAAAAGATCAATCTTTCATTAACAAACAAAGTCACATGCTAAGGGCTAACGACATTCAATCAAAAGCATTGTTTACATTGCAAACTTTGAATTTGGATTGAAGAGGTGTAGGTATAGTTAAACTGAATGAACTACCACTTAAATTGGAGATAAATATACCCTAATTTAATACATAAAGTGTACATCCTTCTGGTTAGAGTAATTGGGCTCTATACGGAAGGATCATGAGGTCTTCGGGTTCAAGACTCATTAAGTTCTAAAAAAATATACCCTAATTTAGCTAATTAAGTCTAGGAAATCATCATGGACATAATCATATTAACAATAAGCAAAATCGATGTGACGATCCCTAATTTCCCCCAAGGCAAGTAAATTTCTTATTTTTGTGTAACAAGATTGAAGGAAAATCATCTTATGACGATGGCCCCAGCTTGGCCGGAGTGTTTGCCGGCTTTTGGGTCTTGATGTTCGCTCCCTCTTCTTTGTCTCTCTTCCTCGATTCTGATCAAGCTTGCAGCGTTGGCCTACAATTGACCAGTTATTGATCGGGGTCCTCTGGCCTCTTCCGGCCTCCTTTGGAACTCGTGGATGATAATGAAGTCGCGGCGAGGGGGTGGATTCATCAAATGATGAATCTGCCCTCCACTTCTACTAAACTACAAAATTAACCTTAGGCCATAACTTCACACATTGCACAACTGTATTATGATTTGATTACATCTCCTTTATAAATTTACCTTATTGCCCTTCACTTTCCTCTGAATTTTAGAATTGACCTTAGGCTTAATTTTTATGTAATCTTCCGTATTTATGATTTTACCTTCTTGCCCTCCTCTTCTCCTCCTAACTGCTAGGTCTTAGATCCATTTAAACCTATAATTTAGCTCTATATATATATCTCCTATAATTTTACATAAAATACATATTATTAGTATATTTAATTTTTATATATACTTATTTTTGGTGAAGAATTATTTTTTTTCACCTTGTATGTATGTATAAGATTTGGTAGATATTTATTATTATTATTTTATAATTATCTGCAAAATTTAGTGAATGTTTATCCACTTTTTTAGATGTACATGTTCACCGATTTATATTTATCTACCTACCTTCTTTTAAATATTGAAAATTATACCTAATTAATTATACATAATCAATTAACCAACTATTATAAAATTTCCATTAAATATTCATCTTATTTCTATCGTTACGTGTATATGTCTAAAATCTAATTGTAATGTGGTTATAATTCTTTTATACTTATATTTTTCTTTACAACTTTTAAGTTTATTTCTTATAGTCATTTGCATGTGTGTTTCCTTTACATGACCATACTCACGCATGCATATCTTTGGAGGGAAAATTTTTAGGCTTTACAAACAAATATCCTCTAAGACTCTCAAATGTTATTGTGCCTTTAATCTTAGAAGTTTAATTTATCTCTCATGAACTAGGGTCTTTGGCTTCTTCCTTTCTCAAGTATTTTGGGGAAACATCAATTTCATTAGCTATTGGAATTCTCCTTTAACATTTCATTTTCCTTCTTATTTTTTCCCCTTATTATCATTGATAATTAGCTTCTCTTTAAGGAATTATATATTGACATGGGCATGCATGAGCCCATGCTCTCTATTATGGAATTTCTCTCATAACACATTATAAATTATCACCAGGTTTGATAAGATTATCACATGTAAAAAATATTGTATACATTTTATAGGTTTAAAATTACTAATATTTTTAAAAAATAATTTAATAATTTGTGCAAAGATTCTATATATAAGAAGTAAAATATATTGTAAAGACTCCAGACTATTTCAAGAATATTACCAGACTATTTCAAGATAATATATTGTATAAAATTATTGCTGGTATAAAATCAACATGGTTTAAGCTTACATATAATAATAATTTTCGATCTTATGATATATGACATATACAAAATTAGAATGAAAAATAAATTGTAGTCGGTAGAGTGTAAGTTTGTTAAACTTATGGTCGTGGATTCGAGCCCACCACAAAGAGAGCCGTGAGAGTCATAATTCTTTTAATTGAGGAGAAAAATTGCTTATCAAACAGGATTGATAAGCATTGTAAAAACAAATCTCCTTTTTTAAAAATTATATTTTTTCATTTGCATCTTCTTAATATTTATTTAGTCGTCTAATATATCTTACGAATCATCTTAGCATGCTTTTCGACATCAAGATTACCATTTGCATCTTCTCAATATTCATTTGGACATCTAATGTATCTTACACATCATCTCAGCATGCTTTTCGGCATCAAGATTATTTTTTTTCTGAAGGTGGTAAAGACAATAAATCAACTGGAGTAGTAGGCTTGCAGAAATTTGTAGTAAAATGTACGACATGATTGTAAGCAAACTCAATATATAGTAAACATTCCTCCCAAAGCTTTAGATTCTTTCTGAGTATCGCTTGTAACATGGGACCAAGGGTGTGGTTGACGACCTTGGTTTGTCCATCAATTTGGGGATGACATGTAGTTGAAAATAAAAATTTTGTTTTTGAGTATACCCTAAAACATCCTCTAAAAGTGGCTTAAAAATTTTACATTACGATCTAAAACAATTGTTTTCAGCACTCCATGTAGGTGAACGACCTCTCTGAAAAATAAATCTGCAATATGAGTAGTATCACTACTTTATGGCAAGGTATGAAATGAGCCATCTTAGAAAACCTATCAACAACAACAAATATACTATCCCTCCCCTTAGTCTTTGATAAACCCAATAAAAAATCCATAGAAATATCCTCCCAAGGTACTTTCAGAATGGGAAGAGGCATATATAAACCATGTGAGTTTAAGTGAAACTTAGTTGTTTGACAAGTAGTGCATCTCCCCACATAATGCTTAACGTCGCGCCTCATCTTTAACCAATAAAAGTGTGTGGCCAATACGTCCTCAGTTTTATATATCCCAAAATATCCCATCAAACTACATTTGTGCACTTCCTGCAACAATAGAAGACGAATAGAACTTGTAGGAATATAAAGCTTGTTTGCTTTAAATAAATAGCCATTATTTAACACATATTTATCCCAACATCTCCCTTCTTTACAAATAGTGTAAATGTCTTTGAAATCTAAGTCAGTATCATATAATTCTTTTAATATTTTCAAACCGAGAATTTTACAATCAAGTTGGGACAATAACATGTATCGTCTAGATAATGCATCAACAACTAGATTATTCATACCCTTCTTATATTTCACAACATATGAAAAAGTTTTAATAAATTCAATCCACTTAACATGTATATGATTTAATTTACTTTGGCTATGAATATGCTTCAATGATTCATAGTCTGAATGTATGATAAATTCTTTTGGCCAGAGATAATGTTGTCATGTTTCTAACACTTTAACCAATGCATATAATTCTTTATTACATTGAGTAGTTCAATGTTGGACCACTAAGCTTTTGACTAAAGTAAGCAATGTGTTTCACTATCTTGCATACGAATACCTCCAATTTCATCTCATTCTATCTCAAAAGTTTTATTAAAATAAGGAAATTATAAAAGTGGTGCATTGGTTAACTTATCTTTCAGCATACTGAAGGATCTTCTCATGCATTTTTCCACTTAAACGACACGTTCTTCTTTATCAATGCGTTGAGTGGAGCAGCGAGTGTGTTGAAATTCTTCACGAACTGGTGGTAGAAGCTAGCTAGTCCATAAAATTTTTGCACTTGCATGACTTCTATGGGTGTAAACCAGCAAGTTGGTATTGATCTTTCGTCGCAGGAGAAATCCTTGAGGTGAGTTGTGACTTTGACGATGGGGAGGCTAACCACGATTCGGGAATGCAAGCAGCAACCTCACAATCACTAAATAACTCGTCAATTGGTTATCAACCATGTTAAACACGACTGACCTATTTACGAAAAATGAAACAAATAATTCACTGAGAATTGAAAGAGTAAAAGTGGAAGGATCACTCAAGATGTATGATCAAAGAAATTGGACATTAAGTTTTACAGCAAAAATCTTTACAATAGTGGTGGCTAAAATAAAATTCAAAGTCTGTCTCAATAGGACATGCTCCACCAAATATATAGAAATAATCATGTAAACTTTCTCCCTATTTTATGCCGCTAAAATAGGAAAATTAAATAAATAAGACTCCTTCTCTTGCAAGCAAAATTAGTGGCATATATGCAACATCTCTTATTGGAGCCACAAAATTAAAAAAATAAATATTCATTGATTTGGTTTTGATGCCTTGTGCATCCATAACTTATATGCCATATATGATTTCCTTCCATCCTTCACACAACTTCTATATCAGTAGTTCCTCCATATGTTTCTTGTTATCTAAGGGCTCATTATACTCCCCTTCTTGAGAAGGAGTCGACCTCGACTTAGCTCATCTTTATCAATTTCCTGTGTAGTCACAACAAAATCATGAAACATGATTCGATCTATATAAAAGTTGCACTTTTCGAGGTTAGCAAACAAGGGCGCATTTTTCAAAGCAACCAAAACTTGGTGCATATATACTAAATGTTCATCCAAAGACTTGCTGTAAATGAATATATCATCAAAGTAAATTACCACAAACTTTCTATTAGAATCTCTCAATACTTGTTTCATTAAGTACATAAACGTACAGGTGCATTAGTAAGACCAAATGGTATAACTTACCACTTATATATATCAAATTTAATTTTAAAAATAATTTTCCATTCATTACCTAGCTTCATTCTAATTTGGTGGTAAACACTATGCAAGTCAATATTAGAAAAGAGAATAGAACCACACAATTTATCAAGCATATCATCTAACTAATGAATAGGATGGCGATAACATACTATAATATTATTGATACCTCTACAATCTATACACATCTTCCATGATCCATCTTTCTTTGGTACAAATAAAATAGGTACAACACATGGACTTAAACTTTCACGCATGTATCCTTTATCGAAAAGCTCTTGCAATTGGTGCTGAATTTCTTTTATCTCCTCGGGGTTGATATGACATAGGTGATGGTTAGACAGAGATGCCCTCGGAATTAAATTGATTTGATACTCTATCCCTCGCAATAGTGGCAGCCCTGCAGGTATCTCATTTGAAAACACATCAGCAAACTCCTACATCAAAGAAACAATTGAAACAAGCAAAGAAGAGGGTAAATTGTCAGTAGAAAAAAGCGTATCCTTGCAAGCATAAAGTACTATTGGGGATAGGTTTCTAATTCTCGCATCTTACTTTTGGTGGCTAATAGAACCTGTCCCTTGATCGGTATCTCTCTTTTCTTTCTTTTCTCTCAATTTAGGTCAATGACTCTTACTTTCCATTTTATGGATGTCACTCATCTCTCTTTCTTTTCTCTCACATTTAACCCTATCTAAATTATCTTTGTGAAGTTCTTCAGGTGATATTGGACCAAACACGATCTTCTTATCTTTGTGCATAAAGGAGTACTTATTAGGATACCCATAAAGTGTAGCATCCTTATCATACTGCTATGATCTTCCAAGTAGTAATGCACAAGTTTGCATTGGTACCACATCACAGTCCACAAAGTCAGAATAGGTACTAACAGAAAAATGCATATACACCATCATTGTTACCTTCAACTTGCCATAAGCATTGAGCCATTGAATGTAGCATGGCTGCGAGTATAATCGTATAGTTAGGCCAAGCTTCCCAATTATCTCTGAAATTGTAATGTTGTTGCAGCTTCCACCATCAATTATGATCTTGCACGAGTACTCCTTGATCATAAATTTTGATTGGAACAAATTATGACGCTGTCCGTTTTCTACTTCTCTATCTAGGAGCTAAGAACACGACGAACAATGAGGCTTGCATAACTTGTATCATAGTGATCTCTTTTAACCCCAAAGTATGTTGAGGCTCTTCGTGGTCAGATCCTCCTTCCTCTTCTACCTTACTGGCTGATGTGTACTCACCATCTTCTTGAATGATAAGGGCATGCTGATTTGAACAATCACGCATATAATGCCCTTTCCCCTTACATTTGAAGCACTCAATCTCGCTTGTTCTTCCTGTAGAAGCAACTGAGGATGAACATTTTGTAGGGGCATCAATAGTTTTTTTTGAATCGCTAGGTTTGGACATTGGCGAAGTAAAGCGACTTGCTGAATTCTCTTGGCCAATTGGTGCAGCAGTCCTAGTAGAATGACAAACACTCTTTTGTTGTTGATTGGCATTCCTCCAGGGCATGGAAGAACTAGGGTAGCTATGATCAAATTTGTGTAATTGTCTCCTCATTTGAATTTGCCTCTTAGTTTTGCATGCATAATAAAATAGTTGATCAAAAAAGTTGTAGTTCTGAAAATCAAATATATCTTGTATCTCTCCATTCAATCTTCCCAAGAATCTATCCATCTTTGCATTACCATCTTCTTGCACATTAACATGAAGCATGCCTACCTGCAACTCTTGATAGTAATCTTCCACAGATTTATTACCTCGATTCATTCTTTGAAATTTATTAAGCAATTCTCTCTCAGAATAAGAAGGCACGAACCTGGACCTCATCAAGCTCTTCAAATCAACCCAAGTACAAGGATCTTTATTTCATTGTCGAATTTTACTCCATCAAATAGATACATAACCGATAAATCACTAGTGGTCGTATGTACTCTGTTATCTTCTAGATAATGGTGACAAATGAACTTTTGTTCAACTAATAATTTCCAATCAAGATATGCTTCTAGATTAAACTTCCTATCAAAACTAGGAACAATGAATTTAATTTTACCCAAGGCATCATTTCTTCTTTCTTCATGACGGTGACGTGTATGACCTCCATCACCTCCCACTCCTTGATGATGACGTGCAAGGCGGTGTTCATAATGTTCCAAAGTAACTTCATCCTTCGCCACATAATTATCATTTAATTCTTCATCGACAGCCTCTTGAAATATAGCATTCAAATTTGTTCTTGATTGAAGCGGAGCGGCAGCAGCAACATTATTATTAGCTCCAACTCATTCTCAAGGAACTAGAGTGGTGGGTGTAGTTGTAGAGGAGTTTGCTCAACTTGTTTAAGTCGAGCTTCAATTCTACCGAGATGATTCTTCAATCCATTCAGGCAAATAGGTACTTGATCGGACAATATCTGCTCAAAGATTTATAAATTGAGCCATCAAAGCACGAGAACGAAGAGTCAATAGAATCGCCGATGGTTGGGTCACATCTCCCCCTCATCAAAAAGATCATGATGTGACGCATCACGAGGACTTTTCGATCCTGACAATTTTAGTGAAGACAAGAAGAAAGAAATTCTACCAGACTACTAAAATATTTATGGAATACTCCCAACCTTCACAAACCTTACCACCTAAAGCTCTTATCATTCTCAAAAATTACTTGCATGTTTGTTGGTTCATGATAACTTTCAACATGTAGTGGATAAAGCAATTATAAAGTGCTAGAATACTTTGTTCAAGGCTAATTTTATGGAGCTCTAGATAAGAATATATTTGTAACAAAGGAGTAGAAATCAATAATTTTAGAAATTATAAAATTGAATAAAACGTTCGCACAAGTACTAGTCTTAGTTGCTGATGACTAGGATATATGCTCAGACTCAAACAAAAAGTGTACAAGTAAGAATAATTAAGGATAAATACAAATCAATATAACTATACCAATATATATATTTTTTTAAAAAATTAAAACACCTTTTTTCTTCCTAAATTTTAGTTTTTTTCTCTCCCGACCAAAGACTTCCTCCTACCTTATCTCTTTTTTTTTTTTTCCTCTTAGGCCGAACATGATTTGGTCTCTCTCTCTCTTTTTTAATGCAAGAAAGATGAAGAGCATACTAATAAAATAAATAAAACAATGCAAATGAAAACTCAATAAAGCAAACTCAAATTAGGAGATCGAAAGAAAAGAATAGAATAGGAGTTTGAAAGATAAGAACATTAGGGATTTTTTTTGGATGTATGTAAAATAAAAAGATAATCTACTACTAAAGGATGAAAGAATTCATACTGACAAGGAAGGCTTTGATACCGCCTGATATGCATACGTCTCGACTTAAGATGCGTGCAAGCAAGTTGGTCCCGATTTTCCATCATAGGAGAAATCCTTGAGGCAAGTTGTGATTTTCATGATGGGGAGGCTAACCACAATCTGGGAATGTGACCAACAACCTCACAATCGCTAAACTACTTCTCAATTGGTTATCAACTGGTGTCAAACACGACTGACATGTTCATGAAGAAAAATACGAACAATTCACCGAGAATTGAAAGAGCAACAATGGAAGGATCACCCAAGATGTATGATCAAAGAAATTAGAACTTCAAGTTTTAGCAAAAGTTTTTACAATAAATAAAACAAAGAATTTAGTGATGAGGATATCACTAGTTCACCCATGCTATTCGAGCATGGTGGGAGTATGAAATATGGTGCAAATATTATTTAAAAATCAAAGAGAGCGGTGAGAGAGTCATAATTCATTTAATCGAGGAGGAGGCGAAATTATGTTCTTTGAGGAACAAGGGAGAGGTGATGATGCTTTGTGTGGGAAAAACCATCGACTAATCTCGAAATCGTGGGTTGGTATTTTGATCTTTATCAAGAAAAGATGTATATTTTAAGGGTTACGGGTAGATAAATCAAGTGATGAGTGAAATCAACCTAGGAAGATTAGTGGATTTAGGTTGTTTATTTTACTACTATTGCTATCTTGCCGGTGGTTGTGTAGTAAGAAGTTAGCGGTAGGAAAATTCAGGCATTTCATGATTTGAATTCTGTTTTAGTACTTTTAAATTGAATGAGAGCTCCGTCTTTGAATTGGGCAGTGATACATTTTGTTTCAAAATGATGCGGCCATTGTTAACTGATGAGGAAAAAAAAGAGCGTCGCTTTAGTTGATAAAGGTTACTGCATGCTGCAAGTTAAAGAAATTTCTATGGAAATGATTGCTTTAAATTTTATTCACTGTCCATACTATTGGATGTTGATGATCTAAATAGAACTGGATGTTTTAGATTTTAGCCGTAGTGCATGCCATTAGAAAGCACAGAAAAGATCAAATTTAATTTCTACTTAAAGTTTTCAGCTACTGTTAAAGTTAGAACATTAGTTTAGTTTTAATTTTGAAAAGAATTGATCCTGTTGGGACATGATTAACATGTTTATAATTGAATATAGCCTCATATTACAAAAACCATGTTGCTTGTAGTTTAATAAAATGGGTGCGTTGAAATTTAGGTTGTCTTAGCAAATTAGTAGTATTTAAAAATGATCCTTAAAAATTTATGAAAGTTGTTTCTAGGTAGAGCCTTAAAGAGTTGTGTATTGACCTTTGATGTTTTGATGGACGAGTTAGGATGTGGCATAAGGGCATATTGTTGAGTTCCTTACTGTCCTCTCATCATTAGGATAACTAAACAATGAGTAAAATGAAGGTCTACCTGACTAGATAAGTTGCAAGATAGAAAAGTGATAGAAATATTAGAAATTTTTTGGAACTTGATAGATACTCAATAATCTCACTTTCTGTTGCCAGTACTTGTGATACGAAGTTCAAAAGGAATCTAATAACTTGATATATATATGAAGTTGCTGCAATAAATTGTTTCTAGTTTTTTTTGTCTAAATAGTTCATATATTGTCGGGTTGTTTTGATTGCGTGAAAATTTTATGAAGAAAAGATGGTCCCAAGGAGGTTTCATTGAAAACAATGAAGTTGTTAAATTCTATGTTGTTACTGGTTGCTCAAATCTTTCTTTTTCTCTCTGTTGGTATGAATAACGGTAGTTTTATAAATCAAAATATATTTAGTTGAGGAGTCTTTATGAAGATTTATTCAGCGAAATAAATGTGATTGTTTCATACTTGTGATAAACAAACTTAGATGGTTGTTTATGTTTGTTCTCAATATTCTCATTACTAGTTTGGCTTTTATGAATTTATGTGGTAATAATGAAAATTTAGATGAGTTATGATTGCATAACTTGATACTATCTTATATGAAATTAAAAGTTCAAAGTTCATAAACTTTCTCGATAGTTAATTGAGCATTGAAGTTAACTAGGTCAGCAATACACTAGCTATTGGAGGTTCTTTGATATAGGTTCGACTGAAACAATTTAAGTTTTTATATTTAGATGATATAACCCCTTTTGATAGTTCTTTTCCTGATTTTTATTATTGTCGAGATATGGCCAGTTCTATATTTTTGATATGAAAGCTTTGATAGTTGCTTTTAATTGTGTTTATTAATTTGTTGTTAGGATTCTATGAAAATGAATAGTGATATTGTTGTTATGAAAATTCTAAGCTAGAAGTAAAGCATGTTTTGTTTTGACATAAACTGAGAGGGAATAAATGAATTCCTTGTAAATTTCTATTTTTTGCACAGTCGAGATACTCCCCTAGATGCATCTAATTTTCAAAAGTTTGGGACTACAGAGCTATCTAGCAACTATGCCCTAGGATGAGGAGATCATCAGACAACTGACGTACTCTATTCATATTCTACAAACCTAAGGAGCAGTCTAGACTTAGGAGTAAATAATTGTTTTGAGTTTGGTTCATCGAACCATGAGCTATCCATAAAGAGGTGACCCTATCATGGGGTAAAAGTAGAGCGCTACATGTTAGTCACACAGAGTGGTCTATGGAGACACATCTCGAGGTGTAGGCAGAGGTACGACTTACAAGATCGATAATAGATAATTTTACGGTTACTGTTTATTTCTATTAACGTCAATGTAATAGGCATTAGGCAGAGACATAGATGTACACTGATAGACTTATGGATAGTTCCTAGCTCGGGAATATCTTATGCATAGGGAGGCAACCTTAGAAAAGAAAGCGACATTGAAAAAAACATAGTCGAAGAGATGTCAACTTTTGGAAACAAAATGCATGAAATGTTTTTACTATCATGTCATAAAAACAACTGTTTCTATAGCCACTAGGCCACAAGGCTAAGCGCAGATTATTTTTCAATGTGCAGATACCCATACTTTATTTAGGTACATGGGAGAGTGTCATGGAAACATGCATTACGACTTACACCTAACATTTCATTCTAAATATAAACGTGCAAAATTCTTACAGAATTTGAGATATTATGTTATCGTACCTAAGATCCTATTTAGCCTTGTATGAATTATGATAGCTCATACGACAATTGTTACATTGCCGAAACAGTGTCAGGGTATGACAATATTAGATTCAATAAGTTGTATTCTCAAAAAGACTAAATCTTGAGTTTAGCGTCTTAGACCACTCGGCCATCTTTCATCTTTATAATTTTTATATATTTACAATTATATAGGCAAAAAATAAAAAATAGTATCATATTAATTATGTTATTGATGTCGTTACTCCCAATGGAACTCCTCATAATACATATCTCTAATCCTCATGAATGATACCTCTACTAGCTTTCACACATATATATCCAATAAATGGTGCTTTAGAAAATCATCCAATATCACTCTATATTTTCATGATCAATGACCGTTGGGATAATAGAAGGATTCATGGAACAATGTAAACTCAATAGATCCATAATATGCTTCTCTAATGGCTCATTCAAGAATTAAAGTTGACTATGCCTTATGTTTGAGCATTGTGTCTTGCAGAAAAATAAATAACTAAACCTCATTTCATTAACTAAAATTAGGGATCAATCTTATAATACTAAGAATGATTATATTAAGAAATTTCTAAATATTTTTTCATTAATTAAAGTTGCAATGATTGAGCAAGTTGTCAATCGATGCTTACTATAATCAATGTTAAGTATATGATTAAAAGTCCCATTGATTACATTAATAGCACTGATAGTACTCAATGTTAAGCATATGACTCACTAAAAGTTCTTTTGATTATATCTGTAAACCCCCATCTTCAAAATCTTATTTTTAGGAAAAAAAAAGAAAAAAAAGAACTCCGTGGTTCATCGGACCCCGGCGATCCCTCCATCGTGCGGCGTCGACTGTGACCACAGCTGCTCACCGGATTCGAGCCCCCACCATAGGCATGAATTTAAATCCCCACCATAGGCATGAATTTAAATATGCTGCCGTATTTAATGTTGTGTTGTGAATGGTGTTAGTTTTGCATGTGGATGATTTAATGTGAGTTTGTGCATTTCTAAGTCCGTTTATTTTTATTCTTATTTTCTTCTTCTTGCATTACTTAGAATCATGTAGATAATACAATAATTATGTTAAATGGGGAATCGAATGCGGGTCATCACTAGGATACAATTGCTTGGTTCCAACTTATCGTCCATTAGATGTGATAGTTAAGTAAAATTAGGGAGTGATTAGTTGAAACTAAGATGACTTATCACCTTATGACCAAAGTTAATTATAAATCATATAAAAGTAAATATCTAAATATGACTTTATTTATAATAGGAAGGTCTACTCCAAATGATTAAAGGAAGTATGACTTATTACACGGTTGGTTCCGAAGAAAATCTGACTACATTATCAGGTGCGTTGGTTCACTGAATGTAGGATTTATTCAAGCTAGGGAATTCCTGCCGAGGTTTTCTTAGAAAAACTCTTGGATGCCTCAAATATAATAAAATGTAATGCTTGTCATGATTATGTATATATGGATAGATGTATGTTATGCTTACTATGATATTATCTAAATGCATGTTAGAATGATTTACCTTGTTTACATGCATGATCATGCCATGTTTACCATGCTATTTATTTAACATGTCTATGAATCCTATCCTGCATGCTATGTTATTTATCTTTGCTATGATAGTACGATTACAATGTAGTTATAGATAAGAATGATGACATGTTAGAAACTCATAGGAGACATCACTAGGAATCAGACAGGAAGGGGTACTACTTGCATACCTCGTTTGACCATGGCGTACCGCCGATGGTCAGAATGGTGATGCTCCACCACACACCACTCCCGAGGCTACACATAGCTTGGATACTGGGAGCTGGTGGGGAAAGGGACTGTACACACTCCAAGGTCATATTAGACCGAATATATGGAGCAAGTCCTTACCCGATGATTTCTACCCGCACGAGTATAATTTAAGGGGCACTCGTGATAGTCCTGAGATGGTTAGCTGGGACGAACCAGAACAAGAACCTATCAAACATGTCGCCGAGGTTGTAGCATTCCGACGACAGCTAGTCTGCACACCTCTTGGCAGGCACCGCTGCTCGGGGATTGGTACGGTGATATCCCTCCGTATAGCCTTGGACAGTGGATCCGTAGACCACACTGCTACCATCCTTGACGTTCTGCGGATGGTGAGTCCGGATCCTAGGGTGGTATTAAATCGATCGAGACCGTAGTCGATGGACTTTATTGACAGTGACCCCGTCTTCGGACGGTGTGTAGTACTACACGATTGTCGTTGTCCTTACGGCATCTGGGGAGGATGTAAGGGCACGACGGTTTCGCTAGGGGAGGCATGGTAGGCGACTAGCGACACCGAGGAGAGTGATCATGGGTCACCCGTCACCTCCGCCAACATCAGTGCAGCGGGCATAGGGAGAGACAGAGACGAAAGGCACTTATGGGCTTGGTGATGCTCTCTGGCCAGAGTATTCACTAAGCATAGGCTGGCAGCCCGAGTCATGAGACTGATAGACATAGTACACCGTAGATGACATTCCGGTGATAGTGATGACACAGTTACTAGAGATAGCTTAGGTGACACAGATGACATAGTTACTAGAGACAGCTTAGGTGACATTGATGATATGGTTACTAGAGACAACTTAGGTGATATCTAGTGCTACACCTGTTGTATATGCTTACACAGTTATTCTACACTTATGATATGCTTCACATGTATTATATGAAAATGACTATTAATAAACCCAAGGCATCCTAGATTAATCCTCCTAGCCTTTGGATTCCTTATTCGGTTTCGAGCCGTAAATTCGCACTAGGCCGCAAGGCTGAGCACACCACTTTTCCCCGTGTGTGCAGGTTATTAGAGGATCGATCGGGAAAGTAACTGAAGATGAGTCCACCAATGGATTTATTTTCTTTATCGATACCGTTTATCATAGAATTGTAGTAGGTTTATCGGGACTGTGTTAGAGATGTTGAGTTGGATATTTTGATTGTATATTTCACTGCGTAAATGATGTGTTTGGATTATATGTATCACTTGATGCCTTGTATGGGTCCGTTGGGCTCATACGGCGGTTGCCACGTGCCCGACAGTAGGGTCGGGGCGTGACAATATCAACAATATTTTATATATAGATGTCCGATGTCCAAGTAACCATCCTGAATTAGATGTCTGTAAATCAACGATGAAAAGAGATTCAAAAAGATTGATGATAAAAGAACCCCAAATCACATATGGAAAATAACACGAGGATAAAGAATGAAGTTGCTAGAGGAAAAAGAAGATGGTCAAACCTACCAACATCCAATGGAGATGAGGAAAAACATAGGTACTAAGCGGCTAATATGAATGTAATCATCACCAATGGTTCTTTCAAGATGAAGTCTTGAGAATGACATCAACGGGAAGGAGAAAGGGATTTTGCGAGAATTGAACTAACGACCTCTCATACCCTAAGTGAGAATTGTACCAATCAATCAAACAACCCCCAATATGTATGAACATCATCCAAGTGCTTTCATCGACAAAATTGTTATTATTTAGTAAATAGAGCGATGATTATCCAATTATAAATTACCAAAACCACGATTTACCAAGAAAGATTAAGTAATAGATAAAAAAGCACACTATGATGTATTTTTCAGAGCAGTTTGATGCATTCATTTATTAGAACCGATGATAAAAAAATTGAAAATATAGATGGTAATAGAACCCCTGAATCATATACAAAAAATGAGATGAAAAAGAAAAAGGAAGTTGCTAGCAGAAAAGGAGATGATCATACCTGTCAACTCACGATGGTGATGGAAAAAATATGAAGACCACTTCCTGCCGAATAATAGTATTTTATCACCAAGGGTTCTTCATAGGAGGAAGGGGTGATGTGAGAGTTGAAATCACGACCACTCCCAGCCAAATTAAGAATCATACTACTGGAACAAACACCCTCTCATCTAAACAATCATCATCTAGATTGTTCCATAGATAAGTTGTAAACCCTAAAAATTTTCCCTCCAAAGTGCGGTTGAATAAGTAAATATCGATTTGAGATTTCTGAAATCACTGTAGTAGCATGCATAATGGAGTAGCAGCTGCCATTTTAGTGATTCTTCGAGCAAAGTTACTATATATCAAAGTTTTCTATAGTGATCCTGATATCATCAAATCAATTTAGAGTTATCACAAATGTTGAACTTGCTCCTCAACTGATTAATCTGAAAATTTAGGAGCACCATACTTGAATTTTTGAGCCATATGAAATCTTTTGGACTTACGGCAACTACACAAATTGCCAAGTCTAGGAATCAAATATTCTTCAACCGGTTAGCAGTCTATTCTCCTCGATGTGCTGAATAAAGATCATGCCCAAGTGAACTAGACATGATCCAAACTGAAATTTTACTGACTTTACATAAGTAACCGGGAATATGTTTTCTTTGTCTGATTTTTTCACCTCTTTCATTACTTATGTTTGAACAAACTTAGTCAAGCTCTAATTTGAGCTCATTTAGTCAAACATACAATCTTCTTTTCCTTCATTCTCTCTTTTGCTTGTTGTAGCATAAATTTACTATGCTAACAGGAAGGTTGATTTTAACAATAATTAAGAAGGATAAAAAGGGGATGGTAGGAAGATGGTTGTTGAGTATTTCAATAGTTGAAGAAAAAGCCAAGACCATTTATATTGTTGGCATACGGAAAAATATATTATTTATTTCCGGTAAAAAAAAAGTTAAGTGATGTCACTCTAGTGAGTACTCTCCACATACCTCATGTTTTATTCAAAATTTCCCAGGTACGTATCCTTATATGGTATAAGGGTCATCTGGATATACTTGAAATATGGATGAGGTAACAAGATACAACGATTCTTTTGTTGAATTCACTTATTGTATCTTCTTGTAGATATCTACATTGTTTCATACCTTTCTAGTTTTAAGCATACGAAGGAATTTATCTTACACCTTCATATCTAAATTTCATACAAATATGTTACTTTCATTTAGTGACATTTTATTTTATCACTTGCCTGCAGACAATGATCAAATTAAATATTTTGCTTCACTACCATGAATCATTGTATTGAGGCCTTCAGACTTGAAGATACCTAGGAGGATAATAGATAAGGATACCTTAAAATTTTATCATAGTTACTACCAATAGGCATAGTACATCCAAAACCACCTATGGTACTCAGTTATGGTCCTTCCACCACATTTAGACATTTATAAACCCTTATAATGGTTTCAAATTATTATGCTCTTCGGGAGGGTAATATTCATATCTCCTATGTAGAAAACTAATGTCAGATGACTCTAGTGTGCAAAAGGAAAAATTCTATCTACTAGTCGAAATGATAATTTGATCAACAAAAGAGAAAGAGTCAATCTTGTGATTATTTTCTAAGCACATATTAGAAGATCGTAAATGATAGAAATTTTATTTGACAACCTAGGTTTCATTGTTTGATTATTTTCTAAGCACATAAAATTTGATTGTTGAAATACTAGAAATTTACAGTCATTTGGAGAATGGACTCTTTTCATTTTTGGATGACCAGAAATCTTAAGGAGGGGTGAACTTGTAAACCCTGAAAATTTTCTCCCCAAAGATATGCATGTATGTGTATGGTCATGCAACGAAAAATATGCATGCATATGATTATGAGAAATAAACTTAAAAGTTGTAAAGAAAAATATAAGTATAAAAGAATTATAACCATCATAATTAGATTTTGTATATATACACAAGGTAGAAATAAGAGGTAAAATCATAAATAGGACATATTACATGAAAAGTAAGCCTGAGGTCAATTCTGAAATTTAGAGGAAAGTGAAGGGCAATAAGGTAAATCCATAAAGGAGATGTAATCAAACCATAATATGGTTTAATGTGCGAAGTTATGGCCTAAGGTTTAATTTTGTAGTGTAATAGGAAGTTGAGGGCATATTTGTCATTTGTCGAATCCACCCCCTCGCCTACGACTTAATCGGCGTCCGTGAGTTCAAAAGGGGGCCAGAAGAGGGGAAACCCTAATTCCCCAAATCCGACCTCCCTACACCACTACACCACCAGCGATAGAGCTTGAGAGGACTATCCGGAGGACCCCGGTCAACGAGCGGCCAATTGTAAGCCAACGCCGCAATCTTGGATCGGAATCGAGGAAGAGAGGAAGAGAAAGGGAAGCGAACGTTGAGACCCCAAATGCCGATGAACACTCTGGCCAAGTCGGGGATATTCTCATAAGGTGACCTCCTTTGCTCCTCTTACATAGAAGTGGGAAATTTACTTGCTTTGGGGGAAATTAGGGATCATCACATCAATTTTGCTCATTGCTAACATGATTTTGTTCACAATGATTTCCTAGCCTTAATTAGCTGAATTAGGGTATATTTGTCTCCAATTTAAGTGATAGTTCATTCAGTTTAGCCATACCTACACCTCTTGGATCCAAATTCAAAGCTTGCAACGTAAACTATGCTTTTAATTGAATGTGGTTAACCCTTAGCATGTGACTTTGTTTGTTAATGAAAGATTGATCTTTGTATGCTAGTATTAAGGGTACAATGATGCTTGATTTATTTCCCACACAAGGCATTGGGAGTTTTACAGATTAGTTGATCTAATACCTAACATTGTGAGCTAAAGACCTTAGTTGATAGCTTAGTAATCTAAATTTCTAATACTACCTCTATAAAGTATAATTAACATGCTCATATGCCTATATTTAATCTTCTGCAAAAAGGAAATCAGATTCATGCTTTGTTCAGCAATTTATGGAAAAATTCAGTATCTAGAAATGTAGGTTTTATAATTATCAGTTGGATGATCCACTGAATTCTTGTATTTTTGCTACTCTATGTTTTTCCTTGTCTGATTTTGTAGCTATGTTGCGTTAATTCCAGCTGATCTTAATCAACTATTGAACACATGACCTCATCTACCTATATGATACAGGCTGATCAACTACTCAAGTTAGGAACACAAACCTCCCTAGATTGAATTCCTATGTGCCATGCTTGAGTCCCTGCTCAAACATAGCATTTAAATTGCCTTATGTTAATCAGCCACCTTCCCTTCCTTTTTAGCAAGGTACGGAATCAGTTAGGTACTAGTGGCAATAAGGCATGGCATGAGAATTAGTTGAAATTGAGATACTAAAATCTTATGCAGCCTTAGATTGTGGGATTTGATCCTTGCTGCAAAACTTGAATCATTTTCCCTCTAGTTAGGGCTAAGAAGAAAGATAGTGATTTCTCTTCAATTATTTTCCGTTCCTACCTTGATACTGGAACTAAAAGATAAGAATAACCTTTCATCCTTCCTGCATTCAGAAATCTCTTAGCAACATAAGTGATTATAGAACCTTATGTTCTAGCCTTGCTCACTTCTATTATCCCCTCTATTGTTGAACTATAACCAAATGGTTATTATCAACTCACTTTCAACACAATTATCGTATCTAAGGGACTGACATCAGTAACATGATTTAAGTCCCAAAGTTGTTGGTGCCATATGAATTAACCTAGTATAATGGGTTTGATCAAGAATCTACCTTGAACTCCAATCTATTCTCTTAACTCATTGTATATGGTAATGCATCACATCTCCTTGCTCTCTCAGGAACTATGTTTTGTAATATATATCTTCTACCTTGAGCTCCGAAAATAGAACTTGATACCCACTTGATGCCAATTCAACCTTCTTCTAGAAGGAAACATTAAGGATGATTGTGTTTCACATTAGGTATTTGATTAAGTGGTATGATTTTTGATTTGGGGAGAAACGTTCATGAGTTTGATTCTCATAGTAGCCTTTTTGCTGCTGTTTTTACTCATGATCATTTTGATGTTTTTCTCATCACCACTAGGGTTGGTAGGTCTAACCATCTCCTTTTTCCTCTAGCAACTTCGTTCTTCTTCCTCATATCATTTTTCATATGTGACAAGGTGTTCTTTTACCATTGGTGTTTTTGAATCCCTTTTCATCGTTGGTTCCAAACAATAAATACATGAAACCGCTCTTCTACTATTTAATCTTTGTTGGTGGATCATAATTTTGGTTATCTATACCTAAATAATGATCAAACTATTTACTTAACAAATGACACTCTTATTGGGAAAAGAATTTGGATGATGTTTACACATATTAGTTAATGTTTGGTCTAGTGTTATGATTCTTGCTGAGGGTGTAAGAAGTCGTGAGTTCAATTCAAACAGGGAATGGTGGATTCCACTTGGAAAAAAATACTTCCATAAAGAAGATACAAAGGAAATCAATACGGGGGAGTCGTGCATTGCGTGGGTCTCGATTGGATCAAAGAGGGACAAAGTCTTTACCATAACCGCAATATCCCTCAATGAGGGTGATGAAGCGGTTGAAAGCATGAAAGAGATGAGGTTAAGCAAGGAAATCTCCATGATAATAGTACCGATGGTGATCGGTGAGGTGGTCGGTAGTTGGTGGAGCTCTTGGCATCGTGTGAAGGAGGAATGATTAGGGATCGGAGATCTGTTAGAGAATACTCAGTATCTCAAGTCGTGCTGGTGGTGGCTAGGTCATTGTCAAGGATCACTGACTACATCAGTGATGCCATCGGGAACAGGTAGATGGCTGGTGTCACGTGTGAGAGGAGAGAAAGGGTTTAGGGAATTGGCTACGATCGATAGGTTAGAGGGAGCGAGGCACATCATGCGCGCGTTAGGGGAACATGAACTAATCAATGAATCCATCAAATTTTTCTGTGAAAATAGATTAGGGTCTTCCATTTAATCTCTGTAGGTGAATCGTGGTTTTGCTAATTTGTACTTGGATGATTATTGTACCATTAACTAAGCAATCACATACTTATCCACCAAAGACTCTAGATGATGATTGTATTTCTTAGAGGGTATTTGGTTTAGTGGTATGATTCTTGCTTTGGGCATAAGAGGTCGTGCGTTCCATTCTCACCATGTGATTGCATTTCTCTACGACTGTTTAATCCCTTTTGGTGAATCGTGGCTTTGGTAATTTATAATTGGATGATGGTCGTACTATTTACTAAATCACATCCTTATTAATAAAAGCACTTGGATGATGTTTGCATATGTCGAAGGGTGTTTGGTCTAGTTGTATAATTCTCGGTTATGGTGCGAGAGATCGTGAGTTTATTTATCACAAAAGCCTTTTCTCTTTGCCATTGATGTCATTATCATCTCCATCAGGGGGTTGCTCCTTATTTGTACTACTCTAATAAGATATGTTAGATAATTGCACTCTTAACTAATCACACTTTGTCTAAAATCTATCAGAGATTGACTACAATTCATATTGGATGTTTGGTTCGGTGGTATGATTCTTCCTTTGGGTGCAAGAGATTTTGAGTTTGATTCTCATAATACCCGCTTTGCTGCCGCTTCTCCTTCACATCTTTTTGATGTTTTGTATTTTTTATCCACTATTTAATCTTTGTGGGTGAATCGCAGTTTTTGTTATTTGTATTTGGATGATAATTGAACTATTTAATAAACGGTCACACTTTCATTGGTCAAGGACTTTGAATGACATTTGCAAATATAAGAGTTAGTTGGTCTAGTGGTGTGATTTTTGCTTAAGGTGTGATAGGTTGTGAGTTCAATTTTCACAACAACCTTTTTGTCTACTCATTGGGTGATTGCACTAAGTATTAATTACTCATTTTTTACAAATAACTCTTGTAATGATAACATTACTCATTGGGTGATTGGTCTGGTTGTATGATTTTTATTTTAGGGTGTAAGAGGTTGTAGGTTCAATTCTCACAACACCCTTTTTTCTACTTCTCCTCCTCACCGTTGATATTTTTCTCATCTCCATTGGGGCCTCAGGGACCAGTAGGTTTGACCATGTCCTCTTTCTGCAAGCAACCTCCTTCTTTGTCATCGTGCTAATTTTCATGTGTGATTTGGGAGTTCTTTTACAATTGGTCTTTTTGGTTCTTTTTTTACCGTCAATTCTAATCAATGAATGCATGAAACTGCTCTATGAAAATACATCAGGGTCTCCCATTTAATCTTTGTAGGTGAATTATGATTTTTCTAATCTATACTCGGATGATGATCACGCTCTAAGCGATCACATGCTTATCTGTCAAAGAATTGGGATGATGATTGATAATATTTGAGGGTGTTTTTTCTAGTGGTATGATTCTCACTTTGAGTGCGCGAGGTCATGAGTTCAATTCTCACATTACCAATTTTCCTACTGCTATTGCTTCTCCTCATCCTTTTGATGTTTTTCTCATCTCCAATGGGGGTTGGTTGGTTTGACCATCTCTTTTTTCTACTAGTAATTTACTTCTTCTTCCTCATGTAATTTTTCATATATGATTTGGGGTTCTTTTACTATTGGTGTTTTTGAATCATATTTCAATTTTAGTTCCAATCAATCAATGCATGAAACTACTTTGAGAAAATACATTTTGGTGTGTTTTTTGTCTATTGTTTAATCTTTATTATTGAATCATAGTTTTGGTAATCTATACTTAGATGATGACCATAATATTTACTAAATGATCACACTGTTATCGGTCAAAGAATTTGTTTGATGTTTGCATATATTAGGGATTATTTGATCTAGTGTTATAATTCTCGCTTAGGGTGTGAGAGGTTATGAGTTAAATTCTTAAAACACCCCTTCCTATTTTCCGTTGATATCATTCTCATCTCCATGAGGCGTTTGTTCATTAATCAAATAGGATGATGATCACATTACTCATTGGGTGTTTAATCTAGTGGTATGATTCCCGCATTGAGTGTGATAGGCTAGATGTCTTAAGATCAATATGCTTTTTTTTACTCCAAATAAGCATTTGTTCCATGAATGAGGGGGGAAATAATAATCTACAAAGGCGCAACATTATGAGTAAATGAAGGAGATTTGTTTTTTCTTCAAATAAGATTCAAGAATTAAAACTTTTGCTTTAAACAAATTCCCAACTTTTGCTTTAATCGATGGTGATTACCGGCTGATATGGAGAAAATTATCCACTAGTGCATTTTTTAGGATAATCAAAATTTTCTATGTTTTAACTAATTTTGGCTAAGTTAACCGATAGTGCATGAGGAAAATAGGGTCAAAATAATGAGACGAAGTCATTTAGGTTGATGATGATTATCATCAATGAAACCTTACCATTGGTAAACATTTTCGATGAACTCTATAGTATATTTTTTATCATGTTGACATGAAATTTATACAGTTAAATAGGATTTTGAATTTAGAATCCAATACTGTAGACGAATTATAAGTTGGGAATCATCAGGTTAGTAAAATGGTTTGACGAAATTAAAACCTATAGATGAATGATATTACCAAGGAAAAGCCAAAGTCATCATCCTTCTCTTTTCGGATTAACTTCAACAAATTTACCTGGGTTCGATCTGAGTTAAGGTGAGTTGGTGAGTTCGAATTAAGTTGATCTAAATCACTCAAAGTCACCATCCTTATCTTTTTCCTCATACGAACAATAACACCAAGCAATCATATTTTTCAGATGACACCTTCTTGATAATATTTTAAATACAAAATTAGAGTGGCGCAGTGGAAGCGTGAACCAATAACCCACATGTCTTAAGAACGAAACTTCACCCTGATACTAATAAGATAATACGAAAGAATAGAGCTTGCTCAAACATCAAAACTTGCCCTAATTTATTCAAAACATCACCAACCTATTACTAATTTCACCCCTAACCCTCTACACTATTTCCACCTTTCCAGCTCACAATTAACTTGAGACTTCGCTACAGTAAGCGAGATGGACTTAGCTCGCTTGGTCTTGTCCTTCTAGCAGATGGCGCAGGTTTTGATGTGGGCCTCTACATAATCTTCCATATGCTACTAGTAGTATGAGTAGGCGAGGAGCACCATGGTGCATTCAATTCCTGAATACTGATCCAAGTTGTGTTATTGTCGTCTTGTATCAACATACCGTAAAGGCTCAGTCGTATTACTCGGTGATGACATCGAACGCCTTGCTGAACTCAGAAAGGATCAGCATAAGCTTCAACCTCATGCATACCTTGAACTGCTGTAGGGCACTCTCACACGCCTCGGTCCATTTCCACCTATGGTGCTTCTTCAAGAGATCCGTAAGTAGTGTTGTGATTCTAGAATAGCCTCTGATGAATTTGCGATAGTAGTTGGCTAGTCCGAGGAATGAGTAGAGCTCTATCGAGTTGCTCAGTCTCAGCCATTCTCCGATGGTTTGCACCTTGTGTTCGTCCATGCCTGCTATGCCCCCTCCAATCTTGTGCCCCAGGAATATGATTTCAGCTTGGCCGAACTCACATTTGTCTCGATGGATGAATAGGATATGCTCTTTTAGTAATTGGAAGACCAATCGGAGGTATTTCTTGTGCAACTCCATATCCTACGAGTAGATGAAAATATCATATAGATAGAAGAAGATCACAAAACTCATTGAGAAACTCATGGAACACCTCGTTCCTCAGGTTTTCACCTCATTTCTACGGGCGATTCTAACTTGCCAGTATCCATTTTTTTTTTTAGAACTTAATGAGTCTTGAACTCAAGACCTCATGATCCTCCCGTATAGAGTCCAATTACTCTAACCAGAGGGGTGTACACTTTGTGTACCTGCACGTGCCCTAAACGATCGAAAAGGTGGGTGATCAGTGGAATGGGGTACGGGCTTGTCACTGTCACCTTGTTGAGTGTGCGGTCAATGTGAATCCTACTATACTTCTTCCATTGGAATAGGATGGACGCACCATAAGGTGCTTTGGATGAGCGGATTTGGCCGATGTCTAGAAATTTGCTGAGTTGCTTCTTGAGCTCGATGAGCTTGGTCGGCAGCATTGGGTAGGGTGCTTGTGTAGTTCGCTAGGCACCATGAACCAGCTCGATCTAATGGTCCATCAGCCGACGAGGGGGTAACACCTTCAGAAGCTCGTTTGGCATGACGTCACTGAACTTCCCTATTAGCACCTTGATGTTTGCCAGAATCACCCCTGTGAGGTAGTTGCTGATATTGCGGTAGTGCGGTCGCATGCATGGCTTCATTCCTTAAGATCCCCTTGACAAGCTGGATAGCTGACAGAAAGTTGATCGGGGTGCTAGTCGAAGGTTACACACCATCCGACATGTCACTCGAAGTTTGGGCTCACATGAAGTAGGGATGGCCCATGTCCAAGGTCATCAGGCAGGTGAGGCACGACCATGGTGCACGTCTATCCGCAACTTCTACATGTAGGTTCAGCAGTTACCCCTCCAACTTCTACTCGAAGATGTTCATGTTATAAACTTCAGAAAATTTTAATTTAAATAATAATAATAATAATAATTTTAGAAAACGGTAAATAGAAAAAATATTTGAAAAGGTAAGAAAATTGATAGAAGAAAGGACCACATCTTCGATTGAAGAGATCCTTCTCATAGACCCCTATTTAGACCTTATAAGTAATTTTCTTGATTACTATTTCATATTCCTTTAGTTTTTTTTTTCTATTAATAGTGTTGTTATTAATAATAATAATATTATTTAATAATAAAGGGATCCATGTAGAAAGATATATAAATAACGGTAAAAATATAGGTACGTAGATATGAATAAATACAACTATATATATATATATATATAGCTTATCAAAATAGAATAGAAAATTTAAGGTCTAGATTGATTCCGTAGTTCGAGGAAATAGGAGGGGCATAGTGGTCATTTCAGATTTAAAGTACATCACAACAGTTAAAGGTCCCACATTGATTTGGTAGAATTGATGAAGTACGGAGGGGCAAAATGCACTTTTGGTAAATTCTTTTGTTCAAAGGAGCCAACCCATCAAATCTCTAACCCTAGAATCCTAACCTGCCACCCTCCCTCTCCACCTTGTCACCATCGATCAAGTCGGGAACTAGCTGACCGAAATCATTTCACCATTTCGACGATTTCCGGGAAGGACGATGGCAGGAGCAAACTCGAATAGAATTTACTCGCGAGTCATAGTAAATTCTTTAGGCCTATTTAGATCTCTAATAGAGGGGACTTATTCTTTAGGATCGAATAGATGTGATAGTTCTCAATATTTAATCGCGGAGAACTATTTAGATCTCTAATAGAGGGGACTTATTCTTTAGGCCTTCACCTAATTTTATTAAGGTTTTTGGAATCTATCTCACCTCTCCTATTATTCCCTATTTTTTATTCCTCTATCATAATATTACTATAAATATTATTTTTACGTTTTATCAGATTATTAGTATAAGCGAGATTCATAGTTAGGAGGTTAGGTTATATATGATACGTTGGTAACTAAAAACATAGGTATTTAAATAAATAAATAAATACTAAAATTAAGATGAATAAAAAGATTAATTATGTTTGACGTACATATATAATGAACAATTATAAGATTCAGATAAATATATATAAATTACTATTAAATCAACTTAGCCATGATAAAAAAACATTAAAGCATAAGTTGATATGGTAATATGTTGGAGATAGAAGGGGCAATATCATCAATTCAATATTTAGATTAATAAGGAGAATTTGAGAATCCTAGGTTACCTTTGTAATTAGGGAATGAAGGTCATTTAATCCTCCCTATGCACAATATATGCGCGTTGATCGCGTGACACTCCGTCCGCCCTTGCACGATTTCAAAAGGGCATGTGATTTAGGAATTAAGGTTATGGAAATCCAAACCCTAAATCCCCAAATTCTCCACCCTGTGACCTCCATTGGCATCGCCGATGACCCAATCCCTACCTTAAGTGATTGACCTTCTTGTGGGATAGATCAATTGGAGCAGAGACTAACCGTCGGTGACCCGACAACAACTACGGTTTGGAGCGTACAGGAAGATCTGGAAGAAGCCAACATAGCTCCAACCAAGTTGGATTTCATCTCTAAGTTGGTCCCCCTCCTTCCTGATAGATCAAAATGTTAAATTTGGGGTTTAAAGGGGGAATTAGAGACTACTAAATAGAGAGGATTTTTCTCTATTGCAATCGTTCTATCCGGATTTAATTACACGATGCATCCTCATGCATTTTCTCCCTACACATGATAGTGTCGAATCATGGAAATGATGGATATATAGGATACACATTTTGGCATTAGTAATCAACCAAATGCAAAAAGTTCTTCAATTTAATTATTGATACTTCTCTGTTCTATGTTCATTTTTGAATATAGTGTTAGAAATAAATGAAATTAGCAAAGCGTATGTATTGATTTTAATGCCACAAACACAATGATATTTGGGAAGGTGAACGTTCTAATTAATTGGTGTAAATTGCCGTGGGGATAGAAACATTTAGTTGAAATTTGCATTGAGTTACCATAACCGGTTGCCTCTTATTTGGTGCATAAATTAGTATTTACAATGAATATAGAAAAGGCTGGGGACTGATGACTGAGTTAAATGTTGAGTTTGAATGCAATGGAGTTTAGTATACCATTGATAGAAACTTTGAGAAGGCCTTCATGAATACTTTCTACTTGAATCAATGAGTGTGTTAAGTCTAGAAATTTCACTTCTTATAAATAGCTGGGTAGTTCTTACTAATTTATTACTACTTGAATTTTGTGATTTTGAATTCAGTGGAGTTTAGTATACCATTGACAATAATTTTGAGAAGGCCTTCATAAATACTTTCTACCTAAATCAACGAGTTTAAGTCTAAAAATTTCACTTCTTATAAATAGCTGGGTAGTTGTTACTAATTTATTACTGTTGTAAGTGCCGTGTGGAAAGGATTAATTTTATCTATAGTTGAGTTTATCCTTATGCCATTTGAATCGATATAGAATTCCTTGTCAATTACCTATTTGCTCGATTATTTTCAAATAAGACGTTTAAGTGGATGATAGAGGATGCACAATAGATGCTTGAAATTAGTTCCTACTACCCATTTGAAATATACCTTATTTTTAGAAACAATGCTTTAACTAAAGGAAGTTGTGTCATAGGGGAATATATGTTTTGTATGTCTAACTTTTGTTGTCTCTAGTTGATAAAAATCTTATTTTAGAATGTTTAAGATTGACATTAAGGACTTACAAGTCTAATGGGAGAATGTCACTATAGAGACTTAGTTTGAGACTGATGGGCTTAGAGTAGTCCCGGTGATGGCTTACCTTAAGCATAGGCAGGCAGTCCTACGATACAGTATACAAGACTATAAACTTTTAAAATCTAGAAATATATTTAAACTCTTAGTAATTAATTTGTTTGTTTACTCGCATATTTTCCTTTTAATTATTTTTTAATATAATATTGATAAAACTATCTCATCTGTATAAGCACTAAGTCGCAAGACTTAGTGCATGCAAATTTTTCCCTGTGCATAGGTATTGAGACACTACTTAGAAGACTATGAGGAGTTGATGGGTAGTGGGGTTGAACGCAATAAGAGGAAAAAAATAACGTGCCCTAATCAGTCATAGTGTTTACATCGTATAATGTAAACGAACTATATCAGACTTGTAATGTAACCTATGGGTTAGTTATAAAATATTTAGTGACCTTTAAATGTAGATCTTTTTATTTATGCACGAATTTATTTAATCTTGTAAGTCCTATGTGAGTGTAACACTACTCATACGACAGTTGCCACATGACCGATAGAGGGTTGGGGCGTAACAAATATCATGCAAAGGGAGCACGTTGCATTTGCCCTTGTTGGAGGTCTAGTCAATCATGGCATGGAGCTTCTCGAACTTTGCTCGGACAACTCCAATAACCATGTGGAGATCCCCCACTGGATCCAAGAATGACCTGGAGCTCGAGTTTTGTGGATCTTTTGTGAAGGGACTCTCGATCATCCCTTCTATGACTGCTTGCCTCTTTCCGAACCCCTCCCTTGCTTGTTTGCTCTCCATAGTAGTCAAAAGATAGGGAATGGGAGAAAACTTTGATGATTTGATTGAGAGACTCACTCAAGTTCTGGTCTTGTCACTGTGGTGGTCATTGCACATGGATTAATCTGTGTTCTTCATGGTGTTAGTGAGGTTGAGTCGATCGAACCTCGAGCTGTGATACTAAAATATCACAACCCCCTTTTGAGTTGGTTTACTAGGTGCGCCAGAGTCTAGCAGAGTGAATGGCATCGATGGAGTTTAGTGCTCATGAACTTGTTGCTGTGTGGAATGATGGGGAGAACACAAGCAACACCCAAGTTGAGAGGGAAAATGATTCCTTATATTAGCTCCAGTAAAAGCCTCTCTATCCTTAGAAGGAAATTACAAGAACACTCTTATTTTCTCTCTAGATTCTCACTAATCATTCCATGGCTCAACAAGGTCCTTATATATGCTTCAAAGTGACCATCGAACTGCCTCTTTTGAGCCTTAGGTGTTACGCCCATTACGCATACCAAGCATGCCTGGCAATTGGTGCTCCGGTGGCCCAAGGGTTTGGCGCTTTGGCTGCTCGAGCATGATGTGCCCACTTGATACGTGTGCCTACTGCTTGACCTGCCCAACAATAGTGCTCGTTTGGGGGTGTGACCCCTTCTCCTCCTCACCCTTGATTTTTTCTCATCGCCATCTTAGGCTAGCAAGTATGACCATCTCCTTTTTCCGCTAGCAACTTTCTTCTTCATCCCCCTGTCATTTTTTATATGTCATTTTATTTTTAGTTGCTTTTTCATCACCTGTTCCAATAAATGAGCGGATCAAACTACTCTGAGAAAATACATCAGGGTGTGATTTTTTAACTACTATTTAATCTTTCTTGGTGAATTGTGGTTTTGGTAATTTATAATTGTTTGATGATCACACTAAACAATCATACTCTTATCTGTAAAAGCACTTAGATAATGTTTACACATATAGGTGGTGCTTTGTCTAGTTGTATAATTCTTGCTTAAGGCATATGAGCTCACGAGTTCAATTCTCACAAAACCTATCCTAATTCATGTATAATACTGTAATTATAAATCCTGTTTTCTTTATAAACGTGTGAGTCGGATCGGGCGAGTAAGCGGACGAGTCGACCGACTCGCCGATTGGATTTTAAACCTTTGAAATCAGGAGCTGCCCTATATAAGGATTTTGGACGGCGGCCAGCTGCAACGAGCTCCGGCGAGCTACACTGACGATGGGAGGCATTGCTGTCGGAGGCTGGGCGTTGCTTCACGGTAGGAGGTGGGTGGAATCGGCTCCGGTGAGCGGCGGTCGAGTGAGAATCGGCAAACAAGGGGGATGTCCTTGTATCCACTGATTCCCCTGGCGAGGAGCACGGTGAGTGTTTTCTCCTACCGCTGCGAGCCCTCTGAAGGAGAGTCGACTCTTGTGGAGTCGATTCGACACAGAGATCGTGACGTTGGAGGCGCGGCGGTGGCTCGGACCAGAGCTGAGTGGCAAGGCAGAGGTGTTGTACACGCTGGCAGTCGTAGGGAAGTTCTGAGCCCTATTGATGGCGAGAGGAGCTCGCCGGAGGGTGGAGGAAGGTGAGACAAGTGAATACCAGGAGTTCCGACGCGTCTAAGGTGGTGGAGTAGCGGCGATTAGCGGCGAACGTGGCGACGGTGCGGCTGGGTTTTGAACAGAGGCGAGGAGGTGGTTCAAGCGGGCGCGCGTGCGACGTGTGTGCGATGGTCCAGTTCGAGCCGGTTCAAACCAGTTTGGTCTAGTTCAGGGCCGGTTCGGCTATGGTTTTTATTTGTTTTCACTGTTTTACAACCGGTTCGAGTGGGTTCAATGTTGCTAGAGCTTTATTGATGAGTTTTGAGTTTTGCAAAATTTATTTATAATTTTAAACATATTTTAGGTGCGGTTTTTGAATTATTTTAGGATGGTTCAGAGTTTTAAGTGCGTAAATTATGACAGAAAAATCTGAAATAATTTATGATGCTTTTTAATGCTTAGGTGTAATTTTTGTGAATTAATTATAATTTTTTAGAATTATTGAAATACGATTCTTAATTTAATTAAGGTAATTCAAATTAATTTGGGGTTAGATAGATTAATTGTATGATTTGTGCATAAAGAAAATATTTGATAGATGTTATGACATTTAAATTGCATTAATTAGAATTATAATGATTTATTTAGAATTTTTATAGAATTAATGAATTTAGGATGTTGAAAATTTAGGTAATTAGGTTATTTAGATTTTTTTAATTAGTGTAATTGAATAATTTAAAATTTTATAAATTTAATTGATGTAATTATATTTTTTACAAAATTATTAAAGTTATTTTTAGAATTAATTAAGATGTTATATGTTGATTTAAAATTTGGTAAAATTAAATTGTTAAGTGAATATTATTTTATAGGCTTGTTTATATTTGATTGTGTTGGATTGTGATTGGGTAATATGATGAATGATTGGTTAATTTATAAGGAATTAAATATAAGAAAGAAAATGATGTGAGGATGTAAATAGAAAGGTACATAGAGAATCCTTGTTTGAGTTGTATGATTTATATTTAGTTGCTTGTATTTATTGTATTTTAGGATATTTAATTGTTGTGTTGTTGCTTGACAAATTACGGCTGAGCTGTAATTTGTGTTGGAGTAAGAAGGAATTGCTTGTTGATTCTGCTTGCTTGCCTTTAAGAATCACAGTCAAGCTCTGAATTCTTATTTGATACTGCTTTAAGACTCAAGTGAGGGCTTATGGTTTCAAATTTATGACATACTATAGTGCTGAGCCCTAAGGGTCATTGTTATTTATTGTACGTGCCGATAAGTTGAATGTCTGCCTGTTGTATATTTTAAATAGCATGTGTGTTTCGATGTTTGTTAATAAATTTTGTTATGTGAGGATACATGATATTATTATATGCATGTTATTTATAAATTGTACTCATGTTATGCTAGTGATTGATATGTTCATGTTATGCTATAGATGTAGAGATAATTAACAAGAACATAGAACATGGTGACATAAGACAAAAACTAAAGACACTTTAGGTTCATGTTATGATAATACCTAGAGTGGTCTTAATTGACATATAACTAAGAACTTTAGACATATTAGGGTTATGATAACCTAGGAGATGATGTTAGGGTTCTTAACTGCTATGTGTCAACATATGGTGAGGAGCCATGTGCTAGCGAAGGCAGAGGTGCAAGTCCGGTTGACTTAGCCTCAGATACTTTAGAGTAACTGAGATCTTACTTCGGTATAGAGCTCACCTTATTTGTGTTACTCTAAGGTAGATGGTGTGCTAGGAACAATACTGTTCAATGCGCTACAAGGCTAGGGAACATAAGGACACTAACATGCTCAACGATGTGGGTCCCTGAGCAGTCTAGGTTCATTGGTAGCATATGCAGGATGTCTCAGTTTGTCAGGCTGGGATAGTGTGATGTTTAATTTTGTATGGTGATCTTGTAATGGGGCAAAATTACAACGCTGAATGATACTTGTGTTGCATAGGAAGGGGTGCTGTGATCACTAGCTCCTTCTGCCAACGTCAGTGTACAGGAATTTAGAACAGAGATATAGAGTTGACACTGATGGGTTGGGGGTAGTCCCTAATGAGAGATTTACCTTAAACATAGGCTGGCTGCTTTAGGTGTAGTATGGATAATATATGATATGATAGTTAAGAAAATATGACTTTTGTGGATCTGAGTTACTATTATAATTAAAATCCTTATGTTTTGTTCATACATCTTGTTAATATCATGATTCTGCTATATTGACCTATTTATCTTGTTATATAATATTGAACATGTTATTTTGATATGTGACGTAGTGGATACTTCTTCTTGTTGGTTTGTACAATACCTTATGTCCATTTTTAGGATGCTCTCTCTGTAGCCTCATTGAGTTCTGCGACTTAGATGTGTACATTTTTTCCCTGTTGCGCAGGTTACAGGTTGGCCATTGCACAGGGAGCGAGGGAGAACCTAGATAGAGATTTGATTTGTAGTGTTGGTATTAAATGTAATTTGATTATGCTTCCGCTATGTTTAATTAAAATAATTGTGATGCTTTGTGAACATTTAGCCTTGTATAAGTTGTAATTGAGAAGTGCAGCTTATACGGCAGTTGCCACGTGGCCAAAGGTGGATTTGGGGCGTGACAACTAAAGTGATATCAGAGCATAAGTTTTAAGAAAGATGTAATTAAAAGTAAGGATAGGAACTCAGGGTACACCATAGGGTTAAGTACACATATGAGATAACTTGGACGGTGTAAAGAGAGGTTATGGAGACTTAAAATTTTGCCTCTTATACTTCCTTACTTGTCATATTATATCCGTATGTTGCCCTTGCTTGTTGATACTTTTTAGTTTTATGTTTTTCCATACTTTGTTGTGTTATGTTTTATGTTCCTTCCTTGTTTGTGTGCTGTGATTATTTTAGTTAATATTAGTGGAAAAATTGATTGTGCCATGTGGGTTTTAAAATTTGTGGATTGTCGTTGTGCTTGTGATGTGTTCCATGTTATTTACTTGTTGATGTTCTATGTTGTTGTGGTTGATGTTAGTAAGTAATTTAATTGTGTATTGTGTTTTATATTTTATAAGTTGTGTTGACTTTATTTTATGTTTGAGTTGTGTTGTGATTGCTGAAAACTTGACCTAGGACAATATAGGGATATTTAGAACCTTACACATGAGACTATAGAGAACTTATGGTTGGGTCGTGTTTTAAGTAAACCAATATCCCTCCTAAACGAGCTGCTAAGGGTGATGCCCATGGGAGAGGAGGCAAGGCAGGACTACTTGCTAGGTTACATGCACTTGAACCGGAGGTTCCTACTGTTGAGGGAGTAGAGCCTGAAGTCCCACCTGCACGAATCCCTGAAACAGTACCTGTTGAAGAGGATGAGCCAGTACCCCCAGAATCATTTAAAGTTCCACCTAATACGGTACCCAATCAGGAGTTTGCTGATATGCTGAGGGGTAAGATAGCTGAGGTTGTGAGAGTCGATTTGAGTATCGAGTAGCTAATATTATACCTCAGCTGCAAGCACAATAAGTACCACCAGTTGTACAACATACTCACAGAACCACCTAACCGGTGTCACCTGACCCAGTGCCTACTACTCCAATTCCTATACCTATTCAGTTTCCTCATACTCCATTAGAGCCTACTCCCAGAGTATTCCAGACGCCGGTTGGGCTACTATTCCAATGGAAGAACAATATGGAATTAACCCTCGGGTGAAGCAAATGGCTACGTGGGTAAAAGATATGAGACAGCTAGGTGTAATATTTTTTGGGGGCACTACTGACCCACAGGTAGCCTATGACTGGCTTCATAAGGTTACCCAAGTCATTGGGAAGATGGGAATGACTGATATAGATAGGCTGACAGTGGCTAGACACTTGTTGGTTGAAAAGGCTAGCCATTGGTGGGAATCTGTTAAGTCTCGTTGTACCTCAAGGGTTACTTGGGACAGATTTGTACAAGAGTTTAAAGAGAAGTACTATAACCATAGGCAATAAGATGAGAAGGTCCTGGAGTTTATGGGGTTTATGCAAAATAGAAGACCAGTGGCAGACTATGCAGATGAGTTCGTCCAATTGGCTACTTTTGCTCCTGACATAGTTCCTTTGGAGCGTGCCAGATGTAGGAGATTCAGATGGAGGCTAGATCCTGTGATGCAGAACAGGATGGTGGTGTATAAAATGGGGAGCTTTGCTCAGCTGGTGGACAAAGTCATTGAAGTGGAGAAGACTATGATGAGTACCAGACATGCCAAGGAGGGCAAAAAAAGAGGAAGAAGTGGAGTGGTCCGTCAAAAGGAATGCCTTCTGGTGATGTTCCTACTATAGCAGCAAGGTCTACTATGGCTCCAAGGAGTCAGGGCGTGGTTTTTCGACCTGCCCCTTTACAAAATAGTACACTATGAGAGGAGTATTTTCTAGAGTAAGAACTCAGTCCGTACCACCAAATTGTAGACAGTGTGGACAATGACATATGAGAGCATGCAAGAAGGGGCTTACCTATTTTCAGTGTGGCCAACTTGGTCATATTTGGCCTCACTGTCCTCAAAGAAATTCGACTGTCAGTGCACCTTAGCCTAATGGAGATCAGACAGTTCGAGGAAAAGGGAAGCATGTAGTCTCTACTGCTCCTACTACAGTTCCATTTGCTTCAGGGAGATAAACTCAGAATAGGAGTGGTCAACAGTCTCGTGCACCACAAACTCGGATTCAGACTCGTATTTTTGCTTTGAATTGCGAGGATGCACAAGTTAATCCAAATGTTATTACTGGTAATCCCGATAATCAGTAAATCCTAGAATAGGTTTCTTTTTCCTTTTGAAAAATTTTATTTTCTTTCCCAAATCCTTTTCTTTCTAGTCAATTTGTATTCTAGTTTCAAATTCGAATTAATAAATTCCTTATTCATTTTATTCCTTTGTGTGTCATTCCTAGGATCTATGATCTTATTTGGTTCTGCTGCTTGTGTTCTAATCGATACCGGATCATAAAGGTCTTATGTAAGCACGACATTTGTTAAGGGGGCTGATCGACCCTTAGTGATGCTAGGATATGAGCTGATAGTCTCAACTCTTTTGGGTAACCAAGTCAGCAAGAGATAAGTTTATAAAGCTCGTGCTGTGATGGTCCAAGGGGTTGAGCTAAAAGCTAATTTAATACCTTTAGATATGAAAGACTTTGATATGATCTTGGATATTGATTAGTTAATCGAGTATCAAGCCATCGTTAACTGTCGCGCAAAGACAGTAACTATTTCTCTCCCAGATCGGTCTACTTTATTATTCTAGGGCGATCTGAGATCTCTTTCGAGTAGTATTATTTCAGTTTTATCAGCTAGGAAGCTGTTATCGAAGGGATGCCAGGGTTATCTTGCTCATGTGGTTGACATTAAGAAGAATGGAGTGAAGCTAGAAGATATTCCAGTGGTTAAGGAGTTTCCAGATGTATTTCCTGAGGATTTGCTCGGTCTACCTCCAGAAAGACCAGTGGATTTTGGTATAGATCTTATTCCTGGTACAGCACCAATATCAAAAGCACCTTATAGGATTGCTCCTGCTGAGTTGAAGGAATTGAAGGTCTAACGACAAGACTTATTGGACAAGGGATTCATTCAGCCTAGTGTATCGCCTTGGGGAGCACCGGTGTTATTCATGAAGAAGAAGGATGGGAGCATGAGGATATGTATTGACTATCGACAGTTGAATCAAGTTACTATTAAAAATCAGTATCCTCTGCCTCAGATTGATGATTTATTTGATCAGCTACAATGAGCAAGTGTTTTATCCAAGATTGATCTACGTTCTGGCTATCATCAGCTGAAGATCAAAAAGGAGGATGTACCTAAGACTGCATTCAAGACTCAGTATGGACATTATGAGTTTTTGGTTATGCATTTTTGTCTTACGAATGCTCCAGCAGCTTTTATGGATTTGATGCGGAGGGTATTATATGAATACTTAGATAAGTGTGTGATCGTGTTTATTGATGACATACTTGTCTATTCAAAAACTATGAAAGAACACTCCCAACATCTCCGCATAGTGTTGGGGTTGTTTAGGAAAAATCAACTATATGGAAAGCTTTCCAAGTGTGATTTTTGGTTGACTCAGGTGAGATTTCTTGGATACATTGTTACTAGTAAAGTTGTTTAAGTTGATCCAGCTAAAATTGATGCGCTGGTGAAGTGGGAGCAACCGAAGAATTCTACTGAGGTTCGTAGTTTTCTAGGACTTGCTGGATATTATCAGTAGTTTGTGCAGGATTTTTCCAATATAACTGCTCCTATGACTAAACTTACCAGAAATGATACTAAATTTATATGGACTCTAGAGTGTTAACAAAGTTTTCAAGAATTGAAGAAGAGATTGACTACTACACCGGTTTTGACATTGCCGGTGAGTGATCTTGGTTATGTGGTGTACAATAATGCCTCAAGACAAGGATTAGGTTGTGTTTTGATGCAGAAAGTGTCACACCCCAAATCCACCTTTGGGCACGTGGCAACCGCTGTATAAGTTGCACTTCTCCACCACAACTTATACAAGGCTAGATGTATCACAAAGCACAAAAATTTCCTTTTTATTAAACACAGCGGAGATATAAACAATGTATATTTTACATCAATACTATAACAATAAAATTTCTATCTAGATTTCAAAGTAAATTCTATTTCAATATAACTAGGTTCTCCCACTGTCACGCCCCGACCCTACTGTCGGGCACGTGGTAACCGTCGTATGAGCCTAAAAGACTCATACAAGACATTTAATGGTAATCACAGTCCATATACATCAACACAGCGGAATATAAAGTTAAATCATCTAACTCAACCCTACTACACAGTCCCGATAAACCTACTATAATTCTATGATAATGATATTGATAAATAAAAGTAAACTCATCGATAGACTCATCTTCATCAACCATCTGGATCGATCATCTAACACACCTGCACACACATTGAATGCGATGTGCTCAGCCTTGTGGCCTAGTGCGAAATTACAGCTCGAAATTGTAGATAGGAAATCAAACATTAGGGGGAAGTACTAGGATGCCTTTGGGTTTATTAATTATCAGTTATTAACTTTTTGGCGTAAATAATATCATTCACAATATTAAGTTCTAACTATTTGTGTATGTCTGTATGTGAGATTCGTGATTTTTAAATAAGGGTAATAGAGTAATTTTAGTATTTGGAGGGTTTAATCGTAAAAGAAATTCTTTAAAGGACTTAATTGTAAAATCATATGAATTTTTGAAGTATGAGATTTTGATGTGAAAATTATACCATCAGGTAGTATTTTTGATAAGGAATCCAACGACGTAGACGGATCGTAATTTGGACGTCGTTTGATTGGTCAATTGTACAATTAAGATTTAATTAAGATTTAAGATTTTAATTAACTAATTAAAAAAAAATCTCAATTTTTCCCACCGAGCGCGCGCGAGCTCCTCCCTCTTCCTCTCTCTCACTTCTCTCTCCTCCTCCGCAGCGGCGACGGTGAAGGCGACCATTTTTTCCGTTGATGCTCCGGCGAAATCACATCGAATTAGGCTCTCAAATTTTAGCCACAGGTAGATCTCGACCTCCTCTTCATTTTGATACCAAGATGCCTAAATTTGGTGAAGAGATGAGGGAGAAATCGCGTGAGAGGCGTCGGCGGCGAGGGTTTCGTCGCCGGAGCTTGCTCCGACGATTACCGGCCATTCCGGCCGTGAAACCTTGCAAACTTGGTACCTATGGATTCTCCTTGACGAGAGCTATCCATTGGTACCGGAGTTGAGGGCTATTGGCCGCCGGTTGGCCGCCGGCGAGCTAAAAACCCTAACTTTAGGATTTCGCCCAAAATTTTAATCGATGAAATTGATCGCGTATGAGCTATAAAAATTGGGGCAAATATGATTTTTAGAATCCTCATGAAGAGAGCTTTCGATTGGTATCAATATTGGTGCTGATCGAAGAATTTTGTCGGCAAGGGTTCCGGCGAACTTTCCGGTGAACTTTCCGGCGACCGTCGGAGAAATTTTCCGGCGAACTTGGGAAAAAAATTGGGGTGATTGTAGAGATCATTCTAAGAGTAGTGGTTAAGAGAGATTTGAGAAATTATTTCTAGATTGAGAATTAAAATTCGTTGAATAATTGACAGAAAAATATAAAAATGCGTAAATGACGGCACGTGGATCGAGACATACTTTAAGTTGGTTCCGAGGAGTAAACCGCCAAGTCAGGTGCGTTGGTTCTCCGTTGGTAGGATTTATTCACGCTAGGGAATTCCCGTTGAGGATTTCTTAGGAACAATTCTTGGATGTCTTAAATATGATAAACCATAATGTTTGATAAGATTTGAATTGTATGCATGTTAGTGTAATTTATTTTATCTAACATGTTCTAAATTCATGTCCGACATACTGTATTGTTTTCTTTGTTATGTGTTAAATAGTTACCATGCGGACATAGATAGTTGATAACGACATGATAGAACCTTTGGCGACGTCACCGCCACTTAGACAGAAAAAGGGGCCTTTCCCATATGCCCCGGTTGACCGCCACGTCTCGTTGGCGGTCAAAACGGTGACGTCCCGTTAGGCGCCACTCCCGAGGTTGATGCATAGCGGAGCACTGGGAGCACCACTCCCGACATTATACATAGCTTATATACTGGGAGCTGGTAGGGTAAGAGACTGTACAAACTCCATGGTCGGGTTAGACTGGAAATATGGAGCAAGTCCTTACCCGAGATCTTCACCCGCACGAGTGTCGTTGTAGGCGGCCTCGTGATAGTCCTGAGATGGTTAGCAATGATGAGCCCTACCATGGACGTGGCACCGATGGAGTCGAGGTTGCCACAGCCCATTGTTCGGATGTATGCCAAATCTCGATAGACGTCGACTGCTACTGGACTGGGAAGGTGATTCCACATGCGACGCCTTGGACAGTGGATCCGTAGACCGCACGGCTATCACCCTTGATGTCTGTAGACGATCGGATGAGTAGTCCGGATCCTAGGGTGGTTATTCCGGCTAGCCGTGGCCGATGAGATTTAAGAGAGGTGACCCTATCTACGGGCAGTATGTAGTACTACATGGGTGTCGTGACCCCTACGAAATCTGGGAAGGATGTAAGGGCACGACGGTTTCGCTAGGGGAGGCATGGTTGGCGACTAGTGAAACAACTGGAGAGGGATTCTGGGTCATCCGTCCTCTCTGCCAACATCAGTGCAGCGGGCATAGGTAGAGACAGAAAGGCACTGATGGGCTTACTGATACCCCCGGCCCGGGTAGTCACTAAGCACAGGCTGGCAGCCCGAGTTTATGAAACTTAAAAGTCTCACCATGACGTAGGTGATAGACTACTGTTATGCACACTAGACATGACTTAGGTGACATCTAGTGGCATGTACACCTGCATTTAATTATTATTTAAATTGTTTATGTATGCTGTCTAGCTTATTATAAATTGTTTAAACGATGTGGCATGAAATGTGATGATTAACCACCAAAGACATACTAGAATACTCCTCCTAGCCTTTGATTTCTTTATTCGGTAGAGCCGTAATTTCGCATTAGGCCGCAAGGCTGAGCACACCACTTTTCCCCGTGTGTGCAGGTGTGTTAGATGACCGTCCGAGAGATTTGATGAAGATGAGTCCGTCGACGGGTCTAGTTTTATTTTTCGATGTCTTTTATTATAGAATTGTAGTTGGTTTATCGGGACTGTGTTGGAAATCTTGAGTTAGATAATTTAATTGTATATTCCGCTGCATAAACGATGTATATGAATGGTATGTATCACTTGATGCCTTGTATGGGTCTGTCGGACTCATACGGCGGTTGCCACGTGGCCGACGGTTGGGTCGGGGCGTGACACTGTATATGTTCCTAATTGTTATCTATGTCAAACGATATGTCTCTCGCTAGTATCAGTCATCTACATTGCCTAATATGTCTGTACCTCTAGTATATGTCAACTAGAAGTATTTCTATCTTTATCTCAAGTGCCTCGGGCCGCCAGCCTATGCTCAAGGGATATCCTGATAAGGGATTCCTATAAGCCCATCTGTGCCGTGAATGTCTAGATCTCTACCTATGCCCCCTGCACGGATGTTGGCAGAGAGATCGGGTGACTGTGTGCCTCTCTCTACTGTCCCACTGGTCGATCTCTACACTCCGTCCCAGTGAAACCCGCTGTGCCCGTACCTTTCCCCTTGGAATCCCAGTACGGGTCACAACATCATCGTGTAGCGCTATACAACTGTCCGTCGATAGGGTCACCTCAATTAATATTTCATCGGCCTCGGTTAGCTGAATTAAGTAATAACCCTAGGATCCAAACTAGTCATCAGATCGTCTGCAGAACATCTGAAATAATAACCGTGTGGTCTACGGATCCACTGTCCAGGGCTTCAAGGAAATTCACCTCTCCAATTCAATAGCAGTTGATGTTGGTCGAGTTAAGCTCGCATCCGCACAATGGACTATGGCTAACTCGACTACATGCCTGCTAAATCTTTGGAAGGGTTCATCACGGTGATGCTCAACGTCACGCATGCGGGTAATTATATCTGGGTATGGACTTACTCCGCTTTTTGGTCTATCTTGACCTTGGAGTTAGTCTAGCCCATTTTCCAACCAACTACCAGTATCTGAGCTATTTGTAGCCCCAAGAGTGGTAATAGTGAGTGAACATTACTATTCGAACACTAAGGGTTCGATTTATCATATATGGTGTGTTACCAATACACCCTCACAATTTATGATCTAGTGATGTCCCTAGGAGGTGCTAGTATCATATATTACCTACGTCTCTATCTAAACTAGAGTGTCAGGTAATTATTCTTAATACTACCTCCTATGTAGTGATTTAACTTTAGAATCCATATTTTATCTTCTTTAGCAAGGTATTAGCATATCATATAACAATAAGGAAAAATAAAGCAGTATGTAAAAAAACTTAATAAAGCATGTTAAATATTAGACAATATACCCATGACATATAATTTATGCTACATAAATAATGTAATTCTAGCATGTATGTTATCACATATTTAGCAAACATAGCATTTTATTATTTTTAAGGCATCCAATACTTTCCTAATAAAATCTTTTTAAGATTTTTCCTAGGCTGAATTAAATCCTACTGTGATGAACCAACGCACCTTTATCGGAATTTAAGCTTTGGAACCAACCGAATTAAAGCTCCGAGATAATAGTAATAGGAAGCTCTCAAATCAGAATAATATCCCTAAAACAACAAAAAATTTATTTAAAATATATTTTATTACGATATATTCCTAATTTAATAAGATAAAAATTATTTGATTACTAACTTAATTTATCTAATTAATCTAGCCTAATCCTAAAATAAATAACCCACTTCAACTACTAAGCCTAAGTTCATACTCAAGCCCATCACTTTAAATATTTAATCCTCTTTCATCACCTCCAATTTATTAGAATAGTTAAATTCCCATATCAAACCTAATTATATTTTCAAATCCAAATTAATAGAGAATCCAAGCTAATTATTCCCTAACTTAATCTAACATTATAACATCATCACTAGCAAACTAACATTCAACAATCCTTCCCTTGGTGTTAACCTTCATTTGATTCTCTCTACATACCTAATTATTATATCGTATGCATAATCTCTAAGTAAAAGATAAGAGAAAACTTAATGAGGAGAAATAGGAAAATGAGAAGGAGGAGCGGAGGACGACTAGGGCACATGCTAAGCAAAGGAGTCGAGTAATGGAAAGGGATGAGGGCGACACGAGCAAGGGTGGAGGATGAAGGAGTCGGCATCGATGAAACAATTAGGGCTTCGAGGGGTTTAGTTCGTAGGTATCGATTCAGGTAGGCCGGCTTAGTTGGGCCGATCCGATTCGGTTCAAGTGGGCGGCTTAGTTAGGCCGGTCATATGAGGAGCATGTGATCAGTAAACTTATGCAATTCGCCCCTTGAGTCTATTGAATCTCAACTAAGTCCCTCTATTTTTAATAAAATTCTAACTAGGTCCCTATAAATTTTAATAAATTACCACTACATCCTTTTTAATCCAAACATCAACCTAATGTCACCATTTTGGTCTTAATCCAATCTAAAAGTCCTCAAACCCCCTTCCACACAAATATAAACATAAGTAATTTTTTAACTAATTAAACCACGTAAAAGTGGGGATTTACACCCACGCTCTTTTTTTTTTTACTAATTAAATCACGTAAAAGTAGGGGTTTACACCCATACTCTCTACATCAATGGCCAACCTGTAACCTACGCAACAGGGGAAAAATGTGCACATCTGAGTTACGAAACTCAGTGAGGCTATAGATAGAGCACCCTAAAAATGGGTATAAAATATTGTACAAGCTAACAATACAATATATCCACCAAATCACACATTTAAAATAACATGACATACAATATATAACAAGACTTTAAAGTAGCAATCATATTATTAAAACAAGGCATGTGAACATGATATGAAAACTGTATTCATAATAGTAACTTAAATTTGAAAATGTCATATTGCCTAAACTAATACATTATAAGTTATCCAGTAATACTGCTAAGGCAGCCATCCTATGTTCAAGGTAAACCCCTCGTTAGGGATCTCCCCAAACCCCGTCAGTATCTACTCTACATCTCTATCCTAAATGCATGTACACTGACATTGGTGGAAGGAGCTGGTAACCACGGCACTCCTTCTATGCAACACAAGTACCACAATGCTGTAATTCTGCCCCATGGCAGGATCACCATACAAAATCACAAATCACTACCATCTACAGCCTGGCAAGTTGAAATCAACTGCACATGCAACCAATGAACCTAGCCTGTTCAGGGACCCACATCGTTGAGAATGCCAGTGTCATCAAGTTCCCTAGTACTAGTAGCGCATGACACGGTACTGTTCCTAGCACCCATCTACCTTTGAGTAACTCATATAAGTTGAGCTCTACACCGAAGTGAGATCCCGGCTACACCAAAGTATCTAAGTCTAAGTCAACCGAGCGTGCATTTCTACCTTGGCTAGCACATGGCTCCTCACCACATGTTGACACATAGCAGACTAAGAACCTTAATGTCATCTCCTAGGTTACAATGACCCTAAGATGTCCAAAAGTTTTTAGCTAAATGTCAAATAAGACCACTCTAGGTGTAATCATAACATGTATCTAAAGTGTCTCTAGTTATATCTCATTTCATCATATTCCATGTTCTTACTAAGTGTCTCTACATCTCTAGCAACATGAACATATCAATAATAACATAACATGAGTATAAACATCAAGAGCATGCATATAATAGCATCATACATATACTAGCATGATATAACTTTCAAACTCATATCAAGAGCATGCATACAATAACATCATATGTAAACTAGTAATGCATACATCCAATAATTCACATGATAATCAAATATGCAACCAAGTAGATATATAACTTATTAACATGTACAATAATTAACCTGAGTCGTAAAGTAGTATCAAGCAAGAATTCACAGCTCGGCTGTGATTTTTAAAAGCAAGCAAACAATCAATCAAGCACAACAATTCCTTCTTACTCCAACACAATTCACAGCATCGCCGTGATTTGTCAAGCAATCAGCATATCAATTAATTTTCCAACAAAGCTCTAGCAATGTTGAACCGAATTAAACCGATCAAAAAACTGTGAAAATATGCTAAAGCCATGTTGAACTGCTGCTGAACCGGCCCAGGCTGAATGAGACTGGCTGAACCAGGTTAAACCGGACCGCCGCACGTGCGTCGCACGCGCGGTCCGGCTTCTTCCCTCCGCTCGATCTCTGTTCGAACACAGCGAGCGCCGTCGTCGATCGACCATTGATCCACAGCTGCTCCACTGCCGTTAACACACCGGACACACGCGCCCAACCTCTCCTCTCCTTCCTCCACCCACCGGCCGCCTCTTCTCGCCGTTGGTGGAGCTCAGGAGCTCCCCTGCCGCTGGACGCCCCTGCTACATCGTTGCTATCTACTGATTCTGCTCCAAACCCCTTCGATCATCGTTGCAAACATGCTAGAATCACGTGTGAGACCCATGATTTTTTAATAAGGGCAATAGAGTAATTTTAGTATTTAGAGGATTTAATCGTAAAAGAAATTCTTTAAAGGACTTATTTGTAAAATCATATGAATTTTTGAAGTATGAGATTTTGATGTAAAAATTATACCATCAGGTAGTATTTTTAATAAGGAATCCAACGACGTAGACGGATCGTAATTTGGACGTCGTTTGTTTGGTAAATTGGACTGTTAAGATTTAATTAGGATTTAAGATTTTAATTAACTAATTAGAAAAATAAAAATAATAATAATAAAACTCATTTTCTTCCTGCCGAGCGCACTCTCGCACGTGCACCCTCTCCCTCTCTCTCTCTCCTCTTCTGCAGTGACAACGGCGACGGTGATACAAATTTTCCGACGATGCTCCGGTGAAACCACGACGAATTAGGCTCCCAAATTTTAGCCACAGGTAGATCTCGACCTCCTCTTCATTTTGATACCAAGATGCCCAAATTTGGTGTAGAGATGAGGGAGAAATCACGCGAGAGGCTTCGGCAGTGAGGGTTTCGATCGCCGGAGCTTGCTTCGACGATTTTCGGCCATTCCGATCGTGAAACCTTGCAAACTTAGTACCTATGAATTCTCCTTGACAAGAGCTATCCATTGGTACTGGAGTTGAGGGCTATTAGCCACCGGTTGGCCGTCGATGAGCTAAAAATCCTAACTTAGGGATTTCGCCCAAATTTTTAATCGGTGAAATTGATCGCGTATGAGCTATAAAAATTGGGGCAAATATGATTTTTGGAATCCTCATGAAGAGAGCTTTCGATTGGTACCAATAATGGTGTTGATCGAAGAACTTTGCCGGCGAGGGTTCCAGCGAACTATCCGGCGATCGCCGGAGAAATTTTCCGGTGAACTTGAGAAAAAAATTGGGGTGATTCTTGAGATTATTCTAAGAGTAGTGGTGAAGAGAGATTTGAGAAATTATTTCTGAATTGAGAATTAAAATTTGTTGAATAATTGACAAGAAAATATAAAATGCGTAAATGACGGCACGTGGATCGAGAGTGTCAGAGAATAAAATTCAGCGAACGGACCTTAGGTTGGTTCTGAAAAGCAGATCGCTAACCCAGGTGCGTTGGTTCATCGATGTATGATTTATTTAAGCTAGGGAATTCCTGCTGAGGTTTTCTTAGGAAAAATTCTTGGATGCCTTAAACATGATAAAATGAAATGCTTGCTATGATTATATTTAAATGCATGTTAGTATGATTTACTTTGCCTAACATGTATGCTATGTCATGTTTACAATGCTATGTATTTAACATGTCCAAAGATCTTGTCCTGCATGTTATATTATTTTTCTATGCTATGTTAGCACAACCACCATGCAGACTTAGATATAAATAACGACATGTTAGAACCCTTGGAGACATCACTGTAACTTAGACATAAAGGGGCATTTTTTACATGCCCCGGTTGACCGCCACGTACCGACGATGGTCAAACGGTGATGTTCCGCTTCGCACCACTCTTGAGGCTATACATAGCTTAGATACTGGGAGCTGGTAGGAAAAGGGACCGTACGAACTCCAAAGTCATACTAGACCGAAAATATGGAGTAGGTTCCTACCCGACAAGTTATACCCGCACGGATGTCGTTTAGGCGACCCCGTGATAGTTTTGAGATGGCTAGCGAGAATGAGCCCTACCATGGACTTGGCACCGATGGAGTCGAGGTTGCCACAGCCCATCTTGCAGATGTGTGTTAATCTCGATCGACATCGACTGCTATTGGACTGGGAAGGTGATTCCCTATACGACGCATTGGACAATGGATCCGTAGACCACGCGGCTATCATCCATGACGTTCTGCAGACAGTCGGATGAGTAGTCCGGATCCTAGGGTTATTTTTATCGGTTAGCCGTGGCCGATGAGTCTTGTTGATGGTGACCTTATCTTCGGGCAGTGTGTAGTACTACACGAGTCGCCGTTGCCCTTACGGAGTCCGGGGAGGATGTAAGGGCACGACAGTTTCGCTAGGGGAGACATTGAGGACGACCAGCGAGACAGTGGAGAGTGATCAAGTGTCACCCGTCCTCTCCGCCAACATCAGTGCAGCGGGCATAGGTAGAGACAGAGACAGAAAGACACTGATGGGCTTATAGATGCCCTTAACTCGGGTATTCATTAAGCATAGGTTGGCGGCCCGAGTCTTGAAACTTCAAAGTCGTATTATAATATATGTGACATATGCTCATGACATTAACACTAGATACAACTTTGGTGACATCTAGTGAAATATATGTCTATATTTATTTATGCTGCTTTACTGCTTTTTATGTTTTTTATGAACTGATTTACACAAATCAAATGAAAATTTATAATTAACAACCCAAGGCATCCTAGAATACTCCTCCTAGCATTTGATTTCCTTATTCGGTTTCGAGCTGTAATTTCGCACTAGGCCGCAAGGCTGAGCACACCATGTTCAATGTATGTGCAGGTTGTTAGATGACTTACCGGGATATTTGATGAAGATGAGGGTTCTTGATGGATCTAGTTTTATTTATTAATATTATTATAGAATTGTAGTAGGTATATCGGGACTGTTTTAGTAGAGTTGTATAAGTGATTTAATTCTATATTCCGCTGTGTAGATTATGTGTACGGATAATATTTATTACCAAATGCCTTGTATGAGTCATTTGAGCTCATACAGCGGTTGCCACATGTCCGACAGGTGGGTCGGAGCGTGACATCACGCACCTACCTCCTCTAAGTATTCCACAACCCTCCGACCACCTAATCGCCCTACGGTGGGGCTCAAAACACCACCCTCAGCCGCCAATGTCTCTCTTCCTCGGCTGCACCGGTCGACGTCGTTCCCAGCCACACCCGTGTCTTCCCCGCCACGGCCTCGGTTCGATATCGACTCCACATGAGTCGAGTCGCACCCAGAGAACTCATCGAGGAAGGAAGGGATGCTAGCCGCGTTATCCGCCGGCAACACCGATGAAAATAGGGAACCCCTGTTCGCCATCCTTATGCGAAGCACAGCTCACCGGAGCTGCCTCCACACCTCGCCGCTGCTCGAATCGATGCCTCACCCCCATTCGATACTTCCTCCGTCAACAGAGCTGTGCGCCGGAGCTTTGTCTACGTCGCCGCTGCTCAAATCCTCGAAAAATAGGGTTTACCCTATTTTCTTGGGGTTTAAAACCCCATCGCTTGCTTTCCCCCTTCGCCGCTCGCTGCACTTGCATTGCACGTGCAACAACAGATTTATATATATTTTTTATTTTTTTCTCTTTTCATTATTTATTATTATTTTAAAAAAAATCAAATTTAAATAAAACAAATTCTTTAAATAAAATTTAATACTAAATTTAAACCTGTATTATTTCTATATTATTTTTTTATATTTCTATTTCTATTTATTATTTATTTTAATTTTTTTATAGAAAATAAGGTTTTACAAGAAGGAAAAGTGGAAAAGTGGTGGCTTATGCTTGTAGATAGTTAAAGAAGTATGAACAAAATTATCCTATACATGATTTTAAGTTAGCAACTATTGTCTTAGCTCTGAAGATTTGGAGGCATTACTTATATGATGAGAAGTGTATTATTTACACTGATCACAAGAGTTTGCAATACCTGATAAAGTAAGATAATTTAAATCTTCGGCAAAGTAGATGGATGAAGTTAATCAAGGACTATGATTTGTTTATTGATTATCATCCTGAGAAGGTTAATGTAGTGGTAGATGCTTTTAGATGGAAATCATCCATTACTTTGGGATGTATTCGAGACTTTTATATACCCCTGTTGAGGGAGTTACAGTCCTTAAGGGCAGTTTTGCAGACCAATTAGCAGGGTTGTCTTCTTGCCTAATTTATTATGAGGCATACTTTAGGCAGTGAGCTGATTGAGAAGCAGAAGCAAGATTCCAAGTTGGTTGGAGTGATCGACAGAATAAGGGAAAGAGGAGAAACATAATTTAACCTAAGGGATGATGGAGCATTGCTTTATCAGTAGAGGTATACCTGCTGATGATGCGCTTAAGCAGCAAATTTTGGAGGAAGATCATAGTTCAGCTTATGCTATGCATCCGGAAGGTACGAAGATGTACCAGACCATTCCACGGACTTATTGGTAGTCGAGTATGAAAGGAGACATAGCAGAGTTTGTGTCGAAGTGCCTTACATATCAGCAATTGAAGGCAGAGCATCAGAGACTAGTAGGTTTATTACATCCATTGCTATTCCTAAGTGGAAGTGGGAACATATTACCATGAACTTGGTGACTGATTAACCTCGTACTCGGAGGCGTCATGCGGTCTGAGCAGTGGTTTTATCACACCCCAAATTCACTTTTGGGCACGTGACAACCGCTGTATAAGCTGCACTTCCCCACCACAACTTATACAAGGCTAGATGTGTCACAAAGCACAATAATTTTTTTATTATTAAAACACAACGGAAACATAAATAATGTACATTTTACATCAATATTGTAACAATGAAATATTTATCTAGATTTTTAAAATAAATTCTATGTCCTCATAACTAGATTCTCCCTCTCTCCCCGCATCAAAGATCAACCTGTAACCTGCGCAACAGGGGAAAAATGTGCACATCTGAGTCGCAAAACTCAGTGAGGCTACCGAGAGAGCACCCTAAAAATGGGCATAAGGTATTGTACAAACCAACAAGAAAATATATCTACCAAATGACACATTTAAATTAACACGATATAATATATAACAAAACTTAACATATTAATGTAGCAGTCACATTATTCAAACAAAGTATATGAACATGATACTAGAAACTTATTTACATAACTTAAATTTTAAAAAGGTCTAATCATATAAATTAATATATCATAGTTATCCAATATCACTCCTAAGACAACCATCCTATGTTCAAGGCAAACCCCTCGTCATGGATCTCTCCGAAACCCATCAGTGTCAACTCTACATATCTGTCCTAAATATCTGTATACTGACGTTGGCGGAAGGAGCTAGTGACCACGACACTCCTTCTATGCAACACAAGTACTATACTGCTGTAATTCTGCCCCATGGCAGGATCACCATACAAAATCACAAAATCACTACCATCTACAGTCTGACAAGCTGAGATCCGTTGCATATGCAACAAATGAACCCGGACTGCTCAGGGACCCACATCGTTTAGCATGCCAGTGTCAATCAAGTTTCCTAACACTAGTAGTGCATGGCCCGATACTGTTCCTAGCACCCATCTACCTTGGAGTAACCCAAATAGATTGAGCTCTACACCGAAGTGAGATTCCGGCTACACCAAAATATTTGAGACTAAGTCAACAGAGCGTGCATTTCTACCTTGGCTAGCATATGGCTCCTCACCACATGTTGGCACATAGCAAACTAAGAACCTTAATGTCATCTCTTAGGTTACCATGACCATAAGATGCCCAACGATTCTTAGTTAAATATCAAATAAGACCACTCTAGGTGTTATCATAACATGTCCCTAAAGTGTCTCTAGTTACGTCTCATGTCATCATGTTCCATGTTCTTGCTAAGTGTCTCTACATCTCTAGCAACATGAACATATCAATAATAACATAACATGAGTGTAAACATCATGAGCATGCATATAATAGCATCATGCATATACCAGCATGGTATAACTTCCAAACTTATATCAAAAGTATTATGAAATAAGAATTCACAGCTTCGATGTGATTCTTAAAAAAAAGCAAGCAAAACAATCAAGCACTACAACTCTTTCTTACTCCAACATAAATTACAGCTTGGCCGTGATTTGTCAAGCAACAACACATCAATAATTTTTCCTAAGATAAAATAAATACATCTAACAACCATAAATCATGCAAATCAAACAAGGATTTCCTATCTACCTTTCTACTCAAATCCTCACATCATTTTCTTTATTTTATTCAATTTCTTATAATTAACCAATCATCAATCAAATTACAATCAAAATGCAATATAATCAAACATCAACAAGCCTATAAAATAATATTTAGTTTAATAATTTAATTATACTAAAAAATCTAGATCAATATATACCACCTTAATTAATCCTAAAATAATTTTAATAATTTTATAAAAATCTAATTATATTAAGTAAATTCACAAAATCCCAAATTATCTAATTTCATTAATTAGAAAATCTAAATAAATAAATTTAATAAATTTCATCGTATTCTAAATTTATAAAATTTTAAATTATTTAATTTCATTAATTAGAAAAATCTAATTAATTTAATTAACCCAATTCACAATATCCTAAACTCATTAATTCTGTAAAAATTCTAAATAAATCATTTTAATTCCCATTAATATAATTTAAAGGGCATAACACCTAGAAAAATATTTCTTCATGCATTTAACACGCAATTACTCCATTTAAACCCTAAATTAACTCAAATTATTCTAATTAAATCAAAACCGCATTCTAATAATCTAAAAAATTCTAATTTCAAATTAAATCATAGAAATTATATCTAAGCATAGTCTAGCATCACAAATTATTTTAGATTTTTATTTTATTATTAACGCACTCAAAACCCTGAACCCAAATTAAAGAAAATTTGTTAAAAATTATAAATAAATTTCTTAAGGTTCAAAACTTACCAACAAAGCTCTAGCAATGTTGAATCGAATCAAACTGGTCGAAAATCTATGAAAACCGAATAAACCCATGTTGAACCACAGCTTGAACCGGCCCAGACTGAACCGGTTCGGAATGAACCCGGGTCGACCCAGACTATGCACACGAGAAGCACGTGTGGTCCGCCTTCTCCTTCGTTCGAAACCCATTCGAACTCGCCCGTTCGAATGCTGCTGGCGCTGCTCCGTGAACGTCGTCGATAGTCGCTCGTCCACCACTGCAGACCCCGCCGGAAAACCATGTACTCCTCCTCCTAACCTTCCACCACTCTCCGGCGACCTAATCATGCCATCGGTAGAGCCCAGGCACTCCCACGGTCGCTGCCTCCTCCGCTTATTCTGCCGCAAGCGGAAACCGCCGTCCTCAGCTGCTTCCATGCCTCCTACGTCGCAGGTGCCACTTGCTATTAACTCCAAGAAGGTGGAATCGAGTTCAGAGGGCTTCGCTGTGGAGGAAACGCCGTCCGCCATGCTCCACGCCGGCGAGATCGCTGTGAACAGAGAAGCCCCTCTGTTCGCCGCCCCCCTCTCGATTCCGGCTCGTCAGAGTCGTGTCTCTCACTCGCAGCCCCCCGACAGCGACGCCTAGCTCCGACCTCAACTTCTTCTTGCCAGAGAAAAGCCTCCTCGGAGCCCCGAACTTGCCTTGCCAGACATCGTAAACCCCTATTTTGGCTGTTTTCTTTATACTGTTGAGGAGTCACCGACTCGTCGACCTAACTCGGCTAACTCGGCCGTGCCAACTCGGCCCGACTCGGTCGTGCAACGCGCGTGCAGCGACAGATTTTTGTATTTTTTTTTCTTATATCAAATTTAATAAAATAACTAATTAAAATTCTAAAATAAATTTAAATTTTTATTAACATTATTTATATTTTATTTATTATTTATATTTTTTTCAGATAATAATAATAACAATTTTCTTTTTATTATATTTTTCTTTATCTATTATTTTAATAATATTTATTTATCTATTCTATTGTATATATTTTCTTATTTTACTTCCTATTTTATTTAAATTATTTTAATATCATAATAATATTTTTTTAAAAAAATTCCTATAAAGAAAATAGAGTTTATAGGTTGATCAGCTTACCAAGTTGGCCCATTTCTTATCGGTGGCTGTGGATGATCTAGTGGAGAAAATGGCTCGGTCTTATGTAGATGAGATAATAAGACTATATGGTGTGCCAGTTTCGATAGTATCGGACTGGGATCCCCAGTTTACTTCTCGGTTTTGGTCAAAGGTACAGGATAAATTAGGTACTAAATTGAGGTTTAGTACAGCTTTTCACCCTCAGTTAGATGGGCAGTTAGAGAGGACCATACAGACTTTGGAGGACATGCTTAGGGCTTGTGTATTGGATTTTGCTGGGAGTTGGATGTGCATATCCCATTGATTGAGTTCGCTTATAATAACAGCTATCAAGCAAGCATAGGCATGGCTCATTATGAAGCTCTGTATGGTAGACCTTGCAGAATTGATGTTTGTTGGAATGAGGTTGGTAAAAGGAAGATTTCTGATACAGAGTTAGTTGATCAAACCGTTTAGAAGGTTAAGGTAATTCGGGCAAGATTGAAGACAGCTCAGGACAGACAAAAGAGCTATGTAGATAATCGGTGGAGGCCGTTGGAATTTACGATGGGGGACAGAGTATTCCTAAAGGTGTCTCCTTGGAAATGACTTTTTCGGTTTCACCTAAAGGGAAAACTGCATCTTAGGTACATTGGACCGTTCGAGATTCTGGAGAGAGTTGGATCAGTGGCTTATAAATTATAGTTACGGGTAGACTTAGATAGAATCCATGACGTATTCCATATATCTATGCTTAAGAAGTATGTGCTAGACCCATCGCATGTTCTGACTGCACCTCCAGTTGCTCTGAGGGAGGATCTGAGTTATGGACTTCGTGCAGTAGCTATAGTTGATAGGCATGATAAAGTATTAAGGGGCAAGACCGTACATTTTATTCGGGTGCTCTAGAGGGATGGTAATTTAAAGGAATAGACCTGGGAAACCGAAGCTTAAATTAGGTCCCAATACCCATAATTGTTTGCTTAGTGTTTGGTTTGATTGTATTTTGCATGATAAATTATTTGAACTTGTTTGAAAATTTATTTGGTTTGATTGAATGATTTCTTTATGATCTGTTGAGTCTTAGAGGATATAGGGGGTCTAGAAAACTTATGGGGGTTAGATTGTTATTTTTGGAGGACCAAAAATTTTAAAGGGGATGAATTGTAAACCCTGTTTTCATTATAAAAAAATATTATTTTAATATTAAAATAATAAATTAATAGATAAATAGAGGTTAAACAGATAAATATAATAATTAAAAAGAAATAGAATAAAAAATATATATATTTTATTTGATTTTTTATTTAAATATATATATATAATAAAATAAAAATGGTAAATAATAATATAAGGTTTTGGGGTCGAGTATGAAGTTGGGCCAAGTATCCAAATTGGGTAATTAATTTGATTAGGCCAAATTAGCTAGATAAGTGAATTATTGAATAATTTTTATTTTATTAAATTAAGAATATTTTATATTTTAAATAAAATCTTTATTGCTTTAGAGATATTACTTTGACTTAGAGTTGTTTATTATTAATATCTCTGGACCATAGTTGGTGGTTCTAAAGAGTAGATCTATAAATCAGGTGCATTGGTTCATCGTAGTAGGATTATATTCATGCTAGAAAATATCTTAGAACGATTTTATTTAGAAAGTCTTGGATGCCTTAAAAATACTTAAAACTTATGCATGCTAAATACTATGGAACATGCATGCTATATTAAATTCTCTATTAACCATGATTGATATATCATATGCTATGATACCTAGCTTTACTTGACATGCGTTATTAGTTCTCCTACATGTTATTTATTTTCTCCTATATTACTATCATGCGGAGAACTATGAAATGAAAGATTAAAAACTTAAATCATTACAAAGGAGGTAGTATCAAGAATAATTCATAACACTCTAGTATAGAGACATATGAAATAAATGATACTACCACCTCTTAGGGATATCATTAAATTATAATTAGAGGGTGTCAACTTCACACCCTAGATGACATGACGAACTGACAATGTTCGAATAGTGATGTCTACTCACCAACACCACTCCCTTGGCTACAAGTAGCTTAGATACTGGGAGCTGGTTGGAAAATGGACTAGACTAACTCCAATGTCAAGATAGACCAGAAAGCGGAGGGGGTCCATACCTGGATACTATTTACCCGCACGTGAGATGGTTGGACGTCACCGTGATAGTCCTTATATGGCTCGCAACCTTCCAATGATATAGTAGAAATGTGGTCGAGGTACCTCAAACCCATCGTGCGGATTGACGGTCAACTCGGCTAACATCGACTGCTTTTGAGTTGTGATGGTGACTCCCTTAAGTCTTAGACAGTGGATCCGTAGACCACACGGCTATCATCCTAGATATTCTGCAGACAATCGGATGAGTAGTCCGGATCCTAGGGTTATTATAATTTCGATTAGCCGTGACCGAGGATATATTAATTGTGAGGTGACCCTACCTATGGGCAGTGTGTCTACACAGAGTGTTATTGTCCTTACGGAGACCGGGGAGGAAGTAGGAGTGTGATGTTTCGCTAGGACGGGGTGTAGGGTGTGACTAGCGAAACAATGGAGAGAGATAAACAGTCACCCGTCTTTTTTGCCAACATCAGTACCGCGGGCCTATGTAGAGACATAGAATGACACCGCACTGATGGGCTTATGTGAAGTCCTCGACAGGGGAATTCCTCTAAGCATAGGCTGGGGGCCCGAAATATTTGATACAAGGATAAAGAAAATCTAGATGATATATGTTAGTGACATAAATATGTTTGACAACATAGATAATAATTAGAGACATATGACTAGGTGTACTCTTATACTTTGCATGAATTATTGATGACATCATCTACTGTACCAACTTATAATGTGATAATTAATAAAACAAACGCATCCTAGAATCTTGCCCCTAGTATTGATTTCCTTACTACGATTTCGAGCTATAATTTTGCACTAGGTCGCAAGGCTGAGCACACCGCGTTCAATGTATATGCAGGTCTTAAGATACGAGTCGAGATAATTGATGACGAGTAGGACGTCAGAAGTTTTCACTATTCGCATGGAGATTCTTTCATTATCAAACGTAGTAATGTATTAGATCTGCATCGGGACTGTACAAAAGGGACTGTAAATGCAGACTTTATTGAGATTGTTATTATATTTAGTGACTTCTGATGTATATCATATGCCTTATACGGGTTTCCGGATCCATACGGCGGTTGCCACGTGCCCGACCTGCGGGTCAGGGCGTGACAATTAAAGTTGTATCAGAGCTTAGGTTTAAAGACCTAAAGACTTAAGAATTAACAAAATTTTGACTAAGAGTCCTAAGAGTTAAGAAAAGTCAATCCCAATATAGTTAAGATACTAAGAAAGTTAGTAGGTGGAAAGATTATTTAGCTAAGACTTGTTTATGATATCAAATTGCAGTGAATCAATATATATTTGTGGGTTATACCTATATGGTATGGTTAATGGAGGATTTTACTCATCGAAAACTTATTTCGTGTAGATGTCAGATATACCGCCAAAACGGAAACTAAGGAGACCTAAAAAAAAAGGGAATCTTTGGAACCTTACGAGTGTTACTTCTCATTCCCCCATAGATCTGACGGTCCAACTTGCTCCAACACCAGCTGCTAGTGCTGATGGGGATTCTGAGGAAGCATCCTTTCGGTTGGCCCCAGGATAGTCATCGTTAGGGACACCATGGTTCTCGGATGCAACGATAATACAACATACGATTGGCGATGTACCACTGCGACATGAACCTTTGGCACAGGAACATCTAAATATGATAGCAGCGGCAATGGTTAGTATTCTTCATCTGGCCATGCAGCACCAGACGAGAGAGTCGGAGACCGTAGTACCTTCTCCACCACTTGAAGCCCACCTTATACCACCGGTGCCGCTAGTCATTCCGGTAGCCACTAATTCGATTGATACACCTGCTACATTCGATAACATATCTGAGATAGTACCAGTTAGAGGCTTGGAAGATATAGTTATCTCTAGTAGTCCGACCGATAACTCGTGTCCAGCCAGTTTATCAGACCCCACCGAAAGGAGGTATCACCATGATGCTAGACTCCTCGAGAGGCACTCATACTGGTAGAGTATTAGTATCCTGGCTGCATGATGCTAGTTAGTTGGGTTGTGCATCTTTCTCTAGTTCTTCAGACCCGCAGACGGCCCGAGCTTGGATAAACAAAGTTCGCCGTGTCACTACAGACTTAGAGCTAGCGGATAAGGACAAACATAGCATAACACTCCACTTGCTGGAAGGAGATACTGAGATATGGTGGGGCTCATTGCACTACCGGCCTAACTTGGGCTAGCTTTCAGGAGTTTCATCTGCAATATGATACCTTGATGCAAAAAAATCTAAAGAGACAAGAGTTTTTAAAGTGTGTACAGAGAGGCAGATCCGTATCCGAATATGCAGCAGATTTCAACAGATTGGCATCCTTCGTATGGGAGATAATCCCATCAGAAAACTATCGCCGCTTTCTATTTGTCGAAGGACTAGATGACCCTATTCGATTAAGTGTGGGATTATTAGATACAGACGGGTTCCAAAGGGTCGTGGATAAGGCCTTTATGGTCGAGAGATTTATTCTAGCGAGTCGCAAGCAGAATGATTATCATAAGAGGAACCGACTTGGGTCACAGAAGGGTCAAGTCGAGCAAAGTGACCAACAGGTCACTACAGAACCATCGATCGCCTCGATAGCTAGGGAAACTCCATCTAGTGGTCTAGTCATCCAAATGATGTTCCCACACAACCTATTGAGTCAGGTTCACCCATCGCCACCATCATTAGTGCCTAATCAGATATATCGTGCCCCTTACTTGGTTCCATGTTCTCTTTGCAACAAGGTCCATACCAGACCATGTCGAGGGGTTTCTTGCTACAAGTGTGGTCAGAAAGGGCACATCCAGGCAAATTGTCCACAGCGGAGCCAGAAGAGAGGTTTCCAACAATCAATGTCATCCGCTCCTATCGACTGTGGCCACTCATTCACGTCGGCCACCCCAATAGCTTCTGCCCTAGCACTGACCGGAGGATTTGCCGGTACATCGGGCCAACACTTCTAGACACCGTCATCGTGTACCTAGCATACTCCTTCGCATTGGATAGCATGGATGCACACTGATGATCTAGACATATACCTGATGACCCAAACCTGGCCACTAATGACTTGGGCGCATTTGCCGATGACCCATCGCCTAGCGATGCACCTTGAGACATCTTTGTTATTCTAGCTGGCGAACGTTTGTTAGGAATTGGATCTATGGTAAACTTAAGTATACTTTTATTTAGTGAATTGCTTTCAATGTGGAACCATGTGCCTCGTTAGGGGTTGCTAAGTTGATGACATCAATGTTTAGTTTGAAAAAAGAAGAAGAAAAAAAAAACCCAAAGAATATGTTGATCATTTGGGTTGTTATCAAAATTCTTGGATTGGAAAAAAATATTTTGATAGTCATTAAATATGCTATCCATATCAGCTCCTTACACTTGCAACTCCACGAGTAGTGCTTATAGCTTTTGCGCATACCCTAATTGCAACTCTATACTCTATTTGCAGCTCTATTTCATATATTCAGCTTGCATATATGGCTTGACATTTCTATCTTCGCATACAACAGTTCTCTTCATTTCTCTTGCTTATTATTATTATATATTCTGTCGTTTAGATGTTCACTTGCTAAATCTTGGCAGCAACCAATTCATTTTTTTCAAATTTTCCTTTTTTGTTATAGTTTTTGTAGTCATCTTGACTAACTTCATAAGTGCATCTTCTGCTTTGTAACCTACTGCATTTTAATTTTTTCTCAACTTCTGCAGCTCTTCATATTTCATATTTATTTCAAATTTTCTGCAGTCATGTTGATCGGCCACATAAGTGTGTTTTCTTTAGTTCTACAGTTTTTCCTTCATTTCATATTTTTGTGTACCAAGGCAGCTTAATGTAGTTGTCGTCACTAGTATACTTGCACTCTTCCATTGGTATATACTTAATATCCTCTGCACTTTTTCAAGCAGTTCATCAAGTCATACTTAATCTCTTTTGAACTTTGAGTAGCTATCACTCGCTTCATATTTCTTATAGATACGATCAACTTATTAGTCAAGCAATTTTCTGCTATACTTCTTGGTAACTTGTGTAAGTGCAGATTCCTGCATTTTACAGTAGTTCATTTTATTAAATTTTTCTGCAGCTTCTTGTGCAATTATATTTTTTTGCAGTTTTCCTCACAGTTATTTCCTTACTCCTCTTTATTTCCCATAACCGCATTGATGGGCTTATGGGAAGTCCTCGATGGGGGAATTCCTCTAAGCATAAGCTGGCGGCCCGAGATATTTGATACAAGGATAAAGAAAATCTAGATGATATTTATTTGTGACATAAATACACTGTGTATTATTCCCAAAGATCTATGATCTTAATTAGTTCAACTACTCGTGTTCTGATCGATACCGGATCACAGGGGTCTTATGGGAATACAGCGTTTCTAAGGGGGCTGATCGACCCTTAGAGATGCTAGGATATAAGACTTGATGTGATCTTGAGTATTAATTGGTTAATCGAGTATTGAGCGATGGTGGATTATCTGACAAAGACAGTGACCTTTTCTTTCAGGACCAGTCTACTCTATCTTTTTTTCTAAAGTGGTCCGAGTGAGTCTGAAGGCAGCTCAAGACAGATAAAAAAATTATGCAGACAATCGATGGAGGCTGTTGGAAATTACGGTTTGGGGCATAGTATTCCTTAAGATATATCCTGGGGAAAGACCTCTTCAGGTTCACCTGAAAGGAAAGTTGCAATTAAGGTTGATTGGACCGTTTGAGATTTTGGAGAGAGTTGGGCCGGTGGCTAAAAGATTACAAATTCGCCGGTAAACTTAGACAGAATCTATAACGTATGCTATGTATAGATATTTAAGGAGTATATGTCAGACCCATCGCATGTTCTAACTGGTCCTACGGTTGCTCTGTGAGATGATCGGAGTCCGAAACCCTTTATTGTTGATTGGTATTTTACTTTGATTGAGTTTTGCTTGATAGCTGTTTGAATTGTTTAAATGAACTTTTTAGTCTCCTTTTGTGTCTTAGGAGGCACAAAAAGTCTAGAAAAATTTAAGGGGTTAGGTTGTTATTTTTGGAGGACCAAAAATATTAAGGGGGAGAGAAATTGTAAACCCTCTTTTCTATAAAAAAAAATAAATTAAATTAATAAAATAATAGAAAATAATTTATTAAATAATAAATAGAAATAGAAATAGAAAAAAAATATATATAATAAAAATAAATATAAAAATATTAAAGGTTTAAATTTAATATAAAATTTTATTTGCTTTATTTTCGAAAAAATAATAATAAATAAAGTATTATTTTAATATTAAAATAATAAAATAAAATTAAATAGAAAACAAAAGTAAGTAATATATGTCTAGATAAAAAAACAATAATAATAATAATAAATAAACAAACAATAATAATAATTTAAAAAGAAATAAGTAATAGATATAATAATTAAATTTTAAAAAAAATCGTTGCTACACTTGCAACGGGTCGGGCCGAGTTGGCACAACCGAGTTGGCCGATTTAGGTCAACGAGTTGGTGACTCGTCGACAGTATAAAGGAAACAGCGGAAATAGGATTTACCCTGTTCCGAAGTTTCAGGCGGCGAGGCGCGTTCAAGGCTCCGGCGAGGCTTCAATCCGGCAAGACGAAGTAGAGGTCGGAGCTAGGCATCGCTGTCGGGGGCTGTGAGCGAGAGACGCGACTCCGGCGAGCCGGAATCGAGAAGGGGGCGGCGAACAGAGGGGCTCCTCTATTCCCGGTGATTTCGACGGTGAGGGGCGCATCGGGCAGCTTCTCCTCCGTGGCGAGCTCCCTAAAGTCGATTCAACTTCCTTGCAGTCGATAGAGAGCGGCAGTTGCGGTGGGGGAACTTATGGTAGGTTCTGAGGGCTATGATCCCGCCTGCGGCAGGGATCTCGAGGGAAGCAACTGTTCTTGGCAGCGCTTGAGCTCTACCAGCGTTGCGATTAGGGTGCCGGTAGGTGGAAAAAGGGTCAGAGAAGGGGTGCGAGTGTTTGCCGGTGGGTTGCAGCGGTGGACGAGCGGCGATCGGTGCTCGATTCAGCGCCGGTGCTCGGGGAACGAGCGGAGCTTGAGCTGGGACGAAGGCGAGTCGGCCGGCACATGCATAGCATGTGAGCTGGTTCTGGTTGAACTGGTTCGGTCCGGTTCAGGGCCGGTCCAATGGTGGTTCACCTTGGTTTCAGCCAATTTCCGTTGTTTTTCGACCAGTTTGATTCGTTTCAACGTTGCTAGAGCTTTTTTGTAAGTTTTGAACCTTAAGGAATTTATTTAGAATTTTTAACAAATTATAGGTGTGGTTTCTGAATTATTTTAGGTTGAGTTCACGATTTTGTGTGTACAAATGACCTTAGAAAAATTTAAAATAAATTATGATGCAATGTAATGCTTGAAGCTCTTTTTTATAATTTAATTAGAATTTTTTAAGATTATTATAATATAGTTTTTAATTTAATTGAAATAATTAATGTTAATTTAGGATTTAAATGAATTAATTATATGTTATATACATGAAGAAATATTTTGAGTGATGTTATGACATCTAAATTGTATAAATTAGAATTAAAATAAATTATTTAAAATTTTTACAAAATTAATGAATTTAGGATATTATAAATTGAGGTAATTAGGTTATTTAGATTTTTCAAATTTATGAAATTTAATAATTTAGAATGTTATAAAATTTAGGAAATTAATTTATTTAAATTTTCAAATTAATTAAATTGGATAATTAGGGTTTTGTGAATTTAATTAATATAATTAGATTATACATAAGATTATTAAAATTATTTAGAATTAATTAATGCGGTATATATTGATTAAGATTTTTTGGGTATAAGTAAATTGTTAAACTAAATATTATTTTATAGACTTGTTTATATTTGATTGTGATTTTTAATGTGTCACGCTCCGGCCCACCTGACGGATACGTGGCAACCGCCGTATAAGCCCAAGGAAATATACTACTATATTTCTGACTCGCACTTTATCCTATATTATATCGGGATTGTCATCTTAATCCTTAAGACCTCAAACTTAATTTAATCTCATAGGTTCTGCAAACCTAGGCTCTGATACCACTTTAGTTGTCACGCCCCGACCCACCTGTCGGACACGTGGCAACCGCCGTATAAGCCCAAAGGACCCATACAAGGTATTTGGTAATAAATATTGTCCATACACATAATCAACACAATAGAATATATAATTAAATCATCTATGAATCTAACACAGTCCCGATATACCTACTATAATTCTACAATAACGTTATCAATAAATAAAACTAACTCCATCGATATCCCTCATCTTTATCAAATATCATGGTCGATCATCTAACAACCTGCACACACATTGAACGCGGTGTGCTCAGCCTTACGGCCTAGTGTGAAATTACGGCTCTAAACCGAATAAGGAAATCAAAGGCTAGGAGGAGTACTCTAGGATACCTTTGGTTGTTAATCATCATTTTTCATATGATATGTGTAAATCAGGACATAAAAGGCAATAAAGCAGCATAAATAAATATAAACGTGTATTTCACTAGATGTTACCTAAGTTGTATCTAATGTCAATGTCATCAGCATATATCACCTAAGTTATAATAAGACTTTGAAGTTTCAAGACTCGGGCTGCCAGCCTATGCTTAATGAATACCCGGGCCAAGGGCATCCATAAGCCCATCAGGGCATCCATAGTGCATGAATCTTAGATAAGTAGATCAAACTTCGCAATAATAGATTATTAAGATCATTCGAGTTAAAATGTTTGTTGGTGAAGTAATTTACTGACAAAACTAGGGGATATATAAATGGGCAGAGGTTGAAGATAATATTTCAGTTTTCTTGGGTAGATATGCTAGGGAGTCCCTATAACTCTAGCATATGAACAACCTTTCGTGGTTCAAGTTGGATCAGGATCAAACATCTCTGAACTATAATATGATCATAATGGAGTCACCTCGCGATTAAGGATAATATATAAAAAGATAGCGATAGATGAAACATGTATATTAAGGTTGACATCTGATGAAATTTAAAACTGAATTTGATACGAAATTTATAGATCATGCCAAATTTTGACTCGACTGAAGAATAGCCAAAATAATACTTTTGGATTGACAATGCGCCAAAAATAATATGAAAGTGATTGTATCTGATGTATCTAGATAGTTTAGTTCAGAAATATTATTTAAAACTGATTTCTGGCACTAAGTTGAATTATGATGTAGAATAGGCTAATACTTGACCGTATCTAGGAATCTGAAATTATGATACAAAATAGAAGTTGCCGAAAACTGCAGAAAAAATCAAGTTGCAGGTTGATGATGTGTATATGATGATATTATTATGATACGTGCAAATAAATTGATTGCTAACACGAAGTAAGCTTTATTCAACACATTGATTGTTGATGTGAAGTAAGCTTTACTCAAAGCTTAAAATATAGTAGAAAGGATTACATCCGAGTTTGTAGATATAGAAATATTGTAGCTGTACCTAAGTTGCTATGCGCACTAGATATGAGCTGCAAAAGCAGTAACTGAAATAGGAGATGTCAACAATACATTAACCTACTAAGGATATCAATGTACAACACGTGCTAAAGGTGCCAAGAAACTGCAGCATCCAGAAATTTGAGGAGATATGAAAAGGAGTAAGGAAGCAAAGTTACTACAAAATCTGCAGGCAGTTGAAATCTGAGTTGCAAATGCAGAAATGTTGCCTGCTGCATTAACTGAATAAGACCGCAGAAAAAGACCGAATATATACAACGATACTGATGAAAATATAGGAATCTGAGCTAAGCTAAGGGAGCTATAAAAATAAAAAGGAGTAAAGAAATCTACCAACGATGGATAGAATTTGACTAAGGACATTTGACAAAGGAAGTAGCTTCACAAAAAAAAGGAACTGCAAACTGCAGAAAATGACTGAGGAAATAATTGTAATTAAAACTATAGAAACATTCGACTGAATCTGCATTCAAAAAAGTCACTAAGAATAATTGCATACAACCGATAAAAGAAAGCTGCTTGGCTAATAAGTTGAACATATATAGGAAGTATGAAATAAGTGAAAGCTGCTCAAAGCTCAGAAAAGAGACTGATAGATGAAGATAATAGCAGGAAACAACTACATTGAATGCATTGAATGCTGGTACGAAGGAAGATGCTCCAAGCTCAGCAAAGATTTAATATGACTGGTGAACTACTTGAAAGAGTGTAGGAAGCTTTATGGATATAATGATGCTAGAGTGCAAGTGGTCTGCTGATGATAGCTATACCAAATGTATTGACGCATCGAAATATGAAATGAAGGGAGAAACAATAGAATGATTTACATTTAGGAAGCCTGTCAACATGACTGCAGATAAATCTGAAATGAATATGAAATATCAAAAGTTGCAAAAGGTAAGAATTATAAGATGAAGCAAGCTGTAAAGTTGGGCTGCAAAAATAAAGCTATAGAAATATGACAAGTGAGCATCAAAACTGTAGAAATATAACCATGAAAATGAAGAAGGTTGTAGCATGCACAACTAGAAATGTCATGCAATATACGTAAGCTGAATATGTGAAATAGAGCTGCAGATAGGGGGTAGAGCTGCCAAGAGGGTATATGTAGAAAGCTACAGATACTGTACATAGTGCTGCAAGTGTTAGGAGTTGACATGAATATTATAATTGATGATGGTCAACTTCTAGTTGCAACATAAAAATCATACTGACAGCCCAAAAGGATCAACATATACTCATGAGATTTATATATATATATATATATATAAATAACTCAAATGAGAGTAAGGTCATAGATAATTTCAAATCATTTGATACCGATCCATCTACAAACAACTTTATGAATCTGGAATAAAGTCCATTTAAGAGATTTGAGTAAGGGTCGGGTTTAAACAAAATTAGCCTATACATGAGTCAACTCAAAAGATTGATAAATTTTCTTTTGAGCTCAATGGTCTTACGTAGATTAATCTGATATAAATTCGATGATCTAGATCTCATATGGATATTCAATATTAGTAGTCTCCAAGATCTTTGTTTCAACTTAGTGCTTGGAAAATTGTAATGTAATCACTTTAAGCCTTGATTCTTTCAGAACTAACTGAATTGTTGAATTTGAATTTTTACATGATCACCCTTTAGATTCAGGTCGAGATTAGCGAGGGCTCACCAAGATCACCCAACATGGGTCTAACCACAAATTTAATTCTAGGGTCTAGAATAGAGTTAATGAAAGGTGCTCAAAGACCATCAAGTTCAGCTAGCGACTAACTTGAAAGCGGATGAAATCGAATATTGATAGATTTATTTAGACGCAATATCTCAAGATGGGGTCATGGGATACAATCAGTACGATTAAGATATAGAATGGATAATCTGATATCAATACTCTTAAGATCAAAGTGATGATCGCTACCCGTGATAGTATATAAGGTGATCATGATGCGCACCACATGGTAATGTTGAGTAAGATCATGGATAAATTTACTTGATCCTCCAGAATGAAAATTGGTCGTAGATCTGAGCGTATTGATCTAAGTATCTATCTCTTCTCCGACGTACTGGAAATCATAGCCATATATATTATCTGGAGATGAGTAGATTTATAATCTCATATTTACCAAGGAAATATACTACTATATTTCTGACTCGCACTTTATCCAATATTATATCGGAACTGTCATCTTAATCCTTAAGATCTCAAACTTAACTTAATCTCATAGGTTCTCCAAACCTAGGCTCTAATACCACTATAGTTGTCATACCCCGACCCATCTGTCGGACACGTGGCAACCGCCGTATAAGCCCAAAGGACCCATATAAGGCATTTGGTAATAAATATTGTCCATACACATAATCAAACAGCGGAATATACAATTAAATCATCTATGAATCTCTACTAACACAGTTCCGATATACATACTACAATTCTACAATAATGTTATCAATAAATAAAACTAACTCCATCGATATCCCTCATCTTCATCAAATATCCTGGTCGATCATCTAACAACCTGCACACACATTGAACGCGGTGTGCTCAGCCTTGCGGCCTAGTGTGAAATTACGGCTCTAAACCGAATAAGGAAATCAAATGCTAGGAGAAGTACTCTAGGATGCCTTTGGTTGTTAATCATCATTTTTCATATGATTTGTGTAAATCAAGACATAAAAGGCAGTAAAGCAGCATAAATAAATATAAACGTGTATTTCACTAGATGTTACCTAAGTTGTATCTAATGTCAATGTCATCAGCATATGTCACCTATGTTATAATAAGACTTTGAAGTTTCAAGATTCGGGCTGCCAGCCTATGCTTAATAAATACCTGGGCCAAGGACATCCATAAGCCTATCAGTATCTTTTTGTCTCTGTCTCTACCTATGCCCGCTGCACTGATGTTGGCGGAGAGGACGGGTGACCCTTGATCACTCTCCACTGTCTCGCTAGTCGCCCTCGATGCCTCCCCTAGCGAAACTGCCGTGCCCTTACATCCTCCCCGGACTCCGTAGGGGCAACGATGACTCGTGTATACACACTGTCCGAAGACAGGGTCACCATCAATAAGACTAATCGGCCACGGCTAACCGATAAAAATAATAACCCTAGGATCCGAACTACTCATCCGACTGTCTGCAGAACGTCATGGATTATAGCCGCGTGGTTTACGGATCCACTGTCTAAGGCGTCGCATGGGGAATCATCTTCCCAATCCAATAGCAGTCGACATCGATCGAGATTGACGCACATCCGCATGATGGGTTGTGGCAACCTCGACTCCATCAGTGCCAAGTTCATGGTAGGGCTCATCCTCGCTAGCCATCTCAGAACTATCACGGGGTCGCTTAAACGACATCCATACGGGTATAAGTTTTTGGGTAGGAACCTACTCCATATTTTCAGTCTAGTATGACCTTGGAGTTGTACGGTCCCTTCCCTTACCAGCTCCTAGTGTCTAAGCTATGTATAGCCTCGGGAGTGGTGCGAAGAGAGGCATCACTGTTTTGACCATCTACGGTACGCGATGGTCAACCGGGGTATATGAGGAACACCCTTTTCTGTCTAAATTTTAGTGATGTCTCCAAAGAGATTCTAATATATCATTCTATATATATCTATGTCCGCATGGTAGATGTTTAGCACATAACATAAAAAAATAAATATAACATGCTGGATAAGAATTTAGAACATGTTAGATACATAGCAGGTTATTCATGTTAGATAAAATAAATTATACTAACATGCATACGATCATAGTCTTAACAAACATTACATTTTTATCATATTTAGGGCATCCAAGAATTTCCTAAGAAAACCTCAGCAGGAATTCCATAGCTTGAATAAATCCTACATTGATGAACCAACGCACCTGATTTGGCGGTTTATTCTTCGGAACCAACCTAAGGTCCGTTCGCTAAATTTTATTCTCTGACACTATCTCGATCCACATGCCGTCATTTACACATTTTATATTTTCCTGTCAATTTTTAATGAATTTTAATTCTCAATTCAGAAATTATTTCTCAAATCTCTCTTCACTACTACTCTTAGAATGATCTCTAGAATCACACTAATTTTTTTCCAAGTTCGTCGGAAAATCTCTCCGGCGATCGTCGGAAAGTTTGCTGGAAAGTTCACCAGCGAAGTTCTTCGATCAGCACCAATATTGGTACCAATCGAAAGCTCTCTTCATGAGGATTCCAAAAATCAATTTGGGCGAAATTCTTAAGTTAGGGTTTTTAGCTCGTCGGCAGCCAACCGGCGGCTAATAGTCCTCAACTCTGGTACCAATGGATAGCTCTTGTAAAGGAGAATCCATAGTTACAAGGTTTGCAAGGTTTCACGGCCGGAATCACCGGAAATCGTCGGAGCAAGCTCCTGCGATCGAAAACCTCGCCGCCGACACCTCTCGCGTGATTTCTCCCTCATCTATACACCAAATTTGGGCATCTTGGTATCAAAATGAAGAGGAGGTTGAGATCTACCTGTGGCTAAAATTTGGGAGCCTAGTTCGTTGTGATTTCACCGGAGCATCGTGGGGAAGTTAGCATCGTCGTCGCTGGTCCGCGCGGAGGAGGAGAGAGAGTGAGAGAGAGAGGGAGCGCGCGCGAGCTGCGGTGGGAAGAGAATGTGGTTTTTTTTTCTAATTAATTTATTAAAATCTTAAATCCTAGATTAAATCTTGATTATCCAATTGACCAATCAAACGACGTCCAAATTACGATCCGTCTGCGCCGTTGGATTCATTATCAAAAATACTACCTGATGGTATAATTTTCATATCAAAATCTCAGACTTCAAAAGTCCATATGCTTTTACAAATAAGTCCTTTAAAGAATTTCTTTTACGATTAAATTCTCTAAATAGTAAAATTACTCTATTGCCCTTATTCAAAAATCACGGGTCTCACATAATGTGATGGATGATTGGTTGATTATAATGAGTTAAATCAAATAAAGAAAATGATGTGAGGATGTGAGTAGAAGGGTAGATAGAAAATTCTTATTTTAATTGTATGATTTATAGTTGTTAGATGTATTTATTTTACCTTAGAAAAAATTATTGTTGTGTTGTTGCTTGATAAATCATGGCGAAGCTATAATTCTTGATGTGCTTGATTGTTTGCTTGCATGCTTTTAAAAATCACAGTCAAGCTGTGAATTCTTATTTAATACTGCTTTGAGACTCAGGTGAGGGTTTATGATTTCAATTTATTTAGCCTACTACAAATGCTGAGTCCTAAGGGTCGTTGTTAATTATTGTACATGCTGACAAGTTATATATCTGCTTGATTGCATATTTGATTAACATGTGAATTATTGGAAGTATGCCATGCTAGTGTATATATTATGCTATTATATGCATGCTCTTGAAATGAGTTGAAAGTTATATCATGTTGGTATATGTATGATGCTGTTATGTGCATGCTCTTGATGTTTATACTCATGTTATGTTATTATTGATATGTTCATATTGCTAGAGATGTAGAAACACTTAGCAAGAATATAAAACATGATGACATGAGACATAACTAGAGACACTTTAGGTACATGTTATGATCACACCTAGAGTGGTCTTATTTGATATTTAACTGAGAAGCTTTGGAAATCTTAGGGTCATGGTAACCTAGGAGATGACATTAAGGTTCTTAGTCTGCTATGTGCCAACATGTGGTGAGGAGCCATGTGCTAGCCAAGGTAAAAATGCACGCTCGGTTGACATAGCTTCAGATACTTTGGTGTAACCGAGATCTTACTTCGGTGTAGAGTTCAATTTATTTGGGTTACTCCAAGGTAGATGGGTGTTAGGAATAATATCGGGCCATGCGTTACTAGTGCTAGGGAGCCTGATTGACACTGGCATGCTCAACAATGTGGGTCCCTAAGCAGTCCGGGTTTATTGGTTACATATGCAGCAGATGTCAGTTTGCCAGGCTGTAGATGATAGTGATTTGTGATTCTGTATGGTGATATTGCCATGTGGTGGAATTACAGTGTTGTATGGTACTTTTATTGCATAGAAGGAGTGCCGTGGTGACCAGCTCCTTCCACCAACATTAGTGTACATGCATCTAGGATAGAGATGTAGAGTTGACACTGAGGGGGTTCGGGGAGATCCCTGACGAGGGGTTTGCCTTGAACATTGGATGACTATCTTAGGAGTGATACTGGATAACTTATGAGATATTGATTTATGTGATTAGACCTTTTTAAGATTTAAGTTATAAAATAAGTTTCTAGTATCATGTTCATATGCTTTGTTTGAATAATGTGATTACTACATTGATATGTTAAGTTTTGCTATATATTGTGTCGTGTTAATTTAAATATGTGATTTTGTAGATATATTTTTTTATTGATTTGTACAATACCTTATGCCCATTTTTAGGGTGCTCTCTCTATAGCCTCACTGAGTTTCGCGACTCAGATGTGCACATTTTTCCCCTGGAGAACCTAATTATGACGACATAGAATTTATTTTGAAAATATAGATAGAGATTTCATTTTTACAGTATTGATGTAAAATGTACATTATTTATGTTTCCGCTGTGTTTTAATAAAAAGAAATTATTGTGCTTTGTGATACATCTATCCTTGTATAAGTTGTGGTGGGGAAATGCAGCTTATATGGCGGTTGCCACGTGCCCAAAGGTAGATTTAGAGCATGACAATTATGGTGGTATCAGAGTCAGGTTATACTGTCTCCTACCGCTATCTCATCTACCCGCCGACTAGTTCGAGTGGGTTGGACCGGTCGAGTAGGATTCACATGTTGTGCATGTGAGTAAACTTTCAAATTGGCCCTTCCTCTTGGTCATTTATATATATTGGTCCACCTTTGCCCATTATACCCTTACAAAAAGTTAGTTATCTACAAGTTAGTATTTTATTTTATTATTTTTATTTATCAGTTAGTATTTTTTTTCCTATACGTTACTCCTCATTCAAGTTTCTAAAATACTACTCTATTATTGTTATTCTTATTATTTTAGATAAAAATGGTGGGGGTTTACATAGATAGTGTGCTAGGAACAATACCATTCAATGCGTTATAAGGTTAGGGAACCTAAGGACACTGATATGCTCAACGATGTGGGTTCCTGACCACTCCAGGTTCGTTGGTAGGATATGCAGGATGTCTCAGTTTGTCACGCTGGGATGGTGTGATGTTTAATTTTGTATGGTGATCCTATCATGGGGCAGAATTATAGCATTGTATGGTACTTGTGTTGCATAAGAAGGGGTACCAACGTTAATGTATAGGAACATAAGACAGAGACAGAGTTGACACTGACAGGTTGGGAGTAGTCCCTGACGAGATATTTACCTTGAATATAGGCTAGCTACCTTAGGTGTTGTATGAATAGTATATGATATGGTAGTTAAGGAAATATGACTTTTGTGGATCTAAGTTACTGTTATAATTAAAATCCTTATGTTTTGTTCATATATTATGTTAATATCATGATTATACTACATTGACATATTTATCTTGTTATATAATGTTGAGCATGTTATTTTGATATGTGACTTAATGTATATTTCTTCTTATTGGTTTGTACAATACCTTATGCCTATTTTTAGGGTGTTCTCTCTATAGCCTCACTGAGTTTCGCGACTCAGATGTGTATATTTTTTTCCTATTGCACAAGTTACAGGTTAGCCGTTGTACGGAGAGTGAGGGAGAACCTAGTTATGATGAAATAACATTTACTTTGAAAATTTAAATAGAGATTTGATTTGTAATGTTGGTATTAAATGTAATTTAATTATGCTTTCGCTATGTTTAATTAAAATAATTGTGATGTTTTGTGATACATTTAGCCTTGTATAAGTTGTGATGGAGAAGTGTATCTTATACAGTGGTTGCCACGTGCCCAAAGATACATTTGGAGCATGACAATAATTCTTTCACTCATTGTTAATTTGAGATACAATCCCACACCCGTCTTAAATTCGAATAGGAAATCACAAGGCTGTTACACCTAGGGTATCTAATCATTATTAAATTTTCCATCTTTACCCTAGATTCCAAATGAAACTAAGGTGATTTTTTTAGGATTCTTATTTGGATCATTTATATCCACTTAGTCCTTATGCATGTATAAAACACCTTGGTTGGTTCCACTAAAAATAAAATGTTGCATTTTCATGTGCATGTGCATGAATCAAGAAATAATAGTAATGAAAAGTTTATTTCATCAAACATCGATATTAAAGCTTATTCATAACTTATTTATAATCATAATCATGAATTATATTAAGTAGCTGGAGAGTGAAAGGATATGAAATATAGATAATTAAAGGGATATAGTTCTCCTGAACTAAACATTAAGAACCATCCGATCTATAAAGCTAGAGAATAAACACTCACCTAATTCTATCATTGTAAGCACATCCTAATTTGTATTATGATCGTTAGTATCCTCATACTTAGTTACCAATTTTTTTGTGAAATTGAAATATTTATTTTCAATTTGATAATAATTTCTCAAATTCTACTTTACCAGCACTCTTAGAATGATCTATAGATTCACCTTAATTTTTATTTAAGTTTGCCTGAAAGTTTATCGAAGACTCGTCGGAACTCTCGCCAGTGAAGTTCTTCAATTAGCATCAATATTTTTACTGATCGGCAGCTCTCCTCACATGGATTCCAGAAATCATATTTGCCCATCATTCGGAGCTCACTGTCATCCAATTTCACCAAAGAAGTTCACATCGACGAAACCCTAACTTTTGGATTTTTTTTATTCGCCAATGACCAATTGGCTGCTAATAACCCTCAACTCAAGTACCAATGAATAGCTCTCACCAAGAAGAAGCCATAGGTACGAAGTTTGTCAAGTTCTGTGCCTAGAATGGTTGGTAATCGCCTAAGCAAGCTCTGATGATGGAGCTTTCGCCCACCGACGCCTCCCCCTCTATTTCTCCCTCAAATGTTTACCAAAACTTAAAAATAATGGTTCCAATGTGTTTGCCCAGCTCACCTGATGTTGTTCACCTAACACTCCAACTATGGTAGCCGAAGTATCGATGACATGGTGAGAAGGCGAGTTGCTCGTCGTCGCCGCATGAAGAAAAGGAGGAAGAAGGAAAGATCGCTGGGAAGAAAATAATAAAATTAAAATTAAAATATCACATAAACCAGCCAGTTCACTCAACCCATATTTGCCTGAACCCTAGTTTAAGATGGGTTCACTAAGATTAAATCTGGATCGTTCATTACTTTAATTAATTTAATCTCATACGTTCATTTAGATCTATCCTTAGTTCAAGAATTTGACCAACCAAACGATGTACAAATTACATCCATCTATACCATTGGATTTCATATCCAAAATCCTATCTTATGGTATAATTTTTATGTCAAAAATCCACATTATTTTATGAATAAGCCCTTTTATACCGTTGTACATATAACTTCTCAAAACAACTTCATATTGCAAAGTTATCCTAAATGGAAATTTCAAATCTCACACTCGATATCATCCTCCATATGTAGCCAGTAGTATGAGCAGGTGAAGAGCACCATGGTGCACTCAACACTCGGATGCCGGGCCCATGGTATGTAATGACACTCGATCAATAACTTCCATCAGATCTCGATCGATTAGGGCATGTGCATTCATCTGCCCCGGTCAGTAATAAGTCGACCAACTTCTTCCAGTAATGCCGTGTCTCATGATTGTCTACCGGTTGTAAAATTTGCTAGTACCTTATGTCCTCCTTAGTGCACTCTTGGAGTCCCTCGACTAATATCCCATGCACACGCATGATGGCAAAAACTCACCAACTTAGGGCATCCTCCCACGTAAAGTCGAACATCCTCCCAGGTAAAGTCGAACTCAGCAAGCTGGGCCTACCATCGAGCCTGCTTAGTAGATAACTTGCATTGGGTCTAGAAGTAGGTGTTGGAAATGTGGTCGATGCGCACCATGATTGAGCCAACGAGGAGATAGATGCACCATACCCAGAGATAGTGTACCACGACTTGCATCTCCCTCCGCATCATTAAGCTTACAGTTCTTGTATGCCAAAGGGTGGCCATCTTGCATTAACATGCTGCTAAGGGCTCAGTCATATGCATCAGTGATGAACTCAAACGCCCTACTGAAATTAGGAAGGGTAAGCATAGGCTTTGACATCATGTATAGCTTGAGTTGTTGTAGGGAACACTCACACGCCTTGATCCATTCCCACCTTTGGTACTTCTTCAAGAGGTCCATAAGTAGCACTTTGATTATGGAATAGCCTTAGATGAACTTGCGAAAGTAGTTGGCCAGCCCGAAGAATGAGTGGAGCTTTGTTGGGTTACTTGGTCACGGTTAGTCCCCAACGGTCTACACCTTGTGTTCATCCATGCACGCCATGCCCCCTCCAATCCTTTGCCCCAATCATAGAATTTCAGTTTGGCCGAACTCATATTTGTCTCGATGAATGAATAGGTTTTGTTCTCTTAGTTTCAAGAAGACAAGTCAAAGATGTTGCTCGTGCGACTCCATGTCCTCTGAGTAGAAGACGATATTGTCTAGATAGACGACCACAAACTCATCGAGGAACTAATGGAACACCTCATTCAACAGGGTGCAAAAGGTAGTTGGTGGTTTGGTTAGGCCAAATGGCATGGCAAGGAATTCATATGAGCCATACCTGGTTACATACATGGTTTTCGCATCATCTTCTTGGGCAATTCAGACCTATTGGTATTCTGATTGGAGGTGGAGTTTGGTGAAGACGTGCATTACTCGTTCTTAGCTCTCAGGAAATACATCAGATAATCACACATTCCCTATAAAGAACCCTTTGGTTAAGAACCCTTTTTCTTTGCTCTTGATGTCACTCCCATCTCCATTAGGGCCTCTTAACTAAGCAATCGAATATTTTCTATAATGAACCCATTCGGGGCTGGTATGTTTGTCCTCACCATCGGAGTTTTTCTTATCTCCATCGAGGGATGGAAGGTTTGGTCATCTCCTTTTCCTTCAAGCAATATCCTTCTTTATCATTATGTCATTTTAAGTATGTGATTTGGAGATTCTTTTACAATTAGTTTTTTTGGTTCTTTTTTCATCGTCATTTCCAATCAATGAATGCATCAAACTTGTAAACCCCTGCTTGAAAAAAAAGGAGAGGGGTGTGTTGGTAAAAAGGAAAAGGGAGAGGAGGAAAGAGCAAAAGAGGTTAGGGCACTGTACGCGTGCCCTCTTCCTCGCGCACCCCGTGCGCATCGCCAAGCTCCACCTCACACCGCGCCCTCACTCGACGTTTTCTTCCCATCGCCGACGACCATTCCCACCTCATCTCCTCTCCTCTCCATCCTCCTCGCCCACTATTCATCGGAGCACGTCGTCGACGACATTCCGCCGACGCCGTTCAGCCTCCGCCTCCGCCTCCACACCTTTTCCACGGACGCCCGCGCAGCACTCATCGGCGTCTCCTCACCTTCGTTCGGCCATCTCCTCCGAGCGACAAAGGAGCGTTTGCAGACTCGTCGCCCAACCATTCGCCGCATTCCCGCCGGCCCCTCGCCTCGCTGCTGTAGGATTTTGCAGCGGTGGCTGCCTTCCCCTGCTTGCGGGCGGAAACAAAGCCACGAGCAGAGGTCTTCAATCTTGCGCCCACGTGCGGCGATCCCTCGCCGCCGCATCTCATCCTCGCCCGTCGTCGCCGCCTTCTCGTTGGCGACCATCCTCCATCCCCATCTGGGGGCACGCGAGCCCCACGAGAGCTCGCTGGAGCATCGCCCGCGCTGTCTGCTTCCCACGCGGCAGTGAGCTCCGCTTCACCGCGCCCATCGCTGCTACTATCGCCGCCGCTTGCAAGGACCCCGGCGGACCTTCGCAGAGGCCAGAGGGCTGCCGTCGGAGCCGAGCTGACCTCGCCGGAGCACCCGTCGCCGGCGTAGGAGGAGAAGGAGCGAACCAGCAAAGGTAACGCCTCTACCCTTGCCCCTTCGAAGGATTTTTCTCCTTAATCACGATTAATGCATGATTAATTAAGTTAAGTGGGATTAGTATTTAATTAAGTGAAGTTAGTGAATGGGTTGGGTTGAACCGAATTGAAGTTAGTTGGGTTGGATTTGAGTTGAGTTTGGGTTCAGGTTGAGTTTAGTTAGGATGAGCTGAATCAATTAATTGAACTTGATTCGAGCTCAAGTCTGACAAAATTAGATTGGGCTGGCTGAACCGGATCCAATTAAATTGGACCGGATCCGAGTTGAACCAGATTGAATTAAATTGAGGTTGGGTTGAGCCAGATTGAACTGATTCGAACCCGAGCTGAATCAAATAAACTAATTCAAGCCCAAATTGAGCTCAATTGGATTGAATCAAGTCAGATTTGAACCAAATTGATTTTAATCGAATCTGAATTGAACTAGTATTACTATTTTGAACCCGAATTGAGTCAATTAGATCTAGATTGGGTCAAAATAAAATAATTTGGTCAATTAAAGCTAATTTTGACCAAATTGACTTGAATTAGGAATTGATATGGGCTTGGGCTTTATGAATAGAGTTGGTCTAAGCAAATTGGACTAATTAAACGGATAGATCAGATTAACATTAAATAATCATTTCTATCTTAATTAATTCTAGAAAATTCTAAATAAATTTCCTTACTTTAGGAATATTATCTATCCATGATCGACACCGTTATTAAAGTTTCCAAGCTTCTGTTGGATTAGTTTTGAAGCCCCGACACACGATACAGGTGCGTAGGCTCACTATAGTATGTTCTATTCAAGCTAGGGTAAATCTTAATTTTATTTTTTGGAAGTTCTTGGATGCCTGCCAATTAAATAACTATTATGCTTATAAAATACCAAAAGACATATGCATGCGAGAAATACATGTGTTGCTAGCCACTCGACATGCTTGTATGCTTACCGTTTATTATTTATCTAGCATTCTATGTTACTCTTATCGCATGTTCTGATTTATTGATACTGTAATGTAGACTACACATATAGCTACCATGTGGAATAGGGTAAAAATGATATAACTTAAAACATAGTATGATAACGTATACGAGACACTCTAGTATAGAGACATTATTGACTATCATATCCTATGAACATCACTGAATTATCCACATGAGGCTATTATGTACCCTGGATGACATCGCGAACCACCAGTACTCGGTTAGTGATGTTCACCCCTCCGCAGGCTTCTGATAACTTAGATACTGGGAGTGAGGCTGAGGGATTGGACCAGTTAACTGCTGGGTCAGATCAGACCAGCACATGGAGTGGTTCCAACCCAGGTTCCTATACCCGCACGCGTGCCGCCTCGGCGACACCCTGATAGTCCTCAGATGGCTAGTGGGGATAATCCTACTCGACAATTTAGCAGATATGAGATTGAGACACCACAGCCCATCGTGCGGATGTGCGTTCGACTTGGCCAGCATAGATTGTTTTTGAGTTAGAGGGGTGATTCCCTTACTCCTTGGACAGTGGATCCGTGGACCGCACTGCTAGCATTATCGACGTTCTGCAGACGATCGGATGAGTAGTCCGGATCCTGGGGTTATTTTTATTTCAGCTAGCCGTGGCCGATGGCTCTGATGTGATGGTGATCCTGTCTACGGACAGAGTGTGGTACTACACTGGGGTCGTGCCCCGATGAAGTCCGAGGATGCTGTAAGGGCACGATGATTTCGCTAGGGGAGGCATCGTCAGCGACTAGCGAAATGAGGAAGAGGGTTATTCGGTCACCCGTCCTCTCCGCCAACATCAGTGCAGCGGGCATAAGTAGAGATATAGACGATAAAGGCACTGATGGGTTTAAGGACGTCCCAGGCCCGGATTCATTCTTAAGCATACGTTGGCAGCCCGAGACACGTGATGTGAGTTAGAGCTATGTTTGATGACTGATTATAGTGACAACGACTTGAGATATAACCTAGGTTGATATATAGCTTGATGAGATAAAATTAGTATTAAATAGAAAACTATTGTTTGATAACTAATCTCACTACGGCATCCTCAAATGAGCCCTCTCACTACGGCATCCTCAAATGAGCTCTCTAGCCTTTGATTTCGTGCTGTGGTTTCGAGCTGTAATTTCACACTAGGCCGCAAAGCTGAGCACACCGCGTTCAATGTGTGTGCAGGTGTAGCAATGATAGTCAAGTTCGGAGACAAGGGTCTCGTCCGTCGAGGTGGGCTATCATCCCCGTTTTATTTATTTACTGATTTCGGAGTGTAGTATGTAGTAGATTAGTGTCGGAACTGTACTAGGAGACTGTATCATTTATTTTATGGATATGACTAGTTGTTTATGTTGTAGAGATGAGATCCCGTTATGTCTTGCATGGGTTGGTGAGCTCATGCGGCGGTTGCCACGTGCCCGATAGGTGGTTCGGGGCGTGACAACTTAGGTGGTATCAGAGCCTAGGTTAGAAGGGCCTAAAGATTAATATTAGAGCTTCGGCTCAGAGTCTTCTAAGTATAAAAGTCAGTCCTGATATAGTTATTAGAGTGAGTGGGTCAGGAGTTAGTACGGTCGCATAACTATGATCAGACGATTAGTTTACCCGTTAGAGATACTTTCTTCGATTTAGAATGTTTTTGACGGTGCAGTTAATTTTGAATTATACTTACATTTGGAATTGATTTGGTGTAGATATCAGACGTACTGTCGCAGCGGAGACGGGTAAAGACCCTGAGGGTTGTGGAGATAGAGGATCACATGAACGCCACTTCTCATCCACCTACGGACCCACCAGTGGCTGTTGCACAGGCATCAGTGGAGAGTACTGCTAGGGGTTCCTCGAGGGTACCGCCAGTTGTGATTCCGGAGCGGTCTGCCTCGAGGGCATCATGGAGTTCGGGAGCTCGCACCGTTTCAGTTGCACCACCCGAGGGAGCACCTTTGGCTCAGGGGTATCTAAATATGATAGCGACAGCCATCGCCAGTATGTTTACTCCAGCTCTGCAGGTTGAGGTTCCTCCTCTGCCACCTGCAGTGCAGACGGTGCCACCAGTTGTTCCGCCAGCTCCTGCTCCGCTAGCGATGCCTGCTCTAGTTGATAGTCCTCCTGAGACTATACCGGCGATCGGCTTAGTTGATGCGGTCATACCTCCAGAGGTTCGATCGAGGATTCCTGTTCAGTCAGTATCTCAGACCTCGTTACTGGGAGGTATTGCCTCCATGCCAGATCCTACAGCAGACGCACGTGCGATGCGACCTTTGGCCGCTAGGGTTTGGGATGCTAGGAAGCTGGGCTGTGTTATTTTCTCTGGTTCCTCAGACCCACAGGTAGCCCGAGCTTGGATAACTAATATCCGTCGGGTTACTACTGAGTTAGAATTATCAGATCGGGACAGTCTCGGGGTAGTGCTTCATCTATTGGATGGTGATGCGGAGATATGGCGGGAGCAGCTCGAGGGTCGTAGAGATGTTCCACTGACTTAGGCTAGTTTCCAGGAGGAGTTTCATGAGCGATTCTATACTGAGATGCAGCACGATCTGAAGATCTAGGAATTCCTACAGTATGCACAGAGAGATAGACCGGTTGCGGAGTATGCTGCAGACTTTAACCGGTTAGCCTCGTTTGTGCCAGAGGTGATCCCGTCGGAGAAGTATCATCGTATTCGCTTCATTCAGGGTCTAGATGGACATATTCAGTCGAGGGTAGCTCTTCTTGACTATTCTGGGTTCCAGAAGGTTGTTGATAAGGCCCTGATGGCGGAGCGGATGATTTTAGCTACGCGCGGACGCAGGGAGGGGCAGAAGAGAAAGTGCCCAGGTTCGCAGCGAGGTCGAGGTGACTACAGAGAGCGAAAGGGCAGTGTGGCATCATCATCAGGCTCTATTGTCGGGGCTGCTCCAGATGGGGAGCTCGACACTCGGAGGACGATACCCCAAGTGTGGCAAAGTCAAACTCGTCCACCACCACCACCTAGGCCTGCTCAGGTATATCGCTCTATACCTTTCACTTCAGGGATTAGTGGGGATAGAGCTCGGGCAGGACCGAGCCGGATAACCTCTTATTATCATTGTGGACAGCGAGGGCACATCCGCCCCAACTGCCGACAAAGGAGACAACCGGGAGGTTTCAAGCAGTCCACGATACGCCCTACAATGACTGGACGTGGTCGTCCGTTTGGGCCGGTTCCACCTGCTACTTATGCTCCTGTGTTGATTAGGGGACCTGCTCCCTCACCTGGTCCGCCTTCTCAGAGGCCGCCCCAGCGCACACAGACTCGCATTTTCGCGCTGGATAGCGTGGATGTGCAAGTCAACCCAGACGTGGTTACTGGTAATCCCTCGTCTAGCAATGCTCCTTGAGAAACATTATTTTGATCTAGTTTTGTGTAAATAGATATGATATTTTGGTGGGATGGTAGTATTTTGTCGTTTAAAGGAACTGTCCCCAATGTAACATATGTATTTTATTGGTAATAGATGTTAACCAGGACGTATGTGGTTGTTCGACTCATGGGCTCGGATACTTATAGATACTGGATCGCATCGGTCATTCATCAGCTCCGAGTATGCCGGACGAGCCGATCGACCCTTGGAGTCGTTAGAGTCTGAGCTGATTATCTCCACTCCTTTGGGCGAGCAAATTGTGCGAGATCAGCAGAGGCATCGCTAAGTTCGAGTAAAGGCAAACAGGTTCAAGGAGTTCCTGATGTGCAATCTTTGGATCATATAAAGAGATCAAGAGGCAGAGTATTTGACGACGATGATAGTAACAAAGAGGGAGGAAGCATGCAATCGCTAGGAGCATCTACAAAGAGGGAGGAAGCACGCAATTGAATAAATTTGTTATGATTTTGATGTATTTTTGTTAGATTAATTTCGGTCACACACAAGTGAAAGCAATCCGATTGATTGTCGAGATTGCGTAGCTATCCTTTTTTGAATCCAAAAGCATGGGCTGGATCAATTCGGGTGGTTGACGGAGAACTGTATTTAATTTTCGTCCTCTTTCCCAAACCTCAATACTCAACTAGGCCTCGCACTACAACTCTTTTTGTTGCCCTATTCCTAATTGCGCTATAAATATCTCTCCTCTCCCTACCTCATTTTAAATCAACTCTCTCTCTCTCTCTCTTTATCTTTCTCCCTCGGTCACTACAATATGGAAAGCATATTTAGTAAGGCGCTGGAGATTGAGGCTCCTTCGACGCGATTAGTGGAACCCCAGTTGTGGAGGGCAAGTGCGGACTCCGGGAGGAGCATTCCTTTCATCCGATAATGGGTTTCTATTTTCGTCAAGGCAACATCGAGTAGGCATTGACCTTGTGTGACTTTTCCACCATCTCCTCACCCGCATTACGGTTCCCTATGGTGTCATCATTGTCCACCTCCAGTTAGCAGGTCAAGGTGGAACGGGATTTGGTATCTGTGCAGTCCGAGCTTATATCATTATGATGATCATTTGAAATTGTTTATCAGTAAAACGTACTCCTCCAACTATTAACGGTGCAGCCTTACCACTCTCTACGTGCATCATGTAGGAGGTTGATGAATATTCATGTCTTTATGGTTCCCTTGAATTACATACTTCGGGTAGCATTTTCAATTTCCTACGCTAGTGTTACATACTTCTGGTCGCAACTGTCACCTTTGGGGTGAGATTAAACATCACAGGATGCTCAATTCTGAGTAATAATAATAGAACATAGGAATACAACCCCCTTTCCCCCTGAGTTGGCCATTTGAACACACTACCTAGTTTATCATAGTTAGTCGAGTGAATTTGTGTTAACTAGAAGCTATCTAACGAGTCATCCTATTGATCTAGAACTTTAATCACGTGCCCCTCTCTTTCGATAGCTCATGTGAGTGCTAAGAAACATAATATCACTATAGTGGCGGTGCCATTGGAACGCTAGTGTAATGACATCCTAGCCATATGCCCCTAAGAATAAAGTAAAATCATATATATAAACCAAGAAGTCTCCTAGGTATGCTTTTCACTGTACCTTTAACTCTTAAGAAAAATAAATTGTATATGTTAGCTTTAAAATCAAAAAGAGTTATAGTACTAAGATGATAATGAACTAGCTGGAGAGTTATTTATAACAATAGTGATGAACAACTTATAACAATAAATATGGACATAGCAAGGACAGAGCAAGTAAATAATAACTTATTTATAATCATAATTAGGAGTATCAACTAGCAGGAGAGTTAAATAATATAAAGTATAGAAAAACAAAGTGAGATACTTTTTCTAGACTAAAAATTGAGAACTGTTATATTTATTCTGCTCAGATAATAACTACTCATATTGTTCTATCATTGTAATCATGCTTTAATTTTTGTCATGTTTATCCAAATCCCCGTGTTAGGTCATCAAATTTGTTTAAATTTTTTTAATTAATTTTAATTCTCTATATAGTAACAATTTCTTAAATTTATCTTCACAATCACTCTTTGATCAGTCCCTTCATTCACTCTAATTTTTACCTCAAGTTTATCGGAATGTTCGTCGGAACCCTTGCTAGGCGATATTCTCTAATGTAGAACTAATAGTGGCACCAATCGATACCTCTCCTCACAAGGATTTCAAAAATTATATTTACCTCATCATTCAGAGCTCATTAGTGACCATTTTCGTCGGAAAAGCTTACTCCGATAGAACCCTAACTTTTTGCTTTCACTAACCGGTGGCCAACCGTCAGCCATTCGCCCTCGACCTTGGTACCATTCGAAGTTCTCATCGGGGTGAATCCATAGGTACCTAGTTTTTCAAGTTTTGAGGCTATAATGGTCGACAATCACCTAAGAAAGCTCTGATAAAGAAGCTTTCACCCACAGAGATTCTAACTCAAATTTCTCCCTCAAAGCCTCATAAAAAACCCCCAAATAATTGTTTCATTATGTTCGTCCAACTCACCTGATGTCGTGATCCAAATCTCGTAGAAAAAATCTATTGGAGTTGGCCAAAACATCATCGCCAAGGTAAAGGAGTCGGACGCCCTAATCGCGGCAGATGCTCATGCGTGAAAGACGAAGAAGAAGTCATGGGTTGGTAACGGATCGGGTTTTACCACTTAATCCACTTACCACTTAACCATTAACCAGGGTTCAACTCTTGGTTCATTGAAATTAAATCACTTCTGTCAATCGCTTTATGTGATTTAATCTGCACCATCCATTTTAACTTTAGCTTGGTAATAATTTAACCGACAAAATGAAATCAAAATTACTAATTTTAAATCAAAATTTAATACTTTAAAAATAAAGTGTACACCACTCTGGTTAGAGTAATTGGGCTCTATACGGGAGGATCATGAGGTCTTGGATTCAAGACTCATTATGTTCTAAATTTTTTTTTATAAATAAGTCATTAATACCATTTTACAAATAAATAGTAGAATTAGGATAAGGTAGATATATGTCACCAAAGATTAGTTCATATTTAATCTTTTGATAAGATGAATATTTTTTTAAACTTACTAAATATGAAACCCATAATCTCGCATATAGTATTCAATAAGTCTAAACGAAAGGAGTGTATGATTTGTGCATAAAATAAAAACTCACCTTTGCAATTCCGTTGTTTCTTCTAAGATATAAATGATATTATGTTATTTAAATTTTTTTAAAAGAAAAATAAAAAAATTTCAATTAATAAATTCTTTAATTTTCTAATAAGGTGACTTAAGTAAAAAAACAAAATTATTTATTTAATAAAATAAGAAAATCTAACTTCTCCTTTTAAGAAAACAACCAAGTTATTTCAAAAATAATAGTTAGATAAAATAACAAGGTGATGGTTGGATCCTTCGTTTATTAACAAATAACCAATATTATCCATGAGAGAAAATAGACGACAGAGTTTACCTCCCCGCTCAAATTTTTTCCTCGAAAAAAAAGAAAAATCTTGTGACTAACTTAACCACCTCGACTGTTGAAAATTAAATATATATTCATCTCCATTGGATCTAGTTTGCTATCGATCGCCCTCTTTAAAATTCATCCCGACAGCTTTGCAGCCTGTCGTAGTTCCAACAATGTCCGTGGAACCCTACCTCTGGAACGCCTTAGCCGGCCCCACTTCTGCTGCGCGAGTCCCCGCCAGGGCTCTTATGTATTTTTCTTCCCCGAGGGCTACCGTGGACAGTCCTTGCTTGAGGAACTCCGACTCTCTGATGCATTGTTTTGCCGTGTCTCCTCCATCTGCCTCCTCGCCGACATCGACACCAATGAGGTATTCGCCAAAATTGGCCTTGATCCCCACCCGATCACTGACCCTAACAACCTGGCGCATAGTTGGACGCCTGTCCCCTGCTCCTCTTCTACGCAGGAGATTGATTGCGTGGTCAGTGTGGGTGAGTTTACCTCCTTCACCAAGATTCTCACCAAGACTGACGTCGGGAAAGTGCTCAACGTGCCGAAGTCCTGCGCACTCGCCGTATTCCCTCCTGTTCACATCAACGTCAATAGGGCTACGCTAACAGAGGAGGTGTTGGCGCTGGACATGCACGGGAGGTCCTGGAACTTCCACCTCGCACTTAGTAGCTATCGCCAACTCTACTCCCTGTACAAATGGAGGGAGTTTGCCACTGAGAAGGGGCTGATCAAAGATGACACGGTGGTCTTTGCCAAGCACCGTGCTGGCAATCTCTACATCAGTGTCAGACATACTGCAATCTCCTCCTACGCCAGAAAGAGAGCCAGCATGCAGGAGGCTTCGATTGTGAAGGCAACCCAGTTAGCCAGAGCGGGCCTCCCTTTCGAAGTCACTTATTACCCAAGGGTGGAATCACCCGAGCACGTGGTGGCGGCGGTCCCAAAGCCTCATCAGGTACTCCATTGCCGTCCATATTACATGTTGATGGATCAAACTGATCACTCCTTTATGTCGTATAATTCTATCAGGTTTTCCGAGTTGAAGGCGCAGCAGAGGCATCACAAAGCTCGAGTAAAGGCAACCAGGTTCAAGGAGTTCCTGAGGTGCAATCTTTGGATCATATAAAGAGATCACGAGGCAGAGTATTTGACGATGATGATAGCAACAAAGAGGGAGGAAGCACACAATCGCTAGGAGCATCTACAAAGAGATCATTCAAATTGTTTGGCCATCATATCCAATAATATTGGGAGAGTTTAATATTCAATAAGTATTAAAAAATAATAAATTAATTAACTCATACAGTTTTTCTAAATATATTGATGACATGTAAAGGAATGAATGTATATTTTCTTAGCTTTGAATAAATTTGTTATGATTTTGATGTATTTTTATTAGATTAATTTTGATCACACACAAGTGAAAACAATCTGATTGATTGTCGAGATTGCGTAGCTATCTTTTTACGAATCCAAAAGCATGGGCTGGATCAATTCGGGTGGTTGATGGAGAACTGTATTTAATTTTCGTCCTCTCTCCCAAACCTCAATACTCAACTAGGCAACCTTGTTCCATTTTGCTCCTTGCACTACAACTCTTTTTGTTGCCCTATTCCCAATTGCGCTATAAATATCTCTCCTCTCCCTACCTCATTTTAAATCAACTCTCTCTCTCTCTTTATCTTTCTCGCTTGGTCACTACAATATGGAAAGCATATTTAGTAAGGCGCTGGAGATTGAGGCTCCTCCGACGAGATTAGTGGAACCCCAGTTGTGGAGGGCAAGCGCGGACTCCGGGGGGAGCATTCCTTTCATCCGATCGTGGGTTTCTATTTACCTCAAGGCAACATTGAGCAGGCATTGACCTTGTGTGACTTTTCCACCATCTCCTCACCCAGCATTGCGGTTCCCTATGGTGTCATCATTGTCCACCTCTAGTTAGCAGGTCAAGGTGGAACGGGATTTGGTATCTGTGAAGTCCGAGCTTATATCATTATGATGATCATTTGAAATTGTTTATCAGTAAAACGTACTCCTCCAACTATTAACGGTGCAGCCTTACCACTCTCTACGTGCATCATGTAGGAGGTTGATGAATATTCATGTCTTTATGGTACTCCTCCCTTGAATTACATACTTCGGGTAGCATTTTCAATTTCCTACGCTAGTGTTACATACTTCTGGTCGCAACTGTCACCTTTGGGGTGAGATTAAACATCACAGGATGCTCAATTCTGAGTAATAATACTAGAACATAGGAATACAACCCCCTTTCCCCCTGAGTTGGCCATTTGAACACACTACCTAGTTTATCATAGTTAGTCGAGTGAATTTGTGTTAACTAGAAGCTATCTAACGAGTCATCCTATTGATCTAGAACTTTAATCCCGTACCCCTCTCTTTCGATAGCTCATGTGAGTGCTAAGAAACATAATATCACTATAGCGGCGGTGCCATTGGCACGCTAGTGGAATGACATCCTAGCCATATGCCCCGAAGAATAAAGTAAAATCATATATATAAACCAAGAAGTCTCCTAGGTATGCTTTTCACCGTATATTTAACTCTTAAGAAAAATAAATTGCATATGTTAGCTCTAAAATTAAAAAGAGTTATAGTACCAAGCTGATAATGAACTAGCTGGAGAGTTATTTATAACAATAGTGATGAACAACTTATAACAATAAATATGGACATAGTAAGTAAATAATGACTTATTTATAATCATAATTAGGAGTATCAACTAGCAGGAGAATTAAATAATATAAAGTATAGAAAAATAAAGAGAGACACTTCTTCTAGACTAAAAATTGAGAACTGTTATATTTATTCTGCTCAGATAATAACTACTCATATTGTTCTATCGTTGTAATCATGCTTTAATTTTTGTTATGTTTATCCAAATCCCCGTGTTAGGTCATCAAATTTGTTTTAAAAATATTAATTAATTTTAATTCTCAATCTAGTAACAATTTCTTAAATCTGTCTTCACAATCACTCTTTGATCAGTTCCTTCATTCACTCTAACGTTTTCCTCAAGTTTATTGGAATGTTCGCCGGAACCCTTGCTAGGTGATATTCTCTAATGTAGAACTAATAATGGCACCAATCGATACCTCTCCTCACAAGGATTTCAAAAATTATATTTACCTCATCATTCGGAGCTCATCAGTGATCAACTTCGTCAGAAAAGCTTACTCCGATAGATTCTCGGTATGGATTGGCTGACGCCACACGGAGTACTCGTGAATTGCTTCACGAAGTTAGTGTCCTTCGCAGGATCGAGGCCACCGGAGATTATTTTTGAGGGGAATCGACGGGTGTTGTCGACTGTCATTATATCTATTCTTTCGGCATTGAAGTATATTCAGAAAGGATGTAAGTGTTTTCTAGCGCACGTGAGAGACAATAATCAGACGGATGGCGATATGGTAGACATCCCGGTAGTTCGAGAGTTTCCTGACGTATTTCCTCAGGATTTACCTGGACTACCTCTAGATCGGATGCTGGAGTTCTGTATTGATCTTGCTCTAGGGATGATGCCAATCTCTCGACCCCCGTATTGTATGACACCGGCTGAGTTAAAAGAACTAAAGGTGCAACTACAAGACTTGGTGGATAAGGGATTCATTCGACGTAGTGTCTCTCCTTGGGGTGCACCCGTCCTGTTTGTGAAAAAGAAAGATGGGACCATGAGGATGTGCATTGGTTACAGACAACTAAACAAGGTCACTATCAAAAATAAGTATCCCCTTCCTTGTATTGATGATTTATTTGATCAGTTGCAGGGTGCTCAGGTTTTCTCTAAGATTGATTTGAGATCGGGATACCACCAACTGCGGATCCGGGACGCAGATATTCCAAAGACAGTGTTCCGGACACGGTATGGACATTATGAGTTCTTGGGTATGTCTTTCGGACTAACTATGCTCCTGCAGCTTTTATGGACCTAATTAATCAGGTCTTTCACGAGTTTTTGGATAAATGTGTCATAGTCTTAATAGATGACATATTGATCTACTCGAGGAGTCAGGCAGAACACACGAGACATCTTTGACTGGTATTACAAATTTTACGAGAAAATCAGTTGTATGCCAAGTTCTCCAAGTGTGAGTTCTGGCTGACGCAGGTGGGATTTCTAGGGCACATAGTTTCGGGAGAAGGTATTCAGGTTGATCCAGTAAAGATTAAGGCGATAACTAAATGGAAGCAGCCGAAGAATCCCACTGAGGTTCGTAGTTTTTTGGGATTAACTGGGTATTATCGGCGCTTTGTTCAGGATTTCTCAAGTATTGCAGCACCAATGACCAGGCTGACCCGGAAGGACAGTAAGTTCCAGTGGAGCCCAGGATGCGAGCATTTTTTTCAGGAGCTCAAGACTCTCTTGACTACTGCACCGGTACTCACTCTTCCGGTCAGTGGTGTGGAGTATGTGGTATTCAGCGATGCATCTAGGCAAGGATTGGGATGTGTTTTGATGCAGTATGGTCGAGTAATTGCATACGCTTCTCGACAGTTGAAAAAGCATGAGGGGAATTATCCGACCTATAATCCGGAGTTAGCAGCGATTATTTTGGAACTGAAGATCTGGAGATACTATTTATTTGGCGAGAAATGCCATATTTTTACAGATCATAAGAGTTTGCAGTATTTACTGACTCAGAGGGAGTTAAATCTCAGACAGCGCCGCTGGTTAGAGTTGATTAAAGATTACAATCTGATTATTGATTACCACCCAGGGAAGGCTAATATAGTGGCAGATGCACTGAGCAGGAAATCATCCGCCACCTTAGCCTACATTCGTATCGCGTACGTGCCATTATTACATAACTTGAGAGCCCTTCGCATTGAGCTGCAGTGTGGCTCATAGGGTGAGTTACTGGCATAATTCGCTGTGCGTCCTACCCTATCTGATCGATTGGCGGAGTTACAAAAGACAGACCAAGAACTGAGCAGAATGATCCAGAAGGTACAGAGTGGTCAAGGATAAGACTTCAAACTTCGAGATGACGACATGTTGGTATTGAGGGATAGGGTCTGTGTACCTCAGGATGAGGACTTACGACAACAGATTTTGGAGGAGGCACACAGTTCCGCCTATGCCATGCACCCAAGTAGTACAAAGATGTATTACACTATTAGACAAACTTACTGGTGGGCAAAAATGAAGCGGGACATAGCTGAGTTTGTGGCCCGATGTTTAGTAAGCCAGCAGGTGAAAGCCGAGCATCAGAAGCCAGCGGGCACATTACAGCCTCTTTCGATACCAGAGTGGAAGTGGGAGCACATTACGATGGACTTCGTGTGGGGTTGCCATGCACCCAACAACATCACGATGCTATCTGGGTGATTGTTGATCGACTGACGAAGTCGGCCCACTTCCTACCGGTTGATATTACATACTCAATGGAGCGGTTGGCTAGATTGTACATTAGCGAGAATGTCCGATTCCACGGAGTGCTAGTGTCCATTGTTTCGAATAGAGATTTGAGGTTCACTTTGAGGTTTTGGCCGAAGTTGCAGAGGGAGCTGGGTACATCTTTGAGATATAGTACAGCATTCCATCCGCAGACAGATGGGCAGTCAGAGCATACTATTCAGACTCTAGAGGATATGCTCAGAGCAGTGGTTCTAGAGTTCACTGGCGAATGGGATTCTTATCTTCCTTTGGTAGAGTTTGCGTATAATAATAGCTACCAAGCTAGCATTGGTATGGCTCCCTATGAGGTCTTATATGACAGACAGCGTCGAACCCCATTATGTTGGGGTGAGGTGGGTGAGAGATGCTTGACCGGCATGGAGTTGATTGATGAGACCGTGACCATGGTCAAGGTCATTCGGGATAGATTGAAGATGGCATAGGATCGGCAGAAGAGTTACGCAGATAATCACCGCAGGCCACTAGAGTTCGCTGTGGGAGATGTGGTTTTCCTAAAGGTCTCTCCATGGAAGGGTATTCTTCGGTTTCAGAAGAAAGGAAAGTTGCATCCCAGATATATTAGACCCTTCCAGATTCTCGATAAAGTTGGGCCAGTGGCGTATCATTTAGAGCTACCTGCTGATCTGGAGCGTATTTATAATGTGTTTCATGTCTCGATGCTCCGGAAATATATGCCAGATCCATCCCATGTTCTCACAGCACCACCTGTTCAGTTGAGAGAGAATCTAAGTTACGGAGTACAGGCTGTTGAGATTATTGATCGTCAGGAGAAGATACTCCGAGGAAAGTCTATCCCCTTAGTAAAAGTCATATGGAGGAATGCAGAGGTCGAGGAGATCACATGGGAGACTGAGGCCCACATGCAAGCCCAGTATCCCTACTTGTTTGAGTGATAGTAGTGAGAGCAATGTAGAAAGAGTTGTAAATTTTTCTTTCTTCCTTGTACTTTGTTTTAAATTTTGGGGGACCAAAAATTTTGAGGGGGGGAGAACTTGTAAAACCCTGCTTGAAAAAAAAAAAAAGGTGTGTGTTGGTAAAAAGGAAAAGGGAGAGGAGGAAAGAGCAAAAGGGGTTGGGGTACTGTACGCGTGCCCTCTTCCTCGCGCACCCCGTGCGCATCGCCGAGCTCCACCTCCCACCGCGCCCTCGCTCGACGTTTCTTCCCATCACCGACGACCATTCCCACCTCATCTCCTCTCCTCTCCATCCTCCTCGCCCACTCTTCACCGGAGCACGTCGTCGACACCGTTCTGCCGACGCCTCCAATTCCACCCTTTTTCCACGGACGCCTGCGCAGCACTCATCGGTGTCTCCTCCCACTCCTGCAGCCATCTCCTCCGAGCGATGAAGGAGCATTTGCAGACTCATCGCCCAACTGTTCGCCGCATTCCCGCCGGCCCCTCACCTCACTACTGCCGGATTTTGCAGCGGGGGCCGCCTTCCCCTGCTCGCGAGCGGAAACAGAGCCGCTAGCAGAGGTCTTTGATCGCGCGCCCACATTGCACGATCCCTCGCCGCTGTGCTTCATCCTCACCCGTCGTCGTCGCCTTCTCGTTGGTGACCGTCCTCTATCCCCATCTGGTGCACGCGAGCCCCACGAGAGCTCACCGGAGCATCGCCTGTGCTGTCTGCTTCCCACGCGGCAGTGAGCTCCGCTTCGCCGCGCCCATCGCCGCTGCTGTCGCCGCTGCTTGCAAGGACCCCGGCGGACCTTCGCGTAGGCCCGAGGGCTACTGCTGGATCCAATTAAATTGGACCGAATCTGTGTTGAACCAGATTGAATTAAATTGAGGCTGGGTTGAGCCAGATTGAACTGATCCGAACCCGAGCTGAATCAAATAAACGGATTCAAGCCCAAATTGAGCCCAATTGGATTGAATCAAGTCAGATTTGAACCAAATTGATTTTAATTGAATCCGAATTGAACTAGTTTTCCTATTTTGAACCCGAATTGAGTCAATTAGATCTAGATTGGGTCAAAATAAAATAATTTGGTCAATTAAAGCTAATTTTGACCAAATTGACTGGAATTAGGAATTGATATGGGTTTGGACTTTATGAATAGAGTTGGGCTAAGAAAATTGGACTAATTAAACGGATAGATCAGATTAACATTAAATAATCATTTCTATCCTAATTAATTCTAGAAAATTTTAAATAAATTTTCTTACTTTAGTAATATTATCTGCCCATGATTGACACCGTTATTAAAGTTTTCAGGCTTCTGTTGGATTGGTTTTGAAGCCCCGACACACGATACAGGTGCGTAGGCTCACTATAGTATGATCTATTCAAGTTAGGGTAAATCTTAGTTTGATTTTTTGGAAGTTCTTAGATGTCTGCCAATTAAATAACTATTATGCTTATAAAATACCAAAAGACATATGCATGCTAGAAATACATGTGTTGCTAGCCGCTCGACATGCTTGTATGCTTACCGTTTATTATGTATCTAGCATTCTATGTTACTCTTATCGCATGTTATGATTTATTGATGCTGTAATTTAGACTACACATATAGCTACCATGCGGAATAGGGTAAAAATGATATAACTTAAAACATAGTATGATGACGTATACAAGACACTCTAGTATAAAGACATTATTGATATGATACTATCATATCCTATGAACATCACTGAATTATCCACAGGAGGCTATTATGTACACTAGATGACATCGCGAACCACCAGTATTCGGTTAGTGATGTTCACCCCTTCGGAGGCTTCTGATAACTTAGATACTGGGAGTGGGGCTGAGAGATTGGACCAGTTAACTCCTAGGTCAGATCAGACCAGCACATGGAGTGGTTCCAACCCAGGTTCCTATACCCGCATGCATGCCGCCTCGGCGACACCGTGATAGTCCTCAGATGGCTAGTGGGGATAATCCTACTCGATAATTTAGCAGATATGAGGTCGAGACACCACAGCCCATCGTGCGGATGTGCGTTCGACTCGGCCAACATAAATTATTTTTGAGTTAAAGAGGTGATTCCCTTACGCCTTGGACAGTGGATCCGTGGATCGCACGACTAGCATCCTCGACGTCCTGCAGATGATCGAATGAGTAGTCCGAATCCTAGTATCATTTTTATTTCGGCTAGCCATGACCGATAGCTCTGATGTGATGGTGACCCTGTCTACGGACAGAGTGTGGTACTACACTGGGGTCGTGCCCCGATGAAGTCCGGGGAGGCTGTAAGGGCACGACAGTTTCGCTAGGGGAGGCATCGTCAATGATTAGCGAAATGAGGGAGAGGGTTATTTGGTTACCCGTCCTCTCCGCCAACATCAGTGCAGTGGGCATAAGTGGAGATATAGACGATAAAGGCACTGATGGGTTTAAGGACGTCCCGGGCCTGGATTCGTTCTTAAGCATATGTTGGCAGCCCGAGATACATGATGTGAGTTAGAGCTATGTTTGATAACTGATTATAGTGACACCGACTTGAGATATAACCTAGCTTGACATATAGCTCGATGAGATAAAATTAGTATTATATAGAAAACTATTGTTTGATAACTAATCTCACTAAGGCATCCTCAAACGAGCCCTCTAGCCTTTGATTTCATGCTGTGGTTTCGAGCTATAATTTTGCACTAGGCTGCAAGGCTGAACACACCGCGTTCAATGTGTGTGCAGGTGTAGCAGTGACAGTCAAGTTCAGAGACAAGGATCTCATCCGTCGAGGTGGGTTATCATCCCCGTTTCGTTTATTTACTGATTTCGGAGCGTAGTATGTAGTAGATTAGTATCGGGACTGTACTAGGAGACTGTATTATTTATTTTATGGATATGACTAGTTGTTTATGCTGCAGAGATGAGATCCCGTTATGTCATGCATGGGTTGGTGAGCTCATGCGGTGGTTGCCATGTGGCCGATAGATGGTTCGGGGCGTGACAAAACTACTCTTCGGAAATACATCAAAGTCTTCCCCTAAATCTCTATAGGTGAATCCTGGTTTTGATAATCCATACTTGGATGATGATTGCACTCTTAACTAAACAATCACGTGCTTATCAAGATGATGATTATATAGATGAGAGGGTGTTTAGTCTACTAGTATGATTCTCGCTTCGGGTGCGAGAGGTTGTGATTTCAATTTTTACAATATCCCTTTGTATACTCATAACTAAGTGATCGCACATTGAGATCTCTTATAGATCAAAGAAGTTGGATGATATTTTTGCATATAAGGGCGTGTTTGTTCTAGTGGAATGATTCTCGTATAGGATTCTCATAGCACCCTTTTTACTTCTACTTTTCCTCATCATTTTGATATTTTTCTCAATGCCACAAGGGCTTGGTAGGTTTAACCATCTCCTTTTTCCTCCAACAACTTCTGTAAACCCTATTTTCTATATAAAAATTTTCTTTGGAAAAAAAAGGATTATTTTAATATTTAATTAATAAAATAATGGAATCATAAATAAATAAAATAAAAATAGAAAAAATTATAAATAAATAAATAATAATATTTATTTATCAGATAAAAAGAAAATAGTAATTATAATGAGAAAATAATAAATATAAAGTAAAAATAAAAAGAAAAAGAAAAAAAATAAAATAAAATAAAATAATCGCTGAGCTGAGTTGAGGTCGAGTTGGGTCGAGTCGGGCTGAGTTGAGGTCGAGTCGGGCTGAGCTGAGGCCGAGTGGACCGACTCGGTGCTTGGGTTTAAATAGGGGGGTTGCCCTGATCGGTGGTTGGCGGCGTCGACGAGCGAGGTGGGAGCTCCAGCAGGCCTCGATCTGACGAAAGGAGCTGAGGAGCATATCTAGGCGTTGGAGTCGGGCGCTGCGAGCAAACAATGTGGCTCCAGCGAGCCAGATTTGCGAAAGGGGCGGCAAATAGAGGAACTTCTTTGTTCACGACTATTGCGCCGGCGAGGAGCACGACGGGCCTTCCCTTTCACCGCCGTGAGGATGATACGACTCTGTAGAGTCGTATTGAGGAGGGACCAGCTGCGGTGGAGGCTCGACGGTAGTGGGAGTTGGAGTATTGTGGCTGGAACTAGCGGCGCCATCAGCGGCAGAGTAGGCAACAGCGTCGGTGAGATTTGCGAGCTCTGGAGCTCCATCGACAGCGAGAAGAGGTGGCTGGAGGGTGGAGAAAGATGAGGAATGTGAGGACGAGCAGCATCCGGCACGTTTGGAGTGGAGAAACAGAGGTAACCGGTGGCGATGCGGCCGGGTTGCGAGCGGGGTAGGGACACCAGTTGAACGGGCACGCGCGTGTGTAACGCGTGCGGCGGTTCGGCCGGCAGCGGTTCGGCCGGCAGCGGTTCGGGCCGGAACGGTCCGGTTCGGGGCCGGTTCAAAGCCGGTTCGGTTACGATTTGATTGGTTTTCACGATTTTATGAATGATTCAGTGCGGTCCAACGTGGTTGGGGTTTTATTGGTGAGTTTTGAACCTTAAGAAATTTATTTAGAATTTTTAACATATTTTAGGTGCGATTTTTAAATTATTTTAGGTTAGGTTCAAGGTTTCGAGTGCGATATTAGAAAAATCTAAAATAATTTATAATGCTAGATTATACTTAGATATAATTTCTGCGATTTAATTATAATTTTTTAAGATTTTCAGAATGTGATTTTTGATTTAATTGAGATAACTTAGGTTATTTTAGGGTTTAAATGGAGAAATTGTATGTTAAATGCATGAAGAAATATTTTGTAGGTATTATGTCATTAAAACTACATCAATTGGAATTAAATTGATTTATTTAGAATTTTTACATAAATAATAAATTTGGGATATTGTAAATTAGGTTAATTAGATTAATTAGATTTTTCTGATTAATGAAATTGAATAATTTAGAATTTTATAAATTTATAATTTGATTAAATTTAGGAAATTAATTTATTCAGATTTTTCTAATTAATGAAATTGGATAATTTGATATTTTATAAATTTAATTAGATTATTCACAAGATTATTAAAAAAATATTTTATAATTAATTAAGGTGGTATATATTGATATAAATTTTTGGGTATAATTAAGCTGATAAACTAAATAATAGTTGGTAGGCTCCTTTATGTTTGATTGTGTTAAATTGTAATTGTTAATGTGATGGATGATTGGTTGATTATAAGAAGTTGAATAAAATAAAGAAAATCATGTGAGGATGTGAGTAGATAGGAAATTTTTATTTAAATTGTATGATTTATGGTTGTTAGATGTATTTATTTTATTAGAAAAATTGATTGTTGTGTTGTTGCTTGACAAATCACGACCAAGCTCTGATTTGGGTTGGAGTAAGAAGGAGTTTTTATTGCTTGATTGTTTGCTTGTCTGTTTTTAAGGATCACAGCCAAGCTGTGAATTCTTATTTAATACTACTTTGAGACTCAGGTGAGGATTTATGGTTTCAAATTTATTTAGCTACTACAGATGCTGAGTCCTAAGGGTCGTTGTTAATTATTGTACATGCTGATAAGTTATATGTCTGCTTGGTTGCATATTTAATTAGCATGTGATTTATTGGAAGGATACATGTTAGTTGACATGTGATGCTATTATATGCATGCCTTGATATGAGTTTGAAAGTTATACCATGCTGGTATATGTATGATGCTGTTATATACATGCTCTTGATGTTGATACTCATGTTATGTTATTATTGATATGTTTATGTTGCTGGAGATGTAAAGACACTTAGCAAGAACATGGAACATGATGACATGAGACATAACTAGAGACACTTTAGGTACATGTTATGATAACACCTAGAGTGATGTTATTTGACATTTAACTGAGAACCTGTGGACATCTTAGGGTCATGGTAACCTAGAAGATGACATTATGGTTCTTAGTTTGCTTTGTGCCAATATGTGGTGAGGAGCCATGTACTAGCCAAGGTAGAAATGCACGCTCTGTTGACTTAGCCTCAGATGCTTTAGCGTAGACGGGATCTCAATTCGGTGCAGAGCTCAACCTATTGGGTTACTCCAAGGTATATGGGTGCTAGGAACAGTACCGGACCATGTGCAACTAGTGCTAGGGAACCTGATAGACATTGGCATGCTCAATGATGTGGGGTCCCTGAGCAATCCGGGTTCATTGGTTGCATATGCAGCGGATCTCAGCTTGCCAGGCTGTAGATGGTAGTGATTTATGATTGTGTATGGTGATCCTGCCATAGGGTAGAAATACAACGTTGTATGGTACTTGTGTTGCATAGAAGGAGTGCCATGGTCACTAGCTCCTTCCGCCAATATCAGTGTACAGACATCTAGGACAGAGATGTAGAGTTGACACTGACGGAGTTTGGGGAGACCCCTGACAAGGGGTTTATCTTGAAAATGGGATGGCTACCTTAGGACTGATACTAGATAAATTATGATATATTATTTTATGTGATTAGACCCTTTTAAGATTTAGGTTATGAAAATAAGTTTCTAGTATCATGTTCATATGCTTGGCTTGAATAATGCGACTGCTACATTGATATGTTTATCTCATAGCACCCCTTTTGCTACTGCTTTTCCTCATCATTCTCTTCAACTATTTAATCTTTTTTGGTGAATCATAATTTTGGTTATCTATACTTGTTGATGATCAAACTATTTACTCAACAATCACACTCTTATTGGGCAAATAATTTAGATGATGTTTACACATATTAGTTGGTGTTTGGTTTAGTGGTATGATTCTTGATTATGGTGTAAGAGGTTGTGAATTAAATTCTTGCAACACCCCTTCATTTATATTTTTGTTAAAGAGTTATTCAGTATTCAGATTATCAGCTTATTAACTAAGCTACCACATGTTTTCTATGAAGAAACCTTGGTAATTATCACATTGTACATTGGGTGTTTGGTTTAGAGGTATGATTCTTACTTTGGGTATTAGAGGTTTTTGAGTTCAATTCTCCTAATACACTTTCCTTTATACCACCAACCTTTCCTTTTTACCGCGATAACACGTGTTTTATGACAAAGCCATGGTAATGCTAATATAACTCATTGGGTGTTTAGTTTAGTGGTACCATTCTTACTTTTAACTAATCACACTTCTTCTAGAGAGAACCATTGGTGATGACTATGTTTCATGTTGGTTATTTGAGTTAATGGTATAATTAATGATTTGTGTATAAAAGGTCATGAGTTTGATACTAATATCGCACCCCTTTTGCTAATGCTTTTCCTCATCAATTTGATGTTTTTCTAGGGTTGGTATATTAACCATCTGTTTTTTGCTCTAGCAAATTCCTTCTTCTTCCTCACAATTTTCATATGCGATAAGGTGTTCTTTTACCATCGGTGTTTTTGAATCCCTTTTCATCATTGGTTCAAACAATGAATGCATGAAACTGTTATTCTACTACTTAATCTTTATTAGTGAATTGTAATTTTGGTTATCTATACTTGGATGATGAACGAACTATTTACTTAATAATCACAATCTTATTGGCTAAAGAATTTGGATAATATTTACATATATTAGGCAATATATGGTCTTGTGGTATGATTCTTGCTTAGGGTGTAAGAAGTCATGAGTTCAATTCTTGCAACACCCCTTGTCTATCTTCTTGTTCAAGAGTTATTCATTATTCAAACTATCAGCTTATTATTCAATTCTCGTAATAACCTTTCCTTTTTACCGCGATCACAATGATGGATTCTACTCCATAAAAATGCTTCTATGAAGAAGATAGAAAGGGGAGTCATGCATTGCATGGGCCTCGATTGGATCAAAGAAGGAAAAAGTCTTTACCTCGGCTGCAATATCCCTCGATAAAGGTGATGAAGCTATTGAAAGCTTGAAGAGATGAAGTTGAGTAAGGAAATCTCCACGATAGTAGTACTGATAGCAATCGATGAGGCGGCTGGTAGTTGGTAGAGCTCTCAACATCATGTCAAGGAGGAACAATTAGGGATTGAAGATCTGCTAGATAATACTTTGTATCTCAAGTCATGTGGGTGGTGGCTAGGTCATTGTCAAGGATCTCCGACTACATTAGTGATGCCATCAGGAGCAGGTGGATGGTTGATGTCATGTGCAAGTGGAGAGAAAGGGTTTAGGGATTTGGCTGCGACTGTTAAGTTAGAGACAGCATGGCATGTTGTGCATGCGTGAGGGGAAACATGAATCCGATCAATGAATCCATCAAATTTTCTATGAAAATACATTAGGGTCTTCCATTTAATCTCTATAAGTGAATCTTGGTTTTACTAATCTATACTTGGATGATTATCGCACTCTTAACTAAGAGGAGATCACATACTTATCCATGGAAGAATCTAGATAGTGATTATATTCAATAGAGGGTGTTTGTATCACGCCCCAATCCTATCTTGGGCATATGGCAACCGCCGTATAATTTGCATTTCTATAACATAACTTATACAAAGTTAAAAGTATCAAAATCACTGCAATATCTTATTTAAACACAGCGGAAACATAAATAATTTACATTTAATATCAACACTACAAGTCAAATCTCTATCTAGATTTCTAAAGTAAACATGTTTGTCATAACTAGGTCCTCCTTCATTCCCCGAACTATGGGCCAACCTGTAACCTATGCAACAGGAAAAAATGTGCATATCTGAGTCTTGAAACTTAGTGAGGCTACAGAGAGAGCAGCCTAAAAATGGGCATAATAATATTGTACAAACGGATAATAAAATATATTCACTAAGTCACACATCCAGTTAACATGTCAAACATTATATAACAAGACTAATAAAATAGGATAGAGAAGAAATATGATCATAAATGTCATGCCCCATACCTTCCCCTAGAACATGTGGTAAACTATAGTGAACTCTACATATAGCCCTGCTAAGGCTCCAGAACTATATGAGAATCCACTAAGTGTACCTGATGTAAATCTCCTTTACTTATAAAAGGAGAGAACCTGAATAACATATTAATATAACTCTAAAAACATGCATATTAAAAATTAGATTTCTTATACAAGAAATCACTTATATGCAAAAGTTTTATAATCAAAATAGGGCACATGCCCAATGATTCACAAAATACCTATCCAATGGATCTTTCTGTACACAAAATAAAGGTAGAATTGTCCTACCTTTCAAAATAAATCAGGAGCCTGACTATACGCCTTGATATCTATCGGTCTCTCTCCTACTGTGACCTTACAAAAAAAAAGAGCCCTCCTAGGGGTGAGTAAGCTTGTACCCAGTGAGTTGGATATAAAATAATGTAAATCCGAGAACATAGAATAACAAAGTCTGATGAACTGAATAAATGTGTTATTTGGGCACAGTAACCAAGTAAAAAGAGTAATCAAGAATCATACGAGAATGAATATGGGGCTAGCTAAATCAACGACAATCGTGGCCACAACTGTCACCTCAGGGGAAGGTATCAAGCATCATAGGGTACCCAAATCAAAGTAGAGTCACAAGAATATAGAAACAAAGCCCCCTTTCCCCCTTGAGTTGTCCACTGGACCTCGCTACCTGGTATCCATAGCTGGTCCAGTTTAAAACTAGTCAGGATTAACCCGGTTTCCCATCCTGACCTCGGGCACTGTCGCCCAACACCCCTCTTCGTAGGCGGACAGGGGGTACCAATAGTATAATCTCTTATCACTGCAGTGAAAGTACCTATAGCACCATCAAGTATCATATCATACTAGCCATATACATTCACAAGTGAAAAAGTATCACGAATAATCAAACAGATGCATATGCTAGATATAGAGTCAACAAAAGCATGGTATTATGCTTAGGAACAATAGCAATGCAAAGTTTATTTCAATAAACATGGATATCAAAAAGAGATTCATAACTCACTTATAAGCATAATTGTCACGCCCCGACCCACCCGTCGGACACGTGGCAACCGCCATATGAGCCCAAAAGACCCATACAAGGCATTTGGTAATAAATATTGTTCGTACACACAATTTACACAGTGGAATATACAATTAATCACTTATACAACTCTACTAACATAGTCCCGATATACCTACTACAATTCTATAATAACATCAATAAATAAAATTAGATCCATCAAGAGCCCTCATCTTCATCAAATATCTCGGTAAGTCATCTAACAACCTGCACACGCATTGAACGTGGTGTGCTCAGCCTTGCGGCCTAGTGCGAAATTACAGCTCGAAACTAAATAAGGAAATCAAAGGCTAGGAGGAGTATTCTAGGATGCCTTTGGTTGTTAATCATCAATTTTCATTTGATTTGTATAAATAAGTTCATAAAAAGCATAAAAAAACAGTAAAGGAGCACAAATAAATATAGACGTGTATTTCACTAGATGTCACCTAAGTTGTATCTAGTGTCAATGTCATCAGCATATGTCACATATGTTATAATACGACTTCAAAGTTTCAAGACTCGGGCCGCCAGCCTATGCTTAATGAATACCCGAACTAAGGGCATCCATAAGCCCATCAGTGCCTTTCTGTCTCTATCTCTACCTATGCCCGCTGCACTGATGTTGGCAGAGAGAACGGGTGACTCTTGATCACTCTCCACTGTCTCGATAGTCGCCCTCAATGCCTCCCCTAGCGAAACTGTCGTGCCTTTACATCCTCCCCGGACTCCGTAGGGGCAACGACGACTCGTATAGTACTACACACTGCCCGAAGACAGGGTCACCATCAACAAGACAAATCGGCCACGGCTAACCGATAAAAATAACCACCCTAGGATCCAGACTACTCATCTGACTGTCTGCAGAACGTCATGGATGATAGCCGCGTGGTCTACGGATCCACTGTCCAAGGCATCGCATAGGGAATCTCCTTCCCAGTCCAATAGCAGTCGACGTTGACCGAGATTGACGCACATCCGTACGATGGGCTGTGGCAACCTCGACTCCATCGGTGCCAAGTCCATGGTAGGGCTCATCCTCACTAGCCATCTCAAGACTATCACGGGGTCGCCTAAACGACACCCGTGCAGGTATAAACTTTTCGGGTAGGGACCTGCTCCATATTTTTGGTCTAGTACGACCTTGGAGTTCGTACGGTCCCTTTCCCCACCAGCTCCCAGTATCTCAGCTACGTATAGCCTCGGGAGTGGTATGAAGCGGGACGTCACCGTTTGACCTCCGTCGGTACGCGGTGGTCAACCGGGGCATATGAGAAATACCCCTTTCTGTCTAAGTTGCGGTGATGTCGCCAAGGGGTTCTAACATGTCATTATTTATATTTATATCTGCATGGTGGTTGTGTTGAACATAACATGAAAAATAGTAAAACATGCACGACAAGATATTATGACATATTAAAAAAACTTAGCATGGTGATCATGGTATATCATACATGTTAGACAGAAATAAATTAAACTAACATGCAGACATGTCAAATTTTATCAATCATTATATTTTATTATATTTAAGACATCCAAGAATTTCCTAAGAAAACCTCAGCAGGAATTTCCTAGTTTGAATAAATCCTACATCGGTGAACCAACGTACCTAACTTGGCGGTTTACTCCTCGGAACCAACCCACGTAAAATAAATCACCCCGGCGAACCACTCGAATCGCGTACCCACGATAGTCCTAATTAACATAATTATTTAAAATAAAATTTATTTTATTTTTCCCTAAAGTAAGTAAAATAGAAATTTATCAATCTAACTTATACAATTATCCTAATTAATTATCGCTTAATAAGCCTACATTTAAATTTACGAGCCCATATTTAATTTAGGGGTGCATACATAATTAATAAGCCCATATTTACCCATTGGGCCCATATCTACATTTTTAGCCTAATTAATTTATCGATAAATTAATTAAAGTAATTACTACATTTAATTAATCCAAACTAAGCATACAAGTTGATTAACCGAATTTTAATTTTTACTAATTAAACTGATTATAATGTGAAATTGATTTAATTAAACTTAAATAAATTTTATCAAACTTATACTCATTTAAACCCAAACACATGATCTAGCCCAAGTCACCCAAGGGCCCAATTAAAAATCCATCAGCAATTAATAAAATTATTAAATCTTAGTTAACTCAATCAAGCATCTAAATTAGGTTTACTCAATTTAATAATCATCTAATCCAATTTAGCCCAATTTGATTCTAAGTCAAAATTTGGTCAAAAATGACCTAGTCAACTAAAGTTGATCATGTTGATCATTAAGAAAATTTTAATTTATCATTACCCGACCCAATTCAAGTTGTCAGCCCAATCCAGTCGGCCTAAATTGGTGCTCATGAGATCCAAATCAAATTTCTAGGTCAATGTTGACTCGGTCAACGTTGACCGCGAGTCAACGTTGAAATGGCCAACCACCTAATAAATTATTCGGTTTAACACTAATTTAGATCCATTTAAATCCATGGGTCAAAATTGGTAAATTTTACCGTAGTCAACTTAGGTTGGCTATGTTGACCTACTAATTGATTAAATTAATTCATACCTAACTCAATCCGATTTGGCTCAACTTGGGTGCGAGTTACTTGTGTTTGATTTGGTTTAACTCGACCCAAACCCAATTTCGATTAATTGAATATATTTCCCTCAAATTTATCTGGTTGAGTCCAATTCGGGTCGGACCCAAACTCAATTTTAATTAACTTAACTAATTCAATCCCACCATATTACCATAATTGGTTGACTAATAATTCATTCTTAAACAAGGTTATCTTAATCCATCAAATATAAAATTAATCAACCCTCTTCATACTTAATTAACGCTAAGCAATCTTAATTAGCGCTAAACATAGATTTATTATCACTAACACGAGATTAAAATTGATACCTTTCCTCGCAGAATCCCTCGCCGGAGCTCCCTCAATATCACGCCCGAACAACACGCCGGTGAAGACGACGATGATCCCGCGCGCGGATGCAGGGGGTACGCTATGAGCTCGCAAACACCAAGTGGGAGCGAATCGAGCGGCCGGAGGGAAGGAACGAGCGGATGCGTCCGCTGCCAACGCGATGGCACACGGTTCTGGACACGGCGAGCCAAATCGATGGCCTCTCCAAGCAAATCTGGAAGGGCAACGTTTCCCCAACCTGCAGGGAGGCGGAGCAACCCAACAGCAGCGGTCGCAGTAGCGGATTGAGTCTGAAATGGGGGCGACGACGTATTTGGGGGCGTTGCGACGCAGGATTCAGAGGCGGGGTGCGAGCAGCAGAAATGCTTCTGGCGAGCTCTCCTTCTCCGCGGCAAGGGACGGTGCTCGACGAACAGTGGTAGGCGGTCGACGGATGCGCAGGAAGGGCGGCGGACGGCTGGTCTTGCGAAGAGGAGAATGCAGGGGAAGAAAGGGGGCGCGGTAGCAAACCGCCGCCGCGCTCTCCTTGTCATGGCGGGGATCTACGGAGGGCGGACGGCGACGGACGGTGGCGGCGGGCGATGGACGGTGGACGGCGGGTGCCTGCATTCGCTCCGCTGCGGTGGAAGAGGAGGTCGGCGTCGCGAGGGCGAAGAAGGGGGCGCTTCGCGAGTGGAAAGAGCCCTCGACTCTTCTCGCTCGCGTCGACCCTTCAAACCGGGTCAGGCCGGTTCACTTGGACCGGCCGGCTGGCCGGTTCATTTGAACCGGGCCGATTTTTTAATTATATATATATATATATATATATTTTGATGATGATGAGAGTGGGGGTTTACAATAATCATGAATATTAACTAGCAGGAGAGTCAACAGATATCAAATATAGGTAATAAAATGAATTTAGTTCTTCTGGACTAAACATTGAGAACTTTCCTGCCTATTCTACTTGGAGAATAAACACTCACCTGATCCTATCGTCGTAAGCACGTTCTAATTCGTATTGCGATCCTTAGTATCCTCGTGCTTGCGTATCAAATTTTTTTATGAATATTTCAATAAATTTAATTCTCAATCCGGTAATAATTTTACAAATTCATCTTCACCAACACTCTTAAAATGAACTTTAGATTCACCCTAATTTTTATCCCAAGTTTGCCGAAAAGTTCGCTGGAGACCCGCCGGAGACTCGCCGAAAAAATCACCGAAACCCTTATCGGCAAAGTTCTTTGATCAGTACTAATATGGGTACCAATCGAAAGCTCTCTTCATGAGGATTCCAAAAATCATATTTTTCATAATTTTTATAGCTCACACGCGATCAATTTCACAGATTATATCAATTTGGGCGAAATCCCTAAGTTAGGGTTTTTAGCTCGCCGGTGGCCAACCGGCTGCCAAAAGCCCTCAACCTCGGTACCAATAGATAGCTCTCATCGAGAAGAAGCCATACGTACCAAGTTTGTAAAGTTCCATGGCCCGAATGGCTGGTAATTTCCGGAGAAAGCTCCGGCGGTGGAACTTTCGCTGCTGTCGCTTCTCTCATCTTTTCCTCCTCAAATCTCCACCAAAATGTGAAATTAATGGTCCGAACGTGTTTTCCTAGCTCACCTGAAGTTGTCTCTAAAATCTCATCAAAAAATTTGATTGGGAGGTGGTCCAAATATTGTCGGTGAAGTTGACAATGAGCCGTCCGCTGCTGTTGTTCGTGCGCGAAGGGAGAGAGAAGGTTGCACGATGGGAAGAATTAAAAAAATAATAAAATTAAAATGTCATTTAAGCTAAGCGGTTCACTCAACTCAGTTTAACTTAACCCTGGTTCAAAATAGGTTCGATGAGATTAGATCTGGACCGTCCACCGCTTTATGTGATTTAATTTTATCCGTCCATTTAGATCTATCCTTGGTTCAACGATTTAACTAATCAAACGACATCCAAATTACGATCCGTCTGTGTCGTTGGATTCCTTATCAAAAATTCTATCTGATGGTATAATTTTTACGTCAAGATTCCATATTTCAAAACTCTATATAATTTTTCAAATAAGTCATCCATATTATTTTTTCTATAAAACCCCTCAAAATCTCTTTTTATTATACAATTACCCTTAGCTAAAAATCCAAATCTCACAATAACAAGGAGTAACAACAAGAAATAATAATTATTTTTATAGTAATAACACTAAGTCGAAGATATCATATTATCTTAACTAATACATTGTGAACTATCCATACTACACCTAAGGCAACCAACCTATGTTCAAGGTAAATCCTTCATCAAGGATTTCTCCAAACCAATCAGTGTCAACTCTACATCTTTGTCCTATATGTCTATACATTGACGTTAGCAGAAGGAGCTGGTGACTACGACACGCCTTCTATATATCATAAGTACCATACAGTGCTGTAATTCTACCCATGATAGGGTCACAACACAAAATCATAAACCACACCATCTACAGCCTAACCTGCTGAGATATCCTGCATATGCTATAATGAACCTAGACTGCTCCGGACCTATATCTTGAGCATGTCAGTATCCTCAGGCCCCTAGCTCTTGTAGCGCATTGAAGAGTATTGTTCCTAGCACACCATCTACCTTAAAGTAATACAAATAAGTTGAGTTCTGCACCAAAGTGAGATCCCAGTTACACCAAAGCATCTGTGGCTAAGTCAACCGAACTTGCACCTCTACCTTAACTAGCACATAACTTCTCACTACATGTTGGCACATAGCAGCCTAAGAACTTCTTGTTATCTTCTAGGTTATTATAATCCTAAGATGTCCAAAGTTCTTAGTTATATGTCACTTAAGACCACTCTAGGTGTTAACATAACATGAACCTAAAGTGTCTCTAGTTTTACCTCATATCATCATGTTTTGTGTTCTTGCTAAGTATTATCAAATAACACATAACATGAGTATAATCACCAATAACATGCATATAATAAAAATATGTATACTAGCAAAACATAACTTTCTAACTCACATCAAACATATATGCTAATTAAATATGCTACAAAGCAGATATTTAACTTATCAACATGTACAATAAATAACAACGATCTTTAGGACTCAGCACTATAGTAGACCATAAATTTGAAACCATAAATTCTCACTTGAGTCTCAAAGAAATCTTTAGCAAGAATCACAGTTAGATGTGATTCTTAAAAGCAAGCAAACAATACAATTCCTTCCTACTTCAACACAAATCAAAGCTTGGCCTTGATTTGTCAGCAAATCAATTATCCTAAAATAAAATAAATACAGTCGAACAAAACATAAATCTTACAACCCAATAAAATTCCTATTTGCCCTTCCTACTCACATCCTCACAAAAATTTTATTTAATTCCTTCTTAATCTACCAATAAATCAAAAAATTAAATAATCACAATCCAACCACAATTAAACATCAACAAGCTTATAAAATAAATATCCATTTTAACAAATAAATTATACTAATAATTCTAATCAACCTATACCACCTTAATTAATCTAAAAATATTTTAATAATTCTGTGAAAAATCTAGTTACACCAATTAAATTGAAACAATATAAATTATTCAAAGTTACTAAATATAAAAATCTAAATAACCTAATTACCTAAGTTTTATAACAACATAAATTCATTAAATTTGTAAAAATTATAATTAAATCATCTTAATTTTATTTAATATAAATTTAACACAATAACATCTACCAAAATATTCTTTTTTTTGACAAATAAATTAAATTATCATTTACCAATAGGATATTACATTGTTTAAGTATAATTACATCATCTTACATAAATTTTGCTCCTTATAACTTGTTTGATAACATCAATAGTAATATCAACTCACCTTCTAGGAAGGGTATTTGAGCATCACTACAATATCATTTGCTACAAGTCATAAAGAAGTAAATATAATAAAAATGAATATCTCAAAGAGCACTAGTATTCTAAGCTAAGCATAAGACAACAAACTCTCTTATTTTTTCTTTATCCAGCCTAGTAAAAATTACTGTCCTGATATGCCGAAGAAGGACCACTTCATCTCTTACTTGTTGCTTAAATAATCTCCAGTTTTCCTCTTCCCAAATTTGATATACAAACTCTACTATCACTACCTGCATAAGCTGTCCTTTCAATGTTATCCTTTTAGCTATTCTTGCAGCTATATTAATTGTAGTTTCCCATGTAGTTTGTCTTAAAACTTCTTCATTCTATTTCAACAAATCACTCCATATAGTCTTGCTATATTTACATTCATTCAGCAAATGTTCTAAGGTTTCTATTGCAATTAGACATAGCTGACATCCTCCTTCTATTTGTATGCCCCGCTATTGCAATTAGTCATTAATTTCTGATGCAAAGCAAGACATAGGATGAAGGTAGCTCTAGGCCTAGCTATAGAATTACATATCAAACTTGTCCAATTTTTCATTGGCAATGTATCCACCAATATATTGTAAATTGCACTGATTGTGATTTTTCTAGTTAGTATTATTGGCAGTCGGGGATGGTATTGTAATACCTCTCTACTCATCATCACTTTCTTCAACATCCAGCTTGTTTGTTTGGGCAGAGCCATAGTATGAATATTTTTATTTTTTATATAATAAGTGTGTACCCATTTGATCCATAATTTATCTTTCTTTATCTGCATATCCCAAAAGATCTTGAAGATGGCTGTCTTATTCCATAAATCTAATCTTAGTAAGTTAAGTCCTCCGGCTGACTTTGGTGTGCAAACTTTATTCCAAGCTGCCAAGGCCTTCTTACTAGTCTCAACTGATCTTATCCATATGAATATCCTGTAAACTGCATCCATCATTTTGATTATATTTTTGGGCAATATGAATAGTTGCGACCAATAGCTTTGCACTCCAAATAACACTGACTTTATAAGTTGAACTCTTCCTGCATATGTTAGCAACTTGGCAGACCAACTTTTAAGTCTAACCATCATTTTGTCAAGCAGTACTTTACATTCTGTAATTTTTAGTTTCTTAAGATTCAAAGGTACTCCTCGATACTTGAAAGAATATTTTGGTATAGTTTAGGCATACCAAAATATTCTTTCATGTATATAACACAAAATTTATTTAAACCCTAAATTAATCCAGATCACCTTAATTAAATAAAAAATTCACCATAATAGTTCGAAAAAATTCTAATTAAATCACCAAAATTATATATAAGCATAGCGAAGCGTCACAAATTATTTTATATTTTTCTGACAAAGTTAATGCACTCAAAACCTTGAACCCAACCAAAAATATTCGGAAACAGTACCTAAAATTTAATAAAAATTCTAAATAAATTGCTCAAAAATTAAAACTCACCAATAAACCCTAAGCACCATTGAACCGACCGAACAGAACGTAAAATCGCGAAACTAGGTGAAACCCACGTCGAACCGCCGCTGAACTGCCCGTTCCTGAATCGGACCAGATTGGACCAGATCGATCCACGTGCTACACACGCGCCGCCTACGTTCACCCTCTCCGCTCGAACTCGGCACCACTCCACCGTTGATCGCCGCCCGATTCGTTGCTGCAAACATACAGGAACAATGCGCACAACTTCGCCATGCCTTCCTCAACCCACCGGCCACCTCTTGTCACCGCCGGTAACGCTTAGAAGCCCCCATGGCCACTGGTGCAAGTCGATCCCCTGCCGCGTCGCTCCAACTCCGTTCCCAGCTACCACCGAGTCTTCAACACCACGACCACCACTTCAAATCGCCTTCAGACACTTCGCTGCAGAGGCAGGAACGATCTTCGCTCCCCTCGCCGACGAATTCAATAGGAAACAGAGGCCTTCACTGCTGCCTCTGCCTCTGCTGCTTCCTACAAGATCGTAGCCTGCCAGAGCCGCTTCCATGCACCGCCGGTCACGGAACCAACGGCCAGCCTCCGGCCAACTCTTCTCCCATCACTAACGCTACTTGCCAAAGTAGATGAAGCCCTGCTGCTGCCGACAACTCGGAAAACATGGCTCTGCCCTGTTTCCTGGGTTTAAAACACTCGCCCACTCACAGCACGTGCGTCGTGCGTGTCGCGGGTGGGTTTATATTTATTTATTTTTTTTTTCTATATTTAATTTAGTTTTAAATTATTTTTTATTTTCCCCTTTTTCCTTCTTTTTTTATTTTCTATTTTACTTTATTTTTGTTTATTATTATTTTTTATTATAATTATATTATTTTTTAAAAAATTTAAAAAAAATAAGGTTTACAGTTTGATCTAGTGGTGTGATTCTCGCTTTGGTTGTGAGAGGTCATGAGTTCAATTCTCACAATACCCCTTCCTCATTTTTAAATAAGTAATCACATTTCTCTACAAAGAATGCTTAGTAATAAGACATTACTATTTGGCTATTTGATCAAGCGGTATGATTCTTGCTTGCTTTGGGTGCAAGAGGTCATGAGTTCAATTCTCACAACTCATGCTTCTTCTCTTCCTCATAGTTGATTTTTTTTTTACATCACTATCATGGGTTGGTACATATTACCATCTCAATTTTCTGCTAGCAACTTCCTTGTTCACCATCATATCATTTCTTATATATGATCTGGGATTTTTAATAAAATAGGTACTTTCGGTTGTTTTTTCATCATCAGATTTATTGAATGAATGCATAAAACTCTACTTTTTTGTCTACTTTTTAATATTTTTTTGGTGAATCATGGCTTTGGTAATTTATAATTGGATGATGGTCATACTATTTACTAAATCACATGCTTATCAGTAAAAGCACTTGGATGATGTGTGCATATATCAGAGAGTGTTTGGTCTAGTTATATCATTCACGATTATGGCGCAAGAGGTCATGGGTTTAATTATCACAAAGCCCTTTTCTCTTTGCCATTGATGTCATTATCATCTCCATCGGAGGGTTGCTCCTTATTCGTACTACTCCAATAAAATATATCAAATAACTGCACTTCATCTTTAATGAACTATCAGTGATTGACTACAATTCATATTGGATGTTTGGTTTGGTGGTATGATTCTTTCTTTGGATTGAAGAGATTTTGAGTTTGATTCTCATAATACCCGTTTTGTTGCCTCTTCTCCTTCATATCTTTTTGATGTTTTTCTCATCTCTATTGGGGGTTGGTTGGTCTCCTTTTTCTACTATTCACTTCCTTCTTTTTCCTTCGTATGTGATTTGAGGTTCTTTTACTATCATTGTTTTGAAATCTTTTTTCATCATTGGTTCTAATCAATGAATGCATGAAAATACATTATGGTTTATTTTTATCTACTATTTAATCTTTGTGGGTGAATCGTAGTTTTCTTTATTTGTATTTGGATGATGGTCAAACTATTTAATAAATCATCACACTGTTATTAGTCAAAAACTTCGGATAATGTTTGCATATATAAGGGAGTGTTTGGTCTAGCAGTATGATTTTTGCTTAGGGTGTGAGAGGTCGTGAGTTCAATTCTCAAAATACCCCTTCCTCTGCACCAAGTAGTGATTGCACATTTTTTACAAAGAACCCTTGGTAATGATCACACTACTCTCTGGGTGATTGGTCTAGTTCTACGATTCTTATTTTAGGTAGAAGAGGTTGTGGGTTCAATTCTCACAACTCCTCTTTTTCTACTTCTCTCCTCACAAATGATATTTTTCTCATCTCCATTGGGGCTTGAGGGGCTGGTAGGTATGACCATATCCTCTTTCTGCAAGTAACTTCCTTCTTTGTCATCGTGCTAATTTTCTTGTGTGATTTGGTGGTTCTTTTACAATTGGTCTTTTTGATAATATTTCATCATCGGTTCCAATCAATGAATGCATGAAACTGCTCTACGAAAATACATTAGGGTCTTCTTTTTAAACATTGTAGAAGAATCATGCTTTTGTTAATCTATACTTGGATAATGATCACACTCTTAACTAAGTGATCACATGCTTATCTTTTGAAGAATCAGTATGATGAATGCACATATGAGAAGGTGTTTTGTCTAGTGGTGTGATTCTCACTTTGGATGCAAGAGGTCATGACTTTAATTCTCACAATGCCACTTTTGCTGCTACTGTTGCTTCTCCTCCTGATCTTTTTGATGTTTTTGTCATCTCCATTGGGGGTTGGTTGGTTTGACCATCTCCTTTTTCTACTTAGTAACTTCCTTCTTCTTCTTCTTTTTCATATGTGATTTGGGGTTCTTTTACTATCAGTGTTTTTGAATCTTTTCTCATCGTTGGTTCCAATCAATGAACGTATGAAACTACTTTGATAAAACAAATTATGGTTTATTTTTTATCTATTGTTTAATCTTTATTATTGAATCGTAATTTCAGTAATCTATACTTAGATGAAAACAATAATATTTACTAAACGATCACACTTTTACGGTCAAAGAATTTGGATGATATTTGTAGATATTAGGGATTATTTGATCTAGTGGTATAAGTCTCACTTAGGGTGTGAGAGGTTATGAGTTTAATTCTTAAAACACCCCTTCATTCTCATCTCCATCGGAATTCTTTATTTTTTTATTCCAAATAAGCTTTTGTTCCACGGAGGAGGTACATTTATTTTTTCTCCAAATAAGCTTTTAGAATTAAAACTTTTTCTTTAAACAAATTCAAATTGTGCTTCAGGGAAAACTCAAGCACTAGTATATAATCGATGGTAATCGATGGTGATTATCAGCTGATGTGGAGAAAATTATCCACTAATACATTTTTTAGGATAATCAAAATTTTCTATGTTTTAACAAATTCTGATCAAATTAGTCGATAATGCATGAGGGAAATAGGGTCAGAATGAAGATATCAGAATGATGAGGTGAAGTCATTTATGTTGATAGTGATGATCATCGATGAAACCTAACCATCGGTTTAGAGATATACATAGAAGTCATATATATTGTATCATATATCGACTAGCGATACATATATATGATACAACATAGATGATTTAGAGATATACAAGCATACACTATTAGTATGTAGATAGCACTATTGATGATATTTACATTAAAAATCTATTATGTGATAATTAATAAACCAAAGGCATCCTCAAAACCTTCCCTCTAGATTTTGATTTCTTTATTATAATTTTGAGCCGTAATTTCGCACTAGGCTGCAAGGCTGAGCACATCATATTCAATGTGTGTGCAGGTTTAGTAGATGATCGATCGAGATAGTTGATAGAGATGAGTGCTATCAACGGATTTATTATATTTGCTGATATCGTTATCATAGAATTATAGTATGTATATTGGAACTATATTAATAGATTTGAGTTAGTTGATTTGAATGTATTATCCACTGAGTTGATGATGTAGATGACTATATTTATCGACAAATGCCTTGTATGAGTCTTTTGAACTCATACGACGGTTGCTGTATGCTCGATAAATGAGTCGAGGAGTGACATGACAGATGTTTGCAAATATAGAGGAGTGTTTGGTCTAGTGGAATGATTCTCACTTAGGGAGAAAAAGGTTATGAGTGCAATTCTTGTAAAACTAATTTCTCTTTGTCGCTGATGTATTCTTATCTTTATCAGGGGTTGTTCATTATTCCAACTAAGCTCTTTAAAAATATATCAAATAATCATACATTTAACTAAGCAAACCTTTCTTAGGAAACCGCAATCGTCTTGACTATGGTCTCACTGGGTGTTTCGTCTAATGAAATGATTCTTGCTTTGGATGAAAGAGGTCATGAGTTTGATTCTCGCAACACCCCTTTGTGAACTTCAGTTTAACTAATCCATACTTGTATGATGATTGAACTATTTACTCAATGTTCACTCACATATTCTTCCAAAATGTTGGATGATGCTTTCACATACCAAGGGGTGTTTGGTCTAGTGTTATGATTCTCGCTTAGGATGCGAGAGGATTGATGTTAATCTTATCTCTATCAGAGGGCATGAAATATATATATTGCTGGTTCGGAGCAGGGGAGGAGAGAGAAAGTCACGGGTGGGGAAGGAAGAAGAAGAGGGTAAGTTAAATGGGTTTAGTAACGGGTCGGGTTTCCTCACTTAACCCGCTAACCCGGTTCACCTATTGGTTTAATGAAATTAAATCTGGACCGTCCGTTTTAATGATTTAATCTCATTCGTCCATTTGGATAAATTCTTGATTCAATGATTTGACCAATCAAACGACGTCCAAATTATGATCCGTCTGCCCCGTTAGATTCCTTATCAAAAATCCTATCTGGTGGTATAATTTTTACATTAAAATTATATACTACAAAAATTCATATAATTTTATAAATAAGTCCTCCATATTATTTATTTTATAAAACCCCATAAAATCATCATCTATTACATATTACATAATTTTCCTTAGTACAAAATTACAAACCTCACATCCTACCCCCTTAAAGAAATTTTATCCTCAAAATTTAGTTCAGGTCATCATTTGGAATAATTGAGGATACTTCCTCTTCATATACTCTTTTGATTCTCAAGTGATTTCTTCTACCTGTGTACTCATCCACAATACCTTAATCATCCATACCTCTTTATTCCTTAAGTTTTTCTTTTTTCGTTCTAAGATCTACACAGGTTGTACTTTAAAACTAAAATCTCCCTTAAGTTCAATCAGGAGTATTACTAATATCTGTACAGGGTCCGCCATATGTTTCCTCAACATAGATACATGAAATACATTATGTATTTTGGCCATTTCTTGAGGTAACTCCAATCTATACGCTACAGGACCCACTCTGTTAATGATTCTGAAAGGTCCAATATATCTAGGACTTAGTTTCCCTATGCTTCCAAACCGTATGATTCCCTTCGAGGGAGCTACTTTTAAGTATACCATATCCCCATATTGAAATTTCAATTCTCTTCTTCGGTTATCCGTATAACTCTTTTGCCTATCTTGAGATATTTTCAATCTTTCCTTAATGATTCTAACTTTTTCTGTCGTAGTTTCAATCAATTCATTCCCTTCTATTCTTCTTTCTCCAACTTCATCCCAACATAATGGTATTATGCATTTTCTTCCATATAAAGCTTCATATGGTGGCATTCCGATGCTAGCCTCATAACTCTTATTGTATGCAAATTCAATCAACGGTAAATGTTGATCCAAACTTTCCTGGAATTCAAGTACACAAGCCCTTAACATATCTTCTAGAGTTTGAATTGTCCTTTCAGATTAGCCATCAATCTGAGGATGAAAAGTTATACTAAACTTCAATGTTGTACCTAAAGCTTCACGCATCTTTGGCCAAAAATGGAAAGTAAATCTGGGATCTCTATCAGACACAATGGTAATGGAAACTCCATGGAGTTTCACAATCTCCTGAATATAGATTCTGACTAATTTATCTAATGAATACGTATTATAAATTGTCAGAAAATGAGCGGACTTGGTAAGTCTATCCACAATTACCCGTATCGCATTATGATTACTTGATGTGCGGGGTAATCCTATCACAAAATCTATTTTGATATGTTCCCATTTCCATTCAGGAATATGCAAAGGTTGTAGCTTTCCTGTGGGTTTCTGATGCTCAACTTTAATGTAAACCCCCACCACATGAAAAAAAAAAAGGACCGGTTCAGGTGAACCGGCCGGCCAGCCGGCCGGTCCAGCTGAACCGGCATGGACCGGGCGAAGAGGCGAGACGGGGCGAGCGAGAAGAGCAAGCGCCCTTCCCACTCGAGCCATCGTCCTCGAGCACGCGAACGACGCTTCGTCTTCTCCCGCATCGAGCAGCGCCGGCGACCTTTCCTTCGCCGTCGACTGCTGCCCGCTATCGTCGACGGCCGTCCGCCCTCGTCCACCCCCAGCGAGCAACCCCCGGCGGAAGGGAGAGCTCGCGACGCCCCTGCTCCCTTCCCGTTCGCGCGACCACCGCAGCAGAGAAGCTGCTGCCGTCCGGTCGTCGCCCAGCACTCGGAATCCCTCGGCGGTCGTCTCCACCGCCGCGGTTGGAGACGCCGGCCGCCTCCGCATCTCCACGGGCCTTCGTGGAGTTCGAAGACCCCTCAACGGGCGGCTGTGCTCGCCGCCCCTGTTCGAGCGACCGAACCCTACCGACGGCGGCTGCAAATCGCGATCCGCTCACTTCGCCGGCCGGAAACCCCGCCCTTTCCTTCTCCAGACGTCCGCGAGGTGAGCAGCCGTGTTTCCCCCATGAAAAGGGGGGTTTTCGCCCTCCGGTGGATGCGCCGTGAGTTTGCCGGAGACGACGCCGGAAAGATCACCGTTTAGGCGCTGATGGTCGTCATTCTCGCAGATCGGCGTAGTCTCCGCGTTGAGTGAGGAGCTACGAAGCTCGCCGGCCGTTTAGCCTTCGTTTCGCGAGCTCCGGCAAGGTGGCGGCTAGGGTTCCGGCAGCGGCGCTGCGTTTTCCGGCGGCGCACAGTTAATCCGGCGAAGGTGCTTAATTAGGGCTTAATCGCGATTAGTGAACGCTAAACATGATTAGTTAAGAGTTAAGCATGATTAGTGTAAATATAATATGTTATTAGAATAAGATGTATTAACGTATGCTTAGTTTAATTAAAAGCATGTTTAGCATTGATTAACTAAGCTTAGTGTATAAGAAATTATTTCTTTAATGAAAACGGTTGGGTCGAATCAAGTGGGGTTAAATCGTTTGGGTTTGAGTTAAGTTTGGGTTCGAGTCAAGTTGGGTTGGGTGAGCCGAATCAAATAAGTTGAACCTGGTTCGAGCTCGAGTCAAACTAGATTGAATTTAATTTAGCTGAACCGGACCCGAACCGAACCAAATCGAACCGAACCGAACTGGGTGAACAGTAACTCGAACCGTTGACCGAGTCAATAGCTAACCCAGTGAGCATTGACCGGGCCCACCGCCGACCCAGTCAGCGTTGACCGGTCAACAGCTGACCCAGTCAGCGTTGACCGGGCCCACTGCTGACCTAGTCACCGTTGACCAGTTGACCGTTGACCAGGTCAGAAAAAATAAAAAAAATTAAATTAAATTAAATAATTAATAAAATAATAAAATAATAAAATAATAAAATAATATTAAAATATTAAAAAATAAAAAAATAAAAATTTCTATGGGTTCTACTAGGGCTCCTGGATGACTTGGGCTAAGTTATGGGTGAGTTTGATGAGTAGAAATTGAATAAAAATTCATCAAAATTATTAGCTAAAAATGTAAAAAATATGATTAATTTAGAATTGATTAGGTGAGATTAATCTAAACATGTATAGGATTAATATAATGTAATAATTATTTAATTGATAGATTTTAATTTATTTATCTTAAGGGAAATAAATTAAATCTATTTTAAATAATTTTTATTAAATAGGATTATCGTGGGTACGCGATCCGAGAAGCTCGGCGGGTGATATTCTCCGCGCGACTTGGTTCCCAGGAGTAGATCGCTATCCCAGGTGCGTTGGTTCTCCGTTGGTAGGATTTATTCATGCTAGGGAATTCCCGCTGGGGTTTTCTTAGGAACAATTCTTGGATGTCTTAAATATGATAAACCATAATGTTTGATAAGATTTAAATTGTATGCATGCTAGCATAGTTATCTTATCTAACATGTTTATCTGCTAGGTATCTAACATGCTTTATAAATCATGTCTTGCGTGTATTATTGCTTCCAGTATTATGTTAAATGATTACCATGCAGACATAGATAGTATATGCGACATGTTAGAACCTTTGGCGACGTCACCGCCACTTTGACAAAAAAAAGGAGCTTTTCCCTTATGCCCCGGTTGACCGCCGCGTCCTGTCGGTGGTCAAAACGGTGACGTCCCGCTAGGCACCACTCCCGAGGTTGATGCGTAGCTTGGATACTGGGAGCGTTACTCCCGAGGTTATGCATAGCTTATATACGGGGAGCTGGTAGGGTAAGGGACTGTACACACTCCATAGTCATATTAGACTGGAAATATGGAGCAAGTCCTTACCCGAAAATCTTCACCCGCGCGAGTGTCGTTGTAGGCGGCCTCGTGATAGTCCTGAGATGGTTAGCTAGGATGAACCCTACCATGGACTTGGCACCGACGAAGTCGAGGGCCACAGCCCATCGTGCGGATGTGCGCCAATCTCGATAGACGTCGACGGCTATTGGACTGGGAAGGTGATTCCACATGCGACGCCTTGGACAGTGGATCCGTAGACCGCACGGCTATCACCCTTAACGTCTGCAGACGATCGAATGAGTAGTCCGGATCCTAGGGTGGTTATTCCGGCTAGCCGTGGCCGATGATATTTAAGAGAGGTGACCCTGTCTACGGGCAGTGTGTAGTACTACATGGGTATCGTGACTCCTACGGTATCTGGGGAGGATGTAAGGGCACGACGGTTTCGCTAGGGGAGGCATGGTTGGCGACTAGTGAAACAACAGGAGAGGGACTCTGGGTCATCCGTCCTCTCTGCCAACATCAGTGCAGCGGGCATAGGTAGAGACAGAAAGGCACTGGTGGGCTTACTGATACCCCCGGCCCGGGTAGTCACTAAGCGTAGGCTGGCAGCCCGAGTTTATGAAACCTAAAAGTCTCACCATGACGTAGGTGACATATTATTGATATGGACACTAGACATGACTAGGGTGACATCTAGTGACATGTACACATGTATTTATTTATTTAATTGTTTATTTATGATGTCTATTTTTATATGAATTGTTTAAACGATATGGCATGAAAGATGATGATTAATTACCAAAGACATCCTAGAATACTCCTCCTAGCCTTTGATTTCCTTATTCGGTAGAGCCGTAATTTCGCATTAGGCCGCAAGGCTGAGCACACCGCGTTCAATGTGTGTGCAGGTATCGACGCACGAGACGAGATCGTTGACGGAGGGTTCGTCACGGAAGGTATACGACTGCTGTTATGAGTTTTCGTATACCGGTCTTAGATTTGTATTAGGAGATATCGGAACTGTATTTAAGATGTTATTTGGAAATGTGGGTGTATGTAGTTTAGTATTTGTATTTATGCCTTGTATGGGCTTGTCGGGCTCATACGGCGGTTGCCACGTGTCGTCCTGCGGGTCGGGGCGTGACATTTAATTTGCTGACAAATGTGACACTTAGCTACAAACTCTGCAATATCCTTCTTCATTCCTGGCCACCAATAGCTTCCCTTTATTGTGCGATACATCTTTGTACTTCCTGGGTGCATTGCATATGTCGAGGAATGAGCTTCCTCCAAGATAGCTTTCTTGAGTTCAGCTTTATTTAGGGACGCAAACTCTCTCTCGGTATACCAATAACCCATCATCCCTCATTCTGAACTCAGTATTTTCTTCGGTTTGTATTCTTTGGAGTATTTTCCTCAATTCCTCATCTGAACTCTGCAAGACTCGAATTTCTTCATGAAGTATGGGTCGCACAATAAATGTAGCCAAGATCTCACTAGATTTATCATAATCTAGATGAACTCCCAAAGATTTCAATTCCATAAGCTGAGGTAATGTAGTGGCTGAGATACTAGATAACGTAACTGATTTCCTACTCAATGCATCTGCCACAACATTAGCCTTTCCTGGATGATACTCAATTATGAGATCATAATATTTTAATAACTCCAACCATCTTTTTTGTCTCAGATTTAACTCTTTCTGAGTCATAATATATTTCAAACTCTGATGGTCGGTAAAAATATGGCATCGAACTCCGTATAAATAATGTCGCCATATCTTTAATGCAAAAACTACTGCTGCCAGTTCCAAATCCTGAGTAGGATAATTTAATTCATGCTTCCTTAATCGACGAGATGCATGTGCAATCACATTTCTCTCTTGCATCAGTACACATCCCAATCCTTGTCTGGAAGCATCACTATACACAATGTAATCCTCATTAGGTTTTGGTAATGTCAGAACTGGAGCAAAAGTGAGTTAATCCTTGAGTTTCTGAAAACTATTTTCACAATCCTGATCCCAGTGAAATTTCACTTCTTTTCGTATCAGTCTAGTGAGTGGTCCAACTATCTTATAAAATCCTTCAATAAATCTCCTATAATATCCAGTTAGACCTAAGAAACTGCAAATCTCTGTAACATTCTTAGGTCGTTCCTATTTCAAAACTGCTTCCACTTTACTTGAATCAACCATGATACATTGTTCTGATACGGTGTGTCCTAAGAATTTTACTTCTTTCAACCAAAACTCGCATTTAGAGAACTTTGCATACGGTTTCTTTCCTCGCAGTGTTTGCAACACTATTCTTAGGTGTTCAGCATACTCCTTTTCTCCAGGCGAGTATATCAAAATATCATCAATAAATATAATAATAAACTTGTCCAGATATAGATGAAATACCCTATTCGTTAAATCCATAAATGCAGCTGGGGCATTTGTTAATCTAAAAGACATTACTATGAATTCATAATGTCCATATCTGGTCTTTAATTGTCACGCCCCGACCCTACTGTCGGGCACGTGGCAACCGCCGTATGAGCCCATCGAACCCATACAAGGCATCAAAGTGATACATACAATCCATACACATCATTTACACAGCGGAATATATAATCAAAACATCTAACGCAACACTGCTAACACAGTCCCGATAAACCTACTACAATTCTATGATAAGTATTGATCAATAAAAATAAATCCATTGACAATTTCATCTTCATCAACCGTCACGATCGATCATCTAACACACCTGCACACACATTGAAGTGGTGTGCTCAGCCTTGCGGCCTAGTGCTAGATTACGTCTAGAAATCGTAGATAGGAAATCAAACACTAGGGGGAAGTACTAGGATGCCTTTGGGTTTATTAATTTCCCATTTATTAACTTTTTGGTGTAAATAACGTCACTAACAAAGTTGAGTTCTAACTGTTTGTATATATCTGTATATCCTAATTGTCATCTATGTTGAACCAACATGTCTGTAACTAGTAAAAGTTATCTATGTTGAACAACCTATCTGTATCTCTAGTATATGTCAACTAGAAGTATTTATGTCTTTATGTCAAGTGCTTCGGGCCGCCAGCCTATGCTCTGGGGATATCCTGATCAGGGACACTCATAAGCCCATCCATGCCGTGAATATCCAGGTCTCTACCTATGCCCGCTGCACGGATGTTGGCAGAGAGATCGGATGACCGTGTATCTCTCTCTACTGTCCAGCTGGTCGATCCCTACACCCCATCCCAGCAAAACCGGTTGCTTCCGTACCTTTCCCCTAGGAAACTCAGTACAGTCACAACTCACCGTGTAGCGCTACACAACTGTCCGTCGATAGGGTCACCTCAATTAATATGTCCTCGGCCACGGCTAGCCGAATTAATTAATAACCCTAGGATCCAGACTAGTCATCAGATCGTCTGCAGAACGTCTGGAATAGTAGCCGTGTGGTCTATGGATCCACTGTCCAATGCTTTAAAGGATTTCATCTCTCCAATTCAATAGCAGTTGATGTTGGCCGAGTTGAGCTCACATCCGCACAATGGGCTATGGATACCTCGACTACATGCCTGCTAAATCCTTGGAACGGTTCATCCCCGCTGGCCATTCCGGGACTATCACGATGATGCTCAAACGTCATGCGTGCGGGTAATTTTATCCGGGTATGGACTTACTCCACTTTCCGGTCTATCTTGACCTTGGAGTTCATCTAGTCCATTTCCCAACTAACTCCCAGTATCTAAGCTGTGGGCAACCCCAGGAGTGGTAATAATGAGCGGGCATCACTATTCGAACACTAAGGGTTCGATTTATCACCTAGGGTGTGTTACTAATACACCCTCACAATATATAATTTAGTGATGTCCCTAGGAGATGCTAGTATCAAATGTTACCTATGTCTCTATCTAAACTAGAGTATCAGGTAACCTTTTTTGATATTATCTCCTATGTGGTATTTTAACTTTATAATCGATATATCCTCTTCTTTATCAAGGTAGTAGCATATCACAAAATAATAAGGAAAGATAAAGTAATATGTAAAAGAATTTGATAAAGCATGTTAAACAGCATACACATGACATATAATTCATGCTACATAAATAATATCATTCTAGCATGCGTGTTATCACATATTTAGCAAACATAACATTTTATTTGTTTCAAGGCATCCAGGACCTTCCTAATAATACCTCAGCAGGTAGTTCCGTAATTTGAATAAATCCTAATTACGATGAACCAACGCACTTGATGATGTAGTCTGGTTTTCTCCAGAACCAACCGTGTAAAATTTCACACTTCCTTTAATCGTTTCAAGAAGACCTTCCTAATATAAACAAAGTTATATTTAGGTATCTACTTTGTATGCAATTTATAAGTAACATTGTATATAGTATGATAAGTCATCTCCCTATGTTGTTTCTCCACTAAGCACGATATCACCTAAACTAATAGTCCAAATCAAAATAAGGTCCAAGTCCATATGAAATCCAAGCTATTATTCCCTAATTTAATCTAACGTCATAACATCATCACTAGCAAACTGGTATTCCACAATCCTTTCTCGATGTCAACCTTCATTCGATTCTCTCCATATACTTAATTATTATATCCTATGTATAAACTCTAAGTAAAAGATAAAGGAAAACATGATGAGGAGAAATAGGGAAAGGAGGAGGTGGGGGAGATAGCATAATTTCAACCATACATCCATCACCCTTCCAAAATAATTCAAGATCTAATAAGTGATTCATCCATTTACCTATAGCAGCATTCCAAACAACGTCATCGCTGAATGCCCGCATAGATGAGGAAAAGGGGCTCGATTGAAGAGCCGTTGGGGCTCCAGCGTCAACAGCGATGCGGTGGAGCTTCTCGGGCGAGATTGGGGGCTCCGGCGATGGTCGGGTTCTGGCGTCAGTGGCAGTGCGGCACGTCGCTGACGAATGGAGGGCCGGAGTTCACCGTTGAGCTCGCTGTGATGGTTGATCAACTCGTCCTCCCCCCGCTTCGTCGTGGAGCGGAGGATGGATTGCAGCCACCGCGGGATCGAAGGAGAGCGAAAGGTGGATGGCAATGAGTTCGTCGGGCTCGCTGTGATGCGGGAGACGACGGAACGAAGACGGGCGAAGGAGTTGGCGTTGGTGAAACTAAAGATTAGGGCTTCAAGGTACTTTTGTTCGCAGCGGTCGGTTCAGCCGAGCCGGTTTAGTTGGACTCCCTGATCCTCAATTGATGATATCCTGATCTCAAATCAATCTTTGAGAATACCTTTGCTCCTTGTAGTTGATCAAAGAGATCATCGATTCTCGGCAAAGTATATTTATTCTTGATGGTCACCTTATTTAATTGTCTATAATCAATGCATAATCTTAAGGTACCATCTTTCTTCTTTACAAATAATACCGGTGCTCCCCAAGGTGAGGTACTCGGTCTAATAAATCCTTTATCCAATAATTCTTGTAGTTGTACCTTTAATTCATTAAGTTCTGTAGGTGTCATTCTATATGGTTGAATTGTGATAGGGTGAGTACCTGGTTGTAATTCAATAAAGAAATCAACTTCCCTATTAGGTGGTACACCTGGTAACTCTTCTGGAAATATGTCGGAAAATTCACACACCACTGGTATCTCTTCTAGCTTGGTTCCAGACGTGGATGTGTCTATTATATGCGCTAAATAAGCTACACATCCTTTTCGTATTAATTTCCAAGCTTGTAATGCCGATATCACACAAGTCGGTAGAATTCGACGGTTCCCAGTAAAATGCAAATCAGGTATTCCTTCCCTTGAAAATATCACTTCCTTAGTAAAACAGTCAACTGTGTCCTTATATCGGGCTAACCAATCAATCCCCAATATTAAGTCCAAATCTATCATATCTAATGGGATTAGATATGCTAGTAATGTAGTATCTCCCAGCATAATCTCACAATCCTTATAAACTGTATTTCTAAGAAGTTGTTGTCCTAGAGGGGTGCATACAATAAGTTCAGGCTTCAGAGGAACCAAGGGTTTATTACTAAACTTTGCAAACTCAGGATTTTTAATATAAGATCTATGTGAACTACTATCAATAAGTACTCTAGCAGGATGCTGAAATTACTGTAAAGTACCTGTAATCAGGTCTGGATTAGTCTCAGCCTCCTTATCTGAAACAATAAAAATCCTAATTTGTTGTCGCGGTGGAATGTTAGAGCCACTCTGAGGTCCTCTTACACTACTCCCTTGCTCTACTCTTGAACCTCTCACTGCCCCTGATAGTTGCCTTATCTGACTACTAGATCCTCTACCACCTGGCAACTGTCTTTACATTTCTATGTTTCCACTGTCCCTCTTTTGCTGTAGAGCTGGGCAGTCCCTTTTCAAATGGCCTGTATGATGGCAATAGAAGCATCTTAAGGGTTGTCTACATACTCCGGGATGAACCCTTCCACAATTTCCACATGTCTTTCTGGTCATGGATCTGACCTGAGATTCAGAATTCGGAACATATGAGGCTCGTGGGTAAGTCTGTGGTCTAGAGGTGCTGCCAGATGATTCTCCAATTTTCTTTCATCCTCTTATATTAACACCCTTTCTTTGAAATGTAGGACTGAAGAATCCAGAGTTTCTTTTTCCAATAGCAATTTCCTTACCCTTAGAAGGTGCTGGGGATAACTGCTCAATCTGCACTGCCATCTGTACTAACTCATGATAACTAATAGTGGTAGAAGTAACCAACAACCTTCTGATCTCTACCTTCAGTCCCTTTCTAAACCGGTTACGCATATACTCGGTATCTCGAGCATACTCTAAAACAAATAGTAATAAGGCTCGTAGCTCGGTATCAAACTCCAGTACTGTTCTATAATTCTGTCTCAAAGCAAAGAATTCATAACTTTCCTGATCCTTATAGAAACTGGTATAATATTCCCTGTTAAAGATATCTATAAATCCTTCCCATGTAGTCAGTAAAGCTCCACTAGTATTGAGGGATTCCCAACAGACCTATGCATCACCCTCTAATAACAGAGTTGCTAGTCGAATAGTATCTGCATCTGTCAATCTCATGTCTCTAGCAGTCTTTGATACTTTCTGTAACCATTTATGGGCTATCTTTGGGTCTCTGAATCTCTCAAAACTATAACAGCCTAACTGTCGGGCTGTCTTGATCTGCTTTAGTAAATCAGTCTGAGGAGCAACTACGGCTGCCTGCACTGGTGGAATGGGAGCCTGTACCGGTGCAATCTGAGCCTGAATCATTCTAATGAGTGTCTGAAACTACTCATTAGTTAAAGTGACTCCTCCAATAACAGATGGTGCAGCCTGACCATCCTCTACGGGCATCGCATGGGAGGCAGAGGAACCTTCCTGTCCTTGAGGTACCTCATCCCCTTAGTTACTATGCTCGGACTGCATTCTGAATATCCTGCACGAATATTACGATCAATATCACGTATACCCCGTATATCCTAGGGCCACTGGATTGGTCCTTATCTGAGATCCACTAGACTCTTTATATCCTAATATGAATTACTTCTGAAAGATCATTTATGTAATTGATGCCCTAACATCCCCAGGTTCTCAAATAATCTTGTCAGGATATACATATGTGCTAATATGAACCTGCTTTGATACCACCAAAATCTGTCACGCCCCATACCTTCCCCTAGGGCATGTGGCAGACCGCAGTGAACTCCACATACAGCTCTGCTAAGCTTCTAGAACTATATGGGAATCTACTAAGCATACCGGATGTATATCCCCTATATTTATGGAAGGAGAGAACCTAGATAACAGAGTAATATAACTCTAAAACCATGCATATGCAAAATCAGATTTCTTATACCAGAAATCACTTATATACAAATATTTTACAACCAAAATAGGGCACATGCCCAGTGATACACAAAATACCTACCCAATAGATCTTTCTGTACACAAAAAAAAGGTAGAACTGTCCTACCTTTCAAAAGTCAGGAGTCTAGCTAATCGCCTCTATCTCTATCCGTCCCTCTCCTGTTATGATCCTGAAAAAAAATGAGTTCCCCTTTGGGGTGAGTATGCTTGTACTCTGTGAGTTGGATAGAAAACAATGTAAAACCAAGAACATATAATAATAGCATCTCGTAAACAGAATAACCTGGCTATTCGGGTGTAATAGCCAATCAGTAAGAGCAATCATGGATCATACAAGAATATATCTGAGGCTAGCATAGTTAACAACAGTTGTAGCTATCAACTGTCACCTCAGAGAGAGGTATCGAGAATCGTAGGGTACCCGAATCAAAGTGAAGTCAAAAGAATACATAAACAAAGCCCCCTTTCCCCCTGAGCTGCCCACCGGACCTCACTACCTGATTTACCATAGTTAGTCCAGAGAATATCCATAGTCAGGAGTTATCTAACCTCCCATCCTGACTTCTCAGCACTTTAGCCCTATGCCCCTCTATCTAAGTGGCCCATGGAAGTACGAACCGAATATCACTGCAATGACTGTGCTCCAAGCACACCAGTTTATGGTTATCCTAGTCATACGCACCCAAAAGATGAAGCAGAATTATATAGATCAATAAATCTCCTAAGGTATGCTTTTCATCATACCTCTAGCTTTTCAGGAAAAACAGGTGCATATGCTAGCTTTAGAATTAAACAAAAGCATCGTATCATGCTTATAACGAATCAATGAACAATAGTAATGAAAAACATATATCAAGAAGCATGGATATCAAAGGTTATTCACAACTCATATATAATCATAATCAGGATAATTAACTAGCAGGAGAGTCAATGAATAATAAGTATAGCTAATCAAAGGGATATACTTCTCCTGGACTAAACATTGAGAACTAACCCATTTATTCTACCTGGAGAATAAACACTCACCAGATCCTATCGTCGCAAGCACGTTCTAATTCGTATCGCAATCGTTAATATCCTCGTGCTTACTTATCGAATTTCCTGTGAATATTTTAATAAATTTTAATTCTCAATCCGATAATAATTTTATAAATCTGTCTTCACCAATACTCTTAGAATGATTTCTAGAATCTCCCTAATTTTTATCTCAAGATCGTCGGAAAGTTCGTCGGAGACTCGCCGGAAAGTTCGCCAGAACCCTTGCCGGCAAAGTTCTTCGATCAGCACCAATATTGGTACCAATCGAAAGCTCTTCTCATCAGGAATCTAAAAATACTATTTGCCACAATTTTTACTGCCCATACGTGGTTAATTTCTCCGGAGAAGCTCAATTTGGCGAAAATCCTAAATTTAGGTTTTCTGTTCGTCGATGGCCAACCAGCGGCCAATAGCTCTCAACTCCTGTACCAATGGGTAGCTCTCGTTGAGGAGAAGCCATAGGTAGTAACCTTGTGAAGTTTCATGAGCAGAATAGTCGGCAATCGTCGGAGAAAGCTTCGGCAATGAACTTTCACCACCCCCTACTTCTCTCCACTTTTCTTCCCCAAATATCTACCAAAACTCGAAAATAATGATTCTAATGCATTCTCCTAGCTACCTGAAGTTGTGTCCGAAATTTTACGGAAAAATTCATCCGGAAAGTCCTCCAATCGTCGTCACCAAAATGTGAAGGCAAAGCTGCCGTCGTTGGTTCGGAGCAAGGGAGGAGAGAGAAAGTAACAGGTGGGGAAGGAAGAAGAACAGGGTAAGTTATATGGGTTTGGTAATGGGTCAGGTTTCCTAACTTAACCCGCTTAGCACTAACCCTCTAACCCGATTTAATGAAATTAAATCTGGACCGTCTGTTTTAATGATTTAATCTCGTTCGTCCATTTGGATCAACCTTGATTCAACAATTTGACCAATCAAACGACGTCCAAATTACAATATGTCTGTGCCGTTGGATTCCTTATCAAAAATCCTATCTGGTGATATAATTTTTACATCAAAATTCTATACTGCAAAAATCTATGTAATTTTACAAACAAGTCCTCCATATTATTTATTTCATAAAACCCCTTAAAATCATCATCTATTACATATTACATAATTTTCCTTAGTACAAAATTACAAACCTCACAAGGTAAATATGACCATCTCCATTTTCAGCCAGCAACTTCCTTCTTTGTCCTTGTGTCATTTTTTGTATGTGATTTGAGGTTCTTTTAGCTCGTCGTTTTTGAATCTTGTTTCCTTGTTGCTTTCAATCATGGAACTGGCAGGTATGACCATCTCCTTTTTCAGCGAGCAACTTCTTTCTCGTCCTCGTGTCATTTTTTGTATGACATTTGAGGTTTTTTTACCTCGTCGTATTTTAATCTTGTTTAATCGTCGCTTCCAATTAATGAGTGCATCAAACTACTCTAGGGAAAATTTGTTATTCTGCATTTTTTATCAATTATTTAATCTTTATTGGTGAATCGTAGTTCGAGTAATCTATATTCATCCTCGTGTCTATTCTCACAATATACTCTTAAGTAAGCATCGTCCTCTTGTCATTTGCTAATCTATACTTGGATGATAATTGAGCTCTTAACTAGGTGATCGATTACCTATAGAAAAATCTAGATAATGATTGCATAGACAAGAGGCTGTCAATGAGGATGAGATGATCGATCGAGACAGTTGATGGAGATGAGGCTGACAATGGATTTTTTGTATTTGCTGATAACGTTATCATAGTATTATAGTAGGTATATTGGAACGATATTAATAGAGTTGAGTTAGTTGATTTGAATGTATTATCCACTCAGTTGATGATAACTCATACGACGGTTGCTGCATGCTCGATAAAAGAGTCGAGGAGTGACATGGTAGATGTTTGCAAATATAGAGAGGTGTTTGGTCTAGTGGAATGATTCTCGCTTAGTAAGAGAACGGTCATGAGTGCAATTCTAGTAAAACTAATTTCTTCTTTTTCGTTGATGTTATTCTTATCTTCATCGAGGGTTGTTCATTATTCCAACTAAGCTCCTTAGAAATATATCAAATAATTATACCTTTAACTAAGCAAACATTTCCTAATATATCGCAATCGTCATGATAATGGTTTGATTGGTTGTTTGTCTAGTGGTATGATTTTTGTTTTTGCTGAAAGAGGTTGTGAGTTCGATTCTCACAAGACCCAATTTGCTACGTTGCTTCGCCAACGTCTTTGGTCTAGTGATATGATTCTTGCTTTGAGTGCAAGAGGTCGTGAGTTCGATTCACGCAACACCCCTTTTGTTGCTGCTGTTGCTTCATCTATTCATCTTTTTGATATTTTTTAGCCATTGGGGGTTTTATTGTGCATTTTTTTATCTACTATTAAATCTTTGTTCATGAACCTCAGTTTAATTAATCAATACTTGTATGATGATCGCACTATTTACTCAACGATCACTCGCCTATCAGCCCAAGACGTTGGATGATGCCTACAAATGCTAAGGGGTGTTTGGTCTAGTTGTATGATTCTCGCTTAGGGTGCGAGAGGTCATAAGTTCAATTCTCACAAAACCCCTTCCTCTTTGATGTTCATCTTAATCTTATCACTAGCAAAGGACATGAAATATATATATGATATGGTTATTCTTGCTTTCAGTGCAAGAAGTTGTCAGTTCAATTGTCACAACCTTTGCTTCTCCTCTTCCTTCTTGATTATTTTTCTCATCACCATCATGGGAAGGTAGGTATGACCAACTTTCTTCTTTGTCCTTCTGTCAATTTTTGTATGTGATTTGAGGTTCTTTTACCTCGTCATTTTTGAATCTTGTTTCTTCATCGATTCCTATCAAGAACTGGCAGGTATGACCATCTCCTTTTTCAGCGAGCAACTTCTTTCTCTTCCTCGTGTCATTTTTTGTATGACATTTGAGGTTCTTTTACCTTGTCATATTTTAATCTTATTTAATCATCGCTTCCAATTAATGAATACATCAAACTGCTCTGGGGAAAATTTATTATTGTGCATTTTTTATCTACTATTTAATCTTTGTTGGTGAATGGTAGTTTGACTAATCTATATTCGTCCTCGTGTCCATTCTTACAATATACTCTTAAGTAAGCATCGTCCTCTTGTCATTTTGTAATCTATACTTGGATGATGATTGAGCTCTTAAGTAGGTGATCGCTTACCTGTGAAAAAATCTAGATAATGATTTCATCGACAAGAGGCTGTCAATGAGGACGAGACAATCGATCGAGACAATTGATGGAGATGTGCTTGACAATGGATTTATTGTATTTTCTGATATCGTTATCATAGAATTATAGTAGGTATATTAGAACTATATTAATAGAGTTGAGTTAGTTGATTTGAATGTATTACCCACTTAGTTGATGATAACTCATACGACGGTTGCTGCATGCTCCATAAATGAGTCGAGGAGTGACATGACAGATGTTTGCAAATATAGAGAGGTGTTTGGTCTAGTGGAATGATTCTCGCTTAGGGAGAGAATGTTCATGAGTGCAATTCTTGTAAAACTAATTTTTCCTTTGTCATTGATGTTATTCTTATCTTCATTGAGGGTTGTTCATTATTCCAACTAAGCTCTTTAAAAATATATCAAATAATCATACATTTATCTAAGCACACCTTTCTTTAAAAATAGCAATCGTCCTGATTATGGTCTTAATGGGTGTTTGGTATAGTGATATGTTTCTTGCTTTGGGTGCAAATGTTCGTGAGTTCAATTCTCGCAACACCCCTTTGTGAACCTCAGTTTAACAAATCCATATGTGCATGATAATCAAACTATTTACTCAACAATCACTCACGTATTGGTCCAAGACGTTGGATGATGCTTGCATACAAAAGAATATAGATGTTGATTATAGAGATGAGTGGGTGTTTGGTAAAGTGGTATGATTCTTGCTGTCATATGTTGTGAGTTCAATTCTCAAGACACCCTTTCTTCTTTTTATTAAATAATCACACTCTTAACTAAGCAATTGCACTATCTCAATGAAGAACCCCTGGTGATGATCAAGTTTCATTTTTTGGTATTTGGTCTAGTGTATGATTCTTGCTTTCGGTGTAAGAAGTTGTGAGTTCAATTGTCACAGCCATAGCTTCTCCTCTTCCCTCTTGATGATTTTTCTCATCATCATCATGGGAAGGTAGGTATGACCATCTCCATTTTCAGCAAGCAACTTCCTTTTTTGTCCTTGTGTCATTTTTTGTATGTGGTTTGAGGTTCTTTTACCTCATTGTTTTTGAATCTTATTTTCTCATCACTTCCAATCTAGGAACTGGCAGGTATGACCATCTTCTTTTTCAGCGAGCAACTTCTTTCTTGTCCTCGTATCATTTTTTGTATGATATTTGAGGTTCTTTTACCTCGTCGTATTTTAATCTTTTTTAATCGTTGTGCCCAATTAATAAATGCATCAAATTTCTGTGGGGAAAAATTCGTTCTTGTGTATTTTTATCTACTATTTAATCTTTGTTGGTGAATTATTGTTTGACTAATCTATATTCATCCTCGTGTCCATTTTCACAATATACTCTTAAGTAAGCATCGTCCTCGTGTCATTTGGTAATTTATACTCGGATGATGATTGAGCTCTTAACTAGATGATCAGACATTTACCTGTGGAAAAATCTAGATAATGATTGCATAGACAAGAAGCTGTCAATGAGGACGAGATAATCGATCGAAAAAGTTGATGGAGATGAGGCTGACAGCGGATTTATTGTATTTTCTGATATCGTTATCATAGAATTATTGTAGGTATATCGGAACTATATTAATAGAGTTGAGTTAGTTAATTTGAATGTATTATCCACTGAGTTGATGATAACTCATACGATGGTTGCTGCATGCTCGATAAATGAGTCAAGGAGTGACATGGTAGATGTTTGCAAATATAGAGGGGTGTTTGGTCTAGTGGAATGATTCTCGCTTAGTGAGAGATCATCAGTGCAATTCTTGTAAAACTAATTTCTACTTTGTTGTTGATGTTATTCTTACCTTCCTCGAGGGTTGTTCATTATTCCAACTAAGCTCTTGAAAAATATATCAAATAATCATACCTTTAACTAAGCACACCTTTCTTTGAAAATTGCAATCATCATGATTATAGTTTCATTGGGTATTTGGTCTAGTGTTATGATTCTTGCTTTGAGTGCAAGAGGTCGTGAGTTCGATTCACACAACACCCCTTTTATTGCTGCTGGTTCTTCATCAATTCATCTTTTTGATGTTTTTCAGCCATTGGGGGTTTTATTGTGCATTTTTTTATCTACTATTTAATCTTTGTTCGTGAACCTTAGTTTAACTAATCCATACTTGCATGATGATCTCACTATTTACTCAACGATCACTCACCTATCGTTCCAAGACGTTGGATGATGCTTGTGCATGCCAAGGGGTGTTTGGTCTAGTGGTATGATTCTCGCTTCGGGTGCGAGAGGTCGTGAGTTCAATTCTCACAACACCCCTTACTATTCGATGTTGATGTTAATCTTATCACTAGCAGAGGGCATGAAACATATATCCGATATGGTTAGGGCAGTGTATACTTACGTATGAAAGAAGCTAGATGTTGATTATAGAGAAGAGTGAGTGTTTGGTCAAGCTGTATGATTCTTGCTCTATGTATTATATGTTGTGAGATCTTAGGGCACCTTTCTTCCTTTTTGTTAAATAATTGCACTCTTAACTAAGCAATTGCACTATGTCAATGAAGAACCCCTGCTGATGATCAAATTTAGTTTTTTGGTATTTGGTCTAGTTTATGATTCTTGCTTTCGGTGCAAGAAGTTGTGAGTTCCATTGTCACAACCTTTGCTTCTACTCTTCCTTCTTGATGATTTTTCTCATCACCATCATAGGAAGGTAGGTATGACCATCTTCATTTTCAGCCAGCAACTTCCTTCATTGTCCTTGTGTCAGTTTTTGTATGTGATTTGAGGTTCTTTTACCTCGTCGTTTTTGAATCTTGTTTCCACGTTGCTTCCAAACAAGGAACTGGCAGGTATGACCATCTTCTTTTTCAGCGAGCAACTTCTTTCTCATCCTGGTGTCATTTTTTGTATGACATTTGATATTCTTTTACCTCGTCGTATTTTAATCTTGTTTAATTGTCGCTTCTAATTAATGAATGCATCAAACTGCTCTCGGGAAAAATTCGTTATTGTGCATTTTTTTATCTACTATTTAATCTTTATTGTTGAATCGTAGTTTGACTAATCTATATTCGTCCTTGTGTCCATTCTCAAAATATACTCTTATGTAACCATCATCCTCATGTCATTTGGTAATTTATACTTGGATGCTGATTGAGCTCTTAACTAGGTGATCAAACGCTTTCTTGTGGAAAAATCTAGATAATGATTGCAAAGACAAGAGGCTGTCAATGAGGACGAGATTATCGATCGAGATAGTTGATAGAGATAAGGTTGGCAAAGGATTTATTATATTTGCTGATATCATTATCATAGAATTATAGTAGGTATATTGGAACTATATTAATAGTGTTGAGTTAGTTGATTTAAATGTATTATCCACTGAGTTGATGATAACTCATACGACGATTGTTGCATGCTCGATAAATGAGTCGAGGAGTGGCATGACAGATGTTTGCAAATATAGAGGGGTGTTTGGTCTAGTCGAATGATTCTCGCTTAGGGAGAGAACAGTCATTAGTGCAGTTCTTGTAAAACTAATTTCTCCTTTGTTGTTGATGTTATTCTTACCTTCATCGAGGGTTGTTCATTATTCCAACTAAGCATACGTTTCTTTGGAAATGGCGATCGTCATGATTATGGTTTCATTGGGTGTTTGGTCTAGTGATATGATTCTTACCTTTGGTTCAAGAGGTTGTTAATTCAATTCTTGCAACACCCCTTTTGTTGCCGTTGTTGCTCACCCATTCATCTTTTTGATGTTTTTCAGCCATTGGGTGTTTTATTGTGCATTTTATTAACTACTATTTAATTTTTTTTTTCTGAACCTCAATTTAACTAAGCCATACTTGTATGATGATCGTACTATTTACTCGACGATCACTCGCTTATTGGTCCAAGACGTTGGATGATGCTTGCACATACCAAGGGGTGTTTGGTCTAGAGGTATAATTCTCGCTTAGGGTGTGAGAGGTTGTGAGTTCAATTTTTACAACACCCCTTCCTTTTTGATGTTGATGATAATCTTATCTCTAGCAGAGGGCATGAAATATATATCAGATATGGTTAGGGCAGTGTATGCTTACGTACAATTCTCATAGGTAGTGAGTGCAATTCTCACGACATCCTTTCTTCTTTTTTGTTAAATAATTGCACTCTTAACTAAGCAATTGCACTATTTCTATAGAGAACCCCGGTGATGATCAAATTTAGTTAGTTGGTGTTTTGTCTAGTGTATAATTCATGCTTTCGGTGCAAGAAGTTGTGATGAGTGGGTATTTGGTCAAGCGGTATGATTCTTGCTTTGGGTGTTATATGTCGTGAGTTCAATTCTCAGGACACCCTTTCTTTCTTTTTGTTAAATAATCGCACTCTTAACTAAGCAATTGCACTATCTCAATGAAGAACCCCTGGTGATGATCAAGTTTAGTTTTTTGGTATTTGGTCTAGTGTATGATTCCTTTCGATGTAAGAAGTTGTGAGTTCAATTGTCACAACCTTTGCTTCTCCCCTCTTCCAATCTAGGAACTGGCAGGTATGACCATCTCCTTTAACACCTTCTTTCTCGTCCTCGTATCATTTTTTGTAGGACATTTGAGTAGAGGTGTAAACGAGCCCAAGCGGGCCTTTTTTTGTAGGACATTTGAGTAGAGGTGTAAACACATTTGAGTAGAGGTGTAAACGAGCCCAAGCGGGCCTGGATATAAATGAGAAATAAATGTGTTGAGGGTAGGATTCGAATGGAGGCTTTCACCGAGAAAATCCAATTAGTTACCACTGCACCAACCTAAAATTATTAACTTTTTTCATATAGTATTTATATATATCGTGCTTCGTGCCGTGCCGCCCCAGGCCCACGGGCTCAGAATAGAAGCCCGGCCCGGCACGCCTACTTGGGCGGGTCGTGCCGCGCACGGCACGCCCATAGACCGGGCCGGGCGGCCCGGCCCGTTTTGCATCTCTACATTTGAGGTTCTTTTACCTCGTCGTTTTTTTAATCTTATTTAATCGTCGCTTCCAATTAAGGAAAGCATCAAATTGCTCTGGGGAAAATTTGTTATTGTGCATTTTTTATCTACTATTTAATTTTTATTGGTGAATTGTAGTTTGACTAATCTATATTCATCCTCGTGTCCATTCTCAGAATATACTCTTAAGTAAGCATCATCCTCGTGTCATTTGGTAATCTATACTCGGATGATGATTGTGCTCTTAACTAGGTGATCAGATACTTACCTATGGAAGAATCAAGATAATGATTACATAGACAAGAGGGTGTTTAGTCTAGTGGTATGATTCTCATTTTTGGGGTGAGAGGTTGTGAGTTAAATTCTTTCAACACCTTTTCCTCTTTTCTGTTGATGTCATTAACATCTCCATCGGTTGGTTGCTCATTATTCCTAAGAAGCTCTGGTTCTCCTCCTCACCTTTGATGTTTTTCTCATCACCATCATGGGTTTGCACGTATGAGCATCTCCTTTTTCCGCTTGAAATTTCCTTTTTCATCCTCCTTTTCAAAAACAATACAATTAACTTATTTAAAGAGAGTGGAAATATAATAATTTTACATTTAATATCAATACTATATATGAAATCTCTATCTATATTTCTAAAGTAATTTTATTCATCATAATTAGGTTCTCCCTCATTTCCTGAACCACTTGCCAGCTTGTAACCAGCGCAACAGGAAAAAATATGCACAATTGAGTCGCAAAACTTAGTGAGGCTATAAAGAGAGCACCCTAAAAATGAGAATAAGGTATTGTACAAACCAACAAGATAAAATATTAACTAAATCACACATTAAAATAACATGTCAAATAGCTTATACAAGACTAATAGATTAAAGTAGTGGAACATGAGAATAACAAGTATATAAATAAGATATAAGGGTTGTAACCATAATAGTAACTTCAAATCAAAGATGTCATATTACCTTAACTGCTATATTATAATTTATCCATATTACACCCAAGGCAGCCAGCCTATGTTCAAGGTAAATCCCACATCAGGAATTTTTCCAAACCCGTCAGTGTCAACTTTACATTTCTGTCCTATGTGCTTATACACTGACATTAGTAGAAGGAGTTCATGACCACGGTACCCCTTTTGTCACACCCCGACCCTACTGTCGGGCACGTGGCAACCGCCGTATGAGCCCAACGGACCCATACAAGGCATCAAAATGATACATACAGTCCATACACATCATTTACACAACGAAGATATACAATCAAATTATCTATGCAACTCTACTAACACAGTCCCGATAGACCTACTATAATTCTATGATAACTATATCGATGAATAAAAATAAATCGATCGATAGACTAATCTTCATCCACCGTCATGATCGATCATCTAACACACCTGCACACACAGGGAAAAGTGGTGTGCTCAGCCTTGCGGCATAGTGCAAAATTACGGCTCAAAATCGTAGATAGGAAATCAAATGCTAGGGGGAAGTACTAGGATGCCTTTGGGTTTATTAATTATCAATTATTAACTTTTTAAGGTAAATAATATTATCTAGAACGTCAGGTTCTAACCAGTAGTATATGTCTCTATATGTCCATACTTATCATCTATATTGTATAACATGTCTGTCGCTAGTATATGTCATCTATGTCGTGTAATATGACGGTATCTCTAGTATATGTCAACTAGATGTATCTCTAGTATATGTCAACTAGACGTATCTCTAGTATAAGTCAACTAGACGTATCTCTAATATATGTTAACTAGACGTATCTCTAGTATATGTCAACTAGACGTATCTAGTATATGTCAACTAGATGTATCTCTAGTATATGTCAACTAGATGTATCTCTAGTATATGTCAACTAGATGTATCTCTAGTATATGTCAACTAGATTTATCTCTCTATCTTTGTATCAAGTGCATCGGGCCGCCATTCTATGCTCAGGGGATATCCTGATCAGGGATTCCCATAAGCCCATCCGTGCCGTGAATGTCTAGGTCTCTCCCTATGCCCGCTTCACGGATGTTGGCAGAGCGATCGGGTGACCGTGTGTCTCTCTCTTTACTGTCCCGCTGGTCGTTCCCTACACCCCGTCCCAGCAAAACCGGTTGCTCCCGTACCATTCCCCTTGGAATCCCAATACGGTCACAACCCACTGTGTAGCGCTACACAACTGTCCGTCGACAGGGTCACCTCAATTAATATATCCTCGGCCACGGCTAGCTGAAATATATACCAACCCTAGGATCCGGACTACTCATCCGATCGTCTGCAGAACGTCAAGGATGATAGCCGTGTGGTCTACGGATCCACTGTCCAAGACTATGCGGAGGAAGTCACCGTCCCAGTCCCCAAGCAGCGATGCCTGCCAAGAGGTGTGCATACTGGCCGTCGCCGAAAATGCTGCAACCTCGGCGATATGTTTGCTAGGTTCTTGATTTGGTTCGTCCCAGCTAGCCATCTCAGGACTATCACGGTGTCGCCTAGACAACACACGTATGGGTATTTTATCCGGGTATGGACTTACTCCGCTTTCCGGTCTATCTTGACCTTGGAGTTCATCTAGTCCATTTCCCAACTAACTCCCAATATCTAAGCTGTGGGCAACCCCAGGAGTGGTAATAGTGAGCGGGCATCACTATTCGAACACTAAGGGTTCGATTTATCACCTAGGGTGTGTTACTAATACACCCTCACAATATGTAATTTAGTGATGTCCCTAGGAGATGCTAGTATCAAATGTTACCTATGTCTCTATCTAAACTAGAGTATCAGGTAACCTTTTTTGATATTATCTCCTATGTGGTATTTTAACTTTATAATCGATATATCCTCTTCTTTATCAAGGTAGTAGCATATCACAAAATAATAAGGAAAGATAAAGTAATATGTAAAAGAATTTGATAAAGCATGTTAAACAGCATACACATGGCATATAATTCATGCTACATAAATAATATCATTCTAGCATGCGTGTTATCACATATTTAGCAAACATAACATTTTATTTGTTTCAAGGCATCCAGGACCTTCCTAATAATACCTCAGCAGGTAGTTCCGTAATTTGAATAAATCCTAATTACGATGAACCAACGCACCTGATGATGTAGTCTGGTTTTCTCCAGAACCAACCGTGTAAAATTTCACACTTCCTTTAATCGTTTCAAGAAGACCTTCCTAATATAAACAAAGTTATATTTAGGTATCTACTTTGTATGCAATTTATAAGTAACATTGTATATAGTATGATAAGTCATCTCCCTATGTTGTTTCTCCACTAAGCACGATATCACCTAAACTAATAGTCCAAATCAAAATAAGGTCCAAGTCCATATGAAATCCAAGCTATTATTCCCTAATTTAATCTAACGTCATAACATCATCACTAGCAAACTGGTATTCCACAATCCTTTCTCGATGTCAACCTTCATTCGATTCTCTCCATATACTTAATTATTATATCCTATGTATAAACTCTAAGTAAAAGATAAAGGAAAACATGATGAGGAGAAATAGGGAAAGGAGGAAGTGGGGGAGATAGCATAATTTCAACCATACATCCATCACCCTTCCAAAATAATTCAAGATCTAATAAGTGATTCATCCATTTACCTATAGCAGCATTCCAAACAACGTCAGCGGATTCGTCGGTCGCCGTCGCTGAATGCCCGCATAGATGAGGAAAAGGGGCTCGATTGAAGAGCCGTTGGGGCTCCAGCGTCAACAGCGATGCGGTGGAGCTTCTCGGGCGAGATTGGGGGCTCCGGCGATGGTCGGGTTCTGGCGTCAGTGGCAGTGCGGCACGTCGCTGACGAATGGAGGGCCGGAGTTCACCGTTGAGCTCGCTGTGATGGTTGATCAACTCGTCCTCCCCCCGCTTCGTCGTCGAGCGGAGGATGGATTGCAGCCACCGCGGGATCGAAGGAGAGCGAAAGGTGGATGGCAATGAGTTCGTCAGGCTCGCTGTGATGCGGGAGACGACGGAACGAAGACGGGCGAAGGAGTTGGCGTTGGTGGAACTAAAGATTAGGGCTTCAAGGTACTTTTGTTCGCAGCGGTCGGTTCAGCCGAGCCGGTTTAGTTGGACTCCCTGATCCTCAATTGATGATATCCTGATCTCAAATCAATCTTTGAGAATACCTTTGCTCCTTGTAGTTGATCAAAGAGATCATCGATTCTCGGCAAAGGATATTTATTCTTGATGGTCACCTTATTTAATTGTCTATAATCAATGCATAATCTTAAGGTACCATCTTTCTTCTTTACAAATAATACCGGTGCTCCCCAAGGTGAGGTACTCGGTCTAATAAATCCTTTATCCAATAATTCTTGTAGTTGTACCTTTAATTCATTAAGTTCTGTAGGTGTCATTCTATATGGTTGAATTGTGATAGGGTGAGTACCTGGTTGTAATTCAATAAAGAAATCAACTTCCCTATTAGGTGGTACACCTTGTAACTCTTCTGGAAATATGTCGGAAAATTCACACACCACTGGTATCTCTTCTAGCTTGGTTCCAGACGTGGATGTGTCTATTATATGCGCTAAATAAGCTACACATCCTTTTCTTATTAATTTCCAAGCTTGTAATGCCGATATCGCACAAGTCGGTAGAATTCGACGGTTCCCAGTAAAATGCAAATCAGGTATTCCTTCCCTTGAAAATATCACTTCCTTAGTAAAACAGTAAACTGTGTCCTTATATCGGGCTAACCAATCAATCCCTATTCGAACACTAAGGGTTCGATTTATCATCTAGGGTGTGTTACTAATACAACCTCACAATATGTAATCTAGTGATGTCCCTAGGAGATGCTAGTATCAAATGTTACCTATGTCTCTATCTAAACTAGAGTGTCAGGTAACCATTTTTGATATTATCTCCTATGTAGTGTTTTAACTTTATAATCAATATATCATCTTTTTTTAGCAAGGTAGTAGCATATCATGTAATAATAGGGGAAAATAACGCAATATATAAAAGAATTTGATAAAGCATGTTAAACAGTATACACATGACATATAAATCATGCTGCATAAATAATATCATTTTAGCATGCATGTTATCACATATTAAGCAAACATAGCATTTTATTAGTTTAAGGCATCCAGGACCTTCCTAATAATACCTCAGCAGGTAATTTCCTAGTTTGAATAAATCCTACTTTGATGAACCAACGCACCTGAATAATGTAGTTGGATCTTCTTTGGAACCAACCGCGTAATAATTTGTACTTCCTTAAATCATTTCAAGAAGATATTCCTATTATAAACAGAGTTATATTTAGATATTTGATTTGTATATAATTTATAATTAACTTTGTTTATAAAGTGACAAATCACCTTCCTATGTTGTTCTCCACTAGGCATGATAGAACCTAGCTAGTAATCTAAATAAAGTCCAAGTAATTTTATCTAACATCACCGTATAATAAATAGCGAACTAGAATTCAACAATACTTCCCTAGTGCAAACCTTGATTCGATTCTCCCTACATCCACTATCATTATTATCCTATGTATCTTCAAGTAAATAAAGGTATTAACATAAAGGGAGAAGGGGAGAGCACCATAGGGAAAAGAGAAGGAGGTGGGGGAGATAGCATGAATTCAACCATCATAGTGCACATCCCTATCTAACAATTCAAGATTCAATAACCATAATTCCATCAGCAATCATCATCATTCAACAACAACACACTTAAAATCACATCACCATTTCCAATCCAAATAGCATCAAAACTTCAGGCGAGCTAGGAGAATGCATTAGAACCATTATTTTCGAGTTTTGGTAGAGATTTGGGGAAGAAAAAAGGAGAGAAATAGGGGGCGGCGAAAGTTCATCGCCGGAGCTTTCTCCGATTGCCCACTATTCCGGCCATGAAACTTCACAAGGTTGGTACCTATGGCTTCTCCTCGACAAGAGCTACCCATTGGTACCAGAGTTGAGAGCTATTGGCCGCCGGTTGGTCGTCGGTGAATGGAAAACCTAAATTTAGGATTTTCGCCCAATTGAGCTTCTCCGGTGAAATTAGCTGCGTATGGGCAATAAAAATTGGGGAAAATAGTATTTTTAGATTCCTGATGAGAAGAGCTTTCGATAGGTACTAATATTGGTGCTGATCGAAGAACTTTGCCGGCAAGGGTTCCAGCGAACTTTCGGGTGAGATTTCGGCGAGTCTCCGGCGAACTTTCCAGCGATCTTGAGATAAAAATTAGGGTGATTCTAGAAATCATTCTAAGAGTATTGGTGAAGACAGATTTATAAAATTGTTACCGGATTGAGAACTAAAATTCATTGAAATATTCACAGGAAATTCGATAAGGAAGCACGAGGATATGAACGATCATGATACGAATTAGAACGTGCTTGCGACGATAGGAACAGGTGAGTGTTTGTTCTCCAGATAGAATAAATGGGATAGTTCTCAATGTTTAGTCAAGGAGAACTATATCCCTTTGATTAGTTATACTTGATATTCATTGACTCTCCTGCTAGTTAATTATCCTGATTATGATTATATATGAGTTGTGAATAACCTTTGATATCCATGCTTCTTGATATAAGCTTTTCATTGCTATTATTCATTGATTCGTTATAAACATGATACGATGCTTTTGTTTAATTCTAAAGCTAGCATATGCACCTGTTTTTCCTGAAAAGTTAGAGGTATAGTGAAAAGCTTGCCCTAGGAGATTTATTGATCTATATGATTATGTTTCATCTTTTAGGTGCGTATGACTAGGATGACCATAAACTGATGTGTTTGGAGCACAGTCATTGCAGTAAAATTCGGTTCGCACTCTCATGAGCCGCCTAAATAGAGGGGCGTAGGGCTTAAGTGTCGGGCAGTCAGGATGATAGCTATAACTATCGTTAACAATGCTAGCCCCAGATATATTCTTGTATGATCCATGATTGCTCTTACTGATTAGCTATTACACCCGAATAGGCAGGTTATTCTGTTTACGAGATGTTATTATTATATGTTCTCAGTTTTACATTATTTTCTATCCAACTCACTGGTACAAGCGTACTCACCCCAAAGGGGAACTCATTTTTTTTCAGGATCACAGCAGGAGAGGGACGGATAGAGATAGAGGTGATTAGCTAAACTCCTGACTTTTGAAAGGTAGAATAGTTCTACCTTTATTTTATATACAGAAAGATCCACTTGGTAGGTATTTTTTGTATCACTGGGCATGTGCCCTATTTTAATTGTAAAATATTTGTATATAAGTAATTACTAGTATAAGTAATATGATTTTGTATATGCATGGTTTTAGAGTTATATTACTCTGTTATCCAGGTTCTCTCCTTCCATAAATATAGGGGATATACATTCGGTACACTTAGTGGATTCCCATATAGTTCTGGAGGCTTAGTAGAGCTGTATGTGGAGTTCACTGCAGTCTGCCACGTATCCTAGGGGAATGTATGGGGCCTGACATACCTTCCCATGACGGTGATGAGAAAAATCATCAAGAGGGAAGAGGAGAAGCAAAGGCTGTGACAATTTAACTCACAACTTCTTGCACCGAAAGCAAGAATCATACACTAGACCAAATACCAAAAAACTAAACTTGATCATCATCATGGATTCTTCATTGAGATAGTGCAATTGCTTAGTTAAGAGTGTGATTATTTAACTAAAAGGAAGAATGGGTGGCTAAAGAATTGAACTCATGATATATGACACCCAGAGTAAGAATCATATCGCTTGACCAAACACCCAAATATATATTTCATGCCCTCTGATAGAGATAAGATTAACATCAACATCAAAGAGGAAGGGGTGTTGAGAGAATTGAACTCACGACCTCTCGCACCCTAAGCAAGAATCATACCACTAAACCAAACACCCCTTGGTACAAGCATCATCCAACATTTTGCAAGAATATGCGAGTGATCGTTGAGTAAGTAGTGCAATCATCATACAAGTATGGATTGTATGGATTAGTTAAACTAAGGTTCACAAAGGGGTGTTGCGAGAATCAAACTCATAACCTCTTTCATCCAAAGCAAGAATCATTTCACTAGACGAAACACCCAATGAGACAATAGTCAAGATGATTGCGGTTTCCTAAGAAACACGTGCTTAGTTAAATGTATGATTATTTGATATATTTTTAAAGAGCTTAGTTGGAATAATGAACAACCCCCGATAAAGATAAGAATAACATCAGCGACAAAGAGAAATTAGTTTTACAAAAATTGCACTCATGACCTTTTTCTCCATAAGTGAGAATCATTCCACTAGACCAAACACTCCTCTATATTTGCAAACATCTGCCATGTCACTCCTCGACTCATTTATCGAGCATGCAGCAACCGTCGTATGAGTTCAAAGGACTCATACAAGGCATTTATCGATAAATATAGTCATCTACATCATCAACTCATTAGATAATACATTCAAATCAACTAACTCAACTCTATTAATATAGTTCCTGTCACGCCCCGACCCTCCTGTCGGCCACGTGACAACCGCCGTATGAACCCTGAGATCCATACAAGGCATAAAGAGTACAGATCAATCTAAAATCAATAAAACACTAATATAATCCATTTAGTACAGTCCCGATATATTCCTACTACAATTCTAAAATTGAACGACAATATCTAAATAATTGCGGAAGTATACCTCCGATAGCGTAGTCCTCGTCAACAACTACTACTACCGCACGTAAAACCTACACACACGGAAAAGTAGTGTGCTCAGCCTTGCGGCCTAGTACGAAATTACGGCTTGAAACCGAATAAGGAATTCAAAGGCTAGGAGGATTAATCTAGGATGCCTTGGGTTTATTAACAGTCATTTTCGTATAATACAAGTGAAACATATCATAGATGCAAAATAACTGTATAAGCAAGTACAACAAGGATAACACTAGATGTCGCCTGAGATATATCTTGTAACTACGTCATCAGTGTAATCGTATGTCATCTATAGTGAAAAGTGGCTATAATATCAAGACTCGGGCTGCCGGCCTATACTTAGTGAATGCCCCGGCCAAAGAGCATCACCAAGCCCATCAGTGCCTTTTGTCTCTGTCTCTTCCTATGCCCGCTGCACTGATGTTGGCGGAGAGGACGGGTGACCCTTGATCGCTCTCCTCTGTCTCGCTAGTCGCCTACGATGCCTCCCCTAGCGAAACTGTCGTGCCCTTACATCCTCCCCGGACTCCGTAAGGGCAACGGCGACTCGTGTAGTACTACAACACTATCCGAAGACAGGGTCACCATCAATAATAATCCATCGACCACGGCTAGTCGATATAATACAACCCTAGGATCCGAACTACTCATCTGACCGTCTGCAGAACGTCAGGGATGATAGCCGTGTGGTCTACGGATCCACTATCCAAGACTATGCGAGGGGAGTCACCGTCCCAGTCCCCAAGCAGCGGTACCTGCCAGGAGGTGTGCATACTAGCGGCCGCCGGAATGCTACAACCTCGGCGACACGTTTGCTAGGTTCGAGTTTTGGTTCATCCCGGCTAGTCATTTCCGGACTATCACGGTGTTGCCTAGACGGCACACGTGCGGGTATAAGTTTCCTGGGTAGGGACTTACTCCGTGTTTCCGGTCTAATATGACCTCGGAGGTTGTACAGTCCCTTTCCCGACCAGTCTCCCAGTAATTAAGCTAAGTATAGCCTAGGGAGTGGTATGTGGCAGAGCATCACCATTCTGACCATCGGCGGTACGCGGTGGTCAAACGGGGTATATAAGGAATACCCCTTTTTGTCTGGTTTCTAGTGATGTCTCCTAAGGAGTTCTAACATGTCATCATTCTTAACTATATCTGCATGGTGGTCGCGCTATCATAGTATAAATAAATAACACAGCATGCAGAATAAGATTCATGAACATGTTAAATACATATCATGGTAAACATGACATATCATGCATGTAGATCAAGTAAATCACACTATCATACATTTACATATAAACATAGCATGCATTTTATTTTTATCATATTTTAGGCATCCAAGAATTTTCCTAAGAAAACCTCGGTAGGAATTCCTTAGCTTGAATAAATCCTACATTCGATAAACCAACGCACCTGAATCGCGATCGGAGCTTCAGAACCAATCCACTTGAAGCTCGAACATATCAATCGTAATGTAACTCGCGATCCAAAATAATATTCCTAAATAGTAAAGTTTATTTAGAACAAATCTAACCATTCCTAAGAATTATCGGGATAGAAATCTAATTAATTAAAATTTTAAATTACCTAATTAATTTAATTTAATCTCCTCTAAGTTATTTATCTAATCCAATTAATGCTCTAACACTAGCCCAATCCAATTAATCAAATTTAGCTAAGATCCAATCCACAATTCCTAGAGCCCAAGTAAAGATTAAGTTTCGAGTGTGAGAATTATTGAACGTAAAGCTGTAGCAGTCATTGTGTAGTTAGTCCAAAGCTCTAGTTAGCTTACCTATACTTTTCTTCTTTTTACATAAACCAGTTTAATCTTTAGTCAAACCAATAGAATAATACCTCGAGCTTGTGCAAAGTATACACTGAGCTAATTTATTCAGCTATCCCTACCTCTTCCAACTCATCCTCCACTTTTAATTTCTTGATTAGTTCAAAACTTGTTTGGTTAATTGAGAGGTCACTCGATTTGGAATTGCCATATAATTTTTTTTTCAGAAAACAGGGGAATGATACAATATACGAAGACACCCTGTTAACAATTTGCCCTGCTCACTTGTTTTTTATTTTGTTGGAGCACCAGCATCACTATCTCATTCTTTAATGTAGTCGATTCCATTTTAAGGTTTTTATTTTAAGGACCCCAACTTAGCGTGTCCCTTTCGGAAGGACATTTAAAGATGCAACAAATAAGTCAGTAGCAAGACAATCATCAGTACAATTAGCAGCTCTTATGAGGAGAAAATAATACACCAAACATGGCATAATTTGGTCATCTTTGGTGGGTTAGGTTGGGAGTGCTACAGTAGAGCATTCTGATCACCTAATCTTCGTATAATTAATTGTTTACAGAACAAACGGAGAGTAAGACAAGAATCCCTCGATAAAAGTCACCAGACCACCTTATTTATTTTGACACATGCAACCAGACATATTCACATACATACATATATATATTGAACAATTTGAATTTTCTTTAGAGACGAGAAGTATATTACTCGACAATACATAAAATTATATAATGTACATAATTGAAGAAAAATGCCTTTGTGTTGACAATGCAAAAGATGAGATACCAAATGAAGTCTTCCTATTTAGCAAAAGAGCTACAGGAAAATTCACAATAAAAACTGTACGCAGACTGCAACCCCAAGACTTAAAAAATCCACAAAAAATCTTGTGAATCTTCCTACACTCAGAATTAAAACAGACTTAGTTGCAGATTTCAATCTATAAACTAGTGCTTCGCTCCATACACCGATAAGCATGTGTCATTACACTTCGGCTCATTACTCGGATCCTCGGCCAAAAATAGGACTCGCTTCATCAATCAAATATCTTAAGTATTAGATCATACAGGTTGTTTCTTACATTTTCACCCTGCCTCCCTCCTCCCAACGCCAAAAGAGTGACAGAATAGAACAATAAAAAAGAATATTGAAGCTGTCGTGCTTATTTTTCACTCGATGGGTGCGCTTCCATGCATAATTAATGGAAGACGCACCGCTGTTTTCATCTCTATCCAAAAAGAAAAGAATGGCTACATAACTATTGGCAACATGTACATGTCGGATACCTCCAAATATAACCAGGAAGTAGGAAAGATGGATTTGCAACTTACTGTACCCCCCTCCTCATAGAAGCTTGCTGGTGCGACGCTTCGCTGGGCCACCAGGGAAAAGTTTCATTATCCAACCCAGCACTCTCTCCACCACCTAGATAGAAAGACAGCCAAGTTGAAGGTAAAACCTGTGAGCTTAGAGAACAAAATCAAATCGTGGTTGGTGATAGACTGGCAGAAGGCCAGTTGATTTATAGCAAAGCAACATAGACTTCATTTTCTAGGGAGCCATTTACTTCGATGGGGTTATGGTTGGAACTACAAGCACGCACTTGCATTCTCAGTTCAGACACCACTGAAAAGAGAATTATGTACTTCTTCATTCCTTCAGCTATGTCATTCATAAGATACATTAAATGCTAAGAATCGTATCCAAAAGTCCTTTCCCTACTAAGAGTGCTGACATAAACCACCGCTGAACGATCACCATACATGGATGAGTTTCACAAGATCTTTCTCAACAGTTCAAAACAGCAATTTATCATTAAAACCTGGGTTCTAAGAATAAAAGAACTGGGTTTGTAAACAACTTATGTTTGGAATGATTATGGGCAAGTCATGGAAATGTTGTACGGGAAATCTAAACATTTGATCACAATTGTGGAAATTTTAAATTATTGCATATGACTATTTATGTTTCCCAGCTCATAGAAAAATTGAAATACCACCTTGATAAGTTCTATATTCTCATGCTTAAACCCATGACATGAGAATTGTATTCCCTCTGAATCTTATTCAACAACCCATCAAAGATTGTGATTCTGCATTTTTCCCATCAACTACCATGATATGGGGATTAAAAATCCCCATACCAAACATTACCTAAAGCAATATGACTAGTTTCACAAGCAAAGTATGAACGGATGATGCTGGGCTAGTTCTATTGCACCTAAACAAAGGGAGAAACATTGAGCAAGGTCATACCTCATCACCCTCGTCAGCATATTGTGCCGTATCATGTGCGCTATGAACATCGATTGGTTTTGCCAACACATTCTCACTAGCCATCCTTTGGGAGGTCAAGAGTTCTAACCTTTGGGTTTGAATCTCAAGTTTCTGGGACAAATCTTTGTTCAAGTTCTGCAGTAATCATGTAAAAAAAAAAAAAAATCAAATTAATTAAAGGAAGAAATCTAAAAAAAGCTAGAAATTAGTTTATTTTAGTAGACAAGAGGAAACCATTGAAGATCAAATTAATTAAAGGAAGGAAACCCAAAAAGGTTAGAAATTAGTTTATTGCAGTATACAAGAGAAAATTCATTGAAGAGGAAATCTATACTATCAAGAATTAAGGCAAGCAAAACTGTCTTTAGGCAGGGTGAAACATATAACCATAGGTGTTATATACTAGAGATAGTAATACACCATCACACAGAATACAAGTGGATAATAACTATATAACAAATTTGCTTAAAAAGAAATTAAACTATATATCATGCTTTTAAAGTAACCTGGAAAGAAAATACACGAGGAACTGGAATATTATAGGCAGACCAATCCTACGAGTGGATTCATGGAACGGATGGTCACAGATAATGCAAAATATTCGCCATATTATTATGAATAAATCATCTCCAACAAATAGGACTAGTAGTCTAGTATTAATTTGACAACTAATGGTTCTGATTTACTGCTTTATATGGCAATGCCAACCAACATCTTATATACAAATTTGTAAGATGAAAGAACAGTTCAAATATAGTTAGAACCTGAATGACAACCTAGGAGGTTGTTTCCTTCCTCTGGGAAAATTTTATACAAGTGCACATACGTTTGACAATCCAAAATGCACGATGATCCATCAGCTAAGCACCAAAATTTGTCAAAATATCAGGGTTTTTCACAAATGACAAATATCAATATCTGATACTGTTTTCCAAAATACCACCGAGACCTCTACGATTCTCCAAAAAAACGTAATTAGTATTACATAGAATGTCAACCTAGAGGATCGTAGTTAATACTGAAGTTGCATGTTACGATTTCATTAGAATATAGATATTGTTGAACAAACCTAAAGATCTCAATAAAATGAGAATAAATCTTATCACAAAACTTTATATGACTGACAAATTTCATCCGATTGAGTACGTTAGATGTGTCATTCATTAGACCAGAGATTCAGCAAGTGGAAAAAAGCTATTTGCAAATTAGGTTGTTGTTTGTAACTGCATACTACAAATGAAATTGTTGTTTGTTTGTAATAAAGACTGATCACTACCTTCAACTTGGAGCAATTAGATGATTCAATTCTTAGTGCTTGCACCAACTCTTCTTTCTCCACTGCTAACTGTAACATTCCAATAAACTTTACTAAGTATAATATAGAACTTGCCATATTGAACATCTCAACTTAATTCTATAACAAATGAAGAATTCCTAGAAAGTAAATTAAATATAATTCAACCTCAGATATCAAAGCCATAATGTTCTCAATCATTCTCTGCTGATCTTCTGGCACACTGTTGCATGCATCTGGAAGATCCATTCTATCATCGAGAAGGAAAGAGGAATTAGACATTTCATTAGATAGAACTACAGATGGCCCAGCATCTTGCGTTGTATTAATGACATTGTTCTGCATTGTTCCTTGAGTGCTGGTTTCTCCATCTTCGACATCTGGAGAAGAAAAATAAAATTGATGAGCCTTGAAGCAACTTAAATTAACTGAATGTAAAGTGGCGCATAATAGTCATTTGAAGTTTTGATTTTATTTTGGCACTATCAACTTGCCCAAAGGCACAGAAGAACATGTAAACAATTAAAAAACTAAAAAAAGAGCATCAGCTACCAGCATCTACCACAAACACACATAACAAACTGGGAATATTAAGACAAGTGCAGCACCTTGAAAGGGACAATGCTTTGAGTTGTGAAGACATTCTATACAAGCAGGATCAAGTCTCAAGAAGAAACATATCAAAATCTTCATATTGTACTTATTAGTTCCTTTTTTATATAGTCACCAAATATGAAATGACTATACGTTGCCAGCTAACAAAATTTGTATCCATAAAATGGCTCATACTGAAACAAACAACCATTAGATGATGGGCAACATGAAGAAAGACATAATGTACATACCTAAGTCATCCGTGGATGTGGATGCATCATGTTTTATAGAAGAATGCTCAATTAAATCCTTTGCTCTACCATCACTAGATGCTTTTTGTAACTTTGACTGCAGGACTTTCTTCTCTGTATATTGGAAGTAGAACAAAGGTTGAGTAAGAGATCCAAGAGAACAAAGTATCTACATAAAAATCGATTGGATGAGATATGGACCCAAAATCTAAATTTTGCTTCATATTTATAATCGATAGCTAGAGAAAACAGTCAAACCTCCAATTTCTAATTTCTTTATTATTCTATAAATGATGAGATTTCCCACCTTAGCTGGAAGATAAAACCATGACAAAGATCATGGAAAAGAGGCTTTTTGACATTCCTCATAGTAAGCAGCTGTTGATTGTTAAAAATTTGGGCGAAATCCCTAAGTTAGGGTTTTTAGCTCGCTGGCAGCCAACCGGCGGCCAATAGCCCTCAACTCTGGTACCAATGGATAGCTCTCGTCAAGGAGAATCCATAGGTACCAAGTTTGTAAAGTTTCACGACCGAAATGACCGGAAATCGTTGGAGCAACCTCAGACGATCGAAACCCTCGCCGCCGACGCCTCTCACATGATTTCTCCCTCATCTCTACACCAAATTTGGGCATCTTGGTATCAAAATGAAGAGGAGGTCACGATCTACCTGTGGCTAAAATTTGGGAGCCTAATTCGTTGTGGTTTCACCGGAGCATCGTCGGGAAGTTTCATCGCCGTCGCCGTCGCCGCTGCGGAGGAGGAGAGAGAGGGATGGAGAGGGAGCTCGCGCGCGGGTGGGAAGAAAATAGAATTTTTTTAAATTAGTTAATTAAAATATTAAATCATAGATTAAATCTTAATTGTTCAATTGACCGATCAAACGACGTCCAAATTACGATTCGTCTGCGCCGTTGGATTCCTTATCAAAAATACTACCTAATGGTATAATTTTTACATCAAAATCTCATACTTCAAAAATTCATATGATTTTACAAATAAGTCCTTTAAAGAATTTCTTTTACGATTATATCGTCCAAATACTAAAATTACTCTATTGTCCTTATTCAAAAAAATCACGGGTCTCACAAAGAGTCACCGCCAAGCTGTGATTCTTGCTTGAGATTTGCTTTGAGACTCAAGTGAGGGCTTATGGTTTCAAATTTATGACCTACTATAGTGCTGAGTCCTAAGGGTCATTATTATTTATTGTACATGCTAATAAGTTATATATCTGCTTTGACACATATTTTAATTAGCATGTGATATCTTAGGGTCATGATAACCTAGGAGATGATATTAGGTTCTTAGGCTGCTATGTGCCAACATATGGTGAGGAGCCATGTGCTAGCCAAGTAGAGGTGCAAGTTTGGTTGACTTAGCCATAGATGCTTTAAAGTAACTGGGATCTCCTTCCACCGTGGCAAAGCTTCTGAAAGTAATTCGACTCCAGCAGAGTTGGTTTGAAATGAGGGAAGCATCGTCGAAGGCTCGGAAGTAGTGATAGGTGGAGATCGACTGGTGCGAAAGGGGAAGAGCTGCACCGGCGGCCGTGGGAGCTCTGGGCTTGACCGGCGGCGGTTGCAGCAATGGTATCGAGCGGGGAAGAAGACGTGGCGGCACGTGCGTAGCGCGTGAGTTGGTCTGGTTCGGACCGGTCCAGTTCAGGGAGCGGCTGGTTCGGCTGCGGTCAATGTGGTTCTCACTGTTTTTTATTATTTTACAACCGGTTTTGGTCCAATTCAACATTGCTAGGAGTTTGTTGGTGAGTTTTGGGTTTTGAGGAATTTATTTAGAATTTTTATCAAATTTTAGGTGTTGTTTTCAAATTATTTTTGGTTGGGTTCACGGTTTTGAGTGCATTAATATTGTGAGAAAATTCCAAAATAATTTGTGATGCTTTGCTATGTTAAATATAATTTTTTTATGATTTAATTAGAATTTTTTTGAACTATTAAGGTGGAGTTTGTAATTTAACAAAAGTGAGTCGAGTTAATTTAGGGTTTAAATAAAGTATTTATATGTTATTTGCATGAGAGAATATATTGTGTTTAATTTATGTTAAATGGAATTAAAATAATTTAATTAAAATTTTTATAGGATTGATAAATTTATATTTTTATAAATTTAGGTAATTAGATTTTTCACACAACTGTTAAAATTTTTTTTAGATTGATCAAAATTGTTAGTGTAATTTAAATTGTTAAATTGGATATTTATTTTATTAGGCTTGTTGATGTTTATTTATGGTTGAGTTGTGGTTATTTAATTTATTATTTTATTGGTTGATTAAGAAAAAATTAAATAAATTTTTTTGGTGAGGATATGAGTAGGAATGGCAAGTAGGAATCTTGTTTGGTTTGATGGTTTATGTTTTGTTTGGTTGTATTTATTTTATTTTAGGGGAAATGAATTACTCTGCTATTGCTTGACAAATCACAGCCAAACTGTGATTTGTGTTGAAGTAGAAAGGAATTGCTTGCTTGCTTTTAAGAGTCACAGCCAAACTGTGATTCTTGCTAAAGATTGCTTTGAGACTTAGGTGAGGACTTATGATTTCAATTTATGGCCTACTACAGTGCTTGAGTCCTAAGGGTTGTTTGTTATTTATTGTACATACTGATAAAATTGTATATCTGCTTTATTACATATTCAATTAGCATGTGATTTTGATGTAAGATAGAAAGTTATGCTACGCCTAGATATGGCTATACTCTATCATATGCATGTTAATTATGATTATACTCGTGTATATTATTGATTCGTATATTCATGTTATGTTAACAACTAGAGTGGTTTTAAGTGACTTATGACTAAGAACTTTGGACATCTTAGGGTTATAATAACCTAGGAGGTGACATTAAGTTCTGAGGCTGCTACGTGCCAACATGTGGTGAGGAGCCATATGCTAGCCAAGGTAGAGGTGCAAGTTTGGTTGACTTAGCCACATATGTTTTTGGGTAACCGGGATCTCACTTTGGTGCAGAACTCAACTTATTTGTGTTACTCTAAGCTAGATTGTGTGCTAGGAACAGTACCATTCAATGCGTTACAACGCTAAAGAACCTGAGGACACTGACATGCTCAAGATGTGGGTCCTTGAGCAGTCCAAGTTCATTGGTAGCATATGCAGAATATCTCAGCTTGTCAGGCTGTAGATGGTGTGGTTTATAATTGTGTGGTGACCCTATCATGAGGCAGAATTACAACATTGTATAGTACTTATGTTGTATAGAAGGGATGCCATGGTCACCAGCTCCTTCTGCTAACGTCAGTGTATAGGCACATCGGACAGAGATGTAGAGTTAACACTAACGGGTCTGATGAAATCCCTGACGAGTGATTTACCTTGAACATAGGATGGCTACCTTAGGAGTAGTGTAAGTAAAACTTAATGGAATAATTAAGGAAATATGACATCTTAAATTTAATGTTTTGTTATGATTATATTCTTCAACCTTAATTTTATTAGTCCTGTTATATGTTATTTGATATGTTAATTTGATGCGTGATTAGTGATATGTCTTCTTGATGGATGTACAATACTTTATGCCCATTTTTAGGGTGCTCTCTCTGTGGCCTCACTGAGTTTTGCGACTCAGATATGCATATTTTTCCCCATTGTATAAGTTACAGGTTGGCCATTATTCTGAAAAATGAGGGAGAACCTAGTTATGATGAACAAAATCTACTTTGGAACTTTAGATAGAGATTTAACTTGTAGTGTTAGTATTGAATGTAATTTATTTATGTTTCCACTGTATTCAAATAAGATAATTATATTGGTTTTGATACTTCTAACCTTATATAAGTTGCGGTGGAGAAGTGTACCTTATACGGTGGTTGCCACGTGCCAAAGGAGGATTGGGGCGTGATAGCAGGACTATGAAAGGGTAGTCTAGACCTTGGAGTTTAAATAATTATGCAGAGTTCGGTTTATCAGACCGTTGGAACTAAACAAATAGGTGACCCTGTTATGAGGCAGGATGTAGTACTAAATGGTAGTCGTATAATATGGTTCATAGGGGACACATATGCGAAGATCTCAAAGCACAGGCTGAGGTACGGCTTCTGAGATAGGAAGCAAATGATTCTACGGTCACCGATTATCTTCGCCAACATCAGTGTGATGGGCACTAGGTAGAGACCTAAAAGGACACAGATGGACTTATGGATAGTCCCTGGCCCGAGTATATCCTAAGCATAGGTTGGCAGCCCTAGAGAATATAAAAATAGAAAATATAATGGATAATGATATCTTGTACACAAATATAACATAAAAGACTTCATTATAATCTGATTTATTTCTTACAGCATTTTCATTTTATGATTGCCTTATTTTAATTAAATCCATGTATGTCAATGTTCCTTGTCCTTACAATTGCTTGGGACTACTCTTTCTGTAGTCACTGAGCCGTAATGCTCAGTGCAAATTATTTTCCTATGCATAGGTACTCGATATCGAGTAAAATCATAGGGAACATTACATAGAGAGACGAACATTAGCTTGACATAATTTTTGTATTTTATAATTTAGTCGGAGTGTACTAGGTAAACTAAACTATTTATATCAAGTTGTAATTATAAAAAATTTCTATAGGCTTTTATGTCAATGTTATATTCTTTGTGATATTATAATTAGCCTTGTATAAGTTGTTTTAACTCATATGACGGTTGTCATGGTTGCTGACAGAGTAGGGGCACGACACTGCCGGCCTATGAGGGGTAGTCTAGACCTTAGAGTTTAAATATTTGTGTGGAGTTCGGTTCATCAAACCATTGAGACTAAATAAAGAGGTGATCCTATCATGAGACAAGATGTAGTACTATATTATAATGGATACACCCTAAGCATAAGATGACAACTCTAAAAAGTGATTATAAAGTTATGATTAGTTGATTAGAAAATAGATAACATCTAAGTATCATGAAAACTTAGGAAAGTACTGACATAATTATTCTAATTATTCTTATGCTTTATTTGATATAAACATATATTGTTACATTAATTCACTCTATACTTTACTTTCGGACATGCATGCTTGGTGCCATCTATTTTGCTTAGGATATACTCTTTTTGTAGCCACTGAGTCGCAAGACTTAGTGCATAGTATTTTATGTGCATAGGGGATAGGTCTCGAGGCTCGGAGATGGGAGAGCGACGGGGCAGCGAATCCGAACATAGAATGAAAAGGGTGTAAAAGTAAATAGTATATTATGGAAAATATAAAATACGTAAATAACGGCACGTGGATTGAGACAGTGTCAGATAATAAAATTCAGCGAATGGACCTTAGGTTAGTTTCGAAGAGTAAACCACCAAATTAGGTGCGTAGGCTCATCATAGTTTGATTTATTCCAGCTAGAGAAAATCTTAATTAGATTTTGTTGGAAAGTTCTTGGATCCAACTAAATAAATATCATGCTTCTTAAACTATCAAGAAAAATGTATGCTATGTTATTATATTTTATTTAGTATGATAACATGCCACATATGCTTATTTCATCTTTTACTCTGCATGATATATTATTTTTACTGCATATTAGTTAATTATGCTATAATGTTGAATGCAAAAAATATCATGCGTAAAATGATAAAAGATGAAGCATACATAGAACATAGTATCAAGATTTACACCGGATACTTTAGTATAGAGACATAGGTGATATGATACTAGTACCACGTAAGAATATCACTGAATTTTAAACTAAGGGTGTTATTGATGCACCTTAGATGACATCGCGAACTATTAGCGTTCGGTTAGTGATGTTTACACACCAGCACCTCCCGAAGCTACAAATCATAGATAGCTTAGATACTGGGAGTGAGCTGAGGGTTGAACTAGATTAACTCCTAGGTCAAGATAGACCAAAAATGGAGTGGGTCCATACCCAGGTACCGATACCCGCACGAGTGTCATTTTGGCGGCACCGTGATAGTTCTAAGTTGGCTAGCAAGGATAAACCCTACCATGGACTTGGCACCGATGGAGACGGGGTTGCCACAGCCCATTATGCGGATGTGTGTTTATCCCGATCAACGTCGACTGCTATTGGACTAGGATGGTGATTCCCTATGCGACGCCTTGGACAGTGGATCCGTAGACCACACGGCTATCATCCTTGATGTTCTGCAGACGATCGGATGAGTAGTCCGGATCCTAGGGTTATTATTTCGGCTAGTCGTGGCCGATGAGATTGTTGTTGTAAACCCCCATCTACAAAATCTTATTTTTAGAGGAAAAAAAAAATTTGGTCCGATTCAACTGAACCGGCCTGCTGGCCGGTCCAGATGAACCGGCTTGACCTGATTTTTAGGACGGACGCAAGCGAGAAGATCCGAGGGCTCTTCCCACTCGCGAACTCCTTTTTCCTTCACTCGTGAGCCCTCCTCCTTCGGCCGCCGACAACCTCTCTTCCGCCCTGCCCTCGCCGCATCGCCTCCACCATGAAGAGCATCTCCTCCTCTTCTCTTCGCACGCGATGCGGGGTCTCCTCACTGTGAGCTCAGTGATCGCCGTGAGATCGATTTCAATCTCTTCCCTTCACCGCCTCCCTTGCTGATCGCCAAATCACAGACGACGTCTCCTTCCCCTGCAGTCCACCTTCGGCCTCGAGCTCCTCTTCCTCCGTCGCGGTGCCAGATCTGCCGAGAGCTCGATGGTGAGCCATCGACGACTGAAGCATGGGTTCTCGACATTACGACACTCGTGCGGGTAGAAATCATCGAGTAGGGACTTGCTCCATATATCCGGTCTAATGTGACCTTGGAGGGTGTACAGTCCCTTTCCCCACCAGCTCTCAATATCCAAGCTATGTGTAGCCTCGGGAGTGGTGTGTGGTGGAGTATCACCATTCTGACTATCGACGGTACGCCGTGGTCAAATGGGGTATGCAAGCAGTACCCCTTCCTGTCTGATTCCTAGTGATGTCTCCTAAGAGTTTCTAACATGTCATCATTCTTATCTATAACCGCATGGTAATCATGCTATCATAGCAAAGATAAATAACATAGCATGCAGGATAGGATTCATAGACATGTTAAATAAATAGCACGGTAAACATGACATGATCATGCATGTAGACAAGGTAAATCATTCGAACATGCATTTAGATAATATCATAGTAAGCATAATATGCATCTATCCATATATACATAATCATGACAAGCATTCCATTTTATTATATTTGAGGCATCCAAGAGTTTTCCTAAGAAAACCTCGGCAGGAATTCTCTAGCTTGAATAAATCCTACATTCAGTGAACCAACGCACCTGATAATGTAGTTGGGTTTTCTTCGGAACCAACCGTGTAATAAGTCGTACTTCCTTTAATCGTTTTGAGTAGATCTTCCTATTATAAATAAAGTCATATTTAGATATTTACTTTTATATGATTTATAATTAACTTTGTCGATAACGTGACAAGTCATCTTAGTTTCAACTAATCACTCTCTAATTTTATTTAACTATCACATCTAATGGATAATAAGGTGGAACCAAGCCACTATATATCTAGTGATGACTCGCATTTGATTCCCTATTCTAACATAATTATTGTATTATCTACATGCTCATTCACGGCAAAACTCATATAAACATTAAAACAGTGAATCAGCCTCATTCATTCACAGCATATCCACACTCACGGTAGGGGAAGGAGAGGTCGTCTGTGATTGAAATCGATCTCGCGGCGAGTTTACAAGTGGTAAGAGCCCTCGGCTATTCTCGCTCGCGTCCGTCCTAAAAACCAAGTCAAGCCGAGGTTGTAGCATTCCGGCGACAGGTAGTCTGCACACCTCTTGGCAGGCATCGCTGCTCGGGGATTGGAACGGTGACATCCCTCCGCATAACCTTGGATAGTGGATCCGTAGACCACATGGCTACCATCCTTGACGATCTGCAGACGGTCGGATGGTGAGTCCGGATCCTAGGGTTGTATTATATCGACCGAGACCGTAGTCGATGGATTTTATTGACGGTGACCTCATCTTCGGACGGTGTTGTAGTACTACACGATTGTCGTTGTCCTTACGGCATCCGGGGAGGATGTAAGGACACGGCGGGTTCGCTAGGGGAGGCATGGCAGGCGACTAGCGACACCGAGGAGAGTGATCAAGGGTCACCCGTCCCCTCCGCCAACATCAGTGCAGCGGGCATAGGAAGGGACAGAGACAAAAGCACTGATGGGCTTGGTGATGCTCTTTGGCCGGAGTATTCACTAAGCATAGGCTGGCAGCCTGAGTCTTGAGACTGATAGCTACATTAGTACACCGTAGATGACATTCCGGTGATATCGATGACATAGCTACATTAGTACACCATAGATGACATTCCGGTGACATCGATGATATAGCTACATAGTACACCGTAGATGACGTTCCGGTGATATCGATGACATCGCTACATAGTACACCGTAGATGACATTCCGGCTACATTGATGACATAGCTACTAGAGACACCGTAAGTGACATCTAGTGCTACACATGTGGTATATGCTTACACAATTATTTTGCGATTATGATTTGCTTCACATGTATTACCTGAAAATGACTTTTAATAAACCCAAGGCATCCTAGATTAATCCTCCTAGCTTTTGATTTCCTTATTCGGTTTCGAGCCGTAATTTCGCACTAGGCCGCAAGGCTGAGCACACCGCTTTTCCCCGTGTGAGCAGGTGAGTTAGATGATCATACGAGACGGTTGATGAAGATGAGTCATTTGATGAATCTATTTTTATTTATGGATACTTTTTGTCATATTGTTGTAATAGGTTTATCGGGACTGTGTTAGAGATGTTGAGTTGGATATTTTGATTGTATATTCCGCTGCGTAAATGATGTATTTGGATTGTATGTATCACTCGATGCCTTGTATGGGTCCGTTGGGCTCATACGGCGATTGCCACGTGCCCGACAGTAGGGTTGGGGCGTGATAGTTGTGATGGTGACCCTGTCTACGGGCAGTGTGTAGTACTACACAGATGTCGTTGCCCCTACGGATCCGGGGAGGATGTAAGGGCACGATGGTTTCGCTAGGGGAGACATGATCAGCGACTAGTGAAACGATAGAGAGTGATTTTGGATCACTCGTCCTCTCTGCCAGCATCAGTGCAGCGAGCATAGGTAGAGACATAGACTGTAATGGCACTGATGGGCTTAGGGAAGTCCTAGGCCAGGGCTTTCTTTAAGCATAGGCCGGCAGCCCGAGTCATGTGATATGAAAATAAAGAGGTTATGTATGATTAACACTAGTGACACCGATATTGTATATAACCTAGGTGACATTTAGAGACATACATCTACCTACAACCTAGGTTGACGTATAACATAGTCGGATAATACATGTAAAATATTAAAAAGCTTGTTATGTGATAATTAATCCCACTAAGGCATCCTTGAACGATCCCCTTAGCCTTGGATTTCGTATTGTGGTTTCGAGCTATAATTTCGCACTAGGTCGCAAGGCCGAGCACACTGCGTTCAATGTTTGTGCAGGTTGTTAGATGACTGTCCGGGATATTTGACGAAGATGAGGACCATCAATGGATTTAGTTTTATTTATCGATGTCGTTATTGTAGAATTATAGTAGGTATATCGGGACTGTTAGTAGAGTTGTGTAAGTGATTTAATTGTATATTCTGCTGTGTCGATTATATGTACGGATAATATTTATTACCAAATACCTTGTATGGGTCCTTTGGGCTCATACGGCGGTTGCCGCGTGTCCGACAGGTGGGTCGGGGTGTGATAACTAAAGTGGTATCAGAGCTTAGGTTTGGAGAACCTATGAGATTAAGTTAAGTTTGAGGTTTTAAGGATTAAGATGACAATCCCGATATAATCTAGGATAAAGTGCGAGTCGGAAATATAATAATATAATTCCTTGGTAATGAGTTTTTACTCTGCCGCCAGTAACTATCGCTATGATAAATTTTCGTTAGACCGCTAATCGTCTTAATATGAGATTATAAATCTATTAATCTCCGGACAGTATATATAGCTACGATTTCCACTACGTTGGAGAAGAGATAGATACTTGGATCAATTTGCTCAGATCTATGACCAATTTTCATTCTGGAGGATCAAGTAAATTTATCCATGATCATACTCAACATTACCATGTGGTGCGCATCATAATCACCTTGTATACTAACATGGGTAGCGATCATCACTTTGATCTTAAGAGTATTGATATCAAATTATCTCATGTTATATCTTTACTATATGTATCCCATGACCCCATTTGGAGATACTGAATTTAAATGAATCTAACAATATTTGATTTTATCCACTCCAATTCGAGCACTTGCTCCTAGAGTTTGACTCTTAGACATAGAAGCACCAAATGCACTCTCACGTCCATACTCACATGCTAGATGGCTGACGTATCAGGTAGTCTATCAGGATTATTAAATTGTAGATTATCTATGAATTTTATGATCGATTCATATGTCACGATCTAGCCAAATAATTAATACATTATCATATTATTTTATTGACTCTCCTACGTGAGTTAGCACGTGTGCTACTATATGACAACATTTGAGTATGTGGTTAATCACATATCTCGTTTAACTTTTACTTATGTTGCAAATTATAGATATATTATCAGATCATGAAACCTAGCGATATGAACATTTTGACTATCGTTGGTATACGTGATTTTCAGAAAAGTTTGAAATCTTGAATCGTAAGTTCAATCTATGACCAATTTGAACGTATAGAAAATAATGTAAATTATCCCACATCATGCACAAGTACCAGCATTCTATGCATTTAATGCAGCTGTTTCCTGCTATTTTCTTCTATCTATCAATTTTTTTTCCAAGCGTTGGGCAACTTTTGCTTATTTCATACTTCCTATATATGTCCGATTTATTAGCCAAGCAGCTTTCTTTTAGTTGTTTTATACAATTCTTCTTAGTGACTTTTCTGAATGCAGATTTAGTCGAATGTTTTTGCAGTTTTAATTACAGTTATTTCCTCAGTCATTTTCTGCAGTTTGCAGTTCCCTTTTTGTGAAGCTACTTCCTTTGTCAAATGGCCTTAGTCAAATTCTATCCATCATAGATAGACTTCTTTACTCCTTTCGAATTCTCCTTTAATTTCTGGATACTGCAAATTTCTTAGCACCTCTAGCACGTGTTGATATTTCTGCATGGTACTATTTCTGCATATTTACTTCTCCAACACATGTCGATGCACATGATGATATCCTTAGTAGCTGCATGTATCATTGACCTCTCTTACTCTAGTCAGTACTTCTGCAGCTCGTATTCAGTGCGCATAGCAGCTTAGATTTAACTATAATATTTCTGCATATACAAACTTGGATGAAGTCCTTTTACATCAAGAGTCCACCATGTTATTATTATTACTATATCCTTTTACATAGGATATAACATATTCCATATCAAATTTCATATCATCATATAAGCATTATCTACAAATTCCGTATCAAACTCAATTTTAGATTTCATTCGGACTCCCATGAAGTCAAGTATTAGCTAAGTTTGGCCTACATTTCCTGGCACGAACTGGAAGTCTTGCTCCTAATTAGGTCGACACTCATAGAGGAGATCACTGCGTACCTAGATGTACCTCTTTATGTTAAATAATATGGATGCTCGTGAGGATCCAAGTATGACTACAATGATCCATAGTATAATGAAACTAGTGTGGAGCAAGTTAATGATCATTTAATGAGTGGCTATTGATATCTTTTATTATTATCCTCAATCTTGAGGTGACTCCATTATGATAATATTATAGTTCAGAGATGTTTGATCCTGATCCAACTTGAACCACGAAAGGTTGTTCGTATGCTGGTGTAAAAGGGACTCCCTAGCATATCTACCCAAGAAAACTGAAATATTATCTTCAACCTCTGCCCATTTATATGTCCCCTAGTTTTATCAGTAAATTGCTTCACCAATGAACAGTTTATCTTAAATAATCTTAATAATCTATTATCGTGAAGTTTTTTCTACTCATCTAATGCTCATGCAGTACCTCTAGTAGACTACTATCATACTCAGCGATTGTATGTCATCCTACTGAGCAATTGCTTTCTACCACGTGCTAGGACCCACATCTTTTTCTTCAATATTGCAGATGTTCAAAATATCTCGATCATGGTTATTGATGATACTGACACAAATTTTGTTGACTTAGACATGGTGATCGATGACCCAGAAACATTCATTGATGACCCATCATATAGATACCTATCTTGATTATCTCATTTTATTCAAATCTTGGAACTTGTCATACGGTAATCGTACTTTGACGTATGAATAAATAATTTTTGGATGACCAAAATTTTTAAGGGGGGGAGTACTTGTAAATTTTAATCCCTCCATCACTGAAACGATCTGAAATTTTGAGGATAAAATTTTTGTGAGGGGGGTAGGTTGTGAGACCCGTGATTTTTGAATAAGGGCAATAGAGTAATTTTAGTATTTAGAGAATTTAATCGTAAAAGAAATTCTTTAAAGGACTTATTTGTAAAATCATATGGATTTTTGAAGTATGAGATTTTGATGTGAAAATTATACCATCAGGTAGTATTTTTGATAAGGAATCCAACGGCGCAGACGAATCGTAATTTGGATATCGTTTGATTGGTCAATTGGACAATCAAGATTTAATCTAAGATTTAAGATTTTAATTAACTAATTAGAATAAATAAATAAATAAATAAACGCATTTTCTTCCCACCGAGTGCATGCTCGCGCGCTCCTCTCCCTCTCTCTCTCTCTCTCCTCCTCCGCATGGACCGGCGATGGCGATGCAAACTTCCCACAATGCTCCGATGAAACCACGACGAACTAGGCTCCCAAATTTTAGTCACAGGTAGATCTTGACCTCATCTTCATTTTGATACCAAGATGCCTAAATTTTAGTCGGCGAGTGTTCCGGCGAACTTTCCAACGATCGCCGGAGAGATTTTCCGGCGAACTTGGAAAAAAAATTGGGGTGATTCTAGAGATCATTCTAAAAGTAGTGGTGAAGAGAGATTTGAGAAACTATTTCTGAATTGAGAATTAAAATTCTTTGAATAATTGACAGGAAAATATAAAATATATAAATGACGGCACGTGGATCGAGACAGTGTGAGATAATAAAATTCAGCGAACGGACCTTAGGTTGGTTTCGAAGAGTAAACCGCCAAATCAGGTGCATAGGCTCATCATAGTATGATTTAGTCCAGCTAGGGAAAATCTTAATTAGATTTTGTTGGAAAATTCTTGGATGCCTGCTAACTAAATAAATATAATGCTTCTAAAACTACCAAGAAAAATGCATGATATGTTATTATATTTTATTTAGCATGATAACATGCCACATATGCTTATTTCATCTTTTACTCGGCATGATATATTATTTTTACTGCATATTAGTTAATTATGCTATAATGTTGAATGCAAATAATATCATGCGTAAAATGATAAAAGATGAAGCATATATAGAACATAGTATCATGATTTACACCGGATACTTTAGTATAGAGACATAGGTGACATGATACTAGTACCATGTAAGAACATCACTAAATTTTAAACTAAGGGTGTTATTGATGCACCTTAGATGACATCGCGAACCATTAGTATTCGGTTAGTGATGTTCACACACCAGCACCTCCCGAGGCTACAGATCATAGATAGCTTAGATACTGGGTGTGAGCTGAGGGTTGGACCAGATTAACTCCTAGGTCAAGATAGACAAAAAATGGAGTGGGTCCATACACAGGTACCGATACCCGCACGAGTGTCATTTAGGCGGCACCGTGATAGTCTTGAGATGGCTAGCGAGGATGAACCCTACCATGGACTTGGCACCGATGGAGATGGGGTTGCCACAGCCCATTGTGCGGATGTGTGTTTATCCTGATCAACGTCGACTGCTATTGGACTAGGAAGGTGATTCCCTATGCGATGCCTTGGACAGTGGATCCGTAGACCACACGGCTAGCATCCTTGATGTTCTGCAGACGATCAGATGAGTAGTCCGGATCCTAGGGTTATTATTTCGGCTAGCCGTGGCCGATGAGATTGTTGTGATGGTGACCCTGTCTACGGGCAGTGTGTAGTATTACACAGATGTCGTTGCCCCTACGGATCCGGGGAGGATGTAAGGGCACGACGGTTGTAGAATTGTAGTAGGTATATCGGGACTGTGTTAGTAGAGTTGTGTAAGTGATTTAATTGTATATTTCGCTGTGTCGATTATATGTACGGACAATATTTATTACCAAATGCCTTGTATGGGTCCTTTGGGCTCATACGGCGGTTGCAACGTGTCCGACAGGTGGGTCGGGGTGTGACAGTTTTAGTTCCTCTTGTCTTAAAACAAATACAAAGCAACCATATGCACATTTATGCAATAATCAAATAGGAAAGAATATAGCTTACCGAAACACCAAAACCTGCCTAATTCATTCAAAACGTCACCAACCTATTAGCAATTTCACCCTAACACTCTATATCATTTCCACCTTTTCAGCTCTTAGTTAACTTAAGATATAGCTACAGTACGATGATGGATTTAGCTCGCTCAGTCTTGTCCTTCTAGCAAATGGCATAAATCTTGATGTGGGCCTCTATGTCATCCTTCATATGTTGGTAGTAATGCGAGCAAAACGAGGAGCGCCATGGTGCACTTGACTTCCGGATGCCGGCCTATGGTGTTTCATGACACTCGGTCAGCAGCTCCTGTAGAATCTCGATCAATTGGGGCACGCATGTTCGTCTGCTGGGTTAGCAACAGACCGGTCAAGTCCTTCTAGTAATGTTGTGTTTTGTTATTCTCCACCTACTGCAAAATTTCATTAGTACCCTACGTGTGCATTCTTGGAGTTGCTCGACTAATGTCCCATGTGCGCATATGATGGCGTGAACTCACCGACTGAGGACATCAGATGCCTATTTGTGTCAACCCACCTTGTTCTCCCTTAACTGGGCTTGCTATCGAGTCTGCTTGGTGGACAACTTGTATTGAATCTGATGAGGACATCACAGATTCACCCATGCAAGATTCAATTAGTATACAAAGCCCAATAACATGAGCCTCTACACGACGATTAAGACAACAACTGAATTTTTTTCTTAACAAATTAATTACTTAATTACAAAATAAATGATATTGTCTAATTATTATTGCTTACTTGACACTACATACAAGGAAACACATGGTAAAATTACTGATATGGAAGTTGTATGAGTAAGGAATATTTATTCTAGAGCAAATCAAGGAATATTTATTCTAGAGCAAATCAAGGAATATAATCAAATAAAATATTCATTCAATAGCAAATCAAGGAATATGATCAAATCAAATATTTATTCAAGAGCAAATCAAGGAATATTTATTCTCCAAATTTGTGGCTCCAATAAAGGAAGTTGCATATATGCAACTAATTTTGCTTGCAAGAGAAGGAGAGTTATTTATTTATTTTTCCTATTTTGGAGGGAAAAAATATCCATAATTATGTCTATATATTTGGTAAAACATGTCCTATTAAGGGGGACTTTGATTTTTATTTAGCCACCATTATTGTAATACTTTGCTGCAAACTTAAAGTCCAATTTCTTTAATCATACATCTTGAGTAATCCTTCCGCTGTTGCTCTTTCAATTCTCGTGAATTATTCGTGTCGTTCTTCGTGAACAAGTCAGTCGTGTTTGACACTATTGATAACCAATTGAGGAGTGGTTTAATGATTGTGAGGTTGCTGGTCACATTCTTAGATCGTGGTTAGCCTCCCTATCGTGAAAGTCATAACTCACAACCTTAAGAATTTCTCCTACGATGGAAGATCGGGACCAACTTGCTTGCATGCATCTTAAGTCAAGACATGTATATATCAGGTGGTATCAGAGCCTTTGTTACCGGTAGGAATTCATTTTTCTTTTAGTAGATTACATTTTATTTCACCTTCATCAAAAAAAAAAATCCTCTCATTCTTACTTTGAACTTCTATTTGGTGCCTATCATCCTTGTTTTTTCCAACTTTAATTCCATTCTTTTTTTGGATCTTCTAATTTCAGTTTACTTTATTGAATTTTCATTTGTATTAGTTGTGTCTAGTTGCTAACCTTAACTTAAATTCTTTGCTTTATTTATCCTATTCTTCTTGAAAAAAAAAATAGAGAGAGGAAGATTCGGAAAAAAAAAATGAGAGAAAAAAATTATTTTTTTTGTCAGATTTTAATTATAATTATCCTTGATTGAGTCTTAGGATATTCTATAAATTTGTAACTAAGACTAATACTTGTGCGAACGTTTTATTCAATTTTATAATTTCTGAAATTATTGTATGCTTCTCTTTGCTACAAATATATCCTTCTCTCAAGCTCCATAAAATTAGCATTGATCAGCGTGTTCTAGCACTTTACAATTGCTTTATCCACTCCCTGTTGAAAGTTATCAAGAACCAACAAACATGCGAGTAATTTTTTAGAAGGGTAAGAGCTTCAGGTGGTAATGTTTGCGAGGATTGAGAGTATTTTATAAATAATTTATTAGTTTGGTAGAATTTCTTTTTTTTTTCACGAGCAATGTCAGGATCGAGAAGTCCTCGTAATGTTTCTTATGACGAGGAAGGTGTGTCTCAACCATCGGCGATATCATTCTCTCCGCATTCTCAGGCTTTGATGGCTCATGTTACAGACACCTTCGAGCAAATACTGTCCGATCAAGTACTTGTGCGCCTGAATGGGTTGGAGAATTGTCTCGGTGGAATTGAAGCACGACTTGAACAAGTGGAGCGAACTCCTCCACGATGACACCCACCACCTCGAGTTCCTTGAGGACGAGTTGAAGCTAATAATAATGCTGTCGCTGCCGGTCCATTCGAAACAAGAGAAAATTTAAACGCTGCATTTCAAGAGGCTGCCGATGAAGAGTTAAATGATAATTATGTGCTGATGATGAAGTTTCCTTGGAATTGTATCAGCGTCACCTCACACGTCATCATCGAGGAGTGAGAGGTGATGGAGGTCATGCACATCATCATAATGAAGAAAGAAGAAATGATGCATCGAGTAAAATTAAATTCATTGTTCCTAGTTTTGTTGGAAAGTTTAATCGAGAAGCCTATCTTAATTGGGAATTATTAGTTGAGCAAAAGTTTAATTTTTTGTCATTACCCAAAAGAGCATAGAGTACATGGTCATTACTGAATTTATTGGCTATGCTTCTGTTTGGTGGAGTCAAATTCGACAAAGAAATTAAGATCCTCATACTTGGGATGATTTGAAGCACTTGATGAGATCCAGGTTCGTGCCTTCATATCTTGAGAGAGAATTACTTAATAAATTTCAAAGAACAAATCAATGAAACAAATCTATGGAAGAATACTATCAAGAGTTGTAGGTGGGTATGCTACGTGCTAATGTGCAAGAAGATGATAATACAAAGATGGCTAGATTCTTGGGAGGATTGAATGGAGAGATACAAGATATACTTGATTTTAAGAACTACGACTCTTTGGATCAATTATTTCATTATGCATGCAAAGTTGAAAGGCAAGTTCAAAGGAGGAGGCAGTCATACAAATCTGGTCGTAGCTATCCTAGTTCCTCCATGTCTGGGAGGGACGCCAATCAGCAACAGAAGATTGTTGGTCATTCTAGCAGGATTGCTGCACCAATTGGCCTAGGGAATTCAGGAAGCCGCTTTACCTCACCAACATTCAAATTTAGTGATTTAAAAAAGACCACTGTTGGCCCTACTAAAAGTTCATCCTCAGTTGCCTCTGTAGGAAGAACAAGGGAGATTCAGTGCTTCAAATGCAAGGGGAAAGGGCATTGATTGCGTGATTGTCCAAATCAGCATACCATTATCATTCGAAAAGATGGTGAGTACACATCAGCTAGTGAGGTAGAAGAGGAAGGTGGATTTAACCACGAGGAGTCTCAACATGTTTCGGGGTCAGAACCAGAAGAAATTACCTTTGATACAAGTCATTCGTCGTGTTCTTAGCTCCCAGATAGAAAAGGCAGAAAACAAGCAACGCCATAATTTGTTCCAATCAAAATTTGTGATCACGGAGCACTCTTACAAGATCATAATTGATGGTGGAAGCTGCAATAATATTACAAGTTCAGAGATGGTTGGAAAGTTTGGCCTAACCACACGATTACACCGGCAGCCATACTACATTCAATGGCTTAATGCTTGTGACAAGTTGAAGGTAATGATGATACGTGTTCATTTTTCTGTTGGTACCTATTCTGACTCTGTGGACTGTGATGTGGTGCCAATGCAAGCTTGTACATTACTACTTGGAAGTCTATAGCAATATGATAATGATGTTATACATTATGGGCATTACAACAAGTACTCCTTTATGCATAAAGATAAAAATCTATTGTTGGTTTTAATGACACCGGAAGAACTTCTCAAAGATGATTTAGATAGGGCTGAATGTGAGAGAAAAGAAAAAGAGATGAGTGATATCCATAAAATGGGAAGTGAGAGTGAGCAGCCCAAATTGAGAGAAAAGAAAGAAAAAATATGAGGAGAAAAGAGAAATACTGATCAAGGGACAAGTTCTCTTAGCCATTGATTGTTTCTTTGATGTAGGAGTTTGCTGATGTATTTTCTGATCAGATACTTGCAAGGCTGCCACCATTGCGAGGGATAGAACATCAAATCGATTTAATTCCGGGAGCATCTGTGCCTAACCATCTCCCATACCATACCAATCCCGAGGAGACAAAAGAAATTCAGCACCAAGTGCAAGAGCTTCTCAATAAAGGGTATATGCATGAAAGTTTAAATTTATGTGTTGTTCCTATTTTACTTATGCCAAAGAAAGATGGATCATGAAGGATGTGTATAGATTGTCGAGTTATCAACAATATTACGGTACATTATCATCATCCTATTCCTTGGTTAGATGATATGCTTGATGAATTGTGTGGTTTTATTATCTTTTCTAAGATTGACTTGACTTGCATAGTGGTTACCACCAAATTAGAATGAAGCTAGGTAATAAATGAAAAACTGCTTTTAAGACTAAATTTGAATTATATGAGTGGTTAGTTATGCCATTTGGTCTTACTAATGTACCTAGTACATTCATGCACTTAATGAATGAAGTCTTGAGAGCTTTTATGAAGAAATTTGTGGTTGTTTACTTTGATAATATATTAATTTATAGCAAGTCTTTGGATGAACATTTAGCACATATGTGCCATGTTTTGATTGCTTTGAGAGAGGCGCACCTGTTTGCTAACCTCGAGAAGTGCACCTTTTGCACGGATCGAGTAGTATTTCTTAGTTTTGTTGTGCTGCACAGAGAATTGAGGTGGATGAGCAAAAGGAGAAAGCTATTCGAGCATGGCCAACACCTACAACAGTCACGCAAGTGCAGAGTTTTCATGGACTAGCAAGCTTTTATTGTCGATTCGTAAAGGATTTCAGCACGCTTGCCGCTCCACTCAATGCATTGACAAAATGAACGTACCTTTCAAGTGGAAAAAGGCGCAAGAAGATGTCTTCAATATGCTGAAAGATAAGTTAACCAATGCACCACTTTTACAACTTCCTAATTTTAATAAAATATTTGAGATAGAATGTGATGCTAGTGATATTAGAATTGGAGGTGTTCTTATGCAAGATAGGAACATCATTGCTTGCTTTAGTAAAAAGTTTAGTGGTCCAACCTTAAACTATTCAACATATTACAAGGAATTATATGCATTGGTTAGAGTGTTAGAAATATGACAACATTATCTCTGGCCAAAAGAATTTGTCATACATTCAGACCATGAATTGTTGAAGCATATTCATAGCCAAAGTAAGTTGAATCGTAGACATGCTAAGTGGATCGAATCTATTAAAACTTTTCCATATGTTGTGAAATATAAGGGAAAAAATAATCTAGTTGCCGATGTTTTATCTAGACGTTACATGCTATTGTCTCAACTTAATTATAAAATTCTCGATTTAGAATAGTTAAAAGAATTATATGCTACTGACTTGAATTTTAAAGACATTTACATTAAATGTAAAGAAGGGAGATGTTGGGATAAATATGTATTGGATAATGATTATTTATTTAGAGCTAACAAGCTTTGTATTCTTGCAAGTTCTGTTCGTCTACTAGTGGTATGATTCTTGATTAGGGTGTAAGAGGTTGTGAATTAAATTCTTACAACACCCATTTCATTTATATTTTTGTTGAAGAGTTATTCAGTATTCAGATTATTTGCTTATTAACTAAGCTACCACACTACTCTGGTTAGAGTAATTGGGCTCTATACGGGAGGATCATGAGGTCTTGGGTTCAAGACTCATTAAAGTTCTAAAAAACTAAGCTACCACACTACTCTGGTTAGAGTAATTATGCTCTATACGGGAAGATCATGAGGTCTTGGGTTCAAGACTTATTAAGTTCTAAAAAACTAAGCTACCACACGTTTTCTATGAAGAAACCCTGGAAATTATCACATTGTATATTGGGTGTTTGGTTTAGAGGTATGATTCTTACTTTGGGTATTAGAGGTTTTTGATTTCAATTCTCCTAATACACTTTCCTTTATACCACCAACCTTTCCTTTTTACTGCGATTGCACGTGTTCTACGACAAAGCCATGGTAATGCTAATATAACTCATTAGATGTTCAGTCTAGTGGTACTATTCTTACTTTTAACTAATTACACTTCTTCTAGAAAGAACCGTTGGTGATGATTATGTTTTCATGTTGGTTATTTGAGTTAGTGGTATGATTATTGATTTGTGTACAAAAGGTCATGAGTTTGATACTAATATAGCACCCCTTTTGCTACTGCTTTTCTTCATCATTTTGATATTTTTCTCATAGCCATTGGGGGTTGGTATATTAACTATCTGCTTTTTCCTCTAGCAAATTCCTTCTTCTTCCTCATATAATTTTTCATATATGATAAGGTGTTCTTTTACCATCGATGTTTTTGAATCCCTTTTCATCATTGGTTCAAACAATGAATGCACAAAACTATTATTCTACTACTTAATCTTTATTAGTGAATTGTAATTTTGGTTATCTATACTTGGATGATGAACGAACTATTTACTTAATAATCATAATCTTATTGGCTAAAAAATTTGGATGATGTTTACATATATTAGGCAATATATGGTCTAGTGGTATGATTCTTGCTTAGGGTGTAAACCTTACTTTCTAAATTTTTTTTATAAAATATTATATTATTTTAATATAAAATGTATATATATAAATAAATTAATAAAATTAGAAAATAAGGATTTAAGAACGGAAAGGAGATTAAAATGTAAATTTCAAAAAATAGAGGGGGCGTTATGTAAAAAGGAGAAATTAAAAGAATATATATAAATAGTTAGGGCGGGTTGGATCGGCGATTGGAGCGAGTAGGGCTGATTCGGGCCAAGTCAGGCTGAGTGAGCAGCGAGTCGGCGGACGAGTTGTCGACTCAGTGCCAGGGTTTTAAACACTGGAAATAGAGGCGCCGCTCTGTTCAGAGGGCAGCGGTGACGGCGTACTCCAACTCCTCCAGCAAACCGTGGGATCGAGGGAGGAGGAGTTCTGGCCAGAGCTGGGTGACGTTTGCGAGGTAGGCGGGCAGTGGGAGCGGCTCCGGCGGGTAGGATAGCTGCTGGGAATGGCGAAGTAGAGGCAGTTGGCGGAGGCATCGTTTCTAGTCGGTTTCGCCGGCGGAGGGCAAAGGAATTGAGCTCTTACTTCGTAATGGGGTTCTGGACATCGAAGCGACTCCAAAGGAGTCGATTTAGAGTGGTGGCCGTGGCGAGAAGGTCGGAAATCGGTGGGAACGATGGCCGGCGGATGCAGCAGGGGAGGGCAACGCCAGGAATGATTTTGGTGGAGTTTGGGCTCTACCGGCAGTCTAAGAGGTGGCTAGTGAGCCAAGGGAGACTCGGAGAGGTCGGCGCTAGGTTCCGTCGAGTGGGCGGCGGCCGATCGACAAGCAATCGGCGGCGAAGAGCGGCGACGGCGCGACTGAGTTCGAGCAGAGGGCGGAAGAGTGGTTCGAGCAGGCGCGCGTGCGACGACTAGATTCCACCCAGGTTGAACCGGTCCGGTCCGGTCCAGTTCACAAGAAGGCCGGTTCAGCTGCGGTTCAACGTGTGTTTAGCCAGTTTTCACAATTTTTTGACTTAGTTGATTCGGTTCAATGTTTCTATTATTTTGTTGGTAAGTTTTGAACCTTAAGGAATTTATTTAGAATTTTTAACATATTTTATGTGTGGTTTTTGAATTATTTTATGTTGGGTTCAGGGTTTTGAGTGTGTTAATGATCTCAGAAAAATCTAAAATGAATTATGATGTTATGTTATGCTTAAACATATTTTTCATGATTTTTTAAGATTATTAGAATTTAATTTTAATTTAATTATTATAATTTAGGTTAATTTAGAGATTAAATCAATTAATTGTATGTTATATGTATGAAGGAATATTTTGGTTGATGTTATGGTATTTAAATTTCATTAATTGGAATTAAAATAATATAATTAGAATTTTTACTAAATTAATAAATTTAGGATATTGTAAATTGAAGTAATTAGATTAATTATATTTTTCTAATTAATGAAACTGAATAATTTAAAATTTTATAAAATTAAAATGTGATAAAATTTAAATGATCCACTAGCGTACAAGATGTATATTCCCTCTACTTATGGAAGGAGAGAACCTGGATAACTGATTAATATAACTCTAAAAATATGCATATTCAAAATTAGATTTCTTATACAAGAAATAACTTATATGAAAAAGTTTTACAATCAAAATAGGGCACATGCCCAATGATTCACAAAATACCTATCCAGTGGATCTTTCTGTATACAAAATAAAGGTAAAACTATCCTACCTTTCAAAATAAATTAGGAGTCTGGCTATACGCCTTGATATCTATCGGTCTCTCTCCTGCTGTGACCTTGAAAAATAAAAATGAGCCCTCCTAGGACTGACTACGCTTATACCGAGTGAGTTGGATAGAAAAAAATATAAAATTCAGAACATAAAATAATAGTCTGATGAACAGAACAAATGGGTTATTTGTGCACAATAACTAAGTAAAAAGAGTAATTAAGAATCATACGAGAATGAATATGGGACTAGCTAAATCAAAGACAGTTGTGGCCACAACTATCACCTCAGGAAGAGGTATCAAGCATCATAGGGTACCCAAATCAAAGTAGAGTCACAAGAATATAGAAACAAAGCCTCTTTTCCCCCTTGAGTTGCCCACTAGACCTTGCTACCTGGTATCCATAGCCGGTCTAGTGTAAAACCAGTCAGGAGTAACCCAGTCTCCCATCCTGACCTCGGGCACTATCGCCCCATGCCCCTCTTCATAGGCGGCCCATGAGAGTGCCAATAGTATAATCTCTTATCACTGCAGTGAAAGTGCCTATAGCATTATCCAGTATCACATCATACTAGCCATATGCATTCACAAGTAAAAAAGTATCACGAATAATCATACAGATGCATATGCTAGATATAAAGTCAACAAAAGCATGGTATTATGCTTAGGAACAATAGCAATGCAAAGTTTATTTCAATAAACATGGATATCAAAAGGAGATTCACAACTCACTTATAAGCATAATCATGAATATTAACTAGCAGGAGAGTCAACATATATCAAATATAGGTAATCAAAGGAATTTAGTTCTCCTGGACTAAACATTGAGAACTATCCTGCCTATTCTACCTGGAGAATAAACACTCACCTGATCCTATCGTCGTAAGCACATTCTAATTCGTATCGTGATCCTTAGTATCCTCGTGCTTGCTTATCGAATTTTCTGTGAATATTTTAATAAATTTTAATTCTCAATATGGTAATAATTTCACAAATTCATCTTCACCGACACTTTTAGAATGATCTCTAGATTCACCCTAATTTTTATCCCAAGTTTGCCAGAAAGTTCGCTAGAGACCCGCCGGAGACTTGCCGAAAAATTCGCCGGAACCCTTGCTGGTGAAGTTCTTCAATCGGCACTAAGATGGGTACCAATCGAAACTCTCTTCATGAGGACACCAAAAATCATATTTTCCCAATTTTTATAGCTCACAAGCGATCAATTTCACTGATTATATCAATTTGAGCGAAATCCCTAAGTTAGGGTTTTTAGCTCGCCGACGGTCAATCGGCAGCCAATGGCCCTCAACCCCAGTACCAATAGATAGTTCTCATCGAGGAGAAGCAATAGGTACCAAGTTTGCAAAGTTTTATGACCAGAATGGCCGACAATTGTTGGAGCAAGCTCCAGCAGTGGAACTTTCCCTGCCGCCACTTCTCTCCTCTTTTTATCCTCAAATCTCCACCAAAATGTGAAATTAATGGTCCGAACGTGCTTTCCTAGCTCAACTGAAGTTATCTCCGAAATATCATCAAAAAATTCGATCGGGAGGTGGTCCAAACATCGCTGGTCAAGTTGACGATGAGCCGCCCGCCACCGCTGCTCGTGCGCGAAGGGAGAGAGATTGCACGGTGGGAAGAATTAAAAATAAAATAAAATTAAGCTAAGCGGTTCACTCAACTCAGGTTTAACTTAACCTTGGTTCAAAATGGGTTCGATGAGATTAGATCCGGACCGTCCACCGCTTTAAGTGATTTAATCTCATCTGTCCATTTAGATCTATCCTTAGTTCAACGATTTGACCAATCAAACGATGTGCAAATTACGATCGGTCTACGCTGTTGGATTCCTTATCAAAAATCCTATCTGATGGTATAATTTTTACATAGAGATTTTATACTTTAAAATTTTATATAATTTTTTAAATAAGTCCTCCATATTATTTTTTCTATAAAACACCTCAAAATCTCTTTCTATTATACAATTTCCCTTAGCTAAAAATGAAGTTCTCACAATAACAAGGTGTAACAACAAGAAATAATAATTATTTTCATAGTAATAATACTAAGTTGAAGATATCATATTATCTTAACTAATACATTGTGAACTATCCATACTACACCTAAGGCAACCAACCTATGTTCAAGGTAAATCCCTCGTCAAGGATCTCCCTAAACTCGTCAGTGAAAACTCTACATCTCTGTCCTATGTGCCTATACACTGATGTTAGCAGAAGGAGCTGGTGACTACGACACTTCATCTATATATCATAAGTACCATACCGCGCTGTAATTCTGCCCTATAATAGGGTCACTACACAAAATTATAAACCACACCATCTACGGCCTAACTTGCTGAGATATCCTGCATATATTACCAATGAACCTGGACTGCTCAGGGACCCATATCTTGAGCATGTCAGTGTCCTCAGGTTCCCTAGCTCTTGTAGCGTATTGAATAGTATTGTTCCTAGCACACCATCTATCTTGAAGTAAAACAAATAAGTTGAGCTCTGCACCAAAGTGAGATCCTGATTACACCAAAGCATCTGTGGCTAAGTCAACCGAAATTGCACCTCTACCTTAACTAGCACATAGCTCTTCACCACATGTTGGCATATAGTAGCTTAAGGACCTCTTGTCATCTCCTAGGTTATTATAACCCTAAAATGTCCAAAGTCCTTAGTTATATGTCACTTAAGACCACTCTAGGTGTTAACATAACAATGAACCTAAAGTATCTCTAGTTTTACCTCATGTCATCATGTTTTATATTCTTGCTAAGTATTATCAAATAACACATAACTAATATGCATATGATAAAAATATGTATACTCGCATAACATAACTTTCTAACTCACATCAAACATACATGCTAATTAAATATGTTACAAAGTAGATATTTAACTTATCGGCATGCACAATAAATAACAACGACCCTTAGGACTCAAATACTGTAGTAGGCCATAAATTTGAAATCATAAATCCTCATTTGAGTCTCAAAGCAATCTTTAGCAAGAATCACAGTTGGCTGTCGTTCTTAAAAGCAAGCAAGCAATGCAATTCCTTCTTACTTCAACATAAATCACAATTTGGCCGTAATTTTTCAGAAAATTAATTTTCCTAAAATAAAATAAATACAGCCAAACAAAACATAAATCATACAACCCAACAAAATTCCTATTTGCCCTTCCTACTCACATCCTCATAAAATTTTTATTTAATTCCTTCTTAATCTTGCAATAAATTAACAAATTAAATAATCACAACTCAATCACAATTAAACATCAATAAGCCTATAAAATAAATATCCATTTTAACAAATAAACTTTACTAATAATTCTGATCAACATATTCTACCTTAATTAATCTAAAAATATTTTAATAATTCTGTGAATAATCTAGTTAAACCAATTAAATTGGAAAAATCCAAATTATTCAAAGTTACTAAACACAATAACCTATTTACCTAAGTTTTATAACAACATAAATTTAAAAATTCTAATTAAATTATTTTAATTTTATTTAATATAAATTAAACACGATAACATCTACAAAATATTCTTTAATGCATATAACACCCAAAATTTATTTAAATCCTAAATTAATCCGAATTACCTTAATTAAATAAAAAATTCCACCTTAATTGTTAGAAAAAATTCTAATTAAATTATGAAAATTATACCTGCATAACAATTTATTTTAAATTTTTCTGACAAAGTTAATGCACTCCAAACCTTGAACCCAACCAAAAATAATTCCGAAACAATACCTAAAATTTAATAAAAAATCTAAATAAATTCCTTAAAAACTAAAACCCACCAATAAACCTAAGCACCATTGAACCAGACTGAAACAAACATAAAATCGTGAAACTAGGTGAACCCACGTCGAACCGCCGCTGAACTGCCCATTCCTGAATCGGACCAGATCAGACCAGACCGATCCACATGCTACGCACGCGCCGCCTACGTTCACCCTCTCTGCTCGAACTCGTCGTCGCTCCACCGCCGATCGCCACTAAGATTCCTTGCTGCAAACTCACCGGAACAATGCACACAACTTCGCTGTGCCTTTCTCAACCCACCGGCCAACTCTTCTCGCCGCCGGTAGAGCTTAGAAGCCCCCACGGTCACCGGTGCAAGTCGATCCCCTGCTATGCTGCTCCAACTCGGTTCCCAACTGCCGTCGAGCCTCCAACACCGCATCCACCACTTCAAATTGCCTCTGCTGGAGTCGAATCGCCTTCAGACACTTCGCTGCGGAGGGAGGAACGATCTCCGTTCCCCTCGTTGACAAATTCAATAGGAAACAGAGGCCTTCACCGCCGCCTCTGCCCAGCTTCCGGCCGACTCTTCTCCCATCACAAACACTACTCGCCGGAGCAGATGAAGCCTTGCCATTGCCGACAACTCGGGAAACACGACGTTGCCCTATTTCTTGGGTTTAAAACACTCCCCGCTTGTAGCACGGGTGGGTTTATATTTATTTATTTTTTCTTTTCTCTCTTTTTTTCTATATTTAATTTAGTTTTAAATTTTTCTTTCTTTCTTTTCCCCTTTTTCCTTATTTATTTATTTATCCTTTTTTTTTATTTTTTATTTTATTTTATTTATTTTATTATTATCATAATAATATTATTTTTAAAAAAACAAAAAAAAAGGTTTACAATTTGATCTAGTGGTGTGATTCTCACTTTAGGTGTGAGAGGTCGTGAGTTCAATTCTCACAACACCCCTTCCTCATTTTTAACTAATCAATCACATTTCTCTATGAAGAATGCTTAGTAATAAGACATTACTATTTGGTTATTTGATCGAGTGGAATGATTCTTACTTGCTTTGGGTGCAATAGGTCATGAGTTCAATTCTCACAACTCATGCTTCTCCTTCTCACAGTTATTGTCCATCACTATCATAGGCTGGTACATATGACCATCTCAATTTTTTGCTAGCAACTTCCTTGTTCACCATCGTATCATTTCTTATATATGATCTAGGATTTTTAATAAAATAGGTACTTTCGATTGTTCTTTTTTTATCATCAGTTTTATTAAATGAATGCATAAAACTCTGCTTTTTTGTCTACTTTTTAATCTTTTTTGGTGAATCATGGCTTTGGTAATTTATAATTAGATGATGGTCATACTATTTACTAAATCACATGCTTATTAGTAAAAGCACTTAGATGATGTGTGCATATATCAGAGAGTGTTTGGTCTAGTTCTATCATTCACGATTACGGCGCAACAGGTCATGGGTTTAATTATCACAAAGCCCTTCTCTTTGCCATTGATGTTATTATCATCTCCATTGGGGAGTTGCTCCATATTCGTACTACTCTAATAAAATATATTAAATAATCACACTCTTAACTAATCGCACTTCATCTTTAATGAACTATCAGTGATTGACTACAATTCACATTGGATGTTTGGTTTGGTGGTATGACTCTTTCTTTGGATGCAAGTGATTTTGAGTTTGATTCTCATAATACCTGTTTTGTTGCCTCTTCTCCTTCATATCTTTTTGATGTTTTTCTCATCTCTATTGGGGGTTGGTTGGTCTCCTTTTTCTACTATTCACTTCCTTCTTTTTCCTTCGTATGTGATTTGAGGTTCTTTTACTATCATTGTTTTGAAATCTTTTTTCATCATTGGTTCTAATCAATGAATGCATGAAAATACATTATGGTTTATTTTTATCTACTATTTAATCTTTGTGGGTGAATCGTAGTTTTCTTTATTTGTATTTGGATGATGGTCAAACTATTTAATAAATCATCACACTGTTATTAGTCAAAAACTTCGGATAATGTTTGCATATATAAGGGAGTGTTTGGTCTAGTAGTATGATATTTGCTCAGGGTGTGAGAGGTCGTGAGTTCAATTCTCACAATACCCCTTCCTCTGCACAAAGTAGTGATTGCACAATTTTTACAAAGAACCCTTGGTAATGATCACACTACTCTCTGGGTGATTGGTCTAGTTCTATAATTCTTATTTTAGGTGGAAGAGGTTGTGGGTTCAATTCTCACAACTCCTCTTTTTCTACTTCTCCTCCTCACAAATGATATTTTTCTCATCTCCATTGGGGCTTGAGGGGCTGGTAGGTATGACCATATCCTCTTTCTACAAGTAACTTCCTTCTTTGTCATCGTGCTAATTTTCTTGTGTGATTTGGTGGTTCTTTTACAATTGTTCTTTTTGATAATATTTCATCGTTGGTTCCAATCAATGAATGCATAAAACTGCTCTACAAAAATACATTAGGGTCTTCTTTTTAAACATTGTAGAAGAATCATGATTTTGCTAATCTATACTTGGATAATGATCACACTCTTAACTAAGTGATCACATGCTTATCTATTGAAGAATCAGTTTGATGAATGCACATATGAGAGGGTGTTTTGTCTAGTGGTGTGATTCTCACTTTGGATGCAAGAGGTCATGAGTTTAATTCTCACAATGCCACTTTTGCTGCTACTGTAGCTTCTCCTCCTGATCTTTTTGATGTTTTTGTCATCTCCATTGGGGGTTGGTTGGTTTGACCATCTCCTTTTTCTATTAGTAACTTCCTTCTTCTTCTTCTTTTTCATATGTGATTTGGGGTTCTTTTACTATCAATGTTTTTGAATCTTTTTTCATCGTTCGTTCCAATCAATGAACGTATGAAACTACTTTGAGAAAATAAATTATGGTTTATTTTTTTATCTATTGTTTAATCTTTATTATTGAATCATAATTTCAGTAATCTATACTTAGATGAAAACCATAATATTTACTAAACGATCACACTCTTACGGTCAAAGAATTTGGATGATATTTGTAGATATTAGGGATTATTTGATCTAGTGGTATAAGTCTCACTTAGGGTGTGAGAGGTTATGAGTTTAATTCTTAAAACACCCCTTCATTCTCATCTCGATCGGAATTCTTTATTTTTTTACTCCAAATAAGCTTTTGTTTCACGGAGGAGGTACATTTATTTTTTCTCCAAATAAGCTTTTAGAATTAAAACTTTTTCTTTAAACAAATTCAAATTGTGCTTCAGGGAAAACTCAAGCACTAGTATATAATCGATGGTAATCGATGGTGATTATTAGGTGATGTGGAGAAAATTATCCACTAGTACATTTTTTAGGATAATCAAAATTTTCTATGTTTTAAAAAATTCTAATCAAATTAGTCGATAGTGCATGAGGGAAACAGGGTCAGAATGAAGATATCAGAATGATGAGATGAAGTCATTTATGTTGATAGTGATGATCATCGATGAAACCTAACCATCGGTTTAGAGATATACATAAAAGTCATATATATTGTATCATATATCGACTAGCGATACATATATATGATACAACATAGATGATTTAGAGATATACAAACATACACTATTAGTATATAGATAACACTATTGATGATATCTACATAAAAAATCTATTATGTGATAATTAATAAACCAAAGGCATCCTCAAACCTTCCCTCTAGATTTTGATTTCTTTATTATAATTTTGAGTCGTAATTTCGCACTAGGCTGCAAGGCTGAGCACATCATATTCAATGTGTGTGCAGGTTTAGTAGATGATCAATAGATAGTTGATAGAGATGAGTGCTATCAACAGATTTATTATATTTGCTGATATCGTTATCATAGAATTATAGTAGGTATATTGGAACTAAATTAATAGAGTGGAGTTAGTTGATTTGAATGTATTATCCACTGAGTTGATGATGTAGATGATTATATTTATCGACAAATACCTTGTATGAGTCCTTTGAACTCATACGACGGTTGCTGCATGCTCGATAAATGAGTCAAGGAGTGACATAACAGATGTCATGCCCCAAACCCACCTTTGGGCATGTGGCAACCGCCGTATAAGCCACACTTCAACACCATAACTTATACAAGGCTAAAAAAGTATCACAAAGCACTACAATTTTATTCATTTAAACAAAGCGGAAGCAATAACATTTTTACATTCAAACCAACACTACTATTTCACATCTCTATCTAGAATAAATATCATTAATCAATTAGGTTCTCCCTCACTTCCCGCTAGCAACCAACATGTAACCTGCGCAATAGGGGAAAAATATGCACATACGAGTTGCGAAACTCAGTGAGGCTACAGAGAGAGCACCCTAAAAATGGGTATAAGGTATTGTACAAACCAACAAGAAAATATATCCACTAAAATAACATAATTAAATCAATATGTCAATAATATACGACAAGACAACAAATATGAAACAACATGATCATGATCATAACAAGATATATCACATAATATAAGAAATATGATCACAACTAAATCAATGATACAACATTACTCAATTTAATATAGCATTATCTATCCATTCTACACCTAAAGCAGCTACTTATGTTCATGGTGAATCCCTCATCAGAGATTTCCCCGAACCCCTCAGTGTTAACTCTATATCTCTTTCCTATAGGCCTGTACATTGACTTTGGCAGAAGGAGCTGGTGACCACCGCACCCCTTCTTTCCAAACACAAGTACCATACAACGCTGTAATTCTGCACCATGGCAGGATCACCATACACAATAACAAATCACATTCATCTCCAACCTGGCAAGCTGAGATCCACTATATATGATACCAATTTACCTGGATTACTCAGGGACCCACATCAGTTGAGCATGTCAGTGTCATCAGGTTCCCTAGCCTCGGTAGCGCATGGGATGGTACTGTTCCTAGTACACCCTCTACATTGGTGTAACACAATTAAGTTGAGTTCTGCACTGAAATGAGATCTCCGTTAAACCAAAGTATTAGTGACTTAGGTCAACCGAACTTGCATCTCTACCTTACTAGCACATGGCTCCTCACCACATATTGGCACATACCAGTCTAAGAACCACACATCTTCTCCTAGGTTATCATAACCCTAAGATGTCCAAGGTTCTTAGTCATATAACTATTTAGATCACTCTAGGTGTCATTATCACATGTACCTAAAGTATCTCAGTTTCTATCTCATGTCAACATATTTCATATTCTTACTATGTATTTCTACAACTCTAGCAACATGAACATATTAAATAATCATCTTAACATGAGCATAATTATCAAAAGCATGCAAATAACAGCATCATACATACACTAGCATGGTATAATTTTCAAACTCATATCGAGAGCATGTATATTATAGCATCATACGTGAACTAGCATGATATAACTTTCAATCTCATATCAAGAGCATGCATATAATAACATCATACATGAACTAGCATGATATAACTTTCAATAATTCACATGCTAATTAAATATGCAACCAAGCAGATATACAACTTATCAGCATATACAATAATTAACAACGACCCTTAGGACTCATCATCTGTAGTAGGCTAAATAAATTTGAAATCATAAATCCTCACCTGAGTCTCAAGTAGATCTTTAAATAAGAATCACAGCTTGGCCGTTATTATTTAAAATCAAGCAAGCGAGCAAACACAATTCCTCTCTACTTCAACACAAATCAGCTTGACTGTGATTTGTCAAGCAACAGCACAACAACACAATCTCCTAATATAAATTAAATACAAGCAAACAAGCATGCATAAATAACACAGCTCAAACAATTCTTCCTAACCAACACCACTACTCACCAATCACATCACATTTCATTTAATTACTTTTTATCCAATTAAATAATTTAATAATTTAAATAAATACAACCAACACAATCATACACCCTAACTACACCTATAACATATGTCTACATTCAAATCATACCATAAGGTCATAAATTAAATATTTATTTCCACAAATAATTTATTCTAATAATTTAATCAACTATACCACCTTAATTAATTTAAAAATAATTTTTAATAATTCTGTAAAAGTCCAATTACCACAAATAAATATATCAAATCATAATTTATCCAATTTCATTAGAAATTCTAAATAACCTAATTACCCAATTTAATCACAATATAAAATTTATAAATTTTATAAAAATCCAAATTAAATAATTTTAATAATGTTTAATATAAATTAAACATAATGGCACCTACCAAAATATTCTCTCATACATGTAAAACACACATAATTCATTTAAACCAACACAATCATACACCCTAACTACACCTATAACATATGTCTACATTCAAATCATACCATAAGGTCATAAATTAAATATTTATTTCCACAAATAATTTATTCTAATAATTTAATCAACTATACCACCTTAATTAATTTAAAAATAATTTTTAATAATTCTGTAAAAGTCCAATTACCACAAATAAATATATCAAATCATAATTTATCCAATTTCATTAGAAATTCTAAATAACCTAATTACCCAATTTAATCACAATATAAAATTTATAAATTTTATAAAAATCCAAATTAAATAATTTTAATTATGTTTAATATAAATTAAACATAATGGCACCTACCAAAATATTCTCTCATACATGTAAAACACACATAATTCATTTAAACCTTAAATAAATCCGACACACCTTAATTAAATCAAAATACTATTCCGAAAAATTCTAATCAAATCACATAAATTATATCTAGGCATAATCTAGGATCATAAATTATTTTAGATTTTTCTGATATCATTCTCAAAACCCCGAACCCAACTTAACATAATTCAAAAACCGCACCTAAAACTTGATAAAAATTCTAAATAAATTCCTAAAAGCTCAAAACTTACCAACAAAATCCTAGTAACATTGAACCGCACTGAACCAGTTGTTAAATCGTGAAAACTGATCAGACCAATGTCGAACCATAGCTGAACCAGATCCAGATTAAACCGGATCGACCGAACTGGGTTGAACCGGACCAACATGCGCAGCGCACGTGCCGTCGGCTCGAACCCACCTTCGCCTCCGCTCACTGCAACGCTGCCGATTACCGCCGATTTCCCCGCGTTTCACTGCAGCGAACACGCCGGAACAACGCGCACAGTTTCTCCCCACCTTCCTCCACTCTCTGGCGACATAATCGTGCCGTCGGTAGCCCAGACGCCCCTCCTACGGCCACCGCTGCCTCTGATTCCTTTGCTGCAGGTGGAACCGCCTCCAAGGTTTAAGCATAGCTCCGTCGAGCCCTCTTCGCCGCTGCTACCACCTCGATACAACTATGCTAGGGTTGTATCGACCTCGCCACGGTGGGAAGGACACTCGCTGTGCCCTGTGACGGTGGAATCGCTGTGAACAGATAACCCCTCTGTTCGCTACCCCCTTCTCGATTCCGGCTCGCCGGACTCTCTTCCCCCGCTTGCAGCCCCCGACAATGATGCCTAGCTCCGACCATTACTCCATCTCGCCAAAACGAAGCTTCACTGGAGCCCCAAATCGTACCTCGCCGCCTGAAACTTCGAAACAACATAAACCCATGTTTCCGAATGTCACGCCCCAACCCATTTGTCGAGCACGTGACAACCGCCGTATGAATCCTAATGGACCCATACAAGGCATTTATCAACATAATAATTTATACATTGTGTGAAATAGTAATACAGGTAAATCAACTACTTCAACCTTTCTAACACAGCCCCGATATACCTACTACAATCACTATGATAACACAAACGTTAAAATAACTAGATTTGCAACCAATTTCATGTCTATCAGCTATCTCGGCCGATCACATGTTAAACCTGCACACATTTGAACGCAGCGTGCTCAGCCTTGCGGCCTTGTGCTTACGGCTCTAACCGTAGTAGAATATTTAAAGTAGGAAAAGGGAGATTCTAAGGTGTCCGTAAATTATTCAGTAAAGCAAGCAAACATGTAAAGACAATAAGTAAAACATGAAGTATTCATAAATAGAGCATGTAAGATGTATGTAATTCAAACTATAAACAAGGTTTATGTCGATGTCTCTAAGTAACAATCACTAATAATGTGTCACGTCATTAAAATATTGTGTTTTGGGCAGCCAGCCTATGCTTAGGAGAGCTCCTGATCAGAGAGTTCTCATAAGCCCATCAGTGTCCTTTGTCCATGTCTCTACCTATGCCCGTCACACTGATGTTGGCGAAGAGGTCGGGCGACTGTGATTCCCTCTTCATTGGTACGCTAGGCAAATCTCTTCAACGCCGCGACCTAGCGATTCGTCACTCCATGCGTCTTCCCCAAACAATCCATGGAGCAACTCGTGTAGTATTACACACTGTCCCTTGGACAGGGTCACCGTACCTAAATGTATACAATGGCCACGACTAGTCGATATTTAATTAAACCCCATGATCCAGACTACTCTTCAGAACGTCTATAGTACGTCTGGTATAGCTGTGAAAGGTGTGACCGTCCCGATTCAAAAGCCGCGATGCCTGCCAGGAGGTGGGCATTCTAGCCGCCGCCGGAATACTACCACCTCGGCGACATGCTAGCAAGATCATCGGTCTAGTCGCATCCCCGCTAACCATATCAGGACTATCACGGTGGCGACTTCGCGTCACACGTGCGGGTATGGTGACTAAATCACGGAATTCCTTAGCGACAAGCTAATCCATATTGAATTCCGCCCTTTATGTACTTTATAAATTCTAACTCTTGGGTGGTATGATTTTCGGAGGGTCAAAGCCCGTATCCGAAGTTCAAAATATCCTCATGATGTATTGTGAATATTTCCTCACATATGTGTGATGGTGTCACATGACCATAGATTCTGTTCTTGATCATCCGGGTAGATATCAAACTCTAGTATAATTAAATATTCTACATCATACCCGTAAAATGAAACACTAATATTTTATCCTTCACAACACCATGGTTGATCATAATAAAAGGAGACATGAGTATCCTATCCTGATAACAGTGCATGTAAAGCTACAAGTATATCACTTAAGCAAAATTAAGACTACCACATATCATGTAAGCAAAATTAAAACTACTACATATCATGTGAGCAAGGTTCAGACCACATATATATATCCTAAGAGCAAGATAGTTTAATATATAAACATGCATCAAGTTAAATTTAAATATCAGTTTCCTAAGCAATAGTATTATCATCTCCTTAGGTTTCACAACTTGAACGTAGCCTACTACAGTGAATCAGCGCACCTGGATGTTGTAGTTCGTCCTTCAGAACCAACCGTACAATGGCTTGCACGTTGTTAAATGTTGTTCAACTCAATTTAGTTTATTCAACATAATCTACCCTAACTACTTATCCACCTTTACTCTACAACCTAATCACCCAAGTTCGAATTCTATTGTGAGCTAATTAAAATTCTAAGTCATCCATAGTTTCAACTAATGACTCTCTAATTTTATCTAGTTGTCATATCTAATAACTAGCAAGGTGGGACATTGCAAATATGATCACCATGAAAACCCAGCAGCATATAATCTCTTATGGCTCGAAAAGAAAAGTCACTGTCTTAGCCAAACAATCTAATCTTGTCCACTAATCTCTTATGGCTCGATACCCGGTTATCTAACCGATACCTAAGATTACATCAAAGTCTTTTCATACCTAAGGGTATCAAATCAGCACTTTAGCTCACATCCTAGCATCTCTAAGGGTCGATCAACCCCCTTAAAAACACCGTGTTCGCATAAGAGCTCTGTGATCCGATATCAATCCATACACAAGTAGTAGGACTAATTAAGATCATAGATCTGGACTAATTAAGATCATAGATCTTTAGGTCTTGCACACCATGGAATAAAGAATACCAATTGGACAACTAAAGGTCTCCAAATAATTCCAACAGTTGTATTTGACACAGGTAACCCAAAAGAAATAGCAAGGACAATTTTATTAACCCAAGACGAAATATTTAATTTAAGTATCCAAATAAATCAGTTGACTTAGAAAATAAAGAAATAATCATAAAAGTTTAACTATTAGAAAGTATATCATTCCGAGGAGTCATGCAATAACTTTTCAAACATAGAACTTTCTCAAGGATACCCAATTTGGGAATTTCCTCTTTCAAAGGAAGATATGACCATATGAGCCACACAAAAGAATGAATCATTAAAGAATTCATCAAGCAATATGATCAAAGTTAAAAAGTAAATCGGGGATCCTGGTCCGACACACTCGACACCGGCCCATCATGTAGTTTTACTAACTCATGAAGGTTTTACTTCTAGCCCTTTTTCCATCCTAAGGTTTGGCTTTGTATCTAAGGGTCAAAGAATCAAAGGACCAAAAAAATAAAGAAGGATGTGTCAAGTTTCAATCAACACTTTAGCAAATCAAGCCATCATATGATAAATTGTAAGTCAACACATTAATATAACTGTCCACTAGTTTTAACCCTTGCTTTAAGGATAATAGAGAATATAAACTTGGGTTTCTAACAGTTCCTGTATGTTAAGTTCCTACTGAATTTTGATAACTCAATTGACAACTCGAAGAGAACAGAGAAAGGTCAGTGGATAAAGGCTATAATTCAATCCCTTCAGCTGGTACCCGAGATTGAAATCTACTCACTTCATTTAGCCAAGCAGAGGAGACGTTTAGCTAAAAAGAAAAGATCTCATTAGGATGAACTGGATGGTAGTTGCTATTACAGAATGAACATCAAGGAAATAGGATAATGATTCCTTGAAGATTTGGGAATTAATTGGACTTTCCCTAAGTGATCTCAAAATGTGAGGCATCATGATAAACTTAAGATGTTTGATGTTTTAGGATTGTAGGATAGATCTGAACAAGAAGGTATAGTAGTGATACTCACATCATAAAAGGTTTAGAGCTTGCAACAAGAAAGTATAGTATCCATAAACATGCCACTACCTTATGCATGAGATTTTACTCCTTACTGGAGTGTACTTCTATCTATTTGCACCCTTTATAGTGTAATGGAAAGAGATCTAAATGGCTAGGGGAGACTACTCATCAGAGAGTATATAACTTTAGGAGAAAGGAATAAAGAAACCTAAATTTGTCAAGGTTTAGAATGTAGGCAAGGTAAATTTTTAGCACTATTTTTTTCACATAAGCCCATAGTACTTATGATGAGGAAGAATGAGACTTAGATTCACAACTGGAAGATTTTAAATAAAAGGTAAGGGAAAAGAATGAATGTATATTCTATTGTTAGCAAAGACATGGCAAGGTTCAAGTAGAAAGATATATGGTTTTCAACTCAAGAGTATCAAATTTTCGGTACACTAAATTTTTAAGATTTAGTGAACTTTGGAAGGTCATAACTTCCTTCACAGAGATCAGATTAACCTAAAATTTTGGGGATAGGTTTTTACATCAGTGTACCAAATTTCATAGGAATTGGACACTCAGAGAGCTTAGGGTGATCAAAATTCTGAGACAAGGTAAATCTAATGGTGATTAAATTCCAGATTTATGATACTTGGCTATAATGATTGATACATATCACTATTTTCAATTTTAGCTCACCCTTTAGTTGGGTATGAGAATTATGGTTGACATTTTTGAGGTAGGAATGGTATTACCAAGTGAGAAATACAGTAAGGGTCCTTAATGAAGGGTAAGGTTTACCAACTTGATCCTCCTTTAGTATCACTTGTAAAATTCAAAATTAGGAACCAAGGTTGGTTTATTTATGTTATATTAGTCTGGTATAGTAGGTAGGCTTGCCTAGGATTAGATAGTAAGGTCTTCAATAATCAACATTGAGGATAGGCAAGTATATAAACAAGGGATCAGTTCTCTTAATCTAACATGTTGAGAATGTCAACTTTCAGCATTAGTAGTTCATTGAGTTTACTTGCAACCCTTAATAGATTATTCAACACCTTGAGGTTCTAGTTTGTATTTGGAACCTTTCGTGAAAGTGTCAAGGGTATCATCAAAAAGGTTTTGATAGATGACAAAAAATTTGAGAGAGAAATATACCAAGGAAGAAAAAGAATTGTTAACTATCAATGGAAGAAAATTGAGGTTGTTTAGTGCCAGGGATGATAGCACTTTGAATGCACTCTAGAATATTCAACAGAAGGATGATTAATATTCTGAGAATGATCAGCATCTGAAAAAATGATCACTGCTAGAGGTTTGTAGAGAAAGGATTCAAATAGATCAGTGAATAACAATGATGGAACAGATGCCGAATTCATAATATAGTTTATGGGATTTTGGTTTTCCTGCTTTAAGGAAGAAGAATTATATTGCATAGTATAGTTCCTATGACATAAAAGTATTCTGATGGTTATTTATACAAAACCATTAAACATGGATAAATGAATGAGATTGAGGCAAGATAGTAGATACACCCCAATGGTATCACTAGTTCATGTGATATCAATGACTTTGGGGATTATTTGACTCCTAAAGTCAATACCCTAAGATCACCAAAATATTGAATGTGAATGGTATTGATCTCTGATTATGATTCAAGAGGAAGGGGTGATAAAATCAATGAAAGTTAAGGAATGAAACTCTACAATTAAACCAAGTTTCGGATATAATAGAGGAAGAAAGGTTACCATTCTTATACTTTGGTTTTGTATTAGGATATGATAGGAAAATAATTGGAGAGGATCTATATCCTTCTTCTCAACCTCAACTAGAGGAAAAAATATTTCCAGTGCTGCAGCAAAGATCAAATTTAAATATCCAAGGCTGCATAAGGTATCAATATTCAATTTTCAATAGTTCTGTATAGAGGATCCTATGCCATGCCTTATTGAAACCAATAGATAAATGACTCCCGTAGTTGGCAATAGGGAAGGAAAAATAGTTGTTGAACCTAAGACCTTTAATTACTCAATTTGGCAGAAGTCTCAGTCATGGGAATTTAGGAACTTAATCAAGAGGGAATTTATGAATTTAGCTAGAGTAGTTGATCAGTCTGTATCATGTGTATAGATTAGATCATAAACTCAATATCTGAGTGAGATCAACAAAAATTTGGACAACTTAGTTGCTAAATCAGACAAGAAAAACATAGGAAAATAATTTTCCATAATTTTAGTGGGTTATCCAACATCGACATCAACCAGTAATAGGCTTAGAACCCCAACAATAAGTTCTCTATAGTCACAAATGGAAGGCTCTAAGTGTCTCAGTTTTCCTAGGTCAAGTTTTCAGCAATCATAGTACAATTCAAACACAATCAATATAACACATAAGCACACAACAACAAGCAAACAATCTACTTACTAACATCAACCAAACAAGCATAGATCATCATTAAGTAAGGACATAAAACACAATACAAACAAATACAAGATAACAGAGGCATAAAAAGATAAATCCCTATATATTCCTAAAATCTCTCTTTAACCTATCAAAGTTGTCTCCCATGTCTACTTAGGCCTATGGTGTATCCTAAGTCCTATCTTTACTTTTAATGTTATATTTATAAACTTGGCTCTGATACCACCTTAATTGTCACGCCCCAAACACACCTTTTGGCACGCGGCAACCGCCGTATAAGCCGCACTTCAACACCACAACTTATACAAGGCTAAAAAAGTATCACAAAGCACTACAATTTTATTCATTTAAACAAAGCGGAAGCAATAACATTTTTACATTCAAACCAACATTACTATTTCACATCTCTATCTAGAATAAATATCATTCATCAACTACGTTCTCCCTCCCTTCCCGCTAGTAGCCAACCTGTAACCTGTGCAACAAGGAAAAAATGTGCACATCTAAGTCGCGAAACTCAGTGAGGCTACATAGAGAGTACCTTAAAAATGGGCATAAGGTATTGTACAAACCAACAAGAAAATATATCCACTAAAATCACATACTTAAATTAATATGTCAATAATATACGATAAGACAACAAATATGAAACAGCATGATCATGATCATAACAAGATATATCACAGGATATCAGAAATATGATCATAACAAGATATAAATCAGAATATAAGAAATATGATCACAACTAAATCAATGATACAACGTTACTCAATTTAATATATCATTATCTATCCATTCTACACCTAAGGTAGCCACTTATGTTCAAGGTGAATCCCTTGTCAGAGATTTCCAGAAACTAGTCAGTGTCAACTTTATTTCTCTGTCCTATAGGCATGTACACTGACGTTGGCAGAAGGAGCTAGTGACCACGACACCCCTTCTTTCCAAATACAAGTACCATATAGTGTTGTAATTCTGCACCATGGCAGGATCACCATACGACAGTTTTTAATTTTTTTATTTTTTTAATAAAAAAATCTAAAATTCCAAGAAAATCCCTAAAAAAATATTTTTCTTTTTTTTAATTTATCTTTACTATTTATTTAAAAATATAATTTGTCTTTTCTATTTCTATTTTATTATATATTCAAATTTTATTATTATTTTATTAATTTAATATGAAAATAATATTTTATTTATTTATTTATTTATTTATTTTATTATTATTATTATTATTATTTAGAAAACAGGGTTTATAGCAGATGTTTTCAAATGTAGAGGACTGTTTGGTCTAGTGGAATGATTCTCGCTTAGGGAGAAAAAGATCATGAGTGCAATTCTTGTAAAACTAATTTCTCTTTGTCGCTGATGTTATTCTTATCTTCATCGGGGTTGTTCATTATTCCAACTAAGCTCTTTAAAAATATATCAAATAGTCATACCTTTAACTAAGCACACCTTTCTTAGGAAACCGCAATCGTCTTGACTATGGTCTCATTGGGTGTTTCGTCTAGTGATATGATTCTTGCTTTGGATGAAAGAGGTCATGAGTTTGATTCTCACAATACCGCTTTGTGAACCTCAGTTTAACTAATTCATACTTGTATGATGATTACACTATTTACTCAATGATCACTTGCATATTCATCCAACCTGTTGGATGATGCTTGCACATACGAAGGGGTGTTTGGTCTAGTGGTATGATTCTCGCTTAGGGTGCGAGAGGTCGTGAGTTCAATTCTCACAACACCCCTTCCTCTTTGATGTTTATGTTAATCTTATCTCTATCAGAGGGCATGAAATATATATTTGGGTGTTTTGTCAAGCAGTCTATGATTCTTGCTCTAGATGTCATATATCGTGGGTTCAATTCTCAGGCCACCCTTTCTTTCTTTTTCTTAAATAATCGCACTTTTAACTAAGCAATTCCACTATCTCAATGAAGAACCCGTGATGATGATCAAGTTTAGTTTTTGGTATTTGGTCTAGTGTACGATTTTTGCTTTCGGTGCAAGAAGTTGTGAGTTGAATTGTCACAACCTTTGCTTCTCCTCTTCCCTCTTGATGATTTTTCTCATCACTGTCATGGGAAGGTAGGTATGACCATTTCCTTTTTCAGCCAGCAACTTCCTTCTTTATCCTTGAAATATATAATCTTATCTCTATCAGAGGGCATGAAATATATATTTGGGTGTTTTGTCAAGCAGTCTATGATTCTTGCTCTGGATGTCATATATCGTGGGTTCAATTCTCAGGCCACCCTTTCTTTCTTTTTCTTAAATAATCGCACTTTTAACTAAGCAATTCCACTATCTCAATGAAGAACCCGTGATGATGATCAAGTTTAGTTTTTGGTATTTGGTCTAATGTACGATTTTTGCTTTCGGTGCAAGAAGTTGTGAGTTCAATTGTCACAACCTTTGCTTCTCCTCTTCCCTCTTGATGATTTTTCTCATCACTGTCATGGGAAGGTAGGTATGACCATTTCCTTTTTCAGCCAGCAACTTCCTTCTTTGTCCTTGTGTCATTTTTTGTATGTTATTTGAGGTTCTTTTAGCTCGTCGTTTTTGAATCTTGTTTCCTCGTAGCTTTCAACCAAGCAACTGGCAGGTATGACCATCTCCTTTTTCAGTGAGAAACTTCTTTCTCATCCTCGTGTCATTTTTTGTACGACATTTCAGATTCTTTTACCTCGTCATATTTTAATCTTGTTTAATCATCACTTCCAATTAATGAATGCATCAAATTGCTCTGGGGAAAATTCATTATTGTGCATTTTTTATCAATTACTTGATCTTTATTGGTGAATCATAGTTTGGCTAATCTATATTCATCCTCGTGTCCAATGTCACAATATACTCTTAAGTAAGCATCGTCCTCTTGTCATTTGGTAATCTATACTTGGATGATAATTGAGCTCTTAACTAGGTAATCAGACGCTTACATGTGGAAAAATCTAGATAATGATTTCATTGACAAGAGGCTGTCAATGAGGACGAGACGATCGATCGAGACAGTTGATGGTGATGAGGCTGACAACAGATTTATTGTATTTTCTGATATCGTTATCATAGAATTATAGTTGGTATATTGGAACTATATGAATAGAGTTGAGTTAGTTGATTTGAATGTATTATCCACTGAGTTGATGATAACTCATACGACGGTTGCTGTATGCTATATAAATGAGTCGAGGAGTGACATGACAGATGTTTGCAAATATAGAGGGGTGTTTGGTCTAGTGGAATGATTCTCGCTTATTGAGAGAATGGTCATGAGTGCAATTCTTGTAAAACTAATTTCTCCTTTTTCGTTGATGTTATTCTTATCTTCATCGAGGGCTGTTCATTATTCCAACTAAGCTCTTTAAAAATATATAAAATAATTATACCTTTAACTAAGCAAACATTTCATAATATAAGCAATCGTCATGATTATGGTCTCATTTGTTGTTTGTCTAGAGGTATGATTCTTGCTTTTGGTGAAAGAGGTCATAAGTTTGATTCTCGCTACACCCTGTTTGCGCCAATTCATATTTTTGATGGTTTTCAGCCATTGTGGGTTTTATTGTGCATTTTTTATCTACTATTTATTCTGTGTTCGTGAACCTCAGTTTAACTATTCCATACTTGTATGATGATCTCACTATTTACTCAACGATGACTCGCCTATCTTTCCAAGAGGTTGGATGATGCTTGCTCATGTCAAGGGGTGTTTGGTCTAGTGGTATGATTCTTGCTTTGGGTGCGAGAGGTCGTGAGTTCAATTCTCACAACACCCCTTACTCTTTGATGTTGATGTTAATCTTATCACTAGCAGAGGGTATGAAATATATACCTGAGATCTTAGGACACCCTTTCTTCCTTTTTGATTATTCCTGAGATCTTAGGACACCCTTTCTTCCTTTTTGTTAAATAATCGCACTCTTAACTAAGAAATTGCACAATCTCAATGAAGAACCCTTGCTGATGATCAAATTTAGTTTTTTGGTATTTGGTCTAGTGTATGATTCTTGCTTTTGGTGTAAGAAGTTGTGAGTTCCATTTTCGCAACCTTTGCTTCTCCTCTTCCGTCTTGATGATTTTTCTCATCACCATCATGGGAAGGTAGGTATGACCATCTGCATTTTCAGCCAGCAACTTCCTTCATAGACCTTGTGTCATTTTTTGTATGTGATTTGAGGTTCTTTTACCTCGTCGTTTTTTAATCTTGTTTCCTCATTGCTTGCAATCAAGGAACTGGCAGGTATGACCATCTCCTTTTTCAGCGAGCAACTGCTTTCTTGTCCTCGTGTCATTTTTTTGTTTGACAATATAATCTTCAGTAAGCTTCGTCCTCATGTCATTTGGTAATCTATACTGGAATGCTCATTGAGCTCTTAACTAGGTGATTAGATGTTTACCTGTGGAAAAATCTAGATAATGATTGCATACACGAGATGCTGTCAATGAGGATGAGATGATCGATTGAGACAGTTGACAGAGATGAGGCTGATAATGGAATTATTGTATTTGCTGATATCGTTATCATAAAATTATAGTAGGTATCTTGGAACCATATTAAAAGAGTTGAGTTAGTTGACTTGAATGTATTATCCACTTAGTTGATGATAACTCATATGACGATTGCTGCATGCACGATAAATGAGTTGAGGAGTGATATGGCAGATGTTTGCAAATATAGAGGGGTGTTTGGTCTAGTCGAATGATTCTCGCTTAGGGAGAGAACGGTCATGAGTGCAATTCTTGTAAAACTAATTTCTCCTTTGTTGTTGATGTTATTCTTACCTTCATCGAGGGTTGTTCATTATTCCAACTAAGCTCTTTAAAATTATATCAAACAATCATCCCTTTGACTAAGCACACCATTCTTTGGAAATGGCAATTGTCATGATTATGGTTTCATCAGGTATTGGTCTAGTGATATGATTCTTACATTTGGTACAAAAGGTTGTGAGTTCGATTCTCACAACACCCCTTTTGCTGCCGCTGTTGCTTCACCCATTTATCTTTTTGATTTTTTTCAGCCATTTGGGGTTTTATTATGCATTTTTTTATCCAGTATTTAATCCTTGTACGTGAACCTCAGTTTAACTAATCCATACTTGTATGAAGATCGCACTATTTACTCAACGATCACTCGCCTAGTATTCCAAGACGTTGGATGATGCTTGCACATGCCTAGGGGTGTTTGGTCTAGTGGTATGACCTCTCGCTTAGGGTGCTAGAGGTCGTGAGTTCAATTCTCACAACACCCCTTCCTCTTTGATGTTTATGTTAATCTTATCTCTATCAGAGGGCATGAAATATATATTTGGGTGTTTTGTCAAGCAGTCTATGATTCTTGCTCTGGGTGTCATATATCATGAGTTCAATACTCAGGCCACCCTTTCTTTCTTTTTCTTAAATAATCGCACTCTTAACTAAGCAATTCTACTATCTCAATGAAGAACCCGTGATGATGATCAAGTTTAGTTTTTTGGTATTTGGTCTAGTGTATGATTTTTGCTTTCGGTGCAAGAAGTTGTGAGTTCAATTGTCACAACCTTTGCTTCTCATCTTCCCTCTTGATGATTTTTCTCATCACTGTCATGGGAAGGTAGGTATGACCATCTCCTTTTTCAGCCAGCAACTTCCTTCTTTGTCCTTGTGTCATTTTTTGTATGTTATTTGAGGTTCTTTTAGCTCGTCATTTTTGAATCTTGTTTCCTCGTTGCTTTCAATCAAGCAACTGGCAGGTATGACCATCTCCTTTTTCAGTGAGCAACTTCTTTCTCGTCCTCGTGTCATCTTTTGTACGACATTTCAGATTCTTTTACCTCGTCGTATTTTAATCTTGTTTAATCATCACTTCCAATTAATTAATGCATCAAACTGCTCTGGGAAAATTCGTTATTGTGCATTTTTTATCAACTACTTGATCTTTATTGGTGAATCGTAGTTTGACTAATCTATATTCATCCTCGTGTCCAATGTCACAATATACTCTTAAGTAAGCATCGTCCTCTTGTCATTTTGTAATCTATACTTGGATGATGATTGAGCTCTTAACTAGGTAATCAGACGCTTACCTGTGGAAAAATCTAGATAATGATTTCATCGACAAGAGGCTGTCAATGAGGACGAGACGATCGATCGAGACAGTTGATGGAGATGAGGCTGACAACGAATTTATTGTATTTTCAGCTATCGTTATCATAGAATTATAGTTGGTATATTGGAACTATATTAATAGAGTTGAGCTAGTTGATTTGAATGTATTATCCACTGAGTTGATGATAACTCATATAATGGTTGCTGCATGCTAAATAAATGAGTCGAGGAGTGACATGACAGATGTTTGCAAATATAGAGGGGTGTTTGGTCTAGTGGAATGATTCTCGCTTATTGAGAGAACGGTCATGAGTGCAATTCTTGTAAAACTAATTTCTCCTTTTTCGTTGATGTTATTCTTATCTTCATCGAGGGTTGTTCTTTATTTCAACTAAACTCTTTAAAAATATATACAATAATTATACCTTTAACTAAGCAAACATTTCCTAATATAAGCAATCGTCATGATAATGGTCTCATTTGTTGTTTGTCTAGAGGTATGATTCTTGCTTTTGGTGAAAGAGATCATAAGTTCGATTCTCGCAACACCCTGTTCCAAATCATATTTTTGATGGTTTTCAGCCATTGTGGGTTTTATTGTGCATTTTTTTATCTACTATTTATTCTTTTTTTGTGAACCTCTATTTAACTAATCCATACTTGTATGATAATCTCACTATTTACTCAACGATGACTCGCCTATCTTTCTAAGAGGTTGGATGATGCTTGCCATGCCAAGGGGTGTTTGGTCTAGTGGTATGATTCTCGCTTTTGGAGCGAGAGGTCGTGAGTTCAATTCTCCCAACACCACTTACCCTTTGATGTTGATGTTAATCTTATCACTAGCAGAGGGCATGAAATATATATCCGATATGGTTAGGACAGTGTATGCTTATGTACGAAAGAAGCTAGATGTTGATTATTCTTGAGTGATCAAATTTAGTTTTTTTGTATTTGGTCTAGTGTATGATTCTTGCTTTTGTTGTAAGAAGTTGTGAGTTCCATTGTCACAACCTTTGCTTCTACTCTTCCTTCTTGATGATTTTTCTCATCACCATCATAGGAAGGTAGGTATGACCATCTTCATTTTCAGCCAGCAACTTCCTTCATTGTCCTTGTGTCAGTTTTTGTATGTGATTTGAGGTTCTTTTACCTCGTCGTTTTTGAATCTTGTTTCCACGTTGCTTCCAAACAAGGAACTGGCAGGTATGACCATCTTCTTTTTCAGCGAGCAACTTCTTTCTCATCCTGGTGTCATTTTTTGTATGACATTTGATATTCTTTTACCTCGTCGTATTTTAATCTTGTTTAATTGTCGCTTCTAATTAATGAATGCATCAAACTGCTCTCGGGAAAAATTCGTTATTGTGCATTTTTTAATCTACTATTTAATCTTTATTGTTGAATCGTAGTTTGACTAATCTATATTCGTCCTTGTGTCCATTCTCACAATATAGTCTTAAGTAAGCTTCGTCCTCGTGTTATTTGGTGATCTATATTGGGATGCTGATTGAGCTCTTAACTAGGTGATCAGACGTTTACCTATGGAAAAATCTAGATAATGATTGCATAGACGAGAGGCTGTCAATGAGGACGAGATAATCGATCGAGACAGTTGACGGAGATGAGGCTGACAATGGAATTATTGTATTTGCTTATATCGTTATCATAAAATTATAGTATCTATATTGGAATTATATTAATAGAGTTGAGTTAGTTGACTTGAATGTATTATCCACTTAGTTGATGATAACTCATACGACGATTGCTGCATGCACGATAAATGAGTTGAGGAGTGATATGGCAGATGTTTGCAAATATAGAGGGGTGTTTGGTCTAGTCGAATGATTCTCGCTTAGGGAGAGAACGGTCATGAGTGCAATTCTTGTAAAACTAATTTCTCCTTTGTTGTTGATGTTATTCTTACCTTCATCGAGGGTTGTTCATTATTCCAACTAAGCTCTTTAAAAATATATCAAAGAATCATACCTTTAACTAAGCACACCTTTCTTTGAAAATGGCAAACGTCATGATTATGGTTTCATTGGGTGTTTGGTCTAGTGATATGATTCTTGCTTTTGGTTCAAAAGGTCGTGAGTTCAATTCTCACAACACCCCTTTTGCTGCCTTGCTTCACCCATTAATCTTTTTGATGTTTTTCAGCCATTTGGGGTTTTATTGTGCATTTTTTTATGTACTATTTAATCCTTTGAACCTCAGTTTAACTAATCCATACTTATATGATGATCGCACTCTTTACTCAACGATCACTTACCTATCATTCCAAGACGTTGGATGATGCTTGCCCACGCTAATGGGTGTTTGGTCTAGTGGTATGATTCTCGCTTTGGGTGTGAGAGGTCGTGAGTTCAATTCTCACAACACCCCTTACCCTTTGATATTGATGTTAATCTTATCACTAGCAGAGGGCATGAAATATATATTCGATATGGTTCGGGCAGTGTATGCTTACGTATGAAAGAAGCTAGATGTTGATTATTCTTGAGATCTCAGGACACCCCTTGCTGATGATTAAATTTAGTTTTTTGGTATTTGTTCTAGTGTAAGATTCTTGCTTTTGGTGTAAGAAGTTCTGAGTTCCATTGTCACAACTTTTGCTTCTCCTCTTCCTTCTTGATGATTTTTTTCATCACCATCATGGGAAGGTAGGTATGACCATCTCCATTTTCATCCTGCAACTTTCTTCATAGTCATTGTGTCATTTTTTGTATGTGATTTGAGGTTCTTTTACCTCATCGTTTTTGAATCTTGTTTCCTCGTTGCTTCCAATCAAGGAATTGGCATGTATGTCCGTCTCCTTTTTCAGCGAGCAACTTCTTTCTCGTCCTCGTGTCGTTTTTTGTATGACAATTGATGTTATTTTACCTCGTCGTATTTTAATCTTGTTCAATCGTCGCTTCCAATTAATCAATGCATGAAATTGCTACGGGAAAATTCATTATTGTGCATTTTTTATCTACTCTTTTTGTTGTTGAATCGTAGTTTGACTAATCTATATTCATCCTTGTGTCCATTCTCACAATATAGTCTTATGTAAGCTTCGTCCTCGTGTTATTTGGTGATCTATACTGGGATGCTGATTGAGCTCTTAACCAGGTGATCAGACGTTTACCTATGGAAAAATCTAGATAATGATTGCATAGACGAGAGGCTGTCAATGAGGACGAGATGATCGATCGAGACAGTTGACGGAGATGAGGCTGACAATGGAATTATTGTATTTGCTTATATCGTTATCATAAAATTATAGTATCTATATTGGAACTATATTAATAGAGTTGAGTTAGTTGATTTGAATGTATTATCCACTGAGTTGATGATAACTCATACGACGATTGTTGCATGCTCGATAAATGAGTCGCGGAGTGACATGACAGATGTTTGTAAATATAGAGGAGTGTTTGGTCTAGTCGAATGATTCTCGCGTAGGGAGAGAACGGTCATGAGTGCAATTCTTGTATAACTAATTTCTCCTTTGTTGTTTATGTTATTCTTACCTTCATCGAGGGTTGTTCATTATTCCAACTAAGCTATTTAAAAATATATCAAATAATCATACCATTAACTAAGCACACCTTTCTTTAGAAATGGCAATCGTCATGATTATGCTTTCATTGGGTCTTTGGTCTAGTGATAGGATTCTTGCTTTTGGTTCAAGGGGTCGTGAGTTCGATTCTCACAACACCCCTTTTGCTGCCGTTGTGGCTTCACCCATTCATCTTTTGGTATTTCATGATCGCACTATTTACTCAACCATCACTCGCTTATTGGTCCAAGACGTTGGATGATACTTGCACATACCAAGGTATGTTTGGTCTAGTAGTATGATTCTTGCTTTGGGTGCGAGAGGTTATGAGTTCAATGTTTACAACACCACTTCCTCTTTGTTGTTGATGTTAATCTCATCTCTAGCAGAGGGCATGAAATTTATATCTGATGTGGTTAGGGCAGTGTATGCTTACGTACAATTCTCATAGTTGGCGAGTGCAATTCTCACGACATCCTTTCTTCCTTTTTGTTAAATAATCGCACTCTTAACTAAGCAATTGCACTATTTCAATGAAGAACCCTAGTGATGATCAAATTTAGTTAGTTGGTGTTTGGTCTAGTGCATGATTTTTGCTTTTGATGTAAGAAGTTGTGATGAGTGGGTGTTTGGTTAAGCAGTATGATTCTTGCTCTGGGTGTCATATGTTGTGAGTTGAATTCTCCGGACACCCTTTCTTCCTTTTTGTTAAATAATCACACTCTTAACTAAGCAATTGCACTATCTCAATGAAGAACCCCTGGTGATGATCAAGTTTTGTTTTTTGGTATTTGGTCTAGTGTATGATTCTTACTTTTGATGCAAGAAGTTGTGTGTTCAATTGTCACAACCTTTGCATCTCTTCTCTCTTGATGATTTTTCTCATTACCATCATGGGCTGGTAGGTATGACCATCTCCCTTTTCAGCCAGCAACTTCTTTCTTCGTCATTTTGTCATTTTTTTCATGTGATTTGAGGTTCTTTTACCTCGTCATTTTTTAATTTTGTTTCCTCATCGCTTCCAATCTAGGAACTGGCAGGTATGACCATCTCATTTTTCAGTGAGCAACTTCTTTCTCATCCTCGTGTCATTTTTTGTAGGACATTTGAGGTTCTTTTACCTCATCATTTTTTAATCTTGTTTAATCGTTGCTTCCAATTAAGGAAAGCATCAAATTGCTCTGGGAAAAATTATTATTGTGCATTTTTTATCTACTATTTAATCTTTATTGATGAATCGCAGTTTTACTAATCTATATTCATCCTCGTGTCCATTCTCACAATATACTCTTAAGTAAGTATCATCCTCGTGTCATTTGGTAATCTATACTCGGATAATGATTGTGCTCTTAACTAGGTGATCAGATAATGATTACATAGACAAGAGGGTGTTTAGTCTAGTGGTATGATTCTCGTTATGGGGGTGAGAACTTGTGAGTTAAATTCTTTCAATACCCCTTTCTCTTTTCTATTGATATCATTATCATCTCCATCGGTTGGTTGCTCATTATTCCTATGAAGCTCTGCTTCTCCTCCTCACCTTTGATGTTTTTCTCATCACCATCATGGGTTAGCACGTATGAGCATCTCCTTTTTCTACTAGAAACTTCCTTCTTCATCCTCCTTTTCAAAAATAATACAATTAACTTATTTTAACACAATAGAAATATAATAATTTTACATTTAATATCAATACTACATATCAAATCTCTATCTAAATTTCCAAAGTAATTTTGATTATCATAACTAGGTTCTCCCTCATTCTCCGAACCACTGGCCAGCCTATAACATGCGCAACAGGAAAAAATATGCACAACTGAGTCGTAAACCTCAGTGAGGCTATAGAGAGAGCACCCTAAAAATGGGAAAAGGTATTGTACAAACCGACAAAATAAAATATTAACTAAATCACACATTAAAATAACATGTCAAACAGCTTATAACAAGACTAATAGATTAAAGTAGCAGAACATGAGAATAACAAGTATATGAATAAGATATAAGGGTTGTAACTATAACAGTAACTTCAAATCAAAGATGTCATATTACCTTAACTGCTATATCATAATTTATCCATATTATACCTAAGGTAGCCAGCCTATGTTTAAGGTAAATTCCTCGTCAGGAATTTTCCCAAATATGTCAGTGTCAACTCTATATCTCTGTCCTATGTGCTTATACACTAACGTTAACATAAAGAGCTAGTGACCACGACATCCCTTTTATACAATATAAGTACCATACAGTGTTGTAATTCTGCCCCATGACAGGGTCACCATACAAAATCAATAAATCACACCATCTTCAGCCTGACCTGCTGAGATATCCTGCTTATGCTACCAATGAACCTAGCTGCTCAAGGACCCACATCTTGAGCATATCAGTGTCCTCAGGTTCCCTAGCTCTTGTAGTGCATTGAACGATACTGTTCCTAGCACATCATCTATCTTGGAGTAACACGAATAAGTTGAGCTCTATACCGAAGTGAGATCCGATTACACCAAAGCATTTGTGGCTAAGTCAACCGAACTTGCACCTCTACCTTAGCTAGCACATGGCTCCTCACCACATGTTGGCACATAGCAACCTAAGAACCTGATGTCATCTCCTAGGTTATTATAACATTAAGATGTCCAAAGTCTTTAGTTATATGCCCTTTAAGACCACTCTAGATGTTAACATAACATGAACCTAAAGTGTCTCTAGTTTTATCTCATGTCATCATGTTCCGTATTCTTGCTAAGTGTCTCTACATCTCTAGCAACACATGAACATATTAAATAACACATAACATCCAATAACATGCATATGATAAAAATATGTATACTAGCATGACATAACTTTCTAACTCACGTCAAACACATATGCTAATTAAAGATGTAACAAAGCAGATATTTAACTTATCAGCATGTACAATAAATAAAAATGACCTTTAGGACTAAGCATTGTAGTAGGCCATAAATTTGAAATCATAAACCCTCACCTGAATTTCAAAGCAATCTTAAGCAAGATACACAGCTTGGCCGTGATTCTTAAAAGCAAGCAAGCAATCAAGCAAAATAATTCATTTCTACTTCAACACAAATCACTGTTTCACCGTGATTTGTCAAGCAATAGCACAACAACACAATCTCCTAAAATAAAATAAATACAACTAAACAAACATACATAAATAACACAGCTCAACAAATCTTCTGAACTATTGTAAACATTATTTTCTTTATTAAAAAATATATTAAATTAATAAAATAATAAATAATTAAAATAAAATAGAAAATAATAAATCAGTTGAATATAGAAAAAAGAAAAAGTATATAATAATAATATAAAATAAAGGGTAAGAAAAAGGAATTTTTTATTATTTTATTTAAAATTTATATTGAATAAAGAAAAAGAAAAAAGAAATTAAAATCCGTTGCGCACATGCGGCACATGTGTCGCAAGCGGGCGAGGGAAGCGAAGAGTGTTTAAACCCTCGAACAGGGGTGACACCTTATTCGACAGATTTCAGCGGTGGCAGATGTTTATCCACTCCGGCGATCGGCATTTTCCACGATGAAAACTGGAGGCCACGTTTGGGCATCTATTCGGGCAGCGGCAAGGGGTGGAGGCAGCTTCGGCGAGCTGTGATCGCATTGGAACGGCAAATAGGAGGAGTCCCCTGTTTCCATCGATTTTGCCGGCGAGGAGTGCAACGGACATTTTCTCCGACTACAGCGTGGTCTCTTGGTGGAAATTCGACTTCAGTGAAGTCGATTTGGAGGGTGGCCACGACGTTGAAGACTCAAGGGTGGCTGGAATCGACATCGAGTGGCACGGTAAGGGATCAACTTGCGCGGCGGCCATGGGAGCGTCTGAACTCTACTGGCGGCGTGAATAGGTGGCCGACGAGTCGAGGAGGGCACGACGACATGCTGCATGTTGTTCTGGGGAGTGGGCGGCAGTAGATCGAGCATTGAACGACGGTGGCGCTCGGTGGAATCAAACAGAGTTCGAGCAGAGAGAGAGAGGTGGACCGCATGTGCGACGCGCGTGTCTCGGTTCAGTTCAATCTTGTGTGGTCCGATCCGGTTCAAGTTGAGGCTGGTTCAGCTGTGGTTCGACGTGAGTTTAGCCTGATTTCACGATTTTATGCTTGATTCGGTCAAATTCAACGTTGCCAGGGGTTGTTGGTGAGTTTTAGGTTCTGAGAAATTTTTTTAGAATTTTTAATGAATTTTAGGTGCTGTTTTCCAATTATTTTTTGTTGGGTTCAAGGTTTTGAGTGGATTAAAGTTGTTGGACAAATCTAAAATAATTTATGATGCTATGTTATGCTTGAATATAATTTTTGTAATTTAATTAAAATTTTTCAGAATTATTTAGTGTGATTATTAAATTAATTAAGATGATTTAGGTTAATTTAGGGTTTAAATGGATTATTTGTATGTTATATACATGAAGAAATATTTTGATAGATGTTATAGTATTTAAATTACATTAAATAGAATTAAAATAATTTAATTAAATTTTTTACAAAATTAATAAATTTATTATTATTATAAATTTAGGTAATTAGGTTATTTAGATTTTTGTGTGTAATGAATTTGTAATAATTTGGGATTTTATATATTTATTTGATGTAATTAGATTTTTTGTAAAATTATTAAACCTAATTGTAGATTAATTATGGTGGTGTATATTGACTTAAAATTATTAGAATAATTAAATTGTTAAATTTGATATTTATTTTGTAGGCATGTTTGATGTTTAATTGTATTGGGTTATGATTATTTAATTTGTTAAATTATTTGTTGATTAGGAAGGAATTAAATAAAAATGGTGTGATGTTGTGAGTTGGAAGGGTAGATAGGAAATTTTGTTTGGTTGTATGATTTATGTTTTGGTTGGATGTATTTATTTTATTTTAGGGTATTGATTTGCTGTGCTGTCGCTTGACAAATCACGACCAAGCTGTGATTTGTGTTGATACTAAGGAATTGCTTGCTTGCTTGCTTTTAAGAGTCACAGTCAAGTTGTGATTCTTACTTGATATTTTCTTTGAAACTCAAATGAGGGCTTATGGTTTCAAATTTATGGCCTACTATAGTGTTGAGTCCTAAGGGTCATTGTTATTTATTGTAAATGCTGATAAGTTATATATCTACTTTGTCACATATTTTAATTAGCATGTGATATCTTAGGGTCATGATAATCTAGGAAATAACATTAGGTTCTTAGGCTACTATGTGCCAACATGTGGTGAGGAGCCATATGCTAACCAAGTAGAGGTGCAAGTTTGGTTGACTTAGCCAAGATGCTTTAGGGTAACCGTGATCTCACTTCGGTGCAGAACTCACCTTATTTGTATTACTCTAAAGTAGATGGTGTGCTAGAAACAGTACCGTTCAATGCGCTACAAGGCTAGAGAACCTGAGGACACTAGCATGCTCAAGATGTGGGTCCCTAAGCAGTCCAGGTTCTTTGGTAGCATATACAGAATATCTCAGCTTGTCAGGCTGTAGATGGTGTGTTATTTAATTTTGTATGGTGATCCTATAATGGGGCAGAATTACAGCGTTATATATATTTATGTTGTATAGAAGGGGTGTCGAGGTCACCAGTTCCTTCTGCTAACATCAGTATACAATCATATAGGACAGAGATTAGAGTTGACACTGATGGGTTGGGAAAATCCCTGACGAGGGATTTATCTTGAACATAGGTTGGCTTCCTTAGGTGTAGTATGGATAAATCATAATATATTAATTAAGAAAATATAAGATTTTCGATATAGTGGTATCTTTATGATCTTATTATGACGTTTGGTTATATATGATCATGTTTTATGTTGTTTCATAATATTTGTCTTATTATTTAGTGTTGACATGTGAGATTTGCATTTTGGCCTTAAGGATAATTATGTAATAGAGGATAAGTTTGAGGGTTATTTTGATAGAAAAATTTATAGGAATGATTTATTTGTAAAATTATATGAATTTTTGAAGTATGGAATTTCGATGTGAAAATTATACCATCAGATAGGATTTTTGATAAGGAATCCAACGGCACAGACGGATCGTAATTTGGACGTCGTTTGGTTGGTTAAATCGTTGAATTAAGAATGGATGGCCATGATTAAACTAAGATTTAAGATTTTACTTATTTATAAAAAACTTATTTTCTTCCCACCGCTCACTCGAGTTCTCTTTTCCTCTCTCCTCCTCTGTTACGCGCGGAGATTCTAAACTCGCCTTGGCGATAATCCTCCGGCCACCATAGTTCGAATTTTGTGACAAGATTTCAGACACAACCTCACGTGAGCTAAGATAGCGCATTAGAACCTTTAGTTTTAAGTTTTGATTGAGATTTGAGGAGAAAAAGAGGAGAGAAGTGGCGGCGGCGAAAGATCGTCGCCGGAGCATACCGACCATTCCGGTCGCGGAACTTTACAAACTTGGTACCTATGGCTTCTCCTCAACGAGAGCTATCCATTAGTACCGGAGTTGAGGGCAGTTGGCCGTCTGGTGGCCGCGGCGAGCTAAAAACCCTAGTTTAGGGATTTCGCCCAACTTGATGTAATCGTTGAAATTGATTGTGTGTGAGCTATAATAATTGGGGAAAATATGATTTTTGGAATCCTTGTGAAGAGAGCTTTCAATTGGTACCAATATTGGTATTGTTCGAAGAACTTCACCGGCGAGGATTGCGACGAACTTTCCGACGAGTCTCCGGTGGGTTTCCGATGAACTTTCCGGCAAACTTGAGATAAAAATTAGAGTGAATGTAGAGATCATTCTAAGAGTTTTGATGTAGACAGATTTATAAAATTATTATCAGATTGAGAATTAAAATTCATTGAAATATTCAAAGGAAATTCAATAAACAAGCACGAGGATACTAAAGATCGCGATATGAATTAGAACGTGCTTACGACAATAGAATCAGGTGAGTGTTTATTCTCCAGGCAGAATAGACGGGATAGTTCTCAATGTTTAGTCCAGAAGAACTATATCCCTTTGATTATCTATGCTTTATAATTTATTGGCTCTTCTGCTAGTTAATATTCCTGATTACGATTATAAATGAGTTGTGAATATTCTTTGAAATCCATGATAAGCTTTTCAGTGCTATTGTTCATTAATTCATTATAAGCATGATAATATGCTTTTGTTTGATTCTAAAGCTAGCATATGTACCTTTTTCTTAAAAGCTAGTGGTATGGTGAAAAGCATACCCTAGTAGATTTCATGATCCGTATATGATTCTGCTTCATCTTGGGTACATATGACTAGGATGACATTATACTGGTGTGAGTCGCTGCAGTGATATTTGATTAGCACTCCCACGGGCTGTCTAGATAGAGGGGCGTGGGGTAAAGTGCATCCTCACCAGGATGGGAGGCCGGGTAACTCTTGGCTGACACCGCGTCAGGTTGGGCTAGCTATGAATGCCAGGTAGTGAGGTCCAGTGGCAACTGAAGGGGGAAATGGGGCTTTGTTTCTGTATTATTGTGCTTCTATTATGATTTGGGTACTCTCTGATGCTTGATACCTCCCCCTGAGGTGACAATTGTTGGCCATGACTGCTATTTGATATAGCCAGCCCGAGATACAGTCTCGTATGACTTTTGATTATTCTTCTTGCTTGGCTATTATATCCAAATAGCTGATTGGTTATATTCATGAGACTTGGTTATTCTATGTTCTCGATTTTACATTGTTTTCTATCCAACTCACTAGTTACAAGCGTACTCACCCGAAAGGGGAACTCATTTTTTTTAGGATCACAGCAGGAGAGGGACGGATAGAGATAGAGGTGCTTAGCCAGACTCCTGACTTTTGAAAGGTAGGACAGTTCTACCTTTATTTTGTGTACAGAGAGATCAACTAGATAGTTATTTTGTGTATCATTGGGCATGTGCCCTATTTTGATTGTAGATCATTTGTATATATATGGTTCTCTGTGTAAGAGATTTGATTTTATAAAGTACATGGTTTTAGAGTTATATTTGATCTGTTATCCAGGTTCTCCCCTTCCATAAATAGAGGGGATATACATCACGTAGGGGATGTACATCAGGTACACTTAGTGAATTCTCATATAGTCTCGGAATATAAACGGGGCTATTTGTGGAGTTCACTGCAGTCTGCCACGTGCCCTAGAGGAAGGTACGGGGCGTGACAAATTTTGGTGGTATTAGAGCAAGTTATATTAGAACATGTGTATATCATAATAAAGATCATTTGAGAACATGGGTATATAGGGACATTGTTTAGAGGTATTTTGAATTAACGTATAAGGGTTCTAGTGGATCTCAGATAAGGACCAATCTAGTGACCCTAGGATTTATGTCGCATACGTAATTTTGATCGTAATATTACCGCAGGAAATTCCAAATGCAGCCAGAGAAAGATAAATCAATGGATAAGGCACCACTAGGACAAGAGGGTTCTTCTGCCTCTCATGTGATATCTCTTGAGATGGGACAGGTTGTGCCTATATCGAGTGAAAGGGTAAATTTTACTCCTGAACAAGTTCAAGTGATTATTATATTGATGCAAACTCAGGCTGCACAGCTACAATCACCTATCCTACCAACATATACATCCCCTGTTGTACCACAAGTAAGGATTATTCCACCATCAGTTCCTATATCAATAAATTCATCAAAATGACAAAAGGGTAAGGAAGTATATACTGCGAAGAAAAAGTTGGCATCTTTTCATCCCACTTTTCAGAAGAAGGAAATCATGAGTAAAGGAAAACAATGGGTGGGAGAATCTTCCAGTAGTACTTTGAGGCAACAAATCTGTTCACAAGAATTACATATTTCTGACCAAAAATTTCACACTCGATCTATGATTAGAAAGGCTTGTGGAAATTGTGGAATATTTCATCCTGGAACATGTAGACTTCCCTTAAGATGTTTCTATTGTAATGAGACGGGTCATCTAAAAAGGAATTACCCAAGGCTTCAACAAAAGGGTAGTAAGGGAAGTATGGAAATGCAGATGCAACGATTTAGGAATAAAGGACAGGCTAATCAGACCAAGCAACCACCAGTAATAGTAATGCATGTAGGAACTGAGGGAGAAGATAGTGTGGGAAAACCTCATAGTAGCCCTAATGGTTTACCTCAGGAATAAATCAGGATTTCTAATAATCAGGGAAAGGAAGTTGAGATTGATCTAAAGCTAATCATAGGTATTTTACAATTATTTTAATACCTTATCAGAAACTTGCTATTAGTGGCTTATGTAGATTTTAAATTTATCTTGAGTTTGCAAAGTTGAGTAAGTTGATTGTTAGATCTTTGTGGAGTTTGAACTTTTTGTATACGTAACATTAGAATAACAATAACTTAAGTATGCAAGTTATAAGGATCATGATATTAGGCTGGGAAATACAATATTATTAGTAGATTTAAGATCCTTAGAAATGTTGAATCTTGATTTTACATTAGAGATTCACTGACTAGTTAGATGTTAGGCTAATGTTATCTGTTTTTATCAAAGAAATAGAATTAGTAAGAACCATTAAACTTAAGTTACATTTTACTGGAACTTATTGAACTTTATGCTTTTGGATAATTTTAACATTACAAGCTTCAAAGTAGATTAAGAATGGATGCATAGTTTACTTGATGTATTTAATTGACATATCTAGAACTAGAATTAAGTTAAAGGAGATATCAATTGTATGTGAATTTTTGGATATATTTCTAGGAGATTTATCGAGGTTACTACCTGATGGGAAAGTGAATTGCTTTAGGGAATGACAACCAGACACTCACCATATTATTAATTAACCAGAGTGAAGGATAATCACAAAACTTAATGAGTTGAGGATACACTTATCAGAATTATTATTTAAAGAGATTATTTGATTGAGCACATCACTCTAGGAAGCATCAATATTAGTTGTAAAAGAAAAGGATGGTACATTAAGAGGGTGCATTATTTATAGATAATCAAATAAGATGATCATTAACAGTAAGTTCTTTATTGAGGAGTAATAATCTCTTGGATTAACTATAAGGAGAGAAAAGTATCTTCAAAGATTGATCTCAGATGAAGATATTATCAAATAAGAATTTGGGAGTCAGATATATCCAAAACTACTTTTAAGATCAACTAACGATATTACGAGGTTATTGAAGTTCTTTGTAGATTGACGAATGTCGAAGTGCTAGTTAGGAATTCAATAAATAGAATATTTCATCCATATCTAAATGAAATTATTATTGTTTTGAATATACTCTCCTAGAGGAAATAAGCATATAAAACATTTGAGAGTAGCTTTACAAGCATTGCAAAAAAAAAAAAAAAGGCATACAAAACTTCTCAAATGTGGGTTATAGTGAAAAGAAATGAAAATTTTAAAGGTATATCATATAAAAAAAATAAAAAGGACATTATGATAGATTGTAGTAAAGCGAAAGCAATTTTGGATTTTAAATGCCTGAGGATTGATATTGAAATCCAAAGTTCCTAGAGTCTAGCCGAATATTACAGAAGAATTTATTGAAGGATTTTCTAAGATAGTTGGACTACCCATAAGATTAATTAGAAATAAAGGAAAGTTTCAATAAGTTGAGGATTGTGAAAGAAATTTACGAGAACTCTACGATCATGTTATTTCTATCCTAGTTCTGATCTTACCAAAGCCTAAGGAAAATTTTACAACATATAGTGATGTTTTAGACAATGATTGGAGATGCATGTTGATGTAGTTGTAAAAGGTTACTACTTATACATTTTATCAATTAAGAAATTATGAATTGGATTACCTTACGTGTAATTCAAAGTCGATAATAGCGGTGTTTACTCTGTGAATATGATGATATTGTCTATAGGGAATTTGAAATAAATTTTGATCGAAAAAGGATTAAATTTGTGGCATAGGAGATAAGTAACATTAATGAAGGGTCATGATATTGTGATCTAGTATCTTTTAGGCGGGGTGAATGTGGTCATAGATGCCTCAAATGGAAAATTTACTATATCATCAATTATCTCAATCACCATACCATTTCAATCAGTGAAACTGAAACCCTGGGAGATTAGTTAGACCATGACACATTTGGTAGGATAATAACCATATTTATGGTGTGATCTATAGTACATGAAGAAATTCAGGTTTACATGGTAAAATGAAGGAACTGAGGATAATATTTCAAATAATGTAAATAGAAGCAAATATTGAGGTCATCATGAGGAATGTGGATTATTGGCATATAAAAAAAATTGAGTCTCTATTCCTAATAAGGTTGAACTAAGGAGATCTATCTTGAAGGGAGCTCATTCCTCGGTATATGCAATACACTCAGGAATTACAAGAATGTATCACATAATAAAAGGAAATTGTTAGTAACCAATGAAAAAGAACATTGTAGATTATGTAGCTAAGTGTTACATACGTCAGTAAGCTAATTTTTGCTTAATCCTAAAAGGAAATACGAACATATCATAATAGACCTTATGATCGGATTATTCCGCACATCAAGTTATATTATGATTTGAGTAATTGTGGATAAACTTTTTCTAGCATTCATTGAGTAAGTTAGCCAGAATGTATATTTAGAAGATCATAAAACTTTATGAGGTTCGTATTACAATGAGTTTGGATCGAAATCCCTGATTTATTTATTTTTTTGGACTAAGTATGCATAAGGTTTTAGATACCTTATTGTCTAGCACAACCTTTATCTTTGGATTGATGGTCAATCTAAAAATTATGTTAAAAATATGGGTGATTGAATTCTAGGAAAGTCGAAGTAATAGTTACTGTTGATTGAGGTTGATTATAATAATAGTTACTGTTGATTGAGGTTGATTGTAATAACAATTATTGAGCTAACATTAGAATGTCATTATATGAGTTTTTACACTGAAGGAAATATGGAATACTAGTATGTTAAGATGAGGTTGGAGAAAGATGAATAAAAGGGAATGAATTGACTGAGATTACCAAAGAGAAGATCATGATCATTAAGGAAAGATTAAAAGTATCCTATGATAGACAAAAGAGTTATGCAAACAAATGAAGAGACAGGTTAGAATCTTAACTTAGAAACATAATGTGCTAGAAAATAGATGCTTGAAAAGGAATACTACAGTTTGGAAACACAAGAAAACTTGAGCCCAAGATATAGTGGACCTTTTAGAATCATTAACGGAATTTGTCCAATGATATATCAATTGGAGTTATTTAAAGAAACGGTTAGAATACATGATATGTAATCATATTAAGGAGATATTGTGGATCCTGAACAAATATTACAAACATTGCAATTGAGTTTGAGGAAATCTAAGAGTATAGCCTATAACAAATTTTCGGGCGAAAGAGAAAAACCTTAAGTAATAAATAGATATGAATCATTAGAGGATCACAGAAAAATGCACAACTAGAAGGGAATACTTGGGAACCGGAGAAGTATATGAAGAAGAACTGTCCTCGATTACTTGAAGGGATGATTTGAACTAAATTTTGAGGACAAAATTTCTTTAAGGAGGGTAGGATGTGAGATTTGCATTTTAGCCTTAAGGGTAATTATGTAATAGAGGATAAGTTTGAGGGTTATTTTGAAAGAAAAATTTATAGGAAGGATTTATTTATAAAATTATATGAATTTTTGAAGTATGTAATTTTGATATGAAAATTATACCATCAGATAGGATTTTTGATAAGGAATCCAACGGTGCAGACATATCATAATTTGGACGTCGTTTAATTAGTCAAATCGTTGAATTAAGAATGGACGACTAGGATTAAACTAAGATTTAAGATTTTGCTTATTTATAAAAAACTTATTTTCTTCCCACCGCTCACTCGAGCTCTCTTTTCCTCTCTCCTCCTCTGTTTCGCACGGCGATTCTGAACTCGCCTTGGCGATGACGTTCCGGCCACCATAGTTTGAATTTTGCGATAAGATTTCAGACACAACCTCAGGTGAGCTAGGAGAGCGGATTAGAACCTTTAGTTTTAAGTTTTGATTGAGATTTGAGGAGAAAAAAAGGAGAGAAATGGTGATAGCGAAAGTTCATCACCAGAGCTTGCTCCGGCGATTACCGACAATTCCGGCCGCGGAACTTCGCAAACATGGTACCTATGGCTTCTCCTCGACAAGAGCTATCCATTGGTACCGGAGTTGAGGGCTGTTGGCCGCCGGATGGCCGCCGGCGAGCTAAAAACCCTAGTTTAGGGATTTCGCCCACTTGATGTAATCGTTGAAATTGATCATGTGTGAGCTATAATAATTGGAGAAAATATGATTTTTGGAATCCTTGTGAAGAGAGCTTTCAATTGGTACCAATATTGGTACTGTTCGAAGAACTTCGCCGGCGAACTTTCCGGCGAGTCTCCAACGGGTTTCCGACAAACTTTCTGGCAAACTTGATATAAAATTAGAGTGACTCTAGAGATCATTCTAAGAGTTTTAGTGTAGACGGATTTATAAAATTATTATCAGATTGAGAATTAAAATTCATTGAAATATTCCCAGGAAATTCAATAAGTAAGTACGAGGATACTAAAGATCGCGATATGAATTAGAACGTGCTTACGATAATAGAATCAGATGATTATTTATTCTCCAGGTAGAACAGACAAGATAGTTCTCAATGTTTAGTCCAGAAGAACTATATCCCTTTGATTATCTATGCTTGATAATTCATTGGCTCTCCTGCTAGTTAATATTCCTGATTACGATTATAAATGAGTTGTGAATATTCTTTGAAATCCATGATAAGCTTTTCAGTGCTATTGTTCCTTAATTCATTATAAGCATGATACTATGCTTTTGTTTGATTCTAAAGCTAGCATATGTACTTGTTTCTTAAGAGCTAGTGGTATGGTGAAAAGCATACCCTAGGAGATTTCATGATCCGTATATGATTCTGCTTCATCTTGGGTACATATGACTAGGATGACATTATACTAGTGTGAGTCGCTGCAGTGATATTTGATTAGCACTCCCACGGGCTGCCTAGATAGAGGAGCGTGGGGTAAAGTGCATCCTCACCAGGATGGGAGGCCGGGTAACTCCTGGCTGACACCGCGTCAGGCTGGGCTAGCTATGAATGCAAGGTAGTGAGGTCCAGTGGCAACTCAAGGGGGAAATGGGGCTCTGTTTCTGTATTATTGTCTTTCTATTATGATTTGGGTACCCTCTGATGCTTGATACCTCCCCCTGATGTGACAGTTGTTGGCCATAACTGCCATTTGATATAATCAGCACGAGATACAATCTCGTATGACTTTTGATTATTCTTCTTGTTTGGCTATTATATCCAAATAGCTGTTTGGTTATATTCATAAGACTTGGTTATTCTATGTTCTCGGTTTTACATTGTTTTCTATCCAACTCACTGGGTACAAGCGTACTCACCCGAAAGGGGAACTCATTTTTTTCAGGATCACAGTAGGAGAGGGACAGATAGAGATAGAGGTGCTTAGCCAGACTCCTGACTTTTGAAAGGTAAGACAGTTCTACCTTTATTTTGTTTATAGAGAGATCCACTAGATAGGTATTTTGTGTATCATTGGGCATGTGCCCTATTTTGATTGTAGATCATTTGTATATATATGGTTCTCTGTGTAAGAGATTTGATTTTAGATGTGCACGTTTTTTCCTGTTGCGCAGGTTACAGGTTTGACCATTAGTCGGGAGTGAGGGAGAACCTAACTTGACGAACTGTATTATTTTGATAATCTAGATAGAGATTTTAGATTATAGGTTTTGGTTTTAAATGTAAAGAGTTAATGTTTCCGCTATGTTTAATTTAAATAAATGTAGTGCTTTATGATACTGTTAGCCCTATATAAGTTGTGGTACAGAAGTGCAGCTTATACGGTGGATGCCACGTGTCGAAAAGTAGATTTAGGGCGTGATAACTACTCTTACTACTCACAACCTAACACTAATTTTTATTTAATCCCTTTTTAATCAACCAAATAAATTAATAATCTAAATAAAGACAACAATCACAATGAAACAATAAATCAATCCTAGACACGCCTATAAAATATATTATATTTAAATTATACTATAATTCTATAATTTAAATATCCATTTTCACAATTAAATTATATTACTAATTTTTATCACTCTATACCATATTAATTAATTCTATAAATAATTTCAATAATTCTTTAAAAAATCTAATTACATAAGTTAAAATTTTAAATTCTCAAATTATTCAAATTTTTTTTTGGCAAATAAATTAAATTATCATTTACCAATAGGATATTACATTGTTTCAGTATAGTTACATCTTCATACATAAATTTTGCTCCTTATAACTTATTTGATAGCATCAATAGTAATGTCAACTCACCTTCTAGGAAGGATATTTGAGCATCACTACAATATCATATGCTACAAGTTATAAAAAAACAAATATAATAAAAATGAATATCTCAAAGAGCACTAGTATTCTAAACTAAGCATAAGACAACAAACTCTCTTATTTTTTCTTTATCCAGCCTAGTAAAAATTACTATCTTGATATGTCGAAGAAGGATCACTTTATCTCTTACTTGTTGCTTAAATAATCTCCAGTTTCTATCTTCCCAAATGTGATATACAAACTCTGCTATCACCACCTGCATAAGCTGTCCTTTCAATGTTCTCATTTTAGCTATTCTAGCAGCTATATTAATTGTGGTTTCCCATGTAGTTTATCTTAAAACTTCTTCATTCCATTTCAACAAATCACTCCATATAGTCTTGCTATATTTACATTCATTCAACAAATGTTCTAAGGTTTCTATTGCAGTTAGACATAGCTAACATCCTCCTTCTATTTGCATGCCCCACTTGAGTAGTTTATCTGCAGTTATTAATTTCTGATGCAAAGCAAGCCATAGAATGAAGGTAGCTCTAGGTCTAGCTGTAGAATCACATATCAAACTTGTCTAATTTTTCTTTGACCGAACCACATATGACCGAATGAAGCTGTAGAATGAAGGTAGCTCTAGGTCTAGCTGTAGAATCACATATGACTGAACTAGACCGGCTCACGTGTTACACACGTGCCACTCGGTCTCCTTCCTTTGCTCGACGCCGCCATTGCACAGCCACTGTCCCCGCCGATTAGCTGCTGTTGGCACGCCTGAACAATGCCCTCGGCTCGGTCGCACCTTTCGCAACCCCTCGAGCACCTCTCATCGTCGCTGGCAGGGCTCCGAGCCTCCACAGCCGCCGTCGCACCCTGAATTCAGCCGCGTCGCTTGACTTCAGCCATCCACCATCTCCCAACTCCCGATGCTGCTGCCACCAACCTGAATCGACTCCTTTGGAGTCGATTCGATGTCAAGCACCTCACCACGAAGGGAAAGGACGATCTCCGTGCCCTTCGTCGGCGAGATCAACCGAGAATAAAGTCTCCCCACGGTCGCCTCTGCTTCCACTGCTTCCCAGCAGATTTTCGCCAGCCAGAGCTACCGCAACGCGTCGTCGGTCCCGAATCCAACACCCAACTTCAGGCTAAACCTCACCCACACCTCTCGCCGGAGTTCCTCGGCCTCACCAACGTAGCAACAATTGGAACAGGGCGCCGCCCCTGTTCTCGGTTTAAACCCTCACCACGCCCCTTTCGCTCGCAACACGCGCCCCTATTCAAAAAAAAAATTCCTTTTTTTTTTCTCTTATTTTCCATCATTTTAGTTTATTTTATTTTTATATTTATCTAATTTATTTTATTTTATTAATTAATTTTTTATTATAATAATAATATATATATATTTAAAGAGAACAAGGTTTACATTTGCCGACTAATAAACAAAGTTTTCTTGCTTAGTTTGTGGTGAGGCCTACTTTAGGCAATGAATTGATTAAGAAGCAGAAGCAGGATTCCAAGTTTGTTGGGGTGATTAAAAAGGTAAGGGAAGGAGGAGAGACAGAATTCAGCCTAAGGGATGATGGAGCTTTGCTATATCAGGGGAGGTTATGTGTGCATGCTGATGATGCACTTAAGCAGCAGATTCTGGAGGAAGCTCACAGTTCAGCTTATGCTATTTATCCGGGAGGTACAAAGATGTACCAGACTATTTGACAGACTTATTGGTGGTCGGGTATGAAAAGAGACATAGTAGAGTTTGTGTTGAAGTGCCTCACTTGTCAGCAAGTGAAGGCAGAGCATCAGGAACTAGCAGGTCTATTACATCCCTTGCCTATTCTTAAGTGGAAGTGAGAATATATTACCATATACTTAGTGACTGGATTACCTTGTACTCTGAGGTGTAATGATGCGATCTGGGTAGTGGTGGATCAGCTTACCAAGTCAGCTCATTTCTTACCTATGGCGGTGAATGATCTAGTAGAGAAAATAGTTCAGTTTTATGTGTATGAGATAGTGAGATTACATGGTGTGCCGGTGTCGATTGTGTCAGACCGAGATCCCCGATTTACTTCTCGGTTTTACTCAAAGGTGCAGGAGGAGTTAGGCACTAAGTTGAGATTTAGTGCACCTAGTACGTTCATGCGCTTAATGAGCTTTTATTGAGAAATTTGTGGTAGTTTACTTTGATAATATATTAATTTATAGCAAGTCTTTGGATGAACATTTAGCACATATGCGCTATGTTTTGATTGCTTTAAGAGAGGCACGCCTGTTTGCTAATCTCGAGAAGTGCACCTTTTGCACCTTTTGCACGGATCGAGTCGTATTTCTTGATTTTGTTCTGACTGGACAGGAAATTGAGGTGGATGAGGAAAAGATGAAAGTTATTCAAGCATGGCCAACACCTACAACAGTCACGCAAGTATGGAGTTTTCATGGACTCACAAGCTTTTATCATCGATTCGTAAAGGATTTCAGCACACTCGCCGCTCCACTCAATGCATTGACAAAAAAGAACGTGTCTTTCAAGTGGGAAAAGGTGCAAGAAAATATCTTCAATATGCTAAAGATAAGTTAACCAATGCACCACTTTTACAACTTTCTGATTTTGATAAAATATTTGAGATAGAATGTGAAGCTAGTGGAATCTCCTCTTCTCTACTTGAGATATTTTACTGCGGTTAGAGCCGTAAGCACAAAGCCACAAAGCTGAGCACACTGCGTTCAACATGTGTGCAGGTCTACCAAATGATCGTTCAAGATAGTTGATGGAGAAGAGATTATCGACGAACATAGTCTATCTATCATTGATGTCATCTTCCGCTACGTTGATAATGTATGTAAATTATGCAAATCAATAAATACCTTGTATAGGTCCTTTGGGCTCATACGACGGTTGCCACGTACTCGACAGATGGGTCGGGGCGTGACAATTAAAGTGGTATCAGAGCCTAAGTTTAAGGTTTTAAGGATTAGGCTAATAGTCTCGATATACATAGGATATTGAGTAGGGTCAGAAGGATGTTACCTTAGTTCTCTTAACCTTACTTATATCTCCTTCTGGTTTGATTCTCTTGACCTTGTATCACGCCCCGACCCTACCGTCGGGCACGTGGCAATCGTCGTATGAGCCCAAAAGAACCCATACAAAGCATTTAATGATACACATAACTAATAAACATAACAGTTCAGTGGAATATACATTTAAAATATCTAACTCAATACTGCTAACACAGTCCCGATAAACCTACTACAATTCTATGATAAGTATCGATCAATAAAAATAAATTCGTCGACAAACTCATCTTCATCAACTGTCACAATCGATCATCTAACACACCTGCACACACATTGAACGCGGTGTGCTCAGCCTTGCGAACTAGTGCGAAATTACGACTCAAAATCGTAGATAGGAAATCAAACACTAGGGGGAAGTACTAGGATGCCTTGGGGTTTATTAAGTTTTAGTTATTAACTTTTTGGCGTAGATAATATCATTCACAATGTCAAGCTCTAACTATTTGTGTATATCTGTATATGTTCCTAATTGTCATCTATGTTCAACAACATGTCTGTAATTAGTAAAAGTCATCTATGTTGCATAAATGTATGTATCTCTAGTATACGTCAACTAAGAGTATTTCTATCTTTATGTCAAGTGCTTCGGGCCGCTAGCCTATGCTTAGAGGATATCCTGATCAGGGATTCCCATAAGCCCATCTGTGCCGTAAATGATGAGGATATCGCTGGTTCACCCGTGCATGACTCAATTACTATAGAAGGCCCAATAACACGAGCCCGTGCACGACGCTTAGGACAGCAGGTGAATTCTTTTCTTAGACAAATTAATTACTTAATTACAGAACAAATGATATTGCCTAATTATTATTGTTTACTTGTCACTACATGCATGGAAACACATGGAGGAATTACTCATATGGAAGTTGCATGAACTACTCATATGGTAGTGTATGAGTAATTGAAGGAATATTTATTCAAGAGCAAATCAAGGAAAAAGATTTATTCAAGAATAAAATCTTCATCAAATATTTATTCAAGAATAAAATCTTCATCAAATATTTATTCAAGAGCAAATCAAGGAAGAAGATTTATTCAAGAATCAAATATTCATCAAATATTTATTCAAGAGCAAAATAAGGAAGATTTATTCAAGATCAAATCTTCATCAAATATTTATTTTCCAAATTCGTAGCTTACAAGAGGAGAAGATTTATATATTTATTTTTCCTATTATAGTGAAATAAAATATGGAAAAACATGCCATATTTTATCTACATATTTGGTGGAACATGCTCTATTGCAATGGGACTTTGATTTTTGCTTTAGCCACCACTTTTGTAATGCTTTTGCTACAAAATTGATGTCCAATTTCTTTAGTGATCCTTCCGCTGTTGCTCTTTTAATTTTCTTGAATTGTTAGCGATTGCGAGGTTGCTGGTCGCGTTCCTAGATCGTGGTTAGCCTCCCCTTCGTCAAAGTCACAACTCCCCGCATTAAGGATTTCTCCTACGATGGAAGATCGGGACCAACTTGCTTGCACACATCTTAAGTCGAGGCGTGTGCATATCAGGTGGTATCAGAGCCTTCGTTGCCGGTAGGAATTCATCTATCCTTTATTAGATTCTCTTTTATTTTTCATACATTAAAAAAAAAAATCCTTTAGTCTTTTTCTTGAACTTCTATTTCGTACCTATCATCATTATTTTGCCATCTTTTATTTTATTCCTTTTTTTTTTGTTATCTCCTAATTTTCGTTTGTTGAATTTTTATCCTTGCAAAAAAAAAAAAAATAGAATTGTTGTTGGGCCAAAGAGTGTTCGGCCGAAATTTTTTGAAAAAAAAAGGAGAGGTAGAGAAAAAAGAGGAAGTGTTCGGCTAGAAAAAAAAAAGAAAGGAAAGTCGGCTGAAATCTTGAAAAGAGAGAGAGAGAGAGAAAAGAGTAGAAAGAGGAGAAAGTGTTTTGCAAGAAAAGAGGAGAAAAAAGAAGAAGTGTTCGGTGGAAAAAATTTGGAAAAAGATAAATAGAGAGAGAAAAGAGGAGAAAAAAGAGGAGGAAGTGTTTTGCAAGAAAGAGGAGAAAAAAGAGGAAGAAGTGTTCGGTGAAAAAAAGAGAGGTGAGTGGAAGATTCGGCCAAGGAGAAAAAAAATATAAAAACAAATATATATATATATATTTTTATCCGAATTTTAATTATCCTTGCATGTATTCTTCTTTGACACCTTATACCTTGCTTGATTGAGTAGATTTTGTAATCTGAATTTTAATTATATTTATCGCTCTTATTCTTCCTTTTGACACCTTCTACCTTGCTTGATTGAGTCAACTTTGTAATTTCTTCAATTATTGTTTCCTTCTCTTTGCTACAAAGATATCACTATCTAGATCTCCATAAATTAGCCTTGATCACCGTGTTCCAGCACTTTGCAATCATTTTATTCACTCTCCGTTGAAAGTTATCACGAACCAGCAAACACGCGAGCAATTTTTGAGAAGGGTTAGAGCTTCGGTGGTAAGGGTTTGTGAGGATTGTGAGTTTTTCATAAATAATTTACTAGTTCGGTGGAATTTCTCTTTTGTCTTTACTAACAATGTCAGGATCGAGAAGTCCACGTGATATTTCTTATGACAGGGAAGATGGGTACCAATCGTCGACGATATCATTGTCTCCATGCTCTCAGACTTTGATGGCTCATGCTACAAACACCTTCAAGCAAATATTATCCGATCAAGTGCTTGTGCGCTTGAACGGGTTGGAGAATCGTCTTGGTGAAATTGAAGCGCGACTTGATCATGTGGAGCGAACTCCTCCACGACGACACCCACCACCTCGAGTTTCTCGAGGACGAGTTGAAGCTAATAATAATGCTGTTGCTGCTGCTCCATTCGAACTAAGAGGAAATTTGAACGCTGCATTTAAAGAGGCTGCCGATGAAGAGTTAAATGATAATTATGTGGCTGATGATGAAGTTGCATTGGAATTGTATCAGCGCCGCCCTGCACGAGGAGTGGGAGTTGACGGAGGTCATGCACGTCACCGTAACGAAGAAAGAAGAAATGATGCATTGGGTAAAATTAAATTAACTGTTCCTAGTTTTGATGGAATGTTTAATCCAGAAGCCTATCTTGATTGAGAATTATTAGTTCAACAAAGGTTTAGCTGTCATTATTATCCAGAAGAGTATAGAGTACGTGCGGCCACTACTGAATTTATTAGTTATGCTTCTATTTGGTGGAGTCAAATTCGACAAAGAAATGGAGGTCCTCATACTTGGGATGATTTGAAGTGCTTGATGAAGTCCAGGTTCGTGCCTTCATATTTTGAGAGAGAATTACTTAATAAATTCCAAATGATGAACCAAGGAAACAAATCTGTGGAAGAATATTATCGAGAGTTGCAGGTGGGCATGCTACGTGCTAATATGCAAGAAGATGATAATGTAAAGATGGCTAGATTCTTGGGAGGATTGAATGGAGAGATACAAGATATACTTGATTTTCAGAACTACAATTCTTTGGATCAACTATTTCATTATGCATGCAAAGCTGAAAGGCAAGTTTAAAGGAGGAAGCAGCCATACAAAGCAAGTCGTGGCTATCCTAGTTCTTCCATGCCTTGGAGGGATGCCAATCAGCAACAGAAGAGTGTTGGTCATTCTAGCAGGACTGCTGCACCCATTAGCCAAGGGAATTCAGGAAGCCGCTTTACTTCACTAACATCCAAACCTATTGATTCAAAAAAGGCCACTGTTGCACCTACAAAAAGTTCATCCTCAGTTGCATCTATAGGAAGAATAAGGGAGATTGAGTGTTTCAAGTGTAAGGGGAAAGGGCATTATATGTGTGATTATCCAAATCTGCATGCCCTGATCATTCAAGAAGATGATGAGTACAATTCGGCCAGTGAGATAGAAGAGGAAAGTGGATCTGATCATGAGGAGTCTCAACCTATTTCGGGGTCAGAACCAGAAGAGATCACTTTTGATACAAGTCATGCAAGCCTTGTTGTTCGCCATGTTCTTAGCTCCCATATAGAGACGGCAGAAAACGGGCAGCATCACAATTTGTTTCAATCCAAATTTGTGATCAAGGAGCATTCTTGTAAGATCATAATTGATGGTGGAAGCTGCAATAATATTGCAAGTTCAGAGATGGTTGGAAAGCTTGGCCTAACCACAAGATTACACCCGCAGCCATACTATATTGAATGGCTCAATTCTTGTGGAAAGTTGAAGGTAATAATGATGGTACGTGTTCATTTTTCTGTTGGTACCTATTCTGACTTTGTGGACTGTGATGTGGTGCCAATGCAAGCTTGTGCATTACTACTTGGAAGACCATGACAATATGATAAAGATACTACACATTATGGGTGTTCCAATAAGTACTCCTTTATACACAAAGATAAGAAGGTCGTGTTGGTTCCAATGACACTGGAAGAACTTCTCAAAGACGATTTAGATAGGGCTGAATGTAAGAGAAAAGAAAAAGAGATGGGTGATATCTACAAAATGGGAAGTGAGAGTGAGCAGCCCAAATTGATAGAAAAGAAAGAAAAATATGAGAAGAAAAGAGAAATATCGATCAAGGGACAAGATCTATTAGCCACCAAAAGTGAGATGCGAGAATTAGAAACCAATCCCTAAGAGTGTTTTGCACTTGTATGCAAGGACGCTCTCTTTTCTACTAACTCCTTACCCTCATCTTTGTCTGTGTCGATTGTTTCTTTGATGCAGGAGTTTGCTGATGTGTTTCCTGACGAGATACCTACAGGGTTGCCACCATTGTGGGGGATTGAGCATCAAATTGATTTGATTCCAGGAGCATCTCTACCTAACCGTCCCCCATACCGTACCAATCCCGAGGAGACAAAGGAAATTCAGCACCAAGTGCAAGAGCTTCTAGATAAAGGATATGTGCGTGAAAGCTTAAGTCTATGTGCTGTTCCTGTTTTACTTGTGCCAAAGAAAGATGGATCATGGAGGATGTGCATAGATTGTCGAGCTATCAGCATTATTACGGTACGTTATTATCACTCTATTCCTCGATTAGATGATATGCTTGATGAATTGTGTGATTCTACTGTATTTTCTAAGATTGACTTGCGTAGTGGTTGCCACCAAATTAGAATGAAGCTAGGTGATGAATGGAAAACTTCTTTTAAGACTAAATTTGAATTATATGAGTGGATAGTTATGCCATTTGGTCTTACAAATGCGCCTAGTACATTTATACGCTTAATGAATGAAGTGTTGAGAGATTTTATTGGAAAATTTGCGGTAGTTTACTTTGATGACATATTAATCTATAGCAAGTCTTTGGATGAACATTTAGCACATATGCGATAAGTTTTGATTGCTTTGAGAGAAGCACGTTTATTTGCTAACCTCGAGAAGTGCACATTTTGCACGGATCGAGTCGTATTTCTTGGTATTGTTGTGACTGCACAGGGTATTGAGGTGGATGAGGAAAATGTGAAAGCTATTCGAGCTTGGCCAACACCTACATCAGTCACGCAAGTGCGGAGTTTTCATGGACTGGCAAGCTTTTATCGTCGATTCGTAAAGGATTTCAGCTCACTCGCTGCACCTCTTAATGCGTTGACAAAAAAGAACATACCTTTTAAGTGGGAAAAAGTGCAAGAAGATGCCTTCAATTTGCTAAAAGATAAGTTAACCAATGCACAACTTTTACAACTTCCTGATTTTAATAATACTTTTGAGATAGAATGTGATGCTAGTGGTATTGGAATTGGAGGTGTTCTTATGCAATATAGGAAACCCATTGCTTATTTTAGGGAAAAGCTTAGTGGTCCAACTTTAAACTACTCAACATATGACAAGGAATTATATGCATTGGTTAGAGTATTAGAAACATGGCAACATTATCTCTGGCCAAAAGAATTCGTCATACATTCAGACCATGAATCCTTGAAGCATATTCATTATCAAAGTAAATTGAATCGTAGACATGCTAAGTGGATCGAATTTTTTGAAACTTTTCCATATGTTGTGAAATATAAGAAGGGAAAAGATAATCTAGTTACCGATGCTTTGTCTAGACGTTACTTGTTGTTGTCCCAACTTGATTGTAAAATTCTTGGTTTGAAAATGTTAAAAGAATTATATGCTATTGACTTAGATTTCAAAGACATTTTCATGAAATGTAAAGAAGGGAATTGTTGGGATAAGTATGTGTTGAATGATGGCTATTTATTTAGAGCTAACAAGCTTTGTATTCCAGCAAGTTCTGTTTGTCTTCTATTGTTGCAGGAAGTGAATGGAGGTGGTTTGATGGGACATTTTGGGATACGTAAGACTGAGGACGTATTGGCCACACACTTTTATTGGCCAAAGATGAGGCACGACATCGAGCGTTACGTGGGGAGATGCACCACTTGTCAAACAACTAAGTATCGCTTAAACCCACATGGTTTATATACACCTCTTCCTGTTCTAAAATTACCTTGGGAGGATATTTCAATGGATTTTGTGTTGGGTTTACCAAGGACTAAGAAGGGGAGATATAGTATATTTGTTGTTGTTGATAGGTTTTCTAAGATGGCTCATTTCATACATTGTCATAAAAGCGATGATGCTACTCATGTTGCCGATTTATTTTTCAGGGAGATCGTGCGCCTACACGGAGTGCCGAGGACAATTATTTCAGATCGTGATGCAAAATTTTTTGGCCACTTTTGGAGGACGCTTTGGGTAAGTTCAGGACAAAGCTGCTATTTTCAACTATATGTCATCCCCAAATGGACGGACTAACCGAGGTCGTCAACCGCACACTTGGTACCATGCTACGGGCGATACTAAAAAAGAACCTGAAGATGTGGGAGGAATGCCTACCACATATTGAGTTTGCCTACAACCAAGTTGTGCATTCTACTACCAAGTTCTGTCCATTTGAGGTTGTCTATGACTTTAAGCCTGCTGCTCCAATTGATTTACTACCTCTACCACCAACAGAAAGAGGTAATCTTGATGCAGAGAAGCGTGCTGAGATGATTCGTAAGATACATCAGATGAGCAAAATAAATATTAAGGAGATGCAATTACAATATAAGAAGCATGCAGACAAAGGCAGAAAGAAAGTTATTTTTGAAGAAGGAGATTTGGTTTGGTTGCATTTGCGTAAAGATCGATTTCCAGAACAGCGCAAGTCCAAACTCATGCCACGAGGTGATGGTCCATTCAAAGTTATTGCGAAAATCAATGATAATGCCTACAAGCTGGAACTACCTAAGGATTATGGGGTGAGCAATACATTCAATGTGGCTAATTTATCTCCATACTTGGGCGATGAAGATGAGCTAGAGTCGAGGTCGACTCTTTTTCAAGAAGGGGAGTATTATGAGGACATCGCTGGTTCACCCATGCAAGACTCAATTACTATAGAAGGCCCAATGACACTAGCCCGTGCACGACGCTTAGGACAGTAGGTGAATTCTTTTTTTGGGCAAATTAATTACTTAATTACAGAACAAATGATATTGCCTAATTATTATTATTTACTTGTCACTACATGCATGGAAACACATGGAGGAATTACTCATATGGAAGTTGCATGAATTACTCATACGGTAGTGTATAAGTAATTGAAGGAATATTTATTCAAGAGCAAATCAAGGAAAAAGATTTATTCAAGAATCAAATATTTATTCAAGAGCAAAACGAGGAGGATTTATTCAAGATCAAATCTTCATCAAATATTTATTTTCAAAATTCGTAGATTACAAGAGGAAGAGATTTATATATTTATTTTTCCTATTTTAGTGAAATAAAATATGGAAAAATGTGCCATATTTTGTCTACATATTTGGTGGAACATGCTCTATTGCAAGGGGACTTTGATTTTTACTTTAGCTACCACTTTTGTAATGCTTTAGCTACAAACTTGAAGTCCAATTTCTTGAGTGATCCTTCCTCTATTGCTCTTTCAATTCTCTTGAATTATTCGTGTCGTTCTTCGTAAACATGTCAGTCGTGTTTGATACGGTTGATAACCAACTAAGGAGTGGTTTAGCGATTGCGAGGTTGCTGGTCGCGTTTATAGATCGTGGTTAGCCTCCCCTTCGTCAAAGTCACAACTCCCCACCTTAAGGATTTATCCTACGACGGAAGATCGGGACCAACTTGCTTGCACGCATCTTAAGTCGAGGCGTGTGCATATCAGGTGGTATCAGAGCCTTCGTTGCCGGTAAAAATTCATCTATCCTTTATTAGATTCTCTTTTATTTTCCATACATTAAAAAAAAAATCCTTTAGGTTTTTTCTTGAACTTCTATTTCGTACCTATCATCGTTGTTTTGCCATCTTTTATTCTATTACTTTTTTTTTGTTATCTCCTAATTTCCGTTTGTTGAATTTTTATCCTTGCAAAAAAAAAAATAGAAATGTTGTTCGGCCGAAATTTTTTGAAAAAAAAAAGGAGAGGTAGAGAAAAAAGAGGAAGTGTTCGGCTAGAAAGAAAAAAAAAAGAAAGGAAAGTCCTGAATTCTTGGAAAAAAAGAGAGAGAGAGAAAAGAGTAGAAAGAGGAGGAAGTGTTTTGCAAGAAAAGAGGAGAAAAAAGAGGAAGAAGTGTTAGGTGGAAAAAATTTGGAAAAAGAGAGAGAAAAAAGAGAGGAGAAAAAGGAGGAGGAAGTGTTTTGCAAGAAAAGAGGAGAAAAAAGAGGAAGAAGTGTTAGGTGGAAGAAGTGTTTTGCAAGAAAGATAGGAGAAAAAAGAGGAAGAAGTGTTCGGTGAAAAAAAAAGGGGTGAGAGGAAGATTCGGTAAGGATAAAAATATATATATATATATATATATCCGAATTTTAATTATCCTTGTACTTATTCTTCTTTGACATCTTATACCTTGCTTGATTGAGTAGATTTTGCAATCTGAATTTTAATTATATTTATCGCTCTTATTCTTCCTTTTGACACCTTCTACCTTGCTTGATTGAGTCAACTTTGCAATTTCTTCAATTATTGTTTCCTTCTCTTTGCTACAAAGATATCACTATCTAGATCTCCAGAAATTAGCCTTGATCACTGTGTTGTAGCACTTTGCAATCATTTTATTCACTCCCCGTTGAAAGTTATCACGAATCAGCAAACACGCGAGCAATTTTTGAGAAAGGTTAGAGCTTCGGTGGTAAGGTTTGTGAGGATTGTGAGTTTTTCATAAATAATTTACTAGTTCGGTGGAATTTCTCTTTTATCTTTACTAACAATGTCAGGATCGAGAAGTCCACGTGATATTTCTTATGACAGGGAAGATTTGTCCCAATCGTCGACGATATCATTGTCTCTACGCTCTCAGACTTTGATGGCTCATGCTACAAACCTATCAACAACAACAAATATACTTTTTTTAAAATTATATTTTTTCATTTACATCTTCTTAATATTTATTTAGACGTCTAATGTATCTTACGAATCATCTCAGCATGCTTTTTGGCATCAAGATTACCATTTGCATCTTCTCAATATTCATTTGGCCATCTAATGTATCTTACACATCATCTCAGCATGCTTTTCGGCATCAAGATTATCTTTTTCTGAAGGTGGTAAAGGTAATAAATCAACTGGAGTAGTAAGCTTGCAGAACTTTGTTGTAAAATGTACGACATGATTGTAAGCAAACTCAATATGTAGTAAACATTCATCCCAAAGCTTTAGATTCTTTCTGAGTATCTATCGCTTGTAACATGAGACCAAGGGTGCGGTTGACGACCTTGGTTTGTCCATCAATTTGGGGATGACATGTAGTTGAAAATAAAAATTTTGTTTCTGAGTATACCCTAAAGCATCCTCTAAAAGTGGCTTAAAAATTTTACATTATGATCTAAAATAATTATTTTCAGCACTCCATGTAGGTGAACGACCTCTTTGAAAAATAAATCCGCAATATAAGTAGTATCACTGCTTTATGGCAAGGTATGAAATGAGCCATCTTAGAAAACCTATCAACAACAACAAATATACATTTTTTTAAATTATATTTTTTCATTTGCATCTTCTTAATATTTATTTAGTCGTCTAATGTATCTTACGAATCATCTCAGCATGCTTTTCGGCATCAAGATTACCATTTGCATCTTCTCAATATTCATTTGGCCATCTAATGTATCTTACACATCATCTCAGCATGCTTTTCGGCATCAAGATTATCTTTTTCTGAAGGTGGTAAAGGTAATAAATCAACTGGAGTAGTAAGCTTGCAGAACTTTGTAGTAAAATGTACGACATGATTGTAAGCAAACTCAATATGTAGTAAACATTCCTCCTAAAGCTTTAGATTCTTTCTGAGTATCGCTTGTAACATGAGACCAAGGGTGCGGTTGACAACCTTGGTTTGTCCATCAATTTGGGGATGACATGTAGTTGAAAATAAAAATTTTGTTTCTGAGTATACCCTAAAGCATCCTCTAAAAGTGGCTTAAAAATTTTACATTATGATCTAAAACAATTATTTTCAGCACTCCATGTAGGTGAACGACCTCTTTGAAAAATAAATCCGTAATATAAGTAGTATCACTGCTTTATGGCAAGGTATGAAATGAGCCATCTTAGAAAACCTATCAACAGCAACAAATATACTTTTTTTAAAATTATATTTTTTCATTTGCATCTTCTTAATATTTATTTAGTCGTCTAATGTATCTTACGAATCATCTCAGCATGCTTTTCGGCATCAAGATTACCATTTGCATCTTCTCAATATTCATTTGGCCATCTAATGTATCTTACACATCATCTCAGCATGCTTTTCGGCATCAAGATTATCTTTTTCTGAAGGTGGTAAAGGTAATAAATCAACTGGAGTAGTAAGCTTGCAGAACTTTGTAGTAAAATGTACGACATGATTGTAAGCAAACTCAATATGTAGTAAACATTCCTCCCAAAGCTTTAGATTCTTTCTGAGTATCGCTTGTAACATGAGACCAAGGGTGCGGTTGACGACCTTGGTTTGTCCATCAATTTGGGGATGACATGTAGTTGAAAATAAAAATTTTGTTTCTGAGTATACCCTAAAGCATCCTCTAAAAGTGGCTTAAAAATTTTACATTATGATCTAAAATAATTGTTTTCAGCACTCCATGTAGGTGAACGACCTCTCTAAAAAATAAATCTGCAATATGAGTAGTATCACTACTTTATGGCAAGGTATGAAATGAGCCATCTTAGAAAACCTATCAACAACAACAAATATACTTTTTTAAAAATTATATTTTTTCATTTGCATCTTCTTAATATTTATTTAGTCGTCCAATGTATCTTACGAATCATCTCAACATATTTTCGGCATCAAGATTACTATTTGCATCTTCTCAATATTCATTTGGCCATCTAATGTATCTTACACATCATCTCAGCATGCTTTTCGGCATCAAGATTATCTTTTTCTGAAGGTGGTAAAGGCAATAAATCAACTGAAGTAGTAAGCTTGCAGAACTTTGTAGTAAAATGTACGATATGATTGTAAGCAAACTCAATATGTAGTAAACATTCCTCCCAAAGCTTTAGATTCTTTCTGAGTATCGCTTGTAACATGGGACCAAGGGTACAGTTGACGACCTTGGTTTGTCCATCAGTTTGGGGATGACATGTAGTTGAAAAAAAAAATTTGTTTCTGATTATACCCTAAAGCATCCTCTAAAAGTGGCTTAAAAATTTTACATTATGATCTAAAACAATTGTTTTCAGCACTCCATGTAGGTGAACGACCTCTCTGAAAAATAAATCCGTAATATGAGTAGTATCACTGCTTTATGGCAATGTATGAAATGAGCCATCTTAGAAAACCTAGGAACAACAACAAATATACTTTTTTTAAAATTATATTTTTTCATTTGCATCTTCTTAATATTTATTTAGCCGTCTAATATATCTTACGAATCATCTCAGCATGCTTTTCGGCATCAGGATTACAATTTGCATCTTCTCAATATTCATTTGGCCATCTAATGTATCTTACACATCATCTTAGCATGCTTTTCGGCATCAAGATTATCTTTTTCTGAAGGTGGTAAAGGCAATAAATCAACTGGAGTAGTAAGCTTGCAGAACTTTGTAGTAAAATGTACGACATGATTGTAAGCAAACTCAATATGTAGTAAACATTCCTCCTAAAGCTTTAGATTCTTTCTGAGTATCGCTTGTAACATGAGACCAAGGGTGCGGTTGACGACCTTGGTTTGTCCATCAATTTGGGGATGACATGTAGTTGAAAATAAAAATTTTGTTTCTGAGTATACCCTAAAGCATCCTCTAAAAGTGGCTTAAAAATTTTACATTATGATCTAAAACAATTATTTTCAGCACTCCATGTAGGTGAACGACCTCTCTGAAAAATAAATCTGCAATATGAGTAGTATCACTGCTTTATGACAAGGTATGAAATGAGCCATCTTAGAAAACCTATCAACAACAACAAATATACTATCCCTCCCCTTAGTCTTTGATAAACCAAATAAAAAATCTATAGAAATATCCTCCCAAGGTACTTTCAGAATGAAAAGAGGCATATATAAACCATGAGAGTTTAAGCGAGACATAGTTGTTTGACAAGTAGTGCATCTTGCCATATAATGCTTAACGTCGCGCCTCATCTTTAACCAATAAAAGTGTGTGGCTAATACGTCCTCAGTTTTATATATCCCAAAATATCCTATCAAACCACCTTCGTACACTTCCTACAACAATAGAAGATGAACAGAACTTGTAGGAATATAAAGCTTATTTGCATTAAATAAATAGTCATTATTTAACATATATTTATCACAACATCTCCCTTCTTTACAATTAGTGTAAATGTCTTTGAAATCTAAGTCAGTATGATATAATTCTTTTAACATTTTCAAACCCAGAATTTTAGAATCAAGTTGGGACAACAACATGTATCGTCTAGATAATGCATTAACAACTAGATTATCCATACTCTTCTTATATTTCACAACATATGAAAAAGTTTCAATAAATTCAATCCACTTATCATGTATATGATTTAATTTACTTTGGCTATGAATATGCTTCAATGATTCATAGTCTGAATGTATGATAAATTCTTTTTGCCAGAGATAATGTTGCAATGTTTCTAACACTTTAACCAATGCATAAAATTCTTTATTATACATTGAGTAGTTCAATGTTGGACCACTAAGCTTTTAACTAAAGTAAGCAATGTGTTTCAGTATCTTGCATACGAATACCTCCAATTTCATCTCATTCTATCTCAAAAGTTTTATTAAAATAAGGAAATTATAAAAGTGGTGCATTGGTTAACTTATCTTTCAGCATACTGAAGGCATCTTCTCGTGCCTTTTTCCACTTAAACGACACGTTCTTCTTTATCAATGCATTGAGTGGAGCAGCGAGTGTGTTGAAATTCTTCACGAACTGGTGGTATTAGCTAGCTAGTCCATAAAAACATTGCACTTGCGTGACTTCTGTGGGTGTAAACTAGCAAGTTGGTCTTGATCTTTCGTCGCAGGAGAAATTCTTGAGGTGAGTTGTGACTTTCACGATGGGGAGGCTAACCACGATTCGGGAATGCAAGCAGCAATCTCGCAATCACTAAATAACTCGTCAATTGGTTATCAACCATGTTAAACACGACTGACCTATTTACAAAAAATGACACAAACAATTCACTGAGGATTGAAAGAGCAAAAGCAAAAGGATCACTCAAGATGTATGATCAAAGAAATTGGACATTAAGTTTTACGGCAAAAATCTTTACAATAGCGGTGGCTAAAATAAAAATCAAAGTCTGCCTCAATAAGACATGTTCCACCAAATATATAGAAATAATCATGTAAACTTTCTCCCTATTTTATGCCGCTAAAATAGGAAAATTAAATAAATAAGACTCCTTCTCTTGCTTATTGGAGCCACAAAATTAGAAAAAATAAATATTCGTTGATTTGATTTTGATGCCTTGTGCATCTATAACTTATATGCCATATATGATCCCCTTCCATCCTTCACGCAACTTCTATATCAATAGTTTATCCATATGTTTCTTGTTATCTAAGGGCTCATCATACTCCCCTTCTTGAGAAGGATCGACCTCGACTCAGCTCATCTTTATCAATTTCCTGTGTAGTCACAACAAAATCACGAAACATGATTCGATCTATATAAAAGTTGCACTTTTCGAGGTTAGCAAACAAGGGCGCCTTTTTCAAAGCAACCAAAACTTGATGCATATATACTAAATGTTCATCCAAAGAATTGTTGTAAATGAATATATCATCAAAGTAAATTACCACAAACTTTCTATTAGAATCTCTAAATACTTATTTCACTAAGTACATAAACGTAAAGGTGCATTAATAAAACCAAATGGTATAACTTACCACTTATATATATATCAAATTTAATTTTAAAAATAATTTTTCATTCATTACCTAGCTTTATTCTAATTTGGTGGTAAACACTATGCAAGTCAATTTTAGAAAAGAGAATAGAACCACACAATTTATCAAGCATATCATCTAACTAATGAATAGGATGGCGATAACATACTATGATATTATTGATACATCTACAATCTATACACATCTTCCATGATCCATCTTTCTTTGGTACAAATAAAACAGGTACAACACATGGACTTAAACTTTCACGCATGTATCCTTTATCGAAAAGCTCTTGCAATTGGTGCTGAATTTCTTTTATCTCCTCGGGGTTGATATGACATAAGTGATGGTTAGACAGAGATGCCCTCGGAATTAAATTGATTTGATACTCTATCCCTCGCAATAGTGGCAGCCCTGCAGGTATCTCATCTGAAAATACATCAGCAAACTCCTACATCAAAGAAACAATTGAAACAAGCAAAGAAGAGGGTAAAGTGTCAGTAGAAAAAAGCGCATCCTTGCATATAAGCATAAAGTACTCTTGGGGATAGCTTTCTAATTCTCGCATCTTACTTTTGGTGGCTAATAGAACCTGTCCCTTGATCAGTATCTCTCTTTTATTTCTTTTCTCTCAATTTAGGCTAATGACTCTTACTTTTCATTTTATGGATGTCACTCATCTCTCTTTCTTTTCTCTCACATTCAACCCTATCTAAATTATCTTTGCGAAGTTCTTCTGGTGATATTAGACCAAACACGATCTTCTTATCTTTGTGCATAAAGGAGTACTTGTTTGGACACCCATAATGTGTAGCATCCTTATCATACTACTATGATCTTCCAAGTAGTAATGCACAAGTTTGCATTAGCACCACATCACAGTCCACAAAGTCAGAATAGGTACTAATAGAAAAATACATATACACCATCATTGTTACCTTCAACTTGCCATAAGCATTGAGCCATTGAATGTAGTATGGCTGCGAGTATAATCGTATAGTTAAGCCAAGCTTCCCAACTATCTCTGAAATTGTAATGTTGTTGCAGCTTCCACCATCAATTATGATCTTGCACGAGTACTCCTTGATCATAAATTTTGATTGGAACAAATTGTGGTGCTGTCCGTTTTCTGCCTTCTCTATCTGGGAGCTAAGAACACGACGAACAATGAGGCTTGCATAACTTGTATCATAGTGATCTCTTTTAACCCCAAAGTATGTTGAGGCTCTTCGTGGTCAGATCCTCCTTCCTCTTCTACCTTACAGGCTGATGTGTACTCACTATCTTCTTGAATGATAAGGGCATGCTGATTTGAACAATCACGCATATAATGCCCTTTCCCCTTACATTTGAAGCACTCAATCTCCCTTGTTCTTCTTGTAGAAGCAACTGAGGATGAACTTTTTGTAGGGGCATCAATAGTTTTTTTTGAATCGCTAGGTTTAGACATTGGCGAAGTAAAGCGACTTGCTAAATTCTCTTGGCCAATTGGTGCAGTAGTCCTACTAGAATGGCCAACACTCTTTTGTTGTTGATTGGCATTCCTCCAGGGCATGGAAGAACTAGGGTAGCTATGATCAAATTTGTGTAATTGTCTCATCGTTTGAATTTGCCTCTTAGTTTTGCATGCATAATAAAATAGTTGATCAAAAAAGTTGTAGTTCTGAAAATCAAATATATCTTGTATCTCTCCATTCAATCTTCCAAAGAATCTATCCATCTTTGCATTACCATCTTCTTGCACATTAACATGAAGCATGCCTACCTGCAACTCTTGATAGTAATCTTCCACAGATTTATTACCTCGATTCATTCTTTAGAATTTATTAAGTAATTCTCTCTCAAAATAAGAAGGTACGAACCTGGACCTCATCAAGCTCTTCAAATCAACCCAAGTACAAGGATCTTTATTTCATTGTTGAATTTCACTCCATCAAATAGATACATAACCGATAAATCACTAGTGGTCGCATGTACTCTGTTATCTTCTGGATAATGGTGACAAATAAACTTTTGTTCAACTAATAATTCCCAATCAAGATATGCTTCTAGATTAAACTTCCTATCAAAACTAGGAACAATGAATTTAATTTTACCCAATGCATCATTTCTTCCTTCTTCATGACGATGACGTGTATAACCTCCATCACCTCCCACTCCTTGATGATGACGTGCAAGGCTGTGTTAATAATGTTTCAAAGTAACTTCATCCTTCGCCACATAATTATCATTTAATTCTTCATCGACAGCCTCTTGAAATATAGCATTCAAATTTGTTCTTGATTGAAGCGGAGCAGCAGCAGCAGCATTATTATTAACTCCAACTCATTCTCAAGGAACTAGAGTGGTGGGTGCAGTCGTAGAGGAGTTTGCTCAACTTGTTCAAGTCGAGCTTCAATTCTACCGAGATGATTCTTCAATCCATTCAGGCAAACAAGTACTTGATCGGACAATATCTGCTCAAAGATTTATAAATTGAGCCATCAAAGCCCGAGAATGAAGAGACAATAGAATCGCCGATGGTTGGGTCACATCTCCCCCATCATCAAAAAGATCATGATGTGATGCATCACGAGGACTTTTCGATCCTGACAATTTTAGTGAAGACAAGAAGAAAGAAATTCTACCAGACTACTAAAATATTTATGGAATACTCCCAACCTTCACAAACCTTACCACCTAAAGCTCTTATCATTCTCAAAATTTACTTGCGTGTTTGTTGGTTCATGATAACTTTCAACATGTAGTGGATAAAGCAATTATAAAGTGCTAGAATACGTTGTTCAAGACTAATTTTCTGGAGCTCTAGATAAGAATATATTTATAACAAAGGAGTAGTAATCAATAATTTTAGAAATTGCAAAATTGAATAAAACGTTCGCACAAGTACTAGTCTTAGTTGCTAATGACTAGGATATATGCTCAGACTCAATCAAGAAGTGTAGCAAGTAAGAATAAGTAAGGATAAATACAAATCAATATAACTATATCAATATATATATATATTTTAAAAATTAACTCTAACACCTTTTTTCTTCCTAAATTTCAGTTTTTTTCTCTCCCGACCAAAGACTTCCTCCTACCTTCTCTGTTTTCTTTTTTTTTCCTCTTAGGCAGAACTTGATTTGGTCTCTCTCTCTCTTTTTTAATGCAAGAAAGATGAAGAGTATACTAATAAAATAAATAAAACAATGCAAATGAAAACTCAATAAAGCAAACTCAAATTAGGAGATCGAAAAAAAAGAATGGAATAGGAGTTTGAAAGATAAGAACATTGGGGATTTTTTTTGGATGTAGGTAAAATAAAAAGATAATTTACTACTAAAGGATGAAAGAATTCATACTGACAAGGAAGGCTCTGATACCGCCTAATATGCACACGTCTCGACTTAAGATGCATGCAAGCAAGTTGGTCCCGATCTTCTATCATAGGAGAAATCTTTGAGGCAAGTTGTGATTTTCATGATGGGGATGCTAACCACAATCTGGGAACGTGACCAACAACCTCACAATCGCTAAACTACTTCTCAATTGGTTATCAACTGGTGTCAAATACGACTGACATGTTTACGAAGAAAAATACGAACAATTCACCGAGAATTGAAAGAGCAACAATAGAATGATCTCCCAAGATGTATGATCAAAGAAATTGGACTTCAAGTTTTAGCAAAAGTTTTTACAATAAATAAAACAAAGAATTTAGTGATGAGGATATCACTGGTTCACCCATGCTATTCGAGCATGGTGGGAGTATGAAATATGGTGCAAATATTATTTAAAAATCAAAGAGAGCCGTGAGAGAGTCATAATTCATTTAATCGAGGAGGAGGCGAAATTATGTTCTTTGAGGAACAAGGGAGAGGTGATGATGCTTTGTGTGGGAAAAACCATCGACTAATCTCGAAATCGTGGGTTGGTATTTTGATCTTTATCAAGAAAATATGTATATTTTAAGGGTTACGGGTAGATAAATCAAGTGATGAGTGAAATCAACCTAGGAAGATTAGTGGATTTAGGTTGTTTATTTTACTACTATTGCTATCTTGCCAGTGGTTGTGTAGTAAGAAGTTAGTGGTAGGAAAATTCAGGCATTTCATGATTTGAATTCTGTTTTAGTACTTTTAAATTGAATGAGAACTCTGTCTTTGAATTGGCCAGTGATACATTTTGTTTCAAAATGATGCGGCCATTGTTAACTGATGAGGAAAAAAAAGAGCGTCGCTTTAGTTGATAAAGGTTACTACATGCTGCAAGTTAAAGAAATTTCTATGGAAATGATTGCTTTAAATTTTATTCACTGTCCATACTATTGGATGTTGATGATCTAAATAGAACTGGATATTTTAGCCGTACTGCATGCCATTAGAAAGCACAGAAAATATCAAATTTAATTTCTACTTAAAGTTTTCAGCTACTGTTAAAGTTAAAACATTAGTTTAGTTTTAATTTTGAAAAGAATTGATCCTGTTGGGACATGATTAACATGTTTATAATTGAATATAGCCTCATATTACAAAAACCATGTTGCTTGTAGTTTAATAAAATGGGTGCGTTGAAATTTAGGTTATCTTAGCAAATTAGTAGTATTTAAAAATTGTTGAGTCATACGACAAATGTTGCGTTATAGAATCCTTAAAAATTTATGAAAGTTGTTTCTAGGTAGAGCCTTAAAGAGTTGTGTATTGACCTTTGATGTTTTGATGGACGAGTTAGGATGTGGCATAAGGGCATATTGTTGAGTTCCTTACTGTCCTCTCATAATTAGGATAACTAAACAATGAGTAAAATGAAGGTCTACCTGACTAGATAAGTTGCAAGATAGAAAAGTGATAGAAATATTAGAAAATTTTGGGAACTTGATAGATACTCAATAATCTCACTTTCTGTTGCCAGTACTTGTGATACGAAGTTCAAAAGGAATCTAAATACTTGATATATATATGAAGTTGCTGCAATAAATTATTTCTAGTTTTTTTTGTCTAAATAGTTCATATATTGTCATTTCTGGGTTGTTTTGATTGCGTGAAAATTTTATGAAGAAAAGATGGTCCCAAGGAGGTTTCATTGAAAACAATGAAGTTGTTAAATTCTATGTTGTTACTGGTTGCTCAAAACTTTCTTTTTCTCTTTGTTGGTATGAGGGTTTGAGGGTTTGAAATCAAAATATATTTAGTTGAGGAGTCTTTATGAAGATTTTTCGGCGAAATAAATGTGATTGTTTCATACTTGTGATAAACAAACTTAGATGGTTGTTTATGTTTGTTCTCAATATTCTCATTACTAGTTTGGCTTTTATGAATCTATGTGGTAATAATGAAAATTTAGATGAGTTATGATTGCATAACTTGATACTATCTTATATGAAATTGAAAGTTCAAAGTTCATAAACTTTCTCGATAGTTAATTGAGCATTGAAGTTAACTAGGTCAGCAATACACTAGCTATTGGAGGTTCTTTGATATAGGTTCGACTGAAACAATTTAAGTTTTTATATTTAGATGATATAACCCCTTTTGATAGTTCTTTTCCTGATTTTTATTATTGTCGAGATATGGCCAGTTCTATATTTTTGATATGAAAGCTTTGATAGTTGCTTTTAATTGTGTTTATTAATTTGTTGTTAGGATTCTATGAAAATGAATAGTGATATTGTTGTTATGAAAATTCTAAGCTAGGAGTAAAGCATGTTTTGTTTTGACATAAACTGAGAGGGAATAAATGAATTCCTTGTAAATTTCTGTTTTTTGCACAGTCGAGATACTCCCCGAGATGCATCTAATTTTCAAAAGTTTGGGACTACAGAGCTATCTAGCAACTATGCCCTAGGATGAGGAGATCATCAGACAACTGACGTACTCTATTCATATTCTACAAACCTAAGGAGCAGTCTAGACTTAGGAGTAAATAATTGTTTTGAGTTTGGTTCATCGAACCATGAGCTATCCATAAAGAGGTGACCCTATCATGGGGTAAAGGCAGAGCGCTACATGTTAGTCACACAGAGTGGTCTATGTAGACACATCTCGAGGTGTAGGTAGAGGTACGACTTACAAGATCGATAATAGATAATTTTACGATTACTGTTTATTTCTATTAACGTCAATGTAATAGGCATTAGGCAGAGACATAGATGTACACTGATAGACTTATGGATAGTTCCTAGCTCGGGAATATCTTATGCATAGGGAGGCAACCTTAGAAAAGAAAGCGACATTGAAAAAAACATAGTCGAAGAGATGTCAACTTTTGGAAACAAAATGCATGAAATGTTTTTACTATCATGTCATAGAAACAACTGTTTCTATAGCCACTAGGCCACAAGGCTAAGCGCAGATTATTTTTCAATGTGCAGATACCCATACTTTATTTAGGTACATGGGAGAGTGACGTGGAAACATGCATTACGACTTACACCTAACATTTCATTCTAAATATAAATGTGCAAAATTCTTACAGAATTTGAGATATTATGTTATCATACCTAAGATCCTATTTAGCCTTGTATGAGTTATGATAGCTCATACGACAATTGTTATATTGCCGAAATAGTGTCAGGGTGTGACAATATTAGATTCAATAAGTTATATTCTCAAAAAGACTAAATCTTGAGTTTAGCGTCTTAGACCACTCGACTATCTTTCATTATTATAATTTTTATATATTTACAATTATATAGGCAAAAAATAAAAAATAGTATCATATTAATTATGTTATTGATGTCGTTACTCCCAATGAAGCTCCTCATAATACATATCTCTAATCCTCATGAATAGTACATCTACTAGCTTTCACACATATATATCCAATAAATGGTGCTTTAGAAAATCATCCAATATCACTCTATATTTTCATGATCAATGACCGTTGGGATAATAGAAGGATTCATGGAACAATGTAAACTCAATAGATCCATAATATGCTTCTCTAATGGCTCATTCAAGAATTAAAGTTGACTATGCCTTATGTTTGAGCATTGTGTCTTGCAGAAAAATAAATAACTAAACCTCATTTCATTAACTAAAATTAGGGATCAATCTTATAATACTAAGAATGATTATATTAAGAAATTTCTAAATATTTTTTCATGAATTAAAGGTGCAATGATTGAGCAAGTGTCAATCGATGCTTACTATAATCAATGTTAAGTATATGACTAAAAGTCCCATTGATTACATTAATAGCACTGATAGTACTCAATGTTAAGCATATGACTCACTAAAAGTTCTTTACTAAAAGTTCTTTTGATTATATCAACAATATTTTATATATAGATGTCCGATGTCCAAGTAACCATCCTGAATTGGATGTCTGTAAATCAACGATGAAAAGAGATTCAAAAAGATCGATGATAAAAGAACCCCAAATCACATATGGAAAATAACACGAGGACAAAGAATGAAGTTGCTAGAGGAAAAAGAAGATGGTCAAACCTACCAACATCCAATGGAGATGAGGAAAAACATAGGTACTAAGCTGCTAATATGAATGTAATCATCACCAATGGTTCTTTCAAGATGAAGTCTTGAGAATGACATCAACGGGAAGGAGAAAGGGATTTTACGAGAATTGAACTAACGACCTCTCATACCCTAAGTGAGAATTGTACCAATCAATCAAACAACCCCCAATATGTATGAACATCATCCAAGTGCTTTCATCGACAAAATTGTTATTATTTAGTAAATAGAGCGATGATTATCCAATTATAAATTACCAAAACCATGATTTACCAAGAAAGATTAAGCAGTAGATAAAAAAGCACACTATGATGTATTTTTCAGAGCAGTTTGATGCATTCATTTATTAGAACCAATGATAAAAAAATTGAAAATATAGATGGTAATAGAACCCCTGAATCATATACAAAAAATGGGATGAAAAAGAAAAAGGAAGTTGCTAGCAGAAAAGGAGATGATCATACCTATCAACTCACGATGGTGATGGAAAAAATATGAAGACCACTCCCTGCCGAATAATAGTATTTTATCACCAAGGGTTCTTCATAGGAGGAAGGGGTGATGTGAGAGTTGAAATCACGACCACTCCCAGCCAAATTAAGAATCATACCACTAGAATAAACATCCTCTCACCTAAACAATCATCATCTAGATTGTTCCATAGATAAGTTGTAAACCCTAAAAATTTTCCCTCCAAAGTGCGGTTGAATAAGTAAATATCGATATGAGATTTCTGAAATCACTGTAGTAGCATGCATAATGGAGTAGCAGCTGCCATCTTAGTGATTCTTCGAGCAAAGTTACTAAATATCAAAGTTTTCTATAGTGATCCTGATATACTCAAATCAATTTAGAGTTATCACAAATGTTGAACTTGCTCCTCAACTGATTAATCTGAAAATTTAGGAGCACCATACTTGAATTTTTGAGCCATATGAAATCTTTTGGACTTATGACAACTACACAAATTGCCAAGTCTAGGAATCAAATATTCTTCAACCGGTTAGCAGTCTCTTCTCCTCGATGTGCTGAATAAAGATCATACCCAAGTGAACTAGACATGATCCAAACTGAAATTTTACTGACTTTACATAAGTAACCGGGAATATGTTTTCTTTGTCTGATTTTTTCACCTCTTTCATTACTTATGCCTGAACAAACTTAGTCAAGCTCTAATTTGAGCTCATTTAGTCAAACATACAATCTTCTTTTCCTTCATTCTCTCTTTTGCTTGTTGTAGCATAAATTTACTATGCTAACAGGAAGGTTGATTTTAACAATAATTAAGAAGGATAAAAAGGGGATGGTTGGAAGATGGTTGTTGAGTATTTCAATAGTTGATGAAAAAGCCAAGACCATATATATTGTTGGCATACGGAAAAATATATTATTTATTTCCGGTAATGTTAAGTGATGTCACTCTAGTGAGTACTCTCCACATACCTCATGTTTTATTCAAAATTTCCCAGGTACGTATCCTTATATGGTATAAGGGTCATCTGGATATACTTGAAATATGGATGAGGTAACAAGATACAACGATTCTTTTGTTGAATTCACTTATTGTATCTTCTTGTAGATATCTACATTGTTTCATACCTTTCTAGTTTTAAGCATATGAAGGAATTTATCTTGCACCTTCATATCTAAATTTCATACAAATATGTTACTTTCATTTAGTGACATTTTATTTTATCACTTGCTTGCAGACAATGATCAAATTAAATATTTTGCTTCACTACCATGAATCATTGTATTGAGGCCTTAAGACTTGAAGATACCTATCTAGGAGGATAATAGACAAGGATACCTTAAAATTTTATCATAGTTACTACCAATAGGCATAGTACACCCAAAACCACCTATGGTACTCAGTTATGGTCCTTCCACCACATTTAGACATTTATAAACCCTTATAATGGTTTCAAATTATTATGCTCTTCGGGAGGGTAATATTCATATCCCCTATGTAGAAAACTAATGTCAGATGACTCTAGTGTGCAAAAGGAAAAATTCTATCTACTAGTCGAAATGATAATTTGATCAACAAAAGAGAAAGAGTCAATCTTGTGATTATTTTCTAAGCACATATTAGAAGATCGTAGATGATAGAAATTTTATTTGACAACCTAGGTTTCATTGTTTGATTATTTTCTAAGCACATAAAATTTTGATTGTTGAAATACTAGAAATTTACAGTCATTTGGAGAATGGAATCTTTTTATTTTTGGATGACCAAAAATCTTAAGGAGGGGTGAACTTGTAAACCCTAAAAAAATTTCCTCCAAAGATATGCATGCATGTGTATGGTCGTGCAACGAAAAATATGCATCCATATGATTATGAGAAATAAACTTAAAAGTTGTAAAGAAAAATATAAGTATAAAAGAATTATAACCATTATAATTAGATTTTGTATATATACACAAGGTAGAAATAAGAGGTAAAATCATAAATAGGACATATTACATGAAAAGTAAGCCTGAGGTCAATTCTAAAATTTAGAGGAAAGTGAAGGGCAATAAGGTAAATCCATAAAGGAGATGTAATCAAACCATAATATGGTTTAATGTGCGAAGTTATGGCCTAAGGTTAATTTTGTAGTGTAATAGGAAGTTGAGGGCAGATTTGTCATTTGTCGAATCCACCCCCTCGTCTACGACTTAATCGGCGTCCGTGAGTTCAAAAGGGGGCCAGAAGAGGGGAAACCCTAATTCCCCAAATCCCACCTCCCTACACCACTACACCACCGGCGATAGAGCTTGAGAGGACCATCCGGAGGACCCCGGTCAACGAGCGGCCAATTGTAAGCCAACGCCGCAATCTTGGATCGGAATCGAGGAAGAGAGGAAGAGAAAGGGAAGCGAACGTTGAGACCCCAAATGCCGACGAACACTCTGGCCAAGTCGGGGATATTCTCATAAGGTGACCTCCTTTGCTCCTCTTACATAGAAGTGGGAAATTTACTTGCTTTGGGGGAAATTAGGGATCATCACATCGATTTTGCTCATTGCTAACATGATTTTGTTCATAATGATTTCCTAGCCTTAATTAGCTGAATTAGGGTATATTTGTCTCCAATTTAAGTGATAGTTCATTCAGTTTAGCCATACCTACACCTCTTGGATCCAAATTCAAAGCTTGCAATGTAAACTATGCTTTTAATTGAATGTGGTTAGCCCTTAGCATGTGACTTTGTTTGTTAATGAAAGATTGATCTTTGTATGCTAGTATTAAGGGTACAATGATGCTTGATTTATTTCCCACACAAGACATTGGGAGTTTTACAGATTAGTTGATCTAATACCTAACATTGTGAGCTAAAGTCCTTAGTTGATAGCTTAGTAATCTAAATTTCTAATACTACCTCTATAAAGTATAATTAACATGCTCATATGCCTATATTTAATCCTCTGCAAAAAGGAAATCAGATTCATGCTTTGTTCAGCAATTTATGGAAAAATTCAGTATCAAGAAATGTAGGTTTTATAATTATCAGTTGGATGATTCCAATGTTGGATGATCCACTGAATTCTTGTATATTTGCTACCCTATGTTTTTCCTTGTCTGATTTTGTAGCTATGTTGCCTTAATTCCAGCTGATCTTACTCAACTATTGAACAAATGACCTCATCTAACTATATGATACAGGCTGATCAACTACTCAAGTTAGGAACACAAACCTCTCTAGATTGAATTCCTATGTGTCATGCTTGAGTCCCCGCTCAAACTTAGCATTTAAATTGCCTTATGTTCATCAGCCACCTTCCCTTCCTTTTTAGCAAGGTACGGAATCAGTTAGGTACTAGTGGCAATAAGGCATGGCATGAGAATTAGTTGAAATTGAGATACTAAAATCTTATGCAGCCTTAGATTGTGGGATTTGATCCTTGCTGCAAAACTTGAATCATTTTCCCTCTAGTTAGGGCTAAGAAGAAAGATAGTGATTTCTCTTCAATTATTTTCCGTTCCTACCTTGATACTGGAACTAAAAGATAAGAATAGCCTTTCATCCTTCCTGCATTCAGAAATCTCTTAGCAACATAAGTGATTATAGAACCTTATGTTCTAGCCTTGCTCACTTCTATTATCCCCTTTATTGTTGAACTATAACCAAGTGGTTATTATCATCTCACTTTCAACACAATTATCGTATCTAAGGGACTGACATCAGTAACATGATTTAAGTCCCAAAGTTGTTGGTGCCATATGAATTAACCTCGTATAATGGGTTTGATTTAACTCCAATCTATTCTCTTAACTCATTGTATATGGTAATGCATCACATCTCCTTGCTCTCTCAGGAACTATGTTTTGTAATATATATCTTCTACCTTGAGCTCTGAAAATAGAACTTGATACCCACTTGATGCCAATTCAACCTTCTTCTAGAAGGAAACATTAAGGATGATTGTGTTTCACATTAGGTATTTGATTAAGTGGTATGATTTTTGATTTGGGGAGAAACTTTCATGAGTTTGATTCTCATAGTAGCCTTTTTGCTGCTGTTTTTACTCATGATCATTTTGATGTTTTTCTCATCACCACTGGGGTTGGTAGGTCTAACCATCTCCTTTTTCCTCTAGCAACTTTGTTCTTCTTCCTCATATCATTTTTCATATGTGACAAGGTGTTCTTTTACCATTGGTGTTTTTGAATCCCTTTTCATCGTTGGTTCCAAACAATAAATACATGAAACCGCTCTTCTACTATTTAATCTTTGTTGGTGGATCATAATTTTGGTTATCTATACCTAAATGATGATCAAACTATTTACTTAACAAATGACACTCTTATTGGGCAAAGAATTTGGATGATGTTTACACATATTAGTTGATGTTTGGTCTAGTGTTATGATTCTTGCTGAGGGTGAAAGAAGTCGTGAGTTCAATTCAAATAGGGAATGGTGGATTCCACTTGGAAAAAATACTTCCATAAAGAAGATACAAAGGAAATCAATACGGGCGAGTCGTGCATTGCGTGGGTCTCGATTGGATCAAAGAGGGACAAAGTCTTTACCATAACCGCAATATCCCTCAATGAGGGTGATGAAGCGGTTGAAAGCATGAAAGAGATGAGGTTAAGTAAGGAAATCTCCATGATAGTAGTACCGATGGTGATCGGTGAGGTGGTCGGTAGTTGGTGGAGCTCTCGGCATCGTGTGAAGGAGGAATGATTAGGGATCAGAGATCTATTCGAGAATACTCAGTATCTCAAGTCGTGCTAGTGGTGGCTAGGTCATTGTCAAGGATCATTGACTACATCAGTGATGCCATCGGGAATAGGTAGATGGCTGGTGTCACGTGTGAGAGGAGAGAAAGGGTTTAAGGAATTGGCTACGATCGATAGGTTAGAGGGAGCGAGGCACATCATGCGCGGGTTAGGGGAACATGAATCTAATAAATGAATCCATCAAATTTTTCTGTGAAAATACATCAGGGTCTTCCATTTAATCTCTGTAGGTGAATCGTGGTTTTGCTAATCTGTACTTGGATGATTATTGCACCATTAACTAAGCAATCACATACTTATCCACCAAAGACTCTAGATGATGATTGTATTTCTCAGAGGGTATTTGGTTTAGTGGTATGATTCTTGCTTTGGGCATAAGAGGTTGTGAGTTCCATTCTCACCATGTGATTGCATTTCTCTATGACTATTTGCATTAAACTTTGCTTTTTTGTTTACTGTTTAATCCCTTTTGGTGAATCGTGGCTTTGGTAATTTATAATTGGATGATGGTCGTACTATTTACTAAATCACATGCTTATTAATAAAAGCCCTTGGATGATGTTTGCATATGTCGAAGGGTGTTTGGTCTAGTTGTATAATTCTCAGTTATGGTGCGAGAGATCGTGAGTTTATTTATCACAAAAGCCTTTAATCTTTGCCATTGATGTCATTATCATCTCCATCGGGGGGTTGCTCCTTATTTGTACTGCTCTAATAAGATATGTTAGATAATTGCACTCTTAACTAATCGCATTTTTTCTAAAATCTATGAGAGATTAACTACAATTCATATTGGATATTTGGTTCGGTGGTATGATTCTTCCTTTGGGTGCAAGAGATTTTGAGTTTGATTCTCATAATACCCGCTTTGCTACCGCTTCTCTTCACATGTTTTTGATGTTTTTCTCATCTCTACTAGGAGTTAGTTGGTTTGACAATCTCCTTTTTTTACTAGTAACTTCCTCCTTCTTCCTCGTGTAATTTTTCATATGTGATTTGGGGTTCTTTTACTATCAATGTTTTAGAATTTTTTCATCATTGGTTCCAATCAAGGAATGCATGAAACTACTTTTAGAGAATATGTTATGGTGTATTTTTTGTCCACTATTTAATCTTTGTGGGTGAATCACAGTTTTTGTTATTTGTATTTGGATGATAATTGAACTATTTAATAAACGGTCACACTTTCATTGGTCAAGGACTTTGAATGACATTTGCAAATATAAGAGTTATTTGGTCTAGTGGTGTGATTTTTGCTTAAGGTGTGATAGGTTGTGAGTTCACAACAACCTTTTTGTCTACTCATTGGGTGATTGCACTAAGTATTGATCACAAATTTTTTACAAATAACTCTTGTAATGATAACATGATTGGTCTAGTGGTATGATTTTTATTTTAGGGTGTAAGAGGTTGTAGGTTCAATTCTCACAACACCCTTTTTTCTACTTCTCCTCCTCACCGTTGATATTTTTCTCATCTGCATTGGGGCCTCCGGGTTGAACCTGAGTCGAACCAAATTAAACTGAACCGAACCGAATCGGTCAGCATTGACCGGGTCAACAGTTGACCGAACCGGTCAGCTTTGACCGGGTTAACTGTTGACTGTTGACCGTTGACGAGTCAGAAAAACAATAAAATAATAAAAAATATTAAAATATTAAAAATATTAAAATAATAAAATAATATTAAAATAATAAAAATAAAAAAAAAATTCATTGGTTCTAATTGGGCCATTGGGTGACTTGGGCCAGGTTGTGGATGGGTTTAATGAGTATAAATTGGATAGAATTCATTTAAGTTAATTAAAGTAATTTAACATTGTAGTTAGTTTAATAGATAAAAATTTAAAATATGATTAATGAAGATTTGATTAGATAGAATTAATTATTGTATGTTTGGTTTGGGTTAATTAATGTAGTAATTACTTTAATTAATTTATTAATAATTTAATTGGGCCAAAAATGTGGACATAGGCCTAAGGAGTAAACATGGGCGTATTAATTAAGTTTGCGCCCCCTAAATTAAACATGAGATCATAAATTTAAACGTAGGCTTGTTAAGCGATAATTAATTAGGATAATTGTATAAGTTAGATTGATAAATAAATATTTACTTTACTTTAGGGAAAATTAAATTAAATTTTATTTTAAATAATTGTGTTAATTAGGATTATCGGGGGTACGCGATTCGCGTAGTTCGTCGCAGTAATTCATTTCTACGTGGGTTGGTTCTAAAGAGCGGATCGCTAACCCGGGTGCAATGGTTCTCCGATATAGGATTTATTCAAGCTAGGGAAGTCCCGTTAGGGTCTTCTTAGGAACAATTCCTGGATGTCTTAAATATAATAAAATATTATGCTTGATAAGATTTGGTTTGTCCGCATGTTAGTTTAATTTATTTTTGTCTAACATGCATGATATACCATGATTTCCCTGTTAGGTTTTTAATATGTTGTGATAGCGTATCTTGCATGTTGTATATTATTTTATTAATTTCTATGCTATGCTAGCACAACTACCATGTAGATATAGATAGTAAATAACGACATGTTAGAACCTCTTGGCGACGTCACCGCAACTTGGTGAAAAAGGGGTCTTACTCATTTGCCCCGGTTGAACCGCCGCGTACCGACGGCGGTCAAACGATAACGTCCCACTATGCACCCCTCCCGAGGTTATGCATAGCTTAGATATTGGGGGGGCACCACTCCCGAGGTTATGCATAGCTTAGATACTGGGAGGGCGAGCACCACTCCCGAGGTTATGCATACCTTAGATACTAGGAGCACTACTCCAAGGTTATGCATAGCTTAGATACTGGGAGCTGGTAGGGTAAGAGACTGTACAAACTCTATGGTCATATAGACCGGAGATATGGAGCAAGTCCTTACCCGAAACTTATACCCGCACGAGTGTCGTTTAGGCGGCACCGTGATAGTCCTGAGATGGCTAGTGATGATGAACCCTATCATGGACTTGGCACCGATGGAGACGGGGTTGCCACAGCCCATTGTGAGGATGTGTGTTTATCCCGACCAACGTCGACTGCTATTGTACTGGGAAGGTGATTCATATGGATGCCTTGGACAATGGATCCGTAGACCACACGGCTATCACCCTTGACGTCTGCAGACGATCGGATGAGTAGTCCGGATCCTAGGGTTGTTATTCCGGCTAGCCATGGCTGATGAGATTATTATGATGGTGACCCTGTCTACGGACAGCGTGTAGTACTACACAGATGTCGTTGCCCCTACGAATCCGGGGAGGATGTAAGGGCACGACGATTTCGCTAGGGGAGGCATGGTCAGCGACTAGTGAAACGATGGAGAGTGATATTGGGTCACCCGTCCTCTCCGCCAACATCAGTGCAGCGGGCATAGGTAGAGACAGAGACAGAAAGGCTCTGACGGGCTTACTGATACCCTTAGCTCGGGTATTCACTAAGCATAGGCTGGCAGCCCGAGTTTTGTAACTTCAAAGTATTATTATGACATATGTGACTTGCTGTTGACATTGACACTAGATACATCGTAGGTGGCATCTGGTGAATAATACATCTGTATTTATTATGTTGTTTTACTGCTTTCTATAAATGATTTACACAAATCAAATGAAAAATGATGATTAACAACCAAAGGCATCCTAGAATACTCCTCCTAGCCTTTGATTTCTTTATTCGGTAGAGCCGTAATTTCGCACTAGGCCGCAAGACTGAACACACCGCGTTCAATGTGTGTGCAGGTTGTTAGATGACTGTCCGAGGTATTTGATGAAGATGAGGGCTCTCGATGGATCTAGTTTTAATTTATTGATGTTATTATAGAATTATAGTAGGTTTATGAGGACTGTGTTAGAAATCTTGAGTTAGATGATTTATTTATAATATTGCTGTGTAAACGATGTATATGGATGATATGTATCACTTTGATGCCTTGTATAGGTCTGTTGGGCTCATACGACGGTTGCCACGTGCCCGATAGTTGGGTCGGGGCGTGACAATCTCTTTCGCTGTTGTTTAACCTATGCTCTAACATCAACCACCATCTACTCCATCACCTTACTCTATAAAAAAAAAAGAGATTTTTTTAGAACTTACTCAAAGAACAGGAGTTAACTAAATAAAAAAAGGGAATGTTACCGTTCCTCCCTATATGGATAACTTGATCAAAATTCAGAAATATAACCTTATATTGTATATCCCTTTCTGATATTTTGAATTACCCTCTGAGTTATCCAATTGAGTAGAGATTTAATGTATAGAAACTACTGGGAAACTCAGATTTAAACCTCTATACTACCACTTGAACCAAGTTAACAAAACTTTGTATCCTCTTACACCATTTCCATCTAATATCCTTTCAAACTTTCTGAAAACCTCAACTCCAAAGTTTGATCCTTTCAAATCAAAATTCTTCCACATAACTAAGCTAGTACTCCTTTGTTTATGACAAAATACTACGATATCAAAGGAGAAATCAAAATGCTCGTTGCTGCCCAAAAGTTCAGTCTCCCCTCTTGTTGGCCATTGAACGTCGACAGATTCATACTGGTGTTTGTTGAATTGATCAGTGATAATGGGAGAGGTATGGAGGTGGAAGTAGGAGAGATTATACATATACATTATTTATTTTATATTTATTTTCTTCCACTCTCTTTCAACTATATAGTTATTTATGTATTTTATATATTCTTTTTATCCACTCTTTCAAAATTTTGTAAAATAATGGATAAACTTCTTCGAGATGAAAAAATAGAAATCTTAATTAGGAAAGATCCTATCTAATATTAACATTTGCACTATAATTAAAAAAATAAAAATAAGGTAATTAGAAAAACACACCCTTAGACATAAGAAAAGCCTAGAATATCTATAGTAATACTATAACTAAAGTAATATAAATAAAAGGGAGATGATAACTTGATTAAAAGAATTATTCCTAATATTAAAGAATAGCCTACTAATATGATATCTTTCTTTGGAGGTCTAATTTCAGTTTTCTTTTGACGTGTCATGTCCTCATTTTCTTTGCTCTTTCTCCTAGCCATTTCTTCATCTATCATTCAACAAATGTATTCTTATTATTTATTATTTTTGTTATTTAAGAAAAGTTTTTCGGGGTTTACATTCTTCTATCCCTTTGTTCATTTTAACAAATATTATTCGGCCCAAGTTTTTGACAAAAAAGTAATTATTTCTCAACAAATTAAAATCATAATTAGGATTATTTAATTTTTTATGTGAAAAATTATTCCAATATATAAAATATGGATGTATATCAGCCATTATTATATATCAATTAATTTTAATTTAAAATTCTTATAACTTCTTAAAAGTACCTACGACTACCTTTTCATTAGATATAAACTATATCAAACCATAACAATCAAACATAATTAAAATGATATTTAGTTTAACAATTTAATTATACCCAAAAATCTTAATCAATATATATCACCTTAATTAATCCTAAAATAATTTTATTAATTTTGTAAAAATTTAATTACATTAATTAAATTCACAAAATCCCAATTTATCCAATTACATTAATTAGAAAATCTAAATAAATTAATTTCCTAAATTTTATCACATTATAAATTGATAAAATTCTAAATTATTCAATCTCATTAATCTATAAAAATCTAATTAATCTAATTTCCTCAATTTATAATATCCTAAATTTATTAATTGGGTAATAATTACAAATAAATTATTTTAATTCCAATTAATGCAACTTAGATGTTAACACCTATCAAAATATTACTTCATGTATATAACATACAATTAATTCATTTAAACCCTAAATTAACCCAAATTATCTCAATTAAATCAAAAATTAAATTATAATAATCTTTAAAATTTCTAATTAAATCATAGAAAATATGTTTAAGCATAACATAGCATCATAATATATTTTAGATTTTTCTGACTTTTTTAACGTACTCAAAACCCTAAACCCATCCTAAAATAATTCGAAAATCGCTCGTAAAATATGTTAAAAATTCTAAATAAATTTCTTAAGATTCAAAACTTACCAGCAAAGCTCTAACAATGTTGAACCGACTCGAACCGGTCTTAAAGCTGCGAAAACTAGCCAACCCGCAGCCGAACCGGCCCGAACCGGGTCATACCGGCTTGACCCGCAGCAAGCTGAATTGCCGCACGTGCTTTGATCTTCTTCCCCTCTCGCCCTCGGCTCGAATTCCACCAAGCACCTGCCGCCGTGTCTGCCCTCACCCCATCTATCGCCGCTGCAACCTCGTCGGAAACACGTGCCTACCTCCTCTAGGTATTCCTCAGCCCTACGGCCACCTAATCGCCCATCGGTGGGGCTCAAAACACCTCCCACAGTCGCTATCATCTCTCTTCCTCGGCTGCCCGATAGATGTTGCTCCCAGCTGCGCCCGCGTGCCGTGGTCGCCGCTCAATATTGTCTCCACCTGAGCCTACTCGCTTCCAGAGAACTCACCGTGGAAGGAAGAGTGTTCGCCGCGCCCTTGCGCTGGTGAATTTGAACGGGACAGAGACGTCCTGTGCTCCGCCGTCCCCTTCCTGTTCTCCACCGACCTCATGCTTCCTCGCTGTGGCCTCCACCCAAAACCAACACCAAGAGAGGCGAGTCGACCCCAGAGAGCTCGCCACGGTGGGAGAAAGAGCTCGCCGAGCCCCTCGCCGGCGTTCACAATGGGAACAGGGGGACTCCTCTGTTCTCCGTCCGCTCGCTGCCTCCCACACAACCGTGGCTCGCTGGCCTGCTACAACGCCTAGCCGTATTCGTAGATGAGGCCCCAGCTCGCCAGCTTCCTCCTCTAACGAAGACAACGACCACCGGTGGTGCGTGGAAGCCGCTGCACCGTAACCCTCAGACCACTGTCGCCGCGCCCTCTGCTTCGGCGAGGGTTTAATACCCTGTCGACGAGTTGGTGACCTGTCGACCGACTCGGCCGGGTCGACTAGCCCTGACTCGCTGCACGTGCGAAGCACGTGAAGGGACGGTTTTAGTTTTTTTCTTTTTCTTTTTCTATTTACTTTATATTTTCTATTTATTTATTTAAATATATATATTTATTTATTTATTTATTTTTTTACTAATTCCATATGATAAATATTATTATTTATTTTTTATTCTCTTTTCTATTTTATTTTAATTTTATTATTTTATTAAAATATTATTATTACTATCACTGAACATGAAATAAGAGACTTTAATGCTACTATAGAGAACCTCCAACTTACTGAGCTAACAACTATTGGAGGATATTACACATGGAGCAACAAACAAGAAGGGAGTGATAGGAATATAGAGTAAGATAGATAGATTATTTGGGAATAAATATTGGATGGAAAATAACGGAGCAGTGGTGGTAGAGATAGGAGAAGCAATAATCTCATATCATTCTCCATTAAAACTTGATGTTGGTACTACTACTAATAGAGACATACCAAATTTCAGATTTTTGAATATAATAGCTAATCACATTGAATTTCTCCCTACTGTTGCAGCTATTTAGAGTATAGAAATTGAGGGCTTTGAGATGTACAAAGTATGACAAAGACTTAAACTCATCAAAGGTGCAATGAAAGAACTATTCAAGAAAAATTTCAGTCAAGCAAAACTTAAGGCAGACAAAGCTAGAAATAATTTGGAAAGTATCCAAAGACAATTGCAAGACACTCCTTTACTAGCTAATTTGCATGTGCAAGAGAAATATGCCTTAATGGAATTAGAGAAATGGGATAGAGTAGAGGAAAGTATATTGAGGCAAAAGTCTAGAGCTTATTTGATTACTTTAGGTGATTCAAACTCTAAATTCTTTTTTGTCTATGCAAAAGCAAGGAATGATGCTAAAACTCTTAATATCCTATATAGTAGAGATGAGGAGAGATTAACTACTCATGATAAGATCAGTGCAGAAATAGTTGACTTTTATAAAGTTTTAATGGGCAATACAAAATATGAACTTCCTATGGTGGATAAAATAACAGTTAGACTTGGTAGACTAGTTCAGCACCATCATTTCTCAAGTCTATATGCAGCTGTCTCAGAAGCAGAGATCAATCAGGCTTTATTTGACATAAATAATGATAAGGCTCTAGAAATTGATGGATTTGGTGCATTATTTTTAAAAAAAACATGGCCTGTGCTAAAACATGATATATGTGTAGCAATACAAAAGTTCTTCATGACAGGAAAAATATTAAAAGCTATAAACTCTACTCTAATAACACTCATACCCAAGGTACCAAATCCAGAAACTGTTAAGGACCTAAGACCAATTGCTTGTTGTGCAATTTTATACAAGATTATTGCTAAGATCTTGGTGAATAGACTTAAAGGAGTGATTGGTGAACTAGTTAGTGAAGCTCAATCAGCCTTTGTACCAGGAAGAGTGATTGCAGATAATATCATATTAAGTCATGAACTCATTAAAGGATATACCAGGAAAATAATATCCCCTAGATGCATGATCAAGGTAGATCTACAAAAGGCTTATGATTCAGTAGAATGGATATGTGTGGAATAAATACTCATAGAATTGAGATTTCCTCCTAGATTCATTCAATGGGTGATGACTTGCATCAAATCAGTATATTATACCATTCTAATAAATGGTAAGAAAATGGTACCTTTTCAAGTAAAAAGAGGATTAAGACAAGGTGACCCTCTATCACCTTATATCTTTGTCCTTGTGATGGAATACTTGAGTAGATGTATGAGGGAGCTAGGAAATAAAAAAAACCTTAAATATTATCCCAAATGTACAAAATGATCTATTACTCACCTTTGTTTTGCAGATGATTTACTTATGTTTTCTAGAGGAGATGAGAAATCTATCAAGCTCCTACATGAGACATTTCTTAAATTCTCAAAGGCATTAGGTTTGGAAGCTAATGCACTTAAGAGTAGTATTTACTTTGGAGGAGTACCTGCTGAAACAAAAGACAGAATATTACATATACTTAGCTATAGAGAGAACTCTTAACCATTCAAGTATCTAGGAGTACCTTTGGCTCCTAAGAAACTAAAAATTACAGAATGTAAAGTACTGCTTGACAAAATGATGGTTAGACTTAAAAGTTGGACTGCCAAGTTGCTAACATATGCAGGAAGAGTTCAACTTATAAAGTCAGTATTATTTGGAGTGCAAAGCTATTGGTCACAATTATTCATATTGCCCAAAAAAATAATCAAAATGATGGATGCAGTTTGTAGGACATTCTTATGGACAGGATCAGTTGAGACTAGTAAGAAGACCTTGGTAGCTTAGAATAAAGTTTGCACACCAAAGTCAGCCGGAGGACTTAACTTACTAAGACTAGACTTATGGAATAAGGCAGCCATCTTCAAGCTCTTTTAGGATATGCAGATGAAGAAAGATAAATTATGGATCAAATGGGTAAACACTTATTATATAAAAAATAAAAATATTCATATTATGACTCTACCCAAACAAACAAGCTGGATGTTAAAGAAAGTGATGATGAGTAGAGAGGTATTACAATACCATCCCCGAATGGCAATAATACTAACTAGAAAAACCACAATCAGTACAATTTATAATATATTGGTGGGTACATTGCCAAAGAAAAATTGGACAAGTTTGATATGTGATTCTACAACTAGACCTAGAGCTACCTTCATTCTATGGCTTGCTTTGCATGAAAAATTAATGACTGCAGATAAACTACTCAAGTAGGGCATGCAAATAGAAGGAGGATGTCAGCTATGTCTAACTGCAATAGAAACCGTAGAAGATTTGCTGAATGAATGTAAATATAACAAGACTATATGGAGTGATTTGTTGAAATGAAATGAAGAAGTTTTAAGACAAACTACATGGGAAACCACAATTAATATAGCTGCTAGAATAGCTAAAAGGAGAACATTGCAAGGATAGCTTATGCAGGTGGTGATAGCAGAGTTTGTATATCACATTTGGAAAGAGAGAAACTGGAGATTATTTAAGCAACAAGTAAGAGATGAAGTGGTCCTTCTTCGACATATCAAGACAGTAATTTTTACTAGGCTGGATAAAGAAAAAATAAGAGAGTTTGTTGTCTTATGCTTAGCTTAGAATACTGGTTCTCTTTGAGATATTCATTTGTATTATATTTGCTTCTTTATAACTTGTAGCACATGATATTGTAGTGATGCTCAAATACCCTTCCTAGAAGGTGAGTTGACATTACTATTGATGCTATCAAACAAGTTATAAGGAGCAAAATTTATAGAATGAGACTGACAAAATACTTTAGATATGCGGGGTATTGATACCCGTGCGTCTCACATGCTAAGCGAGCGCTCTTCCATCTAAGCTACATTCATAAATATCAATTAACTTAGTCTGAGATGGCCATATAGCTCGTATGCTATGCGGGCACTTTACCATCTAAGCTACAACCCTAAAATTTATTTTAAAGTCAAATTAAAAGAGCAATATTGTCCTAGCTAAGCTAAATCCCTAATATTCTTATCAAAATCTTATTAAAAGAGTGTTAATGTATCATCCGAGCAATATCCCTAAAACTTAACTGTCCCAGTTTTTATCAAATTCATATTAAAAGAGCATTACTAAAAATAAAATTCAAAGCCTAACTTATATTAGAGATGTAAATAGAATTACAAAGTTTAAATTTAGTTCGGAGATGTACGGTATCTATCCCCATACCCCTCGTATGCGATGTGAAACAAGCGATAACTATTCTCTCATGCTAAGCGAGTACTAAAATGAAAAGGCAAAGTTCAAAATGCTTTGAAGATGGAGGGTATCAATTCCCATGCATCTCCCATGCTAAGCGAGCACTCTACTATTTGAGCTACATCACTAAACTAGTTAGTTCAAGATATCTATATAGCTCTATTAAAAGAACATCACCTAAATATCTTATAGCATTCAGTCTTATTAAAAAAAAAAACCCTCAAATAAAAATATAAATAACACATATTAGAAACAAGATATATCAATCAACATTCCTCCCATATATAATGGAAGCACTTTACCATAACTCATGTTAGAGATGCGAAAAATTGATCCCCGTGCCTAATGCATGTGAACCCAGTATTCTACCATCTAAGCTACATCCCTAAAGATTAATCTTTGTTATTCTGCAACTTTAGTAGTATCACTGAAATAAAAATTTAAAATTTAACTCACAATAGAAATAAAGGTTACTAATCCTTGTACCTCCCATATAAATTTAAGCACTCTTCTACCATCCAAGAGATGTCCAAAAATATTAATTATATACTAAAATGAAAAAAGTTTAACTAATAATGGATATATAGGGGATCGCCATTACTCTCATATGCTAAGTAAGCACTCTAACATTTGAGCTATACCTCCTAATATCAAAATAGTTATTCTGAGACTCCAAATATCATAAACATTTATAATTAGAATCTTATCAAAAGAAGATTTTTGAAATAAGAATACAAATGAGAGGTTTATCATCTAAGCTACATACTCAAACATCTACTATCTTATTCTCCATATATTGGTGATAATAGTAAACAACCCTCGTGGCTCTTTATCAAATGGTATTGATTCTTTTGCTTCCCGTATAATTAGTGACCTCTCTATCATTTGAGCTACACCCTAAACATAATTTATCTTACTCTGAGACCCTCGTGCCTCTACCTTGCTAAGCGAGTACTGAAATGAAAAAACAAAGTTCAAAATACTTTAAAAAAACAGAGTATCGATCCTTATGCCTCTCACATGCTAAGTGAACACTTCATCATTTGAGCTACATACCCAAACATCATTTTTTTATTTAGAGTAATATATATTTGAAAAAGTATAATAACAAAATAAGTCAAAATGAGAATTGAACATGAAATAATTTAAAATGAGAATTGAACGGTTCTACAAATAATTCAAAATGAAAATTGAACCTGACGTGAATCGAACACGCAACCTTCTGATTTGGAGTCAGACGTGCTACCATTGCGCCACAAATCCCATCATTTTTTCATTTAGTGTATTATAAAATTTGACAAAAGTAGAATAACAAAATAAATCAAAATATGAATTGAACTTGAAATAATTTAAAATTAGAATTGAACCTCATGTGAATGTAGAACACCTAAATAATTCAAAACGAAAATTGAACTTGACGTGAATCGAACATGCAACCTTTTGATCTGGAGTCAGATGCACTAACATTGCACTATAAATCAAATCATTATTTTATTTAGTGTAATATAAAATTTAAAAAACTTAGAATACCAAAATAAATCAAAATAAGAATTGAACTTGAAATAATTTAAAATGAGAATTGAACCTCACGTGAATATAGAACACCAAAATAAATCAAAATGAGAATTGAACCTGAAATAATTTAAAATGAGAATTGAACCTGACGGGAATGTAAAACACAAAATAATTCTCATTAGAATAACAAAATAAGAATTGAACCAGAAATAATTTAAAATGAGAAAAAAACTTGATGTGAAGTGAATGTAGAATACAAAAATAATTCAAAATGAAAATTGAACTTGACGTGAATCAAACACGCAACCTTCTAATCTGGAGTTAGATGCACTACCATTGCGCCACAAATCCCATCATTTTTTCATTTAGTGTAATATAAAAGTTGCAAAACGTAGAATACCAAAATAAAACAAAATAAGAATTGAACGTGAAATAACTTAAAATGAGAATTGAACCTCTCTGAATGTGGAACACCAAAATAAATCAAAATGAGAATTAAACCTGATGTGAATCAAACAAACAACCTTCTAATCTGGAGTCAGATGTGCTACCATTCCACCACAGATCCCATCATTTTATCATTCAGTGTAATAAAAGATTTGAAAAATGTAGAATAACAAAATAAATCAAAATAAGAATTGAACCTGAAATAATTTAAAATGAGAATTGAACATGACGTAGAACACCAAAATAATTCAAAATGAGAATTGAACCTAAAATGTATCGAACACACAACCTTCTGATCTGAAGTCAGATGTGCAACCATTGCGCCACAAATACAATCATTTGATTTGTGAATGTAAAACCAAAATAAGAATTGAATACCAAAATAAATCAAAATAAGAATTGAACGTGTCGTGAATGTAAAACATCAAAATAATTCAATAATTTAAAATGAGAATTGAACGTGATGTGAATGTAGAACATCAAAATAATTCAAAATGAGAATTGAACCTAACGTGAATGTAGAACACAAAATAATTCAAAATGAGAATTGAACCTGACGTGAATCAAACACACAACCTTCTTATCTGGAGTCAAACGCGCTACCATTGCACTACAAATCCGATCATTTTTTCATTTAGTGTAATATAAAAGTTGAAAAACGTAGAATACCAAAATAAATCAAAATAAGAATTGAATGTGAAATAACTTAAAATGAAAATTGAACCTCACGTGAATGTAGAACACCAAAATAAATCAAAATGAGAATTGAACCTGACATGAATCGAACAAACAACCTTCTAATCTAGAGTCAGATGCGCTACCATTCCGCCACAAATCCCATCATTTTATCATTCAGTGTAATAAAAAGTTTGAAAAACGTAGAATAACAAAATAAATCAAAATAAGAATTGAACCTGAAATAATTTAAAATTAGAATTGAACATGACGTGAATGTAGAACACCAAAATAATTCAAAATGAGAATTGAACCTAACATGTATTGAACACACAACCTTCTAATTTGGAGTCAGATGTGCAACCATTGCGCCACAAATACAATCATTTGAGAATTGAACCTAACGTGAATGTAGATAACCAAAATAATTCAAAATGAGAATTGAACCTGACGTGAATCGAACATGCAACCTTCTAATCTGGAGTGAGACATGCTACCATTGCACCTCAAATCCTATCAATTTTTTATTTAGTGTAATATAAAATTTGAACAAAGTAGAATACCAAAATAAATCAAAATAAGAATTGAACTTGAAATAATTTAAAATAAGAATTGAACCTAACGTAAATGTAAATACCAAAATAAATCAAAATGAGAATTGAACCTGAAATAATTTAAAATGAGAATTGAACCTGACATGAATGTAGAACACCAAAATAATTCAAAATGAGAATTGAACCTGACGTGAAACGAACACGCAAACTTCTGATCTGGAGTTAGACGCGCTACCATTGCGCTATAGATCCCATCATTTTTTTATTTAGTGTAATATAAAATTAAAAAAATCAGAATACCAAAATAAATCAAAATAAGAATTGAACCTGAAATAATTTAAAATGAGAATTGAACCTGACATGAATGTAGAACACCAAAATAAATCAAAATGGGAATTGAACCTGAAATAATTTTAAATGAGAATTGAAATTGATGTGAATGTAGAATACCAAAATAATTCAAAATGAGAATTAAACCTGACATGAATCAAACACGCAACCTTCTAATTTAGAGTGAGACACGCTACCATTATGCCACAAATATATCAATTTTTTATTTAGTGTAATATAAAATTTTAAAAAAGTATAATACCAAATTAAATCAAAATAATAATTAAACTTGAAATAATTTAAAATGAGAATTGAACTTGACCTAAATGTAGAATACCAAAATAATTCAAAATGAGAATTGAACACGTAACTTTCTAATCTGGAGTGAGACATGCTACCATTGCACCACAAATCTCATCATTTTTTTATTTAGTGTAATATAAAATTTGAAAAAATTAGAATACCAAAATAAATCAAAATATGAATTGAACCTGAAATAATTTAAAATGAGAATTGAACCTGACGTGAATGTAGAACACCAAAATATTTTAAAATAAGAATTGAACCTGATACAACCATTGCGCCACATATCCCATCATATTTTTATATAGTGTATTATACAATGAGGAAACACAAGAATACCAAAATAAATTAAAACAAAAATTGAACCCAAATCAAACATTAAACCTTCTGCCCTAGAGTCAAAAGCGCTACTATTGTGCCACGCATCTAATTATTTTTCCATGTATTATAATATAAAATTTAAAAAATTAGAATACCAAAATAAATTAAAATAAATTAAAGCCAACGTGAATGGAACATACAATCTTTTTATCTGGAGTCAAACAATAAGAATTCAACCTAACATAAATAAAACACAACCTTCTAATCTATAGTTAAACATGCTACCATTACACCAAAAATCCTTTTATTTCTCTTTGAAGTGTCATATAAAATTCAAAAAAATTAGAACACCAGAATAAATAAAAAAGAGAATTGAACCCTACATATGAATCAAACACAACCTTCTAATCTAGGGTCAAAAGCAATACCATTGAACTTTGGATCCATTTTAGAAAAAGTAAAATACCAAAAATAATCAAGACAAGAATTGAAGCCAAGTTATTTTTCTATGTAATATAATATAAATTTCAAAAAAATTAGAGTACCAAAATAAATCAAATAAGAATTGATCGTAACGACAATCAAACATGCAACATTCTGATTTTGAGTGAGATGCATTATCATTGCCCCATAAATACAATTATTTTTCTAGGAAGTGTAAAATAAAATTTGAAAAAATTTGAACACGAAAACAAAATAAAAACTAGAATTGAACCCGACATAAATCAAAGACACAACCTTCAAATCTAAAATCAAATCTAAAATCGAACGTGCTACCATTGTTCCATAAATCCATTTATTTTTTATGCAGTATAAAATACAATTCAGAGAAAGTATAACACCAAAATAAATTAAAATTAGAATTGTACCATTTTGATTTTGAGCGCTTTACTATTTTAAATAGTTTATTTTTAGAACTTAATGAGTCTTGAACCCAAGACCTCATGATCCTCCTATATAGAGCCCAATTACTCTAGCTAGAAAGGTGTACTCGTACTATTTTAAAGAGTTAGAACAATAAAATAAATCAAAACAAGAATTTAACTCGATGTGAATTGAACACGCAACCTTTTGATGTAGAGTCAGATGAGCTACAATTGCACAATAGATCCAAATATTTTTCAAGGTAGTGTAATATAAAATATGGAAAATGTAGAATACCAAAATAATTCTAAATGAGAATTGATCCTGACATGAACCAAACACGCATTCTTCTAATATGAAGTCAGACGTGCTACCATTGTGCCACAAATACCATCATTTTTTGATATGGTGTAATATACAAGTGGGCAAAAATCAAATGCCAAAATAAATCAAAACAAAAATTGGAATCAAATCAAATATGCAACCTTCTGCCCTAGAGTAAAACACGCTACCATTCTGCCACACATCCAATTATTTTTCCATTTATTGTAATATAAAATTTGATAAAATTAGAACACCTAAATAAATGAAAATAAAAATTGAAATCAACGTGAATTGAACACACAATCTTTTGATCTAAAGTCAAACGCATTACCATTGCACAGCAAATTTAAAATTTTAAAAAATTAAAAATCACCAAAATAAATTAAAACAAGAATTCAACGTGACATAAGTCAAACAAACAACCTTCTAATCTTGAATTAAAAATGCTACCATTGCGCCAAGAATCCATTTATTTTTCTATGAAGCTTAATATAAAATTCTAAACAATTAGAACATCAAAATAAATCAAAAAGAAAATTGAACCCAATATGAATTGAACACGCAACCATCTAATCTAGAGTCCCAAATATTTTTTAATGTAGTGTAATAAAAAATTTGGAAAATGTAGAACACCAAAATAATACAAAATGAGAATTGTACCTGACGTGAATGTAGAACACCAAAATAATTCAAAATAAGAATCTATATTTGGATGACGATTGAGCTCTTAACTAGGTGATTAGACGCTTACCTGTCGAAGAATCTAGATAATGATTGCACAGACAAGAGGCTGTCAATGAGGACGAGATGATCAATCGAGATAGTTGTCGGAGAAGAGGCTATCAACTGATTTATGGCATTTGCTGATATCATTATCATATAATTATAGTAGGTATATTGGAACTATATTAATAGAGTTGAGTTAGTTGATTTGAATGTATTATAAACTGAGTTGATGATATATGTGGACTATATTTATTGATAAATGCCTTGTATGAGTCCTTTGAACTCATACGACGGTTGTTGCATGCTCGATAAATGAGTCAAGGAGTGACATGACAGATGTTTGCAAATATAGAGTGTAAACCCCCACCTTTAGGTGGTTTAATTAATGAAATAATAATAAGTAAAAATAAAAATTTTCTTAAGTTTAGATTTGAAGAAAACAGGGTTAAAGAATCATTGAGTGGAACTAGGATTCAAATGACGAAGTTAGAACTAAAATGGTGATATTATGCTAAATTTTTTTGATAAAAAAGGATGTAATTATAATTTGATAAATTTTTATCAAGGACCTAGTTGGAATGATTATTAAAGTTGGAGGGACCTAGGTGGGAAATTAATTGAGTGGGCGGACCATAAGGTAAGTGTACGCGAACCACGTGCATTCCACGTGATCTATCTTCAGCTAACACAACCGGCTTGGTCAAACCGGTCCTCTGACTCGGACCGAAATGGTTAGCGTGAACCGGTCCACGCCGTCGACGTTGCCGGAGTAGATGCAAGGGAACGTCCAAAGCAGCGACCAACGTTGCTTGGGAGCGGGGTATCCATTGACGCGCGAGGAATCAAGGTAATTCATACTATCCATTGTTGTTGTTAAATTCATGCTATCTCCCCCACCTTCTTCTCATTTTCCTATAATACTCCTCTTCTCCTAGGTTTGCACTAGGGAAGTATTGTTGAATTCCAGCTAACTAGTTATTATATAGTAATGTTAGAGGAAATTTGGAAGTTATTGATGTGGACTTTATGAGACTACTAATTAAGGTTCTATCATGCCAAGAGGAGAACAACATAGGAAGATGATTTGTTACATCATGAATAAGGTTAATTATAAATCGTATGTAAAGCAAAGATCTAAATATAACTTTATTTATAATAGGAAGATCTTTCCGAAATGATTAAACGAAGTACGAACACAGTCGGTTCCGAAGAAGATCAAACTACATTATCAGGTACGTTGGTTCATCGCAGTAGGATTTAATTCAGCCTAGGGAAAATCTTAAAAAGATTTTATAGGAATGTCTTGAATGCCTTAAAAATAATAAAATGCTATGATTGCTAAATATGTGATATCATGCATGCTAGAATAATATTATTTATGTAGCATGAATTATATGTCATGAGTACATTATCTAATATTTAACATGCTTTATTAAGTTCTTTTACATACTGCTTTATTCTTCCTGGATTTTATATGATATGCGAATACCTTGCTAAAGAAGATAAAATATGGATTCTAAAGTTGAATCACTACTTGGGAGGTAATATCATGAATAATTACCTGACACTCTAGTTTAAATAGAGACATAGGTATGATACTAGCACCTCCTAGGGACATCACTAGATCACAAATTGTGAGGGTGTATTAGTAGTAATGCACCCTAGATAATAAATCGAACCCTTAGTGTTCGAATAGTGATGTTCACTCACTATTACCACTCCTGGGGCTACAAACAGCTCAGATACTAGGAGTTGGTTGAGAAATGTACTAGACTAACTCCGAGGTCAAGATAGATCAGAAAGTGGAGTAAGTTCATACCCGGATATAATTACCCGCACGCGTGACGTTTGAGCGTCACCGTGATAATCCCGGAATGGCCAGTGGGGATGAACCCTTTCAAAGATTTAGCAGGCATGTAGTCGAGTTAGCCACAGCCCATTGTACGGATGCGAGCTCAACTCGGCTAACATCAACTACTATTGAATTGAAGAGGTGAATTTCCTTAAAGCCTTAGACAGTGGATCCGTAGACAACACGGCTACTATTCCAGATGTTCTGCAGACGATCTGATGAGCAGTCTGGATCCTAGGGTTAATACTTAATTCGGTTAGCCGTGGCCGAGGACTTGTTAATTGAGGTGACCCTGTCGACGGACAATTGTGTAGCGCTACACAGTGGGTTGTGACCGTACTGTGATTCCAAGGGGAAAGGTACGGGAGCAACCAGTTTTGCTGGGACGGGGTGTAGGGATCGACCAGAGGGACAGTAGAGAGAGATACACGGTCACCCGATCTCTCTGTTAACATCCGTGCAGCGGGCATAGACAGAGACCTAGACATTTACGGCACGGATGGGCTTATGGGAATCCCTGATCAGGATATCCCCTGAGCGTAGGCTGGCAGCCCGAAGCACTTGACATAAAGACAAATACTTCTAGTTGACATATACTAGAGATACATATATGTTATGCAACATAGATGACATATACTAACGATAGACATGTTGTTCAACATAGATGACATATACTAGCGACAGACAAGTTGTTCAACATAGATGACTTTTACTAGTGACAGATATGTTGTTCAACATAGATGACAATTAGGAACATATACAGATATACACAAACAGTTAGAACTCAACTTTGTTATTGATGTTATATACACCAAAAAGTTAATAATTGATAATTAATAAACCCAAAGGCATCTTAATACTTCCCCCTAGTGTTTGATTTCCTATCTACGATTTCGAGCCGTAATTTCGCACTAGGCCGCAAGGCTGAGCACATCACGTTCAATGTGTGTGCAGGTGTGTTAGATGATCGATCATGACGGTTGATGAAGATGAGTTTGTTGACGAATTTATTTCTATTGATCAATACTTATCATAGAATTGTAGTAGATTTATCGAGAATGTGTTAGCAGTGTTGCGTTAGATGTTTAAAATGTATATTCCGTTGTGTAAATGATGTGTATGGATTGTATGTATCACTTTGATGCCTTATATGGGTTCGTTGGGCTCATACGACAGTTGCCACGTGCTCGACAGTAGGGTCGGGGCATGACATAGAGGGGTAAACAATATCCTCATTTATTCAGAGGATAATGAAGAGCATGCCAAGTAACTAAGAAAAGCACTACAGATACTGCAGGAAAATAAGTTATATGCTAAAATTTTCAAATGTGATTTTTGGCTAAATCAAGTTGGTTTTCTTAGCCATATTGTCATCAATTAAAGAATTCAAGTAGATCCAAGTAAAATAGAAGCGATCACAAAATGGGAACAACAAAAGAATGCCATTGAAGTACGCAGTTTCCTTGGATTTGCGGAATATTACCAATGCTTTGTCTAGGATTTCTCATGATTGGCGGCACCGATGATGAAGCTTACAAGAAAAGATGCTAAGTTCCAATGGACCCCTGAATGCAAATATAGTTTCCAAGAATTAAAATCAGGTTAACCACTGCACCGATTCTAACTCTTCTGGTCAGTGGCATGGAATACATTGTATATAATAACAAATTTAAGAATTAGTCGCATAATGTGGTTTACTGGGGGACACATATGTGAAGATCTCAAAGTGCGGGCTGAGGTATGGCTTTTGAGATCGGAAGGAGATGATTCTGTGGTCACTGGTTATCTCCGCCAACGTCAGTGTGATGGGACTAGGCAGAGACTTAGAAGGACACTGACGGGCTTATGAATAGTCCCTGGCTCAGGCATATCCTAAGCATAGGTTGGCGGCCCTAGAGAATATGAAAATGAAAAATACAATGGATGATGGTATCTCACACAAAATATGATTTGAAAGACTTCACGTATGATTGATTTATTTCTTACAGCATATTCCTGCCATGACAGTCTTGTTTTAATTAATTCCATGTATGCCAATGTCCCCCTTACAATTGCTAGGGACTACTCTTTCTGTAGCCACAAGGCTGCAAGGCTTAGCGCTACTCGGATGTCATGTAGATTCATGGGGAGTGATACATGGAGAGAAGAACATTAGTTTGACATGACATGATTTATCTAGTTCATGATTTAGTCAGACTGTATTAGGTAATCTAAACTACTGGTATCAGGTTGTAATCGTGAAAAATTTCTACAGGTTTTTATGTCAATATTTTATTCTTTGAAATATTATAATTTGTCTTGTGTGAGTTAACTCATACACGCTAATGAGGGAGAAATAATAATTTGGAGGTGTTTTCTCAAGTGATATTTAGAGTTTTCACTCCAACTACATATTTTTTAGAACTTAATAAGTCTTGGACCTTATGATCCTCCCGTATAGACTCCAATTATTCTAACCAGAGGAATGCATTATATATTGATACTAAAATATCTGATTTTGAAGGAAAAATCAAGGAGAAATAATTATCCATTGAGATGTTTTGCTTTAGTGATGTCGGTGGAGAATTACTCGATAAGTTTAATACCAAAGAGGCTTTAAGAATTGTGCTTTTTCTATATGAATGCTCACGATGACGAGCATGATGATTTTGAACTTTCCTCTTATCAAAATATAGTGAACTAGATGAAAAAACATTCATCATGGTGAGATCTCGACATCCTCTCCATTTTAATTTAAAAATACATAATTTTTATGGAAAAATGTGGATGAAATGATGATGTTCACTTAAGTGATGTTGGTAAAGAGTTCATCGAGTTTTTACTTCAAATATGTTTTAAGAATTAAGGTTTTTGCTGTAGAAATATTCAGGAGGTTGAGAGGAATCAATTAGTGATGGTAATCAATAATAATTGCCAATTGATGTGGAGAAACTTAGTCAATAGTGCTTGAGGAAAATAGTGTCAAAATGACGAGGTGAATTGATTTAGGATATGGTGATGATCGTCAATGAAACCTTACCATCGGTAAACTTTTTGGATGAACTCTGAAGAAAATTTTTGGGGGTCTTAGGTGGAATTATAAGATCTCTTAAGTGAGCTTTAGTAAATTAGTTATTGTTTAAAAGTTAAAATTCTTTGGACATAGTAGATTAGACAGTTTTTAAATTTTAGTCTTAAAAAATGTAATTGTGAAACCTATAATTTTGATTAAGAGTAATTGTGTAATATTATATTATTTTATAGGTTTATCAGTAAAGTTATATAAAGGACTTATTTGAGAAACTACACATTAAATTTTATATATAAAATATTGATATGAAATCTATACAATCATATAGGATTTTGAATTTAGAATCCAGTGGTACAAATGGATTGTATGTTGGGTGTCATTACGTTGGTCAAATGATTGAACTGAATTAAAACCTATCAGTAAAGTTATATAAAGGACTTATTTGAGAAACTACACATGAAATTTTAGATATAAAGTATTGATATGAAATCAATACAATCATATAGGATTTTGAATTTAGAATCTAGTGGTACAAATGGATTGTATGTTGGGTGTCATTACGTTGGTCAAATGATTGAACTGAATTAAAACCTATCGATGAATGATAACACCAAGCAATCAGACAAAGTCATCATCCTTATCTTTTTGGTTCAATTTCATTGAGTTAACCCGAGTTCATTTTCAATTATGGTCAGGTGGTGAGTTTAATTAAGTTGACCTGAGTTAACCAAAGTCATTGTCCTTATCTTTTTCCTCACACCAAGTATAACACCAAGTAATCACTTCTTTTTCCTCACACCAAGTTCATTTTCATTCGAAATAATGATTTTGATAAAATTTGAAATATAAAATAAAAGTGGCACAGCGGAAGCATGGTGGTCCTAAGATCAAAAGTGTAATCTGATACTAATAAGATAGATTTATGATAATTATTTATACACAAGTTTAACTTTAATCAATAGTACTCAAGGTCAGGATAATGAGGTGATTTGATATAAGTTGATTTGTGATAATTATTTATACCCAAGTGCAACTTTATGGGCAAATGAGGGAGATCTCAGTAAAAACTCCATTTCCAAAATCTAGAGATCATCTCCATTTTAATTTTAAAACTCTAAATTTTTAAGAAAAAATAAGGATAAAAATAATGAGGTTCAAATTAAGGCTCTTGCTATAGGAATATTCAAGAGGTTAAGAAAAATCAATTAAAGATAGTAATTATGGATGTGGAGAAAATTATCCATTAGTATGTTTTTTAGGGTAATGGACATTTTTTGAGTTTTGACTAATTCTAGCCAAATTAGTCAATAGTACTTAAGGGAAAATGGGTGAGAATAATTTTCGGATGAATTCCTAAAAAAAATTTTGGGGATCTTATGTTGATTTATAAGATCATCTGTGAAGTGAGCTTTAGTAAATAAGTTCTTATTTAAAAGTTAAAATTTTTTAGATAGAGTAGATTAGATAGTTTTTAAATTTTAGTCTTAAAAGAGCTAATTGTGAAACCTATAATTTTGACCTAGTGTTATTGAGTAATATTGTATTATTTTATAAATTTTTTTATAAAATTATATAAATGACTTATTCAAAAAACTACACATGAAAAACTATCTATATTAGCATTCTAAGGTAGAGCACTTGATTTCTATTGAATTCTTATAGTATGTCGATCATTTCTGCCAAGCATTAGAATCTAAACACTAAGTAATATATGCAGTCATTGTCTTCATAAAGCATCATTGTTTATTTGTACTATAATCTATCTTTCTTTTTCCTCCATTACTGAAAACATCTTGATAAAATGTGAGCAATTGGTCGCTTCAACCAGAGTCTCTAAATTGTATTATCCAATTAGCTTGTTAGAAAAAGAAAATCGCTTCACTGCCCATGATTGGATGTTTCCATCTCATTTGACCCATTCTTTGTAACCTTCGTGCATGGGACTAAGTAGAAAATAATAGAACTAGGAAAGCACGTGAGAGGATCACATGGTTAGATAACAATGAATTGAGTTCCTGGTGCCGTATGGCATTGCTAAGAATAATTAGATCTTTTTTTTTCTTTACTCTTCAAAAGTTTGTGCTCCTTGTACTCCCCTGCAGTGTTTTGCTTTAAATAAATACGTGAAGTGTTTGCTAGGGCTCACTTTTGTATTTTTTAAGGATCAAAAAAATTTTTTAGGGGGAGGAGAAAACTTGTAAACTCCTATTTTTCTTCCTTAAAAATCCAAATTTTATTGTTGTACGTGTACAAAATATATACAGAAGAAATTGAACAGGTCAATATAGTTATAAATGTAGGGCTAAATCAAGAAAATTAGCGGATCAAGTTAAAGGAGTAAATAGGAGAAGAGGCAGAGGTAGAAGTCATAAATAATCTTAAATTAGACGGCGGAAGGATAGAAGGGCTGATTTGGAGAATAGAGGAAGGAGTGGGGCTAGGCTTGTCATTTGGGTCTAGGCACACGTGCCTTTGTGAGCGACTCATGGAATCAAAAGGGGGCGGAGCCGCGGGGGTGAGGAAGAACCGTAATCCCCAATTCTAACTCCCTCCAACTTCGTTGGGTGGACGCCGACAACTCTTTTGAAGAACCCCAACAATCATCAGTGTGGACCTCAGTACCTACGGTGATAACGAGAAGGGGAGACTGAAGTGGAGAAATTGGAAGGCATGGGCGGAGGACTTTGACCTGAATCCATCTAAACAGAACTAGGTTTGTTTTCCCTACTAGTAAATATGCAGCAATTGATTCTAATGGGGTTTATGGGTAGAACACACTTCAATTGGAATTTTGTTTGCTAATTCAAAATTTATTTGATGCAATGTCCCCTGTTTCCTTTTTGTTGCCCATGATATTGTGATTAAATCTTAATTGATGCTTGCATCGATCAATTTTAAAACATGATTAAATTCATGCATGCTTTAGAGTAGTTCAATGTTTTGCATAAATTGGGGGAATTGAAATCTTGTTATACTGATAACTAAGTTGTAAATAGGAATATCTGGAAGACACAGATGAACTCATGATTAATCTCCTCAGTTTTACATGTCTGTATATTCTTTAATGGGATGATCATATTGAGTTGGTGGATCTCGTGGTGTTTGCATTGGTGCTAAACAAAAGTTTTACTTATTGATTAATCCATGTGCTAGAGAGCATGTGGAAATTTGTGGGCTAAGAAAACATTGGGAGGCATAGTGGTTAAATGCATTTGTCCTTTGTTCCTGAGTTTTAAAGGAAACTAGTTGTCATCTAAATGGTCACTTTTGCAGTGATGGGGCATCATAGTTTTGAGTTATAAAATTGTATTTTTCATCCATGTTTCCCATGAGGTGCATCATAGTTTTGAGTTACAAAATTATATTTTTCATCCATGTTTCCTATGAGGTTTCATTGTAAGCCTTAATGCATGATATGAGATTGAATTCTTGCTCTCATGTGGCTTTTTCACAGGCCGTTTTGTGATACTATGTAAATTTTGTTCAGACAACAAGGAGGTTATAGTTTTCATAAATCTGTGGTTTAGAGACAAATGATCGCAGTGAGTTGCAGTTTATAAATATTTAGATTTTGACTTGCCATTTCGATCGGTGCTTCGCGTCACTTGATGGACTGTTGTGTTAATGTTTTGTTTTGACTTGAAACAGAGTTGAAGTTAAAGGGTGTTTTTGTTTCTCTTATAGAAATTTTAGAGTTTACTACAGTGGTGAAATTTCCGAACTTTGCTTTCTTTTCTTTTCCTTTGCTTGCTGCGAAGAACAACATTTTCTTTCCCCTCTTTTCTCTCTTTCCTTTCCCTTCCTTTTGTAAACTGAATACTTAAAAGAGTAGGATAGTAGGATAGGACAGCGGAGATAAGTTAATGTTTAAAAATTGATTTGTATTATGCCAAAATTGAATGTTTCCAAGTCATTTCTAATGAGAGTTTGGGGGTAAGATTTTCTATTAGTAAAAGTTGTAAACTGAATTCATCACTCTGCATACTCTTGTTGTTTTAAATTATACTTGAGGGAACCCTTGATAGTTGGTTAAGGGAAGGGAATAGGGGTTCTTTCTGCTGAGGTTGTGATATATATATGGTTTAGATTGTAGCTTCTTGTGTTGTTGCCTTATTGTTGCTGATATATGCCTATAGGGAAATGACGAAATGGGCATTGCCTATTTGGCCGAGGAGTTAAAAAACTGAAAAGATAGTTTAACTCAATGGATGAAAGTGTATTAGACTTGGATACATGACGTATAGTACTAATAAATAATAAAATAAAACAAACAAACAATCAAACTTGCTGCTGAGAATTAGAAAAAGGTTTAATTAGTTTTGTTTGCCTCAACTGCCTAATAAAACAAATAGGAATTGTTTAGTGCACTACTGTGAACTCTCTTTCTCTTGTCGAACCTTTTCTTTTCATCTTCTTTTTCTCCTATTTTGTCTTTTTCTGTTGTGTATCATGATACAGAAAAACCAGTAGGAAAAAGGGAGGGAAAGTAAATGACATGAAATGAGCAGTATTGCGCCTAGGTGTTTCATGATTCTAGGTAAATCATCATGTATCGATGGTGTTAAAATACAATTAAATCATGAATTTGTCTACTGTGGAAAAACCTAAAGAGGCTCAGGAGTTATTAAGGTTTTCAATCATGGCCTGCTACAATTGGAGCCCAAGTCGGTGGTTGAGAAACTATAATACTGTCTTGATATGTTGACATTATGCTTTATTTCTTTATAATTGTATGCTGTTATATGATATGACTCTTGGTGATTTTTTACATATTACAAACTCAACTATGCATATTAGATATATATATGAGAGGTTAGAAAAATAAGAAAATAGAACACCAGACATATAACTTAGGTGACAGACTAGTTAAATAGTCGACACATCAACTGAGGATAACTTAGTCTTGAAAATACCTAGATGAGGACCACATAAACCCTAGTGACATCAAAATCTAGAAGAAACACATAAGTCCTACATACATTGTAATTCCCTCACGGTGGTGGGTATCACTGTGATTGTCTTACAATGGGTAGTGGGAGGTATTCCCAACCTAACTTGTAGCTTAGATGGAGCCGAGGAAGGAGCAGTCTCCGTCGTACACCGATACTCTCTACCTAGGGTACCACCGAAGGTTAGGGAGTGGGGAAAGGGGAATCGATTTTGTTAGGCCTAGGACAGAAGATTTGTCAACACAGTACATGCTTCATTTAGGTATGCAGCCCTGTGAGCAGTCTAAACCATGGGGGGAGATTATATGTGTCGATTCCAATGGTCGTGCTGAGAACGTAACTTAACCATAGTGATCCTATCGAGGGGCAGAAGTGTAGCGCTACATGGTTTATCGTATCACAGGATCTATAGGAGATGCACGATATGACGGTCTTAGAGTGCAGAATGGGTATACGGCTAATAAGACCAGATGAAGAAGGAATGACGGTCACCCCTCTTCTCTGCTAACATCAGTTTAACGAGCCTAGGGAGAGACATAGATTGACACTGATGGGCTTAGGAATGATCCTTGATCAGGATCTACTTAAGCATAAAATGGTAGCCCGTAGGAGTGTACTTATATGAACTTAGTCATACAAGACAAATGTTTAGAATATCTACTATGCTATGCATGCTTATTTCCTAGTTGTTTTATATGCAAGGTTCTATTGATATGCTTAGTTACACTGCCAATACTTCAGGACATGATATTATATTTGCCTATTACTTTGCTTGGGAGTTTCTCCTATTTGTAGCCACTGGGCTGCAACACTCAGGTGACAGATAGAGGATCAGGGTAGATTTGGAGCTGATGCAAAAACACTAGAAGCTTATTGATGGAGGATAGACTATTGAGACTCAATTATTATAAGATGGACTGTGTTAGTTAAATGATTTAATGGTACAATTAATACCCGTTGTTATCTTGATGTTTTAAATATCATGAGTTATACATGTGTAGCCATTGTGAAAAATATAGAGTAAAATTTATAAACCTTGTTTGAGTTTCTTAACTCTTATGCGGTTGCCATATCCGATAGTGGGTCGGCTCATGATAGATGGGCTTGCCAAGCCTGCTTGACTGACAACTTGGTTTATGCCAGGAAGTAGGTGTCGATGATGTTTTCGTGCACACCAAGAATCTGCTATCGAGGAGATAGATATACCAAACCTGGAGATAGTGCACCATGGCTAGCATCTCCTTCTCGTGTGCATTATAGCGCTACTCCATGCCATTAAGTTTGCAGCTCTCGCACGTCAACGGGTGGCCGTCTTGCATCAATATGCTGCCAAGAGCTCAATCAGATGGATCAGTGATGATCTCAAATGCCTTGCTGAAATCGAAAAGGGTCAGCATGGGCTTGTACATCATGCATACCTTCAGCTACTGTTAGGTAAACTCACACACCTCAGTTTATTCCCACCTTTGGTCCTCCAATAGGTCCGTAAGTGGCGCTATGATTTTGAAATAACCTCCGATGAACTTGCGGTAGGAGTTGCGCCCAAAGAGCGATTGGAGCTCTGTCGGGGAAGGGGGAGCATGATGCATTAGTCCTCTGGCTCAATGCACTTGTCATAGCCAGGGGCATTGCACCTCATGCACCACCATTGTTTGGCATTGCTTTAAATGTATTCATGACGAGTAGGTAGATCTCAATATCCTTTTAATGCTAAAATATCCAATTTTGAAGAATAAATAATTATCCATGGCGGCATTCTATTTATATGATGTTGATGAATAATTCGTCAATGTGTTTTCACACCAGATTAATTTTAAAAATTATGGTTTTGCTATATAAATGGTCGAAGTCGATGAGCATGATATATGGTCTAGGGACCTCAAACCCACTGTATGGATTGATGATCAACTAATTGTTTCTCATCAAATTTAAATCCTAATTAGGATTATTTGATATTTTTATGTAAAAATTTAGTATCATATCTAAAATAGGTATTTCTCACTCTACATAATTCATATTTGTATGAGCCATTATTATGTATCAATTAATTTTAATTATAAATTCTCATAACTTCTATAAAGTACCTTTGACCATCTTTTTATTAGAATAAACTATTTCAAACAATATATAGAAACCGATGTAGTTATGGTTCACTTCTATAATATTATTCTTTATAAATTTTATTTACATGAGTGATACATAGTTTTTAAAAATTTGTAACTTCTTGTAAAATAAAATTAATTATTATGAACAATTTTTCATGGTCATTTGTAATATTTATTATAAAAATGAGATATGTACAGATGATATCCTTCTACCATGCCTTTATTTTAATATAATTTACCTCGTTTCCTACAAGATGACTTTTCAGTGGAATTTTTCAAGGAGATTCCAGCGATAGCTTCAGGTGAGCTAGGAGAACTCATTGGAACCATCAATTTAAGTTCTTAGAAGAGATATGAGGGAGAAAAGTGAAATGAGCGGCAGCAGTGAAAGTTTCATCGTTGGAGATTACTCTTGCAATTGCTGGTCATACGAGCTAATAATTTGAGAAACTTAGTACCTATGGCTTCTCCTCGACGAGAGCTATCTACTGGTACTTGGGTTGAGAGAAATTGGCTGTCGTTGGTTGCCGGCGAGTTAAAAATCCAAACTTAGGAGTTTCGCATAAGTTATCTTTTTGAGTAATATTAGGCACATGTGAGCTCTAACAATTGGGACAAATTTGATTTTTGGATTTTTGATGAAAAAAGCTTTTGATTGGTACTAATATTGCTGCTGATTGGAGAACTTCATTAGTGAGGGTTCCAGGAACTGCCCAGCAAGTCTCCGGCGGGTCTCTAGTGAACTTTTCGATGAACTTTAGATAAAAATGAGGTATGTTGGTCTCCAGTGTATATATATTTACATACGTAAATAAAATTTATATATATTTAAGAGTATTATTTTGAGATATAATACAATTTACTTAAAATGGATAATTGAGTAAGGTTCACACGCTGCGAAACCCCACTAATAGTAATAGTATACTCAATAAATATGATAAACAATTGACATTATTAATGTGAAGGCAAAGTTGTATGATTAATGGTAAATTATCAATATTGACAAACAAATGACATTACTGATGTGAAGGAAAAGTTGCATGATTAATAGTAAACACTATTAGTGATCAATATTTATTGAGTGCCTAAATCATCAGGAGGAAATAACCTAAAAGTAAAAAATTTCCATGATATCTGAAGTTGCTCTCTTAGCTATCTTCTTTTCCAGTTAGATTAGTCTCCTCCTCTGCACTTATAGAACTACCCTCTTGCGTTTCATCGTCATCGACTAAGTGGAGCATCAATCTTCCATTCTCCCTTGTAGCCAGCAAGAATTGCTGCTTCGGAGCTTTAACCATTTTAAACACAAGCCTCCCATCATCCCTGAATGACTTGAGTTGCACTTTAGGCCTCCCTGCCTTCCCAATTATCGATATCGGTGGAGGAAACCCTAAGCTATAGCCACTCCTACTTTTGTCATATGTCTCCCCTTCTTTTATCTCACGGGGCATATGGGTAGTAATGGTGTCGTGGCTTGGTTCCTTGTTACGACCACCACTACCCTTGCTATCATCTTTTCTTGCTTGCTTCCCGGAAGAGACACCAGAATGTTCATTTTTCTCACTCATCTTGTGGTTGATGGAGTTGATGGGATTGGCCGAGATGATCTCAGTCTTTATCCTCCGTGTTGATAGACAACACATTTTAAAGGGACGAAGATCTATTATCACTAAAACATTGGGTGTGGGAGTATGTTTCTACCACTAAAGATAGAATTGTCGCAGTTAGTGAGCGGGAAGAGAGGGAAGGAGTGAATGATTTCTCACAACCAACAGCTTCTTAATATCCATTTGTTCATTTTAATAAATGTTATTCAGTGGAGTTTTTGACAAAAGATTATTGTTTCTCAACAAATTTAAATCCTAATTAGGATTATTTGATTTTTTATGTGAAAATTTATTACCATATCTAAAATAGGAATTTCTCACTCTACATAATTCATATTTATATGAGTCATTATTATGTATCGATTAATTTTAATTTTAATTTCTTATGACTGCTAAAGAGCACCTTTGACCATCTTTTCATTAGAATAAACTATATCAAACCATTTATATACTGATGTAATAACTTCTATAATATTATTCTTTATAATTTTTATCTACATGAGTGATGCATAGTTTTTGAAAATATGTAACTTCTTGTAAAAAAAAATAATTATTATGAATAATTTTTCATGGTCATTTATAATACTTATTACAAAAATGAGATATGTATAGATGATATCCTTCTACCATGTCTTTATTTTAATATAATTTACCTCGTTTACTACAAGATGACTTTTCGGTGGAATTTTTCAATGAGATTCCAGCGATAGCTTCAGGTGAGCTAGGAAAACTCATTGGAACCATCAATTTAAGTTCTTGGAAGAGATATGAGGGAGAAAAGTGAAATGAGCGGCAGCAGTGAAAGTTTCATCGTTGGAGATTACTCTTGCATTTGCTGGTCATACGAGCTATATAATTTGAGAAACTTAGTACCTATGGCTTCTCCTCGACGAGAGCTATCTACTGGTACTTGGGTTGAAAGAAATTGGCTGTCGTTGGTTGCCGGCGAGTTAAAAATCCAAACTTAGGAGTTTCGCATAAGTTATCTTTTTGAGTAAAATTAGGCACATGTGAGCTCTAACAATTGGGACAAATATGATTTTTGGATTTTTGATGAAAAGAGCTTTCGATTGGTACCAATATTGCTCCTCATTGGAGAACTTCATTGGTGAGGGTTCCAGCGAACTGCCCAGCAAGTCTCCGGCGGGTCTCTAGTGAACTTTTAGGCGAACTTTAGATAAAAATGAGGTATGTAGGTCTCCAGTGTATATATATTTATATACATAAATAAATTTTATATATATTTAAGAGTATTATTTTGAGATATAATACAATTTACTTAAAATGGATGATTGAGCAAGGTTCACACGCTGCTAAACCCCACTAATCGTAATAGTATACTCAATAAAGATGATAAACAATTGATATTATTAATGTGAAGGCAAAGTTGTATGATTAATGGTAAATACTCTTAAATGATCAATATTGACAAACAAATGACATTACTGATGTGAAAGAAAAGTTGCATGATTAATAGTAAATACTATTAGTGATCAATATTTATTGAGTGCCTAAATCATCACGAGGAAATAACCTAAAAGTAAAAAATTTCCATGATATTTGAAGTTGCTCTCTTAGTTATCTTATTTTCCAGTTAGATTAATCTCCTCCTCTGCATAGAACTACCCTCTTACGTTTCATCGTCACCGACCAAGTGGAGCATCAATCTTCCATTCTCCCTTGTAGCCAGCAAGAATTGCTGCTTCGGAGCTTTAACCATTTTAAACACAAGCCTCCCATCATCCCTGAATGACTTGAGTTGCACTTTAGGCCTCCCCGCCTTCCCAATTGTCGATATCGGTGGAGGAAACCCTAAGCTATAGCCACTCCTACTTTTATCATATGTCTCCCCTTCTTTTATCTCACGGGGCATATGGGTAGTAATGGTGTCGTGGCTTGGTTCCTTGTTACGACCACCGCTACCCTTACTATCATCTTTTCTTGCTTGCTTCCCGGATGAGACACCAGAATGTTCATTTTTCTCACTCATCTTGTGGTTGATGGAGTTGATGGGATTGGCCGAGATGATCTCAGTCTTTATCCTCCATATTGATAGACAACACATTTTAAAGGGACGGAGATCTATTGTCACTAAAACATTGGGTGTGGGAGTATGTTTCTACCACTAAAGATAGAATTGCCACAGTTAGTGAGTGAGAAGGGAGGGAAGGAGTGAATGATTTCTCACAACCAACAGCTTCTTAATATCCATTTGTTCATTTTAACAAATGTTATTCAGCGGAGTTTTTGACAAATGATTATTGTTTCTCAACAAATTTAAATCCTAATTAGGATTATTTGATTTTTTTATGTGAAAATTTATTACCATATCTGAAATAGGAATTTCTCACTCTACATAATTCATATTTATATGAGCCATTATTATGTATCGATTAATTTTAATTTTAATTTCTTATGACTTCGAAAGAGCACCTTTGACCATCTTTTCATTAGAATAAACTATATCAAACCATTTATATACTGATGTAATAACTTTTATAATATGATTCTTTATAATTTTTATTTACATGAGTGATGCATAGTTTTTAAAAATATATAACTTCTTGTAAAAAAAAATTAATTATTATGAATAATTTCTCATGGTCATTTATAATATTTTTTACAAAAATGAGATATGTACAGATGATATCCTTCTACCATGCCTTTATTTTAATATAATTTACCTCGTTTCCTACAAGATGACTTTTCGGTGGAATTTTTCAATGAGATTCCAGCGATAGCTTCAGGTGAGCTAGGAGAACTCATTGGAACCATCAATTTAAGTTCTTGGAAGAGATATGAGGGAGAAAAGTGAAATGAGCGGCAGCAGTGAAAGTTTCATCGTTGGAGATTACTCTTGCATTTGCTGGTCATACGAGCTATATAATTTGAGAAACTTAGTACCTATGGCTTCTCCTCGACGAGAGCTATCTACTGGTACTTGGGTTGAAAGAAATTGGCTGTCGTTGGTTGCCGGCGAGTTAAAAATCCAAACTTAGGAGTTTCGCATAAGTTATCTTTTTGAGTAAAATTAGGCACATGTGAGCTCTAACAATTGGGACAAATATGATTTTTGTATTTTTGATGAAAAGAGCTTTCGATTGGTACCAATATTGCTCCTCATTGGAGAACTTCATTGGTGAGGGTTCCAGCGAACAGCCCAGCAAGTCTCCGGCGGGTCTCTAGTGAACTTTTAGGTGAACTTTAGATAAAAATGAGGTATGTAGGTCTCCAGTGTATATATATTTATATACATAAATAACAAACATACATAAATAACACAGCCTAACAAATCTTCCTAACTACCCTTACTACTCACAACCTGACACCAATTATTATTTAATCCATTTTTTAACCAACCAAATAAATTAGCAATTTAAATAAACACAACAACCACAATCAACCAACAAATCAACCCTTAAAACACCTATAAAATATATTACATTTAAATTATACTATAAGACTATAATTTAAATTTCTATTTTTACAATTAAATTATACTACCAATTTTGATCACACTACACCACCTTAATTAATTCTTCAAATAATTTTAATAATTTAGTGAAAAATCTAATTACACCAAATAAATGTATAACACCCCAAATTATTTAATTTAGCAAAAATCTAAATAACCTAATTATCCAAATTTATACCAACATAAATTTAAAATTTTTGTAAAAATCCTAATTAAATTATTTTATTTCCATTTAATAAAAATTAACTAACAAAATATTCTTTCATGCGACACACAAATAATTCTTTTAAACCCTAAATTAACCTGCATCACCTTAATTAAATTAAAAACTCTACCTTAACATTTCGGAAAAATTCTAATTAAACCACAAAAATTATATTGATTCATAACAAAGCATTACAAATTATTTTATAATGAACTCAAAACCCTGAACCCAATCAAAAATAATTCGAAAACAATACTTAAAATTTGATAAAAATTCTAAATAAATTGTTCAAAATCTAAAACTCACCAATGAAAACTCTTAGCAATGTTCAACCTGACCGAACCGATTGTAAAATTGCGATAACCAGTGAGAACCACGTTGAATCGTAGCTGAACTGGCCACCACCCGAACCGGACCGGATCAAACCGGACCGACCCACGCGCTACGCACGCGCCGCCCGAGATCGCCCGCCTCTTCATCTCCGAGCGAACTCACCGCCGCTCCACCGCTGCTTATCGCCCGTTCCACTGTTGCAACCTTGCCGGAACAACGCGCAGCACCTTGCCGCACCTTCCTCAACCCTCCGACCACCTCTTCTCGCCGGTAGGGCTCTCCCACGGCCCGCCGGTGCCTATTATTCCCCTGCTGCGAGTGAAATCGTCGTTCCCAACTGCCCCCACGTCTTCCACGCCGCAGCCGCTCCTCCAATTTGACTCTACTACTGGAGTTGAATTGCATCCAGGGACCTTACCACAGAAGCAGGAGACGCTCGCCGCACTCCTCGTCGGTGAAACCGACGGAAATAAGGGACTCCGCATGTTCGTCGCTTCCCACGCGACCTCAGCTCGCTGGAGCCGCCTCCATGCCTCGCCAACCTCAGATACGACGCAAACCTTCGGCTTCAAGCCTTCCTCATTGCAAACGCCGGCCGCCGGAGTGGATAAAGCTCCGCCGCGCCATCACCCTCGGAAAATAAAGCACTGCCTTGTTTTCCAAGGGTTTAAACCCTCTCACTCGCCCTCGCCTGCTTGGCTGCCGTACGTGCTGCGGGTGGGTTTTTAATTTCTTTTTCTATTTTTCTTCTTTTTTTTCCTTCCTTTTTTCTATTTCTTCTATATTTAATTAAATTAAAATTCTTTCTTCTTTTATATTTTATTTTCTACTTTTATTATTATTATTATTAATTTCAACTATTATTTTATTATTTTAATATATATATTTAAAGAAAATAGGGTTTACATAATTGGTTAACTATAGATCAAAGACAAAAGAATGGAATTAATATATTTTCTACCATCAGTAGTGACATGGCAAGGCTCAAGTGGAAAGATGAATTGGTTTTCAACCAAAAGAATCAAAATTTCAACGTACTGAATTTTTAAGATCAGTGGATTTTGGAAGGTCATAACTTCTTCCGCAGTGATCTGATTGAGCTGATATTTTTAGGGTAGATGTTTGTATTAGTGATGAGGGTATTCATAATTTTATAGGACAGAATACTAAAAGAGTTCAGAATGATCAAATCACTGAGATAAGGTAATTCAAGTGTTGAATCTGTCCAAACTTGTGAAACTCTACTATAGTAACTGATACTTTTCAGCAGCTTTGATGTTAGCCTCTTTTCTTGTTTTTATGGAAGTTGTGGTTGAGATTTTGAGGTAAAGATGGTATTACTAGGTGAGGAAGTATAGTACAAGTTCTAAACGGAGGGTAAGAGTTATAAGTTGGATACTTTCTTAGTTATACTTATAGAATTCAGAATTTGAGAATCCATGTTGGTTCATTCTTGATACTTTAGTTTGGTACAGCAGGCATCCTCATCTAGGATTTTGGCAGAAGGATCTTCACTTAGCAACAGTGAAGGCATACAAGCATGTGAACAAGTGGTATGGTCAACCTCTCGATACAACATGCTGAAAAATGCTGAATTTTCAGCATTATGAGCATACTAATTTAATTTACAACTCTTAATCTATAGTTCAATAACTTGAGATTCTAGATTTGTTTTTGGAACCTTTCCTAAAAGAGTTGTGAGAGGACATCTAGAGGGTTTGAAAGATGGCAGAGATGAGGAAAAAGGGAAAAAGTCTCTTCCTTAAGTATTTCAAATATTAGGCAGTGTGCTATTTTGTGTATCCAAACTCAATTCTATCGGTAAGGATTAATTTCATGTGATATATTATAGATACTAAAATTTCCTAGATAGAAGGAAAGGAATGGCCTACATTCCTATAAATGGATAAGGAAGGGAAAGGAGTTATCCGTTACTAACAAGAGGGAATTCAATTACATTTAGGTGCAATGAATGACACTTCTTTTAGAATGAGTTTGAAAGTGTTCAATAAAAAGTTGAACCAGAGTGAATTGATTTGGACCTGGACTGACTCAAACCAAATTGATCTAGTTCCAGACTGAACCTATATGAATGGATTTAAGTTTGAGTTGAACCCAAATAGATTAAACCGAATCAGATGTGAACCAAATAGAAGTAAACTAAACCCAGATTGAGCCAGTTTAACTATTTGAACCTGAATTGAGTCAAATTAGATTGGATTTGGTCAAAATAGATTAATTTGGTTAATTAAAGCTAGATTTGACCAATTTTGACCAGATTGACTTGGATGAGGACTTGGTATGGGCTTGGGCTTCATAACGAGAGTTGGACTAAGCAAATTGGACTAATTACATGATTGGGTACAAAATAAGTGGATAGATTGGATCTAAATAAATTTTATTACACTAGAAATATTCTTCGACAGTAATCTACACTACAATTAATATTCTTCAGCTTTTTTTGGATCAGTTTTAAAGCCTCGTCACACACTACAAGTGCTGTAGTGCGTATGCTCATCATAGTATGATTTATACAAGCTAAGGTAAATCTTAATTAGATTTTATGAAAATTCTTGGATGTCTGCTAATTAAATAAAGATTATGCTTTTAAAATACCAAAAAGCTAGATGCATGCTAGAGTTATATGCTTTATTTAGTCATTCAATATGCGAGTATACTTACTATTTTATATTTATCCAGCATGCTACATTACTCTTACCGCATCTTAATTAGAGTGACTTCCACCAGACACTCTGGTATAGAGATATAGGTGTATGATACTAGCATCTCCTAGGAACATCACTGAATTAACCAAAGGGTGTCATTAATGCACCTAGATAACATTGCGAACCACCTGCATTCGATTAGTGATGTTCACCCCTCCCGAGGCTTCTGATAACTTAGATACTCGGACTGGGGCCGAGAGATTGGACTAGTTAATTTTTGGGTCATATCAGACCAACATATGGAGTGGTTCCAACCCATATTCCTATACACGCAGGTGTGCTGCCTCGGTGCCACAATGATAGTCCTTAGATGGCTAGCAGCGATAATCCTACTCGACTAGTAGATATGGGATCGAGACACCACAGCCCATCGTGCGGATGTGAGTTCGACTCGGCGAGCATAGATTGCTTTTGAGTTGGAGGGGTGATTCCCTTAAGCTTTGGATTATGAATCCGTAGACTACACGGCTAGCATCCTTGACGTCCTGCAGACGGTCGAATGAGTAGTCCGGATCCTAAGATTATTCTTATTTCAGCTAGCCATGGCCGATGGTTCTTGTGTGATGGTGATACTGTCTGCGGATAGAGTCTAGTACTACACTGGAGTCATACCCTTATGGAGTCCGAGGAGGCTGTAAGGGTATGACGATTTTGCTAGGAGAGGCGTAGGCGGCGACTAGTGAGACGCGAGAGAGGAGTCTTGGGTCACCCATCCTCTCCGCCAATATTAGTGCAGCGGGCATAAGAAGATACCTAGATGGTAACGACACTGATGGGCTTAAGGACTTCACGGGCCCAGGCCAATCCTTAAGCATACATTGGCAGCATGAGACATGTGATAAAAATAGGGATCATATCGATGACTTGCTCTAGTTACACCAATATGAGGTACAACCTAGGTGATATTTAGTTACATACATGTACTTAGAACCTAGGTTGATATATGATAATTGTAATACCTAGAAAGAAACTATTGTGTGATAACTAATCCCACTAAGGAATCCTTGGACAATCACTCTAGCCTTTGATTTCGTGATGTGGTTTCGAGCCGTAATTTCGCACTGGGCCGTAAGGCTGAGCATACCGCATTCAATGTGCATGCAGGTATAGCAGTGACAGTCAAGATTGCGAAAGAGGATTTCATCAGCAGAGGTTGGTTATCAAACGCATCTTATTTTATTTATTAATTTCAGAGTATAGTGTATCATAGACTAATATCAGGACTATACTAGGAGACTATTTTATTTAATTATTTATATGACTAACTGCTTGTGTTGCAGGGATAGGATCTCGTTATGCCTCGCTTCGGTTAGTGAGCTCATGCGGTGGTTACTACGTGCTCGACAGGTGGTTCAAGGTGTAACAATATATATAGGTATACAAGAATAGAATAGAAATACATATATATATATATATATATATATAAGTACTAAAAAAAGTTTAGTTCTCAAAAATTAACAGAGAGAGTCGAGAGATGGCAAATATGTTAGTTTTTCTCTCATTCGATCATCCAGTATTTCCTGCAAATTAGAATCAAAATTGGGATAGGTGTATACGACTGAAATTCCTAAATCTAACTCCCTAAATCTCCACCTCCACAACCCCCTGTTGCCAACGATTAAGGATGGCAAGCCTTTGGCTGAATCTATTTGATTGAGAGGAGAAAGCATCTGAGGAAATGATCAATGCAGTAGCAAAGTGGAAGCTAATGATGCCGATGATATGAATCCTAGTTATAGATAACAAATTTAAATAGTTAAGTTTAGTGCCCATTCCCTAAGTTACATACAAATCTAATTTTTGGGGTATGGGTAGTGATCGTCGCTATTGCAGATTTTGGGTATTGCATTGTATTAATTTTTATAAATTTCTCTCTCATGTCTTTAATTCCGTTCGGGGATGAAATTATTTGAGGATAGTAAATGTGTTTGTATATATATTTTTCTCTTCATTTACTTGTGTGTGATGATTACTAATAAGTATTACTTAGAAATAGTACATTGTATTTAAAGGATTCGATTAAAATAATAATAATAATAATAATTTGAATATATATTTAATAATCAAATTAATGCTTACTGCCGCCTATTGTCACTTAGGATGATATTGACTTCACATTATTCTCTCCACATGTTTATATATGTATATATATAAGTAGATAAATACCCTTTCTAGTTTTAACAAATATATACGTTATTGTAAATATAGAAACTTTGGGCATTAAATTCATTTTGTTTATTAGTATAATTAGTCGTTGAAATTGCAGTTATTTTGTTAGAGTTTTGGGCATCATGTTGGAAAGAAAAGAATGACATGTTGAGAAACATTTTGTTCCACTTATTTTCTTAAATACTTTCTTTCTTAAGGTGATAAACAAATTTACCATGTCTTTCATTCAATGTGTCCTTGGTCATGTACTTGAGTAGTATTAAACAATAAATACTAAAACACAAATTTCCATGATACCAAATAGGAAATAAGAAAAAGGGAGCAAATACTTGATTTCATTAGTATTAACAATTTAAATATGCTTGCAAATTGATAGGGAAACGTTCTGCAATGACGATGATTAAACACGGCAGGGCCGTGGATCTATTAAATTGCAAACTCAAAAAGTTCAAGTACGTCGTTGTTTCAGCTAGTTTATAGCCATTGTAGTAGAGCTTCCAAGTGGGCCATTGTTAATAAATTTTATATTATCCGTAATGTATATTTAATTATTACTTTATTAAATATGTAAATGTTATCTTATTTCATATGCTTGTGTTCTCAGATTCTAAAAGTGCATGATACTAGGAAAAATATAGAACACAAAGATGACATTATTAACTTGCTAGGTGACAAACAAACTAGTTAGGTGAGACAGTTATACGATATCCTAAACTAGTTAGAACACCTAGAGGCATGGACCTGAACTTCCTAGGGACATGAACTTCTAAAAATAATATAGTTCTATATAACACAATATTATTCTCATAAATGATGAGTACCATTTGTGTTAGTTTAATGATTGATAGCGGAGGCATCACCAGACCCATCCTTTAGCATTTGGTGAGTACCAACAATGGGGTTCTTGCCAATGAACCAAATATCCCTATGGCATATATCCGAAACTAAAGAGCTGGGAGCCGGGGAGCTCAATTCAGTCGCTATACCTATGGACTAAGGTGTCTGTTGACGCTGACATTCCCCAACTGAGTCCTGTAGGCTTAGGAGGTAGTCTGGACAGGTCAGGGCATGAGTATATATTAGTAGGTGACCCTGCTGTGAACTAGAAGTGTAGTGCTGCATGGTGTCTCGTATTTAGCATTTATGGGAGACGTGCGATGCGAAAGTCTTAGAGCGCGGTCTAGTAAATGGTTCGTGAGACTAGAAGGAGAAGGAACCATGGTCACCCACCTCCTCCGCCAACGTCAGTGCGACGGGCCTAAGTAGAGACTTATTCTGGCACTAATGGGTTTATGTTGGTCCCCCGCCACAACTTACCTTAAGCATAGGTAGGCACCCCTAGGAGATAGTTATTCAGACTAAAAACTTAGAAAAGTTTTCCTACATATTTAGACTTTTAGAATTTATTTCTTTAATTATTTGTATGTTTTCTTAAAATTTTATTATGTGATATGCTCTTGATATAATTGCTACTCGTTCGAACATATATTGTTAAACTATTCCTTTACATGGAGAAGTTTCTAGTGAATTTTTAAAACTCACAATTTATGTTTTATATTTTATTTAACCTCATATTAATTTTTATAAATTCATATGGCAGTTACTACATTGCTGAACAAGCTGCAGACATGACATAGTATTTGTTATACTTTTTGGCTTCTTAACCTTCATTGACGAATTTTATGTTTTATATTTTATTTAACATCCTGATGATTTAGGCAATCAATAAATATTGATCATTAATAGTGTTTACTATTAATCATGCAACTTTGCTTTCACATCAGTAATGTCATTTGTTTGTCAATATTGATCATTTAAGAGTATTTACCATTAATCATACAACTTTGCCTTCACATTAATAATGTCAATTGTTTATCATCTTTATTGAGTATACTATTACAATTAGTGGGGTTTAGCAGCGTGTGAACCTTGCTCAATCATGCATTTTAAGTAAATTGTATTATATCTCAAAATAATACTCTTAAATATATACAAATTTTATTTATGTATATAATTATATATACTCTACATACCACATTTTTATCTAAAGTTCGTCGAAAAGTTTATTGGAGACCTGCCAGAGACTTGCTGGGCAGTTCGCTGGAACTCTCACCAATGAAGTTCTCCAATCAGCAGCAATATTGGTATCAATCGAAAGCTTTTTTCATCAAAAATTCAAAAATCATATTTGTCCCAATTGTTAGAGCTCACATGTGCCTAATTTTACTCAAAAGGATAACTTATGCGAAACTCCTAAGTTTGGATTTTTAACTCGCCGGCAACCAACGACAGTCAATTTCTCTCAACTCAAGTACCAGTAGATAGCTCTCGTCGAGGAGAAGCCATAGGTACTAAGTTTCTCAAATTATATAGCTCGTATGACCAGCAATCGCAAGAATAATCTCCAACAATGAAACTTTCACTGCTGCCGCTCACTTCACATTTCTCCCTCATATCTCTTCCAAGAACTTAAATTGATGGTTCCAATGAGTTTTCCTAGCTCACCTGAAGCTATCGCTGGAATCTCATTGAAAAATTCCACCGAAAAGTCATCTTCTAGGAAATAAGGTAAATTATATTGAAATAAATGCATGGTAGAAGGATATCATCTGTACATATCTCATTTTTATAATAAATATTATAAATGACAATGAAAAATTGTTCATAATAATTAATTTTATTTTACAAGAAGTTACAAATTTTTAAAAACTATGTATCACTCATGTAAATAAAAATTATAAAGAATAATATTATAGAAGTAAACCATAACTACATCGGTTTCTATATATTGTTTGAAATAGTTTATTCTAATAAAAAGATGGTCAAAGGTACTTTTTAGAAGTTATAAGAATTTATAATTAAAATTAATTGATACAGAATAATGGCTCATACAAATATGAATTATGTAGAGTGAGAAATACCTATTTTAGATATGATACTAAATTTTTACATAAAAATATCAAATAATCCTAATTAGGATTTAAATTTGTTGAGAAACAATGAGTTGATCATCAATCCATACAGTGGGTTTGAGGTACCTCGACCACATATCATGCTCATCGACTTGACCATTTATATAGCAAAACCATAATTTTTAAAATAGAATACCGCCATGGATAATTATTTATTCTTCAAAATTGGATATTTTAGCATTAAAACGATACTGAGATCTACCTACTCGTCATGAATTCGTTTAAAGCAAAAGTCTTGATTCTTAATGCTTATTTGGAGTAAAAAACAAATCTCCCTCATTTGCCCATAAATTTTGCCTTTGTAGATCATTAGTTCTCCCTCATTCATGGAAGAAAAGGTCAAATTCTTTTAGTTTATTTGGAGTGTTTTGCCTTTGTAGATCATTAATTCTCCCTCATTCATGGAAGAAAAGGTCAAATTCTTTTAGTTTATTTGGAGTGAAAACTCTGAATGTCACTTGAACAAAAGCAATAAAAATCATGCTACTAGACTAAACACCCCGATGGAAATGAAAATGACATCTACGACAAAGAAAAAAGGGAGTTGTGAGAATTAAAATCAGAACCTCTCACACCCTAAGAGAGAATCATACTACTAGACCAAACAATCTCTAATATATACAATCATCATCCAAATTCTATGATCACTTAGTAAATAGTACAATCATCATTTAAATATAGACAATAAAATACATTTCACCAGCAAAGATTAACTAGTAGATAAAAAATACAACACGATTCTCCAACAAAGATTAAAACATCAAAATGATCTGGAGGAGAAGTAACAAATGGGGAGTTAAATGCTTATAAGAATTAAACTCCCGACCTCTTATACTCTAAGCGAGAATCATACCACAATACCAAACATCTTCTTATCTATTTAGTCCTCATACGTATTCTTTATAATACAATATCTATATATCATAATACAATATCGGTTGGAGTTCTCCAGGTAGAGTTCGAGAAGCTCCATTCCATGACAGACCAAACCTCCAATGAGGGCAAATGCATCATGCTCACCCTTTCCGGACATGAGCATCATCAGTTAGAAGTTGCAGGAGGAGCTGACGAACCTATGAATAAAATTCAGCTGCCACGACAGTCTGCACACAGCATCGTCAGTCAACTAGCACATATCGGATCCAAAAGTCATATTCCGGCACAAAGAATGTAGAGCCCTTGAAAATTTCATCTGAGACATGAACCAGTACTTCATGGCAACCATTTTCGGCGAAGCAGACAAGGATCCAACTGCAGTCGCCTTCATCGACGATGATGCCAAACAATGGTGGTGCATGAGGTGCAATGCCCCTGGCTACGACAAGTGCATTGAGCCAGCGTACTAATGCATCATGCTCCCCCTTCCCCGACAGAGCTCCAATTGCTCTTTGGGTGCAACTGCTACCGCAAGTTCATCGGAGGTTATTTCAAAATCATAGCGCCACTTACGGACCTCTCGGAGGACCAAAGGTGGGAATAAACTGAGGTGTGTGAGTTTACCTAACAGTAGTTGAAGGTATGCATGATGTACAAGCCCATGCTGACCCTTTCAATTTTAGCAAGGCATTTGAGATCATCACTGATCCATCTGATTGAGCTCTTTGCAGCATATTGATGCAAGACGGCCACCCGTTGACGTGCGAGAGCTGCAAGCTTAATGGCGTGGAGTAGCGCTATAATGCACACGAGAAGGAGATGCTAGCCATGGTGCACTATCTCCAGGTTTGGCATATCTATCTCCTCGATAGCAGATTCTTGTTGTGCACGAAAATATCATCGACACCTACTTCCTGGCATAAACCAAGTTGTCAGTCAAGCAGGCTTGGCAAGCCCATCTATCATGAGCCGACCCACTATCGGATATGGCAACCGCATAAGAGTTAAGAAACTCAAACAAGGTTTATAAATTTTACTCTATATTTTTCACAATGGCTACACATGTATAACTCATGATGTTTAAAACATCAAGATAACAACAGATATTAATTGTCCCATTACATCATTTAACTAACACAGTCCATCTTATAATAATTGAGTCTCAATAGTCTATCCTCCATGAATAAGCTTCTAGTATTTTTGCATCAGCTCCAAATCTACCCCGATCCTCTATCTGTCACCTGAGTGGTGCTGCCTAGTGGCTACAAATAGGAGAAACTCCCAAGCAAAGTAATAGGCAAATATAATATCATGTCCTGAAGTATTGGCAGTGTAACTAAGCATATCAATAGAACATTGCATATAAAACAACTAGGAAATAAGCATGCATAGCATAGTAGATATTCTAAACATTTGTTTTGTATGACTAAGTTCATATAAGTACACTCCTACGGGCTACCATTTTATTCTTAAGTAGATCCTGATCAAGGATCATTCCTAAGCCCATCAGTGTCAATCTATGTCTCCGCTGTCCTATCCTACTATCCTACTCTTACAAGTATTCAGTTTACAAAAGGAAGGGAAAGGAAAGAGAGAAAAGAGGGGAAAGAAAATATTGTTCTTCTCAGCAATAAAAGGAAAAGAAAAGAAAGCAAAGTTCGGAAATTTCACCACTGTAGTAAACTCTAAAATTTCTATAAGAGAAACAAAAATACCCTTTAACTTCGACTCTGTTTCAAGTTAAAACAAAACATTAACACAACAGTCCATCAAGTGATGCGAAGCACCGATCGAAATGGCAAGTCAAAATCTAAATATTTATAAACTGCAACTCACTATGATCATTTGTCTCTAAACCACAGATTTATGAAAACTATAACCTCCTTGTTGTCTGAACAAAATTTACATAGTATCACAAAACAGCCTATGAAAAAGCCACATGAGAGCAAGAATTCAATCTCATATCATGCATTAAGGCTTACAATGAAACCTCATAGGAAACATGGATGAAAAATACAATTTTGTAACTCAAAACTATGATGCACTTCATGGGAAACATGGATGAAAAATACAATTTTATAACTCAAAACTATGATGCCCCATCACTGCAGAATCGACCATTTAGATGACAACTAGTTTCCTTTAAAACTCAGGAACAAAGGACAAATGCATTTAATCACTATGCCTCCCAATGTTTTCTTAGCCCACAGATTTCCACATGCTCTCTAGCACATGGATTAATCAATAAGTAAAACTTTTGTTTATCACCAATGCAAATACCACGAGATCCACCAACTCAATATGATCATCCCATTAAAGAATATACACACATTTAAAACTGAGGAGATTAATCATGAGTTCATCTGTGTCTTCCAGATATTCCTATTTCCAACTTAGTTATCAGTATAACAAGATTTCAATTCCCCCAATTTATGCAAAACATTGAACTACTCTAAAGCATGCATGAATTTAATCATGTTTTAAAATTAATCGACGCAAGCATCAATTAAGATTTAATCATAATATCATGGGCAACAAAAAGGAAACAGGGGACATTGCATCAAATAAATTCCGAACTAGCAAACAAAATTCCAATTGTAGTGTGTTCTACCCATAAACCCCATTAGAATCAATTGCTGCATATTTACTAGTAGGGAAAACAAACCTAGTTCTGTTTAGATGGATTCCGGTCAAAGTGCTCCGCCCATGCCTTCCAATTTCTCCACTTCGGTCTCCCCTTCTCGTCATCACCGTAGGTACTGAGATCCACAATGACGATTGCTGGGGTTCTTCAAAAGACTTGTCGGTGTCCACCCAACGAAGTTGGAGGGAGTTAGAATTGGGGATTACGGTTCTTCCTCACCCCCGCGGCTCCACCCCCTTTTGATTCCATGAGTCGCTCACAAAGGCACTGTATACCCCGACCATTACACAATATATATATATATATATATATATTTAGATAAATACGAATAGGTAAACGTAAAACAAGATAATGCGTATGATATGATAAAACTAAGACTCGGCTTTAGATGATGGGGGTAACAGTGGAAATTTACCTCTCACACCTTGTCCTTTTTATGCCATCATACGTGAGGGTTAAGGCTTGGTTCCTCTAAGCCGCAAGACACCGTCACGTTGCTGTTGTTGGACGACCTTGGGTTGGAAGCACAAGAACTCCGTCATGGTCGCCCTCTGAAAGCTCTTCGTAGGAGGGCATCGTTCCAAGTTGAACGGTGACGTGAGTGGCGCCAGTGAAATTTGCTCTTGATTACTTCGACGGTTTATTCTACAATCCAGCTTCGTTACATTGAACCCTTGAGTAGGCATTTATACGAATATTTAAAAGTCCTATAGTTGTTCCATGTATGTCTTGTATTTACCTTATGAATATTTTGCTCTATGCATGTCTTAAAGTTATTATTACGTGCACATATGTTGCTGATGAAAATTGTTAAATTGTACATGGTTGGAATCATGTTGTGTGTGAATTGCTAAGAAATTAAATGGCAAGCATGTGCTGAAGAAATGTCAACATAGAGACACTCAATGTATTTAGTGACACATAGTCCCATATAGGACTAGGAAACATTTACACCGTAATCCCGCACGTGTAGTGAATGGTCACTACCGCGATAGTCCGATTTGGGAAGATGGGAGATGTAGTCATCCCGGCGCTCATGCGACTGTTGGGTGATGAATTCTCTTTATACTCATGGATAGTGGATCTGTTGACAACGGCAACCGTCTTAGATGCTCTGCAGGCATACGGACGGTAGTTCAAATCCTAGGGTTTATTACGTGTGTAGGATTTTCGGTTAGCCGTAACTGGAGGATTTGTTGAAAGGTGACCCTGTCTGTAGGGACAGTGTGTAGTACTACATAGGGATGTGTGCGTGCCTACAGGGAGGTTACACCAACGCATTAGTCTCGGTAGTGCGGGTCGGATAAACGACTATCGAGGCTGGAAGAGAGGAATCCGTGGTTACCTGTCCTCTCTGCCAACATCAGTGTGATGGGCATAGGCAGAGGCCTAGACAAGCACTGATGGGCTTAAGGGTAGTCCCCGGCCAGGGCTTACTCTAATAACGTATAGTTTTAACCAACTTGTAGACTGGTCCACCACTGCTGAGACACTGGAGCAAGAAGTAGAACAATAGAAAAGTAACAAGAAGAAGAAACGACCCAATTCGCCCGATGATCGTGAAGGGTAGGCCCTATGCGGATAGTAGTCCTGATAGCTGAAAATGATTAGGAGTTCAAAATTTTCCTTATTTCATTTAGATTTTTTTTTGTTCGAAATTGTTTTGCCTTACCTTGATGTAAACTCATTTACATTCAAGGAAATCAATTAAGTTACTTATGGTGGAGATTGTCCAAAGGAATCCCTTGAGCCATAACTAGCATAACCAAAGTCTTAAGACTTGATATGATAACGTTATATACAAGCAAAAATAAAATAAAATAAAATAAAAATTTAGGATAATTTTTATAGTATTTTACCACAATCGATTGTCATGTAGATGGCGGGACAAGGATGAGGCAAAGGAAAGTCCACCAAAGCGTCAACAAGTCAGGTTGCAACTAGTACGTCGGCACCGTTACTTGGGGAGTCCCAAGTTCAACCAAGTGATGCACCAGTGGTGGAACCTGCACAGAACCCAATACGACCTGCCTTGAGCCCCATCCTAGAACCCGCAACTTCAGAGACTCCAGTGAATGCAGCCGCTTGTCCCTCTGTCATACCTTCCAAGGCACCACCAGTGCCGATGTCACGGGCAGGGAGTTGCCGTGACACCCCCGGCCACCATACCTGCAGGAACAACCCATGCACCGTACCAAACACCACTTGGAGTTGACACTCCCGTAACCCCAAACTTAGGTGGGACTACATCAGTAGTTCGACAACTATCACAATGGGTTAAAGCTGCAAGACAATTAGGATGTGTCGAGTTCGCTGGATCCACAGATGCCCAAGAATCACGTGCATGGATCAACACTATTCGACGCATCACCAACGAAATGAGACTTGCTGATGAAGATAAGTTAAGTGTTGCTCTACACTTGCTTAGTGGTAATGCTAGGATTTGGTGGGAAGAACTTGAAGGGCGAAGTGATACCACCATCACTTGGACAAAATTCTTAAGGGAATTCAACTTGGAATTCTACACCACAATGCAACACCACATGAAAAGATAAGAGTTCTTAAGTTGTACACAACATGGAAGGTCTGTAGCAGAATATGCATCGGAATTTAACAGATTGGCGTCATTTGCACACGAGATGATCGTATCAGAGGATTTCCGCTGCAATAAATTCATCGAAGGGTTAGACTATGCCATCCGTTCACGCTTGGCGGTATTAAAAGTAGAGTGTTATAAAGATATAGTGGAAGCTGCTATAAGAGTTGAAAGGGTGGTAATGGAATCCCGAGACAAGGGGAATGACTGCAAAAGAAAACGGTCAGGGTCTTTGGCAAACCGAACCACGCAAAGGGAAGGTGAGATGCCTAGGGCGCCATCAGTTGCTTCTACTACAGGGTTTAACAACCCTCGGCCAACAACAAATATCACAACGGGTTACACTCGACCACAACCTATGGGGTTAGCACCGGTTCCAAACTTAAACAAATGTCGTCGTTGCTATAGGGTGCATACGGGGCCATGTCGGACTACTACTTGTTACCACTGCGGACAGGAGGGTCATGTTCGTCCAAATTGTCCACAGCGAGTGCCACCGGAAGCTTCTGAAGCATCAATAGCTCGGGGTAAGAATCAAGTACAAGTGCCAACTACACCGGCGGTGGCTGCGTCGACGGCAAGGGAAGTGCCAACTCCTAGGATTAGGCAACACTCCCAAGGACCTCAGGCGCATTCACAAACACGAATTTTTGCTCTAGATGGTAGTCATGTGCAAGAAAATTCGGAGGTGTTCAAAGATGACACATGGCAAGTAGAGGAGTTCTAAAAGGCGAACGGTCAGTAATGAGAATGTTAAAGAGTATTAATTTAGATAAATACGAATAGGTAAACGTATAACAAAATAATGCGTATAATATGATAAAACTAAGAGTCGGCTTTAGATGATGGGGGTAACAGTGGAAATTTACCTCCCACACCTTGCCCTTTTTATGCCATCATATGTGAGGGTTAAGGCTTGGTTCCTCTAAGCCGCAAGACACCGTCACGTTGCTGTTATTGGACGACCTTGTGTTGGAAGCGCAAGAACTCCGTCACGGTCGCCCTCTGAAAGCTCTTCGTAGGAGGGCATCGTTCCAAGTTGAACGGTGATGTGAGTGGCGCCAGTGAAATTTGCTCTTGATTAGTTTGACAGTTTATTCTACAATCCTGGTTCGTTACATTGAACCCTGGAGTAGGCATGTATAAGAATATTTAAAAGTCCTATAGCTGTTCCATGTATGTCTTGTATTTACCTTATGAATATTTTGCTCTACGCATGTCTTAAAGTTATTATTACGTGCACATATGTTGCTGATGAAAATTGTTAAATTGTGCATGGTTGGAATCATGTTGTGTTTGAATTGCTAAGAAATTAAATGGCAAGCATGTGCTAAAGAAATGTCAACATAGAGACACTCAATGTATTTAGTGACACATAGTCCCATATAGGACTAGGAAACATTTACACCGTAATCCCGCGCGTGTAGTGAATGGTCACTACCGCGATAGTCCGGTTTGGGAAGATGGGAGATGTAGTCATCTCGGCGCTCATGCGACTGTTGGGTGATGAATTCTCTTCATACCCGTGGATAGTGGATCTGTTGACAACGGCAACCGTCCTAGATGCTCTGCAGGTATACCGACGGTAGTCCAGATCCTAGGGTTTATTACGTGTGTAGGATTTCCGATTAGTCGTAACCGGAGGATTTGTTGAAAGGTGACCCTATCTGTAGGGACAGTGTGTAGTACTACATAGGGATGTGTTGGTGTGCCTACAGGGAGGTTACACCAATGCATTAGTCTCGGTAGTGCGGGTCGGGTAAACGACTATCGAGGCTGGAAGAGAGGAATCCGTGGTTACCTGTCCTCTTTGCCAACATCAGGGTGATGGGCATAGGCAGAGACCTAGACAAGCACTGATGGGCTCAAGGGTAGTCCCCGGCCAGGGCTTACTCTAAGCATAGGTTGGCTGCCCGTTAGGAATTTGATATAGACGATAACTTAGTGACACAAGACATGGATTTAGAGGACACAAAGAGAGCAAGTTTAATAGTTCCTTTGTTTCTTGCAAATTACAATTGTGTATCTTCTTTTGTTTTATTTTATCTTATTGTTGCATTTATTTCCTATTATTTAACAAGTGTGCTATTATGATGTGCTATGGTTTGATGTTAATCTTGTCACCCGCGTAATGCATATGGACGGTGTGGACTCGATGGCCTAATTGCCTCAAGACCGTTCTTTGTAGCAACTGGGCCGTAAGGCTCAGCGCATTTCTCTTACATGCGCAGGAAATTCTGGATAGATGGTGTTGGTCGACGGGTGCTAGTCAATCGGGAACGTAAAGTCCAAGTCCATAAGGATAGTAGCGTGAGGTTTGGGTGGTATTTTAGCATGTATAATATTAGTTATTTTATGTTATTCTAATGCCTTGTATAGGTTGCAGACTCATACGGCGGTTGCCACGTGCCGATGGGTGGATCGGGGCGTGACACGTGTAACTAGACCCAAATGACAAGCCTAGCCCCACTCCTTCCTCTATTCTCCAAATCAGCCCTTTTATCCTTCCGCCGTCTAATTTAAGCTTATTTATGACTTCTACCTCTGCCTCTTCTCCTGTTTACTCCTTTAACTTGATCCGCTAATTTCCTTGATTTAGCCCTACATTTATAACTATATTGACCTGTTTAATTTCTTTTGTATATGTTTTGTACACGTACAACAATTAAATTTGGATTTTTAAGGAAGAAAAATAGGAGTTTACAAGTTTTCTCCTCCCCCTAAAAAAAATTTTTGGTCCTTAAAAAATACAAAGTGAGCCCTAGCAAACACTTCATGAATTTATTTTAAGCAAAACACTGCAGGGGAGTACAAGGAGCACAAACTTTTGAAGAGTAAAGAAAAAAAATGATCTAATTATTCTTAGCAATGCCATACGGCACCAAGAACTCAATTCATTGTTATCTAACCATATGATCCTCTCACGTGCTTTCCTAGTTCTATTATTTTATACTTAGTCCCATGCACGAAGGTTACAAAGCATGGGTCAAATGAGATGGAAACATCCAATCATGGGCAGTGAAGCGACTTTCTTTTTCTAACAAGCTAATTGGATAATGCAATTTAGAGACTCTGGTTGAAGCGACCAATTGCTCACATTTTATCAAGATGTTTTCAGTAATGGAGGAAAAAGAAAGATAGATTATAGTACAAATAAACAATGATGCATTATGAAGACAATGACTGCATATATTACTTAGTGTTTAGATTCTAATGCTTGGCAGAAATGATCGACATACTATAAGAATTCAATAGAAATCAAGTGCTCTACCTTAGAATGCTAATATAGATAGTTTTTCATGTGTAGTTTTTTGAATAAGTCCTTTACATAATTTTATAAAAAAAATTATAAAATAATACAATATTACTCAATAACACTAGGTCAAAATTATAGGTTTCACAATTAGCTCTTTTAAGACTAAAACTTAAAAACTATCTAATCTACTCTATCTAAAGAAAAAATAAGAACTTATTTACTAAAGCTCACTTCACAGATGATCTTATAATTCAACATAAGATCCCCAAAAAAATTTTTAGGAACTCATCCGAAAATTATTCTCACCCATTTTCCTTAAGTACTATTGACTAATTCGGCTAGAATTAGTCAAAACTCAAAAATGTCCATTACCCTAAAAAACATACTAATGGATAATTTTCTCCACATCCGTAATTACTATCTTTAATTGATTTTTCTTAACCTCTTGAATATTCCTATAGCAAGAGCCTTAATTTGAACCTCATTATTTTTATCCTTATTTTTTCATAAAAATTTAGAGTTTAAAAATTAAAATGGAGATGATCTCTAGATTTTGGAAATGGAGTTCTTACTGAGATCTCCCTCATTTGCCCATAAAGTTGCACTTGGGTATAAATAATTATCACAAATCAACTTATATCAAATCACCTCATTATCCTGACCTTGAGCACTATTGATTAAAGTTAAACTTGGGTATAAATAATTATCATAAATCTATCTTATTAGTATCATATTACACTTTTGATCTTAGCACCACCACGCTTCCGCTGTGCCACTCTTATTTTATATTTCAAATTTTATCAAAATCATTATTTCAAATGAAATAGAATGCCCGGTGAAAGGAGGTGATTACTTGGTGTTATACTTGGTATGAGGAAAAAGATAAGGACAATGACTTTGGTTGACTCAGGTCAACTTAATTAAACTCACCACCTGACCATAATTGAAAATGAACTCGGGTTAACTCAATGAAATTGAACCAAAAAGATAAGGATGATGACTTTGTCTGATTGCTTGGTGTTATTATTCATCGATAGGTTTTAATTCAGTTCAATCATTTGACCAACGTAATGACACCCAACATACAATCCATTTGTACCACTAGATTCTAAATTCAAAATCCTATATGATTGTATTGATTTCATATCAATACTTTATATCTAAAATTTCATGTGTAGTTTCTCAAATAAGTCCTTTATATAACTTTACTGATAGGTTTTAATTCAGTTCAATCATTTGACCAACGTAATGACACCCAACATACAATCCATTTGTACCACTAGATTCTAAATTCAAAATCCTATATGATTGTATAGATTTCATATCAATATTTTATATCTAAAATTTCATGTGTAGTTTCTCAAATAAGTCCTTTATATAACTTTACTGATAAACCTATAAAATAATATAATATTACACAATTACTCTTAATCAAAATTATAGGTTTCACAATTACATTTTTTAAGACTAAAATTTAAAAACTGTCTAATCTACTATGTCCAAAGAATTTTAACTTTTAAACAATAACTAATTTACTAATGCTCACTTAAGAGATCTTATAATTCCACCTAAGACCCCCAAAAATTTTTAGGAATTCATACGAACATTATTCTCACCCATTTTCCCTTAAGTACTATTGTCTAATTTGGCTAGAATTAGTCAAAACTCAAAAAATGTCCATTACCCTAAAAAACATACTAATGGACAATTTTCTCCACATCCGTAATTACTATCTTTAATTGATTTTTCTTAACCTCTTGAATATTCCTATAGCAAGAGCCTTAATTTGAACCTCATTATTTTTATCCTTATTTTTTCATAAAAATTTAGAGTTTTAAAATTAAAATGGAGATGATCTCTAGATTTCGGAAATGAAGTTTTTATTGAGATCTCCCTCATTTGCCCATAAAGTTGCACTTGGGTATAAATAATTATCACAAATCAACTTAAATCAAATCACCTCATTATTCTGACCCTGAGCACTATTGATTAAAGTTAAACTTGGGTATAAATAATTATCATAAATTTATCTTATTAGTATCAGATTACACTTTTGATCTTAGGACCACCACGCTTCCGCTGTGCCACTCTTATTTTATATTTCAAATTTTATCAAAATCATTATTTCGAATGAAATAGAATGTCTGGTGAAAGGAGGTGATTACTTGGTGTTATACTTGGTGTGAGGAAAAAGATAAGGACAATCACTTTGGTTGACTCAGGTCAACTTAATTAAACTCACCACCTGACCATAATTGAAAATGAACTCGGGTTAACTCAATGAAATTGAACCAAAAAGATAAGGATGATGACTTTGTCTGATTGCTTGGTGTTATCATTCATCGATAGGTTTTAATTCAGTTCAATTATTTGACCAACGTAATGACACCCAACATACAATCCATTTGTACCACTAGATTCTAAATTCAAAATCCTATATGATTGTATTGATTTCATATCAATACTTTATATCTAAAATTTCATGTGTAGTTTCTCAAATAAGTCCTTTATATAACTTTACTGATAAACCTATAAAATAATATAATATTACACAATTACTCTTAATCAAAATTATAGGTTTCACAATTACATATTTTAAGACTGAATTTTAAAAACTGTCTAATCTACTATGTCCAAAGAATTTTAACTTTTAAACAATGACTAATTTACTAAAGCTCACTTAAGAGATCTTATAATTCCACCTTAGACCCCCAAAAAATTTCTTCAGAGTTCATCCAAAAAGTTTACCGATGGTAAGGTTTCATTGACGATCATCACCATATCCTAAATCAATTCACCTCGTCATTTTGACACTATTTTCCTCAAGCACTATTGACTAATTTTCTCCACATCGATTGGCAATCATTATTGATTACCATCACTAATTGATTCCTCTCAACCTCCTGAATATTTCTACAGCAAAAAACTTAATTCTTAAAACATATTTGAAGTAAAAACTCATTGATGAACTCTTTACCAACATCACTTAAGCGAACATCATCATTTCATCCACATTTTTCCATAAAAATTATGCATTTTTAAATTAAAATGGAGATGATGTCGAGATCTCACCATGATGAAAGTTTTATCATCTAGTTCACTATATTTTGATAAGAGGAAAGTTCAAAATCATCATGCTCGTCATCGTGAGCATTCATATAGAAAAAGCACAATTCTTAAAGCCTCTTTGGTATTAAACATATCGAGTAATTCTCCACCGACATCACTAAAGCAAAACATCTCAATGGATAATTATTTCTCCTTGATTTTTCCTCAATATATAATGCATTCCTCTGGTTAGATAATTGGAGTCTATACGGGAGGATCATATGGTCCAAGACTCATTAAGTTCTAAAAAATATGTAGTTGGAGTGAAAACTCTAAATATCACTTGAGAAAACACCTTCAAATTATTATTTCTCCCTCATTAGCGTGTATGAGTTAACTCACACAAGACAAATTATAATATTTCAAAGAATAAAATATTGACATAAAAACCTGTAGAAATTTTTCACGATTACAACCTGATACTAGTAGTTTAGATTACCTAATACAGTCTGACTAAATCATGAACTAGATAAATCATGTCATGTCAAACTAATGTTCTTCTCTCCATATATCACTCCTCATGAATCTACATGACATCCGAGTAGCGCTAAGCCTTGCAGCCTAATGGCTACAGAAAGAGTAGTCCCTAGCAATTGTAAGGGGGACATTGGCTTACATGGAATTAATTAAAACAAGACTGTCATGACAGGAATATGCTGTAAGAAATAAATCAATCATACGTGAAGTCTTTCAAATCATATTTTGTGTGAGATATCATCATCCATTGTATTTTTCATTTTCATATTCTCTAGGGCCGCCAACCTATGCTTAGGATATGCCCGAGCTAGGGACTATTCATAAGCCCGTCAGTATCCTTCTAAGTCTCTGCCTAGTCCCATCACACTGACGTTAGCGGAGATAACCAGTGACCACGGAATCATCTCCTTCCGATCTCAAAAGCCATACCTCAGCCCGCACTTTGAGTTCTTCACATATGTGTCCCCCAGTAAACCACATTATGCGACTAATTCTGAAATTTGTTATTATATACAATGTATTCCATGCCACTGACCGGAAGAGTTAGAATCAGTGCGGTGGTTAACCTGATTTTAATTCTTGGAAACTATATTTGCATTCAGGGGTCCATTGGAACTTAGCATCTTTTCTTGTAAACTTCATCATCGGTGCCGCCAATCATGAGAAATCGTAGACAAAGCGTTGGTAATATCCCGCAAGTCCAAGGAAACTGCGTACTTCAGTGGCATTCTTTTCTTGTTCCCCTTTTGTGATCGCTTCTATTTTACTTGGATCTACTTGAATTCTTTCATTGGTGACAATATGGCTAAGAAAACCAACTTGATTTAGCCAAAAATCACATTTGAAAATTATGGCATATAACTTATTTTCTGGCAGTATCTGTAGTGCTTTTCTTAGTTGCTTGGCATGCTCTTCATTATCCTCTGAATAAATAAGGATATTGTTTACCCCTCTATGTCACGCCCCGACCCTACTGTCGGGCACATGGCAACCGTCGTATGAGCCCAACGGACCCATACAAGGCATCAAAGTGATACATACAATCCATACACATCATTTATACAGTGGAATATACATTTAAAACATCTAACTCAACACTGCTAACACAGTCTCTATAAATCTACTATAATTCTATGATAAGTATTGATTAATAGAAATAAATCCATCAACAAACTCATCTTCATCAACTGTCATGATCGATCATCTAACACACCTGCACACACATTGAACGCGATGTGCTCAGCCTTACGGCCTTGTGCGAAATTACGGCTCGAAATCGTAGATAGGAAATCAAACACTAGGGGGAAGTACTAGGATGCCTTTGGGTTTATTAATTATCAATTATTAACTTTTTGGTGTATATAACGTCAATAACAAAGTTGAGTTCTAACTGTTTGTGTATATCTGTATATGTTCCTAATTGTCATCTATGTTGAACAACATATCTGTCACTAGTAAAAGTCATCTATGTTGAACAACTTGTCTGTCGCTAGTATATATCATCTATGTTGAACAACATGTCTGTCGTTAGTATATGTCATCTATGTTGCATAACATATCTGTATCTCTAGTATATGTCGACTAGAAGTATTTCTGTCTTTATGTCAAGTGCTTCGGGCTGCCAGCCTATGCTTAGGGGATATCCTGATCAGGGATTCCCATAAGCCCATCCGTGCTGTAAATGTCTAGGTCTCTGCTTATGCCCGCTGCACAGATATTGGCAGAGAGATCGGGTGACCGTGTATCTCTCTCTACTGTCCCGCTGGTTGATCCCTACACCCCGTCCCAGCAAAACCGGTTGCTCCCGTACCTTTCCCCTTGGAATCACAGTACGGTCATAACCCACCGTGTAGTGCTACACAACTGTCCGTCGATAGGGTCACCTCAATTAACAAGTCCTTGGCCACGGCTAGCCGAATTAAGTATTAACCCTAGGATCTGAACTATTCATCAGATCGTCTGCAGAACGTCTGGAATAGTAGTCGTGTTGTCTACGGATCCATTGTCCAAGGCTTTAAGGAAATTCACCTCTTCAATTCAATAGTAGTTGATGTTGGCCGAGTTGAGCTCACATCCGCACAATGGGCTGTGGCTAACTCGACTACATGCCTGCTAAATCCTTGGAAGGGTTCATCCCCGCTGGCCATTCCGGGACTATCACGGTGACGCTCAAACGTCATGCGTGCGGGTAATTATATACGGGTATGGACTTACTCCACTTTCTAGTATATCTTGACCTTAGAGTTAATCTAGTCTACGCTCAACCATCATCCAGACCAAACCACCTTCCCAAAAACATCATCAACTAATCACCAACATCACTGCATGAATTCCAAATAGCAACCATGATCAATACTTCACCATTCCTCTAACATCATACCATTATCATCAACAATCACAAATTCCATCAATATAGCACCCAAAGAACAAACTAACATCATACCATTATCATCAACAAATCACAAATTCCATCACCGTTGGAGGAGGTGATCAAAGGGTGCCCAAAGTCGTCCCTCCGCAACTCCGCCGTCGCCGTTGGAGGAGGTGATCAAAGGGTGCCCAAAGTCGTCCCTTCGCAACTCCGCTGTCACCGTCGAAGGAAGTGTATTCGGTGGATCAGAGGAGCGTCGAGCAGTGAGGTGTTCCCACTGAGATCTCCGTGAAGAGGGTAACGCGGGCAGAGGTGAAGGAGATGAGATTTGGGGGAATAGGGAGAACCGAATCAATGAGGAGGGGTAGACGACGCTACCTTGATTCCTCGCACGTCAATGGATGCCGCCGCTCCCAAGCAACGTTGGTCGCTGCTTCGGACGTTCCCTTGCATCTACTCCGGCAACGTCGACGGCTTCCCGCTCAAGCTGGATTCAGCGGACGAAGGAGGAAAAGAGGGCGAGGATTAGGGCGATGGCTGTGGTGCTCACTTCACTCGCCTTCCTTCGCGTGGACCGGTTCGAGCTAACCATTTCGCTCCGGGTCAGAGAACCGGTTCGACCAAGCTGGTTGTGTTAGCTGAAGATAGATCACGTGGAATGCACGTGGTTCGCGTACACTTACCTTATGGTCCGCCCACTCAATTAATTTCCCACCTAGGTCCCTCCAACTTTAATAAACATTCCAACTAGGTCCTTGATAAAAATTTATCAAATTATAATTACATCCTTTTTCATCAAAAAAATTTAGCATAATATCACCATTTTAGTTCTAACTTCGTCATTTGAATCCTAGTTCCACTCAATGATTCTTTAACCCTGTTTTCTTCAAATCTAAACTTAAGAAAAATTTTATTTTTACTTATTATTATTTCATTAATTAAACCACCTAAAGGTAGGGGTTTACACTCTATATTTGCAAACATCTGTCATGTCACTCCTCGACTCATTTATTGAGCATGTAGCAACCATTATATGAGTTCAAAGGACTCATACAAGGTATTTATCGATAAATATAGTCCACATATATCATCAACTCAGTTGATAATACATTAAAATCAACTAACTCAACTCTATTAATATAGTTCCAATATACCTACTATAATTATATGATAATGATATCAGCAAATGAAATAAATCAGTTGATAGCCTCATCTTCGACAACTATCTCGATTGATCATCTCGTCCTCATTGACAGCCTCTTGTCTGTGCAATCATTATCTAGATTCTTCAACAGGTAAGCATCTAATCACCTAGTTAAGAGCTCAATCGTCATCCAAATATAGATTCTTATTTTGAATTATTTTGGTGTTCTACATTCACATCAGGTGCAATTCTCATTTTGTATTATTTTGGTGTTCTACATTTTCCAAAAAAAAATTTACACTACATTAAAAAATATTTGGGACTCTAGATTAGATGGTTGCGTGTTCAATTCATATTGGGTTCAATTTTCTTTTTGATTTATTTTGATGTTCTAATTGTTTAGAATTTTATATTAAGCTTCGTAGAAAAATAAATGGATTCTTGGCGCAATGGTAGCATTTTTAATTCAAGATTAGAAGGTTGTTTGTTTGACTTATGTTACGTTGAATTCTTGTTTTAATTTATTTTGGTGATTTTTAATTTTTTAAAATTTTAAATTTGCGGTGCAATTGTAATGCGTTTGACTTTAGATCAAAAGATTGTGTGTTCCATTCACGTTGATTTCAATTTTTATTTTCATTTATTTTGGTGTTCTAATTTTATCAAATTTTATATTACAATAAATGGAAAAATAATTGGATGTGTGGCAGAATGGTAGCATGTTTTACTCTAGGGCAGAAGGTTGCATATTTGATTTGATTCCAATTTTTGGTTTGATTTATTTTGGCATTTGGTTTTTGCCCACTTGTATATTACACCATATCAAAAAATGATGGTATTTGTGAATGCGTGTTTGGTTCATGTCAGGATCAATTCTCATTTAGAATTATTTTGGTATTCTACATTTTCCATATTTTATATTACACTACCTTGAAAAATATTTGGATCTATTGTGCAATTGTAGCTCATCTGACTCTACATCAAAAGGTTGCGTGTTCAATTCACATCGAGTTAAATTCTTGTTTTGATTTATTTTATTGTTCTAACTCTTTAAAATAGTACGGGTACACCCCTCTGGCTAGAGTAATTGGGCTTTATATAGGAGGATCATGAGGTTTTGGGTTCAAGACTCATTAAGTTTTAAAAGAAAACTCTTTAAAATAGTAAAGCACTCAAAATCAAAATGGTACAATTCCAATTTTAATTTATTTTGGTGTTCTACTTTCTCTGAATTGTATTTTACACTGCATAAAAAATAAATGGATTTATGGAATAATGGTATCACGTTCGATTTTAGATTTGAAGGTTGTGTCTTTGAGTGAGATAAAAAAATAACTTGGCTTCAATCCTGTCTTGATTATTTTTGGTATTTTACTTTTTCTAAAATGGATCCAAAGTTCAATGGTATTGCTTTTGACCTTAGATTAGAAGGTTGTGTTTGATTCATATGTAGGGTTCAATTCTCTTTTTTATTTATTCTGGTGTTCTTATTTTTTTGAATTTTATATGACACTTCAAAGAGAAATAAAAGCATTTTTGGCGTAATGGTAGCATGTTTAACTATAGATTAGAAGGTTGTGTTTTATTTATGTTAGGTTGAATTTTATATTATAATACATGGAAAAATAATTAGATGCGTAGCACAATAGTAGCGCGTTTGACTCTAGGGCAGAAGGTTTAATGTTTGATTTAGGTTCAATTTTTGTTTCAATTTATTTTGGTATTCTTGTGTTTCCCCATTGTATAATACACTATATAAAAATATGATGGGATTTTTGGCGCAATGGTTGTATCAGGTTCAATTCTTATTTTGAAATATTTTGGTGTTCTACATTCACGTCACGTTCAATTCTCATTTTAAATTATTTCAAGTTCAATTCATATTTTGATTTATTTTGGTATTCTAATTTTTTTCAAATTTTATATTACACTAAATAAAAAAATGATGGGATTTGTGGTGCAATGGTTGCGCGTCTCACTCCAAATTAGAAAGTTGCGTGTTCGATTCACGTCAGGTTCAATTTTCATTTTGAATTATTTTAGTGTTCTACATTTACGTCAAGTTCAATTCTCATTTTAAATTTTTTCAAGTTTAATTATTATTTTGATTTAATTTGGTATTCTACTTTTTTCAAATTTTATATTACACTAAATAAAAAATTGATGGATTTTTGGCGCAATGGTAGCGTGTCTCACTCCAAATTAGAAGGTTGCGTGTTTGATTCATGTTAGGTTTAATTCTCATTTTGAATTATTTTGGTGTTCTACATTCACGTCAGTTTCAATTCTCATTTTAAATTATTTCAAGTTCAATTCCCATTTTGATTTATTTTGGTGTTCTACATTCATGTCAGGTTCAATTCTCATTTTAAATTATTTCAGGTTCAATTTTTATTTTGATTTATTTTGGTATTCTGATTTTTTTTAATTTTATATTACACTAAATAAAAAAATGATGGCATCTGTAGCGCAATGGTAGCGCGTCTAACTCCAGATCAGAAGTATGCGTGTTCGTTTCTCGTCACGTTCAATTCTCATTTTGAATTATTTTAGTGTTCTACATTCATGTCAGGTTCAATTCTCATTTTAAATTATTTCAGGTTCAATTCTCATTTTGATTTATTTTGGTGTTTACATTCACGTCAAGTTCAATTTTCATTTTAAATTATTTCAAGTTCAATTCTTATTTTGATTTATTTTGGTATTCTACTTTTTTCACATTTTATATTACACTAAATAAAAAATTGATGGGATTTGTGGCGCAATGGTAGCATGTCTCACTCCAGATCAGAAGGTTGCATGTTTGATTCACGTCAGGTTCAATTCTCATTTTGAATTATTTTGATGTTCTACATTCACCTCAGGTTCAATTCTCATTTTAAATTATTAAATTATTTTGATGTTCTACATTCATTACACGTTCAATTCTTATTTTGATTTATTTTGGTATTCTAATTTTTTTTGAAATTTTACAGTACTCTAAATAAAAAAATTGATGGGATATGTGGCGCAATGGTAGTGTATCCGACTCCAGATCGAAAGGTTGTGTGTTTGAATCACGTCAGGTTCAATTCTCATTTTTACTTATTCTGGCGTTGGTGCAAAAGTAATGCGCTTGACTTTAGATCAAATGATAGGATTTGTGGTGCAATGGTAGCTTGTCTGACTCCATATCAGAAGGTTGGAATTATTTTGGTGTTCTATATTCGGTTCAATTCTCATTTTATATTAACTTTGTGTTCTACATTTTCTAAATTTTAATATTTTGGTGATTTTTATATTTTTTAAATTTTAAATTTGTTGTGCAATGGTAAAGCGTTTGACTTCAAATCAAATGATTGTATTTGTGGCGCAATGGTTGCACATCAGATCAGAAGGTTGTTTGTTTGATTCACGTCAGGTTCAATTCTCATTTTGATTTATTTTGGTGTTCTACATTCACGTGAGGTTCAATTCTCATTTTAAGTTATTTCATGTTCAATTCTTATTTTGATTTATTTTTGGTATTCTACAATTTTCAACTTTTATATTACACTAAATGAAACAATGATGGGATTTGTGGTGTAATGGTAGTGCGTCTGACTTCAGATAAGAAGGTTGCGTGTTCGATTCACGTCAGGTTCAATTCTCATTTTAAATTATTGAATTATTTTGATGTTCTACATTCACGACACGTTCAATTTTTATTTTGGTAATCTAATTTTTTTTGAAATTTTATAGTACTCTAAATAAAAAAAAATGATGTGATATGTGGCGCAATGGTAGTGCATCTGACTCCAGATCAGAATGTTGTGTGTTTGATTCAAGTCAGGTTCAATTCTCATTTTTACTTATTTTGCCGTTCTATATTCATGTGAGGTTCAATTCTCATTTTGTATTTTTTTGGTGTTCTACATTTTCCAAATTTTAATAATTTGGTGATTTTTACATTTTTTAAATTTTAAATATGTGGTGCAAAAGTAATGCGCTTGACTTTAGATCAAATGATGAGATTTGTGGTGTAATGGTAGCTTGTCTCACAATAGATCACAAGGTTGCATGTTCAATTCATGTTAGGTTCAATTTTCATTTTGAATTATTTTGGTGTTCTATGTTCGGTTCAATTCTCATTTTGTATTATTTTTGTGTTCTACATTTTCTAAACTTTAATATTTTGGTGATTTTTACATTTTTTAAATTTTAAATTTGTTGTGCAATGGTAAAGCGTTTGACTTCAAATCAAATGATTGTATTTGTGGGGCAATGGTTGCACATCTGACCGTAGATCAGAAGGTTGTGTGTTCGATACATGTTAGGTTCAATTCTCATTTTGAATTATTTTGGTATTCTACATTCACGTCATGTTCAATTCTCATTTTAAATTATTTAGTTTCAATTCTTATTTTGATTTATTTTGTTATTCTACATTTTTCAAACCTTTTATTACACTGAATGATAAAATGATGGGATCTGTGGCGGAATGGTAGCACATCTGACTCCAGATTAGATGGTTGTTTGTTCGATTCATGTTAGGTTCAATTCTCATTTTGATTTATTTTGGTGTTCTACATTCACATGAGGTTGAATTCTCATTTTAAGTTATTTCACGTTCAATTTTTATTTTGATTTATTTTGGTATTCTACATTTTCCAACTTTTATATTACATGCAATGGTAGTGCGTCTGACTCTAGATCAGAAGGTTGCATGTTCGATTCACGTCAGGTTCAATTTTCATTTTGAATTATTTGTAGAACCGTTCAATTCTCATTTTAAATTATTTCAGGTTCAATTCTCATTTTGATTTATTTTGGTGTTCTACATTCACGTGAGGTTCAATTCTCATTTTAAATTATTTCAAGTTCAATTCTTATTTTGATTTATTTTGGTATTCTAAGTTTTTAAATTTTATATTTTATTTTGATTTATTTTGGTATTCTAAGTTTTTAAATTTTATATTACACTAAATAAAATAATGATCTGATCTATAGTGCAATGCTAGTGCATCTGACTCCAGATTAGAAGGTTGCGTGTTCGATTCACATCAAGTTCAATTTTCATTTTGAATTATTTAGGTGTTCTACATTCACATCAGGTTCAATTCTAATTTTAAATTATTTCAAGTTCAATTCATATTTTGATTTATTTTGTTATTCTACATTTTTCAAATTTTATAATACACTAAATGAAAAAATTATGGGATTTGTGGCGCAATGGTAGTGCGTCTGACTCCAGATCAGAAGGTTGCGTGTTCGATTCATGTTAGGGTATGTAGCTCAGATGATGAAGTGTTCACTTAGCATGTGAGAGGTATAAGGATCGGTACTCTGTATTTTTAAAGTATTTTAAACTTTGTTTTTTCATTTCAGTACTCGCTTAGCAAGGTAGAGGCACGAGGGTCTCAGAGTAAGACAAATTATGTTTAGGGTGTAGCTCAAACGATAGAAAGGTCGCTAATTATACGGGAAGCAAAAGGATCAATATCATTTGATAAAGAACCACGAGGATTGTTTACTATTATCACCAATGTGTGGAGAATAAGATAGTTGATGTTTGAGTATGTAGCTTAGATGATAAACCTCTCATTTGTATTCTTATTTCAAAAATCTTCTTTTGATAAGATTCTAATTATAAATGTTTGTGATATTTGGAGTCTCAGAATAACTATTTTGATATTAGGAGGTATAGCTCAAATGTTAGAGTGCTTACTTAGCATGTGAGAGTAATGGCGATCGATACCCTATATATCCAATATTAGTTAAACTTTTTTCATTTTAGTATATAATTAATATTTGTGGACATCTCTTGGATGGTAGAAGAGTGCTTAAATTTATATGGGTCTTGGATGGTAGAAGAGTGCTTAAATTTATATGGGAGGCATAGTGTCACGCCCCGACCCAACTGTCGGCCACGTGGCAACCGCCGTATGAGCCCAACAGACCCATACAAGACATCAAGTGATACATACAATTCATATACATCATTTACGCAGCGGAATTTACAATTTAATTATCCAACTCAATATTTCTAACACAGTCCCCATAAACCTACTACAATCTATAATAAAAGACATCGAGAAATAAAAATAGACCCGTCGACGGACTCATCTTCATCAAATCCCTCTGACAGTCATCTAACACACCTGCACACACGGAGAAAAGTGGTGTGCTTAGCCTTGCGGCCTAGTGCGAAATTACAGCTCTACCGAATAAAGAAATCAAAGGCTAGGAGGAGTATTCTAGGATGCCTTTGGTTTATTATTAAAAGTCATTTTCAAGTAATACATGTGAAGCATATCATAATCGCAAAATAACGGTATAAGCATATACCACATGTGTAGCACTAGATGTCACCTACTGTGTCTCTAGTAACTATGTCATCGATGTAACCCGAATGTCATCTACAGTGTATCATAGCAGCTATCAGTCTCAAGACTCGGGCTGCTAGCCTATGCTTAGTGAATACTCCGGCCAAAGAGCATCACCAAGCCCATCAATGCTTTTGTCCCTGTCTCTTCCTATGCCCGCTGCACTGATGTTGGCGGAGGTGACGGGTGACCCTTGATCACTCTCCTCTGTCTCGCTAGTCGCCTACGATGCCTCCCCTAGCAAAACTGCCGTGCCCTTACATCCTCCCCGAACTCCGTAGGGGCAACGACGACTCGTATAGTACTACTACACCGTCCGAAGACGGGGTCACCGTCAATAAAATCCATCGACTACGGTCTAGGTCGATATAATACAACCCTAGGATCTTGACTCACCATCCGACCGTCTACAGATCGTCAAGGATGGTAGCCGTGTGGTCTACGGATCCACTGTCCAAGGCTATGCGGAGGGATGTCACCGTTCCAATCCCCGAGCAGCGATGCCTGCCAAGAGGTGTGCAGACTAGCTGTCGTCGGAATGCTACAACCTCAGCGACATGTTTGCTAGGTTCTTGTTCTGGTTCGTCCCGGCTAGCCATCTCAAGACTATCACGAGGCCCTTGAAACGACACTTGTGCGGGTAAAAATTTCGGTGAAGGACTTCTCCATATTTCCGGTCTAATATGACCATGGAGGGTGTACAGTCTCTTACCCTACCAGCTCCTAGTATATAAGCTATGCATAACGTCGGGAATGATGCTCCCAGTATCTCAGCTATGCATCAACCTCGGGAGGGGTGCGTAGCGGGACGTCACCGTTTGACCATCGTCGGTAGCGGCGGTCAATCGGGGCATATGGGAAAGACCCCTTTCTATCTAAGTTGCGGTGACGTCGCCAAAGGTTTTAACATGTCATTATTTACTATCTATGTCTGCATGGTAGTTGTGCTAGCATAGCATAGAAAATAATAAAATAATATACAGCATGCAAGACACGCTATCTCGACATATTAAAACCTAGCAGGGAAATCAGAATATATCATGCATGTTAGACAACAATAAATTAAACTAGCATGCAGACATATCAAATCTTATCATGCATAGTATTTTATTATATTTAAGACATCCAAGAATTTTTCCTAAGAAGACCCCAGCAGGACTTCCCTAGCTTGAATAAATCCTACATCGGAGAACCAATGCACCTGGGTTAGCGATCCGGTCTTTAGAACCAACCCCCGTAGCAATGGATCACTACGACGAATTACTCGGATCGCGTACCCGCGATAATCCTAATTAACACAATTATTCAAAATAAAATTTAATTTATTTTCCCTTAAGATAAATAAATTAAAATCTATCAATTAAATAATTATTACATTAAATTAATCCTATACAAGTTTGATTAATCCCACCTAATCAATTCTTAATTAATCATATTTTAAATTTTATCTATTAACTAACTACAAAGGTTAAATTTCCTTAATTAACTTAAATAAATTTTTAATCAATTTATACTCATTAAACTCACCCATAACTTGGCCCAAGTCACCCAAGGGCCCAAGTAGAACCCATAAATTTTTTACTATTTTTTTTTGTGATTTGATTTTTTTAATATTATTTTATTAATTATTTAATTAAATAAATTAATTTTTTTTCGGTCTGGTCAACGGTCAACGGTCAACAGTTGATCGGTTCGGTTTGGTTCGGTTTGGTTTTGGTTTGGTTTGATTTGGTTCAGCTCAGATCCGGTTCGCCTAACCCAACTCAATCTAGTTTAACTCGAGTTCGAACCAGTTTCAACTAGTTGATCCGGCTCACCCAAATAAACTCAACCCGAACCCAAACTTAACTCAAACTCAACCCAACCAACTTCAACTTGGTTCAACTCAACCGATTTTATTAACTTAACTCTAATTCTTTGTTAACTTAATTAAAACTTGATTATTTAACTCTAAGCATGTTTAAATCAATATAAACAAATCATAAACTTAATCTATATTAATCATACTTATTTATAGCTAATCATGCTTAATTATTTGCTAAGCATGATTAAGGAAAATTAATCACGCAGAAAGGGGGCGAGGCAGAGGGCGTCACCTTCGCTCGCGCGGTCGCCTCCTTCGTCTCCGGCAAGAGGCGCTTCCTGACTCCGGCGAGGGTTCGTCGGGGTCCTCAGAGGTGGCGGCGGCGGTTCTCCGGCACCAGCCACGGCAGCGAGGCGGAGCGAGGGGTTGGCACCATGGGGCGACGGAACGGCGAAGGCGAGCTCGCTGCTGCATGGGAGGCGGTTGGCGAGGGCAATGCTTCGGCAAGCTCTCGTGGAGCTCACACGCACCAAATCGTGGACGGAGGGAGGTCGCCGACGAGAAGATGATGACAACAGGCGAGGAGGAGGCACGGGCGGCAAGAAATCGCCGCTCATGGGCGTGAGATCCGGCTGCCCTGTTTTCTTCTGCGAACAAGGGAGCCACGATCTCCGACGGCTTCGAGGCGAGAGGAAGACGGGAGCACAGCGAATAGCAGGGCGACGAGCTCGCCCCCACTTCCTCATCGCTCGAGATGAGAGTTCGCCCGGTGAGATGCAGACGTCGGCGAGCAAGCTGCGGGGGCGTCCGTGGGAAGAGGGCAGAGGCGTCAAGCCTTCGCGAATGAAAGGGAAGGATGCTGCCTTCTCTTCTCCGGTGGTGTTTGGCAAGCTCCATTGACGGCGAAGCTCGAAGGAGAGGAGTCGATGATGAAGGGAAACCGACGAGGCATGCGGAGAGGGTGCAGCGGCGACGACGTTTGCTCGGCGAGGGAGAAATTGCCAGTCGCAGCTGCCCGATTTGGGCGTGCTCTGCTCGCTACCCTTTTCTTGTCTACAAGCAAGGGAAGGAGAAGGCAGAGGCGCTGGAGCTTCCTTCCGCGAGCTCCGGCGACGATTGGATGAAGGAGGACGGTCGTGAGGTGCCGATAAATTCGCCAACCCTCCTCCGCTGCTTGAGTGTGCAGATTGCAGGAGGGAGTGGACATCCGAGCGAGCTGCAAGAGTAGCCGCGTTCGTGGCCATGGGAAGAGGGCAAAGGTGTTGGCCCTTTCACGAACGGAAGGGAAGGTGTCGCCTTCCCTTCTCCGGCGTATCGCCTTCCATTCTCCGGCAGGTCAGCGAGAAGGTTGTGCGTGCGGCGATGAACGAGGCGAGGAGTTCTGCAGCGATGCGAAGGAGGAAAGGAGAGGACGTGAGGGGAAGGTGAATGGCATGGGCAGCACGCGCGAGGGATGGGGCGTGCGGTTCTCTCCTCTTCACCTTCTTCTTTTTATCTTTTTATTTTTTTTATTTTATTTTTTATTTTTTTTCCTAAAAGTGAGATTTTGAAGGTGGGGGTTTACACATAGGGATTAGTAACCTTTATTTCTATTGAGTTAAATTTTAAATTTTTATTTCAGTGATACTATTGAGGTTGCAGAATAACAAAGATTAATCTTTAGGGATGTAGCTTAGATGGTAGAATACTGGGTTCACATGCATGAGGCACGGGGATCAATTTTTCGCATCTCTAACATGAGTTATGTTAAAGTGATTCCATTATATATGGGAGGAATGTTGATTGATATATCTTATTTCTAATATGTGTTATTTATATTTTTATTTGAGTGATTTTTTTTAATAAGACCGAATGCTATAAGATATTTAGGTGATGTTCTTTTAATAGAGCTATATGGATATCTTGAACTAATTAGTTTAGTGATGTAGCTCAAATAGTAGAGTGCTCGCTTAGCATGCGAGATGCATGGGAATTGATACCCTCCATCTTCAAAGCATTTTGAACTTTGCCTTTTCATTTTAGTACTCGCTTAGCATGCGAGAATAGTTATCGCTTGTTTCACATCGCATACGAGGGGTATGGGGATAGATACCGTACATCTTCGAACTAAATTTAAACTTTGTAATTCTATTTACATCTCTAATATAAGTTAGGCTTTGAATTTCATTTTTAGTAATGCTCTTTTAATATGAATTTGATAAAAACTAGGACAGTTAAGTTTTAGGGATATTGCTCGGATGATACATTAACACTCGTTTAATAAGATTTTGATAAGAATATTAGGGATTTAGCTTAGCTAGGACAATATTGCTCTTTTAATTTTACTTTAAAATAAATTTTAGGGTTGTAGCTTAGATGCTAAAGTGCCCGCATAGCATACGAGCTATATGGCCATCTCGGACTAAGTTAATTGATATTTATGGATGTAGCTTAGATGGATGAGCGCTCGCTTAGCATGTGAGAGGCATGTGTATCAATATCCCGCATATCTAAAGTATTTTGTGAGTCTCATTCTATATAATTCGTTAATTTATTTAAACGAGTAATACATAGTTTTATAGTTACATCATCTTACATAAATTTTGCTCCTTATAACTTGTTTGATAACATCAATAGTAATGTTAACTCACCTTCTAGGAAGGGTATTTGAGTATCACTACAATATCATGTGCTACAAGTTATAAAGAAGCAAATATAATAAAAATGAATATCTCAAAGAGAACCAGTATTCTAAGCTAAGCATAAGACAACAAACTCTCTTATTTTTTCTTTATCCAGCCTAGTGAAAATTATTGTCTTGATATGTCGAAGAAGGAACACTTCATCTCTTACTTGTTGCTTAAATAATCTCCAGTTTCTCTCTTTCCAAATGTGATATACAAACTCTGCTATCACCACCTGCATAAGCTGTCCTTGCAATGTTCTCTTTTTAGTTATTCTAGCAGCTATATTAATTGTGGTTTCTCATGTAGTTTATCTTAAAACTTCTTTATTCCATTTCAACAAATCACTTCATATAGTCTTGCTATATTTACATTCATTCAGTAAATGTTCTAAGGTTTCTATTGTAGTTAGACATAGCTGACATCCTCCTTCTATTTGCATGCCCCGCTTGAGTAGTTTATCTGCAGTCATTAATTTCTAATGCAAAGCAAGCCATAGAATGAAGGTAGCTCTAGGTCTAGTTGTAGAATCACATATCAAACTTGTCCAATTTTTGTTTGGAAAAGTACCTACCAATATATTGTAAATTGCACTGATTGTGGTTTTTCTAGTTAGTATTATTTTCAGTCGGGGATGGTATTGTAATACCTCTCTATTCATCATCACTTTCTTCGACATCCAGCTTGTTTGTTTGGGTAGAGTCATAGTATGAATTTTTATTTATTTATATAATAAGTGTGTACCCATTTGATTCATAATTTATCTTTCTTCATCTGCATATCCCAAAAGAGTTTGAAGATGGCTGCCTTATTCCATAAATCTAGTCTTAGTAAGTTAAGTCCTTCGGCTGACTTTGGTGTGCAAACTTTATTCCAAGCTACCAAGGCCTTCCTACTAATCTCAACTGATCATGTCCATAAGAATGTCCTGCAAACTGCATCCATCATTTTGATTGTTTTTTTAGGCAATATGAATAATTGTGACCAATAGCTTTGCACTCCAAATAATATTGACTTTATAAATTGAACTCTTCCTGCATATGTTAGCAACTTGGCAGTCCAACTTTTAAGTCTAACCATTATTTTGTCAAGCAGTACTTTACATTATGTAATTTTTAGTTTCCTAAGAGCCAAAGGTACTCCTAGATACTTGCATATCTTAAGTAAGAGAGCAACTTCAGATATCATGGAAATTTTTTACTTTTAGGTTATGTCCTCCTGATGATTTAGGCAATCAATAAATATTGATCACTAATAGTGTTTACTATTAATCATGCAACTTTGCCTTCACATCAGTAATGTCATTTGTTTGTCAATATTGATCATTTAAGAGTATTTACCATTAATCATACAACTTTGCCTTCACATTAATAATGTGAATTATTTATCATCTTTATTGAGTATACTATTACGATTAGTGGGGTTTAGGAGTCAGTGAACCTTGCTCAATCATGCATTTTAAGTAAATTATATTATATCTCAAAATAATACTCTTAAATATATATAAATTTTATTTATGTATATAAATATATATACTCTACATACCTCATTTTTATCAAAAGTTCACCGAAAAGTTCACTGGAGACTTGTCGGAGACTTGCTGGGAAGTTCGCTGGAACCCTTACCAATGAAGTTCTCCAATCAGCAGCAATATTGGTACCAATCGAAAGCTCTTTTCATCAAAAATCCAAAAATCATATTTGTCCTAATTGTTAGAGCTCACATGTGCCTAATTTTACTCAAAAAGATAACTTATACGAAACTCCTAAGTTTGGATTTTTAACTCGCCGGCAACCAACGACAGCCAATTTCTCTCAACCCAAGTACTAGTAGATAGCTCTCGCTGAGGAGAAGCCATAGGTACTAAGTTTCTCAAATTATATAGCTCGTATGACCAGCAATTGCAAGAGTAATCTCCAACGATGAAACTTTCACTACTGCCGCTCATTTCACTTTTCTCCCTCATATCTCTTCAAAGAACTTAAATTGATGGTTCCAATGAGTTTTCCTAGCTCACCTAAAGCTATCACTGGAATCTCATTGAAAAATTCCACTGAAAAGTTATATTGTTGGAAACGAGGTAAATTAAATTAAAATAAAGGCATGGTAGAAGGATATCATCTGTACATATCTCAGTTTTGTAATAAATATTATAAATGACCATGAAAAAGTATTCATAATAATTAATTATATTTTACAAGAAGTTACATATTTTTAAAAACTATGCATCACTCATGTAAATAAAAATTATAAAGAATAATATTATAGAAGTAATTACATCACTATATAAATGATTTGATATAGTTTATTCTAAAGAAAATATGGTCAAAGGTGCTCTTTAGAAGTCATAAGAATTTAAAATTAAAATTAATCGATCCATAATAATGGCTCATATAAATATGAATTATGTAGAGTGAGAAATTCTCATTTTAGATATGGTAATAAATTTTCACATAAAAAAATCAAATAGTCGTAATTAGGATTTAAATTTATTGAGAAACAATAATCTTTTGTCAAAAATTCCGCGGAATAACATTTGTTAAAATGAACAAATGGATATTAAGAAGCTGTTGTTTGTGAGAAATCATTCACTCCTTCCCTCCCTTCCCGCTGAGTAACTGCGGCAATTCTATCTTTAGTGGTAGAAGCATACTCCCACACCCAATGATTTAGTGACCATAGATCTTCGTCCCTTTAAAATGTATTATCTATCAACACGGAGGATAAAGATTGAGATCATCTCAGCCAATCCCATCAACTCCATCAACCACAAGATGAGTGGGAAAAATGATGATTCTGATGTCTCATCCGGGAAGCAAGCAAGAAATGATGATAGCAAGGGTAACGGAAGTCGTAACAAGGAACCAAGCCACGACACCATTACTACCCATATGCCCCGTGAGATAAAAGATGGGGAGAAATATGATAAAAGTAGGAGTCTCTATAGCTTAGGGTTTCCTTCATCGATATCGATAATTGGGAAGGCGGGGAGGCCTAAAGTGGAACTCAAGTCATTCAGGGATGATGGGAGGCTTGTGTTTAAAATGGTTAAAGCTCCGAAGCAGCAATTCTTGCAGTCTAAAAGGGAGAATTGAAGATTGATGCTCCACTTGGTCGATGACAATGAAACGCAAGAGGGTAGTTCTATAAGTGCAGAGGAGGAGACTAATCTAACAGGAAAAGAAGATAACTAAAAGAGCAACTTCAGATATCATGGAATTTTTTGACTTTTAGGTTATTTCCTCATGATGATTTAGGCACTCAATAAATATTTATCACTAATAGTGTTTACTATTCATCATGCAACTTTTCCTTCACATCAGTAATGTCATTTGTTTGTCAATATTGATCATTTAAGAGTATTTACCATTAATCATACAACTTTGCCTTCACATTAATAATGTCAATTGTTTATCATCTTTATCGAGTATACTATTACGATTAGTGGGGTTTAGCAGCGTGTGAACCTTGCTCAATCATCCATTTTAAGTAAATTGTATTATATCTCAAAATAATACTCTTAAATATATATAAATTTTGTTTATGTATATAAATATGTATACATTGGAGACCCACATACCTCATTTTTATCTAAAGTTCGCAGAAAAGTTCACTGGAGACCTGCCGAAGACTTGCTGGGCAGTTCGCTGGAACCCTCACCAAAGAAGTTGTCCAATCAGCAGCAATATTGGTACCAATCGAAAGCTCTTTTCATCAAAAATCCAAAATCATATTTGTCCCAATTGTTAGAGCTCACATGTGCCTAATTTTACTCAAAAAGAAAACTTATGCGAAACTCCTAAGTTTGGATTTTTAACTCGCCGGCAACCAACGACAGCCAATTTCTCTCAACCCAAGTACCAGTAGATAGCTCTCATCGAGGAGAAGTCATAGGTACTAAGTTTCTCAAATTATATAGCTCGTATGACCAGCAATTGCAAGAGTAATCTCCAACGATGAAACTTTCACTGCTGCCGCTCATTTCACTTTTCTCCCTCACATCTCTTCCAAGAACATAAATTGATGGTTCCAATGAGTTTTCCTAGCTCACCTGAAGCTATCGTTGGAGTCTCATTGAAAAATTCCAACGAAATGTCATCTTGTAGGAAACGAGGTAAATTATATTAAAATAAAGGCATGGTAGAAGGATATCATCTCTACATATCTCATTTTTGTAATAAATATTATAAATGACCAAGAAAATTTATTCATAATAATTAATTTTTTTTTACAAGAAGTTAAAAACTATGCATCACTCATGTAAATAAAAATTATAAAGAATAATATTATAGAAGTTATTACATCAGTATATAAATAGTTTGATATAGTTTATTCTAATGAAAAGATGGTCAAATGTGCTCTTTAGAAATTATAAGAAATGAAAATTAAAATTAATCGATACATAATAATGGCTCATATAAATATGAATTATGTTGAGTAAGAAATTCCTATTTTAGATATGGTAATAAATTTTCACATAAAAAAATCAAATAGTCATAATTAGTATTTAAATTTGTTGAGAAACAATAATCTTTTGTCAAAAATTCCGCTGAATAACATTTGTTAAAATGAACAAATGGATATTAAGAAGCTGTTGGTTGTGAGAAATCATTCACTCCTTCCCTCCCTTCCCGCTGAGTAACTGCTGCAATTGTATCTTTAGTGGTGGAAGCATACTCCCACACCCAATGATTTAGTGACCATAGATCTTGGTCCCTTTAAAATGTGTTGTCTATCAACACGGAGGATAAAGACTGATATCATCTCGGCCAATCCCATCAACTCCATCAACCACAAGATGAGTTGGAAAAATGATGATTCTGGTGTCTCATCCGGGAAGCAAGCAAGAAATGATGATAGCATGGGTATGGGTAGTCGTAACAAGGAACCAAGTCACGAAACCATTACTACCCATATGCCCCGTGAGATAAAAGAAGGGGAGACATATGATAAAAGTAGGAGTGGCTATAGTTTAGGGTTTCCTCCACCGATATCGACAATTGGGCAGGCGGGGAGGCCTAAAGTGGAACTCAAGTCATTCAGGGATGATGGGAGGCTTGTGTTTAAAATGGTTAATGCTCCGAAGCAGCAATTCTTGCAGGCTACAAGGGAGAATGGAAGATTGATGCTCCACTTGGTCGATGACGATGAAACACAAGAGGGTAGTTCTATAAGTTCAGAGGAGGAGACTAATCTAACTGGAAAAGAAGATAACTAAGAGAGCAACTTCATATATCATGGAAATTTTTAACTTTAGGTTATTTCCTCCTGATGATTTAGGCACTCAATAAATATTTATCACTAATAGTGTTTACTAATAATCATGTAACTTTTCCTTCACATCAGTAATGTCATTTGTTTGTCAATATTGATCATTTAAGAGTATTTACCATTAATCATACAACTTTGCCTTCACATTAATAATGTCAATTGTTTATATCTTTATTGTGTATACTATTACAATTAGTGGGGTTTAGCAGCGTGTGAACCTTGCTCAATCATCCATTTTAAGTAAATTGTATTATATCTCAAAATAATACTCTTAAATATATATAAATTTTATTTATGTATATAAATATGTATACACTGGAGACCTACATACCTCATTTATATCTAAAGTTCGCCGAAAAGTTCACTGGAGACCCGCCGAAGACTTGCTGGGCAGTTCGCTGGAACCCTCGCCAATGAAGTTCTTCAATCAGCATCAATATTGGTACCAATCGAAAGCTCTTTTCATCAAAAATTCAAAAATCATATTTGTCCTAATTGTTAGAGCTCACATGTGCCTAATTTTACTCAGAAAGATAACTTATGCGAAACTCCTAAGTTTGGATTTTTAACTCGCCGGCAACCAACGACAGTAAATTTCTCTCAACCCAAGTACCAGTAGATAGCCCTCATCGAGGAGAAGTCATAGGTACTAAGTTTCTCAAATTATATAGCTCGTATGACCAGCAATTGCAAGAGTAATCTCCAACGATGAAACTTTCACTACTGCCGCTCATTTCACTTTTCTCCCTCATATTTCTTCCTAGAACTTAAATTGATGGTTCCAATGAGTTTTCCTAGCTCAACTAAAGCTATCGCTGAATTCTCATTGAAAAATTCCAACGAAATGTCATCTTGTAGGAAACGAGGTAAATTATATTAAAATAAAGGCATGGTAGAAGGATATCATCTGTACATATCTCATTTTTGTAATAAATATTATAAATGACCATGAAAAATTATTCATAATAATTAAATTTTTTTACAAGAAGTTACATATTTTTAAAAACTATGCATCACTCATGTAAATAAAAATTATAAAGAATAATATTATATAAGTTATTACATCCGTATATAAATAGTTTGATATAGTTTATTCTAATGAGAAGATGTTCGAAAGAGCTCTTTAGAAGTCATAAGAAATGAAAATTAAAATTAATCGATACAATAATGCCTCAAATAAATATGAATTATGTAGAGTGAGAAATTCCTATTTTAGATATGGTAATAAATTTTCACATAAAAATATCAAATAATCCTAATTAAGATTTAAATTTGTTGAGAAACAATAATCTTTTGTCAAAAACTCCGCTGAATAACATTTGTTAAAATGAACAAATGGATATTAAGAAGCTGTTGGTTGTGAGAAATCATTCACTCCTTCCCTCCCTTCCCGCTGAGTAACTGTGGCAATTCTATCTTTAGTGGTAGAAGCATACTCCCACACCAAATGATTTAGTAACAATAGATCTTCGTGCCTTTAAAATTTGTTGTCTATCAACACAGAGGATAAAGACTGATATCATCTCGGCCAATCCCATCAACTCCATCAACCACAAGATGAGTGGGAAAAATGATGATTCTGGTGTCTCATCCGGGAAGCAAGCAAAAAATGATGATAGCATGGGCAGCGGTAGTCGTAACAAGGAACCAAGCCACGACACCATTACTACCCATATGCCCCGTGAGATAAAAGAAGGGGAGACATATGATAAAAGTAGGAGTGGCTATAGCTTAGGGTTTCCTCCACCGATATCGACAATTGGGCAGGCGGGGAGGCCTAAAGTGCAACTCAGGTCATTCAGGGATGATGGGAGGCTTGTGTTTAAAATGGTTAAAGCTCCGAAGCAGCAATTCTTGCAGGCTACAAGGGAGAATGGAAGATTGATGCTCCACTTGGTCGGTGACGATGAAACGCAAGAGGGTAGTTCTATAAGTTCAGAGGAGGAGACTAATCTAACTGGAAAAGAAGATAACTAAGATAGCAACTTCAGATATCATGGAAATTTTTTACTTTTAGGTTATTCACTCCTGATTATTTAGGCACTCAATAAATATTGATCACCAATAGTGTTTACTATTCATCATGCAACTTTTCCTTCACATCAGTAATGTCATTTGTTTGTCAATATTGATCATTTAAGAGTATTTACCATTAATCATACAACTTTGCCTTCACATTAATAATGTCAATTGTTTATCATCTTTATTGTGTATACTATTACGATTAGTGGGGTTTAGCAGCGTGTGAATCTTGCTCAATCATCCATTTTAAGTAAATTGTATTATATCTCAAAATAATAATCTTAAATATATATAAATTTTATTTATGTATATAAATATATATACACTGGAGACCTACATACCTCATTTTTATCTAAAGTTCGCCGAAAAGTTCACTGGAGACCCGCCGAAGACTTGCTGGGCAGTTCGGTGGAACCCTCACCAATGAAGTTCTCCAATCAGCAGCAATATTGGTACCAATCGAAAGCTCTTTTCATCAAAAATCCAAAAATCATATTTGTCCCAATTGTTAGAGCTCACATGTGCCTAATTTTACTCAGAAAGATAACTTATGTGAAACTCCTAAGTTTGGATTTTTAACTCGCAGGCAACCAACGACAGCCAATTTCTCTCAACCCAAGTACCAGTAGATAGCTCTCATTGAGGAGAAGTCATAGGTACTATGTTTCTAAAATTATATAGCTCGTATGACCAGCAATTGCAAGAGTAATCTCCAACGATGAAACTTTCACTACTGCCGCTCATTTCACTTTTCTCCCTCATATCTCTTCCGAGAACTTAAATTGATGGTTCCAATGAGTTTTCCTAGCTCACCCAAAGCTATCGCTGAATTCTCATTTAAAAATTCCAACGAAAAGTCATCTTGTAGGAAACGAGGTAAATTATATTAAAATAAAGGCATGGTAGAAGGATATCATCTGTACATATCTCATTTTTGTAATAAATATTATAAATGACCATGAAAAATTATTCATAATAATTAAATTTTTTTACAAGAAGTTACATATATTTAAAAACTATGCATCACTCATGTAAATAAAAATTATAAAGAATAATATTATATAAGTTATTACATCAGTATATAAATAGTTTGATATAGTTTATTCAAATGAAAAGATGTTCGAAAGAGCACTTTAGAAGTCATAAGAAATTAAAATTAAAATTAATCGATACAATAATGGCTCATATAAATATGAATTATGTAGAGTGAGAAATTCCTATTTTAGATATGGTAATAAATTTTCACATAAAAATATCAATTAATCCTAATTAAGATTTAAATTTGTTGAGAAACAATAATCTTTTGTCAAAAACTCCGCTGAATAACATTTGTTAAAATGAACAAATGGATATTAAGAAGCTGTTGGTTGTGAGAAATCATTCACTCCTTCCCTCCCTTCCCGCTGAGTAACTGCGGCAATTCTATCTTTAGTGGTAGAAGCATACTCCCACACCCAATGATTTAGTGACCATAGATCTCCGTGCCTTTAAAATGTGTTGTCTATCAACACGGAGGATAAAGACTGATATCATCTCGGCCAATCCCATCAACTCCATCAACCACAAGATGAGTGGGAAAAATGATGATTCTGGTGTCTCATCCGGGAAGCAAGCAAGAAATGATGATAGCATGGGTAGCGGTAGTCGTAACAAGGAACCAAGCCACGACACCATTACTACCCATATGCCCCGTGAGATAAAAGAAGGGGAGACATATGATAAAAGTAGGAGTGGCTATAGCTTAGGGTTTCCTCCACCGATATCGACAATTGGGCAGGCGGGGAGGCCTAAAGTGCAACTAAGGTCATTCAGGGATGATGGGAGGCTTGTGTTTAAAATGGTTAAAGCTCCGAAGCAGCAATTCTTGCAGGCTACAAGGGAGAATGGAAGATTGATGCTCCACTTGGTCGGTGACGATGAAACGCAAGAGGGTAGTTCTATAAGTTCAGAGGAGGAGACTAATCTAACTGGAAAAGAAGATAACTAAGATAGCAACTTCAGATATCATGGAAATTTTTTACTTTTAGGTTATTTACTCCTGATTATTTAGGCACTCAATAAATATTGATCACCATTAGTGTTTACTATTAATCATGCAACTTTTCCTTCACATCAGTAATGTCATTTGTTTGTCAATATTGATCATTTAAGAGTATTTACCATTAATCATACAACTTTGCCTTCACATTAATAATGTCAATTGTTTATCATCTTTATTGAGTATACTATTACGATTAGTGGGGTTTAGCAGCGTGTGAACCTTGCTCAATCATCCATTTTATGTAAATTGTATTATATCTCAAAATAATACTCTTAAATATATATAAATTTTAATTATGTATATAAATATTTATACACTGGAGACCTACATACCTCATTTTTATCTAAAGTTCGCCGAAAAGTTCACTGGAGACCCGCCGGAGACTTGCTGGGCAGTTCGCTGGAACCCTCACCAATGAAGTTCTCCAATCAGGAGCAATATTGGTACCAATCGAAAGCTCTTTTCATCAAAAATCCAAAAATCAAATTTATCCCAACTGTTATAGCTCACATGTGCCTAATTTTACTCAAAAAGATAACTTATGCGAAACTCCTAAGTTTGGATTTTTAAATCACCGGCAACCAACGACAGCTAATTTCTCTCAACCCAAGTACCAGTAGATAGCTCTCGTCGAGTAGAAGCCATAGGTACTAAGTTTCTCAAATTATATAGCTCGTATGATCAGTAATTGCAAGAGTAATCTCCAACGATGAAACTTTCACTGCTACCGCTCATTTCACTTTTCTCCCTCATATCTCTTCCAAGAACATAAATTGATGGTTCCAATTTGTTTTCCTAGCTCACCTGAAGCTATCGCTGGAATCTCATTGAAAAATTCCACCGAAAAGTCGTAGTGTAGGAAACGAGGTAAATTATATTAAAATAAAGGCATGGTAGAAGGATATCATCTGTACATATCTCATTTTTGTAATAAATATTATAAATGACCATTAAAAATTATTCATAATAATTAATTAATTTTTACAAGAAGTTACATAATTTTAAAAACTATGCATCACTCATGTAAATAAAAATTATAAAGAATAATATTATAGAAGTTATTACATCAGTATATAAATGGTTTGATATATTTTATTCTAATAAAAAGATGGTTAAAGGTGCTCTTTAATAGTCATAAGAAATTAAAATTAAAATTAATCGATACATAATAATGGCTCATATAAATATGAATTATGTAGAGTGAGAAATTCCTATTTTAGATATGGTAATAAATTTTCACATAAAAAAATCAAATAATCTTAATTAGGATTTAAATTTGTTGAGAAACATTAATCTTTTGTCAGAAACTCCGCTGAATAACATTTGTTAAAATGAAAAAATGGATATTAAGAAGCTGTTGGTTGTGAGAAATCATTCACTCCTTCCCTCCCTTCCCGCTCACTAACTGCGGCAATTCTATCTTTAGTGGTAGAAATATACTCCCACACCCAATGTTTTAGTGACAATAGATCTCCGTCCCTTTAAAATGTGTTGTCTATCAACACGGAGGATAAAGACTGAGATCATCTCGGCCAATCCCATCAACTCTATCAACCATAAGATGAGTGAAAAAAAAGAACATTCTGGTGTCTCATCCGGGAAGCAAGCAAGAAAAGATGATAGCATGGGTAGCGGTAGTCGTAACAAGGAACCAAGCCACGACACCATTACTACCCATATGCCCCGTGAGATAAAAGAAGGGGAGACATATGATAAAAGTAGGAGTGGCTATAGCTTAGGGTTTCCTCCACCGATATCGACAATTGGGAAGGCGGGGAGGCCTAAAGTGCAACTCAAGTCATTCAGGGATGATGGGAGGCTTGTGTTTAAAATGGTTAAAGCTCCGAAGCAGCAATTCTTGCAGGCTACAAGGGAGAATGGAAGATTGATGCCCCACTTGGTCGATGACGATGAAACGCAAGAGGGTAGTTCTATAAGTTCATAGTTGGAGACTAATCTAACTGGAAAAGAAGATAACTAAGAGAGCAACTTCAGATATCATGGAAATTTTTTACTTTTAGGTTATTTCCTCCTGATGATTTAGGCACTCAATAAATATTCATCACCAATAGTGTTTACTATTCATCATGCAACTTTTCCATCACATCAGTAATGTCATTTGTTTGTCAATATTGATCATTTAAGAGTATTTACCATTAATCATACAACTTTGCCTTCACATTAATAATGTCAATTGTTTATCATCTTTATTGAGTATACTATTACGATTAGTTGTGTTTAGAAGCGTTTGAACCTTGCTCAATCATCCATTTTAATTAAATTATATTATATCTCAAAATAATACTCTTTAATATATATAAATTTTATTTATGTATATAAATATATATACACTGGAGACCGACATACCTCATTTTTATCTAAAGTTCGCCGAAAAGTTCAATGGAGACCCGCCGGAGACTTGCTGGGCAGTTCCCTGGAACCCTCACCAATGAAGTTCTCTAATCAGCAGCAATATAGGTACCAATCGAAAACTCTTTTCATCAAAAATCCAAAAATCATATTTGTCCCAATTGTTAGAGCTCATATGTGCCTAACTTTACTGAAAAAGATAACTTATGCGAAACTCCTAAGTTTGGATTTTTAACTCGCCGGCAACCAACGACAGCCAATTTCTCTCAACCCAAGTACCATTAGATAGCTCTCGTCGAGGAGAAGCCATAGGTACTAAGTTTCTCAAATTATATAGCTCGTATGACCAGCAATTGCAAGAGTAATCTCCAAAGATGAAACTTTCACTACTGCCGCTCATTTCACTTTTCTCCCTCATATCACTTCCAAGAACTTAAATTGATGGTTCCAATGAGTTTTCCTAGCTCACCTGAAGCTATCGCTGGAATCTCATTTGAAAAATTCCACTGAAAAGTCATCTTGTAGGAAACGAGGTAAATTATATTAAAATAAAGGCATTGTAAAAGGATATCATCTGTATATATCTCATTTTTGTAATAAATATTATAAATGATCATTAAAAATTATTCATAATAATTAATTTTTTTTTACAAGAAGTTACATATTTTTAAAAACTATGCATCACTCATGTAAATAAAAATTATAAAGAATAATATTATAGAAGTTATTACATCAGTATATAAATGGTTTGATATAGTTTATTCTAATAAAAAGATGGTCAAAGGTGCTCTTTAATAGTCATAAAAAATTAAAATTAAAATTAATTGATAGATAATAATGGCTCATATAAATATGAATATTGTAGAGTGAGTAATTCCTATTTTAGATATGGTAATAAATTTTCACATAAAAAAATCAAATAATCCTAATTAGGATTTAAATTTGTTGAGAAACAATAATCTTTTGTCAGAAACTCCACTGAATAACATTTGTTAAAATGAAAAAATGGATATTAAGAAGCTGTTGGGTGTGAGAAATCATTCACTCCTTCCATCCCTTCCCGCTCACTAACTGCGGCAATTCTATCTTTAGTGGTAGAAACATACTCCCACACCCAATGTTTTAGTGACAATAGATCTCTGTCCCATTAAAATGTGTTGTATATCAACACGGAGGATAAAGACTGAGATCATCTCGGCCAATTCCATCAACTCCATCAACCACAAGATGAGTGAGAAAAATGAACATTCTAGTGTGTCATCCGGGAAGCAAGCAAGAAAAGATGATAGCATGGGTAGCGGTAGTCGTAACAAGGAACCAAGCCACGACACCATTACTACCCATATGCCCCGTGAGATAAAAGAAGGGGAGACATATGATAAAAGTAGGAGTGACTATAGCTTAGGGTTTCCTCCACCGATATCGACAATTAGGAAGGAGGGGAGGCCTAAAGTGCAACTCAAGTCATTCAGGAATGATGGGAGGCTTGTGTTTAAAATGGTTAAAGCTCCGAAGCAGCAATTCTTGCAGGCTACAAGGCAGAATGGAAGATTGATGCTCCACTTGGTCGATGACGATGAAACGCAAGAGGGTAGTTCTATAAGTTCAGAGGAGGAGACTAATCTAACTGGAAAAGAAGATAACTAAGAGAGCAACTTCAGATATCATGGAAATTTTTTACTTTTAGGTTATTTCCTCCTGATGATTTAGGCACTCAATAAATATTGATCACCAATAGTGTTTACTATTAATCATGCAACTTTTCCTTCACATCAGTAATGTCATTTGTTTGTCAATATTGATCATTTAAGAGTATTTACCATTAATCATACAACTTTGCCTTCACATTAATAATGTCAATTGTTTATCATCTTTATTGAGTATACTATTACGATTAGTGGGGTTTAGCAGCGTGTGAACCTTGCTCAATCATCCATTTTAAGTAAATTGTATTATATCTCAAAATAATACTCTTAAATATATATAAATTTTATTTATGTATATAAATATATATTCACTGGAGACCTACATACCTCATTTTTATCTAAAGTTCGTCGAAAAGATCACTGGAGACCCGCCGGAGACTTGCTGGGCAGTTCGCTGGAAACCTCACCATTGAAGTTCTCCAATCAGCAGCAATATCGGTACTAATCGAAAGCTCTTTTCATCAAAAATCCAAAAATAATATTTGTCCCAATTGTTAGAGCTCACATGTGCCTAATTTTACTCAAAAAGATAACTTATGCGAAACTCCTAAGTTTGGATTTTTAACTCGTCGGCAACCAACGACAGCTAATTTCTCTCAACCCAAGTACCAGTAGATAGCTCTCGTCGAGGAGAAGCCATAGGTACTAAGTTTCTCAAATTATATAGCTCGTATGACCAGCAATTGTAAGAGTAATCTCCAACGATGAAACTTTCACTGCTGCCGCTCATTTCGCTTTTCTCCCTCATATCTCTTCCAAGTACTTAAATTGATGGTTCCTGTGAGATTTGTATTTTTGCATTAGGGGTAATCTTGTAATAAAATAATATGAAGGTCTTATTTGTAAAAATTACACGGATTTTTGAAGTATATAATTTTGATATGAAAATTATACCATCAGATAGGATTTTTGATAAGGAATCCAACGGTGTAAACGGATCGTAATTTGGACGTCGTTTGATTGGTCAAAAATCCTCTTAGGATTGATCCAAATGGACGGACGAGATTAAATCACGTAAATGGACGGCCCAGATTAGATTTCATTAAACCAATAGATGAAGCTAGTTAGCGGGTTAGTGATAAGAGGGTTCAGTAATGAAACCCGACCCGTTACCAAACCCATTTAACTTAACTTCTTCTTCTTCCTCTCCCACCCGCGACACTCTCTCTCCTCCCCTGCTTCTTCTTCGCGCGGCAGCGACGACGGAGCATTTTGGCGACGACGGTTGGAGGTCTTCCCGGACAAATTTTTCCATGAAATTTCAGACACAACTTCAGGTGAGCAAGGAGAACACATTTGAACCATCATTCGCAGGTTTTGGTGGAGATTTGAGGGAGAAAAGAGGAGAGAAGTAGGGGGCAGCGAAAGATTGCCGGCCATTCCGGCCACGGAACTTCGCAAACTGGGTACCTATGGCTTCTCCTCGACGAGAGCTTTCCATTGGTACTGGAGTTGAGGGCGGTTGGCCGTCGGTTGGCCGCCGGCGAGCTAAAAACCCAAAATTAGGGTTTTCGCCCAAATTGATTTAAATGGTAAAATTGATCGCGTGTGAGCTGTAAAAATTGGGGCAAATATATTTTTTAGAATCCTCATAAAGAGAGCTTTCGATTGGTACCTATATTGGGGCTGATCGAAGAACTTCGCCGGTGAGGGTTCCGGCGAACTTTCCGGCGAGTCTCCGGCGAACTTTCCGGCAAACTTGAGATAAAAATTAGGGTGATTCTAGGGATCGTTTTAAGAGTATTGGTGCAGACGGATTTGTAAAATTATTATTAGATTAAGAATTAAAATTTATTAAAATATTCATAGAAAAATTGAAAAGCAAGCACGAGGATACGAACGCTCGCAATACGAATTAAAACGTGCTTATGACGTTAGGATCAGGTGAGTGTTTATTCTCTGGGCAGAATAGACGGGATAGTTCTCAATGTTTAGTCCAGGAGAACTATAGTCCCTTTGATTATTTATATTTGATATCCTTTGGCTCTCCTGCTAGTTAGTATTATCCTGATTATGATCATGAATGAGTTATGAGTAATCCTTGATATCCATGTTTGATACTCTTGTTATTTGATTTATTTTAAGCATTATACTATTCTTCTGTTGACTCTTGATCTAGCATATGCATCTGTTTAATTTTTCGTGATACTAGCATGATATTATATTGGATAGTGCTATAGGCACTTTTCACTGTAGTTATAGGTTATTACACTATTAGCACTCCCATGGGCCACCTATGAGGAGGGGCGTGGGACGATAGTGCTCGAGGTCAGGATGGGAGGTTGGGATACTCCTGACTGATTTTTACTCTGGATTAGCTATGGATACTAAGTAGCGACATCCAGTGGGCAACCCAGGGGGAAAGGGGGCTTTGTTTATCTATCCTTGCACTTCTATTATGATTTGGGTACCCTATGATTCATGATTCCTCCCCCTGAGGTGACAGTTGTCTGCAGCAACTGTATTTTGATTATGCCGGCCTCGGATATGGTCTCGTGTGATTCTTGATTACTCATTTTGATTGGCTATTGCACACGAATAGTCATATGATTCTATTCTTGAGACTTTGTTATTTTATGTTCTCGATTTTACATTATTTTCTATCCAACTCACTGAGTACGGCATTACTCACCCCGTAGGGGAACTCATTTTTATTTTTCAGGATCACAGCAGGAGAGAGACTGATAGATATCATAGTGTATAGCCGGGCACCTGATTTCTTTTGAAAGGTAGGACAGTTCTACCTTTGTTTTGTGTGTATAGAGATTCACTGGCTAGGTACTTTGTATAACCTTGGGTATGTACCCATTTTGATTGTAAATTACTTGTATATAAGTGTATGCCACTGTAGTAAAGATTTGGTTTTAATAATATATGCTTTTAGAGTTATATTGATATGTTATCCAAGTTCTCTCCTTCCATAAATAGAGGGGATATACATCAGGTGCTTAGTGGGTTCCCATATAGTTTCGGGAGTAAACGGGGCTATATGTGGAGTTCACTGCGGTCTGCCACGTGCCCTAGGGGAAGGTACGGGGCGTGACAGATTATGGTGGTATCAGAGCAGGTTCATACTAGAGCATATGTATATCCTGGCAAGATCATTTGAGAACCTGGGTATATTAAGATACCATTTACATAAACTTTTTAGAAATAATTCATTTTTGAATATAAGGAGTCCAATGGATCTCAATTAAGGATCAGTCTAGTGGCCCTAGGATATATGTCGTATACGTAATATTAATGGTAATATTCGTGCAGGATATTCAGAATGCAGCCAAAGCATAGTCATTTAGGTGATGAGGCATCACATGGACAGGAGGGTTCCTCTGCCTCCCATGCAGTACCAGTAGAGGGTGGCCAGGCTGCACCACCTGTTGCAGGAGGAGTCACTCTGATGGATGAGCAGTTTCAAACACTCCTTAGAGCGATTCAGACTCAGACTACACCGGTACTGGCTCCCGTTCCACCAGTGCAGGCACCCGTTGTTGCTTCTCAGACTGATTTACTAAAGTAGATCAAGACAGCTCGACAATTAGGCTGTTACAGTTTTGAGGGATCTAGAGACCCAGAAATAGCTCACAAATGGTTACAGAAAGTTTCAAAGACTGCTATAGACATGAGATTGACAAGCACAGACACTATCAGACTAGCAGCTATTGGAGGGTGATGCACAGGTTTGGTGGGAGTCCCTTAGTGCTAGTGGAGCTTTACCTACTACCTGGGAAAGATTTATAGATATTTTCAACAGGGAATACTACACTAGCTTTTATAAGGATCAGAAGAGAGAAGAATTCTTTGCACTACGATAGGATCATAGGTCAGTATTGGAGTTTGATACTGAGTTACGGGCTTTATCAGTATTTGTCCCAGAGTATGCTCGAGATACTGAGTATATGCGTAGCAGATTTAGAAAGGGACTCAATAAAGAGATTAGAAGGTTGTTGGTTACTTCTACCACTGTCAGTTATCATGAATTACTGCAGATGGCTATAGAGATTGAGCAGTTATCCCCAACACCTTCTAAGGATAAGGAGATTTTCGTAGGAAAGAGAAAGTCAGGATTTTTCAGTCCTACATTCCAGAGGAAAAGTACGATAGTTAAGGGATCGCAAAGAATGGGAGAATCATCTGGTAGTGCTTCTAGATCACAGGCTTACCCTCGAGCTTTACCCATTCCAGATTCTGAGTCTCAGGTCTGACCTATGACTAGAGATACTTGCAGAAATTATGGTATGAATCATTCTAGAATCTGCAGAGCTCCCCTGAGATGTTTCTATTATCATCAGCCAGGGCATTATCGTAGTAACTGCCCAAGACTACAACAAAAAGGTGACAGAAGAAGCAGTGGGATGCCCAGACCAGTACCAAGTGGTAGGGGATCGACCACTCAATACAGATAACCATCTGGGGCAGTAAGAAGCTATAAAGCAGATCATGGAAGCAGTGTTAGAGGGACACAAGGTGGTTCTGGGATTCCACCTCGAGTGCATACCAGGATCTTTGCCAGTTCGGATAAGGAGGCTGAGGCTAATCTAGACCTGATCACAGGTACTTTATAGCTTTTTCAGCATACTGCTAGAGTACTTATTGATAGTGGTTCTCATAGATCTTATATTAATCCTGAGTTTCCACAGTTTAGTGACAAACCCTTAGTTCCTTTGAAACCTGAACTTATCGTATGCACCCCTCTAGGAGAACAACTTCTTGGAAATACGATTTATAAAGACTGTGAGATCATGTTGGGGGATACTATATTACTAGCAGATTTAATCCCCTTAGATATGAAAGATCTTGACTTAATACTGGGGATTGATTGGTTAGCCCGACATAAAATCACAGTCAACTGTTTTACTAAAGAAGTGATATTCTTAAGGAAGGGAATATTTGAGTTACATTTTACCGGAAATCATCGGATCCTACCGACTTGTGTAATATCAGCGCTACGAGCTTGGAAATTAATAAGGAAAGGATGTGTAGCCTATTTAGCTCATATAATAGACACATCCACCTCTGGAACCAAGCTGGAAGAGATATCGGTGGTGCGTGAATTCCCCGACGTATTCCCAAAGGAGTTACCAGGTGTACCACCTGATAGGGAAGTTGATTTCTTTATTGAACTGCAACCAGGAACTCACCCTATCACGATTCAACCATATAGAATGGCACCTGCAGAACTCAGTGAATTGAAGGTACAGTTACAAGAATTATTAGATAAATGATTTATCAGACCAAGTACCTCACCTTGGGGAGCACTGGTATTATTTGTAAAGAAGAAGGATGATACCTTAAGATTATGCATTAATTATAGACAATTAAATAAAGTGACTATCAAGAATAAATATCCTTTGCCGAGAATTGACGATCTTTTTGACCAACTACAAGGAGCTAAGGTATTTTCAAAGATTGATCTCAGGTCGGGGTATCATCAATTGAGAATCAAAGAATCAGATATACCTAAGACTGCCTTCAGGACCAGATATGGACACTATGAGTTTGTAGTAATGCCTTTTGGGTTAACGAATACCCCAGCTGCATTTATGGATCTAATGAATAGGGTATTCCATCCATATCTAGATAAATTTGTGATCGTATTTATTGATGATATTCTGATATATTCACTTGGAGAAAATGAACATGCTGAACATCCGAGAATTGTGTTACATTCACTGCGAGAAAAGAAACTGTATGCAAAATTCTCCAAATGTGAGTTTTCGTTGGAAGAAGTGAAATTCTTGGGACATACCGTATCAAGAAAAATGTATTATGGTTGATTCAAGTAAAGTAGAAGCAATTCTGAAATGGGAACGGCCCAAGAATGTTACAGAATTCTATAGTTTCTTAGGTCTAGCTGGATACTACAGAAGATTCATTGAGGGATTTTCTAAAATAGCTGGACCACTTACGAGACTCACACGCAAGGAAGTGAAATTTTATTGGGATAAAGAATGTGAAAAGAGTTTTCAGAAACTCAAAGATTGTCTTACTTCTTCTCCAGTTCTGACATTACCGAAGCCTAATGAAGATTATACAGTATATAGTGATGCTTCCAGACAAGGACTAGGATGTGTATTGATGCAGGAAGGAAAAGTTATTGCTTATGCATCCCGTTAGTTAAGGAAGCATGAATTAAATTATCCTACCCATGATTTGGAACTGGCAGCAGTAGTTTTTGCATTAAAGATATGGCGACACTATTTATACGGAGTTTGATGCCATATTTTTACCGACCATCAGAGCTTAAAATATATTATGACTTAGAAAGAGCTAAATTTGAGACAGAGAAGATGGTTGGAGTTAATAAAAGATTATGATATAGTAATTGAGTATCATCCAGGAAAAGCTAATGTGGTTGCAGATGCATTGAGTAGAAAATCAGTTACGTTATCTAGTATCTCAGCTACTACCTTACCTCAGCTTACGGAATTGAAATCTTTGGGAGTTCAACTAGATTATGATAAATCTAGTGAGATATTAGCTACATTTATTGTGCGACCCATACTTCACGAAGAAATTTGAGTTTTGCAAAGCTCAGACGAGGAACTGAGTAAAGTATTTCAAAGAGTACAAACAGAAGAAAATATTGAGTTCAGGATGAGGGACGATGGATTATTAGTATATCGAGACAGAGTTTGTGTCCCGAATAAAGCTGAACTTAGGAAGGCTATTCTGGAGGAAACTCATTCCTCGGCATATGCAATGCACCCCGGATGTATAAAAATATATCGCACAATAAAAGGAAGTTATTGGTGGCCAGGCATGAAGAAAGATATTGCAGATTATGTAGCTAAGTGTCATATATGTCAACAAATTAAAGCTGAGCACCAAAGATCGGCAGGAAATCTACAACCATTGTCAATTCCTGAATGGAAATGGGAACATATCACAATGGATTTTGTGATAGGATTACCTCGCACGTCAAGTAATCATAATGCAATATGGGTAATTGTGGATAGACTTACGAAGTCTGCTCACTTTCTGGCAATTCAAAATACTTATTCATTGGATAAATTAGCAAGAATCTATATTCAAGAGATTGTAAAGGTTCATGGAGTTCCCATTACCATTGTCTTTGATAGAGATCCCAGATTTACTTTCCGTTTTTGGCCAAAGATGCATGAAGCTTTGGGGACAACATTACAGTTTAGCACAGCTTTCAATCCCCAAACCGATGGCCAATCAGAAAGAACAATTCAAACCTTGGAAGATATGTTAAGGGCTTGTGTAATTGAATTCCAGGGAAGTTGGGATCAGCACTTACCGTTTATTGAATTTGCTTACAATAATAGTTACCAGGCTAGCATCGGAATGCCACCCTATGAAGCTTTATATGGGAGAAAGTACAGAACACCGTTATGTTGGGATGAAGTTGGAGAAAGAAAGATAGAGGGAAATGAATTGATTGAAACTACGATAGAAAAGATTAAGATTATCAAGGAAAGATTAAAAGTAGCCAGGATAGACATAAAAGTTATGCAGATAACCGAAGAAGAGAATTGGAGTTTCAACCTGGGATATGGTTTACCTGAAAGTAGCTCCATGGAAAGGAATTATACGGTTTGGAAATACAGGCAAGTTGAATCCTAGATATGTTGGACCATTCAGAATCATTAATAGAGTTGGTCCCGTAGCTTACAGATTGGAGTTACCTCAGGAGATGGCGAGAATACACAATGTATTTCATGTATCGATGCTGAGGAAATGTATTTTGGACCCTGAACGAGCACTAGAAACACCCATGATAGAGCTTGCATATAACTTAAGCTATAAGATACAACCCGTGCAAATCCTAGAACGGAAATAGAAAATTTTAAGGAATAAGGATGTATGGATGATTAAAGTGTTGTGGAGAAGTGCACAGGTAGAAGAAGTCACTTGGGAATCTGAAGAGTACATGAAGAGAAAGTATCCTCAACTGTTTCAAGTGACGATTTAAACTAAATTTTAAGGACAAAATTTCTTTAAGGGGGGTAGGATGTGAGATTTGTATTTTTACAATAGGGGTAAACTTGTAATAAAATAATATGAAGGTCTTATTTGTAAAAATTACACGGATTTTTGAAGTATATAATTTTGATATGAAAATTATACCATCAGATAGAATTTTTGATAAGGAATCCAACGGCGCAAACGGATCGTAATTTGGACATCGTTTGATTGGTCAAATCCTTGAATCAAGGATTGATCCAAATGGACGGACGAGATTAAATCACGTAAATGGACGGCCTAGATTAGATTTCATTAAACCAATAGATGAAGCGGGTTAGCGGGTTAGCGGGTTAGTGGCTTCTCCTTGACGAGAGCTTTCCATTGGTACCGGAGTTGAGGGCGGTTGGCCGCCGGTTGGCCGCCGGCGAGCTAAAAACCCAAAATTAGGGTTTTCGCCCAAATTGATTTAAATGGAAAAATTGATCGCGTGTGAGCGGTAAAAATTGGGGCAAATATATTTTTTAGAATCCTCATAAAGAGAGCTTTCGATTGGTACCTATATTGGGACTGATCGAAGAACTTCGCCGGTGAGGGTTCCGGCGAGTCTCCAGCGAGCTCCGGCGAACTTGAGATAAAAATTAGGGTGATTCTAGGGATCGTTTTAAGAGTATTGGTGAAGACGGATTTGTAAAATTGTTATTAGATTTAGAATTAAAATTAGTTGAATTATTCATAGGAAAATTCATAAGCAAGCACGAGAATACGAACGCTCGCGATACGAATTAAAACGTGCTTATGACGTTAGGATCAGGTGAGTGTTTATTCTCTGGGCAGAATAGACGGGATAGTTCTCAATGTTTAGTACAGGAGAACTATAGTCCATTTGATTATTTATATTTGATATCCTTTGGCTCTCCTGCTAGTTAGTATTATCCTGATTATGATCATGAATGAGTTATGAGTAATCCTTGATATCCATGTTTGATACTCTTGTTATTTGATTCATTTTAAGCATTATACTATGCTTCTATTGACTCCTGATCTAGCATATGCATCTGTTTAATTTTTCGTGATACTATTTCACTTGAAAATGCATATGACTAGCATGATATTATACTGGATAGTGCTATAAGTACTTTTCACTACAGTGATAGGTTATTGCACTATTAGCACTCCCATGGGCCACCTATGAGAAGGGGCGTGAGACGATAGTGCTCGAGGTCAGGAGGGGAGGTTGGGATACTCCTGACTGGTTTTTACTCTGGATTAGCTATGGATACCAGGTAGCGACATCAAGTGGGCAACCCAGGGGGAAAGGGGGCTTTGTTTATCTATTCTTGCACTTCTATTAGATTTGGTTTTAATAATATATGTTTTTAGAGTTATATTGATCTGTTATCTAGGTTCTCTCCTTCTATAAATAGAGGGGATATACATCAGGTACGCTTAGTGGGTTCCCATATAGTTTCGGGAGTAAACGGGGCTATATGTGGAGTTCACTACGGTCTGCCACGTGCCCTAGGGGAAGGTACAGGGCGTAACAGTTCCAATGAGTTTTCCAAGCTCACCTGAAGCTATCGCTGGAATCTCATTGAAAAATTTCACTGAAAAGTTATCTTGTAGGAAACGAGGTAAATTATATTAAAATAAAGGCATGGTAGAAGGATATCATCTGTACATATCTCATTTTTGCAATAAATATTATAAATGACCATGAAAAATTATTCATAAAAATTAATTTTTTTTACAAGAAGTTACATATTTTTAAAAACTATGCATCACTCATGTAAATAAAAATTATAAAGAATAATATTATAGAAGTTATTACATCAGTATATAAATAGTTTGATATAGTTTATTCTAATGAAAAGATGGTCAAAGGTGCTCTTTAGAAGTCATAAGAAATTAAAATTAAAATTAATCGATACATAATAATGTCTCATATAAATATGAATTATGTAGAATGAGAAATTCCTATTTTAGATATGGTAATAAATTTTCACATAAAAAAATCAAATAATCCTAATTAGGATTTAAATTTGTTGAGAAACAATAATCTTTTGTCAAAAACTCCGCTGAATAACATTTGTTAAAATGAACAAATGGATATTAAGAAGCTGTTGGTTGTGAGAAATCATTCACTCCTTCCCTCCCTTCCCACTCACTAAATGCGACAATTCTATCTTTAGTGGTAGAAACATACTCCTACACCCAATGTTTTAGTGACAATAGATCTCCGTCCCTTTAAAATGTGTTGTCTATCAACACGGAAGATAAAGACTGAGATCATCTCGGCCAATCCCATCAACTCCATCAACGCCATCAACCACAAGATGAGTGAGAAAAATGAACATTCCGGTGTCTCATCCGGGAAGCAAGCAAAAAAAGATGATAGCAAGGGTAGCGGTAGTCGTAACAAGGAACCAAGCCACGACACCATTACTACCCATATGCCCCGTGAGATAAAAGAAGGGGAGACATATGATAAAAGTAGGAGTGGCTATAGATTAGGGTTTCCTCCACCGATATCGACAATTGGGAAGGCGGGGAGGCCTAAAGTGCAACTCAAGTCATTCAGGGATGATGGGAGGCTTGTGTTGAAAATGGTTAAAGCTCCGAAGCAGCAATTCTTGCAGGCTACAAGGGAGAATGGAAGATTGATGCTCCACTTGGTCGATGACGATGAAACGCAAGAGGGTAGTTCTATAAGTGCAGAGGAGGAGACTAATCTAATTGGAAAAGAAGATAACTAAGAGAGCAACTTCAGATATCATGGAAATTTTTTACTTTTAGGTTATTTCCTCCCGATGATTTAGGCACTCAATAAATATTGATCAGTAATGGTGTTTACTATTAATCATGCAACTTTTCGTTCACATCAGTAATGTCATTTGTTTGTCAATATTAATCATTTAAGAGTATTTACCATTAAGCATACAACTTTACCTTCACATTAATAATGTCAATTGTTTATCATCTTTATTGAGTATTACGATTAGTGGGGTTTAGCGGCGTGTGAACCTTGCTCAATCATCCATTTTAAGTAAATTGTATTATATCTAAAAATAATACTCTTAAATATATATAAATTTTATTTATGTATATAAATATATATACACTGGAGACCAACATACCTCATTTTTATCTAAAGTTCGTCGAAAATTTCACTGGAGACACGCCGGACACTTGCTGGGCAGTTCGCTAGAACCCTCACCAATGAAGTTCTCCAATCAGCAGCAATATTGGTACCAATCGAAATCTCTTTTCATCAAAAATCCAAAAATCATATTTGTCCCAATTGTTAGAGCTCACATGTGCCTAATTTTACTCAAAAAGATAACTTATGCGAAACTCCTAAGATTGGATTTTTAACTCGCCGGCAACCAACGACAGCCAATTTCTCTCAACCCAACTTCCAGTAGATAGCTCTCGTCGAGGAGAAGCCATAGGTACTAAGTTTCTCAAATTATATAGCTCGTATGACCAACAATTGCAAGAGTAATCTCCAACGATGAAACTTTCACTACTGCCGCTCATTTCACTTTTCTCCCTCATATCTCTTCCGAGAACTTAAATTGATGGTTCCAATTAGTTTTCCTAGCTCCCCTGAAGCTATCGCTTGAATCTCATTGAAAAATTCCACCGAAAAGTCATCGGGTAGGAAACGAGGTAAATTATATTAAAATAAAGGCATGGTAGATGGATATCATCTGTACATATCTCATTTTTGTAATAAATATTATAAATGACCATGAAAAATTATTCATAATAATTAATTTTTTTTTACAAGAAGTTACATATTTTTAAAAACTATGCATCTCTCATGTAAATAAAAATTATAAAGAATAATATTATAGAAGTTATTACATCAGTATATAAATGGTTTGATATAGTTTATTCTAATGAAAAGATGGTCAAAGGTTCTCTTAAGAAGTCATAATAAATTAAAATTAAAATTAATCGATACATAATAATGGCTCATATAAATATGAATAATGTAGAGTGAGAAATTCCTATTTTAGATATGGTAATAAATTTTCACATAAAAAATTCAAATAATCCTAATTAGGATTTAAATTTATTGAGAAACAATAATCTTTTGTCAAAAACTCCGCTGAATTACATTTGCTAAAATGAACAAATGGATATTAAGAAGCTGTTGGTTGTGAGAAATCATTCACTCCTTCCCTCACTTCCCGCTCACTAACTGCGGCAATTCTATCTTTAGTGGTAGAAACATACTCCCACACCCAATGTTTTAGTGACAATAGATCTTCATCCCTTTAAAATGTGTTGTCTATCAACACGGAAGATAAAGACTGAGATCATCTCGGCCAATCCCATCAACTCCATCAACGCCATCAACCACAAGATGAGTGAGAAAAATGAACATTCCGGTGTCTCATCCGGGAAGCAAGCAAGAAAAGATGATAGCAAGGGTAGCGGTAGTCGTAACAAAGAACCAAGCCACGACACCATTACTACCCATATGCCCCGTGAGATAAAAGAAGGGGAGACATATGATAAAAGTAGGAGTGGCTATAGCTTAGGGTTTCCTCCACCGATATCGACAATTGGGAAGGCGGGGAGGCCTAAAGTGCAACTCAAGTCATTCAGGGATGATGGGAGGCTTGTGTTCAAAATGGTTAAAGCTCCGAAGCAGCAATTCTTGCAGGCTACAAGGGAGAATGGAAGATTGATGCTCCACTTGGTCGATGACGATGAAACGCAAGAGGGTAGTTCTATAAGTTTAGAGGAGGAGACTAATCTAACTGGAAAAGAAGAGAACTAAGAGTGCAACTTCACATATCACGGAAATTTTTTACTTTTAGGTTATTTCCTCCTAATGATTTTGGCACTCAATAAATATTGATCACTAATAGTATTTACTATTTATCATGCAACTTTTCCTTCACATCAGTAATGTCATTTGTTTGTCAATATTGATCATTTAAGAGTATTTACCATTAATCATACAACTTTGCCTTCACATTAATAATGTCAATTGTTTATCATCTTTTTTGAGTATACTATTACGATTAGTGGGGTTTAGCAGCGTGTGAACCTTGCTCAATCATCCATCTTAAGTAAATTGTATTATATCTCAAAATATTACTCTTAAATATATATAAATTTTATTTATGTATATAAATATATATACACTGGAAACCTACATACCTCATTTTTATCTAAAGTTCGCCGAAAAGTTCACTGGAGACCCGCCGTAGACTTGCTCGGTAGTTCGCTTAAACCCTCACCAATGAAGTTCTCCAATCAGCAGCAATATTGGTACCAATCGAAATCTCTTTTCATCAAAAATCCAAAAATCATATTTGTCCCAGTTGTTAGAGCTCACACGTGCCGAATTTTACTCGAAAAGATAACTTATGCGAAACTCTTGAGTTTGGATTTTTAACTCGCCGGCAACTAACGACAGCCAATTTCTCTCAACCCAACTTCCAGTAGATAGCTCTCGTCGAGGAGAAGCCATAGGTACTAAGTTTCTCAAATTATATAGGTCGTATGACCAGCAATTGCAAGAGTAATCTCTAACGATGAAACTTTCACTGTTGCCGCTCATTTCACTTTTCTCCCTAATATTTCTTCCAAGAACTTAAATTGATGGTTCCAATGAGTTTTCCTAGCTCACTTGAAGCTATCGCTGGAATCTCATTGAAAAATTCCACCGAAAAGTCATATTATAGGAAACGAGGTAAATTAAATTAAAATAAAGGCATGGTAGAAGGATATCATCTGTACATATCTCATTTTTGTAATAAATATTATAAATGACCATGAAAAATTATTCATAATAATTAATTTTTTTTCACAAGAAGTTACATATTTTTAAAAACTATGCATCACTCATGTAAATAAAAATTATAAAGAATAATATTATAGAAGTTATTACATCAGTATATAAATGGTTGTGAGAAATCATTCACTCCTTCCCTCCCTTTACGCTCACTAAATGCGGCAATTCTATCTTTAGTCGTAGAAACATACTCCCACACCCAATGTTTTAGTGACAATACATCTCCGTCCCTTTAAAATGTGTTGTCTATCAACACGGAGGATAAAGACTGAGATCATCTCGGCCAATCCTATCTAATCCATCAACCACAAGTCGTAACAAGGAACCAAGCCAAGACACCATTACTACCCATATGCCTCGTTAGATAAAAGATGGGGAGACATATGATAAAAGTAGGAGTGGCTATAGCTTAGGGTTTCCTCCACCGATATCGACAATTGGGAAGGCGGGGAGGCCTAAAGTGCAACTCAATTCATTCAGGGATGATGGGAGGCTTGTGTTTAAAATGGTTAATGCTTCGAAGCAGCAATTCTTGCAGGCTACAAGGGAGAATGGAAGATTGATGCTCCACTTGGTCGATGACGATGAAATGCAAGAGGGTAGTTCTATAAGTGCAGAGGAGGAGACTAATCTAACTGGAAAAGAAGATAACTAAGAGAGCAACTTCAGATATCATGGAAATTTTTTACTTTTAGGTTATTTCCTCCTGATGATTTAGGCACTCAATAAATATTGACCATTAATAGTGTTTACCATTAATCATGCAACTTTTCCTTCACATCAGTAATGTCATTTGTTTGTCAATATTGATCATTTAAGAGTATTTACCATTAATCATACAACTTTGCCTTCACATTAATAATGTCAATTGTTTATCATCTTTATTGAGTATACTATTACGATTAGTGGGGTTTAGCAGCGTGTGAACCTTGCTCAATCATCCATTTTGAGTAAATTGTATTATATCTCAAAATAAAACTCTTAAATATATATAAATTTTATTTATGTATATAAATATATATACACTGGAGACCTACATACCTCATTTTTATCTAAAGTTCACCGAAAAGTTCACTGGAGACCCGCCGTAGACTTGCTGGGCAGTTCGCTGGAACCCTCACCAATGAAGTTCTCCAATCAGCAGCAATATCGGTACCAATCGAAAGCTCTTTTCATCAAAAATCCAAAAATCATATTTGTCCAAATTGTTAGAGCTCACATGTACCTAATTTTACTCAAAAAGATAACTTATGCGAAAATCCTAAGTTTTGGATTTTTAACTCGCCGGCAACCAACGACAGCCAATTTCTCTCAACCCAAGTACTAGTAGATAGCTCTCATCGAGGAGAAGCCATAGGTACTATGTTTCTCAAATTATATAGCTCGTATGACCAGCAATTGCAAGAGTAATCTCCAACGATGAAACTTTCACTACTGTCGCTCATTTCACTTTTCTCCCTCATATCTCTTCCAAGAACATAAATTGATGGTTCCAATGAGTTTTCCTAGCTCACCTGAAGCTATCGCTGGAATCTCATTGAAAAATTCCACCGAAAAGTCACCTTGTAGGAAATGAGGTCAATTATATTAAAATAAAGGCATGGTAGAAGGATATCATCTGTACATATCTCATTTTTGTAATAAATATTATAAATGACCATGAAAAATTATTCATAATAATTAATTTTTTTTTACAAGAAGTTACATATTTTTAAAAACTATGCATCACTCATGTAAATAAAAATTATAAAGAATAATATTATAGAAGTTATTACATCAGTATATAAATGGTTTGATATAGTTTATTCTAATGAAAAGATGGTCAAAGGTGCTCTTTAGAAATCATAATAAATTAAAATTAAAATTAATCGATACATAATAATGGCTCATATAAATTTGAATAATGTAGAGTGAGAAATTCCTATTTTAGATATGGTAATAAATTTTCACATAAAAAAATCAAATAATCCTAATTAGGATTTAAATTTGTTGAGAAACAATAATCTTTTGTCAAAAACTCCGCTGAATAACATTTGTTAAAATGAACAAATGGATATTAAGAAGCTGTTGGTTGTGAGAAATCATTCACTCCTTCCCTCCCTTCCCGCTCACTAAATGCATAAATTCTATCTTTAGTCGTAGAAACATACTCCCACACCCAATGTTTTAGTGACAATACATCTCCGTCCCTTTAAAATGTGTTGTCTATCAACACGGAGGATAAAGACTGAGATCATCTCGGCCAATTCTATCAAATCCATCAACCACAAGATGAGTGAGAAAAATGAACATTCGGGTGTCTCATCCGGAAAGCAAGCAAGAAAAGATGGTAGCATGGGTAGCGGTAGTCGTAATAAGGAACCAAGCCAGGACACCATTACTACCCATATTCCCCGTGAGATAAAAGAAGGGGAGACATATGATAAAAGTAGGAGTGGCTATAGCTTAGGGTTTCCTCCACCGATATCGACAATTGGGAAGGCGGGGAGGCCTAAAGTGCAACTCAAGTCATTCAGGGATGATGGGAGGCTTGTGTTTAAAATGGTTAAAGCTCCGAAGCAGCAATTCTTGCAGGCTACAAGGGAGAATGGAAGATTGATGCTCCACTTGGTCGATGACGATGAAACGCAAGAGGGTAGTTCTATAAGTGCAGAGGAGGAGACTAATCTAACTGGAAAAGAAGATAACAAAGAGAGCAACTTCAGATATCATGAAATTTTTTTACTTTTAGGTTATTTCCTCCTGATGATTTAGGCACTCAATAAATATTGATCACTAATAGTGTTTACTATTAATCATGCAACTTTTCCTTCACATCAGTAATGTCATTTGTTTTTCAATATTGATCATTTAAGAGTATTTACCATTAATCATACAACTTTGCCTTCACATTAATAATGTCAATTGTTTATCATCTTTATTGAGTATACTATTACGATTAGTGGGGTTTAGCAGCGTGTGAACCTTGCTCAATCATCCATTTTAAGTAAATTGTATTATATCTCAAAATAATACTCTTAAATATATATAAATTTTATTTATGTATATAAATATATATACACTGGAGACCTACATACCTCATTTTAATATAAAGTTCGCCGAAAAGTTCACTGGAGACCCGCCGTAGACTTGCTCCGCAGTTCGCTTGAACCCTCACCAATGAAGTTCTCCAATCAGCAGCAATATTGGTACCAATCGAAATCTATTTTCATCAAAAATCCAAAAATCATATTTGTCCCAATTGTTAGAGCTCACATGTGCCTAATTTTACTCAAAAAGATAACTTATGCGAAACTCTTAAGTTTGGATTTTTATCTCGCCGGCAACCAACGACAGCCAATTTCTCTCAAACCAAGTACCAGTAGATAGCTCTCGTCGAGGAGAAGCCATAGGAACTAATTTTCTCAAATTATATAGCTCGTATGACCAGCAAGTGCAAGAGTAATCTCCAATGACGAAACTTTCACTGCTGCCGCTCATTTCACTTTTCTCCCTCATATCTCTTCCAAGAACTTAAATTTATGGTTCCAATGAGTTTTCCTAGCTCACCTGAAGCTATCGCTGGAATCTCATTGAAAAATTCCACTGAAAAGTCATCTTGTAGGAAACGAGGTCAATTATATTAAAATAAAGGCATGGTAGAAGTATATGATCTGTACATATTTTATTTTTGTAATAAATATTATAAATGACCATGAAAAATTATATTTTTTTTTACAAGAAGTTACATATTTTTAAAAACTATGCATCACTCATGTAAATAAAAATTATAAAGAATAATATTATAGAAGTTATTATATCAGTATATAAATGGTTTGATATAGTTTATTCTAATGAAAAGATGGTCAAAGGTGCTCTTTAGAAGACATAAGAAATTAAAATTAAAATTAATCGATACATAATAATTGCTCATATAAATATGAATTATGTAGAGTGAGAAATTCCTATTTTAGATATGGTAATAAATTTTCACATAAAAAAATCAAATAATCCTAATTAGGATTTAAATTTGTTGAGAAATAATAATCTTTTGTCAAAAACTCCGCTGAATAACATTTGTTAAAATGAACAAATGGATATTAAGAAGCTGTCGGTTGTGAGAAATCATTCACTCCTTCCCTCCCTTTGCGCTCACTAACTGCGGCAATTCTATCTTTAGTGGTAGAAACATATTCCCACACCCAATGTTTTAGTGACAATAGATCTCCGTCCCTTTAAAATGTGTTGTCTATCAACACGGAGGATAAAGACTGAGATCATCTCAGCCAATCCCATCAACTCCATCAACCACAAGATGAGTGAGAAAAATGAACATTCTGGTGTCTCATCCAGGAAGCAAGCAAGTAAAGATGATAGCATGGGTAGAGGTAGTCATAAAAAGGAACCAAGCCACGACACCATTACTACCCATATACCCCGTGAGATAAAAGAAGGGGAGACATATGATAAAAGTAGGAGTGGCTATAGCTTAGGGTTTCCTCCACCGATATCGACAATTGGGAAGGCGGGGAGGCCTAAAGTGCAATTCAAGTCATTCAGGGATGATGGGAGGCTTGTGTTTAAAATGGTTAAAGCTCCGAAGCAGCAATTCTTGCAGGCTACAAGGGACAATGGAAGATTGATGCTCCACTTGGTCGATGACGATGAAACGCAAGAGGGTAGTTCTATAAGTGTAGAGGAGGAGACTAATCTAACTGGAAAAGAAGATAACTAAGAGAGCAACTTCAGATATCACGAAATTTTTTTACTTTTAGGTTATTTCCTCCTGATGATTTAGGCACTCAATAAATATTGATCACTAATAGTGTTTACTATTAATCATGCAACTTTTCCTTCACATCAGTAATGTCATTTGTTTGTCAGTATTGATCATTTAAGAGTATTTACCATTAATCATACAACTTTGCCTTCACATTAATAATGTCAATTGTTTATCATCTTTATTGAGTATACTATTACGATTAGTGGGGTTTAGCAGCGTGTGAACCTTGCTCAATCATCCATTTTAAGTAAATTGTATTATATCTCAAAATATTACTCTTAAATATATATAAATTTTATTTATGTATATAAATATATATACACTGGAGACCTACATACCTCATTTTTATCTAAAGTTCGCCGAAAAGTTCACTGGAGACCAGCCGGAGACTTGCTGGGCAGTTCGCTGGAACCCTCACCAATGAAGTTCTCTAATCAGCAGCAATATTGGTACCAACTGAAAGTTCTTTTCATCAAAAATTCAAAAATCATATTTGTCCTAGTTGTTAGAGCTCACATGTGCCTAATTTTACTCAAAAAGATAACTTATGCGAAACTCCTAAGTTTGGATTTTTAACTCGCCGGCAACCAACGACAGCCAATTTCTCTCAACTCAAGTACCAGTAGATAGCTCTCATCGAGGAGAAGCCATAGGTACTAAGTTTCTCAAATTATATAGCTCGTATAACCAGTAATTGCAAGAATAATCACCAACGATGAAACTTTTACTGCTGCCGCTCACTTCACATTTCTCCCTCATATCTCTTCCAAGAACTTAAATTGATGGTTCCAATGAGTTTTCCTAGCTCACCTGAAGCTATTGCTGGAATCTCATTGAAAAATTCCACCGAAAAGTCATCTTCTAGGAAATGAGGTAAATTATATTGAAATAAATGCATGGTAGAAGGATATCATCTGTACATATCTCATTTTTATAATAAATATTATAAATGACCATGAAAAATTGTTCATAATAATTAATTTTATTTTACAAGAAGTTACTTTTTTTAAAAAACTATGTATCACTCATGTAAATAAATTATAAATAATAATATTATAGAAGTAAACCATAACTACATCGGTTTCTATATATTGTTTTAAATAGTTTATTCTAATAAAAAGATGGTCAAAGGTACTTTTTAGAAGTTATAAGAATTTATAATTAAAATTAATTGATACATAATAATGGCTCATACAAATATGAATTATGTAGAGTGAGAAATACCTATTTTAGATATGATACTAAATTTTTACATAAAAATATCAAATAATCCTAATTAGGATTTAAATTTGTTGAGAAACAATTAGTTGATCATCAATCCATACAGTGGGTTTGAGGTCCCTAGACCACATATCATGCTCATCAACTTGACCATTTATATAGCAAAACCATAATTTTTAAAATTAATCTGGTGTGAAAACACATCGACGAATTCTTCATCAACATCATATAAATAGAATGCCGCCATGGATAATTATTTATTCTTCAAAATTGGATATTTTAGCATTAAAAGGATATTGAGATCTACCTACTCGTCATGAATACGTTTAAAGCAAAAGTCTTGATTCTTAATGCTTATTTGGAGTCAAAAATAAATTTCCCTCATTTGCCCTTAAAGTTTTGCCTTTGTAGATCATTAGTTCTCCCTCATTCATGGATGAAAAGGTCAAATTCTTTTAGTTTATTTGGAGTGTTTTGCCTTTGTAGATCATTAATTCTCCCTCATTCATGGAAGAAAAGGTCAAATTCTTTTAATTTATTTGGAGTGAAAACTCTAAATGTCACTTGAGCAAAAGCAATAAAAATCATGCTACTAGACTAAACACCCCAATGGAAATGAAAATGACATCTACGGCAAAGAAAAAAGGGAGTTGTGAGAATTAAAATCAGAACCTCTCACACCCTAAGAGAGAATCATACTACTAGACCAAACAATCTCTAATATATACAATCATCATCCAAATTCTATGATCACTTAGTAAATAGTACAATCATCATTTAAATATAGACACTAAAATACATTTCACCAGCATAGATTAACTAGTAGATAAAAAATACAACACGATTCTCCAACAAAGATTAAAACATCAAAATGATGTCAAGGAGAAGTAACAAATGGGGAGTTAAACACTTATGAGAATTAAACTCCCGACCTCTTATACCCTAAGCGAGAATCATACCACAATACCAAACATCTTCTTATCTATTTAGTCATCATATGTATTCTTTATAATACAATATCTATATATCATAATACAATATCGGTTGGAGTTCTCCAGGTAGAGTTCGAGAAGCTCCATTCCATGACAGACCAAACCTCCAATGAGGGCAAATGCATCATGCTCACCCTTTTCCGACATGAGCATCATCAGTTAGAAGTTGCAGGAGGAGCTGACGAACCTATGAACAAAATTCAGCTGCCACGATGGTCTGCACACAGCATCGTAAGTCAACTAGCACATACCGGATCCAAAAGTCGTATTTCGGCATAAGGAATGCAGAGCCCTTGAAAATTTCATCTGAGACATGAACCAGTACTTCATGGCAACCATTTTCGGTGAAGCAGACAAGGATCCAACTGCAGTCGCCTTCCTCGACGATGATGCCAAACAATGGTGGTGCATGAGGTGCAATGCCCCTGGCTACGACAAGTGCATTGAGCCAGAGGACTAATGCATCATGCACCCCCTTCCCCGACAGAGCTCCAATCGCTCTTTGGGCGCAACTGCTACTGCAAGTTCATCAGAGGTTATTTCAAAATCATAGCACCACTTACGGACCTCTTGGAGGACCAAAGGTGGGAATAAACTGAAGTGTGTGAGTTTACCTGACAGTAGCTGAAGGTATGCATGATGTACAAGCCCATGCTGACCCTTTTCGATTTCAGCAAGGCATTTGAGATCATCACTGATCCATCTGATTGAGCTCTTGGCAGCATATTGATGTAAGACGGCCACCCGTTGATGTGCGAGAGCTGCAAGCTTAATGGCGTGGAGTAGCGCTTTAATGCACACGAGAAGGAGATGCCAGCCATGGTGCACTATCTCCAGGTTTGGCATATCTATCTCCTGGATAGCAGATTCTTGGTGTGCACGAAAACATCGTCAACACCTACTTCCTGGCATAAACCAAGTTGTCAGTCAAGCAGGCTCGGCAAGCCCATCTATCATGAGCCGACCCACTATCGGATATGGCAACCGCAGAAGAGTTAAGAAACTCAAACAAGGTTTATAAATTCTACTCTATATTTTTCACAATGGCTTCACATGTATAACTCATGATATTTAAAACATCAAGATAACAATGGGTATTAATTGTCCCATTACATCATTTAACTAACACAGTCCATCTTATAATAATTGAGTCTCAATAGTCTATCATCCATCAATAAGCTTCTAGTGCTTTTGCATCAGCTCCAAATCTACCCCGATCCTCTATCTGTCACCTGAGTGTTGCAGCCCAGTGGCTACAAATAGGAGAAACTCCCAAGCAAAGTAATAGGCAAATATAATATCATGTCCTGAAGTATTGGCAGTGTAACTAAGCATATCAATAGAACCTTGCATATAAAACAACTAGGAAATAAGCATGCATAGCATAGTAGATATTCTAAACATTTGTCTTGTATGACTAAGTTCATATAAGTACACTCCTACAAGGATCATTCCTAAGCCCATCAGTGTCAATCTATGTCTCTCCCTAGGCTCGTTAAATTGATGTTAGTAGAGAAGACGGGTGACCGTCATTCCTTCTCCATCTTGTCTTATTAGCCGTATACCCATGCTGCACTCTAAGACCGTCATATCGTGCATCTCCTATAGACCCTGTGATACGATAAACCATGTAGCGCTACACTTCTGTCCCTCGATAGGATCACTATGGTTAAGTTACGTTCTCAACACGACCATTGGAATCGACACATATAATCTCCCCCCATAGTTTAGACTGCTCACAGGGCTGCATACCTAAATGAAGCATGTACTGTGTTGACAAATCTTCTGTCCTAGGCCTAACAAAATCGATTCCCCTTTCCCCACTCCCTAACCTTCGGTGATACCCTAGGTAGAGAGTCTCGGTGTACGGTGGAGACTGCTCCTTCCTCGGCTCCATCTAAGCTGTAAGTTAGGTTGGGAATACCTCCCACTACCCATTGTAGGACAATCACAGTGGTACCCACCACCGTGAGGGAATTACAATGTATGTAGGACCTATGTGTTTCTCCTAGATTTTGATGTCACTAGGGTTTATGTGGTCCTCATCTAGGTGTTTTCAAGACTAAGTTATCCTCAGTTGATGTGTCGACTATTTAACTAGTCTGTCACCTAAGTTATATGTCCGGTGTTCTATTTTCTTATTTTTCTAACCTCCCATATATATATCTAATATGCGTAGTTGAGTTTGTAATATGTAAAAAATCACCAAGAGTCATATCATATAACAGCATACAATTATAAAGAAATAAAGCATAATGTGAACATATCAATACAATATTATAGTTTCACAACCACCCACTTGGGCTCCAATTGTAGCAGGCCATGATTGAAAACCTTAACAACTCCTGAGCCTCTTTAGGTTTTTCCACAGTAGACAAATTCATGATTTAATTGTATTTTAACACCATCGATACAGGATGATTTACCTAGAATCATGAAACACCTAGGCGCAATACTGCTCATTTCATGTCATTTACTTTCCCTCCCTTTTTCCTACTGGTTTTTCTTTATCATGATACACAACAAAAAATGACAAAATAGGAGAAAAAGAATATGAAAAGAAAAGGTTCGACAAGAGAAAGAGAGTTCACAGTAGTGCACTAAACAATTCATGCAACTAATCAATGAATATAAATCAAGCAAATGTAAAACGGAGTGGGCCAATGGTTTTCAACCTCCAAGATAGCATGGTAACACGCCTTCTTGAGCAAGCAAATTCCTATTTGTTTTATTAGGCAGTTGAGACAAACAAAACTAATTAAACCTTTTTCTAATTCTCAACAGCAAGTTTGTTTGTTTGTTTGTTTTATGTTTTTATTTATTAGTACTATACGTCATGTATCCAAGTCTAATACACTTTCATCCATTGAGTTAAACTATCTTTTCAGTTGTTTAACTCCTCGCCCAAACAGGCAGTGCCCATTTTGTCATTTCCCAGTAGGCATATATCAGCAACAATAAGGCAACAACACAAGAAGCTACAATCTAAACCATATATATATCACAACCTCAGCAGAAAGAACCCCTATTCCCTTCCCTTAACCAGGTATCAAGGGTTCCCTTAAGTATAATTTAAAACAACAAGAGTATGCAGAGTGATGAATTCAGTTTACAACTTTTACTAATAGCATTTACAACATATTAACAATTTTTAAATCAGTAGCTAACAACAAAATTCAAAACAAACCCCCAGCCATAGAAAATCTTACCCCCAAACTCTCATTAGAAATGACTTGGAAACATTCAATTTTGGCATAATACAAATCAATTTTTAAACATTAACTTGTCTCCGCTGTCCTATCCTACTATCCTACTCTTACAAGTATTCAGTTTACAAAAGGAAGGGAAAGGAAAGAGAGAAAAGAGGGGAAAGAAAATGTTGTTCTTCGCAGCAAGCAAAGGAAAAGAAAAGAAAGCAAAGTTCCGAAATTTCACCACTATGGTAAACTCTAAAATTTTTATAAGAGAAACAGAAACACCCTTTAACTTCGACTCTGTTTCAAGTCAAAACAAAACATTAACACAACAGTCCATCAAGTGACGCGAAGCACCGATCGAAATGGCAAGTCAAAATCTAAATATTTATAAACTGCAACTCACTGCGATCATTTGTCTCTAAACCACAGATTTATAAAAACTATAACCTCCTTGTTGTCTGAACAAAATTTACATAGTATCACAAAACGGCCTGTGAAAAAGCCACATGAGAGCAAGAATTCAATCTCATATCATGCATTAAGGCTTACAATGAAACCTCATAGGAAACATTGATGAAAAATACAATTTTGTAACTCAAAACTATGATGCACCTCATGGTAAACATGGATGAAAAATACAATTTTATAACTCAAAACTATGATGCCCCATCACTGCAAAAGCGACCATTTAGATGACAACTAGTTTCCTTTAAAACTCAGGAACAAAGGACAAGTGCATTTAACCACTATGCCTCCCAATGTTTTCTTAGCCACAGATTTCCACATGCTCTCTAGCACATGGATTAATCAATAAGTAAAACTTTTGTTTATCACCAATGCAAATACCACGAGATCCACCAACTCAATATGATCATCCCATTAAAGAATATACACACATGTAAAACTGAGGAGATTAATCATGAGTTCATCTATGTCTTCCAGATATTCCTATTTCCAACTTAGTTATCAGTATAACAAGATTTCAATTCCCCCAATTTATGCAAAACATTGAACTACTCTAAAGCATGCATGAATTTAATCATGTTTTAAAATTGATCGTGCAAGCATCAATTAAGATTTAATCACAATATCATGGGCAACAAAAAGGAAACAGGGGACATTGCATCAAATAAATTCCGAACTAGCAAACAAAATTCCAATTGAAGTGTGTTCTACCCATAAACCCCATTAGAATCAATTGCTGCATATTTACTAGTAGGGAAAACAAACCTAGTTCTGTTTAGATGGATTCCGGTCAAAGTCCTCCGCCCATGCCTTCCAATTTCTCCACTTCGGTCTCCCCTTCTCGTCATCACCGTAGGTACGGAGGTCCACACTGATGATTTCCGGGGTTCTTCAAAAGAGTTGTCGGCGTCCACCCAACGAAGTTGGAGGGAGTTAGAATTGGGGATTACGGTTCTTCCTCACCCCCGCGGCTCCGCCCCCTTTTGATTCCATGAGTCGCTCACAAAGGCACGTGTGCCTAGACCCAAATGACAAGCCTAGCCCCACTCCTTCCTCTATTCTCCAAATCAGCCCTTCTATCCTTCCGCCGTCTAATTTAAGCTTATTTATGACTTCTACCTCTGCCTCTTCTCCTATTTACTCCTTTAACTTGATCCGCTAATTTCCTTGATTTAGCCCTACATTTATAACTATATTGACCTGTTCAATTTCTTCTGTATATATTTTGTACACGTACAATAATAAAATTTAGATTTTTAAGGAAGAAAAATAGGAGTTTACAAGTTTTCTCCTCCCCCTAAAAAAAATTTTTGATCCTTAAAAAATATAGAAGTGAGCCCTAGCAAACACTTCATGTATTTATTTAAAGCAAAACACTGCAGGGGAGTACAAGGAGCACAAACTTTTGAAGAGTAAAGAAAAAAAATGATCTAATTATTCTTAGCAATGTCATATGGCACCAGAAACTCAATTCATTGTTATCTAACCATGTGATCCTCTCACGTGCTTTCCTAGTTCTATTATTTTATACTTAGTCCCATGCACGAAGGTTACAAAGCATGGGTCAAATGAGATGGAAACATCCAATCATGGGCAGTGAAGCGACTTTCTTTTTCTAACAAGCTAATTGGATAATGCAATTTAGAGACTCTGGTTGAAGCGACCAATTGCTCACATTTTATCAAGATGTTTTCAGTAATGGAGGAAAAAGAAAGATAGATTATAGTACAAATAAACAATGATGCTTTATGAAGACAATGGCTGCATATATTACTTAGTGTTTAGATTCTAATGCTTGGCAGAAATGATTGACCTACTATAAGAATTCAATAGAAATCAAGTGCTCTACCTTAGAATGCTAGTAAAGATAGTTTTTCATGTGTAGTTTTTGGAATAAGTCCTTTATATAATTTTATAAAAAAATTTATAAAATAATACAATATTACTCAATAACACTAGGTCAAAATTATAGGTTTCACAATTAGCTCTTTTAAGACTAAAATTTAAAAACTATCTAATCTACTCTATCTAAAGAATTTTAACTTTTAAATAAGAACTTATTTACTAAAGCTCACTTCACAGATGATCTTATAATTCAACATAAGATCCCTAAAAAAAATTTTTGGAATTCATCCGAACATTATTCTCACCCATTTTCCCTTAAGTACTATTAACTAATTTGGCTAGAATTAGTCAAAACTCAAAAAATGTCCATTACCCTAAAAAACATACTAACGGACAATTTTCTCCACATCCGTAATTACTATCTTTAATTGATTTTTCTTAACCTCTTGAATATTCCTATAGCAAGAGCCTTAATTTGAACCTCATTATTTTTATCCTTATTTTTTCATAAAAATTTAGAGTTTTAAAATTAAAATGGAGATGATCTCTAGATTTCGGAAATGTAGTTTTTATTGAGATCTCCCTCATTTGCCCATAAAGATGCACTTGGGTATAAATAATTATCACAAATCAACTTAAATCAAATCACCTCATTATTCTGACCCTAAGCACTATTGATTAAAGTTAAACTTGGGTATAAATAATTATCATAAATCTATCTTATTAGTATCATATTACACTTTTGATCTTAGGACCACCACGCTTCCGCTGTGCCACTCTTATTTTATATTTCAAATTTTATCAAAATCATTATTTCAAATGAAATAGAATGCCTGGTGAAAGGAGGTGATTACTTTGTGTTATACTTGGTGTGAGGAAAAAGATAAGGACAATGACTTTGGTTGACTCAGGTCAACTTAATTGAACTCACCACCTGACCATAATTGAAAACGAACTCAGGTTAACTCAATGAAATTGAACCAAAAAGATAAGGATGATGACTTTGTCTGATTGCTTGGTGTTATCATTCATCGATAGATTTTAATTCAGTTCAATTGTTTCAACAATGTAATGACACCCAACATACAATACATTTGTACCACTGGATTCTAAATTCAAAATCCTATATGATTGTATTGATTTCATATCAATACTTTATATCTAAAATTTCATGTGTAGTTTCTCAAATAAGTCCTTTATATAACTTTACTAATAGGTTCAAATTCAGTTCAATCATTTGACCAACGTAATGACACCCAACATACAATCCATTTGTACCATTGGATTCTAAATTCAAAATCCTATATGATTTTATAGATTTCATATCAATATTTTATATCTAAAATTTCATGTGTAGTTTCTCAAATAAGTCCTTTATATAACTTTACTGATAAACCTATAAAATAATATGATATTACACAATTACTCTTAATCAAAATTATAGGTTTCACAATTACATATTTTAAGACTAAAATTTAAAAACTGTCTAATCTACTATGTCCAAAGAATTTTAACTTTTAAACAATAACTAATTTACTAAAGCTCACTTAAGAGATCTTATAATTCCACCTAAAACCCCCAAAAAATTTCTTCAGAGTTCATCCAAAAAGTTTACCGATGGTAAGGTTTCATTGACGATCATCATCATATCCTAAATCAATTCACCTCATCATTTTGACACTATTTTCCTCAAGCACTATTGACTAATTTTCTCCACATCGATTGGCAATCATTATTGATTACCATCACTAATTGATTCCTCTCAACCTCCTGAATATTTCTACAGCAAAAACCTTAATTCGTAAAACATATTTGAAGTAAAAACTCATTGATGAACTCTTTACCAACATCACTTAAGCGAACATCATCATTTCATCCACATTTTTCCATAAAAATTATGTATTTTTAAATTAAAATGGAGATGATGTCGAGATCTCACCATGATGAAAGTTTTATCATCTAGTTCACTATATTTTGATAAGAGGAAAGTTCAAAATAATCATGCTCGTCATCGTGAGCATTCATATAGAAAAAGCACAATTCTTAAAGCCTCTTTGGTATTAAACTTATCTAGTAATTCTCCATCGACATCACTGAAGCAAAACATCTCAATGGATAATTATTTCTCCTTGATTTTTCCTTCAAAATTGGATATTTTAGTATCAATATATAATGCATTCCTCTGGTTAGAATAATTGGAGTCTATACGGGAGGATCATAAGGTCCAAGACTCATTAAGTTCTAAAAAATATGTAGTTGGAGTGAAAACTCTAAATATCACTTGAGAAAACACCTCCAAATTATTATTTCTCCCTCATTAGCGTGTATGAGTTAACTCACACAAGACTAATTATAATATTTCAAAGAATAAAATATTGACATAAAAACCTGTAGAAATTTTTCACGATTACAACCTGATACCAATAGTTTAGATTACCTAATACAGTCTGACTAAATCATGAACTAGATAAATCATGTCATGTCAAACTAATGTTCTTCTCTCCATGTATCACTCCCCATGAATCTACATAACATCCGAGTAGCGCTAAGCCTTGCAGCCTAGTGGCTACAGAAAGAGTAGTCCCTAGCAATTATAAGGGAGACATGGACATACATACAGGAATATGCTGTAAGAAATAAATCAATCATACGTGAAGTCTTTCAAATCATATTTTGTGTGAGATACCATCATCCATTGTATTTTACATTTTCATATTCTTTAGGGCCACCAACCTATGCTTAGGATATGCCCGAGCCGGGGACTATTCATAAGCCCGTCAGTGTCCTTCTAAGTCTCGGCCTGATGCTCCACTTGGTCGATGACGATGAAACGCAAGAGGGTAGTTCTATAAGTGCAGAGGAGGAGACTAATCTAACTGGAAAAGAAGATAGCTAAGAGAGTAACTTCAGATATCATAGAAATTTTTTGCTTCTAAGTTATTTCCCCCTGATGATTTAGGCAGTCAATAAATATTTGATCGTTAATAGTGTTTGTTATTAATCATACAACTTTGCCTTCACATCAGTAATGTCATTTGTTTGTCAGTATTGATGATTTAAGAGTATTTACCATTAATCATACAACTTTACCTTCACATTAATAATGTCAATTGTTTATCATCTTTATTGAGTATACTATTACGATTAGTGGTGTTTTAGCAGTGTGTGAATCTTGCTCAATCATCCATCTTAAGTAAATTATATTATATCTCAAAAGTTTATTATCTTCTACTTCACATATTTTGATTATTTATGTATATAAATATATATACTCTACATACCAAAATATTTAATATTTAGGTTCATAATATAATTTGATCTATCCTTTACGTATCTAAACTAATGATCACTTTCGAATGCAAGAAGTTAAATATTTTAAAAAATTATTTATTACTCATTTAAATAAAGTAACTACAGCTTTACATATATGGTTTGATATAGTTTATATCTAATGAAAAGGTAGTCGTAGGTACTTTTAAGAAGTCATAAGAATTTTAAATTAAAATTAATTGATATATAATAATGGCTGATATACATCCATATTTTAGATATTGGAATAATTTTTCACATAAAAAATAAAATAATCCTAATTATGATTTTAATTTGTTGAGAAATAATTACTTTTTTGTCAAAAACTCGGGCCGAATAATATTTGTTAAAATGAACAAAGGGATAGAAGAATGTAAACCCGAAAAACTTTTCTTAAATAACAAAAATAATAAATAATAAGAATACATTTGTTGAATGATAGATGAAGAAATGGCTAGGAGAAAGAGCAAAGAAAATGAGGACATGACACGTCAAAAGAAAACTGAAATTAGACCTCCAAAGAAAGATATCATATTAGTAGGCTATTCTTTAATATTAGGAATAATTCTTTTAATCAAGTTATCATCTCCCTTTTATTTATATTACTTTAGTTATAGTATTACTATAGATATTCTAGGCTTTTCTTATGTCTAAGGGTGTGTTTTTCTAATTACCTTATTTTTACTTTTTTAATTATAGTGCAAATGTTAATATTAGATAGGATCTTTCCTAATTAAGATTTCTATTTTTTCATCTCGAAGAAGTTTATCCATTATTTTACAAAATTTTGAAAGAGTGGATAAAAAGAATATATAAAATACATAAATAACTATATAGTTGAAAGAGAGTGGAAGAAAATAAATATAAAATAAATAATGTATATGTATAATCTCTCCTACTTCCACCTCCATACCTCTCCCATTATCACTGATCAATTCAACAAACACTAGTATGAATCTGTCGACGTTCAATGGCCGACAAGAGGGGAGACCGAACTTTTGGGCAGCAACGAGCATTTTGATTTCTCCTTTGATACCGTAGTATTTTGTCATAAACAAAGGAGTACTAGCTTAGTTATGTGGAAGAATTTTGATTTGAAAGGATCAAACTTTGGAGTTGAGGTTTTAAGAAAGTTTGAAAGGATATTAGATGAAAATGGTGTAAGAGGATACAAAGTTTGTTAACTTGGTTCAAGTGGTAGTATAGAGGTTTAAATCTGAGTTTCTCAGTAGTTTCTATACATTAAATCTCTGCTGAATTGGATAACTCAGTGGGTAATTCAAAATATCAGAAAGGGAGGAACGGTAACATTCCCTTTTTTTATTTAGTTAACTCCTGTTCTTTGAGTAAGTTCTATAAAAATCTCATTTTTTTTAGAGTAAGGTGATGGAGTAGATGGTGGTTGATGTTAGAGCATAGGTTAAACAATAGAGAAAGAGATAATAGTCCCTTGAAGATTGAGAGTTGATTGAATCTTTTAAAAAAAATTCTAGAGACTGAACTTTTGGGCAGCAATGAGCATTTTGATTTCTCCTTTGATACCATAGTATTTTGTCATAAACAAAGGAGTACTAGCTTAGTTATGTGGAAGAATTTTGATTTGAAAGGATCAAACTTTGGAGTTGAGGTTTTTAGAAAGTTTGAAAGGATATTAGATAGAAATGGTGTAAGAGGATACAAAGTTTGTTAACTTGGTTCAAGTGGTAATATAGAGGTTTAAATCTGAGTTTCCCAGTAGTTTCTATACATTAAATCTCTGCTGAATTGGATAACTTAGTGGGTAATTCAAAATATCAGAAAGGGATATACAATATAAGGTTATATTTTTGAATTTTGATCAAGTTATCCATATAGGGAGGAACGGTAACATTCCCTTTTTTTATTTAGTTAACTCCTGTTCTTTGAGTAAGTTCTAAAAAAATCTCATTTTTTTTTAGAGTAAGGTGATGGAGTAGATGGTGGTTGATGTTAGAGCATAGGTTAAACAACAGAGAAAGAGATAATAGTCCCTTGAAGATTGAGAGTTGATTGAATCTTTTAAAAAAAATTCTAGAATGAAGTTGTATCAATTTGAATTTAGAATGGTTGCTATAAAAGTTTGTAGGATAATTTTGTTTAAGGGGGTATAGTATCGGTGAGGAGAAATAAGAGAATGGAAGTGTCAAGATTTATACTGAAAGGCAAAAATCAACATTTTATTTTTAGATAGTTCAAAATATCGTTTTGAAGAATGTTGATGCTTAGAGTTATAATTTGTCACGTCCCGAACCTCCTTTGGGCATGTGGCAACTGCCGCATAAGCTGATCTTCTACACCACAACTTATACAAAACTAGAAGTATCAAAAACCATTACAATTTCTTTGTTTAAACACAGCAGAAACATCAATAATTTTACATTTAATACTAACATTACAAAGTCAAATCTCTATCTAGATTTTAAAAGTAGTCATGTTCGTCACAACTATGTCCTTCCTCATCCTCTAGTCTATGACAAAACCTGTAACCTATGCAATAGGGAAAATCATGCACATCTGAGTCGCGAAACTCAGTGAGGCTACAGAGAGAGCAGCCTAACAATGGGAATAGGATATTGTACAAACTGACAAGAAAATATATCCACTAAATCACGCATCAAATTAATATATCAACCAGTACATAACGAGACTAATAAAATAGGATAGAGGCAACATGATCATGACAAGGCGTGACAACAAGGAATAATAAATATATTTATATTAATAACACTAAGTCGAAGTTATAATACTATCTTAACTAACACATCGAAAACTATCAATTCTACACCTAAGGCAGCCAACCTATGATTAAGGTAAATCCCTCGTCAGAGATTTCCCCAAACCCATCAATGTCTACTCTATATCTCTGTCCTATGTGCCTGCACACTGACGTTGGCAGAAGGAGCTAGTAACCACGGCACCCCTTCTAAACCACATGAGTACCATACAGTGTTGTACTTCTACCCATGACAGGGTCACCACATGAAATTATAAACCACACCATCTTCAGCCTGACCTGCTGAGATATCTTGCATATGCTACCATTGAACTTGGACTGCTCAGGGACCCATATCATGAGCACATTTGTGTCCTCAGGTTCCCTAGCCTTTGTAGCGCATTGAACGATATTATTCCTACCATACCATCTACCTTGGAGTAACACAAATAAGTTGAGTTCTGCACCGAAGTGAGATCCCGATTACACCAAAGCATTTGTGGCTAAGTCAACCGATCTTGTACATCTACTTTTGCTAGCACATGGCTCCTCACCACATGTTGGCACATAGCAGCCTAAAAACTTAATGTCATCTCCTAGGTTATTATAATCCCAAGATGTTCAAAGTTCTTAGTTATATATCACTTAAGACCACTCTAGATGTTAAGACAACATGAACCTAAAGTATCTCTAGTTTTGTCTCATATCATCATGTACTGTATTCTTGCTAAGTGTCACTATATCTCTAGCAACACATAAACATATTAAATAACAACATAATATAAGCATAAACATCGAGAGCATGCACATGATAGAATCATATCAATATATTGACATGGCATACTTTCAAACTCATATTAATCACATGCTAATTAAATATGTAATAAAGCAGATATATAACTTATCAACATGTACAATAAATAACAACGACCCTTAGGACTCAGCACTGTAGTAGGCCAGAAATTTAAAACCATAAACCGTCACCTAAGTGTCAAAGCAATTTTTAGCAATAATCATAGCTTGGCTATTACTCATAAAGCAAGCAAGCAAGCAATTAAGCAATCAACTCCTTACTTCAAGACAAATCACAGCTTGGCCGTAATTTTTCAAGCAATAGCACAGCAACACAATACCTTAAAATAAAACAAATAGAACCAAACAAACATACATAAATAACACAGCCTAACAAATCTTCCTAACTATCCTTACTACTCACAACCTGACACCAATTATTATTTAATCCATTTTTTAATCAACCAAATAAATTAGCAATTTAAATAAACACAACAACCACAATCAACCAACAAATCAACCCTTAAAACACCTCAAAAATTGTAAACCCCAAATTTTATTACAAAAAAAAAAAATTCAAGAGTAGAAGGGGTGGTATGAAAAAAAAATAGCATAGTTAATAGTTGAAAGGAGTAGGGATAAATTTGGAAAGGTATGAATAAGTAAATAAAAGTATCTAGCAAGGGTGGAATAGGTAAATTGGGTTGATTTGTAATTAAAAGGATCCAACGGGGGTAAAGGAGGGATTTGGACAGCGCATGTGCCACGCACGTGATCTAAGCCTTATTAGGACCCTTTTTACTTATGAAGTATTTTGTATTCTTTTCTTCTTTTACTTGTGAGCATGTATGTAATATAATAATTATGTCTTAATGGGTAATTGAACCTAGATCAACACTAAAGCATGATGATTAGCTTCCACTTAGCTAGTGATGATATGTTGTAAGTAAATGGAAGTAGAAAATGATTAATTTAGATTAGAAATGTTGTGAAATGTTAATTGGATTTTTAAGAAAATTGAGACCTGATTAGTTGGAGATTATGATTGAGGTTAATAAATTAAATGAGGTTGATCAATTAGGATTAGTTTGGATTAAGTAAATCTAGTTGAATAATTATTTAACTTAGGATGAGTTAGGTGAGCAAAATAGTAAAGATGGGGTATTTGGTATCTTGTAGATAAAATTAATGATAGATAATATTAAAGGTCATATCTAAAGGTAATGTTATTTGCAATAGGTAAATACCTCAAAATAATTATTTGACGTACAAGCTGATATACGGTTGGTTCTGAAGACCGTTCTACTTATCCAGGTGCGCCGGTTCACTGCAATAGACTAATCTCAAGTTGATAAAACTTTAGGAGATAAATATTTTGCTGCTTAGAAATTAATATTCAATCATTTATGATTCATGCTTTGTATGTTAGAATAGCCTATTTATATAATTAATATGATATGTTTGTTGTCTTACGTCTACGGTTATTCAAATATGTGCTAGATTATTCTCTTGCATAAATATTTTACTGTTTAGAAATTAATATTTAATTATTTATGATTCATCCTTTGTAGGTTAGAATAGTCTATTTATATCATTAATGCGATATGTTGGTTGTCTTATTGCTACTGTTATTCAAATATGTGCTAGGTTATTCTCTCGCTCATTATCTACTAGGTTGAGGTGATGAAAAGTAATAAAATATTACAGTTACTTCTAGAACCTATTATGTTACACTATAGTGTGACATATTTATAGACATCGACAAGCATCACTTATAGACATATGATATTGACATACTTACGTATGTAATTATTAACGATGCACTATCATGATCTCCTGAGTTACGGATACGAGCTCACCCAATGAGATTGAAATCATCTTGGACATAAAGGGTGAGGATAAGATATGAATTAGCTTATTGCCAGAGAACGTTGTGATGTATTCACTATACCCGTATGGTGCCGCTAAGTCGTCACCATGATAGTCCTAAGATGGCTAGGATGGATGAAACCAAACCAATGACCTAGCAAACATGTCACCGATGTTATAGCATTCCGGCGATGGCTAGGATGCACGCCTCCTGGCAGGCATAGCTTCTTGTAAATTGGTACGGTGACTCCTTCCACATGACCTTGAACAGTGGATCTATGGACCTCACGGCTATTATTCCAGACGTTCTGCAGACGTTCTGATGGTAGTCCAGATCCTGGGGTTTATTACCGGCTAGCCGTGGCTGATGCGTTTACATAGGTGCGGTGACCCTTGGTGTAGTACTACACGAGTTGCTCCATGGATTGTCTGGGGAAGACGCATGGAGTGACAGGTCGCTAGGTCGCGGAGATGAAGTGATTCGCCTAGTGGACTACCGGAGAGGGATTCACGGTCACCCGACCTCTCTACCAACATCAGTATGACGGGCATAGGTAGAGACATAGCTAGTGGACACTGATGGGTTTATGGGAGCTCCCTGATCAGGAGATCCTCTAAGCATAGGCTGGCTGCCCAGATCACAATATTTAGACGAGATGATATTTTTAGTGACAATAATCTTGTGATATAAACATACTCTATGTTTATAGTTGAGCTACACACTTATACTACATGTTCTTCTTATAATGCTTCAAGTTTTATTTGCTGATATTACATGCTTTGTTTAATATTATTAAATGAGTTATGAACATGTTAGAATCTCCTCCTTTCTCTACTTGAGTTATTCTACTGTGGTTAGAGCCATAAGCACTCCGCCGCTTACGGCTGAGCACACGACGTTCAAATGTGTACAGGTCTACTAGACGACTGGTCAGGATAGCTAATGGAGGCGAGATTATCGACGAACCTAGTTATTTACTAATTTTGTGATCATAGTATTATAGTAGGTATATCGGGACTGTGTTAGTAGAGTTTAGTTAGATGATTTAATTGTATCTTCCGCTGCATTATTAATGTATATGAATTATGTATATCATTAAATGCCTTATATGGGTCCTTCGGGCGCATACAGCAGTTGCCACGTGCTCGGCAGATGGGTCGGGGCATGACAAAAATAATTTGAAAACAACACTTAAAATTTGATAAAAATTCTAAATAAATTCTTCAAAATCTAAAACTCACCAATGAAAACTCTTAGCAATGTTCAACCTGACCGAACCGATTGTAAAATTGCAAAAACCAGTGAGAACCACGTTGAATCGTAGCTGAACTGGCCACCACCCGAACCGGACACGGATCAAACCAGACCGACCCACGCGCTACGCACGCGCTACCCGAGATCGCCCGCCTCTTCATTTCCGAGCGAACTCACCGCCGCTCCACCGCTGCTTACCGCCCGTTCCACTGTTGCAACCTTGCCGGAACAACGTGCAGCACCTCGTCGTACCTTCCTCAACCCTCCGACCACCTCTTCTTGCCGGTAGGGCTCTCCCACGGCCGGCTGGTGCCCATTGTTCCCCTACTGCGGGTGAAATCGTCGTTCCCAACTGCCCCCACGTCTTCCACGCCGCAGCCGCTCCTCCAATTCGACTCTACTACTGGAGTCGAATTGCATCCAGGGACCTTGCCACAGAAGCAGGAGACGCTCGCCGCGCTCCTCATCGGTGAAACCGACAGAAATAAGGGACTCCGCATGTTCGTCGCTTCCCACGCGACCTCAGCTCGCTTGAGCTGCCTCCACGCCTCGCCAACCTCAGATACGACGCACACCTTCGGCTTCAAGCCTTCCTCATCGCAAACGCCAGCCGCCGGAGTGGATAAAGCTCCGCCGCGCCATCACCCTCGGAAAATAGAGCACTGCCTTGTTTTCCGAGGGTTTAAACCCTCTCACTCGCCCTCGCCTGCTTGGCTGCCGTACGTGCTGCGGGTGGGTTTTTAATTTGTTTTTCTATTTTAACTTGAGATTCGAGATTTGCTTTTGGAACCTTTCTTAAAAGAGTTGTGAGAAGACATCTAGAGGGTTTGAAAGATGGCAGAGATGAGGAAAAAGGGAAAAAGTCTCTTCCTTAAGTATTTCAAATATTAGGCAGCGTGCTATTTTGTGTATCAAAACTCAATTCTATCGGTAAGGATTAATTTCATGTGATATATTATAGATACTAAAATTTCCTAGATAGAAGGAAAGGAATGGCCTACATTCCTATAAATGGATAAGGAACGGAAAGGAGTTATCCGTTACCAACAAGAGAGAATTCAATTACATTTAGGTGCAATTAATGACACTTCTTTTAGAATGAGTTTGAGAGTGTTCAATAAAAAGTTGAACCAGAGTGAATTGATTTGGACCTGGACTGACTCAAACCAAATTGATCTAGGTCCAGACTGAACCCATACGAATGGATTTAAGTTTGAGTTGAACCCAAATAGATTAAACCGAATCAGATGTGAACCAAATAGAAGTAAACTAAACCCAGATTGAATCAGTTTAACTATTTGAACCTGAATTGAGTCAAATTAGATTGGATTTGGTCAAAATAGATTAATTTAGTTAATTAAAGGTAGATTTGACCAATTTTGACCAGATTGAGTTGGATGAGGACTTGGTATGGGCTTGGGCTTCATGACGAGAGTTGGACTAACCAAATTGGACTAATTACATGATTGGGTGCAAAATAAGTGGATAGATTGGATCAACATTGTTATTATTTTCAGAAAATTCTAAATAAATTTTATTACACTAGAAATATTCTTCGACCGTAATCTACACTGCAATTAATATTCTTCAGCTTTTTTTGGATCAGTTTTAAAACCTCATCACACACTACAGTGTATGCTCATCATAGTATGATTTATACAAGCTAAGGTAAATCTTAATTAGATTTTGTGGAAATTCTTGGATGTCTGCTAATTAAATAAAGATTATGCTTTTAAAATACCAAAAAGTCAGATGCATGCTAGAGTTATATGCTTTATTTAGTTATTCAATATGCGAGTATACTTACTATTTTATATTTATCCAGCATGCTACATTACTCTTACCGCATCTTAATTAGAGTGACTTCCACCAGGCACTCTGGTATAGAGACATAGATGTATGATACTAGCATCTCCTAGGAACATCACTAAATTAACCAAAGGGTGTCATTAATGCACCTAGATAATATTGCGAACCACCTGCATTCGATTAGTGATGTTCACCCCTCCCGAGGCTTCTGATAGCTTAGATACTTGGACTGGGGCCGAGAGATTGGACTAGTTAACTTTTGGGTCATATCAGACCAACACATAGAGTGGTTCCAACCCATATTCCTATAAACGCAGGCGTGCCGCCTCGGTGCCACAATGATAGTCCTTAGATGGCTAGCAGGGATAATCCTACTTGACTAGTAGATATGGGATCGAGACACCACAGCCCATCGTGCGGATGTGAGTTCGACTCGGCGAGCATAGATTGCTTTTGAGTTGGAGGGGTGATTCCCTTAAGCTTTGGATTATGAATCCGTAGACTACACTGCTAGCATCCTTGACGTCCTGCAGACGGTCGAATGAGTAGTCCGGATCCTAAGATTATTCTTATTTCAACTAGCCGTGGCCGATGGTTCTTGTGTGATGGTGATACTGTCTGCGGATAGAGTCTAGTACTATACTGGAGTCATACCCTTATGGAGTCCGAGGAGGTTGTAAGGGCATGACGATTTTGCTAGGAGAGGCGTAGTCAGCGACTAGCGAGATGCGAGAGAGGAGTCTTGGGTCATCCATCCTCTCCGCCAATATTAGTGCAGCGGGCATAGGAAGATACCTAGATGGTAATGGCACTGATGGGCTTAAGGACTTCACGGGCCCAGGCCAATCCTTAAGCATACATTGGTAGCATGAGACATGTGATAAAAATTGGGATCATATCGATGATTTGCTCTAGTTACACCAAGCTCTAGTTACACCAATATGAGGTACAACCTAGGTGATATTTAGTTACATACATGTACTTAGAACCTAGGTTGATACATAACCTTGCTCTATGATAATTGTAATACCTAGAAAGAAACTATTGTGTGATAACTAATCCCACTAAGGCATCCTTGGATAATCCCTCTAGCCTTTGATTTCGTGATGTGGTTTCGAGCCGTAATTTCGCACTGGGCCGTAAGGCTGAGCATACCGCATTCAATGTGCATGCAGGTATAGTAGTGACGGTCAAGATTGTGAAAGAGGATTTCATCAGCAGAGGTTGGTTATCAAACGCATCTTATTTTATTTATTAATTTCAGAGTATAGTGTATCATACACTGATATCAGGACTATACTAGGAGACTATTTTATTTAATTATTTATATGACTAGCTGCTTGTGTTGCAGGGATAGGATCCTATTACACCTCGCTTCAGTTAGTGAGCTCATGCGGTGGTTACTACATGCTCGACAAGTGGTTCAAGGCGTAACAATATATATAGGTATACAAGAATAGAATAGAAATACATATATATATATATATATATATATATATATATATAAGTACTAAAAAAAGTTTAGTTCTCAAAAATTAACAGAGAGAGTCGAGAGATGGCAAATATGTTAGTTTTTCTCTCATTCGATCATCCAGTATTTCCTATAAATTAGAATAAAAATTAGGATAGGTGTATATGACTGAAATTCCTAAATCTAACTCCCTAAATCTCCACCTCCACAACCTCCTGTTGCCAATGATTAAGGATGGCAAGCCTTTGGCTGAATCTATTCGATTGAGAGGAGAAAGCATCTGAGGAAATGGGCAATGCAGTAGCAAAGTGGAAGCTAATGATGCCGATGATATGAATCCGAGTTAGAGATAACAAATTTAAATAGTTAAGGTTAGTGCCCATTCCCTAAGTTACATACAAATCTAATTTTTGGAGTATGGGTAGTGATCGTAGCTATTGCAGATTTTGGGTATTGCATTGTATTAATTTTTATAAATTTCTCTCTCATGTCTTTAATTCCGTCCGGGGATAAAATTATTTGAGGATAGTAAATGTGTTTGTATATATATATTTCTCTTCATTTACTTATGTGTGATGATTACTAATAAGTATTACTTAGAAATAGTACATTGTATTTAAAGGATTCGATTAAAATAATAATAATAATAATAATTTGAATATATATTTAATAATCAAATTAATGCTTACTGCCGCCTATTGTCACTTAGGATGATATTGACTTCACATTATTCTCTCCACATATTTATATATGTATATATATAAGTAGATAAATACCCTTTCTAGTTTTAACAAATATATACGTTATTGTAAATATAGAAACTTTGGACATTAAATTCATTTTGTTTATTAGTATAATTAGTCATTGCAATTGCAGTTATTTTGTTAGAGTTTTGGGCATCATGTTGGAAAGAAAAGAATGACATGTTGAGAAACATTTTGTTCCACTTATTTTCTTAAATACTTTCTTTCTTAAGGTGATAAATAAATTTACCATGTCTTTCATTCAATGTGTCCTTAGTCATGTACTTGAGTAGTATTAAACAATGAATACTGAAACATAAATTTCCATGATACCAAATAGGAAATAAGAAAAAGGGAGCAAATACTTGATTTCATTAGTATTAACAATTTAAATATTCTTGCAAATTGATAGGGAAACGTTCTGCAATGATGATGATGAAACACGACAGGGCCGTGGATCTATTAAATTGCAAACTCAAAAAGCTCAAGTACGTCATTGTTTCAGCTAGTTTATAGTTGTTGTAGTAGAGCTTCCAAGTGGGCCATTGTTAATAAATTTTATATTGTCCGTAATGTATATTTAATTATTACTTTATTAAATATGTAAATGTTATCTTATTTCATATTCTTGTGTTCTCAGATTCTAAAAGTGCATGATACTAGGAAAAATATAGAACACAAAGAGGACATTATGAACTTACTAGGTGACAAACAAACTAGTTAGGTGACACAGTTATATGATATCCTAAACTAGTTAGAACACCTAGAGGCATGGACCTGAACTTCCTAGGGATATGAACTTCTAAAAATAATATAGTTCTATATAACACAATATTATTCTCATAAATGATAAGTACCATTTGTGTTAGTTTAATGATTGGTAGCGGAGGCATCACCAGACCCATCCTTTAGCATTTGATGAGTACCAACAATGGGGTTCTTGCCAATGAACCAAATATCCCTATGGCATATATCCGAAACTAAAGAGCTGGGAGCCGGGGAGCTCAATTCAGTCGCTATATCTAAGGACTAAGGTGTCTGTTGACGCTGACATTCCCCAACTGAGTCCTCCAAGCTTAGGAGGTAGTCTGGACAGGTCAGGACATGAGTATATATTAGTAGGTGACCCTGCTGCGAAGTAGAAGTGTAGTGCTGCATGGTGTCTTGTATTTAGCGTTTATGGGAGACGTACGATGCATGGTGTCTTAGAGCGCGGTCTAGTAAATGGTTCGTGAGACTAGAAGGAGAAGGAACCACGGTCACCCACCTCCTCCGCCAACGTCACTGCGACGTGCCTAAGTAGAGACTTATTCTGGCACTAATGGGTTTATGTTGGTCCCCCGCCACAGCTTACCTTAAGCATAGGTAGGCAGCCCTAGGAGATAGTTATTCAGACTGAAAACTTAGAAAAGTTTTCCTACATATTTAGATTTTTAGAATTTATTTCTTTAATTATTTTTATGTTTTCTTAAAATTTTATTATGTGATATGCTCTTGATATAATTGCTGCTTATTCGAACATATATTGTTAAACTATTCCTTTACATGGAGAAGTTTCTAGTGAATTTTTAAAACTCACAATGTATGTTTTATATTTTATTTAACCTCATATTAATTATTATAAATTCATACGGCGGTTGCTACATTGCTGAACAAGCTGCAGACATGACATAGTATTTGTTATACTTTTTCGCTTCTTAACCTTCATTAACGAATTTTATGTTTTATATTTTATTTAACATCATGATAATTTAGGCAATCAATAAATATTGATCATTAATAGTGTTTACTATTAATCATGCAACTTTGCCTTCACATCAGTAATGTTATTTGTTTGTCAATATTGATCATTTAAGAGTATTTACCATTAATCATACAACTTTGCCTTCACATTAATAATGTCAATGTTTTATCATCTTTATTGAGTATACTATTATGATTGGTGGGGTTTAGCAGCATGTGAACCTTGCTCAATCATACATTTTAAGTAAATTGTATTATATCTCAAAATAATACTCTTAAATATATATAAATTTTATTTATGTATATAAATATATATACTCTACATACCTCATTTTTATCTAAAGTTTGCCGAAAAGTTCATTGGAGACCTGCAGGAGACTTGCTGGGTAGTTCACTAGAACCCTCACCAATGAAGTTCTCCAATCAGTAGCAATATTGCTACCAATCGAAAGTTTTTTTCATCAAAAATCCAAAAATCATATTTGTCCCAATTGTTAGAGCTCACATGTGCCTAATTTTACTCAAAAAGATAACTTATGTGAAACTCCTAAGTTTGGATTTTTAACTCGCCAGCAACTAACGACAGCCAATTTCTCTCAACCCAAGTACCAGTAGATAGCTCTCGTCGAGGAGAAGCCATAGGTACTAAGTTTCTCAAATTATATAGCTCGTATGACCAACAATCGCAAGAATAATCTCCAACGATGAAACTTTCACTGCTGTCGCTCACTTCACATTTCTCCCTCATATCTCTTCCAAGAACTTAAATTGATGGTTCCAATGAGTTTTCCTAGCTCACCTGAAGTTATTGTTGGAATCTCATTGAAAAATTCCACCGAAAAGTCATCTTGTAGGAAATGAGTTAAATTATATTGAAATAAATGCATGGTAGAATGATATCATCTGTACATATCTCATTTTTATAATAAATATTATAAATGACAATGAAAAATTGTTCATAATAATTAATTTTATTTTACAAGAAGTTACAAATTTTTAAAAACTATGTATCACTCATGTAAATAAAAATTTTAAAGAATAATATTATACAAGTAAACCATAACTACATCGGTTTCTATATATTGTTTGAAATAGTTTATTCTAATAAAAAGATGGTCAAATGTACTTTTTAGAAGTTATAAGAATTTATAATTAAAATTAATTGATACATAATAATGGCTCATACAAATATGAATTATGTAGAGTGAGAAATACCTATTTTAGATATGATACTAAATTTTTACATAAAAATATCAAATAATCCTAATTAGGATTTAAATTTGTTGAGAAACAATGAGTTGATCATCAATCCATACAGTGGGTTTGAGGTACCTCGACCACATATCATGCTCATCGACTTGACCATTTATATAGAAAAATCATAATTTTCAAAATTAATCTGGTGTGAAAACACATCGACGAATTCTTCATCAACATCAGATAAATAGAATACCGCCATGGATAATTATTTATTCTTCAAAATTGGATATTTTAGCATTAAAACTATATTGAGATCTACCTACTCGTCATGAATACGTTTAAAGCAAAAGTCTTGATTCTTAATGCTTATTTGGAGTCAAAAACAAATCTCCCTCATTTGCCCATAAATTTTGCCTTTGTAGATCATTAGTTTTCCTTTATTCATGGAAGAAAATGTCAAATTCTTTTAGTTTATTTGGAGTGTTTTGCCTTTGTAGATCATTAATTCTCCCTCATCGTGGATAGTGGATCTGTTGACAATGGCAACCGTCTTAGATGCTCTGCAGGCATACCGACGGTAGTCCAGATCCTAGGGTTTATTACGTGTGTAGATTTCCGGTTAGCCATAACCAGAGGATTTATTGAAAGGTGACCTTGTCTGTAGGGACAGTGTGTAGTACTACACGGGGATGTGTTGGTGTGCCTACAGGGAGGTTACACCAACGCATTAGTCTCGGTAGTGCGGGTCGGGTAAACGACTATCGAGGCTGGAAGAGAGGAATCCGTGGTTACCTGTCCTCTCTGCCAACATCAGTGTGATGGGCATAGGCAGAGACCTAGACAAGTACTGATGGGCTTAAGGGTAGTCCCCGGCCAGGGCTTACTCTAGTAACGTATAGTTTTAACCAACTTGTAGACTGGGCCACCACCGTTGAGACACTGGAGCAAGAAGTAGAACAAGAGAAAAGTAACAAGAAGAAGAAACGACCCAATTCACCCGATGATCGTGAAGGGTAGGCCCTACGCGGATAGTAGTCCTGATAGCTGAAAATGATTAGGAGTTCGAAATTTTCTTATTTCATTTAGATTTTTTTTTGTTCGAAATTATTTTGCCTTACCTTGATGTAAACTCATTTACATTCAAAGAAATCAATTAAGTTACTTATGGTGGAGGTTGTCCAAAGGAATCCCTTGAGCCATAACTAGCATAACCAGAGTCTTAGGACTTGATATGATAACGTTATATACAAGCAAAAATAAAATAAAAATTTAGGAGAATTTTTATAGAATTTTACCACAATCGACTGTCATGTAGATGGCGGGACAAGGACGAGGCAAAGGAAAGTCCACCAAAGCGTGAACAAGTCGGGTTGCAACTAGTACGTCGGCACCGTTACTTGGGGAGTCCCAAGTTCAACCAAGTGATGCACTAGTGGTGGAACCTGCACAGAACCCAATACGACCTGCCTTGAGCCCCATCCTAGAACCCGCAACTTCAGAGGCTCCAGTGAATGCAGCCGCTGGTTCCTCTGTCATACCTTCCCCAGCACCACCAGTGCCGATGTCACGGGACGATATGGCACGAAGCCTGGTAATGATGATGTCACAGTTAGTTAATGGGTACTTTGCTACACCTTTGGGACAAGGGACAGAGCCACCCATAGCACCTCCACCACCTACTGCAAACTCGGAAATACCAACAATGCCAACTGTTGGACCGATAGGTGTCACCTCTAACACAGCCCCTTCCCCAATGGTAGCTACACCGGCAAGGACCCAGGGAGTTGCCGTGACACCCCCGGCCACCATACCTGCAGGAACAACCCATGCACCGTACTAAACACCACTTGGAGTTGACACTCCCGTAACCCCAAACTTAGGTGGGACTATATCAGTAGTTCGACAACTATCACAATGGGTTAAAGCTGCAAGACAATTAGGATGTGTCGAGTTTGCTGGATCCACGGATGCCCAAGAATCACGTGCATGGATCAACATTATTCGACGCATCACCAACGAAATGAGACTTGCTGATGAAGATAAGTTAAGTGTTGCTCTACACTTGCTTAGTGGTGATGCTAGGATTTGGTGGGAAGAACTTGAAGGGCAAAGTGATACCACCATCACTTGGACAAAATTCTTAAGGGAATTCAACTTGGAATTCTACACCCCAATGCAACACCACATGAAAAGACAAGAGTTCTTAAGTTGTACACAACATGGAAGGTCTGTAGCAGAATATGCAGCAGAATTTAACAGATTGGCATCATTTGCACACAAGATAATCGTATCAGAGGATTTCCGCTGCAATAAATTCATCGAAGGGTTAGACTATGCCATCCGTTCACGCTTGGCGATATTAAAAGTAGAGTGTTATAAAGATATAGTGGAAGCTGCTATAAGAGTTGAAAGGGTGGTAATGGAATCCCGAGACAAGGGGAATGACTGCAAAAGAAAACGGTCAGGGTCTTTGGCAAACCGAACCACGCAAAGGGAAGGTGAGATGCCCAGGGTGCCATCAGTTGCTTCTACTACAGGGTTTAACAACCCTCGGCCAACAACAAATGTCACAACGGGTTACACTCGACCACAACCTATGGGGTTAGCACCGGTTCCAAACTTAAACAAATGTCATCGTTGCTATAGGGTGCATACGGGGTCATGTCGGACTACTACTTGTTACCACTGCGGACAGGAGGGTCATGTTCATCCAAATTGTCCACAGCGAGTGCTACCGGAAGCTTCTGAAGCATCAATAGCTCGGGGTAAGAATCAAGTACAAGTGCCAACTACACCGGCAGTGGCTGCGTCGACGGCAAGGAAAGTGCCAACTCCTAGGATTAGGCAACACTCCCAAGGACCTTAGGCACATTCACAAACACGAATTTTTGCTCCTGATGGTAGTCATGTGCAAGAAAATTCGGAGGTGTTCAAAGATGACACATGGCAAGTAGAGGAGTTCTAAAATGCGAACGGTCGGTAATGAGAATGCTAAAGAGTATTAATTAGTGACGGCCACCAAGATTTGGAGAATAAGGCATTTAGCCAAAATCTAGGATTTTCTATTCTAACGATTATTATTTCTTAGCAAATTTACTTTGGGTGAAAGGGTTGAACTTTTCATGCATTAGCGACACTACTTTGAAAAAGTGAATTTGAAATTTCATTTACTAGTATTGTGCCACTTAATAAAGCAATGAAATGTACTTATGTGTTGCTTCATTTTTGGAGGACCAAAAATGCTAAGTGGGGGAGAACTTGTAAACCCTGACCATTACATTAACAGTGGAAATTTACCTCCCACACCTTGCCCTTTTTATGCCATCATATGTGAGGGTTAAGGCTTGGTTCCTCTAAGCCGCAAGACACCGTCACGTTGCTGTTGTTGGACGACCTTGGGTTGGAAGCGCAAGAACTCCGTCACGGTCGCCATCTGAAAGCTCTTCGTAGGAGGGCATCGTTCCAAGTTGAACGATGATGTGAGTGGCACCAGTGAAATTTGCACTTGATTAGTTTGACAGTTTATTCTACAATCCAGGTTCGTTACATTGAACCCTTGAGTAGGCATGTATAAGAATATTTAAAAGTCCTATAGTTGTTTCATGTATGTCTTGTATTTACCTTATGAATATTTTGCTCTACGCATGTCTTAAAGTTATTATTACGTGCACATATGTTGCTGATGAAAATTGTTAAATTGTGCATGGTTGGAATCATGTTGTGTGTGAATTGTTAAGAAATTAAATGGCAAGCATGTGCTGAAGAAATGTCAACATAGAGACACTCAATGTATTTAGTGACACATAGTCCCATATAGGACTAGGAAACATTTACACCGTAATCCCGCGCGTGTAGTGAATGGTCACTACCGCGATAGTCCGGTTTGGGAAGATGGGAGATGTAGTCATCCCGGCGCTCATGCGACTGTTGGGTGACGAATTCTCTTCATACCCGTGGATAGTGGATCTGTTGACAACGACAACCGTCCTAGATGCTCTGCAGGCATACCGACGGTAGTCCAGATCCTAGGGTTTATTACGTGTGTAGGATTTTCGGTTAGCCGTAACCGGAGGATTTGTTGAAAGGTGACCCTGTCTGTAGGGACAGTATGTAGTACTACACAGGGATGTGTTGGTGTGCCTACAGGGAGGTTACACCAATGCATTAGTCTCGGTAGTGCGGGTCAGGTAAACGACTATCGAGGTTGGAATAGAGGAATCTGTGGTTACCTGTCCTCTTTGCCAACATCAGTGTGATGGGCATAGGCAGAGACCTAGACAAGCACTGATGGGCTTAAGGGTAGTCCCCGGCCAGGGCTTACTCTAAGCATAGGTTGGCAGCCCGTTAGGAATTTGATATAGACGATAACTTAGTGACACAAGACATGGATTTAGAGGATACAAAGAGAGCAAGTTTAATAGTTCCTTTGTTTCTTGCAAATTACAATTGTGTAACTTCTTTTGTTTTATTTTATCTTATTGTTGCATTTATTTCCTATTATTTAACAAGTGTGCTATTATGATGTGCTATGCTTTGATGTTAATCTTGTCACCTGCATAATGCATATGGACGGTGTGGACTCGATGGCCAAATTGCCTCAAGACCATTCTTTGTAGCCACTGGGCCGTAAGGCTCAGCGCATTTCTCTTACATGCGCAGGAAATTCTGGATAGATGGTGTTGGTCGACGGGTGCTAGTCAACTGGGAACGTAAAGTCCAAGTCCATAAGGATAGTAGCGTGAGGTTTGGGTGGTATTTTAGCATGTACAATATTAATTATTTTATGTTATTCTAATGCCTTGTATGGGTTGCAGACTCATACGGCGGTTGCCACATTCCGATGGGTGGATCGGGGCGTGACAGGCACGTGTGCCTAGACCCAAATGACAAGCCTAGCCCCACTCCTTCCTCTATTCTCCAAATCAGCCCTTCTATCCTTCCGCCGTCTAATTTAAGCTTATTTATGACTTCTACCTCTGCCTCTTCTCCTGTTTACTCCTTTAACTTGATTCGTTAATTTCATTGATTTAGCCCTACATTTATAACTATATTGACCTGTTCAATTTCTTCTGTATATGTTTTGTACACGTACAACAATAAAATTTGGATTTTTAAGGAAGAAAAATAGGAGTTTACAAGTTTTCTCCTCCCCCTAAAAAAAATTTTGATCCTTAAAAAATACAGAAGTGAGCCTTAGCAAAAACTTCATGTATTTATTTAAAGCAAAACACTGCAGGGGAGTACAAGGAGCACAAACTTTTGAAGAGTAAAGAAAAAAAAAAGATCTAATTATTCTTTTTCAAATTAAACCTTTTTTTAATTCTCAGCAGCAAGTTTGTTTGTTTGTTTGTTTTATTTTTTTATTTATTAGTACTATACGTCATGTATCCAAGTCTAATACACTTTCATCCATTGAGTTAAACTATCTTTTCAGCTGTTTAACTCCTCGGCCAAATAGGCAGTGCCCATTTCATCATTTCCCAGTAGGCATATATCAGCAACGATAAGGCAACAAGACAAGAAGCTACAATCTAAACCATATATATATTACAACCTCAGCAGAAACAACCCCTATTCCCGTCCCTTAACCAGCTATCAAGGGTTCCCTCAAGTATAATTTAAAACAACAAGAGTATGCAGAGTGATGAATTCAGTTTACAACTTTTACTAATAGCATTTACAACATATTAACAATTTTTAAATTAGTAGCTAACAACAAAATTCACCCAGCCATAGAAAATCTTACCCCCAAACTCTCATTAGAAATGACTTGGAAACATTCAATTTTGGCATAATACAAATCAATTTTTAAACATTAACTTGTCTCCGCTGTCCTATCCTACTATCCTACTCTTACAAGTATTCAGTTTACAAAAGGAAGGGAAAGGAAAGAGAGAAAAGATGGGAAAGAAAATATTGTTCTTCGCAGCAAGCAAAGGAAAAGAAAAGAAAGCAAAGTTCAGAAATTTCACCATTGTAGTAAACTCTAAAATCTCTATAAGAGAAACAAAAACACCCTTTAACTTCGACTCTGTTTCAAGTCAAAACAAAACATTAACACAACAGTCCATCAAGTGATGCGAAGCACCGATCGAAATGGCAAGTCAAAATCTAAATATTTATAAACTGCAACTCACTGCGATCATTTGTCTCTAAACCACAGATTTATGAAAACTATAACCTCATTGTTGTCTGAACAAAATTTACATAGTATCGCAAAATGGCCTGTGAAAAAGCCACATGAGAGCAAGAATTCAAACTCATATCATGCATTAAGGCTTACAATGAAACCACATAAGAAACATGGATGAAAAATACAATTTTGTAACTCAAAACTATGATGCACCTCAATGGAAACATGGATGAAAAATACAATTTTATAACTCAAAACTATGATGCCCCATCACTGCAAAAGCGACCATTTAGATGACAACTAGTTTCCTTTAAAACTCAGGAACAAAGGACAAATGCATTTAACCACTATGCTTCCCAATGTTTTCTTAGCCCACAGATTTCCACATGCTCTCTAGCATATGGATTAATCAATAAGTAAAACTTTTGTTTATCACCAATGCAAACACCACGAGATCCACCAACTCAATATGATCATCCCATTAAAGAATATACATACATGTAAAACTGAGGAGATTAATCATGAGTTCATCTGTGTCTTCCAGATATTCCTATTTCCAACTTAGTTATCAGTATAACAAGATTTCAATTCCCCCAATTTATGCAAAACATTGAACTACTCTAAAGCATGCATGAATTTAATCATGTTTTAAAATTGATCGATGCAAGCATCAATTAAGATTTAATCACAATATCATGGGCAACAGAAAGGAAACAGGGGACATTGCATCAAATAAATTTCGAACTAGCAAACAAAATTCCAATTGAAGTGTGTTCTACCCATAAACCCCATTAGAATCAATTGCTGCACATTTACTAGTAGGGAAAACAAACCTAGTTCTGTTTAGATGGATTCTGGTCAAAGTCCTCCGCCCATGCCTTCCAATTTCTCCATTTCGGTCTCCCCTTCTCGTCATCACCGTAGGTACTGAGGTCCACACTGACGATTGTCGGGGCTCTTCAAAAGAGTTGTCGGCGTCCACCCAACGAAGTTGGAGGGAGTTAGAATTGGGGATTACGTTTCTTCCTCATCCTCGCGGCTCCGCCCCCTTTTGATTCCATGAGTCGCTCACAAAGGCACGTGTGCCTAGACCCAAATGACAAGCCTAGCCCCACTCCTTCCTCTATTCTCCAAATCAGCCCTTCTATCCTTCCGCCGTCTAATTTAAGCTTTTTTATGACTTCTACCTCTGCCTCTTCTCCTGTTTTCTCCTTTAACTTGATTCGCTAATTTCATTGATTTAGCCCTACATTTATAACTATATTGACCAGTTCAATTTCTTCTGTATATGTTTTGTGAGACCCGTGATTTTTGAATAAGGGCAATATAGTAATTTTAGTAATTGGAGGGTTTAATCGTAAAAAAAATTCTTTAAAGGACTTAATTGTAAAATCATATGAATTTTTGAAGTATGAGATTTTGATGTGAAAATTATACCATCAGGTAGTATTTTTGATAAGGAATCCAACGGCGCAGACGGATCGTAATTTGGACGTCGTTTGATTGGTAAATTGGACAGTTAAGATTTAATTAGATTTAAGATTTTAATTAACTAATTTTTTTTAAAAAAAACAATTTTTCCCACTGAGCGCGAGCGAGCTCCTCCCTCTTCCTCTCTCTCCTTCTCTCTCCTCTTCTGCAGCGGCGACGGGGACTAATTTTCCCAACGATGCTCCGATGAAACCACAACGAATTAGGCTCCCAAATTTTAGCCACAGGTAGATCTCGACCTCCTCTTCATTTTGATACCAAGACGCCCAAATTTGGTGTAGAGATGAGGGAGAAATCATGTGAGAGGTGGCGACGGCGAAAGTTTCGTCGCCGGAGCAAGCTCCGGCGATTACCGGCCATTCCGGCCGTGAAACCTTGCAAACTTGGTACCTATGGATTCTCCTTGACGAGAGCTATCCATTGGTACCGGAGTTGAGGGCTATTGGCCGCCGGTTGGCCGCCGGCGAGCTAAAAATCCTAACTTTAGGATTTCGCCCAAAATTTTAATCGGTGAAATTGATCGCGTATGAGCTATAAAAATTGGGACAAATATGATTTTTGGAATCCTCATGAAGAGAGATTCCGATTGGTACCAATATTGGTGCTGATCGAAGAACTTCGCCGGCGAGGGTTCCGGCGAACTTTCCGGTGAACTTTCCGGCGACCGCCGAAGAAATTTTTCGGCGAGCTTGGAAAAAAAATTGGGGTGATTCTAGAGATCATTCTAAGAGTAGTGGTGAAGAGAGATTTGAGAAATTATTTCTAGATTGAGAATTAAAATTCGTTGAATAATTGACAGGAAAATATAAAAATGCGTAAATGACGGCACGTGGATCGGGCAGACCTTAAGTTGGTTCCGAGGAGTAAACCGCCAAGTCAGGTGCGTTGGTTCTCCGATGGTAGGATTTATTCAAGTTAGGAAATTCCTGCTGGGGTTTTCTTAGGAACAATTCTTGATGTCTTAAATATGATAAAACATAATGCTTGATAAGATTTGACTTGTATGCATATTAGTGTAGTTTATTTTATCTAACATGTTCTAGATTTGTGTCCTGGATATTGTACTGTATTTCTTGTTATGTGTTAAATATTTATCATGCGGACATAGATAGTAGATAACGACATGCTAGAACCTTTGGCGACGTCACCGCCACTTAGACAGAAAAAGGGGCCTTTCCAATATGTCCCGGTTGACCGCCTCGACCCGACGGCGGTCAAAACGGTGACGTCCCGCTAGGTACCACTCCCGAGGTTGATGCATAGCTTGGATACTGGGAGCGCTACTCCTGAGGTTATGCATAGCTTATATACTGGGAGCTGGTAGGGTAAGGGACTGTACACACTCCATGGTCATATTAGACTGGAAATATGGAGCAAGTCCTTACCCGAAATCTTCACCCACACGAGTGTCGTTTAGGCGGCCTCGTGATAGTCCTGAGATGGTTAGCAAGGATGAACCCTACCATGGACTTGGCCCCGATGGAGTCGAGGTTGCCACAGCCCATCGTGCGGATATGCGCCAATCTCGACAGACGTCGACGGCTATTGGACTGGGAAGGTGATTCCACATGCGATGCCTTGGACAGTGGATCCGTTGACCACACGGCTATCACCCTTGACGTCTGCAGACGATCGGATGAGTAGTCCGGATCCTAGGGTGGTTATTCCGGCTAGCCGTAGCCGATGACATTGTTATATGGCGACCCTGTCTATGGATATCGTGTACATAGGTGTCGTGGCCCCTACGGAATCCGGGGAGGATGTAAGGGCACGATGGTTTCGCTAGGGGAGGCATGGTCGGCAACTAGTGAAACAATGAAGAGGAAAACTGGGTCACCCGTCCTCTCCGCCAACATCAGTGCGGCGGGCATAGGTAGAGCACACCACTTTTCCCCGTGTGTGTAGGTGTGTTAGATGACTGCCCGAGAGATTTGATGAAGATAAGTCCGTCAACGGGTCTATTTTTATTTCTCGATGTCTTTTATTATAGAATTGTAGTAGGTTTATCGGGACTGTGTTAGAAATATTGAGTTAGATGATTTAATTGTAAATTCCGCTGCGTAAATGTTGTGTATGGACTGTATGTATCACTAAATGCCTTGTATGAGTTTGTTGGGCTCATACGACGGTTGCCACGTGCCCGACAGTAGGGTCGGGGCGTGACAATTAAAGTGGTATCAGAGCTTAGGTTTAAAGACCTGACCATTAAAGTGATATGAGAACCTAGGTTTGGAGAACCTAGGAAATTAAGTTAAGTTTGAGTTTTTAAGGATTTAGATAACAGTCCCGATATAATATAGGATAAAGTGTGAGTCGGAAATATAGTAGAATATTTCCTTGGTAAGGAGTTTTTACTCCGGCGATAGTAATTATCGTTAGGATAAATTTTTCGTTGGACTGCTAATCGCCGTATTACGAGATTATAAATCTTTTAATCTCCGGACTGTAAATATGGCTACCATCTCCACCGCATTGGAGAAGAGATAGAAACTTAGATCAATAGACTCAGATCTACGATCAAGTTTCATTTCTAAATGATCAAGTAAATTTATCCATGATCATATTAAGGTTACCCTGTTGGGTGTATCACAATCACCTCTTATACCAACATAGGTAGCTATTATCACTTTGATCTGAAGAGTGTTGATATCAAAATATCCCATGCGATATCTTTATCATGTATCCCATGATCCAGTTGGGATACTGAGTTAGAATGAATCTATCAATATTTGATTTTATCCGCTCTGATTCAAGCACGTGCTTCTGAGTTGGACTCGTGACATAGAAGCACCAGATGCACGCCCACATCTGTACTCTCATGCTAGATAGCTGAGGTATCAGGCAATCTATCAGGATTGCTAAATTATGGATTATCTGTAAATCTTACCATCAGTTCATATGTTACAATCTAGTTAAATAATTAGTACATTATCATATCAGTCTGTGGACCTTCCTACTTGAGTTAACACGTGTGTTATTATCCGATATTTGAGCACGTGGGATATCATTTAACTTTTGCTTATATTGCGGGTTAAAATTATCTTATCCGATTGTGAAATCTGATGTTATGATCATATTGACTATCGCGGGTATAAATGATTTCTAGAAAGTTGAAATCTTGAATCTTAGATTAAATCCATGATCAATTTGGAGATATAGAAATCCAGGTAAATTATCTTCGGTTACACACCATTTTACATCTTTATTTTGATCATGAGAATTTTCCATATAAATATTTACCTTAATTATTTCCTAGATCTTGGAAATAACTGATATTGAACGTCCATTTAAGATCTGGATTATAGAATCTATATCAGATTTATTTACGTAAGACCACTGAGCTTAAAGAAAGATCTACCAATATTTTAAGCTGGCTTACGTATGAGTTAATTTTCTTTGAACCTAACTCTTACTCGGATCTCTTAGATGGACTTCATTCCAGATTCATAAATTTGTTGTGGATGGATCTGTATCAAATGATTTGAAATTGTCATCTATGACCTTACTCTCATTGAGTTAATTATTGATATATATATGAATCTTGTGAGTATATGTTGATCATTTTGGATCGTCATCATGATTTTAAGTTGCAACTAGAAGTTGACCGCCATCAATTATCATATTAGTGTCAACTCCCAACACTTGCAGCTCTACGTATAGTATTTTGTAGCTTTCTACATATACTCTTTTTGCAGCTCTACACCCTATCTGCAACTCCATTTCATAAATTCAGCTGGCGTATATTGCATGACATTTCTAGTTGTGCATGCTACATCCTTTCTTCATTTTTTTTGTTATATTTCTGCAGCTTCGATGCTCACTTGTTATAATTCTGTAGCTTCATTTTTGCCGCTCAGCTTTACCGCTTGCTTCATCTTACATTTCTCAACTTCCGATATTTCATATTCATTTCGGTTATCTGCAGTCGTGTTGACTGGCTTCCTAAATGTAAATCCTTCTATTAATTCTCCTTTAATTTCATATTTTGATGCGTCAATACAGTCGGTATAGCTGTCATCGGCATACCACTTCTACTCTTGCATCATTTTATCCATAAAGCTTCCCACACTCCTTCAAGCAGTTCACTCTGTTATATTTACTCCTTGTTGAGCTGGGAGCATCTTCCTTTGTACCAGCATTCTATGCATTCAATGCAGTTGTTTTCTGCTATTTTCTTTTATCTATCAATCTCTTTTCGGAGCTTGAGCAGCTTTCGCTTAATTCGTATATCCTATATACGGCCAACTCATTAGCCAAGCAGTTTTTTTTTTCTATCTGTTTCTCTTAATTCTACTTAGTGGCCTTTCTGAATGCAAATTCTGTCGAATATTTCTGCAATTTTCTTTGCAATTATTTCCTTGTTCCTTTTCTGCAGTTTGCAGATCCCTTTTTGTAAAGCTACTTCCTTTGTCAAATGTCTTTAGTCAATTCTAGCCATGGTTGACAAATGTCTTCACTCATTTTTATTTCTATGGCTCCATCTGCTTAGCTCAGTTCTTTACTTAATATTTTTGCAGCTCAGATTCCTATACTTTCATCAGTATCATTATATATATACCCGATCTTTCTCTTAGTCTTATTCAGTAAATGCAGTTGGCAGCATTTCTATATTTGCAACTCATATTTCAACTGCTTGCAGAGTTTGTAGTAACTTTGCTTCCTTACTCCTTTTCATATCTCCTCAAATTTCTGGATGCTGCAGTTTATTGGCACCTTTAACACATGTTGATGTGCATGTTGATATCCTTAGTAGTTACATGTATTATTGACATCTCTTATTTCATTCACGACTTCTCCAGCTCATATCTAGTGCGCATAGCAGCATAGATATAACTATACTATTTCTGCATCTATAAACTTGGATGTAGTCCTTTTACATCAAGAGTCCACTTTGTTATTATTATTATTATATCCTTTTACATAGGATATAACATATTCCATATCAAATTTCATATCATCATATAAGTAGGATCTACAAATTCTGTATCAAACTCCGTTTTAGATTCTATCACGTATTAGTTAAGTTCGGCTTACATTTCTTGGCACGAATTGGAAGTCTTGCTCCTAAATTAGGTCAACACTCATAGAGGAGATCACTGCGTACATAGACGTACCTCCTCGTGTTAAATAATATGGATGCTCGTGAAGATCAAGTATAACTACAACGATCCATTATATAGTGAAACTAGTGTGGAGCAAGTTAATGATCATTTAATGAGTGGCTATTGATATCTTTATTATTATCCTCAATCTGGAGATGACTCCATTATGATCATATTATAGTTCAGAGATGATTGATCGTGATCCAACTTGAACCATGAAAGGATTTTTTCATATGCTAGAGTTATAGGGACTCCCTAGCATATCTACTCAAGAAAACTGAATCGATCTAAAATTTTGAGGACAAAATTTTTGTAAGGGGGGTAGGTTGTGAGACCCGTGATTTTTGAATAAGGGCAATAGAGTAATTTTAGTAATTGGAGGGTTTAATCGTAAAAAAAATTCTTTAAAGGACTTAATTGTAAAATCATATGAATTTTTGAAGTATGAGATTTTGATGTGAAAATTATACCATCAGGTAGTATTTTTGATAAGGAATCCAACGGCGCAGACGGATTGTAATTTGGACGTCGTTTGATTGGTAAATTGGACAGTTAAGATTTAATTAGATTTATGATTTTAATTAACTAATTTTAAAAAAAACAATTTTTCCCACCGAGCGCGCGCGAGCTCCTCCCTCTTCCTCTCTCTCCTTCTCTCTCCTCTTCTGCAGCGGCGACGGCGACGGCGACGGCGACTAATTTTTCCGACGATGCTCCGATGAAACCACAACAAATTATGCTCCCAAATTTTAGCAACAGGTAGATCTCGACCTCCTCTTCATTTTGATACCAAGATGCCCGAAGTTTCGTCGTCGGAGCAAGCATTGGTATCGAAGTTGAGAGCTATTCTGGCCGTGAAACCTTGCAAACTTGGTACCTATGGATTCTCCTTGACGAGAGCTATCCATTGGTACCATAGTTGAGGGCTATTGGCAGTCGGTTGGCCGCCGGCGAGCTAAAAACCCTAACTTTAGGATTTCGCCTAAAATTTTAATCGGTGAAATTGATCGCGTATGAGCTATAAAACTTGGGGCAAATATGATTTTTGAAATCCTCATGAAGATAGCTTTCGATTGGTACCAATATTGGTGCTGATCGAAGAACTTCGTCAGCGAGGGTTCCGGCGAACTTTCCGGCGACCGCCGGATAAATTTTCCGGCGAACTTGGGAAAAAAATTGGGGTGATTCTAGAGATCATTCTAAAAGTAGTGGTGAAGAGAGATTTGAGAAATTATTTCTAGATTGAGAATTAAAATTCGTTGAATAATTGATAGGAAAAATATAAAAATACGTAAATGACGGCACGTGGATCGAGGCAGACCTTAAGTTGGTTCCGAGGAGTAAACCGCCAAGTCAGGTGCGTTGGTTCTCCGATGGTAGGATTTATTCAAGCTAAGGAATTCCCGCTGGGGTTTTCTTAGGAACAATTCTTGGATGTCTTAAATATGATAAAACATAATGCTTGATAAGATTTGACTTTTATGCATGTTAGAGTAGTTTATTTTATCTAACATGTTCTAGATTTGTGTCCTGCATGCTGTACTGTATTTCTTGCTATGTGTTAAATATTTATCATGCGGACATAGATAGTAGATAACGACAACCTAGAACCTTTGGCGACGTCACCGCCACTTAGACAGAAAAAGGGGCCTTTCCCATATGCCCCGGTTGACCGCCTCGACCTGACGGTGGTCAAAACGGTGACGTCCCGCTAGGCACCACTCCCGAGGTTGATGCATAGCTTGGATACTGGGAGCGCTACTCCCGAAGTTATGCATAGCTTATATACTGAGAGCTGGTAGGGTAAGGGACTTTACACACTCCACGGTCATATTAGACTGGAAATATGGAGCAAGTCCTTACCCGAAATCTTCACCCGCACGAGTGTCGTTTAGGCGGCCTCGTGATAGTCCTGAGATGGTTAGCAAGGATGAACCCTACCATGGACTTGGCCCCGATGGAGTCGAGGTTGTCACAGCCCATCGTGCGGATGTGCGCCAATCTCGACAGACGTCGACGGCTATTGGACTGGGAAGGTGATTCCACATGCGACGCCTTGGACAGTGGATCCGTTGACTACACGGCTATCACCCTTGACGTCTGCAGACGATCGGATGAGTAGTCCGGATCCTAGGGTGGTTATTCCAGCTAGCCGTAGCCGATGACATTTCTATATGGCGACCCTGTCTACGGACATCGTGTAGTAATACATGGGTGTCGTGGCCCCTACGGAATCCGGAGAGGATGTAAGCGCACAACGGTTTCGCTAGGGGAGGCATGGTCGGCGACTAGTGAAACAATGGAGAGGGAAACTGGGTCACCCGTCCTCTCCGCCAACATCAGTGCAGTGGGCATAGGTAGAGACAGAGACAGAAAGGCACTGATAGGCTTACTGATACTCTTAGCTAGGGTATTCACTAAGCATAGGCTGGCAACCCGAGTTTTATAGCTTCAAAGTATGATTATGACGTAAGTGACATACGGTTGACATTGACACTAGATACAATGTAGGTAAAATCTAACGAGTTATACATCGGTAATTTATTTATGTTGTTTTACTGCTTTTGATAAATTGATTTACACAAATCAATTGAAAAATGATGATTAACAACCAAAGACATCCTAGAATACTCCTCCTAGCCTTTGATTTCTTTATTCGGTAGAGCCGTAATTTCGCACTAGGCCGCAAGGCTGAGCACACCACTTTTCCCCGTGTGTGCAGGTGTGTTAGATGACTGCCCGAGAGATTTGATGAAGATAAGTCCGTCGACGGGTCTATTTTTATTTCTCGATGTCTTTTATTATAGAATTGTAGTAGGTTTATCGGGACTGTGTTAGAAATATTGAGTTAGATGATTTAATTGTAAATTCCGCTGCGTAAATGATGTGTATGGACTGTATGTATCACCAAATGCCTTGTATGAGTTTGTTGGGCTCATACGGTGGTTGCCACGTGCCCGACAGTAGGGTCGGGGCGTGACATGTTTTGTACATGTACAATAATAAAATTTGGATTTTTAAGGAAGAAAAATAGGAGTTTACAAGTTTTCTCCTCCCCCTAAAAAAAATTTTTGGTCCTTAAAAAATACAAAGTGAGCCCTAGCAAACACTTCATGAATTTATTTTAAGCAAAACACTGCAGGGGAGTACAAAGAGCACAAACTTTTGAAGAGTAAAGAAAAAAAATGATCTAATTATTCTTAGCAATGCTATACGGCACCGGGAACTCAATTCATTGTTATCTAACCATGTGATCTTCTCACGTGCTTTCCTAGTTCTATTATTTTATACTTAGTCCCATGCACGAAGGTTACAAAGCATGGGTCAAATGAGATGGAAACATCCAATCACGGGCAGTGAAGCGACTTTCTTTTTTCTAACAAGCTAATTGGATAATGTAATTTAGAGACTCTGGTTGAAGCGACTAATTGCTCACATTTTATTAAGATGTTTTCAGTAATGGAGGAAAAAGAAAGATAGATTATAGTACAAATAAACAATGATGTTTTATGAAGACAATGGCTGCATATATTACTTAGTGTTTAGATTCTAATGCTTGGCAGAAATGATTGACCTACTATAAGAATTCAATAGAAATCAAGTGCTCTACCTTAGAATGCTAGTAAAGATAGTTTTTCATGTGTAGTTTTTCGAATAAGTCCTTTATATAATTTTATAAAAAAATTTATAAAATAATACAATATTACTCAATAACACTAGGTCAAAATTATAGGTTTCACAATTAGCTCTTTTAAGACTAAAATTTAAAAACTATCTAATCTACTCTATCTAAAGAATTTTAACTTTTAAATAATAACTTATTTACTAAAGCTCACTTCACAGATGATCTTATAATTCAACATAAGATCCCCAAAAAAAATTTTAGGAATTCATTCAAACATTATTCTCACCCATTTTCCCTTAAGTACTATTGACTAATTTGGCTAGAATTAGTCAAAACTCAAAAAATGTCCATTACCCTAAAAAACATACTAATGGACAATTTTCTCCACATCCGTAATTACTATCTTTAATTGATTTTTCTTAACCTCTTGAATATTCCTATAGCAAGAGCCTTAATTTGAATCTCATTATTTTTATCCTTATTTTTTCATAAAAATTTAGAGTTTGAAAATTAAAATGGAGATGATCTCTAGATTTTGGAAATGTAGTTTTTATTGAGATCTCCCTCATTTGCCCATAAAGTTGCACTTGGGTATAAATAATTATCACAAATCAACTTAAATCAAATCACCTCATTATTCTGACCCTGAGCACTATTGATTAAAGTTAAACTTGAGTATAAATAATTATCATAAATCTATCTTATTAGTATCAGATTACACTTTTGATCTTAGGACCACCACGCTTCCGCTGTGCCACTCTTATTTTATATTTCAAATTTTATCAAAATCATTATTTCGAATGAAATAGAATGCCTGGTGAAAGGAGGTGATTACTTGGTGTTATACTTGGTGTGAGGAAAAAGATAAGGACAATGACTTTGGTTGACTCAGGTCAACTTAATTGAACTCACCACCTGACCATAATTGAAAATGAACTCGGGTTAACTCACTGAAATTGAACCAAAAAGATAAGGATGATGACTTTGTCTGATTGCTTGGTGTTATCATTTATCGATAGGTTTTAATTCAGTTCAATTATTTGACCAACGTAATGACACCCAACATACAATCCATTTGTACCACTGGATTCTAAATTCAAAATCCTATATGATTGTATAGATTTCATATCAATATTTTATATCTAAAATTTCATGTGTAGTTTCTCAAATAAGTCCTTTATATAACTTTACTGATAAACCTATAAAATAATATAATATTACACAATTACTCTTAATCAAAATTATAGGTTTCACAATTACATATTTTAAGACTGAATTTTAAAAACTGTCTAATCTACTATGTCCAAAGAATTTTAACTTTTAAACAATAACTAATTTACTAAAGCTCACTTAAGAGATCTTATAATTCCACCTAAGACCCCCAAAAATTTTCTTCAGAGTTCATCCAAAAAGTTTACCGATGGTAAGGTTTCATTGACGATCATCACCATATCCTAAATCAATTCACCTCGTCATTTTGACACTATTTTCCTCAAGCACTATTGACTAATTTTCTCCACATCGATTGATAATCATTATTGATTACCATCACTAATTGATTCCTCTCAACCTCCTGAATATTTCTACAGCAAAAACCTTAATTCTTAAAACATATTTGAAGTAAAAACTCATTGATAAACTCTTTACCAACATCACTTAAGCGAACATCATTATTTCATCCACATTTTTCCATAAAAATTATGTATTTTTAAATTAAAATGGAGATGATGTCGAGATCTCACCATGATGAAAGTTTTATCATCTAGTTCAATATATTTTGATAAGAGGAAAGTTCAAAATCATCATGCTCGTCATCGCGAGCATTCATATAGAAAAAACACAATTCTTAAAGCCCCTTTGGTATTAAACTTATCGAGTAATTCTCCACTGACATCACTAAAGCAAAACATCTCAATGGATAATTATTTCTCCTTGATTTTTCCTTCAAAATCGGATATTTTAGTATCAATATATAATGCATTCCTCTGGTTAGAATAATTGGAGTCTATACGGGAGGATCATAAGGTCCAAGACTCATTAAGTTCTAAAAAATATGTAGTTGGAGTGAAAACTCTAAATATCACTTGAGAAAACACCTCCAAATTATTATTTCTCCCTCATTAGCATGTATGAGTTAACTCACACAAGACTAATTATAATATTTCAAAGAATAAAATATTGACATAAAAACCTGTAGAAATTTTTCACGATTACAACCTGATACCAGTAGTTTAGATTACCTAATACAGTCCGACTAAATCATGAACTAGATAAATCATGTCATGTCAAACTAATGTTCTTCTCTCCATGTATCACTCCCCATGAATCTAGATGACATCCGAGTAGCGCTAAGCCTTGCAACCTAGTGGCTACAGAAAGAGTAGTCCCTAGCAATTGTAAGGGGGACATTGACTTACATGGAATTAATTAAAACAAGACTGTCATGACAGGAATATGCTGTAAGAAATAAATCAATCATACGTGAAGTCTTTCAAATCATATTTTGTGTGAGATACCATCATCCATTGTATTTTTCATTTTCATATTCTCTAGAAGCCGTCAACCTATGCTTAGGATATGCCCGAGCCAGGGACTATTCATAAGCCCGTCAGTGTCCTTCTAAGTCTCTGCCTAGTCCCATCAAACTAACGTTGGCGGAGATAACCAGTGACCACGGAATCATCTCCTTCCGATCTCAAAAGCCATACCTCAGCCCGCACTTTGAGATCTTCACATATGTGTCCCCCAGTAAACCACATTATGCAACTAATTCTTAAATTTGTTATTATATACAATGTATTCCAGGCCACTGACTGGAAGAGTTATAATCGGTGCGGTGGTTAACCTGATTTTAATTCTTGGAAACTATATTTGCATTCAGGGGTCCATTGGAACTTAGCATCTTTTCTTGTAAGCTTCATCATCGGTGCCGCCAATCATGAGAAATCCTAGACAAAGCATTGGTAATATCCCGCAAGTCCAAGGAAACTGCGTACTTCAGTGGCATTCATTTGTTGTTCCCATTTTGTGATCGCTTCTATTTTACTTGGATCTACTTGAATTCTTTCATTGGTGACAATATGGCTAAGAAAACCAACTTGATTTAGCCAAAAATCACATTTGAAAATTTTAGCATATAACTTATTTTCCCGCAGTATCTGTAGTGCTTTTCTTAGTTACTTGGCATGCTCTTCATTATCCTCTGAATAAATGAGGATATTGTTTACCCCTCTATGTCACTCCCCGACCCTTCTGTCGGGCACGTGGCAACCATCGTATGAGCCCAACGGACCCATACAAGGCATCAAAGTGATACATACAATCCATACACATCATTTATATAGCAGAATATACATTTAAAACATCTAACTCAATACTGCTAACATAGTCCCGATAAATCTACTACAATTCTATGATAAGTATTGATAAATAGAAATAAATCCGTCAACAAACTCATCTTCATCAACTGTCATGATCGATCATCTAACACACCTGCATACACATTGAACGCGATGTGCTCAGCCTTACGGCCTAGTGCGAAATTACAGCTCGAAATCGTAGATAGGAAATCAAACACTAAGGGGAAGTACTAGGATGTCTTTGGGTTTATTAATTATCAATTATTAACTTTTTGGTGTATATAACGTCAATAACAAAGTTGAGTTCTAACTATTTGTGTATATCTGTATATGTTCCTAATTGTCATCTATGTTGAACAACATGTCTGTCACTAGTAAAAGTCATCTATGTTGAACAACTTGTCTGTCGCTAGTATATGTCATCTATCTTGAACAACATGTCTATCGTTAGTATATGTCATATATGTTGCATAACATATCTGTATCTCTAGTATATGTCAACTAGAAGTATTTTTGTCTTTATGTCAAGTACTTCGGGCTGCCAGCCTACGCTCAGGGGATATCCTAATTAGGGATTCCCATAAGCCCATCTGTGCCGTAAATGTCTAGGTCTCTGCCTATGCTCGCTGCATGGATGTTGGCAGAGAGATCGGGTGACCGTGTATCTCTCTCTACTATCCCGCTGGTCGATCCCTTCACTCAGTCCCAGCAAAACCAGTTGCTCCCGTACCTTTTCCCTTGGAATCACAGTACGGTCACAACCCACCGTGTAGTGCTACACAACTGTCCGTCGACAGGGTCACCTCAATTAACAAGTCCTCGGCCACGGCTAGCCGAATTAAGTATTAACCGTTGGATCTGGACTGCTCATCAGATCGTCTGCAGAACGTCTGGAATAGTAGTCGTGTTGTTTACGGATCCACTGTCCAAGGCTTTAAGGAAATTCACCTCTTCAATTCAATAGTAGTTGATGTTGGCCGAGTTGAGCTCGCATCCGTACAATGGGCTGTGGCTTGCTAAATCCTTGGAAGGGTTCTTCCCTGCTGGCCATTCTGGGACTATCACGGTGACGCTCAAACGTCACGCGTGCGGGTAATGATATCCGGATATGGACTTACTCCACTTTTTAGTCTATCTTGACATTGTAGTTAATCTAGTCCATTTCCCAACCAACTCCCAGTATCTGAGCTGTTTGTAGCCCCAGGAGTGGTAATAGTAAGTGAACATCACTATTCGAACACTAAGGGTTCGATTTATTATCTAGGGTGCGTTACTACTAATACACCCTCACAATTTGTGATCTAGTGATGTCCCTAGGAGGTGTTAGTATCATATGTTACCTATGTCTCTATTTAAACTAGAGTGACAGGTAATTATTCATGACACTACCTCCCAAGTAGTGATTCAACTTTAGAATCTATATTTTATCTTCTTTAGCAAGGTATTCGCATATCATATAACATCAAGGAAGAATAAAGCAGTATGTAAAAGAACTTAATAAAGCATGTTAAATATTAGACAATATACTCATGACATATAATTCATGCTACATAAATAATATTATTCTAGCATGCATGATATCACATATTTAGCAATCATAGCATTTTATTATTTTCAATGCATCCAAGACTTTCCTATAAAATCTTTTTAAGATTTTCCCTAGGCTGAATTAAATCCTACTGCGATGAACCAACGCACCTGATAATGTAGTTTGATCTTCTTCGGAACCGACCGTGTTCGTACTTCCTTTAATCGTTTCCGAAAGATCTTCCTATTATAAACAAAGTTATATTTAGATCTTTGCTTTACATACAATTTATAATTAACCTTATTTATGATGTAACAAATCATCTTCCTATATTGTTCTACTCTAGGCATGATAGAACCTTAATTAGTAGTCTCATAAAGTCAACGTCAATAACTTCCAAATTTCCTCTAACATCACTATATAATAACTTGTAAGCTGGAATTCAACAATACTTCCCTAGTGCATGAATTCATCCCACGGCATTACACTATCAACCAAACACCAACATCATCCAGACCAAACCACCTTCCCAAAAGCATCATCAACTAATCACCAACATCACTGCATGATTTCCAAATAGCAACCATGATCAATACTTCACCATTCCTCTAACATCATACCATTATCATCAACAATCACAGATTCCATCAATATAGCACCCAAAGAACAAACTAACATCATACCATTATCATCAACAAATCACAAATTCCATCGCCGTTGGAGGAGGTGATCAAAGGGTGCCCAAAGTCGTCCCTCCGCAACTCCGTCGTCGCCGTTGGAGGAGGTGATCAAAGGGTGCCCAAAGTCATCCCTCCGCAACTCCGCCGTCACCGTCGAAGGAAGTGTAGTCGGTGGATCAGAGGAGCGTCGAGCAGTGAGGTGTTCCCGCTGAGATCTCCGTGAAGAGGGCAACGCGGGCAGAGGTGAAGGAGATGAAATTTGGGGGAATAGGGAGAATCGAATCAATGAGGAGGGGTAGACGACGCTACCTTGATTCCTCGCGCGTCAATGGATGCCGCCGCTCCCAAGCAACGTTGGTCGCTGCTTCGGACGTTCCCTTGCATCTACTCCGGCAACGTCGACGGCTTCCCACTCGAGCTGGATTCGGGGGACGAAGGAGGAAAAGAGGGCGAGGATTAGGGCGATGGCTGCGGCGCTCACTTCACTCGCCTTCCTTCGCGTGGACCGGTTCGCGCTAACCATTTCACTCCGGGTCAGAGGACCGGTTCGACCAAGCCAGTTGTGTTAGTTGAAGATAGATCACGTGGAATGCACGTGGTTCGCGTACACTTACCTTATGGTCCGCCCACTCAATTAATTTCCCACCTAGGTCCCTCCAACTTTAATAAACATTCCAACTAGGTCCTTGATAAAAATTTATCAAATTACAATTACATCCTTTTTGATCAAAAAAATTTAGCATAATATCACCATTTTAGTTCTAACTTCGTCATTTGAATCTTAGTTCCACTCAATGATTCTTTAACCCTGTTTTCTTCAAATCTAAACTTAAGAAAATTTTTATTTTTACTTATTATTATTTCATTAATTAAACCACCTAAAGGTGGGGGTTTACACTCTATATTTGCAAACATCTGTCATGTCACTCCTCGACTCATTTATTGAGCATGCAGCAACCATCATATGAGTTCAAAGGACTCATATAAGGTATTTATCGATAAATATAGTCCACATATATCATCAACTCAGTTGATAATACATTCAAATCAACTAACTCAACTCTATTAATATAGTTCCAATATACCTACTATAATTATATGATAATGATATCAGCAAATGCAATAAATCAGTTGATAGCCTCATCTCCGACAACTATCTCGATTGATCATCTCGTCCTCATTGACAACCTCTTGTCTGTGCAATCATTATCTAGATTCTTCAACAGGTAAGCATCTAATCACCTAGTTAAGAGCTCAATCGTCATCCAAATATAGATTCTTATTTTGAATTATTTTGGTGTTCTACATTCACGTCAGGTGCAATTCTCATTTTGTATTATTTTGGTGTTCTATATTTTCTAAATTTTTTATTACACTACATTAAAAAATATTTGGGACTCTAGATTAGATGGATGCCTGTTCAATTCATATTGGGTTCAATTTTCTTTTTGATTTATTTTGATGTTCTAATTATTTAGAATTTTATATTAAGCTTCATAGAAAAATAAATGGATTCTTGGCGCAATGGTAGCATTTTTAATTCAAGATTAGAAGGTTGTTTGTTTGACTTGTGTCACGTTGAATTATTGTTTTAATTTATTTTGGTTATTTTTAATTTTTTAAAATTTTAAATTTGCAGTGCAATGGTAATGCGTTTGACTTTAGATCAAAAGATTGTGTGTTCCATTCACGTTGATTTCAATTTTAATTTTCATTTATTTTGGTGTTCTAATTTTATCAAATTTTATATTACAATAAATGGAAAAATAATTGGATGTGTGGCAGAATGGTAGCGTGTTTTACTCTAGGGCAGAAGGTTGCATATTTGATTTGATTCCAATTTTTGTTTTGATTTATTTTGGCATTTGGTTTTTGCCCACTTGTATATTACACCATATCAAAAAATGATGGTATTTGTGGCGCAATGGTAGCACGTCTGACTCTAGATTAGAAGAATGCGTGTTTGGTTCATGTCAGGATCAATTCTCATTTAGAATTATTTTGGTATTCTACATTTTTCATATTTTATATTACAATACCTTGAAAAATATTTGGATCTATTGTGCAATTGTAGCTCATCTGACTCTACAGCAAAAGGTTGCGTGTTCAATTCACATCGAGTTAAATTCTTGTTTTGATTTATTTTATTATTTTAACTCTTTAAAATAGTATGGGTACACCCCTCTGACTAGAGTAATTGGGCTCTATACAGGAGGATCATGAGGTCTTGGGTTCAAGACTCATTAAGTTCTAAAAAAAACTCTTTAAAATAGTAAAGCACTCAAAATCAAAATGGTACAATTCCAATTTTAATTTATTTTGGTGTTCTACATTCTCTGAATTGTATTTTACACTGCATAAAAAATAAATGGATTTATGGAATAATGGTAGCACGTTCGATTTTAGATTTGAAGGTTGTGTCTTTGATTTATCTCGGGTTCAATTCTTGTTTTTATTTTGTTTTCATGTTCAAATTTTTTCGAATTTTATTTTACACTCCCTAGAAAAATAATTGTATTTATGGGGCAATGATAATGCATCTCACTCAAAATCAGAATGTTGCATGTTTGATTGTCGTTACCATCAATTCTTATTTGATTTATTTTGGTACTCTAATTTTTTTGAAATTTATATTATACTACATAGAAAAATAACTTGGCTTCAATCCTTGTCTTGATTATTTTTGGTATTTTACTTTTTCTAAAATGGATCAAAGTTCAATGGTATTGCTTTTGACCGTAGATTAGAAGGTTGTGTTTGATTCATATGTAGGGTTCAATTCTCTTTTTTATTTATTCTGGTGTTCTAATTTTTTTGAATTTTATATGACACTTCAAAGAGAAATAAAAGGATTTTTGGCGTAATAGTAGCATATTTAACTATAGATTAGAAGGTTGTGTTTTATTTATGTTAGGTTGAATTCTTATTGTTTGACTCCCGATAAAAAAATTGTATGTTCCATTCACGTTGGCTTTAATTTATTTTGGTATTCTAATTTTTTAATTTTATATTATAATATATGGAAAAATAATTAGATGCGTGGCACAATAGTAGCGCGTTTGACTCTAGGGCAGAAGGTTTAATGTTTGATTTGGGTTCAATTTTTGTTTTAATTTATTTTGGTATTCTTGTGTTTCCCCATTGTATAATACACTATATAAAAATATGATGGGATCTGTGGCGCAATGGTTGTATCAGGTTCAATTCTTATTTTGAAATATTTTGGTGTTCTATATTCACGTCACGTTCAATTCTCATTTTAAATTATTTCAAGTTCAATTCATATTTTCATTTATTTTGGTATTCTAATTTTTTCAAATTTTATATTACACTAAATAAAAAAATGATGGGATTTGTGGTGCAATGGTAGCGCGTCTCACTCCAGATTAGAAAGTTGCATGTTCGATTCATGTTAGGTTCAATTCTCATTTTGAATTATTTTGGTGTTCTACATTTACGTCAAGTTCAATTCTCATTTTAAATTTTTTCAAGTTTAATTATTATTTTGATTTAATTTGGTATTCTACTTTTTTTAAATTTTATATTACACTAAATAAAAAATTGATGGGATTTGTGGTGCAATGGTAGCATGTCTCACTCCAAATCAGAAGGTTGCATGTTTGATTCACATCAGGTTTAATTCTCATTTTGAATTATTTTGGTGTTCTACATTCACGTCAGGTTCAATTCTCATTTTAAATTATTTCAGGTTCAATTCCCATTTTGATTTATTTTGGTGTTCTACATTCATGTCAGGTTCAATTCTCATTTTAAATTATTTTAGGTTCAATTCTTATTTTGATTTATTTTGGTATTCTGATTTTTTTTTTAATTTTATATTACACTAAATAAAAAAATGATGGGATCTGTAGCGCAATGGTAGCGCGTCTAACTCCAGATCAGAAGTATGCGTGTTCATTTCACGTCAGGTTCAATTCTCTTTTTGAATTATTTTGGTGTTCTACGTTCATGTCAGGTTCAATTCTCATTTTAAATTATTTCAGGTTCAATTCTCATTTTGATTTATTTTGGTGTTTACATTCACGTCAATTTCAATTCTCATTTTAAATTATTTCAAGTTCAATTCTTATTTTGATTTATTTTGGTATTCTACTTTTTTCACATTTTATATTACACTAAATAAAAAATTGATGAGATTTGTGGTGTAATGGTAGCATGTCTTACTCCAGATCAGAAGGTTGCGTGTTTGATTCATATCAGGTTCAATTCTCATTTTGAATTATTTTGGTGTTCTACATTCACTTTAGGTTCAATTCTCATTTTGAATTATTTTGATGTTCTACATTTACCTCAGGTTCAATTTTCATTTTAAATTATTGAATTATTTTGATGCTCTACATTCATGACACGTTCAATTCTTATTTTGATTTATTTTGGTTGTAAACCCCAAAAAATTTAGTTGAAAAAAAAAAATGCTGGAATGGAAGGGTTAATATGAAAAATAGCATGGTAAATAATTGAAAGGAGTAGGGATAAATTTGGAATTTGTAGGAAGTGGGTTTTACTTTAAATTAACAGGAGCTAGCGGGGGTAAACTGGTAATTGTGGACAGCGCATTTGTGCCGCACGCGCGCTCCAAGCCCTAGGTCAGGCGAGCACGCGACGGCGCCCCCAAATTTCTCTTCGCACGCTGCTTCTCCGGATCTACCGCCGCAAGCTCAGCGACGAACCCTCAGTTCGACCACATCGACCTCGCCTTCTCCTCTTCGCACGCTCGCGGGATCCCTTACAGTGAGCTCGGCGGCGAACTCCTTCTCCTTCGACCTCTTCGCACGCCGCCGCTCTGCCGCTCCGAATCCCTCGCTCGAAGGTGAACTCCACTTCGTCTCCTCCTTTGGCCGCCGACGACCCGCGCCGACGCCGTATTCTATTTCCCTTTCACTCGCCAGGCCGACGACTGGAACTCCGTCTCATCTCTGTCCCTCGCTCCCTCGCCGATCTCGCCGGTGATCCAAGTACCACCGTCAACTTCGTTCTCTTCACTTCGTCATCCCCTTTGCGGAAGGCCAAGGAGCTTGCGAATTCCTCATCACCGGTCGTGCCATCACCGCAGCTCATGTCGCCGCTATGGTTGGCATCGCCGATGGGTGCGGTCACCATCCCACCTGCTTCGATCCACCGTGAGGCTGCCCCTGCAATCTCGCCGAGCTGATCTCATCACCGAACTCGAGCTCTCTCTCCCGTTTTGACAGTTGCCGTCCTCGTCCCCTGTTGGTACTGGGAGCTGTCTCTCCTCCTGCCTGCTCTCGTCTCTATGGATCCATGGAGCCTGCAAATCCTCTGTTAATCTTCAGTGGACTCTCTTCTGGTTCCTCGGTTCTTCACCGTCACCCTGTGGAGATTTATGGGATTGTAATTGAATCTAAGCTCATACGCCGATGCTGAGGTGAATTCTAATTCTCCTCACTTTCAATTTGATCCTACTGTCTTTATACGATGTTTCATGAGTTTGATGTTGCTGATGTGGTTTAATGGTAGTTATTATTTTGGTGATTTTGCCGTGAGGTGATTTGCACTAACTTTGAATTATGGATTGTATATGGTGATGTTTGTTTCTGTTGGTTTTGGTTATGGATTGAAGGGTGATTAGTTAGCTGATGATGTTGATTAACTCTCATCTGTGCATGATTGATGAATTGCTGAGTTTTCATGATGTGGTTTGGTTATGTGTTGGATGATGATTTAGTTTTATGGTGCTATGTTGATGGTGTTTTTGCTGAGTTTTGATGAAGTGTTGTTGCTGTTGGTTTAGTTTTGAATGATGCTGATGGATTCGATGGGTATATATGCTGCTGAGTTTTTGATGATGAGAGGTTTATGTTTATATGTTGCTGAATTAGTGGATTGCTGATGGTGTGGTTGTTGCCAAATTGGTAGCTTGATTATGGAGTTGTTTGCTGAACTTCCTTAATGGTTTGATAATGGTGTTTGATGAATTTTCATGGTGGATTGCTGATGGTGTGATGCTGAATTTTCTTGATGGGTTGGTGATGGTGTTGATGTTGCCGTTTGTGTGGTTTTCTGAATTTTTCTTGATAGTTTGTTGGTGGTGTGATGTTGCTATTTATTTCAAGGTGTTCTGTATTTTCTTGATAGGTTGTTGCTGACTTTATGGGATTCTAAATGCCATGCTCTATTTTTACTAGAGTAATGGGATATTCTTCCTTCTACCTTACTAAGATCTTTTATTCTTTCCTTTACTTAGAAGCATGTAGATAATGTGACAATTATGATGGTAGGGGGATTTAAATGCATGTCAATACTAAGACATAATGACTAAGTTCCACCTTGTTGGTTATGGATTATGGTAACGAAATAAAATTAGGGAGTGGTTAGTTGAAACTATAGATGACTTGGAATATGAATCTTATAAGGGAATTAAGACTTCTGGTGGTATAGGATTTAAAGTAAATAGAGGATGATATCTAAAATTAGAATAAATTTCTAAAGATAATGATATTTGAATTAGGTAGTCTACCTCGAAACAATTAGACGACGTGCAAGCTATTGTATGGTGGGTTCTGAAGATCGATCTACTTATCCAGGTGCGCCGGATCACTACATTAGACTATTCTCAAGTTGGCGAAACTTGAGGAGATAAATATTTTACTGCTTAGAAATTAATATTTAATCATTCATGATTCATGCTTTGTATGTTAGAATAGCCTATTTATATGATTAATGTGATATGCTTGTTGTCTTATTGCTACTGTTATTCAAATATGTGTTAGGTTATTCTCTCGCTCATTATCTATTAGGTTGATGTGACGAAAAGTAATATAATATTATAGTTACTTCTAGAACCTATTATGTTACACTATAGTGTGACATATTCATAGACATCGACAAACATCACTAATAGACATGTGACATTGACATACTTACGTATGTACTTACTTACGATGCACCATTTTGAAATCATCTTTAAGTTACGGATACGAGCTTTAATATTCATAAACCTATACCACCCAAAGATGTTGAAATCATCTTGGACATAAAAGGGTGAGGATAAGATATGGATTAGTTTATTGCCAGAGAATGTTGTGATGTATTCACTATACCCGCATGGTGCCGCTAAGTCGTCACCGTGATAGTCCTAAGATGGCTAGGATGGATGAAATCAAACCAATGACCTAGCAAACATGTCGCCGAGGTTATAGCATTCCGGCGACGGCTAGGATGCATGCCTCCTGGCAGGCATAGCTGCTTGTAAATTGGTATGGTGACTCCTTCCGCTTAGCCTTGGACAGTGGATCTATGGACCTCACGACTATTATTCCAGACGTTCTGCAGACGTTCTGATGAGTAGTCCAGATCCTGGGGTTTATTACCGGCTAGCCGTGGCCGATGCGTATACATAGGTGCGGTGACCCTTGGTGTAGTACTGCATGAGTTGCTCCATGGATTGTCTGGGGAAGACGCATGGAGTGACAGGTCGCTAGGTCGCGGAGATGAAGTGATTCGCCTAGTGGACCACCGGAGAGGGATTCACGGTCACCCGACCTCTCTGCCAACATCAGTGTGACGGGCATAGGTAGAGACATAGACAGTGAACACTGATGGGCTTATGGGAACTCCCTGATCAGGAGATTCCCTAAGCATAGGCTGGCTGCCCAGATCACAATTTTTGAATGTGATGATATGTTTAGTGACAATAATCTTGTGAAATAAATACATTTCATATTTATAGTTGAGCTACACACTTATATTACATGTTCTTCTTATAATGCTTTAAGTTTTATTTGCTGATGTTATATGCTTTGTTTGATATCACACTTATATTACATGTTCTTCTTATAATGCTTCATGTTTTATTTGTTGATTTTACATGCTTTGTTTGAGGTTATGAAATGATGTTATGGACATGCTAGAATCTCTTTGTTTGCTACTTGAGTTATTCTACTGCGGTTAGAGCCATAAGCACTCAGCCGCTTGCGGTTGAGCACACGACGTTCAAATGTGTGCAGGTCTACTAGACGACCAGTCAGGATAGCTAATGGAGGCGAGATTATCGATGAACCTAATTATTTACTAATTTTGTGACCATAGTATTGTAGTAGGTATATCGGGACTGTGTTAGTAGAGTTTAATTAGATGATTTGATTGTATTATCCGCTGCATTGTTAATGTATAAGAGTTGTGTATATCATTAAATGCCTTGTATGGGTCCCTTGGGGCTCATACGGCGGTTGTCACGTGCTCGACAGATGGGTCGGGGCGTGACATTGGTATTCTAATTTTTTTTGAAATTTTATAGTACTCTAAATAAAAAAATTATTTTGATGTTCTACATTCACCTCAGGTTCAATTCTCATTTTAAATTATTGAATTATTTTGATGCTCTATATTCATGACACGTTCAATTCTTATTTTGATTTATTTTGGTATTCTAATTTTTTTTGAAATTTTATAGTACTCTAAATAAAAAAATTGATGGGATATGTGGCGCAATGGTAGTGCATTTGACTCCAGATCGGAAGGTTGTGTGTTTAAATCACGTGTTAATAATTTAGTGATTTTTACATTTTTTAAATTTTAAATATGTGCTGCAAAAGTAATGCGCTTGACTTTAGATCAAATGATGAGATTTGTGGTGCAATGGTAGCTTGTCTGACTCCATATCAGAAGTTTGCGTGTTCAATTCACGTTAGGTTCTTATTTTGTATTATTTTTGTGTTCTACATTTTCTAAATTTTAATATTTTGGTGATTTTTATATTTTTTTAAATTTTAAATTTGTTGTGCGTAAAGCGTTTGACTTCAAATCAAATGATTGTATTTGTGGCGCAATGGTTCACATTTGACTCCAGATTAGAAGGTTGTGTGTTCGATACATGTTTGGTTCAATTCTCATTTTGAATTATTTTGGTGTTCTACATTCACGTTAGGTTCAATTCTTATTTTGATTTATTTTGTTATTCTACGTTTTTGAAACTTTTTATTACACTGAATGATAAAATGATGGGATTTGTGGCAGAATGGTAGGGCATCTAACTCCAGATTAGAAGGTTGTTTGTTCGATTCACGTCAGGTTCAATTCTCATTTTGAATTATTTTGATTTTCTTCATTCACATCAGGTTCAATTCTCATTTTAAATTATTGAATTATTTTGATGTTCTACATTCACGACATGTTCAATTCTTATTTTGATTTATTTTGGTATTCTAATTTTTTTTGAAATTTTATAGTACTCTAAATAAAAAAATTGATGTGATATGTGGCGCAATGGTAGTGCATCTGACTCTAGATCAAAAGGTTGTGTGTTTGATTCATGTGAGGTTCAATTCTCATTTTTACTTATTTTTGTGTTTTATATTCATGTGAGGTTTAATTCTCATTTTGTATTATTTTGGTGTTCTACATTTTCCAAATTTTAATAATTTGGTGATTTTTATATTTTTTAAATTTTAAATATGTGGTGCAAAAGTAATGCGCTTGACTTTAGATCAAATGATGGGATTTGTGGTGTAATGGTAGCTTGTCTGACTCTAGATTAGAAGGTTCATGTTAGGTTCAATTTTCATTTTGAATTATTTTGGTGTTCTATATTCGGTTCAATTCTCATTTTGTATTATTTTTGTGTTCTACATTTTCTAAACTTTAATATTTTGGTGATTTTTACATTTTTTAAATTTTAAATTTGTTGTGCAATGGTAAAGCGTTTGACTTCGAATCAAATGATTGTATTTGTGGCGCAATGGTTGCACATCTTACTCCAGATCAAAAGGTTGCGTGTTCGATACATGTTAGGTTCAATTCTCATTTTGAATTATTTTGGTGTTCTACATTCACGTCATGTTCAATTCTCATTTTAAATTATTTCAGGTTCAATTCTTATTTTGATTTATTTTGTTATTCTACGTTTTTCAAACCTTTTATTACACTGAATGATAAAATGATGGGATTTGTGGCGGAATGGTAGCACATCTGACTCTAGATTAGAAGGTTGTTTGTTCGATTCATGTTAGGTTCAATTCTCATTTTGATTTATTCAATTCTTATTTTGATTTATTTTGGTATTCTACGTTTTGCAACTTTTATATTACACTAAATGAAAAAATGATGGGATTTGTGGCGCAATGGTTGCGTGGCACGCCCCGACCCTACTGTCGGGCACGTGGCAACCGCTGTATGAGCCCAACAGACCCATACAAGGCATTAAGTGATACATATCATCCAATACATCATTTACGCAGCGGAATTTACAAATAATTCATCTAACTCAATATTCCTAACACAGTCCCGATAAACCTACTACAATTCTATGATAAACGGTAATGATAAAGAAAAATAAATCCGTCGGTGGATCCATCTTCATTTACTATCTCGATCTGTCAACTAATAACCTGCACACACGGGGAAAAGTGGTGTGCTCAGCCTTGCGGCCTAGTGCGAAATTACGGCTCTACCGAATAAAGAAATCAAAGGCTAGGAGGAGTATTCTAGGATGGCCTTGGTTTATTTATTTGTCATTTTCATATGATACATGTGAGGCATATCGTAAATTTAAATAACAGGGTAAGTATATACAAAATGTGTAACACTAGATATCACCTAAGCTGTCTCTAGTAACTATGTCATCAATATCACCGGAATGTCATCTACGGTGTACTATGTTTATCAATCTCAAGACTCGGGCCGCCAGCCTATGCTTAGTGAAATTCCCCCGTCGGGGACTTCCCATAAGCCCATCAGTGCGGTGTCCTTCTATGTCTCTACCTAGGCCCGCTGCACTGATGTTGGCGGAGAGATCGGGTGACCGTATATCTCTCTCCACTGTTTCGCCAGTCGCACCCTACGCCCCGTCCCAGCGAAACATCGCGCCCCTACTTCCTCCCCGGTCTCCGTAAGGGCAACGACATTTTGTGTAGCGCTACACACTGCCCGTAGGCAGGGTCACCTCAACATAATATATCATCGGTCACGGCTAACCGAAATCATAATAACCATAGGATCCGGACTACTCATCCGACCGTCTGCAGAACGTCTAGGATGATAGCCGTGTGGTCTACGGATCCACTGTCCAAGGCTTGAGAGAATCCCCGTCCCAACTCAAAAGCAATCAATGTTGGCCGAGTTGACCGTCAATCCGCACAATGGGTTTGAGGTACCTCGACCACATTTTTGCTAATTTGTTGGAAGGTTCATCCCCGCTAGCCATATCAGGACTATTACGGTGACGCCAACCGTCACTCGTGCGGGTAATAGTATCCGGGTATGGACCACTCCGCTATCTGGTCTATCCGACCTTGGAGTTTATCTGGCCCATTTCCCAACCAGCTCCCAGTATCTAAGCTACATGTAGCCTCGGGAGTGGTATATGGTGGAGCATCACCATTTTGACCATCGGCGGTACGCAGTGGTTAAACGAGGTATGCAAGCAGTACCCCTTCCTATCGAACTTCTAGTGATGTCTCCTAATAGTTTCTAACATATCATTATTCTTATCTATATCTACATGGTAGTTGTGCTATCATAACATAGATAAAATAATAATAATATATTATATATCATGCAGGACAGATATAACGACATATTAAAAACTTAGCAGGAAATCATGCTATATCATGCATGTTAGACAAAAATAAATTAAACTAACATGCGGATAATCAAATCTTATCAAACATAATATTTTATTATATTTAAGACATCCAGGAATTGTTCCTAAGAAAACCCCAGCGGGAATTCCTTAGCTTGAATAAATCCTACCATCGGAGAACCAACACACTTGGGTTAGCGATCCGGTGTTCAGAATCAACCCGCATAACAACGAATCACTCCGTCGAACTACTCGGATTACGTACCCGCGATAATCCTAATTAACACAATTATTTAAAATCAAATTTATTTCCTTTTTCCCTAAAGTAAATCAAATATTAATTTATCAATCTAACCTAATCATTCAAATACTAATTAACCAAATTTCTATTTTACAAATTAAATTAACTTAGTTAAGCTTAGATAAATTCTATCAAATTTATCCATTTAAACCCCTCATCTAGCCCAAGTCACCTAAGGGCCCAAATAACACTCATCAATACTTAATTAGATCAATTAAATATTAATTAGCTATTTTAAATCACCTAATCATACTCATGAAAAGTTAAATTATTTTTATTGTTATTTTTATTTTTATTATTTTATTATTATTTTGACTGGTCAACGGTCAACAGTTGACCCAGTCAACGCGGTGAACCCGGGGAACACGGTGGACCCGATCAACGCTATTGACCCGGCCAACGCGGTGGACCCGATCAACGCTGTTGACCCGGCCAACGCGGTGGACCCAATCACTATTTATTTGGCTTAACTTGAGTCTAACCCAAGCCTAACCAGTTCGGTTCAATCGAGTCAGCTCCAATCCATCTAAATCCGAGTCCGACTCGAGTTCGGTTCAAATTAATTTGGTTCGACTCAAGTTCAATTTAATTGATTCAGCTCACCTCAACTACACTCAACCCGAATCCAAACTTAACTCGAATTCAACCCAACTAACTCCAATCTAGTTCAACTCAACCCATTCACTAACTCTACTCAATTAAATCATAAATTTTACTTAACTTAATTTATCATGCTTAATTAATCCACTAAACTTGGTTAATTAACATTAAGCATGTTTAAATTAATCTAAGCATTCAACAACACTAATTCATCCTAAACGTGTTTAATTAAGACTAAACATGCTTAATTGATCACTAATCGCGATTAGGGAAAAATAAAGGAACCTTAGCCGGAATCACTATTCACCGCCGGAACCCTAGCCGCCACCTCGCCGGAGCTCGCGAAACCTCCGAACAACTAGACGACGAGCTCCGCAAGCCTTTGCACGCGTGGGAACCGACGACGACCTGCGCAAAATCTGGCTATCAATGCCCTAACGATCCGAATTTTTGGCGTCGCCGGCGAACTTTAGGGCAAGTTCGTCAGAGGGCGAAATCGCCCAATAACAGGGGGGAAACGGAGCCGCTCACCTTGCGAACGAGCGGGGAAGGAAGGGAGGAGATTCCAGCCGGCGAGGAGGGTGGAATCGCGGCTCCACTGCTCGCCGGTGGTGCTGTGATCGAGCGAGCAGCGGCGGCGGAATTCGCCGCCTGCTGCGTTGGCGTCGGGGGTCGACGGCAGCTCGTGAGGGCGCAGCGGGGGCGAGCATCTCCAACCATGGCTGGGAAGACGACGCGCCAGTGATCTGGACGCGGGATGGTGGCAGACGACCGCTGCAATCGCAACGAACGAAAAGGGCAGCTGCAGGCGGAGGAAAGGCGCGCGGCGACGGCAGACCTCCGATGTGGTCTCTTCGTCGTGGCGGAGAGGAGAGGGCGGCGCCTGAGTGCGGTCGGCAGCCAGCGGCGGGCAGCGGAGGAGAGGACGGTGGCTCCTCTGCTCTGCTGCGGAACGAGGCGCAACGAGGGAAGAGGGCGTCCCCGAGCTCCCCTTTCTGCCGGGGAGTGTGCGCCGGGGGTGGATGAAGGCAGGCTCCCGCCGACGAATGGTGTGCAGCGGCCGACGGTGAAGAGGGAGGCGTGGGCACTGCTCGATGTGGAAGAGGCGAGGGGGGGGGGGGGGGGGGGCGAACGGCGGCTAATTTCTTTGAGAGGAGCGGATGCAGGGGAAGGGTCGCGCGGCAGCAACCGACTCCGCCGAGTTCTCCTCGTCACGGCGGAGAGGAATGGGCGGTGAAGGGCTGCTGTGGACGGCGGCAGCGAGCGGGGGACGGCGACCTAACCGAAGGGGCCACCGGCGTGCTCTGCTGCAGGTAAGGGAGGCTCGCTCGGGACGGAGGAGGAAAGGAAGCCACAAAGAAGAAGAAGAAGAGCCCGCCTACGATTCCTCCTTTGATCCGGACGAACTGGGTCCGAGCCGGTTCAGCTGGACCGGCCTGCTGGCCGGTGCATTTGAACCGGTCTGGATTTTTTTTTTTCCTAAAAATGAGATTTAGAAGATGGGGGTTTACATTGCGCGTCTGACTCCAGATTAGAAGGATGCGTGTTCGATTCACGTCAAGTTTAATTTTCATTTTGAATTATTTTTGTGTTCTACATTCACGTCAGGTTTTATTCTCATTTTAAATTATTTCTGGTTCAATTCTTATTTTGTTATACGTTTTCAACTTTTATTTTACATTAAATGAAAAAATGATGGGATCTATGGTGCAATGGTAGCGCGTCTTACTCCAGATCAGAAGGTTGCATGTTCAATTCATGTCATGTTCCGTCACGCCCCGACCCTACTGTCGGGCACGTGGCAACCGCCGTATGAGCCCAACGGACCCATACAAGGCATCAAAGTGATATATACAATCCATACACATCATTTACACAGTGGAATATATATTTAAAACATCTAACTCAACACTGCTAACACAGTCCCGATAATCCTACTATAATTTTATGATAAGTATCAATCAATAAAAATAAATCCGTCGATAAACTCATCTTCATCAACCGTCGTGATCGATCGTCTAACACACCTGCACACACATTGAACGTGGTGTGCTCAGCCTTGCGGCCTAGTGCGAAATTACAGCACAAAATCGTAGATAGGAAATCAAACACTAGGGGGAAGTACTAGGATGCCTTTGAGTTTATTAATTTTCAATTATTAACTTTTTGGTGTAAATAGGGTCACTAACAAAGTTGAGTTCTAACTATTTGTATATATGTGTATATGTTCCTAATTGTTATCTATGTTGAACCAACATGTCTGTCACTAGTAAAAGTCATCTATGTTGAACAACTTGTCTGTCGCTAGTATATGTCATCTATGTTGAATAACATATCTGTATCTCTAGTATATCGACTAGAAGTATTTCTGTCTTTATGTCAAGTGCCTCGGGCCGCCAGCCTATGCTCAGGGGATATCCTGATCAGGGATTCCCATAAGCCCATCCGTGCCGTGAATGTCCAAGTCTCTACCTATGCCCGCTGCACAAATGTTGGCAGAGAGATCGGGTGACCGTGTATCTCTCTCTACTGTCCCGCTGGTCGATCCCTACACCCCGTCCCAGCAAAACCGGTTGCTTCCGTACCTTTCCCCTTGGAAACTCAGTACGGTCACAACCCACCGTGTAGCGCTACACAACTGTCCGCCAACAGGGTCACCTCAATTAATATGTCCTCGGCCACGGTTAGCCGAATTAATTAATAACCCTAGGATCCGGACTGCTCATCAGATCGTCTGCAGAACGTCTGGAATAGTAGTCATGTTGTCTACGGATCCACTGTCCAAAGCTTTAAGGAAATTCACCTCTTCAATTCAATAGTAGTTGATGTTGGCCGAGTTGAGCTCGCATCCGCACAATGGGCTGTGGCTAACTCGACTACATGCCTGCTAAATCCTTGGAAGGGTTCATCCCCGCTGGCCACTCCGGGACTATCACGGTGACGCTCAAACGTCACGCGTACGGGTAATTATATCCGGGTATGGACTTACTCCACTTTCTGGTCTATCTTGACCTTGGAGTTAATCTAGTTCATTTCCCAACCAACTCCCAGTATCTAAGCTGTTTGTAGCCCTAGGATTGGTAATAGTGAGTGAACATCACTATTCGAACACCAAGGGTTCGATTTATCATCTAGGGTGTGTTACTAAGACACCCTCACAATTTGTGATCTAGTGATGTCCCTAGGAGATGCTAGTATCAAATGTTACATATGTCTCTATCTAAACTAGAGTGTCAGGTAGCCATTTTTGATATTATCTCCTATGTGGTATTTTAACTTTATAATCGATATATCATCTTCTTTATCAAGGTAGTAGCATATCACAAAATAATAAGGCAAAATAAAGCAACATGTAAAAGAATTTGATAAAGCATGTTAAACAGCATAAACATGACATATAATTCATGCTACATAAATAATATCATTCTAGCATGCGTGTTATCACATATTTAGCAAACATAACATTTTATTTATTTCAAGGCATCCATGACCTTCCTAATAACACCTCAGCAGGTAGTTCCCTAGTTTGAATAAATCCTAATTACAATGAACCAACGCACCTTTATCGGAATTCGAGCTTTAGAACCAACCGAATTAAAGCTCCGAGACAATAGTATTAAGTAGCTCCCAAATCAGAATAATATCCCTAAAACAATAAAGATTTTATTTTAAATATAAAATATTCTTAATTTAATATGATAAAAATTATTTACACTAATGATTCAACTTATGTGATTAATTTAGCTTCCTCTAAATTAATCAACATACTTTAAACTATTTGGTCCAACTTGATGCTCAAGCCCAATACTTTAAATCCTTAATCCTCTTTCCTCACCTATAATTTATTAGAATAGTCAAATTCCTAAATCAAACCTAATTATACTTTCAAGCCCAAATCAACATGAAGCCCAAGCTAATTATTCTCTGATTTAATCCAACATCATAACATCATCATTAGCAAACTCATATTCAACAATCATTCTCTTGGTATCAACCTTCGTTCGATTCTCCCTACGTACCTAATTATTATATCGTATACACAATCTCTAAATAAAAGATAAAGGAAAACATGATGAGAAGAAATAGGGAAGGGAGAAGGAGGTGGGGGAGATAGCATACATAAAAGTGGGGGTTTACATGTTCAATTATGGTAGCACGTCTGACTCCAGATCAAAAGGTTGTCTGACTCCAGATCAAAAGGTTGCGTTTTCGATTCACTCGGGTTCAATTTTCATTTTGAATTATTTGTAGAACCGTTCAATTCTCATTTTAAATTATTTCATGTTCAATTCTCATTTTGACTTATTTTGTTATTATACTTTTTCAAATATATATTACACTAAATAAAAAAATAATGTTTGGGTATGTAGCTCATATGATGAAGTGTTCACTTAGCATGTGAGAGGCATAAGGATCGGTACTCTGTATTTTTAAAGTATTTTAAACTTTGTTTTTTCATTTCAGTACTCGCTTAGCAAGGTAGAGGTACGAGGGTCTCAGAGTAAGACAAATTATGTTTAGGGTGTAGCTCAAACGATAGAAAGGTCGCTAATTATATGGGAAGCAAAAGGATCAATACCATTTGATAAAGAGCCACGAGGATTGTTTACTATTATCACCAATGTGTGGAGAATAAGATAGTTGATGTTTGAGTATGTAGCTTAGATGATAAACCTCTCATTTGTATTCTTATTTCAAAAATCTTCTTTTGATAAGATTCTAATTATAAATGTTTATGATATTTGGAGTCTCAGAATAACTATTTTGATATTAGGAGGTATAGCTCAAATGTTAGAGTGCTTACTTAGCATGTGAGAGTAATGGCGATCGATATCCTATATATCCATTATTAGTTAAACTTTTTTCATTTTAGTATATAATTAATATTTGTCGACATCTCTTGGATGGTAGAAGAGTGCTTAAATTTATATGGGAGGCACAGGGATCAGTAACCTTTATTTCTATTGAGATAAATTTTAAATTTGTATTTCAGTGATACTATTGAGGTTGCAGAATAACAAAGATTAATCTTTAGGGATGTAGCTTAGATGGTAGAATATTGGGTTCACATGCATGAGGCACGGGGATCAATTTTTCGCATCTCTAACATGAGTTATGGTAAAGTGTTTCCATTATATATGGGAGGAATGTTGATTGCTATATCTTATTTCTAATATGTGTTATTTATGTTTTTATTTGAGTGATTTTTTTTAATAAGACCGAATGCTATAAGATATTTTGGTGATGTTCTTTTAATAGAGCTATATGGATATCTTGAACTAATTGGTTTAGTGATGTAGCTCAAATAGTAGAGTGCTCGCTTAGCATGCGAGATGCATGGGAATTGATACCCTCCATCTTCAATACATTTTGAACTTTGCCTTTTCATTTTAGTACTCGCTCAGCATGCGAGAATAGTTATCGCTTGTTTCACATCGTATACGAGGGGTATGGGGATAGATACCGTACATCTCCGAACTAAATTTAAACTTTATAATTCTATTTACATCTCTAATGTAAGTTAGGCTTTGAATTTCATTTTTAGTAATGCTCTTTTAATATGAATTTGATAAAAACTGGGACAGTTAAGTTTTAGGGATATTGCTCGGATGATGCATTACCACTTTTTAATAAGATTTTGATAAGAATATTAGGGATTTAGCTTAGCTAGGACAATATTGCTCTTTTAATTTGACTTTAAAATAAATTTTAGGGTTGTAGCTTAGATGGTAAAGTGCCCGCATAGCATACGAGCTATATGGCCATCTCGGACTAAGTTAATTGATATTTATGGATGTAGCTTAGATGGAAGAGCGCTCGCTTAGCATGTGAGAGGCACGTGTATCAATATCCTGCATATCTAAAGTATTTTGTGAGTCTCATTCTATATAATTCGTTAATTTATTTAAACGAGTAATACATAGTTTTATAGTTACATAATCTTACATAAATTTTGCTCCTTATAACTTGTTTGATAGCATCAATAGTAATGTCAACTCACCTTCTAGGAAGGGTATTTGAGCATCACTACAATATCATGTGTTACAAGTTATAAAGAAGCAAATATAATAAAAATGAATATCTCAAAGAGAACCAGTATTCTAAGCTAAGCATAAGACAGCAAACTCTCTTATTTTTTCTTTATCCAGCCTAGTGAAAATTATTGTCTTGATATGTCGAAGAAGGACCACTTCATCTCTTACTTGTTGCTTAAATAATCTCCAGTTTCTCTCTTTCCAAATGTGATATACAAACTCTGCTATCACCACCTGCATAAGCTGTCCTTGCAATGTTCTCCTTTTAGCTATTCTAGCAGCTATATTAATTGTAGTTTCCCATGTAGTTTGTCTTAAAACTTCTTCATTCCATTTCAACAAATCATTTCATATAGTATTGCTATATTTACATTCATTCAGCAAATGTTCTAAGGTTTCTATTGCAGTTAGACATAGCTGACATCCTCCTTCTATTTGCATGCCCTGCTTGAGTAGTTTATCTGCAGTCATTAATTTCTGATGCAAAGCAAGCTATAGAATGAAGGTAGCTCTAGGTCTAGCTGTAGAATCACATATCAAACTTGTCCAATTTTTCTTTGGCAAAGTACCCACCAATATATTGTAAATTGCACTGATTGTGGTTTTTCTAGTTAGTATTATTTTCAGTCGGGGATGGTATTGTAATACCTCGCTATTCATCATCAATTTCTTCAACATCCAGCTTGTTTGTTTGAGTAGAGTCGTAGTATGAATATTTTTATTTTTTATATAATAAGTGTGTACCCATTTGATCCATAATTTATCTTTCTTCATCTGCATATCCCAAAAGAGTTTGAAGATGACTACCTTATTCAATAAGTCTAGTCTTAGTAAGTTAAGTCCTCCGGCTGACTTTGGTGTGCAAACATTATTCCAAGCTACCAAGGCCTTCCTACTAGTCTCAACTGATCCTGTCCATAAGAATGTCCTACAAACTGCATCCATCATTTTGATTATTTTTTTGGGCAATATGAATAATTGTGATCAATAGCTTTGCACTCCAAATAATACTGACTTTATAAGTTAAACTCTTCCTGCATATGTTAGCAACTTGGCAGTCCAACTTTTAAGTCTAACCATCATTTTGTCAAGCAGTACTTTACATTCTGTAATTTTTAGTTTCCTAGGAGCCAAAGGTACTCCTAGATACTTGCATATGTTAACTAAGAGAGCAACTTCAGATATTATGGAACTTTTTTACTTTTAAGTTATTTCCTCCTGATGATTTACGCAATCAATAAATATTGATCATTAATATTGTTTACTATTAATCATACAACTTTGCCTTCACATCAGTAATATCATTTGTTTGTCAATATTGATCATTTAAGAGTATTTACCATTAATCATACAACTTTGCCTTCACATTATTAATGTTAATTGTTTATCATCTTTATTAAGTATACTATTACGATTAGTTAGGTTAAGCAGCGTGTGAACCTTGCTCAATCATTCATTTTAAGTAAATTGTATTATATCTCAAAATAATACTCTTAAATATATATAAATTTTATTTATGTATATAAATATATATACTCTACATACCTCATTTTTATCTAAAGTTCGCCGAAAAGTTCACTGGAGACCCGCCGGAGACTTGTTGGACAGTTTGCTGGAAACCTCACCAATGAAGTTCTCTAATCAGCAGCAATATTGGTACCAATCGAAAGCTCTTTTTATCAAAAATTAAAAAATCATATTTGTCCCAATTGTTAGAGCTCACATGTGCCTAATTTTACTCAAAAAGATAACTTATGCGAAATTTCTAAGTTAGGATTTTTAACTCGCCGGCAACCAACGACAGCCAATTTCTCTCAACCCAACTACCAGTAGATAGCTCTCATTGAGGAGAAGCCATAGGTACTAAGTTTCTCAAATTATATTGCTCGTATGATCAGCAATCGCAAGAGTAATCTCCAACGATGAAACTTTCACTTCTGCCGCTCACTTCACTTTTCTCCCTCATATCTCTTCCAAGAACATAAATTGATGGTTCCAATGAGTTTTCCTAGCTCAGCTGAAGCTATCGCTGGAATCTCATTGAAAAATTCCATCAAAAAGTCATCTTGTAGGAAATGAGGTTAATTATATTGAAATAAAGGCATGGTAGAAGGATATCATCTGTATATATCTCATTTTTATAATAAACATTATAAATGACCATGAAAAATTGTTCATAATAATTAATTTTATTTTACAAAAAGTTACATATTTTTAAAAACTCTGTATCACTCATGTAAATAAAAATTATTAAAGAATAATATTATATTGTTTGAAATAGTTTATTCTAATAAAAAGATGGTCAAAGATACTTTTTAGAAGTTATAAGAATTTATAATTAAAATTAATTGATACATAATAATGGCTCATATAATATGAATTATGTAGAGTGAGAAATACCTATTTTAGATTTGATAATAATTTTTTACATAAAAATATCAAATAATCCTAATTAGGATTTAAAATTATTGAGAAACAATAACCTTTTGTCAAAAACTCCGCCGAATAACATTTGTTAAAATGAACAAATGGATATTTAAAAGCTATTAGTTGTGAGGGATCATTCACTCCTTCACTCCCTTCCTGCTCGGTAACTGCAGCAATTCTATCTTTAATTGTAGAAAAATACTCCCACACCCAAAGATTTAGTGACAATGGATCTCCATTCCTTTAAAATGTATTGTTAATCAACACGGAGGATGAAGACTAAGATCCTCTCAGCCAATCCCATCACCTCCATCAACCATAAGCTGAGTGGGAAAAATGAACATTCTGGTATCTCATTCTGGAAGCAAGCAAGAAATAACGATAGTGAGGGTAGCGGTAGTAGTAGAGGTAGTCGTAACAAGGAACCAAGGCACGACACCATTACTACCTATATGCCCCATGAGATAAACGAAGGCAAGACATATGATAAAAGTAGGAGAGGCTATAGCTTAGGGGTCCTCCACTGATATCGACAATTGGGAAGTCTGGGAAGCCTAAAGTGCAACTCAAGTCATTCAGGGATGATGGGAGGCTTGTGTTTAAAATGGTTAAAGCTCCGAAGTAGCAATTCTTGCAAGCTATAAGGGAGAATGGAAGATTGATGTTTCACTTGGTCGATGACGATGAAACGCAAGAGGGTAGTTCTATAAGTGCAGAGGAGGAGACTAATCTAACTGGAAAAGAAGATAACTAAGAGAACAACTTCAGATATCATAGAAATTTTTTAGTTTTAAGTTATTTCCTCCTGATGATTTAGGCAATCAATAAATATTATTCATTAATAGTGTTTACTATTAATCATGCAACTTTGCCTTCACATCAATAATGTCATTTGTTTGTCAATATTGATCATTTAAGAGTATTTACCATTAATCATACAACTTTGCCTTCACATTAATAATATCAATTGTTTATCATCTTTATTGAGTATACTATTACAATTAGTGGTGTTTTAGCAGTGTGTGAACCTTGCTCAATCATCCATCTTAAGTAAATTGTATTATATCTCAAAAGTTTATTATCTTCTACTTCACATATTTTGATTATTTATGTATATAAATATATATACTCTACATACCAAAATATTTAATATTTAGGTTCGTAATATAATTTGATCTATCCTTTACATATCTACACTCATGATCACTTCCAATGAGAAAAAAGTTACTTTGTCGAATAAGATGATCTTACTTCCACTATTTTCCATATTACTAGATGGTGCTTTTATTTTTGATTTTGTATAACACAGCAAATGCTGAAGTAAGGTTCAAATGCTTCCAAACTGTTTGTAACGTAAAAGCATGTTCAAAACTAAGAAGGTTCGAATGCAAGAAGTTAAATATTTTAAAAAATTATTTATTACTCATTAAAATAAAGTAACTAAAACGTTACATATATGGTTTAATATAGTTTATATCTAATGAAAAGGTAGTCGTAGGTACTTTTAAGAAGTCATAAGAATTTTAAATTAAAATTAATTGATATATAATAATGGCTGATATACATCCATATTTTAGATATTGGAATAATTTATCACATAAAAAATCAAATAATCCTAATTATGATTTTAATTTGTTGAGAAATAATTACTTTTCTGTCAAAAACTAGGGCCGAATAATATTTGTTAAAATGAACAAAGGGATAGAAGAATGTAAACCCCGAAAAACTTTTCTTAAATAACAAAAATAATAAATAATAAGAATACATTTGTTGAATGATAGATGAAGAAATGGTTAGGAGAAAGAGCAAAGAAAATGAGGACACGACACCTCAAAAGAAAACTGAAATTAGACCTCCAAAGAAAGATATCTTATTAGTAGGCTATTCTTTAATATTAGGAATAATTCTTTTAATCAAGGTATCATCTCCCTTTTATTTATATTACTTTAGTTATAGTATTACTATAGATATTCTAGGCTTTTCTTATGTCTAAGGGTGTGTTTTTCTAATTACCTTATTTTTACTTTTTTAATTATAGTGCAAATGTTAATATTAGATAGGATCTTTCCTGATTAAGATTTCTATTTTTTCATCTCGAAGAAGTTTATCCATTGTTTTATGAAATTTTGAAAGAGTGGATAAAAGGAATATATAAAATACATAAATAACTATATAGTCTCGAATAAGTTTATCCATTGTTTTATGAAATTTTGAAAGAGTGGATAAAAAGAATATATAAAATACATAAATAACTATATAGTTGAAAGAGAGTGGAAGAAAATAAATATAAAATAAATAATGTATATGTATAATCTCTCCTACTTCCACCTCCATACCTCTCCCATTATCACTGATCAATTCAACAAACACTAGTATGAATCTGTCGACGTTCAATGGCCGACAAGAGGGGAGACCGAACTTTTGGGCAGCAACGAGCATTTTGATTTCTCCTTTGATACCGTAGTATTTTGTCATAAACAAAGGAGTACTAGCTTAGTTATGTGGAAGAATTTTGATTTGAAAGGATCAAACTTTGGAGTTGAGGTTTTAAGAAAGTTTGAAAGGATATTAGATGAAAATAGTGTAAGAGGATACAAAGTTTGTTAACTTGGTTCAAGTGGTAGTATAGAGGTTTAAATCTGAGTTTCTCAGTAGTTTCTATACATTAAATCTCTGCTGAATTGGATAACTCAGTGGGTAATTCAAAATATCAGAAAGGGAGGAACGGTAACATTCTCTTTTTTTATTTAGTTAACTCCTGTTCTTTGAGTAAGTTCTATAAAAATCTCATTATTTTTAGAGTAAGGTGATGGAGTAGATGGTGGTTGATGTTAGAGCATAGGTTAAACAACAGAGAAAGAGATAATAGTCCCTTGAAGATTGAGAGTTGATTGACTCTTTTAAAAAAAATTCTAGAATGAAGTTGTATCAATTTGAATTTAGAATGGTTGCTATAAAAGTTTGTAGGATAATTCTGTTTAAGGGGGTATAGTATCAGTGAGGAGAAATAAGAGAATGGAAGTGTCAAGGTTTATAATGAAAGAAAGGCAAAAATCAACATTTTGTTTTTAGATATTTCAAAATATCGTTTTGATGAAGGTTGATGCTTAGAGTTATAATTTGTCACGTCCCAAACCTCCTTTGGGCATGTGGCAACTGTCGTATAAGCTGATCTTCTACACCACAACTTATACAATACTAGATGTATCAAAAACCACTACAATTTCTTTGTTTAATCACAACAGAAACATCAATAATTTTACATTCAATACTAACATTACAAAGTCAAATCTCTATCTAGATTTTAAAAGTAGTCATGTTCGTCAAAACTATGTCCTTCCTCATCCTCTAGTCTATGACAAAACCTGTAGCCTGTGCAATAGGGAAAAACATGCACATCTGAGTCGTGAAACTCAGTGAGGCTACAGAGAGAGCAGCCTAACAATGGGAATATGATATTGTACAAATTGACAATAAAATATATCCACTAAATCACGCATCAAATTAATATATCAACCAGTACATAACGAGACTAATAAAATAGGATAGAGGCAACATGATCATGACAAGGCGTGACAACAAGGAATAATAAATATATTTATATTAATAACACTAAGTCGAAGTTATAATACTATCTTAACTAACACATCGAAAACTATCAATTCTACACCTAAGGCAGCCAACCTATGATTAAGGTAAATCCCTCGTCAGAGATGTCATCTCCTAGGTTATTATAATCCTAAGATGTTCAAAGTCCTTAGTTATATATCTCTTAAGACCACTCTAGATGTTAAGACAACATGAACCTAAAGTATCTCTAGTTTTGTCTCATATCATCATGTACTGTGTTCTTGCTAAGTCTCACTATATCTCTAGCAACACATAAACATATTATATAACAACATAACATAAGCATAAACATCGAGAGCGTGCACATGATAGAATCATATCTATATATTGACATGGCATACTTTCAAACTCATATTAATCACATGCTAATTAAATATATAATAAAACAGATATATAACTTATCAGCATGTACAATAAATAACAACGACCCTTAGGACTCAGCACTGTAGTAGGCCAAAAATTTAAAACCATAAACCCTCACCTAAGTCTCAAAGTAATTTTTAGCAATAATCATAGCTTGGCTATTACTCTTAAAGCAAACAAGCAATCAAGCAATCAACTCCTTACTTCAACACAAATCATAGTTTGGCCGTAATTTTTCAAGCAATAGCACAGCAACACAATATCTTAAAATAAAATAAATACAACCAAATAAACATACATAAATAACACAGCCTAACAAATCTTCCAAACTACCCTTACTACTCACAACCTGACACCAATTATTATTTAATCCATTTTTTAATCAACCAAATAAATTAACAATTTAAATAAACACAATAACCACAATCAACCAAAAAATCAACCCTTAAAACACTTATAAAATATATTACATTTAAATTATACTATAGGACTATAATTTAAATTTCTATTTTTACAATAAAATTATACTACCAATTTTGATCACACTATACCACCTTAATTAATTCTTCAAATAATTTTAATAATTCAGTGAAAAATCTAATTACACCAAATAAATGTATAACACCCCAAATTATTTAATTTAGCAAAAATCTAAATAACCTAATTATCCAAATTTATACCAACATAAATTTAAAAATTTTGTAAAAATCCTAATTAAATTATTTTAATTCCATTTAATACAAATTAACTAACAAAATATTCTTTCATGCATATGACATACAAATAATTCTTTTAAACCCTAAATTAACCTGCATCACCTTAATTAAATTAAAAACTCCACCTTAATATTTCAGAAAAATTCTAATTAAACCATAAAAATTATATTGATTCATAACAAAGCATCACAAATTATTTTAGATTTTTCTGACAAAGATAATGAACTCAAAACCCTGAACCCAGTCAAAAATAATTCGAAAACAACACTTAAAATTTGATAAAAATTCTAAATAAATTCTTCAAAATATAAAACTCACCAATGAAAACTCTTAGCAATGTTCAACCTGACCGAACCGATTGTAAAATTACGAAAACCAGTGAGAACCACGTTGAATCGTAGCTGAACTGGCCACCACCCGAACCGGATCGGATCAAACGGGACCGACCCACGCGCTACGCACGCGCCGCCCGAGATCGCCCGCCTCTTCATCTCCGAGCGAACTCACCGCCGCTCCACCGCTGCTTACCGCCCGTTCCACTGTTGCAACCTTGCCGGAACAACGCGCAGCACCTCGCCGCACCTTCCTCAACCCTCCGACCACCTCTTCTCGCCGATAGGGCTCTCCCACGGCCCGCTGGTGCCCATTGTTCCCCTGCTGCGGGTGAAATTGTCGTTCCCAACTGCCCCCACGACTTCCACGCCACAGCCGCTTATCCAATTCGACTCTACTACTGGAGTCAAATTGCATCCAGGTACCTTGCCACAGAAGCAGGAGACGCTTGTCGCGCTCCTCGTCGGTGAAACCGACGGAAATAAGAGACTCCGCATGTTCGTCGCTTCCCACGCGACCTCAGCTCGCTGGAGCCGCCTCTACGCCTCGCCAACCTCAAATACGACGCACACCTTCGGCTTCAAGCCTGCCTCATCGCAAACGCCGGCCGTCGGAGTGGATAAAGCTCCGCCGCACCATCACCCTCGGAAAATAGAGCACTGCCTTGTTTTTCGAGGGTTTAAACCCTCTCACTCGCCCTCGCCTGCTTGGCTGCCGTACGTGCTTGGGGTGGGTTTTTAATTTCTTTTTCTATTTTTCTTCTTCTTTTTTTACCTCCTTTTTTCTATTTCTTCTATATTAAATTAAATTAAAATTCTTTCTTCTTTTATATTTTATTTTCTACTTTTATTATTATTATGATTAATTTCAACTATTATTTTATTATTTTAATATATATATTTAAAGAAAATAGGGTTTACATAATTGGTTAACTACAGATCAAAGACAAAAGAATGGAATGGATATATTTTCTGCCATCAGTAGTGACATGGCAAGGCTCAAGTGGAAAGATGAATTGGTTTTCAACCAAAAGAATCAAAATTTCAACGTACTGAATTTTTAAGATTAGTGGATTTTGGAAGGTCATAACTTCTTCCGCAATGATCTGATTGAACTGATATTTTTAGGGTGGATGTTTGTATTAGTGATGAGGGTATTCTTAATTTTATAGGAGAACAGAATACTAAAAGAGTTCAGAATGATCAAATCACTGAGATAAGGTAATTCAAGTGTTGAATCTGTCCAAACTTGTGAAACTCTGCTATAGTAACTGATACTTTTCAGCAGCTTTGATGTTAGCCTCTTTTCTTGTTTTTATGGAAGTTGTGGTTGAGATTTTGAGGTAAAGATGGTATTACTAGGTGAGGAAGTATAGTACAAGTTCTAAACGGAGGGTAAGAGTTATAAGTTGGATACTTTCTTAGTTATACTTATAGAATTCAGAATTTGGGAATCCATGTTGGTTCATTCTTGATACTTTAGTTTGGTACAACAGGCATCCTCATCTAGGATTTCGGCAGAAGGATCTTCACTTAGCAACAGTGAAGGCATACAAGCATTTGAACAAGTGGTATGGTCAACCTCTCGATACAACATGCTGAAAAATGCTGAATTTTCAGCATTATGAGCTTACTAATTTAATTTACATCTCTTAATCTATAGTTCAATAACTTGAGATTCTAGATTTGCTTTTGGAACCTTTTTTAAAAGAGTTGTGAGAAGACATCTAGAGGGTTTGAAAGATGGCAGAGATGAGGAAAAAGGGAAAAAGTCTCTTCCTTAAGTATTTCAAATATTAGGCAGCGTGCTATTTTGTGTATCAAAACTCAATTATATCGGTAAGGATTAATTTCATGTGATATATTATAGATACTAAAATTTCCTAGATAGAAGGAAAGGAATGGCCTACATTCCTATAAATGGATAAGGAAGGGAAAGGAGTTATCCGTTACCAACAAGAGGGAATTCAATTACATTTAGGTACAATGAATAACACTTCTTTTAGAATGAGTTTGAGAGTGTTCAATAAAAAGTTGAACCAGAGTGAATTGGTTTGGACCTGGACTGACTCAAACCAAATTGATCTAGGTCCAGACTGAACCCATACGAATAGATTTAAGTTTGAGTTGAACCCAAATAGATTAAACCAAATCAGATGTGAACCAAATAGAAGTAAACTAAACCCAGATTGAGCCAGTTTAATGATTTGAACCTGAATTGAGTCAAATTAGATTGAATTTGGTCAAAATAGATTAATATGGTTAATTAAAGCTAGATTTGACCAGATTGACTTGGATGAGGACTTGGTATGGGCTTGGGCTTCATGATGAGAGTTGGACTAAGTAAATTGGACTAATTACATGATTGGGTGTAAAATAAGTGGATAGATTGGATCAACATTGCTATTATTTTCAGAAAATTCTAAATAAATTTTATTACACTAGAAATATTCTTCAACCGTAATCTACACTGCAATTAATATTCTTCGGCTTTTTTTGGATCAGTTTTGAAGCCTCGTCACACACTATGCTCATCATAGTATGATTTATACAAGCTAAGGTAAATCTTAATTAGATTTTGTAGAAATTCTTGGATGTTTGCTAATTAAATAAAGATTATGCTTTTAAAATACCAAAAAGCCAGATGCATGCTAGAGTTACATGCTTTATTTAGTCATTCAATATGCGAGTATACTTACTATTTTATATTTATTAGAGTGACTTCCACGAGGCACTCTGGTATAGAGACATAGGTGTATGATACTAGCATCTCCTAGGAACATCACTGAATTAACCAAAGGGTGTCATTAATGCACCTAGATAACATTGCGAACCACCTGCATTCGATTAGTGATGTTCACCCCTTCTGAGGCTTCTGATAGCTTAGATACTTGGACTGGGGCCGAGAGATTGGACTAGTTAACTTTTGGGTCATATCAGACCAACACATGGAGTGGTTCCAACCCATATTCCTATACACGCAGGCATGCTGCCTCGATGCCACAATGATAGTCCTTAGATGGCTAGCAGGGATAATCCTACTCGACTAGTAGATATGGGATCGAGATACCACAGCCCATCGTGCGAATGTGAGTTCGACTCGGCGAGCATAGATTGCTTTTGAGTTGGAGGGGTGATTCCCTTAAGCTTTGGATTATGAATCCGTAGACTACACTGCTAGCATACTTGACGTCCTGCAGACGGTCGAATAAGTAGTCCGGATCCTAAGATTATTCTTATTTCAGCTAGCCGTGGCCGATGGTTCTTGTGTGATGATGATACTGTCTGCGGATAGAGTCTAGTACTACACTGGAGTCATACCTTTATGGAGTCCGAGGAGGCTGTAAGGGCATGACGATTTTGCTAGGAGAGGCGTAGTCGGCGACTAGCGAGACGCGAGAGAGGAGTCTTGGGTCACCCATCCTCTCCGCCAATATTAGTGTAGCGGACATAGGAAGATGCTTAGATGGTAACGGCACTGATGGGCTTAAGGACGTCACGTGGCCCAGTCCAATCCTTAAGTATACATTGGCAGCATGAGACATGTGATAAAAATAGGAATCATATCGATGAATTGCTCTAGTTACACCAATATGAGGTACAACCTAGGTGATATTTAGTTACATACATGTACTTAGAACCTAGGTTGACACATAACCTTGCTATATGATAATTGTAATACCTAGAAAGAAACTATTATTTGATAACTAATCCCACTAAGGCATCCTTGGACAATCCCTCTAGCCTTTGATTTCGTGATGTGGTTTCGAGCCGTAATTTTGCATTGGGCCGTAAGGCTGAGCATACCGCATTCAATGTGCATGCAGGTATAGCAGTGACGGTCAAGATTGCGAAAGAGGATTTCATCAGCAGAGGTTGGTTATCAAATGCATCTTATTTTATTTATTAATTTCAGAGTATAGTGTATCATAGACTGATATCAGGACTATACTAGGAGACTATTTTATTTAATTATTTATATGACTAGCTGCTTGTGTTGCAGGGATAGTATCCTGTTACGCCTCGCTTCGGTTAGTGAGCTCATGCAGTGGTTACTACGTGCTCGATAGGTGGTTCAAGGCGTAACAATATATATAGGTATACAAGAATAGAATAGAAATACATATATATATATATATATATAAGTACTAAAAAAATTTTAGTTCTCAAAAATTAACAGAGAGAGTCGAGAGATGGCAAATATGTTAGTTTTTCTCTCATTCGATCATCCAGTGTTTCCTGCAAATTAGAATCAAAATTGGGATAGGTGTATACGACTGAAATTCCTAAATCTAACTCCCTAAATCTCCACCTCCACAACCCCCTGTTGCCAACGATTAAGGATGGCAAGCCTTTGGCTGAATCTATTCGATTGAGAGGAGAAAGCATCTGAGGAAATGGGCAATGCAGTAGCGAAGTGGAAGCTAATGATGCCGATGATATGAATCCTAATTAGAGATAACAAATTTAAATAGTTAAGGTTAGTGCCCATTCCCTAAGTTACATACAAATCTAATTTTTGGGATATGGGTAGTGATCGTCGCTATTGTAGATTTTGGGTATTGCATTGTATTAATTTTTATAAATTTCTCTCTCATTTCTTTAATTCCGTTCGGGGATGAAATTATTTGAGGATAGTAAATGTGTTTATATATATATTTTTCTCTTCATTTACTTGTGTGTGATGATTACTAATAAGTATTACTTAGAAATAGTACATTGTATTTAAAGGATCCAATTAAAATAATAATAATAATAATAATTTGAATATATATTTAATAATCAAATTAATGCTTACTGCCGCCTATTGTCACTTAGGATGATACTGACTTCACATTATTCTCTCCACATGTTTATATATGTATATATATAAGTAGATAAATACCCTTTCTAGTTTTAACAAATATATACGTTATTGTAAATATAGAAACTTTGGGCATTAAATTCATTTTGTTTATTAGTATAATTAGTCATTGCAATTGAAGTTATTTTGTTAGAGTTTTGGGCATCATGTTGGAAAGAAAAGAATGACATGTTGAGAAACATTTTGTTCCACTTATTTTCTTAAATACTTTCTTTCTTAAGGTGATAAATAAATTTACCATATCTTTCATTCAATGTGTCCTTGGTCATGTACTTGAGTAGTATTAAACAATGAATACTGAAACATAAATTTCCATGATACCAAATAGGAAATAAGAAAAAGGGAGCAAATACTTGATTTCATTAGTATTAACAATTTAAATATGCTTGCAAATTGATAGGGAAACGTTCTGCAATGACGATGATTAAACACGGCTGGGTCGTGGATCTATTAAATTGCAAACTCAAAAAGCTCAAGTACGTCATTGTTTCAGCTAGTTTACAGCCGTTGTAGTAGAGCTTCCAAGTGGGCCATTGTTAATAAATTTTATATTGTCCGTAATGTATATTTAATTATTACTTTATTAAATATGTAAATGTTATCTTATTTCATATGCTTGTGTTCTCAGATTCTAAAAGTGCATGATATTAGGATAAATATAGAACACAAAGAGGACATTATGAACTTGCTAGGTAACAAACAAACTAGTTAGGTGACACAGTTATACGATATCCTAAATTAGTTAGAACACCTAGAGGCATGGACCTGAACTTCCTAGGGACATGAACTTCTAAAAATAATATAGTTCTATATAACACAATATTATTCTCATAAATGATGAGTACCAACAATGACATTCCCCAACTGAGTCCAGCAGGCTTGGGAGGTAGTCTTAGAGCGCGGTCTAGTAAATAGTTCGTGAGACTAGCGTTCAAACATATATTGTTAAACTATTCCTTTAGAAGGAGAAGTTTCTACTGAATTTTTAAAACTCACAATTTATATTTTATATTTTATTTAACCAAGCTATCTCCCATACTTCCTTCTCATTTTCCTATGAGACACTCTCTCTTTTCTCTCAATATAGTGCATATAATGTGATAAGGTAAAGAATTGAACAATGGTGTGCACTAGAAAAGTTATTGAGAATTCCATGTGACTAATGATCATATTTTGATGTTAAGTTGAAAGATGATTTAGGCAATCAATAAATATTTATCATTAATAGTGTTTACTATTAATAATGCAACTTTGCCTTCACATCAGTAATGTCATTTGTTTGTCAATATTGATCATTTAAGAGTATTTACCATCCATCATTTACTCAATCATCCATTTTAAGTAAACTGTATTATATCTCAAAATAATACTCTTAAATATATATAAATTTTATTTATGTATATAAATATATATACTCTACATACCTCATTTTTATCTAAAGTTCGCTGAAAATTTCACTGGAGACGCGCCGGAGACTTGTTGGGAAGTTCGCTGGAATCCTCACCAATGAAGTTCTCCAATCAACAGTAATATTGGTACCAATCGAAAGCTCTTTTCATCAAAAATACTAAAATCATATTTCTCCCAATTGTTAGAGCTCACATGTGCCTAATTTTACTCAAAAATATAACTTATGCGAAATTCCTAAGTTTGGATTTTTAACTCGCCGACAACCAACGACAGCCAATTTCTCTCAACCCAAGTACCAGTAGATTGCTCACATCGAGGAGAAGCCATAGGTACTAAGTTTCTCAAATTATATAGCTCGTATGACCAGCAATTGCAAGAGTAATCTCCAACGATGAAACTTTCACTGCCGCCGCTCATTTCACTTTTCTCCCTTATATCTCTTCCAAGAACTTAAATTGATGGTTCCAATGAGTTTTCCTAGCTCACCTGAAGCTATCACTGGAATCTCATTGAAAAATTCCACCGAAAAGTCATCCTGTAGGAAATGTGGTAAATTATATTAAAATAAAGGCATGGTTGAAGGATATCATATGTACATATCTCATTTTGTAATAAATATTATAAATGACCATGAAAAAGTATTCATAATAATTAATTTTATTTTACAAGAAGTTACATATTTTTAAAAACTATGCATCACTCATGTAAATAAAAATTATAAAGAATAATATTATAGAAGTAATTACATCCGTATATAAATGGTTTGATACAGTTTATTCTAATAAAAAGATGGTCAAAGGTGCTCTTTAGAAGTCATAAGAATTTAAAATTAAAATTAATCGATACATAATAATGGCTCATATAAATATGAATTATGTAGAGTGAGAAATTTCTATTTTAGATATGGTAATAAATTTTCACATAAAAAAATCAAATAATCCTAATTAGGATTTAAATTTGTTGAGAAACAATAATCTTTTGTCAAAAACTCTGCTCAATAACATTTGTTAAAATGAACAAATGGATATTAAGAAGCTGTTGGTTGTGAGAAATCATTCACTCCTTCCCTCCCTTCCCGTTCAGTAACTGCGGCTATTCTATCTTTAGCGGTAGAAGCATACTCCCACACCCACTGATTTATTGACAATAGATCTCCGTCCATTTAAAATGTGTTGTCTATCAACACGGAGGATAAAGACTGAGATCATCTCGGCCAATCCCATCAACCACAAGATGAGTGGGAAAAATGAACATTCTAGTGTCTCATCCGGGAAGCAAGCAAGAAATGATGATAGCAAGGGTAGCAGTAATCGTAACAAGGAACCAAGCCACGACACCATTAGTACCCATATTGTCACTCCCCGACCCTACTGTCGGGCACGTGGCAACCGCCGTATGAGCCCAACAGACCCATACAAGGCATCAAGGTGATACATATCATCCATATACATCGTTTACACAGCGGAATTATAAATAAATCATCTAACTCAAGATTTCTAACACAGTCCCGATAAACCTACTACAATTTTATAATAACATCAATAAATTAAAACTAGATCCATCGAGAGCACTCATCTTCATCAATACATCAGACAGTCATCTAACAACCTGCACACATATTGAACGCGGTGTGCTCAGCCTTGCGGCCTAGTTCGAAATTACGGCTCTACCGAATAAAGAAATCAAAGGCTAGGAGGAGTATTCTAGGATGCCTTTAGTAATTAATCATCATCTTTCATGCCATATATTTTAAAAAATTTATATTAATCATCATCTTACGGCTCTACCGAATAAAGAAATCAAAGGCTCATATAAATATGAATTATGTAGAGTGAGAAATTTCTATTTTAGATATGGTAATAAATTTTCACATAAAAAAATCAAATAATCCTAATTAAGATTTAAATTTGTTGAGAAACAATAATCTTTTGTCAAAAACTCCGCTGAATAACATTTGTTAAAATGAACAAATGGATATTAAGAAGCTGTTGGTTTAGAGAAATCATTCACTCCTTCCCTCCCTTCCCGCTCAGTAACTGCAGCAATTCAATCTTTAGTGGTAGAAGCATACTCCCACAACCAATGATTTAGTGACAATAGATCTCCGTCCCTTTAAAATGTGTTGTCTACCAACACGGAGGATAAAGACTGAGATCATCTCGTCCAATCCCATCAACTCCATCAACCACAAGATGAGTGGGAAAAATGAACATTCTGGTGTCTCATCCGAGAAGCAAGCAAGAAAAGATGATGGAAAGGGTAGCGGTAGTCGTAACAAGAAACCAAGAAACGACACCATTACTACCCATATGCCCCGTGAGATAAAAGAAGGGGAGACATATGATAAAAGTAGGAGTGGCTATAGCTTAGGGTTTCCTCCACCGATATCGATAATTGGGAAGGCGGGGAGGCCTAAAGTGCAACTCAAGTCATTCAGGGATGATGGGAGGCTTGTGTTTAAAATGGTTAAAGCTCCGAAGCAGCAATTCTTGCAGGCTACAAGGGAGAATGGAAGATTGATGCTCCACTTGGTCGATGACGATGAAACGCAAGAGGGTAGTTCTATAAGTGCAGAGGAGGAGACTAATCTAACTGAAAAAGAAGATAACTAAGAGAGCAACTTCAGATATCATGGAAATTTTTACTTTTAGGTTTTTTCCTCCTGATGATTTAGGCACTCAATAAATATTGATCACTAATAGTATTTACTATTAATCATGCAACTTTTCCTTCACATCAGTAATGTCATTTGTTTGTCAATATTGATCATTTAAGAGTATTTACCATTAATCATACAACTTTGCCTTCACATTAATAATGTCAATTGTTTATCATCTTTATTGAGTATACTATTACGATTAGTTGGGTTTAGCAGCGTGTGAACCTTGCTCAATCATCCATTTTAAGTAAATTGTATTATATCTCAAAATAATACTCTTAAATATATAAAATTTTTATTTATGTATATAAATATATATACACTGGAGACCTACATACCTCATTTTTATCTAAAGTTCGCCGAAAAGTTCACTAGAGACCCGCCGGATACTTGCTGGGCAGTTCGCTGGAACCCTCACCAATGAAGTTCTCCGATCAGCAGCAATATTGGTACCAATCGAAAGCTCCTTTCATCAAAAATCCAAAAATCATATTTGTCCCAATTGTTAGAGCTCACATGTGCCTAATTTTACTCAAAAAGATAACTTATGCGAAACTCCTGAGTTTGGATTTTTAACTCGCCGGCAACCAACGACAGCCAATTTCTCTCAGCCCAAGTACCAGTAGATAGCTCTCGTCGAGGAGAAGCCATAGGTACTAAGTTTCTCAAATTATATAGATCGTATGACCAGCAATTGCAAGAGTAATCTCCAACGATGAAACTTTCACTATTGCCGCTCATTTCACTTTTCTCCCTAATATCTCTTCTAAGAACTTAAATTGATGGTTCCAATGAGTTTTCCTAGCTCACCTGAAGCTATTCTCATTGAAAAATTCCACCGAAAAGTCATCTTGTAGGAAACGAGGTAAATTATTTTAAAATAAAGGCATGGTAGAAGGATATCATCTGTACATATCTCATTTTTGTAATAATATATTATAAATGACCACGAAAAATTATTCATAATAATTAATTTTATTTTACAAGAAGTTATAAATTTTTAAAAACTATGCATCACTCATGTAAATAAAAATTATAAAGAATAATAATATAAAAGTTATTACATCAATATATAAATGGTTTGATATAGTTTATTCTAATGAAAAGATAGTCAAATAATCCTAATTAGGATTTAGATTTGTTGAGAAACAATAATCTTTTGTCAAAAACTCCGCTGAATAACATTTGTTAAAATGAACAAATGGATATTAAGAAGCTGTTGGTTTAGAGAAATCATTCACTCCTTCCCTCCCTTCCCGCTCAGTAACTGTGGCAATTCAATATTTAGTGCTAGAAACATACTCCCACACTCAATGTTTTAGTGACAATAGATCTCCGTCCCTTTAAAATATGTTGTCTATCAACACGGACGATAAAGACTGAGATCATCTCGGCTAATCCCATCAACTCCATCAACCACAAGATGCGTCGGAAAAATAAACATTCTGGTATCTCATCCGGGAAGCAAGCAAGAAAATATGATAGCAAGGGTAGCGGTAGTCGTAACAAGGAACCAAGCCACGACACCATTACTACCCATATGCCCCGTGAGATAAAAGAAGGGGAGACATATGATAAAAGTAGGAGTGGCTATAGCTTAGGGTTTCCTCTACCGATATCGACAATTGGGAAGGCGGGGAGGCCTAAAGTGCAACTCAAGTCATTCAGGGATGATGGGAGGCTTGTGTTTAAAATGGTTAAAGCTCCGAAGCCGTAATTCTTGCAAGCTACAAGGGAGAATGGAAGATTGATGCTCCACTTGGTCGATGACGATGAAACGCAAGAGGGTAGTTCTATAAGTGTAGAGGAGGAGACTAATCTAACTGAAAAAGAAGATAACTAAGAGAGCAACTTCAGATATCATGGAAATTTTTTACTTTTAAGTTCTTTCCTCCTGATGATTTAGGTAATCAATAAATATTGATCATTAATAGTGTTTACTATTAATCATGCAACTTTTCCTTCACATCAGTAATGTCATTTGTTTGTCAATATTGATCATTTAAGTGTATTTACCATTAATCATACAACTTTGCCTTCACATTAATAATGTCAATTGTTTATCATGTTTATTGAGTATACTATTACGATTAGTGGCATTTAGCAGCGTGTGAACCTTGCTCAATCATCCATTTTAAGTAAATTGTATGATATCTCAAAATAATACTCTTAAATATATATAAATTTTATTTATGTATATAAATATATATACACTAGAGACCTACATACCTCATTTTTATCTAAAGTTCGCCGAAAAGTTCTCTGGAGACCCGCCGAAGACTTGCTGGGCAGTTCGCTGGAACCCTCACCAATGAAGTTCTCCAATCAGCAGCAATATTGGTACTAATCGAAAGCTCTTTTCATCAAAAATCTAAAAATCATATTTGTCCCAATTGTTAGAGCTCACATGTGCCTAATTTTACTCAAAAAGATAGCTTATGCGAAACTCCTAAGTTTGGATTTTTAACTCGCCGGCAACCAACGACAACCAATTTCTCTCAACCCAAGTACTAGTAGATTGCTCTCGTCAAGGAGAAGCCATAGGTACTAAGTTTCTCAAATTATATAGCTCGTATGACCAGCAATCGCAAGAATAATCTCCAACAATGAAACTTTCACTACTGCCGCTCACTTCACATTTCTCCCTCATATCTCTTCCAAGAACTTAAATTGATGGTTCCAATGAGTTTTCCTAGCTCACCTGAAGCTATCGCTAGAATCTCATTTAAAAATTCCACCGAAAAGTCATCTTGTAGGAAATGAGGTAAATTATATTGAAATAAAGGCATGGTAGAAGGATATCATCTGTACATATCTCATTTTTATAATAAATATTATAAATGACCATGAAAAATTGTTCATAATAATTAATTTTATTTTACAAGAACTTACAAATGTTTAAAAACTATGTATCACTCATGTAAATAAAAATTATAAAGAACAATATTATAGAAGTAAACCATAACTATATCGGTTTCTATATATTGTTTGAAATAGTTTATTCTAATAAAAAGATGGTCAAAGGTACTTTTTAGAAGTTATAAGAATTTATAATTAAAATTAATTGATACATAATAATGACTCATACATATATGAATATATGAATTATGTAGAGTGAGAAATACTTATTTTAGATATGATACTAAATTTTTACATAAAAATATCAAATAATCCTAATTAGGATTTAAATTTATTCAAAAATAATTAGTTGATCATCAATCCATACAGTGGGTTTGAGGTACCTAGACCACATATCATGCTCATTGACTTAACCATTTATATAGAAAAACCATAATTTTTAAAATTAATCTGGTGTGAAAACACATCGACGAATTCTTCATCAACATCATATAAATAGAATGCCGCCATGGATAATTATTTTCAAAATTGGATATTTTAGCATTAAAAGGATATTGAGATCTACCTACTCATCATGAATACATTTAAAGCAAAAGTCTTGATTCTTAATGCTTATTTGGAGTCAAAAACAAATCTCCCTCATTTGCCCATAAATTTTGCCTTTGTAGATCATTAGTTCTCCCTCATTCATGGAAGAAAATGTCAAATTCTTTTAGTTTATTTGGAGTGTTTTGCCTTTGTAGATCATTAATTCTCCCTCATTCATTAAAGAAAAGGTCAAATTCTTTTAGTTTATTTGGAGTGAAAACTCTGAATGTCACTTGAGCAAAAGCAATAAAAATCATGCTACTAGACTAAACACCGCGATGGAAATGAAAATGACATCTACGGCAAAGAAAAAAGGGAGTTGTGAGAATTAAAATCAGAACCTCTCACACCCTAAGAGAGAATCATACTACTAGACCATTCTAATATATACAATCATCATCCAAATTCTATGATCACTTAGTAAATAGTAGAATCATCATTTAAATATAGACACTAAAATACATTTCACCAGCAAAGATTAACTAGTAGATAAAAAATACAACAAGATTCTCCAACAAAGATTAAAACATCAAACCGATCTGGAGGAGAAGTAACAAATGGGGAGTTAAACACTTATAAGAATTAAACTCCCGACCTCTTATACCCTAAGCGAGAATCATACCACAATACCAAACATCTTCTTATCTATTTAGTCATCATATGTATTCTTTATAATACAATATCTATATATCATAATACAATATCGGTTGGAGTTCTCCAGGTAGAGTTCGAGAAGCTCCATTCCATGACAGACCAAACCTCCAATGAGGGCAAATGCATCATGCTCACCCTTTCCCGACATGAGCATCATCAGTTAGAAGTTGCAGGAGGAGCTGACGAACCTATGAACAAAATTCAGCTGCCACGATGGTCTGCACACAGCATCGTTAGTCAACTAGCACATACCGGATCCAAAAGTCGTATTCCGGCACAAGGAATGCAGAGCCCTTGAAAATTTTAGTACTTCATGGCAACCATTTTCGGCGAAGCAGACAAGGATCCAACTGCAGTCGCCTTCCTCGATGATGATGCCAAACAATGGTGGTGCATGAGGTGCAATGCCCCTGGCTACGACAAGTGCATTGAGCCAGAAGACTAATGCATCATGCTCCCCATTCCGTGACAGAGCTCCAATCGCTCTTTGTCTTTGGGCGCAACTGCTACCACAAGTTCATCGGAGGTTATTTCAAAATCATAGCACCACTTACGGACCTCTTGGAGGACCAAAGGTGGGAATAAACTGAGGTATGTGAGTTTACCTGACAGTAGCTAAAGGTATGCATGATGTACAAGCCCATGCTGACCCTTTCCGATTTCAGCAAGGCATTTGAGATCTTCATTGATCCATCTGATTGATCTCTTGGCAGCATATTGATGCAAGACGGCCACCTGTTGACGTGCGAGAGCTGCAAGCTTAATGGCATGGAGTAGCGCTATAATGCACACGAGAAGGAGATGCTAGCCATGGTGCACTATCTCCAGGTTTGGCATATCTATCTCCTCGATAGCAGATTCTTGGTGTGCATGAAAACATTGTCGACATCTACTTCCTGGCATAAACCAAGTTGTCAGTCAAGCAAGCTCGGCAAGCCCATCTATCATGAGCCGACCCACTATCGGATATGGCAACCGCATAAGAGTTAAGAAACTCAAACAAGGTTTATAAATTTTACTCTATATTTTTCACAATGGCTACACATGTATAACTCATGATATTTAAAACATCAAGATAACAAGAGGTATTAATTGTCCTATTACATCATTTAACTAACACAATCCATCTTATAATAATTGAGTCTCAATAGTCTATCCTCCATCAATAAGCTTCTAGTGTTTTTGCATCAGCTCCAAATCTACCCCGATCCTCTATCTGTCACCTGAGTGTTGCAGCCCAGTGGCTACAAATAAGAGAAACTCCCAAGCAAAGTAATAGGCAAATATAGTATTGGCAGTGTAACTAAGCATATCAATAGAACCTTGCATATAAAACAACTAGGAAATAAGCATGCATAGCATAGTAGATATTCTAAACATTTGTCTTGTATGACTAAGTTCATATAAGTACACTCCTACGGGCTACCATTTTATGCTTAAGTAGATCCTGATCAAGGATCATTCCTAAGCCCATCAGTGTCAATCTATGTCTCTCCCTAGGCTCGTTAAACTGATGTTAGCAGAGAAGACGGGTGACCGTCATTCCTTCTCCATCTGTTCTTATTAGCCGTATACCCATGCTGCACTCTAAGACCGTCATATCATGCATCTCCTATAGACCTTGTGATACGATAAACCATGTAGCGCTACACTTCTGCCCCTTGATAGGATCACTATGGTTAAGTTACGTTCTCAGCACGACCATCGGAATCGACACATATAATCTCCCCCCATTGTTTAGACTGCTCACAGGGCTGCATACCTAAATGAAGCATGTACTGTGTTGACAAATCTTCTATCCTAGGCCTAACAAAATCGATTCCCCTTTCCCCACTCCCTAACCTTCGGTGATACCCTAGGTAGAGAGTCTCGGTGTACGGCGGAGACTGCTCCTTCCTCGGCTCCATCTAAGCTACAAGTTAGGTTGGGAATACCTCCCACTACTCATTGTAGGACAATCACAGTGGTACCCACCACAGTGAGGGAATTACAATGTATGTAGGACCTATGTGTTTCTCCTAGATTTTGATGTCACTAGGGTTTATGTGGTCCTCATCTAGGTATTTTCAAGACTAAGTTATCCTCAGTTGATGTGTCGACTATTTAACTAGTTTGACACCTAAGTTATATGTCCGGTGTTCTATTTTCTTATTTTTCTAACCTCTCATATATATATCTAATATGCATAGTTGAGTTTGTAATATGTAAAAAATCACCAAGAGTCATATCATATAACAGCATACAATTATAAAGAAATAAAACATAATGTCAACATATCAAGACAGTATTATAGTTTCACAACCACCCACCTGGGCTCCAATTGTAGCAGGCCATGATTGAAAATCTTAACAACTCCTGAGCCTCTTTAGGTTTTTCCACAATAGACAAATTCATGATTTAATTGTATTTTAACACCATCGATACAGTATGATTTACCTAGAATCATGAAACACCTAGGCGCAATACTGCTCATTTCATGTCATTTACTTTCCCTCCCTTTTTCCTACTAGTTTTTCTTTATCATGATACACAACAGAAAAAGACAAAATAGGAGAAAAAGAAGATGAAAAGAAAAGGTTAGACAAGAGAAAGAGAGTTCACAGTAGTGCACTAAACAACTCATGCAACTAATCAATGAATATAAATCAAGCAAATGTAAAACGGAGTGGGCCAATGGTTTGCAACCTCCAAGATAGCATGGTAACATGCCTTCTTGAGCAAGCAAATTCCTATTTGTTTTATTAGGCAGTTGAGGCAAACAAAACTAATTAAACCTTTTTCTAATTCTCAGCAGCAAGTTTGTTTGTTTGTTTGTTTTATTTTTTTATTTATTAGTACTGTACATCATGTATCCAAGTCTAATACACTTTCATCCATTGAGTTAAACTATCTTTTCAGCTATTTAACTCCTCGGCCAAATAGGCAGTGCCCATTTCGTCATTTCCCAGTAGGTATATATCAGCAACAATAAGGCAACAACACAAGAAGCTACAATCTAAACCATATATATATCACAACCTCAGCAGAAAGAACCCCTATTCCCTTCCCTTAACCAGCTATCAAGGGTTCCCTCAAGTATAATTTAAAACAACAAGAGTATGCAGAGTGATGAATTCAGTTTACAACTTTTACTAATAGCATTTACAACATATTAACAATTTTTAAATCAGTAGCTAACAACAAAATTCAAAACAAACCCCCAGCCATAGAAAATCTTACCCCCAATCTCTCATTAGAAATGACTTGGAAACATTCAATTTTGGCATAATACAAATCAATTTTTAAACATTAATTTGTCTTCGCTGTCCTATCCTACTATCCTACTCTTACAAGTATTCAGTTTACAAAAGGAAGGGAAAGGAAAGAGAGAAAATAGGGGAAAGAAAATGTTGTTCTTCGCAGCAAGCAAAGGAAAAGAAAAGAAAGCAAAGTTCGGAAATTTCACCACTGTAGTAAACTCTAAAATTTCTATAAGAGAAACAAAAACACCCTTTAACTTCGACTCTGTTTCAAGTCAAAACAAAACATTAACACAACAGTCCATCAAGTGACGCGAAGCACCGATCGAAATGGCAAGTCAAAATCTAAATATTTATAAACTGCAACTCACTGCGATAATTTGTCTCTAAACCACAGATTTATGAAAACTATAACCTCATTGTTGTCTGAACAAAATTTACATAGTATCGCAAAATGGCCTGTGAAAAAGCCACATGAGAGCAAGAATTCAATCTCATATCATGCATTAAGGCTTACAATGAAACCTCATAAGAAACATGGATGAAAAATACAATTTTGTAACTCAAAACTATGATGCACCTCATGGGAAACATGGATGAAAAATACAATTTTATAACTCAAAACTATGATGCCCCATCACTGCAAAAGCGACCATTTAGATGACAACTAGTTTCCTTTAAAACTCAGGAACAAAGGACAAATGCATTTAACCACTATGCCTCCCAATGTTTTCTTAGCCCACAGATTTCCACATGCTCTCTAGCACATGGATTAATCAATAAGTAAAACTTTTGTTTATCACCAATGCAAACACCACGAGATCCACTAACTCAATATGATCATCCCATTAAAGAATATAAACACATGTAAAACTGAGGAGATTAATCATGAGTTCATCTGTGCCTTCCAAATATTCCTATTTCCAACTTAGTTATCAGTATAACAAGATTTCAATTCCCCCAATTTATGCAAAACATTGAACTACTCTAAAGCATGCATGAATTTAATCATGTTTTAAAATTGATCGACACAAGCATCAATTAAGATTTAATCACAATATCAAGGGCAACAAAAATGAAACAGGGGACATTGCATCAAATGAATTCCGAACTAGCAAACAAAATTCCAATTGAAGTGTGTTCTACCCATAAACCCCATTAGAATCAATTGCTGCATGTTTACTAGTAGGGAAAACAAACCTAGTTTTGTTTAGATGGATTCCGGTGAAAGTCCTCCGCCCATGCCTTCCAATTTCTCCACTTCGCTCTCCCCTTCTCGTCATCACCATAGGTACTGAGGTGCACACTGACGATTGCCGGGGTTCTTCAAAAGAGTTATCGGCGTCCACCCAACGAAGTTGGAGGGAGTTAGAATTGGGGATTACGGTTCTTCCTCACCCCCGCGGCTCCGCCCCCTTTTGATTCCATGAGTCACTCACAAAGGCACGTGTGCCTAGACCCAAATGACAAGCCTAGCCCCACTCCTTCCTCTATTCTCCAAATAAGCCCTTCTATCCTTCCGTCGTCTAATTAAAGCTTATTTATGACTTCTACCTCTGCCTCTTCTCCTATTTACTCTTTTAACTTGATCCGCTAATTTTCTTGATTTAGCCCTACATTTATAACTATATTGACCTGTTCAATTTCTTCTGTATATGTTTTGTACACGTACAATAATAAAATTTAGATTTTTAAGGAAGAAAAATAGGAGTTTACAAGTTTTCTCCTCCCCCTAAAAAAAATTTTTGATCCTTAAAAAATACAGAAGTGAGCCCTAGCAAACACTTCATGTATTTATTTAAAGCAAAACACTGCAGGGGAGTACAAGGAGCACAAACTTTTGAAGTGTAAAGAAAAAAAATGATCTAATTATTCTTAGCAATGCCATACGGTACCAAGAACTCAATTCATTATTATCTAACAATGTGATCCTCTCACGTGCTTTCCTAGTTCTATTATTTTATACTTAGTCCCATGCACGAAGGTTACAAAGCATGGGTGAAATGAGATGGAAACATCCAATCATGGGCAGTGAAGCAACTTTCTTTTTCTAACAAGCTAATTGGATAATGCAATTTAGAGACTCTGGTTGAAGCGACCAATTGCTCATATTTTATCTAGATGTTTTCAGTAATGGAGGAAAAAGAAAGATAGATTATAGTACAAATAAACAACGATGCTTTATGAAGACAATGGCTGCATATATTACTTAGTGTTTAGATTCTAATGCTTGGCAGAAATGATTGACCTACTATAAGAATTCAATAGAAATCAAGTGCTCTATCTTAGAATGCTAGTAAAGATAGTTTTTCATGTGTAGTTTTTTGAATAAGTCCTTTATATAATTTTATAAAAAAATTTATAAAATAATACAATATTACTCAATCACACTAAGTCAAAATTATAGGTTTCACAATTAGCTCTTTTAAGACTAAAATTTAAAAACTATCTAATCTAATCTATCTAAAGAATTTTAACTTTTATATAAGAACTTATTTACTAAAGCTCACTTCACAGATGATCTTATAATTCAACATAAGATCCCCAAAAATTTTTTTAGGAATTCATCCGAACATTATTCTCACCCATTTTCCCTTAAGTACAATTGACTAATTTGGCTAGAATTAGTCAAAACTCAAAAAATGTCCATTACCCTAAAAAACATACTAATGGATAATTTTTAATTGATTTTTTTTAACCTCTTGAATATTCCTATAGCAAGAGCCTTAACTTGAACCCCATTATTTTTATCCTTATTTTTTCATAAAAATTTAGAGTTTTAAAATTAAAATGGAGATGATCTCTAGATTTCGGAAATTGAGTTTTTATTGAGATCTCCCTCATTTGCCCATAAAGTTGCACTTGGGTATAAATAATTATCACAAATCAACTTAAATCAAATCACCTCATTATTCTGACCCTGAGCACTATTGATTAAAGTTAAACTTGGGTATAAATAATTATCATAAATCTATCTTATTAGTATCAGATTAAACTTTTGATCTTAGGACCACCACGTTTCCGCTGTGCTACTCTTATTTTATATTTCAAATTTTATCAAAATCATTATTTCAAATGAAATAGAATGCCTCGTGAAAGGAGGTGATTACTTGGTGTGAGGAAAAAGATAAGGACAATGACTTTGGTTGACTCAGGTCAACTTAATTGAACTCACCACCTGACCATAATTGAAAACGAACTCGGGTTAACTCAATGAAATTGAACCAAAAAGATAAGGATGATGACTTTGTCTGATTGCTTGGTGTTATCATTCATCGATAGGTTTTAATTCAGTTCAATCATTTGACCAACGTAATGACACGCAACATACAATCCATTTGTACCACTGGATTCTAAATTCAAAATCCTATATGATTGTATTGATTTCATATCAATACTTTATATCTAAAATTTCATGTGTAGTTTCTCAAATAATTCCTTTATATAACTTTACTGATAGGTTTTAATTCAGTTCAATCATTTGACCAACGTAATGACACCCAACATACAATCCATTTGTACTACTGGATTCTAAATTCAAAATCCTATATGATTGTATAGATTTCATATCAATATTTTATATCTAAAATTTCATGTGTAGTTTCTCAAATAAGTCCTTTATATAACTTTACTGATAAACCTATAAAATAATATAATATTACACAATTACTCTTAATCAAAATTATAGGTTTCATAATTACATATTTTAAGACTAAAATTTAAAAACTGTCTAATCTACTATGTCCAAAGAATTTTAACTTTTAAACAATAACTAATTTACTAAAGCTCACTTAAGAGATCTTATAATTCCACCTAAGACCCCCAAAAATTTTCTTCAGAGTTCATCCAAAAAGTTTACCGATGGTAAGGTTTCATTGACGATCATCACCATATCCTAAATCAATTCACCTCGTCATTTTGACACTATTTTCCTCAAGCACTATTGACTAATTTTCTCCACATTGATTGGCAATCATTAATGATTACCATCACTAATTGATTCCTCTCACCCTCCTGAATATTTCTACAGCAAAAACCTTAATTCTTAAAACATATTTGAAGTAAAAACTCATTGATGAACTCTTTACCAACATCACTTAAGCGAACATCATTATTTCATCCACATTTTTCCATAAAAATTATGTATTTTTAAATTAAAATGGAGATGATGTCGAGACCTCACCATGATGAAAGTTTTATCATCTAGTTCACTATATTTTGATAAGAGGAAAGTTCAAAATCATCATGCTCGTCATCGTGAGCATTCATATAGAAAAGCACAATTCTTAAAGCCTCTTTGGTATTAAACTTATTGAGTAATTCTCCACCGACATCACTAAAGCAAAACATCTCAATGGATAATTATTTCTCCTTGAAAATCAGATATTTTAGTATCAATATATAATGCATTCCTCTGGTTAGAATAATTGGAGTCTATACGGGAGGATCATAAGGTCCAAGACTCATTAAGTTCTAAAAAATAATAAAGTTGAGTTCTAACTGTTTGTGTATATTTGTATATGTTCCTAATTATCATCTATATTGAACAACATGTCTGTCACTAGTAAAAGTCATCTATGTTGAACAACTTGTCTGTCGCTAGTATATATCATCTATGTTGAACAACATGTCTATCGTTAGTATATGTCATCTATGTTCATAACATATCTGTATCTCTAGTATATGTCAACTAGTATTTCTGTCTTTATGTCAAGTGCTTCGGGCTGCCAGTCTACGCTCAGGGGATATCCTGATCAGGGATTCCCATAAGCCCATCCGTGCCGTAAATATCTAGGTCTCTTCCTATGCCCGCTACACGGATGTTTGCAGAGAGATCGGGTGACCGTGTATCTCTCTCTACTGTCCCGCTGGTCGATCCCTACACCCCGTCCCAGCAAAATCGGTTGCTCCCGTACGTTTCCCCTTGGAATCACAGTACGATCACAACCCACCGTGTAGCGCTACACAACTGTTCATCGACAGGGTCACCTCAATTAACAAGTCCTCGGCTACGGCTAGCCGAATTAAGTATTAACCCTAGGATCCGGACTGCTCATCAGATCGTCTGCAGAACGTCTGGAATAGTAGTCATGTTGTCTACGGATCCACTGTCCAAAGCTTTAAGGAAATTCACCTCTTCAATTCAATAGTAGTTGATGTTGGCCGAGTTGAGCTCGCATCCGCACAATGGGCTGTGGCTAACTCGACTACATGCCTGCTAAATCCTTGGAAGGGTTCATCCCCGCTGGCCACTCCGGGACTATCACGGTGACGCTCAAACGTCACGCGTACGGGTAATTATATCCGGGTATGGACTTACTCCACTTTCTGGTCTATCTTGACCTTGTTGTTAATCTAGTCTATTTCCCAACCAACTCCCAGTATTTGAGCTGTTTGTAGCCCCAGGAGTGGTAATAGTGAGTGAACATCACTATTCGAACACTAAGGGTTCGATTTATTATCTAGGGTGCATTACTACTAATACACCCTCACAATTTGTGATCTAGTGATGTCCCTAGGAGGTGCTAGTATCATATGTTACCTATGTCTCTGTTTAAACTAGAGTGTCAGGTAATTATTCATGATACTACCTCCCAAGTTGTGATTCAACTTTAGAATCCATATTTTATCTTCTTTAGCAAGGTATTTGCATATCATATAACATCAAGGAAGAATAAAGCAGTATGTAAAAGAACTTAATAAAGCATGTTAAATATTAGACAATATACTCATGACATATAATTCATGCTACATAAATAATATTATTCTAGCATGCATGATATCACATATTTAGCAATCATAGCATTTTATTATTTTCAAGGCATCCAAGACTTTCCTATAAAATCTTTTTAAGATTTTCCCTAGGCTGAATTAAATCCTACTGCGATGAACCAACGCACCTGATAATGTAGTTTGATCTTCTTCGGAACCGACCGTGTTCGTACTTCCTTTAATCGTTTCGGAAAGATCTTCCTATTATAAACAAAGTTATATTTAGATCTTTGCTTTACATACAATTTATAATTAACCTTGTTCATGATGTAACAAATCATCTTCCTATGTTGTTCTCCTCTAGGCATGATAGAACTTTAATTAGTAGTCTCATAAAGTCCACGTCAATAATTTCCAAATTTCGTCTAACATCACTATATAATAACTAGTTAGTTGGAATTCAACAATACTTCCCTAGTGCAAACCTCAGTTCGATTCTCCTTACATCCACTATCATTATTATCCCATGTAACTTCAAGTAAATAAAAGTATTAACATAACAAGGGAGAAGAGGAGAGTATGATAGGAAAATGAGAAGAAGGTGGGGGAGATAGCATGAATTTAACAACAACAAGGTACATTTATCCCATGGTATTACACTATCAACCACCTCCGCAACTCTGCCGTCGCCCTTGGAGGAAGTGTAGTCGGCGGATCAGAGGAGCGTCGAGCAGAATGAATCAATGAGGAGGGGTAGACGACGTACCGGCGGACGAAGGAGGAAAAGAGGGCAAGGATTAGGGCGATGGCTGCGGCGCTCACTTCACTCGCCTTCCTTCACATGGACCAGTTCGCGCTAACCATTTCACTCCGGGTCAGAGGATCGGTTCGATCAAGCTAGTTGTGTTAGCTGAAGATAGATAACGTGGAATGCACGTGGTTCGCGTACACTTACCTTATGGTCCACCCACTCAATTAATTTCCCACCTAGGTCCCTCCAAGTTTAATAAACATTCCAACTAGGTCCTTGATATAAATTTATCAAATTACAATTGCATCCTTTTTTATCAAACAATTTTAGCATAATATCACCATTTTAGTTCTAACTTCGTCATTTGAATCCCAGTTCCACTCAATGATTCTTTAACCCTATTTTCTTCAAATCTAAACTTAAGAAAATTTTTATTTTTACTTATTATTATTTCATTAATTAAACCACCTAAAGGTGGGGGTTTGCACTCTATATTTGCAAACATCTGTCATGTCACTCCTCGACTCATTTATCGAGCATGCAGCAACCGTCGTATAAAGGACTCATATAAGGCATTTATCGATAAATATAGTCCACATATATCATCAACTCAATTGATAATACATTCAAATCAACTAACTAAACTCTATTAATATAGTTCCAATATACCTACTATAATTATATGATAATGATATCAGCAAATGCAATAAATCAGTTGATAGCCTCATCTCCGACAACTATCTCGATTGATCATCTCGTCCTCATTGACAGCCTCTTGTCTGTGCAATCATTATCTAGATTCTTCGACAGGTAAGCGTCTAATCACCTAGTTAAGAGCTCAATCGTCATCCAAATATAGATTCTTATTTTGAATTATTTTGGTGTTCTACATTCACGTCAGTGCAATTCTCATTTTGTATTATTTTGGTGTTCTACATTTTCTAAATTTTTTATTACACTACATTAAAAAATATTTGGGACTCTAGATTAGATGGTTGCGTGTTCAATTCATATTGGGTTCAATTTTCTTTTTGATTTATTTTGATGTTCTAATTTTTTAGAATTTTATATTAAGCTTCATAGAAAAATAAATGGATTCTTGGCGCAATGGTAGCATTTTTAATTCAAGATTAGAAGGTTGTTTGTTTGACTTATGTCACGTTGAATTCTAGTTTTAATTTATTTTGGTGATTTTTAATTTTTTAAAATTTTAAATTTACGGTGCAATGGTAATGCATTTGACTTTAGATCAAAAGATTGTGTGTTCCATTCACGTTGATTTCAATTTTTATTTTCATTTATTTTGGTGTTCTAATTTTATCAAATTTTATATTATAATAAATGGAAAAATAATTGGATGTGTGGCAGAATGGTAGCGTGTTTTACTCTAGGGCAGAAGTTTGCATATTTGATTTGATTCCAATTTTTGTTTTGATTTATTTTGGCATTTGATTTTTGCCCACTTGTATATTACACCATATCAAAAAATGATGGTATTTGTGGCACAATGGTAGCACGTCTGACTCTAGATTAGAAGAATGCGTGTTTGGTTCATGTCAGGATCAATTCTCATTTAGAATTATTTTGGTATTCTACATTTTCCATATTTTATATTACACTATCTTGAAAAATATTTGGATCTATTGTGCAATTGTAGCTCATCTGACTCTACATCAAAAGGTTGCGTGTTCAATTCACATCGAGTTAAATTCTTGTTTTGATTTATTTTATTGTTCTAACTCTTTAAAATAGTATGGGTACACCCCTCTGGCTAGAGTAATTGGGCTCTAAATAGGAGGATCATAAGGTCTTGGGTTCAAGACTCATTAAGTTCTAAAAATAAACTCTTTAAAATAGTAAATCACTCAAAATCAAAATGGTACAATTCTAATTTTAATTTATTTTGGTGTTCTACTTTCTCCGTTCGATTTTGATTTATGTCGGGTTCAATTATTGTTTTTATTTTGTTTTCGTGTTCAAATTTTTTCGAAATTATTTTACACTCCCTAGAAAAATAATTGTATTTATGGGGCAATGATAATGCATCTCACTCAAAATCAGAATGTTGCATGTTTGATTGTCGTTACGATCAATTCTTATTTGATTTATTTTGGTACTCTAATTTTTTTGAAATTTATATTATACTACATAGAAAAATAACTTGGCTTCAATTCTTGTCTTGATTATTTTTGGTATTTTACTTTTTCTAAAATGGATCCAAAGTTCAATGGTATTGCTTTTGACCCTAGATTAGAAGGTTGCGTTTGATTTATATGTAGGGTTCAATTCTCTTTTTTATTTATTCTGGTGTTCTAATTTTTTTGAAATTTATATGACACTTCAAAGAGAAATAAAAAGATTTTTGGCGTAATGGTAGCATGTTTAACTATAGATTAGAAGGTTGTGTTTTATTTATGTTAGGTTGAATTCTTATTATTTGACTCCAGATAAAAAATTGTATGTTCCATTCACGTTAGCTTTAATTTGTTTTAATTTATCTTGGTATTCTAATTTTTTAATTTTATATTATAATACATGGAAAAATAATTAGATGCGTGGCACAATAGTAGCGCGTTTGACTCTAGGGCAGAAGGTTTAATGTTTGATTTGGGTTCAATTTTTGTTTTAATTTATTTTGGTATTCTTGTGTTTCCCCATTGTATAATACACTATGTAAAAATATGATGGGATCTGTGGCGCAATGGTTGTATCAGGTTCAATTCTTATTTTGAAATATTTTGGTGTTCTATATTCACGTCACGTTCAATTCTCATTTTAAATTATTTCAGGTTCAATTCATATTTTGATTTATTTTGGTATTCTAATTTTTCAAATTTTATATTACACTAAATAAAAAAATGATGGGATTTGTGGTGCAATGGTAGTGCGTCTCACTCAAGATTAGAAAGTTGCGTGTTCGATTCAATTTATGTTCAATTCTCATTTTGAATTATTTTGGTGTTCTACATTTACGTCAAGTTCAATTCTCATTTTAAATTATTTCAAGTTTAATTATTATTTTGATTTAATTTGGTATTCTACTTTTTTCAAATTTTATATTACACTAAATAAAAAATTGATGGATTTGTGGCGCAATGGTAGTGTCTCTCACTCCAAATTAGAAGGTTGCGTGTTTGATTCATGTCAGATTTAATTCTCATTTTAAATTATTTTGGTGTTCTACATTCACGTTAATTTCAATTCTCATTTTAAATTATTTCGGATTAAATTCCCATTCTGATTTATTTTGATGTTCTACATTCATGTCAGGTTCAATTCTCATTTTAAATTATTTCAGGTTCAATTCTTATTTTGATTTATTTTGGTATTCTGATTTTTTTAATTTTATATTACACTAAATAAAAAAATGATGGGATCTGTAGCGTAATGGTAGCGCGTCTAACTCCAGATCAGAAGTTTGCGTGTTCGTTTCACGTCAGGTTCAATTCTCATTTTGAATTATTTTGGTGTTCTACATTCATGTGAGGTTCAATTCTCATTTTAAATTATTTCAAGTTCAATTCTCATTTTGATTTATATTGGTGTTTACATTCATGTCAGGTTCAATTCTCATTTTAAATTATTTCAAGTTCAATTCTTATTTTGATTTATTTTGGTATTCTACTTTTTTCAAATTTTATATTACACTAAATAAAAAATTGATGGGATTTGTGGTGCAATGGTAGCATGTCTCACCCCAGATCAGAAGGTTGCATGTTTGATTCATGTCAGGTTTAATTCTCATTTTGAATTATTTTTGTGTTCTACATTCACGTTAGGTTCAATTCTCATTCTAAATTATTGAATTATTTTGATGTTCTACATTCACCTCAGGTTCAATTCTCATTTTAAATTATTAAATTATTTTGATGTTCTACATTCAAATTTTATAGTACTCTAAATTAAAAAATTGATGGGATATGTGGCGCTATGGTAGTGCATCTGACTCCAGATCGGAAGGTTGTGTGTTTGAATCATGTCAGGTTCAATTCTTATTTTTACTTATTTTAGCGTTCTATATTTATGTGAGGTTCAATTCTCATTTTGTATTATTTTGGTGTTCTACATTTTTCAAATTTTAATAATTTGGTGATTTTTACATCTTTTAAATTTTAAATATGTGGTGCAAAAGTAATGCGCTTGACTTTAGATCAAATGATGGGATTTGCGGTGCAATGGTAGCTTATCTGACTCTTGATCAAAAGGTTGCGTGTTTAATTCACGTTAGGTTCAATTCTCATTTTGAATTATTTTGGTGTTCTATATTCGGTTCAATTCTCATTTTGTATTATTTTTGTGTTCTACATTTTCTAAATTTTAATATTTTGGTGATTTTTACATTTTTTAAATTTTAAATTTGTTGTGCAATGGTAAAGCGTTTGACTTCAAATCAAATGATTGTATTTGTGGCGCAATGGTTGCATATCTGACTCCAGATTAAAATGTTGTGTGTTCAATGCATGTTAGGTTCAATTCTCATTTTGAATTATTTTGGTGTTCTACATTCACGTCATGTTCAATTCTCATTTTAACTTATTTCAGGTTCAATTCTTATTTTGATTTATTTTGTTATTCTACGTTTTTCAAACTTTTTATTACACTAAATGATAAAATAATGGGATCTGTAGCGGAATGGTAGTGCATCTGACTCCAGATTAGAAGGTTGTTTGTTCGATTCAAGTTAGGTTTAATTCTCATTTTGATTTATTTTAGTGTTCTACATTCACGTGAGGTTCAATTCTCAATTTAAGTTATTTCACGTTCAATTCTTATTTTGATTTATTTTGGTATTCTACATTTTTTAACATTTATATTACACTAAATGAAAAAATGATGGGATTTGTGGTGCAATGGTAGTGCATCTGACTCTAGATAAGAAGGTTGTGTGTTTGATTCACGTCAGGTTCAATTTTCATTTTGAATTATTTTGTGTTCTATATTCACGTTAGGTTCAATTCTCATTTTGAATTATTTTGGTGTTCTAATTTTTTTTTTAATTTTTTAGTACTCTAAATAAAAAAATTGATGGGATATGTGGTGTAATGGTAGCGCATCTGACTCCGAATTTTGTGTGTTTGATTCACGTCAGGTTCAATTCTCATTTTTACTTATTTTGGCATTCTATATTCATGTGAGGTTCAATTCTCATTTTGTATTATTTTGGTGTTCTACATTTTCTAAATTTTAATAATTTGGTGATTTTTATATTTTTTTAAATTTTAAATTTGTGGTGCAAAAGTAATGCGCTTGACTTTAGATCAAATGATGTGTGGTGCAATGGTAGCTTGTGTCACTCTAGATTTGAAGGTTGCGTGTTCAATTCATGTTAGGTTCAATTTTCATATTGAATTATTTTGGTGTTCTATATTCGGTTCAATTCTCATTTTTTGTATTATTTTTGTGTTCTACATTTTCTAAATTTTAATATTTTGGTGATTTTTACATTTTTTAAATTTTAAATTTATTGTGCAATGGTAAAGCGTTTGACTTCAAATCAAATGATTGTATTTGTGGTGCAATGGTTCCACATTTGACTCCAAATTAGAAGGTTGTGTGTTCGATACATGTTAGGTTAAATTCTCATTTTGAATTATTTTGGTGTTCTACATTCACGTCATGTTCAATTCTCATTTTAAATTATTTCAGGTTCAATTCTTATTTTGATTTATTTTGTTATTCTACGTTTTTCAAACTTTTTATTACACTGAATGATAAAATGATGGGATCTGTAGCGGAATGGTAGTGTATCTGACTCCAGATTAGAAGGTTGTTTGTTCGATTCACGTTAGGTTCAATTCTCATTTTGATTTATTTTGGTGTTCTACATTCACGTGAGGTTCAATTCTCATTTTAAGTTATTTCACGTTCAATTCTTATTTTGATTTATTTTGGTATTCTATGTTTTTCAACATTTATATTACACTAAATGAAAAAATGATGGGATTTGTGGCGCATTTGACTCCAGATAAGAAGGTTGCGTGTTCGATTCACGTCAGGTTCAATTTTCATTTTGAATTATTTTGTGTTCTATATTCACGTTAGGTTCAATTCTCATTTTGAATTATTTTGATGTTCTACATTCACGACACGTTCAATTCTTATTTTGATTTATTTTGAGATTAGAAGGTTGTGTGTTTGATTCACGTCAGGTTCAATTCTCATTTTTACTTATTTTAGCGTTCTATATTCATGTGAGGTTCAATTCTCATTTTGTATTATTTTGGTGTTCTACATTTTCCAAATTTTAATAATTTGATGATTTTTACATTTTCTAAATTTTAAATTTGTGGTGCAAAAGTAATGTGCTTGACTTTAGAACAAATGATGGGATTTGTGGTGCAATGGTAGCTTGTCTCACTCTAGATTTGAAGGTTGCGTATTCTCATTTTAAGTTATTTCACGTTCAATTCTTATTTTTATTTATTTTGGTATTCTACGTTTTTCAACATTTATATTACACTAAATGAAAAAATGATGGGATTTGTGGCGCATTTGACTCCAGATAAGAAGGTTGCGTGTTCGATTCACGTCAGGTTCAATTTTCATTTTGAATTATTTTGTGTTCTATATTCACGTTAGGTTCAATTCTCATTTTGAATTATTTTGATGTTCTACATTCACGTTCAATTCTTATTTTGATTTATTTAGGTATTCTAATTTTTTTTGAAATTTTATAGTACTCTAAATAAAAAAATTGATGGGATATGTGGCGCAACGGTAGTGCATCTGACTCGAGATTAGAAGGTTGTGTGTTTGATTCACGTCAGGTTCAATTCTCATTTTTACTTATTTTGGCGTTCTATATTCATGTGAGGTTCAATTCTCATTTTGTATTATTTTGGTGTTCTACATTTTCCAAATTTTAATAATTTGGTGATTTTTACATTTTCTAAATTTTAAATTTGTGGTGCAAAAGTAATGTGCTTGACTTTAGATCAAATGATGGGATTTGTGGTGCAATGGTAGCTTGTCTCACTCTAGATTTGAAGGTTGCGTGTTCAATTCATGTTAGGTTCAATTTTCATATTGAATTATTTTGGTGTTCTATATTCGGTTCAATTCTCATTTTGTATTATTTTGGTGTTCTACATTCACGTGAGGTTCAATTCTCATTTTAAGTTATTTCAATTTCATTTTGAATTATTTTGTGTTCTATATTCACGACACGTTCAATTCTTATTTTGATTTATTTTGGTATTCTAATTTTTTTTGAAATTTTATAGTACTCTAAATAAAAAAATTGATGGGATATGTGGCGCAACGATAGTGCATCTGACTCGAGATTAGAAGGTTGTCTGTTTGATTCACGTAAGGTTCAATTCTCATTTTTACTTATTTTGGCGTTCTATATTTATGTGAGGTTCAATTCTCAATTTGTATTATTTTGGTGTTCTACATTTTCCAAATTTTAATAATTTGGTGATTTTTACATTTCTAAATTTTAAATTTGTGGTGCAAAAGTAATGTGCTTGACTTTAGATCAAATGATGGGATTTGTGGTGCAATGGTAGCTTGTCTCACTCTAGATTTGAAGGTTGTGTGTTCAATTCATGTTAGGTTCAATTTTCATATTTAATTATTTTGGTGTTCTATATTCGGTTCAATTCTCATTTTGTATTATTTTTGTGTTCTACATTTTCTAAATTTTAATATTTTGGTGATTTTTACATTTTTTAAATTTTAAATTTGTTGTGCAATGGTAAAGCATTTGACTTCAAATCAAATGATTGTATTTGTGGCGCAATGGTTGCACATCTAACTCTAGATCAGAAGGTTGTGTGTTCGATACATGTTAGGTTCAATTCTCATTTTGAATTATTTTAGTGTTTTACATTCACGTCATGTTCAATTCTCATTTTAAATTATTTTAGGTTCAATTCTTATTTTGATTTATTTTGTTATTCTACGTTTTTCAAACATTTTATTACACTGAATGATAAAATGATGGGATCTGTGGCGGAATGGTAGCACATCAGACTCTAGATTAGAATGTTGTTTGTTCGATTCACGTCAGGTTCAATTCTCATTTTGATTTATTTTGGTGTTCTACATTCACGTGAGGTTCAATTCTCATTTTAAGTTATTTCACGTTCAATTCATATTTTGATTTATTTTGGTATTCTACGTTTTTCAACTTTTATATTACACTAAATGAAAAAATGATGGGATTTATGGTGCAATGGTAGTGCGTTTGACTTTAGATTAGAAGGTTGCATGTTTGATTCACGTTAAGTTTAATTTTCATTTTGAATTATTTTTGTGTTCTACATTCACGTCAGGTTTTATTCTCATTTTAAATTATTTCATGTTCAATTCTTATTTTGATTTATTTTGTTATTCTACGTTTTTCAACTTTTATTTTATATTAAATGAAAAAATGATGGGATCTATGGTGCAATGGTAGCGCGTCTGACTCTAGATTAGAAGGTTGCATGTTTGATTCATGTCATGTTCAATTTTCATTTTGAATTATTTAGGTGTTCTACATTCACATCACGTTCAATTCTAATTTTAAATTATTTCAAATTCAATTCATATTTTGATTTATTTTGTTATTCTACGTTTTTCAAATTTTATAATACACCAAATGAAAAATTGATGGGATTTGTGGCGCAATGGTAGCGCGTCTGACTGCAGATCAGAAGGTTGCGTGTTCGATTCACGTTAGGTTCAATTTTCATTTTGAATTATTTGTAGAACCGTTCAATTCTCATTTTAAATAATTTCATGTTCAATTCTCATTTTGAATTGTTCACTTAGCATGTGAGAGGCATAAGGATCGATACTCTGTATTTTTAAAGTATTTTGAACTTTGTTTTTTCATTTCAGTACTCGCTTAGCAAGGTAGAGGCATGAGGGTCTCAAAGTAAGACAATTTATGTTTAGGGTGTAGCTCAAACGATAGAAAGGTCGCTAATTATACGGGAAGCAAAAGGATCAATACCATTTGATAAAGAGCCACGAGGATTGTTTACTATTATCACCAATGTGTGGAGAATAAGATAGTTGATGTTTGAGTATGTAGCTTAGATGATAAACCTCTCGTTTGTATTCTTATTTCAAAAATCTTCTTTTGATAAGATTCTAATTACAAATGTTTATGATATTTGGAGTCTCGGAATAACTATTTTGATATTAGGAGGTATAGCTCAAATGTTAGAGTGCTTACTTAGCATATGAGAGTAATGGCGATCGATACCCTATATATCCATTATTAGTTAAACTTTTTTTATTTTAGTATATAATTAATATTTGTGGATGTCTCTTGGATGGTAGAAGAGTGCTTAAATTTATATGGGTCTTGGATGGTAGAAGAGTGCTTAAATTTATATGGGAGGCACAGGGATTAGTAACCTTTATTTCTATTGAGTTAAATTTTAAATTTTTATTTCGGTGATACTATTGAGGTTGTAGAATAACAAAGATTAATCTTTAGGGATGTAGCTTAGATGGTAGAATACTGGGTTCACATGCATGAGGCACGGGGATCAATTTTTCGCATCTCTAACATGAGTTATGGTAAAGTGATTCCATTATATATGGGAGGAATGTTGATTGATATATCTTATTTCTAATATGTGTTATTTATATTTTTATTTGAGTGATATTTTTTAATAAGACCTAATTCAATAAGATATTTAGGTGATATTCTTTTAATAGAGTTATATGGATATATTGAACTAATTGGTTTAGTGATGTAGCTCAAATAGTAGAGTGCTCGCTTAGCATGCGAGATGCATGGGAATTGATACCCTCCATCTTCAAAGCATTTTGAACTTTGCCTTTTCATTTTAGTACTCGCTTAGCATGCGAGAATAGTTATCGCTTGTTTCACATCGCATACGAGGGGTATGGGGATAGATACCGTACATCTTCGAACTAAATTTAAATTTTGTAATTCTATTTACATCGCTAATATAAGTTAGGCTTTGAATTTCATCTTTAGTAATACTCTTTTAATATGAATTTGATAAAAACTGGGACAGTTAAGTTTTAGGGATATTGCTCTTTTAATAAGATTTTGATAAGAATATTAGGGATTTAGCTTAGCTAGGACAATATTGCTCTTTTAATTTGACTTTAAAATAAATTTTAGGGTTGTAGCTTAGATGGTAAAGTGCCCGCATAGCATACGAGCTATATGACCATCTCGGACTAAGTTAATTGATATTTATGGATGTAGCTTAGATGGAAGAGCGCTCGCTTAGCATGTGAGAGGCACGTGTATCTCACATTCTATATAATTCGTTAATTTATTTAAACGAGTAATACATAGTTTTATTTAATGGTTAATATATATTTATAATTAAAAAAGAGAAATAATATAATAATAATTTTTTTTTGGCAAATAAATTAAATTATCATTTACCAATAGGATATTACATTGTTTCAGTATAGTTACATCATCTTACATAAACTTTGCTCCTTATAACTTGTTTGATAGCATCAATAGTAATGTCAACTCACCTTCTAGGAAGGGTGTTTGAGCATCACTACAATATCATGTGCTACAAGTTATAAAGAAGCAAATATAATAAAAATGAATATCTCAAAGAGAACCAGTATTCTAAGCTAAGCATAAGACATCAAACTCTCTTATTTTTTCTTTATCCAGCCTAGTGAAAATTACTGTCTTGATATGTCGAAGAAGGACTACTTCATCTCTTACTTGTTGCTTAAATAATCTCCAGTTTCTCTCTTTCCAAATGTGATATACAAACTCTGCTATCACCACCTGCATAAGCTGTCCTTGCAATGTTCTCCTTTTAGCTATTCTAGCAGTTATATTAATTATGGTTTCCCATGTAGTTTGTCTTAAAACTTCTTCATTCCATTTCAACAAATCACTCCATACAGTCTTGCTATATTTACATTCATTCAGCAAATGTTCTAAGGTTTCTATTGCAGTTAAACATAGCTGACATCTTCATTCTATTTGCATGCCCCGCTTGAGTAGTTTATCTGCAGTCATTAATTTCTGATGCAAAGCAAGCCATAGAATGAAGGTAGCTCTAGGTCTAGCTGTAGAATCACATATCAAACTTGTCCAATTTTTCTTTGGTAATGTACCCACCAATATATTGTAAATTACACTGATTGTAGTTATTCTAGTTAGTATTATTGCCAGTCGGGGATGGTATTGTAATACCTCTCTATTCATCATCACTTTCTTCAACATCTAGCTTATTTGTTTGGGTAGAGTCATAATATGAATATTTTTATTTTTTATATAATAAGTGTGTACCATTTGATCCATAATTTATCTTTCTTCATCTGCATATCCCAAAAGAGTTTGAAGATGGCTGCCTTATTCCATAAGTCTAGTCTTAGTAAGTTAAATCCTCCAGCTGACTTTAGTGTGCAAACTTTATTCCAAACTACCAAGGCCTTCCTACTAGTCTCAACTGATCCTGTCCATAAGAATGTCCTGCAAACAGCATCCATCATTTTGATTATTTTTTTGGGCAATATGAATAATTGTGACCAATAGCTTTGCACTCCAAATAATACTGACTTTATAAGTTGAACTCTTCCTGCATATGTTAGCAACTTGGCAGTCCAACTTTTAAGTCTAACCATCATTTTGTCAAGCAGTACTTTACATTCTGTAATTTTTAGTTTCTTAGGAGTCAAAGGTACTCCTAGATACTTGAATGGTAAAGAGTCCTCTCTATAGCTAAGTGTATATAATATTCTGTCTTTTGTTTCAGCAGGTACTCCTCCAAAGTAAATACTACTCTTAAGTGCATTAGCTTTCGAACCTGATGCCTTTGAGAATTTAAGAAATGCCTCATGTAGGAGCTTGATAGATTTCTCATCTCTTCTAGAAAACATAAGTAAATCATCTGCAAAACAAAGGTGAGTAATAGATAATTTTGCACATTTGGGATGATATTTAAAGTTTTTCTTATTTCCTAGCTCCCTCATACATCTACTCAAGTATTCCATCACAAGGACAAAGATATAAGGTGATAGAGGGTCACCTTGTCTTAATCCTCTTTTTACTTGAAAATGTACCATTTTCTTACCATTTATTAGAATGGTATAATGTACTGATTTGATGCAAGCCATCACCCATTGAATGAATCTAGGAGGAAATCCCAATTCTATGAGCATTTGTTCCACACATATCCATTCTACTGAATCATAAGCCTTTTGTAGATCTATCTTGATCATGCATCTAGGGGATATTATTTTCCTGGTATATCCTTTAATGAGTTCTTGACTTAATATGATATTATCTGCAATCACTCTTCCTGGTACAGAGATTGATTGAGCTTCACTAACTAGTTCACCAATCACTCCTTTAAGTCTATTCACCAAGATCTTAGCAGTAATCTTGTATAAAATTGTACAACAAGCAATTGGTCTTAGGTCCTTAACAGTTTCTGGATTTGGTACCTTGGGTATGAGTGTAACTAGAGTATAGTTTATAGCTTTCAACATTTTTCCTGTCATGAAGAACTCTTATATTGCTACACATATATCATGCTTTAGCACAAGCTATGCTTTTTTTAAAAATAATTCACCAAATCCATCAATTCCTGGAGCCTTATCATCATTTATGTCAAATAAAGCCTGATTGATCTCTACTTCTGAGACAGCTGCACATAAACCTGATAAATAATGGTGCTGAACTAGTCTACCAAGTCTAACTGTCATTTTATCCACCATAGGAAGTTCATATTCTGCATTGCCCATTAAACCTTTATAAAAGTCAACTATTTCTGCACTGATCTGATCATGAGTAGTTAATCTCTCCTCATCTCTACTATATAGGATATTAAGAGTTTTGACATCATTCCTTGCTTTTGCATAGATAAAAAAGAATTTCACCTAAAGTAATCCAATAAAATCTAGACTTTTGCCTCAATATACTTTCCTCTACTCTATCCCATTTCTCTAATCCATTAAGGCATATTTCTCTTGCACATGCAAATTAGCTAGTAAAGGAGTGTCTTGCAATTGTCTTTGGATACTTTCCAAATTATTTCTAGCTTTGTCTGCCTTAAGTTTTGGTTGACTGAAATTTTTCTTGAATAGTTCTTTCATTGCACCTTTCATGAGTTTAAGTCTTTGCCATACTTTGTACATCTCAAAGCCCTCAATTTCTGTACTCCAAATAGTTGCAACAGTAGGGAGAAATTCAATGTGATTAGCTATTATATTCAAAAATCTAAAATTTAGTATGCCTCTATTAGTAGTAGTACCAACATCAAGTTTTAATGGAAAATGATATGAGATTATTGCTTCTCCTATCTCTACCACCACTGCTCCATTATTTTCCATCCAATCCTTATTCCCAAATACTCTATCTATCTTACTTCATATCTTATCACTCCCTTATTGTTTGTTGCTCCATGTGTAATATCCTCCAATAGTTGTTAGCTCAGTAAGCTGGAGGTTCTCTATAGTAGCATTAAAGTCTCTTGTTTCATGTTCAGTGATAATAATAATAATATTTTGATAAAATAATAAAAGTAAAATAAAATAGAAAAGAGAATAAAAAAATAAATAAATATATATATATTTAAATAAATAAATAGAAAATATAAAGTAAATAGAAAAAGAAAAAGAAAAAGAAAAAAATAAAACCGTCCCTTCACATGCTTCGCACGTGCAGCGAGTCAGGGCTAGTCGACCCGGCCGTGTCAGTCGACAGGTCACCAACTCGTCGACAGGGTATTAAACCCTCGCCGAAGTAGAGGGCGCGACAGCAGTGGTCCGAGGGTTACGGTGCAGCGGCTTCCACGCACCACCGGCGGTCGTTGTCTTCGATAGAGGAGAAAGCTGGCGAGCTGGGGCCTCATCTACGAATACGGCTAGGCGTTGTAGCAGCCCGACGAGCCACGGTTGTGTGGGAGGCAGTGAGCGGATAGAGAATGGAGGAGTCCCCCAGTTCCCACTGTGAACGCCGGCGAGGGGCTCGGCAAGCTCTTTCTCCCACCGTGGCAAGCTCTCCGGGGTCGACTCGCCTCTCTTAGTGTTGGTTTTGAGAGGAGGCCACAGCGAGGAGGCATGAGGTCAACGTAGAACAGGAAGGGGACGGCGGAGCACAGGACGTCTCTGTCTCGTTCAAATTCACTAGCGTAAGGGCGCGGCGAACACTCTTCCTTCCACGGTGAGTTCTCTGGAAGCGAGTAGGCTCAGGTGGAGACAATATTGAGTGGCGACTGCGGCACGCGGGTACAACTGGGAGCAACATCTATTGGGCAGTCGAGGAAGAGAGGTGCTAGCGACTGTGGGAGGTGTTTTGAGCCCCACCGATGGGCGATTAGGTGGCCGGAGGGCTGAGGAATACCTAGACGAGGTAGGCACGTGTTTCCGACGAGGTTGCAGCAGCGATAGATGGGGTTGAGGGCGGACACGACGGCAGGCGCTTGGCGGAATTCGAGCCGAGGGCGAGCGGGGAAGAAGATCGAAGCACGTGCGGCGATTCAGCTTGTTGCGGCTCAAGCCGGTATGACCCGGTTTAAGACCGGTTCGGGCCAGTTCGATTGCAGGGTTGGCTAGTTTTCGCAGTTTTAAGACCGGTTCGAGTCGGTTCAACATTGCTAGAGCTTTGTTGGTAAGTTTTGAACCTTAAGAAATATATTTAGAATTTTTAACATATTTTAGGAGCGGTTTTCGAATTATTTTAGGATGGGTTCAGGGTTTTGAGTGCATTAAAAAAGTCAGAAAAATCTAAAATATTTTATGATGTTATGTTATGCTTAAACATATTTTCTATGATTTAATTATAAAATTTAAAGATTATTATAATTTAATTTTTGATTTAATTGAGATAATTTGGGTTAATTTAGGGTTTAAATGAATTAATTGTATGTTATATACATGAAGTAATATTTTGATAGGTGTTATGACATCTAAGTTGCATTAATTGGAATTAAAATAATTTATTTATAATTATTACCCAATTAATAAATTTAGGATATTATAAATTGAGGAAATTAGATTAATTAGATTTTTATAGATTAATGAGATTGAATGATTTAGAATTTTATCAATTTATAATGTGATAAAATTTAGGAAATTAATTTATTTAGATTTTATAATTAATGTAATTGGATAAATTTGGATTTTGTGAATTTAATTAATGTAATTAAATTTTTACAAAATTATTAAAATTATTTTAGGATTAATTAAAATGATATATATTGATTAAGATTTTTGGGTATAATTAAATTGTTAAACTAAATATCATTTTAATTATGTTTGATTGTGATTGTTAATATGATGGATGGTTGGTTGATTATAAGAAATTAAATAAAATAAAGAAAATGATGTGAGGATGTGAGTAGAAGGGTAGATAGGAAATCTTTATTTGAATTGTATGATTTATGGTTGTTAGATGTATTTATTTTATCTGAGGAAAATTGACTGCTGTGCCGTTGCTTGACAAATCACGGCCAAACTATGATTTATGTTAGAGTAAGAAGGAGTTACTATGCTTGATTGTTTGATTGATTGCTTTTAAGAATCACAGCTAAGCTGTGAATTCTTATTTAAAACTGCTTTGAGACTCGGGTGAGGATTTATGGTTTCAAATTTATTTGGCCTACTACAGATGCTGAGTCCTAAGGGTCGTTGTAAATTATTATACATGCTGATAAGTTATATGTCTACTTTGTTGCATATTTAATTAGCATGTGGTTTATTAGAAGTATGCATGTTAGTTTACATATGATGCTATTATATGCATGCTCTTGATGTCACGCCCCGACTCTACTGTCGGGCACGTGGCAACCGCCGTATGAGCCCAACGGACCCATACAAGGCATCAAGTGATACATACAATCCAAACATATCGTTTACACAGTGGAATATACAATCAAAATATCTAACTCAACGTTTTTAACACAGTCCCGATAAACCTACTACAATTCTATGATAACGATATCAATAAATCAAGATCCACTCATCGAAGAACTCATCTTCACCCACTGTCATGATTGATCATCTAATACCTGCACACACGGGGAAAAGTGGTGTGCTCAGCCTTGCGGCCTAGTGCAAAATTACGGCTCGAAACCGAATAAGGAATCCAAAGGCTAGGAGGATTAATCTAGGATGCCTTGGGTTTATTAATAATCCTTTTCATATAATACATGTGAAGCATATCATAAATGAAAAAAAACTGTATAAGCATATACAACCGGTGTAGCCCTAGATGTCACCTAAGCTGTCTCTAGTAACTATGTCATCAATGTCACCGGTATATCATCTATGGTATAGTATGTCTATCAGTCTCAAGACTCGGGCTGCCAGCCTATGCTTAGAGAAGTTCCCCTGCCGAGGATTCCCATAAGCCTATCAGTGCCTTTTGTCTTTGTTTCTTCCTATGCCCGCTGCACTGATGTTGGCGGAGGTGACGGGTGACCCTTGATCACTCTCCTCGGTGTCGCTAGTCGCCTGCCATGCCTCCCCTAGCGAACCCGTCGTGCCCTTACATCCTCCCCGGATGCCGTAAGGACAACGACAATCGTGTAGTACTACAACACCGTCCGAAGACGGGGTCACCGTCAATAAAATCCATCGACTACGGTCTCGGTCGATATAATACAACCCTAGGATCCGGACTCACCATCCGACCGTCTGCAGATCGTCAAGGATGGTAGCCGTATGGTCTACGGATCCACTGTCCAAGGCTATGCGGAGGGATGTCACCGTCCCAATCCCCGAGCAGCGATGCTTGCCAAGAGGTGTGCAGACTAGCTATCGCCGGAATGCTACAACCTCGGCGACATGTTTGCTAGGTTCTTGTTCTGGTTCGTCCCAGCTAACCATCTCAGGACTATCACGAGTGCCCCTTAAACGACACTCGTGCGGGTGAAAATCATCGGGTAGGGACTTGCTCCATATATCCGGTCTAATATGTTAAATTAACTTAGTTAAGCTTAGACAAATTCTATCAAATTTATATCCATTTAAACCCATCATCTAGCCCAAGTCACCTAAGGACCCAAATCGCACCCATCAACACTTAATTAGAACAATTAAATATTAATTAGCTATTTTAAATCATCAAATCATACTCATGAAAAGTTAAATTATTTTTATTTTGATTTTTATTATTTTATTATTTTATTATTATTTTGACTGGTCAACGATCAACAGTTGACCCGATCAATGCGGTGGACCCGATCAACGCTGTTGACCCGGCTAACGCGGTGGACCTGGTCAACGCTGTTGACCCGGCCAATTCGGTGGACCCGGTCACTGTTCATTCGACTTAACTTGAGTCTGACCTAAGCCTAGCCAGTTCGGTTTGATCGAGTCAGCTCCAACCCATCTAAATCCGAGTCTGTCTCGAGTCCGGTTCAAATTAATTTGGTTCGACTCGGGTTCAATTTAATTGATTCAGTTCACCTCAACTAAACTCAACCCGAACCCAAACTTAACTCAAATTCAACCCAACTAACTCCAATCTGGTTCAACTCAACCCATTCACTAATTCTACTCAATTACATCATTAATTTTTACTTAACTTAATTTATCATGCTTAATTAATCCACAAAGCTTGGTTAATTAACATTAAGCATGTTTAAATTAATCTAAGCGTTCAACAGCACTAATTTATCCTAAACGTGTTTAATTACGACTAAACATGCTTAATAAATCACTAATTGTGAATAAGGAAATAAGACACGTCACCTTGCGGAAACATTGTTCACTCGCCGGAATAGTAACGCCGGCCGCCGGAACCCTAGCCGCCACCTCGCCGGAGCTCGCGAAACCTCCGACCAATTAGACGACGAGCTCCGCAAGCCTTCGCACGCATGTGAACTGACGACGACCTGCGCAAAATCCAGCCATCAACGCCTAAACGAGCCCTTCTCCGTGGCGTCGCCGGCGAACTCTAGGGCGAGTTCGCCGAAGGGCGAAACCACCCAATAACAGGGGGGAAGAGTGGCGGCTCACCTCGCAATCACTCAGGGGAGGCGGAGAGGGAAGATTCGCCGACGAGGGGAGTGGAATCGCAGCTCCACTCCTTGCCGGTGGTGTTGCGGATCGAACCAACAGCGGCGACAAAATCATCACCTGCTGCAGCTGCGTCGGGGGTCGACGGGACTCACGAAGGTGCAGAGAGGGCTAGCGACTCCCACCGCAGTGGAGGAGATGACACGCCGGTGAGTCGGGCGCGGGACGATGACGCGATGGCTGCAGTTGCAGCGAACGCAAAAAGGGAAAATTTCTTTCGGGGGAGGAAGAGCGGGCGCCGAGCTCCCATTTCTGCTGGGGAGTGGCGCACGAGGGACGACAGGAATGGGCGGCAATGACGGACGGTGGGCAGCGACTGACGGTGGAATGTGGGCGTCGGCGATGCTCTGCCGTGGACGAGGGAGGTGGCCTCGCGAAGGAGCGGTCGCAGCCGACGCGAAGAAGGGGCGCACATCGACGGCAGACCTCCGCCGAGCTCCCTTCATTGCGGCGGAGAGGAGAGGGCGGCAATCGCGGTTGCGATCGGCGAGCAGCTACCGGCGACGGAAGAAGAGGGTGGTTGCTTTGCTGCGGAAGATGGACGGCAACTAAGCTCGTGAAGGAGAGAAAGCAGGGGAAGGAAAGGGGGTCGTGCGGCTGCAAGGGACCTCCGCCGAGCTCCCCTCGTCGTGGCGGAAATGGGCAGTAGCGAGGAGGCTGCGGACGGCGGACGCGAAGGGCGAGTTGCGACGATCTGCGGATGCTCTGCTGCGGGTGGTCACGAAAATGAGGGAGTCGTCGCCGAGCTCCCCTTTCTGCAGGGAATGATGCACGGCGGGCGACGGAGTCGGGCGGCCGCCGACAAACGACGGCAGCGGACGGCGTCGAAATGGGAGGGGCCGCCGGCGTGCTTTGCTGCGGGTGAGGGAGACGGGGAAGAAGGCAAAGAAGGAGAAGAAGAAGAAGAGGAAAAGGAAGAAGAAGAGGAGAAGAAGGGGCGCTTCGCGAGGGGGAAGAGCCCTCGGCTCTTCTCGCTCGCGTCGGCCCTTCGGACCGGGTCGGGCCGGTTCACTTGGACCGGCTGGCTGGCCGGTTCAGTTGAACCGGACCGGAAATAAAAAAATTTTTTCTAAAATATGATTTTTTTTTTTTTGAAGGTGGGGGTTTACAAGTACTCCCCCCCTTAAAAATTTTTGGTCCACCAAAAATTACCAGAATAGGTGATCCCTTCCTCGAATCATGATAGATGATAAATAAGTAGATCCTTTATATTTTCTTTAAAGTAGTAACCCCTTTCCAAGGTGGTACCACTTTAGTTATCATAAACTCATTGGTACTAAAATACGACGTCTGCAATTTATGGTAGCTCATCTAAATGACCCACGTGACAACACAACATATATCATGATATAGCGATCCACTTTAGGTGTCACTACACTGTGGATCATTGTAGTCATATTTGGGATCCTCACGAGCATCCATATTATCCAACAACAAGAGGCGTATCCTAGTACGTGGTAGAAAGTAATTGCTTAGAAAAGTGTCAAATAATTGCTTAGTATGATAGTAGTCTACTAGAGGTATTGAATGAGCATTAGATGAGTAGATCAAACTTCACCATAATAGATTATTAAGATCGTTTGAGATAACCTGTTTGTTGGTGAAGCAATTTACTGACAAAACTAGAGGGTAGATATGCCAGGGAGTCTCTTTTACACTAACATACAAATAACCTTTCGTGGTTCAGGTTGAATCAGGATTAGACATCCCTGAACTATAATATGATCGTAATGGAGTCACCTCCAGACAGAGGATAATATATAAAAAGATAGCAATAACCACTCATTAAATGCCCACAACTTGCTCCGCGTCAGTTTTTTTTTTAAACTCTTACAATCACTACCTTATAATGTAAAGACTGGAGTAAGAGAGGTCCATAGTATATGCAGCTACTAAGGATATCATCATGTGCATCAGCATGTGTTGGAGAAATCAATATGCAGAAATATCAACATGCACATCAACACATGCTAGGGGTTCAAGAAATTTGCAGTATCCAAAAATTAAAGGAGATATGAAAAAGAGTAAGGAAGCAAAGATACTACAAATTCTACAGGTAGTTGAAACATGAGTTGCAGATATAGAAATACTGCCAACTGCATTGACTGAATAAGACTGTAGAGAAAGACCAAATCTATATAACAATACTGATGAAAATATATGAATCCGAGCTGCAAAAAAAATACTAAGTGAAGAACTGAGCTAAGCTGATGGAGCCACAGACATAAAAAGGAGTAAAGAAATCTACCAATGATGGATAGAATTTGACTAAGGACATTTGACAAAGGAAATAGCTTCGCAAAAAGGGAACTGCAAACTGCAGAAAAGGAATAAGGAAATAACTGCAAAGAAAATTGCAGAAATATTCGACAGAATTTGCATTCAGAAAGGCCACTAAGCATAATTAAGAGAAGCAGATAAAAGAAATCTGCTTGGCTAATGAGTTGGCCGTGTATAGGATATACGAATTAAGCGAAAGCTGCTCAAGCTCTGAAAAGAGATTGATAGATAAAAGAAAATAGCAGAGAACAACTGCATTGAATGCATAGAATGCTAGTACAAAAGAAAATGCTCCCAACTCAACAAGGAGTAAATATAACAGAGTGAACTGCTTGAAGGAGTGTGGAAAACTTTATGGATAAAGTGATGCAAGAGTGGAAGTGGTATGCCGATGACAGCTATACCAACTGTATTGACGCATCGAAATATGAAATGAAGGGAGAAACAATAGAAGAATTTACATTTAGGAAGCCAGTCCACATGATTGCAGATAATCCGAAATGAATATAAAATATCATGGTCGTAGAAGTTGAGAAATACAAGATGAAGTAAGCTGTAAAGCTGAGCTGCAAAAATGAAGCTATAGAAATATGACAAGCGAACATTAAAGCTGTAGAAATATAACCAAGAAAATGAAGAAGGTTGTAGCATGCACAACTAGAAATGTCATGCAATATACGTACGCGGAATATGTGAAAAAGAGTTGCAGATAGGGTGTAGAGCTGCAAAGAGAGTATATGTAGAAAGCTACAAATACTATACGTAAAGCTGCAAGTGTTGGGAGTTGACACTAATATGATAATTGATGGCGGTCAACTACTAGTTGCAAATTTAAAAATCATGATGACGATCCAAAATGATCCACGTATACTCATGAGATTCATATATATATCAATGATTAACTCAAATGAGAGTAAGGGCATAGATGATAATTTCCAAATCATTTGATACAGATCTATCCACAACCAAATTTATGAATCTGGAATGAAGTCCATCTAAGAGATCCGAGTAAGAGTTAGGTTCAAAGAAAATTAACTCATACGTAAGCCAGCTTAAAATACCGGTAGATCTTTCTTTAAGCTTAGTGGTCTTACGTATATAAATCTGATATAAATTCTATGATCCAGATCTCATATGGACGTTCAATATCAGTAGTTTTCCAAGGTCTAACAGGAAATAATTAAGTCAAAGATTTGTATGAAATTTTTTTTCATGATCAAGATAAAGATGTAAAAATTGTATATAACCGGAGATAATTTACTTGGATTTTCATATCTCCAAATAGATCATGGATTTAACCTAAGATTCAAGATTTCAACCTTCTAGAAATCATTTATATCCGCGATAGTCAATATGATCATAACATCAGATTTCACAATCTGATAAGATAATTATAACCCGCGATATAAGAAAAAGTTAAACGATATCACACGTGCTCAAATGTCGTATAATAACACACGTGCTAACTCAAGTAGGAAGGTCCACAATTTAACAATTCAGATAGACCACCTGATACCTCAGCTATCTAGCATGAGAGTACAGGTGTGAGAGTGCACCTGGTGCTTTTATGCCTAAGAGTCTAACTCAGAAGCAAGTGCTCGAATCAGAGCGGATAAAATCGAGTATTGATAGATTCATTCAAACTCAGTATCCCAACTGGGTCATGGGATACAAATAGTATGATAAAGATATCGTATGGGATATTTTGATATCAATACTCTTAAGATCAAAGTGATGATAGCTACCTATGTTGGTATAAGAGGTGATTGTGATGCACCCAACAAGATAACCTTAATATGATCATGGATAAATTTACTTGATTATTTAGAAATAAAACTTGATCGTAGATCCGACCCTACTGATCTAAGTTTCTAACTCTTCTCCGATGCAGTGGAGACGGTAGCCATATTTACTATATGAAGACAGTAAATTTATTATCCTTATATAACGGCGATTATCGAGCCAGGAAAAATTTATCATAGCGATAATCACTATCGCCAGAGTAAACACTCGTTACCAAGGAAATATACTACTATACTTCCAACTCGCACTTTATCCTATATCATATCGGGACTGTCGTCTTAATCCTTAAACCTCAAACGTAACTCAATCTCCTAGGTTCTCCAAACCTAGGCTCTGATACCACTTTAGTTGTCACGCCCCGACTCTGCTGTCGGGCACGTGGCAACCGCTGTATGAGCCCAACGGACCCGTACAAAGCATCAAGTGATACATACAATCCAAACACATCGTTTACACAGCGGAATATACAATCAAAATATCTAACTCAACGTTTCTAACACAGTCCCGATAAATCTACTACAATTCTATGATAACGATATCAATAAATCAAGATCAACTCATCGAAGAACTCATCTTCACCCACTATCATGATCGATCATCTAATACCTGCACACACGGGGAAAAGTGGTGTGCTCAGCCTTGCGGCCTAGTGCGAAATTACGGCTCGAAACCGAATAAGGAATCCAAAGGCTAGGAGGATTAATCTAGGATGCCTTGGGTTTATTATTAGTCCTTTTCATATAATACATGTGAAACATATCATAAATGCAAAACAACTGTATAAGCATATACAACCGGTGTAGCCCTAGATGTCACCTAAGCTGTCTCTAGTAACTATGTCATCAATGTCACCGGTATATCATCTACGATATAGTATGTCTATCAGTCTCAAGACTCGGGCTACTAGCCTATGCTTAGAGAAGTTCCCCTGCCGAGGATTCCCATAAGCCCATCAGTGCCTTTTGTCTCTGTTTCTTCCTATGCCCGCTGCACTGATGTTGGCGGAGGTGATGGGTGACCCTTGATCACTCTCCTCGGTGTCGCTAGTCGCCTGCCATGCCTCCCCTAGCGAACCCGTCGTGCCCTTACATCCTCCCCGGATGCCGTAAGGACAACGACAATCGTGTAGTACTACAACACCGTCCGAAGACGGGGTCACCGTCAATAAAATCCATCGACTACGGTCTCGGTCGATATAATACAACCCTAGGATCCGGACTCACCATCCGACCGTCTGCAGATCGTCAAGGATGGTAGCCGTATGGTCTATGGATCCACTGTCCAAGGCTGTGCGGAGGGATGTCACCGTCCCAATCCCCGAGCAGCGATGCCTGCCAAGAGGTGTGCAGACTAGCTGTCGCCGGAATGCTACAACCTCAGCGACATGTTTGCTAGGTTCTTGTTCTGGTTCATCCCAGCTAACCATCTCAGAAACTATCACGAGTGCCCCTTAAACGACACTCGTGCGGGTGAAAATCATCGGGTAGGGACTTACTCCATATATCCGGTCTAATATGACCTTGGAGTGCATACAGTCCCTTTCCCCACCAGCTCCCAGTATCCAAGCTATGTGTAGCCTCGGGAGTGGTGTATGGTGAAGCATCACTATTCTGACCATCGACGGTACGCAGTGGTCAAACAGGGTATGCAAGCAGTACCCCTTCCTGTCTGTTTTCTAGTGATGTCTCCTAAGAGTTTCTAACATGTCACAATTCTTATTTATAACTGCATGGTAGTCGTGCTATCATAGCATAGATGAATAGTATAACGTGCCGGACAAGAGTTATAGACATGTTAAGTATGTAGCATGGTAAACATGACATAATCATGCATGTAGACAAAGTAAATCATACTAACATGCATTTAGATAATATCATAGTAAGCATAATATACATTTATCCATATATACATAATCATGACAAGTATTTTATTTTATTATATTTGAGGCATCCAAGAATTTTCCTAAGAAAACCTCGGCAGGAGTTCCCTAGCTTGAATAAATCCTAAATTCGATGAACCAACGCACCTGGGTTAGCAATCCGGTCTTTAGAACCAACCCGCGTAGCAATGGATCGTTGCGACGAACTACGCGAATCACGTACCCGCGATAATCCTAATTAACACAATTATTTAAGATAAAATTTAATTTATATTTTTAAAGTAAATCAAATATTAATTTATCAATCTAACTTAATCATTCAAATATTAAACTAATTAAAATGTTAAATTAACTTAGTTAAGCTTAGACAGATTCTATCAAATTTATATCCATTTAAACCCATCATCTAGCCCAAGTCACCTAAGGACCCAAATCGCACCCATCAACACTTAATTAGATCAATTAAATATTAATTAGCTATTTTAAATCATCAAATCATACTCATGAAAAGTTAAATTATTTTTATTTTGATTTTTATTATTTTATTATTTTATTATTATTTTGACTGGTCAACGGTCAACAGTTGACCCGATCAATGCGGTGGACCCGGTCAACACGGTGGACCCGGTCAATGCGGTGGACCCGGTCAACGCGGTGGACTCGGTCAACGCTGTTGACCCGGCCAATGCGGTGGACCCGGTCACTGTTCATTCGACTTAACTTGAGTCTGACCTAAGCCTAGCCAGTTCGGTTTGATCGAGTCAGCTCCAACCCATCTAAATCCGAGTCCGACTCGAGTCCGGTTCAAATTAATTTGGTTCGACTCGGGTTCAATTTAATTGATTCAGCTCACCTCAACTAAACTCAACCCGAACCCAAACTTAACTCAAATTCAACCCAACTAACTCCAATCTGATTCAACTCAACCCATTCACTAACTCTACTCAATTACATCATTAATTTTTACTTAACTTAATTTATCATGCTTAATTAATCCACTAAGCTTGGTTAATTAACATTAAGCATGTTTAAATTAATCTAAGCGTTCAACAGCACTAATTCATCCTAAACGTGTTTAATTACGACTAAACATGCTTAATAAATCACTAGTTGTGATTAAGGAAATAAGACACGTCACATTGCGGAAACACTGTTCACTCGCCGGAATAGTAACGCCGGCCGCCGGAACCCTAGCCGCCACCTCGCCGGAGCTCGCGAAACCTCCGACCAATTAGACGACGAGCTCCGCAAGCTTTCGCACGCATGGGAACTGACGACGACCTGCGCAAAATCCGGCCATCAACGCCTAAACGAGCCCTTCTCCGTGGCGTCGCCGACGAACTCTAGGGCGAGTTCGCCGAAGGGCGAAACCACCCAATAACAAGGGGGAAGAGTGGCGGCTCACCTCGCAATCACTCAGGGGAGGCGGAGAGGGAAGATTCACTGACGAGGGGAGTGGAATCGCAGCTCCACTCCTCGCCGGTGGTGTTGCGGATCGAACCAACAGCGGCGACGAAATCGTCGCCTGCTGCAGCTGCGTCGGGGGTCGACGGGACTCACGAAGGTGTAGAGAGGGCCAGCAACTTCCACCGCAGCGGAGGAGACGACGCGCCGGTGAGTCGGGCGCGGGACGACGACGCGATGGCTGCAGTTGCAGTGAACGCAAAAAGGGGAAATTTCTTTCGGGGGAGGAAGAGAAGGCGCCGAGCTCCCATTTCTGCTGGGGAGTGGCGCACTAGGGACGACAGGAATGGGCGGCAACGACGGACGGTGGGCAGCAACCGACAGCGGAATGTGGGCGTCGGCGCTGCTCTACCGTGGACGAGGGAGGTGGCCTCGCGAAGGAGCGGTTGCAGCCGACGCGAAGAAGGGGCGCACGTCGACGTCAGACCTCCGCCGAGCTCCCTTCGTTGCGGCGGAGAGGAGAGGGCGGCGATCGCGGTTGCGATCGGCGAGCAGCTACCGGCGGAAGATGGATGGCAACTAAGCTCGTGAAGGAGAGAAAGCAGGGGAAGGAAAGGGGGTCGTGCGGCTGCAAGGGACCTCCGCCGAGCTCCCCTCGTCGTGGCAGAAATGGGCAGCAGCGAGGAGGCTGCGGACGGCGGACGCGAAGGGTGAGCGGCGACGATCTGCGGATGCTCTGCTGTGGGTGGTCACGAAAACAAGGGAGCCGTCACCGAGCTCCCCTTTCTGCAAGGAATGATACACGGCGGGCGACGGAGTCGGGCGGCCGCCGACGAACGACGGCTACGGACGGCGTCGAAATGGGAGGGGCCACCGGCGTGCCCTGCTGCGGGTGAGGGAGACGGGGAAGAAGGAGAAGAAGGAGAAGAAGAAGAGGAAAAGGAAGAAGAAGAGGAGAAGAAGGGGCGCTTCGCGAGGGGGAAGAGCCCTCGGCTCTTCTCGCTCGCGCCAGCCCTTCGGACCGGGTCGGGCCGGTTCACTTAGACTGGCCGGCTGGCCGATTCAGTTGAATCGGACCGAATTTTTTTTTTTTTCTAAAATACGATTTTTTTTTTTTGAAGGTGGGGGTTTACACTTGATATGAGTTTGAAAGTTATACCATGCCGGTATATGTATGATGCTGTTATATGCATGTTCTTGATATTTATACTCATATTATGTTATTATTGATATATTCATGTTGCTAGAGATGTAGAGACACTTACCGAGAACATGGAACGTGATGACATGTGACATAACTAGAGGCACTTTAGGTACATGTGATTATACCTAGAGTGATCTTATCTGATATTTAACCGAGAACTTTTGGACATCTTAAGGTCATAGTAACCTAGGAGATAATATTAGGTTCTTGGTTGGATATGCTACCAACGTATGGTGAGGAGCCATGTGCTAGCCAAGATAGAAATGCATGCTCTGTTGACTTAGCCTCAAATACTTTGGTGTAGCCTCAAATAGTACATTGTATTTAAAGGACCTGATTAAAATAATAATAATAATAATAATTTGAATATATATTTAAAGTCTACAATTTATTCATTGTTAATACGGCGGTTGCCACATGCCCAAAAGTGGATCTGGGGCGTGACCATATCCTTCTACCATGCCTTTATTTCAAAATAATTTACCTTATTTCCTACATACCGATTACATATACATATCAAAGAACAGAAGAATGAAACAGTTAGTGTGATCTAACTTCTCCCTCAAGTTTAGTCTCCTGAGCGAGTGAATGAAAGAAAAATGACAATCATGATGACCTCCACACTACATTAAAGCAGCAGATGAGATATCTCTTTAACTTCATCAAAAAATTTAGTGTATAAATATATATATTTATTTATTTGTATATATATATATATATTTGGAGACTCGCCTTCAAATTTAAAATTCGTTAATGAAGGTTAAGAAGCCAAAAAGTATAACAAATACTATGTCATGTCTGTAGCTTGTTCAACAACGTAGCAACCACCATATGAATTTATAAAAATTAATATGAGGTTAAATAAAATATAAAACATAAATTGTGAGTTTTAAAAATTCACTAGAAACTTCTCCATGTAAAGGAATGGTCTAACAATATATGTTCGAACGAGCAGCAATTATATCAAGAGCATATCACATAATAAAATTTTAAGAAAACATACGAATAATCAAAGAAATAAATTCTAAAAGTCTAAATATGTAGGAAAACTTTTCTAAGTTTTTAGTCTGAAGAACTATCTCCTAGGGCTGCCTACCTATGCTTAAGGTAAGCTGTGGCGGGGGACCAACATAAACCCGTTAGTGCCAGAATAAGTCTCTACTTAGGCCCGTCGCACTGACGTTGGCGGAGAAGGTGGGTGACCGCAGTTCCTTCTCCTTCCAGTCTCATGAACCATTTACTAGACGGTGCTCCGAGACTTTCGTATCGTACATCTCCTATAAATGCTAAATACGAGACACCATGTAGCACTACACTTGTACTTCACAGCAGGGTCACCTACTAATATATACTCATGCCCTGAACTGTCCAGACTACCTCCCAAGCCTGCAGGACTCAGTTTGGGAATGTCAGCATCAACAGACACCTTAGTCCTTAGGTATAGCGACTGAATTGAGCTTCCTGGCTCCCAGCTCTTTAGTTTCGGATATATGCCATAGGGATATTTGGATCATTGGCAAGAACCCCATTGTTGGTACTCACCAAATGCTAAAGGATGGGTCTGGTGATGCCTCCGCTACTAATCATTAGACTAATACAAATGGTACTCATCATTTATGAGAATAATATTGTGTTATATAGACCTATATTATTTTTAGAAGTTCATGTCCCTAGGAAGTTTAGGTCCATGCCTCTAGGTATTCTAACTAGTTTAGGATATCGTATAACTATATCACCTAACTAGTTTTTTTGTCACCTAGCAAGTTCTTAATGTCCTCTTTGTGTTCTATATTTTTCCTAGTATCATGCACTTTTAGAATCTGAGATCACAAGCATATGAAATAAGATAACATTTACATGTCATCTGTAGTTAAATCATATTTAATAAAGTAATAATTAAATATACATTACAGATAACATAAAATTTATTAACAATGGCCCACTTGGAAGCTCTACTACAATGGCTGTAAACTAGCTGAAACAACGACGCACTTGAGCTTTTTGAGTTTACAATTTAATAGATCCACGGCTCTACCGTATTTAATCATCGTCATTGCATAATGTTTCCCTATCAATTTGCAAGCATATTTAAATTGTTAATACTAATGAAATCAAGTATTTGCTCCCTTTTTCTTATTTCCTATTTGGTATCATGGAAATTTGTGTTTCAATATTCATTATTTAATACTACTCAAGTACATGACCAAGGACACATTGAATGAAAGACATGGTAAATTTGTTTATCACCTTAAGAAAGAAAGTATTTAAGAAAATATTAATTATATACGAAAATGAAAAAAGTTTAACTAATAATGGATATATAGGGTATCGATTGCTATTACTCTCATATGCTAAGTAAGCACTCTAACATTTAAGCTATACCTCCTAATATCAAAATAGTTATTCTGAGACTCCAAATATTATAAACATTTATAATTAGAATCTTATCAAAAGAAGATTTTTAAAATAAGAATACAAACATTGCGAACATAGATAACATTGCACCTAGGAACATCACTGAATTAACCAAAGGGTGTCATTAATGCACCTAGATAACATTGTGAACCACGTGCATTCGATTAGTGATGTTCACCCCTCCCGAGGCTTCTGATAGCTTAGATACTCGGACTAGGGCCGAGAGATTGGACTAGTTAACTTTTGGGTCATATCAGACCAACACATGGAGTGGTTCCAACCCATATTCCTATACACGCAGGCGTGCTGCCTCGATGCCACAATGATAGTCCTTAGATGGCTAGCGGGGATAATCCTACTCGACTAGTAGATATGGATCGAGACACCACAGCCCATCGTACGGATGTGAGTTCGACTCGGCGAGCATAGATTGCTTTTGAGTTGGAGGGGTGATTCCCTTAAGCTTTGGATTATGAATCCGTAGACTACACGGCTAGCATCCTTAACGTCCTGCAGACGGTCGAATGAGTAGTCTGGATCCTAAGATTATTCTTATTTCAGCTAGCCGTGGCCGATGGTTCTTGTGTGATGGTGATACTGTCTACGGATAGAGTCTAGTACTACACTGGAGTCATTCACTTATGGAGTCCGAGCAGACTGTAAGGGCATGACGATTTTGTTAGGAGAGGTGTAGTCGGCGACTAGCAAGACGCGAGAGAGGAGTCTTGGATCACCCATCCTCTCCGCCAATATTAGTGCAGCGGGCATAGGAAGATACTTAGATGGTAACGGCACTGATGGGCTTAAGGACATCATGGGCCCAGGCTAATCCTTAAGCATACATTGGCAGCATGAAACATGTGGTAAAAATAGGGATCATATCGATGACTTGCTCTAGTTACACCAATATGAGGTACAACCTAGGTGATATTTAGTTACATACATGTACTTAGAACCTAGGTTGACACATAACCTTGCTATATGATAATTGTAATACCTAGAAAGAAACTATTGTGTGATAACTAATCCCACTAAGGCATCCTTGGACAATCCCTCTAGCCTTTGATTTCGTGATGTGGTTTCGAGCTGTAATTTCGCACTGGGCCGTAAGGCTGAGCATACCGTATTCAATGTGCATGCAGATATAGAAGTGATGGTCAAGATTGCGAAAGAGGATTTCATCAGCAGAGGTTGGTTATCAAACGCATCTTATTTTATTTATTAATTTCAGAGTATAGTGTATCATAGACTGATATCAGGACTATACTAGGAGACTATTTTATTTAATTATTTATATGACTAGCTGCTTGTGTTGCAGGGATATGATCCTGTTATGCCTCGCTTCGGTTAGTGAGCTCATACGGTGGTTACTACATGCTCGACAGGTGGTTCAAGGCATAACAATATATATAGGTATACAATAATAGAATAGAAATACATATATATATATATATATATATAAGTACTAAAAAAAGTTTAGTTCTCAAAAATTAACAGAGAGAGTCGAGAGATAGCAAATATGTTAGTTTTTCTCTAATTCGATCATCCAGTGTTTCCTGCAAATTAGAATCAAAATTGGAATAGGTGTATACGACTGAAATTCCTAAATCTAACTCCCTAAATCTCCACCTCTACAACCCCCTGTTGCCAACGATTAAGGATGGCAAGCCTTTGGCTGAATCTATTCGATTGAGAGGAGAAAGCATCTGAGGAAATGGGCAATGCAGTAGCGAAGTGGAAACTAATGATGCCGATGATATGAATCCTAGTTAGAGATAACAAATTTAAATAGTTAAGGTTAGTGCCTATTCCCTAAGTTACATACAAATCTAATTTTTGGGGTATGGGTAGTGATCGTCGCTATTGCAGATTTTGGGTATTGCATTGTATTAATTTTTATAAATTTCTCTCTCATGTCTTTAATTCCGTTCGGGGATGAAATTATTTGAGGATAGTAAATGTGTTTGTATTTTTTTTTTCTTCATTTACTTGTGTGTGATGATTACTAATAAGTATTACTTAGAAATAGTACATTGTATTTAAAGGATCCGATTAAAATAATAATAATAATAATAATTTGAATATATATTTAATAATCAAATTAATGCTTACTGCCGCCTATTGTCACTTAGGATGATACTAACTTCACATTATTCTCTCCACATGTTTATATATGTATATATATAAGTAGATAAATATCCTTTCTAGTTTTAACAAATATATACGTTATTGTAAATATAGAAACTTTGGGCATTAAATTCATTTTGTTTATTAGTATAATTAGTCATTGCAATTGCAGTTATTTTGTTAGAGTTTTGAGCATCATGTTGGAAAGAAAAGAATGACTTGTTGAGAAACATTTTGTTCCACTTATTTTCTTAAATACTTTCTTTCTTAAGGTGATAAATAAATTTACCATGTCTTTCATTCAATGTGTCCTTGGTCATGTACTTGAGTAGTATTAAACAATGAATACTGAAACATTAATTTCCATGATACCAAATAGGAAATAAGAAAAAGGGAGCAAATACTTGATTTCATTAGTATTAACAATTTAAATATGCTTGCAAATTGATAGGGAAACGTTCTGCAATGACGATGATTAAACACGGCAGGGCCGTGGATCTATTAAATTACAAACTCAAAAAGCTCAAGTACGTCGTTGTTTCAAATAGTTTACAGCCGTTGTAGTAGAGCTTCCAAGTGGGCCATTGTTAATAAATTTTATATTGTCCGTAATGTATATTTAATTATTACTTTATTAAATATGTAAATGTTATCTTATTTCATATGCTTGTGTTCTCAGATTCTAAAAGTTCATGATACTAGGAAAAATATAGAACACAAAGAGGATATTATAAACTTGCTAGGTGACAAACAAACTAGTTAAGTGACACAGTTATACGATATCCTAAACTAGTTAGAACACCTAGAGGCATGGACCTGAACTTCCTAGGGACATGAACTTCTAAAAATAATATAATTCTATATAACACAATATTATTCTCATAAATGATGAGTACCATTTGTGTTAGTTTAATGATTGGTAGGGGAGGCATCACCAGACCCATCCTTTAGCATTTGGTGAGTACCAACAATGGGGTTCTTGCCACTTAACCAAATATCCCTATGGCATATATTCGAAACTAAAGAGCTGGGAGCTGGGGAGCTCAATTCAGTCGTATTTAGCGTTTATGGGAGACGTATGATGCGAAAGTCTTAGAGCGCGGTCTAGTAAATGGTTCGTGAGACTAGAAGGAGAAGGAACCACAGTCACCCACCTCCTCCGCCGACGTCAGTGCGACGGGCCTAAGTAGAGACTTATTCTGGCACTAATGGGTTTATGTTGGTCCCCCGCCACAACTTACCTGAAGCATAGGTAGGCAGCCCTAAGAGATTGTTATTCAGACAGAACCCCCACCTCCTTCTCATTTCCTTATGAGACACTCTCTCTTTTCTCTCAATATAGTGCATATAATGTGATAAGGTAGAGAATTGAACAAGGGTGTGCACTAGGAAAGTTATTGAGAATTCCATATGACTAATGATCATATTTTGATGTTAAGTTGAAAGATTATTTAGGTAATTAATAAATATTGATCATTAATAGTGTTTATTATTAATAATGCAACTTTGCCTTCACATCAGTAATGTAATTTGTTTGTCAATATTGATCATTTAAGAGTATTTACCATTAATCATACAACTTTGCTTTCACATTAATAATGTCAATTATTTTTATCATCTTTATTGAGTATACTATTACGATTAGTGGGGTTTAGCAGCGTGTGAACGTTGCTTAATCATCCATTTTAAGTAAATTGCATTATATCTCAAAATAATACTCTTAAATATATATAAATTTTATTTATGTATATAAATATATATACTCTACATACCTCATTTTTATCTAAAGTTCGCCGAAAAGTTCACTGGAGACACGCCGGAGACTTGTTAGGCAGTTCGCTGGAACCCTCACCAATGAAGTTCTCTAATCAGCATCAATATTGGTACCAATCGAAAGCTCTTTTCATCAAAAATCCTAAAATCATATTTGTCCAAATTGTTAGAGCTCACATGTGCCTAATTTTACTCAAAAAGATAACTTATGCGAAATTCCTAAGTTTGGATTTTTAACTCGCCGGCAACCAAAGACAGCCAATTTCTCTCAACCCAAGTACCAGTAGATTGCTCAAATTGAGGAGAAGCCATAGGTACTAAGTTTCTCAAATTATATAGCTCGTATGACCAGCAATTGCAACAGTAATCTCCAATGATGAAACTTTCACTGCTGCCGCTCATTTCACTTTTCTCCCTCATATCTCTTCCAAGAACTTAAATTGACGGTTTCAATGAGTTTTCCTAGCTCACCTGAAGCTATCGCTGGAATCTCATTGAAAAATTCCACCGAAAAGTCATCTTTTAGGATATGAGGTAAATTATATTAAAATAAAGGCATGGTAGAAGGATATCATCTGTACATATCTCATTTTTGTAATAAATATTATAAATGAACATGAAAAATTATTTATAATAATTAATTTTATTTTACAATAAGTTACATATTTTTAAAAACTATGCATCACTCATGTAAATAAAAATTATAAAGAATAATATTATAGAAGTAATTACATCAGTATATAAATAGTTTGATATAGTTTATTCTAATGAAAAGATGATCAAAGGTGCTCTTTAAAAGTCATAAGAATTTAAAATTAAAATTAATTGATACATAATAATAGCTCATATAAATATGAATTATTTAGAGTGAGGAATTCCTATTTTGGATATGGTAATAAATTTTCACATAAAAAAATCAAATAATCCTAATTAGGATTTAAATTTGTATAAAATAACCCTAATTAGGATTCAAATTTGTTGAGAAACAATAATCTTTTGTCAAAAACTCCGCTGAATAACATTTGTTAAAATGAATAAATGGATATTAAGAAGCTGTTGGTTGTGAGAAATCATTCAGTCCTTCCCTCCCTTCCCGCTCAGTAACTGCGGCAATTCTATCTTTAGCGGTAGAAGCATACTCCCACACCCAATGATTTAGTGATAATAGATCTCCGTCCATTTAAAATGTGTTGTCTATCAACATGGAGGATAAAGACTGAGATCATCTCGGCCAATCCCATCAACTCCATAAATCACAAGATGAGTGGGAAAAATGAACATTCTGGTGTCTCATCCGGGAAGCCAGTAAGAAATGATGATAGCAAGGGTAGCGGTAGTCGTAAAAAGGAACCAAGCCACGATACCATTACTACCCATATGCCCCGTGAGATAAAAGAAGGGGAGACATATGATAAAAGTAGGAGTGGCTATAGCTTAGGATTTCCTCCACCGATATCGACAATTGGGAAGGCGGGGAGGCCTAAATTGCAACTCAAGTCATTCAGGGATGATGGAAGGCTTGTGTTTAAAATGGTTAAAGGTCCGAAGCAGCAATTCTTGCAGGCTACAAGGGAGAATGGAAGATTGATGTTCCACTTGGTCGAGGACGATGAAACGCAAGAGGGTAGTTCTATAAGTGTAGAGGAGGAGACTAATCTAACTAGAAAAGAAGATAACTAAGAGAGCAACTTCAGATATCATGGAAATTTTTTACTTTTAAGTTATTTCCTCTTGATGATTTAGGCAATCAATAAATATTGATCATTAATAGCATTTACTATTAATCATGCAACTTTGCCTTCAGATCAGTAATGTCATTTGTTTGTCAATATTGATCATTTAAGAGTATTTACCATTAATCATACAAATTTGCCTTCACATTAATAATGTCAATTGTTTATCATCTTTATTGAGTATACTATTACGATTAGTGGGGTTTAGCAGCGTGTGAACTTTGCTCAATCATGCATTTTATGTAAATTGTATTATATCTCAAAATAATACTCTTAAATATATATAAAATATATTTATGTATATAAATATATATACTCTACATACCTCATTTTTATCTAAAGTTCGCCGAAAAGTTCACTGGAGACCTGCCGGAGAATTGCTGGGCAGTTCGCTGGAACCCTCACCAATGAAGTTCTACAATCAGCAGCAATATTAGTACCAATCGAAAGCTCTTTTCATCAAAAATCCAAAAATCATATTTGTCCCAATTGTTAGAGCTCATATGTGCCTAATTTTACTCAAAAATATAAATTATGCGAAACTCCTAAGTTTGGTTTTTTAACTCGCCGAAAACCAACGACAACCAATTTCTCTCAACCCAAGTACTAGTAGATAGCTCTCGTCGAGGAGAAGCTATAGGTACTAAGTTTTTCAAATTATATAGCTCGTATGACCTGCAATTGCAAGAGTAATCTCCAACGATGAAACTTTCACTGTTGCCGCTCATTTCACTTTTCCCCCTCATATTTCTTCCAAGAACTTAGATTGATGGTTCCAATGAGTTTTCCTAACTCATATGAAGCTATCGCTAGAATCTCATTGAAAAATTCCACCGAAAAGTCATCTTGTAGGAAACGAGGTAAATTATATTAAAATAAAGGCATGGTAGAAGGATATCATCTGTACATATCTCATTTTTGTAATAAATATTATAAATACCATGAAAAATTATTCATAATAATTAATTTTATTTTACAAGAAGTTACATATTTTTAAAAACTATGCATCACTCATGTAAATAAAAATTATAAAGAATAATATTATAGAAGTTATTACATTAGTATATAAATGGTTTGATATAGTTTATTCTAATGAAAAGATGGTCAAAGGTGCTCTATAGAAGTCATAAGAATTTAAAATTAAAATTAATCGATACATAATAATGGCTCATATAAATATGAATTATGTAGAGTGAGAAATTCCTATTTTAGATATGGTAATAAATTTTCGAATAAAAAAAATCAAATAATCCTAGTTAGGATTTAAATCTTTTGTCAAAAACTCCGCTGAATAACATTTGTTAAAATGAACAAATGGATATTAAGAAGCTGTTGGTTGTGAGAAATCATTCACTCCTTCCCTCCCTTCCCGCTCACTAACTGCAGCAATTCTATCTTTAGTGGTAGAAACATACTCCCACACCCAATGATTTAGTGACAATAGATCTTCATCCCTTTAAAATGTGTTGTCTATCAACACAGAGGTTAAAGACTGAGATCATCTCGGCCAATCCCATCAACTCCATCAACCACAAGATGAGTGGGAAAAATGAACATTCTGGTGTCTCATCCGGGAAGCAAGTAAGAAATGATGATAGCAAGGGTAGCGGTTGTCACGCCCCGACCCTACTGACGGGCACGTGGCAACCGCCGTATGAACCCTGAGATCCATACAAGGCGTAAGAGGATGGATCATTGACATAATTATAAACAGAATACAATCCATCTAGTACAGTCCCGATATAGACCTACTACAACTCTAAATACGAAAGCGATAACGTCCAAGTAAATTACGAAAATATACCTCCGGCGACGCGAACTTCGTAAACGACTACGATGCAGTCCTCGTCGACAAACTATTACGAACTCACGTAAGAACCTGCACACACGGGGAAAAACGGTGTGCTCAGCCTTGCGGCCTAGTGCGAGATTACGGCTCGAAACCGAATAAGGAATTCAAAGGCTAGGAGGATCAATCTAGAATGCCTTGGGTTCATTAATAGTCATTTTCATGTAACACATATGGATCATGTCATATAAACAAAATAACAGCGGAATAGGTACGTCATGTGGAACACTAGATGTCGCCTAAGCTGTGTCTAGTAATTATGTTATAAGTGTCACCGAAATGTCATCTACGGTGTATTATGACTAACAATCTCAAGACTCGGACTGCCGGCCTATGCTTAATGAATATCCCGGCCAAAGGGCATCACCAAGCCCATCAGTGCCTTTTTGTCTCTGTCTCTTCCTATGCCCGTTGCACTGATGTTGGCGGAGGTGACGGGTGACCCTTGATCACTCTCCTCTGTCTCGCTAGTCGCCGACAATGCCTCCCCTAGCGAAACTGCCGTGCCCTTACATCCTCCCCGGACTCCGTAGGGGCAACGACGACTCGTGTAGTACTACAACATCATCCAAAGATGGGGTCACCATCAACAAGACCATCGACCACGGCTAGTCGATATAATACAACCCTAGGATCCGGACTACCCATCCGATCGTCTGCAGAACGTCAAGGATGGTAGCCGTGTGGTCTACGGATCCACTGTCCAAGGCTATGCGGAGGGATGTCACCGTCCCAATCCCCGAGCAGCGATGCCTGCCAAGATGTGTGCAGACTAGCTGTCGCCGGAATGCTACTACCTCGGCGACATGTTTGCTAGGTTCTTATTTTGGTTCGTCCCGGCTAGCCATCTCAGGACTATCACGGTGTCGCCTAGACGGCACACATGCGGGTATGACTTTCTGGGTAGGGACTCACTCCGTATATCTGGTCTAATGTGACCTTGGAGTTTGTACAGTCCTTTCCCTACCAGCTCCCAGTATCTAAGCTATGCATAACCTCGGGAGTGGTACTCCCAATATCTAAGCTATGCATAACCTCGGGAGTGGTGTGTGGCGGAGCATCACCATTCTGACCATCCGCGGTACGCGGTGGTCAAACGGGGTCTACAAGTAGTACCCCTTCCTGTCTGTTTTCTAGTGATATCTCCTAAGAGTTTCTAACATGTCATTATTCTTATTGATACTGCATGGTGGTAGTGCTAACATAGCATAGATAAATAGCAGAGCATGCAGGACAAGATTCATAGACATGTTAAACAAGTGGCATGGTAGACATGGCATATCATGCAGGTAAATAAAGTAAATCATACTAACATGCATATATAATCAATCATAGCATGCGTCTCATTTTTTTTTATTATTAAATTTAAGGCATCTGAGATATTTCCTAAGAATACCTCGACAGGAATTTCCTAGCTTGAATAAATCCTATTTCGATGAACCAACGCACCTGAATCGCGATCGGAGCTTCAGAACCAATCCAGATGAAGCTCGGATGTATCAATCGTAATGTAACTCGCGATCCAAAATAATATTCCTAAATAGTAAAGTTTATTTAGAACAAGTCTAACCATTCCTAAGAATTGTCCGGATAGAAATCTAATTAATTAAAATTTTAAATTACCTAATTAATTTAATTTAATCTCTTTTAAATTATTTATCTAATCCAATTAATGCACTAACACTAGCCCAATCCAATTAATCAGATTTAGCTAAGGTCCAATCCATACTTCCTAGAGCCCAAGTAGTAAGCCCATAGCCCATTTCTTAATAAAATGATTAATCTCTCTTTAAGAAATAAATTGATCCCATTAATCTAAATTAATTCATCATCTTGATCCAATTAGTCAAATACTAACAAACACATCCATTAATAATAAAATAATAAAATTTAATTAACCTTATTTAGTTTTCAAAAATTAAGCTTACATAAATTTTATTCCCTCTTGAAGACCCAATTAATCCCAAGCCCATCTGATGAAGGCCCAATTTAACCTTAATAGGTCCAGGTCAAAATTTGGTCAACATTGACCTAGTCAACTAAAATTGACTATATGTTGACGAGTTAAATGATTTATGTTTATTAAGTCCAAATTCCTCTTAATCAGATCCAACCCAAAATTTGGATCCAAATTGGCTCAGTCAACTCTTTTGACTATGTTGACCAGTTGACTAGTTTAATTTGATCAAGCTTCAATCAATTGTTTAGCCCAATGTACCCGGCCCAAATTGAGTCCATTGGTCCAAGTTGGTCAGCATTGACCATGGACCCTTTAGGTTGATTATGTTGACTCCTTACTTGGTTAAATGGACTCACTCCTAACCCAAACCCGAACCAACTCAGCTTGGGTTCAACATGAGTCCAATTAATTTCGGTTTAATCAAACCAAGTCCATTCTATTAAATTTGGGTCCAAGTTAAGTCAAATCCAAACTAATTTATTCAACATGGTTCACTTAGTCAAATTTACTCCATTTGATTCAACCCAAGTCAAGTTAAACCCAAACCCATCTAGTTCCACTCAATCAACTAACCATGTCACTTAATTAATAATTTATTTATTCACTAAGCTTAGATTAATTAATACTAAACATGCTTTAATTAATTAATCTAAGCATGCAGTAAAATTACTTTATACTAAACATCTAATTAATACTAAAGGTGTTTAATTAAAGCTAATCATGCTTAACTGATTCTTTAAGCATGATTAGGAGAAAAGAGGGGCGAGCGGTACCTCTGCTGCTTCGACCGAATCCATCCGCCGAAGCCTCCGCTGCGCCCACGCCTTGCCGAAGCCCACTGCCGGAGAACAATCCCGGCGTTCTAACCGGCGGAACCGCCGGCTCCTTGTTCGTGGGAGGAAATGGGGTATCCTACACCCACGGTCGTGCGTAAGGAGGCGAACGAAAAGGAGAACCGATGGTCGTCGAACACCATAATCGGGAGATCGAGGAACGGCAAAGACGATAGGGGCGAGACCTCTTACCTATGAACACGCACGCAACTAATGGGATCGGATCGAGCAGCAATGGGGGCGAAAACGGTTGATTCACCGTCGTCTCCACCTTCCGTGCGTTCTGCCTCGAGCAAGCTATCCGTCGCCGTCTCCTTGGGCCGAGCTAGGTGGAATGCCGCTCGCTAGCCTTTCCTGGTGGTGGAACGAGGCGACGAGGAGGGCTGTCGCGGCTGCTCGGGATCGGATTGGTGGCAGAGACCCAACCGCACTTCGTAGTGGAGGTTTGGGAGCGAGACGGCGTGCGAGTGAATGGAGCTTGCTGCAACGCCTTCTCCGATGATTCACCCCTAGGCGACGAAGACGAGAACGAGCGGAGGAGGCGGGATCCGCCGGTGACCTCTCCGCTCGGCATCGCTTCTGCAGAGCGGGTGAAGAGCCGAAGAAGGGGGACGTTTAATCGGAGCCGCTGCTACACTCTACGACGCGTCGACTTGCTGGGAATGGGGACGAGGGTGAACGGGCGGCACGCCGGCAAGCTCGTCGCCGATCGTCCGCGCCGAGCGCAGGGTGGCCAGAACAGTGGAGGGCGCTCGAAGGAGAAGAAGTGTTCGAAGAGGGATAGGGGCGCACGAGCGAGATAGGGCTCCGCCCTTCTCGCCCGCAGCCGCGTCCCTATTTAGGGCCGGTCGGTTCAGTTGGACCGGACCGGACCGAGTTTTTTTTTTTTTTTTAAGATGGGGGTTTACAAGTACTCCCCCCCTTAAAAATTTTTGTTCCTCCAAAAATAATTCCTCAAGATAACAAAATACGATCTACAGCCAACAAGTTTAAAAATTCTTTTACATCACGCTCACACACTCTCCCCCTCAAATAAATGAGGATGGTGGGCCCGCATGTGGGCCTCAGTCTCCCACGTAACCTCCTCTACATGCGCATTCCTCCAACGGACTTTAACTAAAGGAATAGATTTTCCTCGAAGTACCTTCAAACGACGATCGATAATCTCCACAGCCTGCACTCCATAACTCAAGTCCTCTCTCAGCTGAACTGGTGGCGCCGTGAGGACATGGGATGGATCTGATATGTACTTCCTTAGCATGGATACATGGAAGACATCATGGATCTGCTCTAAGTCGGCAGGTAACTCTAAACGATAAGCCACCGGCCCCACTCTCTCAAGTATCCGGAAGGGTCCAATGTACCTGGGATGTAGCTTCCCTTTCTTTTGGAATCGGAGGACACCCTTCCATGGGGACACCTTCAAGAAAACCATATCCCCAACTGCAAACTCGAGAGGCCGGCGAGGATGATCCGCATAACTCTTCTGTCGGTCCTGAGCTGTCTTCAGTCTATCTCGGATGACACTGACCTTGGCTACGGTTTCATCAATCAACTCCATACCCGTCAGTCATCTCTCACCCACCTCACTCCAACAAAGTGGAGTCCGACACTGCCTGCCATAAAGAGCCTCATAAGGAGCCATACCAATACTGGCCTGATAGCTGTTATTATATGCAAATTCCACTAAAGGAAGGTGTGTATCCCAGCTACCAGTAAACTCAAGCACGCAGGCTCTCAGCATATCCTCTAGTGTCTGAATGGTGCGCTCTGACTGCCCCTCAGTCTGCGGGTGAAATGCAGTGCTGAACTTCAAAGATGTACCCAGCTCTCCCTGAAACTTCGGCCAGAATCTAGAGGTGAATCTAGGATCTCGGTCCGAAACAATAGATACTGGCACTCCATGAAGGCGGACAATCTCACCGATATACAGCCTGGCTAACATCTCCAAGGAATAGGTGATATCAATCGGTAAGAAGTGAGCGGACTTCGTAAGTCGATCGACGATCACCCAGATAGCATCATGATGTCGCTGGGTGCGCGGTAACCCGACCACGAAATCCATAGTGATGTGCTCCCACTTCCACTCCGGTATCGGGAGAGGCTGCAATGTACCTGCCGGTTTCTGATGTTCTGCCTTAACCTGCTGACACACCAGACACCGAGCTATAAACTCCGCTATATCCCGCTTCATGCCCGACCACCAATACGTCTGTCGAATAGTACGGTACATCTTCGTGCTTCCGGGATGCATGGCATAAGCGGAACTGTGTGCCTCCTCCAGAATCTGTCGTCGTAAATCCTCATCGTGGGGTACGCAGATCCTGTCATCCAGTACCAATAAACCGTCATCTCTAAGTTTGTAATCCTGTCCTCGACCATCCTGTACCCTCTGGATCACCTGGCTCAACTCAGAATCTGTCCTCTGCAACTCTACCAACCGATCTGATAAAGTGGGTCGCACAGCGAACTGTGCTAGTAATCCACCCTGCGAGCCACACTGTAAGTCTGCTCTCAATAATCTCAAGTCCCATAGCAAGGATAAATAGACAGTGCGAATATGTGCCAAAGTGGCAGACGACTTCCTGCTCAGAGCATCTGCCACGACATTGGCTTTCCCTGGGTGGTAGTCAATAATCAGATCATAATCTTTAATTAACTCCAACCAGCGACGCTGCCTGAGATTCAGCTCCCTCTGCGTCAGCAGATACTGCAAGCTCTTATGGTCGGTGAAGATATGACACTTCTCTCCATAAAGATAGTGTCTCCAAATCTTAAGAGCTAAAATAATAGCTGCTAACTCCAAGTCATGAGTCGGATAATTTACCTCATGCTTCTTTAACTGTCGAGAAGCATAAGCAATCACCCGCCCACTCTGCATCAAAACACAGCCCAGTCCCTGCTTGGATGCATCACTGAATACCACGTACTCGGTACCGCTGACTGAGAGTGTGAGTACTGGAGCAGTGGTTAAACGAGTCTTAAGTTCCTGGAAACTCTGCTCACACTCCGGGGACCACTGAAACTTGATATCCTTACGGGTCAACTTGGTCATCGGCGCTGCTATCCGGGAGAAATTCTGCACAAACCGCCGATAGTACCCAGCCAACCCAAGGAAACTGCGAACCTCCGTGGGATTTTTAGGCTGCTCCCACTTAGTCACTGCCTCAATCTTTGCTGGATCCACTTGAATGCCCTCACTGGTAACAATATGTCCCAGAAATCCCACCTGAGTCAGCCAGAACTCACATTTGGGGAATTTAGCATACAGCTGATTGTCTCTTAATACCTGTAAGACAAGTCGGAGATGCCGTGTATGCTCCTCCGGGCTCTTCGAATAGACAAGTATGTCATCTATGAATACTATGACATACTTATCTAAATACTCATGAAAAACCCAGTTCATCAAATCCATAAAAGCGGCGGGAGCATTAGTTAGTCCAAATGACATGACCAAGAACTCATAATGCTCATACCGCGTCCGAAAGGCTGTCTTCGGAACATCCGAGTCCCTAATCCTCAGTTGATGATACCTCGATCTGAGATCAATCTTTGAGAAGACCCGAGCACCCTGTAACTGGTCAAACAGATCATCAATACGAGGCAGTGGATACTTGTTCTTGATAGTGACTCTGTTCAACTGTCTATAATCAATACACATCCGCATAGTCCCATCTTTCTTCTTCACGAATAGGACCGGTGCGCCCCAAGGGGAGACACTAGGTCTTATGAACCCCTTATCCACCAAGTCTTGCAACTGTAGCTTGAGTTCCTTCAGCTCTGCCGGTGCCATGCGATATGGGGGTCTAGAGATAGGCATCGTCCCAGGAGCAAGATCGATGCAAAACTCTAACACCCAATCCGGGGGTAGACCGGGCAGATCCTGAGGGAACACATCTGGAAACTCACGGACTACAGGAATATCCGCCATCAGTTCATCCGACTTACCGTTATCCACAACGTGTGCCAGGAAACACTGATATCCTTTCTTCACATATTTTTGCGCCGTGAGAGCAGAAAAAATAGCAGTCGGTAAAACCCGACGATCTCCCTCAAATACAAGCTCTGGTGGACCCGAACCAACAAAGGACACTGACTTTGTGAAGCAACTCACTAGGGCTCTATGTGTAGTCAACCAGTCCATACCGAGGATCACATCAAAATCCGTCATCTCCAGTGGAATTAGATCCGCCTCCAGAGTAACATCTTGTATCATAATAGGACAGGATCGATATACCCGATCTCGTAGAATCTTCTCGCCCAAAGGAGTGCAGACAATAAGCTCTGTCTCTAACGGGGATAAGGGTATATCAGCCCGCCTAGCATACTCTGAGCTAATATAAGACCGATGTGACCCGGTATCAACTAGAATACGAGCCCACGCATCAAATAATCGCATAAGTCCTATTTCACATTCACACAAACAAACACATAGTACCAATTAAAATATAGTTCAACTACAACAAAGTTTACTCAAATCCAACACCAAAATAAGTCTTCAAACATCAAGTCTAACTTATTAAATCCAAAGCAAGATACTCAAGGGGCATCGGTATGAGATTCGTTACCGGTGACCACGTCCGGGTTGGCTTGTGCATCGGCGCTATCCAGTGCAAAGATGCGAGTCTGAGTGCGCTGGGGTGGCCTCTGGGAGTGCTGGCCCGATCTGGTGGCAGGTCCTCGAACAGACGCTGAAACCGGTGCGGCCGGTGAGACTGGGGCTGGTGGACGACCACGGGTCGCTATAGCAGGGTGGATGGCTGATTGCTGAGATCCTCCAGCCTGAAGCCGCTGTGGGCAGTTGGGTCGGATGTGCCCCTGCTGCCCACACTGATAACAGGAGACCACTCGGCACGAACCGGTGTGGAACCTGTGACAGAGTCTGCATGGAGCCACCTGCGGGGTACGAGGTATCTGAGAAGTCCGCTGAGGGTGTGGCGGAGGACGTGCCTGCCTCTGCTGTCCTGGCTGCTCCATCCTCTGTGTAACTCGGCCCCCAGATGGAGCCCCGCCGACAGCTGAGGCAACTGATGTGGTCATGCCAACCTGCCTATCCCTCAAGTCACCTCGGCCCCTCTGTGATGTAGATCTCTTCCTCTTTTGCCCCTCCCTGCATGCGCGAGTAGTCTGAGCCATCCTCTCAACTAGGAGGGCTTTCTCCACCATCTGCTGGAAAGCCGTGTACTTAAACAGTCCCACCTTAGTCTGAATATGATCATCCAGTCCCTGCAAGAACTGCAGACGTCGATATCTATCTGATGGAATCACGTCTAGTACCAGCGAGGCCAACCGGTCGAACTCCACCACATACTCAGTCACCGATCTGCCCCCCTGCGTGCAGTCCCAGAACTCCTATATCTTCTGATCGTGCTGGAACTCTGTGTAGTACCGCTCGTGGAACTCATCCTGGAATATCTCCCACCTCAAACTAGCAGCATAGCGAATCTCTAGCTCCTCTCTCCAAGTCTCCGCATCGCCGTCTATCAGATATAGTGCAACTCCAAGTCTGTCCCTATCCGATAACTCCATATCAGCAGTGATCCGTCGGATATTATTAATCCAAGACCGGGCTATCTGGGGGTCCGATGATCCAGAAAATGTGACACACCCCAGCAGCCGAGCATCTCTCACCCAAGCAGCTATCGGTCTACTAATACGGCCACTGGGCGCCGGTGTAGCAACCTCCCCTATCGGGGTCTGGTACTCTGCCCGAGTGAAGGTCCTCTGAACCCCGACAGGAGGGGTAACTGCTGCAGTTGCTCCGATCACTGGATCTGTCTTCGCTGTGCTGTCCGCAGGAACCGGTACAGTTGCTGGGGCAGGAGCTGTCTGGACTACCTGCGGTGCTGGTGGAGCGACCGGTGCAGTAGGAGGCGGAGGAGGAGGAGGAGCAACAGTCTGGGGCACCTCGGGCTCACGCGGTGCACGGGGATTCAGAATACTGACCATCGCGCTGGCCACCGCTGCTGCTATTATGTTCAGCTGTCCCTGAGCAACGGGTACCTGCCCTGATGGCACTGTGGACCCAGTCCTCTGTCTCGATGTCCGACGAGAACTCGAGCTCCGTAGTGTCCCTGAAGATGCCTGCTCGGGGACCAACGACAACGGTGCTCCCGGGGGACCCCCGTCTGCATCGACTACTGGCGCCGGTGCAGGTGGCGCTAGCGCGGGTAGCTCTGCCGGCGGACGAGATGTAGCAGTCGTCTGGTCCGGAGGCTCTACAACCTTCCGGGGCCTCCCCGGTTTCCTCTTTGGCGGTGCTTCAGACATCTGTACGATACAGAATTTTAAATCAGTGCACCTCGTATGAAATTCGATCTCACACTCAATCCCCTTACACGTGGTCTTTCTATGGTTAATCGACCGAACCACTAACGATCCTAAATATATCGGGACTGACTTCCTTAACTCTTACGATCCTGAATCGGACTCTAAAATGACTTAGGTCATTAAGATGTTTATATCCTAAGCTCTGATACCACTTTAATTGTCACGCCCCGACCCTACTGACGGGCACGTGGCAACCGCCGTATGAACCCTGAGATCTATACAAGGCGTAAGAGGATGGATCATTGACATAATTATAAATAGAATACAATCCATCTAGTACAGTCCCGATATAGACCTACTACAACTCTAAATACGAAAGCGATAACGTCCAAGTAAATTACGAAAATATACCTCCCGCGACGCGAACTTCGTAAACGACTACGACGCAGTCCTCGTCGACAAACTATTACGAACTCACGTAAGAACCTGCACACACGGGGAAAAACGGTGTGCTCAGCCTTGCGACCTAGTGCGAGATTACGGCTCGAAACCGAATAAGGAATTCAAAGGCTAGGAGGATCAATTTAGAATGCCTTGGGTTCATTAATAGTCATTTTCATGTAACACATGTGGATCATGTCATATAAACAAAATAACAGCGGAATAGGTACGTCATGTGGAACACTAGATGTCGCCTAAGCTGTGTCTAGTAACTATGTTATAAGTGTCACCGAAATGTCATCTACGGTGTATTATGACTAACAATCTCAAGACTCGGACTGCCGGCCTATGCTTAATGAATACCCCGGCCAAAGGGCATCACCAAGCCCATCAGTGCCTTTTTGTCTCTGTCTCTTCCTATGCCCGTTGCACTGATGTTGGCGGAGGTGACGGGTGACCCTTGATCACTCTCCTCTGTCTCGATAGTCGCCGACAATGCCTCCCCTAGCGAAACTGCCGTGCCCTTACATCCTCCCCGGACTCCGTAGGGGCAACGACGACTCGTGTAGTACTACAACACCATCCAAAGATGGGTTCACCATCAACAAGACCATCGACCACGGCTAGTCGATATAATACAACCCTAGGATCCGGACTACCCATCCGATCGTCTGCAGAATGTCAAGGATGGTAGCCGTGTGGTCTACGGATCCACTGTCCAAGGCTATGCGGAGGGATGTCACCGTCCCAATCCCCGAGCAGCGATGCCTGCCAAGAGGTGTGCAGACTAGCTGTCGCCGGAATGCTACTACCTCGGCGACATGTTTGCTAGGTTCTTGTTTTGGTTCGTCCCAGCTAGCCATCTCAGGACTATCACGGTGTCGCCTAGACGGCACACATGCGGGTATGACTTTCTGGGTAGGGACTCACTCCGTATATCCGGTCTAATGTAACCTTGGAGTTTGTACAATCCTTTCCCTACCAGCTCCCAGTATCTAAGCTATGCATAACCTCGGGAGTGGTACTCCCAGTATCTAAGCTATGCATAACCTCAGGAGTGGTGTGTGACGGAGCATCACCATTCTGACCATCTGCGGTACGCGGTGGTCAAACGGGGTCTACAAGTAGTACCCCTTCCTGTCTGTTTTCTAGTGATGTCTCCTAAAAGTTTCTAACATGTCATTATTCTTATTGATACTGCATGGTGGTAGTGCTAACATAGCATAGATAAATAGCAGAGCATGCAGGACAAGATTCATAGACATGTTAAACAAGTGGCATGGTAGACATGGCATATCATGCAGGTAAATAAAGTAAATCATACTAACATGCATATATAATCAATCATAGCATGCGTCTCATTTTTTTTTATTATTAAATTTAAGGCATCCGAGATATTTCCTAAGAATACCTCGACAGGAATTTCCTAGCTTGAATAAATCCTATTTCGATGAACCAACGCACCTGAATCGCGATCGGAGCTTCAGAACCAATCCAGATGAAGCTCGGATGTATCAATCGTAATGTAACTCGCGATCCAAAATAATATTCCTAAATAGTAAAGTTTATTTAGAACAAGTCTAACCATTCCTAAGAATTGTCCGGATAGAAATCTAATTAATTAAAATTTTAAATTACCTAATTAATTTAATTTAATCTCCTTTAAATTATTTATCTAATCCAATTAATGCACTAACACTAGCCCAATCCAATTAATCAGATTTAGCTAAGGTCCAATCCATATTTCCTAGAGCCCAAGTAGTAAGCCCATAGCCCATTTCTTAATAAAATGATTCCTCTCTCTTTAAGAAATAAATTGATCCCATTAATCTAAATTAATTAATCATCTTGATCCAATTAGTCAAATACTAACAAACACATCCATTAATAATAAAATAATAAAATTTAATTAACCTTATTTAGTTTTCAAAAATTAAGCTTACATACATTTTATTCCTTCTTGAAGACCCAATTCATCCCAAGCCTATCTGATGAAGGCCCAATTTAACCTTAATAGGTCCAGGTCAAAATTTGGTCAACATTGACCTAGTCAACTAAAATTGACTATATGTTGACCAGTTAAATGATTTATGTTTATTAAGCCCAAATTCCTCTTAATCAGATCCAACCCAAAATTTGGATCCAAATTGGCTCAGTCAACTCTTTTGACTATGTTGACCAGTTGACTAGTTTAATTTGATCAAGCTTCAATCAATTGTTTAGCCCAATGTACCCGGCCCAAATTGAGTCCATTGGTCCAAGTTGGTCAGCATTGACCATGGACCCTTTAGGTTGATTATGTTGACTCCTTACTTGGTTAAATGGACTCACTCCTAACCCAAACCCGAACCAACTCAGCTTGGGTTCAACATGAGTCCAATTAATTTCGGTTTAATCAAACCAAGTCCATTCTATTAAATTTGGGTCCAAGTTAAGTCAAATCCAAATTAATTTATTCAACATGGTTCACTTAGTCAAATTTACTCCATTTGATTCAACCCAAGTCAAGTTAAACCCAAACCCATCTGGTTCCACTCAATAAACTAACCATGTCACTTAATTAATAATTTATTTATTCACTAAGCTTAGATTAATTAATACTAAACATGCTTTAATTAATTAATCTAAGCATGCAGTAAAATTACTTTATACTAAACATCTAATTAATACTAAAGGTGTTTAATTAAAGCTAATCATGCTTAACTGATTCTTTAAGCATGATTAGGAGAAAAGAGGGGCGAGCAGTACCTCTGCTGCTTCGACCGAATCCCTCCGCCGAAGCCCCTCCGCCGAAGCCTCCGCTGCGCCCACGCCTTGCCGAAGCCCACTGCCGGAGAACAATCCCGGCGTTCTAACCGGCGGAACCACCGGCTCCTTGTTCGTGGGAAGAAATGGGGTATCCTACACCCACGGTCGTGCGTAAGGAGGCGAACGAAAAGGAGAACCGATGGTCGTCGAACACCATAATCGGGAGATCGTGGAACGGCAAAGACGATAGGGGCGAGACCTCTTACCTATGAACACGCACGCAGCTAATGGGATCGGATCGAGCAGCAATGGGGGCGGAAACGGTTGATTCACCGTCGTCTCCACCATCCGTGCGTTCTGCCTCGAGCAAGCTATCCGTCGCCGTCTCCTTGGGTCGAGCTAGGTGGAATGCCGCTCGCTAGCCTTTCCTGGTGGTGGAACGAGGCGACGAGGAGGGCTGCCGCGGCTGCTCGGGATCAGATTGGTGGCAGAGACCCAACCGCACTTCGTAGTGGAGGTTTGGGAGCGAGACGGCGTGCGAGTGAATGGAGCTCGCTGCAACGCCTTCTCCGATGATTCACCCCTCGGCGACGAAGACGAGAACGAGCGGAGGAGGCGGGATCCGCCGGAGACCTCTCCGCTCGGCGTCGCTACTGCGGAGCGGGTGAAGAGCCGAAGAAGGGGGACGTTCGATCGGAGCTGCTGCTACACTCTCCGACGCGTCGACTTGCTGGGAATGGGGACGAGGGCGAACGGGCGGCGCGCCGGCAAGCTCGTCGCCGATCGTCCGCGCCGAGCGCAGGGTGGCCGGAAGAGTGGAGGGCGCTCGAAGGAGAAGAAGTGTTCGAAGAGGGATGGGGGCGCTCGAGCGAGATAGGGCTCCGCCCTTCTCGCCCACGGCCGCGTCCCTATTTAGGGCCGGCCGGTTCACCTGAACCGGTAGACCGGCCAGTTCAGTTGACCGGACCGGACCGAGTTTTTTTTTTTTTTTTCAGATGGGGGTTTACAGCGGTAGTCGTAACAAGGAACCAAGCCACGACACCATTACTACCCATATGCCCCGTGAGATAAAAGAAGGGGAGACATATGATAAATGTAGGAGTGGCTATAGCTTAGGGTTTCCTCCGCCGATATCGACAATTGGGAAGGCGGGGAGGCCTAAAGTGCAACTCAAGTCATTCGGGGATGATGGGAGGCTTGTGTTTAAAATGGTTAAAGCTCCGAAGCAGCAATTCTTGCAGGCTACAAGGGAGAATGGAAGATTGATGCTCCACTTGGTCGATGACGATGAAACGCAAGAGGGTAATTCTATAAGTGCAGAGGAGGAGACTCATCTAACTGGAAAAGAAGATAAAGTGCAACTTCAGATATCATGGAAATTTTTTACTTTTAAATTATTTCCTCCTGTTGATTTAGTCAATCAATAAATATTCATCATTAATAGTGTTTACTATTAATAATGCAACTTTGCCTTCACATCAGTAATGTCATTTGTTTGTCAATATTGATTATTTAAGAGTATTTACAATTAATCATACAACTTTGCCTTCACATTAATAATGTCAATTGTTTATCATCTTTATTGAGTATACTATTTCGATTAGTGGGGTTTAGCAGCGTGTGAACCTTGCTCAATCATGCATTTTAAGTAAATTGTATTATATCTCAAAATAATACTCTTAAATATATATAATAAAAAAATTTCTCAAATAAATTAAATTATCATTTACCAATAGGATATTACATTATTTCAGTATAGTTACGTCATCTTACATAAATTTTACTCCTTATAACTTGTTTGATAGCATCAATAGTAATGTCAACTCACCTTCTAGGAAGAGTATTTGTGCATCACTACAATATCATATGCTACAAGTTATAAAGGAGCAAATATAATAAAAATAAATATCTCAAAGAGCACTAGTATTCTAAGCTAAGCATAACACAACAAACTCTCTTATTTTTTCTTTATCCAGCCTAGTAAAAATTACTGTCTTGATATGTCGATGAAGGACCACTTTATCTCTTACTTGTTCCTTAGATAATCTCCAGTTTCTTTCTTCCCAAATGTGATATACAAACTCTACTATCACCACCTGCATAAGTTGTCCTTTCAATGTTCTCCTTTTAGCTATTCTAGCAGCTATATTAATTGTGGTTTCCCATGTAGTTTGTCTTAAAACTTCTTCATTCCATTTCAACAAATCACTCCATATAGTCTTGCTATATTTACATTCATTCAGCAAATGTTCTAAGGTTTCTATTGCAGTTAGACATAGCTGACATCCTCCTTCTATTTGCATGCCCCGCTTGAGTAGTTTATCCACAGTCATTCATTTCTGATGCAAAGCAAGCCATAGAATGAAGGTAGCTCTAGGTCTAGCTGTAGAATCACATATCAAACTTGTCTAATTTTTCTTTGGCAATGTACCCACCAATATATTATAAATGGCACTGATTGTGATTTTTCTAGTTAGTATTATTGCCAGTCGGGGATGGTATTGTAATACCTCTCTACTCATCATCACTTTCTTCAACATCCAGCTTGTTTGTTTGGGTAGAGTCATAGTATGAATATTTTTATTTTTTATATAATAAGTGTGTACCCATTTGATCCATAATTTATCTTTCTTCATCTGCATATCCCAAAAGAGCTTGAAGATGGCTGCCTTATTCCATAAGTCTAGTCTTAATAAGTTAAGTCATCCGGCTGACTTTGGTGTGCACACTTTATTCTAAGCTACCAAGGCCTTCCTATTAGTCTCAACTGATCATGTTCATAAGAATGTTCTGCAAACTGCATCCATCATTTTGATTATTTTTTTGGGCAATATGAATAATTGTGACCAATAGCTTTGCACTCCAAATAATACTGACTTTATAAATTGAACTCTTCCTGCATATGTTAGCAACTTGGCAGTCCAACTTTAAAGTCTAACCATCATTTTGTCAAGCAGTACTTTACATTCTGTAATTTTTAGTTTCTTAGGAGCCAAAGGTACTCCTGGATACTTGAATGGTAAAAAGCCCTCTCTATAGCCAAGTATATGTAATATCCTGTCTTTTGTTTTAGCAGGTACTCCTCCAAAGTAAATACTACTCTTAAGTGCATTAGCTTTCAAACCTGATGCCTTTGAGAATTTAAGAAATGCCTCATGTAGGAGCTTGATAGATTTCTCATCTCCTCTAGAAAACATAAGTAAATCATCTGCAAAACAAAGGTGGGTAATAGATAATTTTGCACATTTGGGATGATATTTAAAGTTTTTCTTATTTTCTAGCTCCCTTATACATCTACTCAAGTATTCCATCACAAGGACAAAGATATAAGGTGATAGAGGGTCACCTTGTCTTAATCCGCTTTTTGTTTGAAAGGTACCGTTTTCTTACCATTTATTAGAATGGTATAATGTACTGATTTGATGCAAGCCATCACCCATTGAATGAATCTAGGAGGAAAACCCAATCCTATGAGCATTTGTTCCACACATATCCATTCTACTGAATCATAAGCCTTTTCTAGGTCTACCTTGATCATGCATCTAGGGGATATTATTTTCTTGGTATATCCTTTAATGAGTTCATGACTTAATATGATATTATCTGCAATCACTCTTCCTGGTACAAAGGCTGACTGAGCTTCACTAACTAGTTCACCAATCACACCTTTAAGTCTATTCACCAAGATCTTAGAAATAATCTTGTATAAAATTGAACAACAAGCAATTGGTCTTAAGTCCTTAACAGTTTCTGGATTTGTTACATTGGGTATGAGTGTAACTAGAGTAGAGTTTATAGCTTTCAACATTTTTCCTGTCATGAAGAACTCTTGTATTGCTACACATATATCATGCTTTAGCATAGGCCATACTTTTTTAAAAAATAATGCACCAAATCCATCAATTTCCGGAGCCTTATCATCATTTATGTCAAATAAAGCCTGATTGATCTCTGCTTCTTAGATAGCTGCACATAGACCTGAGAAATGATGGTACTGAACTAGTCTACCAAGTCTAACTATCATTTTATCTACCATAGGAAGTTTATATTCTGCATTTCCCATTAAACCTTTATAAAAGAAAACTATTTTTGCACTCATCTTATTTGGTGCATTATGTTTATTTATGTATATAAATATATATACTCTACATACCTCATTTTTATCAAAAGTTCATCGAAAAGTTCACTGGAGACCTGCAGGAGACTTGCTGGGCAGTTCGCTGGAACCCTCACCAATGAAGTTCTCCAATCAGCAGCAATATTGGTACCAATCGAAAGCTCTTTTCATCAAAGATCCAAAAATCATATTTGTCCCAATTGTTAGAGCTCACATGTGCCTAATTTTACTCAAAAACATAACTTATGCGAAACTCCTAAATTTGAATTTTTTACTCGCCAGCAACCAACGACAGCCAATTTCTCTCAACCCAAGTACCAGTAGATAGCTCTCGTCGAGGAGAAGCCATAGGTACTAAGTTTTTCAAATTATATAGCTCGTATGAACAGCAATTGCAAGAGTAATCTCCAATGATGAAACTTTCACTGTTGCCGCTCATTTCACTTTTCTCCCTCATATCTCTTCCAAGAACTTAAATTGATGGTTCCAATGAGTTTTCCTAACTCACATGAAGCTATCGCTGGAATCTCATTGAAAAATTCCACCGAAAAGTCATTTTGTAGGAAATGAGGTAAATTATATTAAAATAAAGGCATGGTAGAAGGATATCATCTGTACATATCTCATTTTTATAATAAATATTATAAATACCATGAAAAATTATTCATAATAATTAATTTTATTTTACAAGAAGTTACATATTTTTAAAAACTATGCATCACTCATGTAAATAAAAATTATAAAGAATAATATTATAGAAGTTATTACATCAGTATATAAATGGTTTGATATAGTTTATTCTAATGAAAAGATGGTCAAAGGTGCTCTTTAGAAGTCATAAGAATATAAAATTAAAATTAATCGATACATAATAATGGCTCATATAAATATGAATTATGTAGAGTAAGAAATTCCTATTTTAGATATGGTAATAAATTTTTAAATAAAAAAATCAAATAATCCTAATTAGGATTTAAATTTGTTGAGAAACAATATTCTTTTGTCAAAAACTTCGCTGAATAACATTTGTTAAAATGAACAAATAGATATTAAGAAGCTGTTGGTTGTGAGAAATCATTCAGTCCTTCCCTCCCTTCCCGCTCAGTAACTGCGGCAATTCTATCTTTAGTGGTAGAAGCATACTCCCACACCCAATGATTTAGTCACAATAGATCTCCATCACTTTAAAATGTGTTGTCTATCAACACGGAGGATAAAGACTGAGATCATCTCGGCCAATCCCATCAACTCCATCAACCACAAGATGAGTGGGAAAAATGAACATTTTGGTGTCTCATCCGGGAAGCAAGTAAGAAATGATGATAGCAAGGGTAGCGGTAATCGTAACAAGGAACCAAGCCACGACACCATTACTACCCATATGCCCCGTGAGATAAAAGAAGGGGAGACATATGATAAAAGTAGGAGTGGCTATAGCTTAGGGTTTCCTCCACCGATATCGATAATTGGGAAGGCGGGGAGGCCTAAAGTGCAACTCAAGTCATTCAGGGATGATGGGAGGCTTGTGTTTAAAATGGTTAAAGCTCCGAAGCAGCAATTCTTGCAGGCTACAAGGGAGAATGGAAGATTGATGCTCCACTTGGTCGATGACGATGAAACGCAAGAGGGTAGTTCTATAAGTGCAGAGGAGGAGACTCATCTAACTGGAAAAGAAGATAACTAAGAGAGCAACTTCAGATATCATGGAAATTTTTTACTTTTAAATTATTTCCTCCTGATCATTTAGGCAATCAATAAATATTTTTCATTAATAGCGTTTACGATTAATCATGCAACTTTGCCTTCACATCAGTAATGTCATTTGTTTGTCAATATTGATCATTTAAGAGTATTTACCATTAATCATACAACTTTGTCTTCACATTAATAATGTCAATTGTTTATCATCTTTATTGAGTATACTATTACGATTAGTGGGGTTTAGCAGCGTGTGAACCTTGCTCAATCATGCATTTTAAGTAAATTGTATAATATCTCAAAATAATACTCTTAAATATATATAAATTTTATTTATGTATATAAATATATATACTCTACATACCTCATTTTTATCTAAAGTTCACCAAAAAGTTCACTAGAGACCTGCCGGAGACTTGCTAGGCAGTTCGCTGGAACCCTCACCAATGAAGTTCTCCAATCAGCAGAAATATTGGTACCAATCGAAAGCTCTTTTCATCAAAAATCCAAAAATCATATTTGTCCCAATTGTTAGAGCTCACATGTGCCTAATTTTACTCAAAAATATAAATTATGCGAAACTCCTAAGTTTGGATTTTTAACTCGCCGGCAACCAACGACAGCCAATTTCTCTCGACCCAAGTACCAGTAGATAGCTCTCGTCGAGGAGAAGCCGTAGGTACTAAATTTTTCAAATTATATAGCTCGTATGACCTGCAATTGCAAGAGTAATCTCCAACGATGAAACTTTCACTGCTGCCGCTCATTTCACTTTTCTCCCTCATATCTCTTCCAAGAACTTAAATTGATGGTTCCAGTGAGTTTTCCTAACTCACATGAAGTTATCGCTGGAATCTCATTGAAAAATTCTACCGAAAAGTCATCTTGTAGGAAACGAGATAAATTATATTAAAATAAAGGCATGGTAGAAGGATATCATCTGTATATATCTCATTTTTGTAATAAATATTATAAATACCATGAAAAATTATTCATAATAATTAATTTTATTTTACAAAAAGTTACATATTTTTAAAAACTATGCATGACTCATGTAAATAAAAATTATAAAGAATAATATTATAGAAGTTATTACATCAGTATATAAATGGTTTAATATAGTTTATTCTAATGAAAAGATGGTCCAAGGTGCTCTTTAGAAGTCATTAGAATTTAAAATTAAAATTAATCGATACATAATAATGGCTCGTATAAATATTAATTATGTAGAGTGAGAAATTCCTATTTTAGATATGGTAATAAATTTTCAAATAAAAAAATCAAATAATCCTATTTAGGATTTAAATTTGTTGAGAAACAATATTCTTTTGTCAAAAACTCCGCTGAATAACATTTGTTAAAATGAACAAATGGATATTAAGAAGCTATTGGCTCAGTAACTGCGGCAATTCTATCTTTAGTGGTAGAAGCATACTCCCACACCCAATGATTTAGTCACAATAGATCTCCATTACTTTAAAATGTGTTGTCTATCAACACGGAGGATAAAGAGTGAGATCATCTCGGCCAATCCCATCAACTCCATCAACCACAAGATGAGTGGGAAAAATGAACATTATGGTGTCTCATCCGGGAAGCAAGTAAGAAATGATGATAGCAAGGGTAGCGGTAGTCGTAACAAGGAACCAAGCCACAACACCATTACTACCCATATGCCCCGTGAGATAAAAGAAGGGGAGACATATGATAAAAGTAGGAGTGGCTATAGCTTAGGGTTTCCTCCACCGATATCGATAATTGGGAAGGCGGGGAGGCCTAAAGTGCAACTCAAGTTATTCAGGGATGATGGGAAGCTTGTGTTTAAAATGGTTAAAGCTCCGAAGCAGCAATTCTTGCAGGCTACAAGGGAGAATGGAAGATTGATGCTCCACTTGGTCGATGACGATGAAACGCAAGAGGGTAGTTCTATAAGTGCAGAGGAGGAGACTCATCTAACTGGAAAAGAAGATAACTAAGAGAGCAACTTCAGATATCATGAAAATTTTTTACTTTTAAGTTATTTCCTCCTGATGATTTAGGCAATCAATAAATATTTTTCATTAATAGCGTTTACTATTAATCATGCAACTTTGCCTTCACATCAGTAATGTCATTTGTTTGTCAATATTGATCATTTAAGAGTATTTACCATTAATCATACAACTTTGCCTTCACATTAATAATGTCAATTGTTTATCATCTTTATTGAGTATACTATTACGATTAGTGGGGTTTAGCAGCGTGTGAACCTTGCTCAATCATGCATTTTAAGTAAATTGTATAATATCTCAAAATAATACTCTTAAATATATATAAATTTTATTTATGTATATAAATATATATACTCTACATACCTCATTTTTATCTAAAGTTCACCGAAAAGTTCACTGGAGACCTGCCGGAGACTTGCTAGGCAGTTCGCTGGAACCCTCACCAATGAAGTTCTCCAATCAGCAGAAATATTGGTACCAATCGAAAGCTCTTTTCATCAAAAATCCAAAAATCATATTTGTCCCAATTGTTAGAGCTCACATGTGCCTAATTTTACTCAAAAATATAAATTATGCGAAACTCTAAGTTTGGATTTTTAACTCGCCGGCAACCAACGACAGCCAATTTCTCTCGACCCAAGTACCAGTAGATTGCTCTCGTCGAGGAGAAGCCATAGGTACTAAGTTTTTCAAATTATATAGCTCGTATGACCAGCAATTGTAAGAGTAATCTCTAATGATGAAACTTTCACTGTTGCCGCTCATTTTACTTTTCTCCCTCATATCTCTTCCAAGAACTTAAATTGATGGTTCCAATGAGTTTTCCTAGCTCACATGAAGCTATCGATGGAATCTCATTGAAAAATTCCACCGAAAAGTCATAGTGTAGGAAACGAGGTAAATTATATTAAAATAAAGGCATGGTAGAAGGATATCGTCTATACATATCTCAGTTTTGCAATAAATATTATAAATGACCATGAAAAATTATTCATAATAATTAATTTTATTTTACAAAAAGTTACATATTTTTAAAAACTATGCATCACTCATGTAAATAAAAATTATAAAGAATAGTATTATAGAAGTAATTTCATCACTGTATAAATGGTTTGATATAATTTATTCTAATGAAAAGATGGTCAAAGGTGCTCTTTAGAAGTCATAAGAATATAAAATTAAAATTAATCGATACATAATAATGGCTCATATAAATATGAATTATGTAGAGTGAGAAATTCCTATTTTAGATATGCTAATAAATTTTCACATAAAAAAATCAAATAATCCTAATTAGGATTTAAATTTGTTGAGAAACAATAATCTTTTGTCAAACTCCGCTGAATAACATTTGTTAAAATGAACAAATGGATATTAAGAAGCTGTTGGTTGTGAGAAATCATTCAGTCCTTCCCTCCCTTCCCGCTCAGTAAGTGCGACAATTCTATCTTTAGTGGTAGAAACATACTCCCACACCCAATGAATTAGTGATAATAGATCTCCGTCCCTTTAAAATGTGTTGTCTATCAACACGGAGGATAAAGACTGAGATCATCTCGGCCAATCCCATCAACTCCATCAACCACAAGATGAGTGGGAAAAATGAACATTATGGTGTCTCATCCGGGAAGCAAGTAAGAAATGATGATAGCAAGGGTAGCGGTAGTCGTAACAAGGAACCAAGCCACGACACCATTACTACCCATATGTCCCGTGAGATAAAAGAAGGGGAGACATATGATAAATGTAGGAGTGGCTATAGCTTAGGGTTTCCTCCACCGATATCGATAATTGGGAAGGCGGGGAGGCCTAAAGTGCAACTCAAGTCATTCAGGGATGATGGGAGGCTTGTGTTTAAAATGGTTAAAGCTCCGAAGCAGCAATTCTTGCAGGCTACAAGGGAGAATGGAAGATTGATGCTCCACTTGGTCGATGACGATGAAACGCAAGAGGGTAGTTCTATAAGTGCAGAGGAGGAGACTCATCTAACTGGAAAAGAAGATAACTAAGAGAGCAACTTTAGATATCATGGAAATTTTTTACTTTTAAGTTATTTCCTCTTGATGATTTAGGCAATCAAAAAATATTGATTATTAATAGTGTTTACTATTAATCATGCAACTTTGCCTTCACATCAGTAATGTCATTTGTTTGTCAATATTGATCATTTAAGAGTATTTACCATTAATCATACAAATTTGCCTTCACATTAATAATGTCAATTGTTTATCATCTTTATTGAGTATACTATTACGATTAGTGGGGTTTAGCAGCGTGTGAACCTTGCTCAATCATGCATTTTATGTAAATTGTATTATATCTCAAAATAATACTCTTAAATATATAAAAATTTTATGTATATATATAAATATATATACTCTACATACCTTATTTTTATCTAAAGTTCGCCGAAAAGTTCACTGGAGACCTGCCGGAGAGTTGCTGGGCAGTTCGCTGGAACCCTCACCAATGAAGTTTACAATCAGCAGCAATATTTGTACCAATCGAAAGCTCTTTTCATCAAAAATCCAAAAATCATATTTGTCCCAATTGTTAGAGCTCACATGTGCCTAATTTTACTCAAAAATATAAATTATGCGAAACTCCTAAGTTTGGTTTTTTAACTCGCCAACAACCAACGATAACCAATTTCTCTCAACCCAAGTACCAGTAGATAGCTCTCGTCGAGGAGAAGCCATAGGTACTATGTTTTTCAAATTATATAGCTCGTATGACCTGCAATTGCAAGAGTAATCTCCAACAATGAAACTTTCACTGTTAAACGAAAGTTTAACAGCAGGAGAGACGTTACCGGTGACCACGTCCGGGTTGGCTTGAGCATCGACGCTATCCAGTGCAAAGATACGAGTCTGAGTGCGCTGAGGCGGCCTCTGGGAGTGCTGACCTGATGTGTGGGAACATGTGTTGCAATGGACTTGAACAAACTTTTGCGTAGTTGAACTACTTTTAATTTGCAAAATGTGTTTGCTTGTGTGATTGTGAATAGGAAATATGTGGTTATTTGATGAATGGGCTCGAGTCCTCATTGATACCGGGTCACATCGGTCATTTATCAGCTCAGAGTATGCTAGACGATCAGATATACCTTTAGTCCCGTTAAAGACAGAGCTTTTTGTCTGCACTCCTTTGGGCGAAAAGATTCTATGAGATCGGGTATATCTGTCTTGTCCTATTATGATACAGGACGTTACTCTGGAAGCAGATATGATTTCACTAGAGATGACAGATTTTGATGTGATCCTTGGTATGGATTGGTTGACTGCACATAGAGCCCTAGTGAGTTGCTTCACAAAGTCAGTATCTTTTGTTGGATCAGGACCACCAGAGCTCGTATTTAAGGGAGATCGTCGGGTCCTGCCGACCGCCATTATTTCTGCTCTCACGGCACAAAAATATGTGAAGAAAGGATATCAGTGTTTTCTGGCACACGTTGTGGATAGCAGTAAGTCGGATGAACGGATGGCGGATATTCCTGTGGTCCGTGAGTTTCCAGATGTGTTCCCTCAGGATCTGCCCAACCTACCACCGGATCGGGTGTTAGAGTTTTGCATCGATCTTGCTCCTGGAACGATGCCGATCTCTAGACCCCCATATCGCATGGCACCGGTAGAACTGAAGGAACTCAAGCTTCAGTTGCAGGACTTGGTGGACAAGGGGTTCATAAGACCTAGTGTCTCCCCTTGGGGCGCACCGGTCCTATTCGTGAAGAAGAAAGATGGGACTATGCGGATGTGTATTGATTATAGACAGCTGAACAGAGTCACCATCAATAACAAGTATCCACTACCTCGTATTGATTATCTGTTTGATTAGTTGCAGGGTGCTCGGGTTTTCTCAAAGATTGATCTCAGATCAGGGTATCATCAGCTGAGGATTAGGGACTCGGATGTTCCGAAGATAGCCTTTCGGACGCGGTATGGGCATTATGAGTTCTTGGTCATATCTTTTGGACTAACTAATGCTCCCGCTGCTTTTATGGATTTGATAAACTGGATTTTTCATGAGTATTTAGATAAGTGTGTCATAGTATTCATAGATGACATACTTGTCTATTCAAAGAGCCCGGAGGAGCATACACGGCATCTCTGACTTGTCCTACAGGTATTAAGAGACAATCAGCTGTATGCTAAATTTCCTAAATGTGAGTTTTGGCTGACTCAGCTAGGATTTCTGGGATATATTATTTCCAGTGAGGGCATTCAAGTTGATCTAGCAAAGATTGAGGCAGTGACTAAGTGGGAGCAGCCCAAAAGTCCCACGGAGGTTCGCAGTTTCCTTAGGTTAGCTGGGTACTATCGGCGGTTTGTGCAGAATTTCTCCCGGATAGCAGCACTGATGACCAAGTTGACCTGTAAGGATGTCAAGTTTGAGTGGACCCCGCAGTGTGAGCAGAGTTTCCAGGAACTTAAGACTCGTTTAGCCATTGCTCCGGTACTCACACTCCCAGTTAGCGGTACCGAGTACGTGGTATTCAGTGATGCATCCAAGTAGGGACTGGGCTGTGTTTTGATGCAGAGTGGGCGGGTAATTGCCTATGCTTCTCGTCAGTTGAAGAAGCACGAGGTAAATTACCCGACTCATGATTTGGAATTAGCAGCTATTGTATTAGCTCTTAAGATTTGGCGACACTATCTATACTGGGAAAAGTGCCATATTTTTACAGACCATAAGAGCCTACAGTATTTATTGACGCAGCGAGAGTTGAATCTTAAGCAGCGCCGCCGGTTGGAGTTAATTAAGGATTACGATTTAATCATTGACTACCACCTAGGGAAGGCAAATATTGTGGCAGATGCTCTGAGCAGGAAGTCATCCGCCACGTTGGCATATATCCATACTGCCTACTTACCCATGCTGCGTGACTTGAGGATACTAGGGGCGGAGTTACAGTGTGACTCGCAGGCAGATTCAGAGAGGACGGCATGCTAGTACGAAACGACAGGATCTGCATACCCCACGATGAGGATTTACGACGGTAGATTCTGGAGGAGGCACACAGTTCCGCTTATGCCATGCATCCCGGTAGTACGAAGATGTATCGTACTATTCGACGAACGTATTGGTGGTCGGGCATGAAGCGGGACATAGCGGAGTTTGTAGCTCGGTGTCTGGTGTGTCAGCAGGTTAAGGCAGAACATCAGAAACCGACAGGTACATTGCAGCCTCTTCCGATACCGAAGTGGAAGTGGGAACACATCACTATGGATTTCGTGGTCGGGTTACCGCGCACCCAGCGACATCATGATACTATCTGGGTGATCGTCGATCGACTTACGAAGTCCGCCCACTTCTTACAGATTGATGTCACCTATCCCTTGGAGAGGTTAGCCAGGCTGTATATCGGTGAGATTGTCCGCCTTCATAGAGTGCCGGTATCTATTGTTTCGGACCGAGATCCCAGATTTACTTCTAGATTCTGGCCGAAGTTTCAGGAGGAGCTGGGTACATCTTTAAAGTTTAGTACTGTTTTTCACCCGCAGACCAATAGACAGTCAGAGCGGACCATTCAGACACTGGAGGATATGCTGAGAGCCTGCGTGCTTGAGTTTACTGGTAGCTGGGACACACACCTTCCTTTAGTGGAATTTGCCTATAATAACAGCTATCAGGCCAGTATTTGTATGGCTCATTATGAGGCTCTTTATGGCAAGCAATATCGGACCCCACTTTGTTGGAGTGAGGTGGGTGAGAGACAACTGACGAGTACGGAGTTGATTGATGAAACCGTAGCCAAGGTTAGTGTCATCCGAGATAGACTGAAGACAGCTCAGGACCAGCAGAAGAGTTATGCGGATCAACGCCGTCGGCCTCTCGAGTTTGCAGTTGGGGATATAGTCTTCTTGAACGTGTCCCCATAGAAGGGTATCCTCCGATTCCAAAATAAAGGGAAGCTACATCCCAGATACATTGGACCCTTCCGGATACTTGAGAGAGTGGGGCTAGTGGCTTATCGTTTAGAGTTACCTGCCGACTTAGAGCAGATCCATGATGTCTTCCATGTATCCATGCTAAGGAAGTACATATCAGATCCATCCCATATCCTCACGGTGCCACCGGTTCAGCTGAGAGAGGACTTAAGTTACGGAGTGCAGGCTGTGAAGATTATCGATCGTCGCTTGAAGGTAATTCGAGGAAAATCAATTCCTTTAGTTAAAGTCCTTTGGAGGAATGCGCATGTAGAGGAGGTTACGTGGGAGACTGAGGCCCACATACGGGCCCAACATCCTCATCTATTCGAGGGAGAGAGTGTTTGAGGGCGATGTAAAAGAACTTTGGAACTTGTTATGTCGTAGTTGAACATCTTTTGGTATTGAAGGATTATTTTTGGAGGACCAAAAATTTTTAAGGGGGGGGAGTACTTGTAAACCCCCACATTAAAAAAAAACAAAGGGGGTCCGGTCCGATCCGGTCCGGTCCAACCGAACCGGCCGGTCAACCGGTTCCGGTGGATCGGTCGACCCTTAAACAGGAATACGGGCGAGAAGGGCGGAAGCCCTATCTCTCGAGGACCTCCACTATTCCGGCTTCACTGCATGCAGTGCGGACGATCGGAGGAGAGCTCGTCGCCGCGTTGTTCTGCACCTCTACCGTCCCTCTCTTCCCGTCGCGGCGAGGAGGGTTCGCTGGAGGCGATTCGGCGGCACTTCCACCGACTGTGTGCTCGCCATTACCCTCGCTCTGCTCCATTTGGGAGTTTAACCAAATCGGCGTCGTTCACCTCATCTCCGTCGATCCACTCCTTCGATCGTTGGGGACGGTCGATCTAACTCCAACGTAAGCTCGGCGGCCGACGTTCGTCTCGGATTCGCTCGTGGAGGCTTCCGAGCGGAGGACTGCGATCGGCGCCTCCCACCCACGCATCGCCGACGGGTCATGAAGCATTACTTCCCCTTTTCGCTACCCGAATCCTTCCATTCGCGATTCGCGAGTCCGTAGGTGAGTGTGTTCGTCCCTATCGACCTTCTTCGTCCATCGGTTTCACGGCATTCGTGTTGCCGTCCGTGGAGGGTCCGACGACCTCCGAAATCTCATTGATTCGGTACCTTACGATTGGAGTTGGATGCAGCGGAAACCTACCAACGCGCGCACGGTGAAGCCGTCGTCATCGGCCGGAGAAAATGCACGAGCGTGGGTGGCGAAAGCTCCGGCGGAAGCTGCGGCACAGAAGGTGACGGAAGGAGGTATCGTTCGCCTCTTTCCTTCCTAATCGCGATTAGCGAGTTAACTAAGCATGATTAGCTTTAATTATATTTGATTGGTGTAGATTAGTGTTGTTGCATGCTTGGATTAATTAAAATATGTTTAATGTTGATTAAACTAAGCTTAGTGGATAAATAAGTTGTTAATTTAAGTTGCATGTTAGATTATGTGGGTTGAACCATGTTGGTTAAATTAGTATGGGTCTAACTTAGTTGGGTTCAAATTTAATAGGATGAATTTGTTTTGATTGAGCTGAATTAACTGGACTCATGTTGAACCCAAGATGGATTAAATCGGGTTGGGTTAGGATTGGGTACATTTAACCAATTAAGGAGTCAATATAGTCAACATAATTGGTCCATGGTCAATGTTGACCAATTTGGACCAGTGGACTCAATTTGGGCCGGACACATTAAGTTAAATAAAAATTAGGTCTAAAATAAGGTATATTTGAAATCTGGTCAACTCGGGTCAATGTTGACCGGTCAACGTTGACCAGGTTAATATTGACCCAGAATTTAAGTTGGGTTTGTCATGAGCCCATAGTGGGCCGAACAGATTGGACCAATAAATTGGGTGGATTGTATTAGGATAAATTAAAAATCATATTATTGGTCAACATGGTCAAAATTGTTGACTAGGTCAATGTTGACCAAATTTTGACCTGGACTTATTTAATTGGAATTGGGCCTACCATAGTTGGACTTTGGATAATTTGGATCTTAATATTAGTTGGGTTTAGTAATAGTATAAATTGATAACATATATTCCTTAATTATAATTGGAGTGAGTAAAATATGTTAATTTGCATTTGAGTAATTAGGTAAAATTAGTTATTGGGTTACATGTTAAATCAGATTAAATAGGATATAAATATTTAATCTCATTAATTCTTAAAAGTGGATATGGGCTCCATAATTAGATATGGGCTTGTGTAGTTGATCATGGGTGATTAATGGGACTTGGGCTTGATATATGGACATGAACTAACCAATATGGATTGAGTTTAAATATGAATTGGAGACCTATTGGTTAGGAGTTATATGTTGGGTTAGATAATTAAATTGGGATACAACTAAATTAATTAGATAACTTAAATTTTTAATTAATTAGATTTCTATCCAGATAATTCGTAGGAATGATTAGACTTGTTCTAAATAAAATTTATTATTTAGGACTATTATTTTGAATTGTAATTTGTACTACGGTTGATACCTCCGAGCTTCATCTGGATTGGTTTTGAAGCTCCGATCGCGATTCAGGTGCGTTGGTCTATCGAATGTAGGATTTATTCAAACTAGGGAATTCCTACCGAGGTTTTCTTAGGAAAATTCTTGGATGCCTAAAATATGATAAAAATGAAATGCATGCTATGTTTATATATAAATGTATGATAGTGTGATTTACTTGATCTACATGCATGATATGTCATGTTTACTATGATATGTATTTAACATTTCCATGAATCTTGTTCTGCATGCTGTGTTATTTATTTATGCTATGATAGCGCGACCACCATGTAGATATAGTTAAGAATGATGACATGTTAGAACTCCTTAGGATACATCACTGGAAACCAGACAAAAAGGGGTATTCCTTATATACGCCGTTTGACCACCGCGTACCGCCGATGGTCAGAATGGTGATGCTCCGCCACACACCACTCCCTAGGCTATACTTAGCTTAGTTATTGGGAGACTGGTCGGGAAAGGGATTGTATAACCTTCGAGGTCATATTAAACCGGAAATGCGGAGTAAGTCCCCACCCAGAAACTTATACCCACACGTGTGCCGTCTAGGCGACACCGTGATAGTCCCGAAATGACTAGCCGGGACGAACCAAAACACGTACCTAACAAACGTGTCGCCGAGGTTGTAGCATTCCGGCGGCCGCTAGTATGCACACCTCCTGGCAAGCACCGCTGCTTGGGGACTGGGATGGTAACTCCCCTCATATAGTCTTGGACAGTGGATCCGTAGACCACACGACTATCATCCCTGACGTTCTGCAGACGGTCGGATGAGTAGTCCGGATCCTAGGGTTGTATTATATTGACTAGCCGTGGTCGATGGATTATTATTGATGGTGACCCTGTCTTCGGACAGTGTTGTAGTACTACACGAGTCGTCGTTGCCCTTACGGAGTCCGGGGAGGATGTAAGGGCACGGTAGTTTCGCTAGAGGAGGCATCGTAGGCGACTAGCGAGACAGAGGAGAGCGATCAAGGGTCACCCGACCTCTCCGCCAACATTAGTGCAGCGGGCATAGGAAGAGACAGAGACAAAAAGGCACTGATGGGCTTGGTGATGCTCTTTGGCCGGGGTATTCACTAAGCATAGGCCGGCAGCCCGAGTCTTGATATTACAACCACATTTCATTATAGATGACATACGATTACACTGATAACGTAGTTACCAGATACATCTTAGGCGACATCTAGTGTTATCCTTATTGTACTTGCTTACACAGTTATTTTGCATCTATGATATGTTTCACTTGTATTATATGAAAATGACTGTTAATAAACCCAAGGCATCCTAGATTAATCCTCCTAGTCTTTGAATTCCTTATTCGGTTTCGAGCCATAATTTCGCACTAGACCGCAAGGCTGAGCACACCACTTTTTCATATGTGCAGGTTTTACGTGCGATAGTAGTAGTTGTTGACGAGGACTACACTATCGGAGGTATACCTCTGCAATTATTTAGATGTTGTCGTTTTCGATTCTAGATTTGTAGTAGGGATATATCGGGACCGTACTAAATTGATTATATTAGTATTTTATTAATTTTAGATTGATCTGTACTCTTTATGCCTTATATGGATCCCATGGTTCATACGGCGGTTGTCACGTGGCCCGACAGGAGGGTCGGGGCTTGACAACCTATAGTGATGTTTTAGACAATGATTGGGGATGCATGTTGAGGTAGTTATAAAAAGTTACTACTTATACATTTTATCAATTAAGAAATTATGAATTAGATTACCTTACATGTAATTCAAAGTTAATAATAGTGGGGTTTACCATGTGAATATGATGATATTGTCTATAGGGAATTTGAAATACATTTTGATCGAAAAAGGATTAAATTTGAGGCATAGGAGATAAGTAGAATTAATGAAGGGTTATGATATTGTGATTTAGTATCCTTTAGACATGGTGGATGTGGTCATAGATGCATCAAATGGAAAATTGACTATATTGTCATTTATCTCAACCACCATACCATTTCAATCAGTAAAACTGAAATCCTTGGGAGATTAGTAAACTCATTACACATTTGTTAATACAATAACCACATTTATGGTATGATCTATAGTAAATGAAGAAATTCGAGTGTGCATGGTAAAATAAAGGAATTGAGGAAAGTATTTCCAATAATGTAAATAGAAGTAAATATTTAGGTCATCATGAGGGATGTGGATTATTGGCATATAAAAATTGAGTTTCTATTCCTAATAAGGTTGAACTCAGGAAATCTATCTTGAAGGGAGCCCATTCCTCGGTATATGTAATACACTCAGGAATTACAAAAATGTATCACATAATAAAAAGGAAATTATTAGTGGCCTTAAATGAAAAGGAACATTGTATATTATGTAGCTAAGTGTTACATACGTCAGTGAGCTAATTTTTGCTTAATCTTAAAAGAAAATACAAACATATCATATTAGACCTTATGATCGGATTATTCCGCACATCAAGTTATATTATAATTTGAGTAATTGTGGATAAACTTTTTCTAGCATTCATAATACTTATTCAGTGAGTAAGTTAGCCAGAATGTATATTTAGAAGATCATAAAACTTTATGGGGTTCGTATTACAATGAGTTTGGATCGAAATCACTAATTTATTTATTTTTTTGGACTAAGTATTGATTAAGGTTGATTATAATAATAGTTACCGCTGATTAAGGTTGATTGTAATAACAGTTACTGAGCTAACATTAGAATGTCATTATATGAGTTTTTACATCGAAGAAAATATGGAATACTATATTAAGATGAGGTTGGAGAAAGATGAAAAAAAAAGGGAATGAATTGACTGAGATTACCAAAGAGAAGATCATGATCATTAAGGAAAGATTGAAAGTATCCTATGATAGACAAAAAAATTATGCAGACAAATGAAGAGAGAGGTTAGAATTTTAACCTAAAAACATAATGTGCCAGAAAATAGATGCTTGAAAAAGAATCCTACAGTTTGGAAACACAAGAAAACTTGAGTCCAAGATATAGTGGACCTTTTAGAATCATTAACGGAATTTATCCGATGACATATAAATTGGAGTTATTTGAAGAAACGGTTTGAATACATGATATGTAATCATATTAAGGAGATATTGTGGATCCTGAACAAATATTACAAACATTACAATTGAGTTTGAGGAAATCTAAGAGTATAGCCTATAACAAATTTTCGGGCGAAAGAGGAAAACCTTAAGTAATAAATAGATATGAATCATTAGAGGATCACAGAAAAGTGCACAACTAGACGGAAATACTTGGGAACATGAAAAGTATATGAAAAAGAACTATCCTTGATTATTTGAAAGGATGATTTGAACAAAATTTTGAGGACAAAATTTCTTTAAGGAGAGTAGGATGTGAGATTTGCATTAAGGATAATTATGTAATAGATGATAAGTTTGAGGGTTATTTTGAAAGAAAATTTTATCAGAAGGACTTATTTGTAAAATTACATAAATTTTTGAAGTATGAAATTTTAATGTGAAAATTACACCATCAAATAGAATTTTTGATAAGGAATCCAACGGCGCAGACGGATCATAATTTGGACGTCGTTTGATTGGTCAAATCATTGAAACAAGAATGGACGGTCAAGATTTGATCTTAGATTTAAAATTTAATTTATTTATTTATAAAAATCGGATTTTTCTCCCACCGCCCGCTCGAGCGCTTTCTTCTCCCCTGTTTCTTCTTCGCGCGGCAACAACGATGGAGCGTTTTGGCGATGATGATTAGAGGTCTTCCCAGATGAATTTTTTCATGAAATTTCAGATACAACCTCAGGTGAGCTAGGAGAACATATTAGAACCATCATTTGCAAGTTTTGGTTGAGATTTGAGGAGGAAAAGTGGAGAGAAGCGGTGGCGGCGAAAGTTTCGTCGCCGGCGCATGCTCCGACGATTGCCGGCCATTCCGACCGCAGAACTTCGCAAACTTGGTACCTATGACTTCTCCTCGACGAGAGCTATCCATTAGTACTATAGTTGAGGGCTGTTCGCTGCCGGTTGGCCGCGGCGAGCTAAAAACCCTAGTTTAGGGATTTCGCCCAACTTGATGTAATCATTGAAATTGATCGCATGTGAGCTATAATAATTGGAAAAAATATGATTTTTAGAATCCTTGTGAAGAGAGCTTTCGGTTGGTACCAATATTGGTACTGTTCGAAGAACATCGCCGGCGAGGGTTCCGGCGAACTTGAGATAAAAATTAGGGTGCATCTAGAGATCATTTTAAGAGTTTTGGTGTAGACGGATTTGTAAAATTATTATCAGATTGAGAATTAAAATTCATTCAAATATTTCCAAGAAATTCAATAAGCAAGCACGAGGATACTAAAGATCGCGATATGAATTAGATCGTGCTTACGACAATAGCATCATGTGAGTATTTATTCTACAGGTAGAATAGACGGGATAGTTCTCAATGTTTAGTCCAGGAGAACTATATCCCTTTGATTAGATATGTTTGGTATCTCTTTGGACTCTCCTGCTAGTTTATATAAGCTTGATTATTATAAATGAGTTGTGAATAATCTTTGGTATTCCTGCTTGATGACATAAGCTATTTAGTGCTCATGTTCTTTGATTCATTATAAGCATGATACTATTCTTTTGTTGACTCTAGATCTAGCATATGCATCTGATTGATTATTTGTGACATTATTTCACTTATAAAAGCATATGACTAGTATGATTTGATACTAGATACTGCTATAAGCATAGTCACCGCAGTGATATTTGATTAGCACTCCCACGGGCTGCCTAGATAGAGGGGCGTAGGGTAAAGTGCATCCTCACCAGGATGGGAGGCTGGGTAACTCCTGGTTGACACCGCGTCAGGTTGGACTAACTATAGATGCCAGGTAGTGAGGTCCAGCGGCAACTTAGGGGGAAAGGGGGCTTTAATTTCATATTATTGTACTTTTGCTTTGATCTGGGTACCCTATGATATTTGATTCCTCCCCCTGATGTAATAGTTGTTGGCCACAACTGTATTTGATTAAGCCAGCCCCAGATATAGTCTTATATGACTCTTGATTATTCTTCTTGCTTGGTTATTATATCCAAATAGCCGATTGGTTATATTCATGAGACTTTGTTTTCTATCCAACTCACTGGGTACAAGCGTACTCACCCGAAAGGGAAACTCATTTTTTTTTTAGGATCACAGCAAGAGAGGGACGGACAGAGATAGAGGCGCTTAGTCAGATTCCTGACTTTTCAAAGGGAGGACGATTCTACCTTTATTTTGTGTACAAAGAGATCCACTAGATAGGTATTTTGTGTATCATTGGGCATGTGTCTTATTTTGATCATAGATCATTTGTATATAATGTTTTTTCTGTGTAAGAGATTTGATTTTATAAAGTACATGGTTGTAGAGTTATATTTGATCTGTTATCCAGGTTCTCTCCTTCCATAAATAAAGGGGATATACACCAGGTACGCTTAGTTGGCTCCCATATAGTTCAGGAGAAAAGCGGGGCTGTATGTGGAGTTCACTACGGTCTGCCACGTGCCCTAGGGGAAGGTACGGGGAGTGACAATAGTATTGCTACTTGCAGTGCATGCTATGGTAGCAAATTTAGCCATTAGGATGGTACTTTAATCTTCTTCTTCTCTATATTAATACGTTAACTTCTATGATTGTCTTATCGAACCATTTGAAGAAAAATATGCGAGTCTTAGTGATTTGAATGTCATAGCTAATCTCTGTATTGACGGTCTATTTGAAATAAACTTTTCTTTGCATGATGTTTGTAACTCTGTGCCCCTATGGTTTTCTTACCATAGTCGATGGTTTTCCATAATTACAGGATACCTGAATCTTGGATATTCAACACCTTTCTTATCGCTGGGCTCATTTTATATGTATTATTTACTCGCTGCATAAAAGGCTGTAGTCATTGACGTCAGTGAAGAAATAGTGACACTTCGCCTATGTCACGCCCCGACTCACCTGTCGGACACGTGACAACCGCCGTATGCGCCCAAAGGACCCATACAAGGCATTTTGTAATAAATATTAACCATACACACAATCGACACAGCGGAATATATAATTAAATCACTTATACAACTCTACTAACACAGTCCCGATATACATACTACAATTCTATAATAACATCAATAAATAAAACTAGATCCATCAAAGGCCCTCATCTTCATCAAATATCCCGGTAAGCTATCTAACAACCTGCACACACATTGAACGTGGTGTGCTCAGCCTTGTGGCCTAGTGCGAAATTATAGTTCGAAACCGAATAAGGAAATCAAAGGCTAGGAGGAGTATTCTGGGATGCCTTTGGTTGTTAATCATAAATTTTCATTTGATTTGTGTAAATCAGTTCATAAAAAGCATAAAAACAGCAATAATAAATACAGACGTATATTTCACTAGATATCACCTAAGATGTATCTAGTGTCGATGTTATCAGCATATGTCACCTACGTCATAATAAGACTTGAAGTTTCAAGACTCGGGCTGCCAGCCTATGCTAAATGAATACCCGAGCTAAGGGCATCAGTAAGCCCATCAGTGTCTTTCTGTCTCTGTACTGATGTTGGCGGAGAGGACGAGTGACCCTTGATCACTCTCCACTGTCTCGCTAGTTGCCCATCGATGTCTCCCCTAGCGAAACTGCCGTGCCCTTACATCCTCCCCGGACTCCGTAGGGGCAACGGTGACTCGTGTAGACACACTGCCCGAAGACAAGGTCACCATGAACAAGACAAATCGGCCACGGCTAACCGATAAAATAACCCTAGGATCCGGAATACTAATCCGACTGTCTGTAGAACATCATGGATGATAGCCGCGTGGTCTACGGATCCACTGTCCAAGGCGTCGCATAGGGAATCACATTCCCAGTCCAATAGCAGTCGATGTCGACCGAGATTGACGCACATCCGCACGGTAGGCTGTGGCAACCTCGACTCCATCGGTGCCAAGTTCATGGTAGGGCTCATCCTCGCCAGCCATCTCAGGACTATCACGAGGTCGCCTAAACGACACTCGTGCAGGTATAAATTTCTGGTAAAGGACTTGCTCCATATTTCCGGTCAAATATGACCTTGGAGTTTGTACAGTCTCTTTCCCTACCAGCTCCCAGTATCTAAGCTATGTATAACCTCGGGAGTGGTGCTCCCAGTATCTAAGCTATGCATAACCTCGGGAGTGGTGCGTTGATGAACATCACTATTTTGACCATCGACGGTACGCGGTGGTCAAACGGGGTATGCGAGGAACACCCCTTTCTGTCTAATTTCCAGTGATGTCTCCTAGAAGGTTCTAACATGTCACAGTTCATATCTATGTCTGCATGGTAGTCGTGTAGCACATAGCATAGAAATTAATATAACATGCATGACAAGATTTTAGGACATGTTAAATACATAGCATGGTAAACATAGCATAACATACATGTTAGGCAAAGTAAATCATACTAACATGCATTTAAATATAATCATAGCAAGCATTTCATTTTATCATGTTTAAGGCATCCAAGAATTGTTCCTAAGAAGACCCCAACGGGAATTTCCTAACTTGAATAAATCCTATATCGATGAACCAACGCACCTGTCTTGGCGGTTTACTCCTCGGAACCAACCCACGTAAAATAAATCACCTCGACGAACCACTCGAATCGCGTACCAACAATAGTCCTAAATAACATAATTATTTAAAATAAAATTTAATTTATTTTTCCCTAAAATAAATAAATAGAAATTTATCAATCTAACTTATGTAATTGTCCTAGCTAATTACTGCTTAATAAGCCTACATTTAACTTTAGGAGCTCATGTTTACCCCTTAGGCCTATGTCCACATTTTTGGCCCAATTAAATTATCAATAAATTAATTAAAGTAATTACTACATTTAATTAATCCAAACTAAGCATACAAGTTGAAAATTAATTCTATCTAATCCTCCAATTATTAATTAATCAAATTTTAAATTTTAATAATTAAACTAACTACAATGTTAAATTAATTTAATTAGCTTAAATAAATTCTATCAAACTTATACTCATTAAAACTCATGATCTAGCCCAAGTTATCTAAGGGCCCAATTAAAACAATCAGCACTTAATTAGATTAATTAAATTTTAATTAATTATTTTAAATCACCTACGCATACCCATTAAAAAATTAAATTATTTTTATTTTTATTTTTATCATTTTATTTTATTTTTATTATTTTATTATTTTTTTTGACTAGTCAATGGTCAACGGTTGACTTGGTCAACGCTGACCCGGTCAACCGATTTGGTTTGGTTCGGTTCAATTCGGTTCGGTTCGGTTCGATTTAATTTGGTTCGACTCGGATCCGGTCCAGTTTAATTGGATCTGGTCTAGCCAGCCCAATCTAATTTGGTTTGACTCGAGCTCGAATTGATTTCAATTAACTGATTTGGCTCGAACCCAATCTAATTAATTGATTCAGCTCACCCAACTTAACCCAACCTGAAGCCAGATTTAATTCAAATCCAACCCAAATAAACTTCAATTTGGTTCAACCCAACCTATTTACAAATCTCACTTAATTAAATCACTAACCTTGCTTAACTTACACTAAACATACTTAATTAACTCTAATCCGCAATTAAGGGAGAAAAAGAAATATCTCAGCCGAATCCTTCCCTTCATCGCCGGAAACCCAGCCGCCGGCCGCCCCCTCGCCGGAACCCTAGCGGCGCACGACCGACGACGTAGCTGGCGACCCTTCGCACACGAGGAGGCCAACGGCGGCCTGCACAAAACCCGACGTCAACTCCCGACGGCGGCTCTCGGTGGACGTCGCCGGCAAGAGCTCGGGCGAGTCCATCGGAGGGCGAAATCGATCGATCGACAGGGGAAGAGAAGCTTCTCACCTCACGCTTGCGTGGGGAGGGAGGATAGGAAGATTCGGGTGGCGAGGCGAGTGGAATCGCAGCTCCACTCCTCGCCAGTGGTGCTGCGGATCAAACGAGCGGCGACGACGAAATCGCCGCCTACTGCTCGGCGTTGGGGCAGACGAGGGCTCTCGAGCTCGCGGAGAGGGCGAGCAACCGAGCCCCAGTGAAGGAAGTAACGACACGTCGGCGAGCTGGGCATGGGACGACGAATGGCTGCTGTCGACGGAGGGAAAGATGCAGGGGAATGGGTCGCGCGGCAGCAGCAGAGCGCTCCTCGTCTCCACCGAGTTCTCCTCGTCGAGGCGGAACTCTACGGACGGCGAATAGCTGAAGGAAGAAGGCGGGCGACGAACAGTAGACGCCGACGAGGTGGAAGGGGTGCGGACGAGGGCTGCTCTCGCGAAGAGGGAAATGCAGCGGGAAAGAGGGAAAGTCGACCTCCGCCGAGCTCTTCTCGTAGCGGCAGAGGGGGATGGTCGGCGAACGATGGTCGGCGAGCAGCGGGCGCTGACGAGGTGGAGCAGCGCCGGCGCTGCTCTGTTGCGGGCGGTCGCGAAGAAGAAGAAGAAGAAGAAGAAGGGGGCACTTCGCGAGCGGGAAGAGCCCTCGGCTCTTCTCGCTCGCGTCGGCCCTTCAGACCGGGTCAGGCTAGTTCACTTGGACCGGCCGGCTGACCGGTTCATTTGAACTGGGCCGATTTTTTTTTTTTTTGATGATGAGAGTTGGGGTTTACAGCTGGAATTTCTCCCATAGTCTTTGTATTTACTGGGGATGGAAATGGTAATCCTTATTGAATTAGATGTGGTTATGGCAAGACTTCTTTGAATTGATATCTGAACCTTTAATTGATGCCCTAACTGATTTAATAAACTTGAACTTTTGTTGTATGTTGGTGATGTTGTAGCTTCTATGAGACATCATATCTATTCACGTTCGCTTTTCTATAGATGATAAATTGGATTAAATTTTGCAGATTCCTATTCCATGATATTTTTTCCTCATTTAACATTCTTGTTTTATAGTTTCTCAGGGTGCACAAGAGATTTTTAAGCTCTTACCACATACTTTTGTTGAACCCGACAAGCTTCCGGAAATTGTGAGCCTGGTACTTGTGTCTGTTTCCTTTTTATACTTAGTCCGCCCTCAGTAAAATTTAACTTAGAAGTAAATCATTATCATGGTTCAATTGTTAGATATCAGATGATCTTTATTTTTGGTGTTTTGTGTCTTTAACTGACAGCAGAATTTGTTTTCCTAAGATTTTAAACATAGATCTCAATGATTTTGTATTTTCCTAATGATGCTCTTGTGAATGAAAATTTTAAAGCCTGCAAAGATCAACAGGTAGTGGTCTGTAAGCTCTCTTGGGTAAGGTGCTGTATAGGTTGCATAGACTAGATTAGTCTGAGTTATTTCTAAAACCACTAATGGTACGCATTTCTTTACATTCACTTGCAGAAGAAAGTTTCCAAACCAAATTGTATTTGAAATCTAAGAATCAATGTATTTGTTTGAGTTATGAACCTATAAAGTTCTCTGTCATGAAGTCATACTTTATGGGCCATTAATCTAATTAATCATACTTATTGAAGTTTTTATGTACTGATTCATGAATACCAATCACATCTTATAACTGTGAGGTTTTATCACAAACAAACATGACTTTTCCTGAATCAAATTGCCACCGCTTGTAACTGAAAAAAACTAGGTAACAGAAGCAACACATGAATATCTTCTCCTTTTTTTCATAGAATATTTGAGCTATATGAGCTTATTTTCAGTGACCTGTAGTCTCCTCTTCAAATTTCAGGCCAAGGATCGTGCTCAACATGCAGGATCAAAAAGGAAAGTTTTTAAAGTCTATGACCGTGTAGTGACTTCTGAAAACAAAAAAATAAGACAGACTTTCAATAAGGTATACTTTCTTTCTTTTACTGTTTGTGCTTTGTATATACATCATCTAGAACTTCTGTTTCAAGTCCAATATTTTCTTTCTTGGATGGTCTATAGTTTCAATCCTCTTTTTTAAAATACAAGTTTATAAATGGAATCTAGAAATCAGAAAAATAAGTTATATTTCTACGTAACTAAGCTTGATATTTATTTTTTTAAGGATGACTATTATGCACATCCGGATCATATTATCCTATTTTTCATAAAAAAATTACTCCATACACATTTGTCGTAGGTAAATTTTTCTATCACTTTTTCTCATCAAGCAAACTATGCAATCCTGGTACAATATTTAACAGACAGAACTGGTTTGGATAGCAGAAGTAGCTTTTTATCTGCAGATCTGTCTAACAGTTTGAGATAAAAGTGCTACCAACAATCTCTTCTGTAATTTTTTAATTTTCTTGATGTAAAGCGTTAGAAAAAAATAATGTTTCATTACACTAAAGGGTAGAACCACTCAATTTATTATAGTAGAATCTATCTGACCTTTAAACTGTAAATAGTTTCGTTCAGAGAAAACTGATGGTAATTAAATTTCTCTCTTAAAGCTTTTTTTTAAAAACATATGATGGTAAGAAGAGCTAAACTTATGTGAAATAAATTTAAATTATTCTAGTTTCCTTCAGAGAAAATTGACAACAATTTATTTCTTGTGACATTTATCACAGGATGGCAAAAAGAGCCTAGTCTTTGTTTTTTATGTATTTAATAATTCAAAATTCAATTGTAAAACCAAAGCCGAAAACTTGAAAGCTTCCTTTAAGGCAAGACGCTAAAAATTAATATTTTATGAAGGAAGATGGAACAATGAAAGGAACCTCAAGCGGTTTGCAAGTCGAGAGTTCTCAACATTTTTATACTCAGATCTGAATACGCATTTTCTATAATAGAAACTCACCGATGTAATCACCTCTTCTTATCAAATAAAGGACGACAGCCGTGCTTTCTTTTCATTCTTAAGAAAAAACACAGTGTTTAAACTATTAATTTTTTGGATGGATATTCATCCATATAGTTTTTAATTTTAAAGTCTTTCACAGTCATATTTTGAGTTGTTTTCTTGTCATGGAGTCGTCGTTATAGATTGATTTTCCAAAGGGCACTAAGCAATGAGGAAACAAACCCCAGAAGATCTACTACTTTTACTAGATTTGAGGACTTTTACTTCTAGTTGTACAGAGGTTTTCTTGAGAAAATTTCTAACTGCAAGTTTCCGGTGTAAATTAATTGTAATTTTGGCCTTTAACTGTAAAGCAATATGCCACATAGTTGGAGCTAAATTAGTGTAGTACAATGTCGTTGTTGATGCTGCATAAACATCCTGATATTTATGCTATCCGTAAAGAAAATTGCCATTTCCAACATGCTGTAATATTCTTTTTTTTGCTTTGGTCAGTGAATTATATGTATTGGGAGAAAAGATTTCCACGGTTGCTGCTGACTAATTTTCAATTGCAAGAATTAATGAAAAGAGGATGCCCACTTAATTATAACTACGCTACACTTTTGTTCTCTTGTTAATTAGTTAGATATATATATTAAACGATCGTGCGTGATGAATAAAATGCAGGTTCTGAGTGGATGCGGAGGATATGTAGATGCTGCTTTTAAACCACTTCTCCCCAACACTCAAATGCCTCCCTGCATTCGGTGATTTCTTCTATTCACCTGCAGGTCTCTCTCCCTCTCTTCTGCATGCTTAATTATATATTATTCCTAAATATATTTTGATTAAGTTTCTAAACAATACAATTTTATCATACTATTTTTAAATAGTTTTTTTAGATCAACACCATATCTTTGTTATAATAATATATGTGTGACCGGTGTTGATGTTATGATATGTTTGTTTTTTTAAAAAATTGAGTGAATGAACAATGATGATTTAAAACTTAGAAATCTACGAGTGTGCATGCAATTATTACATATATTAATCAATTATATATACAGATATATCAATAGGTATTCTTTGCATCAATTATATATACAGATATACCGTGCTTAGCGCGGTATATTTTTGATCGATTATGATAAAGAAGGGGCCAATAGGGACATAAAAGTATGTTCTCATCCTGTTAGGAATCTAAAACACATGGTTAAAGAGTAACATTCAAAAAGAGTGATACCTTTTTTTAGTTAGCAACAACATTTAATGGGAAAACATCAGCGCGCTGAATTAAGTATAGTATGCAACTGGTACAGTTAGCAAAACTGTCCTGAGATAGGAATCCAATTTTCTGTTCTTAGTCTCTAAGTATTTTATTTTTAAAATTTGTTTATTTCTAATAAACTAGTTCTCGAATCCCCACCAGCAAGTGAGTTTATATTCCATGAAAGGCTGGCGAACTTTTATTTCTATCATGCAATGTGAATGTTGGTAAAGGTGCTAAATAGGAGGACAAATGCTGAATTGCACAGATTGATTATTATTATTATGAAATTTAAAGATTTCACCTTATTTGGTGTGGTTTTAATTTGATCAGTAATGTGGTGAATTAGTTTATTTATTAGGGTGTTACGTTTCTGATTGCTTTTTTGAATATTTGCAAGGATCAGTTGGAATGCACAAAGCTGGTGGATTTGGGGGCAACAATTTTTCTAAGCATATCCTCACAAAAATGGTCCCAGGAGTAATGTACCTATAATGAGCTATATCTTTTGCTTATACCTGTCAAGCAATTCCTGTTGGTATATCACTATATCCGATCTGCTTAGTTCCCATCTCTTGAAAGCACTCGTGGTGGATTCAGTTCCCCAGCTGGAGCAGGAGGGGGAGCGTGTGGAGCTGGAAATATTATGGCTGCTCGACTGGGAGTTGGAGAGAAGGGGGTATTTGAACTCCAGCCAAATCCTGCACCGACTGCTTAAGCCTTGAACTCCTCGCGATGTAGATTTTAGATTTCCACCTGGCTGATTTCTCTCCCCTTTTCCATCACCATGGCCGAGGCGATTGTTTGCATTCGTCTGCATTTCTATGATCCGCTGGTCTCCGATCTGGGATCTGGTAGAGTAGATTATCACCATTGTTAGAACTCTCCTGTTATCGCTGACCTCCCCTTCAGCCGTCGAAGGGGTGGTATGTGGGTGGCCGGTTGCCTCTCCACTTGTCCGTCGGCGATGTGAGGAGGTGAGGTGGATTAGGTAGTGGGGTTTCAATTTCGGTAGAGGGGGCTTTTGCCCCCTTTTTGTTGCCCTTTGGCGTGGACAAGATCGAGTGAGAGAGGGGAGGAGGGCTGACTTGGCATTTTCTAAACAGCCCCTCCTAAGGGTGAGAATTCTCAACACTACCCACTTTTTATTTTATTTTTATTATTTTATTTATTTATTTTTGAAATTAGGGATTTACACCTATTCTTCTGTGTTTTATTTAGGCCTCTCATTATTCCACTCACATATAGAGAGAGAGCTTCTATTATATAGGAAAAGAAACTGCAGTAAAGACTTTGAGGGGAAGAAGTTGAGTGTCCTAATGGAGGGGGCTCTCAGGATATAATCTCTCACCAACATTTTCCATGCAATTCCAGGCAAGTTATACCCAAAAGCAATTCCAAACATTCTTAATCATTTTCTCATACACATTTGCAAAGAGAAACGAAGATTTGGTGATATTTTTTAATCAACAGCTCTAAAAAACTTGGTAAACAAATATTATGAACTTGATCGATCTGAACCAAGTGTCAAGTTCGCTATGTGGTGCTGTTGTGTATAAAAAATTGTTAACTCTTTTCTAATTCTTGTGTAGAGAAGCAGTATTTAGGATTCAGTAGACAAACTTCACATCGCAGAGAAGAGCTAATTGCTATTTCCAGCAACATTTTTCCTCTACTTAATCTAAACTCACCGCAAAGGTTGGTGAGGCATTACAAGCTCCATGTAAAGGTCTGCTTCCGCTCACTCATCCTCATCATTATCCTCCGATGGCGTGCTGGATTAATAACATACATTTCTAATTAGAGCGATTAAGCAAATGAATAATTTTTTTAAGTACTAAAGAATACCAATCTGAGCTGCCTACTTGTCATCCTCATCATCCAATCCAGCTCCATCACCTTCATCGTCCTCATCATCCAGTCCAACTCAATCATCACCTTCATCGTCCTCATCACCCTTCACTCTAGTATCACACAGAAGCATGTCAAATGAACAATTTCATCCACAAATCCAGCTCCATTTTCGTCCGTGTATTTGTGGTTTAATAACGTACATGTATTATTTCTTTGTTACAAAAGGATGATCTTCCCATGCATCCATCTATATCGACTCATATTTTCTAGGATAATGATATCATCAGGTAAATAATATTTTATGTCGTATGTGGATAATTTTTCCATATAAAGATCAAACCTGATGGAGACATAATAGGCTCCTGCTTCATAATAGTCCTATGTTTCATGACACGGTGACTTCCGTAATGACATATGCTTCTGTGTGATACTAGAGTGAAGGGTGATGAGGACGATAAATGTGACGATAGAGTTGGACGGGATGATAAGGACGATGAATGTGATGATGGAGCTGGACTAGATGATGAGGATGACAGGTAGACAGCTCAGATTGGTATTCTTTAGTGCTTAAAGAAATTGTTCATTTGCTTAATCAATCTGATTAGAAATGTATGTTATTAATCCAGCACGCCATCGGAGGATAATGATGAGGATGAGTGAGCGGAAGCAGACCTTTACATGAAGCTTGTAATGCCTCACCAACCTTTGCGGTGAGTTCAGATTAAGCAGAGGAAAGATGTTGCTGGAAATGGTAATTAGCTCTTCTCTGCGATGTGAAGTTTGTCTACTGAATCCTAAATACTGCTTCTCTACACAGGAATTAGAAAAGAGTTAATATTTTTTTATACACAACAGCACCACATAGCGAACTTGACACTTGCTTCAGATCGATTAAGTTCATAATATTTGTTTACCAAGTTTTTTAGAGCTGTTGTTTAAAAGATATCAGCAAATCCTTGTTTCTCTTTGTAAATGTATATGAGAAACTGATTAAGAATGCTTGAAATTGCTTTTGGGTATAACTTGCCTGGAATTGCATGGAAAATGTTGGTGAGAGATTGCATCCTGAGAGCCCCCTCCATTAGGACTCTCAACTTCTTCCCCTCAAAGTCTCTACTGCAGTTTCATTTCCTAGATAATAAAAGCTCTCTGTCTCTCTCTCTCTATATATAGATAAATATATATGTGAGTGGAATAATGAGAGGCCTGAATAAAACACAGAAGAATAGGTGTAAATTCCTAATTTCAAAAATAAATAAATAAAATAATAAAAATAAAATAAAAGGGGGGTAGTGTTGAGAATTCTCTGACGATTCTATTATATATTTAGATTCAAAAAAGATATTTTTCATACTTTTTCAAGAAATAGAAGTGAAGTGCCAAATTAATTTTTTTAGAATGAACAATTCTAATTATTTTATATATTTATTCTTAAAATATGTAGTGGCCAAAGTCTGCATCTCAAATCAGGAGACTCAGAGTGGATGCTTTGGTACATGGAGAATCAAATCCTAGTTTTAATCTTTTTCAAGAGCTATCCCAATTCCTTTTTGACATATACCATTCCACCTTATGTGTTTTACCATTGGTTCAATGAATTTATTTTTTTAGCTATTACCTAGTTTTTGGAACTACTTGGATGTCCCAACTTATTCAAGGTTTTTGGTCTTCTAGCTTCATGTCTACCAAATTCTTCTGAGTATGATTTTTGTGAAAAAAATAAAAACTTGTATTCATTTTATATAAAAATGATACAAGGAGAAAGTATGATTTCAAGTTGAAACCATGATCATTTATTGTAAATACAATAAATCATTTATTGTAATCATACAATAAATGATTTATTGTATCATACAATAAATGATTTATTGTATCATACTTTCTCCTCTCATGGTTTGATTGGATAATCATTTATTGTAAATACAATAAATAATCATTTATTGTAAATACAATAAATAATCATTTATTGTAAATACAATAAATAATCATTTATTGTAAATACAATAAATAATTATTTATTTTTCAAATCAGTTTGATTGGATAATCATTTCTTGTAAATACAATGTATCAAATAGACTTGTCAATCTAAAATAAATAATTAACTATGAATACATTTATAAAAAAAAGATGATACAAAGGTCGTTTGGCTCAAATAGGCAATTATTAAAATCATAAAAGATGAGTAAAATAGGATAATATTACCTAAAAAAATTTCATTGGAATAGTTCATCAGATCTTTTTCTATGAAAGTCAAAAAAGAAGAATTTGTCCGTAGGCAACCTGACCGAGTCTGACTAGGTAGAGGATGATGAAGTTTCCTTATTTGATTATGACTTATAGTTGGAGACGATGGAATGAGTTTCTTGGTTATGGAGCAAAAATTTGCTGGTAGAGCTGGCTTAATCGACTTTTTACGTGGCCTCGGACAGCGTAAGACACGACAACTTTTTATCATATCGAACATGAGACTTTCTTACTTTGTTGTTATGAATGAAAAATGGAATACTGCTTCTTTTGTTCCAAATCAGTTGCTATTATTTATTTTCCATAAATAGTATTGCTACTTGCAGAGCATGTTATGGTAACAAATTTAGCCATTAGGATAGTACTTTAATCTCTTCTTCCTGTCTATAGTAATATGTTAACTTCTGTGATGGTCTTAATGAACCATTTGAAGAAAAATATGCGAGTCCTAGTGAAATTGAATATCATAATTAGCTAATCTCTGTATTGATGGTCTATTTGAAATAAATTTTTTTCTTACCGAGATGTTTGTAACTCTGTGCCCCCATGGTTTTCCTATGGTTTTCCTACAATGACCGATGGTTTTCCTTATTTAAAGGATACCTAAATCTTGGGTACTCAGCACCTTTCTTGTGTATTCTTCACTCGCTGCAGCAAAGACTGCAGTCGTTGCTGTCGGTGAAGAAATAGTGACACTCTGCCTCCCATCTGGAATTTCTCCCTTAGTCCTTGTATTTACTGGAATGTTGAAGAAATAGCGACCACAATTTCTTTATTTTGACATTTATCATAGAATGATAAAAAGAGCTTGGTCTTTGTTTTTTATGTATTTAATAATTCAAAATTTATTTGTAAAACCAAAGTCGAAAACTTGAAAGGTTCCTTTAAGGCAAGATGTTAATAATTAATATTTTACTAAGGAAGATGGAACCGTGAAAGGAATCTCAAGAGGTCTGCAGGTCAAGAGAGTTTTCAACATTTTTATACTCAGCAAACTAGTTAGTGGCCAACTGTACTGATAAATGAGATCTGGATATGCATTTTCTGTAATAGAAACACACTGATGCAATCACCTCTTTTTATCAAATAAAGGATGACAGTCGTGCTTCCTTAAGAAGAATCACCGTGTTTAAACTATTAATTTTTTGGATGGCTATTCATCCATATAGGTCGTACTTTTAAAGTCTTTCAGTCATATTTTTAGTTGTTTTCTTGTAATGGAGTCCTAGGTATAGATTGATTTTCCAAAGGGCACTAAGCAATGTGGGACCAAAATCCAGATTGTTCTACTACTTTTACTAGATTTGAGGACTTCTAGTGGTATAGAGTTTTTCTTGAGAGAATTGCCAACTGCAAGTTCCCTGTGTAAAGCAATTGCAATTTTGGCCTTTATGCCACATAGGTGGGGCTAAGTTAAAGCTAAATTAGTCAATCTTCTCTTAAGGAGACTGTGGGAATTGAAGCAGGAAATTCTAACTTTGTTCAACAATATATATATATTAGTGTAGTACAATGTCGTTGTTGATACTGCATAAACTTCCTGATATTGATATAAAGAAATTGCCATTTCCAACATGGTGTATTTTTTTTTTTTGCTTTGATCAGTGAATTGTATGTATTGGGAGAAAAGATTTCCCCGGTTGCTGACTAATTTTCAATTGCAAGAATTAATGAAAAGAGGATGCCCACTTACAGGAGTATCTGATATTAGATGTGATATTGGTGGTTCGCTTGAATTTGTTAAACAGGCAACCTCCGTGGAGAGTCTTTCTTCAGGTACATATTTCTTCTCCCAAATTTACTTTACCATACTTTATGAATTTTTTCTTTTTGAAAAAAAGAAAAATTACATTGATTTCACCACTTTGAAATGATGTAATTACGATACTTTATGAATTAGCTAGAAATGAGTCTTTTCAATTGTAGGATAAATGCAAAAACGTAGTTTTTGCTGATATACAACTTAGATAATATGAACCCACAAGGTGAATTACTACATCTCCGGTATGTTTATATACATAGTTTTCTTGATTCAGTCAACCAGCTTAATAGGCTCCTTGCTGCTGAATATTCATTGTTCACTTTAATATTATATTTATATTTCCTTGTCTTATTGACATAATGGAGTTGTTAGTTAAATGACAAAAAAATTATATCTATGTTGATAGATCAGTCAGTTGAGACATCTATCACCTAGTTCCATGGAAGTTTTTCTTTTTCCAACTAAATTCTTACTGAAACTTGATATGAATGTTTGTTGTTAGGTATGATCCTTTCACTGATTCTTACCATGATAACATGGAGGGCAATGGCCTAATTTGTTTAGCTGTTGATGTCCTCCTGCCAGTGTTTTCACGAGAGGTAAGCTTCCATTGTTGCACTAGGTTTTCAAGATTCTTACGTGCATGTATATTTATAGAAATTTTTATGTTTTCAATTGCTTTTCTTAAAACTACTTTGTAGGCTTCCCAAGATTTTGGAGATATCTTATCAGAGTTCATTTGTAGCATGGCTTCAGCTGAAAACATTGGAGAACTCCCCTTGCCAGTGCAGAAGGCCTGCATTACCCACAATGGGGAACGTACCTCTTTATATGGATATATACCTCGAATGAGAAAAACCAAGATGTAAGCATTTCCCATGCTTTAATGTTCCTTGATCAAGAGTTTGCTTAGCTTCAACTTCAGTTTTCTTTGGTGAATTCTCAGTTGCTGTGTATGTACCCTTAAGCAATCATGAGACTGTACTAATCTGTACCCTTAAGCAATCATGAGACTGTACTAATTTGTAGCATTATGGAAACATCATTTTTAGAGGTTCTATTCTATTTAGCATCTATTCTAGCTATCAATACTAATAACCTTTACTTCCATATGATGCTTTGATTTGGCATATGAATATTAGTTATTTTACAATTGTTTATTTTGTCTCACAAATACAATTGTAGTTAAATTCAAAGTAAGTGGAGGCTTAATGAAAGACATACAAATTGGTGAAGAAAATAAATATATTTGGTGGCGATGGACAAAGTTTAGGATGTTCTCTGTGCACTTAATGTATAATATTATGAAAGAGTCAGGTATCAAGGATGTTGAAGGTTGCATCTTATAGAAACCAAATCTTCCATTGAAAATAATTTTTTTTAACTGGTTAATGAGGAAAGACAATTTGCATACAAAAATGCAATTGGTATGTAAGGATATTATGGTCGATGAAGCTTGTAGTTCATATAAAGGAGAAGTGGAGACAAAGGATCATCTTTTCTATTAGTGTCCTTATACAATTAATGGTTGGTCAACTTACTTGCAATTATTGCAAATGCAACCATATGCCATCACTCATACACCATGGGATGCGAAGGGTGATAGGGCACTGAATTTGCTCCAAATCAAATAATTAGCTATATGGTATTGGAGCATTTGGGGAGAGAGGAACATAAGATGTTTTATAGGCAGTGCAATACTAACAAAGGTCTTAGCTACACAAGCAGTTGCAACTCTCACTTTCTTTACTAATCATAGGCCATCTTAAATAGGCTTATAATGGTATATTTTAGTCTTTTGGTATTTTGGTCCTTTGGTTTTTTTGGAATTTTGATGATACTGTTTATATTTACTGTATACATATACTTTTACACTTTTTTTCATCCCTTTGGATGATATATTGTATCATTTGAGATTGGTGAAATGAATGCAATGCTATCTTTCAAAAAAATAAATAATGAATCCTGCTCTGATATTTATTTTTCTTTTATTCTCACACTCTCAAGCTGAATGTCACGCTTCATCACTTTTACTTCCATATAATGCTCCAATATGGCATCATAATGTTGGTTAGTGTCATTTTGTCTCATAAGACTGCATGCAGTTAAATTGAAACTTGATGGAGGAGGCATAATAGGCTCCTGCTCCATAATAATTGCATGTTATAGATCATGTATTTCTTAAGATAAAGCATTTATGTGAGGTGAGACTTCATTACCAGCTAACTTCCTTGATGACCTATTTTTCTGAATGATGCTAAGGTGAGAAAGAAGGCTGGTACACATGGACAGCTCATGGATAAAAGGACAAAAAGAAAGGATATGTGATATTGAACAGGTGATGTGGACCCATCCTGTGTGCAATTTGATAAATGTGGAGAAAAAAGATAACTTTAATATATGTGGACGTATGTATGTTGGACCAGTTCCTTTTGGGCATAATGCTTACAAAGAAAAGACCATCAGTAGTTGGATAAGGTAGAGAGATTTGCTAATATTATGGAAAATTAACCAAGTAAAAAATCATGAAAGTTTTTGTGGTCACACAAAATTCTAGATTTACCTAAGTATAATATGTAAATGATATGTCGTAAGTTGATGATTTACCTAAGTTTGATGTCCTATGTTGATGATTTACCTAAGTTTGATATGTCCTAAGTTGATCATTTCAGCTTGATCTATTCACTGAATACCCCTCTGAGAACAAATTGCTATACATGATATTGGATATGTTTGCTTATTTTGGCTCATTTTCTTTTTAAAAATGTGCATTCATCATTGTTTCCGATTATCTAACAGAAAATAACATGCTAATAAAGAATGAATCTTTATTATCTCATTGAAATTTGAATCTAAAATTCTTTTAATGAGATTGCTTTTATTTTATAACTTGTAATAACAAATTTGTGATCTCGTCCTTGAGTCTCTTGCTTGTGAGAGGCTTTAGGTATTGCCTTAAAGAACTCGATATTGTTTATTCATTCCTTAGTGTGAAGAATGTAAAATTAATGGATCTTCTCATTTAGTGGCGTTGTTAGATGGAATGACTAATTAAGAAGAAAATAGGACGCATGTACATCCTTAGTCTTATTTAAAAGAAACTTTGTTCAGTTAAGCATAATCTCATAATAGATCGAACTGCTAAACTCATGGTCTCATTGGTGCTCTTCAGTGCTATAATTCCCTTCTACGTTATGGCAAATCAATGGCTTCATTTTGCTTGGGCATCCTTTTCTTGTCTTGCTTAACTAAAACTATGATCATCATAAGAAGAATTTGTGACAGCAGGAATTTGCAACTGTTGAAAATGTAAAAGAGAAATGTTCTGCTTTTCTAACTGTTTTTTTTTTCAAAGGACATCAAGTAGAAGTTAATTTTTACTGAATTATCTTGAACGACCTTTACTAATGATGAGTTTCCTTTTGTTTTTCTCATTATCTTACATATTCCAACATTTATAATTCAGAAATTGATAAAATCATTCCTAAGGAAGAACATAATGCAGTACTTTTTTGCACGTAATTGTCACTCTTTTTGTTTATGTACATAGATATAGTTGTTATGTATTTAAATACACCATATCTTACTCTAAAGGTTTTGATTAATTGGCAGATATACCTCTATTATTCTTGCAAAAAAAGACAAATATTACTAATACCCAGATTAATGAATCAAACTTTGGGTCGACACTTCTTGTTAGATCTCTTTAAGAGCAGTTCCAGATATATTTAGTTCTCTTATATTTCACCTTATATGCCCATATTTCTTTTCTTTATGTGTTCTATATTTCTCGTAATACATTTGGCATGCATGTCATTGTACCATTTTAGGTCTGTTCAGGTGCTTGCAGATGGAAGTACAAGTATGCTAAAATCTCATGTGAAAGATAAAGAAGAAAAGGTACAGTAATAACATTATTCCCAAGATTTTGTAGTTTGTGTTTACACAGTTTTGTCTAATGGTATTCTTCTAAGCTTTTGGTCACAGATGCTTTGTTAATCTTGAACAAGGATCCATTTTATATGCTGAGTAGTGATGTGCGTTCTTCCAGCCTCACGCAGAGTGCGGGTGACAACTTCCGGCCGGGGCCGACTGCGTCGGCATGCTTCTGCGCGACCACATTTCACCGGACCGCACCGGCAGCGAGTATCTGATCTCATCCAGGGCTGCCTCGTGGGATGAAGCCGCTATCCTTCTGTGTTTTTTGTATGGTTTTCCTGTCCGGTGAAGTTGTTGAAGAAGACCTTTTGGTTTTTTAGGTTAAGATTAAGAAGTCGGTGGAATGAATAAACAAGTGTTGCTGTGAAAAAGGCCAATGTTAACAAGTGTCGTTCTCATCAATGCATTTTTCCTTTAAGGAATTAGATATTCTTGACCTAGCACATACCTAGGAGTATCGATACCATTGTTGAACAAGTGAACGATGGGATTCTTGCTCTTAGGGAAGCTGTGAAAAAAACCAATATTTAACCAGAGAGATTGTACCAAGGGCAAAAAAAAGATGACTGGTTGATGGACAGACCATCTCACTGGTGAATTCTTCAGCTGATATTGCATATCTACCACTAAACTGCTTCCTGTCGAAGGTCAGTTATGGTGTTGACTGTTCATCTCTGTCTTTGTGCATTGGTACGATTGAGTTCGCTCTTCTATATCTCACTAATTGAAAATAAAAGAAGAAAATAAGGTTATTATCCATGTATGAAATAATTTGATCAACTTGAGAAAACCTAACCAGATAAACCTACTTATCCTAGCGAATAATGCTGCATCATCAAATAATTCACAGATAAAAACTTTCTGGCCGTCCAATCTTCAAAATCTCTAATTCTAGTTGAAATATCTTTTTAGGATTCAAAAGATTACGGTGAACTAAAAGATGCAGCAAGAAAACGAGAGAAAAAAAGCTGCAACAGTTGTATGCCTCATGTTCAGTTCAAATATAATCCTTGGCAAGGTTTTCCATACTACCAGAAAGGTGAGCTACAGGCAGGACATACTGTTTTATTAAGAATGAACAAAATAGTAAGAAATTATCATAATCGTTGATATGATTAAAAAGAGAATTAATGCCTAATTCAGTGATAGATAGTGATGATAGGTTAAATTTCTACCCCATGTGCATGCTCTGTTTCTTCTTTGTAGGAGACGATCCAGACGACGATGGAGAGCTTCTCCGGAGCCGTTGTTGGTCACAATCGAGCAATGACATCACAGGAAGGTTATATTATTATAAGAAGAAGATATATATCCCGATAGGAAAATTTTTCAAGTAAAAAAACATGTAAACTCAGCAATTTTGCAGAAGATGATCGAACACAAGCTTCAAGCGAACAAAGAAGACACCAATTGTGAGGGGAAAGGTTACTGCCAATTTGCACCAGTAAAACACCATAATCCACTCCCATAAACTCAGCAATTTACAACAGGACTGTTGTCGGAGAACAGACTCTGCGGATTGCACTTCAACACACACACACACTTGGCCGGCACAAACTTGCCAAAGCCAATTACAGATATTCTAACAGATTCTGTCCTCTCCCTGCAAGTGCAAAATGATTCTGGCCAAGGTAGAATTCCTCCTCTTCATCTAGCAATGACGGCTGCTCTCCTCCAATTACTGGCCGAGCTTCACCTGGCGTTGGAGACGCTCCGACTAGACTTCGGGCATCTCCGAGCCATGGGGGGTCCTAGTAAGCGCGAAGTTCCTCCAACACTGACGATAGGTGATGCTGACGCACAGGGCCACCGTGCGGAGGGGATATCGCGGTCGGATGCCCTTAACCGACTGCGGTCACGCTCTCCCCCGAGGGCCAGCTTCTCCATCCCCAGCTCTTCTTCCTAGGCGACGGTGTTGTTGGCAACTTCCTTTGGCACCTTGAGCAATTCTTCTTAGCGGTGCACGTAGACGATGCCTTGACAGGAGAGGCCAAGTTGTGGTGGCGTGTACGCTGTGACTCATTGATGAATGGTGGTGCGCCCACAATTACGGACTGGACGATGATGAAGGAGGAACTTAGAAAGCAGTTTCTTCCGCACAATGTCTCGTGGCTTGCTCGTAAGAAGTTGCTTGAACTCCGGCATACGGAGGGTATCCGAGGATATGAGCAACAGTTCACTAGCATTCTTCTAGGTGTGCAAGGTATGGGTGAAACCGTTATGGTCTTTGCCTTCTACCGAGGACTTCAGCCTTGGGCGCAGACTGAGCTCTTGCGGAGGGGCATCACCAACCTTCGGGATGCCATTATCACTGTGGAACGGCTGCTTGACCTTTCGTCTGTCTCCTCGGGCTGTTTGATAGAGTTGGGACAGCAGAGCCATGGAAGCTCGCCGGGACAGCAGCGGAGTCCCAGAGGTAATCGCCTTCCCCAGTCGGATAATGCCAAGCAAGGTGGTGTTCCCCAGTGGGGTAATCCTATGCAAGTAGGAGCTTCGGGTCATGGATCGACCTTTTACGGCCGCCCCTAGCAAGGATGTCGTAAGGCTGATCTTTTTTGTATTCCTCCAGCAACAGATTTCTAAAAGCTGATCTCTTTTTTACGAGTGCACCATGTGTAACGGAAACTCTGGGAGCCAATACCTAGTTCAACTTGTTCGATTTTCTAGTGATGCACTTTTAATTGCGAAGGAGGAGCGATTGGGATATCTAGTGATGCACTTTTGATTGCTGCGGAGGATCGTAGTGCTAATGGCAGAGAAAAAATGAAAAAGATTGTATCCGGTCTATACGTGGCATACAATGTTCAGCACTCGTCAGTGGCTGGCTTTCTTTTTACTTCAATGAAATCTTTTTAGATAGGATTTGTTATAGTATATGTTGTGCAGACTTATGATGGGCAGACATATGTCAGATGTTCTACAGCTTATTAGATTCTCGGACAAGTGGATCCATTTGAGAAAATATCTGGTTTGCAAAGCTAGAAGAACAATTATAAGTCATATCTTTATTCTCATCGTTTGATTTGCTGGTTGGGATTCTCAGAAATGCTAGGCTTAATGGACGGACTACGTAAAGGTGCTTTGCTGAACTTGGGAGTCGATTCCCATTTGAACGAGTTCAATTTTTTAATGATACATGCCATTTTGTCTTCAATTGCGCAACCAAAGAGCAAATCAGATATCACGAATTAATTATACTCGTATTTCTTGAATTGATAAAAGCTTGTATCCGTATATATATGTGGCATGCAATGTTCAGTACTTATCAGTGACTGAGTTTCTTAGAACTGAGTGACTGACTTCCTTAAAACTGACTTAAATAAAATATTCAGATCAGATTTAATTATTTTTTATAGTAAGTAATGCTGCATTGGCTATTCACACTCAACAAGAGTATTAAGAGTGGTTTGGAGATCATATCAGAAGTTTTAAGTTGCGTGAATGGTTCTTGTTGATTGGCAGATTAAATACTAAATTCAATCTGGCTAAAGGTTCAGTGAATAGCACCGTTTGTGTGATCAAATAATGAAATATGTCCTCACTTGCCAAGTTGGATTGGCAGATTAAATACTAAAAGTCAATCTGGCTAAAAGGGCATCGTTTGCAAGCTTTGCATGATCAATAATGAAATAGGTCCTCACTTGCGAAGTTGTGATAGCAATTTGAGGCAGATGGAGATGGCTTTGGTAGCTTCATACAAGTCTATAAAAGAGCTTGGAAGATTGTTGATTCAGAAACTAGCAAGCACTAGCTATAGGTTTGCAAGCCAGGGCGGGGGCTGATGACAGGGTTGAGGTGAGAGTTTTTGATTAAAAAACTAGTTAATGTGCTGACATGGCATTGAGTAATTTTAAATCTTTCTATTATATATCTATGACGTAAATACTATTACTGTCCAATTACTGATTGCATGTATATTGCTCCTTAAGACTTATCTATCACTTAAATCTAGTTGGAATAAAAGATGGTTGTTTGTTTGTTAGAACCAAGGAGAGACCTCGGATGGAGCTCTGGACCTACAGGCAGTAAGATATGATTGTGTATACCATGAGAAATGTTACAGGCCACGAGTTAAGTGTCTCGAGCTACAATAATCAAACACAATTTGGGGCGCATGTTCAGTTTTAGTAAATTTTAAACAACAATTGAAACTTCATATATGATCAGATTAAGATGCTCTTTTGAGGGTGGGGGGTGGTATCGGTGATGAAGTTGCCACCAAAAATTAGGTGATTTGGACAACCATAGAGCTTGAAACAACTCATGCACTGAAATCAATAATTCCAGCTGAGAATTCCGATATTGTGCTACATTACCTAATATGTTACAGTGCTGTATCAGTGCTGTATCGACTATGGTGATTCTAGTATCAATCCATTGTAATGTTTATATACTATGTTGAAAGTGAAGCAATTGCAGGTTCAGGAACATCTGGAATCAACAGTTGGAGGTGTTGAACAGCAGAGGTATTACTGTACATAAAGTATACGTCTCTCTAGTTAAAAAAATTAGGTTATATGTAGGAGGTTGTGAGTTCAATACTCACCAAGTTTTAAAAAAATAAGTTGCTAAAGTAACATGTTCAGGAATGCAGGTTGCTGAGATCAGCTTCAATAATTGGACCTGAAAGTAGCTGGTTGTTGAGATCCCGGACAAATTCCAGGAAAGCTGAGTTGCTTGCAAGTTGGCTAGAAGAATTGCAGCTACATCCACAACCTATGGATGGGTTAATGCTAGTTTTCAGCAACTACAACTCCAACTCCATGTTCAATTTGACGAGTTGTGAGGAATTAGCTCTGCTACTTTTGTGCAAGAATTAGTAATCAACATTGCAAGTCCACAGCCATGCGTTGCTGACCAACAACGGCGATGGAGAACTTGTCTTCGGCGTTGCTGATGAGATCCCTTGCATTGGGCGAACAACGGCTGCACTAAGAAGAAACAGAGCCATGGCGTCCCAGGAAGGCTATATTATTATAAGAAGAAGATATATATATATATATATATGTCCTGGTAGCTTTGCGAGCAACAACGGCTCCAAACGAGTTCTCCATCGCCGTCTGCATCGTCTCCTAGCTTTGCGACTGTGACTGCATGCTCCTTCTTTCTTGTCGTTTTTGCTGCGCAAAGGAGGAGCTGAGGAAGAAGAATCACTGAATTAGGCGTTAATTATACCTTTAATCAACTGAACATGAGGCATACAACCGTCGAAGCTATTTTTTCTTCGTGACCGGATCTGATTCCCTTTGTACATTTGAGTCTCTCTGTCACCGTATTTTCATGAAAAGATATTTTCTGAGGTATTTTCTTGCTGCATTTTTTTGTTCACCATAATCTTTTGTATCCTAAAAGATATTTTAACATATCTTATGATTAGAGATCTTGAAGATTAGATGGCTAGAAATGTTTTCTCCACCTGCCATGCTATAGAAGTTACAACAATAGTAGGACAAATCTCAAGCTAACATATTGCGCAATAGCCTAATTATATGGATGCAAAAACACCTAGCTTTACCTGGTTAGGTTTATCAAGTTTGATCAAATTATTTCACAGCCCGACATGGATAATAACCATCTCCTCTACTTTTATTCTCAATTAGTGAGCTACAGAAGAGCGAACTCAATGATACCAATGCAAGTAAAGACGGAGATGAACAGTCAACACCATCGCCGACCTTGGACAGGAAACAATTTAGTGGTAGATATGCCATATCAGCCGAAGAATTCACCAGGGATATGATCTCCGTCCATTATTAAGTCATCTTTTTTTTTTTCCTTGGTACAATCTCTCTGGTTAAGTATTGATTTTTCTTTCACAGGTTCCCTAAGAATCCCATTTTGGATGGGAGATGGTGGGCGTGGGAAGTAGCAGAGGAAATGGGGGCGTGGATAGAAGTATTGGCGCAGACGAGCGGAGGAACCACCTTTCGCTCCTTGCCACGGCGATGGAGTCCTCCTCTTCAATGCTAGATGGGGGCGTGGGAAGAAGCAGAGGAGATGGGAGATGGGGGGCATGGGAAGAAGCAGACGGAGAGGATTTGCAGAGACACGGGGGGAAGACGGCGGGGCAGAACTGCAGAGGCGCAGGAGGGGGGAAGACTACCACGCATGCGCGCATCGTCTCACGCACGAACAGACAGACTACATGTAATCGACCGATCGAGGGAGGGAGATAAAGAAAGCCTGAGATGGCTAATTATTTCACGAAATCATTCATCTAGCTGATCCAACACATTCACGCGCTTCAACCACATCACGTACACATCCAACTCGTAAACCACCGCCAGCGTGCTGCCGTCGTACGCGCCTTCGTCCAGGAACACGAGGTTGGCCGTCCCATCGTGGCCGCGACGTCCGGGTCCTGCGAGGCCAAATATGACAACAGTGGCAAATTGTAGAAAGATTTGAACTAAAGGAGACTTGCAGGTTTGGGATATCCTTACAGGTAATTTATTATTTATGTCACGATTTTAGTTTCTATCATTACTGTACCGATCCCATTGAACAGCATTAAACAAAGTTGATACGATGGCTTTTCATAAGCAATTCAAACATGCACTCACTTCACATGGTTAGTACAATGGCGTTATATTTAATATAGATAATAAGTGCTAATGACTTTATAATATGTAATGCTAAGCTTTTACATGCATACACAGTGCACAGCATGTTTGAGTTAATAGCATTAATTGTTGAACATGATAAAAGAGAGCGATTAGATGAGATACTATGGATGCATATAATATACCGACTCATCAGATGACTTATGATTTGCCTGGATTTGCATCAGTTTTTAAAATTATACATCATATTATTAAAAAATGTTTATATATTTTTAGAAAAATTACATCACTGTGGCTGGGTTAGAACCTGCAAGGCAAATGAAATCATAAGATGTTTATTATATTTTTTTATACATTTATGAAGTGTGACTTGAAAAGGATTTTAATTTGTTTAAGAAACTCTCGAAGGCCTCCTAAAATTGCTCCCAGAATTAGATGGCCATTGTCTCCAACTCTGTCCGCTCCCCCAGTTGCTCCAGCTGGGAAACCGAATCCACCGCAAGCAGTTATATATTGTCAGATGGAGATATTTTAGTGTTTTAAAAAATATCTATAATATCTAGAAAAATGGTTATATATTCTTTATTATTTTCGTAGAAAAGAGTCAATGTACCTGGATTCCATCTTTACATTTATAAAGGGAGAGATTTGAAAGGATATGAATTTGCTTCAGGATTGTAAGGAACCCTGGAAGGGCTCCTAGAATTAGATAGAGATGTTGACCACCGGTAGATGTAAATGTCGGCAACAACGTCATCGATGGTTGCCATATTGGGCAGAATGGACATCCAAACAAAATCGAGCCCTAACGATGTTCAACTGGCGTTAGCATCTTGGTAGGATCATCAAACTTTAAAATAATACACATACTATAGCTTGCTGGCAACTTCCTGTAATCCAAGAATAAAGGTTTCATAATGGTGGAAGGTAGATGTATTTCCCCAACTGTCGTGGGATAAATATATCAGGAAATTCCTTGCACGACCAAAGAAAACATTTGAAATGATGTTCTACATTATGTGTCCTATCATTTGTTAATAGGTAAATTTGCTTAATCTTCTTAATCTGCTGTTGAAATGCTATTCATATAAGACGCACAAAAAGAACAGAGATATTCTTAATGTGCAGGCATGAAAATTTCAGTACTTGAAGAAATTGGAATTTTACTTAAGGACAAACTCAAACAAAGCATTTTAGAAAATTTGATAATCCATAAGGGGTGGACTTCTTACCTAGGATCTGTAGTGATTATAGAATATTTTGCGAACTAAAAACATCTCGCCTATGACCATGGGAAGAGGCACCTAATGACGACCTATTCCAAACTAAGCAGGATGATAGAAAACCAGCTTTGTTCCCCTTCTTTCAATAAAGTTCACTAACTTAAGTTTGAAGTAACTGACTTTTAATTATCATTCAAATTTGCCTTCAAGTAGTTCTTCAGCATTTGAATTAGTGGTATGAAATTCCCTCCACACACGGACTTCGCTTTGGCCGGCATTTTCCCTTCACTTCCCCAGAGACAATTTTGTTTCCATTGACGAGTAAAAACAAACTAGTAAATCTCCAAATAATGTTTCCTACATGCCATTTAATTTATTAATTGTGCTCCTACCGTTGAATTTTATACACATTCATTTACGACGTTTGAATCCCCTCCTGAATGTTTATCAAATATGTTCTAAGACCTATACCTGCCCTTTCGCAACATTAATTCTTGCTTCAATTATCATAATCGTTGATATAATTAAAAAGAGAAAGTGATGATGGCAGGTTTAAGAATCTTTATGATGGTATTATTATGGGAAGCTATCCAGCAGCAGGCCGCTCATGCCCAGCTCTGTGAATGGGATCAAGCGATCCTGCAGCAGGCCGCACATGGCAGCTCATATTCCATCGTGATTGGTGAAGGGTAGCTCCGTAAATAGCCCGCAAGAGAAGGATAGCAGCAAAATTTCACCGCCTCACCTGCGATTCACGTGCCTCCTCCACAACTCGCTCCATTCTGCTGGGTTTGGCTGGAGTTCGAGGACCTAAACGAACTCTGCTGGTATTTGCTCGGTAAGCTTTCTTTCGAGACTTTCTTGCCCTAATTCCCTCGACCCTCCTCGCGACGGCAAATATGCGGCTCGCCGGAGTACACCAGCAATTCCCTCAACCCTCCTCGCGACGGCAAATATGCAGCTCGCCGGAGTACACCGGCTGTGCGGCTCCGCCATGAGAAGTGAGAGGGGAGGGTGTACTCCAGCGAGCCGCATATTTGCCGTTACCCGTAGCTGATCTTGCCTATCAGAATGCCAAGTCCTTCGATATTGACCCTCACACTTTTATCTACATTTTCAATTTAGCTGCTGGAGTAAGTAGCTATTGTCCTTCTAGTTATTTTTCTCATGGCTTCCCTTTTCGTCCATGTATATTGTGGTTTCGTCCAAGTGATTTATATTGTATCACTGCTGAACAGTATAAATATTTCAATAGAGAACTGTGTTCATTCAAATGAACATGGTAGATATCAAGTTTGAATCTAGGCAATAACGTACATGTATTATTTCTTTGTTACAGAAGGATGACATTACCATACCTTCGTTTGTGTCTGACTCACTTTTTACAGGAAAATGATCTCATCAGGTAAACAATGTTTCATGATTTTGTTTTACAGGGGCATGAGACAATAGCAGTTGGGCGGTGTTGTCATAATGAAGTTTGGCCATTCAAAAGTAGGTATAATGAAGTTTGGCCATTCAAAAGTAGGTGCTACCTAAAAAACCCACCATACTCTTCTAAAATTTTCTGGTGTTGATAACTACGTTATTTCTGAATATTACTATGGAATATCTGAATGCGGATCTGTTGTAGCTGGTGGCTTATTTGGTTGCCATTTTATGATTAGGATATAACAAACTATCATTTTGTATTCCATACATTTCTCTGTTTTCATCTTTGCTCTTTTAATTGGTCAGGGCCATGTAAATCCTGTGGTTCCACCCTTTACTGGTTTTTTTTTGCTCGCAAAATTCTAGTGTATGAAGCTTTTGTGGAAAAAATTTTTGAATCTTGGTAAATGAGACCCAAAGATATGTTTGCAAGCAATTGACAAGCCCATTGATGTCTCCACTTTGTTTTCAGCTTTCTTTGATGAATTCTTCATTGCTGTGTACATACCCTTAAGCAATCATGAGACTGTACTAATTTGTAACATTATGGAAACATCATTTTTAGAGGTTCTTTTCTATTTAGCATCTATTCTAGCTATTAATATTTCTTTTACTCTCACTCTATCATCGCACTAACTAGCACTTTTCATAACATATGAAGCTTTGATTTGGCATATGGATATCAGTAATTTTACAATTGTAGTTAAATTCCAAGTATGTGGAGGCATAATGACTCCTTTGATATTTTTATTTATTTGATTCTCACTCCCTCAAGTTGAATGGCATGTTTCATCACCTTTACTTCCATATAATGCTCCAACCTGATGGAGACATAATAGTCCTATGTTTCATGACACGGTGACTTCCCTAATGACATATGCTTCTATGTGATACTAGAGAAAGGGGTGATGAGGATGATGAAGGTGATGATGGAGTTGGACTGGATGAAGAGGATGATGAGGATGATGAAGATGACAGGTAGGCAGCTCAGATTGATATTCTTTTGCGTTTAAAGAAATTATTCATTTACTTAATCGATCTGATTAGAAATGTATGTTATTAATACAGCGCACCATCGGAGGATGAGGATGAGTGAAAGGACTTTTTATAGGCATACAAACATTAGCAAAATTTTGGGTTTATGAAATTGGTGATATAGATTATTTTCTTCTCAAAAGTCATGAACTATTGAACTATTGTGTTGGTGAAATGAATACAATGTTTTACTTCAAAAAAAGAAAAAGAAAAAAAGTCAAGAACTATTGTGAATCTATTAATTTGACATTTGAAAAAAAACCTCATGTTAACTGATTCATGTCGATTGTACTGTGGGCCCCATGATGAATATTGTAGCCATAACAAACAAATTCTTTTTTATGGATCCCATGAATCATGGGAAGATCACAACTCCAACGTTTTTGAATGATGAATATTGTAGGAAATAACAAGGCTTATCAGCAACTGATGCTGATGCATGTTTTTAAACATATAAATATAGGCAAAGCACTGAGACAAAACATGCAAGAATAATAAAGATTCACAACGGATGATAAGCCAAAAAGTTCAAAAGCTAATCCCAAGCAAACATCAATTTGCTCTAATACCTTTTTGTCTATCTATCTAGATTTCCTCTAACCGTCAACTAAAAATCTTTTTTTTAATTAGTAAAAAGGAAGTGCCGAACATCTTTTGGTAGAATGTAAGGTTAATTGGTGAACATATCATCCTCATTTTCATCCATAGATAATGCAAGATTCTCAAGAACCAGGATGATGAGGTACAAAACTCTCTGGTGTTAAAAGCACAAATATTAGTGACAAGTCAACTAAGATAAATTTCCACAAAGATGAAAGAAGCAGCATTGGCATTATATGTGTAAAGGTATAGAGAGACCTCTGGTTCAGCATTATTGAGCTCCTCGTATACTCTCTCAATTGCTGTCCTTTGCTGGGCTCCATTAGAACGTACGTCTCAGACAGGAGGTATGCTCTTCTCCTCCTCACTGCACAAACAGGCTCATGTGTTAATTGCCCACAGTGAGTCAATGAAGAACCTGGAAAAGTATTGAGTTGGGAGTAGTTTTCCTTCTAAAAGAAATGAATAGGTGTTTTAAATGGTTGGAAATATATCTGCAGAATTCATTTAAAATATAAATATATAGTTTGAGTAGAAGCAGACAATTACATGGAGCTTGTAATGCATCATCAGGTGAGTTCAGATTAAGCAGAGGAAAGATGTTGCTGGAAATGACAATTAGCTCTTGTCTAAGATGTGAAGTTTGCCTACTGAATCCTAAAAATTGCTTCTCTAAGCAATAATTAAAAAAGAGTTAATAATTTTTTTATACACAACAACACCAGATAGCAAACATGATGCTTGCTCTGGATCAATCAAGTTCATAGTATTTATTTCCCAGATTTTTAGAGCTGTTGATTAAAAAAATCAGCAAATCCTTGTTTCTCTTTGCAAATGTGTGGGGGAAACTGCTGAAAAATGCCTAGAATTGCTTTTGGGTAAAACTTGCCCAGAATTACATGGAAAATGTTAGTAAAACTTGCCTGGAATTGCATGGAAAATGTTGGTAAGAGATTGCAGAGCCCCTTAATTCTTCCCCTCAAAGTCCTTACTGTAGTTTCTTTTCTACCTGAATAAAAGACAGAAGAATAGGAGGATAATGTTGAAAATATGGAAGCTGCTGCAGGTGGTGCCAAATGGTGTATTGTCATATGTGACATTATCTCACTCTCCATCTCCAAATTAGCAAGAGTTAATTCTTGTCCAGTAAACAAATAGAGAGAGTGACATCATTTAGCAGAAAAATAAAATTGTGTAGGCCAAACAATAGGAGCACAACCTAGCAAATAATAATTTATCAATTTCTTTATGGAGAGTTCACAGTACTTGTAAATGGTAAACTATGTACATCATCGTTGGAGAAATTGAGGATGGATTTCAATTACCAGATACAACTAATCGACTAAGAACTCATTCTTTCTCATAAGAGGAGATCAAGAGTGCAATCTTGTGCAGTAGCCTAGAAGCACTGTGTCCATTGTTGGTATTCGCGGAGACTGCTAGTGAAGTCTGTGAACAGCCCATCAACCCCAATCTTCTCTAAACAGTAGACATACTCGGCGTATGGGTCCTGATGGAAGTCCCAATGCAAGAAAGAGTTCTCATTCCTGAACGTGTATGGATGCACCTGCAATTCACATAAAGATCAACAAATTGGCACTTCTAATACAACCCAAAATAAAGTGGCAGTTAATTCTAGTTTTAAACTTCAGATACAAGATACCTCCAACTAAACAATGTTTGTTACACCCATAATGGAGATTTTGAATTGTTATAGTCATTCTAACTAATAACTATATGTATTTTGACAAACACATCAAATAAATTGAAGAAGCAGACACCAGACAGATTATAGACAAACACACATAAAAAAGGAAACGTTATACAAATGCCACCAGAAACAATCATAGATGTTAGGCAAGAGGATAAACAAAAACAACTTTTACCTGAAGATTATGTGCATGTGCTCTGTCAACAAGATCTGATGAAGTAGTTAGATAATTGTTTTTTGGAACAACAATCGGCCCAATACCAGCCATATGGTTGCTGATGTATTTAAGATAAATATCTAAAATTAATGAGTCTTGAACCCAAGACCTCATGATCTTCCCGTATAGAGCCTAGTTATTCTAACTAGAGGGATGTACACTTTGTGTACAAGGACAAAATTAATTGACAGTCAACAATTGTTATTTTGAGAGGAATGAATATTTTTTCTTGGTAATTGGGTATATAATACAGATATTAATTAGTCAATTTGCAGTAAGAAAAATGCTTAAGAGTATGTAGCTGCTTTGTTGTAGTTTTTTTTTTTTGTGACCATCAGCTAGCCATGGCTTCCCTTTTCATCATCATATATTGTGGTTTCTTCCAAGTGATTTATATTGTCATCACTGCTGAACAGTATAAATATTTCTATAGAGAACTATGTTCATTCAGTATAAATATTTCTATACAGAACCGTGTTCATTCAAATGAACATGGTAGATGCCAAGTTTGAATCCAGGCCTTACATTGTATGCGCACTTTTAAAAAGTATTATTTCTTTGTTGCAGGTGGATGACTTTGTGTTGCCCCATTTTTTGTTTACCCACTTTTTTTGGGAGAATGTGCTGATAAGGTAAAAAATGTTTCATGATTTGTTTTACAATTGTAGTTAAATTCCAAGTATGTGGAGGCATAATGACTCCTGCCCTGATATTTTTATTTCTTTGATTCTCATGCCCTCAAGCTGAATGTCACGTTTCATCGCATTTACTTCCATATAATGCACATCTGAGTATTGGCTAGTGTATGTCATTTCTTGTTATTTTTGTGTCATAGGACTGCATGCAGTTAGATTGAAACCTGATGGAGGTATAATAGGCTCCTGCTCCATAATAATTGTATGTTATAGATCGTATATTTATTAAGATATACCTAAAGCATTTGTGTGAAGTTCCTGATGATATATGCTTCTGTCTGATACTAGGGTGACATCTTCGGAGGATGAGGTGGAGCGACTGGATGAAGAAAGCTCCATCGATTTAAATAAGAGAAATAGACATACAGACATTTTTGGTACATGAAATTGATTTTTGAAATATGGAAATCTATTAATTTGTCGTTTCAAAAAAAAAAGACTCCATTTAACTGATTATGTGGATCCCATGATGAATAACAACATTTTTGAATGATGAATATTGTAGGAAATAATAAGGCTTATCAGCAATTGATGCATATTTAAACGTTTAAATATAGGCAAAGCAGTGAGACGAAACATGAAGAATAAAGATTTATAATGGATGATGACCCAAGAAGTTAAAAACTAATCCCAAGCAAATAGCAATTTGCTCAATTACCTTTTTGTCTAACAATCTAGATTTCCTCTAAACGTCAAATAAAAATCTTTATTTTAATTAGTAAAAAGGAACATCTTTTGGTAGAATGTAAGGTTAATTGGTGAACATATTAATGCTGATTAGTTTAGATGTAAATGAAGATGAGAGAAGATTAAATTAGAAAAATTACCTTCATACAAAAACGAGATCCTCATTTTCATCTACAGATAATGCAAGAATCTCAAGAACCAGGATGATGAGGTACATAATTCTCTGGTGTTAAAAGCACAAGTATTAGTGACGAGTCATCTAAGATAAATTTCCACAAAGATGGAAGAAACAACATTATAAGTGTAAAGATACAAAGAGACCTCTGGTTCGGCATTATTCAGCTCCTCCTATACTCTCTCAATTGCTGTCCTAACAGCATTATTCTAAATTAAGATGCATTTGTGCATCCAGCAAAGCCTGAGAAGGATGTACTTAGAAACCATTACATTAGAAAATAAATTCTCCACGAATAATGATACAAAATTGCCATATGTTATGTTGTAAAAGTAAGGACAAAAGAGTTTTCTCTAAAAAAGAAAAAATGAATTTCCTGCATGTCCAGTACTGTCCTTAATCAAAGGTTCCACCTTTTTATCTTCAGCATGTTCTAATATAAATCTCATTAGGTCCTATTCATTCAAATCCAAATTTTGCACATCAAAAAGATGGCAGTGTCAATGGTCATTTAAAATGTAGAGATAAATAGTACTTACAGGAAATCCAGAAGGCAAACCGCCTACAGGGTTTATCTCATCACCAACCATAAAGCCTTGTCCCCTAGGAGGAAAAGAAACTCCATCAAGAATTATGAATAGGAGATTCCTAAAGAACAAGTGCATGACAATCACCTCAGACTTATAACCCATTCAAGTTGCAATGGCAGATTGAAGATCAACACCAGAATGTACTGCCTGCATAAAATGAAGGAAGGTTAGAATGTCTCGAAACAAAAACAAAGATATAAAAGGTAAATACAACATGTATTTAAAGTTAGTATAATTTACCAAGAAAGTTATTATATAAGACAACATCTTTTTTTTAAATAACCAAGTAAACCAGATCTGTTAGGCTGACCTTCAAAGTCCTCATGTAGTTTCCTAGATCATGCAAAAGGCCATCCATTTGGTGGCCTGCAAATCATGGTTCTGAATGAACAGCACGATCATAGCAGTAAGCACTCTTTGGTTATCCCATTTTTATGCAGAGTTTTTCAGTGTACGCTGATATTAAAATCACTTTTAATGTAATCGATCAGTGCCTGCAAACAAAACTATGATAACATTTGACCGATAACAAAAACTATCAACCATCTCATATATCAGCATTTTACCTGACAGATTACTACATCATCTGGACTTGTGTTGTTGTGTAGCTTCTGATGCCATTCCTCCATCATTCCTCCCGCACAGTGATTGTTTCTCTAGGATGAATATAGCTATGATGATCGAACCACGGTATAGAATATCAAGTTTAACTAAGGTAACACTGTACCTGGATAACCAAAATTTCATCTCGGATACGTTGTTCAACATCACCTCACCCCCACGACTAACACAAGCCATGATCACCTTACAAATTGCAGTTCCATGCATACCAGGATATGGTTGATCTCCACAGAATATTCACACTGATCATGTAGGCCTCAGTTTGATTATGAAATATTTACAGCGAAAAGGTAAATTATATGAATTCATATTAAGCTTACTTTTCTAGCATGTGGGCGGGTGACTAGCTTAATATTTACCCAATACATATATTGACTTCTCATCAAAGAAAATTTTGATGATTGACCCAATGCAATTTTATGCCAGTTGCTCCATCAACAAGTTTAAATTACTAGAAAACAACACTAAGTTATATACATGGTTTGACATACAAACTTACTTTCTAGCTCCAAATATGACTTTTCTCCTTGACGAAGGGAAATTTTTAATATAGTCGAACATCTTAAGTCTCTGACTGTACACAAATATACGTCCCTCTGGTTAGAGCAATTAGATACACAAAATATATAGAAATCAATAGCTTATTTCATAAAAAAAAAATCTACAGCTCTGCAAACATCTACTAGACTGACATTAGGTCCAAAATCATCATCAAAATTGATGATATTCTCACAGCATGGAAATTTTTTCCATGCTTTGGTTATAATTTAAAATGGTTATGAACTTACCGTGGCTTAACATTGTAGTTGTTATTCGAAATGAGTTGTCTCATGGCCATAAATCTCATCCAAACAAGAATCCCAACAAAACCTAGCTATCCTTCATCTTTGGTTTAATATGGTCAAGCAATGATTTTGCAGTGTCTTTCCATCACCAGCATTCTTTAGATTCTTCGACAATCGTCTTCTGTAACACAGGCAAAGAAATTCCTTTACTAAGCTCAAGCTGCAGTTCTTTCCTTTGTTGCCTCATAAATCTGGACACACTTTTTTCATATTTCTGTCTTCAACCCTATGATCATTCCAAAAGTGTGCGTTCAAAAAATAAGAGTGGAATTAATTTTACATATCTTATTTGCTCTTTTGCCCAATTGAAGACAAAATGGTATGGATCATTAGCAAATTGAAATAGTTGAATTGGGAATGGCCCCCAAGTTTAGCAATGCACCTTGAAGTAGTTCGTCCATTAAGCCTAGCATTTCTGAGAATTCTAGCCATCAAAATAAAGCGATTTGAATAAAGATACAGACTCTGCTTGGATTGTATCCATCTAGTCGCTTCACCATTAACTAACACTTGTTCATCTAGCTTTGCAGACCAAAAGTGTGCATGTTCCAAACCACCTTGCTAGGCATTATCCGACCGGGGAACACCAAAAGTGTGCATGCTCCAAACAAAGGTAAAATTAATTTGAGATAAGATAATGGTACACATCTCTAGCAAATTGAAAAGTTGAACTGAGTATTGGCTTCTTGAGCTTCCAAAACAAATGATGTACTCGTAAAACAAGCTCAAAAAAAAGATCAACTTTCAGAAACACATAATGTACCCGTCCAAACAAACCTAAAAAAAAGATCAGCTTTCAAAAATCTGCAACCCTGTTGCTCGGTGGAGGAATTCCAAAAAGATCAGCCTTTCTATATCCTGAATCTGGGCAGCTTCAGAAGGTCGGGACCCGTGCCCCCGCAGCTCCACCTTGCTCGGCATTATCCGAGGTGTCTGCCTCAAGGTCAGGCAACCCCTCCACGGTGACAATGGCATCCTAGAGGTTGGTGATATCCCTCCGCGAGAGCTCCGTCTGGGCCTAAGGTTGGAGTCCTTCGTAGAAGGCAAAGACCATCTCGGCTTTTTCATATTTTTCATGTCACGCCCCGATCCACCTATCGGCACGTGGAAACCGCCGTACGAGTCTGCAAACCCATACAAGACATTTAGAAGTAATACAAAAATGACAATACTATTAACTTTATAAATATTAAGGCAGCACACAACCTCTCAACCAATGTTCGTATAGGCTCGGACGTTATGTTTCCAAGAACCTAATACCCATAAATAGTCATTGTGCCTATCCCAAGCTACTTGCGCATATAAGATAAAATGCGCTGAGTCTTGCGACTCAGTGGCTACGAAAGAATGGTCTTGAGGGAAATAGGCCATCAAGCCCGAACCATCCATATATATTATAAGTGTTACAAATATAAGATCGAACAATAAGATATAAACATCATAATAACATATCTTGTTGAATAATAAAAAATAAATAAATTAATAAAATAAACTAAAATAAATGATGATGCACAAATATAATTTACAAAAAAAAATAAATACTAAAATTTACTCTTTGTGTATTCTAAATCCACATTTCTTTTTTGTCACTACAGTATTGTCCATGTCTCTACCATATTGTATACTTCCTAACATGGGCTGCCAACCTATGCTTTAGAGTATGCCCTAGTCAGGGACTACCCATAAGCCCATCGGTGCTTGTCTAGGTCTCTGCCTATGCCCATCACACTGATGTTGGTAGAGATGGTAGGTAACCGTGGATCCCTCTCCTCCAGTCTCGGTAGCCGTTTACCCCAATCCGCGCTAGTGAGACTAATGTGTTCGTGTAACCTCCCTGTAGGCACACCGAATACACACCTGTGTAGTACTACACACCGCCACTATAGGCAGGGTCACCTTGCAACAATAACTCCTTCGACTACGACTAACCGAAAATCCTACACATGCATTTAACCTTAGGATCTGGACTACCGTCAGTATGCCTGCAGAGTATCTAGGACAGTTGTCGTTGTCAACAGATCCACTGTCCACGACGTATGGAAAAGAATTCATCACCCAACCCTTATACAACAGAGGCATGCCATGGTGAACTTACCAGTTACATCCTTGGCATTCAACTATTGACAATTGCTGAGATAACTGCATCCCCCATTTGCCAATTTCGGACTATTGCGGTAGCGACCATTCACTACACACGCGGGAATACATTGTAAATAACTCCTAGTCTTATTTTGGGATTACAGTGTCGCTAAATAAGCTAGGTGTCTCTACATTTGAACATTTTCTTAGTATGTACAAGCAATTTAACTATCTACTATTTAACAAGTAAGTACATTTAAAGTGACCGTTATGCACAATTCATTCAATTTCATCAATGATCATATGAGCGTGTACAACAATAATATTTAAGATATTAACCATGCAGATATATTATAATAATAACCACAAGCAATATATAGGACAATTACAGGACTTTATAGTTTTTCTCAACTTGCCTACTCAAATGTTCAATGTAACGAACTTGAGTTATATCCAATCTCTAGAATCAATCGGAGAAATTTAGGATTTGCCAATCACGTTACCGTTCAACTCAGAACGATGCCCTACAATACATGTATAATATTATTTTAAATAAAATCCTCTATGTGACCCATATGCTCATGGTAAATCTAACTTAAACAACCAAACAAACCCAAAACCTTACTACGGTTCATGGTGAATGGTAACAATAAAATCTAAAATAAGAACCATTAAAAAAACGGAGAGAATGGTAATAAAATAAAATAAAATGGCCAATAGAGAAAGCAAATACGAAATAACAAAATAATATATATATATATTTCTAATCATCCTCACGCTTTATTTAAGACTCTTCTGAATATATTTATATATATACATTTTATTTTATTTCCTTGCTGAGAGCTCCTCGGCAACCTAAAGAAAGAAAAGAAAAAAATCTAAAATTAAATAAATAAAATACTTTCATGTATTATGTGGCTGGAAACCAGGAGAAGAGAAAAAAAAAACACCAAACTAAGGAATTAAATAAATAAATAAAATAACACAGAAGAGAAACCTTCCCCCTCTTCGGCAGCCTCTTTCCAAATTCCAAAACACAGAATTATTTGATTTCACCGTCGCTTATCACCCACTACAACATTAAAATCTATTTCTAACAAGGCTCGCATTATTAGAGAAATAAAGATAAAAAATAAATCCAGCAACAATGTTTAAATCTTGATGCACCAAAATGAACAACTCTTTACACTCATCGCTAAACACATGCAAACTCAAGAACAAAGACAACATTGAGGAGAGATTTTTGTTCTTACCTTTGCTAGCCGATAATTCCTATGAAGGGGGACTAGAAAGGAAGGCAACCCCGATGGAACCTAAGAGACCACAACTCTCACCGCGCTTCAAACCCGAGAGCATCAACGATGGCCGCAGGTGTGGAGGCTTGCGGCTAGAGGAATTAAACCCCCAACCCTCACGTATCAAGGGAATAAAAAGGGTAAGACGTGGGAGGTAAATTTCCAATTTTACCCCCATCACTTAAAGCTAACTTCTACCTTGCCATCTTCCCCTTTTTATAAGCATTATCATGACATATATATATCAAGTATATGTATCTTTTAAACCTATATATTTTATTTAAATCTTTTTTTTTTCAAATGATCAGGGTTTACATTTCACATCAAGAAGAATGCTAAGGAACTGTAGCGCATATTCATGGATGCTGTCCGTATGACGGAGGTCAAACAACTTCTTGCGCGCAAGCCACGAGACATTGTGTGGAAGGAATATGCGCCCATCTCCCACCAATCCGTAATAGCGGGCGCATTACCGTTCACTTCAGAGTCAAAGCGAACATGCCACCAGACCTTGGCGTCTCCGGTCAAGTAGGCGGCAGCAAATACAACCTGGTCGCCATCGTCGATCCGCGTCACTAGGAAGAATTGCTCAAGGTCCCAAAGGAAGTTGCCCAAAACCTTGGAGTCTCTATCACCGGGGAAGGAAGGAGGGTTGGGGATGGGGACGGTGGCCCTCGGGGGAGAGCATGTTGGAAGCTTTGATACCACTTTGTTAGAAATAGGGGCTCTCTCTCAGAATTTGGAGAATAAGGAGGAACAAAGATGAGGTCACACTTTCTTCAAATAAAAGGAGATTGTATTCAATTGCTCTGCTTTAACATGACAATTATATGACCCTTTTATAGGAAAATAAACCCTAAGCAAAAACCTAACTTAATACCTAAGAAGCAATCTCAACCACATATTAAAATATAACAAAAGACTAAATCAAAAAGATAAATATGAACTAAACTAAAATGATAAGTACCACAAAATAAAATAGAAACTAGAAATATAAAATTCAAGTTTAATTTCTAATTTCTAACACTTCCCCTTAAACTTGAATTACTTCAAACTCTGAGCTTCAGTCTGAGCTTTTTAAAGCTATCAAACTTGAGAGATTCTCTGAAAACATTTTCTGCATAGTCAACTTTTTGGTTTCGCTCATTGCTTTTGACTACAAACTTTGCCCGGTATCTTTTCACATCTTCATTAAGATCTCTCTTGTTCTTATACACCTATTTAACTCCAATTGATTGATGACCACTTGGAAGAATTTCTAACTCCCATGTACCATTCCAATCTATCCCTTGGATTTCTTCATTCATAGCTTGTCTCCAATTATCTTCCTTTAGAGCCTCTTCAAAACTCAAATATTCATGGTCAGTAAATAAACAAAACAAATTTATGTCATCCTCTAACCTTTGAGTTTCATTATAAATATCTTCAAGAGATCTTATTTTGATTGATCTTTCAGAAGATGATGCTTCAAATGATGATGTTGGTCCATTGTCAAGATACCATATACTTGACTTGTCCACGTGATCCTCTTTTAATGCAAAAAGTAGGGAGCATTCTGCATCTTCCTCTTTGTACTCAACAAGCTTTGCTTCTTCATCTCTTCCTCGTCCTCTTGAATACATTGTCATTGAAAATTGATTTCTTTTTTCGAAATATGATGGATGCTCATCTTTTGCTTACAAGACCTGTTTAATTTGTTGATGCTTGCCTCGATTCATCATCTGTTCATGGGCTTTGAAAGACCCATTAATTCATCAATGGTCATAACTTCAATGTCCTTCGATTCTTCGATCGCCACTACGATGTGATCAAACCTCTCATCAAGAGAGTGTAGAATTTTCTCCACCACTTGCGCATCCGTCATTGACACTCCCATACTCTTCATCTGATTCACAATTATGGAAACTCTAGTAAAGTAGTCTCGAATAGACTCACCTTCTGTCATTGAGAATGATTCAAAATCAGCCCTTAGAGTTTGAAGTTGTAATTTCTTCACCTTCTCAACTCCTAGATGGAGTTTTGTAGCATCTCCCATGCTTTTTTTGCTCTGGTCTCATTCACAATCTTCAGGAGCATATTATCATCTAAGCATTGATAGATGATAGCGAGAGCTTGCTGATCCTTCATTCTTTCTCTCTCCAAAACATCTCTTTCTTCTTCAGAAAGAGTTTCTTTATCTCTTGGCTCATTGTAGTCTTTTTCTACAAAATCTCATACACCTTGAGCGCCAAGAATCGCCTTCATCCAAATTGCCCAAATCTCATAGTTGAGATAAGTAAGCATCAGATATGGATAAGAAGATAATGATATCTTCAAATAGTTTCCTTAGAACCTCACTCTGATACCACTTTGTTGGAAACTCTAATACCACTTTGATGGAAATAGGGGCTCTCTCTCACAATCTAAAATTTGGAGAATAAGGAGGAACAAAGAGGAAGAGACACTTTCTTCAAATAAAAGGAGATTGTATTCAATTGCTCTGCTTTAACATGACAATTACATGACCCTTTTATAGGAAAATAAACCCTAAGAAAAAATCTAACTTAATACCTAAGAAATAATATCAACCACATATTAAAATATAACAAAAGACTAAATCAAAAAGATAAATATGAACTAAACTAAAATGATAAGTACCACAAAATAAAATAGAAACTAGAAATATAAAATTCAAGTTAAATTTCTAATTTCTAACAGAGCATACCCGCAGTCCGTAATGGGCATCCGACCGCGATATCCACTCCGCAAGGTGGCCCTGTGCAGAAGCACCGTGCCAGGGATGGAGGAACTTTGTGCTCACTAGGATCCGCCATGGCTCGGGCATGCTCGAAGTCCAGTCAGAGCAAATCCAACGCCATGTGAAGCTCGGCCACGCAGTCGCACAGGGAGCTATCACCCCGTGAAGCTACCAACGTTTCTAGCCGACCAACACACTCTGTGAGTTGATCGAGCGACGAGCTGTAAGCTTCCTCGGTTGAGGGAGCAACCCGCTTGGATTCCAGCTTAGCAATCGAGGTGGCCATCGACGCCAATGCGAAAACAGCTACAACGAATCGTTCCCTTGCTTTCCAGCACCTGTAAAATCCTCAAAGGGGTGTCAACAGACCGTCAGCTGCCGAACCAAAGCCCACAAACGACGACGGCGAGCTTTCAGGAAGCGAGCTTCACAAACTCCGCTCGATCCCTTCTTTCACCGATCCCAGCTACACCGGCGATCCCATTTATAGTCGAAGCAGATCCATTGATCCCATTTACAAAGCTGGCATGTGCGCCGATGGTTCGGCCGCCCAACCGCTGCAGGATCACACCCGAACATGGAGATGGTTTCAGTCTACGTGGCGGCCTCCAATGGGAGGCTAACATGAGCGGAGCTGGCGTCGTTTCGCCTTCCGGCGCTCGTCCACGGGCCGAAGTGGCAGCTGATTCATTGCGGGATGGGCAATGATGGTGATGTGGAGCCACGTCTTCTGCAGTCGCCCGGGTCAAAGCTGAAACGAGGCGTGTTGATTTGCCGGCAGTAGATGGCCTAGCTGATGTGGAGCCATGTCGACTTGCAGGTGGGTGTGGCGCTTCATCTTCAGATGCTTCATCGGCTGGTGTTTCAATTTCTTGTTGGTTCGTCTTCCGACGCTTTCACCAGCAGCCGCTTGGGCAGTCAAATGGGTCGATATGTGCTCCAATTAATTATAATTAATTAGAGACTGTTAGTTTGATTAAGTATGCTTCTCGGCAGCGTCGCCCCACCAAATCCTGCTCTTTTAGTCGAGTTGATATGGCAGCAAAGGAATTGGAGTCTGCAGATGAAGTAAAACTAGAGTTGGCGAGGTTGGCAATGTTTAGTCGAATAAAGTCTGATTCCACGGCAGTGTTTAGTCAAGTTGATTAGTGCTATGCTCATTGACCGATCAACCCATCGGCGTTGATCAATCACCTTACCTCAAGCTACTTGCACTCTTCGGCTCCCTTTGATATCGGTAGAGGAAGTGGACCAAGAGTGGGCTCATCTTCGTTGATTGTTGGAGGCTACAAACCCTTGCACAGTAATTGGAGGAAAGCAGCCGTCATTGCTATATGAAGAGATAATTCTAATTAGAGAAGGAGGAATTCTACCTCAGAGGGAGATCATTCTGCACTTGCAGGAAGAGGGCGGAATCTGTGAGAATTTTTGTAATTGGCTTTGCTGATTTTGTGCCGGCCAAGAGTGTGTGTGTTTGAGAGCAATCTGGTCATCGGCCAAGAGATCACTGAATTAAGCAATAATTCTCTTTTTAATCATATCAACGATTATAATAAATTTTTACTATTTTGTTCATTCTTAATAAAATAAAATGCCCTGCCTGTAGCAAAGTGTACCAGTAGTATGAAAAACCTTGCTGAGGATTATATTTGAACTGAATATGAGGCATACAACGGCTGAAGCATACAAATCTAATTCCCTTTGTATATTTGAGTTTCTTTGTCACTCTATTTTCTTGCTGTATCTTTTAATTCACCATAATCTTTTAAATCCTAAAAAGGAATTTTAACACATTTTAGAACTAGAAAGTTTTTATCAGTTTACCATTAGTGTGAATTATTTGATGATGCAGCATTGCTTACCAGGATAAGTAGGATCTGCCACCTACCACGCCGGAGAAGTTACAGCAACAGCAGAACAAATCTTAAGCTAACATATTGCACAATAACATAATTGTATAGATGCAAAAACTAGGCTTTACCTGGATAGATTTTTTCAAGTTGATCAAATTATTTCATACATGGATAATAACCTTGTCTTCTTTTATTGTCAAAAGGTGAACTCAATCATACCAATGCACAAGTAAAGATGGAGATGAACAATCAACACCATACCTGACCTTCGACAGGAAGCAGTTTAGTGGTAGATATGCCATATGAGGCAGCAGAAGAATTCACCAGTGAGATGGTTTGACCATCATTAAGTCATCTTTTATTTTCCTTGGTACAATCACTCTGGTTAAATATTGGTTTTTTTTTTCACAGCTTCCCTAAGAGTAAGAATCCCATCATTCACTTGTTCAACAATGGTATCGATACTCCTAAGTAGTTGCTAGCTCTAACAATATCTCATCCTAAAAGGAAAAATGCATTGATGAGAGAGACACTTGATAAATATTGGCCTTTTTCACAGCAACACTTGTTTACTCATCCAACTGACTTCTTAATCTTAAACTAAAAAACCAAAATATCACGTCTTCTTCAACTAAAGCCATGCCCAACCATCACACCTAAAAGTCAAATAACTCATTGAAAATTGCAAACAAAAAATATAGAAGGATCGATCAATCAAACAATCACAGCGGCTCCCTTCCACGAGGCAGCCCCTGATGAGATCAGATACTCGCTGCTGGTGCCGTCCGCTGAAATGTGGTCACGCATCTCCCTCGGAAGCATGCCGTGCAGCCGGTGCCGGTTGGAAGTTGTCACCCATGCTCTGAGCAAAGCTGGAAGAACGAGCATCCTTACTCTGCATATAAAATGGATCCTTATTCAAGTTCCTTGCAAAAACAAAGTTCAATTTGCTAATATTTACTTAACATATTTCTACCATGCTTACTCATGATATCAAAGTCTTCAACTATGCCATGAGAATACCATGATCAGTTAAGTCTTCAACGATATAATGACATGCACGTCAAATGTATTACGAGAAACACAAAAGACATAAAGAAAAGAAATATGGCCAAGGAAATATAAGAGAACTAAGATCAGTTAAAGAAAAATGTATTCTCATTTAACTATCATAGTGTTCTATGCCTACAGAATACAATTATTTATTGTTTAAGACAAGAAACAATCTAGAATTTTGTGTGGCTACAATAACTTTCATGATTTTTTAATTCTTGGTTAATTTTACATAATATTAACAAACCTCTCTACCTTATCCAACTACTGAAGGTCTTTTCTTTGTAAGCGTTATGATCAAAAAGGAACTGGTCCAACATGCATACATCCATATATCAATATTACCTTTTTTTCTTCGCATTTGTCATAGTCACCGGTTCAATATCACATACATCCTTTCTTTTTGTCCTTTTATCCATGCGCTCTCCATGTGTATCAGCCTTCTTTGTCACCCTAGTATCATACATTAGCATATGTCATCATATTGCATTAGGCTAGGTCTTCTACTACGAGGGAGAGTGCATCTACATTTCTGTTTTGGAATCATATTGCATTATGACATCGTATTTGTTTCTTTTTAAACTGAAATTTTATTTTGTCGCAGGGGAGTTTTGGGGATATATTGACTGATCCATTCAACTCTCCAAGGGACATATGCTCCTTCATTTCTCTGTTAAGCCCAAACGTGGTGAGACCGAAGAGCGTAATGTTCAGAGAAAGCATCTACCATTCCGCCCCTTAATTGAATGAGACAACAAGTATACTGATTTTACAAAGCTAGATGTCCAAATAAAAAATATTGTTCGATGATCATCATATAAACCTAGTTCGTACAATCCAGCTGCTACGATGCATCATCATCCCGGGAAGTTATTACTCTTCAACTCTTTTAACCTCTATGTGCTGACTATTTTTATGAGAGCCTTAAACCACTTATAGGATGTCATTTGTTTTTAGCGAATAGGAGGTCAAGATTGTTGATTAACGCAGTATCCAAAACCATGCTCACAATAACTCGTTGGATAAAATGATTTTCTGAGACAACCATTTGTTGCTTCTATTGAATACTTGAGCTTTGAAAATATTTATAAGCATCCCACTAGCATACTGTACTGCTAATGTGGCCCTCACTGATTCGTCATGTGCGGTTGCAGTGCTGACGTGGAACCTCATTATGCAGGCACTGAATATATCAACACTGTCTATCACTGAATATATCAACGATCATGATAATTCCTTACCTCGGTTCAAATTCTGACTCCTTTTCCTCTTCTTGCCCTGGTTGAAGCAGATATGGCGCACAACAGTGTACAGCGGAGGTGATGTGGAGCCACGTCGACCTGCAGTTGGTCATGTGTCGCTTCATCTTCCGATGCTTCTCGGGATGATGTTTCAACTTTTCGACAGTTCGTCTTCCGATGCTTCACCGGCTGACGCTTGTGCGGTTGAATGGATTAAGAAGTAGGAAGTGTTAGGAAATTAAGCTTGTTTTGGTATAAGTTCAGTTATAGTTTGTATTAGGAATAAAAGTGTAGTAGGAAAGTTTTGTTTTTGATTACATGTTCTGATTGCAATTTCCTTTTTCTACATTGTAAGGAGAAGATGGAAGTACTTTCCAAATCTTCTCCCCAGTTTTTTCAATTCTGCATTTTGTAATTCTGATATATAATACAATTACGTGAGGGATAGCGATGAGCTTCTCTACACACAATTTGCTTTTCCTCTGTAACGTGGCACAAGTTTCCCGTTCCTCTGTTTTCTGGTATTCGTGCTTTTGTTCCAACAATTGGTATTAGAGCTTGTGTTGAGGTGATCAGATGCAGAAGAGTCCAATGGCTTCTCCGATGAGTTGGAGGTCGTCCACCACAAGTTCTCCGATGGGTGGGAAGTCGCCCATCAGCAGTACGGCCGATGCAGGAGGGCTCAAGTTCTCCTCAGGAGGAGGAGGAGGGAGCCTTGGCGTCTGCCCGTTGTTGAAGAAAGGTGGTAATTTCGCCATGTGGGCGATTTGACTTCGTTCCTTCCTCAATGCACAGGGCGCATGGGAGGCGATCGAATCAGGTGAAGCAGGAGACGCATCTGTTGATAGGAGAAAAGACAAGTTGGCGCTTTCTTTCATCCATCAATCCTTAGGAGATGAGCTCCTAACTCTTGTTGCTGACAAGAGAACGGCGAAGGAGACGTGGGAAGCGTTGAAGAGTCTTCATATGGGCAACGAAAAATTCCTTGATGTGAAGATGAATAAACTTTGCGGGGATTTTGAGTGGCTGCAGATGTCAAATTCAGAAACGGTTGGTGAGTGCTTCGATCGACTCTCCTCAGTTGTTTCTGAAATGAGAAACGTAGGTGCAAAGGTGAAGGAGCAGCGGATCGTTGAGAAATTAATTCGTTTGGTGCCCTCCAAGTTCGATCCCATAGCCTGCAACCTGGAACAATTCGGTGAAATTCAAAACATGATGGTGGAGCATGTGGTAGGTGCACTAAAGACGTACGAGGTGCGTCTTCAAGCCTCCATGCAAGCAACTGAAAGCCAGGAAAGCCAGGTTCTGTTAACACGAGCAGAGTGGGAAGCCAAAGGTCGGAGAAAATTTTCAGATTCAAGGCGTGGGCGTGGTCACGATAGATGGAGGAGTCATGGTCGTGGCAGAGGACATTCATATGGCCACAACGATGGAGATTGGGACGATTCATCTCCACAACGTGAGAAGACAAGGAAAGATAAATCTCACATCAAATGCTTCAAGTGTCATCGCTATGGACATTATGCCTCAGAGTGCGAGAAGGAGGAGACGGTGTACCTGGCTGAAACCAGTGAAAATGAAGAGCATCATCAAGTTCATCAAGTTCTGCTTGTTGAAGAAACAGAAATTGAAGAAGAACCTAATAATATTTTTGAAGCAATTGATGCTTCGTTGACGTTGTTGCAGGAGCTCCCTCCGATGGAGGTTGCATGTTCTGCGATGTTTCGCGAGCAGACTCTGGTGATCGCGAGCAGGATGGCTGCGGAAGAGTTCGGTTGTCTAGTTCTGGAGCACAATTTCCAGGATCAACCGATGATGGAGACTCTGATCGATGTGGAGGATGCAGCTACTGTGTTCGAATTCCAAAAGCAAGTGGAGGACGAGATTGTGAAGCTCGACGCACGTTCCGCATTGCCGGCGGAGAACCCGCAAATCGGTGATGGGAGCGCTGATCGCAGCTCCTACTTCATTGCAGATCGATCCTCTGTTTTCTTCTGTGCAAACTCCATCGATGTACAAGCTGCAACGATCACCTCCGAGATCGAGTGCCAGCCTGAGGAACAGGGGAGCGGCGGCTGTGACGGTCGTGACGATGGCTCTGGAGAGCGTCACGAAGGACGTGCGTGCTGAAGTCATCAGCGAGAAGAAGATTGAGTAATTCACCTCCAAATCTATGACGATGCAGGGGATGATGGGCACCAAGCAGTCGGCTGACTTCTCCAAGCTCGTTTGTGTCGAAGTGGAGCAGGAAAAGAAGGCAGCCACTGCAGAGTTCGAACTCCAAAAATCAAACTCGTTGCTGGCAGAGAATTCTCTCAAGATCAGTGATGGGCACGCTGATTACAGCGCCTACAACACCACCGAAAGCATCGAGAAAGAAAATAGAGAGTGCTTGGCGAACTCCTCTGTTTTGCTTCACGGCACCAGTGCTGAAATCATTGGAAAAAGCGGCGTGATATCCATGGGTGCTCCATGGAAGTCGGCGCTAGAGACGAAGAGATCCACCATGGATGCCACCAGAAATAAGGAAGCTTCAATTTCTACCTTTTTGCAGGTTCTTGAGACAACGATTAGATCGGCGGTGGCTGAGATCGAGTTGCTTTGGAGAAAGAAAGCAGAGGAGGTCGCAGGAGCTCATGCAGGGACTTGTCAGGTTCTCCCGAGACTTCGAGGTCGAGTTGTTTCTACGAAGGGAAGCGGAGGCAAAAGCAAAATCTGCGAGCATGGAATTGGAGAAGGCTCATCCACCATCTTATTATAATTATGAGGAAGAAGATTTCAATTCTGAACATGAGTGTGTAGAGGAAATTGAAGCACAGGAGATCGACTTCATGGCATCGCAGAAAGAGGACTTCATCTGCATCGCCAAGTCAGCCGAGCAGGTTGAGCACTATGATGATGATGGTGTTTCAATGCTCAGCAGCATGATGGCCGGAGGACAAGGGGATACTTCGGTGGTCAGTCTTCTCGAGGAGTTGAAGAAGGTTAAAGCTGAAAATTTGCAGCTGAAGGAGATGCTATTGGACAAGGAGAATGAGCTGCAAAATATTAATCAGGTGAACGCCGACATCAGATGTCAAAATTATGCAGCTATGGAGAGTGTCAAAGAACTCTCTTCTTTGCTCGCCAAAGCAAGTAAAACTCATCAGGAGATTGGTCAGAAGGTGAGAAAGTTTGAGGTTGAAAAGGATGAGTTCCACAATTACTATAATTGCTCAAAGTTGCTTTATTGCAAGACCAAAAGATGCAAGTTCCGAGTTGATGGTTCTACCTGTAGGTGTGACGGTGTGTTCGTTCTTCCCAAATGCAAAGAAAAGAAAGAACAAGCTTAAGGGGGAGAATGTTAGGAAATTAAGCTTGTTTTGGTATAAGTTCAGTTATAGTTTGTATTAGGAATAAAAGTGTAGTAGGAAAGTTTTGTTTTTGATTACATGTTCTGATTGCAATTTCCTTTTTCTACATTGTAAGGAGAAGATGGAAGTACTTTCCAAATCTTCTCCCCCGTTTTTCCAATTCTGCATTTTGTAATTCTGATATATAATACAATTACGTGAGGGATAGTGATGAGCTTCTCTACACACAATTTGCTTTTCCTCTGTAACGCGGCGCAAGTTTCTCGTTCCTCTGTTTTCTGGTATTCGTGCTTCTATTCCAACAGGAAGTTGAGAAACACTACTTCTGATGCAATTTGAAAACCTTTTTTTGATAATTTTACATTTTGTTACTTGAAAAATGTTCGGGTTGTGAGAACGTTTACAACCTGATGAAGCTTAGATTTTATGAGCTGATGTATTGATACACAAGGAGAGAAGTTTACAATTAGAGATAAATTGAGAGTACTCTTTTCTTTACAAAAAAATAAGAATTTTTTTAAATCACAAGCACAAGCCGAGGGTTGCTCTGCTGGATATAAAAATGGAACATAGACCGATGAGCATCGCTCTCATTCGCACTCTAAGACAGACTGGAAATCCTAAAGTTTTCTCCCCTCTCCTTCTCATGGCGGAGCAGCCGCTGGTGCGGGTTCAGCTGGAGTTCGAGGAACCCCGCTGCCTTCTCTCCAAGTCCCAGCGGAAGGGCGGCCTAGCTCGCTGTTGGCTCCTCCTCGGCCACCACCTCGCCGCCGTCGCTGATCTTGCCGTTCACATCATCCGTTCCTTTAACATCACTCACACTTGCCCTCGCGACATCATACTCTGCGCATGCGCTTCCTTGATCCCCAACCTTTTCACCCCTTATATTTGGTATGCATCTACTTTATGTTATTTTCAATTTAGCTGCTGGAGTAAGTAGCTGCTGTCATTATATTGTGGTTTCTTCCAAATTCTTCTTCCTAGTGATGTATATTGTCATCACTGCTGAACAGAATAAATATTTGTATAGAGAACTATGTTCATCCACATGAACATGGTAAGACGTCAAGTTTACATACTGGCAATAGCGTGCATTGTATGTGCACTTTTTTAAAATTATTATTTCTTCATTACAGATGGAGGAATTTTCCTTGCCTCCATTTGAGTCAACTGGCATTTTCCTAGACGATGATATCATCGGGTAAACAATGCTTCACTATTTGTTTTGAGGGGGGCATGGGACACTAGCAATTGGGCGGTGTTGTCATTTAACCAAGTTTGGCGCTTTTAAATGTACATACTCTGTTATTGGCATTGCGAAGTTTAGCCATTCAAAAGTAGGACCTATCTCAAAAACCCACCATGCTTTGTTAAAAGTTTGCTGATCTGGTGTAGCAGTTGGCTTGTTTTGTTGTCATTTTATGTTGAGTATATAACAAACGACCATTTTGTATTCCATACATTTCTTTGTTTTCATCTTTGCTCTTTTAATTGCTCTGGGCTATGTAAATCCTGTTTCAAAACTTTACTAGTTTCTTTTTGCGCACAACTCTTCTATTGCATGAAGCTAATGTGGGAAAAAGGTTTGAATCTTGGTATATGAGACCCAAAGATATGGTTGCAAGCCATTGCCAAGCACATGGATGTATCCACTATGTTTTCAGTTTTCTTTGGTGAATTCTCCCTTGCTTTGTATGTACCCTTGAGCAATCATGAGACTATACTAATTCGTAGAATGATGGAAACATCAATTTCAGAGGGTTTTTTCTGTTTAGCGTCTATTCTAGCTATTAATATTTCTTCTACCCTCACTCTATCTTAGCAATCTTTTACTTCCATATGATGCTTTGATTTGGCATATGAATATCAGTTATTTTACAGTTGTTTATTTTGTCTCACAAATACAATTTTAGTTAAATTCAAAGTAAGTGGAGGCATAATGACTCCTGCACTGATATTTTTATTTCTTTTTTTTCTTGCACTCTCAAGCTGAACGTCACGTTTCATCACCTTTACTTCTGTATAATGCTCCAAACTGGCATCTTAATATTGGTTATCGTATGCCATTTATTGTTTGCATGCAGTTAAATAGAAGCCTAATGGAGGCATAATAGGCTCCTGCTTCATAATAATAAGCCTGATGGAGGCATAATAGGCTCCTGCTTCATAATAATTGTCTGCTATCGATCATGTATTTCTTAAGATATATCTAAAGCATTTGTGTGAAGTGAGACTTCATGACAGGGTGACTTTCTTAATGACATATGCTTATGTATGATACTAGGGTGAGAAAGAAGGTTGATAAACATGGACAACGCATGGATAAAAGGGCAAAAAGAAAGGATATATGTGATATTGAACAGTTGACTGTGACAAATGTGAAGAGAAAAAGATAACTTTGATATATATGGACGTATGTATGTTGGACCAGTTCCTTTTGGCATAATGCTTACAAAGAAAAGACCATCATTAGTTGGATAAGGTAGAGAGACCTGGTAATATTTTGGAGAATTAACCAAGAAGTAAAAAATCATGAAAGTTTTTGTGGTCGCACAAAATTTTAGATTTACCTAAGTTTGATATGTAGATGATATGTCCTCAGATGATGTTTTCAGGTTGATCTATTCAATGAATGCCCTTCTGAGAAGAAGTTGCTATGCATGATATTGGATATTTCACGCGTCTCTACCCACTGAAGTGTTGACCATTTTAGTGGTTCTGTTTAAGAGTAGTTTCAGTCCTGTCTGATTTAACTTGATTGGATCTAACATGTGCTTTGAACGTGTGTTGCTTTTCAAATTCAATGTAGAAAGATTTAATCAGAATACAAATATCAATTTGTTGGTTACGAACTACTGTCTTCACTAAAAATGGGAGTCTTAGCATCAAGTTAGTTTTCATCTTGTCGTCTATGATCTCTGTCGTCGAATTAAGGCACATGACAAAATTCTCCAGTTTAGGAATGCTGTCGGGTAAGGGAGACCAGACATAGAAACTTATTGGTGCCCATCATTTAATTGTATGCATGTCAAATGTATACACTGACTATAGTTCATACAATGGTCTATTGCTCTAGTTTAGGATACTTATAGGATGTTCTTTGTTTTTAGCGAATAGGAGGTCAAGATTGTTGATTAATGTAGAATCCTAAACTGTCATTCTTCTATGGTGAGAGATGCTCACAATCACCCATTGGGTAAAACAGTTTTCTGATTGCTTCTATTGAATGCTTGAGCTTTGAACATATTTATAAGCATACTACTAGTATACTATATGGTGAGACCAGTGTATGAAGTTTAGACATTGTGCCCATAATTGTACTAGGGTTTGCGTGCACCTTTTTTTCAACATAACTAAATTTTGCTACTTCTCTCTCAAACATATATAAGGTGAAATAGAAAACTCTAAATATGCTTTAATCTTTCCAGTTTTTTATTGGCATTGTTTCATGCCTTATACAATAAATAAAACACTACGATAGTTAAATGAGAATACATATTTCTTTAAGAGATTTTAGTCCTCTTATATTTCATCTTATATGGCTTTCCAAGAAATTACCTCTTTGGCCATATTTATTTTCTATGTGTTTTGTGTTACTCGTAATACATCTGACATGTGTGCAATTATACCATTCTAGGTCTGTTCAGGTCCTTTTAAATTGAGGACAAAAAGTATGCCAAAATCTTATGTGAAAGTTAAAGATAAAAGGTTTGTAGTAATAACATTATTTTCAAGATTTTGTAGTTTGTGTTTACACATTTTGTTGTTTAATGGTATTCTTCTAAGCTTTTGATCACAGATGCTTTTGTTAGTGAATTCTTGAACTTAAAATCATAATCCATTATTCTTTAGCTTCTCTTATATATTTGCTAAGATGGTATTCTCATGGCATAGTTGAAGATTTTGATATCATGAGTAAGCATGGTTTGATTTCATTAAACCATTGGGTGAATCGAGTTAGTGGGTTAGTGGTAAGCAGGTTAAGTGACAGAACCCGACCCATTACCAAACCCATTTAACTTATTCATCTTTTTCTTCCTCTCCCACCCGTGACATTCTCTCTCCTCTCCTTCGAACCTAGCGATGGCGACTCCACTCCTCATCTTGGACGGGATAATATAGAAAAAAAATGAGATAGAAAATGAAGAGCTTGTAAATTTTGTTTTCTAAAAAAAAATTAATATTAAAATATTAAAATAATAGATAGATAAATAAAATAGAAAAAATAAAATAAAATAAATGATAATAGTTATCAGAAAAATATATAATATAATAAATAATAAATAGAAATTGAAATAGAAAATAAATATTTTAAATAATAAAGATTTAAAATAAATTAAGAATAAAAAAAGATTATTTAAATTAAATTTGTTTAAAAAAGGAAAAAAGAAAAAAAAATAATAATTATAATAAAATAATAATAATATTAAGGGTGAATAAAATTGTAAACTAATAGAAAATTTAATCTTCTAATATTTTAATATTAGAAATATATATATGTAAAAAGAAAAGATAATATTGATCTAAGGAAAAAAGGGGAAGGAATTTTAAAATTTATAATTTATTTGGGATTAAAGAAAAAAAAGAAAAAAAATTATTTTTTAAAAAACCGCCGCTACACGTGCGGTGCAAGTGGAGCGGGCAAACAAGGGAGAAGAGGGGTTTTAAACCCCCTGAAATAGGGCAGTGCCTTGTTTCGAGGATTTTGGACGGCAGCGACGTGGATGGAGCTCCAATGGTCGGCATTCGTGACGAGGGAGGGTTAGGCCGGAAGCGGGTCGTCGTCTGCAAGGCCGGCGAGCCGTGGGAGCGGCTCCAGCAGGCAGGAAGGTTGTCGGGAAGCTACCGAAGTAGAGGTAGCTGGCGGAGGCACCATCCTCAGTCGATCTTGTCAGCTCCCCTTCGCGGTGAGGTGCTGGGCATCGAGTTGACTCCAGAGGGAGTCAATTTCGTGTGGTGGCTGCGGCGAGGAGGCCGGCAATCGACGGAGAGCGTGGAGAGGGCAGCAGAACAAGGCACGCCCCTGTTCCGGTCGAATTCGCCAGCGTGAGGTGCGGCGGTCGCTTCTCTCCCTACGGTGAGATCACCGGAAACAATTCGACTCCAGGGAGTCGAATTGAAGCGTTGGAGATATCGCTGGAGCCTCGGAGATGGCGGCTGGCGGAAAGCGATCGATGCACCAGGGCATGCGGCTGCACCAGCGGTGGGGGAGTTCCTGAGCTCCACCAATTACGAGAAGAGGCGGCCGGGGGGTGGAGGAAGGAGAGGACTAGCCGGGCACATTTGTCCGGTGTGTTAATGGCAGCGGAGCGGCGGCGGATCGACACACGATCGACAGGGGTGGCCGCTGAGTTTGAATAAGGTTTGGAACGAAGAAGAAGGGGCTGGTCGAGTGGGCGCGCATGCGACGCGCGTGCGGTGGCCCGGTTCAACCCGGGTCAAACCGATCCGGTTCAAACGAAGGTCGTTTCAACTACTGTTTAACTTGGTTCGCGCCGGTTTTCATAGTTTTACAAATAGTTCAGTGCGGTTCAGCATTGCTAGAACTTTATCAGTAAGTTTTGAGCATTGAGGAATTTATTTAGAATTTTTAACACATTTTAGGTAGGATTTTTGAATTATTTTATGATGAGTTTAGGGTTTTGAGTGCCTTAACGATGTCAGAAAAATCTAAAATAAATTATGATCCTATGTTTTCTATGATTTAATTAAAAATTTTCAAAATAGTTTAGGTTAATTTAGGATTTAAATGAATTAATTGTATGTTATATGCATGAAGAAATATTTGGTAGGTGTTATGACATTTAAAATACATTAATTGAAATTAAGATGATTTATTTGAAATTTTTACAGAATTAATGCGTTGAGAATATTGTTAGCTTTTTTGAATTAGTGAAATAGAATAATTTAGAATTTTATAAATTTATAATGTGATAAAATTTAGAAAATTTATTTATTTAGATTTTCCAATTTATGAAATTGAATAATTTGAGATTTTGTAAATTTAATTGATGTAATTAGATTTTTCACAAAATTATTAAAATTATTTTTAGAATTAATTAAGGTGGTATATATTGATTAAGATTTTTTTGGATATAATTAAATTATTAAATTAAATATTATTTTATAGGTTTATTTATGTTTGATTGTGTTGGATTGTGATTGTTAATGTGATAGATGATTGGTTGATTATAAGAAATTAAATAAAATAAAGAAAATGATGTGAGGATGTGAGTAGAAGGATAGATAGGAAATCCTTATTTGAATTGTATGATTTATGATTGTTCGATGTATTTATTTTATCTTAGAAAAATTTATTATTGTGCTGTTGCTTGATAAATCACGGCCATGCTGTGATTTGTGTTGGAGTAAGAAGGAATTGCTGTGCTTGATTAATTGCTTGCTTGCTTTTAAGAATCACAGCTAAGTTGTGAATTCTTGTTTAATATTGCTTTGAGACTCAGGTGAAGGTTTTTGGTTTCAGATTTCTGGCCTACTGCAATATTGAGTCCTAAGGGTTGTTGTCATTTATTGGACATACTGGTAAGTTATAAATCTACTTTGTTGCATATTTAATTAGCATGTAATTTGATGTGATTATTTTTGAAAGTTTAACATGCTAGTACATAGATGTGATTCTATCATATGCGTGTTATTGATGATTATGCTCATGTTATGTTGTTATTTAAATATGTTTCATGTAATGCTAGAGGTGTAGAGACACTTAGCAAAACACAGAACATAATGACATGAGACATAACTAGAGACACTTTAGGTTTATGTTATGAAACACCTAGAGTGATATTATTTGACATTTAATCGAGAACTTTTGGACATCTTAGGGTCATGATAACCTAGGAGATGATATTAGGTTCTTGGTTGGATGTGCTGCCTCGGTTGACTTAGCATACTCGGTTGACTTAGCCTCAGATACTTTGGTGTAGCCGGGATCTCACTTCGGTGCAGAGCTCAACTTATTTGGGTTACTCCAAGGTAGATGGGTGCTAGGAATAGTACCGTGCCATCCGCTACTAGTGCTAGGGAATCTGATGACATTGGCATGCTCAATGATGTGGGTCCCTGAGCAGTTCAGGTTCATTGGTAGCATATGCGATGATCTTAGCTTGCTAGGTTATAAATGGATGGATTTAGTGGTTTTGTATGTGGTCTTGCCATGAGGCAAAATTACAGTGCTGTATGGTACTTGTGTTGTATAGGAGTGCCATGGTCACGAGCTCCTTCCGCCAACGTCAGTGTACATGCATCTAGGACAGAGATGTAGAGTTGACACTGACGGAGTTCAGAGAGATTCCTAACGAGGGGTTTACCTTGAACATAGGATGGCTACCTTAGGAATATTGATATATTGGTTAAGACAATATGTTATTTTTAAATTTAAGTTACGATTATGAATTCAACTTTTATACCATGTTCACATGCCTCATTTTAAATAATGTGACTGCTACTTTAATATGATAAGTCTTATTATATATTGTGTGATACGTTAATTTAAAATGTGTGACTTTTAGATATATTTTCTTATTTAAATTTTCTTTTTTTATTTTTCTATTAACTTATAATTTATTTTTTATTTTATTTTATAAAAAAAACTATCTTATGCTTAAAAATTTTATTTTATTTTATTTATCTATTATTTTATTATTTTAATATTAAAAAAATAATATTTTTATTTTATTTATTTTTATTTTTATTTTTTTAGAAAACTGAGTTTACAATTCCTCTCGCCTTTAATATTTTTGTCCTCTAAAAATAACAATCTCTCCCCCCTTAAACTCCCTAGTTCCCCTCTAACCTTAAAATACAACTTATTAAGCACAATACAATCAAAATAAAATACTAAGTAAATAATTTTCGGTATTGGGATTTAATTTGAGCTTCGGTTTCCCACATCTCCTCGTCAACATCACAATCCCTCTAGAGCACCCGAACTAAAGGTATGGTCTTGCCCCTTAACACTTTATCACGTCGGTCAACTATAACTACTGCCCGAAGCCCACAGCTCAGATCCTCCCTCAGAGCAATCGGAGGTGCAGTTAGAATATGCGATGGGTCTAACACATACTTCTTGAGTATAGATACATGGAATACGTTATGGATTCTATCTAAGTCTCCCGGTGACTGCAACTTATAAGCCACCAGTCCAACTCTCTCCAGAATTTCAAACAGTCCAATATACCTCGGATGTAACTTTTCCTTTAGGTGAAACCGAAGAAGTCCTTTCCAAGGGGACACCTTTAGGAACACTCTGTCCCCCATCGCAAATTCCAACGACCTCCACCGATTGTCTGCATAACTCTTTTGTCTGTCCTGAGTTATCTTCAGTCTAAACCTCAGTTTAGTACCTAATTCATCCTGTACCTTCGACCAAAATCTAGAAGTAAATCGGGGATCCCGGTCCGATACAATCGACACCAGCACACCATATAGTCTTACTATCTCATCCGTGTAAGACCGAACCATTTTCTCTACTGGATCATCCACAGCCACTAGTGAGAAATTGGCCGACTTGGTAAGTCGATCCATCACCATCTAGACCGCTTCATGATGCCTCCGAGTACGGGGTAACCCTGTCACTAGGTCCATAGTAATATGCTCCCACTTACACTCAGGAATAGGCAATGGATGTAATAACCCCGTCGGTCTTTGATGCTCGACCTTTATTTGCTGACAAGTAAGGCACTTTGACACAAACTCCGCTATATCTCTTTTCATACCCGACCACCAATAAGTATGTCAAATGGTCTGGTATATCTTAGTATCCCCCGGATGTATGGCATATGCTGAACTATGAGCTTCCTCAAAAATCTGTAGCTTAAGTCAATTATCAGCAGGTACACATAGCCTCCACTAATACAGCAATGCCCCATCATCCCTTAGGCTAAATTCAGTCTCTCCTCCTTCCCTTATTTTCTTGATTACTCCTACCAACTTAGGATCCTGCTTTTGTTTCTCAACCAGCTCGCTGCCCAAGGTAGGCCTCACAACAAACTGGACAAGAAGACAGCCTTGCTCATTAGTTTGCAGCATTGTCCCTAAGGACTGTAACTCCCTCAACAGTGATATATAAAAATCTCGAATACATCCCAAAGTAGTAGATGATTTCTGACTCAAAGAATCTGCCACCACATTAGCCTTCTCAGGATGATAATCAATAACCAAATCATAGTCTTTAATTAGCTCCATCTATCTTCTTTTCCTCAAATTTAAAATATCTTGCTTCATCAGATATTGCAAACTCTTGTGATCAGTGTAAATAATGCACTTCTCACCGTATAAGTAATGCCTCTAAATCTTCAGAGCTAAAGCCACCACCTTTTCTTCCTGCATCAAAATATAACCCAACCCTTATCTCGAGGCATCACTATACATCACATAATCATGACCACTCACCGGTAATGTCAGAACTGGTGCAGTTGTCAATCTCTTTTTCAATTTTTGAAAACTTTGTTCACACTCTGGAGTCCATATAAATTTAGCATCTTTCTTTATGAGTTTAGTCATAGGAGCAACTATACTGGAAAAATCTTGTATGAATCATCGATAATACCCAGCCAGTCTAAGAAAACTACGCACCTCAGTAGCATTCTTCAGTTGCTCCCACTTCACCACTGCATTAATTTTAGCTGGATCCACTTGAACACCTTTACTAGTAACAATGTGCCCAAGGAATCCCACCTGAGATAACCAAAACTCACACATGGAGAGCTTTCCAAATAACTGATTTTTCCTCAACAACCCCAACATTATGTGGAGATGTTAAGAGTGCTCCTCTCTAGTCTTTGAATAGACAAGTATGTCATCTATGAACACGATTACACACTTATTTAAATATTCATGGAATAACCTCTGCATCAAATCCATAAAAGCTGCTGGAGCATTTGTGAGACCAAAAGGCATAACCAAAAACTCATAATGCTCATATCTAGTCCTGAATGCAGTCTTAGGTACATCCTTCTTTTTGATCTTCAGCTGATGATAGCCAGAACGTAGATCAATCTTGGAGAATATGTAAACCCCAACATCTAAATAGGAATTAATAATAATAATAATAATAAAAGAAGGGATTAATTTATAAATAACAACAAATTATGGGTTAAATAATGAAAAACTGGTAACATTGTAAATTTTATCAACAATAAGGGTGAAATGTCAATTATTCTATGTAAATTGCATGAATCTCTGAGGGTAAAATAGGAAAAGAGAAAAGAGGGGCATTGAAGTAGATTAGATGAACTAGGAGGGTCAACTTGGTAATTTGATGATGCGCGTGCGATGCATGTGTGCGCCCCTTGCCCTCCGCCGACGACTGCAAGCATGATCAGAGATTTGACGTATCTTCGATATGCCAGATCTGCCGCTGCATTGCAGAGAGCTCGACGGCGAACTCTCGAGCTTGTCTCACCTCTGCCACTGCGACCTCGCTGAGCTGATCTCATCGCCTCCACCTTGCCCCCTATGCTCTGTTGCCCAGCTCCAATTTGTGTATGCTTCTTTCCTTTACTTAGGTGTATGCTTCTTTCCTTTACTTAGAAGCATGTAGATAATATGACAATTATGTAGGTATGGAGAATCGAATGCATGTCAACACTAAGACATAATTGCTAGGTTCCACCTTGTTGGTTATTGGATATGGCAGCTAAATAAAATTAGGGAGTGGTTAGTTGAAACTATAGTTGACTTGGAATTTGGGTTATCTTATAAGGGAATTAGGACTTGTGGTTGTTTAAGGTTGTAGAGTAGATAGGGGATAGGTAACTAGAGTAGATTATGTTGAATAAACTAAATTGATTGGGATGATATCTAATATTAGAAGTAATTTCTAAAGATAATGATATTTGAACTAGGTAATCCACCTCGAACAATTAAACGACGTGCAAGCTATTATACAGTTGGTTCCGAAGAACGAACTACAACATTCAGGTGCGCCAGTTCACTGCAATAGACCAATCTCGAGTTGGCGAAACTTTAGGAGATGAATGATTTTCTACTTGGATATCAATATTTAATTATTCATGATTCACGCTTGTATGTTAGAATAACTTAATTATGTTATTATTGTGTTATGCTTGATGTCCTTATGTCTACTATTGTTTTAATATGTGCTATGATTATTCTCTTGCTCATTATCTGCTATGTTGATGTAACGAAAGATAATAAGATGATACAGTAATATCTGGAAACTATCATGTTACACGATAGTTTGATATATACATAGACATCAACAAGCATCACTTATAGACAAATGACATTGACATACTTATGTATGAAAACACTGAGGATGCATCACATATGATCTCCTAAGTTACGGAAATGAGCTTTAATGCTCCTAAACCTAGACCACCCCAAAGATGTTGAAATCATCTTGGACATAAAGGGTGGGGATAAGATATGGATTGACTTATTGCCAGAGAACGTTGTGATGTATTCACTATACCCGCACGGTGTCGCTAAGTCGTCACCGTGATAGTCCTAAGATGGCTAGCATGGATGAAACCAAACCAATGACCTAGCAAACATGTCGCCGAGGTTGTAGCATTCCGGCGACGGCTAGGATGTACATCTCCTGGCAGGCATCGCTGCTTGTAAGTTGGTACGGTGACTCCTTCCGCAAAGCCTTGGACAGTGAATCCATGGACCACACGACTATTATTCCAGACGTTCTGCAGACGTTCTGATGAGTAGTCCAGATCCTGGGGTTTATTACCGGCTAACTGTGGCCGATGAGTATACATAGGTGCGGTGACCCTAGTGTGTAGTACTACACGAGTTACTCCATGGATTGTCTGGGGAGGACGCATGGAGTGACAGGTCGCTAGGTCGCGGAGCTGGGGTAATTCATCTAGTGGACCACCGGAGAGGGATCACGGTCGCCCGACCTCTCTACCAACAGCAGTATAACGGGCATAGGTAGAGACATAAATAGAGTTGACACTGATGTGCTTATGGGAACTCCCTGATCAGGAGATCCCCTAAGTATAGGCTAGCAACCCAGATCACGATATTTGAATTAAATGACATTCTAGTGACAAAGAAAATATAGAGACATACACACACTCCATAATTATAGCAGAGTTACACACTTTTACTACATGCTTTACCCGTGATACTACATGTTTGTCATGTTTATTTTACATGCTATGTTCGATATTATTTAATGATTTACGGGCATGCCAGAATCTCCCTTTTTGCTGCTTGAGTTATTCTATTGCGGTTAGAGCCACAAGCACAAAGCCACAAGACTGAGCACACAACGTTCAAATGTGTGCAGGTCTACTAGACGACCGATCAAGATAGCTAACAGAGATGAGATTATTGATGAACATAGCTACCTAATATTATTTTTCTTTTGTGAACAAAGTATTGTAGTAGATATATCAGGACTGTGTTAGTGAAGTTTAGTTAAATGATTCAATTGTATTATCCGCTGCATTGTTATTATTTGTGGATTATGAACACCATTAAATGCCTTGTATGGGTCCTTTGGGCTCATACGGCAGTTTCCACGTACTCGATGGGTCGGGGCATGATAGAATACACCCTTACAGTTGATTAAATAAATCATCAATCTGAGGCAGAAGATACTGATTCTTAATAGTGACCTGATTCAACTGATTGTAATCAATACACATCCTTATGCTCTCATCTTTCTTCTTCATGAATAACACCGGTGCTCCCCGAGAGGATACACTAGGCTAGATGAACCCTTTGACCAACAAGTCTTGTAATTGGACCTTCAATTCTTTCAACTCAGTAGGAGCCATCCTATAAAGTGCCTTTGATATTGATGTTGTACCAGGAATAAGATCTATACCAAAATCCACTGGTCTTTCTGGAGGTAAACCTGGCAGATCCTCTGGGAATACATCTGAAAATTCATTCACCACAGGAATATCCTCCAACTTCACTCTTTTCTACTTGATGTCAATCACATGAGCAAGATAACCCTGGCATCCCTTAGATAAAAGCCTTCTGGCATATAAAACTGAAATAATACTGCTCGGAAGAGATCTAAGATTACCTTGGAATAATAATTTAGACTGATCTGGGAGAGAGAAAGTCACCGTCTTAGCGCGACAGTCACCGATGGCTCGATACTCGGTTAACCAATCAATACCCAAAATCACATCAAAATCTTTCATATCTAACAGTATCAAATTAGCCTTTAGCTCAACCCCTTGGACCCTCACAGCACAAGCTTTATAAACTTGTCTCCTGCTGACTTGGTTACCCAAGGGAGTTGAAACTATCAGCTCATATCCTAGCATTACTAAGGGTCGATCAATCCCCTTAGCAAATGTCGTGCTCACATAAGACCTCTGTGATCCGGTATCAATTAGAAAACGAGCAGCAGAATCAAATAAGATAATCGATCCTAAGAATGACACACAAGGAATAAAAGAAATAAGAACTTTATAAATTCAAATTTGAATTGGAATACAAATTATCTGGAAAGGAAAGGACTTGGAAAGGAAACAAAATTTTCGAAAGGAAAGAGAAACCTAATCTACGATATACTGATCTTCAGAATTACTAGTGATAACATCAGGGTTAACTTGCGCATCCTCTCAATCCAAAGTAAAAATCCGAGTCTGAGTCCGAGTCTGAGGTGCTCGAGATTGTTGGCTACTCCTGTTTTGATTTGATCCTCCAAAGGCAGATAGAGTAGTGGCGGGAGTCACTATAACAGTCTGCTTCCCCTTTCCTCCAACTGTCTACCCTCCCGAAGTTTGAGGTGTACCCACAATCTGACTTTGTTGAGGACAGTGAGGCCGAATATGACCAAGTTGACCACACCTAAAATAGGTAGGCCCTTGTAAACCCCCACCTTGAAATTTTTTTTTTTTTTTTTTATTAAATCGATCCGGTTCAACTGCACCGGCCAGCCGGCCGGTCCAGATGAACCGGCTCGGACCCGGTTCGAAAGGCCAACGCGGGCGAGAAGAGGCGCAGCTCTTCCCACCCGCATCGTCTTCGTCCTCGAGCACGCGAGCTCGCACGCGAGCTCGCCTCCCTCTTCGGCAGCAGAGCCGCGACGACGCCAGCTCCTTCTGCCGCCGGTTGCTGCCGCCGCCGCCCATCGACCGCCGTCCGCCGTGCCTCCTTCCCATCGCGAAAGGGAGGAGCTTGGCGAGAGCATTTCTGCGGCGCTCGACTCCATCGCCCCTGCATTTCGTCCACTCTGTTCATCGTCGACAGCAGCTGCCGCCGAGTTCGCCGGCTGCTGCCTCGCTGTCGCCGTCCACCCTAGCCGTTCGTCGTCGTCCCTCTCCGCCGCGACGAGGAGAGCGGTGGGGACCTGCAGCTGCCGCGTGACCCTTTTCCCCGCGATTTCCCCTCTTCGCGTTTGCCGTCCCACGCCTAGGTCATCGGAGCCCCGTTCATCCCGCTGGAGTTGGACTCGCTCCCCCTCTCCGCGAGCTTGAGAGCCCCCGTCTGCCCCAACACCGAGCAGTAGCGGAGGTCAGAAAAATAAATAAAAATAAATTAAATTAAATAATTAATAAAATAATATTAAAATAATAAAATAATATTAAAATATTAAAAAAATAAAAAAAATAATAAAAATTTCTATGGGTTCTACTTGGGCTCCTGGATGACTTGGGCCAAGTTATGGGTGAGTTTGATGAGTAGAAATTAAATAAAAAATTCATTGAAGTTATTAGATAAAAATATAAAAATATGATTAATTCATAATTCATTAGGTGAGATTAATCCTAAACATGCATAGGATTGATTTAATGTAATAATTATTTAATTGATAGATTTTAATTTATTTATTTTAAGGGAAATAAATTAAATCTATTTTAAATAATTTTTATTAAATAGGATTATTGTGGGTACGCGATCCGAGAAGCTCGGCGGGTGATATTCTCCGCGCGACTTGGTTCCTAGAAGCAGATCGCTATCCCAGGTGCGTTGGTTCTCCGTTGGTAGGATTTATTCACGCTAGAGAATTTCCGCTGGGGTTTTCTTAGGAACAATTCTTGGATGTCTTCAATATGATAAACCATAATGTTTGATAAGATTTAAATTGTATGCATGCTAGCATAGTTATCTTATCTAACATGTTTATCTGCTATGTATCTAACATGTTCTACATTCATGTCCGGCATGCTGTATTGTTTTCTATGCTTGTGTTAAATAACTACCATGCGGACATAGATAATACATGCGACATGTTAGAACCTTTGGCGACGTCACCGCCACTTAGAGAAAAAGGGGCCTTTTTTCATATGCCCCGGTTGACCGCCGCGTCCCGACGGTGGTCAAACGGTGACGTTTCCGTTAGGCGCCACTCCCGAGGTTGATGCATAGCGGAGCACTGGGAGCACCACTCCCGACGTTATGCATAGCTCATATATTGGGAGCTGGTAGGGTAAGGGACTGTACACACTCCATGGTCATATTAGACTAGAAATATGGAGTAAGTCCTTACCCGAAACCTTCACCTGCGCGAGTGTCGTTGTAGGCGGCCTCGTGATAGTCCTGAGATGGTTAGCTAGGATGAACCCTACCATGGATTTGGCACCGACGAAGTTGAGGGCCACAACCCATCGTGCGGATGTGCGCTAATCTCGATAGACGTTGACGGCTATTGGACTGGGAAGGTGATTCCACATGCGACGCCTTGGACAGTGGATCCGTAGACCGCACGGCTATCACCCTTGACGTCTGCAGACGATCGGATGAGTAGTCCGGATCCTAGGGTGGTTATTCTGGCTAGCCGTGGCCGATGATATTTAAGAGAGGTGACCCTGTCTACGGGCAGTGTGTAGTACTACATGGGTGTCGTGACCCCTACGGTATCCGGGGAGGATGTAAGGGCACGACGGTTTCGCTAGGGGAGCATGGTTGGCGACTAGTGAAACAACAGGAGAGGGACTCTGGGTCATCCGTCCTCTCTGCCAACATCAGTGCGGCGGGCATAGGTAGAGACAGAAAGGCACTGATGGGCTTACTGATACCCCCGGCCCGGGTAGTCATTAAGCGTAGGCTGGCAGCCCGAGTTTATGAAACCAAAAAGTCTCACTATGACGTAGGTGACATACTATTGATATGGACACTAGACATGACTAGGGTGACATCTAGTGACATGTACACATTTATTTATTTATTTAATTATTTGTTTATACTGTCTATTTTTATATAAATTGTTTAAAACGAAATGGCATGAAAGATGATGATTAATTACCAAAGACATCCTAGGATACTCCTCCTAGCCTTTGATTTCCTTATTCGGTAGAGCCGTAATTTCGCATTAGGCCGAAAAGCTGAGCACACCGCGTTCAATGTGTGTGCAGGTGTCGACGCACGAGACGAGATCGTTGACGGAGGGTTCGTCGCGGAAGGTATACGATTGATGTTACGAGTTTTCGTATGCCGGTCTTAGATTTGTATTAGGAGATATCGGGACTGTATTTAAGATGTTATTTGAAAATATGGGTGTATGTAGTTTAGTATTTGTATTTATGCCTTGTATGGGCTTGTCGGGCTCATACGGCGGTTGCCACGTGTCGTCCTGCGGGTCGGGGCGTGACACCCCTCCTTGCACATTCCCACATGCCTTTGACCACAGCGTCTGCAATTTGGTGGTATAGACTGGATCCTTGCTCCAGAAAATGCTCCCCCTATAGGTGGACGATTTTGCAAAGGATCAGGTCATAAATCCCCGCCCTGATTCTCTGGGATCATAGTAGGCCTTGATGTTGGAACAAGAATAACTCCAGCAAACTTCCCTTTTGACTAATCATTCCACCTCTTTCTCTTCTTATTCTCCATGGCCTGTCTTGTAGCCTACATAGTCTTCTCTACCTCAATGGCTTTATCCACAAGCTGGTCAAAGCTCCCCTTTTCGTACACCACCATCCTATTCTGCATCACTGGATCCAGTCCCCATCTGAATCGCCTACACCTGACATGTTTGGAAGGAACCATGCCTGGAGCAAAAGTAGCTAATTGCATAAACCCATCTGAACCATGCCTGGGCCTTCTCATAACGTTGCCTTTGATTATAGATCTTTCCCTAAATTCTTGTACGAATCTATCCCAAGTAACCCAGAGGTACAACAGGACTCAACAAATTCTCACCAACGGCTAGCCTTTTCAACCAACAAGTGTCTAGCCACTGTCAGCATATCCATATTAGTCATTCCCATCTCCCTAGTGATTTGGGTAACTTTATAAAGCCAGTTATAGGCTACCTGTGGGTTAGTAGCGCCCCTAAAAGATATTACACCTAGTTATCTCATACCTTTTACCCACGCTGTCATGCCCCAAATCCACCTTTGGGCACATGGCAACCGCCGTATAAGCTACATTTCTCCACCACAACTTATACAAGGCTAGATGTATCACAAAACACAACAAACTCTTTTTATTAAACATAGCAGAAATATAGATAATGTACATTTTACACCAATGCTATAAAAATAAAATCTCTATCTAGTTTTCTAAAATAAACTCTATTCGCTATAATTAGGTTCTCCCTCGCTCCCCGTATCAATGTCCAACCTATAACATACGCAACAGGGGAAAAATGTGCACATCTGAGTTACGAAACTCAATGAGGCTACAGAGAGAGCACTCTAAAAATAGGCATAAGTTATTGTATAAAACTAATAAGAAAATATATCTACCAAATCACACATTTAAATCAGCAAAGCACAATATGTCACGCCCCAAATCCACCTTTGGGCACGTGGCAACCGCCGTATAAGCTGCACTTCTCCACCATAACTTATACAAGGCTAGATGTATCATAAAGCATAATAATTTCTTTTTATTAACACAGCGGAAATATAAACAATGTACATTTTATATTAAAACTATAACAATGAAATCTTTATCTAGATTTTCAAATAAATTCTATTTTGTCATAACTAGGTTCTCCCTCTCTCCCTACATCAACAGCCAACTTGTAACCTGTGCAACAGGAAAAAAATATGGACATCTGAGTCGCGAAATTCAGTGAGGCTACAGAGAGAGCACCCTAAAAATGGGTACAAGGTATTGTACAAACCAACAAGTACATATATATACTAAGTCACATAATTTAAACTAACATGTCATACAACAAATAACAAGATTTAACATATCAAAGTTGCAGTCACATTATTAGAAATAAGTCATGTGAACATGGTGTGAAACAGGAACTTATTTAAAAGTAACATATCACCTTAAATATACCAAAAGTTATCCAATATTATTCCTAAGGCAGCCATCCTATGTTCAAGCTAAACTCCTTATCAGAGATCTCCCTGAACCCCATCAGTGTCAACTCTACATCTCTGTCCTAGATGTCTGTACACTGACGTTGGCAGAAGGAGCTGGTGGTCACGACACTCCTTCTATGCAACATAAGTACCATGCAACACTGTAATTCTACCCCATGGCAGGATCACCATACAAACCACCAAATCATACCCATCTATAGTCTAGCAAGCTGAGATCCACCACATATGCTACCCATGAACCTGGACTGCTCAGGGACCCACACTTGTTGAGCATGCTAGTGTCAATCAGATTCCTTAGCACTAGTAGCGCATGGCATGGTACTATTCCTAACACCCATCTACCTTGGAGTAACCCAAATAAGTTGAGCTCTACAAAGTGAGATCTCGGTTACACCAAAGTATCTGAGGCTATATCAACCGAGCGTGCATTTCTACCTTGGCTAGCACATGGCTCCTCACCATATGTTGGCAACATCTCCACCAAGAACCTAATGTTATCTCCTAGGTTACCATGACCCTAAGATATCCAAAAGTTCTCGGTTAAATATTAAATAAGATCACTCTAGGTATTGTCATAACATGTACCTAAAGTGTCTCTAGTTATGTCTCATATCGTCATGTTCCATGTTCTTGCTCAGTGTCTCTACATCTATAGCAACATTAACATATCAATAATAACATAACATGAGTATGAACATCAAGAGCATGCATATAATAGCATCATATATAAACTAGCATGACATACTTTCAATAAATCACATGTTAATTAAATTTGCAACCAAGTAGAAATATAACTTATCAGTATGTACAATAATTAACAATGACCCTTAGGACTCAGCATCTGTAGTAGGCCAAATAAATTGAAATCATAAACCCTCACCTGAGTCTCAAAGTCGTATCAAATAAGCATTCACAGCTTGGCCGTGATTCTTAAAAGCAAGCGAGCAAATAATCAACTATAACAATTCCTTCTTACTCTAACACAAATCACAGCTTGGTCATAATTTGTCAAGCAGCACCACAACAATTAATTTTTCTAACTTAAAATAAATACATCTAACCATCATAAATCATATAATTCAAACAAGAATTTTCTATCTACCCTTCTACTCACATCCTCACACCAATTTCTTTATTTTATTTAATTTCTTATAACCAACCAATCATCCATCACATTCACAATCACAATTCAACACAATCAAATATAAACAAGCCTATAAAATAATATTTAGTTTAATAATTTAATTATATCTAAAAAAAATCTATATCAATATATACCACCTTATTTAATTCTAAAATAATTTTAATAATCTTGTGAATAATCTAATTACATTAATTAAATTCAAAAAATCTCAAATTATTCAATTTTATTAATTAGAAAATCTAAATAAATTAATTTCGTAACTTTTATCACATTATACATTTATAAAATTTCAAATTATTCAATTTTATTAATTAGAAAATTCTAAAAGAAATTTAATTAACTCAATTTACAATATCCTAAATTTATTAATTCTCAAATAAATTATTTTAATTCTAATTATTATAATTTAAATGTCATAACAACTGCAAAAATATTTCTTCATGCATATAACATGCACTAAATTCATTTAAACCCTAATTTACCTCAAATTATTTTAATTAAATAAAAACTGAATTATAGTAATCTTAGAAAATTCTAATTAAATCATGAAAAATATGTTAAAACATAACATAACATCATAATTTATTTTAGATTTAACTGACATTATTAACATACTCAAAACCATGAACCCAACCTAAAGTAATTCAAAAACCGCACTTAAAATATGTTACAAATTCTTAATAAATTCCTCAAAGCTCAAAATTCATCAACAAAGCTCTAGCAATGTTAAACCTCACTGAAGCGGTCGTAAAACCGCGAGAACCATCGAGAACCAATTTGGACCGCAGTCTAACCGGCCCTAAACTAGACTGGTCCCATTGAGCCGAACTGTGCCAAATCGTCGCATGCGTTACGCACGTATGTGCCCGCTCGACTCGTCTCCTCGCCTCCGCTCGAAGCTCAGCCACGCCACCACCCCGATCGCCGTCAACTGCTGCTACCTTCGTTGCTGCAGCCTCGCCGGAGCAACTCTCCTGACTCGTGGACACCTCCCTCGACCCACCGGCCGCCTTCCCTCGCTGCCAATTGAGCCCAAGAACTCGCAATCCCCACCGGTGTTCGCTGTTCCCCTGCCGCAGGAGACATCGTCATTTCCAGCCGCCTCCATACCTCTCCCTGATGAGGACATCATTGGTTCACCCGTGCAAGATTCAATTACCATAGAAGGCCGAATGACACGAGCCCGTGCACGACGCTTAGGACGGCAGGTGAATTCTTTTCTTGGGCAATTTAATTACTTAATTACAGAACAAATGATATTGCTAATTATTATTGTTTACTTGTCACTACATGCAAGGAAACACATGGAAGAATTACTTATATGGAAGTTGCATGAATTACTCGTATGGAAGTGTATGAGTGAAGGAAGATTTATTCAAGAATCAAACCTTCATCAAATATTTATTGAAGAGCAAATCAAGGAAGAAGATTTATTCAAGAGCAAATCAAGGAAGATTTATTCAAGATCAAATCTTCCTCAAATATATATTCAAATCTTCATGAAGGGATTTATTTTTCCAAATTTCGTAACTAACATGAGGAGGATATTTATATATTTATTTTTCCTATTTTAGTGAAATAAAATATGGAAAAACGTACCATATTTTGTCTATATATTTGGTGGGACGTGCACTATTGAAAAGGGACTTTGATTTTTGCTTTAGCCACCACTTTTGTAATGCTTTTGCTACAAACTTGAAGTCCACTTTCTTAATCACTTTTTGAGTGATCCTTCCGCTGTTGCTCTTTCAATTCTCTTGAATTGTTTGTGCCATTCTTCGTGAACAGGTCAGTCGTGTTTGACACGGTTGATAACCAACTGAGGAGTGGTTTAGCGATTGCAAGGTTGCTGGTCGCGTTCCTAGATCGTGGTTAGCCTCCCCTTCGTCAAAGTCACAACTCCCCCACTTTAAGGATTTCTCCTACGACGGAAGATCAGGACCAACTTGCTTGCACGCATCTTAAGTCGAGGCGTGTGCATATCAGGTGGTATCAGAGCCGGTAGGAATTCATTTATCCTTTATTAGATTCTCTTTTATTTTCCCTACTTCAAAAAAAAAATCCTTTTTCTTGAACTTCTATCTCGTACCCATCATCGTTTTTTTTTTCTCTTTTTTCCCATCTTTTATTGTTCTTTTTCTTTATTATCTCCAAATTTCCGTTTGATTGTTGAAATAAAAAAAATAAAAAAAAGTATTGTTCGGCCGAAGAGAGTGTTCGGCCGAATTCTTGGTGGAAAAAAAAAAAAGAGGTAGAGAAAATAGAGGAGGAAGTAGTCGATTAGGAAAAAAAAAAGAAAAAGAAAGAGAGGTAGAGAGAAAGGAGGAGGTATTTTGCAAGAAAAGGGGAGAAGAAAGAGGAAGAAGTGTTTCGTGAGGAAAAATTGGAAAAAAAAAGGAGAGAGAGAGAGAAAGGAAGAGAAAAAAAAGGAGGAAGTGTTTTGTTAGAAAAAAGGAGAAAAAAGAGGGAGTAGTGTTCGGCAAGGAAAAAATAGGTGGAGAAAGGGAGGAGTAAGCTTTCCGCGAGTAGAAAAAAAAAAGTGAGAGGAAGGTTCGGCCAAGAACAAAAAAAAAAAATAAACAAAAAAATATTTTATTCGAATTTTAATTGTCTTGCACTTATTCTTCCTTTTTGACACCTTATACCTTCCTTGATTGAGTTAATTTTGCAATCCGAATTTTAATTATAATTATCATTGCATTTATTCTTCCTTTTGACACCTTCCACCTTGCTTAATTGAGTCAACTTGAATTATTATTTTCTTCTCTTTGCTACAAATATATCCCCATCTAGATCTCCATAAATTAGCCTTGATCACCGTGTTCTAGTACTTTGCAATCACTTTATTCACTTCTTGTTGAAAGTTATTACGAACCAGCAAACACACGAGAAATTTTTGAGAAGGGTTAGAGCTTCAGGTGGTAAGGTTTGAGAGGATTGTGAGTTTTTCATAAATAATTTACTAGTTTGGTGGAATTTCTCTTTTGTCTTACTAACAATGTCAGGATCGAGAAGTCCTCGTGATGTTTCTTATGACGGGGAAGATGGGTCCCACTCATCAATGATATCATTGTCTCCATGTTCTCAAGCTTTGATGGCTCATGTTACAAACACCTTCGAGCAAATATTATCCGATCAAGTGCTTGTACGCTTGAACGGGTTGGAGAATCGTCTCGGTGGAATTGAAGCGCGACTTGATCAAGTGGAGCGAACTCCTCCACGACGAAACCCACCACCTCGAGTTCCTCGAGGACGAGTTGAAGCTAATAATAATGCTGCTGCTACTGCTCCATTCGAACTAAGAGGAAATCTGAACGCTGCATTTCAAGAAGCTGCTGATGAAGAGTTAAATAATAATTATGTGGCTGATGATGAAGTTGCCTTGGAATTGTATAAGCGCCGCCCCGCATGAGGAGTGGGAGTTGATGGAGGTCACGCACGTCACCGTAACGAAGAAAGAAGAAATGATGCATTGGGTAAAATTAAATTCATTGTTCCTAGTTTTGATGGAAAGTTTAATCCAGAAGCTTATCTTGATTGGGAATTATTAGTTGAGCAAAAGTTCAGCTGTCATCATTACCCAGAAGAGTATAGAGTACGTGCAGTAACTACTGAATTTATTGGTTATGCTTCTATCTGGTGGAGTCAAATTCGATAAAGAAATGGAGCTCCTCGTACTTGGGATGATTTGAAGCGCTTGATAAGGTCCAGGTTCGTGCCTTCCTATTTTGAAAGAGAATTACTTAATAAATTTCAAAGATTGAATCAAGGAAACAAGTATGTGGAAGAATACTATCAAGAGTTGCAGGTGGGCATGCTACGTGCTAATGTGCAAGAAGATGATAATGCAAAGATGGCTAGATTCTTTGGAGGATTGAATGGAGAGATACAAGATATCCTTGATTTCCAGAGCTACAATTCTTTGGATCAACTATTTCATTATGCATGCAAAGCTGAAAGACAAGTTCAAAGGAGGAAGCAACCATACAAAGCTAGTCGTAGCTATTCTAGTTCTTCCATGCCTTGGAGGGATGCCAATCAGCAACAAAAGAGTGTTGGTCATTCTAGCAAGACTGCTGCACCTATTAGCCAAGGAAATTCAGGAAGCTGCCTTACTTCACCAACATCCAAACCTATTGATTCAAAAAAGACCACTGTTGCACCTACAAAAAGTTCATCCTCAGTTGCATCTGCAGGAAGAACAAGGGAGATTGATTGCTTCATGTGTAAGGGAAAAGGTCATTATATGCGTGATTGTCTAAATCAACGTGCCCTTATCATTCGAGAAGATGGTGAGTACACATCGGCCAGTGAGGTTGAAGAGGGAGGTGGATCTAATTATGAGGAGTCTCAACATATTTCGGGGTCAGAACCAGAAGAGATCACTTTTGATACAAGCCATGCAAGCCTTGTTGTTCGTCGTGTTCTTAGCTCCCAGATGGAGAAGGCAGAAAATGGACAGCGTCACAATTTGTTCCAATCCAAATTTGTGATCAAGGAGCATTCTTGTAAGATCATAATTGATGGTGGAAGCTGCAATAATATTGCAAGTTCGGAGATGGTTGGAAAGCTTGGCCTAACCATAATATTACACCCGCAGCCATACTACATTCAATGGCTCAATTCTTGTGGGAAGTTGAAGGTAACAATAATGGTATGTGTTCATTTTTCTGTTGGTACCTATTCTGACTTTGTGGACTGTGATGTGGTGCCAATGCAAGCTTGTGCGTTACTACTTGGAAGACCATGACAATATGATAAATATGCTACACATTATGGGCGTTCCAACAAGTACTCCTTTATGCACAAAGATAAAAAGGTCGTGTTGGTTCCAATGAAACCAGAAGAACTTCTCAAAGATGAATTAGATAGGGCTGAGTGTGAGAGAAAAGAAAAAGAGATGAGTGACATTTCCAAAATAGAAAGTGAGAGTCATCAACCCAAAATGAGAGAAAAGAAAGAAAAATGTGAGAAGAAAAGAGAGATATCAATCAAGGGACAAGTTCTATTAGCTACCAAAAGCGAGATGCGAGAGTTAGAAACCAATCCCCAAGAGTGTTTTGCACTTGTATGCAAGGACGCTCTATTTTCTACTAACTCCTTACCCTCTTCTTTGCCTGTTTCGATTGTTTCTTTGATGCAGGAGTTTGCTGATGTGTTCCCAGATGAGATACCTGCAGGGTTGCCACCATTGCGGGGGATTGAATATCAAATTGATTTGATTCTAGGAGCATCTCTGCCTAACCGTCCCCCATACCGTACCAACACCGAGGAGACAAAGGAAATTCAGCGCCAAGTGCAAGAGCTCCTAGATAAAGGATATGTGCGTGAAAGCTTAAGTCCATGTGCTGTTCCTGTTTTACTTGTGCCAAAGAAAGATGGATCATAGAGGATGTGCATAGATTGTCGAGCTATCAACAATATTACGGTACGTTATCGTCACCCTATTCCTCGATTAGATGATATGCTTGATGAATTGTGTGGTTCTACTATCTTTTCTAAGATTGACTTGCGTAGTGGTTACCACCAAAATAGAATGAAGCTAGGTGATGAATGGAAAACTGCTTTTAAGACTAAATTTGGATTATATGAGTGGTTAGTTATGCCATTTGGTCTTACAAATGCACCTAGTACATTTATGCGCTTAATGAATGAAGTGTTGAGAGATTTTATTGGAAAATTTGTGTTAGTTTACTTTGATGACATATTAATCTATAGCAAGTCTTTGGATGAACATTTAGCACATATGCGACAAGTTTTGATTGCTTTGAGAGAGGCACGTTTGTTTGCTAACCTCGAGAAGTGTACATTTTGCACGGATCGAGTCGTATTTCTTGGTTTTGTTGTGACTGCGCAGGGTATTGAGGTGGATGAGGAAAAGGTGAAAGTTATTCGAGCTTGGCCAACACCTACATCAGTCACTCAAGTGCGGAGTTTTCATGGACTGGCAAGCTTTTATCATTGATTCGTAAAGGATTTCAGCTCACTCGCCGCTCCACTCAATGCACTAACAAAAAAGAACATACCTTTCAAGTGGAAAAAGGCACAAGAAGATGCCTTCAATTTGCTAAAAGATAAGTTAACCAATGCACCACTTTTACAACTTCTTGATTTTAATAAAACTTTTGAGATAGAATGTGATGCTAGTAGTATTGGAATTGGAGGTGTTCTTATGCAAGATAGGAAACCCATTGCTTATTTTAGTAAAAAACTTAGTGGTCCAACTTTAAACTACTCAACATATGACAATGAATTATATGCATTGGTTAGAGTATTAGAAACATGACAACATTATCTCTGGCCAAAAGAATTTGTCATACATTCAGATCATGAATCCTTGAAGCATATTCATTGCCAAAGTAAGTTGAATCGTAGACATGCTAAGTGGATTGAATTTATTGAAACTTTTCCATATGTTGTGAAATATAAGAAGGGAAAAGATAATCTAGTTGCCGATGCTTTGTCTAGACGTTACTTGTTGTTGTCCCAACTTGATTGCAAAATTCTTGGTTTGGAAATGTTAAAAGAATTATATGCTACTGACTTAGATTTCAAGGACATTTTCATGAAATGTAAAGAAGGGAGATGTTGGGATAAGTATGTGTTGAATGATGGCTATTTATTTAGAGCTAACAAGCTTTGTATTCCTGCAAGTTCTGTTCGTCTTCTATTGTTGCAGGAAGCGCATGGAGGTGGTTTGATGGGACATTTTGAGATACGTAAGACTGAGGACGTATTGGCCACACACTTTTATTGGCCAAAGATGAGGCGCGACATCGAGCGTTACGTGGGGAGATGCACCACTTGTCAAACAACTAAGTCTCGCTTAAACCCACATGGTTTATATACACCTCTTCTTGTTCCAAAATTACCTTGGGAGGATATTTCAATGGATTTTGTGTTGGGTTTACCAAGGACTAAGAAGAGGAGAGATAGTATATTTGTTGTTGTTGATAGGTTTTCTAAGATGATTCATTTCATATCTTGTCATAAGAGCGATGATGCTACTCATGTTGCCGATTTATTTTTCAGGGAGATCGTGCGCCTACATGGAGTGCCGAGGACAATTATTTCAGATCGTGATGCAAAATTTTTAAGCCACTTTTGTAGGACGCTTTGGGGTAAGCTCGGGACAAAGCTGCTATTTTCAACTACATGTCATCCCCAAACGGACAGACAAACCGAGGTTGTCAACCGCACACTTGGTACCATGCTACGGGCGATACTCAAAAAGAACCTGAAGATGTGGGAGGAATGCCTACCACATATTGAGTTTGCCTACAACCGAGTTATGCATTCTACTACCAAGTTCTGCCCATTCAAGGTTGTCTATGACTTTAAGCCTGCTGCTCCAATTGATTTACTACCTCTACCACCAACAGAAAGAGGTAATCTTGATGCAGAGAAGCGTGCTGAGATGATTCGTAAGATACATCAGATGACCAAAACAAATATTGGGGAGATGCAAATACAATATAAGAAACATGCAGACAAAGGCAGAAAGAAAGTTATTTTTGAAGAAGGAGATTTGGTTTGGTTGCATTTGCGTAAAGATCGATTTCCAGAACAGCGCAAGTCCAAACTCATGCCACGAGGTGATGATCCATTCAGAGTTATTGCGAAGATTAATGATAATGCCTACAAGCTGGAACTACCTAAGGATTATAGGGTTAGTAATACATTCAATGTGGCTGATCTATCACCATACTTGGGCGATGAAGATGAGCTGGAGTCGAGGTCGACTCCTCTTCAAGAAGGGGAGTATGATGAGGACATCATTGGTTCACCCGTGAAAGATTCAATTACCATAGAAGGCCCAATGACACGAGCCCGTGCACGACGCTTAGGACGGCAGGTGAATTCTTTTCTTGGGCAATTTAATTACTTAATTACAGAATAAATGATATTGCTAATTATTATTGTTTACTTGTCACTACATGCAAGGAAACACATGGAGGAATTACTTATATGGAAGTTGCATGAATTACTCGTATGGAAGTGTATGAGTGAAGGAAGATTTATTCAAGAATCAAACCTTCATCAAATATTTATTGAAGAGCAAATTAAGGAAGAAGATTTATTCAAGAGCAAATCAAGGAAGATTTATTCAAGATCAAATCTTCCTCAAATATATATTCAAATCTTCATGAAGGGATTTATTTTTCCAAATTTCGTAGCTAACAAGAGGAGGATATTTATATATTTATTTTTCCTATTTTAGTGAAACAAAATATGGAAAAATATGCCATATTTTGTCTATATATTTGGCAGGACGTGCACTATTGAAAAGGGACTTTGATTTTTACTTTAGCCACCACTTTTGTAATGCTTTTGCTACAAACTTGAAGTCCACTTTCTTAATCACTTTTTGAGTGATCCTTCCGCTATTGCTCTTTCAATTCTCTTGAATTGTTCGTGCCGTTCTTCGTGAACAGGTCAGTCGTGTTTGACATGGTTGATAACCAACTGAGGAGTGGTTTAGCAATTGCGAGGTTGCTGGTCGCGTTCCTAGATCGTGGTTAGCTTCCCCTTCGTCAACGTTACAACTCCCCCGCTTTAAGGATTTCTCCTACGACAGAAGATCGGAACCAACTTGCTTGCACGCATCTTAAGTCGAGGCATGTGCATATCACTCCCACTGCATGCACCACCTGGTATCGACTCCTCAGGAGTCGCACTGCGTTCAGGGAGCTCACCGTAGAGGAAGAAGCGACGCATGCGCTCCTCGTCGGCGCATGAGGCGAAAACAGGGCGCTGCTCTGTTCCCCTCCCCTTCACTCGATTCCACCTCGAAGACGCAGCTTCCACACCTCGCCGACCCCCGACGAATGCCCAGCCACAGCCTTCAACCTTGCCTACCGCCGACTCGGCTTTGCTGGAGAAGGAATCGCTCCGCCGGCGCCATGAAGTCAGAAGAATCCCCCCAAACCTATGCCCTTGCGAGTTTAAAAACCCCATCGACGAGTCGCCGACTCGTCGATAGCTCGGCCAGTCCAACATGCCCCATCGACGGGTTTTTTCTTATTTTCTATTTTATTTATTTATCAATTCTTTTACTATATATATATATATATTATTTTTATTATTTTTTATCTGATAATTTAACTATTATTATCTATTTTATTTATTTTATAATATTTGTATAATAATTTTTTATTATTATTTTAATATTAAAATATATTTTTTAGAAAATAGGGTTTACAATTTCTCTCCCCCTTAAAATTTTTGGTCCTCCAAAACTGACAATCTAGCTCCCCTTAAACTCCCTAGACTCCCTATAATCTTAAACTCAACTGATTATAAGAAAATTATTCCATCAAATCAAACAACTTTCACACAAGTTCAACAATTTATCAAGCATAATAGAAATTAAAGCAAAATACTACGCAAACAATTGTGGGTACTGGGCTCTAATTTGAGATTCAGTTTTCCAAGTCTCTTCCTCAACATCACCATCCCTCAGAGCACCCGAACCGAAAGTACGGTCTTGCCCCTTAACACTTTATAACGTTGATCAACTATAGCCACTGCCCGAAGTCAACAACTCATATCCTCCCTCAGAGCAACCGGAGGTGCAGTCAGAATATGCGATGGGTCTGGCACATACTTTTTGAGCATAGATATATGGAATACGTTATGGATCCTATCTAAGTCTGTCTGTAACTACAATTTATAAGCCACCGGCCCAACTCTCTCTAGAATCTCAAACGGTCCAATATACCTCGGATGTAACTTTCCCTTCCAATGAAACCGAAGAAGTCCTTTCCAAGGGGACACCTTTAGGAACACTCTGTCCCCCACCGTAAATTCCAACGGCCTCCGCTGATTGTCTGCATAACTCTTTTGTCTGTCCCGAGCTGTCTTCAGTCTTGCCTGAATCACCTTAATCTTCTCAACTGTCTGATCAACTAACTCTGTACCAAAAATCTTCCTTTCACCCACCTCATTAAAACAGATAGAAGTTCTACACGGCCTATCATACAAAGCCTCGTAGGGAGCCATGCCTATTGTAAACCCTAATTTTCTTTTTAAAAAAATACTTGGCCTATTAGTGGAGTTGGTTAGAGTGTTGTGCAAATAACACAAAGTTGTGCAAATAACACAAAGGTCATGAGTTAAATAAATTATTTGCATGATATTTGCTTGAAAGAATATTTTGATATGTGTTATTATGTTAGATTCATGTTAAATAGAATTAAAATCATTTAATTGAGAATTTTGCAGAATTTATAAATTTTATATTGTAATTAAATTAGGTAATTAGATTACTTAGTTTGCTATTTAATAAAATTAGAGAAATTGTGACTTAATAGATTTATATACAATGATTGGATTTTCACATAACTATTAAAACTATTTTTAGATTAACTAAGGTGGTATAGTAGATCAAATTGCTAGAATGATGTAATTGTGCAAATAGAAATTTAATTTGGGTTCTTACTGTATAATTTAAATGTAAACATATTGTACATGTGTAGCTAGGGTTAGTGTGATGTATAACTATGGTGGTTGTATTTATTTAAATTGTTAAATAATTTAATAGATTAAAAAAAAATTAACTAAAAATTTGATGTGTGTTGTGAGTAGTTAAGAGGATTATTTAAGTTGTGTTATTTATTATGCTTTGGGAGCCAAGAGTCACTTTAATCTGAAGTGTCCAAGTCTCATAGTTGAGAGAGGTGAACTTCGGATATAGAAAAGAGACAGAGGATGATGACATCTTCAAACCACTTTATTGGAAATAGGGGCTCTCTCTCACAATCTAGCATTTGGATATTGGAGAATAATGTGGAACAAAAAGGAGGAGGCACTTTCTTCAAATAAAAGAAGATTGTATTCAATTGTTCTACATTAACATGATGATTATATAAGCTTTATATAGGAAAATAAATCCTAAACAAAAACCTAACTTAATGCCTATGAAACAATCTAAACCATATATTAAAATATTACCATAAACCAAATCAAAAAGATAAATATGACCTAAACTAAAATGATAAATATAGAAACTAAAAATATAAAAATTAAGTTTAATTTCTAATTTATAACACTTGAAACCCTATAAATATGAGCAAATATATACACACACTCTGATTTGCATGCATTTTTTAATACCACATATATATATGTACTCTCAATACTCTTTAGAATTATAAGCAGGTGAAGAAGGGGGCCGCCGGAAGAATCTCGACCGTTGGGGGGTGATCGGAGGATTGAAAAATGATGGAACTGCTGGAGGAATCACTCCTTACTTTTTCCATCTTTGGATCTTCTCCAAGTACTGTGTGGACCGCATTTTAATGGACGACCAATGATTACCTGAAGGTCTCGGTGAAGCTACTTCTCTATTTCCATTATAGGTTTATAGCTCCCTTGATGTTTGCGGTTTATCTTTTCAATGCTTGGTTATTAAGTGGGATGAATAAATCTTAACCTTTAATTTAAGCTGTCCTAGTGTTATTAAACAATTTACATTAGACGTGACATTTTGGTACGAATGTTAGGATATTCTAGTGAACACTCTCATATTTATTATTGGATGTAACATTTAGGCCCGAAGATCAGAACATCCTGGGCATTATGCTAAGAACTACCAAGACTACATCATGATATGAGAGAGGCTATATCTTAGATTAGATTTTAGTAAAATTTATGGAAACCATATAAAATAGTAGTTTCTAAGTAAACATAAAGATTGGTGGTTCATAGTCACAAGTTCTATCTTATTCTTGCAGAACAACTAACTAACAGTGATGTTAGCATATGCTAGATTTTCTACCATAGGAGCTTGCCCTTGAAAAATGTGGTTCTGTTGAGGTACGTAAGTACGCTTATTCTTTTTCTTCTTATGAACATATTCACGACTATGCAAATGATTAGAAATCTGATAAGTGCTAATTTAGATAACTATTTATATTTTTTTGGTTCCAGTTATTTTTCTCGAGCAAGAACATTATCTATTTGTATTATGGCGTATGTTCATTATGGATCATATTTTTTAGGTTGGACATATTTCTATCGCTATTTCCAAATTTAACGCGGTTATTAATTTCAGTGTCACATTAATTTATAAGATGGTTCTCATCATAATCACCTAGTGTGGAGTTCAATTACTTTAATAAAATAAGTCAATTACTCTAATAAGAGGAGTGTATAAAATACAATTGCTCTAACCATAAAAACATATACTTTGTATTCAAAAGATCATGTTATTACATAGTTTATTACTTTGAAAATGGTATGAAAGAGGGGAACAAAGTAGATTAACATAATAGGAGTTAAAAAAGAGAAAGGAACAGGGATCGAGTTCTGGGAGTAGTCATATCCAGGTGAGAACTTGAAGAGGCACTTTTAATAACATGAAATGGAGTCCAAGAGTGAATAAAATTTTGAGAAATGATCTTGCTTTTGGTCAAGAAGTAGCACTAGCTAACATGTAAATAAATGATTTATCCTAGTTGCATAACTGAAATGAACATGCTTTCTTTTGAGTTAGGGCGAAGCAAGCTAGAAGTGAGCAAGGTCAAGTGAGTCGAAATTCGTGGGCTAAGTTAAACGGGGAGCTAGGGCAGATCGAAAAGCGAAGATAGGCGCATAGTTCAGTAATCCACGGCTGAAAGACATTTGAGGTCCAGATCAGGTTCTTGAAAGAGGATATGATCGTGTGTTTTATTAATTAATTTTCTACGAATAAATTTATAAGTTATCTAATTTATGAAAAAAATAAAGAATTTTTCCTATCAATGAATTCTTAAAAAATTTCAATTATAATGATTTAAGTAATATATATATATATATATTAATTTTAAAAAATAAATATGAAACGACAAAATACAAGTTGTTCCTTAGTAAAAAAACATCAAAGTTACAAAATGAATCAAGCAATATTATTCCAGCGAAGATCTCACAAATGGCTGAAGGACAAGGACAAGGACAAGGGAGCAAGGGACAAGGACGACCTCGTGGGAGGCCACGCAAGGTAACCCTTGAAAATTCCATTGAAAATTCCATTGATGATAGCATAGAGAACAACAACAATATCATCTCTACGAATATAGATGCTCTTGTTATTCCTATTACCAACGTAATAGTAACTCATTTGTCAACAACGGACTCTCCAAATGAAACTGCTCATAAATTAGATGTGGGCAATGCTTCAAATACTGAGCCATCAAATATTAATAGGAAGGAACATCCAGTAGAGATACAAAATGAACAATCATGAGCTGGACTCTTCTCGGGCAATAGATTGATAGAGAATAGTATGTCACTTAGCTACTTTTCTCCAAATAATAGAGATGGCAAACCATTTGTTGAATTAGAAAAGGAGGAAGTAGATAAAATGAATGATGAATGGAAATGTGCTTTAATCGCTTATATCGTTGGTACCAATCCTGGATTTAAGTACATGGAAGGATACATGAAAAAACATTGGAGTACCAAAGAAAATCCTAAATTATTTCTACATGATAATGGATATTTTATAGTCAAATTTAGCTCAATATAGGAGAGAGACAGAATTCTATCTTCAGGACTATATAGTATCAAAAATAATCCTATCATGCTTAAACCTTGGACTATGGATTTTGAATTCAAGGAAGAATTTTTAAGGGATATTCCTATCTGGGTTAGACTACCTAAGTTACCTTTATGCTATTGGGGAAAAACTCATTAAGCAGAATAGCAAGTTCTCTTGGTGTTCCTATGATTGCAGATGAGTGCACAGCAAAACAAATGAGAATATATTATGCAAGAGTTCTGGTTGAAATGAATATGACACAACCATTACCTTACAACATTTTTATTGGGGACAAACAAGGTAGAACTATTGAGCAAACAGTGGAATATGATTGGATTCCAGAATATTGTGGTATTTGTAATAAAGTGGGTCACATATGCCAAACCAACCAGACAAAGCCTCCAACCGACCTACAACAGGAAATGAGAAGGAAAAAAGAACTAAAAAGATTATAAGGCAGGAATGGCTACTTACAAAGGGAGAGGAAAAAGAAAATAATCAGCATATAGAGATTACTGAAAAAATAGAGGATACAACTAATGAAAAGCAAAAGGTTGTCCAAAATGAAGCAGAATAGTACAATATCCAACCCTCACAACATGTGCTAACTATTGAAGGGAGTTCAACACCCGTGGAAGAAAAAATGTATAATGCTCAAAAACTTAACTCTGATGAAACTTTAATGCTTGAGCCTATCATAGAATTGGAGCAGGAAAATAACTAAGCCCCCTGATAAGGGGAAGATATCAACATGATATGGCTTAGTTGGAATGTGCGAGGTATAAATAAACCTCATAAACAAAAAGAGGTTTGTCTATATCTCAAAAAAATAGAATAAATTTGGTTGGTTTGATAGAAACAAGAGTTAAAGAGGATAAGGCTGATAAAGTGATGAAACGAATAGCAGCAAATTTTAAATATGCAGCTAATTATACAGCAGCTGCAAATGGCAGAATTTGGTTATTATGGGATACAAATTTACTAGATGTAATTGTACTTATTGTCGATGCTCAATTTATCCATTGTCTAGTAATTGATAGATGCTCTAATATATACTACAATCTTACACTTGTGTATGGATTTAACACTATTGAGCTGAGAAAAGATCTATGGCAGGGCCTAAGGAATATAGCTGCTCAAATTCATGGATTATGGTTTATTATGGGAGACTTTAATGCAGTGTTATCTATGGATGATAGATTGCAAGGTAATCCTATCACTGAAATGAAACAAGAGACTTTAATGATATTATAGAGAACCTCCAGCTTACTACCTCCAGCTTACTGAGCTAACAACTATTGGAGGATATTACACATGGAGCAACAAATAAGAAGGGAGTGATAGGATATGGAGTAAGATAGATAGAGTATTTGGGAATAAAGATTGGATGGAAAATAATGGAGCAGTGGTGGTAGAGATAGGAGAAGCAATAATCTCAAATCATTTTCCATTAAAACTTGATGTTGGTATTACTACTAATAGAGGCATACCAAATTTTAGATTTTTGAATATAATAGCCAATCAATTTGAATTTCTCCCTACTGTTGCAGCTATTTGGAGTACAGAAGTTGAGGGTTTTGAGATGTACAAAGTATGACAAATACTTAAACTCATGAAAGGTGCAATGAAAGAACTATTCAAGAAAAATTTCAATCAAGCAAAACTTAAAGCAGACAAAGCTAGAAGTAATTTGGAAAGTATCCAAAGATAATTGCAAGACACTCCTTTACTAGCTAATTTGCATGTGCAAGAGAAATATGCCTTAATGGAATTAGAGAAATGGGATAGAGTAAAGTATATTGAGGCAAAAGTCTAGAGCTTATTGGATTACTTTAGGTGATTCAAACTCTAAATTCTTTTTTGCCTATGCAAAAGCAAGGAATGATGCCAAAACTCTTAATATCCAATATAGTAGAGATGGGGAGAGATTAACTACTCATGATAAGATCAGTGCAGAAATAGTTGACTTTTATAAAGGTTTAATGGGAAATGCAGAATATGAACTTCCTATGGTGGATAAAATGACAGTTAGACTTGGTAGACTAGTTCAGCACCATCATTTCTCAGGTCTATGTGCAGCTGTCTCAGAAGCAGAGATCAATCAGGCTTTATTTGACATAAATGATGATAAGGCTCCAGGAATTGATGGATTTGGTGTATTATTTTTAAAAAAAAGCATGGCCTGTGCTAAAGCATGATATATGTGTAGCAATGCAAGAGTTCTTCATGACAGGAAAAATGTTGAAAGCTATAAACTCTACTCTAGTCACACTCACACCTAAGGTACCAAATCCAGAAACTATTGAGGACATAAGACCAATTGCTTGTTGTACAATTTTATACAAGATTATTCCTAAGATCTTGGTGAATAGACTTAAGGGAGTGATTGGTGAACTAGTTAGTGAAGCTCAGTCAGCCTTTGTGCTAGGAAGAGTGATTGCAGATAATATCATATTAAGTCATGAACTCATTAAAGGATATACTAGGAAAACAATATCCCCTTGATGCATGATCAAGGTAGATCTACAAAAGGCTTATGATTCAGTAGAATGGATATGTGTTGAACAAATGCTCATAGAATTGGGATTTCCTCCTAGATTCATTCAATGGGTGATGGCTTGCATCAAATCAGTACATTATACCATTCTAATAAATGGTAAGAAAATGGTACCTTTTCAAGTAAAAAGAGGATTAAGACAATGTGACCCTCTATCACCTTATATCTTTATCCTTGTGATGGAATACTTGAGTAGATGTATGAGGGAGCTAGGAAATAAGAAAAACTTTAAATATCATCCCAAATGTGCAAAATTATCTATTACTCACCTTTGTTTTGCAGATGATTTACTTATGTTTTCTAGAGGAGATGAGAAATCTATCAAGCTCCTACATGAGGCATTTCTTAAATTCTCAAAGGCATCAGGTTTGAAAGCTAATGCACTTAAGAGTAGTATTTACTTTGGAGGAGTACCTGTTGAAACAAAAGACATAATATTACATATACTTCGCTATAGAGAGGGCTCTTTACCATTCAAGTATCTAGGAGTACCTTTGACTCCTAATAAACTAAAAATTACAGAATATAAAGTACTGCTTGACAAAATGATGGTTAGACTTAAAAGTTGGACTGCCAAGTTGCTAACATATGCAGGAAGAGTTCAACTTATAAAGTCAGTATTATTTGGAGTGCAAAGCTATTGGTCACAATTATTCATATTGCCCCAAAAAATAATCAAAATAATGGATGCAGTTTGCAGGACATTCTTATGGATAGGATCAGTTGAGACTAGTAGGAAGGCCTTGGTAGCTTGGAATAAAGTTTGCACACCGAAGTCAGTCGGAGGACTTAACTTACTAAGACTAGACTTATGGAATAAGGCAGCCATCTTCAAGCTCTTTTGGGATATGCAGATGAAGAAAGATAAACTATGGATCAAATGGGTACACACTTATTATATAAAAAATAAAAATATTCATACTATGACCCTACCCAAATAAACAAATTGGATGTTGAAGAAAGTGATGATGAATAGAGAGGTATTACAATACCATCCCCGACTGGCAATAATACTAACTAGAAAAACCACAATCAGTGCAATTTACAATATATTGGTTGGTACATTGCTAAAGAAAAATTAGATAAGTTTGATATGTGATTCTACAGCTAGACCTAGAGCTACCTTCATTCTATGGCTTGCTTTGTATCAGAAATTAATGACTGCAGATAAACTACTCAAGCGGGGCATGCAAATAGAAGGAGGATGTTAGCTATGTCTAATTGCAATAGAAACCTTAGAACATTTGCTGAATGAATGTAAATATAGCAAGACTATATAGAGTGATTTGTTGAAATGGAATGAAGAAGTTTTAAGACAAACTACATGGGAAACCACAATTAATATAGCTGCTAGAATAGCTAAAAGGAGAACATTGAAAGGACAGCTTATGCAAGTGGTGATAACAGAGTTTGTATATCACATTTGGGAAGAAAGAAATTGGAGATTATTTAAGCAACAAGTAAGAGATGAAGTGGTCCTTCTTCGATATATCAAGTCAGTAATTTTCACTAGGCTGGATAAAGAAAAAATAAGAGAGTTTGCTATCTTATGCTTAGCTTAGAATATTAGTGCTTAACTTAGAATATAACTTGTAGCACATGATATTGTAGTGATGCTCAAATACCCTTCCTAGAAGGTGAGTTGACATTACTATTGATGCTATTAAACAAGTTATAAGGAGCAAAATTTATGTAAGATGATGTAACTATACTGAGATCTACCGGGTATGCTACCAATGAACCTGGACTGCTCAAGGACCCACATCGTTGAGCATACCAGAGTCATCAGGTTCCCTAGCCTAGGTAGCGCATTGAACGGTATTGTTCCTAGCACACCCTCTACCCTTGTGTAACACAAACAAGTTGAGCTCTGCACCGAAGTGAGACCCCGACTATACCAAAGTAGTAGTGACTAAGTCAACTGATCTTGTACCTCTACCATTGCTAGCACGTGGCTCCTCACCACATGTTGGCATATCTCATTCTAAGAACTCAACATCCTCTCTTAGGTTATCATAACCCTAAGATATCTAAAGTTCTTAGTTATACATCAATTTAGATCACTCTAGGTTTTAAATCATAGCATGAACCTAAAGCGTATCTAGTTTTTGTCTCATGTCTGCATGTTCTATGTTCCTGCTAAATGTCTCTACATCTATAGCATAACATGAACGTATCAATGTCTAGACAATTATGTTGATTGTCACCACATGTTGGCATATCTCATTCTACTCACATCCTCAAAATATTTTTTTATTTTATTCAATCACTCAAAATCAACCAATCATCCATCACATTACTAATCACAACCAAACATAATCAAACATAAACAAGCCTATAGAATAGTATTTAATTTAATAATTCAATCATATCCAAAAATCTAAATCAACATATTCCACCTTAATTAATTCTAAAATAATTTTATAAAAAATCTAATTATATAAATTAAATTCACAAACTCCTAAATTATTTAATTTCACTAATTAAAAAAAACTGAATAAATCAATTTCCAAAATTTAATCACATTATAATTTTATAAAATTTCAAATTATTCATTTTTTTTTGGCAAATAAATTAAATTATCATTTACCAATAAGATATTACATTATTTTAGTATAGTTACATTATCTTACATAAATTTTGCTCCTTATAACTTGTTTAATAACATCAATAGTAATGTCAACTCACCTTCTAGGAAGGGTATTTGAGCATCACTACAATATCATGTGCTACAAGTTATAAAGAAGTATATATAATAAAAATAAATATCTCAAAGAGCATTAGTATTCTAAGCTAAGCATAAGATAGCAAACTCTCTTATTTTTTCTTTATCCAGCCTAGTGAAAATTACTGACTTGATATATCGAAGAAGGACCACTTCATCTCTTACTTGTTGCTTAAATAATCTCCAATTTCTTTCTTCCCAAATGTGATATACAAACTCTGTTATCACCACTTGCATAAGCTGTCCTTTCAATGTTCTCCTTTTAGCTATTCTAGCAGCTATATTAATTGTGGTTTCCCATGTAGTTTGTCTTAAAACTTCTTCATTTCATTTCAACAAATCACTCTATATAGTCTTGCTATATTTACATTCATTCAGCAAATGTTCTAAGGTTTCTATTGCAGTTAGACATAGCTGACATCCTCCTTCTATTTGCATGCCCCGCTTGAGTAGTTTATTTGCAGTCATTAATTTTTGATGTAAAACAAGCCATAGAATGAAGGTAGCTCTAGGTCTAGCCGTAGAATCACATATCAAACTTGTCCAATTTTTCTTTGGCAATGTACCCACCAATATTTTGTAAATTGTACTGATTGTGATTTTTCTAGTTAGTATTATTGCCAGTCCGGGATGGTATTGTAATACCTCTCTACTCATCATCACTTTCTTCAACATCCAGCTTGTTTGTTTGGGTAGAGTTAAATTTCATTAATTAGAAAAATCTAATTAATCTAATTAACCCAATTTACAATATCTCAAATTTATTATTTATGTAAAAATTATTAATAAATTATTTTAATTCCAATTGATGTAGTTTTAATGACATAATAACTACAAAATATTTTTTCATGCATTTAACATACAATTTCTCTATTTAAACTCTAAAATAACCTGCTCAATTAAATCAAAAACTGCATTATAAAAATCTTGAAAAATTCTAATTAAATCAGCGAAATTATATCTAAACATAATCTAGCATCATAAATTATTTTATATTTTTCTTATATCGTTAACGTACTCAATACCCTGAACCCAACCTAAAATAATTCAAAAACAACACCTAAAATATGATTAAAAATTCTAAATAATTTTTTTAAGGTTCAAAACTCACCAATAAAGCCATAGGAATGTTGAATCACACTGAACCGATTGTAAAACCTCGAAACCCAGCGAAAATCATCAAAAAACCGATCTGAACCGGAGTTAGTTGAACTAGACCAGATTGGACCGGTCTGCAGCGATTTGAACCGGCCCACCGCACGAACTACGCACATGCCGGCCGATTTCGCACCTTCCCCGCTCGACAATTCTGATACCACGCTACTGATTGCCGCTCGAATACCAACCCTTCAGCCACCGTGCGTACGCCGGAACACCAACAGGAGCTCGTTGCAACTTCCTGTGCCCCCTATCGCCGCTGGCAATCCTCCCGACTCCCGTAGGCGAGGTGCGAGTGCTTCCCCCTGCCGCCTCTGCTCGTTCTCCGCTGGCCACTGGATTCTAGCTTCCGGCGCCGCTATCCACACCACAATTCGACTTCTCTCGAGTCGAATTGTTCTTGTACACCATGCTACGACGGAAGAGGGCCGAACCCGCATCGGTCGTCGATGAGTTTGGTCGGAACAGGGCTTTCCCCTGTCGTCACCTCTTCCCTGCTGCCAGCCGCCCACCAGAGCCACTACCATGCGTCTCATAACCCCTTCTCTGTCTACAGACCTCCGACAACCCCCTTACTACTTCGCTCCAGAGGGGGAACTCGATCCCCATCACTCTCGCTGGCGAAATCGATGGGAACAGGGACACCCCCTGTTTCGCCGCTTCCTATGGTATAGCAGCTCACCGGAGCCTCTTCCGCGCACCACTGGCCCCGACCATGATTCCTCATCCCCGTTCGGCACTTCCCTCGACGCGACGATGCCTCGCTAGGCTTTTAGAAGCTCGCCGACGCCTTCGCCCCTTCGAAATAGGAAGACCCTATTTCGAGGGTTTTAAACCCTCGGGGGGTTTTAAGCCCTTGGCGGATAATTATTATATATATATATATATATATAATAATAATTAAATAGTTAAAATATATATATATATTTTAAACAAATCTAATCCTAATATTATTATTTTTCATTTATAACTTTCTAATAAATCTTATCTTTTTTAAACTATTTTTATTAATATTTTATTTATTATTATTCTTCTTCTATTTTATTTATTTATTTATAAAAAAAATTTAAATTTATTTTATTTATTTATTTTCTTACTTTATTTCATATTTTATCTCATCTTAAATCAATATATTTTTTATTCTATATTTTAAATAATTAAAATAATATTATTCATCATTATTTAATTATTATTTTAATAAAAATATTTTATTTTATTTTATTTATTATTATAGATAATAGGTTTTACATGTTGCTTGATAAATCACGGCTAAGCTGTGATTTGTGTTGGAGTAAGAAGGATTTGTTGTGCTTGATTGATTGCTTGCTTGCTTGATATTGTTTTGAGACTGAGGTGAGGGTTTATGGTTTCAAATTATTTGGTCTACTACAGATGCTAAGTCTTAAGCGTCATTGTTAATTATTGTACATGCTGATAAGTTATATATCTATTTGGTTGTATATTTAATTAGCATATAAATTATTGGAAGTATGTCATGCTATTTTATACATGATACTATTATATGCATGCTCTTGATATGAGTTTGAAAGTTATACCATGCCGGTATATGGATGGTGCTATTATATGCATGCTCTTGATGTTTATACTCATGTTATGTTATTGTTGATATGTTCATGTTGCTAGAGATGTAGAGACACATAGCAAGAATATGGAACATGATGATATGAGACATAATTAGAGACACTTTAGGCACATGTTATGACAACATCTAGAGTGATCTTATTTGACATTTAACCGAGAAATTTTGGACATCTTAGGGTCATGGTAACCTAGGAGATAACTTTAGGTTCTTGGTGGATATGTTGCCAACATATGGTGAGGATTCATGTGCTAGCCAAGGTAAAAATGCATGCTCGGTTGTCTTAGCCTTAGATACTTTGGTGTAGCTGGGATCTCACTTCGGTGTAGAGCTCAACTTATTTGAGCTACTCCAAGGTAGACAGGTGTTAGGAACAATATCGTGTCATGTACTACTAGTGATAGGGAACCTGATGATACTAGCATGCTCAACGATGTGGGTCCCTGAGCAGTCCAGGTTCATTGGTAACATATATGGTGGATCTTAGCTTGCCAGGCTGTAGATGGGTGTGATTTGGTGGTTTTGTATGGTGATCCTGCCATGAGGCATAATTACAATGCTGTATAGTACTTGTGTTGCATAGAAGGAATGTTGTGGTCACCAACTCCTTCCGCCAATGTCACTGTACAGACATCTAGAACAGAGATGTAGAGTTGACACTAATGGGGTTCGGGGAGATCCCTGATGAGGGGTTTACCTTGAACATAGGATGGCTGCCTTAGGAATAGTATTGGATAACTTATGATATATTGGTTAAGGCGATATGCTATTTTTGAATTTAAGTTGTTGTTATGAATACAACTATTGTACTGTAAACCCCTACCCTTTTTTTGAAAAAAAAAAATTTAAATCGGTCCGGTTCAACTGAATCGGCCAGCCGGCTGGTTCAACTGAATCGGCCTGCCGGCCGGTTCAGATGAACCGGTTGACCCGGTTGGAAGAGCCGGCGCGAGCGAGAAGAGCGGAGGGCTCTTCCCCCTCGACTCCCCCTTCCTCGACCCTTTCCTCGCGCTCGCCTCCTTCACTCGCAGCAGAGCAGCACCGATGCCCAGCATTTCGCCGTCGGCCGCTGCCCGCCGTCCGACGGCTGCCGCTGCCCGCCGTCCGACGGCTGCCGCCGCTTTCGCCGTCCACAGTGCACCACTCCTCGGCGGAAAGGGGAGCTCGGCGACCCCCTTTTTCCCTGTTTTCTCCCACTCTCGTAGCTGTTCACCGCTCCTCCTCTACATTCACCGTCCGCCGCTCGTTGCTGTCGCCGCAGTCGCTAATCGTCGACTTCGACCCCCATCGCGACGAGGAGAGCTCGGCGGGGGTTTTCCGGCGGTGCCCACTTCCTTCCCCTGCATTTTTCCTCCTCTTCGCGTCTGCTGAAATCGCTCGCCGCCCGCCCGTTGTTCGCTCGTCGTCCCTCGCCCAAATCGCCAGCGCGTCCTCTCCTCCATTGCAGCGGTGTCGCTCGCCCTCTCAGCATGCTCGCGAGCCAGCGTCGGCCCCGACACCGACGCAGTAGGCGGCGATTTCCGCCGCCGCTGCTCGCTCGATCACAGCACCACCGGCGAGCGGTGGAGCCACGAATCCGCCCGCCTCGCCGGCCGAAGCTTCCTCCCCTTCTTCCCCACACGTCCGCGAGGTAAGTAGCTCTGTTTCCCCCCTGTTATTGGGCGGTTTCGCGCTCTGGTGGTCGCGCGGCTATCACGAGGGCAACGCCACCAAAAATGGGTTTTTAGGCGTTGACGGCCGGAGTTTTCACAGGCCGTCGTTGGTTTCTACCTGTGCGAAGAGTTGCGGAGCTCGCCGTCAAGTTGGCCGCTGGTTTCGCGAGCTCCGACGAGGTGGCGGCTAGGGTTCCGGCGGCCGGCGGCTACTTTTCCGGCGAGTGAACAGTGTTTGTAGAGGTAGATGTGTTTTATTTCCTTAATCACAATTAGTGATTAATTAAGCATATTTAGTTGTAATTAAACATGTTTAGTATAAATTAGTTTTGTTGTATCCTTAGATTAATTTAAACATGCTTAATGTTAATTAACTAAGCTTAGTGGATAAGTAAAGTATTAACTTAAGTTGCATGATTAGTTAAATGGGTTGAACCATGTTGGTTAGATGGGTTTGGGTCTAACTTAGCTTGGGTTTGAACCTATTAGGATGAACTTGATCGAGTTGAACCGAATCAACTAAACTCATGGTGGACCCAAGTCTAATTCGAATCAAATCAGTAGAGATTGGATCAGAGTTGAACTCGAGTCGGACTCGAATTAGGATGGGTTAGAGGTGACTCGATCGAACCGAACCAGCTGGGGCTTAGGTCAGACTCAAGTTAAGTCGGGTCAACAGTGACCGGTCAGCGTTGACCGGGTCAACAGTTGATCGATCAGCGTTGACCGGTCAAAAAAAGTAAAAACAATAAAATAATAATAAAATAATAAAAATAAAATTAAAAATAATTTAATTTTTCATGAGGATGATTAGGTGATTAAAATAGTTAATTAAGATTTAATTAATCTAATAAGTGCTGATGGGTTTTATTCGGGCTTTGGGTTTTTCATATGGACATGGGCTAGATAATAAGAATTAAACCTTAAAGGGGTTGAGCTAATTGGGTTTAGGTTAGTTTCATGAATTGGATTAGATAATTAAATTGGGATAGAACTAAATAAATTGGATAACTTAAAATTTCAATTAATTAGATTTTTATCCAGATAATTCGTAGTAATGATATTACACTTGTTCTAAATAAAATTTATTATTTAGGAATACTATTTTGGTTCGCGAGCTATATTACGGTCGATACGTTCGAGCTTCAATTGGATTGGTTTCGAAGCTCCGATCGCGATTCAGGTGCGTTGGTTCATCGATGTAGGATTTATTCCAGCTAGGGAATTCCTGGTGAGGTTTTCTTAGGAAAAATTCTTGGATGCCTTAAACATGATAAAATTAAATGATTGCTATGATTATATTTAAATGCATGTCAGTATGATTTACTTTGCCTAACATGTAAGCTATGCCATGTTTACCATGCTATGTATTTAACATGTCCAAAAATCTTGTCATGCATGTTATATTATTTTCTATGCTATGTGTTACACGACTACCATGCATACATAGATATGAACTGTGATATGTTAGAACCTCCTAGGAGACATCACTGGAAATTAGACAGAAAGGGGTGTTCCTCGCATACCCCGTTTGACCACCACGTACCGTCGATGGTCAAAATAGTGATGTTCCTCAACACACCACTCCCGAGGCTATACATAGCTTAGATACTGGGAGCACCACTCTCGAGGCTATACATAGCTTAGATACTGGGAGCTGGTAGGGAAAGAGACCGTACAAACTCCAAGGTCATATTAGACCAGAAATATAGAGCAAGTCCTTACCCAGAAATTTATACCCGCACGAGTGTCGTTTAGGCGACCTCGTGATAGTCCTGAGATGGTTAGCGAGGATGAGCCCTACCATGGACTTGGCACCGATGGAGTCGAGGTTGCCACAGCCCATTGTGCGGGTGTGCGTCAATCTCGGTCGACGTTGATTGCTATTGGACTGGGAAGGTGATTCCCTATGCGAAGCCTTGGACAGTGGATCCGTAGACCACGCGACTATCATCCCGGACGTTCTGCAGACAGTCGGATGAGTAGTTTGGATCCTAGGATTATTTTTATCGGTTAACCGTAACCGATTTATCTTGTTGATGGTGACCTTGTCTTCGGGCAGTGTGTAGTACTACACGAGTCGTCGTTACCCCTACGGAGTCCGGGGAGGATGTAAGGGCAAGACAGTTTCGCTAGGGAAGACATTGAGGGTGACTAGCGAGACAGTGGAAAGTGATCAAGGGTCACCCGTCCTCTCCGCCAACATCAGTGCAGCGGGCATAGGTAGAGACAGAGACAGAAAGGCACCGATGGGCTTACTAATGCCCTTAGCTCAGGTATTCATTAAGTATAAGCTGGCAGCCCGAGTCTTGAAACTTCAAGTCTTATTATGACGTAGGTGACATATGCTGATAACATCGACACTAGATACAACTTAGGTGACATCTAGTGAAATATACATCTGTACTTATTATTGCTGTTTTTATGATTTTTATGAATTGATGTACACAAATCAAATGAAAATTTATGATTAACAACCAAAGGCATCCCAGAATACTCCTCCTAGCCTTTGATTTCCTTATTCGGTTTCGAACTGTAATTTCGCACTAGGCCGCAAGGCTGAGCACACCACGTTCAATGTGTGTGCAGGTTGTTAGATGACTTACCGGGATATTTGATAAAGATGAGGGCCCTTGATGGATCTAGTTTTATTTATTGATGTTATTATAGAATTGTAGTAGGTATATCGGGACTGTGTTAGTAGAGTTGTATAAGTGATTTAGTTGTATATTCCATTGTGTAGATTGTGTGTACGGTCAATATTTATTACCAAATGCCTTGTATGAGTCATTTGAGCTCATACGGCGGTTGCCACGTGTCCGACAGGTGGGTCGGGGCATGACATGTACCATGTTCACATGCCTTGTTTTAAATAATGTGACTGCTACTTTGATATGATAAGTCTTGTTATATTTATTGTGTGACATGTTAATTTAAAATATGTGACTTGGTAGATATATTTTCTTGTTGGCTTGTACAATACCTTATGTCCATTTTTAGGGTGCTTTCTCTGTAGCCTCATTGAGTTTCGCGACTCAGATATGCGCATTTTTCCCCTATTGCGTAGGTTACAGGTTGGCCATTGGTACGAGGAGCGAGGGAGAACCTAGCTTTGACGAAATATAATTTACTTTGAAAATCTAGATAGAGACTTCATTTTTTAGTATTGGTATAAAATGTAATTTATTGACGATTCCGTTGTGTTTAAATAAAATAATAATGATGCTTTGTGATACTTTTAAGTTGGTATAAGTTGTGGTGGAGAAGTGCAGCTTATACGTCGGTTGCTACGTACCCAAAGGTGGATTTGGGGCATGACAATTAAGGTGGTATCAAAGCGTAGGTTTTAAAAAGATGGAATTAAAAGTAAGGATAAGGAGTTAAGGTACACAATAGGATTAAGTACACATGTGAGATAATTTGGACGGGGTAAAGAGAGGTTATAGGGATATAAAATTTTGCCCTTATGCTTTCTTTACTTGTCATATTACATGCCTATGTTGCCTTTGCTTGTTGATACTTTTGGCCTTATGTTTTTCTTATTTTGTTGGGTTATGTTTCCTTCCTTGGTTGTGTGTTATGGTTATTTTGGTTGACATTAGTGAGTAAAATTGATTGTGGTTTGTGTGGTTTAATTTGGTAGATTGTGTTGATTTGTATTATGCATATGATGTGCGGTGATTGCCGAAAACTTGACTTAGGAGAACATAGGAACATTTAGAGATTTGCACATGAGTCTATAGAGAACTTATTGTGGGAGTTCTATGCTTATTTTGGTTGATGTAGATGTTGGATAACCCACTTAGTTTATGTGAAACTATTTTTTCTATGTTGCCTTTGTCTGATATAGCAACTAGGTTGCTTTAATTCTAGTTGATCTCACTCAGCTATTGAACCTATGACCCCATCTGCCCACCTGACACGGGCTGATCATCTACTCTAGCTAAACTTCATAACCTTCCTCTTGATTACGTTCCTAAGTTTCCATGCTGAGATTTTTGTTCAAATTGAACCTTTAATTGTTGTAGGTAACAACAGCTACTATTTCCTTCTCTTCTCTATAGATTCAGAACTTGGTTAAGAACATAGTTAAATTGTAGAGTTTCATCCCTAGCTTTTTTTTATTTTGTCATTCTTTACTCTTGAATCATTAACATAGATCAATACCATCTCACATTTAACATTTTGATGATCTTAGGGTACTGATATCAAAAGACCTCAATCTCAATTTTGATATCCATCTTGTTCAATCTTACTCCTTTATTCTTATATGACAGTTTTGTGTGAGTAACCATCAAGTACTTGCATATCACAGGAACTATGCTGTGCACTATAGTTCTTCTTCTTTGAACCTGGAAAATAAAATATTGATACCTATAAATTATATTATAAATTATGCTTGTGTGGGCAAAGAGAAGATCTATTTCCTTGTCTTCATTCTCTGATATATTTCAATCATTTCATTTACAAACCTTTAGCAGTGGCCATTTTTCTGAGGCTGACTATTCTCAAAATACTAACCATATTCTTGAGGGCATTCAAACGTGGTATCATCTCTGGCACCAAACGAACTCCAATTTCCTTCCATTGATAGTTAACAATTCTTTTTCTTCCTTAGTATATTTCTCTCCCTAATCTTTGTAATCTTTCAAAACCCTTTAGATGATACTTTTGACTCTTTCAATAAAGAGTCCAAATGCCATCTAGAACCTCATGTTTCTGAACAATCTAGTAAAAATTGCAAGTGAATTCAATGAACTCATAATGCTGAAAGTTTAGCATTTTTCAGCATGTTAAATTAAAATAATTGAGCTCATCTCTTGTCCATTTACTTGTAGATCCTCAAGGTCGATTATTGTAAATATTTTTACCAAATCCTAGACCAGCTATGAGGTTTGTAATTTTATACTAAGGAAAATTATGTAATATGTAATAGATGATGATTTTTAAGGAATTTTACGAAATAAATAATATGGAGGACTTATTTATAAAATTATATTAATTTTTAAAGTATGGTATTTTGATATAAAACTTATACCATCAGATAGGATTTTTTATAAGAAATCCAACGGCGCAGACGGATCATAATTTGGACGTCGTTTGATTGGTCAAATCGTTGAATCAAGGATTGATCCAAATGGACGGACGAGGTTAAATCACTTAAAACGGACGGCCCAGATCTGATTTCATTAAACCAATAGGTGAACCGGGTTAGCGGGTTAGTGGTAAGCAGGTTTAGTGAGGAAACCCGACCCGTCACCAAACCCATTTAACTTACCCTCTTCTTCATTTCCCACCCGTGACTTTCTCTCTCCTCCCCTACTCCAAACCGACGGCAGCTTCGCTTCCTCAACTTGGCGACGACGTTTGGGGGACTTTCCGAACGAATTTTTCCGTGAAATTTTGGACAGAAATTCAGGTGAGCTGGGAGAATGCATTAGAACCATTATTTTCAAGATTTGGTGGAGATTTGAGGGAGAAAAGAGGAGAGAAGAGGGTGGCGGCGAAAGTTCATCGTCGGAGCTTCCTCCGGCGATTGCTGACTATTCCGGCCATGAAACTTCGCAAGGTTGGTACCTATGGCTTCTCCTCGACCAGAGCTTTCCACTGGTACTGGAGTTGATGGCTGTTGGCCGCCGGTTGGCCGCCGGCAAGCTAAAAACCCAAATTTAGGGTTTTCGCCCAATTGAACTTCTCCGGTAAAAATTAAGGCAAATGGTATTTTTGGATTCCTGATGAAAGGAGCTTTCGATTGGTACCATATTGGGGCTGATCGAATAACTTTGCCGGCGAGGGTTCCGGCGAGCTCCGGCGAACTTTCCGGTGAACTTGAAATAAAAATTAGGGTGAATCTAAAAATCATTCTAAGAGTATTGGTGAAGACGGATTTGTAAAATTATTTTTAGATTGAGAATTAAAATTCATTGAAATATTCATAGGAAATACGATAAGCAAGTACGAGGATACGAACGATCGCGATATGAATTAGAATGTGGTTGCGTCGATAGGATCAGGTGAGTGTTTATTCTCCAGGTAGAATAAATGAGATAGTTCTCAATGTTTAGTCCATGAGAACTATATTCCTTTGATTAGCTATACTTGATATTTATCGACTCTCCTACTAGTTAATTATCCTGATTATGATTATATGAATTGTGAATAACCTTTGATATCCACGCATCTTGATATACTGTTCTTTGATTCATTGTAAGCATGATACTATGCTTTTGTTTGATTCTAAAGTTAGCATATGCACCTGTTTTTCCTAAAAACTAGAGGTATGGTCAAAAGCATATCCTAGGAGATTTATTGATCTATATATGATTCTGCTTCATCTTTTGGGTGCGTATGACTAGGATGATCTTATACTGGTGTGCCAATAGCACAGTCACCGCAGTGATGGTATGTTTGTTCGCACTCCCATGGCCGCCTAGATAGAGGGCGTGGGGTTAAAGTGCTAGACAGTCAGGATGGGAGGTTAGATAACTCCTGACTGTGGATATTCATTGGACTAACTATGGTAAACCAGGTAGCGAGGTCCAGTGGGTAACCTAGGGGGAAAGGGGGCTTTGTTTATGAATTCCTATGATTTCACTTTGATTCGGTACCCTATGATTCCTGATACCTCCCCCCGAGGTGACAGTTGATAGCTACAGTTGTCGTTAATTATGTTAGCCCCGGTTATATGTTTGTATGATCTATGATTGCTCATTTTGGTTTACTATTACACCTGTATAGCTAGGTTATTCTGTTCTCGAGATCATGTTATTATATATTCTCGGTTTTACATTATTTTCTATCTAACTCACTGGGTACAAGCGTACTCACCTCAAAGGGGATATACATCCAGTACGCTTAGTGGATTCCCTTATAGGTCTGGTGGCTTAGCAGGGCTATATGTGGAGTTCACTGCGGTCTGCCACGTGCCTTAGGGGAAGGTACGGGGCGTGACACCAGCATACCTATTGTACCAAACTAAAATATCGAAAATAAACCAATCTCAGTTTCCTATTCTAAATTATTATAAGTAATGCTAAAGGAGAATCCAATTTGCAGCATTATCCTTCATTAAGAACTCCTACTGTATTTCTCACATAGTAATATCATCCCTACCTCAAAATCACAACCATAACACCCATACGCTACTAAAGAGTGAGCTAAAATTGAAGATGATGAAATATATAAATCACTATAGCCAAGTATCATAAAATTTGGAATTGAATTACCTTGCCTCAGAGATTTGATCACCCTAAGCTCTCTGAGTGTCCAATTCCTATGAAATTTTGGTAGACACCTTCTTCACTAATGCCAAATCCTACCCTCAAATTTTCAATTAATCTAGTCTCTATGGAGGAAGTTATGCTCTTTCAAAGTTCATTGAATCCTAAAAATTTAGTGTACCGAAAAAAAAGAAAAAAAAGGATATTCTTAGGTTCAAAAACCATTAATCTTTCCACTTGAATCTTACCATGTCTCTACTAACAACAGAACATGTATCCATTATTTTTCCTTATCTTTGATCTATAATTTTACCAGTGGTGAATCTAAGTCCATTCTTCATCATAATAAGTACTATAGGCTTATATGAACAACAATGCTGAAATTTTACCTTATCTACATTTTATACCTTGATAATTTCAGTTTTCTTTATTCCTTTCTCCTAAATTTATACACTCTCTGAAGAACAACCTCATCTAACAAATTAGGGTTCTTCCATTACTCTATAGAAATATAAATAGGTAAAGGTATACTTCAATGAAGAGTAAATTCTCATAAGTCAGGTAGTGATATGGTTGTTAATATTATACCTTCTTGTTGTAATTACCAAAACTTTTTCTTATATGAGTATCACTACTATACCTATTTATACAGATTTATCCTACAAACCTGTACAGCAAACATCTTAAGTTCAACATGATACATCTCACTTTGAGATCACTTAAGAAAGATTCAATCAAATTCTCAAATCTTCAATGAATTATTTTCTCTTCTCCTTGTTGTTTAATCCATTCCGTAACAACAGTCACAGCCACTTGGTTCTAATAAGTTTTTTTCTATTTAGCTAAATATCTCCCCTACTTAGCTAAATAAACTAATTAGATTTCAATCTCGAATACAAACTAAAAGAGGTCGAATTATGGCCTATATTTATTGATCTTTCTCTGATCTTTTGGAATTGTCAACTGAATTATTGAAATCCAGCGGGAACTAAATGTAGAACAACTGTTGGAAATCCGAGTTTACATTTCTCTATTACTCCTTGGAGCAAGTTTGTAAACCTAGTGGTCTATTATATTAAAGATTGGAGCTGTCATTATTGTCTCTTTCTTAGGCTCCTTTTGAACAACTACAGGCTTGTCTTATACATTGTCAACATCTTTACCAACACCTCTAAATTTACTGATTGTTTATTATAGTGTGTTGATTGTCAAACTCCTGAACTTGCATGTAAATACTTTAGTATTTAAAGAAAATTTTCCTATATTTTATTCTCCTAAAATTCTACAGCCATATTGGACAACTTTGCTTACCTCTTGTTTCTTATTTGCAAACTAAAGATTTCTTTCTATTGAAATTCTGAGTAATTATAATAATTAACTATGTTTTTGTACTCTCTCTACAACATATTACTGCAAGTTTTTGGCTTACACCTTTTTTAGTCCTTAGTTGTACTACAAACTAAAGCAACCATTTAGGTACTAGCTCCAGTCCTAACCTTCATTTTGGTTGTGAAATTTTATTCATCAATTTCAATTAGTCCTTCTCCATTATTTCAGCAGTTATTTTTACTACTCTAGTCTTTCCAGAAGTTAGTAACCGCTCTTATATCCTTGTTACTATAATTTCTTACTGATTCTAAGTTATATTTCCAAAATTTCTCTTCTAAGTTTCAACAATTGAGATGGTACCGTTAAATTCAAAAGAGATTGATTTTACAGTTTCGGTTATTATTTTCCTTTCCTATCATCTTCACCCTTATATTCTAATGCTTATACTTCCATACCTATTATTGAAATAAATTTTTAAAGGAGATTAGAAGTTATTCCTTCCTTTATAATTCCCGTGATATTATTGTTGAGATGAAAATGTTTGCACCCTCAAAGATTCTTGAGTAAGTATAAGTTTAAATTCCCATCAAGGCCTTAACCCTTGGTCAGGTATAGTTTACTGATCGTTGAAACTTTTTCAAGTTGCTTTTCATACTCTTTGATTTCTGCAGATTCTTAATACTGTGAATTCCATTTATACTTTTCTTTCGGTGTCCATTGAACTTCTTCTGTACCACCTATATTTTTTGCTCCACTACTTTCAATAGTGGCTGTGCACACTTTTAGTACCTAACAATAGCAGTCACTATTTTAACCATTACTATTGTGAAATTATTTCTAAAGGAAATATTCTACAACTCCAATTGTTGGTTCTCGTTCATCACTTTTCTTTTATTCCATCCAACACTATTCCTTACTTGCCTATTTTCTAAGAGGATTGATTAATTAAGAATTATGTACATCTTTAATATTCTAATTATGTTATTATTTATAAACCTTTCTTGAACTTATAAAGATATGCCTTGTCAAATGAAAAGAACTTCTTCAAATGCCATTTTTGCAATCGATTATCTTTAATGCTAGGAAGTGTAAAATTGTCATCATTCTCCAACAAATTTGGTTAACCTTGAATTAACTACTGTTCCACTATAAATGGTCTGCAACTTTAAAACTGATCTTCAATCTTTTCCTCGATCATTCAAGGAAAATATCTAGATTATTTAATTCCAACTATCTTGGTACCTACAAATGATGGCAAATTTTCTCTTCTCAATTTTGAACTCCAACTTTAGTAATCCAAACTATTTTTTCATATGTTTAGGGTATGTTATTATACTATGTCATGTTGCTTATTGAATTCTTTAATATTTCTTTCTTTAGCTCGGCCAATTCAATCCCTAATATTTTATCCTCCGTTAAAGAATGAGTTCTCAGATTTGGCATTATTGAGAAAAGGTCCACTCCCTTCCAAATGTTCTACAACAATTGTTAGAAGAGTTAATTGCAGTAGTCTCAAAATGATATACTTCCTAATAATCATTTTGTCTCTTTTTCTTTCTAAGTCAACAAATTCATTTTGTTGGATGCTTAAGTTAATTATCCCAGCTTTGAACTTCCTAACTGTCTCTGCTATTCCTTTTGGTTACTTGTTCTAATGCAAACCTTTGGAATCATTTGAATACCTTTAGTTGAATAATTTTCTAAATCTAATATCCTACCTTCTTCACATGAAATTATGTAGTTCTGATTCCCAAATCTATTTCCTTTCAAGACAATTTGTATTTTGATTCCAAATTGAATTAATTTATATTGATTAATTTGTATTCTTTATTTTCTTTATTCCATTGTGTACTATTCCTAAGATCTATGATCTTAATTGGTTCTGTTGCTCATGTTCTCATCGATACCGGATCACAGAGGTCTTATGTGAACATGGCATTTCTAAGGGGGCTGATTGACCCTTAGAGATACTAGGATGAAAGACTTTGATGTGATCTTGAGTATCGATTGGTTAACCGAGTATTGAGCTATGGTGAATTATCTGCACAGATAGTGACCTTTTCTTCCCTGGACCAGTCCACTCTATCTTTCTTTTTAAAGAGGTCCTAGTGAGTCTGAAGGCAGCTTAAGACAAACAAAGGAGTGATACAGACAATCGGCGAAGGCCATTGGAATTTGCAGTTGGAGGCATAGTGTTCCTAATGGTGTCTCCTTGGGAAGGACCTCTTTGGTTTCACCTAAAAGGAATATTGCATCTGAGGTATATTAGACCGTTTGAGATTTTTGGAGAGAGTTTGGTCGGTGGCTTAAAGATTATAGTTATCGGTAGACTTAGACAGAATCCATAACATGTTCCATGTATCGATGCTTAAGGGGTATGTGTCAGACCAATGCATGTTCTAACTGCACCTTCGGTTGCTCTGAGAGATAATCTGAGCAATGGACTCCGGGCAGTGGCTATAGTTAATCAACGCAATAAAGTGTTAAATGGCAAGACCGTATAGAAACCGAAGCCCAAAATTAGAGTTCAATACCCTCAATTGTTTGCTTAATATTTTTCTTTGATAGTGTTTTGCATGATAAATTATTTGAATATATTTGAATTTTGTTTGATTTGATTGAATGATTTCTTTCCGATCTGTTTTTGTTTAAGAGGACACAAGGAGTCTAGGAAACTTATGGTGGGTAGGTTGTCATTTTTGGAGGACCAAAAATATTAATGGGAGAGGAATTGTAAATCCTATTTTTTAAAAAAAAAATTTGAAAGGTTGGAGTAGAGATATTTAGTCCCACATCAGGAAATCTTGGAAAGGAGTTGAATCCTTTTTTATCTAAGAGATATTTAGTCCCACATTAGGGAAGTCTTGGAAAGGAGTTGCATCCGTTTTCTATTTAAGAGATAGTGCCCTCCTTCACACCTTCAATATCAAATCTACTCATACAATAGGTTGTGGGTTGTGGTCTTGTCATGCCTAGCACAGCCCGACAACGTGCATCGCGCGTGTGTTGGTCCGGTTCGGTGAACGGTTGGTTCAGCTGCGGTTCGACCTCGTTGTCCCTAGTTTCACGGTTTTACAACCGGTTTGGGTTGGACAATGTTGCTAGGGCTTTGTTGGTGAGTTTTAAGTCTTGAGGAATTTATTGATAATTTTTATCATATTTTAGGTGTAGTTTTTGAGTTATTTTTGGTTGGGTTCACGGTTTTGAGTAAGTTAATGATGTTAGAAAAATCTAAAATAATTTGTGATGCTTTATTATGTATAAAGATAATTTATATGATTTAATTAAAATTTTTAAAATTATTAAAGTATGGTTCTTAATTTATTTCATGTAATTTGGGTTAATTTAGGATTTAAATGAATTAATTATATGCATGATTTTGATAGATGTTATGACATTTAAATTACATTAATTAGAATTAAAATAATTTATTTAGAATTTTTACATAATAGATTGTAAATTTAGGTAATTAGATTATTTAGATTATTCCAATTAATGAAATTGAATAATTTAGAATTTTATAAATTTATAATGTGATAAAAATTTAGAAAGTTGGTTTGTTTAGATTTTCTAATTAATGAAATTGAATAAATTGGAATTTGTAATTTTAATTGATGTAATTATATTTTTTTCACAGAATTATTAAAAAAAAAATTGAATTAATTAAGGTGGTATATATTAATTAAGATTTTTTAGTATAATTTAATTGTTAAATTAAATATTATTTTATTCGCTTATTTATATTTGATTGTGTTGGATTGTGATTGTTAATGTGATGAATGATTGATTGATTATAAGGAATTAAATAAAATAAAGAAAATGGTGTGAGGATGTGAGTAGAAGGGTGGATAGGAAATCATTATTTGAATTGTATGATTTATGATTGCTGGATGTATTTATTTTATCTTAGGAAGATTGATTGTTGTGTTGTTGCTTGACAAATAATGACCAAGCTGTGATTTGTGTTGGAGTAAGAAGGAGTGGCTATACTTGATTTTTGCTTCCTTGCTTTTAAGAATCACAGCCAAGCTGTAAATTCTTCCTTGATATTACTTTGAGACTCAGGTGAGTACTTATGGTTTCAAATTATTTAGCCTACTACAGATGCTGAGTCCTAAGGGTCTTTGTTAATTATTATACATGCTGATAAATTATATATCTACTTAGTTGTATATTTAATTAGCATGTGAATTATTGGAAGCATGTCATGCTAGTTTACATATGATGCTATTATATGCATGCTCTTGATATGAGTTTGAAGGTTATACCATGCTGGTATATGGATGGTGCTATTATATGCATGCTCTTAATATTTATACTCATGTTATATTATTGTTGAAATGTTCATGTTGCTACAGATGTAGAGAAACTTAGCAACAACATGGAACATGATGACATGAGATATAATTAGAGACACTTTAGGCACATGTTATAACAACATCTAAAGTGATCTTATTTGACATTTAACCGAGAACTTTTGGACATCTTAGGGTCATGGTAACCTAGGAGATGACATTAGGTTCTTGGTGGATATGTTGCTAACATATGGTGAAGAGTCATGGTCTAGCCAATGTAGAAATGTACACTCGGTTGTCTTAGCCTCAGATACTTTGGTGTAGCGGGGATCTCACTTCGGTGCAGAGCTCAACTTATCTGAGTTACTCCAAGGTAGATGGGCATTAGGAACAGTACCGTACCATGTGCTACAAGTGATAGGAAACCTGATGACACTAGCATGCTTAACGATGTGGGTTCCTGAGCAGTCCAGGTACATTGGTAATATATGTGGTGGATCTCAGCTTGCCAAGCTGTAGAAGGGTGTAATTTGGTGGTTTTGTTTGATGATCCTACCATAAGGCAGAATTACAGTACTATATGATATTTGTGTTGCATAAAAGGAGTGTCGTGGTCACCAGCTTCTTCCGCCAACATCAGTGTACAGGAATCTAAGACAAAGATATAAAGTTGACACTAACGGAGTTCGGGAAGATCCCTGACGAGGGGTTTACCTTGAATATAGGATGACTGCCTTAGGAATAGTACTGGATAACTTATGATATATTGGTTAAGGCGATATGCTATTTTTGAATTTAAGTTAATGTTATGAGTACAATTATTGTACCATGTTCACATGCCTTGTTTTAAATAATGTGACTGCTACTTTGATATGATAAATCTTGTTATATTTATTGTGCGACATGTTAATTTAAAATATGTGACTTGGTAGATATGTTTTCTTGTTGGCTTGTACAATACCTTATGCCCATTTTAAAGGTGTTCTCTCTGTAGCCTCACTGAGTTTCACGACTCAAATGTGCACATTTTTCCCCTATTGCGTAGGTTACAGGTTGGTCATTGGTACGAGGAGTGAGGGAGAACCTAGCTTTGACGAAATAAAATTTACTTTTGAAATCTAGATAGAGACTTCATTTTGTAACGTTGCTATAAAATATAATTTGTTGATGATTTCGTTCTGTTTAAATAAAATAATAGTGATGTTTTGTCATACTTTTTGATGAGGACATTGCTGGTCCACCCGTGCAAGACTCAATTAGTATAGAAGGCCCAATGACACGAGCCCGTACACGACGCTTAGGACAGCAGGTGAATTCTTTTCTTAGGCAAATTAATTGCTTAATTACAGAACAAATGATATTGCCTAATTGTTATTGTTTACTTGACACTACATGCAAGGAAACACATGGAGGAATTACACATATGGAAGTTGCATGAGTAATTGAAGGAAGAAGATTTATTCAAGAATCAAATCTTCATCAAATATTTATTCAAGAGTAAATCAAGAAAGAAGATTTATTCCAGAATCAAATTTTCATCAAATATTTATTCAAGAGCAAATCAAGGAAGAAGATTTATTCAAGAATCAAATCTTCATCAAATATTTATTTAAGAGCAAATCAAGGAAGATTTATTCAAGATTAAATCTTCATCAAATATTTATTCAAATCTTCAACAAGAGATATTTATTTTCCAAATTCGTAACTTACAAGAGAGGGAGATTTATATATTTATTTTTCCTATTTTAGTGAAACAAAATATGGAAAAACGTGCCATATTTTGTCTATATATTTGGTGGAGCATGCTTTATTGAAAGGGGATTATGATTTTTGTTTTAGCCACTACTTTTGTAATGCTTTTGCTACAAACTTGAAGTCCACTTTCTTAATCACTTTTTGAGTGATCCTTCCGCTGTTGCTCTTTCAATTCTCTTGAATTGTTCGTTCCATTCTTCGTGAATAGGTCCGTCGTATTTGACACGGTTGATAACCAACTGAGGAGTGGTTTAGCGATTGCGAGGTTGTTGGTCATGTTCCTAGATCGTGTGTCACACCCCGACCTACTTATCGGACACGTGGCAACCGCCGTATTAGCCCAAGGGACCCATACAAGGCATTTGGTAATAAATGTTGTCCATACACATAATCAACACAGCGGAATATACAATTAAATCATCTATGAATCTCTACTAACACAGTCCCGATATACCTACTACAATTCTACATTAATGTTATCGATAAATAAAATTAACTCAATTGATATCCCTCATCTTCATCAAATATCTCGGTCGGTCACCTAACAACCTGCACACACATTGAAAGCGGTGTGCTCAGCCTTGTGGCCTAGTGCGAAATTACAGCTCAAAACCACAACACGAAATCCAAGGCTAGGGGGATCGTTCAAGGATACCTTAGTGGGATTAGTTATCACATAATAAGTTTTTTAGTATTTTACATGTATCATCCGACTACGTTATATGTCAACCTAGGTTGTTGGCAGATGTATGTCTCTAAATGCCACCTAGGTTATATATCATATCGGTGTCGCTAGTGTAAATCATATATAAAATCTTTATTTTTATATCACATGACTCTGACTGCCGGCCTATGCTTAAGGAAAGCCCTGGCCCAGGACTTCCCTAAGCCCATCAGTGCCATTACAGTCTATGTCTCTGCCTATACCCGCTGCACTGATGCTGGCGAAGAGGACGGGTGACCCAAAATCACTCTCTATTGTTTCACTAGTCGCTAACCATGCCTCCCCTAGCGAAACTGTCGTGCCCTTACATCCTCCCCGGACTTCGTAGGGGCAACGGCGACTCGTGTAGTACTACACACTGCCCGTAGATAGGGTCACCATCACAACAGTCTCATCGGCCACGGCTAGCCGAAATAATAATAATCCTAGGATCCGGACTACTCATCCGATCGTATACAGAACGTCAAGGATGATAGTCGTGTGGTCTACGGATCCACTGTCCAAGGTGTCGCATAGGGAATCACCTTCCCAGTCCAATAGCAGTCGACGTTGATTGGGATAAATACACATCCGCACAATGGGCTGTGGCAACCCCGTCTCCATCGGTGCCAAGTCCATGGTAGGGTTCGACCTCACTAGCCATCTCAGGACTATCACGGTGCCACCTAAATACCACTCGTGTGGGTATCGGTATCTGGGTATGGACCCACTCCATTTTTGGTCTATCTTGACCTAGGAGTTAATCCAGTCCAACCCTCAACTCACTCCCAGTATCTAAGCTATCTATGATCTGTAGCCTCAGGAGGTGCCGGTGTGTAAACATCACTAACCGAACGCTAACGGTTCGTGATGTCATCTAGGGTACATTAATAACACCTTTAATTTAAAATTTAGTGATGTTCTTACATTGTACTAGTATCATATCACATATGTCTCTATACTAAGGTGTCCGGTGTAAATCATGATACTATGTTCTATGTTTGCTTATTTTTATCATATTCCGCATGATATTATTTTGTATTTAGCATTTCAACATAATTAACTAGCATGCGGTAAAAATAATATATCATGGGTAAAGAGGAAAAATAAGTATGCATAGCATATTCACATGCTAAATAAAATGTAATAATATAGCATGTATTTTTCTTGATAGTTTTAGAAGCATGATATTTATTTAATTGACATGCATTCAAGAATTTTCCAACAAAATCTAATTAAGATTTTCCCTAGTTGGAATAAATCATACTATGATGAGCCTACGCACATGTTTTGGCAGTTTACTTTTCAGAACTAACCTAAGATCCGTTCACTGAATTTTATTCTCTGACACTATCTCGATCCACGTGCCGTCATTTACGCATTTTATATTTTCCTTTCAATTATTCAACAAATTTTAATTCTCAATTCAGAAATAGTTTCTCAAATCTCTCTTCACCACTACTCTTACAATGATCTTTAGAATCACCCCAATTTTTTCCCCAAGTTCGTCGGAAAATTTTTCCGGTGATCGCCGGAAAGTTCGCCGAAACCCTCACTCGCGAAGTTCTTCGATCAACACCAATATTGGTACCAATCGAAAGCTCTCTTCATGAGGATTCCAAAAATCATATTTGCCCCAATTTTTATAGCTCATGCGCGATCAATTTCATCGATTAAAAATTTGGGGCGAAATCCCTAAGTTAGGATTTTTAGCTCGCCAGCGGCCAACCGGCGACCAATAGCCCTCAACTCCGGTACCAATGGATAGCTCTCGTCAAGGAGAATCCATAGGTACCAAGTTTGCAAGGTTTCACGATCGGAATGGCCGGAAATCGTCGGAGCAAGCTCTGGCGATCGAAACCCTCGCCGCCGACGCCTCTTGCGCGATTTCTCCCTCATCTCTACACCAAATTTGGACATCTTGGTATCAAAATGAAGAGGAGGTCGAGATCTACCTGTGGCTAAAATTTGGGAGCCTAATTCGTCGTGGTTTCAGCGGAGCATCGTCGGGAAATTTGCGTTGTCGTCGCCGTTGTCACTGCGGAGGAGGAGAGAGGGAGGGAGCTCGCGCGCGGGTGTGAAGAAAATAAGTTTTTTTAAAAAAAAATTAATTAATTAAAATCTTAAATCCTAGATTAAATCTTGACTGTCCAATTGAATAATCAAACGACGTCCAAATTACGATCCGTCTGCACCTTTGGATTTCTTATCAAAAATACTACCTGATGGTATAATTTTTACATCAAAATCTCATACTTCAAAAATTCATATGATTTTATAAATAAGTCCTTTAAAGAATTTCTTTTACGATTAAATTCTTCAAATACTAAAATTACTCCATTGCCCTTATTCAAAAATCACTGGTCTCACATCGTGGTTAGCCTCGCCTTCGTCAAAGTCACAACTCCCCACCTTGCCATTCTTGTAACCGTCCCCTGTCATCCGCGTAGGTGTGTCCGCACCCCCTGGAGTAGACGAGAAAGAAAGGATTTTTCTCCGCCCTTCCAGACCCAGGAGTGCACTTTCCCGTATGAGCATTCGGTACATGTATAAGGACTAGTCAGAGGGCGAGTTCAAGGGTCACCACTACTGAGGATCTCCCCCCTCATCTTAGATGGGTCGTCTGAGGGTTCGACGCGGTTCATTGTTGTGCTTACACACTAGGCTACCCTTCTTCGAAAGCTCCGCGGGACCACCTATCACTAATCTTCGGCCGGAGGGGTTTATTGCACAAAAAGGCCGGGACACTGGCTCCAGCAGAGGGAAGCCCAACGAATGTAGGATTTCTCTTACGACGGAAGATCGGGACCAACTTGCTTGCACGCATCTTAAGTCGAGGCGTGTGCATATTCGTTACTGGTAGGAATTCATCTATCCTTTAATATATTCTCTTTTATTTTTCCTATATTAAAAAAAAGAAAAAAAAATCCTCTAATCCTTTTTTCTTGAACTTCTATTTCATACCTATCATCGTTTTTTTTTCATCTTTTATTCTGTTCTTTTTTTTTGTTATCTCCTAGTTTTCGTTTGCTTTCAATTTTTATTCTTCTTTAAAAAAAAAAAAAAGTGTTGTTCGGCCAAAGATAGTGTTGGCCGAAATCTTGGAAAAAAAAAAAAAGAGGTAGAGAATAAAGAGGAGGAAGTGTTCGGCTAAGGAAAAAAAAAGGGGAAAATTCGGCTGAAATCTTGGGAAAAAAGAGAGAGAGAGAGAGAGAAAAGAGGAGAAAATATAGGAGGAAGTGTACAGCAAGAAAAAAAAAAGGAGGAAGAGAGGAGGAAGCTTTCGGCGAGGAGAAAAAAAAAATAGAGACAGGAAGGTTCGGCCAAGGAAAAAAATAATAATAAATAAACAATATATATATATATATATATATATATATATATATATATATATATATATATATTCCGAATTTTAATTATCCTTGCACTTATTCTTCCTTTTGACACCTTCTACGTTGCTTGATTGAGTCAACTTAGCAATTTCTTGAATTATTATTTCCTTCTCTTTGCTAAATTAGCCTATCTAGATCTCCATAAATTAGCCTTGATTACCGTGTTCTAGTACTTTACAATCGCTTTATTCACTCCTTGTTGAAAGTTATCACGAACCAGCAAACACGCGAGCAATTTTTGAGAAGGGTTAGAGCTTCAGGTGGTAAGGTTTGTGAGTTTTTCGTAATAATTTACTAGTTTTGTGGAATTTCTCTTTTGTCTTTACTAACAATATCAAGATCAAGAAGTCCTCGTGATGTTTCTTATGACGGGGAAGATGGGTCCCAATCGTCAGCGATATCATTGTCTCCAAGCTCTCAAGCTTTAATAGCTCATGTTACAAACACCTTCGAGCAAATACTATCCGATCAAGTATTTGTGCGCCTGAACGGGTTGGAGAATCGTCTTGGTGAAATTGAAGCACGACTTGATGAAGTGGAGCGAACTCCTCCATTCCTCGAGGACGAGTTGAAGCTAATAATAATGCTGCTGCTACTGCTCCATTCGAACCAAGAGGAAATTTGAACGCTGTATTTCAAAAAGTTGCTGATGAAGAGTTAAATAACAATTATGTGGCTGATGATGAAGTTGTCTTGGAATTGTATCAGCGTCACCCCTCATGAGGAGGAGGAGTTGACGGAGATCATGCACGTCACCGTAACGAAGAAAGAAGAAATGATGCATTGGGTAAAATTAAATTTACTGTTCCTAGTTTTGATGGAAAGTTTAATCCAGAAGCCTATCTTGATTGGAAATTATTAGTTGAGCAAAAGTTCAACTGTCATTGTCACGCCCCGACCCACAGGTCGGGTACGTGGCAACCGCCGTATGGATCCGGAAACCCATACAAGGCATATGATATACATCAACATTACATCAGAAGGCACTAAAATAAAATAACAATCTCAATAAAGTCTGCATTTACAGTCCTTTAGTACAGTCCCGATATAGACCTAATTCAATACTACGTTTGATAATCAATAAATCTAAATACGAGAGATGAACTTCTTCGACCTCATACCCGTCGTCAACGATCTCAACTCTTACTCCAAGACTTGCACACACATTGAATGCGGTGTGCTCAGCCTTGTCGCCTAATGCGAAATTACGGCTCGAAACCGTAGTAAGAAAATTAATACTAGGGGGAAGATTCTAGGATGCCTTTTTGTTTTATTAATTATCACTTTACAAGATTAATAAAGTAAATGAATGTCATCAACAATACATGTAATCATATGTGATGGTGAACATCTTCATATATTCCTACATGTCCTCTATATTGCAATTAATAAATGTGTCACTAATAAATGTCATCTAAATAATTTCTATCTTTGTATTAAATATCACGGGTCGTCAGCCTATGCTTAGAAGAATTCCCCCGTCAGGGACTTCCCATAAGCCTATCAGTGCGGTGTTATTCTATGTCTCTACCTAGGCCCGCTACACTGATGTTGGCGGAGAGGATGGGTGACCGTATATCTCTCTCCACTGTTTCGTCAGTCGCACACTACACCTCGTCCCAGCGAAACATCGCGCCCCTACTTCCTCCCCGGTCTCCATAAGGGCAACGACATTCTGTGTAGTACTACACACTGCCCGCAAGCAGGGTCACCTCAACTTAATATATCATCGGTCACGGCTAACCGAAATTATAATAATCCTAGGATCCGGACTACTAATCCGATCGTCTGCAGAACGTCTAGGATGATAACCGTGTAGTCTACGGATCCACTGTCCAAGGATTAAGGGAGTCACCATCACAACTCGAAAGCAGTCGATGTTGGTCGAGTTGACCGTCAATCCGCACAATGGGTTTGAGATACCTCGACCATATTTTTGCTGAATCATTGGAAGGTTCATCCCCGATAGCCATATAAGGACTATCATGGTGATATCCAACCATCACACGTGCGGGTAATAGTATCCGGGTATGGACCTACTCCGCTTTCTAGTCTATCTTGACCTTGGGGTTAGTCTGGTCCATTTGCCAACCAGTTCTCAGTATCTAAGATACTTGTAGCCTCGGGAATGGTGTTGGTGAGTAGACATCACTATTCGAACATTAATAGTTCATCATATCATCTAGGGTGCGTTGTTAACACCCTGAAATTTTAATTTAGTGATGTCCCTAGGAGATGCTAGTATCATGTGTTTCATGTCTCTATACTAAAGTGTCAAGTGTTGATCATTGATACTACCTCCTATATTTATTTGTTTGACATTTAACTTATTATTCTTGTATTCATCCGCATGGTAAACGTGTCACACATAAAATAGAAATATAATTTAACATGCGGGAAAATAATAAATCATGTCCAATACTAAAATCGTATGCATGGCATGTCAATCATGTTAAATAAAATAAATCATGCTAGCATGCATAATCATATAGTATCTAACATGCATCATATTTTATTTTATTCAAGGCATCCAAGACTTTCCTAAGAAAAACCTCAGCAGGAATTTTCCTAGCTTGAATAATTCCTAATTACGATGAACCAACGCACCTGGTTCGATAATTTAGTCTTCGGAAATCAATCCAAATAGAAGTAACAACTCCAAATAATTATTTGTTCCACATGTCAAAATGATTCCTACATCAACAAGATTCATTTTTTAAAATTAATTATAGTCGTAAATTTTTCAATTAGAGCCCTCTCACTAAACTTGACTAACTGCAACCAGTGAAAGGAACCCCACTCCCATTTCATTTTCATTTTTATTTTTTTTTATTTTTTTATTTTTTTATAAGCTGCCCAAATTTTACCCATAAAACATGAACATACAAGTGTCGTTTAGTCCTCTACCTCTCTTCTCTTTAATCAACTTTGGCAATAACCATAAAGTAAATCTAATAAAAATTTCTAAGTTCATGCAGCTTTAACTAAGAAGGAAAACCTAATAAATTCATGGTTTTCCATTCGGCAGCATGAAAGAGATAAAAGCATGAAAGGAAAGAGAAGGCATAGGAGAGAGAAAGAAGTGAAGAGAAAGATGGAAGAGAACAACCACATCCTCTCGACAGCAGAGGAGAGGAAAAGAAAAAGAAATGAAGAAGGAAACAAGAAGAGGAAGTCTCGGCAACCTTTCTTTTTTTCCTATTTTCCCGATTCATAAAACAATCCAAACCAAGCAAATCTCTTTCCATCATTTGGCAGCAATATGCAACGAAAAGAGAAAATAAATAAATAAATCTCTTAAGACATTCCATTCCTTTTTTGTAGGAGGGGAACCTCCAAATAAACAGGAAGCACTCTAACTAAGAGAACTATCCAGTGACTTCTAGAGATGGATGCTGCTGCCTTTTGGGCAGCATCATCACTTATTCGCCTATACCTCTCATCTCATTTAATTTCAAACCATCATAATAAGCACAAATTGATCCCTCTCAAATTACATTAATTCCAGAAGCAACAACAAAATAAAATTAATTAGAACAACTTTTTATCTATTGGGTGGCTATCACTATTCAAAATTAATAGAGAGAGTTCCAAGGAAATCATTTACTACCACTTTAACATTTTTAACCCAATGTCAACATAACCCTCTCCATAGAAATCACCATCTTATATTTCCTGCAAACAATCCAACCCTTTCCTTCAACACTTATCTATCTTCATCTTCAAGCCAACCATTTCATGCTGCTCGGCAGTAGCATCTTTAAATCAAAAAGACTAAAATTTAATTTCAACAACAACATCAACGGCAAGCAATCCCTTCCAATAACCCCACTAACTCCACAAGTCCAACTCATTATCCCTTTTCACACATTTACATCGGCAACTTCCTCCAAGACAACCTCCAACTCAACCTGCCTTTCTTTCCATTATTTTTCAACCTAAAACAGAGGAGTTGTTCTGTTTCCCCACCATTTATCATCCAACATCACAAAATATGCAGCATCAACACCAATTGAATCCAACATTAACAACATCACAATCAATTAAAATAGGATCATTAATACTTAAAAGAAAGCACGCATAACTCTAGCATGAGGAGATGATTTGACTGAATAAAACAGAGCATATAGGTTCCCACACCATCGATCTAAACTAGAACATGCAGGAGACAAGGAAATCGTATATAGTTCCAACATCATCGAACTAAAATAAGGCATGCACATTGTTTCATGAAGGCATTTGAAGCAGGGAGAGATTAATTACTTGATAGCAATCAGATCGGCCGCTGTCTCGAATCCGAGCAAGAGAAATCAAAGCGAGAGCTCAACGGATGAAACCTCCAGGGAGCGACTTTGGGCATTGGAGATGCAGACTACCCAACCGCATAGTGGCATTGATATCAGCAAGAGGATGGGAAGTGGAAGTGCAGCGACATCGAACCAATGCCGACCAAATGGGGGAAACGGTGAAGACTTGAATCGCCTCGAAGGTAGGAGTGCCGCTGCTAGGGTCGCATGAAGGAGAGAAGCGGAAAGAGAAGCGGCAGCGAGCTCGAATCACCGGTCGTCGGCGAATGAAGGGATGATAATGGAGGGAGCAACGGCCAGCAAAATCGTCGATCACGAGGGCCGATGGTCGCCTGCGAACCTCCGTGGACGACAACCTCGCTCTGATTGCTGCTGCGAGTTCAGGCGATCAGCGACGATGCCTCCCTTGGTGTCGCACGAAGGAGAGAGGTGGAGAGGGATCGAGAGCATGCGACAGTGGAACTCAGTCTTTGTCGGCGACCAGAGTGTAGGGAGCCGCTGCTGGAAATTGGAGGAGCTGCTGCCGGAGTTCAGGCAGTCAACAATGGCGCCTTCCTTAGCGTCCCAACGAAGGAGGGAGAAGTCGACGGCGAAGGAGGGAGAAGTCGATAGTGATTCTGGGTTGTCAAGGAAACGTGGAAGAAGTATGTCGCCTGCTGATAAAGGAGGGATGCGGAGATGGCGGCGAGGAGCTCACCGCGATGTGGCGACGCGAGCAGGGGTGAAAGAGGCGAGTTTGGGGCCGCATCATCCGGGTTTATGGCACATATCACGCACGTGCATTGCATGTGCACAGGAAAAATACCATCTTTGACCCTCTTAGTTCAAGCTATCCACGAATCTACCCCTATTCCCATTTTACCCCAACTAGTTCTTGTTATTTACATAATTGTATTTTTTCCCCTTTTTATCCCTCTTTCTTTTAAGTATTTACAATGCTACTTTTTCACAATACCCTTTGTACTTATGAAAATTTTCCTTACACCTAAAATTGGGCTTTATAAGTTCTCATCCTCTTAATTAATTATTTTTTTTAAATAGTGGGGGTTTACAGTCATCATTACCCAAAAGAGTATAGAGTACGTGCAGCAACTACTGAATTTATTGGTTATGCTTCTATCTGGTGGAGTTAAATTCGACAAAGAAATGGAGATCCTCGTAATTGGGATGATTTGAAGCGCTTGATGAGGTCCAGGTTCGTGTCTTCCTATTTTGAGAGAGAATTACTTAACAAATTCCAAAGAATGAATCAAGGAAATAAATATGTGGAAGAATACTATCAAGAGTTCCAGGTGGGAATGCTACGTGCTAATGTGCAAGAAGATGATAATGCAAAGATGGCTAAATTCTTGGGAGGATTGAATGGAGAGATACAATATATACTTGATTTTCAGAACTACAATTCTTTGGATCAACTATTTCATTATGCATGCAAAGCTGAAAGGCGATTTCAAAGGAGGAAGCAGCCATACAAAGCCAGTCGTAGCTATTCTAGTTCTTCCATGGCTTGAAGGGATACTAATCAGCAACATAAGAGTGTTGGTCATTCTAGTAGGACTGCTGCACCAATTGGCCAAGGGAATTCGGGAAGCCGTTTTACTTCACCAACATCCAAACCTATCGATTCAAAAAAGACCACTGTTGCCCCTACAAAAAGTTCATCCTCAGTTGCATCTACAAGAAGAACAAGGGAGATTGAGTGCTTCAAGTGTAGGGGAAAGGGCATTATATGCGCGATTGTCCAAATCAACATGCCCTTATCATTCGAGAAGATGGTGAGTACACATCGGCCAGTGAGGTAGAAGAGGGAGGTGGATCTGATCACGAGGAGTCTCAACCTGTTTCGGGGTCAGAACCAGAAGAGATCGCTTTTGATACAAGTCATGCAAGCCTTGTTGTTCACCGTATTCTTAGCTCCCAGATGGAGAAGACAGAAAATGGACAGTGTCACAATTTGTTCCAATCCAAATTTATGATCAAAGAGCACTCTTGTAAGATCATAATTGATGGTGGAAGCTGCAATAATATTACAAGTTCGGAGATGGTTGGAAAGCATGGCCTAACCATAAGATTACACCCGTAGCCATACTACATTCAATGGCTCAATTCTTGTGGGAAGTTGAAGGTAACAATGATGGTACGTGTTCATTTTTCTGTTGGCACTTATTCTGACTTTGTGGACTGTGATGTGGTGCCAATGCAAACTTGTGCATTACTACTTGGAAGACCATGACAATATGATAAGGATGCTACACATTATGGGCGTTCCAATAAGTACTCCTTTATGCACAAAGATAAGAAGGTCGTATTGGTTCCAATGACACCGGAAGAACTTCTTAAAGACGATTTAGATAGGGTTGAATGTGAGAGAAAAGAAAAAGAGAAGAGTGACATTTACAAAATGGGAAGTGAGAGTCATCAGCCCAAATTGAGAGAAAAGAAAGAAAAATGTGAGAAGAAAAGAGAAATACCGATCAAGGGACGGGTTTTATTAGCCACCAAAAGTGGGATGCAAGAATTAAAAACCAATCCCCAAGAGTGTTTTGCACTTACCATACCAATCCAAGGAGACAAAGGAAATTAAGCGTCAAGTGTAAGAGTTCCTAGATAAAGGATATGTGCGTGAAAGCTTAAGTTCATGTGCTGTTCCTATTTTACTTGTGCCAAATAAAGATGGATCATAGAGGATGTGTATAGATTGTCGAGCTATCAACAATATTACGGTACGTTATCGTCATCCTATTCCTCGATGAGATGATATGCTCGATGAATTGTGTGGTTCTACTATCTTTTCTAAGATTGACTTGCGTAGTGGTTACCATCAAATTAGAATGAAACTAGTGATGAATGGAAAACTGCTTTTAAAACTAAATTTGGATTATATGAGTGGTTAGTTATGCTATTTGGTCTTACTAATGCTCCTAGTACGTTCATGCGCTTAATGAATGATGTCTTGAGAGCTTTTATTGGAAAATTTGTGGTAGTTTACTTTGATGATATATTAGTTTATAGCAAGTCTTTGGATGAACATTTAGCATATATGGGCCAAGTTTTGAGTGCTTTGAGAGAGGCACGCTTGTTTGCTAACCTCGAGAAGTGCACCTTTTGCACGGATCGAGTCGTGTTTCTTGATTTTGTTGTGACTGCGCAGGGAATTAAGTAGGAAAAGGTGAAAGCTATTCGAGCATGGCCAACACCTACATCAGTCACACAAGTGCGGAGTTTTCATGGACTGGCAAGCTTTTATCGTCGATTCGTAAAGGATTTCAGCTCACTCGCCGCTCCACTCAATGCACTAACAAAAAAGAACATACCTTTCAAGTGGAAAAAGGCACAAGAAGATGCCTTCAATTTGCTAAAAGATAAGTTAACCAATGCACCACTTTTACAACTTCCTGATTTTAATAAAACTTTTGAGATAGAATGTGATGCTAGTGGTATTGGAATTGGAGGTGTTCTTATGCAAGGTAGGAAACCCATTGCTTACTTTAGTGAAAATCTTAGTAGTCCAAACTTAAACTACTCCACATATGACAAGGAATTATATGCATTGATTAGAGTGTTAGAAACATGGCAACATTATCTCTAGCCAAAAGAATTTGTCATACATTCAGATCATGAATCCTTGAAGCATATTCATTGCCAAAGTAAGTTGAATCGTAGACATGCTAAGTGGATCGAATTTATTGAAACTTTTCCATATGTTGTGAAATATAAGAAAGGAAAAGATAATCTAGTTGCCGATGCATTATCTAGACGTTACATGTTGTTGTCCCAACTTGATTGTAAAATTCTCGGTTTGGAAAGGTTAAAAGAATTATATGCTACTGACTTGGATTTTAAAGACATTTACACTAAATGTAAAGAAGGGGGATGTTGGGATAAGTATGTATTAAATGATGGCTATTTATTTAGAACTAACAAGCTCTGTGTTCCTACAAGTTCTGTTCATCTTCTATTGTTGCAGGAAGCACATGGAGGTGGTTTGATGGGACATTTTGGGATACATAAGACTGAGGACGTATTGACCACACACTTTTATTGGCCAAAGATGAGGCGCGACGTCAAGCGTTACGTGGGAAGATGCACCACTTGTCAAACAGCTAAGTCTCGCTTAAACCCACATAGTTTATATACCCCTCTTCCTATTCCAAAAGTACCTTGGGAGGATATTTCAATGGATTTTGTGTTGGGTTTACCAAGGACTAAGAAGGGGAGAGATAGTATATTTGTTGTTGTTGATAGGTTTTCTAAGATGGCTCATCTCATACCTTGTCATAAGAGCGATGATGCTACTCATGTTGCCGATTATTTTTCAGGGAGATCGTACGCCTACATGGAGCGCCGAAGACAATTATTTCAGATCGTGATGCAAAATTTTTGAGCCATTTTTGGAGAACGCTTTGGGTAAGCTCGGGACAAAGCTGTTATTTTCAACTACATATCATCCCCAAACGGACGGACAAACTGAGGTCGTCAACCGCACACTTGGTACAATGCTACGGACGATACTCAAAAAGAACCTAAAGATGTGGGAGGAGTGCTTACCATATATTGAGTTTGTCTACAACCGAGTTGTGCATTCTACTACAAAGTTCTGCCCATTCGAGGTCGTCTATGGCTTTAAGTCTGCTGCTCCAATTGATTTACTACCTCTACCACCATCAGAAAGAGGTAATCTTGATGCGGAGAAGCGTGCTGAGATGATTCATAAGATACATCAGATGACCAAAACAAATATTGAGGAGATGCAAATACAATATAAGAAGTATGCAGACAAAGGCAGAAAGAAAGTTATTTTTGAAGAAGGAGATTTGGTTTGGTTGCATTTGCGCAAAGATCGATTTCCAGAACAACACAAGTCCAAACTAATGCCACGAGGTGATGGTCCATTCAAAGTTATTGCGAAGATCAATGATAATGCCTACAAGCTGGAATTACCTAAGGAATATGGAGTGAGTAATACATTCAATTTGGCTGATCTATCACCATACTTGGGCGATGAAGATGAGTTGGAGTCGAGGTCGACTCCTTTCCAAGAAGGGGAGTATGATGAGGACATCGTTGGTCCACCCGTGCAAGACTCAATTAGCATAGAAGGCCCAATGACACGAGCACGTGCACGACGCTTAGGACAGCAGGTGAATTCTTTTCTTGAGCAAATTAATTACTTAATTACAGAATAAATGATATTGCCTAATTGTTATTGTTTACTTGACACTATATGCAAGGAAACACATGGAGGAATTACTCATATGGAAGTTGCATGAGTAATTGAAGGAAGAAGATTTATTCAAGAATCAAATCTTCATCAAATATTTATTCAAGAGCAAATCAAGAAAGAATATTTATTCAAGAATCAAATCTTCATCAAATATTTATTCAAGAGCAAATCAAGAAAGATTTATTCAAGATCAAATCTTCATCAAATATTTATTCAAATCTTCAACAAGAGATATTTATTTTCCAAATTCGTGGCTTACAAGAGGAGGAGATTTATATATTTGTTTTTCCTATTTTAGTGAAATAAAATATGAAAAAACGTGTCATATTTTGTCTATATATTTGGTGGAGCATGCTCTATTGAAAGGGGACTTTGATTTTTGCTTTAGCCACTACTTTTGTAATGCTTTTGCTACAAACTTGAAGTCCACTTTCTTAATCACTTCTTGAGTAATCATTCTGCTGTTGCTCTTTCAATTCTCTTGAATTGTTCGTGCCGTTCTTCGTGAACAGGTCGGTCGTGTTTGACACGATTGATAACCAACTGAGGAGTGGTTTAGCGATTGCGAGGTTGCTGGTCGCATTCCTAGATCGTGGTTAGCCTCCCCTTCGTCAAAGTCACAACTCCCCACCTTAAGGATTTCTCCTACGACGGAAGATCGGGACCAACTTGCTTACACGCATCTTAAGTCGAGGCGTGTGTATATCACTTTTAGTCTAGTATAAGTTGTGGTGGAGAAGTACAGCTTATATGGCGGTTGCCACGTGCCAAAGGTAGATTTAGGGCGTGACATATTTTCTTTTATCTATGTGAGTTCTACAATTCCTCTTGCTATTACTTCTTATGCTGATCCAATTGGGCTGTATGGATTATACGATGTGCTTGATTGCTATTCATTCCTGGCCATTTGCCTCCCCTTGAAAATTCACTTTCTTCTTTGAATTGCCATGTTTGAAGACTCGACCACTTGCAACATATTACAAGCTTCCTGTAGATCAATTTTGGGTGGTAGTGATCTCTACTTAAATATACATATTTAAGAGCTTATTATGGTCATTTCTGTGACTAAGTAATATATTGCAGGTCATAAAGTGTAAAATAGAGTTTGTCATTTATTGTAAGTAGTAATATATATAAAGCAAAGATAATCTAAGATAATATATTGAGACAACATGCTTCAAGCGGCAGGACCAGAGTTATCTCCAGGGAGATGGGATACTATCTGAGCAGCATCATCAGCACGCACGGCTTCCTGCTTAACTCAATAGGGTCGGCTTTAGGGTCAGTGGTTATTTCGGCTATAGTGGCAGCATTTCTGGTAGTGTTGGTGGCAGTGTGTGAATAGTGCACGATCGTCTCCGTGGTGGTGGTTGCTTGAGTAGCGAGATAGCCTGCATGAATAACGTCAGCAGCAGTAGTTTTGGTTCTATTACCCACGGCAACAGTAGCGACAATAGTATTGCGCGAATGAGTCAAAGCATTTTCAGAAACCTTGGCGGTGTTTCTAGCATCATAGGAAAGATAATGTGCTCTGAGAGCTACTTCGGTAGCGCATCTGGAACGATACGCATGGAATTAGCGGCGAAAATATATTGAGGGAGTGCCATTTGGAAGAAAAGTAAGAAATTGAGTACATAGTGTCAATATAAGAAAACAAGATAATTTAGGAAAAATGAGATAGAAAATAAAAAGCTAGTAAACAAATTATATCCCACGAAATAGATTAGAACACCAGATAGTTGAAATAAAACGAGGAATAAACATGATAAATTTGCAAAAATCCAACAAAAGAAACAAGTGATATTGATCGATCCAGATAGTATCCAAAGCTAAAACAAAGACTGATGATTCTAAAGTAGAGATCAGTAAAAAAAGATGGAACGCACCAAGAAGAGGAGGATGGAAAAAACCTATATGATACAAAGGAAGACACTTCGAAGAAAGGGCTTGCTCCGGAAACCCTATAAATATGAGCAGAAATATATGCACAATCCAATTCGCATGCATTTTTTATCAACTCTGCAGAAATATGAGCAGGTGAAGACTGGGGTCGCCAAAAGAATCTCAATCGTTGGGGGATGGTTAAAGGTCAGGAGGGTTCCTCTGCCTCCCATGCAGTGTTTGTTGAGGGAGGTCAGGCTGCACCACCTGTAGTTGGAGGAGTTACTCTTACTGATGAGCAATTTCAAACATTCCTCAGAATATTGCAGTCTCAGATTGCTCTGGTAGAGGCTCCCGTTCCATCTGTTCCTGCACCAACAATTACGACATAGACTGATTTGCTAAAATAGCTAAAGACAGCTCGACAATTAGGTTGTTATAGTTTTGAGAGCTCTAGAGATCCAACAATTGCTCATAAATGGTTACATAAGACTTCTAAGACTGCTAGGGATATGAGACTTACAGAAGCAGACACTGTCAGGCTAGTAGCCCAATTATTGAAGGGTGATGTACAGGTTTGGTGGGACTCCCTTAATGCTAGTGGAGTTGTCATGCCCCAAACCTACCTTTGGATACGTGGCAACCGCAGTATAAGCTGTACTTCTTCACCACAACTTATACAAGGCTAGATGTATCACAAAGCACAATAAATTCCTTTTATTAAACACAGCAGAAACATAACAATGTACATTTTACAACAATACTATAAAAATAAAATCTTTATCTAGATTTCTAAAACAAAATTCTATTTCGCCATAATTAGGTTCTCCCTCGCTCCCCGTATCAATGTCCAACTTGTAACTTGCGCAACAGGGGAAAAATGTGCACATCTGAGTCGTGAAACTCAGTGAAGCTATAGAGAGAGCACCCTAAAAATGGGCATAAGGTATTGTACAAAACCAATAAGAAGAATTATACATTAAGTCACATATCAACTAACATGCTCAACAGTATATCATCATACTATTAGATCAAAGCAGCAGAGTCATGATATGAACATGGCATATGAACAAAATATAAGGATTTAATTATAACAATAACTCAAATTCATAAATGTCATATTTCTTTAACCATCATATCAATCTTTTCCAAACTACACCTAAGGCAGCCAGCCTATGCTCAAGGTAAGTCCTTCGTCAGAGATTACCCCAAACCCGTCAGTGTTAACTCTAGATCTCTAGCCTATATGCCTGTACACTGACGTTGGCGGAAGGAGCTGGTGATCATGGCACCTCTTCTAATACAAACACATGTACTATTACAACGTTGTAATTCTGCCCCATTGTAGGATTACCATACTAAATCAAACATCACATCTTCACTCAGCCTAACAAACTAAGGCTAAAAATCTGCATATGCTACCAATGAACCTGGACTGCTCGGGGACCCACATTCGTTGAGCATGTAAGTATCCTCAGGTTCCTTAGCTTTGTAGCGCATTGAACGGTATTGTTCCTAGCATATCATCTACTATAGAGTAATACAATCATGGGAGCTCTGCACTGAAGAGAGATCTTGGTTACCCTAAAGCATCTGCGGCTAAGTCAACCGGACTTGCACCTCTACCTTAGCTAGCACATGGCTCCTCACCATATGTTGGCACATAGCTAATAAAAACCCTAGCATCATCTCCTAGGTTATTATAACCTTATAATGTCTAAAGTTCTTAGTCATATGTCAACTGAGATCACTTTCGGGTTTTAACCATAGTATGAACCTAAAGTGCCTCTAGAATTTATCTCATGTTGTCACGCCACAAACCACATTTGGGCACGTGGCAACAGCCGTATAAGCTGTACTAGAACACCAGAACTTATACAAGGCTTAAAAGTATTACAAAGCACTACAATTTTTATTAGTTAAACAAAATGATAGCAAATACATTACAAGTAAACCAACACTATCAATTCAAATCTCCTTCTAGACCACTATGTCGATATTGTTCACCAAGCTAAGTTCTCCCTCACTGCCTGCTAGTAGCTGACCTGTAACCTGCGCAACAAGGGAAAAATGTGCACATCTGAGTCGCGAGACTCAGTGAGGCTATAGAGAGAGCACCCTAAAAATGGGCATAAGGTATTGTACATACCAATAAGATAATGTATCCACTAAATCACATACTTAAATTAACATGTCAACAATATATATTAAGACAATAAATATGGGATAGTACGAACATGATCATCACAAGACATACAACAAGATATCAACCACAGGGTATAAAGGGAATATAAGAAGTGTGAACATAACATTACTACCAAAATAAGGATGTAATATTACTCTATTTATTACAACCTCTTCTATCCATTCTACACCTAAGGCAGCCACTTATATTCAAGGTAAATCCCTCGTCAGAGATTTTCCTGAACCCGTCAGTGTCAACTCTATGTCTTTGTCCTATAGGCCTGTACACTGACGTTGGCAGAAGGAGCTGGTGATCACGGTACCCATTCTCGCTAACACAAGATCTTTTCAAGCCAAGTAACCATACAGCGCTTTAATTTTACACCATGATAGGATCACCATACCAAATCACATATCAAATACATCTACAGCCTGGCAAGCTGAGATCCACCATATATGATACCAATGAACCTGGACTGCTCAGGGATCCCACCACTGTTGAGCATGCCGGTGTCAATCAGGTTTCCTAGTCTCGGTAGCGCATGGGACAGTACTGTTCCTAGTACACCCTCTACCTTGTGTAACACAATTAAGTTAAGCTCTGCACCGAAGTGAGATCTCGGCTACACCAAGGTATTAGTGACTTAGGTCAACCGAACTTGCCTTTCCACCTTACTAGCACATGGCTCCTCACCACATGTTGGCACATACGACGCCCAAGAACTCACATCTTCTCCTAGGTTCTCATAAACTTAAGATGTCTAGAGTTCTTAATCATATACCAAATCAGATCACTCTAGGTGTTATCATAACATCAACCTAAAGTGTCTCAATTTATTATCTCATGTTCTCATGTTCCATGTTCTCACTAGGTGTCTCTACAACTCTAGCAACATGAACATATTAATAATAACATCACATGAGCATAATATCATCATCATGCATATAATAGCATCATACATATACCCTCATGGTATATCTTTCAACTCACATCAGGAGTATGCATATAGCAATATTTCACATACCAACATGGTATAACTTTCAGCTCATATCAAGAGCAAACATATAAATAACATCAACATGAACTAGCATGATATCACTTTCAACCTTATAACAAAAGCATGTATGTGATAACAACATACATGAACTATCATGTTATAACCTTCAAACTCATGTCAATAGCATGCATATAAGAGCATCATACACAACTAGCATGGTATAACTTTTCAATAAATCACATGCTAATTAAATATGCAACCAAGCAGATAAACAACTTATCAGCATGTACAATATTTAACAACGACCCTTAGGACTCAACATCTGTAGTAGGCCAAACAAAATTTGTAATCATAAATCCTCACCTGAGTCTTAAGTAGATCTTTAACAAGAATCACAGCTTGGCCGTGACTCTTAAAGCAAGCAAGCAATCAACCGAGCAAACAATTCTTTTCTACACTGTGATTTGTCAAGCAATAGCACAGCAACACAATCTCCTAAAATAAATTAAAGGCAATCAAGCAAGCATACATAAATAACACATCTCAATCAGACATCTTAACAACCCCTCTACTCACAACCTCACATCAATTTTTATTTAGTTTCCTTTTTACCAACCAAATAGATTAATCAATTCAAATAGACACAACTACTACAATTATACATTCACCAACCCTAGTCATACCTATGTTTATATTCAAACTATATCACAAGACCACAAATTAAATATCTATTTTCACAAATAAATTATTCAATAAATTAATTAATCATATAAATCAACTATATCACCTTAATTAATCTAAACATAACTTTTAATAATTCTATATTCTGGACTTACTATGTTTTCTAAGACACAAGAACCTAAATAAATCATTCAACCAAGTCAAATAAATTTTAAATATAGTCAAACAATTCATCAAACAATAATTGGCCCGTAACATTTGCCTATGTCGATCAACTATAGCCACTGCCCGAGTTTCACACTTTAGATCATCTCTCAAAGTAATCGGAAGTACAATTAGAATATGCGGTGGGTTTGGCATATATTTCTTAAGCAGTGATACTTGGAACAAATTATAGGTTCTGTCTAAGTTTAACGGTAAATGTAATTAAGCTACCGGCCCAAACTTCTTTCAGAAATCCCAAACAGTCCAGTACACCTCAGGGGCAACCCTCTCCTTCAGGTGAAACCGGGAAAACCCTTTCCAAGGAGACATCTCTATAGATACTCTGTCCCCCAACCACAATCTCTAACAGCCTCCACCGATTGTCTGCATATACTCCTTTGTCTGTCCTAAGCTGCCTTCAATCTTACTTAGACCACTTTAGAAATAAGGTAAGAGCAGGCCAACCTAGGGAAGAAATAGTCACTGTCTTTTCTAGGCAATTTAATCCCATCAACTAATCCCTATGTCTTGATACACGATTCACTAATCAATACCTAAGATCATATCAAAGTTTTGTACCTATAGGTATCAATTCAGCTCTTTAGCTCACATCCTAACATCTCTAAGGGTCGATCAGCCCCCTTAGAAACACCATGTTCGCTTAAGCGTTCTGTGCTCCGACATCGATCAGGACACAAGTAGGTGGACCTATTAAGATCATAGACCTTAGGTTTAGCACTCTATGAATAAAGAATACTAATTGATCAACTAAATGTCTCTAAATAATTCCAACGGTTGTATTCGAACAATGACCAAAAGAATAACAAGGACAATTCAGCTGGAGCAGTTTAAATTTAGCATCCAAACAAATCAGTCTCCTTAGGAAAATAAAGAGACAATTATAACAGGTTAACTATTTGAATGTGTATCATCCAAAGAAGTCAAGCAAACGACTTTTCAAACATAAAATATTTAGAAGGAATAGACTCTTCATCAATGATACCTAACTTTGAGATTTCACCTTTCAAAGGAAGATATGCCCATATGAGCCAAGTAAAAGAATGGATCATTAAAGAATTCATCAAGCAATATGATCAAAGTCAAAAAGTAGATTGGGGATCTCGGTCCGACACTTTCAGCACCAGCACATCATGTAGTATTACTAACTCATGAAGGTTTCACTTCTAGCCTCTTTCCCATCCTCAGGTTTGGCTTTATATCAAAGGGCCAAAAAATCAAAGGGCCAAAGGAGCAAAAGAGGATGTTTCAAGGCTTCAATCAACCTTCCAGCAATTCAACCATCATACAATAAGTTATAAGTCAACTTTTATATAATAGACCACTAGCTTCGAAACCTACTTCAAGGGGTAGTAAACAATGTATCTTGGGTTTCCAACAGTCCCTCTATATTAAGTTCTCTCTGGATTTTACTAACTCAGTTGATAAGTCCAAGAGATCAGAGAAAGGTCAATGGATATAGATTATAATTCAATCCCTTTAATTGGTATGACATCGAGATTGAAATTTAATTATTTCCTTTAGCCAAGTAGAGGAGATAACTAGATAATTAGAAAGGATTTCATTAGGTGAACTGGATGACGACTATTATTTCAGAATGAGTTAAATAGCAAGGAAAACAGAGAATGATTCCTTGAAGATGTGAGAATTAAATGCATCTTTCTTAAGTGATCTCAAAATATGATATATGAAGATGAACTTAAGATATTTGATATACAAGTTTGTAGGATAGATCTGAACAAGGAGATATAATAGCAACACTCACACCTGAAAAGGGTTCGGTAATTTCAACAAGAAGATATAGTATCAATAAACATGTCACTACCCTAGTCACGAGATTTTATTCTTCGCTAGAGTGCACTTCTGCCTATTTGCACTTTTATAAAGTAATAGAAGGAAATCTAAATTGTTTAGGGGAGATTATTCATCAAAGAGTATCTAAGTTTGAAATAAAGGAATAAAGAAAATTGGGATTCACAGGGTTTAGAATGTAGGCAAAGTAAAATTTAGCATTGTTGTCCATATAAGCCCATAACCCTTATTATGATGAAGAATCACACTTAGATTCACAATTGGGAGATTCTAACTCAAAGGTAAGGAAAATAATGGATATAGATTCTGTTGTTAGCAAAGGCATGGTAAGATTCAAATGAAAAGATAAATAGTTTTCAACTCAAGAGTATCAAATTTTCGGTACACAGTTTTCAGAATTTAGTGAACTTTGGAGGGTCATAACTTCCTCCAAGAGATCAGATTATGCTAAAATTTTGAGAGTAGGTTTTGACATCATTGGAGAAGGTTTCTGCCAAAGTACACAGGAATTGGACACTCAGAGTGTTCAGGGTGATCAAATCTCTGAGATAAGGTAAATCTGATGGTGATTAAATTTAGATTCGTGATACTTGACTATAATAATTGATATATCTCACTATTTTCGGTTTAATTCACCCTTTACTTGGGTATAGGAATTATGGTTGAGATTTTGAGGTAGGAATGGTATCACCAAGTGAGAAGTACAATAAAGGTTCTTAAAGAAGGTAAGGTCTACTAATTTGATCCTCCTTTAGTATGACTTAGAAATTTCAGGATTGGGAATCAAGGTTGGAAAATCAAGATTGAAAAATTTAGTATGATTGTCTAAGATTAGATAACAAGGTCTTCAATAATTAACCTTGAGAATAGGCAAGTCTATGAACAAGAGATCAATTCTCTTAATCTAATATGCTGAGAATGTCCACTTTCATCACTAGGAGTTCATTAAATTTACTTGCAACTCTTACTAGGTTATTCACTAATTTGAGGTTCTAGAATTATTGAGAATCTTTCTTGAAAGAGACAAAAATATCGCCAAAAAGTTTTTGAAAGATTGACAAGGATTAAGGAGAGAATTATGCTAAGGAAGAAAAATAATTATTAACTATCAATGGAAGAAAATTGGGTTTGTTTAGTACCAGGGATGGTACCACCTTTTGAATGGACTCAAGAGTATTCAATAGTATTAATATTTTGAGAATGATCAGCAACTTGAAGAATGATCACTACTAACGGCTGGTCAGAAAAGGATTGAAAAGGACCAGTGAATGACAATGATGGAATAGATCTTCTTTTTATCTATATAGTTCATGGGTATCAAGATTTTGGTTTTCCTTGTTTAAGAATATATTGCATAGTATCATTATTCTGGTATACAAGTACCTAATTGTTATTCATATAAGACTGTCAAATAGGGCTAAAGGAGTAAGATAGTAACTACACCCCAATGGTACCTTCTAGTTCATGTGATACCCCCAACTTTGGGGTTTATTTGACTCTTGAGGTCAATACCCTAAGACCACCAAAATGTTGAAAGTGAGATGGTATTGATCTTTGTTTATGATTCAAGATAATAGTTGACAAATCAATAAAAGCCAAGGGATGACAGAATCAATAAAAGCCAGGGGGTGAAACTCCATAATTGGACTATGTTTATTAATCAAGTTCTGGATATATATAGAGAAAGAAAGGAAGATCATCATTATCCTATACCTTGATTTTGTATTAGTGTAGATAGGAAAATAATTGGAGAGGAGCTCTATCCCTCTTCTCATCCCCTACTAGAGGGAAAGATACTTCTAGTTCTGCAGCAAGGACCAAGTTCAAACATCCAAGGCTACATAATGTATCAATATTTCTGCATGGAAGATCCTATGTCATGCCTTATTAATACTAATAGATAAATAACTCTCATATTTGGCAATAGGGAAGGAAAGATAGTTGTTACACCCTAAGACCATAAATGCTCAATTTGGGCAGAAGTACTAATAATGAGAATTCAAGAACCAAATTAGGAGGAAACATATGAATTTAGCCAGAATAAATGATTAGTCTGTATCATGTGGCCAGATAAGGTCATATGATCTGTAGATGAATAAGATCAACTGGAACTTAGACCACTTAGATAATCAATCAGGCAAAGACAACATAGGAAAAATAATTGCACATGTTTTCAATGTGTTACCCACATCACCAAAATAGGTATAGAATTCTAACAACAAGTCCTCTATAGTCTCACATGAAAGGCTCCAAATGTCTAGGTCTTCCTAGGTCAAGTGTTCAACAATCACAATATCATTCAAACACAATCAATATACCCCAAAAGCACATAACAACAAGCAACCAATTTACCTATTAATATCAACCAAACAAGCACAAAATATCATCAAGTAAGGACATAAAACACAGTGTAAACAAGTAAGGGTAGCATAAGCATAAAAGGATAAATCCCAATATACCCTTAGAATCTCTCTTTACCCCGTCAAAGTCGTCTCACATGTGAAACTTAGGCCTATGGTGTATCCTAAGTCCTATCCTTACTTTTAAAGTTATCCTTTTAACTTATGCTCTGATACCACCTTAATTGTCACGCCCCAAACCACCTTTGGGCACGTGGCAACCGTCATATAAGCTATACTACAACACCACAACTTATACAAGGCTTAAAAGTATTACAAAGCACTACAATTTTTATTAGTTAAACAAAATGATAGTAAACACATTACAAGTAAACCAACACTATCAATTCAAATCTCCTTCTAGACCACTATGTCGATATTGTTCACCAAGCTAAGTTCTCCCTCACTCCCTGCTAGTAGCTGACCTGTAACCTGCGCAACAAGGGAAAAATGTGCACATCTAATTCGCGAGACTCAGTGAGGCTACAGAGAGAGCACCCTAAAAATGGGCATAAGGTATTGTACATACCAATAAGATAATGTATCCACTAAATCACATACTTAAATTAACATGTCAACAATATATATTAAGACAATAAATATGGGATAGTACGAACATGATCATCACAAGACATACAACAAGATATCCACGACAGGGTATAAAGGGAATATAAGAAGTGTGAACATAACATTACTACCAAAATAAGGATGTAATATTACTCTATTTATTACAACCTCTTCTATTCATTCTACACCTAAGGCAGCCACTTATATTCAAGGTAAATCCCTCGTCAGAGATTTTCCTGAACCCGTCAGTGTCAACTCTATGTCTCTGTCCTATAGGCCTGTACACTGACGTTGGCAGAAGGAGCTGGTGATCACGGTACCCCTTCTCGCTAACACAAGATCTTTCCAAGCCAAGTAACCATACAGCGCTATAATTCTGCACCATGGCAGGATCACCATACCAAATCACATATCAAATACATCTACAGCCTGGCAAGCTGAGATCCACCATATATGATACCAATGAACCTGGACTGCTCAGGGATCCCACCATTGTTGAGCATGCCGGTGTCAATCAGGTTTCCTAGTCTCGGTAGCGCATGGGACGGTACTGTTCCTAGTACACCCTCTACCTTGTGTAACATAATTAAGTTGAGCTCTGCACCGAAGTGAGATCTCGGCTACACCAAGGTATTAGTGACTTAGGTCAACCAAACTTGCCTTTCCACCTTACTAGCACATGGCTCCTCACCACATGTTGGCACATACGACGCCCAAGAACTCACATCTTCTCCTAGGTTCTCATAAACTTAAGATGTCTAGAGTTCTTAATCATATACCAAATCAGATCACTCTAGGTGTTATCATAACATCAACCTAAAGTGTCTCAATTTATTGTCTCATGTTCTCATGTTCCATGTTCTCACTAGGTGTCTCTACAACTCTAGCAACATGAACATATTAATAATAACATCACATGAGCATAATATCATCATCATGCATATAATAGCATCATACATATACCCTCATGGTATATCTTTCAACTCACATCAGGAGTATGCATATAGCAATATTTCACATACCAACATGGTATAACTTTCAGCTCATATCAAGAGCAAACATGTAAATAACATCAACATGAACTAGCATGATATCACTTTCAACCTTATAACAAAAGCATGCATGTGATAACAACATACATGAACTATCATGTTATAACCTTCAAACTCATGTCAATAGCATGCATATAAGAGCATCATACACAACTAGCATGGTATAACTTTTCAGTAAATCACATGCTAATTAAATATGCAACCAAGCAGATAAACAACTTATCAGCATGTACAATATTTAACAACGACCCTTAGGACTCAGCATCTGTAGTAGGCCAAATAAAATTTGTAATCATAAATCCTCACCTGAGTCTTAAGTAGATCTTTAACAAGAATCACAGCTTGGCCGTGACTCTTAAAGCAAGCAAGCAATCAACCGAGCAAACAATTCTTTTCTATACTGTGATTTGTCAAGCAATAGCACAGCAACACAGTCTCCTAAAATAAATTAAAGGCAATCAAGCAAGCATACATAAATAACACATCTCAATCAGACATCTTAACAACCCCTCTACTCACAACCTCACACCAATTTTTATTTAGTTTCCTTTTTACCAACCAAATAGATTAATCAATTCAAATAGACACAACTACTACAATTATACATCCACCAACCCTAGTCATACCTATGTTTATATTCAAACTATATCACAAGACCACAAATTAAATATCTATTTCCACAAATAAATTATTCAATAAATTAATTAATCATATAAATCAACTATATCACCTTAATTAATCTAAACATAACTTTTAATAATTCTATAAAAATCTAATTACCATAAATAAATATATTAAATCATAATTTTCCTAATTTCATTAACTAGAAAATCTAATTATCCTAATTATCCAATTTAATCTCAACATACAATTTATAAATTCTATAAAAATTCTAAGTAAATCATTTTAACTCTATTTAATATGAATCAGACATAATAACATCTAATAAAACATTCTTTCATGCAAAGAGCATCCAAATAATCTATTTAATACTTAAATAAACCTAAACCAGCTTAATTAAATAAAACACTATCTTCACGGTATCGTAAAATTCCAATTAAATTACATAAATTATATCTAAGCATAAACTAGCATCATAAATTATTTTAGATTTTTCTGACAACATTAATGCGCTCAAACCTTTGAACCCAACCTAAAATACTTCAAGGCAGGTCTAAAATATATATAAAAATTTTAAATAATTTTCTTAAAGCTCAAAACTCACCAGCTACGTTGAACCGAATTAAATCGGTCAACAAGCCGCGAAGCCAATCAACCCACAGCCGAAACGCAGTTACATCGGCCATTCACCAAACCGGATCAACCCACACGCTACGCATGTTCTATGAATTCTCAGATGTGGGACAAAATATTCCTTAAATCGAAAATGATTCAACTCCTTTCCAAGAATTTCCTAATGTGGGATTAAATATTTCTTAAATTAGAAAATGATACATGAAACTAGTGATTCATGCAAGTATTGAACTCGTGACCTTTGCATTATTAGTACAACACTCAAACCACTTCACTAACCAGCCAAGTAATAACTCTTTTTTTTTTTGTTAAAAAAAAATAAAGTTTACAATTTCTCTCCCCCTTAAGATTTTTTGGTCCTCCAAAAATTAACAACCTATCCACCATAAGTTTCCTAGACTTACTATGTTTTCTAAGACACAAGAACCTAAATAAATCATTCAACCAAGTCAAATAAATTTTAAATATAGTCAAACAACTCATCAAGCAATAATTGGCCCGTAACATTTGCCTATGTCGATCAACTATAGCCACTGCCCGAGTTTCACACTTTAGATCATCTCTCAAAGTAGTCGGAAGTACAATTAGAATATGCGGTGGGTTTGGTACATATTTCTTAAGCAGTGACACTTGGAACACGTTATAGGTTCTGTCTAAGTTTAACGGTAAATGTAATTAAGCTACCGGCCCAAACTTCTTTCAGAAATCCCAAACAGTCCAGTACACCTCAGGAGCAACCCTCTCCTTCAGGTGAAACCGGGAAAACCCTTTCCAAGGAGACATCTCTACGGATACTCTGTCCCCCAACCACAATCTCTAACAGCCTCCACCGATTATCTGCATATACTCCTTTGTCTGTCCTAAGCTGCCTTCAATCTTACTTAGACCACTTTAGAAATAAGGTAAGAGCAGGCCAACCTAGGGAAGAAATAGTCACTGTCTTTTCTAGGCAATTTAATCCCATCAACTAATCCCTATGTCTTGATACCCGGTTCACTAATCAATACCTAAGATCTTATCAAAGTTTTGTATCACATATCAAATACATCTACAGCCTGACAAGCTGAGATCCACCATATATGATACCAATGAACCTGGACTGCTCAGGGATCCCACCACTGTTGAGCATGCCGGTGTCAATCAGGTTCCCTAGTCTCGGTAGCGCATGGGACGGTACTGTTCCTAGTACACCCTCTACCTTGTGTAACACAATTAAGTTGAGCTCTACACCGAAGTGAGATCTCGGCTACACCAAGGTATTAGTGACTTAGGTCAACCGAACTTGCCTTTCCACCTTACTAGCACATGGCTCCTCACCACATGTTGGCACATACGTGGCCCAAGAACTCACATCTTCTCCTAGGTTCTCATAACCTTAAGATGTCTAGAATTCTTAATCATATATCAAATCAGATCACTCTAGGTGTTATCATAACATCAACCTAAATTGTCTCAATTTATTATCTCATGTTCTTATGTTCCATGTTCTCACTAGGTGTCTCTACAACTCTAGCAACATGAACATATCAATAATAACATCACATGAGCATAATATCATCATCATGCATATAATAGCATCATACATATACCTTCATGGTATATCTTTCAACTCATATCAGGAGTATGCATATAGCAATATTTCACATACCAACATGGTATAACTTTCAACTCATATCAAGAGCAAACATGTAAATAACATCAACATAAACTAGCCTGATATCACTTTCAACCTTATAACAAAAGCATGCATGTGATAACAACATACATGAACTATCATGTTATAACCTTCAAACTCGTATCAATAGCATGCATATAAGAGTATCATACAAAACTAGCATAGTATAACTTTTCAATAAATCACATACTAATTAAATATGCAACCAAACAGATAAACAACTTATCAGCATGTACAATATTTAACAACGACCCTTAGGACTCAGCATCTGTAGTAGGCCAAAAAAAAATTGAAACCATAAATCCTCACCTGAGTCTTAAGTGGATCTTTAAAAAGAATCACAGCTTGGTCGTGACTCTTAAAGCAAGCAAGCAATCAACCGAGCAAACAATTCTTTTCTACACAAATCACATCTTGGCTATGATTTGTCAAGTAATAACACAACAACACAATCTCCTAAAATAAATTAAAGGCAATCCAGCAACATACATAAATAACACATCTCAATCAGACATCTTAACAACCCCTCTACTCACAACCTCACACCAATTTTTATTTAGTTTCCTTTTTACCAATCAAATAGATTAATCAATTCAAATAGACACAACTACTACAATAATACATCCACCAACCCTAGTCATACCTATGTTTATATTCAAACTATATCACAAGACCACAAATTAAATATCTATTTCCACAAATAAATTATTCAATAAATTAATTAATCATATAAATCAACTATATCACCTTAATTAATCTAAACATAACTTTTAATAATTCTATAAAAATCTAATTATCATAAATAAATATATTAAATCATAATTTTCCTAATTTCATTAACTAGAAAATCTAATTATCCTAATTATCCAAGTTAATCTCAACATACAATTTATAAATTCTGTAAAAATTCTAATTAAATCATTTTAACTCTATTTAATATGAATCAAACATAATAACATCTAATAAAACATTCTTTCATGCAAAGAGCATCCAAATAATCTATTTAATACTTAAATAAACCTAAACCAACTTAATTAAATAAAACACTATCTTCACGGTATCGTAAAATTCTAATTAAATCACATAAATTATGTCTAAGCATAAACTAGCATCATAAATTATTTTAGATTTTTCTGACAACATTAATGCACTCAAACCTTTGAACCCAACCTAAAATACTTCAAGGCAGGTCTAAAATGTATATAAAAATTTTAAATAATTTTCTTAAAGCTCAAAACTCACCATATTGCAGGTGTGAAGGAGGGGCACCATCCCTAATATAGGACCAGTATGCAACTCCTTTCTAAGAATTTCCAGATGTGGGACCAAATATTCCTTAAATAGAAAATGATTCAACTCCTTTCCAAGAATTTCTTAATGTGGGATTAAATATTTCTTAAATTAGAAAATGATACATGAGACCAATGATCCATGCAAGTATTGAACTCGTGACCTTTGCATTATTAGTACAACACTCAAACCACTTCACTAACCAGCCAAATAATAACTCCTTCTTTTTTTTTGTTAAAGAAAAACAGGGTTTACACATGTCTCCATGTTCTATGTTCCTGTTAAATGTCTCTACATCTATAGCATAACTTAAACATATCAATATCCAACATAACATGAGAACAATCATACATAACATGCATATAATAGCATTATGTATCTTTTTCATAGCAACATTTATCAACAATTATCAAAACACACATGCCATTAAAATATGCAACAAGCAGACATTCAACTCATCAGCATGTACAATATGTAACAACGACTCTTAGGACTCAGCATCTGTAGTAGGCCAAAATAAATTTTGAAACCACAAGTCCTCACCTGAGTCTCAGAGTAGTACTAAGCAAGAATTCACAGCTTGACTGCGATTCTTAAAAGCAAGCAAGCAATCAATCAAGCATAGCAGTTCCTTCTTACTTCAACACAAATCACCGCTTGGCCGTGATTTGTCAAGCAACAGCACAGCAATTAATTTTCCTAAGATAAAATAAAAACATCCAATAATCACAAATCATAAATTCAAACAAGGATTTCTTATCCACCCTTCTACTCACATCCTCACATCATTCTCATTATTTCATTTTAATTTCTTCTAGTCAACAAATCATCCATCACATTACAATCATAATCACACACAAACAAGCTTATAAAATAATATTTAGTCTAATAATTTAAGTATACCCAAAAATATTAATCAATATATATATCAATTTTATTAATTAGTAATCTAAATTAGAGTAATTTAAGTTCTAAAAAAGAAAAAATATATATATACCACCATAATTAATTCTAAAAAATAATTTTAATACTCTTGTGAATAATCTAAATACATTAATTAAATTCACAAAATATCAAATTATTTAATTTTATTAATTAGTAATCTAAATAAATCAATTTCCTAAATTTCATCGTCTTCTAAATTTATAAACTTACAAACTATTCAATTTCATTAATTAAAAAAATCTAATTAATCTAATTACCTAATTCATTAATTCTGTAAAAATTCCAAATAAATCATTTTAATTCTGTTTAACATAAATCAAACACAATGACATCTACCAAAATATTATTCCATGCAATTAACATCCAAATAATTTATTTAACACTTAAATAAACTTGAACCCTCTCAATTAAATCAAAACACTACCCTAATGGTTTCGAAAAATTCTGATTAAATCAAGGAAATTATATCTAATATAAAATAACATCACAAATTATTTTAGATTTTTCTGATTTCATTAATATGCTCAAAACTCTGAACCGAACCTAAAATAATTTAGAAACCGCACATAAAACTTGATAAAAAATTTAAATAAATTTCTTAAGGCTCAAAACTCACCAACAAAGCTCTAGGAATGTTGAACCGAATCAAATCCGTCAAAAAACCATGAAAACTAGCTAAACCTGCATCAAACCACAGTTGAACTAGCCTCGGCTGAACCGGACTGGACCGGACCGGTCGAACCCAGTCGAACCGGACCCGGACACGTGCAACGCACGCGCCGTCTTCTTCGCTTCGATCTCTGCTCGAAGCCGCTGCAACGCCACCGCTGCTTCTCGCCGCTGCTCCTCTGCCGCAGACGCGCCGGAACAATGTCCTAGACTCGACCACAACTTTCTCAGCCCTTCGGCCGCCAAATCGCGCCGCCGGTAGAGCCCCGCCGCTCCCGCGGCCAACGCTACCTCCGGTTCCTCTGCCACAGGTGGAATCGCTGTTCCCAGCCGCCATCCCGTCTTCTCTACTGCGGCCGCTGCTCGATATCAACTCCAAAAGAGTTGAATTGAGCCCACGGAACTTGCCATCAAGGGAAAGTCGCTCATCGCGCTTCCCATCGGCGAATTCGACAGGAACAGGGGAAGAATCGCGTGCTCCCCTATTCAGCCGCCCCTTCTAGGCTCTCCGCTAATTCCGGCCCTCTCACCGCGAACACCACACGGAGTCGACTCCCTCTAGAGTCGCCTCGATGCCTAGAACCTCACCGCGAAGGGGACGACGGTCTCTGCACCATTCACCGGCGAGATTGATCGAAGACAGCGCCTCTGCCAGCCGCTTCAACCTCCGCTGCTTCTCAGTGAGGATCATGTCCGCCGGAGACGCTCCCATGGCTCATCGGCCTTGTAGACGACGTCCCACCTCCGATCGCAAGCTACCCTCGTCGGAGCTAGAAGGAGTACGTCGGCGCCGCTCCCCTCCCCTCAAAACAGAGACTCTGTTTCGAGGGTTTAACCCTCGAGGGTTTTATCCCCCCCTCCTCCGCTCGGTGCGCGTGCACCGCACGCGCAGCGACGGATAAATTGTTTTTTTTTCTTATCTTATCTTTTTATAAAAATAATAAAAATAAACATTTTCTATTTTTAACTTAAATCAAATACTTATTATTTATATATTTATATTTTTCTTTATTTCTTATTTCATCATGAATTTAATTTTATTTATTTTTTTATTATAGAAAATAGGGTTTACAGGAGTCATGCTGATCACATGGGAATAATTCACTGTTATCTTTAATAAGGAATATTATACAAATTTCTACAAAGATCAAAATAGAGAAGAGTTATTTGCTTTGAAACAAGATCATAGATCTGTGCTGGAGTTTGATACCGAGCTACGAGCTTTATTAGTATTTGCTCCACAGTATACCCGAGACACCGAATACATGCGTAATAGATTTAAATGGGGTTGAACTCAGAGATCAGAAAGTTATTAGCTGCCTCTACTGCTACCAGTTATCATGAGTTAGTACAAATAGCAGTAGAGATTGAGCATCTAACTCAAGAACCTTCTAAGAGTAAGGAATTGTATATAGGAAAGAGAAAGTCTGGATTCTTCAGTCCTACATTTCAAAGAAAGGACATTAATATAAGATGATCACAGAAAATAGGAGAATCATCTGGCAGTACCTCTAGACCACAAATCTAATCATGAGCCTCATCTGTTCTAGATTCTGAATCTCATGTCAGATCCATGACTAAAAAAACATGTGAAAATTGTGGAAGGTTTCATTCCAGAGTATGTAGACAGCCCTTAAGATGTTTCTATTGCCATCAAACGGATCATCTAAAAAGGGACTGCCCAACCCTATAGCAAAAGAGAGACAGTGGAAGTATAGAGATGCAAAGACAGTTGCCAGGGGACAAGGAATCTAGTAGTCAGATCAAGCAACCATCAGGAGCAGGGAGATGCTCAAGAGCAGAGCAAGGGAGTAGTGCAAGAGGACCTCAGAGTGCAGCTGATATTCCACCCCTACAACAAACTAAAAGCTTTATTAGTATTTGCTCGAGAGTATACCTGAGACACTGAATACATGCGTAATAGATTTAAAAGGGGGTTGAACTCAGAGATCAGAAAGTTATTAGCTACCTCTACTGCTATCAATTATCATGAGTTAGTGCAAATAGCAGTAGAGATTGAGCATCTAACTCAAGAACCTTCTAAGAGTAAGGAATTGTATATAGGAAAGAGAAAGTCTGGATTCTTCAGTCCTACATTTCAAAGAAAGGACATTAATATAAGATGATCACAGAAAATAGGAGAATCATCTGGCAGTACCTCTAGACCACAAATCTAATCATGAGCCTCATCTGTTCTAGATTCTGAATCTCATGTCAGATCCATGACTAAAAAAACATGTGAAAATTGTGGAAGGTTTCATTCCAGAGTATGTAGACAGCCCTTAAGATGTTTCTATTGCCATCAAACGGATCATCTAAAAAGGGACTGCCCAACCCTATAGCAAAAGAGAGACAGTGGAAGTATAGAGATGCAAAGACAGTTGCCAGGGGACAAGGAATCTAGTAATCAGATCAAGCAACAATCAGGAGCAGGGAGAGGCTCAAGAGTAGAGCAAGGGAGTAGTGCAAGAGGACCTCAGAGTGCAGCTGATATTCCACCCCGACAGCAAACTAAGATCTTTACTTTTTCTGATAAAGAGGCGGAGACCAACCTAGATCTGATTACAAGTACTTTAATATCATGAAGTTCATTGAAAATAATCATCCAAATTAAAATCACGCCAATAAGAGAAGGAAGTTCATTGAAAATAATCATCCAAATTAAAATCACGCCAATAAGAGAAGGTAGCAGCCACATCTCTTCTATTTTATCATTATATAGTATTCTATCCTAATTTAACTACTCAACCTGTCCATAATTTATTTCTAAAATTTAATCAAGCATTACCTGAAGGTAAACATAACAGATTTAATACTATTGTAATTTTTAGCCAACAAGCATCTTAACAAAACAAATGTTAATTCATGTGAGAGAGAGGATAAATAGATTCTCTACTATACTCACTGTTCTCCCTATTTTCAAATGTTGATCTACTAACACTATAATTTGGTGTCCTATCTATTTATTTATGTATCCACATTTATGTCAATAATCCCCACACTTAAATGAATAGAGGGGAAAAACATTAACAGCAGCATCAACGCAGTACGGGATTCATATTTAGTATTTTCTCCAACAAGAATTAACATCCACTTATCCGACTGACTATTCAATTCATTAAGTTTCTCTTTCCCTTGCTTAACAATTTTAGTTCTGTTATGTCCTCTTAACTATTTGGAATGACTTCGTATCTTTAATGCTTGAATTCATCCTCTAAATATTTCATACTATCCAAATTACAACGTAGGAGTTTTATTATGGTAGTTACAATTCCTACCGCAAGGATCGTTACTTCCATGTCCAATATTCTTAAGTTAAAGAAAATTCCTTAGTGGCAACCATATTAGTTATTTCCCTCTTGCTCCATCATTCATAAATTTTGATTCTTATCAGTCGCACAATACATAGTATATCATTTAATCATAGTGCCAACCATAATTAGAACAAGGGACAACTAAAACTTTAAATCAACGTCAACCCAAATTTAAATCAATCCTCATGTACCTTCAATGAAATCAATATTAATCTTTAACAAAATAGGAGGATCGCTATGCAACTTCAATTGAATTCTAAAACGGATTGCACAACCAAAATAAAGCATGAGAAAACAAGCATGTCAACTTAAGGTTCTCGTTTGGGTGTCCTCTAATTATCCCTCTAAACCCATTAAAATCCAATGCGGAGGAACAAAGGGATGAATACCAACCTCAACTTACAAAATTCTCAATTCTTCTTTTCAGTTCCCCATGCAGCACTGTCGACCTCTTTCTTTTATGGTCTCCGCCACTCCATCACTCACCTCCCTCGCGGAGTACCTTCCACCTTCCCAACATCAATTTTCCATGGCGGCGAGGTGGGGAATGGGTTGGTGGTTAGGGTTTTCCGATCGTTGGAAACCCTTCGCCCCTTTTTGATTTGAGCGAGGCAAAGTGTCACGACTAATTTTTCGCAATGGCTCCTTGGTTGAGCCCGAGTCGTGCCGGCGTGAACGACACCGAGAGGGGGATCGGCGCACACAAGCCTTGAGTGCAGAAATGATGCAGAAAAGGATCTTTGGATGCCTTGGGGATTGAGAGGACAAAAGGACTACTTTATCAGCGCCGGTAAAACCTCTCTCCCTCAAGCTAGACTTGAAGGGGATTATTAAAAGTGGACTAAGCTACAATCGCTCCCTTACTTAGCACTCTTTTCTTTTCTTGCTTCCGCTTGATTGCTCTCCTCCTGCTTGCCTCTAAGTGTTCGGCAAAGGGGTTTATATAGGTGGAGGGCTAACCCTTCAGCTGCTCTCTTCATTGCACCTATAATTGCTCGGGCATTCAATGCCCCGAATGTTACTAGCCATTACGCCCGCGCCGTCCGTGCGCCTGGCGGCTAAGTGCCCGTGTCTTGCGTCGGCGGTGTCGGTGGGCTAGTGCGCATGACACTCAGTCGTGCGGGAGCTCCGTGGCTCGATGCCATGCGCGTGCACGCCTTCGGCTAAGGGATAGCCCGACTCTTGCCTCGCATGCGTCCTTTGTTGATCTGTGCACGTCGCTGGTTGCTAGACTGCTTGCTCCGCGTGCGCGCCGTGTTGCTCGGCTGCTTGCTCCGCGCGTGCCCTCGGTTGCTCGAGCGTCTTACCCGCGAAGTCCCTCGGTTGCTTGGGCGCTTGCTCCGTGCGCGCCCTCGGTTGTTTGGCTGCTTTGTGCCGGCTTTGTGCATGACCCTCGGTTGCTCGCCTCTCAGTTGCTTGGCCCACGCGCGCGCCTTGGTTGCTCGGCCGTCTAGCCCTTTGTCTCGTCCCGCGCGCGCCCCTCGGCTGTTGCCTTGAAGCGGCTTCATGCGCTGCATGCGGGTCGCCCCTTTGCGCTTGAACCTTTGTGGTTTGTGGTGCGCCTAGGGTCGGACCCGTCGGAATTGGGTCTGACACGAAGTCAGTCCTGCACAAGGAATGGAATGGGGTTTGACAATTGACCCAATTGTCCTTTCTCCTTCCTCCGTATTTCTAAATTACCTTAGGCCTCTCCACTTCAATCAAATAGCAGAATCAACCTAGCCCTTTAATTCCTCTAACTTCACTGATATTAAAGATGACCAAGCTGCCCCTACTATTTTCCATTTATTACAAAATCAACTTAAACTTTAATATTCCGTTATCAAGTCCTCGGTTGGTTAAATGGTAATTTTGATACATATATATTTATTGAGCCGAATTTTATAATTACAAAGTATGGTATGCACATATCTGCGATGACCACCAATTAATTTTAAACATATCTTTTTCTTATGTTTATTTCCTTCTACCCTTACTATTTTACAATTATCTTTATATTTATAAATCTTTCATCTATCAGTTCAATCCTACAACTATGGGTGGATCTCTTCGTGCAATATAAAAAGAAATATTTACGCGGAAAGTTCCTAAACTAATATTTATAGGAGCATTATAAATAGAAGAATAATAATGGTAAAATAAAGATCAAAATTCATGTATCATACTTAAGGAAAAGTTGTATACAAAGTGTACATCCCTCTTGTTAGAGTAATTATGCTCTATATAGGAAGATCATGAGGTCTTGGATTCAAGTCTCATTAAGTTCTAAAAAAAAATACTTAAGGAAAAGTCTACAACTAAATATGCATTTCTATACACTGATTATGGTAGTACCGTGAATAAGAAAATAATAGTAGAACGTGATAATCATCATTCACCTTATCTCACTGCCTTGATACTATTTCTTAACTGTGAAACTCTCTACATTTATTTTTCTTTTCAACATTTATGTAGAGTATATTGGCTCAATCGGCTTATCCCCATGTATATTTTAGAATTATATGCAAAAGTTAATGTTATGGATCATGAGCTCAATGTTGACAGGTGTCAAGAAGTTTTCATATATCTAGCAATAGAATCCTTTGCCTGATGGTGGAGTTGTTGCCGGTCTTCCTAGTGATATTGCTCACTATCTACCTTCTCAAACTATAGGTGCAAATTTATCTATGAACCTTTTATTCTCTAAGTTTTTTTTTTTGGAAAATTTATCCTCTAAGATTTGTCGATGAAACTTCTTTCACTTTTGGCACTAATGGTTGATTTATAATAAGTGCAATCTTTTGAGATTCAACCATAACCTAAAAAGCTTTCTAGGAATCCCACGTTTTATAGTGTAGTAGTGATTGATTCTTCAGAACACATGACTATTCCGCCTTGCTTTCACAACTATGAATAAAGTTCCACTTCGTGAATAAGAATTATCATCAGTTTTTGGAAGCATTGACTTATATATGCTTTGAAGGATAATGAATTACTTCTTCCTTGCTATTTAAGAACATATTTTCTCTTGAAGATCAACTTCGGATATGAGAATCTTTTCTTTCTTACCAATGCTACATGAATAAATGAATGCCTAACTGCCTTTTCGGTAGAGTTTATATTGATACTGAACATGAATGCACCTAGAAGAACACTACTATGGTTTTAAAGATTAAAAACATAGTTGAGAATTCCAAAATATTTATGAACTAAGCCTATATGTTGATGTTTAGTGAATGGTCATTCCAATTTGTAAGAAAGAAGCCATATAGAATGGAAAATTGAACTAGATTTTAGATAACACATGTGTGGTCACGTGGATATTTTGCCATTAGCCACATGCTAATGATATGTTTCTTGATTTAGAATAAAGATAATTTTTTCATGTTTTATAGTTTCTAGTTTTTTTCTATTCTTTTGATAGAATACCAAAATAATTTCTTTACGATAATAGATTTGCTGCAGACAATTAATTTTGAGTTCTAAACCTAGTTTTTCTTAGGATGTCTTTTTTAGGAATAATTATTATGGGGTTAGTCGCATACGAGCAAAAGGGGTAAATGCGAAAACCTAGCCTAGGATTTCACTCTAGCATAAAAATGGTATTATATTTATTTTACTAGTCTAAAATGATGCATATATCATCCAAAAAATACGAAAAGTAAGCAAAATAAAACTTAAAGAAAACTAAATAAACATGAGCTAGAATAATACAACCATCAATTGTACTTCACGAAGTCGGCTCAAATGTAAAACACTAGCTGACTATAAGGTTTCAATGTGGCTCGTGAGTATTGAAGGATATAAGTACTACAACTGCTTGTATGGTTAATGCACTTGTTGATTTTAAGTTATCCATGAAGCATCTCCTATTTATCTCACCCCATACACTCAATAGTTTCTTGAAGTCTTCTCCTTCTTTATACATTGAAACAATGATGTCATTCATGTTTACCCAGATGCTTAGCTTTTGCATATCCAACTAATGACCCCAAACCTCAATATTTTGCAAGCTCTACTCCCAGATCTTCATAACAATTTTATGGTATTTACATTATGGATACATAAGTGGTATGACTATGGGACATATCCTCACTTGTAAGGTCTACTTCATCAGCATGATTGTCACTCCCCTTCCACCCGAGGACCGGAAGGCAGAGGCCCAATGGGCATGCAATCCCTGCACAAGGATTGGAGATTGCGAAGTAGAGGCCTCATAATTTAGGTCAACCGGATCCTTTGTTGATTTTTTAGGATAGTTCCTACTTTTCTGATATGTGTCGGTGTCCTCAGTTCTTTGTTCTTGTGCTTGAGATGTGCCATAATAGTCAAGAATTGTATAATTGGAGGAAAGTTCTAGATGCACTATATCCTCCCTTATTTCTTGTTCATATTGCTTCTGAAGAACATATGGGCTAATACCCTCGCTTTCCCACTCATTCTTAATTGCAACTATATATTCCTTACCTCCAAAGCGTGAGGTGACATACAAAGAGAGAGTTATTGTTGTTGGTTTACGAATAACTATTTTGTACTTTTCTATGTTCCTCCATGATACATGTTCCTGTCTATTTCCTCTAAATCAACAAATGAGGAGATAATCTCTGTTACTACTTGTATGCCACATGATAATTGGCAAGCCATGTAAAGTGATTTTCATTCTTGTTTTTGTACTCAAAACTATTGCATCCATGTTCTCATTACTAATCTTCAATTTTGAGTAAAGTTTCATTGAAGTGAATGAGCTTGTTTTGTAGTAAACACCTCTTGTAAGTATTTCCCTTCTCCTATACTAGCTTGCTTCCATAGATGTTTATGAATTCTAACATCTTTAAATATTTCTGCCAATGCACCTGCAATGCTCACAGTTTTCCCCATGGAACCCTCGGTTCTAACAACTACACAATATTCCTTTAGAAACCTTAATCTCTTCTTTGCGGACATAGTGTGAAATTTCCCTTATTTCTTCTCAATCATAGTTGCCGTAGAAGAGTCATTCTCTTCAGTCTTTGTTAGCTTTTGATACTTGAACCTACAAAACTTTCCTTCGTGACATTTTTGTCTGCAGTTGTAACATATCATTACAGATCTGCAAACTTCTACCTTGTGCTCTTTTCCTAGGCATTGGAAACATCTATCTTGATCCCTCAACTTAGTAATGGGGATACTCAAGTGTGTATGGTTGTCCTTCATTGGTGTTGAGACTTGGTGACTCGTAAAACCTTTTTTCTGAAGCACATCTGCATGTGAAAGTTTGGTATGGTACCCTATTCTTTGCTGCCAACAAAATTCCCAATTAATGTTTGTCGATTTTGATTAATATTGTTGGTCTACAGCAGCGAATCACTTCTAATTCTCCATTGCATTGCTGATCGTGGACCATCATCTTGTTCTCTGTCTACAGCAGCTGCATATCCTCTTTGATTCTACCTGAAATATTTTACTCTCTTGTTTGTGGACCTTTTCCTTAGCATGTGTTGCAGCTACTCCTTCCTCCTTTTGCTAGTAACCATTTGCCATCCTTGATTATCTAGATTTGAAGTAGTGTTTATCAATTCCTGAACTACTTTCTCTCTCTAGACGGGGGGAGCCTATGGGAGATATCTGAAAATTGTTGCTGTAGTGAATTATTTTTGTTGTCATGCGGCCAAGATGATGCTTTGCCGAAGTCTTTACAGCTGGTGCTTGTACCTCCTTTTCCAAGCTCCTCCTCTTATTAAGCAATTCCAAGCGCAATCCCTGAACATAGTGAATCATATTGTACTTGGAATGCCAAAAATTCAATTTCTCCATAATATTAGGATTTGCTGCTAACCATTCTCTTATATGTCGTTTATGTGAATTGTTTATATCCATGTTCTTGTATTTATCATGGCACGGTTGTTTACTATCATTTAATATTTTTTATTTTTTTATTTAGGTAATCCGTTTGAAAAAAGTAATGCATCTTTAAACTTTACATGCATACCCTTTTAACATGTCAGCTTCTTTCTACATTATTTTCTCTTGAAGTTTCTTTTGAGCAGCTATGATATCCAAACTTTTAGATTGAGGAGGAAGACGACTCCAAGCTGCAATTGAAGAAGTTGAGAAACAATATTTGGATGTTAATTCAGAGATGAAGGAGCTAAAGAAAAAATCCAAACTTTTTAAAGAGTTGGAGGAGCGGTATGTATCTTGAATCTTTGCTGTTTTGGTAGAAGTATTAGGTAGAGAATTGGGTTCTTTAATTTATTGATGGTCATATTGACCATAGAAATATATGCAATGCTCTCGTAACCTCCTGAGCAATCATACCTCTGTGAGCGTAGGCTATCCATTGCCATCCTGGATGGATACATACTGCGAATTTTTTTTATGAATTTTCACCCACACGTTGCAATTGTCATTTCTATTACGTGAAAAAATTGTGCTGCCAACATCAGAATCCTTCAACTTTCATAGTGGACTTTGTGTTGGAAACAGCCAATGTTTTCTCCCAAATGCTTACGTATCTGATAATTCTCATAATGGTTATAGACTAGTTTCTTGTCTTGTTATCATCTTGCTTATCATGGTAACAAAGTCGAAACTCTTTCTTACTAGATTGGCATGACACAGAAAAATCTGCATATCAATTAGGAAGAGGCTCTTCAGATCCTAAAGCTCTCAAGTCGAAATGAAAAATTCTTTAAAGGATCAGTGGTTGTAACATTTGACTATAGTCAATTATGGACAATGTAGTTTTCGTTTTGAAATATGTCATAGTGGGGACTTTGTTTTCTTGGTTTTCATAACTACATGCAGTCGTCACTACATTTTCTGTTCTCCTTTTTACATTTAGGCATATTGGTTTGTAATTGTTTCAAAGGATTCATGTAGTCTTTGGTCGTATGAGTTGGTTGTTTGTTATCATGATTTCTATCTGTATAATTTTAATTGGTAAATTATACCTTCCAGCTCTATTATATAATTTAAGTTATTCTTTGCTTCATCATACAGATATTGGCATGAATTCAACGCTTTCCAATTTCAACTGATTTCTCATCAGGTAGTTTTCTTTAAAAATTTTAGAGTTCCTGTTATGTATTATTGTGTTTTCTTTTAGCGATCTAAAATTTTGTGCTTTCTTAGAATTTTAACAGATTTAATGTTCAACAGGAAATATTTATTATCCTCCTTTCTATGAGCTGGAAGGTAAGAAATCAGAAAATTTGCGGTAGGCCATTCTAGTCTTTGAAGCATAACTGATATCATCACAGGCATACTACTCCCGAAGTTGAGATTTTTTTCTTTTCTTTCTTCAAACATTTGGACTTTGTTTCCACATTGCTTTTAACAAAAAATGAGATATCATTCCACTGTCACAGGAAGAAAGAGATGCTTTATTGGCTGAAATTGAAGTTTCCCAGGCACAAGTAGAAATGTTGAAGAGAAGCTGTTCTAAATGATGCTTTCTCTATTTCACATGATGGGGATTTTGGAACGATTAATAACTTCCGGGTTGGCCGACTTGCTAAGAGATACCGGTATGCCACAACAGAACATGGTAAAAATTTATCTAATTTTTTTTTTTCATTCGGGTTCTGTATTTTGCTCATCCATATGCTTTTCTGAGGTTGGTTATGTAGGAGTTCATTACTTCATTTATACATTCCTTCTTTCATCTTTTTTACTTAAAATTTCCTATTCTATAGATCCTGTCTTATTCTATATTTTTGACAATTTTATCAGAAACTGTGCATGATATGTCCTCCCTTCCCTTGTTACTCATCATCTGGTGCTTTCTTGTTTCCTTTTTCTTCTAGGTTGAATGGGATGAAATAAATGCTGCTTGGGGCCAAGCATGTCCATACCACGGCTCAACATTTCCGTATCCCTCAACGGACGTATGCTTGTTGCTTTATTCCATTTTGGGCTGGACTGTGGATCATGTTTCATTTATAATTCCGTGTTTGCATGGTTTCTATTCTGGTTATGTTTCCAAATCCATTTCCTGTGAAAAATCAAACTAGATCAGAGGTTGGCATCCTATTATGTTGCTTAACTTATATACTGTAGATATCGAATTAAAATTCTTCCACGTATCATGGATTGCAACAATAACACATATGAACTGTAAGAAATCTCACCTTCATAATAGTTCTTAAAACCTGCTGATTTTGCTGGTACCCTGTCACTTAATTCTTCAGAGGTCTCTTATAGGATGACATGAGAACATTATCTCTCAATTAATCATTAAGTTCTCGTATGCAATGGATGACCATGTTTCATCAGAAGGTCTTCCAAAGTGGTACTACCATAGTATTCTGATATAAAAGGTACTACATTTCTTGTCTCCACACTGTGACTCTTGCTCACGGAAGCCATTAAGCATTGTGCTTGTCTGTGGACGTCAGTGCTGTGGTCTCTTTTATTGTGTATGTAGACCATAGCGATGTATAGTCAGTTAATAGCTGAAGCATTGAGCCATTTACAATTAACAACTATTTGATGCCATCTTATTACATCTTATAAATATGCAAGTAATTCATCCTGAGGACCTCAATGAGGAAGGGTTTAAAACCTTGCTAAGAATGGGCAAAGATCGTTGAACGTGCAATTGCAGCACATTCATTATGCTATGCTTGTCCATGACAATCAAGATTCCTGAGATGAATTTTTTTCAACTGTGGATCTGCAGGGTTGTGGAAGTCCTCTCTTTCCATATTGTATAAATTATTGATGTTACTTGCTTTGCAATATAAGATTTGTTTCTTTTTCCGCAAGAGTTAGGATCTTTGTTTCCAGGTTTGGTCCTGCGAACTTGTTCTGGAGCACTCGCTATGATAAAGCAATGACATTATTCTTAACATGTCTCAGAGAGTTTGCAGAATTTGCAAACCTGAAAGACCAAGAAAATAATGTACCACCAGAAAAATGCTTTAGATTACCATACAAGTAAGTCTTGTCTTCCTCAGTGCAGTATCGATGTAAATTCCAGACAACTAAGGTCTTATCATTGTGATTTTCACTCTCTTAATCAGCCTTACACCAATATGCTCTTTTGTTTGTTTCAAAAATTCCATCCTTGTGATGTTTATTTCCTTTTGTGTAATTTAGTTAAGTTCATGATCATCCTCCTCTAGTTTTGGAAGATGAAATTGCAACAAGTGCAGTTTTTAGAGTCTGACCAGAATACTATCAGAGGATCATGTGTCTTCATTACTTGATCAGGCCATTGTCTTTGGCTTTTCGGTGCCCTTACGGAGTAGAGTAGAGTAGAGTAGAGGAGTTATTCTAATAACCACGGCTTTATGCTCTTCATGAAAAAGAATTGCTCACTGCCCCCCCACTTATTTTTCCATGGTCTCTGTTATTGTGCTTAAAGAACTCGGCTTCTTCAAACAACTATGCATATATCTTGATCTGCTTCCTGCTGTTATTTACCAAATCCTGCCTTCTTCTTCTCCGGACTGAGAATGACAAGGTCGAGAGTTACACGATCACCCAGAGTTCCAACAAGCAGGAGATTGTCGGCAACTCCTCCAACTTCCAGCTCCTTCACACAATAACTTGATTAAATGCTGCTGCGGTTGCCCATAATGGCATCTGCCCAGCGTCACGTCAGAAAGAGACGATACCTGTATTTTATCAATCAAAGCAGCATAAAAAAAACACACATCCGCAGTTCATATGCAATATTCTGGTATATGGAATTGGCGTGTTACTGTTCTACCTTGGATCTTTCCATCTTCAAGCAGGTTCCACCGAGAACCTAGAAATGATTTCTTGTAACCATTATTAGAAGAAGGGAGTCCCATTGAAGTAGTTTTGAGAGATCCACTCAATGTTTCTTGAATGATGTCATTTTATTCTATTTTATTATTTTTTGTTTTTTTATCAGCTCTAATGTAATACCATCTTCCATTCAAATATTATGTGATGTGATTTAAGTTTAAATTTTTAGGGTTACTTTTACTATAATTACATATTTTGACTCCTGTATAATCTATCTATAACCTAGGTTATGAATTCCATCCGCACTCTCATCCCTACCATAACCAAATTAATTATTGGTCCAGCATTAAAATTAATTTGAACAAATTAATGGTCCACTCTCTGATCCCTAGAACGTAGAGTATTTTTTAAGGACTGATCAAATTTATTTTAATTTTACCAGAGATGATTCGGATGGTTTTTTTTAGTTCCAAGATAAACATGAAAATTTTTAATGAAACAGAAGAAACGCAGCATCTAGTGAATAATTTTGATTCTGCAAGCGATGAAATAAAAGAAACGCGGCAACAGAAACTGACTGATTTAATTTGTATTTTCGATCAACATCTAATGCGTATGTTTCTCTCAATTTTTTAACTCTCTCTTTGATCTTTATGTTCTAAGAACTTGCAAAATGATATTTCAGGCTACTATCCTTTTCAGAAAAGGAGAAAAATTGAAACAAGTTGACTAAACATCACTCTGAAAGGTAAACCAATGAGATTCAATCTGTAGGAGATGCAGTGCTTTCATACCTTCCTCTGCTAAAGTTCTGAACTCAGCTGAGATGACCTCAGCACCACTTGTGTTTGATGCTGTAACCTGCATTACTGTTCTGCAAATGAATCGTCAAGGTTCTCCCCCGTTAACTTCGAGAATTATGCTGAGAACAAGCGCTGTGCAACTTTCTCCTGCCATTATACTTTTTTAGAAATGGTAGGTCAACGTTGACCGATTAATTTGGCAAAAAGCTTTGTTTTTTGTCTGGTCAACGATATCGAGTCAAAGTAGTCAAATGGAGACAGCAGGTTTAATGTTCAAGTAAACCTTCTCCGAACCTCCCCAACTAACGTCGATCCAAATATAAGCAGAAATATTTTTGAGAGATTTCTATTAATAACTCTCTGCCACCGTTTCTGTTCGCAGGAGTTAACAACTCGAAAGAAAGAGGGGCCGGGGGAGAAAGTTAAATTAAAAAAAGACTTTGTTTTTTTTCCTTCTTTGTTTCTTCGTCGAAGCCGCGCCTACCAATCTCCTTCAGCGAATCTCGAAGCTCCGAAGCAATCGAATTGATTCATCGATAGCAGCATTCGATTCGCGCCCTTAATTTCTCAACATACGATTCTTTTTGGTGCCTTTGAAGGACTATTCCTCCGTCTGCTCATTTCTACTTCGATCGTTTGGAGGTAACTGGATATTTCTCACTTTTTTTACGTACTTTTCCTTGGCAAAAAAAATATTGGAATCAATTTTGCTGGTTTCATGTCCGAGAAAATGTCAAGAAAGTGGGGGGTTTTGGGGGCAAATTTAGGCGGATTAATTTAGCCTCGACTTCGTTTTTTGTTCTTTTCAGATTCCTCTTGAATAATTGCTTCTTCTCTTTTTGTCCACCGTGGTGTTTTGCTCATGGATAATTAGGTTCTCTTTGTTTTTTAATCAAGATACTTCCAAGAGAGAAAGAAAAAAACTAATTTTTTCTGGTGATCAACGCATTCATTTTCTTCTCTTTTGGACGATTAAATGGTACTTTTGTCTCCGCCCGACGCTGATTTGCCTTGTGCTGCGGATGATTGTGCAGAGTAGTTCTGATGTTTTTGAACCATGTGTTCAGGAATGCAGAACAATCTTGTTTGCACCGGGTGTAGGAGCATTCTTCTTTATCCTAGAGGAGCTACAAATGTATGCTGTGCAATATGCAACACCTTGAGCGCTGTCCCTCCTCCAGGTGCTACTTCCGTATCATTTTGTCTCCTCATTTTATTTAATGTACTGATATTGTTCAGGAAAAGCATATGGGAAGAAAGAAATATGAATCTGTAATTTTCTTTCTGTTTTAGGTTATTCCTTTTATCATCATGAGTTATTCAATTATAAAACTAATATGAAAAGTTATTTTTCTTTGTGTCATGACCATGACCATCCTCTTGTCTCATCACCTTTTGTTGTATTTGCCTTGGTCATCCTCTACGATCACGTGATCGTGAAGCTGGGAACAAAATGTTGGATACAAGTTGAAGAGGGTCTGTGTAGTATAGACTCTTGAGATTGCTATCTGTATGTCCATCTTCATACAGTTCTATGAACAACATGAATACCAACTAGTTGCAACTTGGCATTTCATAGCAGCATACATTCTTCTTTTTTTTCTTTCGATTCGTCATGAGTCTTGAGCGCATAATCTCCAAAGTCAGGCTCTGATATTTTATACCAACAAAAGTTCTTAATTATGAAGCTCGTTACTGAAGATATATACATGACTTCTTAGGTTTAGCTGAATTTTTATTCTGTTAGATTTTTCTATGGAAGCTTGAATCACCGGATGTGCAGGAATGGAGATGGCTCGACTTGTATGTGGAGGTTGTCGAGCTCTACTAATGTACAGTCGTGGTTCGATGAGCGTGAGGTGCTCATGCTGTAACGCAATAAATATTGCAAGGCCAGGTCAGTGTGCTTTTCATTTTTGTTTATCGATGCATGTGCCAACCGGCAATGATACAAACTCCGCAATGCCTTTCTCTAGAGAATTTTATAATCGATAATCACTCAAGCAGAAATGGTGTCATGTGAAAGGAACACATTCTAAGACGTGAAAAATGTTTCTTTAGTCTCTGCTCAACCTATACAGAAACTATAACTCGTTTGCTCTTGATATCCAATACATCACACTTGAACTCCGGTAATCATTTTGTTGTGATGGTATATGGTCCTGGATAAGGCATCCTGATGATGTTATTTGTGGTTTGGTCTGAATTATATAGTCTAAGAAATCATGGTCACTTTTTGGTTCTGAATTATTAAGTCTAAAAACTGTGCCCTTCTTTTTCTGGCGGCCAAACGCTTACTGGAGTGTGCACAGGAGATGTAACAGTCATCAAAAGTCAACTTTAACTCTTGTCGCTCTCCTGCTGTTCACAGGACCAAATCATGTTGCTCATGTGAGCTGTGGTCGATGTCACACGATGCTGGTGTATCCTTACGGAGCACCATCTGTCAAATGCGCAATATGCCATTATGTGACAAATGTTGGGGTAAGAAATTTTGAGACGGTCACTCGTTGTTCATCAAGTTTTATTCACCGTCTTAATCTGCTTCAGTACTTCTTTTTGCTGGTTTCAGATGGAGAGTGTGAGGCTTCCAACTCCAGTACCATACAGACCTAATGAAGTTACTGCGCCTGCGCCGCCATCATCAGCTGTATGCTCTTCTTCTTAGCTGCTAATTTTGAATCAAGTTCTTCAATGCCAGTGCTGCCATCAAGATCATCTTCTTGCGCTGATCTTTCAATTTTTTTTTTTTCTTTCCTTGCTTCTGTAGCATTCTGAGAAGGTGCAGACCATGACCGTCATTGTTGAGAACCCAATGTCACGCGACGAGAGTGGGAGGCTGGTAAGTTTGTCACTCTCGAATGCAGCAAAATTCTTAAGGAAATCATAAATCGCCTAAATCATCTTCGTTGCAGGTGAGAAACCTTGTTGTTGGAGTCACCACTGCGAAAAAATAAAGAACGATATTTGCATATATATACCGGTGCTTGATGGACGATCGATGTGAAGCTCTCGATCCTTATACTTTTGATTTTGTAAAGTGAAAAATTGCAGCTTCCAACCGTACGTATCTGCTAAAATTGCATCGAGGGGATTCGTCTATTGTTCAGGATCCCAATTTTGTGTATCCCATATGTTAGATTCAATCTAAGTTCGTTGGTATTGAGGATTGCAAGCGTTTGGAGTGACTTTACATCATTTCTTACGGCATTGTAGTGTAAGTTGTGTGGGGTAAATAGAATTGTCATGTTCTTCATGGAACAAACACATATTTTTGAAATATCTATCTTTTTTTTTCTCTGAAGAAGAACAATGATATGCTAATATGACTGACACAATGAGTGATCTATTGACCAAAAAATAGAGACTCAATAAACATGCTCTGCATTTGCTTGCCTATCTCTAGTATTCAAATTTGGCTTAGTGCCTGAGTCTGAGATTAGAAAATTGTGGTTAAAATAAAAGTTCAATTAAAACAGTAAGCAAAAGAAAATAAATTTTGCTAGTACCAAAAATAAGATCATTGGGATGGTAGATTTAGACATAACCTTTGAAAATGACATGCACACAACGAACATTGGCGTAGCTTTAATATAATCATATTCATATCAAGTCCTTTTAGCTATACTCAGAATCTTTAGTTCAAAACTCGTGCATATTGAACATGTGGCGTTAGTAATCAATTTTTTTTCGTACGAATAATCTTTTAATACAACACGAAAAAGTTCAATTATCCTCTTTTTCTTTCAACAAAAGGAAAGAAAAGAAAATACAATTCAGACTAGAATCAGCCAATAAGAAACTGAGATAGAAAGGAAGAGGTATCCACTTACGATTTAAGATGAGACTAGAGAAAGGAGAGAGCAATTCATCGTCAGCTCCTACTCCTAAGAACAAATCAAACAGACGGCAGCAATGCCTACTTTATTAGGGGGCAAAAGATAATTCTTTTACTTGATTTCGCATAGCAGAAGTACATAGCATGAAGCAGCAATATGTAACAATGGCCTGCCACTTCTGTGGCTTTGACCGGAAAACATGGTTGCTGACTGCCTTTATATATATACATGTGTTTAACTTACCACCTCAAAACCTGATGCACAATTCAGATGCGAACAACTTGTATCGCGTGACTTTTCTGTGATTTGGTTGATGTATACCAAAAAACAAAGATGTCCTTCCTCGCTACAAACTCACCAAGACAAGGAGTAGAGCAACGACCCAATTCAGGGAGTAGTTGCCCGAGGCAGGAGCTGCAAATCCACATGAGTGATATTAGTTTGAGGTCATGATTGAAAAATGTTAAGAAATAAGTACAGAATTATCAATAAACAGTAGCAGTTTGTAAAGATTGAGAAACGTATAAAAACAAGTGTAGAATCATCAGTAGAAAGGCATGTCAAACACATCTATGCTGGCATTCAATTGTCAAAACGATGGAATGTTTCCTCTTTAGAATGTTGGATTATTTTTTTTAAAACTTATACGAGTATTGAACCCATAATCCTTATGAATATCTAACCAGAAGAACTTATACTTTTTGTACTAGAATGTTGAATTGTTGATATGATCTTAAATATGGTAGTTTCATGTGAATCATAAAAGAGTTAGCTATATTGAGAAAAGGGAAAACTTGTATTGATATTTTTTTAACAATGTGGGAAAGAAGGATTTTGTTTTGACACTTCTCAATACTCCTTATTCTTTCAAGAAAGAAAGGCTAGACAAAAAATCGCTAGCTCTACAAGTTTGATATAGATACAATAAGGTTTATCAAGTATTATCTATTATGAAACAAATATTGAAGAAATATTCATATACTTAAAATGAAAAAAGAGGTCAAATGCTTTCAAAGTTTCAAGGAAATAATATGCAATCAGTTTTTTTTTCCTTATCAGATTCGCATCAACTGATGGAACAACTTCATAAATGGAGCCTACAAATGAAAACGGTTGCCTGATCACATGCTCATGACTCCTAAACCACGAGGACCCACATAGCTAAGTTTAGAATTCCAATGAAAATTAATTCACGCAATAAACGGAGAACTTCTATGGTCAACTATTTCTAGTATATACTGGCATACCTGAAAGTGATTGAACGCTAACACTAATCCAAGATAGATACTAGATTAAAAATCAAAGATGCTTAAGATGATTGGACAGTGCATGACTTTACTAAGCATAATGATGGCAAGACAAATATGGAGAAGAAACTTGAGAAAGATTGGCATAAAAATATTTAACCATAGAAAAAAAAACTGAAATGAATGAAATAATAATCACGACTATAATAAGCACAGGAAGATAACTATCACAATAAGATTATTTGGATGAAAATTGAAACAATGTCAAATAGATAGGAGAAAATTTGTTAACATATTAGTGAAGTGGATAAACGAAACCTCCACAAAGTAGAACACTTGTATGATGTCTATAACCTGGCATAAAATTTAAAATTACACTGTAACAATCCCACTTATCTTTATTTCCTCAAAATAGTCTACTTTTCTGTACAGGAGACTTAATAAATTCCATTAATTTAGCTACGGAAAAAAAATACTCTTAAAGGCATATTTAGAAAATCAACTCACATGAATAAACTGATGCTGCCTGGTCTGGAGGCTTGTTATCGGATACACTTTTGTCTGATCGTGAATGGGATAAAAGAACTGTGGGGGAAGGAGATGTTTGAGTAACATAAGGAGACAGGGTAAGTGGATCTTCATTTCCACAAGGAGCAAGTAAATGCCTTGGAATATTCAAAGGTGCAGAAGATCTTGGTGGAGAGCGTGGATGTGCAGCAAAATGTTTCTTAGTAGCCACAGGTGCAGGAGTTGGAGTTGTATAAGCCTTGGTCTTTGGTCTTCTTGAAAACCCATGTTGACAACCATTGGGAGCTTCAGTTTGGTGATTGCTTTCTGAAGGAGGAGGAACAGGTGGAACTGCACCTTCTGTATCATAATGATGGGAAGGATGGGAATGATGATGATGATGATGATGGTGATGATAGTGGTGAATGTGATGCTCAGTATGAGGTTGCGGTGCTGGACTTGGTGAACTGTTACTGCCCTCATTATTAAGAGAATGTCGAAGAAATGAAGACAGCTGGATCTGTTTTACTTTCCCAAATACAGTATGATTCAGACCAAGGTTTCCTTCAGAAGAAGTCCGTATGTTCTTAGCTAACTGTTCCAACCTTGGTAGGGATGGCTGGTGATTCCCCACGGCAAGCACGATGGAGGTCTGGACAATTGTTGGTGGAGCAGTAGTTGAGCCCTCCAAATTTGTCAATCTAACATATAGATTCTGTTAACAAAGAAATACAACAAACATAAAGATTGGGAAGTTTTAGGATCTTGGAGCAAACTTAAAAAGGCCCTTAATTTATCGTGAAAATACAATGAAATTATAACAGTTTGAATTTCTCCTAAATGTTAGACTAGCAATTCTCGATACAACACACGAATGATGTAGAACATGATCCTGTTGGGAATAGATAAAAAGGATTACAAATAAATGCATGTTTCTCATCGATACTAACATTATTCCAAATTTCCAATCTCAACTTTAGAAAGGATGACGCAACAAAATTACCATAGACCTGATTTCCTGCAGGTCTTAATAATAAGAAAAAAGGAAAAGCAACAACAAGTAGTGCAAGACAAACATAACTGAATCAGTTCATAGTCATTGCATGGTAATTAGCTCTATGAATGTTAATTATGTTATATTAAATCAGCAACTATATAAGATAGCACAAAATGAAATCCCATAATAAGCAGTGGGAAAAAAAACTAGTTACAAGGTGAAATAAAACAGAATATTTGCGAAGTAAGAAATTGTCAGTTATGAAAGAAAAGAAAAAGGAGAAAGCATACTTCATTGGAATTGAGATGAAGCCCAAACTTCATCTGGTCCTTCAGTTCTCTGACTTTGTATTCTACTTGATAGATAGTGAAGTTTAAAGTGAAATTGAAAAGCATGTGGACTTTCTGCAGAAGGAAAACACTTTGTGGAGGGATAATTGTGATTCCACCAGGGAACTTTAGCACCTCAAAGGATGATGAGTTACCAAACAAGGATGCAGTCAAGTGAAGAGTTGATTGTCCTGTAACGAAATACATAAAGGAAGATCTGAGAATGCTTAATCCAGTCGAAGATATGCTTGATGTTTTAGGGTAAGGCCAAATTCCAAAAACCACAGTTGTCCAGTTTGTAACACCAAAAGTTTCCAGAGAAATAATAGATACCTGATTAAGGTCAAAGCACAGGGTCAGAGCATGTAAGCGAGATAGATGAAGATTGAAGAAAAGGTGAAAGTAACATAAAAAGTTACCGAGGTATTAGGAACACCAATCTCTTCATAGATGTCAAGTTGAAGCTTTTCAATGTTGGCATTTAACATTGAAACGGGTTTTTGCAGTTTGAAACCTGCAACGATATCAGCTGGAAGAACTAACTTTTGTCAAGTTCACACACTAATAACATTAATCTCATCTAACAAACTAATTAGATAAAAGTTCACAGAAACTAACTAGCTAATTATACAATATCATTCATCAAATTATTTGGCAATCAGACACCAGTATAATGCATAATCAGTGGAAGTTAATAAATTTTTAAATCTTGTAACGATAGTTTGAATTGACAATTTTCTGTTTTTTTTTGGGAACCATAATCAGCTTTGTTGTTTTCAGGTAAAAAATGAAGAGGCACCTAGCAACAGCAAACAACAAGTTTCCAAATAGCTGTAATTGCAAAATGAATCTTTTCCCCCAATCTGCTATGTCCAATCTCATTAGTTATGGTAAAATCAACAAACGATCCAAATGTTTCGTTATTCCATGACACATGCTTTTAGTGCATATAAATAATTTGGACAATCAAAAATGTACGTGATGCAAATAATTGATCCTTCAGAATTCTGATATACAAGCGTTGACTACATGTACCACCAAAATTAATAATCAGGATGGCATATGAAGCATATGGCTAGCAAAATTTATTTATACAAGTGACAGTTGCAAATATGACTATTTAAGAACGATCTTTAGGCATCAAGGTATTGAGCATGTGAGAGAAGAAGAAAGGAGTAGGAATATGTTGTAGCACTTGCTTCAGTTCATCCATCACTGGAATCAAAATCAACGGCAGCTCCTACAGTTGCAACAAATTGCATCTATGAGATTGTGCAATCTTGAAGTGTCATCATATATGCAAGATCACTTCGGATGGAAATTTGCATACAGATATCAAAGGGGAAAGGACAAATACAGTTCGGCTGTTACATCCGTAAGATCTGGCACAGGCTGACTCCAATTTTAAAGAGGACAGGGAAGGGGCTAATTCCAGATGTTTTATTAATTGTGTTCACAGTCAGCATAGTCCATAGATATAAATCATATTTGGGAAAATTTTGTAGATGCCCTCAGCCTTAATTTCATCAGAGTCACTGAAGGAGCCAGATCTTTCTTTCTAGTCTATTCAGACTATATAAGTCTAGCGTAATGGGAAATATAGTAAGCAATCACTTACTAGGAGCCATATCCTAAGAACCTCAGGCTTAATAGAAGATGCAGTCCAGATTTGGTTCAAGGAATCAGCAGTTAACTGTAAGAAACGCATGGATCCTATCAGACAATCAACCTCGTGCCAAGTTTCAATCGCTCCTCAAACATCAAATTTTAGCAAAGAGTAGTGAATAATGAGACAGTTCGGCTTCAGCAACCAAAAGAAACAACTATGCAATTTTGGGATCCTCAGGTGCAATTTCTCTGGCACTCTTAAGAAATGGGGGGAAAAAAGTAACAAAGACTCGACACCTGTTCGCTCGAACAACTCTAGGAAAAAAACTAAGCAAGCCAGCAAAACTAAAGAGAAGATGCACCAATTCCATCCACAGAATCCACGAAATCCAATCTTAGCCCGCAAACTCGAATCCTCACCCGCGAAAGCTGGATCTCCCCCGTGGCCCCTGTGGCCACCGTGATGCCTCAAAAACGGAGGCAGCCAGAAGATGACAGAGAGAAGCATCGCTGCGCCGAGAACCAGCGCCGCCACGCACCGCGGCCGAACGATCCGACGGAGGTAGCTGCCGCCACCTCCGCCGCGGCCAGCGGCATCGTCGTCCAGAGACACAGGCAATGCCGATCCCAGCCGATCCTTCCCAGCCTTCCCCATCGCCGCTTCCAGATCTCATCAGTTCCCACGAGCGCACAGTCCAGCCATTGCGCTCCTCGCCACAGCAATCCACGAACGGAAACCGAGCAAGAAGAAGAAGACGAAGTAGGGTTAGGGTTGGGAGTGCCTTCTCTTTCCTGGAGATGGAGGAGAGGTGAAGGAAGGAGAAGAGAAGGGGCGGACAGCAGCAGCAGTATCGTGGAAAAATAAATTTTAAAGCGACTCTGTAAGCTGCAAGTGAAACCACAGCTGCGATCACAAAGGGAAACCTTTACGTAAAAACACCTGATGTTTAATATTTACTAAATATATCCTCTATTTCAAAAATTATCGAATCGCACCCTTAACTTTTAAAGTCTTAATTTTTCATCCTCGCTTGGGGGGCGTAGCGATTCCTCTATATGTATTTTTCGTGATAAAATAAGTCGAGAGAAACGATCGTTCGTGCTCTTTTTTTAAACACGTATTTTTTAAGATATGCGTAGAGGTTAGATCGACTATTTATTATATTTATCAACACTCCGAATTTAAAAAAAAAATATTCACAATGATATTAGCACGTGCTTATAAAAGTCAAATGATCTGGAAATCAAAGCTGGGCGGCTTACGGGAACGTCGAAGAATTGAGGGGCTTCGATGAATAAAATTTTCAAATTTTGAAAGAGGGGAGGAGGCGGAAGTTTACCGTCTCCATTGCGATTCGGCGCAGCATGTGGGACCCGCTACAGGGCCCAATTGAGTTAAAAGACGCGGGTGAGGCGTCCGCGTGGCACCGGGCGGTGGTTTAAACCACGGTGACTTGACTTGCAAAGGAAAGGAAGAAAAAGGATGCAACTTTCTTTTCTTTTTTTTACACGGACAGTGCGAAGGCCGACAGGGGCACTCCGTGGCACGTGCTGCGGGTGTAGGAATCGGGAAACAGGGAATAATACGCTTATTATTAATCTCGCATCGCATGTGCCATGCCACATGCCCCTCGTCTGAAGGTTCGAGGAAGGAAGAAGGGAAAAAGGGTGGTGGGGTGGGCTGGAGGAGAGGAAGGAGGAAGAAGGGAAAGGGTGGAGTGGAGTGGAGTGAGTCGTAGGTACACGGAACAGATAAATAAAAAGGGGGAGGAGGAGGAGGACTCCGCACCTCCACGGTCACTCCACACCCCATCTGAATATCCCACCTTAATATCTGTACTCAATGTTAAACCCACGATTGATTGATGAGAATGTTGCTGAGATTTTGATTTCACTTCGGTGAGATTTAAATTTGATACAAAATTATGGAGTCTTTTGCCGTACTAACTTATTTAAAATATTAATTTCTGAAAACAGCTGAGCTAAAATATTTTTTCCGAAACTGACCCATCAACGTGCCACATTGGAACATTGACTAATTTTTTAATCAAAACAATTCGTCCGGCCGGTCCAACTTCCCTGGTTCGTCCGTCCGACCCCACTTCCCTCGACCACCTGCATCGTCGCTCCCGGCTCCGACGAACAGGAGATGAGATGCAACGGCGCCTCTTTTATTTCTCCTGACGTGGATAGCCTCCTCCTCCCTCGCTATTGCCGTTAAGCCCGACCCTTCCCTCGATCACTTGCGTCGTCGCTCTCGGCTCCGACGAACAAGAGATGAGATGCAGCGGCGCCTCCTTTATTTCTCCTAACGTGGACAGCCTCCTCCTCCCCCGTTGTTGCCGTCAAGCCCGACCCTTCCCTCGACCACCTGCGTCGTCGCTCCCGGCTCCGACGAACAAGAGATGAGATACAGCGGCGCCTCCTTTATTTCTCTTGACGTGGACAACCTCCTCCTCCCCAGCTGTTGCCGTCAAGCCCGACCATCACTCGCCTGTGTCATCGCTCCCGTTGGTTTCGACAAACGGCATATGAGATGCAGTGGTGCCTCCTTTATTCCTCCTTGCGTCGATTTCCTCCTCCTCCCCCGCCATTGCCATTAAGATAAGGTGCTCGCTGCAAATCCTCCAATTCAATTTCCCTGCTCCCTCGCACCTCTGTAGATCCGCCGCTCCAATTTCGCTGCTCCCTCTCCTCTCTGCAAATCCCCCACTCCAATTCCCTTGCTCCCTTGCCTCTCCCACTCCAATTCCCCTGCTCCCTCACCTCTCCAAATCCCTCGCTCCAATTCCCGATTGCAGCCAAAAACTTTCTGCTCCTTCCCTCCCACTGCGCAGCGACGACGAGGAACTCATCTTCGACATCCCGAGCTTGCAATCCACCTTTGCGTCGTCTTCCAGTCGATTCGGACGCTAGCGCTGAACATCTGTTTCTTCCCACCGCACAGTAACGACGGAGGTGGGATTGCGAGTTATCTTCATCGACATCACCGCTTGCTTCGGTCGAGCCCTAAAGCTGTAAACGATGCCAAGGTGGATTGCGAGATCTGGTGGAACGATTGCTAGCCGCAATTGCAGCAGATACGGGTGAGATTGCCAGTTCGTCTTCCTCATCGTCGCCGCACGGTAAGAAGGAACAGAGGTTCATGAAATCATCGCTCGCGTGTTTCAATCCATCCAAATTGACGAAATCAAAGTGGGAAGACGACGGGGAGGTGGATTGCGTGCTCGGGTGGCAGCAATCGCAGCGGAAGAAGGCGAGATTGCGATTTCGCTTCGTCGTCATCACTACATGGTGGGAAGGAACAGAGGTTTCATGAAATCGCCGCACTGCTGGTCCGCCGTAGCATCCATCTTGGGATCATCACGGGTTCGTCCAAGGCACAACGGAGGAACCAGCAGGCGGAGCCGGCTCCCACCCGAACCCGGTGGCATGGTCGCGAAGGCAGAGGTCTGCGGCGGCCGAGGGGCTTCGCCGATGGTGGAAGTCGTTTGCCCCATTCCATCCCATAGTTGAACAAAGAGCTGTCGCCGTTGCCGCTCGAGATCTGGCACTCGTTGTCCGGGTGGAACAAATCTCCGGCAGCGGCCTTTGCGGCGATGGAGAAGGGGTGGTTGGAACCATGAGACATGGCCGGGTCACCGAGGAAGGAGAGCTGGTCCGGGAGTTGGAACTCATCAATGAGATCATCATCGCCGCCGCTGCTGCCACAGAAGGGTGAGGTGTTGAGATTGCTAGGGATAACGAGCTCATCTGAGCTCCGGAGCTCAAGCGAAGCTGCTGTTGGAGCGGGAGAACGCAGGGACGGGCGGGGCCCAGGAGATGGGGGACGAGACGCAAGTGGCGAGGGGAGGCCTCTAGGGAGCAGGATGCAGGAGGGGGAGTTCCGGTGGAGGAGAAAAGGAGAAGCATGCCGAAGACGAAAGACGAGCGATCTGGGCGGGGGGACGAGACACAAGTGGCGAGGGGAGGCCTCTAGGGAGCAGGTTGCAGGAGGGGGAGTTCCGGTGGAGGAGAAAAGGAGAAGCATACCGGAGACGAAAGATGAGCGGCGAGTCGGCCGGCGTTGCTACGGTTCCTTCCCGGTCGAGCGATGGTCGACAGAACGAGCATTTTTATTATTAAAAAATCGGTCAACGGCCGATGTGGATGGGTCAGTTCCGAAAAAAATATTTTAGCGAAGCTGTTTTTGGAAATTAATATTTTAAATAAGCTAGTACATCAAAAGACTCCAAAATTATGGCTCGCATGCCCTCAACGTGCTACGCACGCAAGCAGCATTCACGTACCATGTTAAGCTAAGCCCATCATGCAAACGATGCATACCACGTATCGGACAGGATGCTACTGTACTCAAGCCTGCGAGCACTACTTGTTCCCATCCCTAGGATTGAGAAAAAGAAAAATTTTGTGACATCGATTCGATAGGGAGAAAAGAAAAAAAAAAGAGTGAGATTGAATATATATATATATATATTCAATTAAATAATAATAATAAATGTAAACTTTATTTTAAACGTAGGAAGTAGAAAATCTAAGATATCAAAAATATTCTTACAAATATGTCATACAATACACATTTTGAATCCGTACACAAAGTGTACATCGTTTTGGTTAGAGTAATTGAACTCTATACGGGAGAATCATGAGGTTTTGGGTTCAAGACTCATTAAGTTCTAAAAGAAATACACATCTTGAGTCCTAAGTTAGATACAAATCAAAAATTTGAGATGATAAACAAGCACCGTGAAGAAAGAATTTCCAAGAGGCATTAGCAGCTTAAGGTAGTGTGGCATTAGCAGCTTAAGGTAGTGTACGTACGTACTTATCCCCTGAGTTAGAAACGTGACATACTTATCCCGTGAGTTAGAAACGTGACAGAGATGGAGGAGTTTGAGGAAGCATTAATAATGGCTTTAGGGTGTGAGAAGATGTTGGAACCAATAAAATTAAAAGGAAAGGGAATGGAAGATCGACCATTTAAAGTACAAAATGAACTAGAGGTATTTGTTCATGAGACTTTTGAGAACCAGAGGATTGAAGAATCACTCCAAGCCACGTCACTTGAGCTTTCAACCGTTGAAGAAAAATCTAAGATTCCAAAGAAGTGTGATGGAATTATGGGAGGTGAAGCAAAAATAGAAGAATTAGGATACTAAATTTCTACATCTAAAGGAGATCCCAAAGGAAAGCTGCTTTTATTTTAATATTTACCAGCAAGATGCAAATACTTAAGAGGCTTTATGGATTTGGACTTTACATCCTAATGGAGTTTGGGATCCCAGAAGAGATAATGGTATGAAACTAATAAAACAATAACGAACCATACTTTTACAGTTAACTAATATTGAAACATTAAGATAATTTTCTAGTAATGTAAATGATGGCAAAGTTGACGATGCACTGAATTTGATAAACATATGGCGTCAGGGAGAAACGGAAGCAAATCAAAATTTGATTTGAAGCTACAAGAAAGTTAGGCCACAGAACTTGTCACAGACGCTATCAAAAAATTAGCAGCACCCAACTGCTATGCTGTTCTATCATAAGAATTTCGCAGCATGAACATGCAGGTCAACAAAAGATTCACAAACAGGTCAATCTTATAGTCAGACAAAGATGGCACTTGCTACCAAACTACGTTGCAGTTAAGAAATTTATCCAAACTTCATTTCCACAACTAGAAAAAGAATCTAACATCTTTGGAGACAATCAACCATCCAAAACTTTAGGTGGATCTGGTTCTTATAAACTCTTAGACTATCATGCCCAAAATGGTGACAAATAGTAAGAGTAAAGTTGATGCAAGCATGAAACCTGTGTGCTGGGAAAGAGAACACATTTCATGACAAATAAACTTAGGGAAACTAATGCAGTATATTGTCATCATGCCCGCAACAATATTGAGTATCTTCCCTATACTCAACAGAAGATGTTTTGATGAAACTACTGCATATGAAAAAAATAAAAATAAAAACTCCATCATAGAAGTGCACAAAACCAAACGAAGACCGTCATTAACTGCTGTTTTATCTCCCCAACAATGCAACACGGTCTTTTTGGACTGCTTGAGAAAGGTTGAAGTCAAAAAGCTCACACCGGATGGGCATTTCCATCTCATAGAAAGGGTTCTTGAGAACATAATCTGTGTACAACTCATAGCTAACTTTCAGCAAAGCTTCCATATGCAATGCACCAGGCTCGCAAACAACAAAAAACTTTGTTCCTGCAATAGAATTTTGAAATCAAATGTCAAGTTTGTAGATTAACTAAAACAAACGCCTTTTGCTGAATACCAAGCAACTTTCTATACAGGAGGTACATGATCCGGTCATATATAGATGAAATACATATTTGTCAAAAGCAAAGGAAGAGTACACATGTAATATAGACATCAAAGTAAATGCATTTTGCCACAAGTACAGGAATGTGATTCCAATCCAAGACAAGGATTACTAGATAGAAACCTAGCTATGTAAAAGAATTATGTCTGAAATGGTGACAGGAAAGTCATGAGGAACTTGTGATAGAAACATATAGATGAGAAAATTACACACATGATCCCTAAATTATCAACCATGTTTGATTTAGTCCCTAAGCTAGGAAATATGCTATGGAGACCTAAATTATCACATTTAACTTAAATTGCTCCTTTCATCTAATTTCCCTCTAATGTGTTATAATAGAGTGGTGATTTGGCAACTAGATGAGAAAATTACACAAATCGTTTCTTCTTCCCATCTCCCACCTCATCCGTTTAGTCTAAGGATTTAATAGCATATTTTCATGATTTAGGGACCAAACTAAAGAATAGTTGAGTTATGTTGAAATTATTTATTCTTATTGATCAGGTTTTTAAGTACTATATTTTATGTCTCAAAAGTCACGGAAAAAATGAAACTCCTACCTATCTTTATATTTTTCATTCACAAATTTACATGGAACTTCCCTTGTATTTTCATCCTAAATTAAGACAAATATTTCCTTTGAGTCCCATTCATTAACTCATCTAATATGAGTTTCCAAACCATCCTATCAATTTCCATATGATGAGAGTTAAAACCTCTCCTACCAACATCCAATGAGATCTATCACTTTAAATTGTTGCAATAGTCAACACAAATTTCTTTTCTCTAGCCATCTTTATGGATATTTCTCTTACAATCAAAATACGGTTCAATCAACAAGTTGTGCATCAAATAGCATTTATTTTGGTTTTCTATCCAATCAAAATGGTCCCGATGGAATGGAGTCAAAGAGAAAAGTTTGAGTAGTAATGTTGCAGTCAAGCAAATTTGAGTCAGCATATATCTTGGGTGAGGTTGACATTAAAAGCCACAGAAGCTTAGAAAAGAGCATTCTCAAGATCGAGCCCAAGAAAGGACGCACAAGATGATTTGGATTTCAACTGACTGATAAAATAAATAAAAGGTTTAACAAATTGGGTCAAAATGGCCAGCAAGTAAGCACAACAAGATAGCACGCTGCAATTCTTTTGGTTTTTAAAGGATAAATTACAAATACTAACAAAAGAACAAAATTGGACTTCAGGAAAAAAAATGATTAATTTTCATAGTGGCAATATGCTAGTATTCATGGATTTTGCTGCTAACCATTGCAGAGTAGATAATTTTATACAGATTGAATCTCCCCACTTCGATTGCAATTGCCTTTTCTTCACATCATTCAGGTAGTATCCAAGTTCACATTTCCATATGCAACACATCTTTCTTCTTTTTTTCCTTTCTTTTTTCAGTTTATCTTGTAACCTTCTCCATTACTTTGGTGTCAACTTACTGTAAATTAATCAATATCATCTTGTACGTTCAGCATTTTGACCAATTTATGATCAATTCTAAAAATTCCCAATCTACTTCATCCAGTGGTTGTCATGTAATGTGAACCTAAAATCGGATGCCACTCAGAATCGTTCTGGGAAGTCCTAATCCAAATAGGATTAATCTTGTGAACTATGATTTTACATCACTAGTTTTATGACATCTATATTCGTGTCATTTCTAAGTGTTGGATAGATCAAATAAAAAAAGTTGATGTTGCAGAGGTGAAGATATTAAGACGGATGTATGAATTTCCTGGACATGACATAATATATAACTATTATTAAATAATTAGATCAACTTTTATTGAACATAAAATCAGGAGAAATTATTTAAGATGGCTAGGAAGTATGCAAAAGAGAGATATAAACAAATTGATAGGATAAAGCGGATTGGCTATTAGTAACAGAGTGGCGAATGGTGAAGTATGAGAAAAAGCTTTATAAAAGCATAAAAAATGATAGGGCCATTGGCATATTGAGCAATCATACTGATCGTAAGAGAGTTAAAAGGATAAGGAAAAATCTATGCAGCAAACTAAAGACTACTCTTGTTGTCATAGCATTACAATTCTACTTTCTCGAGCAATAACAACTTGAGGCAAGGAATCAGCTTCAGTATATGCCTACAGTTCCTAGAGATTGATATGTCTACGTAGCACTACACTTCTACTTTCTCTAGCAATAAACTATTTAGCGTGAAATCAGCTTGTGAAGATGACTTGAAATCAGTTTGTGAATACTTCAGTCATCTTCAAGGTAACTCATCGTTAATCCAGATGCTAGTACCAGATAATTTATTGATGAAAACGCAAGTACATTTCTATTTTTACAAAGAAGTGTTTACGAGAGACACTTCCTTATCCAAAATAAGGGGAAAAAAAAACCGTAAACCATCACAAATGGAAAATACATATTGCTTGATTTCTCATCTTGATCTTTTCTAAAGCAATCATCTATTCTAGATCAAAAGCTATTTTGAGCGTGTCATAATCAATATCATGAAACTACATGGTCAAAGCGTCTGCTTCCGATTCTCAGTGTACGCTTCTTTTTTTTTACTACATCCAGCCTCATTTTCTCAGCTCACCATTATGTTAAAAAATCTCACGTCATAATTCACCAATCCAAAGGCATTGTTTGTTCTAATACAAACAGAAACCCGTATTAACTTTTTGCGCTTAAGCATCAGAAAAACTACATGATTAAAGAAGAATAGCAATCAGATCCATAATTCCAGGTCCTTTATAGCAGATCAAGGTCGAAATTCACTAACATCGAACCACATAAAATGAAAACCTAAATATGCATAAATGATTAAATCTGATTTGGTTTTGCTACCAGTGAGAGACTGAAAGCAATGGAGATCAAAGGTGTCGGCCTGCAGGAGCTCAATTCCCGAGCAACCGGTGGTGGGTGAGAGCTGCTGCGAGATGGCGTGCATCGAATGCCACAGGCTCGCAAGCCGCAGACTGTCGTTCGTGTCCATCCGCCCCGCCGATCCGTAATCCTACAAACAAATGTCCGACCAGCCATCAAATAGAGCCCCAAAAGGAAGAAATCTAGCATGCACGGCAGACAGAACAGCCAATCATGCGCGAGGGGAAAATGAGGCCGCGGGGCCGACCTTGTAGAAGATGAGACCGCCGGATTTGTTGATGATGAAGAGGCTGTAGATCGCCGCCATCGAGGGAGAGATCGAAAGGTGAAGGAGGAGACGGGGAGGGGGAAGTCGGTCGTTGCCGGCAGCAGCGACGGGGAAGAGCGATGTCGCTGGAAGTCGGATGCGAGGAGACGCCTTCAACCAGCAGCACAAGTTCTGGGCCGTGGAACAAATCGAGAGCCCAATTCAACCCTCATTACATGCTATGTAATTAAACTTATAATATTAGTACATAAAATATGCTTTAAAATGTGTTATTTAGATCTACTCTCCAATTACCTACATCTTTCTTCTTCTTTTTCCTTGCTGTTTGTACGTGGATAACTTAAAACAAAACAAGGTACAGAAGAAAATAAAATAACATGGAGCTTGTGATAAACCAGAAAAAAGAATCATGGAGGTCCATAGCATGACCTAGCGAACCAAGTCAGATGACAAGGATTGTCCACAGTATACTCTGTAATACGATGTTTATATATATACTAAGCTATAAAATGAATAGGTGGACGGTAGTATTTCAATATTTATAAATATAAGAACTCATTTTAAAATTTATAGAAAAATATACTTATGATATAATACTTGTATATATATACAGAAGTATCATATTAATTAGGATGTGCAAAGAATATATTATTTAATTAGGTTATTTTGTGTATGTTTAATGCACTATAAGCTTATTAGGTTATCCAGTGTATCTTGAACGCACAAGCTTATTTTCTCCGCATGATCACAAAGGAAGAAAACTTACTCGTGAATTAAAAAGGAAAGATAAGATACATCACCTTATCAAAAATCTCATTCACCTTGTCAAAAACCTCTCTGCTCTACTCTATAAATTGGTCATGCAATCACTCGCTCATTGTTATAAAGGAATAATTATGTGCATTACTCAACATGGTTCAATTCATTATCCGATACCTCTCAACCTTTTTCTCTTTTAATTTTGATGATTGATGATACTTTAGATATCTTCTTTGATATTATATGAGATGTCTCCTCTTCTCCTCTTTTAGTTTTAAAGTTGTTGGATCTATATGTAAGAATATTCTACATCATTTTAGAATCCCTATTATTAGCATAATTTGACTTACGGTGGACTGTCATCCTTACTTCCTATAAGGGTGCTCCTTTAAACTTTATGTATACTTATTTTTAACATAATTAGACTTATGGTGAGTGTTATCCTTGCCTCCTCAAGTTTAGCAATTAAGATTGAATACACTTGGTTGACACTCGATGAACAACCCAAAGATATGCGTGAGAGGGAAAAGTGTGCGGAAAAACTTGTACGGTAAAACCCCCTAAATCTCACTATAAACAAAATCTTAAAAAGGTAGATGCCATAGAACAAAGCTTATTCTATTGATGTCAATTACAAGTTTTAATCGGTGTTCACTCGCAAAACCACTCACTCAGGCATGCTCGATTGCTGCCTCACACGCAGATGATGTCACGCCCTAAACCACCTTTGGGCACGTGGCAACCGCCGTATAAGCTGTACTACAATCACCACAACTTATACAAGGCTAAAAGTATCACAAAGTACTATAATTTTATTATTTAAACAAAGCGGAAGCAACTACATTTTTACAAGTAAACCAACACTATCAATTTAAATCTCTATCTAGACCACCAAATCAGTATTGTTCATCCAGCTAGGTTCTTCCTCACTCCCCACTAGTAGCCAACCTGTAACATGCACAACAAGAGAAAAATATGCATATCTGAGTCGCAAAACTCAGTGAGGTTACAAATAGGTATTGTACAAACCAACAATAAAATATATCCACTGAAATCACATATTAAATCAACATGTCCATAATATAACAAGGCAATAAGTATGTAACATCATGAATATGATCATAAGATAGCATATAACAACATATAAGAAATATGATCATAACAATGCCACTAAATCAAAGATATCGTATCACTACAATTTATATTTCATCATCTATCCATTCTACACCTAAGGCAGTCTCTTATGTTCAAGGTGAACCCCTCGTCAGAGATTTCTCTGAACCCGTCAGTGTCAATTCTATGTCTCTGTCCTATATGCCTGTACACTGACGTTGGCGGAAGGAGCTGGTGATTACGGTACCCCTTCTTTCCAATCACAAATACCATACAACGTTGTAATTCTGCCTCATGGCAGGATCACCATACAAAATCAACAGCCACATCAGTCTACAGTCTGGCCCGCTGAGACCCACTGCATATGCTACCAATGAACCTGGACTGCTCAGGGATCCACATCTGTTGAGCATGCCAGTGTCATCAGGTTCCCTAGCCTGGGTAGTGCATGAGATGGTACTGTTCTTAGTACACCCTCTACCTTGGTGTAACACAAACAAGTTGAGTTCTACACCGAAGTGAGATCCCGCTACACTAAAGTATTAGTGACTAAGTCGACCGAACGTGCATTTCTACCATTGCTAGCACATGGCTCCTCACCACATGTTGGCACATACCAGCCTAAGAACCTTAAGTTCTTAGTCATGTATTTAACCAGACCACTCTAGGTGTTATCATAACATGAACCTAAAGTATCTCAAATTATTATCTCATGTTCCCATGTTCCATGTTCTCACTAGGTGTCTCTACAACTCTAGCAATATGAACATATCAATAATAACATCACATGAGCATAATATCAACATCATACATATAATAGCATCGTACATATACCCTCATGGTATATCTTTCAACTCACATCAGGAGTATGCATATAGCAACATTTCACATACCAGCATGGTATAACTTTCAACTCGTATCAAGAGCAAACATGTAAATAACATCAACATGAATTAGCATGATATCACTTTCAACCTTATAACAAAAGCATGCATATAATAACATCTTACATGAACTATCATGATATAACTTTCAAACACATGTCAATAGCATGCATATAAGAACATCATACTCCAACTAGCACAGTATAGCTTTTCAATAATTTACATGTTAATTAAATATCCAACCAAGCAGATATACAACTTATCAGTATGTACAATAATTAACAGCGACCCTTAGGACTCGGTATCTGTAGTAGGCCAAATAAAATTTGAAACCATAAATCCTCACCTGAGTCTTAAGCAGATCTTTAACAAGAATCACAGCTTGGTCGTGATTCTTAAAGCAAGCAAGCAATCTATCTAGTAAACAATTTCTTTCTACACAAATCACAGCTTGGCCATGATTTGTCAAGCAATAGCATAACAACACAATTTCCTAAAATAATTTAAAGACAACTAAGCAAACATGCATAAATAACATATCTCAAACAATCCTCTTAACTACCCCTCTACTCACAACCTCACCCAATTTCAATTTAATTTCTTTTTAATCAACCAAATGGATTAATCAACTCAAATAAACATACTACCACAATTATACATCAACTAACTGTAGCCATACTTATGTTTACATTCAAATTTTGTCATAAGACCACAAATTAAATATTCATCTCCACAATTAAATTATTCTAACAATTTAATTAATCATATTGATCAACTATACCATCCTAATTAATCTAAAACAACTTATAATAATTCTGTAAAAATTCAATTACCATCAACAATTCTATTAAGTCATAATTCTCTCCATTTTATTAATTTAGAAAATGTATTTAGCCTAATTACCCAATTTAATCACAACATAAATTCATAAATTCTGTAAAAATTATAATTAAATTAATTCAATTCTGTTTAACATGAATCAAACATAATAACATCTACCAAAATATTCTCTCATGCAAATAGTATCCAAATAACTTATTTAACACTTAAATAAACCTAAACCACCTTAATAAAATAAAAACTCTATCTTCACAGTTCGGTAAAATTCCAATTAAATCACAGAAATTATGTCTACACACAAAATAGCATCACAAATTATTTTAGATTTTTCTGACATCATTAACGCGCTCAAACCCTTGAACTCAACCTAAAATAATTTGTAAACCGAACCTAAAACGTGATAACAATTTCAAATAAATTCTTAAAACCCTAAAACTCACCAACAAAACTGTAGAAACATTGAAACCAAGTGAACCGGTCAAAAACCCACGTAAACCGAGCAAACCAAATCTGAACTGCAGTTTGAACCGGCCCCGAACCGAACCAGACCGGCCGGCCGAACCGCTCGGACCGAACCGCCGCACGCGCGCCGTACGTGCGACGATTTCTCTTCACTCGCTCGACGCTGCCGCTGTTCGTCCGACGGATCGCCGTCGATTCCGGCGTCCGCCGTTGCTGCAGCCTCGCCGGACTACCATCCCGACTCTTCCACAACTTCCTCGAACCTCCGACCAACTTCCCTTGCCGCTGACAAAGCCAGACAGCTTGCGAAGCTCGCCGCCATCCGCTGTTCTTCTGCTACCGACGAAGTCGCCGCTTCCAGCCACCTCTTCGCCGCTCCCACCGCGTAGTCCACTAGATATCAACTCCCAGAAGTCGATATCATTCGTAGAGGCCGCCCCTTCAATGAAAACACCGACGGTCGAGCTCCCGCCGGCAAGATTAGTGGAAAACAGGGCACCTTCCCTGTTTTCGGTGAAAAGTTACAATCCCAACTCGCCGGCGCCACCACTGACCTTCATCGCCCTCGAAGAAGTTGCCAAACACTCGTCCGCAACTCCTTCTGTCGAAATCGCTGGCCGTCGAAGCAAACTGGAGCACCGATGCCTCGGATTTTTCCTTCCCCCCAAACCCCTGCTTCTGCGAGGGTTATAGCAGCAGTCGAGTCGGCGACTCGCCGCTCGACTCGGTCTACCCGGCCGGGTCAACTCGCCCCCTACTCGCTGCTCGTGCTTCACACGTGCAGCGATGTTTTCTTTTTTTATATATAAATCTAAATAAATAAATAAAATAAATATAAATTTCTATGTTCAAATTTCTATTTCTAATTTTTTTTTCTTTTATCTATTAATTTAATTTATTATTATTATTATTATTAAATTATTAAAATAAATATATATTTTTTCTAAATTTTTTTATATATATAGAAAATAGGGTTTACAGATGAGCAATTCTCCAAGATATCCTCACGAATTGCTCTATAGAAGACTTAATTGCATGCTTCAATTACTTGCTGGTGAGTATGTGATCTCCTCCACAAAAACCCAGTAGCCACCTAGGGTTTAATTGCATGTACCACTCCTCCGTGGATTCTCTTGATCCTTTAATATGTATGTGCCTTTGCTGCATGTAACGATAGAAACCAATACTATCGCCAATTACTTCACTCATTCTATATAAGCCTTCAATTGACACTTACAGTGGATCCAAGATACTACCATCTAGAACCGAAGCATCTAATGTTGAATCAAGTAACGAACACCACCTTGCTACCATATTGTCATTGATTTGGATTCCATATCTGTAATGCTTGCTTATTGGGACTCACAACTAGTTAATTGCATCCCAGCGTACACCAACAAGTTGCTAATTTGTGTCAAAGAAATAAGCACCACCAATCGTCTTTAGCTAAAAATAGGGGGTGCCTAACTTAGGCAAGGCACCACCACCAATCATCCTTAGCTAAAAATACGGTGTGTTATTTTCTCTATTTTTTTGTTCTCACCAATCTGATTTATAGAAAATTCTACATAATTTTTCTCAACAACTGGTATCAAAGCCAAGTTGTGAATTTTGTCGATTCTCTTCAAAGACTCATTAGAATTGATCGAAAGTCGGATTCAAGTGGGAGTGATGGATGCAAACGAAGGAAAGGTGAGACTCGAGAAGTTTGATGGCGCAAATTTTGGATTCTGGAAGATGCAGATCGAAGACTATTTGTATCAAAAAAATCTTTATCAACCTCTCTTAGGAAAGAGGCCAGAGGGTATGAAAGATGAAGATTAGGCTCTCCTTGACAGACAAGCCCTCGGAGTTATCCGACTGACTCTATCCCACAATGTTGCTTTCAACATCGCAAAGGAAAAGACCACGATGGATCTTATAACGGTTCTCTCTAGTATATACGAGAAGCCATCAACCTCTAACAAAGTTCACTTGATGAGACAGTTATTCAACTTGCAAATGTCGAAAGGTGTATATGCACCTCAATATCTCAATAAACTCAACACAATCATAATCCAGTTGAGTTCAGTTGGAATTGAATTTGATGAAGAAGTACGAGCATTAATATTTTTATCTTCACTATTAGAAAGTTGGAATGCTACTGTTACAATTGTGAGTAACTCAAATCTTCAAGGGACTATTCTCCCTCTTTTTTTGCAGTTAACCTATGTTGTAACAACAACCACCAACCACTCCATCACAATAGAATCTAAAGGAACCAGCTAACTTGTCACGCCCCGACCTGCTTGTCGGGTATATAGCAATTGCCGTATGGGCCCCATGGGCCCCATACAAGGTATTTAGTGATAAACACAGTTCAAATACATCATCAACACAGCGGAATATACAATTAATTCACCTAAATCAATACCATTAATACAATCCCGATATACCTACTATAATTCTATGATGACGATATCGATAAGAAAAATAAATATATCTACGACCTCATCTACATCAACTATCTTGATCGATTGTCTACTAGACCTGCACACACATTAAATATGGTGTTCTTAGCCTTGCGGCCTAGTGCGAAATTACGGCTCGAAATCGTAATAAGAAATCAAACATTAAGGGAAAGTTATAGGATGTCTTTGGTTTGTTAATCATCACATATTAGATTTTTAATGTCAATAATATCATCAATAGTGTTATCGGCTAATTGATGGTATATGTCTCTTGATGTCATTTGTGTTGCACAATATATTTATATTTCTAGCATATGTCTCTAGATGTCATCTATGTTGTATAGTATATTTGTATCTCTAGTATATGTCAACTAAGAATATTCCAATCTGTATACCTGTGGCTCGGGCCGTCAGCCTATGCTTAGGGGATATCCTGATCAGGGATAAGCCTATCCGTGCTGTGCATGTCTAAGTCTCTACCTAAGCACGCTGCACTGATGTTGACAGAGAGATCGGGTAACCGTGTGTCTCTCTCTACTGTCCCACTAGTCGATCTCTACACCCTATCCCAGTGAAACTCATTATGCCCGTACTTTTTCCCTCGGAATCCCAGTACGGGTCACAACAACATCGTGTAGTGCTACACAACTATTCGTCAAGGTCACCTCAAATAATATGTCCTTGGCCACGGCTAGCTGAATTAAGTAATAATTTTAGGATCCGAACTACTCATCAGATCGTATGTAAAATATCTGGAATAATAGTTGTATAGTCTATGGATCCACTATCCAAGGCTTAAAAAAAATATCTTTCCAATTCAATAGCAGTTGATGTTGGCCGAGTTGAACTCGCATCGACACAATGGCCAATGGTTACCTCGACTACATGCCTACTAAATTATTGTAAAGAGTTATCCCTATTAGCCACCTAAGGACTATCACGGTGATGCTCAAACATCACACGTGTGGGTAGTTGTATCCGGGTATGGACATACTCTGCCTTCTGGTCTATATTGACCTTGGAATTAGTTTGGTCTATTACCTAACCAACTCCCAGTATCTAAGTTATTTGCAGCCTCGAGAGTGATGGTAGTGAGTAAACATCACTCTTCGAATACTAAAGGTTTGCTTTGTCATCTAGGGTGTATTAATGATACACCCTCATAATTTGTAATCTTGAAATATCCCTAAGAGGTGCTAGTATCATATGTTACCTATATCTCTATTTAAACTAGAGTGTCAAGTAATAGTTCTTGATACTACCTCCTATATAGTGGTTTAACTTTTAAATCAATATTTTTATCTTATTTAGCATGGTATTAACATATCATATAACAATAAGGAAAGATAAAGGAACATGTAAAAGAAATTAATAAAGCATATCAAATACTAAGCAGTATACATATGTCATATATTTCACGCTACGTAAATTATGTTATTCTAGCATATACATTATCATGATATTTAGCAAACATGGTATTTTATTATATTCAAGGCATCCAAGACATTCCTAATAAAATATTTTTAAATTTTTTTCTAGGTTGAATTAAATCCTACTACGATGAACCAACGCGTCTGATTTGCAGCTCAGTCTACTCCTCTGAACTACCAAGTGAGGTCCAGAGATATTGATAATAGGCAGTTCTCAAGTTAGAGTAATATCTTTTAAGCAATAAAGGTTTTATTTAAAATATAAAATACTCTTAAATTTAATAAGGTAAAAGTTATTTAATTAATAAAGACTCATTCATTTAATTGATTTGATCTAATCCAAAATGATTAACCCAATTCAACTACTAGCCCAACTTTATACTGAAGTCCAACATGGTAAACCCTTAATCACCATTCATCTACTCTAACTTATTAGATTAGTCAAATCCCAAATCAGACCTAACTATATCTTCAAGTCCAAATCAATATGAAATCCAAGTCAATTATTCCTTAGTTCAATCTAACATCACAATGTAATCTCTAGCTAAACTGAACTTTAATAATCATTCTTTAGTGTAAACCTTCATTCGATTCTTCTTATACCCATAATTATTATACTACATGCATAATCTCAAGCAAGGAAAATATAATAGGGAAGAAGGAGAGGGTGCAACAGGAAAATGAGACTAATTCAATAAATTATGATTGAGACTAATTCAATAGCAATTAGCAGAACATGATCAATTTGCATTAGATCGATATTGAGGTGCCAATGTTCCAATTTGCATATATTGATGAATGGAAGGAGGAGAAAGGCCACCTCACCAGTGGAGGAATTTGGTGAAGACTTGATTAGGGTCTTTGGTGAGCACAAAGAAGCCGACTGCAATTGGATACCCAAATTGATTTGGAGAGAAATTGAATCCATGGTTTCACTAGACCAACTAACAGCAATCGCAATTGAGGTGGCAAGAAATTGGGCATCAATTCAAGGCGAAATGAGCTCATCGGAGGAAGTCTCCTGGAGGCAGGGTGACCGGTGGCTGTATGCAGGGACGACGAAGCCTCTGGCAAGTTGTCAAGGAAAGTGACGGACTCTACACCGTGAGCAAGGAAATGGGATATTGGAAGCGCCCACCGACGATTTGAGAGCTATGTATTCAGCGAGGCATGGGCGTCAAGGGAACGAAGACCTCCCGAGCGCCTTTCACTGATGTGATGCGATGGAGGCGTCGGAGATCGCGACGATGACTCCACGGAAAGGGGATCGAGAGAAGGATGAGGACGGGGCAGAGTTAGGGCACGCAATCAACTCCTCAGACTACTAGAGTCTTTTATTCGCCAACTGGTTCAATTGGACCCATCCAATCCAGGTAACTCCACGGAAAGGGGATCGAGAGAAGGATGAGGACGGGGCAGGGTTAGGGCACGCAGTCAACTCCTCAAACTGCTAGAGTCTTTTATTCGCCAACCAGTTCAAGTGGACCCATCCAGTCCAGGTTGGCCGGTTCGACTGGTTAGGGAGGGGCACATGCCGCGTATGTGAGGGCTAAACATTCTCAGATTTAAATCCCTCTATTACAACTTAAACCAAGTTAACAAAGTTAGAATCTCATGCACCATTACCATTCAATACCCTCTTTAAACTTTCTGAAAACCTCAACTCCAAAGATTGATTCTTTCAGTTCTAAATTCTTCCACATAAATAAGATATTGCTCCTTCTGTCTTTAGGATAAAATACTAAGGTATCAAAGGAGAAATTAAGATGTTTGTTGCAACTGAAAAGAAAGGACAATAATACGATGATGAATGAAAGAAATAAATCACCTTATTATCAAAGGTGTGACTTGCAATGGATAGTGATGAATGAATAACTTGCTGAAATATCATTTGGAACTTTTGAAATACCCTCCTTTGATGCAATGCAAAACCTTAGGATGTGAAAGGGGTAGAAGTAAAATCTTCATGAGATAGTAAAGTTTTGCTTAATGTATGTTTTTAGGCAATCTGCTTGACATCAATGATGATTTAAATTATTGGAAGAAAAGACTTCCTTCGCTATGAGTTATTTTTAAAGTTCAATTATGAACTACTGCAAATTGAGCCCTTAGTGGGCATTTGTTAATATTTTCAAGCATATTGCATGATTTAATTTTCATAGCATCATGAGTGCTATATTGTGGGCTAAATTATGTGCCAAAGCATGTAAGTTACTATTATATTTTGATAAATCTAAATATGATTCTTAAATAACATGCAACTTTATGTCATGCTTGAGTTATTAAGAATGTGAAAAACTCATGAGCTATATGAATAATCAATGTCATGAATATAGAGATACTTAGTGGCATTGTCCGAATAGATCTCTAATTATAGAAATGAAAAGGACCGAATATCCCATAGATATTGAAACTAGGAAAGACACTTTAGGTGCTTGCACATTATTTCTCTTACGCCATGCTAAGTCTAGTGAGGGTAACCAAAAGCGTAACCCAACCTACTCTTTGGGCTAAGGTTGAATCCGAGGTGGAGTCTTCCCATATAACTGAGATACTCTCCTCATAGTATGCAACCAACACTAAAAGACTTGGGAATTGGGAAGCTATTCTAGCTGCTCTGCCCTAGGATTAAAGGGATCATAAGACAACTGAAGTACCCTGTTCGGACTTTGTAGGCCTATGAAAGGATAGTCTAGACATTGGAGGTTAAATAATTTGTGCTGAGTCCGGTTCTTCAGACCATTGAGACTAAATAAAGAGGTGACCCTATCATAGGGCAGAATGTAGTACTATATGGTAGTCACATGTTGTGGGTCTAGGGAGACACACATAAGAAGATCTCGAAACATGGGCTGAGATTCGGCTTACGAGATTGAAATGAGATAATTCTGCGATCACCAGTTATCTCTACTAACGTCAGTGTGATGGGCACTATTTTTCAGGATCACAACAAGAGATGGACTGATAGACATTTAGGTGTACAGCCATACACCTAACTTTGAAAGATAGGATAGTTTTACCTTTATTTTGTGTAGACGGAGATATACTGGATAGAGATTTTATAAAATATTTGTGTATAGGTGTTATTATTAAGCTTGAACTCTAGTTTTGAAAATACGTGGTTTTAGAGTCATATTAACTTGTTATCCAGGTTCTCTTCTTCCATAAATAGAGGGGATATATATAAGATACACTTATGAATTTTCATACAGTTCTGGAGATTAAGCGGGGCTATGTGTGAAGTTTCCTACGGTGTACCACGTGTCTTAGGGGAAGGTATAGGGCATGACACATAACCCAACCCAACCCAAACTTTGAGTTTAGGTTAAAGTTGAGGAGTAATCTTCTCACATGATTGAGATACTCCCATCAAGGCATGTAGTCAAAACTTCAAAGACTTGGGAACTAGAGAACTATCTAGCCACTTTGCTAAAGGACTAGGAGGTCAAAAGATAATTTACGTACCCTATTCAGGCTTTGTAGGCCTATGAGGAGGTAGTCTAGACCTTAAAGTTTAAATAATTTGTGCAGAGTCTGATTCGTCAAACCGTTAAGACTGAACAAAGAGGTGACCCTGTCATGGACCAAAATATAATACTACATGGTAGTCGCATGGTGCAGGTCTGGGGAGACACACATGCGAAGGTTTTGAAGTGTGAGCTGAGGCACAACTTGCAAGATCAGAAGGAGATGATTCTACGATCACTAGTATCTATCAATGCCAGTGCAATGGGCCTAGATAGATATACATAGACATGATATACAACAAACCTTCTTTACTTTAACATGTGCTATATTTATCTACTTTTCATTACTTAAATATGCATGTATTAAACTGTTACTACGTAATATGCTTTACTTGGATTATATCTAAACATATCTTTGTTTGCCCTTACTTTACCATGGAATGCCTCTATCTGTAGCCATTGGATCGTAAGACTCAGCGCATGCAAATTTTTCCTGCGCGTAGGCAACAAGTTGAGAATGAGTATAACGAGAAGGTCAAGACGATCGAGTCTGTGCATTAAGAGAATGGAAAAACGACAAAGCTTCGGGTAGAATTAAATTAAATTAGTTGGACTATATTAGGACTTAAGATTGATGTTGTTGAACATTAATAAATCTAAAAAATTTATAGTGAAATTTTGAGACATCAAATCGTAATTATATATGAAACATATTTTTATTTAGTCTTGTATGAATTCTTACAATTCATATAGCGGTTGCCACGTTATCGATATAGAGTTAGGGTGTGACAATATATCCTACCGTGTCTTAGTTTCTCTACTGTAGCAAGGCTTCCCCAGTTGAGCTAGTCGATACCCTCGTCGACTCATCAAGGTAGACTTTTATTAGGTCTTTAAACTACCATAGGGTAACATCTTTCTCCTAACTTGCTTTTGGACTTGGGCAATTATTCCTCGACATAAAATACTTCATATGATCTTTATTGGTTGCTTGTTTGTTCATTATCTTTTCAGCCTATCAACTGAACTAGGTTATAATTATCGAAAGGTTTAAGTCCTTTAGGGATAAACATCCTGATAAAAAAGCTTCATGAATAACACATAGAATGTGTGATGTATCCTGACTAACCCCCTTGATCATAAGTTAGAAGTCATCAAACTTCAGCATAAGTCCCTTGTGCACTCTGGTTCCTCTAACTTTTCTAATTAATTTTTTATATTATTCAGGATCTAATAAATATTTTCCTTGATCTAGCAATAACTTAATATTAGGCTTCATGTATTAACAAATCTATTTTTTCTCAAACCTAACTTTCTCTAGAATATCTAAAATATATATTTTTTGAGAAATATAAATATCAGCTTGGACTATGTTACTTCAATACACAAATATTTTTTCAAAATTATAATATATGGTGTCAGACATGACCCGTTTATCAAATGCCTATCCTAGCACAACACACTACAATATTATACTAGGCTCCTATCCCACAACACACTATAGTATTATACTAGGCTTGGATTGACACGATCTGCTCATGTTAGGTGGACAAAACTCTAATATAAATCCTATTTCCAACAAAAAAATAACAACACTTATTAACTATTCTAATATAATTTAACATAAATTTTATATAATAAGTATAAGTTATTTAGTGAGTCGTGTCCTTGTGCGATACTGTGACGATCCAGCACGGCATGCCTATAATGATGGGCCGTGCTCGGCACGATCTAAAGCGGGTTGGGCCTGTATTGCATGACCCACTTATCATGCCTAATTATTAAGATGATGTGATGCACAAATTCTTAAGATGAATATGCATAGAATTCTGTTTAGGAAATATTTGAGGTGCGATATTTGGAGTTACTTGGAGGGTAACGCATGGCCGATGGAAGTATATGCTGGTGCTTTCTTCAGATCTGGACCGTCCGTTTGAGATGCAGGACTGTCTCAACTCAGTAAGCTGAGGGCGTGATCAATGAGCCGTCGAGCGGCCCCCACCCATATTGTCGAATCATAGACAAGGTAAAGAAGAACGAGACGCACTGAAGAGGAAGTTTCTCTCACTTTAGGGTTTCCCTATAAATACAACTTCTTTTTCGCTTCCTCCCTCTCTCGACTTCTGCTGCTGCTGCTGCTTCCTCTAGGGTTATCAGTGCGGCTGTCATTTCTACCAATCGCCATGGCAATTTCTTTCTCCGATCTCCACACTGAGGCCGGCCTCAAATCTCTTGAAGAATTTCTTTCAGGGAAAGCCTATATTTCAGGGTGAATTATCTGAATCCTCTCTATATTGTCTTCCTTATTCTTCCTTTATTTCTGATACCACTGTTCTTTTGGGTTCTAAGGTTTATTTTCCGTGTTTGATGTCTCTAAGCTCAATCAAGGCTCTTACTTGCCATTTGTTTGTGCTTCTCCAGGGATCATATCAGCAAAGATGATGTTAAAGTGTTCGCGGCAGTAGCAAAGCCCGGGGATGGATTTCCCAATGTGGCCCGCTGGTACAAGAGTGTGGGTGGAGTCCTTGCCGCAAGGTATGTTGGATCATGTCTCCTGTGACTCTTAGTCGTAATTTATTGCTGACTCGCTCTAGATCTTAATCACTATTTCCTTTGTTTTCTTTTTTGATGTGCATTTCGATAACTACACTGTATAATTAATGAATTTTTATCCTGTAATTGTTCTATTCTCTTTTGACATTTTTGCGGATTATCACTTCTTTCACTGCCGTGTTTTTGTGGGGTGGCCCCACTTGGTTTTGCACTGTGCCTCCATGTTATTTTTATGCCTATGATTTATTTTTGTTACGTCACAGATCATATTAGATAAGAAAATGCGATTTATGCTTTTTTTTTAATCTCTTATTCACCTTCAATCCTTTCGCACCTATTCACAATGCTTATATGTTTAAACAGATTCCCTGGTGCTGGTGTTGGAGTGAAAATTGGAGGTCTGGCTGCCGGGTCTGCTGCTGATGCTGCTAAGGTACGCCATTTTTGTTTGGTGCCAATCAATATCATTTTTTGATTAGCATGGTCCTAGACAACATTTGTTCTAAGAATGAATTCTACAAATGGTAAAATTATCTCCTTGCAGTATAAATTGCTAATTTTTCTGATGAATTGCCATCTTAATCTTCATCTGTGTCAGTCATCTCCTTATACTATTTCCTCATCACAGTAATTAGTATCTATTTAGTGGCTATCTAAGCAGTATTTGCTCAAGTTGCAACTATTTATTCCCACGACTATCACTAGGATATATTGGTTATTGAAGATTTCAAGCTAAGCTCTCAAGTTTCCACTATGTATTCTCATGACTATCTCTAGGATGTATTGGTTATTGAAGATTTCAAAATTTACTGATAGTTGTATTGAAGGAATTTTAACAAAATCTTCACTTTTTTTGATATGATTATTGAAATAGATAACTATGTTACTTCAATCAGAAGGAAAAGAGTGCAAGTAGTAGTAGCCATTTCGTAGGAGTGAAGCACCATATTTAGATCAAAATTTCTGTTCTCCTTCATCAGCCATGTTCTCCCTTAATTGATTTGCTTCTTGTTAGAAGAAAAGCCAAAACATGAATCACCCATATTCTGCACCATGAACTTTGTGCATAACTTGCATGCTTCGGTCATTAGTCTTTGAATCACCAGCCAATTGTTACAAAAATTGGATACAGTAATCTTCTGTGAACCCTTTATATGAGCATATTTTTGTGGTAAGAAGGGATGTGTTACATAAAGAAATGATGATCGATGAACAAGACTTGCCAGTGAATTTTCATAAAAAGGACTTAGATTAGATGGATTTTTTGTGTTATGACCATCATATTCCCATGATTTTGGTTTTCCTTCATGATGAATAAAGTAATGCATGTCAAAACATACATGAAGATGGTATCTCGTTTCTTCAGCACTGAACCTCAATAATATGTATATCTTCCATGAATCCTATTGTTGACGTATATATTCCCTGAATCCTATTGTTGATGTATATATTCCCTGAATCCTATTATCTATCTATCTAACAACATTATGCTAATAGTTTGATTTTTTCTTTATGGGTATCTTCTCCAGTTATCTGTTAGGCAAGTTACGTAACTGTTGTCCCAGATCTTTAGGAATTGATTTTTTCTGTCACGGATAGAGCCTTTTTAATAATGTACTTGGGAGAGACTAGATAAATATAGTTTCATCTGTCAAAGTCTCTGTTTGGACTTGGGTTTTAACCGCACTTCAATGTTTCACCTTTCTGGATGCGATTGCTTTCAGAACTTATATTAAATTTATGTACCCCAGGAGGCTGAAGATGATGACGACTTGGATCTTTTTGGTGATGAGACAGAGGAAGAAAAGAAAGCAGCAGAGGATCGAGAGGCAGCTGTTAAAGCCTCATCCAAGAAGAAAGAAAGTAAGGGCTTTAGATGTTCCTATATCAATCCATCTACTTTACATGTTCAACAATGGTAAATCTCCAAGATACTCAGCGGAATCTTCCTCTTAGGTGGAAAGTCATCTGTTCTTTTGGATGTCAAACCTTGGGATGATGAGACAGATATGAAGAAGCTGGAGGAGGCTGTCAGGAGCGTGCAGATGGAAGGCCTTCTCTGGGGAGCATGTCAGTCTTGTTGTTGACATCTTTTCTGCAACAAAATTGAGTTATTTTTGTGTTAATTCTCTCCTATCTTTACAGCTAAGCTCGTACCTGTGGGGTATGGAATTAAGAAGCTGCAGATCATGATGACCATTGTTGATGATCTTGTTTCGGTTGATTCCCTAATCGAAGAGAGGCTCACTGTGGAGCCCTGCGATGAGTACATTCAGAGCTGTGACATTGTTGCCTTCAACAAAATCTAGATGAGCTTATTTTTTTTGGAATGATCCATGTAGTATGAAAGGATACCACTATCTTGAGATTTAGTTTTGAACTGTGACTACTGTGTCTGTCTGTCGTTTAAGCATTGTTTGCAGCAAAAAGAAAAAAAAAGTTACCATAAGTATTATTGATGTTTTGAGATAATTTATGAGACGAGTAGTTTCGGTGAATTAATTTTTTTGATGTTTTGAGATAATTCATGAGCCGTATTTTCAACCTTGTGTTTTTTATTTTACTCTTCCTGACCTAGTCTCTCTTATCTTTTTTTTTTTAAATTTTCATCTTGTATGGTGCTCTAATTAAGTTTCATCTATTCATTCTAATTCTAGTCATATTAAATAGAGAAACTAATTATACTTCTTAAATATTCATCAACATATTGTTTATATTATTTTATAGAAAATATTTGGTTAAAAAAATAATTAGACCTTTTTATTTATAAGCATATAGCATTGAAAATTATATATGAATTGATGCTAGTTTAAAATACTTAAAAAAACACATGGAGATTGTGTTACATAATACTAATGATGTTGTGGGGATATTTGTATACATTGTGATGATAAATAACTCACTGATCTATAGGTAGGGGTATGATAATTAATGTGATATTAGAGCACTAATTGAAATTTTAATGTAATTAAATAATATCACAAAATCCTATAAAAAGATTTTAAGATCCTGTAAAAAGAAGGGACTAACTTGGCCCAATAACCAACCTATACCAACACTAGCAATAAGAAGGGACTAACTTGGCCCAATAACCAACCTATACCAACACTAGCAATAGTGAAGATACTAGCTTATAAATAATTTTTGTCTCTTAGAACTGAGCGATATGGGACTAAAGTTTTTTTTAAGATACGTGACTAAACATAGTCATTCACTTCTTACTCGTCATCCTTTTTTTTTAAAAATAAAAAATTATCTTAACCTACTAAACTACTTAAAATATTAATTACTTATATATTTTATTAAAATATATAAGTTTTAATTTTATTAAAGTATATATATTTTTTTAAAATATATAGTATTCTTTATAAACATCTATCCGCTTCAATTTAATGAAAAAATTAAACTCTATAATAGATCAACTCTCATTTTATAAAAAATCTATTCCTATAATTAGATTATTTAGAAATCTTCTCATTTTATTAGGTTGTATAGTTGATAAAAATAAAAAAATAACTTTTAAAATAAAAATTATCTTTTTGACATGTCTTTATACTTATATTTTTTTTACACTTTCTCTATAAGCACATATTATATTATAATTATTATTACTTTTTGCTCTTTCTCCATCAAATCAATAAATCTTTCATATAATATAATAAGTTTAAAATTTTAAAATGTAAGATATTATAATCACTAAGATTTATCAATTATTAACCAACTATATAATCTAATAATTTTATTTTTAAAATCTAGCATTAATCACATATTATCATAATTTTCATCTTTAAGTACATTACTAATATTATATCCTAATTCATTCAATAATAAGAATTAAGAATAGAAATGAAGAGTAATTATATGAATTTTAAGTAATATTTTAATAAAATAGTACATATGAAAAATGACTAAAATACCTTTAAATAAAATTATAAAATTGTAACTAATAAAGATTAGTAGGGTAATTTTAATAGAATAGAAAAAATTTAATTTTAAATGTTGAAGGCTTGGAGTTTTAGAGGATAATTTGAAACGTTGGAGAAGTTTTTTACTCCCACATTAGGGGAGTCTTGAAATAAAATTGCATTATTTTCTATATGAGAGATAGTGCCCTCCTTACACTTTCAATATCTAGTATGTCCATATAATGGGTTGTGAGCTGTGAGTTGGGGTCGTGCCGTGCCTAGCACGGCCCGACAACGTGCCCTGCCTAGCACGGCCCGACAACGTGCCCTGCCTAGCACGGCCCGACAACGTGCCCTGCCTAGTGATGAGGACATCGCTGGTCCACCCGTGCAAGACTCAATTAGCATAAAAGGCCCAACGACATGAGCTCGTACACGATGGACAACAGGTGAATTCTTTTCTTAGACAAATTAATTACTTAATTACAGAACAAATAATACTGCCTAATTGTTATTGTTTACTTGTCACTACATGCAAGGAAACACATGGAGGAATTACTCATATGGAAGTTGTATGAGTAATTGAAGGAAGAAGATTTATTCAAGAATCAAATCTTCATCAAATATTTATTCAAGAGCAAATCAAGGAAGAAGATTTATTCAAGAATCAAATCTTCATCAAATATTTATTCAAGAGCAAATCAAGGAAGCAGATTTATTCAAGAATCAAATCTTCATCAAATATTTATTCAAGAGCAAATCAATGAAGATTTATTCAAGATCAAATCTTCATTAAATATTTATTTAAATCTTCATCAAGAGAAGGAAATTTATATATTTATTTTTCCTATTTTAGTGAAACAAAATATGAAAAAACATGCCATATTTTGTCTATATATTTGGTGGAGCATGCTCTATTGAAAGGGGACTTTGATTTTTGCTTTAGCCACTACTTTTGTAATGCTTTTGCTAAAACTTGAAGTCCAATTCCTTAATTGAGTGATCCTTCTGCTGTTGCTCTTTCAATTCTCTTGAATTATTCGTGCTATTCTTCGTGAACAGGTTAGTCGTGTTTGACACGGTTGATAACCAACTGAGGAGTGGTTTAGCGATTGCGAGGTTGCTGGTCGCGTTCGTAGATCGTGGTTAGCCTCCCCTTCGTCAAAGTCATAACTCCCCACCTTAAGAATTTCTCCTACGACGGAAGATCGGGACCAACTTGCTTGCACGCATCTTAAGTCGAGGTGTGTGCATATCAGGTGGTATCAGAGCCTTCGTCGGTAGGAATTCATCTATCATTTAATATATCTTTTATTTTCCCTACATCAAAAAAAAAAAATCCTCTAGTCCTTTTCTTGAACTTCTATTTCGTACTTATCATCGTTGTTTTTTTCATCTTTTATTCAGTCCTTTTTTTTTGTTATCTCCTAATTTTTAAAAAACTGTTGTTCGGCCAAAGAGTGTTCCGCCTGTTTTTTTGAAGAAAGAGGTAGAGAAAATAAAGGAGGAAGTAGTCAGCTAGGTGAAAAAAAAAGAGGTAGAGAAAATAGAGGAGGAAGTAGTCGGCTAGGAGAAAAAAAAAACAAAGAGAGGAAAGTCGGCTGAAATCTTAGAAAAAAAGAAAGAGAGAGAGAGAAAAGAGGAGAAAAAAAGAGGAGGAATTGTTTTGCAAGAAAGGAGGAGAAAAGAAGGAAGAAGTGTTCGGCGAGAAAAATAAGGAAAAAAAAGGAGAAAGAGAGGAGGAAGGTTCGGCAAGGAACCAAAAAAATAATATATATATATATATATAATTCGAATTTTAATTATCCTTGCACTTATTCTTCCTTTGACCTTTTGACACCTTCTACCTTGCTTAATTGAGTCAACTTTGTAATTTCTTGAATTATTATTTTCTTCTCTTTGCTACAAACATATCCCCATCTAGATCTCCATAAATTAGCCTTGATCACCGTGTTCTAGCACTTTGCAATCGCTTTATTCACTCTGTGTTGAAAGTTATCACGAACCAGCAAACACGTGAGCAATTTTTGAGAAGGATTAGAGCTTCAGGTGGTAAGGTTTGTGAGGATTGTGAGTTTTTCATAAATAATTTACTAGTTTGGTAGAATTTCTCTTTTGTCTTACTAACAATGTCAGGATTGAGAAGTCCTCATGATATTTCTTATGACGGGGAAGATGGGTCCCACTCATCAATGATATCATTGTCTCCACGTTCTCAAGCTTTGATGGCTCATGTTACAAACACATTCGAGCAAATATTATCCGATCAAGTGCTTGTGCACTTGAATGGGTTGGAGAATCATCTTAGTGGAATTGAAGCGAGACTTGATCAAGTGGAGCGAACTCCTCCATCAAGTGAAGCTAATAATAATGCTGCTGCTGCTGCTCCATTCGAACCAAGAGGAAATTTGAACGTTGCATTTCAAGAGGCTGCTGATGAAGAGTTAAATGATCATTATGTGGCTGATGATGAAGTTGCCTTAGAATTATATCAGCGCCGCCCCGCACGAGGAGTGGGAGGTGATGGAGGTCTTGCATGTCACCGTAATGAAGAAAGAAGAAATGATGCATTAGGTAAAATTAAATTCACTGTTCCTAGTTTTGATGGAAAGTTTAATCCTAAAGTCTATCTTAATTGGGAATTATTAGTTGAGCAAAAGTTCAGCTGTCATCATTACCCAGAAGAGTACAGAGTACGTGCGGCCACTACTGAATTTATTGATTATGCTTCTATTTGGTGGAGTCAAATTCGACAAAGAAATGATGGTCCTCGTACTTGGGATGATTTGAAGCGCTTGATGAGGTCCAGGTTCGTGCCTTCATATTTTGAAAGAAAATTACTTAATAAAGTCCAAAGGATGAACCAAGGAAACAAATCTGTGGAAGAATATTATCAAGAGTTGCAGGTAGGCATGCTACGTGCTAATGTGCAAGAAGATGATAATGCAAAAATAGCTAGATTCTTGGGAGGATTGAATGGAGAGATACAAGATATACTTGATTTTCAGAACTACAATTCTTTGGATCAACTATTTCATTTTGCATGCAAAGCTGAAAGACAAGTTCAAAGGAGGAAGCAACCATACAAAACTAATCGTAGCTATCCTAATTCTTCCATGCCTTGAAAGGATGCCAATCCGCAACAGAAGAGTGTTGGTCATTCTAGCAGGACTGCTGCACCTATTGGCCAAGGAAATTCAGGAAGCCGTTTTACTTCACCTACTTCCAAACCAGTCGATTCAAAAAAGACCACTGTTGCCCCTACCAAAAGTTCATCCTCAGTTGCATCTATAGGAAGAACAAGGGAGATTGAGTGCTTTAAGTGTAAGGGAAAAAGACATTATATACGTGATTATCCAAATCAGCGTGCCCTTATCATTCGAGAAGATGGTGAGTATACATTAGCCAGTGAGATAGAAGAGGAAAGTGGATCTGATCATGAGGAGTCTCAACCTATTTCGGGGTCAGAACTAGAAGAGATCACTTTTGATACAAGTCATGCAAACCTTGTTGTTCGCCGTGTTCTTAGCTCCCAGATGGAGAAGGCAGAAAACGGGCAGCGTCACAATTTATTCCAATCCAAATTTGTGATCAATGAGCATTCTTGTAAGATCATAATTGATGGTGGAAGCTGCAATAATATTGCAAGTTCAAATATGGTTAGAAAGTTTAGCCTAACCACAAGATTACACCCGCAGCCATACTACATTCAATGGCTCAATTCTTGTGGGAAGTTGAAGGTAACAATGATGGTACGTGTTCATTTTTCTGTTGGCACTTATTCTGACTTTGTGGACTGTGATGTGGTGCCAATGCAAGCTTGTGCGTTACTACTTGGAAGACCATGACAATATGATAAAGATGCTACACATTATGGGCGTTCCAATAAGTACTCCTTTATGCACAAAGTTAAGAAGATCGTGTTGGTTCCAATGACACCAGAAGAACTTCTCAAAGATGATTTAGATATGGCTGAGTGTGAGAGAAAAGAAAAAGAGATGAGTGACATTTTCAAAATAGAAAGTGAGATTCATCAACCCAAAATGAGAGAAAAGAAAGAAAAATGTGAGAAGAAAAAAGAGATACCAATCAAGGGACAAGTTCTATTAGCTACCAAAAGCGAGATGCGAGAGTTAGAAACCAATCCCCAAGAGTGTTTTGCACTTATATGCAAGGATGCTCTTTTTTCTACTAACTCCTTACCCTCTTCTTTGTCTGTTTTGATTATTTCTTTGATGCAGGAGTTTGCTGATGTGTTCCCAGATGAGATACCTGCAGGGTTACCACCATTGCGGGGGATTGAGCATCAAATTGATTTAATTCAAGGAGCATCTCTGCCTAACCGTCCCCCATACCATACCAATCCCGAGGAGACAAAGGAAATTAAACGTCAAGTGTAAGAGATCCTAGATAAAAGATATGTGTATGAAAGCTTAAGTCCATGTGCTGTTCCTGTTTTACTTGTGCCAAATAAAGATGGATCATGGAGGATGTGTATAGATTGTCGAGCTATCAACAATATTACGGTACGTTATCGTCATCCTATTCCTCGATTAGATGATATGCTTGATGAATTGTGTGGTTATATCATCTTTTCTAAGATTGACCTGCGTAGTGGTTACCATCAAATTAGAATGAAGCTAGGTGATGAATGGAAAACAACTTTTAAGACTAAATTTAAATTATATGAGTGGTTAGTTATGCCATTTGGTCTTACTAATACACCTAGTATGTTTATGCGCTTAATGAATGAAGTGTTGAGAGCTTTTATTGGAAAATTTATGGTAGTTTACTTTGATGACATATTGATCTATAGCAAGTCTTTGGATGAACATTTAGCACATATGCGCTAAGTTTTGATTGCTTTGAGAGAGGCACGTTTGTTTGCTAACCTCGAGAAGTGCACCTTTTGCACGGATCGAGTCATATTTCTTGGTTTTGTTATGACTACACAGGGAATTGAGGTGGATGAGGAAAAGGTGAAAGCTATTCGAGCTTGGCCAACACCTACATCAGTCACGCAAGTGCGGAGTTTTCATGGACTGTCAAGCTTTTATCGTCGATTCGTAAAGGATTTCAGCTCACTCGCTGCTCCACTCAATGCGTTGACAAAGAAGAACATACTTTTCAAGTGGGAAAATGCGCAAGAAGATGCCTTCAATTTGCTAAAAGATAAGTTAACCAATTCACCACTTTTACAACTTCCTGATTTTAATAAAACTTTTGAGATAGAATGTGATGCTACTGGTATTGGAATTGGAGGTGTTCTTATGCAAGATAGGAAACCCATTGCTTACTTTAGTGAAAAGCTTAGTGGTCCAACCTTAAACTACTCCACATATGACAAGGAATTATATGCATTGGTTAGAGTGTTAGAAACATGACAATATTATCTCTGGCCAAAAGAATTTGTTATACATTCAGATCATGAATCCTTGAAGCATATTCATTGCCAAAGTAAGTTGAATCGTAGACATGCTAAGTGAATCGAATTTATTAAAACTTTTCCATATGTTGTGAAATATAAGAAAGGAAAATATAATATAGTTGCCGATGCATTATCTAGACGTTACATGTTGTTATCCCAACTTGATTGTAAAATTCTTGGTTTGAAAATGTTAAAAGAATTATATGCAACTGATTTGGATTTCAAAGACATTTACATTAAATGTAGAGAAGGGAGATGTTGGGATAAATATGTGTTGAATGATGGCTCTTTATTTAGAGCTAACAAGCTTTATATTCCTTCAAGTTCTGTTCGTCTTCTATTGTTGCAGGAAGCGCATGAAGGTGGTTTGATGGGACTTTTTGGGATACATAAGACTGAGGACGTATTGGTAACACACTTTTATTGGCCAAAGATGAGGCGCGACGTCGAGCGTTACGTGGGGAGATGCACCACTTGTCATAAGAGCGATGATGCTACTCATGTTGTCGATTTATTTTTCAGGGAGATCGTGCGCCTACATGGAGTGCCGAAGGTAATTGTTTCAGATCGTGATGCAAAATTTTTGAGCCGCTTTTGGAGGACGCTTTGGGGCAAGCTCAGGACAAAACTGCTATTTTTAACTATATGTTATCCCCAAACGGATGAACAAACCGAGGTCGTCAACTGCACACTTGGTACAATGCTACGGACGATACTCAAAAAGAACCTGAAGATGTGGGAGGAGTGCCTACCACATATTGAGTTTGCCTACAACCAAGTTCTGCCCATTCGAGGTCGTCTATGGCTTTAAGCCTGCTGCTCCAATTGATTTACTACCTCTACCACCATCAGAAAGAGGTAATCTTGATGCGGAGAAGCGTGCTGAGATGATTCGTAAGATACATCAGATGACCAAAACAAATATTGAGGAGATGCAAATGCAATATAAGAAGCATGCAGACAAATGCAGAAAGAAAGTTATTTTTGAAGAAGGAGATTTGGTTTGGTTGCATTTGCGCAAAGATCGATTTCCAGAACAACGCAAGTCCAAACTAATGCCACGAGGTGATAGTCCATTCAAAGTTATTGCGAAGATTAATGATAATACCTACAAGTTGGAACTACCTAAGGAATATGGAGTGAGTAATATATTCAATGTGGCTGATCTATCACCATACTTGGGCGATGAAGATGAGCTGGAGTCGAGGTCGACTCCTGTCCAAGAAGGAGAGTATGATGAGGACATCGCTGGTCCACCCGTGTAAGACTCAATTAGCATAAAAGGCCCAATGACATGAGCCCGTGCACGATGCTTAGGACAGCAGGTGAATTCTAGAATGTAGAACCAAAGCCCCCTTTCCCCCAGGGTTACCCACTGGACCTCGCTACCTGATATTCACAGCTAGTCTGGTATAAAAACCAGTCAGGAGTATCCCAATCTCTCATCCCAACCTCGAGCACTGTCATCCCACACCCCTTTTCATAGGTGGCCTATGAGAGTACTGATAATATAATCTCTTATCACTGTAGTGAAGGTGCTTATAGTACCATCCAGTAATATGTCATCCCAGCCATATGCATTCCATAAGTGAAATATTATCATGGATAATCAAGCAGATCATATGCTAGATTTAGAGTCAACAAAAATATGGTATTATGCTTAGGAACAATAGTAATGAAAAAGCTTATATCAACAAGCATGGATATCCGAAATTATTTACAACTCAAATATAATCATAATCAGGATTGCATTAACTAGCAGGAGAGTCAAATGATATCAAATATAAATAATCAAAAAGATATAGTTCTCCTGGACTAAAATTGAGAACTATCCCTTTTATTCTGCTTAGAGAATAAACACTCACTTGATCTTATCATCGTAATTGCGTTCTAACTCGTATTGCGATCGTTCGGATCCTCATGCTTGCTTAACGAATTTTCTGTAAATATTTTAATGAATTTTAATTCTGAATCCGGTAATAATTTCTCAAGTTCATCTTCACCAACACTCTTAGAATAATCTCTAGATTCACTCTAATTTTTATCTCAAGTTTGTCGGAACCCTCGCTGGCAAAAATCTTCGATCACAACCAATATTGGTACCAATTGAAAGCTCTCTTCATGAGGAATCCAAAAATTATATTTGCCCTAACTTTTACTATCCATACACAACCAATTTCACTGGAGAAGCTCGATTGGGCGAAAATCTTAAATTTGGATTTTCTGTTTGCCAGCGGCCAACCAGCGACCAATAATCCTCAACCCAGGTACCAATGGATAACTTTTGTCAGGAAGAAACTATAGGTACCAAGTTTGCAAAGTTCTGTGGTCGGAATGGCCAGCAATCATCGGAGCTTGCTCCGGCAATGGAGCTCTCACCCGCCGACGCGAAACCTCAATTTTCTCCCTCAAATCTCCACCAAAACTCGAAAGTAATGGTTCTAATGTGTTCTCCTAGCTCACCTATAGTTGTGTCTGAAATCTCGTTGAAAAATTCGATTGGAGCTGGTCGTAACGTCGTCGATAAGGTGAGAAAATTCACTCGCCATTGCTGTTGCGTGAAGAAGAAGGAAGAGGAGAGGGGAAATGCGTGTGGGTGGGAGGAAAAAGGAGATTTAATAAAATAAATTAATCAATATTTTAATGCTGCCGTTTACTTTGTGAGATCAAATCTTGGTCGTCCACCGCTTAAGTGAGTTAATCTTGTCCGTTTATTTTGATCTATCCTTGGTTCAACGATTTGACCAATCAAACGACGTCCAAATTATGATTCGTCTATGCTGTTGAATTCCAAATCAAAAATTTTTACATTTAAATTCTATACTTCAAAAATCCATATAATTTTACAAATAAGTCCACCATATTATATTATAAAATTACCCTTAATGCAAAAATGCAAATCTCACAGATATGGTCTACCTGAAAGTAGCTCTATGGAAAGGAGTTATACGGTTTGAAAACATAAGAAAGCTGATCCTAGATATATTGGGCCTTTTAGAATTCTTAATAGCATTGGTCCTGTGGCTTACAGATTGGAGTTACACAGGAAATGACTAGAATACGTGATGTATTTTATGTATCGATATTGAGGAAACATATCGTGGATACTGAACGAGTATTGTAGACACCCTTGGTAGAGCTCACAGATAATCTAAGTTTTAAGGTAGAACCTATGCAGATCTTAGAGAGAAAGAAAAAAACCTTAAAGTATAATGAGATATTAATGATTAAGATTTTATGGAGAAGTACACAAGTGGAAGAAATCACTTGGGAATTAGAAGAGTACATGAAGAAAAAATATCATCAACTATTTTAAGGGATGACTTGAACTAAATTTTGAGGATAAAATTATATTTTAAGGGGGTAGGATGTGAGATTTGTATTTTTACATCAATGGTAATAGTGTAATACAGGATTATTTTTAAGGTTGTATGAGAAAAATAATATGAAGAACTTATTTATAAAATTTCCTATGGATTTTGGTATAAAAATTATACCATCGGATAGAGTTTTTGATAGAGAATCCAATGGCATAGATGGATCGTAATTTGGATGTCATTTGATTGGTCAAATCATTGAACCAAGGATATATCTAAACGGATGGACAAGATCAAATCACTTAAGCGGCAGAAGGTTAGGATTTAATGTTAAAAAAATAGAAGCATGCGGGCGAAGTAGCGATATAAAGTGTTATTAATATAATATTTTTATTTACTTTTCTTCCTATTTCACTACACGTATGTATCTCCCCTTCACCTTCCTTCCTTCATGCACGAGCAATAGCGACGGGTTCACTTCACCGATGAAGATTGGATATCTTTTAGGTGGAATTTTTCAATGAGAATTCAGCTATAGCTGCAGGTGATCTATGAGAACTTATTAGAATCATCAATTTAAATTTTTGGAAGAGATATAAGGGAGAAAAGGGAAGGGAGGCGTCGACGGTGGAAGCTCCATCGTCGGAGCTTTCTCCGACAAATACTGGCTATTCTGGCCATGAAATTTTGCAAACTTGGTACCTATGGCTTATCCTCGATAGGAGATATCCATTGGTACCTAAATTGAGGGCTATTAGCTGCCGATTGGCCGTCGGCAAGTTAAAAATCCTAACTTTGGGATTTCGCCTAAGTGGGTTTAATGGAAAAAATATGATTTTTGGAATCCTCATGAAAAGAGATTTCGATTGGTACCAATATTGATGCTGATCGAAGAACTTTGCCAGTGAGGGTTCCGGCGAACTTTTCGAAGAGTCTTCGGTGTATATCCAGCGAACTTTCCGGCGAACTTTAGAGAAAAATTAAGAGAAATCTAGAGATCATTTTAAGAGTATTGGTGAAGACGGCGAAAGTTCCCTCAATAGGGCACGCTCCACCAAATATACAGACACAATAATAAATGTTTATTCATATATATTTGATGAAGATTTGGTCTTAAATATATATTTGATGAAGATTTGATCTTAAATAAATATTCCTTCATTTGCTCTTGAATAAATATTTGATAGAGATTTGATCCTGAATAAATATTCCTTCAATTACTCATGCAATTTTCATATTTGACAAAGATTTAATCTTGAATAAATATTCCTTCAATTACTCATGCAACTTCCATATGAGTAATTCCTTCCATGTGTTTCCTTGCATGTAGTGACAAGTAAACAATAATAATTAGGCAATATCATTTGTTCTGTAATTAAGTAATTTATTTGCCCAAGAAAAAAATTCACATGTTGTCCTAAGCGTCGGGCACGAGCTCGTGTCATTGGGCCTTGTATACTAACTAAGTCTTGCACGGGTGAACCAGTGATGTCCTCATCATACTCCCCTTCTTGAAAAGGAGTCGATCTCGACTCCAGCTCATCTTCATCATCCAAGTATGGAGATAAATCAGCCACATTGAATGTATTACTCACTCTATAATCCTTAGGTAGTTCTATCTTGTAGGCATTATCATTGATTTTTGCAAGAACCTTGAATGGACCGTCACATCGTGGCATTAGTTTTGACTGGCACTGTTCTGGAAATCGATCTTTGTGCAAATACAACCAAACTAAATATCCTTCTTCAAAAATAACTTTCTTTCTTCATTTGTCTGCATGCTTCTTATATTGTATTTGCATCTCCTCAATATTTATTTTGGTCAGCTGATGTATCTTACGAATTATCTAAGCATGCTTCTCAACATCAAGATTACCTCTTTCTGAAGGTGGTAGAGGCAGTAAATCAATGGGAGCAGCAGACTTAAAACCGTAGACGACCTCAAATGGGCAGAACTTTGTAGTTGAATGCACGACTCGGTTGTAGATGAACTCAATGTGTCACGCTCCAAACCCACCTTTGGGTACGTGGCAACCGCCGTATAAGCTACATTTTGCCACCACAACTTATACAAGGCTAAGAGTATCACAAAGCAACACTATTATTTTTATTAACATAGCGGAAATATAACCAAATTACATTTAATTTCAATGTTACAAATCAAATCTCTATCTAACCTTTCAATGATAGTCTATTTCGTCGAACTAGGTTCTCCCTCGCTCCCCGTAAAAGTGACTAACCCGTAACTTGCGCCATAGGGGAAAAATGTGCACATTTGAGTTGCGAAACTCAGTGAGGCTACAACGAGAGCACCCTAAAAATGGACATAAGGTATTGCACAAATCAACAAGAAGAAATATCTACTAAGTCACATATCAAACAACATGCTCAATAGTATATCATCATACAATAGATCAATGCAGCAGAGTCATGATATGAACATAACATATAAAAAACCACAAGGATTTAATTATAATAATAACTAAATCCATAATTAACATATTTCCTTAACTATCATATCAATCTTTTCCAAACTACATCTAAGGCAGCTAGCCTATGTTTAAGATAAATACCTCGTCAAAGATCACCCCAAACCCGTTAGTGTCAACTCTATGTCTCTGTCTTATATGCCTGTACACTGACATTGGCAGAAGGAGATGGTGATCATGACACCCCTTCTAATACAAACACAAGTACCATTACAACGCTATAATTCTACCCCATGGCAGGATCACCATACCCAATCAAACATCACATCTACACTCAGCCTGACAAACTGAGGCTAAAATCTGCATATACTACCAATGAACCCGGACTACTTAGGGACCCACATTTGTTGAGCATGTCAGTGTCCTCAGGTTCCCTAGCTTTGTAGTGCATTGAACATTACTGTTCCTAGCACACCATCTACTATAGAGTAACACAATCAGGAGAGCTCTGCACCGAAGTGAGATCTCGGTTACCCTAAAGCATTTGCGGCTAAGTCAACCGGACTTGCACCTTTACCTTAGCTAGCACATGGCTCCTCACCATATGTTGGCACATAGCTAATAAGAACCCTAACATCATCTCCTAGGTTATCATAACCTTATGATGTCTAAAGTTCTTAGTTATATATCAACTGAGATCACTCTAGATTTAATAATAACATGAACCTAAAGTATCTCTAGTGTTTATCTCATGTCTCTATGTTCTATGTTCCTGCTAAATGTCTCTACATCTATAGCATAACATGAACATATCAATATTCAACATAACATGAGAACAATCATACATAGCATGTATATAATAACATCATGTATCTTTTCATTAACAATATCTATCAACAATTATCATAACACACATGCCATTAGAATATGCAACAAGTAGATATTCAACTCATAAGCATGTACAATATGTAACAACAACCCTTAGGACTCAGCATCTGTAGTAGGCCAAAATAAATTTTGAAACAATAAATCCTCACCTGAGTCCAAAAATAATATCAAGCAAGAATTGACAGCTTGGCTGTGATTCTTAAAAGCAAGCAAGCAAGTACAACAATTTCTTCTTACTCCAACGCAAATCATAGCTTGGCCGTGATTTGTCAAGCAACAGCACAACAATCAATTTTCCTAAGATAAAGTAAATACATCCACCAACCATAAATCATACAACTCAAACAAGAATTTTCTATCTACCCTTCTACTCACATCCTCACATCATTTTCTTTATTTTACTTAATTTCTTATAATCAACCAATCATCCATCACATTACAAATCACAATCAACATAAATTAGCCTATAAAATAATATTTAGTTTAATAATTTAATTATACCTAAAAATCTTAAATCAATATATACCACCTTAATTGATTCTAAATAATTTTAATAATTTTGTGAATAATCTAATTAATTATTTGAATTCACAAAATTCTAAATCACCCAATTTTATAATTAGAAAAATCAAAATAATCAATTTCCAAAATTCTATAACATTATGATTTTATAAAATTCCAAATTATTCCATATCATTAATTAGAAAGAATCTAATTAATCTAATTACCTCAATTTATAATACCCTAAATTAATTAATTCTGTAAAAATTATAAATAAATTATTTTAATTCAAATTAATATGATTTAAATGACATAACAATTAGAAAAATATTTCTTCATGCATTTAACATACAATTACTTCATTTAAACCCTAAATTATCTTAATTAAATTAAAACTGCATTCTAATAATCTTGAAAATTCCAATTAAATCATACAAATTATATCCAAGCATAATCTAGCATGACAAATTATTTTAGATTTTTTCATTAACGTTAACGCACTCAAAATCCTAAACCCAACCTAAAATAATTTGAAAACCGCACCTAAAATATGTTAAAAATTATAAATAAATTCTATAAGGCTCAGAACTCACCAATAAAACTATAAGCATACTGAACCAAGTCGAACCGGTCCTAAATCCTCAAAAACCAGCCTGAATCGATCCTGAACCGGACCGATTGAATCGGTTCACACCAAACCAGATCACGCTTTTCACACGCGCCGGTCGAACTCCCCTCTTCCCCGTTCAACACCTTCGCTCGACGCTGCTGGAACCAACCCCTCCGGCCGGCTTTTCTTGCTGCCTACAAAGCCCAGAAGGTTACCAATCCCGTCAGCACAACCCTTCCCCGGCCGCCCGCTCGATTGACGTTTCCAGCCACCCTCGATCTCCGATCACCACGTCTGCGCCTTCGATTCAACTCCACCAGAGTTGAATCGTATCCCAGAAGCTCGCCGCCCACTAACAATCGGTTGTTGGTCTCCTCGCCGGTGAAATCGAAGGGAATATGGAGGTTCCTCTGCTGCAACTTTATCGATCGCCGCTGTCGCCACCTCTGAGCCCTCGTCGCCAAAGGAACCCTCTCCAAATGACTATACTAGAGTCGAATTGACACCGAAGACCCCGTCATGGAGGAAGGGACGACCCTCGCTCCCTCCGCCCGTGAGAACACCGGAGAACAGGGACCTCCCCTGTTAGCCTCTGTCTCGTCTACTTCCCATCAACTCACCGACCACCGAGGCTGCCTATACATGCCGCCAATGCACGGTTCCGACGTCCAGCTTTCGGCAACACTCCCCCACCGTCGTGCTACCCTCGCCGGAGCTCCACAGCTCCTCCGCCGTCGTCGTCGCCCCTCGAAACAAGGGCGCCCTATTTCGAGGGGTTTTAACCCCCTTCAACCCGTCTCCTCCGCTCGCTGCGCGTGTGGCGCATGTGTAGCGGCGGAAAAAGATAATTAATTTTTTTTTTAAATTCGAATTCAAAGGAAAAACCCTTTTTATATAATTTTTTTTTTCTATTTTCTATTTTATTACTTATTTTATCTGATCTATTTTATTTTACTTATTATTTTATTAATTCAATATTAAAATAATATATTTTTTTTAAAAAATAGGATTTACAATTTCTCTCCCCCTTAATATTTTTGGTCCTCCAAAAATAACAACCTAACCCCCTTAAAATTTTTCTAGACTTTCTGTGTCTCCTAAGACACAAAAAGAACCTAAAGAAGTCATTCAAATAATTCAAACAGCTTTCAAACAATTTGTCAAGCCAAACACAATCAAGCAAAATACTTAAGCAAATAATTTGAGATTTCCGACTCAGATCCTTGCACAGAGCAACCGGAGGAGCAACTAAAACATGCGATGGGTCTGGCATATTCTCCTTAAGCTTCTACGCATGGAACACGTTATGGGTTCTATCTAAGTCTACCTGTGGACTGTAATCTTTGAGCCACCAGCCCAACTCTCTCTCCAGAATCCCACACGGTCCAATATACCTCAGTTGTAACTTTCGTTTCAGGTGAACTCGAAGAGATCCTTCCCCAGGATACACCTTTAGGAACATTATGCCCCCCAACCGCAATTTCCAACGGCCTCTGCCGATTGTCTGCATAATTATTTTATCTATCCTGAGCCATCTTCAGACTCACTCGGACCACTTTAAAAAGAACGATAGAGTAGACTGGTCTAGGATGAAAAGTCATTATCTTTGTCAGACAACTTTATCATGACTCGATACTCGGTTAACCAATTAATACCCAAGATCACATCAAGTCTTATCTTCTAGCATCTCTAAGGGTCGATCAGCCCCCTTAGAAACGCCGTGTTCCCATAAGACCTTTGTGATCCGATATCGATCAGAACATGAGTAATTGAACCAATTAAGATCATATACCTTAGAAATATCACATAAAAGAATATAATTTAGACAACCAAAGGTCTTCAACCAATTTCAATAATTGTACTGGAATTAATAACCAAAAGAAATAGCAGGGACAGTTAAGAAAGTCAAAAGCTGAGCCAATTTACTTAAGTATTCAACAAAACAATTTGTTGGTTAGAAAGAAGAGGAGAAAATCACACAAGATTGATTATTCCGAAATACATCATTTTAGGAAGTCTGCACTTGACTCTCTAATAATGGTTATAGAATATTTGGAAATGAGTAGACATTTTCTTAAGGATAATTAATTTGACACCTCACTCTCCAAAGGAATATATAATTATTTGAGCCAAGCAAGACAAAGAAAGAATTATTGAAGAATAGAACAACCAATTAACTTGGCATAGTACAATGAACTACTCCAAACCTAGAGGGAACAGTTGGATTGCTAAATTTGGAGTTTCAAAATTGAGAGGAGAAAATTTTCCACCCTCTACAAGGCCATGGTAGCCGAAATTAAACAATCTGATTATTGTCTTTGAATGATCAAGGAAGAGATTGAGATCTTAGGATCAATTTCAAAGTTTCAGACCATTACTAATGATAGAGTAGTAACTCAAGATGAATAAACTTGTTGGAGGATAATAACAATTTTGCAAGTCATAGACATACCAATACAACGTTTGATTTTAATTAAGCAGACCTCTCGGTAAATAAACAAGTAGAAAGTAGTGTTAGAGGAAATAGACACAAGTTATAAGAGAAGATCAATAACAATTCTAGGATATCCCCCTTCAAATCAAAAAGTTTGTCCCAATAACAATGATTTTAATAATGACTGCTATTATTAAGGACTAAAGTAGGCCTGTCCACTATTAAAAGTAGTGAAGCCAAAAGCTATAGATGGTAAAGAAGAGTTCCAATGGCCTACGAAAGAAAAGAAGAGATGGAACTCACAATATTAAGAATATACATAATCAAAGAGTATGAAAAACATCTTGAATAGATTTCAATGACTAGTGGAATGTACCTGATCAAGATTTAATAACTTGGGAAGGATTTAAGATTATACTCTCCTAATCTCCCTTGTAATTTATTTCCAGAATAGGTACGAAAGTACAAGCATTGGAATATAAAGGTGAAGATAATAGGAAAGAAGAAGTAAAAAGCGAACCTCTTTTAAATTCAATGATGCCCTCCAATTTGTTAAATTCAATGATGCCCTCCAATTTATTGGAGCCTGGAGGAGAATTCTTTGGAACTATAACTTGGAATTGGTGTCACGCCCCGTACCTTCCCCTAGGGCACGTGGCAGACCGCAGTGAACTCCACATACAGCTTTGCTAAGCCCCCAGAGCTATATGAGAATCCACTAAGCGTACCAGATGTATATCCCCTATATTTATGGAAGGAGAGACTCTGAATAACAAAGTAATATAACTCTAAAACCATGCATATGCAAAATCAGATTTCTTATACCAGAAATCTCTTATATAGAAATATTTTACAACCAAAATAAGACACATGTCCCATAATACACAAAGTACCTATCCAGTGGATCTTTCTGTACACAAAACAAAGGTAGAACTGTCCTACCTTTCAAAAGTCAGGAGTCTGGCTAACCGCCTCTAACTCTATCCGTCCCTCTCCTGCTGTGATCCTGAAAAAAATGAGTTCCCTTTTGGGGTGAGTACGCTTGTACCCAATGAGTTGGATAAAAAACAATGTAAAACCGAGAACATATAATAGTAAAGTCTCATAAGCTGAATAACCTGGCTATTCGGGTATAATAGCCAATCAAACAAAGCAATTATGGATCATACAAGAATATATCTGGGGCTAGCATAGTTAACGACAGTTGTAGCTATCAACCGTCACCTCAGGGGGAGGTATCAAGTATCATAAGGTACCCAATCAAAGTGAAATCATAGGAATTCATAAACAAAGCCCCCTTTCCCCCTGGGTTGCCCACTGGACCTCGCTACCTGGTTTACCATAGCTAGTCCAATGAATATCCATAGTCAGGAGTTATCTAACCTCCCATCCTGACTGCCCGGTACTTTAACCCCAAAACTGCTTCCACTTTATTTGAATCAACCATGATACCTTTTCCTGATACTGTGTGTCCCAAGAATTTCACTTCTTTCAACCAAAACTCGCATTTGGAGAACTTTGCATACAATTTCCTTTCTCGCAGTGTTCGTAACACTATTCTTAAATGTTCAGCATGTTCCTTTTCTCTACGCGAGTATATCAAAATATCATCAATAAATATAATCACAAACTTATCGAGATATGGATGGAATACCCTATTCATTAAATCCATAAATACAGCTGGGGTATTTGTTAATCCAAAAGGCATTACTATGAATTCATAATGTCCATATCTAGTTCGGAAGGTAGTCTTAGGTATATCCAACTCCCTGATCCTCAATTGATGATATCCTGATCTCAAATCAATCTTTGAGAATACCTTTGCTCCTTGTAGTTGGTCAAAGAGATCGTCAATTCTTGGCAAAGGATATTTATTCTTGATGGTCACCTTATTTAACTGTCTATAATCAATGCATAATCTTAAGGTACCATCTTTCTTTTTTACAAATAATACTGGTGCTCCCCAAGGTGAGGTATTCGGTCTGATAAATCCTTTATCTAATAATTCTTGTAATTGTACCTTTAATTCATTGAGTTCTGCAGGTGTCATTCTATAGGGTTGAATCGTGATAGGGTGAGTCCCTGGTTGTAATTCAATAAAGAAATCAACCTCCCTATCAGGTGGTACACCTGGTAGCTCTTTTGGAAATACATCGGGAAATTTACAAACCACTGATATCTCTTCTAGCTTGGTTCCAGACGTGGATGTGTCTATTATATGAGCTAAATAAGCTACACATCCTTTTCTTATTAATTTCCAAACTTGTAACGCCGAAATCACACAAGTCGGTAGGATTCGGCGGTTCCCACTAAAATACAAATCAGGTATTCCTTCCTTTGAGAATACCACTTCCTTGGCAAAACAGTTGACTGTGGCCTTATGTCGGGATAACCAATCAATCCCCAATAATAAATCCAACTCTATCATATCTAATGGAATAAGATCTGCGAGTAATGTAGTATCTACCAACATAATCTCACAATCCTTATAAACTGTATTTCTAAGAAGTTGTTGTCCTAAAGGGGTGCAGACAATAAGTTCAGGCTTCAGAGGAACCAAGGGTTTATAACTAAACTTATCAAACTCAGGATTAACATATGATCTATGTGAACCACTATCAATAAGTACTTTAGCAGGATGCTGAAATAATTGTAAAGTACTTGTAATTAGATCTGGATTAGTCTCAGCCTCCTTATCTGAAACAGTGAAAATCCTAGTTTGCTGTCGTGGGGGAATGTTAGAACCACTCTGAGGTCCTCTTACAGTACTCCCTTGCTCTGCTCTGGAGCCTCTCACTGCCCATGATGGTTGCCTTATCTGACTAGTAGATCCTCTACCACCTGGCAACTGTCTTTGCATCTCTATACTTCCACCGTCTCTCTTTTGCTGTAGAGCTGGACAGTCCCTTTTCAAATGACCTGTCTAATGACAATAGAAACATCTTAAGGGTTGTCTACATACTCCGGGATGAATTCTCCCATAATTTCCACATGTTTTTCTAGTCATAGATCTGACATGGGATTCAGAATCTGGAATATATGAGCCTCGTGGGTAAGTCGGTGGTCTAGAGGTGCTGCTAGATGATTCTCCTATTTTCTGTGATCCTCCTATATTGATACCTTTTCTTGGAAATGCAGGACTGAAGAATCCAGACTTTCTTTTTCCAATAGCAATTTCCTAACCCTTAGAAGGTGCTGGGGATAACTGCTCAATCTCCACTGCCATCTGTACCAACTCATGATAGCTGACAGTGGTAGAAGCAACCAACAACCTTCTGATCTCTACATTCAGTCCCTTTTTAAACCGACTGCGCATATACTCGGTATCTCGAGCATACTCTGGAACAAATAGTGATAAGGCTCGTAGCTCAGTATCAAACTCCAATACTGATCTATGATTCTGTCTCAAAGCAAAGAATTTTCCCTTTTTTGATCCTTATAGAAACTCGTATAATATTCTCTGTTAAAGATATTTATAAATCCTTCCCATGTAGTCGGTAAAGCTCTACTAGTGCTGAGGGATTCCCACCAGACCTATGCATCGCCCTCTAATAACTGAGCTGCTAGTCGGATAGTATCTGCATCCATCAATCTCATGTCTCTAGCAGTCTTTGTTACTTTCTGTAACCATTTATGGGCTATTTCTGGATCTCTAGATCCCTCAAAACTGTAACAGCCTAACTGTCGGGCTGTCTTGATTTGCTTTAATAAATCAGTCTGAGGAGCAACTACGGGTGCCTGTACTGGTGGAACGGGAGCCTGTACCGGTGCCGTCTGAGTTTGAATCATTCTAATGAGTGTCTGAAACTGCTCATTAGTTAAAGTAACTCCTCCAGTAACAGGTGGTGCAATCTGTCCACCCTCTACTGGGATTGCATGGGAGGCAGAGGAACCTTCCTGTCCTTGTGGTACCTCATCCCCTGAACTACTATGCTCTGGCTGCATTCTGAATATCCTGCGCGAATATTACGATTAATATTACGTATACTACGCATATCCTAGGGCCACTAAACTGGTCCTTATCTAAGATCCATTGGACTATTTATACCCTAATATGAATTACTTCTAAAAGATCATTTATGCGATCGATGCCTTAACATACCCAGGTTCTCAAAAGATCTTGTCAAGATATACATATATGCTAATATGAACCTGCTCTGATACCACAAAAATCTGTCACGCCCCGTACCTTCCCCTAGGGCACGTGGCAGACCGCAGTGAACTCCACATACAGCTCTGCTAAGCCCCAAAGCTATATGAGAATCCACTAAGCGTACCGGATGTATATCCCCTATATTTATGGAAGGAGAGACCCTGAATAACAAAGTAATATAACTCTAAAACCATGCATATGCAAAATCAGATTTCTTATACCAGAAATCTCTTATATAGAAATATTTTACAACCAAAATAAGACACATGTCCCATAATACACAAAGTACCTATCCAATGGATCTTTCTGTACACAAAACAAAGGTAGAACTGTCCTACCTTTCAAAAGTCAGGAGTCTGGCTAACCGCCTCTAACTCTATCCGTCCCTCTCCTGCTGTGATCCTGAAAAAAATGAGTTCCCCTTTGGGGTGAGTACGCTTGTACCCAGTGAGTTGGATAGAAAATAATGTAAAACCGAGAACATATAATAGCAAAGTCTCATAAGCTGAATAACCTGGCTATTCGGGTATAATAGCCAATCAAACAAAGCAATCATGGATCATACAAGAATATATCTGGGGCTAGCATAGTTAACGACAGTTGTAGCTATCAACCGTCACCTCAGGGGGAGGTATTAAGTATCATAAGGTACCCAATCAAAGTGAAATCATAGGAATTCATAAACAAAGCCCCCTTTCCCCCTGGGTTGCCCACTGGACCTCGCTACCTGGTTTACCATAGCTAGTCCAATGAATATCCACAGTCAGGAGTTATCTAACCTCCCATCCTGACTGCCCGGCACTTTAACCCCATGCCCCTCTATCTAGGCGGCCATAGGAGTGCGACCAAATCAAATGTCACTGCAGCGACTAACACCAGTATAAGGTCATCCTAGTCATACGCACCCAAAAGATGAAGCAGAATCGTATATCGATCAATAAATCTCCTAGGGTATGTTTTTCACCATACCTCTAGTTTTTAGGAAAAATAGGTGCATATGCTAGCTTTAGAATCAAACAAAAGCATAGTATCATGCTTACAATAAATCAAAGAATAATATATCAAGAAGCATGGATATCAGAGGTTATTCACAACTCATATAATCATAATCAAGATAATTAACTAGCAGGAGAGCCAAAAATATCAAGCATAGATAATCAAAGGGATATAGTTCTCCTGGACTAAACATTGAGAACTATCCCATTTATTCTACCTGGAGAATAAACACTCACCTGATCCTATCGTCACAAGCACGTTCTAATTTGTATCGCGATCGCTCGTATCCTCGTGCTTACTTATCGTATTTCCTGTGAATATTTCAATGAATTTTAATTCTCAATCCGATAACAATTTTACAAATCCGTCCTCACCAATACTCTTAAAATGATCTGTAGAATCACCCTAATTTTTATCTCAAGTTCGCCGGAAAGTTCGTCGGAAAGTTCGTCGGAGCTCGACGGAATCTCACCGGAAAGTTCGCCGGAACCCTCACCGGCGAAGTTCTTCAAACAGTACCAATATTGGTACCAATCGAAAGCTCTCTTCACAAGGATTCCAAAAATCATATTTTCCCGAATTATTATATCTCATACGCAATCAATTTCATGAATTACATCAAGTTGGGCGAAATCTCTAAGTTAGGGTTTTTAGCTCGCCGGTGGCCGACCGGCGGCCAACTATTGTCAACTCCGGTACCAATGGAAAGCTCTCGTCGAGGAGAAGCCATAGGTACCAAGTTTGCGAAGTTCCGCAGCCGGAATGGCCGGCAATCGCCGGAGAAAGCTCCGGCGACGAACTTTCGCCGCCCCCACTTCTCTCTTCTTTTTCTCCTCCAAATCTCAACCAAAGCTGTAAAGTGATACCTCTAATGTGTTTTCCCCACTCTCCTGATGTCGTGGTTCAAATTCCGTCGAAAAATTCGATCGGAGATGGCCGGAGCATCGTCGGCAAAGTGAAGGGATGAAGCTGCCGTTGCTGCCGTGTGAAGGAGGAGGAGAGAGAAGAAAAAGGCTCGAGGGGGCGATGGGAGAAAATTCTGATTTTTATAAATAGTTAAAATCTTTAATTCACATTTAATCCTAGCCGTCCATTCGTGATTCAACGATTTGATCAATCAAACGACGTCCAAATTACGATCCGTCTGCGCCGTTAGATTCCTTATTAAAAATCCTATCTGATGGTATAATTTTTTACATCAAAATACCATACTGTAAAAATCTACAAAATTTTATAAATAAGTCCTTCTATTATTATTTTACAAAATTATCCCTAATACAAAAATACAAATCTCACAATTGGTAAGCAAGAAGAGTATCAAGGATATAAGAGCTGTTATTAACTGTTGGGAGGGTAATCAAAATTACCATTAAAATAATGGTGAAGTACTACTGACTGTAAGAATAAAATTTTCCAACCGAAATGAAGGTTAAGACTGGAGCTAGCACTTAAACGGTTGCTTTAGTTTGAAGTACAACCTAATTACTGAAAAGGTGTAAGCCAGAACTTGCACTAAGAGTATAAATTCAAGAAGAATAGAACTGATCATTGTAAGCAAGGTCAAATTCAGTATTGTTGTTCATATAAGACCAGGGTACTTATTATGATGAAGGATAAAACTTAGATTTATAATTGGGAAATTCTAGATCAAAAGTAATGGAAGAAAATGGATACACATTTTTCTATTAGCATAGACATGGCAGATTCATATGGAAAGATAAATGGTTCTTTAGCTCAAGAGTTTCAAAATTTTCGGCATACTAAAATTTCAGGATTTAGGAAACTTGGAAAATCATAACTTCCTCCGCAGAGATCAGATTAAACTAAAAGTTTTAGGGTAGGTTCTGACATCAGTGAAGAAGGTGTCTACCAAATCTCATAGGAATTTGACTCTCAGAGAGCTCAGGGTGATCAAATCTCCAAGATAAGGTAAATCTGAAAATTTCAGCTGTCCAAGTTTATAACACTTGGCTATAGTGATTTATATATTTCACTTTCTTTGGGTTAAATTCGCCCTTTAGTTGTGTATGAGAGTTGTGGTTTAGGTTTTTGGGATAAAGACTACATTATAAGGGAGAAATACAGAAGGGTCCTTAATGAATGATAGAGCTACAATTTAGATCCTCCTTTAGTATCACTTATAAAACTCCAATTTTATAATCAAAAACCAAAGTTGGTTTAGGATTTGGTAGGAGGGTTTTCAAAATCAACATTGAGGTTATGCAAGTATAAGCACAAGAGATAAGCTCGATCATTAACATGCTGAAAGATGTTAAACTTTCAGCACTACAAGCTCCCTGAATTTACTTTTAATTCTTACTGGATTGTTCAGTAACTTAAGGTTCTAGATGGTATTTGGAACCTTTCTTGAAAAAGTCAGGAGTATAATCCAAAGAGTTTTGAAAGATGACAAATATCAGGGAGAGATATCCTAAGGAAGGAAAATATTTGTTAACTATCACTAGAAGAAAATTGAATGCGTTTGGTGCCAGAGATAATATCACTTTTGAATGCACTCAAGAGTATTTAATAGAGGAATGATTTGTGAATGGTCAGCATCCAAAGAATGGCCACTACTAAAGATTTGTATAGAAAAGGATCGAAACATAACGGCGAATGAAAATAAGGGAATGGATCTTCTCAATACCCACATATGCAGAATATCACAATATAGTTTCATAGGTGATACAAATTTGTTTTTCAATTTTAAGGAAGGAGAACTATATTGTACAGTATAGTTCATGTGACCTAAAAATATCTGAGATCTATTCATATTAGAACTACCAGCTAAGGATAAAGGAGTGAGATTGAGTGAGATGGGTATCAAAATTGAGATTAAGATTACAGCGCTGTAATTGTACCCCATGGCAGGATCACCATACCCAATCAAACATTATATCTGCACTCAGCCTGACAAACTGAGGCTAAAATCTGTGTATGCTACCAATGAACCTGGACTACTCAGGGACCCACATTTGTTGAGCATATCAGTGTCCTAAGGTTCCCTAGCTTTGTAGCGCATTGAATAGTACTGTTCCTAGCACAACATCTACTATAGAGTAACACAATCAGGAGAGCTCTGCACCGAAGTGAGATCTCAGTTATCCTAAAGCATCTGCGGCTAAGTTAACCACACTTGCACCTCTACCTCAGCTAACACATGGCTCCTCACCATATATTGGCACATAGTTAATAAGAACCCTAACATCATCTCCTAGGTTATCATAAGCTAATGATATCTAAAGTTCTTAGTTATATATCAACTGAGATCACTCTAAGTTTTAATAATAACATGAACCTAAAGTATCTCTAGTGTTTGTCTCATGTCTCCATGTTCTATGTTCCTGCTAAATGTCTCTACATTTATAGCATAACATGATCATATCAATATTCAACATAACATGAGAACAATCATACATAGCATTTATATAATAGCATCATGTATCTTTTCATTAGCAACATCTATCAACAATTATCATAACATACATGCCATTAGAATATGCAACAAGCAGATATTCAACTCATCAGTATGTACAATATGTAACAACAACCCGTAGGAGTCAACATCTGTAGTATGCCAAAATAAATTTTGAAACAATAAATCCTCACCTGAGTCCAAAAATAATATCATGCACGAATTCACAGTTTGGCTGTGATTCTTAAAAGCAAGCAAGCAAGCACAATAATTTCTTCTTACTCCAACACAAATCACCGCTTGGCCGTGATTTGTCAAGCAACAACACTGCAATCAATTTTCCTAAGATAAAGTAAATACATCCACCAATCATAAATCATACAACTCAAATAAGAATTTTCTATCTACCCTTCTACTCACATCCTCACATCATTTTCTTTATTTTACTTAATTTCTTATAATCAACCAATCATCCATCACATTACAAATCACAATCAACATAAATAAGCCTATAAAATAATATTTAGTTTAACAATTTAATTATACCTAAAAATCTTAAATCAATATATACCACGTTAATTGATTCTAAATAATTTCAATAATTTTGGGAATACTCTAATTAATTAATTCAATTCATAAAATTCCAAATCACGAATTTTATAATTAAAAAATCAAAATAATTAATTTCCTAAATTCTTTCACATTATGATTTTATAAAATTTTAAATTATTCCATATCATTAATTAGAAAGAATCTAATTACCTCAATTTACAATACCCTAAATTCATTAATTCTGTAAAAATTCTAAGTAAATTATTTTAATTCTAATTAATATGATTTAAATGACATAACACTTACAAAAATATTTCTTCATGCATTTAACATACAATTACTTCATTTAAATCCTAAATTATCTCAATTAAATCAAAAATTACATTCCAATAATCTTGAAAAATTCCAATTAAATCATACAAATTACATCCAAGCATAATTTAGCATCACAAATTATTTTAGATTTTTCCAATAACGTTAACCCACTCAAAACCCTAAACCCATCATAAAATAATTCAAAAACCGCACCTAAAATATGTTAAAAATTCTAAATAAATTCCATAAGGCCCAGAACTCACCAATAAAGTCCTAGGCATGTTGAACCAACTTGAACTAGTCCTAAATCCTCGAAAACCAGCCTAAATCGATCCTGAACCGGACCGATTGAACTGTTTCACACCAAACCGGATCACGCTTTTCGCACGCACCGGTCGAACTCCCCTCTTCCCCGTTCAACGCTTTTGCTCGATGCTGCTGCAGCCGATTTCGCCGCCGATTTCGCACGATTCTTCGATCGTTTGCTGTTGTAACCCGCGGGAACTCCGTCCCCGACTTCAGCCAGACTTTCGCGTCCCCTCTGGCCGGTTTTTCTTGCTGCCAACAAAGCCCAGAAGGTTACCAATCCTGTCAGCGCAACCCTTCCTCGGCTGCCCGCTCGATCGACGTTTCCAGCCACCCTCGATCTCCGATCACCGTGTCTGCGCCTTCGATTCGACTCCACCAGAGTCGAATCGTATCCCAGAAGCTCGCCACCCACTAACAATCGGCTGCTGGTCTCCTCGCCGGTGAAATCAAAGGGAATATGGAGGTTCCTCTACTACAACTTTATCGATCGCCGCTGTCGCTACCTTTGAGCCCTCGTCGCCACCGGAACCCTCTCCAATCGACTCTACTAGAGTTGAATTGACAACAAAGACCCCGTTATGGAGGAAGGGACGACCCTCGCTCCCTCCCCCCGTGAGAACGCTGGAGAACAGGGACCTCCCCTGTTGGCCTCTGCCTAGTCTACTTCCCATCAACTCGCCGACCATCGGGGCTACCTCTGTACCAAGTGTGCAATTGACAATCTCGATTTGTCCATCAGTTTGGGGATGACATGTAGTTGAAAATAGCAATTTTGTCCCAAGCTTACCCAAAGCGTCCTCCAAAAGTGGGTCAAGAATTTTGCATCACGATGTGAAATAATTATCCTCGGCACTCCATGTAGGTGAACGATCTCCCTGAAAAATAAATCGACAACATGAGTAGCATCATCACTCTTATGACAATGTATGAAATGATACATCTTAAAAAACCTATCAACAATAATAAATATACTGTCTCACCCCTTCTTAGTCATTTGGTAAACCCAACATAAAATCCATTGAAATATCCTCCCAATGTACTTTTGGAATAGGAAGAGACGTATATAAACCATGTGGGTTTAAGCGAGACTTAGCTGTTTGACATGTGGTGCATCTCCCCACGTAATGCTCGACGTCGTACCTTATCTTTGGCCAATAAAAGTGTGTGGCCAATACGTCCCCAGTCTTATGTATCCCAAAATATCGCATCAAACCACCTTCATGCACTTCCTGCAATAATAGAAGACGAATAGAACTTGCAGGAACACAAAGCTTGTTAGCTCTAAATAATAGCCATCATTTAATACATATTTATCCCAACATCTCCCTTCTTTACATTTAGTGTAAATGTCTTTGAATTCTAAGTTAGTAGCATATAATTCTTTTAACATTTCTAAACTAAGAATTTTACAATCAAGTTGGGACAACAACATGTAACGTCTAGATAAAGCATCGGCAACTATCTTTTCCCTTCTTATATTTCACAACATATAGAAAAGTTTTAATAAATTCAAGCTACTTAGCATGTCTATGATTCAACTTACTTTGGCTATGAATATGCTTTAACGATTCATGGTCTGAATGTATGATAATTTTTTTTGGCTAGAGATAATGTTGTCATATTTCTAACACTCTAACTAATGCATATAATTCATTTTCATATGTTGAGTAGTTTAAGATTGGACCACTAAGCTTTTCACTAAAGTAAGCAATGAGTTTCTTATCTTGCATAAGAACACCTCCAATTCCAATACCACTAGCATCACATTCTATCTCAAAAGTTTTATTAAAATCAGAAAGTTGTAAAAGTGGTGCATTAGTTAACTTATCTTTAAGCAAATTGAAGACATCTTCTTGTGCCTTTTCCCTCTTGAAAGTCACGTTATTTTTTGTCAACGTATTGAGTAGAGCGGCGAGTGAGCTGAAATCCTTTACAAATCGACGATAAAAGCTTGCCAGTCCATGAAAACTCTGCACTTGCATGACTATTGTAGATGTTGACCATGCTCGAATAGATTTCACCTTTTCCTCATCCACCTCAATTCTCTGCGCAGTCACAACAAAACCAAGAAATACGACTCGATCCGTGCAAAAGGTGCACTTCTCGAGGTTAGCAAACAAGCGTGCCTCTCAAAGCAATCAACACTTGGCGCATATGTGCTAAATGTTCATCAAAATACTTGCTATAAATTAATATATCATCAAAGTAAACTACCATAAATTTTCCAATAAAAGCTCTCAAGACTTTATTCATTAAGCGCATGACGTACTAGGTGCATTAGTAAGACCAAATGGCATAACTAACCACTCGTATAATCCAAATTTAGTCTTAAAAGCAGTTTTCCATTCATAACCTAGCTTCATTCTAATTTGGTGGTAATCGCTACGCAAGTCAATATTAGAAAATACAGTAGAACCACACAATTCATCAAGTATATCATCTAACCGAAGAATAGGATGACGATAATGTACCGTAATATTATTGATAACTCGACAATCTATACACATCCTCCATGATCCATCTTTCTTTGGCACAAGTAAAATAAGAACAACATATGAACTTAAAATTTCACGCACATATCCTTTATCTAGAAGCTCTTGCACTTGGCACTGAATTTCTTTTGTCTCTTCGGGATTGGTACGGTATGGGGGACGGTTAGGCAGAGATGCTCCTGGAATTAAATCGATTGGATGCTCAATTCCCCACAATGGTGACAAACCTATAGGTATCTCATCTAGAAACACATCAGCAAACTCCTGCATCAAAGAAACAATCGAAACAGGTAAAGAAGAGGGTAAAGAATTAGTAGAAAAGTGAGCGTCCTTGCATACAAGCACAAAACATTTTTGGGGATTGGTTTTTAATTCTCGCATCTCACTTTTGGTGGCTAATAGAACCTGTTAGATGGGTGATAGCATAAAATTATGCTATCTCCCCCCACCTCCTTCTCATTTCCCTATTTCACCTCAAGTTTTCCTTTATCTTTTATTTAGAGATCTTTTATCTTTTATTTAGAGATTATGCATATGATATAATAATTAGGTATGTAGAGAGAATCAAATGAAGGTTGACACCAAGGAAAGGATTGTGAAATGCTAGTTTGCTAGTGATGATGCTATGATGTTAGATTAAGTTAGGGAATAATTAGCTTGGATTTTCTTTTAATTTGGATTTGAAAATATAATTAGGTTGATATGGGAATTTGACTATTTTAATAAATTGGAGGTGATGAAAGAGGATTAAAGATTTAAAGTATTGGGCTTGAGTATGAACTTGGGTCTAGTAGATGAAGTGAGTTATTTATGTTTGGATTAGGCTAAGTTAATCAAATAAATTAAATTAGTAATTGAATAATTTTTATCTTATTAAATTATTAATATATGGTAATGAAATATGTTTTAAATGAAATTGTTGTGATTTTAGGGATAATATCTTGACTTGGGAGCTACCCATTATTGTTATCTCCGAGCTTTAATTCAGTTGGTTCTAAAGCTCGAATTCCGATAAAGGTGTGTTGGTTCATCGCAGTAGGATTTAATTCAACATAAGGAAAATCTTAAAAAGATTTTATTAGGTAAGCCTTGGATGCTTTGAAAATAATAAAATACTATGTTCGCTAAATGATAACATGCATGCTAGAATAATATTATTTATGCAGCATGAATTATATGCCATGGATATATTATCTAATATTTAACATGCTTTATTAAATTCTTTTACATATTGCTTTATTTTTCCTTGTTGTTATATGGCATGCTAATACCTTGCTAAAGAAGATAAAATATGGATTCTAAAGTTGAATCACTACATAGGAGGTAGTATCAAGAATAATTACCTGACACTCTAGTTTAAATAGAGACATAGGTAATATATGATACTAGCACCTCCTAGGGACATCACTAGATCACAAATTGTGAGGGTGTATTGGTAACACACCCTAGATGATGAATCAAACCCTTATTGTTCGAATAGTGATGTTCACTCACTATTACCACTCCTGGGGTTACAAACAGCTCAGATACTGGGAGTTGGTTGGGAATTGGGTTAGACTAACTCAAGGTCAAGATAGACCAGAAAGCGGAGAAAGCCTATACCCGGATACAATTACCCGCACGGTGACGTTGAGCGTCACCGTGATAGTCCCGGAATGGCCAGCGGGGATGAACCCTTCCAAGGATTTAGCAGGCATGTATTCGAGTTAGCCACGGCCCATTGTGCGGATGCGAGCTTAACTCGGCCAACATCAACTGCTATTGAATCGAAGAGGTGAATTCCCTTAAAGCCTTGGACAGTGTATCCGTAGACAATACGGCTACTATTCCAGACGTTCTGCAGACGATCTGATGAGCAGTCCGGATCCTAGGGTTATTAATTAATTCGGCTAGCCGTGGTCGAGGACATGTTAATTGAGGTGACCCTGTCGACGAACAGTTGTGTAGCGCTACACGGTGGGTTGTGACCGTACTGAGTTTCCAAGGGGAAAGGTACGGGAGCAACCGGTTTTGCTGGGACGGGGTGTAGGGATCGACCAGCGGGACAGTAGAGAGAGATACACAGTCACCCGATCTCTCTGCCAATATCCGTGCAGCGGGCATAGGTAGAGACCTGGACATTTACGGCACGGATGAGCTTGTGGATATCCTTTGAGCATAGGCTGGCGGCCCGAAGCACTTGACATAAAGACAGAAATACTTCTAATTGACATATACTAGAGATACAGATATGTTATGCAACATAGATGACATATACTAGCGACATACAAGTTGTTCAACATAGATAACTTTTACTAGTAACAGACACGTCGTTCGACATAGATGACAATTAGGAACATATACAAACATACACAAATAGTGAGAACTTGACATTGTGAATGATATTATCTACGCCAAAAAGTTAATAACTGAAAATTGATAAACCCAAAGGCATCCTAGTACTTCCCCCTAGTGTTTGATTTCCTATCTACGATTTCGAGCCGTAATTTCACACTAGGCCGTAAGGCTGAGCACACCGCTTTCAATGTGTGTGCAGGTGTGTTAGATGATTGATCATGACGGTTGATGAAGATGAGTCTGTCGATGGATTTATGTTTAGTGATCGATACTTATCATAGAATTATAGCAGGTTTATCGAGACTGTGTTAGCAATGTTGAGTTAGATGTTTTAATTATATGTTCCGCTGTGCTGAGATGATGTATATGGATTGTATTTATCACTTAAATGCTTTGTATGGGTCCGTTGGGCTCATACGGCGGTTGCCACGTGTCCGAGCCCAAAGGACCCATACAAGGCATTTGGTAATAAATATTATCTGTACACACAATCGACACAGCGGAATATACAATTAAATCACTTATACGACTCTACTAACATAGTCCCGATAAACCTACTATAATTCTATGATAAAAGGTATCGATAAATAAAAATAGACCCGTCGATGGACTCATCTTCATCAACCGTCTCGTATGATCATCTAACACACCTGCACACACGGGAAAAAGTGGTGTGCTCAGCCTTGCGGCCTAGTGCAAAATTACGGCTCTACCGAATAAAGAAATCAAAGGCTAGGAGGAGTATTCTAGGATGCCTTTGGTTGTTAATCATCATTTTTCATTTGATTTTGTGTAAGTCAATTTATAAAAAGCAGTAAAACATTATAATTAAATTCAAATGTATATTTCACTAGATGTCACCTAAGTTGTATCTAGCGTCAAAGTCAACAGCATGTCACCTACGTCATAATAAGACTTTAAGGTTACAAGACTCGGGCTGCAGCCTATGCTTAGTGAATACCCGGGTCGAGAGTATCAGTAAGCCCATCAGTGTCTTTCTGTCTCTGTCTCTACTTATGCCCGCTGCACTGATGTTGGCGGAGAGGACAGGTGACCCAATATCCCTCTCTATCGTTTCACTAGTCGCTGACCATGTCTCCCCTAGCAAAACCGTCATACTCTTACATCCTCCCTGGATCCGTAGGGGCAACGACATCTGTGTAGACACACTGTCCGTAGACAGGGTCACCATCATATCAATCTCATCGGCCACGGCTAGCCGGAATAACAACCCTAGGATCCGGACTACTCATCTGATCGTCTGCAGAACGTCAAGGATGATAGCCGTGTGGTCTACGGATCCACTATCCAAGGCATCGCATAGGGAATCACCTTCCCAGTCCAATAGCAGTCGACGTTGATCGGGATAAACACACATCCGCACAATGGACTGTGGCAACCCCGTCTCCATCGGTGCCAAGTCCATGGTAGGGTTCATCATCGCTAGCCATCTCAGTACTATCACGGTGCCGCCTAAACGATACTCGTGTGGGTATAAGTTTCGGGTAAGGACTTGCTCCATATTTCCGGTCTAATATGACCATGGAGTTTGTACAGTCTCTTACCATACCAACTCCCAATATCTAAGCTATGCATAACCTCGGGAGTGGTGCCCCCAGTATCTAAGCTATACATAACCTCGGGAGTGGTGCTCCCTGCTCCCAGTATCTAAGTTATGCATAACCTCAGGAGTGGTGCTCCCAGTATCTAAGCTATGCATAACCTCAAGAGTGGTGCGTAGCGGGACGTCACCGTTTGACCACCGTCGGTACGCGGTGGTCAACCGGGACATATGAGAAATACTCCTTTCTGTCTAAGTTGCGGTGACGTCGCCAAGGGGTTCTAACATGTCGTTATTTATTATCTGTGTCTGCATGGTGGTTGTGCTATCATAGCATAGAAAAATAATAAAATAATATATAACTTGCAGATCAAGATGTCACGACATATTAAAACTCAACATGGTAATCATGGTATATCATACATGTTAGGTAAAGTAAATTAAACTAACATGCAAACATATCAAATCTTATCAAGCATTATATCTTATTATATTTAAGACATCCAGGAATTGTTCCTAAAAAGACCCCAGCGGGAATTCCCTAGCTTGTATAAATCCTACATCGAAGAACCAATGCACCTAACTTGGCGGTTTACTCATCGAAACCAACCTAAGGTCAGTTCGCTGAATTTTTATTCTCTGACACTGTCTCGATCCACGTGCCGTCATTTATGCATTTTTATATTTTCCTATCAATTATTCAACAAATTTTAATTCTCAATCTAGAAATAATTTTTCAAATCTCTCTTCACCACTACTCTTGGAATGATCTCTAGAATCACCCTATTTTTTTTTCCAAGTTCGTCGGAAAATTTCTCCGGCGGTCGTCGGAAAGTTCCCCGAAACCCTCACCGGCGAAGTTCTTCGATCAGCACCAATATTGGTACCAATCGAAAGCTCTCTTCATGAGGATTCCAAAAATCATATTTGCCCTAATTTTTATAGCTCATACGCGATCAATTTCACCGATTATAAAATTGGGCGAAATCCCAAAATTAGGGTTTTTAGCTCATCGGCGGCCAATCGGCGGCCCTCAACTCCGGTACCAATAGATAGCACTCATCAAGGAGAATCCATAAGTACCAAGTTTGCAAAGTTTCACGGCCGGAATGGCCGGCAATCGTCGGAGTAATCTCCGGCGATCGAAACCCTCGCCGCCGACGCCTCTCACATGATTTCTCCCTCATCTCTACACCAAATTTGGGCATCTTGGTATCAAAATGAAGAGAACGTCGAGATCTACCTGTGGCTAAAATTTGGGAGCCTAATTCATTGTGGTTTCACCGAAGCATCGTCGGAAAGTTTCATCGCCGTCGCCGTCACCGCTACGGAGGAGGAGAGAGAGGGATGGAGAGGGAGCTCGCACGCAAGTCGGAAGAAAATAATTTTTTTTTAATTAGTTAATTAAAATCTTAAATCCTAATTAAATCTTAATTGTTCAATTGACCGATCAAACGACGTCTAAATTATGATCCGTCTGCGCCGTTGGATTCCTTATCAAAAATACTACATGATGGTATAATTTTCACATCAAAATCTCATACTTCAAAAATTCATATGATTTTACAATTAAGTCCTTTAAAGAATTTCTTTTATGATTAAACCCTCCAAATACTTAAATTACTCTATTGCCGTATTCAAAAATCACGGGTCTCACAGATAGTGTCACTCATCTCTTTTTCTTTTCTCTTATATTTAGCCCTATCTAAATCGTCTTTGAGAAGTTCTTCCGATATCATTGGAACCAACATGACCTTCTTATCTGTGTGTATAAAGGAGTACTTAATGGAACGTCCATAATGTGTAGAATCCTTATCATATTGCCATGGTCTTTCAAGTAGTAATGCACAATCTTGCATTGGCACCACATCACAATCCACAAAATTAGAATAGGTACCAACAGAAAAATGTACAATCTTGCATTGGCACCACATCACAATCTTTTTTTTTTTCTCTTTTTACATTTATCTTATTTATTTATTTATTTTTCATCTGATGTATATATTATTATTTTTTTTATTTATTATTATTATATTTTTTTTTCTTACTGATTTTAATATTGACTTTATTTTCTTTTCTATTTTATTTTATTTTCTTATTTAAAATAATATAATAATATTCTTATTTTATTTATTAATTTTTTATCGAAAAAAGGGTTTACAATTTCTCCTCCCTTAATATTTTTGGTCCTCCAAAAATAACAACCTAACCCCTTTAATTTTTTCTAGACTTCCTTTGTCATTTAAGACACAAAAAGATCATAAAGAAATAATTCAAACAATTTTTAAATAAGTTCAAACAATTTAACAAGCAAAACATCATCCAAGCAAAATACTAAGCAAACAATTAAGGGTATTGGATTCAAATCTGGGTTTCAATTTTTATACGGTCTTGCCTCTTAATACGGTTCCAGTAATCTTCCTTTCACCATCCTCATTCCAACAGATAGGAGTCCTGTAAGGTTTACCATACAAAACTTCATAGGGAACCCATACCTATGCTTGCCTGGTAGCTGTTATAAGCAAACTTGATCAACGGGAGATGTACATCCCAACTCCCAGCAAAATCCAGCACACAAGCCCTAAGCATGCCCTTCAATGTCTGTATGGTCCTCCAAAAATATTGGAAGAAACTTATGCATGTCTCCATCTCAAGGAGTTTTAACTTGTCCATACTAATTGTTCACCCCTCTAATCATGTCAACCTAAAATGAGAGATTAAGTAATCTAAGATTTTGATCCGTCGGGTACTGCTTTAACATGGTTCTTGCCGATGACATGAAAGATATAAAAGCTATGATCTAAGGCTGATATGATAGAGGTGGAAATAAAAATTTAAGGCTAGGAGTCTGAGACAAGTCAAGATATGACAGAGATTTAAACAGAAAATAACTCTCAGAAGGTTTCCTCAAAACTTTCTCCTACCATTATGTCTCCAAAGATAGTTTAAAAGTACAGTATCATGATGGCAAAAGTAATTGTGAAACAATACAAAGGTGAAAGGATAATTTCTAAATTAGAATACCATTAACGCGAAGAAAAGTTTTTTGATCTATATATGTGGAGAAAGTGGCGCACTCGACTGAGGATATCAATCAACTAAGGTCCTCACCTAATTCCAAGGTTGGCAGTACCACCAGTGAGCAAAAGATATGGCACAAATATTTGTTCGTCAGTTTCAACTTTAGGTGGGTGATGTTAGAAAGTGTGTATCCAAGAAAATGAATTAGTTGACCTAAAGAAAAGGAGACAACAATAAAAAGGTTGATTATTATGAAGTATATAATTTTGAGAAGTCTGCAATTTACACTCTAGCAATTGTTATAGAACATTTGGAAAGAAATAGACCTTCTCTCAAGGATACAAATTTTGAGATCTCACTCTTCAAAGAAAGATATAGTCATTTGAGCCAAATAAAAGAAAGAATTATTGAAGAATTGAACAATTAACTTGGTATAGTACAACAAATTTTCCTAAATATGGGGAGAGCAGTTGGATTTTGAGTTTTGAAATTGAGAGGAGAAATTTTGCCACCATCAGTAGTGCCAAGGTAGCTGGAATTAAACAATCTGAATATTGTCTTTGAATGATGAGGAAGAGATTGAAGGCCAATTTCAAAGTTTTAGACTATTAATAGTGGAAAAGTAGTTAATTCAAGGCTATCAAAATTTGTTGGAGGACAATAACAATTTACACCTTCCAGAATTAAAAAGAGAATCAATTGTAAAAATGGCATTAGAAAGAGATCTTTCCATTCTACAAGGCATACCTTTATAAGTCCAAGAAAGGTTTGCAATTTATAATGCAATTGGATTGTCGAAGATGACACAACTTTTAATTTTAATTAATCAGTTCTCTTAAAAAATAGGCAAGTAAGAAATAGTGTTGGCTAAAATAGACGAAAGTTATGAGAGGGATCCAACAATTGGAATGGTAGAATATTTCCTTTTAAATCAACAAGTCTGTCCCAATAGCGATGGTTATAATAGTGACTGCTATTGTTAGGACTAAAATATGCGCAGCCACTATTGAAAGTAGCGAAGCAAAAGTTATTGATGGTAAAAAAGAATTTCAATAGCAACCGAAAGAAAAGTATAAATGGAATTCACAATATCAAGAATCTGTAGAAATCAAAGAGTATGGAAAGTAATTTGAAAAAGTTTTAGTGATTAGTGGAATGTACCTAACCAAGGGTTAAGTACTTGGTGGGGATTTAAAATTATGCTCACTCAAGAAATTTTTGAGGGTTTAAACATTTTCAACTTAACCATAATATCACTAGAATAATGAAGGAAGGAACAACTTCTAATCTCTTTTGAAATTTATTTCAAGAATAGGTATGGAAGTACAAGCATTGGAATATAAAGGTGAAGATGATAGGAAAGGAAAAATATCAACCGAAGCCATAACATCAATCTCTTTTGAAATCAACGGTGCCATCCCAATTGCTGAAACTTGGAGGAGAAATTTTGGAAATATAACTTGGAATCAGTAAGCAAGAATAGTAACAAGGATATAAGAGCAGTTACTAACTGCTGGAAAGACTAAAGTAATAAAAATAACTGCTGAAATAATTGAGAAGAACCATTTGAAAGTGATGAATAAAATTTCACAACCAAAATGAAGGTTAAAACTGGAGCTAGTACCTAAATGGCTGCTTTAGTTTGTAGTACAATTGAGGACTGAAAAAGGTGTAAACCAAAACTTGCAGTAATATGTTGTAGAGAGAGAACAAAAACATAGTTAATTTTTATAATTACTGAGAATTTTATGAGAAAGAAAGCTTTAGTTTGGAAATAAGAAACAAGAAGCAAGAAAAGTTGTCCAATATGACTGTAGATGTTTAGGAGAATAAAATATAGGAAAGAATTCTTTGAATACTGAAGTGTTTACATGAAAATTCAGGAGTTTGACAATCAACATACTATAATCAAAATCAGTCAATTTAGAGGTGCTGGTGAAGATGTTGACAAGGCATGAGACACGTCTGTAGTTGTTCAAAAGGAGACTAAGAAAGAGACAATAATGGCAGCTCCATCAAGGATACCAATGATGAGAATATAGTCGGCAATGTAAAATTTCAGCACTATTATTCATATAAGCCTATAGTACTTATGAAAATTAAATTCACCACTGGTAAATTATAGATCGAACGTAGGGAAAAAAAAGATACATGTTCTGCTGTTAGCAGAGACATGGCAAGATTCAAGTGGAAAGATGAATGATTTTTCAACCTAAGAATATCAGATTTTCTCGGTACACTAAATTTTCAGGATTCAGTGAACTTTGGAAGGTCATAACTTCCCCCATAGAGATCAGATTAAAATAAAATGTTGAGGGTAGGTTTTGACATTATATAAGGGTTACCAATTGGATTCTCCTTCAATGTCACTTGTAAAATTCAGAATTGGGAACTAAAGTTGGTTTATCTCTGATATATTAGTTTGGTATAGTAGTTATGCTTGTCTAGGATTTGGTAGCAAAGTCTTCAATAGTCGACCTTGAGGATATGCAAGTATATGAACAAGAGATAAGCTAAATTCTCTTGATTTAACATACTGAAAAATACTAAACTTTCAACATTATGAGTTCATCGAATTTACTGGTAATCCTTACTAGGTTATTCAGTAATTTGAGATTCTAGATGATATTTGGATCCTTTCTCGAAATAGTCAAGAGTATCATCCAAAAGGTTTTGAAAGAGGACAAAGAGTAGGAAGGGAATATACTAAGGAAGAAAAGGAATTGTTAACTATCATTAGAATGAATTTGAGTTCGTTTGGTGCCAGGGATGATACCACTTTTTGAATGCCCTCTAGAGTATTCAATAGAAGTATGGTTAGCAATTTGAGAATGGTCAGCATCTGAAGAATGATCACTGCTAAAGGTTTGTAAAGAAAATGATTGATACATATCAGCGAATGAAAATAAGGAAATAGATCTTCTCCTCACCCACTCATGCAGAATTCATAATATAGTTCATGGGTAACAAAAATTTATTTTTCCAAGTTGAAGGAAGGAGAACCATATTGCACCGTATAGTTCCTGTGATATGAAAGTATCTGATGTCTATTCATATTAAGGACTATCAGATATGGATAAAGGAGTGAAATTGAGGTAAGATAGAAGTTTTGATATACCCTATGGTACTAAACTAGTTCTTGTGACACCAATAACTAGGATTTATTCAACTTCTGATGTCAGTGCCCTAAGGTCACCAAAAATGCTGAATTCGAGATGGTATTGATCTCTGATTATAATTCAAAAGTAAGGGATGATAAAATCAATAAAAGCTAGGGATGAAATTCTACAATTTAACTATGTTCTTAACCAAGTTCTAAATCTATAAAGAAGAGAAGAAAGGTTACCATTTATTATACTTTGATTTTTGTATTAGGGTAGGATAGGAAAACATTTGGAGAGGATCTCTATCCTTCTTCCCAGCCCCCATTTAGAGGAAAATGATATTTTCAGTTCTGCAACAAGGACCAAATCTACACATCCAAGGCTGCATAAAGTATCAATATTTCAATTTCTAATAAATCTTTTGCCATGCTTTATTGATACCTTAGTAAAATGACTCCCACATCTTACAATAAGGAAGGAAAATATAGTTGTTGCTACCCACAATAATTAAATGCTCAGTTTGAGCAGAAATCTCAGCACGACAACTTAGGAACTTAATCAAGAGGGAATTTATGAATTTAGCTAGAGTAGTTGATCAATCTGTATCATGTGGACAGATGGGGTCATATGTTCAATTGCTGAGTGAGATCAACTAGAATAAAGGCAACTTAGTAGCTACATCAGACAAGGAAACATAGGAAAATAATTTCACAAAATTTCAGTGGGTTATCCAACATCGACATCAACCAAACTAAGCTTAGAACCCCAACAATAAGTTCTCTATAGTCTCATGTGTAAGGCTCTAAATGTTCCTATATTTCCCTAGGTCAAGTTTTCAGCAATCACAGCACATCACAAGCACAATACAATCAACACCATCTACAAAATTTAAAACACACAAGGCACAATAAATTTTACTCACTAATATTAACCAAAATAATCATAGCACACAAACAAGGAAGGAACACAGAACATAATACAACAAAGTGTACATTGCTCACTTAGAGAATTGATTTATTCAAATTAATAATTATGCACTAGGTGTCACGCCCCGACCCACCTGTCAGACACGTGGCAACCGCCGTATGTGCCCAGATGACCCATACAAGGCATTTGGTAATAAATATTGTCCGTACACATAATCAACACAGCGGAAAATACAAACAATCATCTATTTAACTCCACTATCAGAGTCCCGATATACCTACTACAATTCTACTGTAATGAAGTCAATAAATAAAACTAACTCCATCGATATCCCTTATCTTCATCAAATATCCCAGTAAGTCATCTAACAACCTGCACACACATTGAACATGGTGTGCTCAGCCTTGCGACCTAGTGCGAAATTACAACTTGAAATCGAATAAGGAAATCAAAGACTAGGAGGAGTATTCTAGGATGCCTTTGGTTGTAAATCATCAATTTTCATTTGATTTGTATAAATCAGTTCATAAAAAGCAGTAAAGCAGCATAAATAAATATAGACGTGTATTTCACTAGATGTCACCTAAGTTGTATCTAGTGTCAATGTCATCAACATATGTCACATATGTTATAATACGACTTTGAAGTTTCAAGACTCGAGCCGTCAGCCTATGCTTAATGAATACCCGAGTTAAGGGCATCCATAAGCCCATCAGTGTCTTTCTGTCTCTGTCTCTACCTATACCCGCTGCACTGATGTTGGCGGAGAGGACGGTGACCCTTAATCACTCTCCACTGCCTCGCTAGTCGCCCTGAATGCCTCCCTTAGCGAAACTGTCGTGCCCTTACATCCTCCCCGGACTCCGTAGGGGCAACGGCTACTCGTGTAGTACTACACACTGTCCGAAGATAAGGTCACCATCAACAAGACTCATCGGCCACGGCTAACCGATAAAAATAACCCTAGGATCCGGACTACTCATCTGACTGTCTGCAGAACGTCTATTGATCCACTGTCCAAGGCGTCGCATAGGGAATCACCTTCTCAGTCCAATAGCAGTCAACATCGACTGAGATTGACGCACATCCGCACGATGGATTGTGGCAACCTCGACTCCATCGGTGCCAAGTCCATGGTAGGGTTCATCCTCACTAGCCATCTCAGGACTATCAAGGGGTCGCCTAAATGACATCCGTGCGGGTATAAGTTTTCGGGTAGAACCCACTCCATATTTTCGGTCTAGTACGACCTTGGAGTTCGTACGGTCTCTTTCCCTACCAGCTCCCAGTATCTAAGCTATGTATAGCCTTGGGAGTTGTGCGAAGCGGAACATTACCGTTTGACCACCGTCGGTACGCGACGGTCAATCGGGGCATGTGAGAAATACCCCTTTTTGTCTAAGTGACAGTGATGTCTCCAAGGGATTCTAACATAGCATAGAAAAATAATATAACATGCAGGACAAGATCTTTGGACATGTTAAATACATAGCATGGTAAACATGGCATAGCATACATGTTAGGCAAAGTAAATTATACTAACATGCATTTAAATATAATCATAGCAAGCATTTCATTTTATCATGTTTAAGGCATCCAAGAATTTTTCCTAAGAAGACCTCAGCAGGAATTCCCTAGCTTGAATAAATCTTACATCGATGAACCAATGCACCTAGGTTAGCGATCCGCTCTTCAGAACCAACCCACGTAACAATAAATCACTCTGACGAACTACTCGGATCGTGTATCAACGATAGTCCTAAATAACACAATTATTTAAAATAAAATTTAATTTACTTTTCCCTAAAATAAATAAAATAGAAATTTATCAATTCTAACTTACACAATTATCCTAATTAATTATCGCCTAATAAGCTTACATTTAAATTTAAGAGTCCACGTTCAATTTTGAGGGCAAACACAATTAATAAGCTCATGTTTACCCATATTTAATTGGTAAGCTCAACACTAAGCGCAAGTCAAATCATTATTAAACCTAAAAAGCTCACATTATTTAATGGTTAAATTAGTCAAGCCCAATACTTCATTTAACTAATTTACCCATACCATTCAAATATGAACTCTACCTAATTTATTAAATACAACTTCCTATTTTTAGGTCATTAAATATAAATTAAATTAACTCTTGATATCCCATTTAATTGATTAACCAAAGGCCAATTAGATTAATCTCAACCTAACTACTTACTATACTAAATTAAATCAAATTATTATATCATATCTAATCAAATTTAAGCATGCAAACCAATAACTAACTTTACTTAATTAATTAAATGCAAGTCAACAACTTTTATCCATCTGATTAAAATTTAATTACTCAAATACATCTAACAGCAAATTCTATTTTTAATTAACCAACTTCAATTAACTATTAACACCCTATTTAATTAAATATCCCTAATTCAATTTAATCAACCAAATTCATTTGGCCCATTCCACTTGGTCAAATTTCTAATTTATGAAAGTCAACATCAATTCTAATCAACTAATCTATAATTCAACTTAATATCAAATCTTCACTAGCTAAGTTGAATTAATTCTATCGATACCTTCGCTCACTCCTCGTTGGAAAACTCGCGGATCGATAGAATGCCGGTGATCTAGCCGGCGAGACCTCGGAACCTTTGCATGCGGAAGTCACGGACACCCTACAAACTCACGAACACCCAACCAGAGTGGATCGAGCCGCCGAAAGGAAGGGACGAGCGAATGCATCCGTTGCCGATAATAAGGCGCACGATTCTGCACATGGTGACCCAACTCAGTGGCCTCTCCCAACAATTTCCGGAAGGGCACCAATTCCTACGCTTGCATGGAGGCAGAGCAGCCCATCAGCAGCGATCGCAGTGGCGGATTGAGGCTAAATGAGGACGAAGACGCATTTGGGGGCTTTGGATGCGGGCGCGAGCAGCAGAAATGCTTCTACTGGGCTTCCCTTCCTGCGATGAGGAACGGTGCTCGGCGAACAACGGACGGTGGATGCCAGTCGCAGTGGAAGGGTGCCGGCGTTCGATCTGCAGCGGATGAGGGAGGAAAAGGGCACTGTCGCGAGGTGAGGGAGAAGGCGTCACGAGTGAGGACTTCGGAGGCGGGGTGCGCAGGCGATCGCGAGAAGTAGGGCTCGCCCGCTGTCGTGTGAAGCGCTGCACAAAAGGCCGGTCTGACTAGACCGGCCATCTGGGTCGGTTCGATTGTGCCGCCCGGATTAACCGATTTGGTCGAACCGATTTTTTTTTATTTATTTATTTAAAAGTAGGGGTTTACAAGTACTCCCCCACTTAAAAATTTTCGGTCCTCCAAAAATAAACCCACCAACTTAAGAAAACACTAAAACTCGACGTCACCCCTAAATGCAAACTCGATATCCTTTCAACACAATAGGTGATCCCTTCCTTGAATCATTATCGATGGTAAATAAGTAGATCTTTTAGATTTCCTTTAACACAATAACTCCTTTCGAAGGTGATACCACTTTAGTTATCATATACTTATTGGAACTAAGATACAAGGTATGCAATTTAAGGTAGCCGAACTAAATGAAAGTACCCTTAAATGGAATATGGATCCAATATCCACTTAAAAGTTGAACCACTAAAACCCACGTGTTAACATAATATATATCACTACATAGCGATCTCACCTTAGTTGTCACTATACTATAGACCATTGTAGTCATATTTGGATCCTCACGAGCATCTATATTATTTAACAAAAAAACGCATGTCCTAGTACGTGGTAGAAAGCAATTGCTTAGTAGGGTGATAAACAATTGCTTAGTATGATAGTAGTATACTAGAAGTATCACATGAATCTTAGATAAGTAGATCGAACTCCACAATAATAGATTGTTAAGATCATTCGGGATAAATATTCACTGGTGACGCAATTTACTGATGAAACTGGGGGATATATAAATGAGCAGAGGTTGAAGATAATATTTCATTTTTCTGGGGTAGATATGCTAGGGAGTACCTATAACTCTGGCATATGAATAACCTTTCACAGTTTATGATTAACCATAATCAAACGCTTCTGCACATAATATGATCATAATGGAGTCACCTCACGATTAAGGATAATATATAAAAAGATATCAATAGCCACTCATTAAATGCCCACTAACTTGCTCCGCACCAGTTTCAAATTGCTACAACCACTATCCTATAATGTAAGGACAGGTTCCACAACCTAGAGAGAGCACATGATATTTTATAGATAGTTAAATCATAGTCGTACAGAGAACATCATTTCTCAATATGAAAACACTAAATAAGTAGTAGTGGTTAGGGCTTTGGTACTTAGATCTAAAGATTTGCATTCAGACCTCAATGAAGTCTCTTTTTATCAAAATGCTCAAACTAAAATAGTTTGTTCTATGTCGGATAACAAGAACTTGATTGCATGGCCACATAATTATATAACAAAAATGTAGGCCAAATAGAATCTGAAACTGAATTTTTGTAGTGCTAAATCAAAACTGCACTAAGATTGACACTACAGTGTTAGATCATGTACGATGTAGAGATATTGTGTATCGGAAGATATTATTTTTTTTTCCCAAAATATTAGTTGAAATTGATTTCTAGTACGAAGTTGAATTATGATGTAGAATATGAGTTGACTGAAACTGCAGAAAACATCAAGTTGCAGGTTGATGATGTGTTATATGATGATATTATTATGATACGTGCAAATAGATCGATTGCTAGCACGAAGTAAGCTTTACTCAACATATTGATTGTTGGTGTGAAGTAAGCTTTACTCAAAGCTTAAAATAGAGTAGAAAGGATAGCATCCGAGTTTGTAGATATAGACATATTATAATTGTACCTAAGCTGCTATGCGCACTAGATATGAGCTGCAAAAGCAGTAACTAAAATAGGAAATGTCAACAATACATTCACCTACTAAGGATATCAACGTACAACACGTGCTAAATTTGCCAAGAAATTGCAGCATCCAGAAATTTGAGGGGATATGAAAAGGAGTAAGGAAGCAAAGTTACTACAAAATCTACAGGTAGTTGAAATATGAGTTGCAGATGCAGAAATATTGTCTGCTGCCTTAACCGAATAAGACCGTAGAAAAAGACCGGATATACATAATGATACTGATGAAACCATAGGAATCCGAGCTGTAAAAATACTAAGCAAAGAATTGAGCTAAGTTGAAGGAGCTATAGAAATAAAAAGGAGTAAAGAAATCTACCAACGATGGATAGAATTTGACTAAGGGCATTCGACAAAGGAAGTAGCTTCACAAAAAGGAACTGCAACAGCAGAAAAGGACTGAGGAAATAATTACAAGAAAATTACAGAAATACTCGACCGATTGAACTGCTTAAAAGAGTGTAGCAATCTTTATGGATATAATGATGCAAGAGTGAAAGTGGTATGCTGATGACAGCTATACCAACTATATTGACGCAACGAAATATGAAATGAAGGGAGAAACAATAGAAGGATTTACATTTAGGAAGCCAGTCAACATGACTGCAGATAACTGAATTAAATATGAAATATCGAAAGTTGCAGAAGTTGAGAAATATAAGATGAAGCAAGCTGTAAAGCTGAGCTGCAAAAATGAAGCTACAGAAATATAACAAGTGAGTATCTAAGCTGCAGTATATTTAGGAAAATGAAGAAGGTTGTAGCATGCGCAAGCTAGAAATGTCATGCAATATACGCAAGTTGAATATGTGAAATAGAGTTGCAGATAGGGGGTAGAGCTGCAAAGAGAGTATATGTAGAAAACTACAGATACTGTACATAGAGCTGCAAGTGCTGGGAATTGACACGAATATTATAATTGATGACGGTCAACTTCTAGTTGCATCTTAAAATCCATGATGACAACCCAAAATGATCAACCTAAACTCATTAGATTTATATATATATAAATAATTAACTCAAATGAGAATAAAGTCATAGATGATAATTTCAAATCATTTCATACCGATCTATCTATAAACAACTTTATGAATCGAGAAATAAGTCCCTTTAAGAGATCCGAGTAAGAGTCGGGTTTAAACAAAATTAGCCTATACATAAGCCAACTCAAAAGATTGATAAATTTTCCTTTGAGCTCAGTGGTCTTACGTAGATTAATCTGATATAAATTCTATAATCGAGATCTCATATGGACATTCAGTATCAGTAGTTCTCAAGATCTAAGAAATGATTAAGGCAACAATTTGCGCAAAAAATTTTCACGATGAAAATACGGATTTGGCACTTCTGTATGATGTGGGATAATTTACATAATTTTATATACGTCCAAATTGATCATAGATGGAACTTACGATTCAAGATTTCAAACTTTACTGGAAATCACGTATACTGACGATAGTTAATAGGTTCATATCGTCAGGTTTCATGATACGATGATATAACTATAATTTTACAATATAAATAAATGTTAAACGAGATATCTAAATAACCACATACTCAAATGTCTTATAGTAGTATGCGTGCTAACTCACGTAGGAGAGTCAACAAAATAATCAGATAATATATTAATTATTTGGCTAGATCGTGATATATGAATCAATGATAAGATTCATAGATAATCTACAATTTAATAATCCTAATAGACTACCTGATACGTCAGCTATCTAGTATGAGAGTATGAACGTGAGAGTGCATCTGGAGCTTCTATGTTTAAGAGTCAAACTCCAGGAGCAAGAGCTCGAATTAGAGTAGATACAATTGAAAATTGATATATTTATTTGGACTCAATATCTCAATATGGGGTCATGGGACACAAATAGTATGATTAAGATATAACATGAGAAAATTTGATATCAATACTCTTAAGATCAAAGTGATGATGGCTACCTATGTTGGTATAAGAGGTGATTATAATGCACCCAATAAGGTAACCTTGAGTATGATCATTGATAAACTTACTTGATTATTTAGAAATGAAACTTGATCATAAACCTGAGCATATTGATCTAAGTTTCTAACTCTTCTCCGATGTAGTGGAGATTGTAGTCATATATACTATCTGGAGATGAGTAGATTTACCATCTTTATATTAAGGCAATTATCGGCTCAGGAAAAATTAATCATAGCGATCAACTGTCGTCTGAGTAAAAACTCATTACAAAAGAAATATATTATTGTATTTCCGACTCGCACTTTATCCCAGATTATATCGGGACTGTCATCTTAATCCTTAAGACCTCGAACTTAACTTAATCTCCTAGGTTCTCCAAACCTAGGCTCTGATACCACTTTAGTTGTCACGCCCCGACCCACCTGTCGGACACGTGACAACCGCCGTATGAGCCCAGAGGACCCATACAAGGTATTTGGTAATAAATATTGTCCGTACACATAATCAACACAGCGGAAAATACAAACAATAATCTATTTAACTCCACTATCACAGTCCCGATATACCTACTACAATTCTACCGTAACGACGTCAATAAATAAAACTAACTTCATCAATATCCCTCATCTTCATCAAATATCCCGGTAAGTCATCTAACAACCTGCACACAAATTGAACGTGGTGTGCTCAGCCTTGCGGCCTAGTGCGAAATTACAGCTCGAAACTAAATAAGGAAATCAAAGGCTAGGAGGAGTATTCTAGGATGCCTTTGGTTGTAAATCATTAATTTTCATTTGATTTGTGTAAATCAGTTCATAAAAATCATAAAAAGCAGTAAAGCAGCATAAATAAATATAGACGTGTATTTCACTAGATGTCACCTAAGTTGTATCTAGTGTCAATGTCATCAACATATGTCACATATGTTATAATACAACTTTGAAGTTTCAAGACTCGAGTCGCCAGCCTATGCTTAATGGCATCCATAATCCCATCAGTGCCTTTCTGTCTCTGTCTCTACTAAGAATAAGATTTATAATCTAAAAGAAGTTAAATTTCAAATGCTCTTTACATGCTATGAGAGAAAATAACAATAATGATAAATGAAAATGATCTTAAGATAGAATTGGGAAAGCATTTTGAAACTAAGTCAAATTTGAATATGTATGAATTTATGCACAACATACGATTATTTTTCTACTATATATAAAGCGAACAGAAAAACTAATAAGTTGGCAATAGAAATTCATAGGGATGAAATTCAATGTACTAATATCATAAAAAGACAAGAAATAACCAACCCTAATATTGCAAAAGATAATGAAGAGAAACTATGACAAACGGCTCTCATCAAGTAGAAAAGGATACAATTTTCAAGATCAATGGAAGTCAAGATTTCATTTCTGCTACAAAAATTTTAAAGTAGCAGAGTTTAAAGGAATTTGAGAAAATATCAAATGGTATATTATCCAACCATAACTATGCCAATAAATCCCAAGACTAATCACATGGAGATGTACCATGGTATTTTTTTTTCCTTGCATCCATATGCAAAAGATAAAATTATCATATTTGGGAGTAGGAAATTTTACATCTCTATGCTCAAAATGATAAGATGTACAACTAGATATAACCATTGAGGTTATACAACAACAATTTTCATTAACATCTACATAATGAAATAAGAGTCTCAAGTTGACAAAAGACGGAAACACATTTTGTGGATCTTTAATAGCACCAAGAGAATAGTATTGTGTTCCCCGAATTATTAGAAAGTAATAATAACCAAGAAACATTGGGAAAGTAATAAAAGCAGATAGAAGTATATAGGAATGCATCTAAAGAAGATATACATGGGGTGATCACCAAGGAGCAAGAAGAGACATGCAATGAGGTATAATATTTAAAGAATAATTGTAGTCACAACATAAATAAATAATATCACGATGGGTAGCATCTAATATATTAGGAACAAAAATCAAGAGAAGGGGAACTATATATTTCAGCGTAGGTGAATATATAATGGAGAAATTCTTAAATTGCAAGAGTTTTTTTTTTTTTAAGGACTGAAATGACTTTCTAGAAGAAACTTGCAAATAGAGAAAAGCTCATAAGTTCCTGTAATTTCTTGAGCACATTGATGGTTGATGTTAGTGTATGTCATCAAAGTATGGAGATCCAACTGTGGATGATACAACAAATAAAAATAATAAAATAGTGTATCACTAAGTAATTCAAGACACTTTATGTGGGATTGATTTGGTGTGTCCAAGATGAAAACCTATCAACTAAAGAAGCTGAAAAAAGGAACAACCCAAGAGAAGGGTTATGGAATCCTATCCTCTGGAATTCTTGTTGAATTGAAGGTTTTGAAAGGATTTCATGGATGTAGTCATCCAAGATATATAAACTTACGCATTTGAGACTATCAATATGACCTCAATTTAAGTGCGGGTTCAAAGATTTAAATCAATGAAACATTTGATCATTAGAAAGAATTTTTTTTTTCTTCAAAATTCAAGACTTTGAAGAAAGAAAGAAATTCTCTTAGAATTGATATTTCGCAAGTTAAGTCAATTTTTTTCAATGCAACTAGAATAGGTATCATAATGGGCAACAGGCTTTGATAAAATCTCAACCAACGTTTCAAATTGCCGATACACTTCATCAAGAGCATATGAATATTAAAACTCATTATGAATAGAATTTAGTAAGAATAGGGAGTTTAGAAGTGCCTCAACCACCAACAGGAAGGAAAAACAAATGCTTGGATTATTGAAACTAATTCAATAAGGAGGGAAAGATAAATAAGATCTATGATCTTAGGGAAGTTCATAGTGATATAATACTCAACTACTATCACAACAATGACCTTGTAATAGTTGAGATATGTGCACCTACTTGATCCGTGATCCATTAATAGCAGGTGCAATAAACTTATTTAAAAGAAGTATCCAACCATAATAATTAGAACTAATATAGAGGTATAACTCTAGCTTGTAAGAGATACTGACAGATCAAGAAAGAGATACAAGGTCAAGAGAATCAATATAGAAGGAGGTATAAATAAGGTTAAGGGAACTAAAGTGTCATCCTTCTGACACTACACAATATCCTATGTATATCGGATTACACTAACTCTTAGAACTTTAAACCTAAGCTCTGATACCACTTTAATTGTCATGCCCCAACCCAACTACCGAGCACGTGACAACCGCCGTATGAGCCCAAAGGACCCATATAAGGCATTTAATGATATTCATAATTCATAAATATTAACAATGGAGTGGATAATATAAATTAAATTAATTAACTCAACTCTACTAACACAGTCCCGATATACCTACTACAGTACTATGGTCACAAAATAGTAGATGACTATGTTCGTCGATAACCTCATCTCTGGTAGCTATCCTGATCGGACGTCTAATAGACCTACACACATTTGAACGTCGTGTGCTCAGCCACAAGTGGCTGAGTGCTTATGGCTCTAATCGCAGTAGAATAACTCAAGTAGCAAACAAGGAGATTCTAGCATGTCCATAACATCATTTCATAATCTCAACAAAGCATGTGAAATCAGCAAAATAAAATATGAAGCAACATGAGAAGAACATGTAGTATCAATGTGTAGCTCAACTATAAATATGAAGTGGGTTTATGTCTCTAGATTTTTGTCACTAAAATATCATGTGATTCAAACATTGTGATCTGGGCTGCTAGCCTATGCTTAGGGGATCTCCTGATCAGGGAGTTCCCATAAGTCCATCAGTGTCAACTCTATCTATGTCTCTACCTATGTCCATCACACTGATGTTGGCAGAGAGGTCGGGCGACCGTGATCCCTCTCCGGTGGTCCACTAGGCGAATTACCCCAGCTCTGCGACCTATCACTCATGCGTCCTCCCCAGACAATCCATGGAGTAACTCGTATAGTACTACACCAAAGGGTCACTATACCTAAGTGTACACATCGGCCACGGCTAGCCGATAATAAACCCCAGGATCTGGACTACTCTTCAGAACGTCTGCAGTACATCTGGTATAGCCATGAGGTCCATGGATCCACTGTCCAAAGCTATGCGGAAGGAGTCACCGTACCAATTTACAAGCAGCGATGCCTGCTAGGAGGTGTACATCCTAGCTGTCGCCGAAATGCTACAACCTCGGCAACATGTTTGCTAGGTCATTGGTTTGGTTTCATCCATTCTAGCCATCTTAGGACTATCACGGTGGCGACTTAGCGACACCGTGCGGGTATAGTGAATACATCACAACATTCTCTGGCAATAAGTCAATCCATATTTTAACCCACCCTTTATGTCCAAGATGGTTTCAACCTCTTTGGGTGGTATAGGTTTATGAGCATTAAAGCTCGTATCCGTAACTTAGGAGATCATATATGACGCATCCTCAGTATTTTCATACATAAGTATGCCAATGTCATATGTCTATAAGTGCTGCTTGTTGATGTCTATGTATATGTCAAACTATACATGATAGTTTCCAGATGTAACCGTAACATTTTATTATTTTTCATTACATCAACATAGCAGATAATGAGCAAGAGAATAACCTTAGCACATATTTAAATAACCGCATATAAAAGACAACAAACATATCACATTATTAATATAAACAAGCTATTCTAACATACAAAGCATGAATCATGAATAATTAAATATTAATTTCTAAACAGTAAAATATTTATCTCCTAAAGTTTCACCAACTTAAGAATAGTCTTCTGTAGTGAACCGGCATACCTGGATAAGTAGAACGGTCTTCAGGACCAACCGTATATCAACTTGCACGTCTTTTACTTATTTCGAGATATCTACCTATTACAAATAACATTACCTTTAGATTTAACCGATTAATATTATCTATCATTAATATTATCTCCAAGATACCAAATCCACCATTTTTACTATTTTGCTCACCTAACCCATCCTAGGTTAATTAATTATTTAATTAAATTTACTTAATTCAACTTAATCTAATTAATCAACTTTATTTAATTGATGAACCTTAATCATAATCTTCTAGTCTCGATTTCCTTATAAGCCCAGTCAAAATTTCACTTCATCTATAATCTAAATTAATCATTTTATATTTTTATTTACTTACAACATATAATAACTATCTAAGTGAGAGCTAATCATTATGTCTTAGTGTTGACCTAAGTTCAATTACCCATCCCATCATAATTAACATATCATCCACATACCAATTTGAAAGCACAGCATGTTATTTGCTGTGCAAATTGAATTTAAAGGGTGCTCTTATTGTATAAATTAAATGTAAACATGTTTGATTAAATAACTATGATGGTGGTATTTGATTGAATTGTTAAATGGTAATTGATAAAAGAAAAGTAACAAAAAAGGAAATTGATGTAAGGTTGTGGGTAGTGGGGCTAGTTAAGAGGATTGTTTGAGATATGTTATTTATGCATGCTTGGTTGTTTGCATTGAATTTATTTTAGAATATTATTGGTTGTTGTGCTATTGCTTGATAAATCACAGCTTGCTATTGCTTGATAAATCACAGTCAAGCTGTGATTTATATTGAAGTAAGAAGGAATTTGCTTGCTTGCTTGCTCTTAAGGATCACGACCAAGTTGTGATTCTTGTTTAAAAATCTACTTGAGACTCAGGTGAGGGTTTATGGTTTCAATTTAAATTGGCCTACTACAGATGTTGAGTCATAAGGGTAGTTGTTAATTATTGTACATGCTAATAAGTGATACATCTGCTTTGTTATATATTTAATTAGCATGTGAGTTATTAGAAGTTATATCATGCTTGTTTATGTATGTTGTTACTGTAGGTATGCTCTTGATTATGAGTTGAAGGATTATAACATGCTGGTATATGTATGATGATGTTACATGCATGCTATTGATATTGTTATGCTCATGTCATGTTGATTATATAATGTGTTCATGTTGCTAGAGATGCAGAGACACATAGCAAGAACATGGAACATGTGGACATGAGATAAAACTCGAGACACTTTAGGTGATGTTATGATAACACCTAGGGTGATCTGATTTAATATATGATTAAGAACTCTAGACATCTTAGGGTTATGATAACCTAGGAGAGGATGTTGAGTTCTTGGGCGTCGTATGTGCCAACATGTGGTGAGGAGCCATGTGCTAGTAAGGTGGAAATGCAAGTTTGGTTAACCTAAGTCACTAATACCTTGGTGTAGCCGAGATCTCGCTTTGGTGTAGAACTCAACTTAATTGTGTTACACAAGGTAGAGGGTGTACTAGGAACAGTATCATCCCATGCGCTACCGAGACTAGGGAACCTGATTGACACTGGCATGCTCAATAGTGGTGGGATCCCTGAACAGTCCAGGTTCATTGGTATCATATATGGTGGATCTCAGCTTGTCAGGCTGTAGATGTTTATGATTTATGATTTGGTATGGTGATCCTGCCATGGTGCAGAATTAAGCACTGTATGGTTTCTTAGCTTGGAAAGATCTTGTGTTAGTGAGAAGGGGTACCATGATCACCAGCTCCTTCTGCCAACGTCAGTGTACATGCATATAGGATAGAGACATAGAGTTGATATTGATGGGTTTGTAGAAATCTCTGACGAGGGATTTACCTTAAACATAGGCCGGCTGCCTTAGGTGTAGAATGGATTGATGATCATATGTGAATTAAAGTGGAGATAACATCTTTGGTTTAATGATACCGTTATGCTCATATTCCTATCATATATTGTAGTATGATTATGTTTATGATATATCATATTTGCTGTCTAGTAATACCTCTTTGACATGTGATATTAATGTGTGATATTTTGTTGATATGTTGAATTAATATGTGATACAGTGGATGTAATATCTTGTTTGGGTTGTACAATATTCTAAGCCCATTATTTTAGGGTGCTCTCTCTGTAGCCTCACTGAGTCTCGCAACTCAGATGTGCACATTTTTTCCTATTGCGCAGGTTACAGATGGACTTTAGCCGGGGGTGAGGGAGAACCGAGCTTGGCGAACAATATCAATTTGGTGACCTAGATAGAGATTTCAAATAGTAGTGGTGGTTAAAATGTCAAATGTATTTGCTTCCGCTATATTTAATTTATAAAATTATAGTACTTTATGATACTTTTTAGCCCTGTATAAGTTGTGGTATTGACGTACATCTTATACGGTGGTTGCCATTTGCCCAAAGGTGGGATTGGTGCGTGACAAATATAGTTTTTCTTCCTTAAACTTATAAAACAAATTCTTATTTCCTATGAATTATATTATGAATTCTGCATGTGTGGGTGAGGAGAAGATTTATTCCTTTAGTTTCTTTTGCTGATATGTTTAAATTCTTTCCTTTACAAACCTTTAGTTTTGGCCATTCTTCAGAGGTGACCATTCTTAAATTGCTAACCATTCCTCTGTTGAATACTCTTGAGTACATTCAGAAAGGGGTACCATACCTGGTACCAAACGAACTCAAATTCCTTTTAGTGATAGTTAACAATTTATTTTCTTCCTTAGTATATCTCTCTCTAATCCTAGTCATCTTTTTAAACCCTTTGGATGATACTCTTGACTCTTTCAAGAAAGTTTTCAAATAGAATCTAGAACCTCAAGTTATTGACCAATCTAGTAAGAGTGCAAGTAAATTCAATGAACTCAATGCTGAAAGTTTGATAATTATAGCATGTTAAATTCAATGAGGGTTTGAGGGTTTGAGAGTTTGAGGGTTTGAGGGTATTACTCACCTATTAATACCATCCTTACCTCAAAATCTAAACCATGACTCCCATATACAACTAAAGGGTGAACTAAAACCGAAGATAATGCAATGTATAAATCACTATAGTAGAGTTTCATAAACCTGTATAGATGAAATTCCAGATTTACCTTATCTCAGAGATTAATAATCCTGAGTTCTCTGAGTGTACAATTCCTTTGAAATTTGGTAGAAACCTTCTTCACTGATGGTGAAATCTACTCTCAAAATTTTAGTTTAATCTGATCTCTGTGGAGGAAGTTATGACCTTCCAAACTTCACTAAATATTAAAAATTTAGTGTACCGAAAATTTGATATTCTTGAGTTGAAAAATCATTTATCTTTTTATTTGAATCTGTCGGGTCTATGCTAACAGCAGAATATATATCCATTCTCTTCCCTTACCTTTGATCTATAATATTTCAGCTGTGAATCTAAGTTTATTTTACCTTGCCTACATTCTAAACCTTGACAATTTTGATTTTCTTTATTTTTTCTCCTAAACTTATACACCCTCTGATAAATAATCTTCCCTAATAATTTAGATTTCCTTCCATTACTTTATAGCAATGCAAATAGGCAGAAGTACTCTCCAGTGGAGTAAATTCTCAAGAATACGGTAGTGACATGTTTCTTGATACTATACCTTCTTGTTGCAAAAACAAAACCCTTTTTTGATGTGAGTTTCATTGTTATACCTTCTTATTCAAATCTATCCTACAAACTTGTACATCAAACATCTTAAGTTCATCATGATACATCACATTTTGAGATCATTTAAGAAAGGTTCAATCAATTCTCAAATCTTCAAGGAATCATTTTTCCTTTTCCTTGCTGTTTAACTCATTCCGTAACAGCAGCCACCATCCAGTTCATCCTAATGAGATCTTTTCAACATAGCTAAATATCTCCTCTGCTTGGCTAAATGAAGTAATTAGATTTCAATCTCAAATACCAGCTGAAGGGATTGAATTATAACCTATATCTGTTGACATTTCTCTGATCTCTTGGAATTGTCAACTGAGTTATCAAAATTTAGTGGGAACTTAATGTAGAGGAGCTGTCGGAAAACCAAGCTACATTCTCTACTACCCTTTAAAGCAGGTTTCAAAACTAGTGGTCTGTTATATTAGAGTTTTGACTTATAATTCATTATATGATGGTTTGATTTGTTGAAATATTGATTGAAACCTCGAAATGTCCTCCTTTGCTCTTTTGGTCCTTTGATTCTATGACACTTTGATGCGAAGCAAAACCTTAGGATGGAAAAGGGGGCTAGAAGTAAAACCATCACGAGTTAGTAGGACTACATGGTGTGCAGGTGCCGATTGTGTCGGACCGGGATCTCCGATTTACTTCTTGATTTTGATCATATTGCTTTAATGATTCATCCTTTTGCCTAGCTCACATGGCCATATCTTCCTTTTTAGAGTGAAATCTCAAATTGGATATCCTTGAAAAAGGGCCTGTTTCCTTCCAAATGTTCTATATTTGAATAGTCAATTGCATGACTTTTTAGAATGATATACTTTCTAATAATTAATATTTTTATCATTAACTTCTTTCTGAGACAACTAATTTATTTGGATGCTTAATTTAATTACTTCAGCTTGAACTTCCTAATTATCTCTGCTATTCCTTTTAGTTCCTTGTTCCAATGCAACCGTTGGAATTATTTGAAGACCTTTAGTTGATTAATTTGTATTTTTTTTCATTGTGTGCTATTCCTAAGATCTATGATCTTAATTGGTTATGCTGCTAGTGTTCTGATTGATACCGGGTCACAGATGTCACGCCCCGACCCTCCTGTCGGACACGTGGCAACTGCCGTATGAGCCCAACGGACCCATACAAGGTATTTGAAAATAATTATTGTCCATACACATACTCAACACAACGGAATATACATTTAAATCATCTATAAATCTCTACTAACACGGTCCCGATATACCTACTACAATTCTACAATAACGTTATCGATAAATAAAACTAACTCCATCGATAGCCCTCATCTTCATCAAATATCCAGGTTGGTCATCTAACAACCTGCACACACATTGAACGCGGTGTGCTCAGCCTTACGGCCTAGTGTGAAATTACAGCTCGAAACCACAATACGAAATCCAAGGCTAAGGAGATCGTTCATGGATGCCTTAGTGAGATTAGTTATCACATAACAAGCTTTTTAGTATTTTACATGTATTATCCGACTATGTTATATATCAACCTAGGTTGTAGGTAGATGTATGTCTCTAAATATCACCTAGGTAATATATCATATCAGTGTCGCTAGTGTAAATCATATATAACATCCTTATTTTTATATCACATGACTCGGGCTGCTGGCCTATGCTTAAGGAAAGCCCTGGCCCAGGACTTCCCTAAGCCCATCAATGCTATTACAGTCTATGTCTCTGCCTATGCCCACTGCACTGATGCTGGCGGAGAGGACGGGTGACCCAAAATCACTCTCCATTGTTTCCCTAGTCGCTGACCATGTGTCACCCCTCTCCACCAATACTGCTCCACTCCCCACGCCCCCTGCTGCTGACCAAGCTCCAACCACAAGAAGGAGAGGACGGCCACCAAAGATGCGTCTGCTGCGGGATATATATGCCCGGACGCAAAGGATTGCATGATCATCCGCCCGCCTTCTTCCTTCCGAGTGAATAAGAGCCTTAAGGGAGAGGGAGAGATTGTACACCGGCGGGGACGTGTCATCCCCCTGCACTCCGACATCGCGTAAGCTTCTTTTCCTTGATGAAATAACACATTCTTCCCTCTTCCCCAAACCTCTTGCTACTGTCACTTTTCCCCTTCTGTGAACAAAGGAGAGGCTCGTAGGCGACGGCGCCCCTTTTGCCTATGCCGCACGGGGTGTCTGTTCGAGCGAAACCACCTCCACGAACGGACCCCGTGACAACTGGTATCAGAGCCAGGCTGCGACCTTGGCAACTACTCGAAGGGCAGGGTAGCTCCCCAGGAATCTCCCGACCAAAAGCGACGCTTGGACGGGAACCAGGACCCGCAACACCCGGCTATCCGAAGGATATCGAGGCGACACTCCATCCCCAGTTTCCAAACATGGTGACCAAACAACAGCTCGAGCAGCTGGAGGAGCGCGTGGTGGGGATAGAGGCGGTGATCGGTCCGCCCCCTGCCCAAGGCGCCGCCCCAGGAGACTCGATCAACTCGTGCATGGACGAACTCCTCCAGGCTGTTGCTCGTCTGCGTGAGGAGCTCGCGGCGATCGGTCCGCCCCTGGTCCAAAGCAAAGGGGCAACCCCGGAAGGCGCGATCAACTCGCGCATGGACGAACTCCTCCAGACTATCGCCCACCTGCGCGAGGAACTCGAAGAACTGCGGCGCGCCACCGCTCAACCCCTCAACGTGGCCTTCCCACCCTGTCTCGTCTCTATGGAGGTACTCCAAGGGGAGCTCCAGAAGGTACGCCAGGAGCTCCGCCTCGGTAATGAGGTCCGCGCTCGGATCCCAATGAAGATCCGAGAACCTCAAACCTTCTATGGGATAAGAAGTGCAAAAGCCCTTGAGAACTTCATATGGGATATGAACCAATATTTCAGGGCTACGAGAACCGCTGAAGAAGACAAGGTCCCCATAGCAGCCGCTTACCTGGACGGGGATGCGAAGTAGTGGTGGCGAATCCGGTGCGAAGTCTAGCCCGATGGCGAGATCGACGAACCAGAAGACTGGCAGGAGATGACAAGGGAGCTCCGCCAACAATTTCTCCCGGGCAACACCGCTTGGGTTGCACGCAAGCGATTCCGAGAACTGTACCAGAACCGGTCCGTAAGGGACTATGTGCAAGAGTTCAACAACCTCCGAATGGACATCCGGGACATGTCCGAATAAGACCTGCTGTTCGCCTTCATCCACGGACTCCAGTCAGCTTCCCAGAACGAGTTAATCCGTTGCGGGGTCTCCTCCCTCCGAGAGGCAATCTCCCTCGCTGAAAGTCTCTAGGACCTCCGGCTGGGGACAACACCCGCCCATGCAGGTGGCTCTCGGATGACCCAAAACAAAACCCCCAGCCCGGGAGTACAGAGGCGAGGCGGCGGGGGATCCGGCAACTGGCGACAACCACACCATTGCCGCCACCAGCCCGCGACCCGCACCGTGACTCGAACCCCGGGGTCACGCGAAACGAACCTCGCCGCCAAGAAGGCTACCCGATGCTGACTTATCCCCGGTGCGAGAGAACGGCCGCGCCAATCGTCCAGGAAGAGGAGGAGTCCGAAGTACCTGAGGAGGACCCTGCGAACGAAGAACCAGCTCGGGCGACTCCCGTATAGCGGCTTAACGCGGTGAAGACCGAACCAAGCTCACACCTAATGTATGTTTCCCTTCACATGAAGGATCAATGTTACAGCACGATGGTGGACAACGGAGCCACCCACAACTTCAAGCGGGAAGGGCTCGTGAAAAAGCTAGGATTGAAGGTCGAACCCAGCACATTATGGATGAAGACGGTGAATGCAGCAGCATCCAACGTTGCAGGGTGGTGCGTCAAGCCACTATCCAAGTCGGACCATGGAAGGGGCGAACCGACCTGACAATTGCGACGATGGACGACTTCGACTTCATCCTAGGGACCGAATTCCTATTGGCATCCAAAACGGCCGTCGCCCCCCACATGGCCAGCCTTCTGACGATGGACGAACACCAACCCAGCTTCACCCCCGCCCTACTACCACCCGGATGCAGAACCGCAACCACATAATGTCATAATACTTTTAACAAAAGCTCTTTTAAATTTAAGTATGATTTATGTTTGAGTGTTATGCCTTGTGGAAAAATGAATATCTACATCTAGATTCATGAACTAAAGTTAGTGATCAATTAATAATACTAAGACTATAGCATGTTTATATTGGGAACTACCAATAAGATCTTACATATAGATGTCCAATGTTCGAGTAACCATTGAGGATGGGAGGTCAAATTTAACAAGTTGCCAATGAATGCTTGCAGTAGCAACCACATAATGTCATAAGTGGGATGTGAACCCACGCCTTCTTATGAAGACTAGAACTTGAGTCTAGCGCCTTAGACCACTCGGCGATCCTGACTTTTCGATAATGAAGATTTTTATATATCTATAACTCTGTAGGTAAAAAATAGAAATAGTATCATATTAATTTTGTTATTGATGTCGTTACTCAAAGTAGAGCTCCTCATAATACATATCTCTAATCCTCATGAGTGGTGCCTCTACTCGCTTCCGTACGCATATATCCAATAAATGGTACTTAGAAAATCATCCAATATCACGCTCTATGTTCATGATCAATGAACACTGTAATCTGAATTGATCTTTAATATGTTTGTCTAATGGCCACAATTGGTATATCACTTTTCATTTTCTGCCCCTCACCACGGTGGGTTTATCAAATGTGGTGTTAAATGCTTCCGTAAAATACTAAGAGAGCTGTGCATGGTCATAATACTTTTAACAAAAGTTCTGGGAGGTCAAATTTAACAAGTTTCCAATGAATACTTGCAATATCAACCACATAATATCACAAGTGGGATTTGAACTCACGCCTTCTTGCGAAGACTAGAACTTGAGTCTAGCACCTTAGACCACTTGGCCATCCTTACTTTTCAATAATCAAGATTTTTTATATCTACAACTCTGTAGGTAAAAAATAGAAATAGTATCATATTAATTTTGTTATTGATGTCGTTACTCAAAGTAGAGCTCCTCATAATACATATCTCTAATCCTCATGAGTGGTGCCTCTACTCGCTTCCATACGCATATATCTAATAAATGGCCACAATTGGTATATCACTTTTCATTTTCTACCCCTCACCACGGTGGGTGTATCAAATGTGGTGTTAAATGCTTCTGTAAAATACTAAGAGAGCTATGCATGGTCATAATACTTTTACCAAAAGCTCTTTTAAACTTAAGTATGACTTATGTTTTAGTGTTATGCCTTGTGGAAAAATAAATATCTACATCTAGTTTCATGAACTAAAGTCAATGATCAATTCATAATACTATGAGTATGACATGATTATATTGGGAACTACCAATAACATCTTACATATAGATGACCAATGTTCGAGTAACCATCGAGGATGGGAGGTCAAATTTAACAAGTTGCCAATGAATGCTTGCAGTAGTAACCACATAATGTCAGAAGTGGGATTTGAACCCATGCCTTCTTGCAAAGATTAGAACTTGAGTCTAGCGCCTTAGACCACTCAACCATCCTAACTTTTTGATAATCAAGATTTTTATATATCTACAACTCTGTAGGTAAAACATAGAAATAGTATCATATTAATTTTGTTATTGATGTCGTTACTCAAAGTAGAGCTCCTCATAATACATATCTCTAATCCTCATGAGTGGTGCCTCTACTCGCTTCCATACGCATATCTCCAATAAATGGTACTTAGAAAATCATCCAATATCACGCTTTATGTTCATGATCAATGAACACTGTAATCTGAATTGATCTTTAATATGTTTGTCTAATGGCCACAATTGGTATATCACTTTTCATTTTCTACCCCTCACCACAGTGGGTGTATCAAATGTGGTGTTAAATGCTTCTGTAAAATACTAAGAGAGCTGTGTATGGTCATAATACTTTTAACAAAAGCTCTTTTAAACTTAAGTATGACTTATGTTTGAGTGTTATGCCTTGTGGAAAAATGAATATCTACATCTAAATGAATATCTACATCTAGTTTCATGAACTAAAGTTAATGATCAATTTATAATACTATGAGTCTGACATGATTATATTGGGAACTACCAATAACATCTTACATAGAGATGTCCAATGTTCGAGTAACCATCGAGGATGAGAGGTCAAAAAAAATAGAAATAGTATCATATTAATTTTGTTATTGATGTCGTTACTCCAAGTAGAGCTCCTCATAATATATATCTCTAATCCTCATGAGTGGTGCCTCTACTCTCTTCCATACGCATATATCCAATAAATGGTACTTAGAAAATCATCTAATATCATGCTCTATGTTCATGATCAATGAACACTGTAATCTCAATTGATCTTTAATATGTTTGTCTAATGGCCACAATTGGTATATTCATCCCAGCCTGACAAATTAAGACATCCTGCATATGCTACCAATGAACCCTGACTACTTAGGGACCCACATCTTTGAACATGTCAGTGTCCTTAGATTCCCTAGCCTTGTAGCGCATTAAACGGTACTGTTCCTAGCACACCATCTATCTTAGAGTAACACAAATAAGGTGAACTCTGCACCAAAGTGAGATCTCGGTTACCCTAAAACATCTGAGGCTATGTTAACCGGACTTGCACCTCTACCTCAGCTAGCACATGGCTCCTTACCATATGTTGGCACATAGCAGCTAAGAACCCTAACATTATCTCCTAGGTTATCATAACTCTATGATGTTTAAAGTTTTTAGTTATATGTCAATTAAGATCACTCTAGGTGTTGGCATAACATGAACCTAAAGTGTCTCTAGTTTTTGTCTTATGTCACCATGTTCTATGTTATTGCTAAGTATTTCTACATCTATAACATAACATGAACATATCAATCACTAACATAACATGAGAATAATCATAAATAACATGCATATAACAACATCATATATCATTGCATAGCAAAATCTATTAACAAACATCAAAAAATACATATTTTTTAAAATATGCAACAAGCAGACAATCAACTCATCAGCATGTACAATAAGTAACAACGACCCTTAGACTCAGCATTGTAGTAGGCCAGAAATTTGAAACCATAAACCCTCACCTAAGTCTCAAAGCAGTATCAAGCAAGAATTCACAGCTTGGTTGTGATTCTTAAAAGCAAGCAAGCAATCAATCAAACACAGCATTTCCTTCTTACTCCAACACAAATCATAGCTTGGTCGTAATTTATCAAGCAACAACACAATAATTAATTTTCTTAAGATAAAATAAATACATCCAATAATTATAAATTATACAATTCAAATAAGAATTTCCTATCTACCCTTCTACTCACATCCTCACACCATTTATTTTATTTTATTTAATTTCTTATAATCAACCAATCATCCATAACATTAATGATCACAATCCAACACGATAAAACATATGCAAGCCTATAAAATAATATTTAATTTAACAATTTAATTATACCTAAAAATCTTAATCAATATATACCACCTTAATTAATCAAAATTTCAAACTTTACAATATATATATGAATATGACATGTCTCTTACTTGATCATTCTGAAAATTTGGCAACTCAATTAAGACACATAGACCCAAGTCTCTGCCAAAAATCAGCTTTATCCGACAACTGAATTTGGCACAACATTGTGAAATGCTTAGGATAAAAACTGAATATTCCTGAACAATCTGCCCAGTTTGATACTATTGCCAATCCTTTGACCCATGCACTTGTACACTCCAACACAACGTGGCCACACATCAGAATTACCTTCTAGACTCCCAAAGGAGTTTGTACCCTCAAATGTTTTAACCCCAAATCCCCTCAATGTATCAAATTAAGGTCATGCCCCAAGAGGACTAAGCATGCCTTGTGCTGAAATTTTTAGCAACAATGCCTTCATATTTGAACACCTTTACTGACGTCCCAAGAGTGCTCCATAACTTGTAACATGATTAACTTCATCACACCCTCAACTTGGAGCAATAAATTGGACTGATATTGCTATCATTGTAGCATACCATTTATTATAGCAAAGTATCAAAATTTTGGACAGAAATCGGTAATGGATTACTAATTCAGAGCATAAGCTATTTTGAGCTCTGTGGTTATCCAAATCACCTGAAATTTTGTGAACTTCTTTATCACTAATGCAAACACCTACTCTCAAAAGGGTACCTTCATCTGATCACTGATGAGAGCTACAACTGTTCAAAGTTCACTGAAAATTTAACATTTGCAGCTTATTGAACTTACTATGCAGTTGATGAACATGCTAAATTTTCAGCACGTCCAAGGGTTATTGATCTAGCTATGATAACCCTTACCCAAGCTGTATAAATTTAGCTTGGATTAAGTACAAGCCAAAAATCTCCATTTTCCTCAACCTGCAATTATAGATAGTTCCATCACATCAGATCCATGTCATTGGTTTTTATTGAATATCCATCTTTTGCTACTAAATTCTTCCAGCTTCTCTGGTCACATCAACTCAGTTTTGCTAGATCTAATTATGTTAAAAAAACTGAATAGAACAACTTATAAGATGCATCCTATCTTGATAACTTGTGACCAGAAATCTTGAAACAAACTTCTCCTCTATTTGCTTAGGCATAAATTACAAAATCCTCCTGCCTAAATAGTGGTTTGGTTTAGTCTTACCCATCTTTACAAATCATAAATTCAAAAATCATTATAATTTGGTTGGTAGGCCATGTGTTGTCCTCTTATTCCATACAAACTCTATTATAGCCTTCATAAAACAACCTAACAAATTGTATGAGTTTGTTGCCTCAACATGAAACAAATGAGTTGCTGCCTCCAGAGTTTCAGTCTCCACTTACAATTTTCCTTCTAGTAAAAACCAAAGTGTCTATCCATTGTGAACTTTTCAAGCTCAACTTCAAGTTATGAAAATTTTCTCTAAAGAATCTTTCAGTTATGCCTCCTAGAACATTATAAGGCGTTCAAACCCCCCATTACTATTTTGAGATGCAACTCTAGGCTGCCTACATCTTCTAAATAGAAATCCAGAAAACTTCTTAGTTGTAGAAGATTCTTTTAGTTTGATGACCTACTCAGCCTTGAAACGTTGAAACAATAACACTTCAAAAGCAATTAAATATATAGTTTTCGTTCCATCACCTATTCTACTTTCGGTAGCTAACAACAAGAAGATCTTGAATAAAGAACCTACTTAGATAAGATTTGAATAAAATACAATGAATATATATATACATATTTAATTAATCTTACAGCTGATGATATGTAGATAATGCATATTTTATTGAGATCTAGCTATCCGTGTGATGCTGTAGATGCATAACATCATCAAAATTTACATTTCCTTCATTGAAGCTGATAATAGATCACAAAAATATTTGTGGCTGGCCATATCCTTGCTCCTGTTCATTTTGGCCAAACCCATCCATGCCCCTTTCCTAGCAATCTCAGTTCCAATTTACCAGCTTGGATTCAAGAAGTTTTAGACTTGTATCTTCTCCCAAACAGTCTATTTAAGCTTTAAGTTTAGTTGTGTTTACAGCTACATTTGATATAAATCCCACTTATCCTTTTACCATTCTGAGGAACACAATAACTCACCAACAAGAATCAAAGCAGTACCAAATTGACATTGTTGCTTGCTTGTCCCTCATATCTACGTTTTATTTCCATTTCATTGCCAAAGGCTATTGGAAATTGTTGCTGCCACAACAAGCATGCAAGGAAGCAGTAGAGGGACACTTCATTGTCTGTAGAGAGCACCCTCCACTTATGGAACCAGTCTTCAACACCTTTCTCTTAGTTCCCCTTTGAATGTTGATATGCTTCATTTTCAACGCAGTAGCCTTCTTGCTAAAAATTACTGGCTGCATAACCGGATAGAAATTGGAATATGCCTTTTTATTAAATCTTTATAGATCAAACAAATAGCTCTTCCAAAATGTAATATAACATAACACAATTATCAAATTTTGAGAAAGATGAGCATTTAGTATTGCAATCTCTTATAAACAGTTAAGATGAGTAAGTTCTAACAAGTCTATAGGTTAACAACTTGATGGCTGAGAACTTGAGTTACGAACTTGCTGTTACTTCATTATTCTTGGTTAAGTTCACATGCATTCTAGAGATTAGTTAGCGGCTGTTGGACATTACTTGTTGCTCATGTGAATGGATCGTTGTTACACACCTTGGACTAAATTGTCCAACGGGATATAGAAGAGGATATATGAAGAAGGACAGATATCCTCTTCAATTGTTTCCTATCGTACCTTAATACAAAACCAAAATATGGGAATGGTGACCTTTCCTCCTTCCCAAAATTCAGAACTTGGTTAAGAATATGGTTTGATTGTAGAACTTCATCCCCTAGCTTTTATTGATCTTATCTTCCCTTATTGTTGAATTATAATCAGAGATCAATACCATCTCACATTCAACATTGTGATGATCTTAAGGGGACTGATATCAGAAGTTGATTAAACCCCAAAAACATTGGTATCACATGAACTAGCTTAGTATCATGAGAGGTATCAAAATGGCATTTTAGCTCCAATTTGGTCTCTTAGCTCACTGCATGTGAATGTATATCACATCTCCTTTATATCTCAGAACTATATTAGTTACTATAGTTCTCCTTTCTTGAGTTTTGGAAACCAAAATCTCAATAACCATGTAAAACATGGTAAATTCTGCAAGTATAGGTGAGGAGAGGATCAAATTCCTTACCTCCATTGAATTCTCTGAGATATCTCACTCCTCTTCCCATAACATTTCAAGAGTAGCATTCTTTAGCTACTGACCACTCTCAAATATCAACCATATTTCTGATTAAACACTTTGTGTCACACCCCGACCCACCTGTCGGACACGTGGCAACCGCCGTATGAGTCCAAAGGACCCATACAAGGCATTTGATAATAAATGTCGTCCATACACACTATCAACACAGCGGAATATATAATTAAATCATCTATAAATCTCTGCTAACACAGTCTCGATATACCTACTGCATTTTCTATAATAACGACATCAATAATTAAAAGTAAATTCATCGATGTACCTCATCTTCATCAAATATCCCGGTCAGTCATCTGACAGCTTGCACACACATTGAATGTGGTGTGCTCAGCCTTGCGCCCTAGTGCGAAATTACGGCTCGAAACCAAAATAAGGAAATCAAAGGCTAGGAGGAGTACTCTAGGATGCCTTTGGTTTGTTAATCATCATTTTTCATTTGATTTGTGTAAATCAGGACATAAAAAGCAGTAAAGCAGCATAAATAAATATAGACGTATATTTCACTAGATGTCACCTAAGTTGTATCTAGTGTCAATGTCATCAGCATATGTCACCTACGTTATAATAAGACTTTGAAGTTTCAAGACTCGGGCTGCCAGCCTATGCTTAATGAATACCCGGGCCAATGGCATCTATAAGCCCATCAGTGTCTTTCTGTCTCTGTCTCTACCTATGCCCGCTGCACTGATGTTGGCGGAGAGAACGGATGACCCTTGATCACTCTCCACTGTCTCACTAGTCGCCCTCGATGCCTCCCCTAGCGAAACTATCGTGCCCTTACATCCTCCCCGGACTCCGTAAGGGCAACGACGACTCGTGTAGTACTATACACTACCCAAAGATAGGATCACCATCAACAAGACTAATCGGCTACGGCTAACTGATAAAAATAACAACCTTAGGATCCGGACTACTCATCCGACTTTCTGCAGAATGTCATGGATGATAGCTGCATGGTCTACGAATCCACTGTCCAAGGCGTCACATAGGAGATCACCTTCCTAGTCCAATAGCAGTCGACGTTGACCGGAATAAACACACATCCGCACAATGGATTGTGGTAAACCCATTTCCATCGGTGCCAAGTCCATGGTAGGGTTCATCCTCGCTAGCCATCTCAGGACTATCAAGGGGTCGCTTAAACGACATCCATGCAGGTATAAGTTTTCGGGTAGGAACGTACTCCATATTTCCAGTCTAGTATGACCTTGGAGTTGTACGGTCCCTTCCCTTACCAGCTCCCTATGTTTAAGCTATGTATAGCTTCGGGAGTGGTGCGAAGAGAGACATCACCGTTTTGACCATCGACGGTACGCGGTGGTTAACCGGGGTATATGGGGAATATCTCGTTCTATCTAACTTACAGTGATGTCTCCAAAGAGATTCTAACATGTCATTCTATATATCTATGTCTGCATGGTAGTTGTGTAGCACATAACAAAGAGAATAATATAACATGAAGGACAAGATTTTAGAACATGTTAAATACATAGCATGGTGAACATAGCATATCATTCATGTTAGACAAAATAAATTATACTAACATACATACATCATAGTCTTAACAATCATTATATTTTATCATATTTAAAGCATCCAATAATTTCCTAAGAAAACCTCAGCAGGAATTCCCTAGCTTGAATAAATCCAAACTTCGATGAACCAACGCACTTGATTTGGCAGTTTACTCTTCGGAACCAACCTAAGGTCCGTTCACTGATTTTTATTCTCTGACACTGTCTCAATCCACATGCATTTTATATTTTTCTGTCAATTATTCAACAAATTTTAATTCTCAATTCAGAAATAGTTTCTCAAATCTCTCTTCAACACTACTCTTTGAATGATCTCTAGAATCACCCTTTTTTTTTCCAAGTTCGTCGAAAAATCTCTTCGACGATCGCCGGAAAGTTTGCCGAAACACTCGTCGGTGAAGTTCTTCGATCAGCATCAATATTGGTACCAATCGAAAGCTCTCTTCATGAGGATTTCAAAAATCATATTTGCCCAATTTTTATAGCTCATATATCAATATTAGCATGGATCGTACGGAGCGATCAATTTCACCGATTAAATCAATTTGGGTAAAATTCCTAAGTTAGGGTTTTTAGTTCGCCGGTGGCCAACCGACGTCCAATAGCCCTCAACTTCGGTACCAATGGATAGCTCTCTTTAAGGAGAATCCATAGGTGCAAAGTTTGTAAGATTTCACGCCGGAATCACTAGAAATCGTCGGAGCAAGCTCCGGCGATCGAAACCGTCGCCGCCGACGCCTCTCACATGATTTCTCCCTCATCTCTACACCAAATTTGGGTATCTTAGTATCAAAATGAAAAGGAGCTTGAGATCTACCTGTGGCTAAAATTTGGGAGCCTAGTTAGTCGTGGTTTCACCGGAGCATCGTCGGGAAATTACGTCGTCGTCGCCGGAACGCGCGGAGGAGGAGAGAGAGAGAGGGGGGGAGCGCGCGCGAGCATGCGTTCGGTGGGAAGAAATGAGGGGTTTTTTTTTCCTAGTTAATTAGTTAAAATCTTAAATCTTAGATTAAATCTTGACTGTCCAATTGACCAATCAAACGACGTCCAAATTACGATCCATCTGCACTGTTAGATTCCTTATCAAAAATACTAATTGATGGTATAATTTTCACATCAAAATCTCATACTTCAAAAATCCATATGATTTTACAAATGAGTCCTTTAAAGAATTTCTTTTACGATTAAATTCTCCAAATACTAAAATTACTCTATTGCCCTTATTAAAAAATCACGGGTCTCACAACCTACCCCACCTTAAAAAATTTTGTCCTCAAAATTTCAGATCGATTTAGTGATGGAGAGATTAAAATTCTTTCTTTCTTCCCTTAGAGTGGGGGTTTACATGTACTCCCCCCCTTAAAATTTTTTTAGTCCTCCAAAAATAATTTCTTCATATATCAAAGTACGATTACCGTATGGCAAGTTCCAAGATTGAAATAAAATGAGATACTCAAGATAGGCATCTATATAATGGGTCATCAATTAATGTTTCTGGGTCATCAGTCGCTATGTCCAAGTCAATAAAAATCATGTCGGTATCATCAATAACCATGATTGAGACATCTTGAGCATCCATACTATTCAACAAAAAGATGCGTGTCCTAGTACGTGATAGAAAGCAATTGTTTAGTAGGGTGACAAACAATTGCTTAGTATGATAGTAGTCTACTAGAAGTATTGCATGAATCTTAGATAAGTAGGTCAAACTTCACAATAACAGATTGTTAAGATCATTCGAGATAAATTATTTGCTGTTGAAACAATTTACTGATAAAATTGGGGAATATATAAATGGGTAAAGGTCAAAGATAATATTTTCAGTTTTCTTGGGTAGATATGCGAGGGAGTCCCTATAACTCTAGCATATGAATAACCTTTCACGGTTCATGTTTAACCATAATCAAACGCCTCTGAACATAATATGATCATAATGGAGTCACCTCGCGATTAAGGATAATATATAAAAAGATAGCAATAGATGAAACATGTATATTTAGGTCGATATCTTATAGAATTTGAAACTGAATTTGATACGAAATTTATAGATCATGCTAAATTTTGACTCGACTGAAGAAGAGTCAAAAATAATATTGAAGTGACTAATATGATGTATCTGATATTGTGTATTTTGATTTTTTTTTTCTTTAGAAATATTAGTTGAATCTGATTTCTAATACATGGTTAAATTATGATGTAGAATAGGTTCATACTTGACCATATCTAAGAAACTGAAATTATGATGCAATATATAAGTTGACTGAAACTGCAGAAAGCATCAAGTTGCAGGTTGATGATGTGTATATGATGATATTATTATGATAACGTGCAAATAAATTGATTGCTAGCACGAAGTAAGCTTTACTCATAGCTTAGAATAGAGCAAAAAGGATTGCATCCAAGTTTGTAGATATAGAAATATTGTAGTTGTACCTAAGTTGCTATGCGCACTAGATATGAGCTGCAAAAGCAGTAATTGAAACAGGAGATGTCAACAATACATTCACCTACTAAGGATATCAACGTACAACACGTGTTAAAGGTGCCAAGAAACTACAGCATCCAGAAATTTGAGGAGATATGAAAAGAAGTAAGGAAGCAAAGTTACTACAAAATCTGTAGGCAGTTGAAATCTGAGTTGCAAATGCAGAAATATTGCCTGCTGCATTGACTGAATAAGACCGCAGAAAAAGACCGAATCTATATAATGATACTAATGAAAATATAGGAATCTGAGCTGCAAAAATACTAAGTAAAGAACTGAGTTAAGCTGAGGGAGCTATAGAAATAAAAAAGGAGTAAAGAAATCTACCAACAATGGATAGAATTTGACTAAGGACATTTGACAAAGGAAGTAGCTTCACAAAAAGGAAACTGCAAACTACAGAAAATAACTGAGGAAATAACTGCAAAGAATATTGCAGAAATATTCGACAGAATTTGCATTCAGAAAGGCCACTAAGAAGAATTAAAGGAAGCAGATAATTGAAAACTGCTTGGCTAATAAGTTGGCCGTATATAGGATATATGAAATAAGCGCAAGCTACTCAAGCTCCGAAAAGAAACTGATAGATAGAAGAAAATAGTAGGAAACAACTGAATTGAACGCATAGAATGCTAGTACAAAGGAAGATGCTCCAAGCTCAGCAAATATTTAATATGACCGAGTGAACTGTTTAAAAGAGTGTAGGAAGTTTTATGGATATAATGATGCAAGAGTGCAAGTGGTATGCTGACGACAGCTATACCAACTGTATTGACGCATCGAAATATGAAATGAAGGGAGAAACAATAGAAGAATTTACATTTAGGAAGCCAATCAACATGACTGCAGATAAATCTGAAATGAACACGAAATATCAAAAGTTGCAAAATGTAAGAATTATAAGATGAAGCAAGCTGTAAAGTTGGGCAACAAAAATGAAGCTATAGAAATATGACAAGCAAGCATCAAAGCTGTAGAAATATAACCAATAAAATGAAGAAAGTTGTAGCATGCACAACTAGAAATGTCATGCAATATACGCAAGCTGAATATGTGAAATAGAGTTGTAGATAGGGTGTCAAGCTGCAGATAGAGTATATGTAGAAAGCTACAGATACTATACGTAGAGCTGCAAACGTTGGGAGTTGACATGAATATTATAATTGATGACGGTCATCTTCTTGTTGCAACTTAAAAATCATGATGACAACCCAAAATGATCAACCTATACTCATGAGATTTATATATATATATATAATTAACTCAAATGAGAATAAGGTCATAGATAATTTCAAATCATTTGATACAGATCCATCTACAAACAACTTTATGAATCAGGAATAAAGTCCCTTTAATAGATTTGAGAAAGAGTTAGGTTCAAACAAAATTAGCCTATACATAAGCCAACTCAAAAGATCGATAAATTTTCCTTTAAGCTCAATGGTCTTACGTAGATTAATCTGATATAAATTCGATGATCCAGATCTCATATGGACATTCAATATTAGTAGTCCCCAAGATCTTTATTCAACTTAGTGCTTGGAAAATTGTAATGCAATTACTTTAAACCTTGATTCTTTCAGAACTAACAGAATTGTTGAATTTGAATTTTTTTACAAGATCACCCTTTAGATTCAGGTCGTGATTAGCGAGGGCTCACCAAGATCACCCAGCATAGGTCTAACCACAAATTTAATTCTAGAGTCTAGAATAGAGTTAATAAAAGTTGCTCAAAGACCATCAAGTTCAGCTAGCGACTAACTTGAAAGCGGATGAAATCGAATATTGATAGATTTATTTAGACGCAATATCTCAAGATGGGGTCAAGGGATACAATCAGTACGATTAAGATATAGAATGGATAATTCGATATCAATACTCTTAAGATCAAAATAATGATCGCCACCCATGTTAATATAAAAGGTGATCATGATGCGCACCACATGGTAATGTTAAGTATGATATGGATATATTTACTTGATCCTCCAGAAATGAAAATTGGTCGTAGATCTGAGCGTATTGATCTAAGTATCTATCTTTTCTCCGACGTAGTGGAAAATCGTAGCCATATATACTGTCCGGAGATTAATAGATATATAATCCCATATTAAGGCGATTAGCAGTCCAATGTAAATTTATCATAGCGATAGTTATTGGCGGCAGAGTAAAAATTCGTTACCAAGGAAATATACTACTATATTTCCGACTCGCACTTTATCTTATATTATATCGGGACTGTCATCTTAAACCTTAAGACCTTAAACTTAAGTTAATCCCTTAGGTTCTTCAAACCTAGGCTCTCATACCACTTTAGTTATCACACCCCGACCCACCTGTCTGACACGTAGCAATCGCCGTATGTGCCCAAAGGACCCATACAAAGCATTTGATAATAAATATCGTCCATACACACTATCAACATAGCGGAATATATAATTAAATCATCTATGAATCTCTACTAACACAGTCTCGATATACCTACTGCATTTCTATAATAACGACATCAATAATTAAAAGTAAATCCATCGATGTCCCTCATCTTCATCAAATATCTCGGTCAGTCATCTGACAGCATGCACACACATTGAACGTGGTGTGCTCAGCCTTGCGCCCTAGTGTGAAATTATGGCTCTAAACCGAAATAAGGAAATCAAAGGCTAGGAGGAGTACTCTAGGATGCCTTTGGTTTGTTAATCATCATTTTTCATTTGATTTGTATAAATCAGGACATAAAAAGCAGTAAAGCAGCATAAATAAATATAGACATGTATTTCACTAGATGTCACCTAAGTTATATCTAGTGTCAATGTCATTAGCATATGTCACCTACGTTATAATAAGACTTTGAAATTTCAAGACTCGGGCTGCCAGCCTATGCTTAATGAATACCCGGGCCAAGGGCATCCATAAGCCATCAGTGCATTTCTATCTCTGTCTCTACCTATGCCCGCTGCACTAATGTTGGCGGAGAGGATGGGTGACCCTTGATCTGTCTCCCTAGTCACCCTCAATGTCTCCCCTAGCGAAACTGTCGTACCCTTACATCCTCCCCGGACTCCGTAGGGGCAACGACTACTCGTGTAGTACTATACACTGCCCGAAGATAGGGTCACCATCAACAAGACTAATTGACCACGACAAACCGATAAAAATAACAACCTTAGGATCCAGACTACTCATCCGACTATCTGCAGAACGTCACAGATGATAGTCGCGTGGTCTACGGATCCACTGTCCAAGGCGTCGCATAGGAAATCACCTTCCTAGTCCAATAGCAGTCGATGTTGACCGAGATAAACACACATCCGCACAATGGGTTGCGGTAAACCCATTTCCATCGGTGCCAAGTCCATGGTAGGGTTCATCCTCGCTAGTCATTTCAGGACTATCACGGGGTCGCCTAAACGACATCCGTGCAGGTATAAGTTTTCGGGTAGGAACGTACTCCATACTTCCAGTCTAGTATGACCTTGGAGTTGTACGGTCCCTTCCCTTACCAACTCCCAATGTCTAAGCTATTTATAGCCTCAGGAGTGGTGCGAAGAGAGACATCACCGTTTTGACCATCGATGGTACGCGGTGGTCAACCGGGGTATATGGGGAACACCTCGTTCTATCTAAATTATAGTGATGTCTCCAAAGAGATTCTAACATGTCATTCTATATATCTGTGTCTGCATGGTAGTTGTGTAGCACATAACATAGAGAATAATATAACATGCAGGACAAGATTTTAGAACATGTTAAATACATAGCATGGTGAACATAGCATATCATTCATGTTAGATAAAATAAATTATACTAACATGCATACATCATAGTCTTAACAATCATTATATTTTATCATATTTAAAGCATCCAACAATTTCCTAAGAAAACCTCAGCAGAAATTCCCTAGCTTGAATAAATCCAAACTTCGATGAACCAACGCACTTGATTTGGCGGTTTACTCTTCGGAACCAACCTAAGGTCCGTTCACTAATTTTATTCTCTGACACTGTCTCGATCCACGTGCCGTCATTTACGCATTTTATATTTTTCTGTCAATTATTCAACAAATTTTAATTCTTAATTCAGAAATAGTTTCTCAAATATCTCTTCACTACTACTCTTAGAATGATCTCTAGAATCACCCTTTTTTTTTTCCAAGTTCGTCGGAAAATCTCTTCGGCGATCGCCGGAAAATCGCTGGAAAGTTCGCCTGAACACTCGCCGGCGAAGTTCTTCGATCAGCACCAATATTGGTACCAATTGAAAGCTCTCTTCTTGAGAATTCCAAAAATCATATTTGCCCCAATTTTTATAGCTCATACACGATCAATTTCACCGATTAAATCAATTTGGGCAAAATTCCTATGTTAGGGTTTTTTGCTCGTCGATGGCCAACCGACGGCCAATAGCCCTCAACTCTGGTACCAATGGATAGCTCTCATCAAGGAGAATCCATAGGTACCAAGTTTGCAAACGGCCGGAATCACCGAAAATCGTCGGAGCAAGCTCTGGCGATCGAAACCCTCGCCGCCGACGCCTCTCGCGTGATTTCTCCCTCATCTCTACACCAAATTTGGGTATCTTGGTATCAAAATGAAAAGGAGGTCGAGATCTACCCGTGGCTAAAATTTGGGAGCCTAGTTCGACATGGTTTCACCGGAGCATCATCGGAAAATTACCATCGCCGTCGCCGGTCCGTGCGGAGGAGGAGAGAGAGGGAGCGTCGCCGGTCCGTGCGGTGGGAAGAAATGAGGGTTTTTTTTTCTTCTAATTAATTAGTTAAAATCTTAAATCCTAGATTAAATCTTGACTGTCCAATTGACCAATCAAACGACGTCCAAATTATAATATGTCTGCGCTGTTGGATTCCTTATCAAAAATACTAACTGATGGTATAATTTTCACATCAAAATCTCATACTTCAAAAATCCATATGATTTTACAAATAAGTCTTTTAAAGAATTTCTTTTACGATTAAATTCTCCTATACTAAAATTACTCTATTGCCTTTATTCAAAAATCACGGGTCTCGCACTTTGAGTGCATTCAAAAGTGGTATTATTCTTAGCGCCGAATGAGATCTAGACACTTTTATTGATAACTGATAATTCATTGTCTTCCTTAGTCTATTCCCCTTCTTCCTATCAAAATAAAACTCATTATCTCCAATGTATCACATGACATCTTTCCTTGCCAACAGATTCGAGATCTTGATACATTAAATGGCACAATACCTGATAATTGAAAACTTAAGAAAGAGATCTCTTGTTCTTCTTCCTCAATTCGGTCATCCCTCAAATCCTGCAGATATCTCTTCAAAATCCCTCAGAAAAGGTTCCAAAATGTAAATCTAGAACCTCAAGTTACTAAACAATCAAACAAGACTTACAAATAAATTCAGCAAACTCACAATGCTGAAAATTCAGCATTTTCAGCATATGGTATCAAGGGATTGAGTCCATCTCTTGTTCACATACTTGCATATCTTCAAGATTCCTATTGAAGATCCTTTTACCAACTCCTAGACGAAAATTACCTACTGTTCCAGACTAAAACATCAGAAATAAATCAATTTTGGTTTCCAATTCTGAATTCTTCAAGTGATACTAAAGGAGTATCACATTTGTAGCTCTTATCCTTCACTAAGAACCCCTACTGTATTCCTCACCTAATGATACCATTCTTACCTCAAAATCTCAACCACAACTCTCATACACAACCAGAATGTGAGCTAAAACCGAAGATAAGGAAATGTATCAGTTACTGTAGCAAGCATCAAAATTCTGGACAGATTCAAATTCAGTTTTACCTTTCCTCAGTTATTCGATCTCCCTGAGCTCTCTGAGTGTCCAATTACTCTGAAATTTGGTGGACACCTTCAACACTAATTTCAACAACTATCCTCAAAATTTCAGATTAATATGATCTCTGTGGAAGAAGTTATGATCCTCCAAATTTCGCTGAATTCTGAAAATTCAAGGTGCCGAAAATTTGATACTTTTGGATTGAAAACCCATTCATCTTTATACTTAAGCCTAGCCATGTCTCTGCTAACAGTAGAACATATATCCATTCTCTTCTTGTATCTTTGATCAATAATTAACCAATGGTGGCTTTAAGTATCATTCTCCATCATAAGAACATGATGGGTTTTAGATGAACACCATGCTGAATTTTACCTTTCCTTCATTCTAAACCTTGACCATTTTGTTTCCTTTATTCCTTTCTCCTAATCTACACATTCTCTGATGAACAAACTCACTTAATAATTGATGTTTTAGTCCATTTTTCCTACAGTAATACAAATAGACAAAAATTACACTTCATTGAGGGATATTGCCTCTCAAGTGAGGGTTTGACATGTTCATTGATACTATATCTTTCCCTTGCAAATACTAAACCTTTTCTGGTATTAGTGTTGCTTTTAAAAGCAGGGGTTAAAACTAGTGGACAGTTATATTAATGTGTTGACTTACAATTTATCATATGATGGCTTGATTTGCTAAAGTGTTGATTGAAACTTGACACATCCTTCTTTATTTTTTTGGTCCTTTGATTCTTTGACCCTTTGATACAAAGCCAAACCTTAGGATGGAAAAATGGCTAGAAGTAAAACCTTCATGAGTTAGTAAAACTACATGATGGGCCGGTGCCGAGTGTGTCGGACCAGGATCCCGATTTACTTTTTGACTTTGATCATATTGCTTGATGAATTCTTTAATAATTCATTCTTTTGCGTGGCTCATATGGTCATATCTTTCTTTGAAAGAGGGAATTCCCAAATTGGGTATCCTTGAGAAAGTTCTATGTTTGAAAAGTTATTGCATGACTCCTCGGAATGATATACTTTCTAATAGTTAAACTTTTATGATTATTTCTTTATTTTCTAAGTCAACTGATTTATCTGGATACCTAAATTAAATTGTTTCGTCTTGGGTTAATAAAATTTTCCGTGCTATTTCTTTTGGGTTACCTGTGTCAAATACAACTGTTGGAATTATTTGGAGACCTTTAGTTGACCAATTGGTATTCTTTATTCTATGGTGTGCTAGACCTAAAGATCTATGATCTTAATTAGTCCTACTACTTGTGTTCGGATTGATATCGGATCACAGAGCTCTTATGCGAACACGGTGTTTCTAAGGAGGTTGATCGACCCTTAGAGATGCTAAGATGTGAGCTAAAGAGCTGATTTGATACCCTTAGGTATGAAAAAACTTTGATGTAATCTTAGGTATCGGTTAGATAACCGGGTATCGAGCCATAAGAGATTAGTGGACAGGATTAGATTGTCTGGCTAAGACAGTGACTTTTCTTCTCTAGACCAACCTACTCTATCTTTTATTTTCAAAGTGGTCTAAGTGAGACTAAAGGCAGCTCAAAATAGACAAAAGACGTATACAGACAATCGGCAGAGGTCATTGAAAATTTCGGTTGGGGACAGAGTACTTTTAAGGGTGTTCCCTTGGAAGGATTTCTTCGGTTTCATCTAAGAGAGAGGTGCATCCGAGGTGTATTAGGCTATTTGAGATTCTGGAAGGACTGGACTAGTGGCTTATAAATTGTAGTTACCGGTAGGTAGACTTAGACAGAATCCATAACGTATTCCATGTGTCGATGCTTGAGAAGTATGCGTCAGACCACAGCATGTTCTAACTGTACCTTTGATTGCTTTGCAAGATAATCTGAGCTGTAGACATAAGACAGTGGCTATAGTTGATAGTCGTGATAAAGTGTTAAGGGGTAAAATCGTACCTCTAGTTTGGGTGCTCTGCAAGGATGATAATGTAGAAGAGGAGACATGGAAGATTGAGATCCAAATTAGAGCCAATATCCCTAATTGTTTGCTTAGTCTTTTTGCTTGATTGTATTCTTGTATGATAAATTGTTTGAAATTATTTAACTTGATTTCTTTAGGTTCATTGTGTCTTAGAAAACATAGGAAGTCTAAATAATAATAATAATAATAAGGGGTCAGGTTGCGATTTTTGGAGGAGCAAAAATTCTAAGATGAAGAGGAATTGTAAACCCTGTTTTCTAAAAAATAATAATAATAATAAAAAATTATTTTAATTTTAAATTAATAAAATAATAATAAAATTTGAATAAACAATAAAATAGAAATAGAAAAGAAAAATAATTTTTTTTAATAAATAGTAAAGATAATTTTTTACAAAAAAAAGAAAAAGATTTTTTTTGGGATTTTCTTATAATTTTAGATATTTTTTTTTAAAAAAAAAAGGAAAAAAAATAAAAATCGTTGCAAGTCAACATAGCGAATCGGGGCGAGTGGGCACATCGAGTCGGCTGGTTCGGCCGAGTCAGTCGACGAGTCGGTGACTCGTCGACTGGTTATCTAAGCCTTTGATGTAAACCCCAAATCTTATGAGAAAATAATAATAATAAAGCATAATTAAGTTAATTAATTTGCATAGGTAAGTTAGGAGCAGGTAATTAGAATTAATCATTAGGGGTAGAAGGGTCAAGGACAAATGTGGAAATTGTCCAGCACGCGCTGCTCACGTGCGCTTCATGCCCTAGATCGGGTGAGAAGCGCGACGCAGCCCTCTTCTTCCTCTTCTCTGCCTTCAACGCCTTCACATTCGGCTCCCTCGATTCCTCGCTGCATGCTCGACGGCGAGTCTCGCCCCGCTTGACCACCTCCCCATCAGCAGCCGACGAACCCTCCTCCTTCACTCCCCTACGACCTCGATCGAAGCGCGGCCGACGAACCCTCCTCTTTCAATCCCCTGCGGCCCCGATTGAAGCAGTCGCTCGCTGTCCTCTCCCTGTTCACCGACGACCTTAGATCTTGCTGTCTGTTGCATTCGAGTTTGGAGGTTTTTCCCCACGCGGATGTCCCAGCTCCAATTTGTGCGATTAAGGTCAAATTCTTCGCTCCACTTTGAATGTTTTCCTTTAATCCTTGCTTATTCTACATGCCGCAAGCCCTGTTAAGGGTGTTCTCCAGTACAATTCATATATATTAACCAACTCTTTTATGTGTTTATATGTGCATGGTTGATGATGTGGCTTTGATGGGTTTACATGCTGCTGAATTCTTGAGTTTTGATGATGTGAGGTTATGTTTACATGCTGCTGAATTCTGGAGTTTTGATGATGTGAGGTTATGTTTACATGCTGCTGAATTCTTGAGTTTTGATGATGTGAGGTTATGTTTACATGCTGCTGAATTTTTATTAGTGTTGCCGAGTTTTGGAAGTGAGTGTTGTTGCTGATGGTCATATATTTTGGCGTCGATGGGTTTATGTGTTGCTGAATTTTGTGAATAGTGCTGATGGTTTTAAAGTGAGGTTATATGCTGCTGGTTTTCATGGTGATCATATTTGCAATGTCCCACCTTGCTAGTTATTAGATATGACAACTAGATAAAATTAGAGAGTCATTAGTTGAAACTATGGATGACTTAGAATTTTAATTAGCTCATAATAGAATTGGAACTTGGGTGATTAAGTTGTAGAGTAATGGTGGATAAGTAGTTAGGGTAGATTATGTTGAATAAACTAAATCGAGTTGAACAACATTAAACTAAATTGGGTTGAGATGAGTTTAAAGAAAATAAGGAAAGGTGGTTAGTTTAGCTTATTAAAAACAAAATAGATGATATCTAATATTAGAAATAATCTCTAAAGGTAATGATATTTGTAATAGGTAGGCCACCTCAAAATATTTAACGATGTGCAAGCCATTGTACGGTTGGTTCTGAAGGACGAACTACAACATCCAGGTGCGTTGGTTCACTGCAGTAGGCTACGTTCAAGTTGTGAAACCTAAGGAGATGATAATACTACTGCTTAGGAAACTGATATTTAAATTTAACTTGATGCATGTTTATATATTAAACTATCTTGCTCTTATGATATATATATGTGGTCTGAACCTTGCTCACATGATATATGGTAGTTTTAATTTTGTTTACATGATATGTGGTAGTCTTAATTTTGCTTACGCGATATACTTGTAGCTTTACATGCACTGTTATCAGGATAGGATACTCATGTCTCCTTTTATTATGATCAACCATGGTGTTGTGAAGGATAAAATATTAGTGTTTCATTTTACGGGTATGATGTAGAATATTTAATTATACTAGAGTTTGATATCTATCCGGATGATCAAGAACAGAATCTATGGTCATGTGACACTATCACACATACGTGAGGAAATATTCACAATACATCATGACAGAGATTTTGAACTTTGGATATGATATTTGACCCTCCGAAAACCATACCACCCAAGAGTTAGAATTTATAAAGTACATAAAGGGCGGAATTCAATATGGATTAGCTTGTCGCTAAGGAATCCCGTGATTTAGTCACCATACCCGCACGTGTGATGCGAAGTCGCCACCGTGATAGTCCTGATATGGTTAGCGGGGATGCGACCAGAACGATGATCTTGCTAGCATGTCGCCGAGGTGGTAGTATTCCGGCGGTAGCTAGAATGCCCACCTCATGGCAGGCATCGTGGCTTTTGAATCGGGACGATCACACCTTTCACAGCCTTGGAGAGTGGATCCATGGACCTCACGGCAATACCAGACGTACTGCAAACGTTCTAAAGAGTAGTCCGGATCCTGGGGTTTAATTAAATATCGGCTAGCCGTGGCCGTTGTATACATTTAGGTGCGGTGACCCTGTCCAGGGGACAGTGTGTCTACACGAGTTGCTTCATGGATTGTCTGGGGAAGACGCATGGAGTGACGGGTCGCTAGGTCGCGACGTTGAAGAGATTCGCCTAGCGTACCAATGAAGAGGGAATCACGGTCACCCGCCGCCAACATCAGTATGACGGGCATAGATAGAGACATAGACAAAGGACACTGATGGGCTTATGAGAACTCCCTGATTAGGAGCTCTCCTAAGCATAGGCTGGTTACCCAGAATACAATATTTTAATGAGATGACACATTATTAGTGATTGTTACTTAGAGACATCGACATACACCTTGTTTATAGTTTGAAATACATACATCTTATACATGCTCTATTTATGAATACTTCATGCTTTACTTATTGTCTTTACATGTTTGCTTGCTTTACTGAATAATTTACGGATATCTTAGAATCTCCCTTTTCCTACTAGAAATATTCTACTACGGTTAGAACCATAAGCACAAGGCCGCAAAGCTGAGCACACTACGTTCAAATGTGTGCAGGTTTAACATGTGATCTGCTGAGATAGCTGATAGACATGAAGATGGTTGAAAATTTAGTTATTTTAACATTTGTGTTATCATAGTGATTGTAGTAGGTATATCGGGGCTGTGTTAGAAAGGTTGAAGTAGTTGATTTACCTGTATTACTATTTCACAGACATTGTGTATAAACTATTATGTTGATAAATACCTTGTATGGGTCAATTAGGATTCATACGGCGGTTGTCACATGCTCGACAGATGGGTTGGGGCATGACAATTAAAGTGGTATCAGAGCCTAGGTTAGAGTCCTAGGAGTTAAGAAAATCGGTCCCAATATAGATAGGATAATAGTACTAGGTTGTGGAGTAATCATTAGGGTCAGGACCTATACGTGATTTTATTCCTTAGTAAACGATTATATCAATGTTGGTTACCAATATACGACCTTATCGGTGGAATAGTAAATAAACTTGTTAACAACACTCATTTTGTGTAGATGTCTGACGTACCACTGAAACGGAAACCGAGAAGACCCCGGAAGATAGTTGAGCCTAAGGAGGGGCAATGGGTGCATTACCTCAGTCATCTGCAGAACCTCTAGGTCTGCCTGCACCTCCACCTCCACCTCCCCCGGTAACTAGCGATGGGAGAGGTTCTGGGAGAGCATCTCGGCAGCTGACCCAGGAACATTCTGTGTCGGTTGCACCTCGGAGCGCAGGGACAGCTCGTACAGTGGCACAGCAGGTGGCTGCCGAGGCACCACCGGGCTCAATACCCCCAATACAGAATCACATGAACCTCATAGTGGCTGCAATTACTAACGCTTTCCTGCCAATGCTGCAAAACCCGATGGGAGTACCACAGAGCATGCCTCCTCCACCTCTGACTACACAGACTACCTCGACGGTACCACCAGTTGCCCCGACGCATGCTGCTCTGACTACTGCTCTCACCCCAGAGGAGAGTTCCTCCGAGTCAATGCTTGTGGTGGCCCGAGCTCCTGTGTTTACTCCTTTGGCCACCTTTCAAAGGCCATCGGCACGAGCGACTCATTTGAGACCACAGACTAGTGATGTTATTGTTTCTCCGATGTCTTCAGGGGCTGCACGTCTGGCTAGACAGTTGGTGGCTTGGGTACGAGATGCCCAAAGACTAGGTTGTGGCACATTTTCTGGGTCCTTTGACCCACAGGAGACTCGAGATTGGCTCGATACTGTTCGTGATATTACCACTGAGTTGGAGCTAACAGATAAGGACAAACTCAGTGTAGCTCTTCAGTTGTTGAACGAGGAAGCTAAGATATGGTGGCGGGAACTGGTGGGCCACAACCCTGCAGATGTCACTTGGACCCGATTTCAGGAGGACTTTAACATGCGCTACTACACTCCTATGCAACATGAAGCAAAAAGACTAGAGTTCATGGATTGCAGACAGGGGGGTAGGTCGGTGACAGAATATGCAGCAGATTTTCATCGTTTGGCTTCTTTTGTGCCAGAGTTAATAGTATCAGAGCGGTATCGTTGCATTCTGTTCATTCGAGGTTTGGATTATCTTATCCGGTAGAAGGTAGAAATGCATGACATAGTGGATTTTTAAAGGACTCTGGAGAAGGCATTGATGGCAGAGAGGCAGGTGCAAGAGATGCGGGGAAGGAAATATAGACACAAAAGAAAGAGGAATGGATTTCAGACACATCGGGGAAGTCAGAGGGACAGATCTGGTAATGCGGTGGTGGTAGTAACACCAGCGGTAGGGGGGCCTCTACCTGCAGGACTCGTTACCTAGAGCACTATTACACATACCACTCCGATTCAGGCTCGACTGCCACCGCTGAGGTCGATTCAGGAGTACCGTGCCCCACCCTCGACCATATGTGCTCTCTATAAACTTTCTTGGTTGAATTTCTTTTAATACAATACTGCACGTTTTCTTGCTTGTGTTGGTGTTACTTAGGACGAGTACGTTTATTTGATACGTGGACTAGGATACTTATAGATACCGGATCTCACCAGTCATTTATTAGCTCAGAGCATGCCAAGCGAGCTGACCAACCATTAGAGCAGTTAGAGACCCAACTTATCGTCTCCACTCCATTGGGTGAGCACTTATTACGGGATCAAGTTTATCGAGCTTGTCCTATTATGATCCAGAATATCATATTGGAGGCGGATCTGATCCCTCTTGAGATGATCGATTTTGAGTTAATTCTGGGTATGGATTGGTTGACTACTCACAGGGCTCAAGTTGATTGTTTCACAAAGACAGTGTCATTTGGTAGACTAGAGTCTCCCACGCTTGTCTTTGTGGGAGATCGTCGAGTTCTACCGACCACGGTTATATCGGCCATCACTGTTCAAAAGTTTATCCGGAAGGGATGTCAGTATTTTCTCGCACATGTAGTGGATACCAGTGAATCATATAGTAAATTGGCAGATATTTCGGTGGTCCGTGAGTTCCCAGATGTATTCCCTCGAGACTTACCCGGGTTACCTCCAGATCAAATATTAGAGTTTTGTATAGATCTAACCCTAGGGACAATGCCTATCTCTAGGCCGCCCTATCGAATGGCACCCGCGGAGCTGAAGGAGCTCAAAACACAATTGCAGGATTTGGTGGATAAGGGGTTCATTAGACCTAGTGTCTCTCCTTGGGGCGCACCAGTCCTATTTGTGAAAAAGAAGGATGGGACCATGAGGATGTGCATTGACTACCGACAGTTGAACAAGGTCACCATCAAGAATAAATATCCCCTCCCAAGGATTGATGATTTATTTGATCAGTTGCAGGGTGCTCAAGTGTTTTCAAAGATTGACTTGAGGTCGGGATATCATCAGTTGAGGATCAGAGATTCTGATGTTCCTGAGGCCGCATTCAGAACGCGTTATGACCATTATGAGTTTCTGGTCATGTTATTTGGACTTACTAATGCACCGGCCACATTTATGGATCTTATGAATCAGGTCTTTCATGAGTATCTTGACAAGTGTGTCATCATCTTCATAGATGATATATTGATATATTCTAGAAGTGAGGAAGAACACACTAAACATCTTCGATCGGTGCTGCAACTATTGAGGGAGAATCAACTTTATGCGAAGTTCTCCAAATGTGAGTTTTGGCTCAAACAAGTGGGATTTCTTGGGCATATTGTATCTAGTGAGGGCATCCAGGTTGACCCGGCAAAGATTGATGCAATGACGAAGTGGGAACAACCTAAAAATGCTACTGAGGTTTGTAGTTTCCTCGGGTTGGCCGGATACTATCGTCGTTTCGTCCAAGGTTTCTCTCGTCTTGCAGCACCGATGACAAAATTGACCCGAAAGGATATTAAGTTCCATTGGAGCTCGGAGTGCGAGCAGAGCTTTCAGGAGCTAAAAACCCGTTTGACCTCAGCACCTGTGCTTACTCTTCCTGTCGGTGGCACTGAATATGTGGTCTTTAGTGATGCTTCCAAGCAGGGGTTAGGATGTGTTTTAATGCAGAATGGTTGGGTAATCGCTTATGCCTCCAGGCAGCTAAAGAAACATGAGATTAATTATCCGACTCACGATTTGGAGTAAGCTGCTACCGTATTGGCTTTGAAAATTTGGAGGCATTATTTATATGGTGAGCGGTGTCACATTTTTACCGACCATAAATGTCTGCACAATGATGAAAAGGGATTCAAAAACACCAATGGTAAAAGAACACCTTATCATATATGGAAAATTATATGAGGAAGAAGAAGGAATTTGCTAGAGGAAAAAGTAGATGATTAATATACCAACCCCCAATGGCTATGAGAAAAACATCAAAATGATGAGGAAAAGTAGTAGCAAAAGGGGTGCTATATTAGTATCAAACTCATGACCTAAAATTTGATAAAAATTCTAAATAAATTCCTCAAAATCCTTAGGACTGAACACTATAGTAGGCCATAAATTTAAAACTATAAGCCCTCACTTGTGTCTAAAAGCAAATCTCAAGCAAGAATCACAGCTTGGCGGTGACTCTTAAAATCAACCAGTAAAGCAATTCCTTAGTATTAACACAAATCACAGCTTGGCGGTGATTTGTCAAGCCACAGCACAACAAATCAATCCCCTAAAATAAAATAAATACATCCAACCAAAACATAAATCTTACAACCCAGCAAAATTTCCTATCTACCCTTCCTACTCACATCCTCACACCATTTTTATTTAATTCATTTTTAATGAACCAATAATTTAACAAATTAAATAATCACAACCCAATACAATTAAACATCAAAAAAGCTTACAAAATAAATATCCAATTTAACAATTTAATTATTCTAATAATTTCAAATCAACATATACCGTCATAATTAATATACAATTACGTTTAATAATTTTGCAAAAAGTCAAATTACACCAAATAAATTTAAAAAATCTCAAATTATTCCAAATTTATTACACAGAAAAATCTAAATAACCTAATTACCTAAATTTATAATAATAATAAATTTATTAATTCTGTAAAAAATCTAATTAAATAATTTTAATTATATTTAATGTAATTTAAATACTATAACATCTACCAAAATATTTCTTCATGTATACAATATACAAATAATCCATTTAAACCCTAAATTAACTTGAATCATCTTAATTAATTTAACAATCACACTAAATAATTCTAAAAAATTCTAATTAAATTACTAAAATTATACTCAACCATAACATAGCATCACAAATTGTTTTCGATTTTTTTGACAACTTTAATGTACTCAAAACCTTAAATCCAACTAAAAAAAATTCAAAAACAACACCTAAAATTCATTAAAAGTTCTAAAAAAAAATTTCAAAACCCAAAACTCACCAACAACCCCTATCAACATTGAACTGGACCAAACCAAGCATAAAATCATGAAATCAAGCTAAACCCACGTCGAATTGGAGTTGAACCGGCCGCAGCTTGAACCGGACCGGACCAGACCGGATTGAATCAGACCAAGACAAGCACGTCGCACATGCAGTCTGCCTCTCTCTCTTCGCTCGAACACTGTTTGATTCCACTGAGCACCGTTGTTGGTCAATGCTCGATGGACTGCCGCCCACTCGCCGGAACGACACGCAGCACGTCGCCACGCCCTCCTCAACCCTTTGACCACCTATTCGCGCTGCCGTTAGAGTTCAGACGCTCCCACGGCCGCCGTGCAAGTTGATCCCTTGCCGCGTCGCTCGATCGCCGATTCTAACTATCCTCGAGTCTTCAACGCCATGGTCACCCTCCAAATCGACTTCATTGAAGTCGAATTTGCACCAAGAGACCTCCCCATAGTCGGAGGAAACGTCTGTTTCCCTCCTCATCGGAGAAATCGACGGTAACAGGGGACTCCCCCTGTTTGCCATCCCCATGCGATCACAGCTCATCGGAGATGCCTCCACGCCTTGCCGCTGCCAGAACCGATGCCCAGGCTATACCTCAAGTCTACCCTCGTCGCAAACGCCGATCGCCGGAGTGGATAAAGCTCCGCCGCCGCTGAAATCCGTCGAACAGGGTATCGCCCCTGTTCAAGGGTTTAAACCCTCTTCGCCCGCTCATGATACGTGCGCCGCAGGTGTGCAGTGGATTTTTTTTTTCATTTTTCATTTTCTTTATTCAATATAAATTTTAAATAAAATACTTAAAAAATCCTTTTTCTTACCCTTTATTTTATTTTACTATTATTATATACTTTTTCTTTTTTTTCTATATTCAACTGATTTATTATTTTCTATTTTATTTTAATTATTTTATTAATTTAATATATTTTTTTAATAAAGAAAACAGAGTTTACAATAGTTAGGAAGATTTGTTCAGTAGTGTTATTTATGTATGTTTGTTTGGTTGTATTTATTTTATTTTAGGAGATTGTGTTGTTGTGCTATTGCTTGATAAATCATGGCCAAGCTGTGATTTGTGTTAAAGTAGAAATGAATTATTTTGCTTGATTGCTTGCTTGCTTTTAAGATTCGCGGCCAAGCTGTGATTATTGCTTAAGATTGCTTTGAGACTCAGGTGAGGGTTTATAGTTTTAAATTTATGGCCTAATATAGTACTGAGTCCTAAGGGTCTTTATTATTTATTTTACATGCTGATAAGTTAAATATCTGCTTTGTTACATCTTTAATTAGCATGTGTATTTGATGTGAGTTAGAAGGTTATGTCATGTTAGTATACATATTTTTATCATATGCATATTATTGGTGATTATACTCATGCTGTGTTATTTGATATGTTTATGTGTTGCTAGAGATGTAGAGAAACTTAGCAAGAACACGGAACATGATGACATGAGACAAAACTAGAGACACTTTAAGTTCATGTTATGTTAACACCTAGAGTGATTTTAAAGGACATATAACTAAGGACTTTGGACATCTTAGTGTTGTAATAACCTAGGGGATGACATCAGGTGCTTAGGCTGCTATGTACCAACATGTGGTGAGGAGTCATGTGCTAGCTAAGATAGAGGTGCAAGTTCAGTTGACTTAGCCACAGATGCTTTGGTGTAACCGAGAGAGCTCAACTTATTTGTGTTACTCCAAGGTAGATGGTGTGCTAGGAACAGTACCGTTCAATGTGCTACAAGAGCTAGGGAACCTGAGGACACTAACATGCTCAAGATATAGGTCCTTGAGTAGTCCAGGTTTATTGGTAGCATAAGTAGGATATCTCAGCAGGTCAGGCAGAAGATGGTATGATTTATTAATTTTGTATGGTGACCCTATCATGGGGCATAATTACAGTACTGTATGGACTTATGTTGTATAAAAGGGGTGTCGTGGTCACCAACTCCTTCTGCTAATATCAGTGTATAAGCACATAGGACAGAGATGTAAAGTTGACACTGACGGGTTTGGGAAAAATTCTGACAAGGGATTTACCTTGAACATAGGCTGGCTGCCTTGGGTGTAATATGGATAAATTATAATATAGCAGCTAAGGTAATATGACATCTTTGATTTGAAGTTACTATTATGGTTACAACCCTTATATCTTATTTATATACTTGTTATTCTCATGTTCTACTACTTTAATCTATTAGTCTTGTTATAAGCTGTTTGACATGTTATTTTAATAGTGATTTAGTTAATATTTCATCTTGTTGGTTTGTACAATACCTTATTCCCATTTTTAGGGTGCTCTCTTTATAGCCTCACTAAGTTTTGCGACTCAATTGTACATATTTTTTCCTGTTGCGCTGGTTACAGGCTGGCAAGTGGTTCAGGAAATGAGGGAGAACCTAGTTATGATGAATAAAATTACTTTAGAAATAGAGATAGAGATTTCATATATAGTATTGATATTAAATGTAAAATTATTATATTTCCACTCTCTTTAAATAAGTTAATTGTATTGTTTTTGAAAAGGAGGATGAAAAAGGAAATTTCAAGCGGAAAAAGGAGATGCTCATATGTGCAAACCCATGATGGTGATGAGAAAAACATCAAAGGTGAGGAGGAGAAGCAGAGCTTCTTAGGAATAATGAGCAACCAACCGATGGAGATGTTAATGACATCAACAAAAAAGAGGAAAAGGTGTTGAAAGAATTTAACTCACAACCTCTCACCCCCAAAATGAGAATCATACCACTAGACTAAACACCCTCTTGTCTATGTAATCATTATCTTGATTCTTCCATAGGTAAGTATCTGATCACCTAGTTAAGAGCACAATCATCATCCGAGTATAGATTACCAAATGACACACTTAAGAGTATATTGTGAGAATGGACACGAGGATGAATATAGATTAGTCAAACTATGATTCACCAATAAAGATTAAATAGTAGATAAAAAATGCACAATAACAATTTTTCCCCAGAGCAATTTGATGCTTTCCTTAATTGGAAGCGATGATTAAATAAGATTAAAAAAACGACGAGGTAAAAGAACCTCAAATGTCCTACAAAAAATGACACGAGGACGAGAAAGAAGGTGTTCGCTGAAAAAGGAGATGGTCATACCTGCCAGTTCCTAGATTGGAAGCGATGAGGAAACAAAATTCAAAAATGATGAGGTAAAAGAACCTCAAATCACATGAAAAAAATGACAAAATGATGAAGAAGGAAGTTGTTGGCAGAAAAGGGAGATGGTCATATATACCTGTCCATTATGGTAATGAGAAAAATCATCAAGAGGGAAGAGGAGAAGCAAAGGTTGTGACAATTGAACTCACAACTTCTTACATCGAAAGCAAGAATCATACACTAGACCAAATACCAAAAAACTAAACTTGATCATCACCAAGGGTTCTTCGTTGAGATAGTGCAATTGCTTAGTTAAGAGTGCGATTATTTAACAAAAAGGAAGAAAGGGTGTCTTGAGAATTGAACTCACGACATATAACACCCAGAGCAAGAATCATACCGCTTGACCAAACACCCACTCATCACAACTTCTTGCACCGAAAGCAAGAATTATGCACTAGACAAAACACCAACTAACTAAATTTGATCATCACGAGGGTTATTTATTGAAATAGTGCAATTGCTTAGTTAAGAGTGCGATTATTTAACAAAAAAGAAGAAAGGATGTCGTGAGAATTGCACTCACTACCTATGAGAATTGTACGTAAGCATACACTGCCCTAACCATATCTGATATATATTTCATGCCCTCTGCTAGAGATAAGATTATCATGAACATCAAAAAGGAAGGGGTGTTGTAAAAATTGAACTCACAACCTCTCACACCCCAAGTGCGAATTATACCTCTAACCCAAACACCCCTTGGTATGTGCAAGCATCATCCAACGTCTTGGACCAATAAGCGAGTGATCGTTGAGTAAATAGTGCGATCATCATACAAGTATGGATTAGTTAAATTGAGGTTCAAAAACAATGATTAAATAGTAGTTAATAAAATGCACAATAAAACACCCAATGGCTGAAAAATATCAAAAAGATGAATGGGTGAAGCAACAACGGCAGCAAAAGGGGTGTTGTAAGAATCGAACTAACAACCTCTTGAACCAAAGGTAAGAATCATATCACTGGACTAAACACCCAATGAAACCATAATCATGACGATTGCCATTTCCAAAGAAACGTATGCTTAGTTGGAATAATAAACAACCCTCGATGAAGGTAAGAATAACATCAACAACAAAGGAGAAATTAGTTTTACAAGAACTGCACTAATGACCGTTCTCTCCCTAAGCGAGAATCATTCGACTAGACCAAACACCCCTCTATATTTACAAACATCTGTCATGTCACTCCTTGACTCATTTATCGAGCATGCAGTAATCGTCGTATGAGTTATCATCAACTCAGTGGATAATACATTTAAATCAACTAACTCAACACTATTAATATAGTTCCAATATACCTACTATAATTCTATGATAACGATATCAGCAAATACAATAAATCCTTTGTCAGCCTTATCTCTATCAACTATCTCGATCGATAATCTCGTCCTCATTGACAGCCTCTTGTCTTTGCAATCATTATCTAGATTTTTCCACAAGTAAGCGTTTGATCACCTAGTTAAGAGCTCAATCAGCACCCAAGTATAGATTACCAAATGACATGAGGATGATGCTTACATAAGAGTATATTGTGAGAATGGACACAAGGACGAATATAGATTATTCAAACTACGATTCAACAATAAAGATTAAATAGTAGATAAAAAAATGCAGAATAACGAATTTTTCCCGAGAGTAGTTTGATGCATTCATTAATTGGAAGTGACGATTAAACAAGACTAAAATACGACGAGGTAAAAGAACATCAAATGTCATACAAAAAATGACACCATGACGAGAAAGAAGTTGCTCGCTGAAAAAGGAGATGGTCATACCTGCCAGTTCCTTGTTTGGAAGCAATGAGGAAACAAGATTCAAAAACGACGAGGTAAAAGAACCTCAAATCACATACAAAAACTGACACAAGGACAATGAAGGAAGTTGCTGGCTGAAAATGAAGATGGTCATACCTACCTTCCTATGATGGTGATGAGAAAAATCATCAAGAAGGAAGAGTAGAAGCAAAGGTTGTGACAATGAAACTCACAACTTCTTGCACCGAAAGCAAGAATCATAAACTAGACCAAATACCAAAAAACTGAATTTGATCATTAGCAGGGGTTCTTCATTGACATAGTGCAACTGCTTAGTTAAGAGTGCAATTATTTAACAAAAAGGAAGAAAGGTGCCCTGAGATCTCACAACATATAATACATAGAGCAAGAATCATACAGCTTGACTGAACACCCACTCATCTCTATAATCAACATCTAGCTTCTTTCATACGTAAGTATACACTGCCCTAACCTCGAATATATGTTTCATGCCTTCTGCTAGTGATAAGATTAACATCAACATTGAATTGTAAGGGGTGTTGTGAGAATTGAACTCACGACCTCTCGCACCCGAAGCAAGAATCATACCACTAGACCAAACACCCCTTGGTATGCACAAGCATCATCCAACATCTTGGAACGATAGGTGAGTGATCGTTGAGTAAATATTGAGATCATCATGCAAGTATGGATTAGTTAAACTAAGGTTCACGAACAAAGATTAAGTAGTAGATAAAAAAATGCACAATAAAACCCCCAATGGTGCGTGAATCGAACTCACGACCTCTTGCACCTAAAGCAAGAATCATATCACTAGACCAAATACCCAATGAAACTATAATCATGATGATTGTAATTTTTAAAGAAAGGTGTGCTTAGTTAAATGTATGATTATTTGATATATTTTTAAAGAGCTAAGTCAGAATAATGAACAACCCTCGAGGAAGGTAAGAATAACATCAACAACAAAGTAGAAATTAGTTTTACAAGAATTGCACTGATGATCTCTCCCTAAGAGAGAATCATTCCACTAGACCAAACACGAAATAAAGAAACCATTGCAATTGCCGGAAATACTAGGCCCACTAAGGGCACAAAAATAGAAGGTAAGTTGAAATCTGTCATAGAATAGGTGCCTCGATTTAATACTTCTATCTAATAAATATCTATTAAAAAGATCTATTAAAAAGATATCTTCTTATGAGATATCTATTATAAGTAATACGTAATGATCATACGTCTGTAATGCATTGTATGTCCCATAATAGGTCCCATTCTTCTACCCTTTCCCTGGAGTCGATGACTATTCATAGCTATTACCTTGACACCAAAGAAGAGTTCGACCCAATGCTTTATTTCTATCCTAGTTGATCCTGATTCGACATTAGAAGTATATTGATTGTTCCCCAATAACCCAATACTTGCAAACATCTACCATGTCACTCCTTGACTCATTTATCGAGCATGCAGCAACCATCGTATGAGTTACCATCAACTCAGTGGATAATACATTCAAATCAACTAACTCAACTCTATTAATATAGTTCCAATATACCTACAATAATTCTATGATAATGATATCAGAAAATATAATAAATCCGCTGTCAGCCTCATATCCGTCAACTTTTTCGATCAATCATCTCGTCCTCTTTGACAGCTTCTTGTCTATGCAATCATTATCTAGATTTTTCCACAAGTAAATGTCTGATCACCTAGTTAAGAGCTCTATCATCATCCGAGTATAGATTACCAAATGACACGAGGACGATGCTTACTTAAGAGTATATTGTGAAAATGGACACGAGGACGAATATAGATTAGTCAAACAACGATTCACCAACAAAGATTAAATAGTAGATAAAAATACACAAGAACGAATTTTTCCCCACAAAAATTTGATGCATTTATTAATTGGACACGACGATTAAAAAAGATTAAAATACGACGAGGTAAAAGAACCTCAAATATCATACAAAAAATGATACGAGGACGAGAAAGAAGTTGCTCGCTGAAAAAGAAGATGGTCATACCTGCCAGTTCCTAGATTGGAAGTGATGAGAAAATAAGATTCAAAAACGACGAGGTAAAAGAACCTCAAATCACATACAAAAAATGACACAAGGACAAAAAAGGAAGTTGCTTGCTGAAAATGGAGATGGTCATACCTACCTTCCCATAATGATGATGAGAAAAATCATCAAGAGGGAAGAGGAGAAGCTATGGCTGTGACAATTGAACTCACAACTTCTTACACCGAAAGCAAGAATCATACACTAGACCAAATACCAAAAAATGAAACTTGATCATCACCAAGGGTTCTTCATTGAGATAGTGCAATTGCTTAGTTAAGAGTGTGATTATTTAACAAAAAGAAGAAGGGGTGTCCTGAGAATTGAACTCACAACATATGACAGCAAGAATCATACCACTTTACCAAACAACCACTCATCTCTATAATCAACATCTGTATTCTTTTGTACGCAAGCATCATCCAACGTCTTGGACCAATACATGAGTGATTGTTGAGTAAATAGTTTGATTATCATGCACATATGGATTTGTTAAACTGAGGTTCACAAAGTGGTGTTGCGAGAATTGAACTCACGAACATTTGCACCCAAAGCAAGAAACATATCACTATACCAAACACCCATTGAGACCATAATCAGGATGATTGCTATTTTTAAAGAAAGGTGTGCTTAGCTAAAGGTATGATTATTTGATATATTTTTAAAGAGCTTAGTTGGAATAATGAACAACCCTCGATGAAGATAAGAATAACATCAACGAAAAAGGAGAAATTAGTTTTACAAGAATTGCACTCATGAACATTCTCTCCCTAAGCGAGAATCATTCCACTAGACCAAACACCTCTCTATATTTGCAAACATCTGCCATGTCACTCCTCGACTCATTTATGGAGCATGCAGCAACCGTCGTATGAGTTATCATCAATTCAGCGGGTAATACATTCAAATCAACTAACTCAACTCTATTAATATAGTTCTAATATACCTACTATAATTCTATAATAACGATATTAGAAAATACAATAAATCTGTTGTCAGCCACATCTCCATTAAGTATCTCGATCAATTGTCTCGTCCTCATTGACAGCCTCTTGTCGATGAAATCATTATCTAGATTTTTTCACAGGTAAGCGATCACCTACTTAAGAGCTCAATCATCATCCAAGTATAGATTACCAAATGACAAGAGGACGATGCTTACTTAAGAGTATATTGTGAGAATGGACATGAGGGCGAATATAGATTAATCAAACTACCATTCACCAACAAAGATTAAATAGTAGATAAAAAATGCACAATAATGAATTTTCCCTAGAGCAATTTGATGTATTCATTAATTGGAAGCGATGATTAAATAAGATTAAAATATGACAAGGTAAAAAAACCTCAAATGTCATACAAAAAATGATACGAGGAAGAGAAAGAAGTTGCTCGCTGAAAAAAGAGATGGTCATACCTGCCAGTTCCTTGATAGGAATCGATGAAGAAACAAGATTCAAAAACGACGAGGTAAAAGAACCTCAAATCACATTAAAAAATTGACAGAAGGACAAAGAAGAAAGTTGGTCATACTTATCTTCCCATGAAGGTGATGAGAAAAATAATCAAGAAGGAAGATGAGAAGCAAAGGTTGTGACAATTGAACTGACAACTTCTTGCACCAAAAGCAAGAATCATACACTAGACGAAATACCAAAATCTAAAGTTGATCATTAGAAGGGGTTCTTCATTGAGATATTCTTTCGTATGTAAGCATACACTGCCCTAACCATATCGTATATATATTTCATGCCCTTTGCTAGTGATAAGATTAAGATTAACATCAAAGAGGAATGGGTTTTGTGAGAATTAAACTCACAACCTCTCGCACCCTAAGCAAGAATCATACAACTAGACCAAACACCCCTTGGCATTTGCAGACATCATCCAACGTCTTGGGCCGATAGGCGAGTGATCATTGAGTAAATAGTGCGATCATCATACAAGTATTGATTAGTTAAATTGAGGTTCATGAACAAAAATTAAATAGTAGATAAAAAAATGCACAATAAAACCCCCAATGGCTAAAAAACATCAAAAAGATGAATAGATGAAGCAACAGCAGCAACAAAAGGGGAGTTGCGTGAATCGAACTCACGACCTCTTGCACCCAAAACAAGAATCGTATCACTAGACCAAAGACATTGGCGAAGAAACGTAACAAATTGGGTGTTGTGAGAATCGAACTCACGACCTCTTTCACCAAAAATAAAAATCATACCACTAGACAAACAACCAATGAGACCATTATCATGACGATTGCGATATATTAGGAAATGTTTGCTTAGTTAAACGTATAATTATTTGAAATATTTCTAAGGAGCTTAGTTGGAATAATGAACAACCCTCGATGAAGATAAGAATAACATCAAAGAAAAAGGAGAAATTAGTTTTACAAGAATTGCACTCATGACCGTTCTCTTACTAAGCGAGAATCATTCCACTAGACCAAACACCCCTCTATATTTGCAAACATCTACCATGTCACTCCTCGACTCTTTTATCGAGCATGCAGCAACCGTCGTATGAGTTATCATCAACTGAGTGGATAATACATTCAAATCAACTAACTCAACTCTATTAATATAGTTCTAATATACCTACTATAATTCTATGATAACGATATCAGAAAATACAATAAATCTGTTGTCAGCCACATCTCCATCAACTGTCTCGATCGATCGTCTCATCCTTATTGACATCCTCTTGTTTATGCAATCATTATCTAGATTTTTCTATAGGTAAACGATCACCTAGTTAAGAGCTCAATCATCATCCAAGTATAGATTACCAAATGACAAGAGGACGATGCTTACTTAAGAGTATATTGTGAGAATAGACACGAGGACGAATATAGATTACTCGAACTACGATTCACCAACAAAGATTAAATAATTGATAAAAAATGCAGAATAACAAATTTTCTCTAGAGTAGTTTGATGCATTCATTAATTGGAAGTGACGATTAAACAAGATTAAAATACGACGAGGTAAAAAAACCTCAAATGTCATACAAAAAATGACACGAGGATGAGAAAGAAGTTGCTCGTAGAAAAAGGAGATGGTCATACCTGCCAGTTCCATGATTGAAAGCAACAAGGAAACAAGATTCAAAAACGACGAGCTAAAAGAACCTCAAATCACATACAAAAAATGACACAAGGATAAAGAAGGAAGTTGCTGGCTGAAAATGGAGATGGTCATACCTACCTTGTGAGGTTTGTAATTTTGTACTAAGGAAAATTATGTAATATGTAATAGATGATGATTTAAAGGGGTTTTATGAAATAAATAATATGGAGGATTTGTTTGTAAAATTACATGGATTTTTGTAGTATATAATTTTAATGTAACAATTATACCATCAGATAGGATTTTTGATAAGGAATCCAACGATACAGACGAATCATAATTTGGACGTATCTCTGCTCCCCTCGCCGACGAATTCAACAGGAAACAGAGGCCTTCACCGCTGCCTCTGCCTCTGCTACTTCCCACAAGATCGCAGCCTGCCAGAGCCGCTTCCACGTGCCACCGGTCACGAAACCGACGGCCAGCCTCCGGCCGACTCTTCTCCCATCACTAACGTTACTCGCCGGAGCAGATGAAGCTCTGCAGCTGCCGACAACTCGGAAAACAAGGCTCTACTCTATTTCCTGGGTTTAAAACACTCGCCTGCTCACAACACGTGCACTGTGCGTGTCGCGGGCGGGTTTATATTTATTTTCTTTTCTTTTCTTTTCTCCTTTTTTCTATATTTAATTTAATTTTAAATTTTTTTTCTTTTCCCCTTTTTCCTTATTTATTTATTTATCTTTTTTTATTTTCTATTTTACTTTATTTTAGTTTATTATTTATTTTATTATTATAATACTATTATTATTTTATTAAAAAAATTCAAAAAAAAAGCTTTACAGTTTGATCTAGTGGTGTGATTCTTGCTTTGGTTGTGAGAGGTCATGAGTTTAATCTCACAACACCCCTTCCTCATTTTTAACTAAGTAATCACATTTCTCTATGAAGAATGCTTAGTAATAAGACATTACTATTTGGCTATTTGATCAAGTGGTATGATTCTTGCTTGCTTTGGGTGCAAGAGGTCATGAGTTCAATCCTCACAAATCTGCTAGCAACTTCCTCGTTCACCATCATATCATTTCTTATATATGATCTGGAATTTTTAATAAAATAGGTACTTTCGGTTGTTTTTTCATCATCAGATTTATTGAATGAATGCATAAAACTCTGCTTTTTTGTTTACTTTTTAATATATTTTTGGTGAATCATGGCTTTGGTAATTTATAATTGGATGATGGTCATACTATTTACTCAATCACATGCTTATCAGTAAAAGCACTTAGATGATGTTTGCATATATCAGAGAGTGTTTGGTCTAGTTATATCATTCACGGTTATGGCGCAAGAGGTCATGGGTTTAATTATTATAAAGCCCTTTTCTCTTTGCCATTGATGTCATTATCATCTCCATCGGGGGGTTGCTCCTTATTCGTATTACTCCAATAAAATATATCAAATAACTACACTTCATCTTTAATGAACTATCAGTGATTGACTACAATTCATATTGGATGTTTGGTTTGGTGGTATGATTCTTTCTTTGGATTGAAGAGATTTTGAGTTTGATTCTCATAATACCCGTTTTGTTGCCTCTTCTCCTTCATAACTTTTTGATGTTTTTCTCATCTCTATTGGGGGTTGGTTGGTCTCCTTTTTCTACTATTCACTTCCTTCTTTTTCCTTGTGTAATTTTTCGTATGTGATTTGAGGTTCTTTTACTATCAGTGTTTTCAAATCTTTTTTCATCATTGGTTCTAATCAATGAATGCATGAAAATACATTGTGGTTTATCTTTATCTACTATTTAATCTTTGTGGGTGAATCGTAGTTTTCTTTATTTGTATTTGGATGATGGTCAAACTATTTAATAAATCATCACACTATTATTTGTCAAAGACTTCGAATAATGTCTACATATATAAGGGAGTGTTTGGTCTAGTAGTATGATTTTTGCTTAGGGTGTGAGAGGTCGTGAGTTCAATTCTGACAATACCCCTTCCTCTGCACCAAGTAGTGATTGCACATTTTTTACAAAGAACCCTTGGTAATGATCACACTACTCTCAGGGTGATTGGTCTAGTCCTATGATTCTTATTTAGGTTGAAGAGGTTGTGGGTTCAATTCTCACAACTCCTCTTTTTCTACTTCTCCTCCTCACAATTGATATTTTTCTCATCTCCATTGGAGCTTGAGGGGCTGGTAGGTATGACCATATCCTCTTTCTGCAAGTAACTTCCTTCTGTGTCATCGTGCTAATTTTCTTGTGTGATTTGGTGTTTCTTTTACAATTGGTCTTTTTGATAATATTTCATCGTCGGTTCCAATCAATGAATGCAAGAAACTGCTCTATGAAAATACATTAGGGTCTTCTTTTTAATCATTGTAGATGAATCGTGGTTTTGCTAATCTATACTTGGATGATGATCACACTCTTAACTAAGTGATCATATGCTTATCTGTTGAAGAATCAATATGATGAATGCACATATGAGGGGGTGTTTTGTCTAGTGGTGTGATTCTCACTTTGGGTATGAGAGGTCATGAGTTCAATTCTCACAATATCACTTTTGCTGCTATTGTTGCTTCTCCTCCTGATCTTTTTGATGTTTTTCTCATCTCCATTGGGGGTTGGTTGGTTTGACCATCTCCTTTTTCTACTAGTAACTTCCTTCTTCTTCTTCTTTTTCGTATGTGATTTGGGGTTCTTTTACTATCAGTATTTTTGAATCTTTTTTCATCGTTGGTTCCAATCAATGAACATATGAAACTACTTTGAGAAAATAAATTATGGTTTATTTGTTTGTCTATTGTTTAATCTTTATTATTGAATCGTAGTTTCAGTAATCTATACTTTGATGAAAACCATAATATTTACTAAACGATCACACTCTTACGGTCAAAGAATTTGGATGATATTTGTAGATATTAGGGATTGTTTGATCTAGTGGTATAAGTCTCACTTAGGGTGTGAGAGGTTATGAGTTTAATTCTTAAAACACCCCTCATTCTGATCTCCATCGGAATTCTTTATTTTTTTACTCCAAATAAGCTTTTGTTCCACAGAGGAGGTACATTTATTTTTTCTCCAAATAAGCTTTTAGAATTAAAACTTTTTCTTTAAACAAATTCAAATTGTGCTTCAAGGAAAACTCAAGCACTAGTGTATAATTGACGGTAATTGATAATGATTATCAGCTGATGTGGAGAAAATTATCCACTAGTACATTTTTTTAGGATAATCAAAATTTTCTATGTTTTAACAAATTCTGATCAAATTAGTCGATAGTGCATGAGGGAAATAGGGTCAGAATGAAGATATCAGAATGATGAGGTGAAGTCATTTATGTTGATAGTGATGATCATCGATGAAACCTAACCGTCGGTTTAGAGATATACATAGAAGTCATATATATTGTATCATATATTGACTAGCGATACATATATATGATACAACATAGATGATTTAGAGATATACAAACATACACTATTAGTATGTAGATAGCACTACTGATGATATTTACATTAAAAATCTATTATGTGATAATTAATAAACCAAAGGTATCCTCAAACCTTCCTTCTAGATTTTGATTTCTTTATTATAATTTTGAGCCGTAATTTCGCACTAGGCTGCAAGGCTGAGCACAACATATTCAATGTGTGTGCAGGTTTAGTAGATGATCAATCGAGATAGTTGATAGAGATGAGTGCTATCAACTGATTTATTATATTTGTTGATATCATTATCATAGAATTATAGTAGGTATATTTGAACTATATTAATAGAGTTGAGTTAGTTGATTTGAATGTATTATCCAATGAGTTGATGATGTAGATGACTATATTTATCGACAAATGCCTGGTATGAGTCCTTTGAACTCATACGACGGTTGCTGCATGCTCGATAAATGAGTCGAGGAGTGACATGACAGATGTTTGCAAATATAGAGGAGTGTTTGGTCTAGTGGAAATCATGAGTGCAATTCTTGTAAAACTAATCTCTTTGTCGCTGATGTTATTCTTATCTTTATCGAGGGTTGTTCGTTATTCCAACTAAGCTCTTTAAAAATATATCAAATAATCATACATTTAACTAAGCACACCTTCTTTGGAAACCGCAATCATCTTGACTATGGTCTCATTGGGTGTTTCGTCTAGTGAAATGATTCTTGCTTTGGATGAAAGAGGTTATGAGTTTGATTCTCGCAACACCCCTTTGTGAACCTCAATTTAACTAATCCATACTTGTATGATAATTGCACTACTTACTCAACGATCACTCGCATATTCTTCCAAAATGTTGGATGATGCTTGCACATACCAAGGGGTGTTTGGTTTAGTGGTATGATTCTCGCTTAGGGTGTGAGAGGTCGTGAGTTCAATTCTCTAGCCATCGATTCTTCCTTTTAGTTAAATAATCACACTCTTAACTAAGCAATTGCACTATCTCAATGAAGAACCCATGATGATGATCAAGTTTAGTTTTTTGGTATTTGGTCTAGTGTATGATTCTTGCTTTCGGTGCAAGAAGTTATGAGTTCAATTGTCACAGCCTTTGCTTCTCCTCTTCCCTCTTGATGATTTTTCTCATCACCGTAATGGGAAGGTATGTCAGGCCACATACATTCCCCTAGGATACGTGGCATACCGCAGTGAACTCAACATACAGCTTTACTAAGACTCCAGAACTATATGGGAATCCACTAAGCGTACCGGATGTATATCCCCTATATTTATGGAAGGAGAGAACCTGGATAAAGAGTAATATAACTCTAAAACCATGTATATGCAAAATTAGATTACTTATACTAGTAATTACTTATATACAAATATTTTACAACTAAAATAGGGCACATGCCCAGTGATACAAAAAATACCTACCCAGTGGATCTTTCTGTACACAAAATAAAGGTAGAACTATCCTACCTTTCAAAAGTCAGGAGTTTAGCTAATCGCCTCTATCTCTATCCGTCCCTCTCCTGTTGTGATCCTGAAAAAAAATGAGTTCCCCTTTGGGGTGAGTACGCTTGTACCCAGTGAGTTGAATAGAAAATAATGTAAAATCGAGAATATATAATAATAACATCTCATAACAGAATAACCTGGCTATTTGGGTGTAATAGCCAATCAGTAAGAGCAATCATGGATCATACAAGAATATATCTAGGGCTAGCATTGTTAACGACAGTTGTAGCTATCATCCTAACTGCTCGACAGTTTAGCCCTACGCCCCTCTATCTAGGCGGCCCATGAGAGTGCGAACTGAATATCACTGCAGTGACTGTGCTCCAAGCACACCAGTTTATGGTCATCCTAGTCATACGCACCCAAAAGATTAAGCAGAATCATATAGATCAATAAATCTCCTAGAGTATGCTTTTCGCTATACCTCTAACTTTTCAAGAAAAACAGGTGCATATGCTAGCTTTAGAATTAAACAAAAGCATCGTATCATGTTTATAATGAATCAATGAACAATAGCAATGAAAAGCTTATATCAAGAAGAATGGATATCAAAGATTATTCACAACTCATATATAATCATAATCAGGATAATTAACTAGTAGGAGAGTCAATGAATATCAAATATAGCTAATCAAAGGGATATAGTTCTCCTGGACTAAACATTGAGAACTATCTCCTTTATTCTATCTGGAGAATAAACACTCACCTGATCCTATCGTCGCAAGCACGTTCTAATTCGTATCGCGATCGTTCATATCCTCGTGCTTCCTTATCGAATTTCCTATGAATATTTCAATGAATTTTTGTTCTCAATCCGATAACAATTTTATAAATCTATCTTCACCAGTACTCTTAGAATGATTTCTAGAATCACTCTAATTTTTATCTCAAGATCGTCGGAAAGTTCGTCGGAGACTCGCCGAAATCTCGCTGGAAAGTTCGTTGGAACCCTTGCCAGCAAATTTCTTCGATCAGCACCAATATTAGTACCAATCGAAAGCTCTTTTCATCAGGAATCTAAAAATACTATTTTCCCCAATTTTTACTGTCCATATGCGGCTAATTTCACCGGAGAAGCTCAATTGGGCGAAAACCATAAATTTAGATTTTCCATTCACCGGCGGCCAACCGGTGGCCAATAGCTCTCAACTCTGTTACCAATGGGTAGCTCTCGTCGAGGAGAAGCCATAGGTGCCAACCTTGCGAAGTTTCATGGCCGAAATAGTGGGCAATCGCCGAAGAAAGCTCTGGCGATGAACTTTCGCCGCCCCCTATTTCTCTCCTTTTTTCTTCCCCAAATCTCTACCAAAACTCGAAAATAATGGTTCTAATGCATTCTCCTAGCTCACCTGAAGTTGTGTCCGAAATTTCATGGAAAAATTCATCCGGGAAGTCCTCTAATCGTCGTCGCCAAAATGCGAAAGCAAAGCTGCCATCGCTGGTTCGGAGCAGGGGAGGAGAGAGAAAGTCACGGGTGTGAAGGAAGAAGAAGAGGGTAAGTTAAATGGGTTTGGTAACCAGTCGGGTTTCCTCACTTAACCCGCTTACCACTAACCCGCTAACCCGGTTCACCTATTGGTTTAATGAAATTAAATCTGGACCGTCCGTTTTAATGATTTAATCTCGTCCGTTCATTTGGATCAATTATTGATTCAATGATTTGACCAATCAAACGACATCCAAATTATGATCCGTCTGTGCCGTTGGATTCCTTATCAAAAATCCTATCTAATGGTATAATTGTTACATTAAAATTCTATGCTGCAAAAGTCCATGTAATTTTACAAATAAGTCCTCCATATTATTTATTTCATAAAACTCCTTAAAATCATCATCTATTACATATTACATAATTTTCCTTAGTACAAAATTACAAACCACACATCCTACCCCCCTTAAAGAAATTTTGTCCTCAAAATTTAGTTCAGGTCATCACTTGGAATAAATGAGGATACTTTCTTTTCATATACTCTTCTGATTCCCAAGTAGTTTCTTCTACTTGTGTACTCCTCCACAATACCTTATTCATTCATACCTCTTTATTCCTTAAGTTTTTTCTTTTTTCATTCCAAGATCTGCACAGGTTGTACTTTAAAACTCAAATCTCCCTTAAGTTCAATCGGGGGTGTTACTAATATCTATTTAGGGTCCACAATATGTTTCCTCAACATAGATACATAAAATACATTATGTATTTTGGCCATTTCTTTAGGTAACTCCAATCAATATGCTACAGGACCCACTCTGTTAATGATTCTGAAAGGTCCAATATATCTAGGACTTAGTTTCCCTATACTTCCAAACCGTATGATTCCCTTCCAGGAGCTACTTTTAAGTATACCATATCCCCATATTGAAATTTTAATTCTCTTCTTCGGTTATCTGCATAACTCTTTTGCCTATCCTGAGCTATTTTCAATCTTTCCTTAATGATTCTAACTTTTTGTGTCGTAGTTTCAATCAATTCATTCCCTTGTATTCTTCTTTCTCCAACTTCATCCTAACATAATGGTGTTTTGCATTTTCTTCCATATAAAGCTTCATATGGTGGCATTATGATGCTAGCCTGATAACTATTATTGTATGCAAATTCAATCAACAGTAAATGTTGATCCCAACTTCCCAGGAATTCAAATACACAAGCCCTTAGCATATATTCTAGAGTTTGAATTATCCTTTCAGATTGGCCATCAGTTTGAGGATGAAAAACTGTACTAAACTACAATGTCGTACCTAAAGCTTCATGCATCTTTGGCCAAAAATGGAAAGTAAATCTGGGATCCCTATCAAACACAATGGTAATGAGAACTCTATGGAGTTTCACAATCTCCTGAATATAGATTCTAGCTAATTTATCTAATGAATACGTATTATGAATTGCCAGAAAATGAGCGAACTTGGTAAGTTTATCCACAATTACCCATATCGCATTATGATTACTTGATGTGCGGGGTAATCCTATCACAAAATCCATTGTAATATGTTCCTATCACAAAATGAGCGAATTGGCAAAGGTTGTAGCTTTCCTACGGGTTTCTGATACTCAGCTTTAATTTGCTGACAAATGTGACACTTAGCTACAAACTCTGCAATATCCTTCTTCATTCCTGGCCACCAATAGCTTCCCTTTATTGTGCGATACATCTTTGTACTTTCCGGGTGCATTGCATATGTCGAGGAATGAGCTTCCTCCAAGATAGCTTTCTTGAGTTCAACTTTATTAGGGATGCAAACTCTATCTCGGTATACCAATAACCCATTATCCCTCATCTTGAACTCAGTATTTTCTTCGGTTTATATTCTTTGGAGTACTTTCCTCAATTCCTCATCTGAACTCTGCAAGGTCCAAATTTCTTCATGAAGTGTGGGTCACATAATAAATGTAGCCAAGATCTCACTAGATTTATCATAATCTAGCTGAACTCCCAAAGATTTCAATTTCATAAGCTGAGGTAATGTAGTGGCTGAGATACTAGATAATGAAACTGATTTCCTACTCAATGCATCTGCCACAACATTAGCCTTTCCTGGATGATACTCAATTATGAGATCATAATCTTTTAATAACTCCAATCATCTTCTTTGTCTCAGATTTAGCTCTTTTTAAGTCATAATATATTTTAAACTCTGATAGTCGGTAAAAATATGACATCAAACTCCGTATAAATAATGTCGCCATATCCTTAATGCAAAAACTACTACTGCTAGTTCCAAAACATGAGTATGATAATTTAATTCATGTTTCCTTAACTGACGAGATGCATATGTAATCACATTTCTCTTTTGCATCAGGAGACATCTCAATCCTTATCTGGAAGCATCACTATACACAGTGTAATCCTCATTAGGCTTTGGTAATATTAGAATTGGAGCAGAAATGAGACAATCCTTGAGTTTTTGAAAACTATTTTCACAATCCTGATCATAGTGAAATTTCACTTCTTTTCGTGTCAGTCTAGTGAGTGGTCCAACTATCTTATAAAATCCTTCAATAAATCTCCTATAATATCCAGCTAGACCTAAGAAACTGTGAATCTCTGTAACATTCTTGGGCCGTTCCCATTTCAAAACTGCTTCCACTTTACTTAAATTAACCATGATACCTTGTTCTGATACGGTGTGTCCCAAGAATTTCAATTCTTTCAACCAAAACTCGCATTTGGAGAACTTTGCATACAGTTTTTTTCCTCGCAGTGTTTGAAACACTATTCTTAGGTGTTCAACATGCTCCTTTTCTCCAGGCAAGTATATCAAAATATCATCAATAAATACAATAACAAACTTGTCCAGATATTGATGGAATACCCTATTTATTAAATCCATAAATGCAGCTGGGCATTTGTTAATCCAAAAGACATTACTATGAATTCATAATGTCCATATCTGGTTCTGAAGGCAGTCTTAGGTATGTTCGACTCCCTGATCCTCAATTGATGATATCCTGATCTCAAATCAATCTTTCAGAATACCTTTGCTCCTTCTAGTTGATCAAAGAGATCGTCGATTCTCGACAAAGGATATTTATTCTTGATGGTCACCTTATTTAATTATCTATAATCAATGCATAATCTTAAGGTACCATCTTTCTTCTTTACAAATAATACCTGTGCTCTCCAAGGTGAGGTACTCGGTCTAATAAATCCTTTATCCAATATTCTTGTAATTGTACCTTTAATTCACTGAGTTCTGCAGGTGTCATTCTATATGGTTGAATCATGATAGGGTGAGTACCTGGTTGTAATTCAATAAAGAAATCATCTTTCCTATCAGGTGGTACACCTAGTAACTCTTCTGAAAATATATCGGAAAATTCACGCACCACTCGTATCTCTTCTAGCTTGGTTCCAGACGTGGATGTGTCTATTATGTGTGCTAAATAAGCTACACATCCTTTTCTTATTAATTTCCGAACATGTAACGCTGAAATCACACAAGTCGGTAGAATTCGGCGGTTCCCAGTAAAATGCAAATCAGGTATTCCTTTCCTTGAAAATATCACTTCCTTAGTAAAATAGTTAACTGTGGTCTTATGTGGGGCTAACCAATCAATCCCCAATATTAAGTCCAAATCTATCATATCTAATGCTGATCATATCTATGATCAGACGATTAATTTACCCATTGCAGATGCTTTCTTCAATTTAGAATGTTTTTGATGGTGCAGTTAATTTGGAATTATACTTACGTTTAGAATTGATTTGGTGTAGATGTCGGACATACCGTCGCAGTGGAGACGCGTAAAGACCCAGAGGGTTGTGGAGATAGAGGATCACATGAGCGCCACTTCTCGTCCACCTGCGGACCCACTAGTGGCTGTTGCACAGGCATCAGTGGAAAGTACTGCTAGGGGTTCCTCGGGGGTACTGCCAGCAGTGATTCTGGAGCGGTCTGCCTCGAGAGCATCACGGAGTTCGGGAGCTTGCACCATTTCAGTTGCACCTTTGGGTCAGGGGTATCTAAATATGATAGCGATAGCCATCTCCAGTATTTTTACTCCAACTCCGCAGGTTGAGGTTCCTCCTCTGCCACCTGCGGTGCAGACGGTGCCACCAGTTGTTCTGCCAGCTCCTGCTCCGCTAGCGATGCCTACTCTAATTGATAGTTCTCCTGAGACTATACCGGCGATCGGCTTAGTTGATGCGGTCATACCTCCAGAGGTTCGATCGAGGATTCCTGTTCAGCCAGTATCTCAAACCCCGTTACTGGGAGGCGTCGCCTCGATCCAGATCCTGCGATGCGACCTTTGGCCGCTAGGGTTCGGGATACTAGGCAGCCGGGCTGTGTTATTTTCTCTGGTTCCTCAGACCCACAGGTAGCCCGAGCTTGGATAACTAATATCTGTCGGGTCACTACTGAGTTAGAGTTATCAGATCGGGACAGTCTCGGGGTAGCGCTTCATCTACTGGAGGGTAATGTGGAGATATGGCGAGAGCAGCTCGAGGGTCGTAGAGATGTTCCACTGACTTGGGCCAGTTTCTAGGAGGAGTTTCATGAGCGATTCTATACTGAGATGCAGCACAATCTGAAGATCCAGCAAGTATTAGTGGGGACAGAGCTCAGGCAGGACCGAGTCGGATAGTCTCTTATTATCATTGTGGACAGCGAGGGCACATCTGCCCCAACTGTCCACAAAGGAGACAATCGGGAGGTTTCCAGCAGTCCACGATGTACCCTGCAGTGACTGGACGTGGTCGTCCGTTTGGGCCGATTCCACCTACTACTTCTACTCCGGCGTTGATTAGGGGACCTGCTCCCCCACCCGGTCCACCTTCTCAGAGGCCGCCCAATGCACACAGACTCGTATTTTTGCGCTGGATAGCATGGACGCCCAAGTCAACCCAGACGTGGTTACTGGTAATCCCTCGTCTAGCAATGCTCCTTGAGATTCTTTATTTTGGTCTAGTTTTTGTGTAAATAGATATGATATTTTAGTGGGATGATGGTATTTTATTGTTTAAATGAACTATCCCCAATGTAACATATGTATTTTGTTGGTAATGGATGTTAACTAGGACGTATGCGGTTGTTCGACTCATGGGCTCGGATACTTATAGATACTGGATCGCATCGATCATTTATCAGCTCCGAGTATGCCGGACGAGCCGATCGACCCTTGGAGTTGTTGGAGTCTGAGCTGATTGTCTCCACTTCTTTGGGCGAGCAGATTGTGCAAGATCAGGTTTATCGAACTTGCCCCATTATCATACAGGGTGTCACGTTGGAGGAGGATTTGATTCCGTTGGAGATGACTGACTTCGACATGATTCTCGGTATGGATTGGATGACGCCACACGGAGTACTCGTGAATTGCTTCACGAAGTTGGTGTCCTTCGTAGGATTGTAACCACCGAAGATTAGTTTTGAGGGGGATCGACGGGTGTTGCCGACTGCCATTATATATGTTCTTTCGGTATTGAAGTATATTCAGAAAGGATGTCAGTGTTTTCTAGCGCACGTGAGGGACAATAGTCAGACGGATGGCGATATGGCAGACATCCCGATAGTTCGAGAGTTTCCTAACGTATTTCCTCAGGATTTGCCGGGACTACCTCCGGATCGGATGCTAGAGTTCTGTATTGATCTTGCTCCAGGGACAATGGCGATCTCTTGACCCCCGTATCGTATGGCACCGGCTGAGTTAAAAGAACTAAAGGTGCAACTACAAGACTTGATGGACAAGGGATTCATTCGACCTAGTGTCTCTCTCTAGGGTGCACCCGTCCTGTTTGTGAAAAAGAAAGAAGGGACCATGAGGATGTGCAATGGTTACAGATAACTGAAGAAAGTCACCATCAAGAATAAGTATCCCCTTCCTCGTATTGATGATTTATTTGATCAGTTGCAAGGTGCTCATATTTTTTCTAAGATTGATTTGAGATCGGGATACCACCAGTTATGAATCCGGGACGCGGATATTCCAAAGACAGCGTTCCGGACACGGTATGGACATTATGGGTTCTTGGGTATGTCTTTCGGGCTAACTAATGCTCATGCAACTTTTATGGACCCAATGAATCAGGTCTTTCATGAGTATTTGGATAAGTGTGACATTGTCTTCATAGATGACATACTGATCTACTCGAGGAGTCAGGCAGAACACACGAGACATCTTCGACTGGTATTACGAGTTCTACGAGAAAATTAGTTGTATGCCAAGTTCTCCAAGTGCGAGTTCTAGTTAACGCGGGTGGGATTTCTGGGGTACATAGTTTCGGGAGAAGGTATTCAGGTTGATCCAGTAAAGATTGAGGCGATAACTAAATGGGAGCAGCCGAAGAATCCCACCGAGGTTCACAGTTTTCTGAGATTAGCCGGGTATTATCGGTGCTTTGTTAAGGATTTCTCTCGTATTGCAGCACCGATGACTAGGCTGATCCGGAAGAACAGTAAGCACCTTAGCCTACATTCGTACTGCGTACGTGCCATTATTACATGACTTGAGAGCCCTTCGCATTGAGCTGCAGTGTGGTTCATAGGGTGAGTTACTGGCACAATTCGCTGTACGTACTACCCTATCTGATCGATTGGCGGAGTTACAGAAGACAGACCAAGAACTGAGCAGAATGATCCAGAAGGTACAGAGTGGTCAAGGACAAGACTTCAGACTTCGAGATAACGGTATGTTGGTATTGAGGGATAGGGTCTGTGTACCTCAGGATGAGGACTTACGATGACAGATTTTGGAGGAGGCACATAGTTCCGCCTATGCCATGCACCCAAGTAGTACAAAGATGTATTGCACTATTAGATAAACTTACTGGTGGGCAGACATGAAGCGGGACATAACTGAGTTTGTGGCCCGATGTTTAGTATGCCAGCAGGTGAAAGTCGAGCATCAAAAGCTAGCGGGCACATTACAGCCTCTTCCGATACCAGAGTAGAAGTGAGAGCACATTACGATGGACTTCATGGTGGGGTTGTCATGCACCCAGCGACACCATGATGCTATCTGGGTGATTGTTGATTGACTGATGAAGTCGGCCCACTTCCTACCGGTTGACATTACATACTCTATGGAGCGGTTGGTTAGATTGTACATCAGCGAGATTGTCCGACTCCACGAAGTGCCGGTGTCCATTGTTTCGGATAGAGATCCGAGGTTCACTTCGAGGTTTTGGCCGAAGTTACAGAGGGAGCTGGGTACATCTTTGAGATTTAGTACAGCGTTCCATCCGCAGACAGATGGGCAGTCAGAGGATACTATTCAGACTCTAGAGGATATGCTCAGAGCAGTGGTTTTAGAGTTCACTGATAGATGAGATTCTTATCTTCCTTTAGTAGAGTTTGCATATAATAATAGCTACCAAGCTAGCATTGGCATAACTCCCTATGAGGCCTTATATGGTAGAGAGTGTCGAACTCCATTATGTTGGAGTGAGATGGATGAGAGACGCTTGACCGGTACAGAGTTGATTGATAAGATCGTGACCACGGTCAAGGTCATTCGGGATAGACTGAAGATGACACAGGATCGGCAGAAGAGTTACGCAGATAATCGCCACAGGCCACTAGAGTTCGTTGTGGGAGATATGGTTTTCCTGAAGGTCTCTCCATGGAAGGGTATTCTTCGGTTTCAGAATAAAGGAAAGTTGCATCCCAGATATATTAGACCCTTCTAGATTCTTGATAAAGTGGGGCCAGTGGCGTATCGTTTAGAGCTACCTGCTGATCTGGAGCATATTCATAATGTGTTACGGAGTACAGGCCGTTGAGATTGTTGATCGTCAGGAGAAGATACTCCGAGGAAAGTCTATCCCTTTAGTAAAAGTGAAATGGAGGAATGCAGAAGTCGAGGAGGTCACTTGGGAGACCGAGGCCCACATGCGAGCCCAGTATCCCTACTTGTTTGAGTGATAGTAGTGAGAGCAATAAAGAAAGAGTTGTAAATTTTTCTTTCTTCCTTGTACTTTGTTTTAAATTTTTGGGGGACCAAAAATTTTGAGGGGGGGAGAACTTGTAAACCCCTACTTGAAAAAAAAGAGGAGAGAGGTGTGTTGGTAAAAAGGAAAAGGGAGAGGAGGAAAGAGCAAAAGGGGTTAGGGCACTGTACGTGTGCCCTCTTCCTCACGCACCCCGTGCGCATCGCCGAGCTCCACCTCCCACCGCACCCTCGCTCGACATTTTCTTCCCATCGCCGACGACCATTCCCACCTCATCTCCTCTCCTCTCCATCCTCCTCGCCCACTGTTCACCGGAGCATATCGTCGATGTCGTTCCGCCTCCACCTCCGCCTCCACCCTTTTTCCACAGACGCCCGCGTAGCACTCATCGGCGTCTCCTCCCCCTCGTGCATCTATCTCCTCTGAGCGACGAATGAGTGTTTGCAGACTCGTTACCCAACGGTTCGTCGCATTCCTGCCGGACCCTTGCCTCGCTGCTGTCGGATTTTACAGCGGGGGCTGCCTTTCCCTGCTCGACAGCGGAAACAGAGCCGCAAGCAGAAGTCTTCGATCCCGCACCCACGTGCGGCGATCCCTCGCCGCCTTCTCATTTGTGACCATCCTCCATCCCCATCTGGTGCACGCGAGCCCCACGAGGGCTCACCGAAACATCGCCCGCGCTGTCTGCTTCCCACGCGGCAGTGAGCTCCGCTTTGCCGCGCCCATACCGCTGCTGTCGCCGCCGCTTGCAAGGACCCCTGCGGACCTTCGCGGATGCCGGAGGGCTGCCGCCAGAGCCGAGCTGACCTCGCAGGAGCACCCGTCACCGGTGTCGGAGGAGAAGGACTGAACTAGCAGAGGTAACGCCTCTACCCTCGCCCCTCGCCCCTTCGAAGGATTTTTCTCCTTAATCACGATTAATGCATGATTAATTAAGTTAAGTGGAATTAGTATTTAATTAAGTGAAGTTAGTGAATGGGTTGGGTTGAACCAAATTGAAGTTAGTTGGGTTGGATTTGAGTTGAGTTTGGGTTCAGGTTTAGTTTAGTTAGGATGAGCTGAATCAATTAATTGAACTTGATTCGAGCTCAAGTCTGACCAAATTAGATTTGGCTGGCTGAATCGGATCCAATTGAATTGGACCGGATCCGATTTGAACCAGATTGAATTAAATTGAGGCTGGGTTGAGCCAGATTGAATTGATCCGAACACGAGCTGAATCAAATAAACAGATTCAAACCCAAATTGAGCCCAATTGGATTGAATCGAGTCAGATTTGAACCAAATTAATTTTAATTGAATCTGAATTGAACCGGTTTTACTATTTTGAACCCGAATTGAGTCAATTTGATCTAGATTGGGTCAAAATAAATCAATTTAGTCAATTAAAGCTAATTTTGACCAAATTGACTGGAATTTGGAATTTATATGAGCTTGGGCTTTATGAATAGAGTTGGGCTAAATAAATTGGACTAACTAAACGGATAGATCGGATTAACGTTAAATAATTATTTCTATGCTAATTCATTATAAAAAATTCTAAATAAATTTTCTTACTTTAGGAATATTATCTGTCCGTGATCGACACCGTTATTAAAGTTTTTGGGCTTCTGTTGGATTAGTTTTGAAGCCCCGACACACGATACTGGTGCGTCTGCTCACTAAAGTATGATTTATTCAAGCTAAGGTAAATCTTAATTAGATTTTTTGGAAGTTCTTAGATACCCGCCAATTAAATAACTATTATGCTTATAAAATACCAAAAGACATATGCATGCTAGAAATATATGTGTTACTAGCCGCTCGACATGCTTTTAAGCTTACTGTTTATTATTTATCCAGCATGCTATGTTACTCTTACCGTATGTTATGATTTATTGATGCTGTAATGCAGACTACACATATAGCTACAATGCGGAATAGGGTAAAAATGATATAACTTAAAATATAGTATTATGACGTAAACTAGACACTCTAATATAGAGATATTGTTAACATGATACTATCATATCCTATGAACATCAATGAATTACCCACAGGAGGCTATTATGCACCCTGGATGACATCACGAACCATCAGTGTTCGGTTAGTGATGTTCACCCCTCCTGAGGCTTCAGTTAGTGATGTTCACCCCTCATGACATAGCATCCTCGACGTCCTGTAGACGATCGGATGAGTAGTCCAGATCCTAGGGTTATTTTTATTTCGGCTAGCCGTGGCTGATGGCTCTGATGTGATGGTGACCCTGTCTATGGACACAGTGTGGTACTACACTGGGGTCGTGCCCCGACGGAGTCCGGGGAGGCTGTAAGGGCACGACGGTTTCGCTAGGGGAGGCATCGTCGGCGACTAGCGAAACGAAGGAGAGGGTTATTCGGTCACTCATTCTCTCTGCCAACATCAGTGCAGCGGGCATAAGTAGAGATATAGACGATAAAGACACTAATGGGTTTAAGGACGTCCCGGGCCCGGATTCGTTCTTAAGCATATGTTGGCAGCCCGAGACACGTGATGTGAGTTAAAGCTATGTTTGATGACTGATTATAGTAACACCGACATGAGATATAACCTAGGTTGACATATAGCTTGATGAGATAAAATTTGTATTACATAGAAAACTATTGTGCGATAACTAATCTCACTAAAGTATCCTCGAATGAGCCCTCTAGCCTTTGATTTCATGCTGAGGTTTCGAGCTGTAATTTCACACTAGGCCGCAAGACTGAGCACACCGCATTCAATGTGTGTGCAGGTGTAGTAGTGACGGTCAAGTTCGGAGACAAGGGTCTCGTCCGTCGAGGTGGGCTATCGTCCCCGTTTCATTTATTTACTGATTTCGGAGCGTAGTATATAGTAGATTAGTGTCGGGACTGTACTAGGAGGCTGTATTATTTATTTTATGGATATGACTAGTTGTTTATGTTGCAGAGATGAGATCCCGTTAATCCTTGCATGGGTTGGTGAGCTCATGTGGCGGTTGCCAGGTGGCCGATAGGTGGTTCGGGGCGTGACAAAACTACTCTTCTGAAATACATCAAGGTCTTCCCCTAAATCTCTATAGGTGAATCCTAGTTTTGATAATCCATACTTGGATGATGATCGCACTCTTAACAAAATGATCACGTGCTTATCTATATGATGATTATATAGATGAGAGGGTGTTTAGTCTAGTGCTATGATTCTCGCTTCGGGTGCGAGAGTTTGTGAGTTCAATTTTTACAATATCCCTTTGTATACTCATAACTAAGTGATCGCACATTGAGACCTCTTATGGATCAAAGAATTTGGATGATATTTTTGTATATAAGGGCGTGTTTAGTCTAGTGGAATGATTCTCGTATAGGATTCTCATAGCACCCTTTTTACTTCTACTTTTCCTCATCATTTTGATGTTTTCTCAACGCCACGAGGGCTTGGTAGGTTTAACCATCTCCTTTTTCCTCTAGCAACTTCTGTAAACTCTGTTTTCTATATAAAATTTTTTTTGAAAAAAAATATTATTTTAATATTAAATTAATAAAATAATGGAATAATAAATCTTAAAAATTATAAATAAATAAATAATAATATTTATTTATGAGATAAAAAGAAAATAGTAAATATAACGAGAAAATAAGAAATATAAAGTAAAAATAAAAAGAAAAGGAAAAAGAAAAAAATAAAATCGTCGCTGCACGTGCGAGGAACGTGCAGCGAGTTGGGGCGAGTCGGGCTGAGTGGAGGCCGAGTCGACCGACTCGGTGCTAGAGTTTAAATAGTGGGTTGCCCTGTTCAGTGGTTGGTGTCATCGGCGAGCGAGGTGGGAGTTCCAGCAGGCTTCGATCTGACAAAAGGAGCTGAGGAGCATATCTAGGCGTTGGAGTCGGGCGCTGCGAGCGAACAATGTGGCTTCGGTGGGCCGAATTTGCGAAAGGGGTGGCGAAGAGAGGAACTTCTTTGTTCACGACTATTGCACCGGCGAGGAGCAGGGGGGCCTTCCCTTTCACCGCGGTGAGGACGATACGACTCTGTAGAGTCATATTGAGGAGGGAACAACTGTGGTGAAGGCTCGACGGCAGTGGGTGTTGGAGTATTGTGGCTGGAACCGGCGGCACCATCAGCGGCAGAGTAGGCAGCAGCATCGGTGAGATTTGCGAGCTCTTGAGCTCCATTGGCGGCGAGAAGAGGTGGCTAGAGGGTGGAGAAAGATGAGGAACGTGAGGACGAGCAGCTTCCGGCACGTTTGGAGTGGAGAAACAGCGGCAACTGACGGCGATCGAGGCGGCGATGCGGCCAGGTTGAGAGCAAGGCGGGGGCAGGGACGCGAAATGAACGGGCACGCGCGTGTGGAATGCGTGCGGCGGTTCGGCGGGCCGCAGTTCGGGCCGGAACGGTCCGGTTTGGGGCCGGTTCAGTTACGGTTTGACTGGTTTTCACGATTTTATGAATGATTCAATGCGGTCCAATGTGGCTAGGGTTTTATTGATGAGTTTTGAACCTTAAGAAATTTATTTAGAATTTTTAACATATTTTAGGTGTGATTTTTGAATTATTTTAGGTTGGGTTCAAGGTTTTGAGTGCGCTATCAATGTTAGAAAAATCTAAAATAATTTATGATGCTAGATTATGCTTTGATATAATTTCTATGATTTAATTAGAATTTTTTAAGATTTTCATAATATGGTTTTTGATTTAATTGAGATAACTTAGGTTATTTTAGGGTTTAAATGGAGAAATTGTATGTAAATGAATGAACAAATATTTTGTAGGTATTATGTCATTAAAACTACATCAATTGGAATTAAAATAATTTATTTAGAATTTTTACATAAATAATAAATTTGGGATACTGTAAATTAGGTTAATTAGATTTTTCTAATTAATGAAATTGAATAATTTAGAATTTTATAAATTTATAATATGATTAAATTTAGAAAATTAATTTATTCAAATTTTTCTAATTAATGAAATTGGATAATTTAAGATTTTATAAATTTAATTAATTTAATTAGATTATTCACAGGATTATTAAAAAATTATTTTAGAATTAATTAAGGTGGTATATATTGATATAGATTTTTGGGTATAATTAAGTTGATAAACTAAATAATAGTTGGTAGGCTCCTTTATGTTTGATTGTGTTAAATTGTAATTGTTAATGTGATGGATGATTGGTTAATTATAAGAAGTTGAATAAAATAATGAAAATAATTTGAGAATATGAGTAGAAGGGTAGATAGGAAATTTTTATTTGAATTGTATGATTTATAGTTGTTAGATGTATTTATTTTATTAGAAAAATTGATTGCTGTGTTGTTGCTTGTCAAATCACGACCAAGCTGTGATTTGGGTTGGAGTAAGAAGGAGTTGTTGTGCTTGATTGTTTGCTTGTCTGCTTTTAAGGATCACAGCCAAGCTGTGAATTCTTATTTAATAGTGCTTTAAGACTCAGGTGAGGATTTATGGTTTCAAATTTATTTGGCTTACTACAGGTGCTGAGTCCTAAGGGTCGTTGTTAATTATTGTACATGCTGATAAGTTATATGTCTATTTGGTTGCATATTTAATTAGCATGTGGTTTATTAGAAGGATGCATGTTAGTTGACATGTGATGCTATTATATGCATGCCTTGATATGAGTTTGAAAGTTATAACATCCTGGTATATGTATGATGCTGTTATATGCATGCTCTTGATGTTGATACTCATGTTATGTTATTATTGATATGTTCATGTTGCTGGAGATGTAGAGACACCTAGCAAGAACATGGAACATTATGATATAAGACATAACTAGAGACACTTTAGGTACATGTTATGATAACACCTAGAGTGATGTTATTTGACATTCAACTGAGAACCAGAGGACATCTTAGGGTCATGGTAACCTAGGAGATGACATTAAGGTTCTTAGTTTGCTATGTGCCAACATGTGGTGAGGAACCATGTGCTAGCCAAGGTATAAATGCATGCTCTGTTGATTTAGCCTCAGATGCTTTGGTGTATACGGGATCTCACTTCGGTGCAGAGCTCAACCTATTGGGTTACTCCAAGGTATATGAGTGTTAGGAACAGTACCGAGCCATGTGCTACTGGTGCTAGGGAACCTGATTGACATTGACATGCTCAACGATGTGGGGTCCCTGAGCAATCCGGGTTCATTGGTTGCATATGCAGAGGATCTCAGCTTGCCAGGCTGTAGATGGTAGTGATTTGTGATTGTGTATGGTGATCCTACAATAGGGCAGAAATACAGCGCTGTATGGTACTTGTGTTGCATAGAAGGAGTGCCATGGTCACCAGCTCCTTCCGCCAACGTCAGTGTACAGGCATCTATGACAAAGATGTAGAGTTGACACTAACGGGGTTCGGGGAGACCCCTGACGAGGGGTTTATCTTGAACATAGGATAGCTACCCTAGGACTGATACTGGATAAATTATGATATATTGTTTTATGTGATTAGACCCTTTTAAGATTTAGGTTATGAAAATAAGTTTCTAGTATCATGTTCATATGCTTGTCTTGAATAATGCGACTTCTACATTGATATGTTAAGTTTTGCTATGTGTTGTGCTATGTTAATTAAAATATGTGATTTGATAGATATATTTTCTTGTTGGTTTGTACAATACCTTATGCACATTTTTAGGGTGCTCTCTCTGTAGCCTCACTGAGTTTCGCGACTCAGATGTGCACGTTTTTTCCCTGTTGCGCAGGTTACAGGTTGGATACTGGTACGGTAGCGAGGGAGAACCTAGTTATGGCGAAATAGAGTTTATTTTAGAAATGTAGATAGAGAGTTTTTTTTTGTAGTATTGATGTAAAATGTATTTTGTCAATGTTTTCTGCTGTGTTTAATAAAAAGAATTTGTTATGCTTTATGATACATCTAGTCTTGTATAAGTTATGGTGGGGAAGTGCAACTTATACGGTAGTTGCCACGTGCCCAATTAAGTTGGTATCAGAGCCAGATTTAAGAAGTTGAAATATAAAATAAGGATAAGGACCTAAGGTACACCGTAGGGTTAAGTACACATGTGAGATAACTTGGACGGGTAGAGAGAGGTTATAGGGATTTGAAATTTTGCCCTTATGATTTCTTTACTCGGCATGTTATACCCCTATATTACCTTGCTTGTTGATGCCTTTGGTATTATGTTTTTCCTTATCTTGTTGAGTTCTATTGTTCTTTCTAAAGTGGTCCAAATAAGACTGAAGGCCTCAAGGCAGATAAAATAATTATGCAGACAATTGGCGGAAGCCATAGGAAATGTGCGGTTGGGGGCATGACATTCCTAAAGGTGTATCCTAGGAAAAGACCTTTTCGGGTTTACCTGAAAGGAAAATTGTAACTGAGGTATATTGGACCGTTTGAGATTCTGGAAAGAGAGTTGGGCCGGTGGCTTAAAGATTACAGTCCACCGGTAGACTTAGGCAGAATCCATAATGTGTTTCATATGAAGAAGCTTAAGAAAAATATGCCAAACCCATCACATATTCTAACCGGTCCTTCGATTACGCTATGAGATAATCTGAGTCTGAAACTCTTTATTGTTTGCTTGGCATTTTGGCTAGATAAATTGTTTGAACTTGTTTGAAAAATTATTTGAATTGTTTGAATGATTTCTTTAAATTCTTTTTTTGTCTTAGGAGGCACACAAAGTCTAGAAAACTTTAAGGGGTTATGTTGTTATTTTTGAATGACCAAAAATATTAAGGGAGAGAGAAATTATAAACCTTGTTTTCTATATATAAAAAATTTGAAAAAAATATTATTTTAATATTAAATTAATAAAATAATGGAATAATAAATAAATAAAATAAAATAGAAAAAATCATAAATAAATAAATAATAATATTTATTTATCAGGAATATAAAATAGTAAATATAATGAGAAAATAATAAATATAAAGTAAAAATGAAAATAAAAGGAAAAAAAAATTCGTCGCTACATGTGGGAGCAGACTAAAGCTGAGTTGGGGCACGTCGGGCTGAGTTGAGGCTGAGTCGACCGACTCGGAGTTAGGGTTTAAACGGGGGGTTGCAATATGAGAATTATGTTTTTGTATTAAGGGTAAATTTGTAAAACTGTAATAAGAAGGACTTATTTATAAAATTTTATGAATTTTTGTAGTATGTAATTTTGACATGAAAATTATACCATCAGATAGTATTCTTGATAAGGAATCCAACGACGTAGACGGATCGTAATTTGGACGTCGTTTGATGGGTCAAATAATGGAATCAAAGATGAACGACTAGGATTAAATGTGAATTAACGAATTTAATTATTTATAAAATTCGGATTTTTCTCCCTTCACCCACGCGACCCTTTTCTTCCTCTCTCTTCCCCTGCTTCGGGGATACCTTCGGAGCTCACATTGTGGACGACGCTTCGGCCACCACAGTTGGAGTTTTTCCATGAGATTTGAACCACGACCTCAGGTGAGCTAGGAGAACACATTAGAACCTTAAATTTCAAGTTTTGGTAGAGATTTGAGGGAGAAAAGAGGAGAGAGGCGTCGGCGGCGAAAGTTTCGTCGCCGGAGCTTGCTCCGGCGATTGCCGGCCATTCTGGCCGCGGAACTTCGCAAACTTGGTACCTATGGCTTCTCCTCGACAAGGGCTATCCATTAGTACCGGACTGTAGGCCGCCGGTTGGCCGCCGGCGAGCTAAAAACAGTAACTTAGGGTTTTCGCCCAAATCGATTTAATCAGTGAAATTGAGCGCATATGAGCTATAATAATTGGGGAAAATATGATTTTTGGAATCCTTGTGATGAGAGCTTTCGAATGGTACCAATATTGGTACTGTTCGGAGAACTTCGCCAGTGAGAGTTCCGGCGAACTTTCCGGCAAGATTCCGGCGAGCTCCGGCGAACTTTCCGGCGAACTTGCGATAAAAATTAGGGTGATTCTACAGATCATTTTAAGGGTATTGGTGAAGACGGATTTGTAAAATTGTTATCGGATTGAGAATTAAAATTTATTGAAATATTCACAGGACATACGATAAGCAAGCACGAGGATACGAGCGATCGCGATACGAATTAGAACATGCTTGTGACGATAGGATCAGGTGAGTGTTTATTCTCCAGGTAGAATAAATAGGATAGTTCTCAATGTTTAGTCCAGGAGAAATATATCCCTTTGATTATCTATGCTTGATATTCATTGGCTCTCGTGCTAGTTAATTATCCTGATTATGATTATATGAGTTGTGAATAACTTTTGATATATTGTTCTTTGATTCATTGTAAGCATGATACTATGCTTTTGTTTGATTCTAAAGCTAGCATATGCACCTATTTTTCCTAAAAACTAGAGGTATGGTGAAAAGCATACCCTAGGAGATTTATTGATTGATATACGATTCTGCTTCATCTTTTGGGTGCGTAAGACTAGGATGACCTTATACTGGTGTTAGTCGCTGCAGTGACATTTGATTTGGTCGCACTCCTATGGCCGCCTAGATAGAGGGGCGTGGGGTTAAAGTGTCGGGCAGTCAGGATGGGAGGTTAGATAACTCCTGACTGTGGATATTCATTGGACCAGCTATGGTAAACTAGGTAGCGAGGTCCAGTGGGCAACCCAGGGGGAAAGGGGGCTTTGTTTATGAATTCCTATGATTTCACTTTGATTCGGTACCTTATGATACTTGATACCTCCCCCTGAGGTGACGGTTGATAGCTACAACTGTCGTTAACTATGCTAGCCCCAGATATATTCTTGTATGATCCATGATTGCTTTGTTTGATTGGCTATTATACCTGAATAGCCAGGTTATTCAGCTTATGAGACTTTGCTATTATATGTTCTCGGTTTTACATTGTTTTCTATCCAACTCACTGGGTACAAGCGTGCTCACCCCAAAGGGGAACTCATTATTTTTCAGGATCACAGCAGGAGAGGGACGGATAGAGTTAGAGGCGGTTAGCCAGACTCCTGACTTTTGAAAGGTAGGACAGTTCTACCTTTGTTTTATGTACAGAAAGATCCACTGGATATGTACTTTGTGTATTATGGGACATGTGTCTTATTTTGGTTGTAAAATATTTCTATATAAGAGATTTCTGGTATAAGAAATCTGATTTTGCATATGCATGGTTTTAGAGTTATATTACTCTGTTATTCAGGTTCTCTCCTTCCATAAATATAGGGGATATACATCCGGTACGCTTAGTGGATTCTCATATAGTTCTGGGGGCTTAGCAGAGCTGTATGTGGAGTTCACTGCGGTCTGCCACGTGCCCTAGGGGAAGGTACGGGGCGTGATAGATTTTGTTGGTATCAGAGCAGGTTCATATTAGCATATATGTATATCCTGATAAGATATTTTGAGAACCTGGGTATGTTAAGGCATCGATTGCATAAATGATCTTTTAGAAGTAATTCATATTAGGGTATAAATAGTCTAGTGGATCTTAGATAAGGACCAGTTTAGTGGCCCTAGGATATGCATGGTATACGTGATATTGATCGTAATATTCGTGCAGGATATTCAGAATGCAGCCAGAGTATAGTAGTTCAGGGATGAGGTACCACAAGGACAGGAAGGTTCCTCTGCCTCCCATGCAATCCCAGTAGAGGGTGGACAGACTACACCACCTGTTACCGGAGGAGTTACTTTAACTAATGAGCAGTTTCAGACACTCATTAGAATGATTCAAACTCAGACAGCATCGGTACAGGCTCCCGTTCCACCAGTACAGGCACCCGTAGTTGCTACTCAGACTGATTTATTAAAGCAAATCAAGACAGCCCAACAGTTAGGCTGTTACAATTTTGAGGGATCTAGAGATCCAGAAATAGCCCATAAATGGTTACAGAAAGTAACAAAGACTGCTAGAGATATGAGACTGACAGAAGCAGACACCATTAGACTAGCAGCTCAGTTACTAAAGGGGATGCACAGGTTTGGTGGGAATCCCTCAATGCTAGTGAGGTTATTCTGAGGACATGGGCAGAATTCACAGATATCTTTAACAAGGAATATTATACTAGCTTTTATAAGGATCAGAAAAGAGAGGAATTCTTTGAACTGCGATAGGATCACAGGTCTGTATTAGAATTTGATACCGAATTACGAGCTTTATCACTATTTGTTCCAAAATATGCTCGAGATACAGAATACATGCGTAACAGGTTTAGAAAAGGACTGAATTTAGATATCAGGAGATTGTTAGTTACTTCTACCGCTGTCAGTTATCATGAGTTAGTGCAGATGGCAGTGGAGATTGAGCATCTGTCTAGGGAACCTTCTAAGGTTAAAGAAATTTCAGTAGGAAAAAGAAAGTCAGGATTCTTTAGTCCTACATTTCAGAGAAAGAGTATTATGGTTAAAGGATCACAAAGAATAGGAGAATCATCTGATAGTATTTCTGGACCACAGGCTTATTCTCGAACTTTGCCTATTCCAGATTCTAAGTCTCAGGTCCGATTCATGGCTAGAGATACCTGTAGGAACTGTGGTAAGAATCATTCTGGAATCTGCAGAGCTCCTATGAGATGTTTTTATTGTCATCAGACAGGACATTACCGTAATAATTGCCCAAGACTTCAGCAAAAAGGTGACAGTAGAGGTATGGGGATGCCTAGACAGTTACCAAGTGGTAAAGGATCAACCACTCAAAATAGGCAACCATCAGGGGTAGCAAAAGGGCAGAAAGCAGATCATGGAACCAGTGCTAGAGGAACACAGGGTGGTTCTAGGATTCCTCCACGAGAGCATACCAGGATTTTTGCCAGTTCTGATCAGGAGGCTGAGGCTAATCCGGATCTGATCACAGGTACTTTACAGCTTTTTCGGCATTCTGCTAGAGTCCTTATTGATAGTGATTCTCATAGATCTTATATTAATCCTGAGTTTGTAAGGTTTAGTGATAAACCTTTAGTCCCTTTGAAACCTGAACTTATTGTGTTTAGTGATATACTATTCTTTGATTCATTGTAAGCATGATACTATGCTTTTGTTTGATTCTAAAGCTAGCATATGCACCTGTTTTTCCTAAAAACTAGAGGTATGGTGAAAAGCATACCCTAGGAGATTTATTGATTGATATACGATTCTGCTTCATCTTTTGGGTGCGTATGACTAGGATGACCTTATACTGGTGTTAGTCGCTGCAGTGACATTTGATTTGGTCGCACTCCTATGGCCGCCTAGATAGAGGGGCGTGGGGTTAAAGTGCCGGGCAGTCAGGATGGGAGGTTAGATAACTCCTGACTGTGGATATTCATTGGACCAGCTATGGTAAACTAGGTAGCGAGGTCCAGTGGGCAACCCAGGGGAAAGGGGGCTTTGTTTATGAATTCATATGATTTCACTTTGATTCGATACCTTATGATACTTGATACCTCCCCCTAAGGTGACGGTTGATAGCTACAACTGTCGTTAACTATGCTAGCCCCAGATATATTCTTGTATGATCCATGATTGCTTTGTTTGATTGGCTATTATACCTGAATAGCCAGGTTATTCAGCTTATGAGACTTTGCTATTATATGTTCTCGGTTTTACATTGTTTTCTATCCAACTCACTGGGTACAAGTGTGCTCACCCCAAAGGGAAACTCATTTTTTTTCAGGATCACAGCAGGAGAGGGACGGATAGAGTTAGAGGCGGTTAGCCAGACTCCTGACTTTTGAAAGGTAGGACAGTTCTACCTTTGTTTTGTGTACAGAAAGATCCACTGGATAGGTACTTTGTGTATTATGGGACATGTGTCTTATTTTGGTTGTAAAATATTTCTATATAAGAGATTTCTGGTATAAGAAATCTGATTTTGCATATGCATGGTTTTAGAGTTATATTACTCTGTTATTCAGGTTCTCTCCTTCCATAAATATAGGGGATATACATCCGGTACGCTTAGTGGATTCTCATATAGTTCCAGGGGCTTAGCAGAGCTGTATGTGGAGTTCACTGTGGTCTGCCACGTGCCCTAGGGGAAGGTACGGGGCATGACAGTTGCACTGTTCGGTGGTGGGCAGCGTCGGCGAGCGAGGTGGGAGCTCCGAGAGGCCTCTATCTGACGGTACCATCAGCAGCGTCAGTGAGATTTGCGAGCTCTTGAGCTCCATCGACGACGAGAAAAGATGGCTGGAGGGTGGAGAAAGATGAGGAACGTGAGGACGAGCAGCTTTCAGCACGTTTGGAGTGGAGAAACAGTGGCAACCGGCGGCAATCAAGGCGGTGATGCGGTCGGGTTGCGAGCAGGGCGGGGACACGAGTGGAACGGGTGCGCGCGTGCGTAATGAGTGCCACGGTTCGGCCGGCCGCGGTTCGAGCCGGTTCAGGGGCGGTTCAGTTATGGTTTGACTGGTTTTCACGATTTTATGAACGATTCAGTGTGGTCCAACATGGCTGGGGTTTTATTGGTGAGTTTTGAAACTTAAAAAATTTATTTAGAATTTTTAACATATTTTAGATGCGGTATTTGAATTATTTTAGGTTAGGTTCAGGATTTTGAGTGAGTTAACGATATCAGAAAAATTTAAAATAATTTATGATGCTAGATTATGCTTAGAGGGTAGATAGGAAATGTTTATTTGAACTTAATGAGTCTTGAACCCAAGACCTCATGATCTCCCGTATAAACTCCAATTACTCTAACTAGAGGGATGTACACTGTGCATACTATTTTATTAGGAAAATTAATTGTTGTTTTGTTGTTTGACAAATTACGACCAAGCTGTGATTTGAGTTGGAGTAAGATGGAGTTGCTGTGCTTGATTGTTTACTTGTTTGCTTTTAAGAATCACAGCCAAGTTATGAATTCTTATTTAATACTGCTTTGAGACTCAGGTTAGGATTTATAGTTTCAAATTTATTTGGCCTACTACATATGCTATGTCACGCCCCGACCCATCTGTTGAGCACGTGACAACCGCCATATGAATCCTAATGGACCTAAGGCATTTATTAACATAAATAGTGTTTATACATCGTCAGCGAAATGGTAATACAAGTAAATGAACTATTTCAACCTTACTAACACAGTCCCGATATACCTACTACAACCACTATGATGACAGAAGTACTAGATAAATAGGTTCGTAACCAACTTCATGTCTGTCAACTAGTTCGGCCGATCACTTGGTAGATCTGCACACATATTGAACGTAGTATGCTCAGCCTTGCGGTCTTGTGCTTATGGCTATAAGCATAGTAGAATATCTCAAGTAGGGAAAGGGAGATTTTAATGTGTCCGTAAATCATTCAGTAAATCAAGCAAGCATGTAAAGTCAACAAGTTAAGCATAAAGTATTAATAAACAAAACATATAATAGGAGTATGCAATTCAAATTGTAAATATGGAGTATGTTGATGTCTCTAGGGATCAATCACTAATAATGCGTCATGTCATTACGATATTGTGTCCTGGGCAGCCAGCCTATGCTTAGGGGATCTCCTGATCAGGGAGTCCTCATAAGCCCATCAGTGTCCTTTGTCTATGTCTCTACCTATGCCCGTCACACTGATGTTGGCGAAGAGGTCGGGCGACCGTGAATCCCTCTTCATTGGTTTGTTAGGCGAATCTCTCCATCGCCGCATCCTAGCGACCTGTCACTCCAAGCGTCTTCCCAGATAATCCATAGAGCAACTCGTGTAGTACTACACACTTTCCCAAACAGGATCACCGCACCTAGATGTACACATCGGCCACGGCTAGTCGGTAATTAGTTAAACCCTAGGTTCCAGAATACTCTTTAGAACGTCTACAGAACATTTGGTATAATAGCCGTGTAGTCTATGGATCCACTGTCCAAGGCTATGCGGAAGAAGTGACCGTTCCAATTCAAAAGCAGCGATGCCTACCAGGAGGTGAGCATTCTAGCCGTCGCCGAAATGCTAAAACCTTGGCGACATGCTAGCAAAATCCTCGGTATGGTTGCACCCCCGCTTACCATCTTAGGACTATCACAGTGGCGACCTTGCGTCACACGTGCGAGTATGGTGACTATGTCACGGGATTCTTTGGCGATAAGCCGATCCATATTAAATTCCACCCTTTATGACCTTTATGAATTGAACATCTTGGGTGGTATGGTTTTCTGAGGGTCAGAGCCCATATCCATAGTTCAAAATATCTGCTATGATGTATTGTTAATATTTCCTCACATATATATGATAGTGTCACATGATTATAGATTCTGTTTATGATTGTCCAGGTAGACGTCAAACTCTAGTATAATCTAATTCTCTACATTATGTCCGTAAATGAAACACCAACATTTTATTTTTCACAACATCATGGTAGCTGATAATAAAAGGAGATAAGAGCATCCTAGCATCCTCAGATAACAATACATGCAAGACTATAAGTATATCACATAAGCAAGATTAATACTACAAGCATATCATGTAAGCAAGGTTCAGGCTACACACATATCACGAGAATAAGATTGTTTAATATATAAACATGCATGAAGTTAAATTTAAATATTAGTTTCCTAAGCAGTAGTGTTATCATCTCCTTAAATTTCACAACTTGAAATATAGTCTAGTATAGTGAACCAGTGCACCTGGATGTTGTAGTTCGTTCTTCGGAACCAACCGTATAATAGCTTGCCCGTCGTTTACTTACCTATTGCAAATATCATTACCTTTAGAAATTATTTTTAATATTTGGTATAACCCCATTTATTTATAATAAGCTAAATTAATCATCTTTTCTTATTTTATTTAAACTCACCTCAACTCAATTTAGTTAAATGTCGTTCAACTCAATTTAATTTATTCAACATAATCTACCCTAATTACTTAGCCTCTATTTAATTTACAACCTTAAACGACCACCCAAGTTCCAATCTCCTTATGAGCTAATTAAAATTTTAAGTCATCTATAGTTTCAACTAATCACTCCCTAATTTTATTTAGTTATCATATCTAATAACTAAGAAGGTGGAATTTAGCATATACGTCCTAGTGACGATATGCATTTGATTACCCATTCCATCATAATTATTATATTACATGCATTCTCACAAGTAAAGGAAAGAAAACGACAAATAAAAATAAAAGGTCCTAATTGGGTAGAAGGAGGGACTCGATGTCGAGCTCGCGGTGAGGAATCGAGAGAGGCGTAGAAGAGGAATGCGTTGGGAGCTCGCCCAATCTAGGGCTTGAAGCTGACGATAATACCCCTACCAATTATATTTATTTACCTGATCCTAACTTACTTCCGCATGTTAGCAAATTTTTTTTTTTTCAACAAGATTTACCCCAAACTACTCGAATAGGTGAGGGTACTGGGCTCTCATTGGGCTTCGGGTTCCCAAGTAACCTCTTCTATGTAAGCATTCCTCCATAATACCTTCACTAGGGGGATGGACTTTCCTCGCAAAATTTTATTTTGCCTATCTAAAATGTCAACTACCTGTACTCCATAACTCAGATCCTCTCTCAATTGGACTAGTGGAGCAATAAGAATGTGAGAGGGATCCAAAACATACTTTTTCAACATAGACATATGGAAGACATTGTGAATCCACTCTAAGTTTGCAAGTAACTCCAACCGGTAGGCCACGGGTCCAACCCTATCAAGAATCGGAAGGGTCCAATATATCTGGGATGCAACTTTCCTTTCTTATGAAATCGAATGATCGCTTTCCAAGGTGACACCTTCAAAAATACCAAATCTCCCACAGAGAATTCCAACGACCTACGGCGATGGTTTGCATAGCTCTTTTGCTAATCCTGAGCCGTCTTCAGTTTATCTCGAATAATCGTGACCTTGGTAACTCTTTCATCAAGCAACTCGGTACCGGCCAAGCGTCGCTCTCCAACTTCACCCCAGCATAAAGGTGTCAAACACGGTCAGCCATATAATGCCTCATATGGTGCCATGCCTATGCTGGCCTGGTATCTATTATTATATGCAAACTCCACTAATGGGAGATGAGAATTCCAGCTACCTGTGAACTCCAGAACACACGCTCTGAGCATATCCTCCAGTGTCTGAATGGTGCACTCTGACGGCCCATCTATCTGAGGATGAAACGTCGTACTAAACTTCAAGGTGGTGCCCAACTCCTTTTGAAATTTTGGCCAGAATCTAGAAGTGAATCGAGGATCTCGATCTGACACTATTGACACCAGAACGTCGTAGAGACGGACAATCTCATCAATATATAACCTGGTCAGTCTCTCCAAGGAGTAGGTGATATCTATGGGTAGGAAGTGAGCAGACTTTGCAAGTCGATCTACTATGACCCATATAGCATCGTGGTGTCGTTGGGTGCGTGGAAGACCTACCACAAAGTCCATAGTAACGTGCTCCCACTTCCACTTAGGTATCGGAAGTGGCTGTAGTGTACCTGTTGGCTTCTGATGCTCTGCCTTAACTTGCTGACACACTAGGCATCTAGCCACAAACTCTGCAATATCTCGCTTCATACTCGACTACCAATATGTCTGCCGAATAGTACGATACATCTTTGTACTACCAGGATACATGGCATAAGCTGAACAATGGGCTTCCTCAAGAATCTATCATCGTAGGTCATCGTTATGAGGAACATAGACTCGATCTCGTAATACTAACATACCATTATCTCTGATCCCAAAATCTTGCCCCTGCCCATCCTCTACTCTCTGGATAAAACCACTCAGCTCCGGGTCTGTCTTCTGCAGCTCTGCTAGGCGATTTGATAAGGTAGGTCTCACCATGAATTGTGCTAACAGCCCACCATGAGAGTTGCACCTTAAGTCGATGTCTAACGCTCTGAGGTCATGCAACAATGGCATGTATGAGGTACGAATATAGGTTAATGTGGCAGAGGATTTTCTACTCAATGCGTCAACCACCACATTTGCCTTCCCAGGATGGTAATTAATAACCAGGTCATAGTCCTTGATTAACTCCAACCATCGGCACTGCCTTAGATTTAACTCCCTCTAGGTTAGTAGATACTGCAGGCTCTTATGGTTGGTGAAGATATGACATCGCTCACCATATAAGTAATGCATCCAAATCTTCAGAGCCAAAATAATAGCAGCCAACTCCAAATCACGAGTCGGATAATTAATCTCATGTATCTTTAGTTTTCAGGAAGCATAAGCGATCACCCGACCATTTGCATTAAAACATGGCCTAACCCCTGCTTGGAAGCATCACTAAAGACCACATATTCAGTGCCACTGACGGGAAGAGTAAGCACAGGTGCTGAGGTCAAACAGATCTTTAGCTTCTGAAAGCTCTGCTCGCACTCCGGGCTCCAATGGAACTTAATATCCTTTCGGGTCAACTTTGTCATCAGTGCTGCAATGCGGGAGAAATCCTTGACAAAACGGCGATAGTATCCGGCCAACCCAAGGAAACTACGAATCTCAGTAGCATTTTTAGGTTGTTCCCACTTCGTCACTACATCGATCTTTGCCAGGTCAACCTGGATACCCTCACTAGATACAATATGACCAAGAAACCCCACTTGCTTGAGCCAAAACTAATATTTAGAGAATTTCGCATAAAGTTGGTTCTCCCTCAACACCTGCAGTACCAGTCGAAGATGTTTAGTGTGTTCCTCCTGACTTCTAGAATATATCAGTATATCATCTATGAAGACGATGACACACTTATCAAGATACTCATGAAAGACCCGATTCATAAGATCCATAAATACGGCCGGTGCATTAGTAAGTCCAAATGACATGACCATAAATTCATAATAGCCATAACGCGTTCTGAACGCTATCTTAGGAATATCAGAATCTCTGATCCTTAACTGATGATATCCCGACCTTAAGTTAATCTTCGAGAAAACCCGACAACTGTCCACATTGCAGCGTGAAAAATACCAACATAAACTCAATTCAGTAAGATAGAGATGTAGAATTAAATGATTTATTGAGATGGAAAGCCAAACGGTAAGTGTTTTTAGATAGAAATTCTGAACTTTTTTAACTTTTTAAATATTTTCATAACTTTATTCGAATCCTTGACTCACATGATTTATTAGAAAATCTAATAATTATAGCTAATTAAGCAGTCAAGCTTATTAATTATGTTAAAAATATTAAATATATGCTTACACGCACTTAATTCTTTTCCAAATAAGTTGAAAGTAGTATTTTTCATCAATTTTTACATACTAAAGACCACATATTGCGTTGTCTAATACTGGTTACATTTGTCACCATGGAATGGTTATCGAAATATTGAAACTTAAAGAATTAATAGCTATGAGTTAATTAAGTTTCACAGAGAAGAAGCTGCTTCTACTTATTGATATTATTTTTTCTTGTAGTCAGGATTGCGTGTCGAGCACTCGCCGTTGACGAGACGAAGTTTGAGTGTGCCATCTTTTCTTTGTTCATGGGCCTCAACGGTTACCGGTGCCATAACAGGATATACCAGAAGCCGCTCTTCCTCTCTATGGCTTGCCAGCTGAAGCCTAGATTCACCAGAGAGAATACTAAGTCGTGGAGGGTAGTCATGCAATGCTCCAGTGCTCTCGTGATGATGACGATCCTTATTTTTTTGTGTTCTATTGCCCCTGTTCTGCTCTACCCTCGTATTCGTCTCACGATAATCTTGCGCTTCTCCAGCCTCCTCGGACTGAGGGTCGTCGTCCGTGGTGCTATTGAAGACCCCATTCTCGCATCCTAAAATCTCTGTCAACGTGTCGTTCTCGGTGAAACGACGGAGAGCTGACAACGAAAGGGAGATGTCATTTTCGTTATTGCTCATCTCACTTAGCGTTGTTGCAAGCAATAGAATCCAAGACTATGTGAGTAATCGACGACAATGCATTAGCGTTCGAGATAGAGGATTAAATAGTAAGAGTAAATTATGAGAAGGTCGCTAATTAACAAAGTAGTTACTGAAGATCAAGTAACACTAGGAACTGAACGCCCTTATTTGAGCAAGGTTCTTTTTTTCTTGTCGAGATTTTAAAAAATAAAAATAAATGAAGGATATGGACATTTAGACATGAGTAGTTTCTATAGCAATAAATTAGATTTGTTGTTAGATTTAAAATTCTATTAGTGGCTTTTGATTTTATTTATTTATTTTTGGAAAGAGGAGAGAATGAGAAAAAAGGAAATGTCATCCATACTTTTATCTAAAATCAATGGTCGTGGATGGTTGTAGATTATAGATTCCACTTGTAGTATACTCATGAGCTTCGATAAACTAGTACGATTAGTTTTTGTATGAATTATTAATCATATTATAGTATTTTTAAAATATATTTAATATTAAAATAATAATTTCTACTAAAGGCAATTGATAATGAGGTGTAAAATATTCAAAAATAATATATAGAAAATACAATGAATTTCATTCATGTTGGAAATAAAAGATTTTAAAATATATGTTAATATTCAATGAATAATTATACTTATTTATACAAAAAACACTTCACTTAATCAACAATATGAAAGTTCTAATAAAGATAAGTTAATAAATAATTCTAATAATTTATACGTTAATATAACACTACATGTCTAACGACATCCTATTTATTTCGATATATACTCTTGTCAATCTCCCTAACTTACTCCAATATTAACAAGACAAATAGAAACGAGTGAAGAGCAATAACTCGATATGTGCATCATGGTAAAAAGATATGGATACTTGTATGTCTTGAAAAATCTATAACAATGAAACACAAAAATAGTTATGCTCTCGGGGAATTGAGGCCCCAAATATTCGGAATCCATTGTTAAAATGTGACGAACACTTAATGACTTTACTTGAGCATCAAATACTAAAGCCACGACAACTGTCCACATTGCAGCATGAAAAATACCAACATAAACTCAATTCAGTAAGATAGAGATGTAGAATTAAATGATTTATTGAGATGGAAAGCCAAACGGTAAGTGTTTTTAGATAGAAATTCTGAACTTTTTTAACTTTTTAAATATTTTCATAACTTTATTCGAATCCTTGACTCACATGATTTATTAGAAAATCTAATAATTATAGCTAATTAAGCAGTCAAGCTTATTAATTATGTTAAAAATATTAAATATATGCTTACACGCACTTAATTCTTTTCCGAATAAGTTGAAAGTAGTGTTTTTCTTCAATTTTTACATACTAAAGACCACATATTGCGTTGTCTAATACTGGTTACATTTGTCACCATGGAATGGTTATCAAAATATTGAAACTTAAAGAATTAATAGCTATGAGTTAATTAAGTTTAACAGAGAAGAAGCTGCTTCTACTTATTGATATTATCTTTTCTTGCAGTCGGGATTGCGTGTCGAGCACTCGCCGTTGACGAGACGAAGTTTGAGTGTGCTATCTTTTCTTTGTTCATGGGCCTCAATGGTTACCAGTGCCTTAACAGGATATACGAGAAGCCGCCCTTCCTCCCTATGGCTTGCCAGCTGAAGCTTGGATTCACCAGAGAGAATACTAAGCCGTGGAGGGTAGTCATTCAATGTTCCAGTGCTCTTGTGATGATGACGATCCTTATTTTTTTCTATCCTATTGCCCCTGTTCTGCTCCACCGTCGTATTCGTCTCCCGATAATTTTGCGCTTCTCCAGCCTCCTCGGACTGAGGGTCGTCGTCCGTGGTGCTATTGAAGACCCCATTCTCGCATCCTAAAATCTCCGTCAACGTGTCGTTCTCGGTGAAACGACGGAGAGCTGACGACGAAAGGGAGATGTCATTTTCGTTATTGCTCATCTCACTTAGCGTTGTTGCAGGCAATAGAATCCAAGACTATGTGAGTAATCGACGACAATGCATTAGCGTTCGAGTTAGAGGATTAAATATTAAGAGTAAATTATGAGAAGGTCACTAATTAACAAAGTAGTTACTGAAGATCAAGTAACACTCCCTTATTTGAGCAAGGTTCTTTTTTTAGGGTCGAGATTTTAAAAAATAAAAATAAATGAAGGATATGGACATTTAGACATGAGTAGTTTGTATAGCAATAAATTAGATTTGTTGTTAGATTTAAAATTCTATTAGTGGCTTTTGATTTTATTTATTTATTTTTGGAAAGAGGAGAGAATGAGAAAAAAAGGAAATGTCATCCATACTTTTATCTAAAATCAAAGGTCGTGGATGGTTGTAGATTATAGATTCCACTTGTAGTATACTCATGAGCTTCGATAAACTAGTACGATAAGTTTTTGTATGAATTATTAATCATATTATAGTATTTTTAAAATATATTTAATATTAAAATAATAATTTCTACTAAAGGCAATTGATAATGAGGTGTAAAATATTCAAAAATAATATATAGAAAATACAATGAACTTCATTCATGTTGGAAATAAAAGATTTTAGAATATGTTAATATTCAATGAATAATTATACTTATTTATACAAAAAACACTTTACTTAATCAAAAATACGAAAGTTCTAATAAAGATAAGTTAATAAATAATTCTAAAAGTTTATACGTTAATATAACATTACATGTCTAACGACATCCTATTTATTTCGATATATACTCTTGTCAATCTCCCTAACCTACTCCAATATTAACAAGACAAATAGAAACCAGTGAAGAGCAATAACTCGATATATGCATCATGGTAAAAAGATATGGATTCTTGTATATCTTGAAAAATCTATAACAATGAGACACAAAAATAGGTATGGTCTCGGGGAATTGAGGGCCCAAATATTCGGAATCCATTGTTAAAATGTGTCGAACACTTAATGACTTTACTTGAGCATCAAATACTAAAGCCACGACAACTGTCCACATTGCAGCGTGAAAAATACCAACATAAACTCAATTCAGTAAGATAGAGATGTAGAATTAAATGATTTATTGAGATGGAAAGCCAAACGGTAAGTGTTTTTAGATAGAAATTCTGAACTTTTTTAACTTTTTAAATATTTTCATAACTTTATTCGAATCCTTGACTCACATGATTTATTAGAAAATCTAATAATTATAGCTAATTAAGCAGTCAAGCTTATTAATTATGTTAAAAACATTAAATATATGCTTACACGCACTTAATTCTTTTCCGAATAAGTTGAAAGTAGTGTTTTTCTTCAATTTTTACATACTAAAGACCACATATTGCGTTGTCTAATACTGGTTACATTTGTCACTATGGAATGGTTATCAAAATATTGAAACTTAAAGAATTAATAGCTATGAGTTAATTAAGTTTAACAGAGAAGAAGCTGCTTCTACTTATTGATATTATCTTTTCTTGCAGTCGGGATTGCGTGTCGAACACTCGCCGTTGACGAGACGAAGTTTGAGTGTGCTATCTTTTCTTTGTTCATGGGCCTCAACGGTTACCGGTGCTTTAACAGGATATACCAGAAGCCGCCCTTCCTCCCTATGGCTTGCCAGCTGAAGCCTGGATTCACCAGAGAGAATACTAAGCCGTGGAGGGTAGTCATTCAATGCTCCAGTGCTCTTGTGATGATGACGATCATTATTTTTTTGTATCCTATTGCCCCTGTTCGGCTCCACCGTCGTATTCGTCTCCCGATAATTTTGCGCTTCTCCAGCCTCCTCGGACTGAGGGTCGTCGTCCGTGGTGCTATTGAAGACCCCATTCTCGCATCCTAAAATCTCCGTCAACGTGTCGTTCTCGGTGAAACGACGGAGAGCTGACGACGAAAGGGAGATGTCATTTTCGTTATTGCTCATCTCACTTAGCGTTGTTGCAGGCAATAGAATCCAAGACTATGTGAGTAATCGACGACAATGCATTAGCGTTCGAGTTAGAGGATTAAATAGTAAGAGTAAATTATGAGAAGGTCGCTAATTAACAAAGTAGTTACTGAAGATCAAGTAACACTCCCCTCCCTTATTTGAGCAAGGTTCTTTTTTTAGGGTCGAGATTTTAAAAAATAAAAATAAATGAAGGATATTGACATTTAGACGTGAGTAGTTTGTATAGCAATAAATTAGATTTGTTGTTAGATTTAAAATTCTATTAGTGGCTTTTGATTTTATTTATTTATTTTTGGAAAGAGGAGAGAATGAGAAAAAAAGGAAATGTCATCCATACTTTTATCTAAAATCAAAGGTCGTGGATGGTTGTAGATTATAGATTCCACTTGTAGTATACTCATGAGCTTCGATAAACTAGTACGATAAGTTTTTGTATGAATTATTAATCATATTATATTATTTTTAAAATATATTTAATATTAAAATAATAATTTCTACTAAAGGCAATTGATAATGAGGTGTAAAATATTCAAAAATAATATATAGAAAATACAATGAACTTCATTCATGTTGGAAATAAAAGATTTTAGAATATGTTAATATTCAATGAATAATTATACTTATTTATACAAAAAATACTTTACTTAATCAAAAATACGAAAGTTCTAATAAAGATAAGTTAATAAATAATTCTAAAAATTTATACGTTAATATAACATTACATGTCTAACGACATCCTATTTATTTCGATATATACTCTTGTCAATCTCCCTAACCTACTCCAATATTAACAAGACAAATAGAAACCAGTGAAGAGCAATAACTCGATATATGCATCATGGTAAAAAGATATGGATTCTTGTATATCTTGAAAAATCTATAACAATAAGACACAAAAATAGGTATGGTCTCGGGGAATTGAGGGCCCAAATATTCGGAATCCATTGTTAAAATGTGTCGAACACTTAATGACTTTACTTGAGCATCAAATACTAAAGCCACGACAACTGTCCACATTGCAGCGTGAAAAATACCAACATAAACTCAATTCAGTAAGATAGAGATGTAGAATTAAATGATTTATTGAGATGGAAAGCCAAACGGTAAGTGTTTTTAGATAGAAATTCTGAACTTTTTTAACTTTTTAAATATTTTCATAACTTTATTCGAATCCTTGACTCACATGATTTATTAGAAAATCTAATAATTATAGCTAATTAAGCAGTCAAGCTTATTAATTATGTTAAAAACATTAAATATATGCTTACACGCACTTAATTCTTTTCCGAATAAGTTGAAAGTAGTGTTTTTCTTCAATTTTTACATACTAAAGACCACATATTGCGTTGTCTAATACTGGTTACATTTGTCACTATGGAATGGTTATCAAAATATTGAAACTTAAAGAATTAATAGCTATGAGTTAATTAAGTTTAACAGAGAAGAAGCTGCTTCTACTTATTGATATTATCTTTTCTTGCAGTCGGGATTGCGTGTCGAACACTCGCCGTTGACGAGACGAAGTTTGAGTGTGCTATCTTTTCTTTGTTCATGGGCCTCAACGTTTACCGGTGCCTTAACAGGATATACCAGAAGCCGCCCTTCCTCCCTATGGCTTGCCAGCTGAAGCCTGGATTCACCAGAGAGAATACTAAGCCGTGGAGGGTAGTCATTCAATGCTCCAGTGCTCTTGTGATGATGACGATCCTTATTTTTTTGTGTCCTATTGCCCCTGTTCTAATCCACCGTCGTATTCGTCTCCCGATAATTTTACGCTTCTCCAGCCTCCTCGGACTGAGGGTTGTCGTCCGTGGTGCTATTGAAGACCCCATTCTCGCATCCTAAAATCTCCGTCAACGTGTCGTTCTCGGTGAAACGACGGAGAGCTGACGACGAAAGGGAGATGTCATTTTCGTTATTGCTCATCTCACTTAGCGTTGTTGCAGGCAATAGAATCCAAGACTATGTGAGTAATCGACGACAATGCATTAGCGTTCGAGTTAGAGGATTAAATAGTAAGAGTAAATTATGAGAAGGTCGCTAATTAACAAAGTAGTTACTGAAGATCAAGTAACACTAGGAACTGAACGCCCTTATTTGAGCAAGGTTCTTTTTTTCTTGTCGAGATTTTAAAAAATAAAAATAAATGAAGGATATGGACAGTTAGACATGAGTAGTTTGTATAGCAATAAATTAGATTTGTTGTTAGATTTAAAATTCTATTAGTGGCTTTTGATTTTATTTATTTATTTTTGGAAAGAGGAGAGAATGAGAAAAAAAGGAAATGTCATCCATACTTTTATCTAAAATCAAAGGTCGTGGATGGTTGTAGATTATAGATTCCACTTGTAGTATACTCATGAGCTTCGATAAACTAGTACGATAAGTTTTTGTATGAATTATTAATCATATTATAGTATTTTTAAAATATATTTAATATTAAAATAATAATTTCTACTAAAGGCAATTGATAATGAGGTGTAAAATATTCAAAAATAATATATAGAAAATACAATGAACTTCATTCATGTTGGAAATAAAAGATTTTAGAATATGTTAATATTCAATGAATAATTATACTTATTTATACAAAAAACACTTTACTTAATCAAAAATACGAAAGTTCTAATAAAGATAAGTTAATAAATAATTCTAAAAATTTATACGTTAATATAACATTACATGTCTAACGACATCCTATTTATTTCGATATATACTCTTGTCAATCTCCCTAACCTACTCCAATATTAACAAGACAAATAGAAACCAGTGAAGAGCAATAACTCGATATGTGCATCATGGTAAAAAGATATGGATTCTTGTATGTCTTGAAAAATCTATAACAATGACACACAAAAATAGGTATGGTCTCGGGGAATTGAGGGCCCAAATATTCGGAATCCATTGTTAAAATGTGTCGAACACTTAATGACTTTACTTGAGCATCAAATACTAAAGCCACGACAACTGTCCACATTGCAACGTGAAAAATACCAACATAAACTCAATTCAGTAAGATAGAGATGTAGAATTAAATGATTTATTGAGATGGAAAGCCAAACGGTAAGTGTTTTTAGATAGAAATTCTGAACTTTTTTAACTTTTTAAATATTTTCATAACTTTATTCGAATCCTTGACTCACATGATTTATTAGAAAATCTAATAATTATAGCTAATTAAGCAGTCAACTTATTAATTATGTTAAAAATATTAAATATATGCTTACAAGCACTTAATTTTTTCCGAATAAGTTGAAAGTAGTGTTTTTCTTCAATTTTTACATACTAAAGACCACATATTGCGTTGTCTAATACTGGTTACATTTGTCACCATGGAATGGTTATCGAAATATTGAAACTTAAAGAATTAATAGCTATGAGTTAATTAAGTTTAACAGAGAAGAAGCTGCTTCTACTTATTGATATCATTTTTTCTTGCAGTCGGGATTGCGTGTCGAGCACTCGCCGTTGACGAGACGAAGTTTGAGTGTGCCATCTTTTCTTTGTTCATGGGCCTCAACGGTTACCGGTGCCTTAACAGGACATACCAGAAGCCGCCCTTCCTCCCTATGGCTTGCCAGCTGAAGCCTGGATTCACCAGAGAGAATACTAATCCGTGGAGGGTAGTCATTCAATGCTCCAGTGCTCTTGTGATGATGACGATCCTTATTTTTTTGTGTTCTATTGCCCCTGTTCTGCTCTACCCTCGTATTCGTCTCCCGATAATTTTGCGCTTCTCCAGCCTCCTCGGACTGAGGGTCGTCGTCCGTGGTGCTATTGAAGACCCCATTCTCGCATCCTAAAATCTCCGTCAACGTGTCGTTCTCGGTGAAACGACGGAGAGCTGACGACGAAAGGGAGATGTCATTTTCGTTATTGCTCATCTCACTTAGCGTTGTTGCAGGCAATAGAATCCAAGACTATGTGAGTAATCGACGACAATGCATTAGCGTTCGAGTTAGAGGATTAAATAGTAAGAGTAAATTATGAGAAGGTCGCTAATTAACAAAGTAGTTACTGAAGATCAAGTAACACTAGGAACTGAACGCCCTTATTTGAGCAAGGTTCTTTTTTTCTTGTCGAGATTTTAAAAAATAAAAATAAATGAAGGATATGGACATTTAGACATGAGTAGTTTCTATAGCAATAAATTAGATTTGTTGTTAGATTTAAAATTCTATTAGTGGCTTGTGATTTTATTTATTTATTTTTGGAAAGAGGAGAGAATGAGAAAAAAAGGAAATGTCATCCATACTTTTATCTAAAATCAAAGGTCGTGGATGGTTGTAGATTATAGATTACACTTCTAGTATACTCATGAGCTTCGATAAACTAGTACGATAAGTTTTTGTATGAATTATTAATCATATTATAGTATTTTTAAAATATATTTAATATTAAAATAATAATTTCTACTAAAGGCAATTGATAATGAGGTGTAAAATATTCAAAAATAATATATAGAAAATACAATGAACTTCATTCATGTTGGAAATAAAAGATTTTAGAATATGTTAATATTCAATGAATAATTATACATATTTATACAAAAAACACTTCACTTAATCAACAATACGAAAGCTTTTAAAAAAGATAAGTTAATAAATAATTCTAATAATTTATACGTTAATATAACTTTACATGTCTAACGACATCCTATTTATTTCGATATATACTCTTGTCAATCTCCCTAACCTACTCCAATATTAACAAGACAAATAGAAACCAGTGAAGAGCAATAACTCGATATGTGCATCATGGTAAAAAGATATGGATACTTGTATGTCTTGAAAAATCTATAACAATGAGACACACAAAAATAGGTATGGTCTCGGGGAATTGAGGGCCCAAATATTCGGAATCCATTGTTAAAATATGTCGAACACTTAATGACTTTACTTGAGCATCAAATACTAAAGCCACGACAACTGTCCACATTGCAGCGTGAAAAATACCAACATAAACTCAATTCAGTAAGATAGAGATGTAGAATTAATTGATTTATTGAGATGGAAAGCCAAATGGTAAGTGTTTTTAGATAGAAATTCTGAACTTTTTTAACTTTTTAAATATTTTCATAACTTTATTCGAATCCTTGACTCACATGATTTATTAGAAAATCTAATAATTATAGCTAATTAAGCAGTCAAGCTTATTAATTATGTTAAAAATATTAAATATATGCTTACAAGCACTTAATTCTTTTCCGAATAAGTTGAAAGTAGTGTTTTTCTTTAATTTTTACATACTAAAGACCACATATTACGTTGTCTAATACTGGTTACATTTGTCACCTTGGAATGGTTATCGAAATATTGAAACTTAAAGAATTAATAGCTATGAGTTAATTAAGTTTAAGAGAGAAGAAGCTGCTTCTACTTATTGATATTATTTTTTCTTGCAGTCAGGATTGCGTGTCGAGCACTCGCCGTTGACGAGACGAAGTTTGAGTGTGCCATCTTTTCTTTGTTCATGGGCCTCAACGGTTACCGGTGCCTTAACAGGATATACCAGAAGCCGCCCTTCCTCCCTATAGCTTGCCAGCTGAAGCCTGGATTCACCAGAGAGAATACTAAGCCGTGGAGGGTAGTCATGCAATGCTCCAGTGCTCTTGTGATCATGACGATCCTTATTTTTTTGTGTCCTATTGCCCCTGTTCTGCTCCACCGTCGTATTCGTCTCCCGATAATTTTGCCCTTCTCCAGCCTCCTCGGACTGAGGGTCGTCGTCCGTGGTGCTATTGAAGACCCCATTCTCGCATCCTAAAATCTCCGTCAACGTGTCGTTCTCGGTGAAACGACGGAGAGCTGACGACGAAAGGGAGATGTCATTTTCGTTATTGCTCATCTCACTTAGCGTTGTTGCAGGCAATAGAATCTAAGACTATGTGAGTAATCGACGACAATGCATTAGAGTTCGAGTTAGAGGATTAAATAGGAAGAGTAAATTATGAGAAGGTCGCTAATTAACAAAGTAGTTGCTGAAGATCAAGTAACACTAGGAACTGAACGCCCTTATTTGAGCAAGGTTCTTTTTTTAGGGTCGAGATTTTAAAAAATAAAAATAAATGAAGGATATGGACATTTAGACATGAGTAGTTTGTATAACAATAAATTAGATTTGTTGTTAGATTTAAAATTCTATTAATGGCTTTTGATTTTATTTATTTATTTTTGGAAAGAGGAGAGAATGAGAAAAAAAGGAAATGTCATCCATACTTTTATCTAAAATCAAAGGTCGTGGATGGTTGTAGATTATAGATTCCACTTGTAGTATACTCATGAGATTCGATAAACTAGTACGATAAGTTTTTGTATGAATTATTAATCATATTATAGTATTTTTAAAATATATTTAATATTAAAATAATAATTTATACTAAAGGCAATTGATAATGAGGTGAAAAATATTCAAAAATAATATATAGAAAATATAATGAACTTCATTCATGTTGGAAATAAAAGATTTTAGAATATGTTAATATTCAATGAATAATTATACTTATTTATACAAAAAACACTTCACTTAATCAACTATACGAAAGTTTTTAAAAAAGATAAGTTAATAATTAATTCTAATAATTTATACGTTAATATAACATTACATGTCTAACGACATCCTATTTATTTCGATATATACTCTTGTCAATCTCCCTAACCTACTCCAATATTAACAAGACAAATAGAAACCAGTGAAGAGCAATAACTCGATATGTGCATCATGGTAAAAAGATATGGATACTTGTATGTCTTGAAAAATCTATAACAATAAGACACACAAAAATAGGTATGGTCTAAGGGAATTGAGGGCCCAAATATTCGGAATCCATTGTTAAAATGTGTCGAACACTTAATGACTTTACTTGAGCATCAAATACTAAAGCCACGACAACTGTCCACATTGCAGCGTGAAAAATACCAACATAAACTCAATTCAGTAAGATAGAGATGTAGAATTAAATGATTTATTGAGATTGAAAGCCAAACGGTAAGTGTTTTTAGATAGAAATTCTGAACTTTTTTAACTTTTTAAATATTTTCATAACTTTATTCGAATCCTTGACTCACATGATTTATTAGAAAATCTAATAATTTTAGCTAATTAAGCAGTCAAGCTTATTAATTATGTTAAAAATATTAAATATATGCTTACAAGCACTTAATTCTTTTCCGAATAAATTGAAAGTAGTGTTTTTCTTCAATTTTTACATACTAAAGACCACATATTGCATTGTCTAATACTGGTTACATATGTCACCATGGAATGGTTATCGAAATATTGAAACTTAAAGAATTAATAGCTATGAGTTAAATAAGTTTCAGAGAGAAGAAGCTGCTTCTACTTATTGATATTATTTTTTCTTGCAGTCGGGATTGCGTGTCGAGCACTCGCCGTTGACGAGATGAAGTTTGAGTGTGCCATCTTTTCTTTGTTCATGGGCCTCAACGGTTACCGGTGCCTTAACAGGATATACCATAAGCCGCCCTTCCTCCCTATGGCTTGCCAGCTGAAGCCTGGATTCACCAGAGAGAATACTAAGCCGTGGAGGGTAGTCATGCAATGCTCCAGTGCTCTTGTGATCATGACGATCCTTTTTTTTTGGTGTCCTATTGCCCCTGTTCTGCTCCAACGTCGTATTCGTCTCCCGATAATTTTGCGCTTCTCCAGCCTCCTCGGACTGAGGGTCGTCGTCCGTGGTGCTATTGAAGACCCCATTCTCGCATCTTAAAATCTCCGTCAACGTGTCGTTCTCGGTGAAACGACGGAGAGCTGACGACGAAAGGGAGATGTCATTTTCGTTATTGCTCATCTCACTTAGCGTTGTTGCAGGCAATAGAATCCAAGACTTTGTGAGTAATCGACGACAATGCATTAGCATTCGAGTTAGAGGATTAAATAGTAAGAGTAAATTATGAGAAGGTCGCTAATTAACAAAGTAGTTACTGAAGATCAAGTAACACTAGGAACTGAACGCCCTTATTTGAGCAAGGTTCTTTTTTTAGGGTCGAGATTTTAAAAAATAAAAATAAATGAAGGATATGGACATTTAGACATGAGTAGTTTCTATAGCAATAAATTAGATTTGTTGTTAGATTTAAAATTCTATTAGTGGCTTTTGATTTTATTTATTTATTTTTGGAAAGAGGAGAGAATGAGAAAAAAAGGAAATGTCATCCATACTTTTATCTAAAATCAAAGGTCGTGGATGGTTGTAGATTATAGATTCCACTTGTAGTATACTCATGAGCTTCGATAAACTAGTACGATAAGTTTTTGTATGAATTATTAATCATATTATAGTATTTTTAAAATATATTTAATATTAAAATAATAATTTCTACTAAAGGCAATTGATAATGAGGTGTAAAATATTCAAAAATAATATATAGAAAATACAATGAACTTCATTCATGTTGGAAATAAAAGATTTTAGAATATGTTAATATTCAATGAATTATTATACTTATTTATACAAAAAACACTTCACTTAATCAACAATACGAAAGTTCTAAAAAAGATAAGTTAATAAATAATTCTAATAATTTATACGTTAATATAACATTACATGTCTAACGTCATCCTATTTATTTCGATATATACTCTTGTCAATCTTCCTAACCTACTCCAATATTAACAAGACAAATAGAAACCAGTGAAGAGCAATAACTCGATATGTGCATCATGGTAAAAAGATATGGATACTTTATGTCTTGAAAAATCTATAACAATAAGACACGCAAAAATAGGTATGGTCTCGGGGAATTGAGGGCCCAAATATTCGGAATCCATTGTTAAAATGTGTCGAACACTTAATGACTTTACTTGAGCATCAAATACTAAAGCCACGACAACCGTCCACATTGCAGCGTGAAAAATACCAACATATACTCAATTCAGTAAGATAGAGATGTAGAATTAAATGATTTATTGAGATGGAAAGCCAAATGGTAAGTGTTTTTAGATAGAAATTCTGAACTTTTTTAACTTTTTAAATATTTTCATAACTTTATTCGAATCCTTGACTCACATGATTTATTAGAAAATCTAATAATTATAGCTAATTAAGCAGTCAACTTATTAATTATGTTAAAAATATTAAATATATGCTTACAAGCACTTAATTCTTTTCCGAATAAGTTGAAAGTAGTGTTTTTCTTCAATTTTTACATACTAAAGACCACATATTGCGTTGTCTAATACTGGTTACATTTGTCACCATGGAATGGTTATCGAAATATTGAAACTTAAAGAATTAATAGCTATGAGTTAATTAAGTTTAAGAGAGAAGAAGCTGCTTCTACTTATTGATATTATTTTTTCTTGCAGTCGGGATTGCGTGTCGAGCACTCGCCGTTGACGAGACGAAGTTTGAGTGTGCCATCTTTTCTTTGTTCATGGGCCTCAACGGTTACCGGTGCCTTAACAGGACATACCAGAAGCCGCCCTTCCTCCCTATGGCTTGCCAGCTGAAGCCTGGATTCACCAGAGAGAATACTAAGCCGTGGAGGGTAGTCATGCAATGCTCCATTGCTCTTGTGATCATGACGATCCTTATTTTTTTGTGTCCTATTGCCCCTGTTCTGCTCCACCGTCGTATTCGTCTCCCGATAATTTTGCGCTTCTCCAGCCTCCTCGGACTGAGGGTCGTCGTCCGTGGTGCTATTGAAGACCCCATTCTCGCATCCTAAAATCTCCGTCAACGTGTCGTTCTCGGTGAAACGACGGAGAGCTGACGACGAAAGGGAGATGTCATTTTCGTTATTGCTCATCTCACTTAGCGTTGTTGCAGGCAATAGAATCCAAGACTTTGTGAGTAATCGACGACAATGCATTAGCATTCGAGTTAGAGGATTAAATAGTAAGAGTAAATTATGAGAAGGTCGCTAATTAACAAAGTAGTTACTGAAGATCAAGTAACACTAGGAACTGAACGCCCTTATTTGAGCAAGGTTCTTTTTTTAGGGTCGAGATTTTAAAAAATAAAAATAAATGAAGGATATGGACATTTAGACATGAGTAGTTTCTATAGCAATAAATTAGATTTGTTGTTAGATTTAAAATTCTATTAGTGGCTTTTGATTTTATTTATTTATTTTTGGAAAGAGGAGAGAATGAGAAAAAAAGGAAATGTCATCCATACTTTTATCTAAAATCAAAGGTCGTGGATGGTTGTAGATTATAGATTCCACTTGTAGTATACTCATGAGCTTCGATAAACTAGTACGATAAGTTTTTGTATGAATTATTAATCATATTATAGTATTTTTAAAATATATTTAATATTAAAATAATAATTTCTACTAAAGGCAATTGATAATGAGGTGTAAAATATTCAAAAATAATATATAGAAAATACAATGAACTTCATTCATGTTGGAAATAAAAGATTTTAGAATATGTTAATATTCAATGAATTATTATACTTATTTATACAAAAAACACTTCACTTAATCAACAATACGAAAGTTCTAAAAAAGATAAGTTAATAAATAATTCTAATAATTTATACGTTAATATAACATTACATGTCTAACGTCATCCTATTTATTTCGATATATACTCTTGTCAATCTCCCTAACCTACTCCAATATTAACAAGACAAATAGAAACCAGTGAAGAGCAATATCTCGATATGTGCATCATGGTAAAAAGATATGGATACTTGTATGTCTTGAAAAATCTATAACAATGAGACACGCAAAAATAGGTATGGTCTCGGGGAATTGAGGGCCCAAATATTCGGAATCCATTGTTAAAATGTGTCGAACACTTAATGACTTTACTTGAGCATCAAATACTAAAGCCACGACAACCGTCCACATTGCAGCGTGAAAAATACCAACATAAACTCAATTCAGTAAGATAGAGATGTAGAATTAAATGATTTATTGAGATGGAAAGCCAAATGGTAAGTGTTTTTAGATAGAAATTCTGAACTTTTTTAACTTTTTAAATATTTTCATAACTTTATTCGAATCCTTGACTCACATGATTTATTAGAAAATCTAATAATTATAGCTAATTAAGCAGTCAACTTATTAATTATGTTAAAAATATTAAATATATGCTTACAAGCACTTAATTCTTTTCCGAATAAGTTGAAAGTAGTGTTTTTCTTCAATTTTTACATACTAAAGACCACATATTGCGTTGTCTAATACTGGTTACATTTGTCACCATGGAATGGTTATCGAAATATTGAAACTTAAAGAATTAATAGCTATGAGTTAATTAAGTTTAAGAGAGAAGAAGCTGCTTCTACTTATTGATATTATTTTTTCTTGCAGTCGGGATTGCGTGTCGAGCACTCGCCGTTGACGAGACGAAGTTTGAGTGTGCCATCTTTTCTTTGTTCATGGGCCTCAACGGTTACCGGTGCCTTAACAGGATATACCAGAAGCCGCCCTTCCTCCCTATAGCTTGCCAGCTGAAGCCTGGATTCACCAGAGAGAATACTAAGCCGTGGAGGGTAGTCATGCAATGCTCCAGTGCTCTTGTGATCATGACGATCCTTATTTTTTTGTGTCCTATTGCCCCTGTTCTGCTCCACCGTCGTATTCGTCTCCCGATAATTTTGCGCTTCTCCAGCCTCCTCGGACTGAGGGTCGTCGTCCGTGGTGCTATTGAAGACCCCATTCTCGCATCCTAAAATCTCCGTCAACGTGTCGTTCTCGGTGAAACGACGGAGAGCTGACGACGAAAGGGAGATGTCATTTTCGTTATTGCTCATCTCACTTAGCGTTGTTGCAGGCAATAGAATCTAAGACTATGTGAGTAATCGACGACAATGCATTAGAGTTCGAGTTAGAGGATTAAATAGTAAGAGTAAATTATGAGAAGGTCGCTAATTAACAAAGTAGTTACTGAAGATCAAGTAACACTAGGAACTGAACACCCTTATTTGAGCAAGGTTCTTTTTTTAGGGTCGAGATTTTAAAAAATAAAAATAAATGAAGGATATGGACATTTAGACATGAGTAGTTTCTATAGCAATAAATTAGATTTGTTGCTAGATTTAAAATTCTATTAGTGGCTTTTGATTTTATTTATTTATTTTTGGAAAGAGGAGAGAATGAGAAAAAAAGGAAATGTCATCCATACTTTTATCTAAAATCAAAGGTCGTGGATGGTTGTAGATTATAGATTCCACTTGTAGTATACTCATGAGATTCGATAAACTAGTACGATAAGTTTTTGTATGAATTATTAATCATATTATAGTATTTTTAAAATATATTTAATATTAAAATAATAATTTATACTAAAGGCAATTGATAATGAGGTGTAAAATATTCAAAAATAATTTATAGAAAATACGATGAACTTCATTCATGTTGGAAATAAAAGATTTTAGAATATGTTAATATTCAATGAATAATTATACTTATTTATACAAAAAACGCTTCACTTAATCAACAATACGAAAGTTCTAAAAAAGATAAGTTAATAAATAATTCTAATAATTTTTACGTTAATATAACATTACATGTCTAACGACATCCTATTTATTTCGATATATACTCTTGTCAATCTCCCTAACCTACTCCAATATTAACAAGACAAATAGAAACCAGTGAAGAGCAATATCTCGATATGTGCATCATGGTAAAAAGATATGGATACTTGTATGTCTTGAAAAATCTATAACAATGAGACACGCAAAAATAGGTATGGTCTCGGGGAATTGAGGGCCCAAATATTCGGAATCCATTGTTAAAATGTGTCGAACACTTAATGACTTTACTTGAGCATCAAATACTAAAGCCACGACAACCGTCCACATTGCAGCGTGAAAAATACCAACATAAACTCAATTCAGTAAGATAGAGATGTAGAATTAAATGATTTATTGAGATGGAAAGCCAAATGGTAAGTGTTTTTAGATAGAAATTCTGAACTTTTTTAACTTTTTAAATATTTTCATAACTTTATTCGAATCCTTGACTCACATGATTTATTAGAAAATCTAATAATTATAGCTAATTAAGCAGTCAACTTATTAATTATGTTAAAAATATTAAATATATGCTTACAAGCACTTAATTCTTTTCCGAATAAGTTGAAATAGTGTTTTTCTTCAATTTTTACATACTAAAGACCACATATTGCGTTGTCTAATACTGGTTACATTTGTCACCATGGAATGGTTATCGAAATATTGAAACTTAAAGAATTAATAGCTATGAGTTAATTAAGTTTAAGAGAGAAGAAGCTGCTTCTACTTATTGATATTATTTTTTCTTGCAGTCGGGATTGCGTGTCGAGCACTCGCCGTTGACGAGATGAAGTTTGAGTGTGCCATCTTTTCTTTGTTCATGGGCCTCAACGGTTACCGGTGCCTTAACAGGATATACCAGAAGCCGCCCTTCCTCCCTATAGCTTGCCAGCTGAAGCCTGGATTCACCAGAGAGAATACTAAGCCGTGGAGGGTAGTCATGCAATGCTCCAGTGCTCTTGTGATCATGACGATCCTTATTTTTTTGTGTCCTATTGCCCCTGTTCTGCTCCACCGTCGTATTCGTCTCCCGATAATTTTGCGCTTCTCCAGCCTCCTCGGACTGAGGGTCGTCGTCCGTGGTGCTATTGAAGACCCCATTCTCGCATCCTAAAATCTCCGTCAACGTGTCGTTCTCGGTGAAACGACGGAGAGCTGACGACGAAAGGGAGATGTCATTTTCGTTATTGCTCATCTCACTTAGCGTTGTTGCAGGCAATAGAATCTAAGACTATGTGAGTAATCGACGACAATGCATTAGAGTTCGAGTTAGAGGATTAAATAGTAAGAGTAAATTATGAGAAGATCGCTAATTAACAAAGTAGTTACTGAAGATCAAGTAACACTAGGAACTGAACGCCCTTATTTGAGCAAGGTTCTTTTTTTAGGGTCGAGATTTTTAAAAAAATAAATAAATGAAGGATATGGACATTTAGACATGAGTAGTTTCTATAGCAATAAATTAGATTTGTTGCTAGATTTAAAATTCTATTAGTGGCTTTTGATTTTATTTATTTATTTTTGGAAAGAGGAGAGAATGAGAAAAAAAGGAAATGTCATCCATACTTTTATCTAAAATCAAAGGTCGTGGATGGTTGTAGATTATAGATTCCACTTGTAGTATACTCATGAGATTCGATAAACTAGTACGATAAGTTTTTGTATGAATTATTAATCATTTTATAGTATTTTTAAAATATATTTAATATTAAAATAATAATTTATACTAAAGGCAATTGATAATGAGGTGTAAAATATTCAAAAATAATTTATAGAAAATACGATGAACTTCATTCATGTTGGAAATAAAAGATTTTAGAATATGTTAATATTCAATGAATAATTATACTTATTTATACAAAAAACGCTTCACTTAATCAACAATACGAAAGTTCTAAAAAAGATAAGTTAATAAATAATTCTAATAATTTTTACGTTAATATAACATTACATGTCTAACGACATCCTATTTATTTCGATATATACTATTGTCAATCTCCCTAACCTACTCCAATATTAACAAGACAAATAGAAACCAGTGAAGAGCAATATCTCGATATGTGCATCATGGTAAAAAGATATGGATACTTGTATGTCTTGAAAAATCTATAACAATGAGACACGCAAAAATAGGTATGGTCTCGGGGAATTGAGGGCCCAAATATTCGGAATCCATTGTTAAAATGTGTCGAACACTTAATGACTTTACTTGAGCATCAAATACTAAAGCCACGACAACCGTCCACATTGGAGCGTTAAAAATACCAACATAAACTCAATTCAGTAAAATAGAGATGTAGAATTAAATGATTTATTGAGATGGAATGCCAAACGGTAAGTGTTTTTAGATAGAAATTCTGAACTTTTTTAACTTTTTAAATATTTTCATAACTTTATTCGAATCCTTGACTCACATGATTTATTAGAAAATCTAATAATTATAGCTAATTAAGCAGTCAACTTATTAATTATGTTAAAAATATTAAATATATGCTTACAAGCACTTAATTCTTTTCCGAATAAGTTGAAAGTAGTGTTTTTCTTCAATTTTTACATACTAAAGACCACATATTGCGTTGTCTAATACTGGTTACATTTGTCACCATGGAATGGTTATCGAAATATTGAAACTTAAAGAATTAATAGCTATGAGTTAATTATGTTTAACAGAGAAGAAACTACTTCTACTTATTGATATTATTTTTTCTTGCAGTCGGGATTGCGTGTCGAGCACTCGCCGTTGACGAGACGAAGTTTGAGTGTGCTATCTTTTCTTTGTTCATGGGCCTCAACGGTTACCGGTGCCTTAACAGGATATACCAGAAGCCGCCCTTCCTCCCTATGGCTTGCCAGCTGAAGCCTGGATTCACCAGAGAGAATACTAAGCCGTGTAGGGTAGTCATGCAATGCTCCAGTGCTCTTGTGATCATGACGATCCTTATTTTTTTGTGTCCTATTGCCCCTGTTCTGCTCCACCGTCGTATTCGTCTCCCGATAATTTTGCGCTTCTCCAGCCTCCTCGGACTGAGGGTCGTCGTCCGTGGTGATATTGAAGACCCCATTCTCGCATCCTAAAATCTCCGTCAACGTGTCGTTCTCGGTGAAACGACGGAGAGCTGACAACGAAAGGGAGATGTCATTTTCGTTATTGCTCATCTCACTTAGCGTTGTTGCAGGCAATAGAATCCAAGACTATGTGAGTAATCGACGACAATGCATTAGAGTTTGAGTTAGAGGATTAAATAGTAAGAGTAAATTATGAGAAGGTCGCTAATTAACAAAGTAGTTACTGAAGATCAAGTAACACTAGGAACTGAACGCCCTTATTTGAGCAAGGTTCTTTTTTTAGGGTCGAGATTTTAAAAAATAAAAATAAATGAAGGATATGGACATTTAGACATGAGTAGTTTCTATAGCAATAAATTAGATTTGTTGTTAGATTTAAAATTCTATTAGTGGCTTTTGATTTTATTTATTTATTTTGGAAAGAGGAGAGAATAAGAAAAAAAGGAAATGTCATCCATACTTTTATCTAAAATCAAAGGTCGTGGATGGTTGTAGATTATAGATTCCACTTGTAGTATACTCATGAGCTTCGATAAACTAGTACGATAAATTTTTGTATGAATTATTAATCATATTATAGTATTTTTAAAATATATTTAATATTAAAATAATAATTTCTACTAAAGGCAATTGATAATGAGGTGTAAAATATTCAAAAATAATATATAGAAAATACAATGAACTTCATTCATGTTGGAAATAAAAGATTTTAGAATATGTTAATATTCAATGAATAATTATACTTATTTATATAAAAAACACTTCACTTAATCAATAATACGAAAGTTCTAAAAAAGATAAGTTAATAAATAATTCTAATAATTTAAACGTTAATATAACATTACATGTCTAACGACATCTTATTTATTTCGATATATACTCTTGTCAATCTCCCTAACCTACTCCAATATTAACAAGACAAATAGAAACCAGTGAAGAGCAATAACTCGATATGTGCATCATGGTAAAAAGATATAGATACTTGTATGTCTTGAAAAATCTATAACAATGAGACACGCAAAAATAGGTATGGTCTCGGGGAATTGAGGGCCCAAATATTCGAAATCCATTGTTAAAATGTGTCGAACACTTAATGACTTTACTTGAGCATCAAATACTAAGCCACGACAACTGTCCACATTGCAGCATGAAAAATACCAACATAAACTCAATTCAGTAAGATAGAGATGTAGAATTAAATGATTTATTGAGATGGAAAGCCAAACGGTAAGTGTTTTTAGATAGAAATTCTGAACTTTTTTAACTTTGTAAATATTTTCATAACTTTATTCGAATCCTTGACTCTCATGATTTATTAGAGTTCGACTTTACCTGGGAGGATGTTCAACTTTACCTTGGAGGATGCCCTAAGTTGGTGTGTTTTTGCCATCATGCGTGTGCATGGGACATTAGCCGAGGGACTCCAAGAGTGCACTAAGGAGGACATAAGGTACTAGCAAATTTTACATCTGGTGGACAATCATGAGACACAACATTACTGGAAGAAGTTGGTCAACCTATTACTGACCGGGGCAGATGAACGCAAATGCCCTAATCGATTGAGATCTGACGGAAGTTATTGATCGAGTGTCATTACATACCATGGGGCATCCGAGTGTTGAGTGCACCATGGTGCTCTTCACCTGCTCATACTACTGGCTGCATATGGAGGATGATATCGAGTGTGAGATTTGAAATTTTCATTTAGGATAACTTTGCAATATGAAGTTGTTTTGAGAAGTTATATGTACAATGGTATAAAAGGTCTTATTCATAAAATAATGTGGATTTTTGACATAAAAATTATACCATAAGATAGTATTTTGGATATGAAATTCAATGGCATAGATGGATGTAATTTGTACATCGTTTGGTTGGTCAAATTGTTGAACTAAGGATAGATCAAAATGGACGTATGAGATTAAATTAATTAAAGTAATGAACGATCCAGATTTAATCTTAGTGAACCCATCTTAAACTAGGGTTCAGGCAAATATGGGTTGAGTGAACTGGCTGGTTTATGTGATATTTTAATTTTAATTTTAATTTTATTATTTTCTTCCCGTCGAGCGACCTTTCCTTCTTCCTCCTTTTCTTCATGCGACGACGACGAGCAACTCGCCTTCTCACCATGTCATCGATACTTCAGCTACCATAGTTGGAGTGTTAGGTGAACAACATCAGGTGAGCTGGGCAAACACATTGGAACCATTATTTTTAAATTTTGGTAAATATTTGAGGGAGAAATAGAGGGGGAGGCGTCGGTGGGCAAAAGCTCCATCATCAGAGTTTGCTTAGGCGATTACCAACCATTCTAGGCACAGAACTTGACAAACTTCGTACCTATGGCTTCTCCTTGGTGAGAGCTACTCATTGGTACTTGAGTTGAGGGTTATTAGCAGCCGATTGGTCATCGGCGAATAAAAAAATCCAGAAGTTAGGGTTCCGTCGACGTGAACTTCTTTGGTGAAATTGGATGACAGTGAGCTCAGAATGATGGGCAAATATGATTTCTGGAATCCATGTTTGGAGAGCTGCCGATCAGTACAAATATTGATGTTGATTGAAGAACTTCACCGGCGAGAGTTTCGACGAGTCTCCAGTGAACTTTTAGGCAAACTTAAATAAAAATTATGGAGAACCTCTCTATATTTGCAAACATCTGCCATGTCACTCCTCGACTCATTTATGGAGCATGCAGCAACCGTCGTATGAGTTATCATCAGCTTAGTGGATAATACATTCAAATCAACTAACTCAACTCTATTAATATAGTTCTAATATACCTACTATAATTCTATGATAATGATATCAGAAAATACAATAAATCCATTGTCAGCCACACTCCATCAACTATCTCGATCGATCGTCTCGTCCTCATTGATAGCCTCTTGTCGATGAAATCATTATCTAGATTTTTCCACAAGTAAGCGATCTCCTACTTAAGAGCTCAATCATCATCCAAGTATAGATTACCAAATGACAAGAGAACGATGCTTACTTAAGAGTATACTGTGAGAATGGACACAAGGACGAATATAGATTAGTCAAACTACCATTCACCAAGATTAAATAGTAGATAAAAAATACACAATAATGAATTTTCCCCTAAAGTAGTTTGATGTATTCATTAATTGGAAGCGATGATTAAAAAAGATTAAAATACGACAAGGTAAAAGAACCTCAAATGTCATACGAAAAATGACATGAGGAAGAGAAAGAAGTTGCTCACTGAAAAAGGAGATGGTCATACCTGCCAGTTCCTTGATTGGAATCGATGAAGAAACAAGATTCAAAAATGATGAGGTAAAAGAACCTCAAATCACATACAAAAATTGACACAAGGACAAAGAAGAAAGTTGGTCATACCTACCTTCCCATGATGGTGATGAGAAAAATAATCAAGAAGGAAGAGGAGAAGCAAAGGTTGTGACAATTGAACTGACAACTTCTTGCACCGAAAGCAAGAATCATACACTAGACCAAATATCAAAATCTAAAGTTGATCATTAGAAGGGGTTCCTTCATTGAGATATTCTTTTGTATGTAAGCATACACTGCCCTAACCATATCGCATATATATTTTATGCCCTTTGCTAGTGATAAGATTAAGATAAACATCAAAGAGAAAGGGGTTTTGTGAGAATTGAACTCACGACCTCTTGCACCCTAAGCGAGAATTATACAACTAGACCAAACACCCCTTGGCATTTGCAGGCATCATCCAACGTCTTGGGCCGATAGGCGAGTGATCATTGAGTAAATAGTGCGATCATCATACGAGTATTGATTAGTTAAACTGAGGTTCACGAACAAAGATTAAATAGCAGATAAAAAAATGCACAATAAAACCCCCAATGGCTGAAAAACATTAAAAAGATGAATTGGTGAAGCAACAGCAGCAACAAAAGGGGTGTTGCGTGAATCGAACTCACGACCTCTTGCACCAAAAACAAGAATCATATCACTAGACCAAAGACTTTGGCAAAGCAATGTAGCAAATTGGGTGTTACGAGAATCGAACTCACGACCTTTTTCACTAAAAACAAAAATCATACCACTAGACAAACAACCAATGAGACCATTATCGTGACAATTGCGATATATTAGGAAATGTTTGCTTAGTTAAAGGTATAATTATTTTATATATTTCTAAAGAGCTTAGTTGGAATAATGAACAACATTCGATGAAGATAAGAATAACATCAACGAAAAAGGAGAAATTAGTTTTACAAGAATTGCACTCATGACCGTTCTCTCACTAAGCGAGAATCATTCCACTAGACCAAACACCCCTCTATATTTGCAAACATCTGCCATGTCACTCCTCGACTCTTTTATCCAGCATACAACAACCGTCGTATGAGTTATCATCAACTCAGTGGATAATACATTCAAATCAACTAACTCAACTCTATTAATATCGTTCCAATATACCTACTATAATACTATGATAACGTTATCAGCAAATACAATAAATCCGTTATCAGCCTCATCTCTGTCAACTGTCTCGATCGATCATCTCGTCCTTATTGACAGCCTCTTGTCCATGCAATCATTATCTAGATTTTTCTATAGGTAAGCGATCACCTAGTTAAGAGCTCAATCATCATCCAAGTATAGATTACCAAATGACAAGAGGATGATGCTTACTTAAGAGTATATTGTGATAATAGACACGAGGATGAATATAGATTAGTCAAACTACGATTCAGTTGATAAAAAATGCACAATAATGAATTTTCCCCAGAGCAATTTGATGCATTCATTAATTGAAAGTGACGATTAAACACGATTAAAATACGACGAGGTAAAAGAATCTGAAATGTCATACAAAAAATGATACGAGGACGAGAAAGAAGTTGCTCGCTGAAAAAGGAGATGGTCATACCTGCCAGTTCCTTGATTGAAAGCAACAAGGAAACAAGATTCAAAAACGACGAGCTAAAAGAACCTCAAATCACATACAAAAAATGACACAAGGACAAAGAAGGAAGTTGCTAGCTGAAAATGGAGATGGTCATACCTACCTTGTGAGGTTTGTAATTTTGTACTAAGGAAAATTATGTAATATGTAATAAATGATGATTTTAAGGGGTTTTATGAAATAAATAATATGGAGGACTTGTTTGTAAAATTACATAGATTTTTGCAGTATAGAATTTTGATGTAAAAATTATACTATCAAATAGGATTTTTGATAAGGAATCCAACGGCACAGACAGATCGTAATTTGGACGTCGTTTGATTGGTCAAATTATTGAATTAAGGTTGATCCAAATGGACGGACGAGATTAAATCATTAAAACAGACGGTCCAGATTTAATTTCATTAAACCGGGTTAGCGGGTTAGTGGTAAGCGGGTTAAGTGAGGAAACCCGACCTATTACCAAACCCATTTAACTTACCCTGTTCTTCTTTCTTCCCTACCCGTGACTTTCTCTCTCCTCCCCTGCTCCGAACCAACGACGGCAGCTTTGCCTTCGCATTTTGGCGACGACAATGAGGACTTCCCGGATGAATTTTTCTGTGAAATTTCGGACAAAACTTCAGGTGAGCTAGGAGAATGCATTAGAATCATTATTTTCGAGTTTTGGTAGAGATTTGGGGAAGAAAAGTAGAGAGAAGTAGGGGGTGGCGAAAGTTCATCGCCGGAGCTTCCTCCGACGATTGTCGACTATTCCGCTCATGAAACTTCAGAAGGTTAGTACCTATGCTTCTCCTCAACGAGATCTACCCATTGGTACCGGAGTTGAGAGCTATTGGTCGCTGGTTGGCCGCTGGTTGGCCGCCGGCGAACGGAAAACCTAAATTTAGGGTTTTCGCCCAATTGAGCTTCTACGGCGAAATTAGCCACGTATGGGCAGTAAAAATTGTGGCAAATAGTATTTTTAGATTCCTGATGAGAAGAGCTTTCGAATGGTACCAATATTGGTGCTGATCGAAGAACTTCGCCGGCAAGGGTTCCGACGAACTTTCCGGCGAGTCTCCGACGAACTTTCCGGCGATCTTGAGATAAAAATTAGGGAGATTCTAGAAATCATTCTAAGAGTATTGGTGAAGACAGATTTATAAAATTATTACCGGATTGAGAATTAAAATTCATTAAAATATTCACAGAAAATTCGATAAGCAAGCACGAGGATATTAACGATCGCGATACGAATTAGAACATGCTTGCGACGATAGGATCAGGTGAGTGTTTATTCTCCAGGTAGAATAAATGAGTTAGTTCTCAATGTTTAGTCCAGGAGAAGTATATCCCTTTGATTAGCTATACTTGTTATTCATTGACTCTCCTACTAGTTAATTATCCTGATTATGATTATATATGAGTTGTGAATAACCTTTGATATCCATGCTTCTTGATATATGTTTTTCATTGCTATTGTTTATTGATTCGTTATAGCATGATACGATGCTTTTGTTTAATTCTAAAGCTAGCATATGCACTTGTTTTTCCTGAAAAGCTAGAGGTATGGTGAAAAGCATACCCTAGGAGATTTATTGATCTATATGATTCTGCTTCATCTTTTGGGTGCGTATGACTAGGATGACCATAAACTGGTGTGCTTGGAGCACAATCACTGCAGTGATATTCAGTTCGCACTTCCATGGGCCGCTTAGATATAGGGGCGTACGGCTAAAGTGCCGAGCAGTCAGGATGGGAGGTTAGATAACTCCTGGCTGTGGATATTCACTGGACTAACTATGGTAAATCAGGTAGTGAGGTCCGGTGGGCAGCCCAAGAGGAAAGGGGGCTTTGTTTATGTATTCTTATGACTTCACTTTGATTCGGGTACCCTACGATTCTCGATATCTCCCCCTGAGGTGACAGTTGATAGCTACAACTATCGTTAACTATGCTAGCCCCAGATATATTCTTGTATGATCCATGATTGCTCTTACTGATTGGCTATTACACCCGAATAGCCAGATTATTCTATTTACGAGATGCTATTATTATATGTTCTTGGTTTTACATTGATTTCTATCCAACTCACTGGGTACAAGCATACTCACCCCAAAGGGGAACTCATTTTTTTTCAGGATCACAGCAGGAGAGGGACGGATAGAGATAGAGGCGATTAGCTAGACTCCTGACTTTTGAAAGGTTATTCTATTTACGAGATGCTATTATTATATGTTCTTGGTTTTACATTGATTTCTATCCAACTCACTAGGTACAAGCATACTCACCCCAAAGGGGAACTCATTTTTTTTCAAGATCACAGCAGGAGAGGGACGTATAGAGATAGAGGCGATTAGCTAGACTCTTGACTTTTGAAAGGTAGGACAGTTCTACCTTTTTTTTGTGTACAGAAAGATCCACTGGGTAGGTATTTTGTGTATCACTGGGCATGTGCCCTATTTTGGTTGTAAAATATTTGTATATAAGTGATTTCTGGTATAAGAAATCTGATTTTGCATATACATAGTTTTAGAGTTATATTACTCTGTTATCTAGGTTCTCTCCTTCCATAAATATAGGAGATATACACCCGGTACGCTTAGTAGATTCCCATATAGTTCTGGAAGCTTAGCAGAGCTGTATGTGGAGTTCACTGTGGTCTGCCACATACCCTAGGGGAAGGTATGGGGCGTGACAGATTTTGGTGGTATCAGAGCAGGTTCATATTAGCACATATGTATATCCTGATAAGATTATTTGAGAACCTGGGGATGTTAGGGCATCAATTGCATAAATGATCTTTCAAGTAATTCATATTAGGATATAAAGAGTCCAGTGGATCTCAGATAAGGACCAATCTAGTGGCCCTAGGATATACGGGGTATACGTGATATTAATCGTAATATTCGTGCAGGATATTTAGAATGCAGTCCGAGCATAGTAACTCAGGGGATGAGGTACCTCAAGGACAGGAAGGTTCCTCTGCCTCCCATGCGATGCTTGTAGAGGATGGTCAGGCTGCACCATCTGTTATTGGAGGAGTCACCTTAACTAATGAGTAGTTTCTGACACTCATTAGAATGATTCAGGCTCAGACTGCACCGGTACAGGCTCCCATTCCACCAGTGCAGGCAGCCGTAGTTGCTCCTCAAACTGATTTACTAAAGCAGATAAAGATAGCCCGACAGTTAGGCTGTTATAGTTTTGAGGGATCCAGAGACCCAGAGATAGCCAATAAATGGTTACAGAAAGTATCAAAGACTGCTAGAGACATGAGATTGACAAATGCAGATATTATTCGACTAGCAACTCAGTTATTAGAGGGTGATGCACAGGTCTGGTGGGAATCCCTCAATACTAGTGGAGCTTTACCGACTACATGGGAATGATTTATAGATATCTTTAATAGGGAATATTATACCAGTTTCTATAAGGATCAGAAAAGATAGGAATTCTTTGCTTCGAGATAGAATCATAGAACAGTACTGGAGTTTGATACCGAGCTACGGGCCTTATTACTATTTGTTCCAGAGTATGCTCGAGATACCGAGTATATGCGTAACTGATTTAGAAAGGGAATAAAGGTAGAGATCAGAAGGTTGTTGGTTACTTTTACCACTATTAGTTATCATGAGTCAGTATAGATGGCAGTGCAAATTGAGCAGTTATCCCCAGCACCTTCTAAGGGTAAGGAAATTGCTATTGGAAAAAGAAACTCTCGATTCTTCAGTCCTACATTTCAAAGAAAGGGTGTTAATATAAGAGGATCAAAGAAAATAGGAGAATCATCTGGCAGCACCTCTAGACCACAGACTTACCCACAAGCCTCATATGTTCCGGATTCTGAATTTCAGGTCAGATCCATAACCAGAAAGACATGTGGAAATTGTGGAAGGGTTCATCCCGGAGTATGTAGACCCCTTAAGATGCTTCTATTGCCATCATACAGGCCATTTGAAAAGGGACTGCCCAGCTCTACAGCAAAAGAGGGACAGCAGAAGCATAGAAATGTAAAGACAGTTGCCAGGTGGTAGAGGATCTAGTAGTCAGATAAGGCAACTATCAGGGGTAGTGAGAGGTTCAAGAGTAGAGTAAGGGGGTAGTGTAAGAGGACCTCAGAGTGGCTCTAACATTCCACCGAGACAACAAACTAGGATTTTCACTGTTTCAGATAAGGAGACTGAGACTAATCCAGACCTGATTACAGGTACTTTACAATTATTTCAGCATCTTGCTAGAGTACTTATTGATAGTAGTTCACATAGATCTTATATTAATCCTGAGTTTGCAAAGTTTAGTAATAAACCCTTGGTTCCTTTGAAGCCTGAACTTATTGTATGCACCCATCTAGGACAACAGCTTCTTAGAAATACAGTTTATAAGGATTGTGAGATTATGCTGGGAGATACTACATTACGAGCAAATCTAATCCCATTAGATATGATAGATTTGGACTTAATATTGGGGATTGATTGGTTAGCCCGAAATAAGGCTACAATTGACTATTTTACTAAGGAAGTGATATTTTCAAGGGAAGGAATACCTGATTTGCATTTTACTGGGAACCGTCGAATTCTACCGACTTGTGCGATTTCGGCATTACAAGCTTGGAAATTAATAAGAAAAGGATGTGTAGCTTATTTAGCGCACATAATAGACATATCCACGTCTGGAACTAAGCTAGAAGAGATACCAGTGGTGTGTGAATTTCCCGACATATTTCCAGAAGAGTTACCAGGTGTACCACCTGATAGGAAAGTTGTTTTCTTTATTGAATTACAACCAGGTACTCACCCTATCACAATTCAACCATATAGAACGGCACCTACAGAACTAAGTGAATTAAAGGTAACAACTACAAGAATTATTGGATAAAGGATTTATTAGACCGAGTACCTCACCTTGGGGAGCACCGGTATTATTTGTAAAGAAGAAAGATGGTGCCTTAAGATTATGCATTGACTATAGACAATTAAATAAGGTGACCATCAAGAATAAATATCCTTTGCCGAGAATCGATGATCTCTTTGATCAACTACAAGGAGCAAAGGTATTCTCAAATATTGATTTGAGATCAGGATATCATCAATTGAGGATCAAGGAGTCGGACATTCCTAAGACTGCCTTCAAAACTAGATATGGACATTATGAATTCATAGTAATGTCTTTTAGATTAACAATCGCCCTAGCTGTATTTATGGATTTAATGAATAGGGTATTCCATCCATATTTAGACAAGTTTGTTATTATATTTATTGATGATATTTTGATATACTCGCCTGGAGAAAAGGAGCATGCTGAACACCTAAGAATAGTGTTACAAACACTGCGAGGAAAGAAATTGTATGCAAAGTTCTCCAAATACGAGTTTTGGTTGAAAGAAGTAAAATTCTTGGGACACACCGTATCAGAACAAGGTATCATGGTTGATTCAAGTAAAGTGGAAGCAGTTTTGAAATAGGAACGACCCAAGAATGTTACAGAGATTCGCAGTTTCTTAGGTTTAACTGGATATTATAGGAGATTTATTGAAAGATTTTATAAGATAGCTGGACCACTCGCTAGACTGACATGAAAAGAAGTGAAATTTCACTGGGATCAGGATTGTGAAAATAGTTTTCAGAAACTCAAGGATTATCTCACTTCTGCTCCAGTTCTGATATTACCAAAGCCTAATGAGGATTACACTGTGTATAGTGACGCTTCCAGACAAGGATTGGGATGTGTACTGATGCAAGAGAGAAATGTGATTGCATATTCATCTCGTCGATTAAGGAAGCATGAATTAAATTATCCTACTCATGATTTGAAACTGGCAGCAAGAGTAAAGATATGGCGATATTATTTATACGGAGTTTAATGCTATATTTTTACCGACCATCAGAGTTTGAAATATATTATGACTCAGAAAGAGCTAAATCTAAGATAAAAAAGATGGTTGGAGTTATTAAAATATTATGATCTCATAATTGAGTATCATCCAGGAAAGGCTAATGTTGTGGCAGATGCATTGAGTAGGAAATCAGTTACGTTATCTAGTATCTCAGCCACTATATTACCTCAGCTTATGAAATTGAAATCTTTGGGAGTTCATCTAGATTATGATAAATCTAGTGAGATCTTCGCTACATTTATTGTGCGACCCACACTTCATGAAGAAATTCGGGCCTTGCAGAGTTCAGATGAGGAATTGAGGAAAGTACTCCAAAGAATACAAACCGAAGAAAATACTGAGTTCAGAATGAGGGATGATAGGTTATTGGTATACCGAGAGAGAGTTTGCGTCCCTAATAAAGCTGAACTCAAGAAAGCTATATTGGAGGAAGCTCATTCCTCGGCATATGCAATGCACCCGGAAAGTACAAAGATATATCGCACAATAAAGGGAAGCTATTGGTGGCCAGGAATGAAGAAGGATATTGCAGAGTTTGTAGCTAAGTGTCGCATTTGTCTGCAAATTAAAGCTGAGCATCAGAAACTCGCAGGAAAGCTACAACCTTTACATATTCCTGAATGGAAATGGGAACATATCACAATGGATTTTGTGATAGGATTACCCAGCACATCAAGTAATCATAATACGATACGGGTAATTGTGGATAGACTTACCAAATCCGCTCATTTTCTGGCAATTCATAATAGGTATTCATTAGATAAATTAGCCAGAATCTATATTCAGGAGATTGTGAAACTCCATGGAGTTTCCATTACCATTGTGTCTGATAGAGATCCTAGATTTACTTTCCATTTTTGGCAAAGATGCATGAAGCTTTAGGTACGATATTGAAGTTTAGTACAACTTTTCATCCTCAGACTGATGGCCAATCTAAAAGGATAATTCAAACTCTAGAAGATATGTTAAGGGCTTGTGTACTTGAATTCCAGGAAATTTGGGATCAACATTTACCGTTGATTGAATTTGCATACAATAACAGTTATCAGGCTAACATCGGAATGCCACCATATGAAGCTTTATATGGAAGAAAATGCAGAACACCATTATGTTGGGATGAAGTTTGAGAAAGAAGAATAGAAGAGAATGAATTGATTGAAACTACGACAGAGAAAGTTAGAATCATTAAGGAAAGATTGAAAATAGCTCAAGATAGGCAAAAGAGTTATGCGGATAACCGAAGAAGAGAATTGAAATTTCAATATGGGGATATGGTATACTTAAAAGTAGCTCAGTGGAAGAGAATCATACGGTTTGGAAGTATAGGGAAACTAAGTCCTAGATATATTGGACCTTTCAGAATCATTAACAGAATGGGTCCTATAGCGTATAGATTGGAGTTACCTCAAGAAATGGCCAAAATACATAATGTATTTCATGTATCTATGTTGAGGAAAGATATGGCAGACCCTGAACAGATATTACTAACACCCCCGATTGAACTTAAGGGAGATTTTAGTTTTAAAGTACAACCTGTGCAGATCTTAGAATGAAAAAAGAAAAACTTAAGTAATAAATAGGTATGGATGATTAAGGTATTGTGGAGGAGTACACAGGTAGAAGAAATCACATGAGAATCAGAAGAGTATATGAAGAGGAAGTATCCTCAGTTATTCCAAGTGATGACCTGAACTAAATTTTGAGGATAAAATTTCTTTAAGGGGGTAGGATGTGAGGTTTGTAATTTTGTACTAAGGAAAATTATGTAATATGTAATAGATGATGATTTTATGGGGTTTTATAAAATAAATAATATGGAGGACTTATTTATAAAATTGTATGGATTTTTGTAGTATAGAATTTTAATGTAAAAATTATACCACCAGATAGAATTTTTGATAAGGAATCCAATGGGGCAGACGGATTGTAATTTGGACGTCGTTTGATTGATCAAATCATTGAATCAAGAATTTATCCAAATGGACGGATGAGATTAAATCATTAAAACGGACGGTCCAAATTTAATTTCATTAAACCAATAGGTGAACCGAGTTAGCGGGTTAAGTGAGGAAACCCGACCCGTTACCAAACCCATTTAACTTACCCTCTTCTTCTTCCTTCCCCACTCATGATTTTATCTCTCCTCCCCTACTCCGAACCAGCGATATATATATTTCATGCCCTCTGATAGAGATAAGATTAACATCAATCCTCTCGCATCCTAAGCGAGAATCATACCATTAGACCAAACACCCCTTGGTATGTGAAAGCATCATCCAACATTTTGGAAGAATATGTGAGTGATCGTTGAGTAAATAGTACAATCATCATATAAGTATGGATTAGTTAAACTGAGGTTCACAAAGGGGTGTTGCGAGAATCAAACTCATGACCTCTTTCATCCAAAACAAGAATCATTTCACTAGACGAAACACCTAATGAGACCATAGTCAAGACGATTGCGGTTTCCTAAGAAAGGTATGCTTAGTTAAATGTATGATTATTTGATATATTTTTAAAGAGCTTAGTTGGAATAATGAACAACCCCTGATAAAGATAAGAATAACATCAGCGACAAAGAGAAATTAGTTTTACAAGAATTGCACTCACGACCTTTTTCTCCCTAAGTGAGAATCATTCCACTAGACCAAACATTCCTCTATATTTGCAAACATCTGTCATGTCACTCCTCGACTCATTTATCGAGCATGCAACAACTGTCGTATGAGTTCAAAGGACTCATACAAGGCATTTGTCGATAAATATAGTCATCTACATCATCAACTCAGTGGATAATACATTCAAATCAACTAACTCAACTCTATTAATATAGTTCCAATATACATACTATAATTCTATGATAACGATATCAGCAAATATAATAAATCCGTTGATAGCACTCATCTCTATCAACTATCTCGATCGATCATCTACTAAACCTGCACACACATTGAATATGATGTGCTCAGCCTTGCAGCCTAGTGCGAAATTATGGCTCAAAATTATAATAAAGAAATCAAAATCTAGAGGGAAGGTTTTGAGGATGCCTTTGGTTTATTAAGTATCACATAATAGATTTTTAATGTAAATATCATCAATAGTGCTATCTACATACTAATAGTGTATGTTTGTATATCTCTAAATCATCTATGTTGTATCATATATATGTATCGCTAGTCGATATATGATACAATATATATGACTTCTATGTATATCTCTAAACCGATGGTTAGGTTTCATCAATTATCATCACTATCAACATAAATGACTTCACCTCATCATCCTGATATCTTCATTCTGACCCTATTTCCCTCATGCACTATCGACTAATTTGATCAGAATTTGTTAAAACATAGAAAATTTTGATTATCCTAAAAAATGTACTAGTGGATAATTTTCTCCACATCAGCTGATAATCACCATCGATTACCATTGATTATATACTAGTGCTTGAGTTTTCCCTGAAGCACAATTTGAATTTGTTTAAAGAAAAAGTTTTAATTCTAAAAGCTTATTTGGAGAAAAAATAAATGTACCTCCTCCGTGGAACAAAAGCTTATTTGGAGTAAAAAAATAAAGAATTCCGATGGAGATTAGAATGAAGGGGTGTTTTAAGAATTAAACTCATAACCTCTCACACCCTAAGTGAGACTTATACCACTAGATCAAATAATCCCTAATATCTACAAATATCATCTAAATTCTTTGACCGTAAAAGTGTGATCGTTTAGTAAATATTATGGTTTTCATCTAAGTATAGATTACTGAAATTACGATTCAATAATAAAGATTAAACAATAGATAAAAAAATAAACCATAATTTATTTTCTCAAAGTAGTTTCATACGTTCATTGATTGGAACTAACGATGAAAAAAGATTCAAAAACACTGATAGTAAAAGAACCCCAAATCACATATGAAAAAGAAGAAGAAGAAGGAAGTTACTAGTAGAAAAAGGAGATGGTCAAACCAACCAACCCCCAATGGAGATGACAAAAACATCAAAAAGATCAGGAGGAGAAGCAACAGTAGCAGCAAAAGTGGCATTGTGAGAATTAAACTCATGACCTCTTGCATCCAAAGTGAGAATCACACCACTAGACAAAACATCTTCTCATATGTGCATTCATCATACTGATTCTTCAAAAGATAAGCATGTGATCACTTAGTTAAGAGTGTGATCATTATCCAAGTATAGATTAGCAAAAGCATGATTCTTCTACAATGTTTAAAAAGAAGAACCTAATGTATTTTCGTAGAGCAGTTTCATGCATTCATTGATTGGAACCGACGATGAAATATTATCAAAAAGACCAATTGTAAAAGAACCACCAAATAACACAAGAAAATTAGCACGATGACAAAGAAGGAAGTTACTTGCAGAAAGAGGATATGGTCGTACCTACCAGCCCCTCAAGCCCCAATGGAGATGAGAAAAATATCATTTGTAAGGAGGAGAAGTAGAAAAATAGGAGTTGTGAGAATTGAACCCACAACCTCTTCCACCTAAAATAAGAATCGTAGAACTAGACCAATCACCCAGAGAGTAGTGTGATCATTACCAAGGGTTCTTTCTAAAAATTGTGCAATCACTACTTGGTGCAGAGGAAGGGGTATTGTGAGAATTGAACTCACGACCTCTCACACCCTAAATAAAAATCATACTGCTAGACCAAACACTCCCTTATATATGCAGACATTATCCGAAGTTTTTGACTAATAACAGTGTGATGATTTATTAAATAGTTTGACCATCATCCAAATACAAATAAAGAAAACTACGATTCACCCACAAAGATTAAATAGTAGATAAAAATAAACCATAATGTATTTTCAAGCATTCATTGATTAGAACCAATGATGAAAAAAGATTTCAAAATAATGATAGTAAAAGAACCTCAAATCACATACGAAGGAAAAAGAAGGAAGTGAATAGTAGAAAAAGGAGACCAATTAACCCCCAATAGAGATGAGAAAAACATCAAAAAGATATGAAGGAGAAGAGGCAACAAAACGGGTATTATTAGAATCAAACTCAAAATCTTTTCAATCTAAAGAAAGAATCATACCACCAAACCAAACATCCAATATGAATTGTAGTCAATCACTAATAGTTCATTAAAGATGAAGTACAGTTATTTGATATATTTTATTGGAGTAGTACGAATAAGTAGCAACGCCCCGATGGAGATGATAATGACATCAATGGCAAAGAGAAAAGGGCTTTGTGATAATTAAATCCATGACCTCTTGCGCCATAACCGTGAATGATATAACTAGACCAAATACTCTCTGATATATGCACACATCATCCAAGTGCTTTTACTAATAAGCATGTGATTTAGTAAATAGTATGACCATCATCCAATTATAAATTACCAAAGCCATGATTCACCAAAAAAATATTAAAAAGTAGACAAAAAAGCAGAGTTTTATGCATTCATTCAATAAATTTGATGATGAAAAAACAACCGAAAGTACCTATTTTATTAAAAATCCCAGATTATATATAAGAAATGATATGATGGTGAACAAGGAAGTTGCTAGCAGAAAATTGAGATGGTCATATGTACCAACCCATAATAGTGATGTATTCTGGCGTCGAGCTATTTTTCCGCAGGACCTCTTTTTGTGATTGTTCCAGAAGAAATGAAACAAAAGATAGGGTAGAACTAGGACAGTTATTGTATGAGGTCTACCCAATGCTAGATGCAGAAGCGTCGTAATACGCAGAAGTCATTATAAAGGAATGATAATTACCCCTTTCTTTTTACGTCGCCACACGGGAGGGCCATGGGGACGTAAAAAGGAAAGAGAGGGACTTCGCCACCTAGGGCTGTAGTATGTTCCAAGGGTTGGGCTGTTCGCCCATTAAAGCGGTACGTGAGCTGGGTTCAGAACGTCGTGAGACAGTTCGGTCCATATCCGGTGGGGGCGTTAGAGCATTGAGGGGACCTTTTCCTAGTACGAGAGGACCGGGAAGGACGCACCTCTGGTGTACCAGTTATCGTGCCCACGGTAAACGCTGGGTTACCATAATAGTCTAGAAATCCGAGTCTTAAGTAAAGTCAATTTTTTGATTGAAAACTAGGACTTCTCTTAACTAGGACTTCTCTTATAATATAAACTTAACTCATTGTAATTCCATCCAGTAAAATGGAAGAATTATAAATTTCCAAAATAATAGATAGGAATACTGCAAATAGGGCAATATCCAAGTAGGCTTATAAATTTGATCATTATCAAGTGCTTTTTGGATTGTCTCAATTTTTCTGACTTGCTCCTACGGAACCAAGGTACTTATGAACTTAACTTATTAACTTAACAATTAACGATGAGATTTATTATCGTTTCTTGCATGTCTCGTAAAAGTTAGAGTAGGCGTGAATTCTCCCAATAGAAAAGGCAAATCCCCTATGATACACCAGATCCGGCTCGATTATTGATAGAGTGAATAGATCTGCCATTTCTTGAAATGTCTCTTCTGATTCAAAATCGTGGTGTAACTCTTGGGCCTAAAAAGATGAATTCTGGATTACGAAATACATGTTCAACATTCGAACCACTCTTGGTCATATTTCTTTTTATCGAGCTTGACTGCAAGACCCACCCGTCGAGAAGGGACGAAAGTCGGCCTTAGTGATCCGACGGTGCCGAGTGGAAGGGCCGTCGCTCAACGGATAAAAGTTACTCTAGGGATAACAGGCTGATCTTCCCCAAGAGTTCACATCGACGGGAAGGTTTGGCACCTCGATGTCGGCTCGGACCAACCTACAAAAACGAAACGGTCCCTCCGTAACCAATCATCCATAATATCAGCACCTGCCTTTATACAGTTGGATACGAAATTATCAATCTTTGAAACAGGAATTAAAGTAGTGGATCTTTTAGCTCCTTATCGCCGTGGAGGAAAAATCGGACTATTTGGGGCGGTCGCGTTATTGAGGTGAGATGGATCCGGAAAAGGGGGGGTTCGTAATATCATAATAATAAGTAGAAATTAGATTCCTCATAGAGGAAATAAGATGTTTAAATGGTATACTATATGTATATGCCTTTTTGTCCAAGTCACTTCTCTTTTTGTCTAAGCCACTTCGTTTCTTTTTGTCCAAGCCACTTCCCCTTTTCTTTGTGAGTATCGGGAATTTCCCCATTCATAGGTCCGAGATCCACATCTATTTTCCAGGTCCGAGATCCACATCTATTTTCCGGGTCCACCGGAACTCTTTTGTTTAGATTCATAGGAAGTTGTAGACAAACAGACAAACAAAAGTAGAGAAAGGATTAGGGGGGCATATTTGTTTGATTAAAAAAAAAATCAACTATGAGGAGGAGGAGAAGCATGAGTTGTGAGAATTGAACTCATGACCTCTTGCACCCAAGGCAAGCAAGAATCATACCGCTTGATCAAATAGCCAAATAGTAATGTCTTATTACTAAGCATTCTTTGTAGAGAAATGTGATTACTTAGTTAAAAATGAGGAAGGGGTATTGTGAGAATTAAACTCATGACCTCTCACAACCAAAGCGAGAATCAAACCACTAGATCAAACTGTAAACCTTATTTTTCTAAAAAAAATTTTAAAAAATAATATAATTATAATAAAAAAATAATAATAAACTAAAATAAAGTAAAATAGAAAATAAATAAAAAGATAAATAAATAAATAAGGAAAAAGGGGAAAATAAAAAACAATTTAAAACTAAATTAAATATAGAAAAAGAAAAGAAAAGAAATAAATAAATATAAACCCGCCCACGACACGCATGGCACACGTGCTGTGAGCGGGCGAGTGTTTTAAACCCAGGAAACAGGGCAGAGCTATGTTTTCCGAGTTGTCGGCAACGGCAGGGCTTCATCTGCTCTGGCGAGTAGCGTTAGTGATGGGAGAAGAGTTGGCCGGAGGCTGGGCATTGGTTCCGTGACCGGTGGCGCGTGAAAGCGGCTCTAGCAGGCTGCGATCTTGTGGTAAGCAGCAGAGGCAGAGGCAGTAGTGAAGGCCTCTGTTTCCTGTTGAATTCGTCAGCGAGGGGAGCGAAGATCGTTCCTGCCTCTGCAGCGAAGTGTCTAAAGGCGATTCGACTCCAGCGGAGGCGATTTGAAGACTCGGTGGTGACTGGAAACGGAGTTGGAGCGGCGCGGCAGGGGATCGACTTGCACCAGTGGCCATGGGGGCTTCTAAGCTCTACCGGCGGTGACAAGAGTTGGTCGGTGGGTTGAGGAAGGCATGGCGAAGTTGTGCGCATTATTCTAGTGTGTTTGCAGCAACGAATCGGGCGTCGATCAGTGGTGGAGTGGTGCCGAGTTCGAGCGGAGAGGGTGAACGCAGGCGGCGCATGTGTAGCACGTGGATCGGTCTTGTCCGATCTGGTCCGGTTCAGGAACGGGCAGTTCAGTGACGGTTCGACGTGGGTTTCACCTAGTTTCACAATTTTACGTTCTGTTCGGTCAGTTCAATGGTGCTTAGGGTTTTTTGGTGAGTTTTGATTTTTGAGAAATTTATTTAGAATTTTTATTAAATTTTAGGTACTATTTCGGAATATTTTTGGTTGGGTTCAGGGTTTTGAGTGCATTAACTTTGTCAGAAAAATATAAAATAATTTGTGATGCTTTGCTATGCTTATATATAATTTGATGATTTAATTAGAATTTCAAACTATTATGGTGAATTTTTTATTTAATTAAGGTGATTTTGGTTAATTTAGGGTTTAAATAAATTTTATGTTATATACATGAAAGAATATTTTGGTAAACTATACCAAAATATTCTTTCAAGTATCTAGGAGTACATTTGGCTCCTAAGAAACTAAAAATTACAGAATGTAAAGTACTGCTTAACAAAATGATGGTTAGACTTAAAAGTTGGTCTGCCAAGTTGCTAACATATGCAGGAAGAGTTCAACTTATAAAGTCAGTGTTAATTGGAGTACAAAGCTATTGGTCACAACTATTCATATAGCCCAAAAAAATAATCAAAATGATGGATGCAGTTTACAGGACATTCTTATAGACAATATCAGTTGAGACTAGTAGGAAGGCCTTGGTATCTTGGAATAAAGTTTGCACACCAAAGTCAGCCGGAGGTGTAAACCCCAATCTGTGAAATATATATAAAAAATAAAAAAATAAAGAAAATTTATATTTTCCGGTTCGGTCCAACCAAACCGGTCGGTCAACCGGTTCGGGTGAACAGGTCGACCCTTAAACAAGGATGCGGGCGAGAAGGGCGGAAGCCCTATCGCTCGAGCACCCCCATTCTTCGCCACCTCCCCTGTTACTCCGCACGCCGCACGGACGAGCATCGATGAGCTCACAAGCGCGCCGTCCGTGGTCCTACGTCCCCATCGTCGCCAGATCGACTAGGCGAGGAGTTCGACAGCAACTCCAATCGAGGAAGCTCTCGCCCGCAACCTCTCCGCCGCGACGCTACGAAGTGGGTCGCTGCCTTCCTCGCCGGCGATTTCGACCTCGGTCGGCCACTGCAACCTTCGTCGTCGCATCGCTTCGTCTCTACGAAGGCGAGGCAGTCGACATTTCACCTTTGGATCAGTTGGTGAAGCCGATGGGCGGCTGTACGCTCGGGCGCATCGAGCAAGGGACGACAACGAGCGGATTGCTATTTCGCCCCTTTTCGCTACCCGAATCATCCCCATTAGCTGCTCGCGAATCGATAAGTGTGTGGTCCAGCCTCCATCGTTCGTTCATTCTCCGATTTCACGATTTGTGTTCCGCCGTGACTGCTGTGCATGGGTGGTTGGACGACCACCGAATCGACGATTGCTTCTCGCGCATAGTCTCCCTTTTCTACCGCTTGATTCATTCCCTTTAGGTGTTCGCGAACGCATTGGTGAGTAAAGTTGATTCCCATTGTTCTTCCGCCTTCTGATTTGTGTTCCGCCGTGGTTGCAGCTCGCGGATGGTCGGGCGACCACCGAATCGTTGGCGCTTCATTCTCACGGGCGGTTGATGCTGTAACATTCTCTCCGCATCCACACGCCCGAGGTCGAGGTCGTCCGCCGGCGTAGTGGTCGAGCGTGGGTGGCGGAAGCTCCGTCGGAAGCTACGGCGAAGAAGGCAACGAACGAAGGCATTCGTTTGCCCCCTTTTCCTCCTATCGTGCTTAAAGAATTAGTTAAGCATGATTAGCTTTAATTAAACACATTTAGTATAAATTAGATGTTTAGTATAAATTAATTTTGCTGCATGTTTAGATTAATTTAAACATGTTTAATGTTAGATTAAATTGAGCTTAGTGGATGGGTAATTATTAATTTAAGTTGCATGTTAGATAAGATGGATTAATTAAAATAGTGGGGGCCTAACTTAGCTTGGGTTGGGTTAAAGATGATGAATTCGTCTAAGTGAACCAAATTAACTAGACATGGATAACTCAAGTCTAACTCGAACCAGATTCGTATGAGATTGGATTAGAGCTAAACCCAAGTCGGATCACTTCAGATTGGGTTATGTATGGGTCAAATTAATCAATTAAGTGGTCAACCTGGGTCAGTGTTGACCAGGCCAATGTTGACCCAGCGATTTGATGGATCTTCATGAACCCACACTTGGGCCGAATCAGATTGGGCCGAGGGAGCAAATTGGTTATTTGATCAAATTAAATCGGTCAACACGGTCAAAATAGTTGACTAGGTTAATTTGGATCCAAATTTTGGTTGGATTTGATTAAGAGAAATTTGGGCATAATAATCCTAAATTATTTAGCTGGTCAACATAGTCAATTTTAGTTGACTAGGATAATGTTGACCAAATTTTGACCTGGACCTATTTAATTAAAATTGGGCCTTCATCAGATGGGTTTAAGATGAATTAGGTCTACAAGAGGGAATAGGCTTTAATAAGGGGTAGGTTTAATAAAATTAACTTAAGCTTAATTTTTCAAACTAAATAAGGTTAATTAAATTTTATTATTTTATTATTAATGTATGGGTTAGTTAGTATTTGACTAATTGGATCAAGATGATTAATTAAATTTAGATTAATAGGGTAAATTTATTTCTTAAAGAGAGTTGAATTATTTTATTAAGAAATTATCTATGGGCTTATTACATAGGCTTAAGAATTTGGATTGGACCTTAGTTAAATTAGAATAATTAGATTGGGTTAATTTCATGAATTGGATTAGATAATTAATTTGGATAGAACTAAATTAATTAGATAACTTAAAATTTTAATTAATTAGATTTCTATCCGAATAATTCGTAGAAATAATATTAAACTAGTCCTAAATAAATTTTGTTATTTAGGAATACTATTTTGGTTCACGAGCTATATTAAAATCAATACGTTCGAGCTTCAATTGTATTGGTTCTGAAGCTCCGATCACGATTCAGGTGCGTTGGTTCATCGAATGTAGGATTTATTCAAGCTAGAAAATTCCCGCCGAAGTTTTCTTAGGAAAATTCTTGGATGCCTAAAATATGATAAAAATGAAATGCATGCTATGTTTATATGTAAATGCATGATAGTGTGATTTACTTGATCTACATGCATGATATGCCATGTTTACCATGATATGTATTTAACATGTCCATGAATCTTGTTCTGCATGCTATGTTATTTATTTATGCTATAACAGCGCGACCACCATGCAGATATAGTTAAGAATGATGACATGTTAGAACTCCTTAGGAGACATCACTGGAAACCAGACAAAAAAAGGGGTATAACTCGTATACCCCGTTTGACCACTGCGTACCGCCGATGGTCAAAATGGTGATGCTCTGCCACACACCACTCGTGAGGCTATACTTAGCTCAGTACTAGGAGTTGGTAGGGAAAGAGACTGTACAAACTCCGAGGTCATATTAGACCAGAAATGTGGAGTAAGTCCCTACCCGGAAACTTATACCCGTATGTGTGCCGTCTTGGCGACACCGTGATAGTTCGGAAATGACTAGCCGAGACGAACCAAAATGCGAACCTAGCAAACGTGTCGCCGAGGTTGTAGCATTCCGGCGGCCGCTAGTATGCACACCTCCTGGCAGGCACCGCTGCTTGGGGACTGGGACGGTGACTCCCCCCGCATAGTCTTGGACAGTGGATCCGTAGACCACACGACTATCATCCCTGACGTTCTGCGGACGGTCGGATGAGTAATACGGATCCTAGGGTTGTATTATATCGACTAGTCGTGGTCGATGGATTATTATTAATAGTGACCCTGTCTTCGGACAGTGTTGTAGTAATACACGAGTTGTCGTTGCCCCTACGGAGTCCGGGGAGGATGTAAGGGCACGGCAGTTTCGCTAGGGGAGGCATCGTAGGCGACTAGCGAGATAGAGGAGAGTGGTCAAGGGTCACCCGTCCTCTCCGCCAACATCAGTGCATCGGGCATAGGAAGAGACAGAGACAAAAAGGCACTGATGGGCATTCACTAAGTATAGGCCGGCAGCCCGAGTCTTGATATTATAGCCACTTTTCACTATAGATGACATACGATTACACCGATGACGTAGTTACCAGATACATCTTAGGCAACATCTAGTGTTATCCCTGTTGTACTTGCTTACATAGTTATTTTGCATTATATGAAAATGACTGTTAATAAACCCAAGGCATCCTAGATTAATCCTCCTAGCCTTTGAATTCCTTATTCGTTTTCGAGCTGTAATTTCGCACTAGGCCGCAAGGCTGAGCACACCACTTTTCCGTGTGTGGGGGTTTTACGTGCGGTAGTAGTAGTTGTTGACGAGGACTACGCTATCGGAGGTATACTTTCGCAATTATTTAGATGTTGTCGTTTTCGATTCTAGATTTGTAGTAGGGATATATCGGGACTGTACTAAATGGATTGTACTAGTGTTTTATTGATTTTAGATTGATCTGTACTCTTTATGGCTTGTATGGATCCCAGGGTTCATACGGCAGTTGCCACGTGGCCGACAGGAGGGTTGGAGCGTGACAGGAGGACTTAACTTACTAAGACTTGACTTATGGAATAAGGCAGCCATCTTCAAGCTCTTTTGGGATATGCAGATAAAGAAAGATAAATTATGGATCAAATAGGTACACACTTATTATATAAAAAATAAAAATATTCATATTATGACTCTACCAAAACAAACAAGCTGGATGTTGAAGAAAGTGATGATGAGTAGAGAGGTATTACAATACCATCCCCGACTGGCAATAATACTAACTAGAAAAATCACAATCAGTGCAATTTACAATATATTGGTGGGTACATTGCCAAAGAAAAATTGGACAAGTTTGATATGTAATTCGATAGCTAGGCCTAGAGCTACCTTCATCCTATGCCTTGCTTTGCATCAGAAATTAATGACTGTAGATAAACTACTCAAGCGGGGCATGCAAATAGAAGGAGGATGTCAGCTATGTCTAATTGCAATAGAAACATTAGAACATTTGCTGAATAAATGTAAATATAGCAAGACTATATGGAGTGATTTGTTGAAATGGAATGAAGAAGTTTTAAGATAAACTACATGAGAAACCACAATTAATATAGCTGCTAGAATAGCTAAAAGGATAACATTTAAAGGACAGCTTATGCAGGTAGTGATAACAGAGTTTGTATATCAAATTTGGGAAGAGAGAAACTGGAGATTATTTAAGCAACAAGTAAGAATGAAGTGGTCCTTCTTTGGCATATCAAGACAATAATTTTTACTAGGCTGGATAAAGAAAAAAAAAGAGAGTTTGTTGTCTTATGCTTAACTTAGAATACTATTGCTCTTTGAGATATTCAATTTTATTATATTTACTTATTTATGACTTGTAGCACATGATATTGTAGTGATGCTCAAATACCCTTCCTAGAAGGTGAGTTGACATTACTATTGATGTTATCAAACAAGTTATAAGGAGCAAAATTTATGTAAGATGATGTAATTATACTGAAATAATGTAATATCCTATTGGTAAATGATAATTTAATTTATTTGTAAAAAAAAAAGAATATTTTGGTAGATGTTATTGTGTTAAATTTATATTAAATAAAATTAAGATAATTTAATTATAATTTTTACAGATTTAATGAATTTATGTTGTTATAAAACTTAGGTAATTAGGTTATTTAGATTTTTATATTTAGTAACTTTGAATAATTTATATTTTTTCAATTTAATTGGTAAAACTAGATTTTTCCCAGAATTATTAAAATATTTTTAGATTAATTAAGGTCGTATAGGTTGATCAAAATTATTAGTATGATTTATTTATTAAAATGGATATTTATTTTATAGGCTTGTTGATGTTTAATTATAGTTGGATTGTGATTATTTAATTTTTTAATTTATTGGTAGATTAAGAAGGAATTAAATAAAAAATTTGTGAGGATGTGAGTAGGAAGGACAAATAAAAATTTTATTGGGTTGTATGATTTATGTTTTGTTTGATTGTATTTATTTTATTTTAGGAGAATTGATTTGCTGACAAATCACGACCAAGCTGTGATTTGTGTTGAAGTAGGAAGGAATTGCATTGTTTGCTTACTTTTAAGAATCACATCCAACTGTGATTCTTGCTAAAGATTTCTTTGAGACTCAGGTGAGGATTTATGGTTTCAAATTTATGGTCTACTACAGTGCTGAGTCCTAAAGGTCGTTATTATTTATTGTACATGTTGATAAGTTAAATATCTGCTTTTGTAGCATATTTAATTAGCATGTATATTTGATGTGAGTTAGAAAGTTATGTTTTGCCAGTATATATGTTTTTATCATATGCATGTTATTGGTGATTATACTCATGTTATGTGTTATTTGATAATACTTAGCAAGAACACAAAATATGATGACATGAGGTAAAACTAGAGAAACTTTAGGTTCATGTTATATTACCACCTAGAGTGGTCTTAAATGACATATAACTAAGAACTTTGGATATCTTAGGGTTATAATAACCTAGAAGATGACAAGAGGTTCTTAGGCTGCTATGTGCCAACATGTAGTGAGAAGTTATGTGCTAGTTAAGGTAGAGGTGCAAGTTCGGTTGACTTAGCCACAGATGCTTTAGTGTAACTGGGATCTCACTTTGGTGTAGAGCTCAACTTATTTGTATTACTTTAAGGTAGATGGTGTGTTAAGAATAATACTCTTCAATGCACTACAAGAGCTAGGGAACCTGAGGATACTGACATGCTCAAGATATAGGTCCGGAGCAGTCCAGGTTCATTGGTAGCATATGCAGGATATCTCAGCAGGTTAGGTTGTAGATGGTGTGGTTTATGATTTTGTGTGGTGACCCTATCATGGGGAAGAATTACAGCACTGTATGGTACTTATGATATATAGAAGGCGTGTCGTAGTCACCAGCTCCTTCTGCTAACGTCAATGTATAGACACATAGGACAGAGATGTAGAGTTGACACTGATGGGTTTGAAGAAATCCTTGATGAAGGATTTACCTTGAGCATAGGTTGGCTGCCTTAGGTGTAGTATGGATAGTTCACAATGTAGTAGTTAAGATAATATGATATCTTCGACTTAGTGTTATTACTATAAAAATAATTATTATTTCTTGTTGTTACTCCTTGTTATTGTGAGATTTGGATTTTTAACTAAGGGTAATTGTATAATAGAAAGAGATTTTGAGGGGTTTTATGGAAAAAATAATATAGAGGACTTATTTGAAAAATTACATAGAGTTTTGAAATATGGAATCTTGACGTAAAAATTATACCATTAGATAGAATTTTTGATAAGGAATCCAACGGCACAGACGGATCGTAATTTGGATGTCGTTTGATTAGTTAAATCGTTGAACCAAGGATAGATCTAAATGGACGGATAAAATTAAATCACATAAAGCGGTGGACGGTCCAGATCTAATCTCATCGAACCTATTTTGAACCAGGGTTAAGTTAAACTGAGTTGAGTGAACCGCTTAGCTTAAATGACTTTTTGATTTTATTATTTTTTTAATTCTTCCCATCGTGCAACCTTCTCTCTCCCTTCGCGCACGAACAGCAGCAGCGGACGGCTCATCGTCAACTTCACCGGCAACGTTTGGACCACCTCCCAATCAAATTTTTTGATGAGATTTTAGAGACAACTTCAAGTGAGCTAGGAGAACACGTTCGGACCATTAATTTCACGTTTTGGTGGAGATTTGAGGAGGAAAAGAGGAGAGAAGCGGCAGCGGCGAAAGTTCCACCGCCAGAGCTTGCTCCAAAAAGTGCCAGCCATTCGGGCCATGGAACTTTACAAACTTGGTACGTATGGCTTCTCCTCGAAGAGAGCTATCCATTGGTACCGAGGTTGAGGGCCATTGGCAGCCGGTTGGCCACCGGCGAGCTAAAAACCCTAACTTAGGGATTTTGCCTAAATTGATATAATCTGTGAAATTGATCGCGTGTGAGCTATAAAAATTATGAAAAATATGATTTTTGGAATCCTCATGAAGAGAGCTTTCGATTGGTACCCATATTAGTACTGATTGAAAAACTTTGCGGTAAGGGTTTCGGTGATTTTTTCGGTGAGTCTCCGGCGGGTCTCCGGCGAACTTTCCGGCAAATTTGGGATAAAAATTAGGGTGAATCTAAAGATCATTTTAAGAGTGTTGGTGAAGACGAATTTGTAAAATTATTACCGGATTGAGAATTAAATTTATTGAAATATTTATAAAAAATTTGATAAGCAAGCACGAGGATATTAATGATCGCGATACGAATTAGAACGTGCTTACGACGATAGGATCAGGTGAGTGTTTATTCTCCAGGTAGAATAGGCAGGAAAGTTCTCAATGTTTAGTCCAGAAGAACTAAATTCATTTTATTACCTATATTTGATATCTGTTGACTCTCCTGCTAGTTAATATTCATGATTATTGTAAACCCCCACTCTCAGCCCGGTTCAAATGCACCTGCTAGCCAGCCGGTCCAAGTGAACCGGCCTGACACGGTCTGAAGGGCCGACGCGAGCGAGAAGAGCCGAGGGCTCTTCCCCCTCGCGAAGCGCCCCCTTCTTCCCCCTCGCGACGCCCACCTTGTCACGCCCCGTACCTTCCCCTAGGGCACGTGGCAGACCGCAGTGAACTCCACATATAGCCCGCCTAACCTCCGGCACTATATAGGAATCCACTAAGCGTGCCTGATGTATATCCCCTCTATTTATGGAAGGAGAGAACCTGGATAACAGATTAATATAACTCTAAAACCATGCATATATATAAAACTGGATCTCTTACACAGAGAACCACTTATATACAAATGATTTACAATCAAAATGGGCACATGCCCTATGATACACAAAATATCTATCTAGTGGATCTTTCTATACACAAAATAAAGGTAGAACAGTCCTACCTTTCAAAATAGAACAGGAGTCTAGCTAACCGCCTCTAACTCTATCCGTCCCTCTCCTGCTGTGATCCTGAAAAAAATGAGTTCCCCTTTGGGGTGAGTACGCTTGTACCCAGTGAGTTGGATAGAAAATAATGTAAAACCGAGAACATAAAATAACAAAGTCTCAAGAATAGAACAATCTGGTTATTCGTGTGCAATAGCCAATCAAAAGAGTAAAATAAGCATCACACGAGATTAGATCCGGGGCTGACATAATCAAATACAGTTGCTGCAGACAACTGTCACCTCAGGGGGAGGAATCATGAATCATAGGGTACCCAAGTCATAGTAGATGTGCAAGAATAGATAAACAAAGCCCCCTTTTCTCCTGGGTTGCCCACTGGATGTTGCTACCTGGTATCCATAGCTAATCCAGAGTAAAAACCCCAGTCAGGAGTATCCCGATCTCCCATCCTGACCTCGAGCACTATCATCCCACGCCCCTCTCACTAGGCGGCCCATGGGTGTGCTAATAATGTAATATCCTATCACTGCAGTGAAAGTGCCTATAACACTATCTAGTATCAGATCATACTATCCATATGCATTAACAAGTGAAAGAAGTATCACAAAGAGTCAGGCAAATGCATATGCTAGATCTAGAGTCAATAAAAGCATAATATCATGCTTATAATGAATCAAAGAACAATATATCAAGCAGCATGGATATCAAAGGTGATTCACAACTCAAATGCAATCAAACTCAGGATAATTAACTAGCAAGAGAGCCAAAGAAATATCAAGCATATCTAACCAAAGGGATATAGTTCTCCTGGACTAAACATTGAGAACTATCCCGTTTATTCTACTTGGAGAATAAACACTCACCTGATCCTATCGTTATAAGCACGTTCTAGTTCGTATCGCGAACGTTCGTATCCTCGTACCTACTTATCGTATTTCCTGTGAATATTTCAATGAATTAAATCTCTCAATCCGGTAACAATTTTACAAATCCGTCTTCACCATCATTCTTAAAATAGTCTCTAGAATCACCCTAATTTTTATCTCGAGTTCGCTGGAAAGTTCGCCGGAAACCCGCCGGAGACTTGCCGGAAAGTTCGCCAGAACCCTCGCCGGCAAAGTTCTTCGAACAGCACCAATATTGGTGTCAATCGAAAGCTCTTTCCACAAGGATTCCAAATATCATATTTGCCCCAATTGTTATAGCTCGTACGCGCTCAATTTCACTGATTAAATCGATTTGGGCGAAAACCCTAAGTTGCTGTTTTTAGCTCGCCGGCGGCCAACCTGCGGCCAACAATCCTCAACTCCGGTACTAATGGATAGCTCTCGTCGAGGAGAAGCCATAGGTACCAAGTTTACGAAGTTTCGCAACCAGAATGGCCAGCAATCGCCGGAGCAAGCTCCGGCAACGAAACTTTCGCCGTCGACGCCTCTCTCCTCTTTTCTCCCTCAAATCTTCACCAAAACTTGAAATTTAAGGTTCTAATGTGTTCTCCTAGCTCACCTGAGGTCGTGGTTCAAATCTCGCGGAAAAACTCCAACTGTCGTGGCCGGAGTGTCGTCCCAAATGTGAGCTCCGAAGGTGTCGCCGAAGCAGGGGAAGAGAGAGGAAGAAAAGGGTCGCCCGCGGGTGAAGGGAGAAAAATCCGAATTTTATAAATAATTAAATTCGTTAATTCACATTTAATCCTAGTCGTCCATCTTTGATTCCATGATTTGACCCATCAAACGATATCCAAATTACGATCCGTCTGCGCCGTTGGATTCCTTATCAAGAATACTATCTGATGGTATAATTTTTATGTCAAAATTACATACTACTGAAAATTCATAAAATTTTACAAATAAGTCCTTCTTATTACAGTTTTACAAATTTACCCTTAATACAAAAACATAATTCTCACACACCTCCTCTTCCACCGCAGCGGAGCGAATGCAGGCGCCCGCCATCCACCGTCCGTCGCCCGCCGCCACCGTCCATCGCTGTCCGCCCTCCGTAGATCCCCGCCACGACAAGGAGAGCGTGGTGGCAATCTGCCGCCGCGCCCCCTTTCTTCCCCTGCATTCTCCTCTTCGCAAGACCAGCCATCCGCCGCCCTTCCTGCGCATCCGCCGACCACCTACCACTGTTCCCCAAGCACCATCCCTCGCTGCAGAGAAGGAGAGCTCGCTAGAAGCATTTCTGCTGCTCGCACCCCGTCTCCGAAGCCTCCGTCGCAATGCCCCCAAATATGTCGTCGCCCCCATTTCAAACTCAATCCGCCGCTGCGACCGCTGCTGTTGGGTTGTTCCGCCTCCCTGCAGACTGGGGAAATGGTGCCCTTCCAGATTTTCTTGGAGAGGCCATCGATTTGGCTCGCCATGTCCAGAACCGTGTGTCATCGCATCGGCCGCGGACGCATCCGCTCGTTCCTTCCCTCCGGCCGCTCGATTCGCTCCCACTTGGTGTTTGCGAGCTCGTAGTGTACCCCCTGCATCTGCGCGCGGAATCATCGTTGTCTTCACCGGCTTGTTGTTCGGGCGTGAGATTGAGGGAGCTCCGGCGAGGGATTTTGCGAGGAAAGGTATCAATTTTTGCCCTTTCCTCTTAATCTCGTGTTAGTGATAATAAATCTATGTTTAGCACTAATTAAGATTGCTTAGCGTTAATTAAGTATGAAGAGGGTTGATTAATTTTATATTTGATGGATTAAGATAACATTGTTTAAGAATGAATTATTAGTCAACCAATTATGATAATATGGTGGGATTGAATCGGTTAAATTAATTAAAATTGAGTTTGGGTCCGACCCGAATTGGACTCAACGAGATAAATTTGAGGGAAATATATTCAATTAATCGAAATTGGGTTTGGGTCGAGTTAAACCAAATCAAACACAAGTGACTCGCACCCAAGTTGAGCCAAATCGGATTGAGTTAGGTATGGGTTAATTTAATCAATTAGTAGGTCAACATAGCCAACCTAAGTTGACTAAGGTCAAATTGACCAATTTTGACCCATGGATTTAAATGGGTCTAAATTGGTGTTAAACCGAATAATTTATTAGGTCGTTGACCGTGTCAACGTTGACTCGCAGTCAACGTTGACTGAGTCAACGTTGACCTGGAAATTTGATTTGGATCTCATGAGCACCAATTTGGGCCGACTAGATTGGGCTGACAACTTGAATTGGGTCGGGTAATGATAAATTAAAATTTTCTTAATGGTCAACATGATCAATTTTAGTTGACTAGGTCAATTTTTACCAAATTTTGACTTGAATCAAATTGGGCTAATAAATTAGACTAAATTGGATTAGATGATTATTAAATTGAGTAAACCTAATTTAGATGCTTAATTGAGTTAATTAAGATTTAATAATTTTATTAATTGCTGATGGATTTTTAATTGGGCCATTGGGTTTGGGCTAGATCATGTGTTTGGGTTTAAATAAATATTAGTTTGATAAAATTTATTTATGTTTAATTAAATCAATTTCACATTTTAATTATTTTAATTAGTAAAATTAAAATTTGGTTAATTAATAATTAAATGATTAGATAGAATTAATTATCAACTTGTATGTTTAGTTTGGATTAATTAAATATAGTAATTAATTTAATTAATTTATTGATAAATTAATTGGGCTAAAAATGTATATATGGGCCCAATGAGTAAATATGAGCTTATTAATTAAGTATGCGCCCCTAAATTAAATATGGGCTCGTAAATTTAAATATAGGCTTATTAAGCGATAATTAATTAGGATAATTATATAAGTTAGATTGATAAATTTCTATTTTATTTATTTTAGGGAAAAATAAATTAATTTTTATTTTAAATAATTGTTTTAATTAGGACTATCGCGGGTACGCGATTCGAGTGGTTCGCTGGGGTGATTTATTTTACATGGGTTGGTTCCGAGGAGTAAACCGCCAAGTCAGGTACGTTGGTTCACCGATGTAGGCTTTATTCAAGCTAGGGAATTCTTGCTGAGGTTTTCTTAGGAAATTCTTTGATGTCTTAAATATAATAAAATATAATGCTTGATAAAATTTGACATGTCTGCATGTTAGTTTAATGTATTTCTGTCTAACATGTATGATATACCATGATCACCATGCTAAGTTTTTTTAATATGTCGTTATATCTTTTACTATTTTCCATGTTATGTTCAACACAACCACCATGCAGATATAGATATAAATAACGACATGTTAGAACCCCTTAGCGACATCACCGCAACTTAGACAGAAAAAGAGGTATTTCTCATATGCCCCGGTTGACCGCCGCGTATCGACGGCGGTCAAACGATGACGTCCCGCTTCGCACCACTCCCGAGGCTATACGTAGCTTAGATACTGGGAGCTGGTTGGGAAAGGGACCGTACGAACTCCAAGGTCGTACTAGACCGGAAATATGGAGCAGGTCCCTACCCGAAAGGTTTATACCCGCACGGGTGTCGTTTAGGAGACCCCGTGATAGTCCTGAGATGGCTAGCGAGGATGAGTCCTACCATGGACTTGGCACCGATGGAGTCGAGGTTGCCACAGCCCATCGTGCGGATGTGCGTCAATCTCGATCGACGTCGACTGCTATTGGACTGGAAAGGTGATTCCCTATGCGACACCTTGGACAGTGGATCCGTAGACCACGCGGCTATCATCCATAACATTCTGTAGACAGTCAGATGAGTAGTCCAGATCCTAGGGTGGTTATTTTTATCGGTTAGCCGTGACTGATTTGTCTTGTTGATGGTGACCCTATTTTCGGGTAGTGTGTAGTACTACACGAGTGGTCGTTGCCCCTACGGAGTCCTGGGAGGATGTAAGGGCACGGCTGTTTCGCTAGGGGAGGCATTGAGGGCGACTAGAGAGATAGTGGAGAGTGATCAAGGGTCACCCGTCCTCTCCGCCAACATCAGTGCAGCGGGCATAGGTAAAGACAAAGACAGAAAGACACTAATGGGTTTATGGATGCCCTTAGCTCGGGTATTCATTAAGCATAGGCTGGCGGCCCGAGTCTTGAAACTTCAAAGTCGTATTATAACATATGTGACATATGCTGATGACATTGACACTAGATACAACTTAGGTGACATCTAGTGAAATACACGTCTATATTTATTTATGCTGCTTTATTATTTTTTTTATGCTTTTTATGAACTGATTTACACAAATCAAATGAAAATTGATGATTAACAACCAAAGGCATCTTAGAATACTCCTCCTAGCCTTTGATTTCCTTATTCGGTTTCGAGCTGTAATTTTGCACTAGGCCGCAAGGCTGAGCACACCACGTTTAATGTGTGTGCAGGTTGTTAGATGACTTACCGGAATATTTGATGAAGATGAGGACTCTTGATGGATCTAATTTTATTTATTGATGTTATTATAGAATTGTAGTAGGTATATCGAGACTATGTTAGTAGAGTTGTATAAGATATTTAATTATATATTCCGCTGTGTAGATTTTGTGTACGGACAATATTTATTACCAAATGCCTTGTATGGGTCCTTTGGGCTCATACGGCGGTTGTCACGTGTCCGACGGGTGGGTCGGGGCGTGACAATTATGCTTATAAATGAGTTATGAATCTCCTTTTGATATCCATGTTTATTAAAATAAACTCATTGCTATTGTTCCTAAGCATAATACTATGCTTTTGTTGACTCTATATCTAGCATATGCATCTGTTTGATTATTCGTGATACTTTTTCACTTGTGAATGTATATGGCTAGTATGATATGATACTTGATGGTGCTATAGGTACTTTCACTGCAGTGATAAGAGATTATACTATTGGTACCCCATGTCCGCCTACGAAGAGGGGTGTTGGGCGATAGTGCCCGAGGTCAGGATGGGAGACCGGGTTAATCCTGACTGGTTTTAAATAGGACCAGCTATGGATACCAGGTAGTGAGGTCCAGTGGACAACTCAAGGGGGAAAGGGGGCTTTGTTTCTATATTCTTGTGACTCTACTTTGATTTGGATACCCTATGATACTTGATACCTCCCCGTGAGGTGACAGTTGTGGCCACGACTGTCGTTGATTTATTTAGCCCCATATTCATTCTCGTATGATTCTTGATTACTCTTTTTATTTGGTTACTGCGCCCAAATAACACATTTATTCTGTTCATTAGACTTTGTTATTCTATGTTCTCGGATTTACATTATTTTATATCCAATTCACTGGGTACAAGCGTACTCACCCCTAGGAGGGCTCTTTTTTTTTTTTAAGGTCACAGTAGGAGAGAGACCAATAGATATCAAGGCGTATAGCCAGACTCCTGATTTATTTTGAAAGGTAAGACAGTTCTACCTTTATTTTGTGTACAGAAAGATCCATTAGATAGGTATTTTGTGAATTATTGGACATGTGCCCTATTTTGATTGTAAAACTTTTGCATATAAGTGATTTCTTATATAAGAAATCTAATTTTGAATATGCATGTTTTTAGAGTAATATTAATCTGTTATTCAGGTTCTCTCCCTCCATAAGTAGAGGGGATTTACATCAGGTACGCTTAGTGGATTCTCATATAGTTCTGGAGCCTTAGCAGGGCTATATGTAGAGTTCACTATAGTTCACCACATGTTCTAAGGGAAGGTATAGGGCGTGACATTTATGATCATATTTCTTCTCTATCTTATTTTATTAGTCTTATTATATAATGTTTGACATGTTAACTGGATGTGTGACTTAGTGAATATATTTTATTATCCGTTTTTACAACACCATTATGCCCATTTTTAGGTTGCTCTCTCTGTAGCCTCACTAAGTTTCAAGACTAAGATATGCACATTTTTTTCTGTTGCGTAGGTTACAGGTTGGCCCATAGTTCGGGGAATGAAGGAGGATCTAGTTATGATAGACAGGTTTACTTTAGAAATCTAAATAGAGATTTGACTTGTAGTATTGGTATTAAATGTAAATTATTTATATTTCCACTGTGTTTAAATAAGATAATTGCAGTGTTTTTGATACTTTTAGCTTTGTATAAGTTATGGTATAGAAGTGCAACTTATACGGCGGTTGCCACGTGCCCAAGACAGGATTGGGGTGTGACACAAACACCCTCTATTGAATATAATCACCATCTAGATTCTTCCATGGATAAGTATGTGATCTCTTAGTTAAGAGTGCGATAATCATCCAAGTATAGATTAGTAAAACCAAGATTCACTTATAGAGATTAAATGGAAGACCCTAATGTATTTTCATAGAAAAATTTGATGGATTCATTGATCGGATTCATGTTTCCCCACACGCATGCACAACATGCCATGCTGTCTCTAACCTAACAGTCGCAGCCAAATCCCTAAATCCTTTCTCTCCTCTCGCACATGACACCAACCATCTACCTGCTCCTGATGGCATTACTGATGTAGCCGGAGATCCTTGACAATGACCTAGCCACCACCCACATGACTTGAGATACAAAGTATTATCTAGCAGATCTTCAATCCCTAATTATTCCTCCTTAACATGATGTTGAGAGCTCTACCAACTACCAGCCGCCTCATCGATCACTATCGGTACTACTATCGTGGAGATTTCCTTACTCAGCTTCATCTCTTCAAGCTTTGAACAACTTCATCACCTTTATCGAGGGATATTGCGGCCGAGGTAAAGACTTTTTCCTTCTTTGATCCAATCGAGACCCATGCAATGCACGACTCCCCTATTTTGATTTCCTTTCTATCTTCTTCGTAAAAGCATTTTTATGGAGTAGAATCCATCATTACGATCACGGTAAAAAGGAAAGGTTATTACGAAAATTGAACTCACAACTTCTCATACCTAAAGTAAGAATCATATCTTTAAACCAAACACCCATACCTAAAGTAAGAATCATATCTTTAAACCAAACACCCAATATACAATGTGATAATTACCAAGGTTTCTTCATAGAAAACGTGTGGTAGCATTGTTAATAAGCTGATAGTTTGAATAATGAATAACTCTTGAACAAGAAGATAGACAAGGGGTGTTGTAAGAATTGAACTCATGACTTCTCACACCCTAAGCAAGAATCATACCACCAGACCATATATTGCCTAATATATGTAAATATCATCCAAATTCTTTGGCCAATAAGATTGTGATTATTAAGTAAATAGTTCGTTCATTATCCAAGTATAGATAACCAAAATTACAATTCACTAATAAAGATTAAGTAGTAGAATAACAGTTTCATGCATTCATTGTTTGAACCAATGATGAAAAGGGATTCAAAAACACCGATGGTAAAAGAACACCTCATCACATATGAAAAATTATGAGGAAGAAGGAATTTGCTAGAGGAAAAAGCAGATGGTTAATATACCAACCCCCAATGGTTATGAGAAAAACATCAAACTGATGAGGAAAAGCATTAGCAAAAGGGGTGTGATATTAGTATCAAACTCATGACCTTTTATACACAAATCAATAATCATACCACTAACTCAAATAACCAACATGAAACATAGTCATCACCAATGGTTCTTTCTAGAAGAAGTGTGATTAGTTAAAAGTAAGAATGGTACCACTAGACTAAACACCCAATGAGTTATATTAGCATTACCATGGCTTTGTCGTAAAACACGTGTTATCGCGGTAAAAAGGAAAGGTTGGTGGTATAAAGGAAAGTGTATTAGGAGAATTGAACTCAAAAACCTCTAATACCCAAAGTAAGAATCATACCTCTAAACCAAACACCCAATATACAATGTGATAATTACCAAGGTTTCTTCATAGAAAACATGTGGTAGCTTAGTTAATAAGCTGATAATCTGAATACTAAATAACTCTTCAGCAAAAATATAAATGAAGGGGTGTTGCAAGAATTTAATTCACAACCTCTTACACCCTAATCAAGAATCATACCACTAGACCAAATAGCAACTAATATGTGTAAACATCATCTAAATTATTTGCCCAATAAGAGTGTGATTGTTGAGTAAATAGTTTGATCATCAACAAGTATAGATAACCAAAATTATGATTCACCAAAAAAGATTAAATAGTTGAAGAGAATGATGAGGAAAAGCAGTAGCAAAAGGGGTGCTATGAGAATTAAACTCATGGCCTTTTGTAATAATGATACCACTAAATCAAATAACCAATGTGAAACATAATCATCACCAATGGTTCTTTCCCTAATGGAGATGATAACGACGTCAATAGCTCGCACCCAAACATCAATAAAGACAAAGAGGTATTATGAGAATTGAACTCACGACCTCTCACACCCAAAGAAATAATCATATCACTAGACCAAACACTCTCTCATCTAAATTATTTGTCCAATAAGAGTGTGATTGTTGAGTAAATAGTTTGATCATCAACAAGTATAGATAACCAAAATTATGATTTACAAAAAAAGAATAAATAGTTGAAGAGAATGATGAGGAAAAGCAGTAGCAAAAGGGGTGCTACGAGAATCAAACTCATGGCGATAAACATGTGATCGCTTAGTTAAGAGTACGATCATCATCCAAATATGGATTACCATAACCACGATTCACCAACAGAGATTCAAGAGAAGACTCTGATGAACTTTTGTAGAGCAGTTTGATGCATTCATTGATTGGAATCGGTGATGAAAAATATCCGAAAAAACCAATTGTAAAAGAACCCCCAAATCATATGCGAAATATGACACGATGATAAAGAAGGATGTTGCTTGAGGGAAAAGGAGATGGCCAAGCCTACCTTGATGGAGATAAGAAAAACATTAATGGTAAATACAAGAAGAAGCAGTAGCAAAAAGGTTAGGAGAACTAAACTCACAACCTCTCGCACCCAAAGCAAAAATTATTCCACTAGACCCAACACCCAATGAGTATTGTCATCATAACTAAGGGTTCTTTATAGAAAATATGTGATTGCTTAGTTAAGAGGGCGAAGAGAAAAGGAGTGTTGTGAGAATTGAACACATAACCACGTACGTAATATCTGATGTATTTCCCGAGAGCCTAGTACGAGTAATACGCGAGATGAAAACCACATACGTATCAAAATACCCAAAGAGAGAATCATACCACTACACCAAACACCCCCAAATATACATAAGCATCATCCAAATTCTTTGACCAATAAGAGTTGATTGTTGTGTAAATAGTTCAATCATCATCTAAGTATAGATAACTAAAATTATGATTTACGAACAAAGATTAAATAGTAGAAGAGCAGTTTTATGCATTCATTGATTGGAACCAACATTGAAAATAAATTCAAAAACACTCATGGTAAAAGAACACCTTATCATATACGAGGAAGAAGAAGGAAGTTGTTAGAGGAAAAAGGAGATGGTTAAACCTACCAACCCCCAGTGGCGATCTGAAATACATCTAAATGGTGAGAAAAAAAAACAGTAGCAAAAAAGAGTACTATGAGAATCAAACACAGGACCTTTTGTACCTAAATCAATAGTCATGCCACTAAATCAAATACCCAAGGTGAAACACAATTATCACCGAAGGTTCTTTCTAGACAGGTATGCTTGTGAAGAGGTTTTGTCAAAATTGAACTCATGACCTCTCTCACACTATAAGCAAGAATCATACCACTAAATCAAATCATCACCAATGGTTCTTTCTAGAAGAAGTGTAAATCAAATACCCAATGTGAATACAATCATCACTAATGGTTCTTTCTAGAAGAACTGTGATTATTTAAAAGTGCAATTATATGATATATTTTTTGAGAGGCTATTACGAATAATATAATATATTTTAGTTAAGAGTGTGATTAGATAACAAAAACAAAGTGAAAGGGGTATTGTGAGAATTGAAATCACAACCTGTTGCACCCTATGCAAGAATCATACCACTAGACAAAACACACCCTAATATACATAAATATCATCTAAATTTTTTTCCAATAAGAGTGCGATTGTTGAGTAAATAGTTCGATCATCATCTAAGTATCGATAACCAAGATTATGATTCTCCAACAAAGATTAAATCATAGAAAAGCAGTTTCATGCATTCATTGATTGTAACTAATGATGAAAAGGAATTCAAAGACATCGATGGTAAAGGAACACCTTATCACATATGAAAAATGATACGAGTGAGAAGAAGGAAGTTGTCACGCCCCAAACCCACCTTTGGGCACGTGGCAACCACTGTATAAGTTGCACTTCCCCACCACAACTTATACAAGGCTAGATGTATCATAAAGCACAATAAATTCTTTTTATTAAACACAGCGGAAAACATTGACAATGTGCATTTTACATCAATACTACAAAAATGAAATATCTATCTATATTTCTAAAATAAACTCTATTTTGCCATAACTAGGTTCTCCCTCGCTCCCATACCAGTATTCAACCTGTAACCTGAGTTGCGAAACTCAATGAGGCTACAGAGAGAGCACCCTAAAAATGGGCATAAGGTACTGTATAAACTAACAAGAAAATATATCTACCAAATCACACATTTAAATTAACATAGCACAACACATAGCAAAACTTAACATATCAATGTAGCAGTCGCATTATTCAAGCCAAGCATATGAACATGATATAAGAAACTTATTTTCATAACCTAAATCTTAAAAGGGTCTAATCACATAAAATAATATATCATAAGTTATCCAGTATCGGTCCTAAGGCAGCCATCCTATGTTCAAGATAAACCCCTCGTCAGAGGTCTCTCCGAACCCCGTCATTGTCAACTCTACATCTCTATCCTAAATGCCTGGCACTAGTAGCGCATGACCCGGTACTGTTCCTAGCACCCATATACCTTGGAGTAACCAATAGGTTGAGCTCTGCACCGAAGTGAGATCCCGGCTACACCAAACTATCTGAGGCTAAGTCAACAGAGCGTACATTTCTACCTTGGCTAGCACACGGCTCCTCACCACATGTTGGCACATAACAGATGTTGGCACATAACAGACTAAGAACCTTAATGTCATCTCCTAGGTTACAATGACCCTAAGATGTCCACAGGTTCTCAGTTAAATGTCAAATAAGATCACTCTATGTGTTATCATAATATGTACCTAAAGTGTCTCTAATTATGTCTCATGTCATCATGTTCCATATTCTTTCTAAGTGTCTCTACATCTCTAGCAATATGAATATATCAATAATAACATAACATGAGTATCAACATCAAGAGCATACATATAATAGCATCATACATATACCAGCATGGTATAACTTTCAAACTCATATCAAGGCATGCATATAATAGCATCACATGTCAACTAAATAAATAAATTTTATTTTTATTTATCATTTTCTTTCCTTTACTTGTGAGCATGCATGTAATATAATCATTATGATGGAATGAATAATCGAATGCATGTCGTCACTAGGACATATATGATAAGTTCCATCTTGTTAGTTATTAGATATGGTAACTAAATAAAATTAGGGAGTGATTAGTTGAAACTATAGATGACTTAAAATTTTAATTAGCTCATAAGGAGATTGGAACTTGGGTGGTCCTTTAAGGTTGTAAATTAAATAGAGGCTAAGTAATTAGGATAGATTATGTTGAATAAACTAAATTGAGTTGAACGATATTTAACTAAATTGAGTTGAGGTGAGTTTATATAAAATAAGAAAAGGTGATTAACTTAGCTTATTATAAATAAATGGGGTTATACCAAATATTAGAAATAATTTCTAAATGTAATGATATTTGTAATAGGTAGGCCACCGCGAAATAAGTAAACGACGTGCAAGCTATTATACGGTTGTTTTCGAAGAACGAACTACAACATCCAGGTGCACTGGTTCATTACTGTAGACTATATTTCAAGTTGTGAAATTTAATGAGATGATAACACTACTACTTCGGAAATTAATATTTAAATTAAACTTGATGCATGTTTATATATTAAACAATCTTGTTCTCGTGATATGTGTGTAGCCTGAACCTTGCTTACATGATATGCTTGTAGTCTTAATCTTGCTTATGTGATATACTTATAGACTTGCATGTACTGTTATCTGAGGATGCTAGGATGCTCTTGTCTCCTTTTATTATCATCTACCATGATGTTATGAAAAATAAAATGTTAGTGTTTCATTTACGGGCATGATGTGGAGAATTAGATTATACTAGAGTTTGACGTCTACCTGGACAATCATAAACAGAATCTATAGTCATGTGACACTATCACACATATATGAGGAAACATTAACAATACATAATGGTGGATATTTTGAACTATGGATATGGGCTCTGACCCTCAGAAAACCATACCACCCAAGATGTTGAATTCATAAAGGTCATAAAGGGTGGAATTCAATATGGATTGGCTTATCGCCAAAGAATCCTGTGACATGGTCACCATACCCGCACGTGTGATGCGAAGTCGCCACCGTGATAGTCCTAAGATGGTTAGCGGGGGTGCAACCATACCGAGAATTTTGCTAGCATGTCGCCGATGTTGTAGCATTTCGGCGACGGCTAGAATGCTCACCTCCTGGCAAGCATCGATGCTTTTAAATTGGGACGGTCACTTCTTCCGCATAGCCTTGGAAAGTGGATCCATGGATCACACAGCTATTCCGCCTAGCAGACCAATGAAGAGAGATTCATGGTAGCCCGACCTCTTCGCCAACATCAGTGTGACGGGCATAGATAGAGACATAGATAAAGGACATTGATGGGCTTATGAGGACTCCCTGATCAGGAGATCCCCTAAGCATAGGCTGGCTGCTCGGGACACAGTATCGTAACGTCATGACACATTATTAGTGATTGATACCTAGAGACATCGACATACTCCATGTTTACAATTTGAATTATATACACCTATTATATGTTCTGTTTATCAATACTTCATGCTTAACCTGTTGACTTTACATGCTTGCTTGATTTACTGAATGATTTACGGATACATTAAAATCTCCCTTTCCCTACTTGAGATATTCTACTGTGGTTAGAGCCGTAAGCACAAGGCCGCAAGGCTGAGCACACTACGTTCAATATGTGTGCAGATCTACCAAGTGATCGGCCGAGCTAGTTGACAAATATGAAGTTGGTTAGGAACCTATTTATCTAGTACTTCTGTCATCATAGTGGTTGTAGCAGGTATATCGGGACTATGTTAGTAAGGTTGAAATAGTTGATTTACTTATATTACCATTTCATTGACGATATATATATACTATTTATGTCAATAAATGCTTTGTATGGGTCCATTAGGATTCATACGGCGGTTGTCACATGCTCAACAGATGGGTCGGGGTGTGACACAACATCTGTAGTAGGCTAAATAAATTTGAAACCATAAATCCTAACCTAAGTCTCAAAGCAGTATTAAATAAGAATTCATAGCTTGGCTATGATCCTTAAACGCAAACAAGTAAATAATTAAGCACAGCAACTCCTTACTCCAACCCAAATCACAGTTTGGTCGTAATTTGTCAAGCAACAACACAGTAATTAATTTTTCTAATAAAATAGTACACAAAGTGTACATTCCTCTAGTTATAGTAATTGGGCTCTATACGGGATGATCATGAGGTATTGGGTTCAAGATTCATGAAGTTCTAAAAAAAAAAAATTTCCTAATAAAATAAATACATCCAACAATCATAAATCATACAATTCAAATAAAAATTTCCTATCTATCCTTCTACTCACATCCTCACATTATTTTCTTTATTTACCAACTAATATTTAGTTTATCAACTTAATTAACTATATCAATATATACCCATTGAACCGTTCATAAAATCATGAAAACCAGTCAAACCATAACTAAACTGGCCCCAAATCGGACCGATCCAGCTCGAACCGCGGCTGGCCGAACCGCCGCACGCGTTATGCAAGCGCGCACCCGTTCTACTCGCATCCCCACCCCGCTCGCAACCCGGCCGCATCGCCATCGGTTGCCGCTGTTTCTCCACTCCAAACGTGCCGAAAGCTGCTCGTCCTCACGTTCCTCATCTTTCTCCACCCTCCAGCCACCTTTTCTCGCCTCCGATGGAGCTCAAGAGCTTACAAATCTCACCGATGCTGCTGCCTACTCTGCCGCTGATGGTGCCGCCAGTTCCAGCCGCAATACTCCAACTCCCACTGCCATCGAGCCTTCACCATAGTTGTTCCCTCCAAAATAAGACTCTATAGAGTCATATCGTACTCACCGCGGTGAAAGGGAAGGCCCGCCGTGCTCCTCGCCGGCGCAATAGCCGTGAACAAAGAAGTTCCTCTGTCAACGCCCCTTTCGCAAATCCGGCTCGCGAGAGCCACATCGTTCGCTCGCAGCGTTCGACTCCAATGCCTAGATATGCTTGTCGGCTCCTTTCATCAGATAGAGGCCTCCCGGAGCTCCCACCTCGCTCGCCGACGCTGCCAACCACTGAACAGTGCAACCCCCTATTTAAACCCTAGCACCGAGTTGGTCGGCTCGGCCTCAACTCAACCTGACTCGGCCTCAACTCAACCCGACGCACCCTAACTTAGCCTCAATCTGCTCCCACGTGCGGCAACTTAGCCTCCATCAACAAGCAAGGCAATATAGGGGTATAACATGCCGAGTAAAGAAATCATAAGGGCAAAATTTCAAATCCCTATAACCTCTCTCTACCCGTGCAAGTTATGTCACATGTGTACTTAACCCTATGGTGTACCTTAGGTCCTTATCCTTATTTTATATTTTAGCTTCTTAAACTTGGCTCTGATACCAACTTAATTGTCACGCTCCAAACCCACCTTTCGGCACGTGGCAACCGCCGTATAAGCTACACTTCCCCACTACAACTTATACAAGGCTAGATGTATCATAAAGCACAACAAATTCTTTTTATTAAGCATAGTGGAAAAAATTGACAATGTACATTATACATCAATACTACAAAAAAAAATCTCTATCTACATTTCTAAAATAAACTCTATTTCGCCATAACTAGGTTCTCCCTCGCTCCTGTACCAGTATCCAACCTGTAACCTGCGTAACAGGGAAAAAATGTGCACATTTGAGTCGCGAAACTCAGTGAGGCTACAGAGAGAACACCCTAAAAATGGACAAAAGGTATTGTACAAACCAATAAGAAAATATATCTACCAAATCACACATTTAAATTAACATAGCACAACACATAGAAAAACTTAACATATCAATGTAGTAGTCGCATTATTCAAGCCAAGCATATGAACATGATACTAGAAACTTATTTTCATAACCTAAATCTAAAAGGGTCTAATCACATAAAATAATATATCATAATTTATCCAGTATCAGTCCTAAGGTAGCCATCCCATTTTCAAGATAAACCCCTCGTCAGGGGTCTCCCCGAACCCCGTCAGTGTCAACTCTACATCTCTGTCCTAGATGCCTGTACACTAACGTTGGCAGAAGGAGCTGGTGACCATAGCACTCCTTCTATGCAACACAAGTACCATACAACGCTGTATTTCTGCCCTATGGCAGGATCACCATACACAATCATAAATCATTATCATCTACAGCCTAGCAAGCTGAGATCCGCTGCATATGCAACCAATGAACCCGGACTGCTCAAGGACCCCACATCGTTGAGCATGCCAATATCAATCAGGTTCCCTAGTACTAGTAGCACATGACCCGGTACTGTTCCTAGCACCCATATACCTTGGAGTAACCCAATAGGTTGAGGTCTGCACTGAAGTGAGATCCCGTCTATACTAAAGCATCTGAGGCTAAGTCAACAGAGTGTGCATTTCTACCTTGGCTAGCACATGGCTCCTCACCACATATTGGCACATAACAAATTAAGAACCTTAATGTCATCTTCTAGGTTACTATAACCCTAAGATGTCCACAGGTTCTTAGTTAAATGTCAAATAACATCACTCTAGGTATTATCATAACATGTACCTAAAGTGTCTCTAGTTATGTCTCATGTCATCATGTTCCATGTTCTTGCTAAGTGTCTCGACATCTTCAGCAACATGAATATATCAATAATAACATAACATGAGTATCAACATCAAGAGTATGCATATAACAACATCATACATATACCAGCATGGTATAATTTTCAAACTCATATCAAGGCATGCATATAATAGCATCACATGTCAACTAACATGCATCCTTCCAATAAACCACATTCTAAATAAATATGCCACAAAGTAGATATATAACTTATCAGCTTGTACAATAATTAACAACGACCCTTAGGACTCAGCATCTGTACTAGCTAAATAAATTTGAAATCATAAATCCTCACCTGAGTCTCAAAGCAGTATTAAATAAGAATTCACAGCTTGGATGTGATCCTTAAAAGCAGACAAGCAAACAATAAAGCAACAAAAACTCCTTCTTACTCCAACCCAAATCATAGCTTGGTCGTGATTTGTCAAGCAACAACACAACAATCAATTTTTCTAATAAAATAAATACATCTAACAACCATAAATCATACAATTTAAATAAAAATTTCCTATCTACCCATTTACTCACATCCTCACATTATTTTCTTTATTTTATTCAACTTCTTATAATCAACCAATCATCCATCACATTAACAATTACAATTTAACACAATCAAATATAAAGGAGCCTACCAACTATTATTTAGTTTATCAACTTAATTATACCCAAAAATCTATATCAATATATACCACCTTAATTAATTATAAAATAATTTTTTAATAATCTTGTGAATAATCTAATTAAATTTAAAAATCTCAAATTATCCAATTTCATTAATTAGAAAAATCTGAATAAATTAATTTCCTAAATTTAATCATATTATAAATTTATAAAATTATAAATTATTCAACATTAATCAGAAAAATCTAATTAATCTAATTAACCTAATCAATATCCCAAATTTATTATTTATGTAAAAATTCTAAATACATTCTAATTCCAATTGATGTAGTTTTAATGACATAATACCTACAAAATATTTCTTCATGCATTTAACATACAATTTCTCCATTTAAACCCTAAAATAACCTAAGTTATCTCAATTAAATCAAAAACCGCATTATGAAAATCTTAAAAAATTATAATTAAATCGTAGAAATTATATCTAAGTATAAACTAGCATTATAAATTTTTTTAGATTTTTCTAACATCGCACTCAAAACCCTGAACCCAACCTTAAATAATTTAAAAATCGCACTTAAAATATGTTAAAAATTCTAAATAAATTTCTTAAGGTTCAAAACTCACCAATAAAACCCCAACCACGTTGGACCGCACTGAATCGTTCATAAAATCGTGAAACCAGACAAATCATAACTGAACCGACCCTGAACCGGCCCCGAACTGGACCGTTCCGGCCCGAACCGCCGCATGCGTTACACACGCGCGCGCCCGTTCAACTCGTGTCCCCGCCCCGCTCGCAACCTGACCGCATCGCCACCGGTTACCTCTGTTTCTCCACTCCAAACGTGTCGGAAGCTGCTCGTCCTCACGTTCCTCATCTTTCTCCACCCTCTAGCCACCTCTTCTCGCCGCCGATGGAGCTCCAAAGCTAGCAAATCTCACCGACGCTGCCGCCTACTCTGCCGCTGATGGCGCCGCCGGTTCCAGCCACAATACTCCAACTCCCACTGCCGTCGAGCCTTCACCGCAGCTGGTCCCTCCTCAATACGACTCTACAGAGTCCTATCATCCTCACCGCAGGGAAAGGGAAGGCCCGCCATGCTCCTCGCTGGCGGAACAGCCGTGAACAAAGAAGTTCCTCTGTTTGCCGTCCCTTTCGCAAATCTGGCTCGCTGGAGCTACATTGTTTGCTCACAGCGCCTGACTCCAATGCCTAGATATGCTCCTAAGCTCCTTTCGTCAGATCGAGGCCTGCTGGAGCTCCCACCTCGCTCGCCGACGCCGCCAACCACCGATCAGGGCAACACCTTGTTTAAACCCAAGCACCGAGTAGCTCAACTCGGCCTCAACTCAGCCTGACTCGACCCAACTCAGCCACAACCCGCTCCCAACTCACTGCACATGCCTCGCACGTGCAGCGATGATTTTTATTTTTTTTCCTTTTCTTTTTATTTTTACTTTATATTTATTATTTTCTTATTATAATTACTATTTTATTTTTATCTGATAAATAAATATTATTATTTATTTATTTATAAATTTTTCTATTTTATTTTATTTATTTATTATTCCATTATTTTATTATTTTAATATTAAAATAATACTTTTTTTCCAAAAAAGATTTTTATATAGAAAATAGGGTTTATAGAAGTTGTTAGAGGAAAAAGGAGATGGTTAAACCTACCAAGCCCTCGTGGCATTGAGAAAAATATCAAAATGATGAGGAAAAGTAGAAGTAAAAAGGGTGCTATGAGAATCCTATACGAGAATCTTTCCACTAGACCAAACACGCCCTTATATACAAAAATATCATCCAAATTCTTTGATCCATAAGAGGTCTCAATGTGCGATCACTTAGTTATGAGTATACAAAGGGATATTGTAAAAATTTAACTCACAACCTCTCGCACCCGAAGTGAGAATCATACCAGTAGACTAAACACCCTCTCATCTATATAATCATCATCTAGATAAGCACGTGATCGTTTAGTTAAGAGTGCGATCATCATCCAAGTATGGATTATCAAAACCAAGATTCACCTATAGAGATTTAGGGGAAGACCTTGATGTATTTCCGAAGAGTAGTTTTGTCACGCCCCGAACTATCTATCAGCCACGTAGCAACCACTGCATGAGCTCACCAACCCATGCATGGTATAACGGGATCTCATCTCTGTAGCATAAACAACTAGTCATATCCATAAAATAAATAATACAGTCTCCTAGTACAGTCCCGACACTAATCTACTACATACTACGCTCCGAAATCAGTAAATAAATGAAACGGGGACGATAACCCACCTCGACGGATGAGATCCTTGTCTCCGAACTGGACTGTCACTGCTACACCTGCACACACATTGAACACGGTGTGCTTAGCCTTGCGGCCTAGTGTGAAATTATAGCTCAAAACCACAGCACGAAATCAAAGGCTAGAGGGCTAGTTTGAGGATGCCTTAGTGAGATTAGTTATCAAACAATTATTTTCTATATAATACTAATTTTATCTCATCAAACTATATGTCAACCTAGGTTATATCTCATGTCGGTGTCACTATAATCAGTCATCAAACATAGCTCTAACTCACATCACGTGTCTCGGACTGCCAACGTATGCTTAAGAACGAATCTGGGCCCGGGACGTCCTTAAACCTATCAGTGCCTTTATAGTCTATATCTCTACTTATGCCCACTGCACTGATATTGGCGGATAGGACGGGTGACCGAATAACCCTCTCCCTCATTTCACTAGTCGCTGACGATGCCTCCCCTAGCAAAACCGTCGTGCCCTTATAGCCTCCCCGAACTTCATCGGGGCACGACCCCAGTGTAGTACCACACTCTATCCGTAGACAGGGTCACCATCACATCAGAGCCATCGGCCATGGCTAGCCAAAATAAAAATAACCCTATGATTCGGACTACTCATCCGATCGTCTGCAGGACGTCGAGGATGCTAGCTGTGCGATTCACGGATCCACTATCCAAGGCATAAGGGAATCACCCCTCTAACTCAAAAATAATCTATGCTGGCCGAGTCGAACGCACATCCGCACGATGGGCTGTGGTGTCTCGACCTCATATCTGCTAAATTGTTGAGTAGGATTATCCCCACTAGCCATCTGAGAACTATCACGGTGTCGCCGAGGGGGCACGCATGCGGGTATAGGAACCTGGGTTGGAACCACTCCATGTGCTGGTCTAATCTGACCCAGGAGTTAACTGGTCCAATCCCTCAGCCCCACTCCCAGTATCTAAGTTATCAGAAGCCTCCGAAGGGGTGAACATCACTAACCGAATACTAGTGGTTCGCGATGTCATCCAGGGTGCATAATAGCCTCCTGTGGATAATTCAATGATGTTCATAGGATATGATAGTATCATGTCAATAATGTCTCTATACTAGAGTGTCTCGTATACGTCATCATACTATGTTTTAAGTTATATCATTTTTACCCTATTCCGCATGATAGCTATATGTGTAGTCTGCATTACAGCATCAATAAATCATAACATGCGGTAAGAGTAACATAGAATGCTAGATAAACAATAAACGGTAAGCATACAAGCATGTCAAGCGTCTAGCAACACATGTATTTCTAGCATGCATATGTCTTTTGGTATTTTATAAGCATAATAGTTATTTAATTGGTAGGCATCCAAGAACTTCCAAAAAATCAAACTAAGATTTACCCTAGCTTGAATAGATTATACTATAGTGAGCCTACGCACCTGTATCGTGTGTCGGGGCTTCAAAACCAATCCAACAGAATCCCGGAAACTTTAATAATGGTGTTGATCATGGACAGATAATATTCCTAAAATAAGTAAATTTATTTAGAATTTTTTATAATTAATTAGGATAGAAATGATTATTTAATGTTAATCTGATCTATCCGTTTAATTAATCCAATTTGCTTAGCCCAACTCTATTCATAAAGCCCAAGCCCATATCAATTCCTAATTCCAGTTAATTTGGTCAAAATTAGCTTTAATTGACCAAATTATTTTATTTTGACCCAATCTAGATCTAATTGACTCAATTCGAATTCAAAATAATAAAACTAGTTCAATTAAAATCAATTTGGTTCAAATCTAACTTGATTCAATCCAATTGGGCTCAATTTAGGCTTGAATCCATTTATTTGATTCAGCTCGGGTTCGGATCAGTTCAATCTGGCTCAACCCAGCCTCAATTTAATTCAATCAGGTTCAACTCGGATCCGGTCCAATTTAATTGGATCCGGCTCCGGCAGCAGTCCTCGGGCCTCCGCGAAGGTCCGCCGGGGTCCTTGCAAGCAGCGGCGACAGCGGCGGCGATGGGCACGGCGAAGCGGAGCTCACTGCCGCATTGGAAGTAGATAGCGCGGGTGATGCTCCGGTGAGCTCTCGTGGGACTCGCGTGCACCAGATGGGGATAGAGGACGGTCGCCAACGAGAAGGCGGCGACGGCGGGTGAGGATGAGGCACGGCGGCGAGGGATCATGCCACGCGGGCACGAGATCAAAGACCTCTGCTCGTGGCTCTGTTTTCCGTCCGCGAGCAGGGGAAGCCAGCCCCCGCTGCAAAATCCGGCAGCAGCGAGGTGAGGGGCCGGCGGGAATGCGGCGAACGGTTGGGCAACGAATCTGCAAACGCTCCTTCATCGCTCGGAGAAGATGGCCGCACGAGGGGGAGGAGACGCCGATGAGTGCTGCGCAGGCGTCCGTGGAAAAAGAGTGGAAGCGGAGGCGTCGGCGGAACGGTGTCAACGACGTGCTCCGGTGAAGAGTGGGCGAGGAGGATGGAGAGGAGAGGAGATGAGGTGGGAATGGTCGTCGGGGATGGGAAGAAAACGTCGAGCGAGGACGCGGTGGGAGGTGGATCTCGGCGATGCGCACGGGGTGCGCGAGGAAGAGGGCACGCGTACAGTGCCCTAACCCCCTTTGCTCTTTCCTCCTCTCCCTTTTCCTTTTTACCAACACACCCCTCTCCTTTTTTTTTCAAGCAGGGGTTTACAAGTTCTCCCCCCCTCAAAATTTTTGGTCTCCCAATAATTTAAAACAAAGTACAAGGAAGAAAGAAAAATTTACAACTCTTTCTACATTGCTCTCACTACTATCACTCAAACAAGTAGGGATAGTGGGCTCGCATGTGGGCCTCAGTCTCCCATGTGACCTCCTCAACCTCTGCATTCCTCCATATGACTTTTACTAAGGGGATAGACTTTCCTCGGAGTATCTTCTCCCGACGATCAACAATCTCGACAGCCTGTACTCCGTAACTTAGATTCTCTCTCAACTGAACAGGTGGTGCCGTGAGAACATAGGATGGATCTGGCATATATTTCCGGAGCATCGAGACATGAAACATATTATAAATACGCTCCAAATCAGCAGGTAGCTCTAAACGATACGCCACTGGCCCCACTTTATCGAGAATCTGGAAGGGTCCAATATATCTGGGATGCAACTTTTCTTTCTTCTGAAACCGAAGAATACCCTTCCATTGAAAGACCTTTAGGAAAACCATACCTCCCACAGCGAACTCTAGTGGCCTGCGGCGATTATCTGCGTAACTCTTCTGCCGATCCTGTGCCATCTTCAATCTATCCCGAATGACCTTGACCATGGTCACGGTCTCATCAATCAACTCCATGCCGGTCAACAATCTCTCACCTACCTCACCCCAACGTAATGGGGTTCGACACTGTTTGTCATATAAGACCTCATAGGGAGCCATACCAATACTAGCTTGGTAGCTATTATTATACGCAAACTCTACCAAAGGAAGATAAAAATCCCATCCGTCAGTGAACTCTATAACCACTGCTCAGAGCATATCCTCTAGAGTCTGAATAGTATGCTCTGACTGCTCATCTGTCTGTGGATGAAATGTTGTACTATATCTCAAAGATGTACCCAGCTCCCTCTGCAACTTTGGCTAAAACCTTGAAGTGAACCTCGAATCTCTATCCGAAACAATGGACAATAGCACTCCGTGGAGTCGGACAATCTCGCTAATGTACAATCTAGCCAACCGCTCTATTGAGTATGTAATGTCAACCGGTAGGAAGTGGGCCGACTTTGTCAGTCAATCAACAATCACTCAGATAGCATCGTGGTGTCGTTGGGTGTATGGCAACCCCACCACGAAGTCCATCGTAATGTGCTCCCACTTCCACTCTGGTATCAGAAGAGGCTGTAATGTACCCGCTGGCTTCTGATGCTCGGCTTTCACCTACTGGCATACTAAACATCGAGCCACAAACTCAGCTATGTCCCGCTTCATTTCTGCCCACCAGTAAGTTTGTCTAATAGTGCAATACATCTTTGTACTACCTGGGTGCATGGCATAGGCGGAACTGTGTGCCTCCTCCAAAATTTGTCGTCGTAAGTCCTCATCTTGAGGTACACAGACCCTATCCCTCAATACCAACATGTCGTCATCTCGAAGTTTGAAGTCTTGTCCTTGACCACTCTGTACCTTCTAGATCATTCTGCTCAGTTCTTGGTCTGTCTTCTGTAACTCCGCCAATCAATCAGATAGGGTAGTACGTACAGCGAATTATGCCAGTAACTCACCCTGTGAACCACACTGCAGCTCAATGCGAAGGGCTCTCAAGTCATGTAATAATGGCACGTACGCAGTACGAATGTAGGCTAAGGTGGCAGATGATTTCCTGCTCAGTGCATCTGCCACTACATTAGTCTTCTCTAGGTGGTAATCAATAACCAGATTGTAATCTTTAATCAACTCTAACCAATGGCGCTGTCTGAGATTTAACTCCCTCTGAGTCAGTAAATACTGTAAACTCTTATGATATGTAAAAATATGGCATTTCTCACCAAATAAATAATGTCTCCAGATCTTCAGTGCCAAAACAATCGCTGCTAACTCCGGATCATGGGTCGGATAATTCCCCTCATGCTTTTTCAATTGTCGAGAAGCATATGCAATTACCCGACCACACTACATCAAAACAAATCCCAATCCTTGCCTAGATGCATCGCTGAATACCACATACTCTACACCACTGACCGAAAGAGTGAGTACCGGTGCAGTAGTCAGGCGAGTCTTGAGCTCCTGAAAACTATGCTCGCATCCTGGGCTCCACTGGAACTTACCATCCTTCCGGGTCAGCTTGGTCATTGGTGCTGCAATACGAGAGAAATCCTTAACAAAGCACCGATAATACCCGGTTAATCCTAGAAAACTGCGAACCTCAGTGGGATTCTTCGGCTGCTCCCATTTAGTTATCGCCTTAATCTTTATTGGATCAACCTGAATATCTTCTCCCGAAACTATGTGCCCTACAAATCCCACCAGCGTCTGCCAGAACTCACACTTGGAGAACTTGGCATACAACTGATTTTCTCGTAAAATTTGTAATACCAGTCGAAGATATCTCGTATGTTCTGCCTGACTCCTCGAGTAGATCAGTATATCATCTATGAAGACAATGACACACTTATCCAAAAACTCGTGAAAAACTCGATTCATTAGGTCCATAAAAGCTGCAGGAGCATTAGTTAGCCACGAAAGACATACCCAAGAACTCATAATATACATATTGTATCTAGAACGCTGTCTTTGGAATATCTGCATTCCAGATCCGCAGTTGGTGGTATCCCGATCTCAAATCAATCTTAGAGAAAACTTGAGCACCCTGCAACTGATCAATAAATCATCAATACGAGGAAGGGGATATTTTTTCTTGATGGAGAATTTGTTCAGCTGTTTGTAATCAATGCACATCCTCATGGTCCCATCTTTCTTTTTCACAAACAGGATGGGTGCACCCAAGGGAGAGACACTAGGTCGAATGAATCCCTTGTCCACCAAGTCTTGTAGTTGCACCTTTAGTTCTTTTAACTCAGCCGGTGCTATACGATACGGGGGTCGAGAGATCGACATCATCCCTAGAGCAAGATCAATACAGAACTCCAGCATCTGATTCGGAGGTAGTCCGGGCAAATCCTGAGGAAATACGTCAGGAAACTCTTGAACTACCGGGATGTCTGCCATATCGCCATCCGTCTGCCTACTGTCCCTCACGTGCGCTAGAAAATACTGACATCCTTTCTAAATATACTTCAATGTCGAAAGAACAGATATAATGGCAGTCGGCAACACCCGTCGATCTCCCTCAAAAATAATCTCCGGTGGCCCCGATCCTACGAAGGACACCGACTTCGTGAAGCAATTCACGAGTACTCCGTGTGGCGTCAGCCAATCCATACCGAGAATCTATCGGAGTAAGCTTTTCCGACGAAATTGGTCACTGATGAGCTCCGAATGATGAGGTAAATATAATTTTTGAAATCCTTGTGAGGAGAGGTATCGATTGGTGCCATTATTAGTTCTACATTAGAGAATATCACCTAGCAAGGGTTCCGGCGAACATTCCGATAAACTTGAGGAAAAAATTAGAGTGAATGAAGGGACTGATCAAAGAGTGATTGTGAAGACAGATTTAAGAAATTATTACTAGATTGAGAATTAAAATTAATTAATATTTTTAAAACAAATTTGATGACCTAACACGGGGATTTGGATAAACATGATAAAAATTAAAGCATGATTACAACGATAGAACAAAATGAGTAGTTATTATTTGAGCAGAATAAATATAACAGTTCTCAATTTTTAGACTAGAAGAAGTGTCTCACTTTGTTTTTCTATACTTTATATTATTTAACACTCCTGCTAGTTGATACTCCTAATTATGATTATAAATAAGTCATTATTTACTTGCTATGTCCATATTTATTGTTATAAGTTGTTCATCACTATTGTTATAAATAACTCTCCAGCTAGTTCATTATCAGCTTGGTACTATAACTCTTTTTGATTTTAGAGCTAACATATGCAATTTATTTTTCTTAAGAGTTAAATGTACGGTGAAAAGCATACCTAGGAGACTTCTTGGTTTATATATATGATTTTACTTTATTCTTAGGGGTATATGGCTAGGATGTCATTCCACTAGCGTGCCAATGGCACCGCCACTATAGTGATATTATGTTTCTTAGCACTCACATGAGCTATCGAAAGAGAGGGGCATGGGGCTAAAGTTCTAGATCAATAGGATGGCTCGTTAGATAGCTTCTAGTTAACACAAATTCACTCGACTAACTATGATAAACTAGGTAGTGTGTTCAAATGGCCAACTCAGGGGGAAAGGGGGTTATATTCCTATGTTCTAGTATTATTACTCAGAATTGAGCATCCTATGATGTTTAATCTGTCCCCAAAGGTGACAGTTGCAACCAGAAGTATGTAACACTAGCGTACGAAATTGAAAATGCTACCCGAAGTATGTAATTCAAGGGAGGAGTACCATAAAGATATGAATATTCATCAACCTCCTACATGATGCATGTAGAGAGTGGTAAGGCTGCACCGTTAATAGCTGGAGGAGTACGTTTTACTGATGAACAATTTCAAACGATCATCATAATGATATAAGCTCAGACTGCACAGATACCAAATCCCGTTCCACCTTGACCTGCTAACAGGAGGTGGACAGTGATGACACCATAGGGAATCGCAATACGGGGTGAGGAGATGGTGGAAAAGTCACACAAGGTCAATGCCTGCTCGATGTTGCCTTGAGGGAAATAGAAACCCACGATCGGATGAAAGGAATGCTCCCCCCGGAGTCCTCGCTTGCCCTCCACAACTGGGGTTCCACTAATCGCATCGGAGGAGCCTCAATCTCCAGTGCCTTACTAAATATACTTTCCATATTGTAGTGACAGAGCGAGAAAGATAAAGAGAGAGAGAGAGAGTTTATTTAAAACGAGGTAGGGAGAGGAGAGATATTTATAGCGCAATTGGGAATAGGGCAACAAAAAGAGTTATAGTGCAAGGAGCAAAATGGAACAAGGTTGCCTAGTTGAGTATTGAGGTTTGGGAAAGAGGACGAAAATTAAATACAGTTCTCCGTGAACCACCCGAATTGATCCAGCCCATACTTTTGGATTCGTAAAAAGATAGCTATGCAATCTCGATAATCAATCAGATTGTTTTCACTTGTGTGTGACCGAAATTAATCTAACAAAAATACATCAAAATCATAACAAATTTATTCAAAGCTAAGAAAATATACATTCATTCTTTTACATGTCATCAATATATTTAGAAAAACTTTATGAGTTAATTAATTTATTATTTTTTAATACTTATTGAATATTAAACTCTCCCAATATTATTGGATATGATGGCCAAACAATTTGAATGATCTCTTTGTAGATGCTCCTAGCGATTGTGTGCTTCCTCCCTCTTTGTTGCTATCATCATCATCAAATACTCTGCCTCGTGATCTCTTTATATGATCCAAAGATTGCACCTCAGGAACTCCTTGAACCTGTTTGCCTTTACTCGAGCTTTGCGATGCCTCTGCTGCTCCTTCAACTCGGAAAACCTGATAGAATTATATGACATAAAGGAGTGATCAGTTCAATCCATCAACATGTAATATGGACGGCAATGGAGTACCTGATGAGGCTTTGGGACTGCAGCCACCACGTGCTCGGGTGATTCCACCCCTGGGTAATAAGTGACTTCGAAAGGAAGGCCCGCTCTGGCTAACTGGGTTGCCTTCACAATCGAAGCCGCCTGCATGCTGGCTCTCTTTCTAGCGTAAGAGGAGATTGCAGTATGTCTGACACCGATGTAGAGATTGCCAGCACGGTGCTTGGCAAAGACCACCGTGTCATCTTTGATCAGCCCCTTCTCAGTGGCGAACTCCCTCCATTTGTACAGGGAGTAGAGTTGGCGATAGCTACTAAGTGCGAGGCGGAAGTTCCAGGACCTCCCGTGCACATCCAGCGCCAACACCTCCTCTGTCAACGTAGCCCTATTGACGTTGATGTGAACGGGAGGGAATACGGCGAGTGCGCAGGACTTCGGCACGTTGAGCACTCTCCCGACGTCGGTCTTGGTGAGGATCTTGGTGAAGGAGGTAAACTCGCCCACATTGACCACGCAATCAATCTCCGGCGTAGAAGAGGAGCAGGGAACAGGCATCCAGGTATGCGCCAGGTTGTTAGGGTCAGTGATCGGGTGGGGATCAAGGCCAATTTTGGCGAATACCTCATTGGTGTCGATGTCGGCGAGGAGGCAGATGGAGGAGACACGACAAAGCAATGCATCAGAGAGTCAGAGTTCCTCAGGCAAGGACTGTCCACGGTAGTCCTCGGGGAAGAAGAATACATAGGAGCCCTGGGCGGGGACTCGCGCAGCAGAAGTGGGGCCGGCTAAGGCGTTCCATAGGTAGGGTTCCACGGACATTGTTGGAACTACGACTGGCTGCAAAGCTGTCGGGATGAATTTTAAAGAGGGCGATCGATAGCAAAATAGATCCAATGGAGATGAATATATATTTAATTTTCAACAGTCGAGGCAGTTAAGTTAGTCAGGAGATTTTTCTTTTTTTTTTGAGGAAAAAATTTGAGCGGGGAGGTAAAACTCTGTCGTCGATTTTCTCTCGTGGATAATATCGGTTATTTGTTAATAAACGAAGGATCCAACCATCACCTTGTTATTTTATCTAACTATTGTTTTTGAAATAACTTGGTTGTTTTCTTAAAAGGAGAAGTTAGATTTTCTTATTTTATTTAATTATTTTATTAAATAAATAATTTTGTTTTTTCACTTAAGTCACCTTATTAGAAAATTAAAGAATTTATTAATTGAAATTTTTTTATTTTTCTTTTAAAAAAATTTAAATAACATAATATCTACCTTATCCTAATTCTACTATTTATTTGTAAAATGGTATTAAGGACTTATTTATAAAAAAAATTTAGAACATAATGAGTCTTGAACCCAAGACCTCATGATCCTCCCGTATAGAGCCCAATTACTCTAACCAAAGTAGTGTACACTTTATTTTTAAAGTATTAAATTTTGATTTAAAATTAATATCATCTGATAGGATTTTGAATCTAGAATCTAACAATGTAAACAGATCATAATTTTGATTTCATTTTGTCGGTTAAATTATTACCAAGCTAAAGTTAAAATGGATGGTGCAGATTAAATCATATAAAGCGATTGACAGAAGTGATTTAATTTCAGTGAACCAAGAGTTGAACCCGGGTTAATGGTTAAGTGGTAAGTGGATTAAGTGGTAAAACCCGATCCGTTACCAACCCATGACTTCTTCTTCGTCCTTCACGCATGAGCATCAGCCGCGATTAGGGCGTCCGACTCCTTTACCTTGCCGATGAAGTTTCGGCCAACTCCAATAGATTTTTTCTACGAGATTTGGATCACGACATCAGGTGAGCTGGACGAACATAATGAAACTATTATTTGGGGGGTTTTTTATGAGGCTTTGAGGGAGAAATTTGAGTTAGAATGTCTGTGGGCGAAAGCTTCTTTATCAGAGCTTTCTTATGTGATTGTCGGCCATTTTAGCCTCAAAACTTGAAAAACTAGGTACCTATGGATTCACCCTGATGAGAACTTCGGATTGTACCAAGGTCGAGGGCGAATGACTGACGGTTGGCCACCGGTGAGTGAAAGCAGAAAGTTAGGGTTCTATCAGAGTAAGCTTTTCTGACAAAAATGGTCACTAATGAGCTCTGAATGATGAGGTAAATATCATTTTTGAAATCCTTGTGAGGAGAGGTATCGATTAGTGCCATTATAAGTTCTACATTAGAGAATATCGCCTAGCAAGGGTTCAGGCGAACATTCCGATAAACTTGAGGAAAAAATTAGAGTGAATGAAGGGACTGATCAAAGAGTGATTATGAAGACAGATTTAAGAAATTGTTACTAGATTGAGAATTAAAATTAATTAAAAATTTTAAAACAAATTTGATGACCTAACACGGGGATTTGGATAAACATGACAAAAATTAAAGTATGATTAAAATGATAGAACAATATGAGCAGTTATTATCTGAGCAGAATAAATATAACAGTTCTTAATTTTTAGATTAGAAGAAGTGTCTCACTTTGTTTTTCTATACTTTATATTATTTAACTCTCCTACTAGTTGATACTCCTAATTATGATTATAAATAAGTTATTATTTACTTGCTATGTCCATATTTATTGTTATAAGTTATTCATCACTATTGTTAAAAATAACTCTCCAGCTAGTTCATTATCATCTTAGTACTATAACTCTTTTTGATTTTAAAGCTAACATATGCAATTTATTTTTCTCAAGAGTTAAAGGTACGGTGAAAAACATACCTAGGAGACTTCTTGGTTTATATATGTGATTTTACTTTATTCTTAGGGGCATATGGCTAGGATGTCATTACACTAGCGTGCCAATGGCACCGCCACTATAGTGATATTATGTTTCTTAGCACTCACATGAGCTATCGAAAGAGAGGGGCAAGGGGCTAAAGTTCTAGATCAATAGGATGGCTCGTTAGATAGCTTCTAGTTAACACAAATTCACTCGACTAACTATGATAAACTAGGTAGTGTGTTCAAATGGCCAACTCAGGGGGAAAGGGGTTGTATTCCTATGTTCTAGTATTATTACTCAGATTTGAGCATCCTATGATATTTAATCTCTCCCCAAAGGTGACAGTTGCGACCAGAAGTATGTAACACTAGCATAAGAAATTGAAAATGTTACCCAAGGTATGTAATTCAAGGGAGGAGTACCATAAAGATATGAATATTCATCAACCTCCTACATGATGCACGTAGAGAGTGGTAAGGCTGCACCGTTAATAGCTGGAGGAGTACGTTTTACTGATGAACAATTTCAAATGATAATCATAATGATATAAGCTCGGACTGCACAGATACCAAATCTCGTTCCACCATGACCTGCTAACAGCTGGTGGACAGTGATGACACTATAGGGAACTGCAATGCGGGGTGAGGAGATGGTGGAAAAGTCACAAAAGGTCAATGCCTGCTCGATGTTGCCTTGAGGGAAATAGAAACCCACGATCGGATGAAAGGAATGCTCCCCCCGGAGTCCGCGCTTGCCCTCCACAACTGGGGTTCCACCAATCACGTCCGAGGAGCCTCAATCTCCAGCGCCTTACTAAATATGCTTTCCATATTGCAGTGACCGAGCAAGAAAGATAAAGAGAGAGAGAGAGAGTTGATTTAAAACGAGGTAGGGAGAGGAGAGATATTTATAGCGCAATTGGGAATAGGGCAACAAAAAGAGTTGTAGTGCAAGGAGCAAAATGGAACGAGGTTGCCTAGTTGAGTATTGAGGTTTGGGAAAGAGGACGAAAATTAAATACAGTTCTCCGTCAACCACCCGAATTGATCCAGCCCATTCTTTTGGATTCATAAAAGGATAGCTACGCAATCTCGACAATCAATTGGATTATTTTCACTTGTGTGTGACCGAAATTAATCTAACAAAAATACATGAAAATCATAACAAATTTATTCAATTGCGTGCTTCCTCCCTCTTTGTAGATGCTCCTAGCGATTGCGTGCTTCCTCACTCTTTGTTGCTATCATCGTCGTCAAATACTCTGCCTCGTGATCTCTTTATATGATCCAAAGATTGCACCTCAGGAACTCCTTGAACCTGTTTGCCTTTACTCGAGCTTTGCGATGCCTCTGCTGATCTCGCACAATTTGCTCGCCCAAAGGAGTGGAGTCAGCTCAGACTCTAACGACTCCAAGGGTCGATCGGCTCGTCCGGCATACTCGGAGCTAATTAATGACCGATGCGATCCAGTATCTATAAGTATCCGAGCCCATGAGTCGAACAACCACATACGTCCTGGTTAACATCTATTACCAATAAAATACTTATGTTACATTGGGGACAGTTCCTTTAAACGACAAAATACCACCATCCCACCAAAATATCATATCTATTTACACAAAACTAGATCAAAATAAAGTATCTCAAGGAGCATTGCTAGACAAGGGATTACCAGTAACCACGTCTGGGTTGACTTGCACGTCCACGCTATCCATCACGAAAATGCGAGTCTGTGTGCGCTAGGGCGACCTCTGAGAAGGCGGATCAGGTGAGGGAGCAGGTCCCCTAATCAACACAGGAGCAGAAGCAGCAGGTGGAACCGGCCCAAACGGACGACCACGTCCAGTCACTGTAGGGCGCATCATGGATTACTTGAAACCTCCCGGTTGTCTCCTTTATGGGCAGTTGGGGCGGATGTACCCTCGCTGTCCACAATGATAACAAGAGGTTATCCGGCTCGGTCCTGCCCGAGCTCCGTCCCCACTAATCCCTGAAGTGAAAGGTATAGGGCGATATACCTGAGCAGGCCTAGGTGGTACTGGTGGACGAGTCTAAATTTGCCACACCTGGGGTATCGTCCTCCGAGTGTCGAGCTCCCCAGCTAGAGCAGCCCCGGCAATAGAGCCTGATGATGATGCCACACTGCCCTTTCGCTCTCTGTAGTCACCTCAACCTCGCTGCGAACCTGGGCACTTTCTCTTCTGCCCCTCCCTGCGTCCGCGCGTAGCTAAAATCATCTGCTCCGCCATCAGGGCCATATCAACAACCTTCTGGAACCCAGAATAGTCAAGAAGAGCTACCCTCGACTGAATATGTCCATCTAGACCCTGAATGAAGCGAATACGATGATACTTCTCTGACGGGATCACCTCCGGCACAAACGAGGCTAACCGGTTAAAGTCTGCAGCATACTCCGCAACCGGTCTATCTCTCTGCACATACTCCAGGAATTCCTGGATCTTCAGATCGTGCTGCATCTCAGTATAGAATCGCTCATGAAACTCCTCCTGAAAACTAGCCTAAGTCAGCGGAACATCTCTACGACCCTCGAGCTGCTCCTGCAGTATCTCTGCATCATCCTCCAGTAGATGAAGCGCTACCCCGAGACTGTCCCGATCTGATAACTCTAACTCAGTAGTAACCCGACGGATATTAGTTATCCAAGCTCGGGCTACCTATGGGTCTGAGGAACCAGAGAAAATAACACAGCCCAACTGCCTAGCATCCCATACCCTAGCGGCCAAAGGTCGCATCGCACGTGCGTCTGCCGCAAGATCTGGCATGGAGGCGACGCCTCCCAGTAACGGGGTCAGAGATACTGACTGAACAGGAATCCTCGATCGAACCTCTGGAGGTATGACCGCATCAACTATGCCAATCGTCGGTATAGTCTCAGGAGGACTATCAACTAGAGCAGGCATCGCTAGCGGAGCAGGAGCTGGCGGAACAACTGGTGGCACCATCTGCACCGCAGGTGGCAGAGGAGAAACCTCAATCTGCGGAGCTGGAGTAAAAATTCTGGCGATGGTTGTCGCTATCATATTTAGATACCCCTGAGCCAAAGGTGCTCCTACGGGTGGTGCAACTGAAACGGTGCGAGCTCCCAAACTCCGTGATGCCCTCGAGGCAGACCGCTCCGAAATCACGGCTGGCGGTGTCCCCGAGGAACCCCTAGCAATACTCTCCACTGATGCTTGTGCAACAGCCACTGGTGGGTCCGCAGGTGGATGAGAAGTGACGCTCATGTGATCCTCTATCTCCACAACCCTCCGGGTCTTTACCCGTCTCCGCTGCAACGGTACGTCTGACATCTACACCAAATCAATTCCAAACGTAAGTATAATTCAAAATTAACTGCACCGTCAAAAACATTCTAAATCGAAGAAAGTATCTCCAATGGGTAAACTAATTGTCTGATCATAGTTATGCGACAGTACTGACTCCTGACTCACTCACTCTAATAACTATATCAGGACTGACTTCTACACTTAGGAGACTCTGAGCCGAAGCTCTAATATTAATCTTTAGGCCCTTATAACCTAGGCTCTGATACCACCTAAGTTGTCACGCCCCGAACTACCTATCGGCCACGTGGCAACCGCCACATGAGCTCACCAACCCATGCAAGACATAACAGGATCTCATCTCTACAACATAAACAACTAGTCATATCCATAAAATAAATAATATAGTCTCCTAGTACAGTTCCGACACTAATCTACTACATACTACGCTCCGAAATCAGTAAATAAACGAAATGGCGACGATAGCCCACCTCGACGGATGAGACCCTTGTCTCCGAACTTGACTGTCATTGCTACATATGCACACACATTAAACGCGGTGTGCTCAGCCTTGCGGCCTAGTATAAAATTACAACTCAAAACCACAGCACGAAATCAAATGCTAGAGGACTCATTTGAAGATGCCTTAATGAGATTAGTTATTAAACAATAGTTTTCTATATAATACTAATTTTATCTCATCAAGCTATATGTCAACCTAGGTTATATCTCATGTCAGTGTTACTAAAATCAGTCATCAAACATAGCTCTAACACACATCACGTGTCTCGAGCTGCCAACGTATGCTTAAGAACGAATCCGGGCCACGGACGTCCTTAAACTCATCAGTGCCATTATCGTCTATATCTCTACTTATGCCCGCTGCACTGATGTTGGCGGAGAGGACGGGTGACCGAATAACCCTCTCACTCATTTCGCTAGTCGCTGACGATGCCTCCCCTAGCGAAATCATCGTACCCTTACAGCCTCCTGGGACTTCATCGGGGCACGACCCCAGTGTAGTACCACACTCTGTCCGTAGACAGGGTCACCATCACATCAGAGCCATCGACCACGGCTAGCCGAAATAAAAATAACCCTAGGATCCGGACTACTCATCCGATCGTCTGCAGGACGTCGAGGATGCTAGCCGTGCGGTCCACGGATCCACTGTCCAGGGCGTAAGGGAATCACCCCTTTAACTCAAAAATAATCTATGCTGGCCGAGTCGAACGCACATTAGCATGATGCGCTGTGGTGTCTCGATCTCATATCTGCTAAATTATCAAGTAGGATTATCCCCACTAGCCATCTGAGGACTATCACGGTGTCGCCGAGGCGGTATGCGTGCGGGTATTAGGAACCTGGGTTGGAACCACTCCATGTGCTGGTTTGATCTGACCTAGGAGTTAACTGGTCCAATCCCTCAGCCCCACTCCCAGTATCTAAGTTATCAGAAGCCTCCGGAGGGGTGAATATCACTAACCGAATACTGGTGGTTCACGATGTCATCCAGGGTGCATAATAGCCTCCTATGGATAATTCAGTGATGTTCATAGGATATGATAGTATCATGTCAATAATGTCTCTATACTAGAGTGTCTTGTATACGTCATGATACTATGTTTTAAGTTATATCATTTTTACCTTATTCCGCATGGTAGCTATATATGTAGTCTACATTACAGCATCAATAAATCATAACATGTGGTAAGAGTAACATAGAATGCTAGATAAATAATAAACGGTAAGCATACAAGCATGTCGAGCGGCTAGCAACACATGTATTTCTAGCATGCATATGTCTTTTGGTATTTTATAAGCATAATAGTTATTTAATTGGTAGGAATCCAAGAACTTCCAAAAAATCAAATTAAGATTTTCCCTAGCTTGAATAGATCATACTATAGTGAGCTTACGCACCTGTACCGTGTGTCGGGGCTTCAAAACCAATCCAACAGAAGCCTGAAAACTTTAATAACGATATCTATCATGGACAGATAATATTCCTAAAGTAAGGAAATTTATTTAGAATTTTCTAGAATTAATTAGGATAGAAATGATTATTTAATATTAATTCGATCTATCCGTTTAATTAGTCCAATTTACTTACCCAACTCTATTCATAAAGCCCAAGCCCATATCAATTCCTAATTCAAGTCAATTTGGTCAAAATTAGCTTTAATTGACCAAATTATTTTATTTTGACCCAATCTAGATCTAATTGACTCAATTCGGATTCAAAATAGTAAAACTAGTTCAATTTGGATTCAATTAAAATCAATTTGGTTCAAATCTAACTTGATTCAATCCAATTGGGCTCAATTTGGGCTTGAATCCATTTATTTGATTCAGCTTGGGTTCCGATCAGTTCAATCTGGCTCAACCCAGCCTCAATTTAATTCAATCTGGTACAACTCGGATCCGGTCTAATTTAATTGGATCCGGTTCAGCCAGCCCAATCTAATTTGATCAGACTTGAGCTCGAATTAAGTTCAATTAATTGATTCAGCTTATCCTAACTAAACTCAACCTGAACCTAAACTCAACTCAAATCCAACCCAACCCATTCACTAACTTTACTTAATTAAATACTAATCTCACTTAACTTAATTAATCATGCATTAATCGTGATTAAGGAGAAAAATTCTTCGAAGGGGCGAGGGTAGAGGTGTTACCTCTGCTGGTTTGCTCCTTCTCCTCCGACGCCGACGACGGATGCTTCGGCGAGGTCAGCTCGACTTCGACGGTAGCCCTCCGGCCTCTGCGAAGGTCCGCCGGGGTCCTTGCAAGCGGCGGCGACAACAGCGGCGATGGGCGCGGCGAAGCGGAGCTCACTGCCATGTGGGAAGCAGACAGCGCGGGCGATGCTCCGGCAAGCTCTCGTGGGGCTCGCGTGCACCAGATGGGGATGGAGGATGGTCGCCAACGAGAAGACAGCGACGACGGGCGAGGATGAGGCACGGCGGCGAGGGATCGCCGCACGTGGGTGCACGATTGAAGACCTCTGCTAGTGGCTCTGTTTCCGCCCACGAGCAGGGGAAGGCAGCCCCTGTTGCAAAATCCTACAGCAGCGAGGCGAGGGGCCGGTGGGAATGCGGCGAAGGGTTGGGCGACGAGTCTGCAAATGCTCCTTCGTCGCTCGGAGGAGATGGCCGAACGAGGGGGAGGAGACGCCGATGAGTGTTGCGCGGGCATCCGTGGAAAAAGGGTGGAGGCAGAGGCGTCGGCGGAATGGTGTCTGCGGAATGGCGTCGAAAACGTGCTCCAGTGAACAGTGGGCGAGGAGGATGGAGATGAGAGGAGATGAGGTGGGAATGGTCGTCGGTGATGGGAAGAAAACGTCGAGCGAGGGCGCGGTGGGAGGTGGAGCTCGGCGATGCACGAGGAAGAGGGCACGCGTACAGTGCCCTAACCCCTTTTCCTCTTTCCTCCTCTCCCTTTTCCTTTTTACCAACACACCCCACTCCTTTTTTTTTCAAGCAAGGGTTTACAAGTTTGATGCATTCATTGATTGGAAATGACGATGAAAAAAGAACCAAAAAAACTAATTGTAAAAGAATCCCCAAATCACATACTTAAAATGACACAATGATAAAGAATGATATTGCTTGAAGGAAAAGGAGATGACCAAACCTACCAGCCCTCGATGGAGATAAGAAAAATACCAATGGTGAGGACAAACATACCAGCCCCGAATGGGTTCATTATAGAAAATATTCGATTGCTTAGTTAAGAGGCCCTAATGGAGATGGGAGTGACATCAAGAGCAAAGAAAAAGGGTTCTTAACCAAAGGGTTCTTTATAGGGAATGTGCGATTATCTGATGTATTTCCTGAGAGCCGAGAACGAGTAATGCACGTCTTCACCAAACTCCACCTCCAATCAGAATACCGACAGGTCTTAATCGCCCAAGAAGATGATGCGAAAACCATGTACGTAATCAGGTATGGCTCATATGAATTCTTTGCCATGCCATTTGGCTTAACCAAACCACCAACTACTTTTTGCAACCTGATGAATGAGGTGTTCCATGAGTTCCTTGATGAGTTCGTGGTCGTCTATCTAGACAATATCGTCATCTACTCAGTGGACATGGAGTCGCACGAGCAACACCTTTGACTTGTCTTCTTGAAACTAAGAGAACAAAACCTATTCATTCATCGAGACAAATATGAGTTCGGCCAAACTGAAATTCTATGATTGGGGCAAAGGATTGGAGGGGGCATGGCGTGCATGGATGAACACAAGGTGTAGACCGTTGGGGACTAACCGTGACCAAGTAACCCAACAAAGCTCCACTCATTCTTCGAGCTGGCCAACTACTTCCGCAAGTTCATCTAAGGCTATTCCATAATCAAAGTGCTACTTATGGACCTCTTGAAGAAGTACCAAAGGTGGGAATGGATCAAGGCGTGTGAGTGTTCCCTACAACAACTCAAGCTATGCATGATGTCAAAGCCTATGCTTACCCTTCCTAATTTCAGTAGGGCGTTTGAGTTCATCACTGATGCATATAACTGAGCCCTTAGCAGCATGTTAATGCAAGATGGCCACCCTTTGGCATACGAGAACTGTAAGCTTAATGATGCAGAGGGAGATGCAAGTCATGGTACACTGTCTCTGGGTATGGTGCATCTATCTCCTCGTTGGCTCAATCGTGGTGCGCATCGACCACATTTCCAACACCTACTTCTAGACCCAATGCAAGTTATCTACTAAGCAGGCTTGATGGTAGGCCCAGCTTGCTGAGTTCGACTTTACTTGGGAGGATGTTCGACTTTACCTGGGAGGATGCCCTATGTAACCCCTGATTTCTATAAATAAATAATTTTTTTTAAAGGAAAATAATATAATAATAATAATAAAAATATTAAAATAAAATAGATAAAAAGAAAATAAAGATTTAGATTTATTTTAGAATTTTTATTTAATAATAACGAATTTTATTTATTTATTAAAATTAGTTTTGTTTTTTTTAAAAAAAGGAGAGAGTAAAACAAACAAAAAAAGAAAATCAGAACACGCGCAAGCAGAACACGTGCGGCGGTCCGGTTCGTCTACTACGACCGGGTCGGTCTGGTCCGAGCGGTTCAGGCCGGTTCAGCTGCAGTTGGACGTGGGTTCAAGGGGTTTTCATGGTTTTCCGATCTAGTTGATTCGGTTCAACATTCCTATAGCTCTAGTAGTAAGTTTTGAGTCTTTAAGAATTTATTTAGAATTTTTACCGAGTTTTAGGTTTGGTTTTCAAATTATTTTATATTTGGTTCAAGGGTTTGAGCGTGTTAATGATGTCAGAAAAATCTAAAATAATTTATGATGCTAGTTTGTGCATAGGCATAATTTCTGTGATTTAATTGGAATTTTACCGAACTGTGAAGATGGTGTTTTTATTTAATTAAGGTGGTTTAGGTTTATTTAAGTGTTGAATAAATTATTTGGATGCTATTTGCATGAAAGAATATTTTGGTGGATGTTATTTTGTTTGATTTATGTTAAACAAAATTAAAAAGGTTTAATTAGAATTTTTATAGAATTTATAAATTTCATGTTGAGATTAAATTGGATAAATAGGGTAATTAGATTTTTCTAATTAATGGAATTAGGAAAATTATGATTTAATATATTTATTTCTGAAAATTGGATTTTTACAAGATTGTTAAAAGTTATTTATAGATTAATTAAGGTAGTATAGTTGATCAATATGATTAATTAAATTGTTAAGAATAATTTATTTGTGGAAATAGATATTTATGGTGGTCTGATGATATAATTTGAATGTAAACATATGTATGACTAGGGTTGGTTGAATTGTTAAGATTATGGTAGTTGTGTTTATTTGAATTGATTAATCTATTTGGTTTATTAAAGAGAAATTGAATGAAAATTGGGTGAGGTTGTGAGTAGAGGGGTTGTTATTAAAATGATTGATTTAGATGTATTATTTATGCATGCTTGTTTGGTTGTCTTTAAATTATTTTAGGAGATTGTGTTGTTGTGCTATTGCTTGACAAATCACGGCCAAGCGGTGATTTGTGTGAAAAGAAATTGCTTGCTAGATTGATTACTTGCTTGCTTTAAGAATCACGGCTAAGCTGTGATTCTTGTTAAAGATCTACTTTACGACTCAGGTGAGGACTTATGGTTTCAAATTTTATTTGGCCTACTACAGATGCTGAGTCCTAAGGGTCGTTGTTAACTATTGTACATGCTGATAAGTTATATATCTGCTTGGTTGTATATTTAATTAGCATGTGATTTATTGAAAGTTAAACCATGTTGTTATATGTATGATGTTATTATATGCATGCTTTTGATATGAGTTTGAAGGTGATATCATGCTAGTTCATATATGATGTTATTGTATGCATACTCCTGATATAAGTATGAAAGTTATATCATACTGGTACACGTATGATGCTATTGTATGCATGCTCCCGTTGTTTTATGCTCATGTTATGTTGATTATTTAATATGTTCATGTTGCTAAAGATGTAGAGACACCTAGTAAGAACATGAGACATGTGGACATGAGATAAAACTTAAGATACTTTAGGTTTATATTATGAGAACACCTAAAGTGATTTAAATTGATATATGACTAAGAACTTGAAACATCATAGGGTTATGATAACCTAGGAGGTGATGTGTGGGTTCTTAGATTGGTATGTGCCAACATGTCGTGAGGAGCCATGTGCTAGTACAGTAGAGATGCAAGTTCGGTTGACTTAGGTCACTAATACTTTGGTGTAGCCGGGATCTCACTTCGGTGAAGAACTCAATTTGTTTGTGTTACACCAGGGTAGAGGGTGGACTAGGAACAGTACCGTCCCATGCGCTACCAAGGCTAGGGAACCTGAAGACTCTGGCATGCTCAACAGTGGTGGGATCCCTGAGCAGTCCAGGTTCTTTGTATTGTATGCAGTGGGTCTCAGCTTGCCAGGCTGGAGACGGATGTGATTGTTGTGTTTGTATGGTGATCCTGCCATGGTGCAGAATTACAGCGCTGTATGGTACTTGTGATTGGAAAGAAGGGGTGCCGTGATCACCAGCTCCTTCCGCCAACGTCAGTGTGCAGGCATGTAGGACAGAGACATAGAGTTGACACTGACGGGTTTAGGGAAGTCTCTGACGAGGGATTCTCCTTGAACATAAGTGGCTGCCTTAGGTGTAGAATGGTTAGATTATGAGATAATAATTGAAGTGATATGATATCTTGATTTAGTGGAATTGTTAAGATCATATTTGTCATATGTTGTTATATGCCATGTTATGATCGTATTCATGATGTTCTTATTTGATGTTCTTAATATGTGATTTTAAGTAGATATATTTTCTTGTTGGTTTGTACAATGCTTTATGTCCATTTTTAGGGAGCTCTCTCTGTAGCCTCATTGAGTTTCGTGACTCAGATGTGCACATTTTTCCACTGTTGCGCAGGTTACAAGTTGGCCATTGGCGGGGAGTGAGGAAGAATCTAGGTGGTGGACAATATTTATTTTGTAATCTAGATAGAGGTGTGAATGAGTAGTATTGGCTTGAATGTACAATGTAATTGTTTCCGCTTTGTTTAAATAATAAAATGGTAATATTTTGTGATACTCTTAGCCTTGTATAAGTTGTGGTGTTGTGGTACAGCTTATACGGCGGTTGCCACGTGCCCAAAATGATTTGGGGCGTGACACCCTAAGTTGGTGAGTTTTTGCCATCATGCATATGCATGGGACATTAGTCGAGGGACTCCAAGAGTGCACTAAGGAGGACATAAGGTACTAGCAAATTTTACAACTGGTGGACAATCATGAGACACGGCATTACTGGAAGATGTTGGTCGACCTATTACTGACCGGGGCAGATGAACGCACATGCCCTAATCGATCGAGATCTGACGGAAGTTATTGATCGAGTGTCATTACATACCATGGGCCAGGCATCCGAGTGTTGAGTGCACCATGGTGCTCTTCACCTGCTCATACTACTGGCTGCATATGGAGGATGATATCGAGTGTGAGATTTGAAATTTCCATTTAGGATAACTTTGCAATATGAAGTTGTTTTGAGAAGTTATATGTACAACGGTATAAAAGGGCTTATTCATAAAATAACGTGGATTTTTGACATAAAAATTATACCATAAGATAGGATTTTGGATATGAAATCCAATGGCATAGATGGATGTAATTTGTACATCGTTTGGTTGGTCAAATTCTTGAACTAAGGATAGATCTAAATGGACATATGAAATTAAATTAATTAAAGTAATGAACGATCCAGATTTAATTAGTAATGAACGATCCAGATTTAATCTTAGTGAACCCATCTTAAACTAGGGTTCAGGTAAATATGGGTTGAGTGAACTGGCTGGTTTATGTGGTATTTTAATTTTATTATTTTCTTCCCGTCGAGCGACCTTTCCTTCTTCCTCCTTTTCTTCATGCGGCGACGACGAGCAACTCGCCTTCTCACCATGTCATCGATACTTCGGCTACCATAGTTGGAGTGTTAGGTGAACAACATCAGGTGAGCTGGGCAAACACATTGGAACTATTATTTTTAAGTTTTGGTAAACATTTGAGGGAGAAATAGAGGGGGAGGCGTCGATGGGCGAAAGCTCCATCATCAGAGCTTGCTTAGGCGATTACCAACCATTCTAGGCACAGAACTTGACAAACTTCATACCTATGGCTTCTTCTTGGTGAGAGCTATTTATTGGTACTTGAGTTGAGGGTTATTAGCAGCCGATTGGTCATTGGCGAATAAAAAAATCCAAAAGTTAGGGTTTCGTCGATGTGAACTTCTTTGGTGAAATTGGAGGACAGTGAGCTCCGAACGATGGGCAAATATGATTTCTGGAATCCATGTGAGGAGAGCTGCCGATCAGTAAAAATATTGATGCTAATTGAAGAACTTCACCGGCGAGAGTTCCGACGAGTCTCTAGTGAACTTTCAGGTAAACTTAAATAAAAATTAAGGTGAATACTATAGATCATTCTAAGAGTGCTGGTAAAGTAGAATTTGAGAAATTATTATCACATTGAAAATAAATATCATTGAAATATTCACAAAAAATTTGGTAACTAAGTATGAGGATACTAACGATCATAATACGAATTAGGATGTGCTTACAATGATAGAATTAGGTGAGTGTTTATTTTCTGGCTTTATAGATCGGATGGTTCTTAATGTTTAGTTCAGGAGAACTATATCCCTTTAATTATCAATATTTCATATCCTTTCACTCTCCGGCTAGTTAATATAATTTATGATCATGATTATAAATGAGTTATGAATAATCTTTAATATCGATGTTTGATGAAATAAGCTTTTCATTACTATTATTTCTCGATTCATGCACATGCACATGAAAATGCAACATTTTATTTTTAGTGGAACCAACCAAGGTGTTTTATACATGCATAAGTCCTAAGTGGATATAAATGATCCAAATAAGAATCCTAAAAAAATCACCTTAGTTTCATTTGGAATCCAGGGTAAAGATGGAAAATTTAATAATGATTAGATACCCTAGGTGTAACAGCCTTGTGATTTCCTATTCGAATTTAAGACGGGTGTGGGATTGTATCTCAAATTAACAATGAGTGAAAGAATTATTGTCATGCTCCAAATGCATCTTTGGGCATGTGGCAACCACTGTATAAGCTACACTTCTCCATCACAACTTATACAAGGCTAAATATATCACAAAACATCACAATTATTTTAATTAAACATAGCGAAAGCATAATAAAATTACATTTAATACCAACACTACAAATCAAATATCTATTTAAATTTTCAAAGTAAATGTTATTTCATCATAACTAGGTTCTCCCTCGCTCCCCGTACAACGGCCAACCTGTAACCTGCGCAATAGGGAAATATGCACATCTGAGTTGCGAAACTCTGTGAGGCTATAGAGAGAGCACCCTAAAAATAGGCATAAGGTATTGTACAAACCAATAAGAAGAAATATCCATTAAGTCACATATCAAAATAACATACTCAACATTATATAACAAGATAAATATGTCAATGTAGTAGAATCATGATATTAACAAGATATATGAATAAAACATAAGGATTTTAATTATAACAGTAACTTAGATCCACAAAAGTCATATTTCCTTAACTACCATATTATATACTATTCATACAACACCTAAGGTAGCCAGCCTATGTTCAAGGTAAATCCCTCGTCAGGGACTACTCCCAACTTGTCAATGTCAACTCTATGTCTCTGTCTTATGTTCTTGTACATTGACGTTGGCAGAAGGAGTTGATAATCACGACACCCCTTCTTATGCAACACAAGTACCATACAATGCTGTAATTCTGCCCCATGATTGGATCACCATACAAAATTAAACATCACACCATCCCAGCGTGACAAACTGAGATATCCTGCATATCCTACCAACGAACCTGGAGTGCTCAGGAACCCACATCGTTGAGCATATCAGTGTCCTTAGGTTCCCTAGCCTTATAGCGCATTGAACGGTATTGTTCCTAGCACACCATCTATGTAAACCCCCACCATTTTTTGTCTAAAATAATAAGAATAACAATAATAGAGTAGTATTTTAGAAACTTGAAGGAGGAGTGACGTATAGGAAAAAAAAACTAAGGGATAAATAAAAATAATAAAAATAAAATACTAACTTGTAGATAACTAACTTTTTGTAGGGGTATAATGAGTAAAGGTGGACCGATATGTACAAATGATCAAGAGGAAGGGCCAATTTGAAAGTTTACTCACATGCACAACATGTGAATCCTACTTGACTAGTCCAACCCACTCGAACCAGTCGGCGGGTAGATGAGATAGTGGTAGGAGACAGTATAACCTGACTCTGATACCACCATAATTGTCACGCCCTAAATCTACCTTTGGGCACGTGGCAATCGCCGTATAAACTGCATTTCCCCACCATAACTTATACAAGGATAGATGTATCACAAAGCACAATAATTTCTTTTTATTAAAACACAGCGGAAACATAAATAATGTACATTTTACATCAATACTGTAAAAATAAAATCTCTATCTATATTTTCAAAATAAATTCTATGTCGTCATAACTAGGTTCTCCCTCGCTCCCCGCATCAAAGGCCAACCTGTAACTTGCACAACAGGGGAAAAATATACACATCTGAGTCACGAAACTCAGTGAGGCTATAGAGAGAGCACCCTAAAAATAGGCATAAGGTATTGTACAAATCAATAAAAAAAAATATCTACCAAATCACATATTTAAATTAATATGACACAATATATAGCAAAACTTAACATATCAATGTAGTAGTCACATTATTCAAACAAAGCATATGAACATGATACTAGAAACTTATTTTCATAACCTAAATCTTAAAAATGTCTAATCACATAAATCGATATCTCATAAGTTATCCAGTATCACTCCTAAGGCAGCCATCCAATGTTCAAGGCAAACCCCTCGTCAGGGATCTCCCCGAACCCCGTCAGTGTCAACTCTACATCTCTGTCCTAGATGCCTGTACACTAATGTTGGTGGAAGGAGCTGGTCACCATGGCACTCCTTTAATACAAGTACCATATAGCATTGTAATTCCACCACATGGCAATATCACCATACAGAATCACAAATCACTATCATCTACAGCCTAACAAGCTAAGATCTGCTGCATATATAACCAATGAACCCGGACTGCTTAGGGACCCACATCGTTGAGCATGCCAGTGTCAATCAGGTTCCCTAGCACTAGTAACGCATGGCCCGATACTGTTCCTAACACCCATCTACCTTGGAGTAACCCAAATAAATTGAGCTCTACATCGAAGTAAGATCCCGGTTACACCAAAGTATCTGAGGCTAAGTCAATCGAGTGTGCATTTTTACCTTGGCCAACACATGGCTCCTCACCACATATTGACACATAGCAGACTAAGAACCTTAATGTCAATTCCTAGGTTACCATGACCCTAAGATTTCTAAAGGTTCTCAGTTAAATGTTAAATAAGATCACTCTAGGTGTGATCATAACATGTACCTAAAGTATCTCTAGTTATGTCTCATGTCTTCATGTTTTATATTCTTGCTAAGTGTTTCTACATCTCTAGCAATATAAACATATCAATAATAACATAACATGAGTATAAACATCAAGAGCATTCACATAATAGCATCATACATATACCAACATGATATAACTTTCAACTCGTTTCAAGAGCATGCATATAATAGCATCATATGTACACTGGCATGGCATACTTTCAATAATTCACATGTTAATCAAATATGCAATCAAGCAGATATATAACTTGTCAGCATATACAATAATTAACAACGACCCTTAGGAGTCAGCATCTGTAGTAGGCTAAATAAATTGAAATCATAAACCCTCACCTGAGTCTCAAAGCAGTATTAAATAAGAATTCATAGGTTGGTTGTGATTTTTAAAAGCATGCAAGCAAACAATCAAGCACAGCAAGAATTACAGCTTCGCCATGATTTATCAAGCAACAACACAGCAATAAATTTTTCTAAGATAAAATAAATACATCTATCAATCATAAATCATACAATTCAAACAAGAATTTCCTATCTACCCTTCTACTCACATCCTCACATCATTTTCTTTATTTTATTTAACTCATTATAATCAACCACTCATCTATCACATTATGTGAGACCTGTAATTTTTGAATAAGGGCAATAGAGTAATTTTAGTATTTAGAGAATTTAATCGTAAAAGAAATTCTTTAAAGGACTTATTTGTAAAATCATATGGATTTTTGAAGTATGAGATTTTGATGTGAAAATTATACCATCAGGTAGTATTTTTTATAAGGAATCCAATGGCGCAGACGGATCGTAATTTGGACGTCGTTTGATTGGTCAATTGGACAATCAAGATTTAATCTAGGATTTAAGATTTTAATTAATTAATTAGAAAAAAAACCTCATTTTCTTCCCACCGCAGCTCGCGCGCGCTCCCTCTCTCTCTCACTCTCTCTCCTCCTCCGCACGGACCGACGACGATGACGCTAACTTTCCCATGATGCTGCGGTGAAACCACGACGAACCAGGCTCTCAAATTTTAGCCATAGGTAGATCTCGACCTCCTCTTCATTTTGATACCAAGATGCCCAAATTTGGTGTAGAGATAAGGGAGAAATCACGCGAGAGGCGTCGGCGGCGAGGGTTTCGATTGTCGGAGCTTGCTCCGATAATTTCCGGCGATTCCGACGTGAAACCTTGCAAACTTGGTACCTATGGATTCTTCTTGACGAGAGCTATCCATTGGTACTGGAATTGAGGGCTATTAGCCGCCGGTTGGCCACCAGCGAGCTAAAAACCCTAACTTAGGGATTTCACCCAAATTGATTTAATCGGTGAAATTGATCGTGTATGAGCTATAAAAATTGGGGCAAATATGATTTTTGGAATCCTCATGAAGAGAGCTTTCGATTGGTACCAATATTGGTGTTGATCGAAGAACTTCGCCGGTGAACTTTTCAGCGAACTTTCCGGCAATCGCCGGAGAGATTTTCCGACGAACTTGAAAAAAAATTGGGGTGATTCTAGAGATCATCCTAATAGTAGTGGTGAAGAGAGATTTTAGAAACTATTTCTGAATTAAAAATTAAAATTTGTTGAATAATTGACAGGAAAATATAAAATGTGTAAATGATGGCACATGGATCGAGATAGTATTAGAGAATAAAATTCAGCGAACGGACCTTAGGTTAGTTCCGAAGAGTAAACCTCCAAATCAGGTGCGTTGGTTCATCGATGTAGGATTTATTCAAGCTAGGGAATTACTGCTGAGGTTTTCTTAGAAAATTCTTGGATGCCCTAAATATGATAAAAATGTAATGTTTGTTAAGACTATGATCGTATGCATGTTAGTATAATTTATTTTGTCTAACATAAATAACCTGCTATGTATCTAACATGTTCTAAATTCTTATCCTGCATATTATAATTTTTTTTATGTTATGTGTTAGACATCTACCATGCAGACATAGATATATATAGAATGACATGTTAGAATCTCTTTGGAGACATCACTGAAATTTAGACAGAAAAGGGTATTCCTCATATACCCCGGTTGACCATTGCGTACCGTCGATGGTCAAAACGGTGATGTCTCTCTTCGCACCACTCCCGAGGCTATACATAGCTTAGACACTAGTAGCTGGTAAGGGAAGGGACTGTACAACTCCAAGGTCACACTAGACTGAAAATATGGAGTAGGTTTCTACCCGAAAACTTATACCCGCATGAATGTCGTTTAGGCGACCCCGTGATAGTTCTGAGATGGCTAGCGAGGATGAGCCCTACCATGGACTTGGCACCGATGGAGTCGAGGTTGCCACAGTCGATCGTGCGGATGTGCGTCAATCTCGGTCGACGTCGACTACTATTGGATTGGGAAGGTGATTCCCTATGCGACGCCTTGGACAATGGATTCGTAGACCATGTGTCTATCATCCATGACGTTCTACAGACAGTCGGATGAGTAGTCCGGATCCTAAGGTTATTATTTTTATCGATTAGCCGTGGCCGATTAGTCTTGTTGATGGTGACCCTATCTTCGGGCAGTGTGTAGTACTACACGAGTCGTTGTTGCCGCTACGGAGTCCGGGGAGGATGTAAGGGCACGGCAGTTTCGCTAAGGGAGGCATCGAGGGCGACTAGTGAGACAATGGAGAGTGATCAAGGGTCATCCGTCCTCTCCGCCAACATCAGTGCAGCGGGCATAGGTAGAGACAGAGACAGAAAGACACTGATAGGCTTATGGATGCCCTTGGCCCGGGTATTCATTAAGCATAGGCTGGCAGCCCGAGTCTTGAAACTTCAAAGTCTTATTATAACGTAGGTGACATATGTTAGGAATCACGAGCAATACAAGAACATCATTCACAGAACAAGAGGATGGAGAATTTTGGAGGAGCAGAGCAGAAGAACTAGTCTTCTCCTATTTTCATTATATCTAATATAAAAAGGAACATTACAATGTAATAACCGTTAATGAAAACAGAAACAATGTAAACCATACACCGTGCTTAATACATGTACATCGTGTGCACTAATACATGTATTATATTAAACTATATATTATATATTATAATTAACAAGCTTATATCCTTCAATCTCCCTCCTAAGCTTGTTCACTTGAGCTTGAGCTGTTGAAGACCCAACATGGTTCTATGTTCAATAAACTTTTGTCTTCCCAACGCCTTGGTGAAGATATCAGCCTTTTGTTCACTAGAACTGATGTAAATAACTTCAACTTGTCCACTTTCCACACATTCACGAACAAAGTGATACCTTGTATCAATGTGTTTAGACCGATTATGGAAAACTGGATTCTTACTTAAAGAAATAGCAGACATATTATCAACCAACAATGAAATCTTTTGCACTGGTTCTCCAAGTAGGCTTGATAGAAAACGAGCCAACCAAATGCCTTGACAAGCTGCTCCTGTTAAAGCTATGTATTCGGCTTCACATGAACTTAATGCAACGACTTTTTGTTTTGACGAAGCCCAGCTGATAGGACTGTTACCAAGCACAAAGATCATCCCACTTGTGCTTCTCCTATCATCTATACAGCCAGCATGATCACTGTCACTATATCCCTTCAAGGTTATCTGTTTTTGGTCTTCTTTGTGATAAACAAGATCATAATCCAATGTGCCCTTCAAATACCGAAGCACCCTTTTTGCAGCGTTCATGTGTCAACATTTGGAGCCTCCATGTACCTGCTGAGAACACCAACAGCAAACATTATATCAGGTCTAGTATTAGTTAAATATCTTAAGCTCCCAACTAATCTCCTGTATTTAGTTACATCTACACTTGAAACATTGCAGTTCTGTTGAAACTTCAACCTCTCCTCCATCGGTGTAGCAGTGGAGTTTGAATACAACATTCCATATTCCTTCAAAATCTTCTCAGTATATCTTGGCTGTCCAAGTGATATTTTACCCTTTGACTGATTGATTTCTAAACCAAGATAAAAATGGAGCAAACCAAGATCGGTCATCTCAAACTCTTGCTTCATTTGCTCTTTAAAACACTTAATTTGTTGCATATCAGAACCTGTTATCAATATGTCATCAACATAGATCCCTACTAACAGTAATTCTTTGGACATCACCTTGGTGTAAATTGCAGGCTCTTGTGGATTCCTACTAAAACCAAGTGATAATAATGATCTGTCCAATTTCAAATTCCAAGCTCTTGGAGCTTGTTTTAAACCGTATAAAGCCTTTTTAAGTTTTAGAACTTTACCTTCACTACCTTTGATTATGAAACCCTCTGGTTGTTGAACATAGACTTCTTCTTCAAGAGTTCCATTCAGGAATGCCGACTTTACATCCATCTGAAATATTTTCCATTACTTTTGAGTAGCTACTGCAATTATCAATCTAACGGATTCTAGCCTTGCTACTGGTGCAAAGACCTCTTCATAGTCTATTCCCTCTTGTTGCACATATCCCTTTGCAACAAGTCTTGCCTTGTGCTTGATCACAGTACCTTGAGTGTCTCTTTTCAATTTGAACACCCACTTTAATCCAATTGCTTTATGATGAGCTGGAAGATCATATAGTATCCATGTTTGATTCTTAACTATCTGATCATACTCCTCTTGCATTGCTTTCCTCCACTTCTCAAAGTTTACTGCTTCTTTGAAGCTGGTTGGTTCAACATCTAAGACCTGAGATAACAACATCTGATCAGTAGCATGATATAATTGTTCAGTAGGTACATTTACCTCTTTTGTAGCTCTATATATGCTACTAAGTGCTCGGGTCTTCTTGGGTATCTCAAAAGAATCATCTATGTTGCTTCCACCACAAGTGAATTCATGTGGTGACTCAAGATTAAAAGGAATGGGATCAGTTCTAAAGATAGCAGGAGTGGACTGATCAGAAGTATTAAGCAGCGTATCAAGCTGCGTATCATGCTGCGTATCAGAAATATGCTGTACGCTTTGCTGATTATGAAATGTGCCACTCTGAGTTGCATCATCACTAACGCATGGAGTATCTGTTATAGCTGGCAAATGTGAATTATTAGTCATAGAAACATAAGAAGATGGTTGCTGAAATAAAACAGAAACTGCATTTCCACTCATCTGGTGATACTGTTCTTTGTGCCAAACTGGTTTTATTTCTTCCTCAAAAATACAGTCCCTGCTCACAATTATAGAATTTATTTGAGGATCAAAGAATCGGTATGATTTTGATCCATCCTCATAGCCAACAAAAACTACTGTTTTACCTCTATCAGATAGCTTAGTAAGATGCGTGCCAAGTACCTTCACATGTGCTTGACATCCAAACACCTTAAGATGAGATATAGTTGGTTTTCTACCCTTCCATTTCTCATAAGGTGTTATATTTTCCAGACTTTTAAAAGAGGACCGATTCATCAAATAGATAGTTGTGTTTACAGCTTCTCCCCAAAAGACTAATGGCACATTCATTGTCTTTAACAATGTTCTTGTTATTGCCATTACAATTCTATTTCTTCTTTCGACAACTCCATTCTATTGTGGTGTATATGGTGTTGTAAGGTATCTTCTAATGTCTTGCATTTGACAAAATAAGTTAAACTCTTTGGAATTAAACTCTCCTCCCCTATCTGATCTAAAAGCTTTAACTTTTTCATCACATTCAGATTCAACTAGAAACTTAAACCTCTTAAATGTATCAAAAGTTTCATGTTTCTGTTTCAGCATAAATACCCAAGAATATCTAGAAAAATCATCCACCAAAAGCAAGAAATAGTTGCTCCCTCCTAAGGAAGAGGGAACTATAGGACCACACAAGTCCCCATGAATCAATTCAAGAACTTTTTCTGCTCTATAATTCGAAATAGCAGGAAATGCAGATTTGACAATTTTTGATGATACACACTCTTGACATATGTCTTTAGCTAAGATTATTTTAGGAAGTCCCTTCACTAAAGACCTATCTGACATAATCTTTAAAGCATGATAGTTCAGGTGTCCAAATCTAGTGTGCCATAGCCTACTGTTGTCAGTTGAAGTAGCTAAAAGACATTGATCAGAAATACTAACTTTTAACAAATACATTCTGTTTGAAGCCGTTTGTACCAGTATCAGTGTCTTTCCATTCTTATCAGAAACAGACATTTTTCCATCTCTTATAACTATTGTGTATCCTAACTCATCCAATTGTCCAACACTCAAAACATTCATTTGCAAGCTAGGTATAAACAAAACATTTGATAAAAGACTAGTTATACCTTTATCTGCCGAAAGACAGATACTCCCTTTTCCAGCAACTTTTGCTTGTGTGCCATCACCAAACTTTACTTTGCCAACAATTGATTCATCCAATCTATGGAAATACTGCTTATTGCCTGTCATGTGACTTGTTGCACCAGTATCCAAGTACCAAGTTTCAATATTATCAGTTACTGAATTTGCTACTGAATTTGTACCTTGAAGAAGCAACTGTGAACTAGCTTCCTCTTCTTCAATCACCATCAAAACAGCATGCTGTGCATGATCATCTTTCTGAATTTTAGTAGCACTCTGCTCAACTATGTAGACCACTTCTTCCTTCTTACACTCTGCAGCAAAATGACCAAAGTTTTTACAATTGTAACATTTAATAGTTGACTTATCTTTCTTGGATTTTCCTTGGAAATTTGTGAAGGTACTGTTGGCACCATCACCAGTAAAACGTTCAGAATACACTCTACCACCTCTACCACGAAATCTTCCTCTGAAATTAGTACCTCCACGTCCTCGTCCATGGTAATTGGTAGAAGCTCTTCGGGGTTTTGATTCCCAATCAGCTCGGTTAAATAAAACTTGGTGTTGTTCTTCTGATGTAGAGGTAGCTTGAACTCTAACCTCATATGTTTTCAATGCACTCACCACATAATCCAACGACATTGTTGACATGTCCCCAAATTGCTCCAATTGAGAAGCAATTGGATTAAACTTGGATGGAACCGATCGAAGGATCTTCTCCACAATGCGTTGTTCCATCACGTTTTGCCCTATATTTCTCATTGTAGTAACAATTGCAGAAAGCCGATTAACAAATTCATCAATTGATTCAGAGTTAGTCATATGTATTCTTTCAAACTCACCACAAAGTTGATTCATTCTAGCTTTCTGAAATTTTTCATTACCTCCAAAGATGCTCTTCAAAGTATCCCAAGCCTCTTTTGCTGATGCTTATCCGCCACAAGTATCAGCAGGTCGTCGCTAAAGGCTTGATGTATAAATGACAATGCTACGTTGTCAATTCGCTGATCAACTTGTTGACCACCATCATCTGCAATTTCAACAGCCTCCCAAACTCCTTGAGCTTTTAAGAAGGAACGAATTCTCACCGCCCACATGGCATAGTTCCCTTCTTTTTACAAAACCGGACATCCTAGACTTCCTCCACTCGTAGCAATCTTGAATCCTCCTGATTCAACTACGCTTATCGAAGTCTTTCCGGTTGCAGGAGTCAGCAAAGGAACTGACGGGACCTTCTTCATCTTCACCCTTGATGTTCTTGGTAACGCAGCAACACGCACAATCCAGCGCACATCAACGAGGCTCTGATACCAATTGTTAGGAATCACGAGCAATACAAGAACATCATTCACAGAACAAGAGGATGGAGAATTATGGAGGAGCAGAGCAGAAGAACCCGTCTTCTCCTATTTTTATTATATCTAATATAAAAAGGAACATTACAATGTAATAACCGTCAATGAAAATAGAAACAATGTAAACCATACACCGTGCTTAATACATGTACATCGTGTGCACTAATACATGTATTATATTAAACTATATATTATATATTATAATTAACAAGCTTATATCCTTCAATATATGCTGATGACATTGACATTAGATACAACTTAGGTAACATCTAGTGAAATACACGTTTATATTTATTTATGCTGCTTTACTGCCTTTTATGTCCTGATTTCCACAAATTATATGAAAAATGATGATTAACAACCAAATGCATCCTAGAGTACTCCTCCTAGCATTTGATTTCCTTATTCGGTTTAGAGCCGTAATTTCACACTAGGTCGCAAGGCTGAGCACACCGCGTTCAATGTGTGTGCAGGTTGTTAGATGATCGACCAGGATATTTGATGAAGATGAGGGATATCGATGGAGTTAGTTTTATTTATTGATAACGTTATTATAGAATTGTAGTAGGTATATCGGGACTGTGTTAGTAGAGATTCATAGATGATTTAATTGTATATTCCGCTGTGTTGATTATGTGTATGGATAATATTTATTACCAAATGCCTTGTATGGGTCCTTTGGGCTTATATGGCGGTTGCCACGTGTCCGACAAGTGGGTCGGGGCGTGACAACTAAAGTGGTATTAGAGCCTAGGTTTGGAGAACCTATGAGTTTAAGTTAAGTTTGAGGTTTTAAGGATTAAGATGACAGTCCCGATATAATATTGGATAAAGTGCGAGTCGAAAATATAGTAGTATATTTCCTTGGTAACGAGTTTTTACTCTGCCGCCAGTAACTATCGCTATGATAAATTTTTGTTGGACCGCTAATCACCTTAATATGAGATTATAAATCTACTCATCTCCAGATAGTATATATGGCTACGATTTCCACTACGTCGGAGAAGAGATAGATACTTAGATCAATACGCTCAAATCTACGACCAATTTTCATTCTGGAGGATCAAGTAAATTTATCCATGATCATACTCAACATTACCATGTGGTGCGCATTATGATTACCTTGTATACGAACATAGGTTGCGATTATCACTTTGATCTTAAGAGTATTGATATCGGATTATCCATTCTATATCTTAATCGTACTGATTGTATCCCATGACCCCACCTTGAGATATTGCATCTAAATAAATCTATCAATATTCGATTTCATCCGCTTTCAAGTTAGTCGCTAGCTGAACTTGATGGTCTTTGAGCACCTTTCATTAACTCTATTCTAGACCCTAGAATTAAATTTATGGTTAGACCCATGTTGGTTGATCTTGGTGAGCCCTCACTAATCACGACTTGAATCTAAAGGGTGATCTTGTACAAATTTAAATTCAGAAATTCAGTTAGTTATGAAAGAATCAAGGCTTAAAGTAATTACATTACAATTTTCCAAGCACTAAGTTGAAACAAAGATCTTGGAGACTACTAATATTGAATGTCCATATGAGATCTGGATCATCAGATTTATATCAGATTAATCTACATAAGACCATTGAGCTCAAAAGAAAATTTATCTATCTTTTGAGTCGACTCATGTATAGGCTAATTTTGTTTGAACACGATCCTTACTCAAATCTCTTAAATGGACTTTATTCCAGATTCATAAAGTTGTTTGTAGATGGATCGGTATCAAATGATTTGAAATTATCTATGACATTACTCTCATTTGAGTTAATTATATATATATATATATAAATCTCATGAGTATATGTTGATCCTTTTGGGTTGTCAGTATGATTTTTAAGTTGCAACTAGAAGTTGACCATCATCAATTATAATATTCATGTCAACTCCCAACACTTACAGCTCTATGTACAGTATCTGTAGCTTTCTACATATACCCTCTTGGCAGCTCTACCCCCTATCTGCAGCTCTATTTTACATATTCAGCTTGCGTATATTGCATGACATTTCTAGTTGTGCATGCTACAACCTTCTTCATTTTCTTGATTATATTTCTACAGTTTTGATGCTCACTTGTCATATTTCTATGGCTTTATTTTTGCAGCTCAACTTTACAGCTTGCTTCATCTTATAATTCTTACCTTTTGCAACTTTTGATATTTCATATTCATTTCAGATTTATCTGCAGTCATGTTGACTAGCTTCCTAAATGTAAATCATTCTATTGTTTCTCCCTTCATTTCATATTTCGATGCGTCAATACAGTTGGTATAGCTGTCATCAGCAGACCACTTGCACTCTAGCATCATTATATCCATAAAGCTTCCTACACTCTTTCAAGTAGTTCACCAGTCATACTAAATCTTTGTTGAGCTTGGAGCATCTTCCTTCGTACCAGCATTCAATGCATTCAATGCAGTTGTTTCCTGCTATTATCTTCTATCTATTAGTCTCTTTTCTGAGCTTTGAGCTGCTTTCACTTATTTCTTACTTCCTATATATGTCCAACTTATTAGCCAAGCAGCTTTCTTTTATCTGTTGTATGCAATTATTCTTAGTGCCTTTTCTGAATGCAGATTCAGTCGAATATTTCTATAATTTTAATTACAGTTATTTCCTCAGTCATTTTCTGCAGTTTGTAGTTCCTTTTTTTTGTGAAGCTACTTCCTTTGTCAAATGTCCTTAGTCAAATTCTATCCATCGTTGGTAGATTTCTTTACTCATTTTTATTTTTATAGCTCCCTCAGGTTAGCTCAGATTCTTATATTTTCATCAGTATCGTTGTATATATTCAGTCTTTTTCTGCGGTCTTATTCAGTCAATGCAGCAGGCAACATTTCTGCATTTGCAACTCAGATTTCAACTGCCTGCAGATTTTGTAGTAACTTTGCTTCCTTACTCCTTTTCATATCTCGTCAAATTTCTAGATGCTGCAGTTTCTTGGCACCTTTAGCACGTGTTGTACCTTGATATCGTTAATAGGTGAATGTATTGTTGACATCTCCTATTTCAGTTACTGCTTTTGCAGCTCATATCTAGTGCGCATAGCAGCTTAGGTACAGCTATAATATTTCTATATCTACAAACTCGAATGTAATCCTTTCTACTCTATTTTAAGCTTTGAGTAAAGCTTACTTCACATCAACAATCAATTTATTGAGTAAAGCTTACTTCGTGCTAGCAATCAATTTATTTGCACGTATCATAATAATATCATCATATACACAGCATCAACCTGCAACTTGATTTTTTCTGCAGTTTTCGACAACTTCTATTTTGCATCATAATTTCAGTTTCCTAGATACGGTCAAGTATTAGCCTATTCTACATCATAATTCAACTTTGTGCCAGAAATCAATTTTAAATAATATTTCTGAACTAAACTATCTAGATACATCAGATACAATCACTTCCATATTATTTTTGGTTCATTGTCAATCCAAAAGTATTATTTTGGCTCTTCTTCAGTCGAGTCAAAATTTGACATGATCTATAAATTTCGTATCAAATTCAGTTTTAAATTTAATCAGATGTCAACCTTAATATACATGTTTCATCTATCGCTATCTTTTTATATATTATCCTTAATCGCGAGGTGACTCCATTATGATCATAATATAGTTCAGAGATGTTTGATCCTGATCCAACTTGAACCACGAAAGGTTGTTCATATGCTAGAGTTATAGGGACTCCCTAGCATATCTACCCAAGAAAACTGAAATATTATCTTCAACCTCTGCCCATTTATATATCCCCCAGTTTTGTTAGTAAATTGCTTCACTAATGAACATTTTATCTCGAATGATCTTAATAATCTATTATTGTGAAGTTTGATCTACTTATCTAAGATTCATGCACTATGGATGCCCTGATGGGCTTATGGATGCCCTTGGCCCGGGTATTCATTAAGCATAGGCTGGCAGCCCGAGTCTTGAAACTTCAAAGTCTTATTATAACGTAGGTGACATATACTGATGACATTGACATTATATACAACTTAGGTGACATCTAGTGAAATACACGTTTATATTTATTTATGCTGCTTTACTGCCTTTTATGACCTGATTTATACAAATCATATGAAAAATGATGATTAACAACCAAAGGCATCCTAGAGTATTCCTCCTAGCTTTTGATTTCCTTATTCGGTTTAGAGCCATAATTTCACACTAGACCGCAAGGCTGAGCACACCGTGTTCAATGTGTGTGCAGGTTGTTAGATGATCGACCAGGATATTTGATGAAGATGAGGGATATCGATAGAGTTAGTTTTATTTATTGATAACGTTATTTTAGAATTATAGTAGGTATATCAGGACTGTGTTAGTAGAGATTCATAGATGATTTAATTGTATATTCCGTTGTGTTGATTATGTGTATAGACAATATTTATTACCAAATGCCTTGTATGGGTCCTTTGGGCTTACACGGCAGTTGCCACGTGTCCGACAGGTGGGTCAGGGCGTGACAACTAAAGTGGTATCAGAGCTTAGGTTTGGAGAACATATGAGATTAAGTTAAATTTGAGGTTTTAAGGATTAAGATGACAGTCCCGATATAATATAGGATAAAGTGCGAGTCAGAAATATAGTAGTATATTTCCTTAAGCTTACACCGCGGTTGCCACGTGTCGGACAGGTGGGTCAGGGTGTGACACATTAAGAATCACAATCAAATATAAACAAGTCTATAAAATAATATTTAGTTTAACAATTTACTTATGCCCAAAAAATTTTAATCAATATATACCGCATTAATTAATTCTAAATAATTTTAATAATCTTGTGTATAATCTAATTATATTAATTAAATTCACAAAACTTCAATTATCGAATTTAATTAATTTGAAAATCTAAATAAATCAATTTCCTAAATTTTATCACGTCATAAATTTATAACATTCTAAATTATTATATTTCATAAATTAAAAAAATTTAAATAACCTAATTACCTCAATTTAAATTTATTAATTTTGTAAAAATTTTAAATAATTTATTTTAATTTCAATTTATAAAATTCAGATGTCGTAACATCACCCAAAATATTCCTTCATGTATATAACATACAATTAATTTATTTAAATCCTAAATTAACATTAATTATCTCAATTAAATTAAAAACTACATTATAATAATTTTAAAAAATTCTAATTAAATTATAAAAAATAGCTTCAAGCATTACATTACATCATAATTTATTTTAAATTTTTCTAAGGTCATTTCCACACTTAAAATCGTGAACCGAACCTAAAATAATTTAAAAACTACACCTATAATTTGTTAAAAATTCTAAATAAATTTCTTAAGTTTCAAAACTTACAAGAAAGCTCTAGCAACGTTGAAACAAATCAAACTGGTCAAAAAACAATGAAAACTGGCTGAAACCAAGGTGAACCACCGTTGGACCGGCCCTGAACCGGACCGAACCAGTTCAACCTGAACTAGCTCACATGCTATGCAAGCGCCGGCCGACTCGCCTTCGTCCCAGCTCGAGCTTCGCTCGTTCCCCGAGCACCGGCACTGAATCGAGCACCGATCGTCGCTCGTCCACCGCTGCAACCCACCGGCAAACACTCGCACCCTTTCTCTAACCCTTCTTCCACCTACCGGCAGCCTAATCGCAACACTTGTAGAGCCCAAGCGCTGCCAAGAACAGCTGCTTCCCTCGAGCTCCCTGCCGCTCTCTATCGACTACAAGGAAGTTGAATCGACTTTAGGGAGCTCGCCACGGAGGAGAAGCCGCCCGATGCGCCCCCTCGCGGTCGAAATTACTGGGAACAGAGGAGCCCATCTGTTCACCGCCCCCTTCTCGATTCCGGCTCGCCGAAGTCGCGTCTCGCTCACGGCCCCCGACAGCGATGCCTAGCTCCGACCTCTACTTCGTCTTGCCGGATTGAAGCCTTGCTGGAGCCTTGAATGCGCCTCGCCGCCTGAAACTTCGGAACAGGGTAAATCCTATTTCTATTGTTTCCTTTATACTGTCGACGAGTCACCAACTCGTAGACCTAAATCGGCCAACTCGGTCGGGCCGACCCGGCCCGACTCGTTACACGTGCAGCGACGATTTTTTTTATTTATTTTTTTAAAAATTTAATTATTATATCTATTACTTATTTCTTTTTAAATTATTATTATTGTTTATTTATTTATTTATTTATTATTATTATTGTTTTTTCTATCTAACAGATATCTATTACTTAATTTTATTTTCTATTTAATTTTATTTTATTATTTTAATATTAAAATAATACTTTATTTATTATTATTATTATTTTTCGAAAATAAAGCAAATAAAATTTTATATTAAATTTAAACCTTTAATATTTTTATATTTATTTTTATTATATATATTTTTTTCTATTTCTATTTCTATTTATTATTTAATAAATTATTTTCTATTATTTTATTAATTTAATATATTTTATTTTATAGAAAAGAGGGTTTACAATTTCTCTCCCCCTTAATATTTTTGGTCCTCCAAAAATAACAACCTAACCCCTTAAATTTTTCTAGACTTTTTGTGCCTCCTAAGATACAAAAAGAGACTAAAAAGTTCATTGAAACAATTCTCAAACAATTCAAACAGCTATTAAGCAAAACTCAATCAAAGTAAAATACTAATCAACAATAAAGGGTTTTGGACTCCGATCATCTCACAGAGCAACCGTAGGACCAGTTAGAACATGCGATGGGTCTGACATATACTCCTTAAACATCTATACATAGCACACGTTATAGATTCTGTCTAAGTCTACCGGTGAATTTGTAATCTTTTAGTCACCGGCCCAACTCTCTCCAAAATCTCAAACGGTCCAATCAACCTTAGTTGCAACTTTCCTTTCAGGTGAACCCGAAGAGGTCTTTCCCCAGGATATATCTTAAGGAACACTATGCCCCAAACCGTAATTTCCAACAGCCTCCGCCGATTGTCTGCATAATTATTTTATCTGTCTTGAGCTGCCTTCAGACTCACTCGGACCACTTTAGAAAGAAAGATAGAGTATACTGGTCCTGAAAGAAAAGGTCACTGTCTTTGTCAGACAATCCACCATCGCTCGATACTCAATTAACCAATTAATACTCAAGATTACATCAAGTCTTATATCCTAGCATCTCTAAGGGTCGATCAGCCCCCTTAGAAATGCTGTATTCCCATAAGACCCCTCTAATCCGGTATCAATCAGAACACGAGCAGTTGAACTAATTAAGATCATAGATCTTTGGGAATAATACATAGTGTAATAAACAATACAATTTAGTCAACTAAAGATCCTCAAATAATTTCAATGATTGCATTGGAACCAATATCCAAAAGGAATAGCAGAGATAGTAGGAAAGTCCAAAGCTAGGACAATTAGCTTAAGCATCCAAGAAAATAAATTTGTCGACTTAGAAAGAAAAGAGACAACAATCAAAAAGTTAAAGTATATCATTTTGAGGAATCTGCAATTGACTCTCTCTAACAACTGTTCTAAAATCTTTTAAACGGAGTAGACCTTTTCTCAAGAATTCCAAATTTGAAATCTTACTCTTTAAAGGAAGATATGGTAAATTAAGCCAGGCAAAAACATTTTTTTAAAGAATTGAACAATAAATTTGGCATAGTACAATGAACTGCCCCAAAAATAGAGAAAACAATTGGATTTGGAGTTTCAAAGTTGAGAGGAGACAATTAGTAACCATTTATAATGTCATGGTAGCTGGAATAAGATCATCAGGAATTGAACCATCTGAATATTATCTTTGAATGATCAGGAAAAAGAATGAAGATCAATTTCAAAGTTTCGGACCATTAATAATGGAAAAGTAGAAATTCAAGGCTAATAAAATTTTGTTGGAGAATGATAACAATTTAAACCTTTGCTTAATTATAGGAAAACTAATTGCAAACATGGCATTTGAAAGATTTCTTTCCATTCTAAAAGGCATATATTCATGAGTCCAAGAAAGGTTTATAATTAATAATGTAATTAAAATGACTTAGATGACACCATTTTTAATTTAATTTATCAGTCCTCTTAGAAAGTAGGCAAGTAAGAATTAGTGATGGCTGAAACAGACACAAGTTATGGGAGAAGATCAATAACTGAAATTGTAGAATATCCCCTTTCAATCAAGAAGTTTGTCCTAATAGCAATGGTTTTAATGGTGATTGCTATTATTAAGGACTAAGGTAGGCTCGTCCACTATTGAAAGTAGTGAAGCCAAAAGTTATAGATGGTAAAGAAGAGTTCCAATGGCCTCTGAAAGAAAAGGAAAGATGGAATTCATAGTATCAAGAATCTGTAGAAGTCAAAGAGTATGAAAAGCATCTTGAATAATTTCAACGATCAATGGAATGTACCTGATCAAGGTTTAAGAACTTGGTAAGGATTTAAAATCATACCTACTCCATTTTTTTTTTATTACCAGAATAATGAAGGAAAGTAACACTCTAATCTCCTTTAAAAATTTAATTCAAGAATAAATATGGAAGTATGAGCATTGGAACATAAAAGTGAAGATGATAGGAAAAGGAAAAATAACAACCGAAGTTATAAAATCAACCCCTTTTGATTTCAACGATGCATACTTGTTAAAACCTGAAGGAGAAGTTTTGGAACATAACTTGAAATTGGTAAGCAAGAATAGTAACAAGGATCCAAGAACGGTTACTAAATGTTGGAAAAACTAGAGTAGTAAAAATAATTGTTGTAGTCACCGGCCCAATTCCTCTGCAATCTTTGCCGAGTTCGCTCATCGGTGACGTCACCGCTAGTGTGTGCGGCCATCCTTCCACCTTCTTCACTCTCCGGATAGTTGCTGCGATGTTGTGAGGTCATCGTCAGGCTCTTCGCCGGATTGCCTCGCCGAACTCTTGAATCAATTTATGGAATTATGACATGGTAGATTGCGATGTAATAGTATGCTGTGTTCATACATAGGTTAGTAATTCCATATTTTCTCTCTTCGCCCATTTGAGATCATGCCTATGTGCATGTAGGGTATCATCCCTTTGCCAATATTGTTAGGTGTAAAGGGAATTGAATGAGGGTTTGCACTAGGACATCATTATTAAAGAACACTATGTTTAATGTGTGTGCATGTCATGCCCCGACCGCAAGTCGGGCACGTGGCAACTGCCGTATAGATCCGGAAACCCATACAAGACATATAATATATATCAGAAGTCACTAAATATAATAACAATCTCAATAAAGTCTGCATTTACAATCCCTTTTGTACAGTCCCGATGTAGATCTAATACATTACTACGTTTGATAATGAAAGAATCTTCATGCGAATAGGGACGTCCTACTCGTCGTCAATTATCTCGACTCGTATCTCAAGACCTGCATATACATTGAATGTAGTTTGCTCAGCCTTGCGGCCTAGTGCAAAATTACGGCTCGAAATCGTAGTGAGGAAATCAATACTAGGGGGAAGATTCTAGGATGTCTTTGTTTTATTAATTATCACATTATAAGTTAGTACAGTAGATGATGTCATTAATAATTCATGCAAAGTTAAGAGTACACCTAGTCATATGTCTCTAATTATTCTCTATGTTGTCAAACATATTTATGTCACAAACAAATATCATCTAGATTTTCTTTATCCTTGTATCAAATATCTCGGGCCGCCAGCCTATGCTTAGAGGAATTCCCCCATCGAGGACTTCCCATAAGCCCATCAATGCGGTTATGGGAAATAAAGAGGAGTAAGGAAATAATTGCAAGGAAAACTGCAAAAATATATAATTGCACAAGAAGCTGCAGAAAAATTTAATAAAATGAACTACTGTAAAATGCAGGAATCTGCACTTACACAAGTTACCAAGAAGTATAGCAGAAAATTGCTTGACTAATAAGTTGATCGTATCTATAAGAAATATGAAGCGAGTGATAGCTACTCAAAGTTCAAAAGAGATTAAGTATGACTTGATGAACTGCTTGAAAAAGTGCAGAGGATATTAAGTATATACCAATGGAAGAGTGCAAGTATACTAGTGACGACAGCTACATTAAGCTGCCTTGGTACACAAAAATATGAAATGAAGGAAAAACTGTAGAACTAAAGAAAACACACTTATGTGGCCGATCAACATGACTGCAGAAAATTTGAAATAAATATGAAATATGAAGAGCTGCAGAAGTTGAGAAAAAATTAAAATGCAGTAGGTTACAAAGCAGAAGATGCACTTATGAAGTTGGTCAAGATGACTACAAAAACTATAACAAAAAAGGAAAATTTGAAAAAAATGAATTGGTTGCTGCCAAGATTTAGCAAGTGAACATCTAAACGACAGAATATATAATAATAATAAGCAAGAAAAATGAAGAGAACTGTTGTATGCGAAGATAGAAATGTCAAGCCATATATGCAAGCTGAATATATGAAAAAGAGCTGCAAATAGAGTATAGAGTTGCAATTAGGGTATGCGCAAAAGCTATAAGCACTACTCGTGGAGTTGCAAGTGTAAGGAGCTGATACGGATAACATATTTAATGACTATCAAAATATTTTTTTCCAATCCAAGAATTTTTGATAACAACCCAAATGATCAACATATTCTTTGGATTTTTTTTTCTTCTTCTTTTTTCAAACTAAACATTGATGTCATCAACTTAGCAACCCCTAACGAGGCACATGGTTCTACATTGAAAGCAATTCGCTAAATTAAAGTATACTGAAGTTGACTATAGATCCAATTCCTAACAAACGTTCGCCAACTAGAATAACAAAGATGTCTCAAGGTGCATAGCTAGGCGATGGGTCATCGACAAATGCGCCCAAGTTATCAGTGGCCAGGTTTGGGTTATCAGGTATATGTCTAGATCATCAATGTGTATCCATGCTATCCAATGCAAAGTAGTATGCGTACATGATGACGGTGTCTAGAAGTGTTGGCCCGATCTACCGGCAAATCCTCCGGTCAGTGCTAGGGCAGAAGCTATTGGGGTGGCCGACGTGAATGAGTGGCCACAGTCGATAGGAGCGGATGACATTGATTGTTGGAAACCTCTCTTCTGGCTCCGCTGTGGACAATTTGCCTGGATGTGCCCTTTCTGACCACACTTGTAGCAAGAAACCCCTCGACATGGTCTGGTATGGACCTTGTTGCAAAGAGAACATGGAACCAAGTAAGGGGCACGATATATCTGATTAGGCACTAATGATGGTGGCGATGGGTGAATCTGACTCAATAGGTTGTGTGGGATCATCCTTTGGATGACTAGACCACTAGATGGAGTTTCCCTAGCTATCGAGGCGATCGATGGTTCCGCAGTGACCTGTCGGTCACTTTGCTCGACTTGACCCTTCTGTGACCCAAGTCGGTTCCTCATATGATAATCATTCTGCTTGCGACTCGCTAGAATAAATCTCTCGTCCATAAAGGCCTTATCTACGACCCTTTGGAACTCGTCTGTATCTAATAATCCCACACTTAATCGAATAGGGTCATCCAGTCCTTCGACAAATAGAAAGCGGCGATAGTCTTCTGATGGGATTATCTCCCATACGAAGGATGCTAATCTGTTGAAATCTGCTGCATATTCGGATACGGATCTGCCTCTCTGTGCACACTTTAAAAACTCTTGTCTCTTTAGATTTTTCTGCATCAAGGTATCATATTGCAGATGAAACTCCTCCTGAAAGCTAGCCCAAGTTAGGCCGGCAGTGCAATGAGCCCCACCATATCTCAGCATCTCCTTCTAGCAAATGGAGTGCTATGCTATGTTTGTCCTTATCCGCTAGCTCTAAGTTTGTAGTGACACGGCGAACTTTGTTTATCCAAGCTCGGGCCGTCTGCGGGTCTGAAGGACCAGAGAAAGATGCACAACCCAACTATTTAGCATCATGCAGCCAGGATACTAATGCTCTACCAGTATGAGTGCCTCTTGAGGTGTCTGGCATCATGGTGATACTTCCTTTCGGTGGGGTCTGATAAACTGGCTGGACACGAGTTACTAGTCGGACTACTGGAGAGATAACTATATCTTCCAAGCCTCTAACTGGTACTATCTCAAATGTGTTATCGAATGTAGCAGGTGTATCAACCGAATTAGTGGCTACCGGAATGACTAGCGGCACCGGTGGTATAAAGTGGGCTTCAAGTGGTGGAGAAGGTACTACGGTCTCTAACTCTCTCGTCTGGTGCTGCATGGCCAGATGAAGAATACTAACCATTGCCGCTGCTATCATATTCAGATGTTCCTGTGCCAAAGGTTCATGTCCTAGTGGTACATCGCCAATCGTATGTTGTATTATCGTTGCATCCGAGAACCATGTTGTCCCTGACGACGACTATCCTGGGGCCAACCAAAAGGATGCTTCCTTAGAATCCCCATCAGCACTAGCAGCTGGTGCTGGAGCAAGTTGGACCGTCAGATCTACGGGGGGATGAGAAGTAACACTCGTAAGGTTCCAAAGATTCCCTTTTTTTTTAGGTCTCCTTAGTTTCCGTTTTGGCGGTATATCTGACATCTACACGAAAAAAGTTTTCGATGAGTAAAATCCTCCATTAACCATACCATATAGGTATAACCCACAAATATATATTGATTCACTGCAATTTGATATCATAAACAAGTCTTAGCTAAATAATCGTTCCACCTACTAACTTTCTTAGTATCTTAACTATATTGGGACTGACTTTTCTTAACTCTTAGGACTCTTAGTCAAAATTCTATTAATTCTTAAGTCCTTAGGTCTTTAAACCTAAGCTCTGATACAACTTTAATTGTCACGCCCTGAACCGCAGGTCGGACACGTGGCAACCGCCGTATGGATCCGAAAACCCATATAAGGCATATGATATACATCAGAAGTCACTAAATATAATAACAATCTCAATAAAGTCTGCATTTACAGTCCCAATGCAGATCTAATACATTACTACGTTTGATTACGAAAGAATCTCCATGCGAATAGTGAAAACTTCTAACTCGTCGTCAATTATCTCGACTCGTATCTCAAGACCTGTATACACATTGAACGCGGTGTGCTCCGCCTTGCGGCCTAGTGTGAAATTACGGCTCGAAATCGTAGTGAGGAAATCAATACTAGGGGGAAGATTCTAGGATGCTTTTGTTTTATTAATTATCACATTATAAGTTGGTATAGTATATGATGTTATCAATAATTCATGCAAAGTATAAGAGTACACCTAGTCATATATCCCTAATTATTATCTATGTTGACAAACATATTTATGTCACTAACATATATCATCTAGATTTTCTTTATCCTTGTATCAAATATCTCGGGCCCCCAGCCTATGCTTGGAGGAATTCCCCTGTCGAGGACTTCCCATAAGCCCATCAGTGCGGTGTCATTCTATGTCTCTACCTAGGCCCGCGGTACTGATGTTGGCGAAAAAGACGGGTGACTGCTTATCTCTCTCCATTGTTTCGTCAGTCACACCCTACACCCCGTCCCAGCGAAACATCACACCCCTACTTCCTCCCCAGTCTCCATAAAGGCAACAACACTCTGTGTAGTACTACACACTGCCCGTAGGCAGGGTCACATCACAATTAATATATCCTCGATCACGGCTAATCGAAATTATAATAACCCTAGGATCTGGACTACTCATCCGATTGTCTGCAGAACATCTATGATGATAGCCGTGTGGTCTACGGATCCATTTTCTAAGGCTTAAGGGAGTCACCATCACAACTCAAAAGCAGTCGATGTTAGCCGAGTTGACCGTCAATCCGCAAAATGAGTTTGAGGTACCTCGACCACATTTCTGCTGTATCGTTGGTAGGTTGCGAGCCATATAAGGACTATCACGGTGACGTCCAACCATCTCACGTGGGGGTAAATAGTATCTAGGTATGAACCCCCTCCGCTTTCTGGTCTATCTTGACCTTGGAGTTAGTCTAGTCCATTTTCTAACCAGCTCCCAGTATCTAAGCTACTTGTAGCCAAGGGAGTGGTGTTGGTGAGTAGACATCACTATTCGAACATTGTCAGTTCGTCATGTCATCTAGGGTGTGTTGTTGACACCCTCTAATTGTAATTTAGTGATGTCCCTAGGAGGTGGTAGTATCATTTATTTCTTATGTCTCTATACTAGAGTGTTATGAATTATTCTTGATACTACCTCCTTTGTAATGATTTAAGTTTTTAATCTTTAATTTCATAGTTCTCCGCATGATAGTAATATAATATTCAATACGTATAAGAAAATAAATAACATGTAGGAGAACTAATAACGCATGCCAAGTAAAGTTAGGTATCATAGCATATGATGTATCAATCATGATTAATAGAGAATTTAATATAGCATGCATGTTCCATAGTATTTAGCATGCATAAGTTTTAAATATTTTTAAGGCATCCAATACTTTCTAAATAAAATCTTTCTAAGATATTTCCTAGCATGAATATAATCCTACTATGATGAACCAATGTACCTGATTTATAGATCTTCTCTTCAGAACCACCAACTAAGGTCTAGAGATATTAATAATAAACAGCTCTCAAGTCAAAGTAATATCCCTAAAGTAATAAAGATTTTATTTAAAATACAAAATATTCTTAATTTAATAAGATAAAAATTATCAATGATTTACTTATCTGGCTAATTTGGCCTAATCAAATTAAGTACCCAATTTGATTACTTGGCCCAACTTCATACTCGAGCCCAAAACCTTATATTATTATTTACCATTTTTATTTTATTATATATATATATATGTAAATAAAAAATCAAATAAAATATATATTTTTTTATTTTATTCCTTTTTAATTATTATATTTATCTATTTAACCTCTCTTTATCTATTAATTTATTATTTTAATATTAAAATAATATTTTTTTTTATAATGAAAACAGGGTTTACAATTCCTCCCCCTTAAAATTTTTGGTCCTCCAAAAATAACAATCTAACCCATTTAAGTTTTCTAGACCCCCTATATCCTCTAAGACTCAACAGATCATAAAGAAATCATTCGATCAAACTAAATAAATTTTCAAACAAGTTCAAATATTTTATCATGCAAAATACAATCAAACCAAACACTAAGCAAACAATTATGGGTATTAGGACCTAATTTGAGCTTCGGTTTCCCAAGTCTATTCCTTTACATTACCATCCCTCTAAAGCACCCGAACCAAAGGTACGGTCTTGCCCCTTAATACTTTATCATGCCGATCAACTATAGCTACTGCACGAAGTCCATAACTTAGATCCTCCCTCAGAGCAACTAGAGGTGCAGTCAGAACATGCTATGGGTCTAGCACATACTTCTTAAGCATAGATATATGAAATACGTCATGGATTCTATCTAAGTCTACCGGTAACTGTAATTCATAAGCCACTGATCCAACTCTCTCTAGAATATCGAACGGTCCAATGTACCTTGGATGCAGCTTTCCCTTCAGGTGAAACCAAAAAAGTCATTTCCAAGGAGACACCTTTAGGAATACTCTATCCCCCACCGTAAATTCCAACAGCCTCCACTGTTTGTCTGCATAGCTCTTTTGTCTGTCCTGAGCTATCTTCAATCTTGCCCGAATTACCTTAACCTTCTTAACGGTTTGATCAACTAACTCTGTATCAGAAATCTTCCTTTTACCAACCTCATTCCAACAAACAGGAGTTCTGCAAGGTCTACCATACAGAGCTTCATAAGGAGCCATGCTTATGCTTGCTTGATAGTTGTTATTATAAGCGAACTCAATCAATGGGATATGCACATCCAACTCCCAGCAAAATCCAATACACAAGCCCTAAGCATGTCCTCCAAAGTCTGTATGGTCCTCTCTGACTGCCCATCTGTCTGAGGGTGAAAAGCTGTACTAAACCTCAATTTAGTACCTAATTCATCCTGTACCTTTGACAAAAACCGAGAAGTAAACCGGGGATCCCAGTCCGATACTATCGAAACTGGCACACCATATAGTCTTATTATCTCATCTACATAAGACCAAGCCATTTTCTCCACTAGATCATCCACAGCCACCGGTAAGAAATGGGCCAACTTGGTAAGCCGATCAACCTGTAAAACCTGTTTTCATTATAGGAATTTTTTTTTTAAAAAAAAATTATTATGATACTAAAATAATTTAAATAAAATAGGAAGTAAAATAAGAAAATATATAAAATAGAATAAATAAATAAATATTATTAAAATAATAGTTAAAGAAAAATATAATAAAAAGAAAAATGCTATTATTATTATCTGAAAAAAATATAAATAATAAATAAAATATAAATAATGTTAATAAAGATTTAAATTTATTTTAGAATTTTAATTAGTTATTTTATTAAATTTGATATAAGAAAAAAAAAATACAAAAACCCGTCGCTGCACGTGCGTCGCACGACCGAGTCAGGCCGAGTTAGCACGGCCGAGTCAGCCGATTTAGGTCAACGAGTCGGTGACTCTTCAACAGTATAAAGGAAACAGCGAAAATAGGGGTTTACGCTGTTTCGAAGTTTCAAGCGGTGAGGCAAGTTCGGGGCTCTAAGGAGGCTTCTATCTGGCAAGAAAAAGTTGAGGTCGGAGCTAGGCGTCGCTGTTTCCTTATCCGGCCGTGAAGCAATGCCCAACCTCCGACAGCAATGCCTCCCATCGTCAGTGTAGCTCGCCGGAGCTCGTTGCAACTGGCCGCCGTCCAAAATCCTTATATAGGGCAGCTCCTGATTTCAAGGGTTTAAAATCCTATCGACGAGTCGGTGACTCATCCGCTGACTCGCACGATTCGACTCACACATTTATAAAGAAAACAGGATTTACAATTACAGTATTATACATGAATTAGGATAGGTTTTGTGAGAATTGAACTCGTGAGCTCATATGCTTTAAGCAAGAATTATACAACTAGACAAAGCACCACCTATATGTGTAAACATTATCTAAGTGATTTTACAGATAAGAGTATGATTTTTTAGTAAATAGTGTGATCATCATCCAATTATAAATTACCAAAACCATAATTCACCAAGAAAGATTAAATAGTAGTTAAAAAATCACACCCTGATGTATTTTCTCAAAGTAGTTTGATCCGCTCATTTATTGGAACAAGTGATGAAAAAGCAACTAAAAATAAAATGACATATAAAAAATGACAGGGGGATGAAGAAGAAAGTTGCTAGCGAAAAAAGGAGATGGTCATACTTGCTAGCCTAAGATGGCGATGAGAAAAAATCAAGGGTGAGGAGGAGAAGGGGTCACACCCCCAAACGAGCACTATTGTTGGGCAGGTCAAGTAGTAGGCACACGTATCAAGTGGGCACATCATGCTCGAGAAGCCAAAGCGCCAAACCCTTGGGCCACCGAAGCACCAATTGCCAGGCATGCTTGGCATGCGTAATGGGCGTAACACCTAAGGCTCAAAAGAGGCAGTTCGATGGTCACTTTGAAGAATATATAAGGACCTTGTTGAGCCATGGAATGATTAGTGAGAATCTAGAGAGAAAATAAGAGTGTTCTTGTAATTTCCTTCTAAGGATAGAGAGGCTTTTACTGGAGCTAATATAAGGAATCATTTTTCCCTCTCAACTTGGGTGTTGCTTGTGTTCTCCCCATCATTCCACATAGCAACAAGTTCATGAGCACTAAACTCCATCGAGGCCATTCACTCCGCCTGACTCTGGCGCACCTAGTAAACCAACTCAAAAGGGGGTTGTGATATTTTAGTATCACAGCTCGAGGTTCGATCGACTCAACCTCACTAACACCGTGAAGAACACAGATTAATCCACGTGCAATGACCACCACAATGACAAGACCAGAACTTGAGTGAGTCTCTCAATCAAATCATCAAAGTTTTCTCCCATTCCCTATCTTTTGACTACTATGGCGAGCAAGCAAGCAAGGGAGGGGTTCGAAAAGAGGCAAGCAGTTATAGAAGGGATGATCGAGAGTCCCTTCACAAAAGATCCACAAAACTCGAGCTCCAGGTCATTCTTGGATCTAGTGGGGGATCTCCACATGGTTATTGGAGTTGTCCGAGCAAAGTTCGAGAAGCTCCATGCCCTGATTGACTAGACCTCCAACAAGGGCAAATGCAACGTGCTCCCTTTGCATGATATTTGTTAGGCCCCAACCCTCTATCGGTCACGTGGCAACTGTCGTATGAGTAGTGTTTCGCTCACATATGACTTACAAGATTAAATAAATTCGTGCATAAATAAAAAGATCTACATTTAAAGTTCACTAAATATTTTATAACTAACCCATAGGTTACATTACAAGTCTGATATAGTTCATTTACATTATACGATGTAAACACTATGACTGATTAGGCCACGTTATTTTTTTCCTCTTATTGCGTTCAACCCCACTACCCATCAACTCCTCGTAGTCTCCTAAGTAGTGTCTCAATACCTATGCACAGGAAAAAATTTGCATGCACTAAGTCTTACGACTTAGTGCTTATACAGATGAGATAGTTTTATCAATATTATATTAAAAAATAATTAAAAGGAAAATATGCGAGTAAACAAACAAATTAATTACTAAGAGTTTAAATATATTTCTAGATTTTACAAGTTTATAGTCTCGTATACTGTATCGTAGGGCTGACTGCCTATGCTTAAGGTAAGCTATCACCGAGACTACTCTAAGCCATCAGTCTCAAACTAAGTCTCTACCTAGGCCCATCCTACTGATGTTGGTAAAGAAGACGGGTGACTATAGTGACATTCTCCTATTAGTCTTGTAAGTCCTTAATGTCAATCTTAAACATTCTAAAATAAGATTTTTATCAACTAGAGACAACAACAGTTAGACATACAAAACATATATTCCCCTATGGCACAACTTCCTTTAGTTAAAGCATTGTTTCTAAAAATAAGGTATATTTCAAATGGGTAGTAGGAACTAATTTCAAGCATCGATTGTGCATCCTCTATCATCCACTTAAACGTCTTATTTGAAAATAATCGAGCAAATAGGTAATTGACAAGGAATCCTATATCGATTCAAATGGCATAAGGATAAACTCAACTATAGATAAAATTAATCCTTTCCACACAGCACTTACAACAGTAATAAATTAGTAACAACTACCCAGCTATTTATAAGAAGTGAAATTTTTAGACTTAACAAACTCGTTGATTTAGGTAGAAAGTATTTATGAAGGCCTTCTCAAAATTATTGTCAACGGTATACTAAACTCCACTAAATTCAAAATCACAAAATTCAAGTAGTAATAAATTAGTAAGAACTACCCAGCTATTTATAAGAAGTGAAATTTCTAGACTTAACACACTCATTGATTCAAGTAGAAAGTATTCATGAAGGCCTTCTCAAAGTTTCTATCAATGGTATACTAAACTCCATTGCATTCGAACTCAACATTTAACTCAGTCATCAGCCCCAGCCTTTTCTATATTCATTGTAAATACTAATTTATGCACCAAATAAGAGGCAACCGGTTATGGTAACTCAATGCAAATTTCAACTAAATGTTTCTATCCCCATGGCAATTTACACCAATTAATTAGAACGTTCACCTTCCCAAATATCATTGTGTTTCTGGCATTAAAATCAATACATACGCTTTGCTAATTTCATTTATTTCTAACACTATATTCAAAAAACGAACATAGAACAGAGAAGTATCAGTAATTAAATTGAAGAACTTTTTGCATTTGGTTGATTACTAATGCCAAAATGTGTATCCTATATATCCATCATTTCCATGATTCGACACTATCATGTGTAGGGAGAAAATGCATGAGGATGCATCGTGTAATTAAATCCGGATAGAACGATTGCAATAGAGAAAAATCCTCTCTATTTGGTAGTCTCTAATTCCCCCTTTAAACCCCAAATTTAACATTTTGATCTATCAGGAAGGAGGGGGACCAACTTAGAGATGAAATCCAACTTGGTTGGAGCTACGTTGGCTTCTTCCAGATCTTCCTATACGCTCCAAACCGTAGTTGTTGTCGGGTCACCGACGGTGAGTCTCTGCTCCAATTGATCTATCCCATAAGAAGGTCGATCACTTAAGGTAGGGATTGGGTCATCGGCGATGCCAATGGAGGTCACAGGGTGGAGAATTTGGAGATTTAGGGTTTGTATTTCCATAACCTTAATTCCTAAATCACATGCCCTTTTGAAATCGTGCAAGGGCGGACGGAGTCTCACGCGATCAACGCGCATATATTGTGCATAGGGAGGATTAAATGACCTTCATTCCCTAATTACAAAGGTAACCTAGGATTCTCAAATTCTCCTTATTAATCTAAATATTGAATTGATGTTATTGCCCCTTCTATCTCCAACATATTACCATATCAACTTATGCTTTAATGTTTTTTTATCATGGCTAAGTTGATTTAATAGTAATTTATATATATTTATCTGAATCTTATAATTGTTCATTGTATATGTACGTCAAACATAATTAATCTTTTTATTCATCTTAATTTTAGTATTTATTTATTTATTTAAATACCTATGTTTTTAGTTACCAACGTATCATATATAACCTAACCTCCTAACTATGAATCTCGCTTATACTAATAATCTGATAAAACGTAAAAATAATATTTATAGTAATATTATGATAGATGAATAAAAAATAGGGAATAAGAGAGGTGAGATAGATTCCAAAAACCTTAATAAAATTAGGTGAAGGCCTAAAGAATAAGTCCCCTCTATTAGAGATCTAAATAGTTCTCCTCGATTAAATATTGAGAACTATCACATCTATTCGATCCTATCGTCATAAGTACTTCCTAACCAAAATTATTCGTGATATCCTTTACTAGCACAATATCTGGAGCTCCACGGTAGCGACTGTAAACTAGTCGAAAATAATGCACCTGAGTTTTTTAAATTATCAATCTAGCAAATTCATGGCTCTACCATGTTTAATCACCATCAATACCTACTTTTTTTTACCTAGAAGCATATCTCACTTTCCAAATAGTCATAATAGTAGTTATCTAACCCCTTCCCTTCCTGGTGTTTAATTTAGCATCTTATAATGAACCAACCATAAGAAATCACAAATTATACAACACCGAGGAAGAGAAGGAAACTGGCTGTATTTTATACCCTATCGAAACTCAAGTAAAAGAAAGCATTCACCAAGCATAACATATACTAATATGACCCATCTTCCCTAGTTATTGATACTATTTACTACTCACAAATTACAATGCATGTACTCCCCTCTCATAATGTTCCATCTTCTTATCAACAATATGCATAAATCATGATGATTAAATAATGGTCCCAAAATAATTCTAGCGAGAAAGTAATTGACCGTGGAATCAAAGTAAAAGATCATTTAGGAAGCACCATAGCTTGCAGTAATATGAGAAATGGAGCAGCAACCAGTGCAATGCGACATACAAAAGAAATCCATCACACAAGTACACGCAATCATACTTTCAATCTACTCAACATTCAAAATTAAATTAATAACATCATAGGTAATAATATCCATAAACAATTTCATTACAGAAAAAAATCAAAGACATGGAAGAAAATTCATAAAAATAAAAAAAATACGGCACCCAAAATTCTAATTTGATCAGAGCTTCGTCAACTCCTCCCAATCTTCCCATACACTCAAAGGATCAAGCCACCATCGCATCGCAGTAGCCATCGAGTTTGCTCCTGCCATCGTCCTTCCCGGAAATCGTCGAAATGGTGAAATGATTTCGGTCAGCTAGTTCCCGACTTGATCGATGGTGACAAGGTGGAGAGGGAGGGTGGCAGGTTAGGATTCTAGGGTTAGAGATTTGATGGGTTGGCTCCTTTGAACAAAAGAATTTACCAAAAGTGCATTTTGCCCCTCCGTACTTCATCAATTCTACCAAATCAATGTGGGACCTTTAACTGTTGTGATGTACTTTAAATCTGAAATGACCACTATGCCCCTCCTATTTCCTCGAACTACGGAATCAATCTAGACCTTAAATTTTCTATTCTATTTTGATAAGCTATATATATATATATATATAGTTGTATTTATTCATATCTACGTACCTATATTTTTACCGTTATTTATATATCTTTCTACATGGATCCCTTTATTATTAAATAATATTATTATTATTAATAACAACACTATTAATAGAAAAAAAAAACTAAAGGAATATGAAATAGTAATCAAGAAAATTACTTATAAGGTCTAAATAGGGGTCTATGAGAAGGATCTCTTCAATCGAAGATGTGGTCCTTTCTTCTATCAATTTTCTTACCTTTTCAAATATTTTTTCTATTTACCGTTTTCTAAAATTATTATTATTATTATTATTTAAATTAAAATTTTCTGAAGTTTATAACATGAACATCTTCGAGTAGAAGTTGGAGGGGTAACTGCTGAACCTACATGTAGAAGTTGCGGATAGACGTGCACCATGGTCGTGCCTCACCTGCCTGATGACCTTGGACATGGGCCATCCCTACTTCATGTGAGCCCAAACTTCGAGTGACATGTCGGATGGTGTGTAACCTTCGACTAGCACCCCGATCAACTTTCTGTCAGCTATCCAGCTTGTCAAGGGGATCTTAAGGAATGAAGCCATGCATGCGACCGCACTACCGCAATATCAGCAACTACCTCACAGGGGTGATTCTGGCAAACATCAAGGTGCTAATAGGGAAGTTCAGTGACGTCATGCCAAACGAGCTTCTGAAGGTGTTACCCCCTCGTCGGCTGATGGACCATTAGATCGAGCTGGTTCATGGTGCCTAGCGAACTACACAAGCACCCTACCCAATGCTGCCGACCAAGCTCATCGAGCTCAAGAAGCAACTCAGCAAATTTCTAGACATCGGCCAAATCCACTCATCCAAAGCACCTTATGGTGCGTCCATCCTATTCCAATGGAAGAAGTATAGTAGGATTCACATTGACCGCACACTCAACAAGGTGACAGTGACAAGCCCGTACCCCATTCCACTGATCACCCACCTTTTTGATTGTTTAGGGCACGTGCAGGTACACAAAGTGTACACCCCTCTGGTTAGAGTAATTGGACTCTATACGGGAGGATCATGAGGTCTTGAGTTCAAGACTCATTAAGTTCTAAAAAAAAATATGGATACTGGCAAGTTAGAATCGCCCGTAGAAATGAGGTGAAAACCACATGCATAACCAAGTATGGCTCGTATGAATTCCTTTTAATGCCATTTGGCTTATCTAATATACCAACTACCTTTTGAAACCTGACGAATGAGGTGTTCCATGAGTTTCTCAATGTGTTTTGTGATCTTCTTCTATCTATATGATATTTTCATCTACTCGTAGGATATGGAGTTGCACAAGAAATACCTCCGATTGGTCTTCCAATTACTAAAAGAGCATATCCTATTCATCCACTAAGACAAATGTGAGTTCGGCCAAGCTGAAATCATATTCCTGGGGCACAAGATTGGAGGGGGCATAGCAGGCATGGACGAACACAAGGTGCAAACCATCGGAGAATGGCTGAGACTGAGCAACTCGATAGAGCTTTACTCATTCCTCGGACTAGCCAACTACTATTGCAAATTCATCAGAGGCTATTCTAGAATCACAACACTACTTACGGATCTCTTGAAGAAGCACCATAGGTGGAAATGGACCGAGGCGTGTGAGAGTGCCCTACAGCAGTTCAAGGTATGCATGAGGTTGAAGCCTATGCTGATCCTTTCTGAGTTCAGCAAGTTGTTCGATGTCATCACCGAGTAATACGACTGAGCCTTTACGGTATGTTGATACAAGACGACAATAACACAACTTGGATCAGTATTCAGGAATTGAATGCACCATGGTGCTCCTCGCCTACTCATACTACTAGTAGCATATGGAAGATTATGTAGAGGCCCACATCAAGACCCGCGCCATCTGCTAGAAGGACAAGACCAAGCGAGCTAAGTCCATCTCGCTTACTGTAGCTAAGTCTCAAGTTAATTGAGAGCTGAAAAGGTGGAAATAGTGTAGAGAGTTAGGGGTGAAATTAGTAATAGGTTGGTGATGTTTTGAATAAATTAGGGCAAGTTTTGATGTTTGAGCAAGCTCTATTCTTTCGTATTATCTTATTAGTATCAGGGTGAAGTTTCGTTCTTAAGACATGTGGGTTATTGGTTCACGCTTCCACTGCGCCACTCTAATTTTGTATTTAAAATATTATCAAGAAGGTGTCATCTGAAAAATATGATTGCTTGGTGTTATTGTTCGTATGAGGAAAAAGATAAGGATGGTGACTTTGAGTGATTTAGATCAACTTAATTCGAACTCACCAACTCACCTTAACTCAGATCGAACCCAGGTAAATTTGTTGAAGTTAATCCGAAAAGAGAAGGATGATGACTTTGGCTTTTCTTTGGTAATATCATTCATCTATAGGTTTTAATTTCGTCAAACCATTTTACTAACCTGATGATTCCCAACTTATAATTCGTCTACAGTATTGGATTCTAAATTCAAAATCCTATTTAACTGTATAAATTTCATGTCAACATGATAAAAAATATACTATAGAGTTCATCGAAAATGTTTACCAATGGTAAGGTTTCATTGATGATAATCATCATCAACCTAAATGACTTCGTCTCATTATTTTGACCCTATTTTCCTCATGCACTATTGGTTAACTTAGCCAAAATTAGTTAAAACATAGAAAATTTTGATTATCCTAAAAGATGCACTAGTGGATAATTTTCTCCATATCAGCCGGTAATCACCATCGATTAAAGCAAAAGTTGGGAATTTGTTTAAAGCAAAAGTTTTAATTCTTGAATCTTATTTGAAGAAAAACCAAATCTCCTTCATTTACTCATAATGTTGCGCCTTTGTAGATTATTATTTCCCCCCTCATTCATGGAACAAATGCTTATTTGGAGTAAAAAAAAGCATATTGATCTTAAGACATCTAGCCTATCACACTCAATGCGGGAATCATACCACTAGATTAAACACCCAATGAGTAATGTGATCATCATCCTATTTGATTAATGAACAAACGCCTCATGGAGATGAGAATGATATCAACGGAAAATAGGAAGGGGTGTTTTAAGAATTTAACTCATAACCTCTCACACCCTAAGCGAGAATTATAACACTAGATCAAATAATCCCTAATATCTGCAAACATCAAACAAATTCTTTGACCGATAACAGTGTCATCATTTAGTAAATATTATGGTCATCATCTAAGTATAGATTACCAAAACTATGATTCAATAATAAAGATTAAACAATTGACAAAAAACACACCAAAACGTATTTTCTCAAAGTAGTTTCATGCATTGATTGATTGGAACTAAAATTGAAATATGATTCAAAAACACCAATAGTAAAAGAACCCCAAATCATATATGAAAAATTACATGAGGAAGAAGAAGTAAATTACTAGTAGAAAAAAGAGATGGTCAAACCAACCAACCCCCATTGGAGATGAGAAAAATATCAAAAGGATGAGGAGAAGGAATAGCAGTAGGAAAATTGGTATTGTGAGAATTGAACTCATGACCTCGCGCACTCAAAGTGAGAATCATACCACTAGAAAAAACACCCTCAAATATTATCAATCATCATCCCAATTCTTTGACAGATAAGCATGTGATCGCTTAGAGCGTGATCATCATCCAAGTATAGATTAGAAAAATCATAATTCACCTATAAAGATTAAATGGGAGACCCTGATGTATTTTCATAGAGCAGTTTCATGCATGATTAGAACTGACGGTTAAAAAATAACCAAAAAGACCAATTGTAAAAGAACTCCCAAATCACACATGAAAATTAGCACGATGACAAAGAAGGAGGTTGCTTGCAGAAAGAGGACATGGTCAAACCTAAATTTAATTCAATCTGGTTCAGCTCGGATCCGGTCTAGTTTAATTGGATCCGGTCCCACCAACCCAATCCGATTCGATCTAACTCGAGCTCGAACCACTTTCAATTACTTGATTCAGCTCACCCCAACTAAACTCAACTTGAACCCAAACTTAACTCAAACTCAACCCAACTAACTTCCATTCGGTTCAACTCAACCACTTACTTAACTTATTAATTAATCCACTTAATTAAATCACTAACTTTGTTTAATTTACACTAAACATGCTTAATTAAATCTAAGCATACATTAACACAACTTACACTAATCACATTTTAATAAAACTAATCATGTTTAATTTATCGCTAATCGCGATTAAGGAGAAATTAAGGGATACCTCAGCAGATCCCTTCTCCTTGTCGGAAAAACTCGCCGACGGCCGCCCCCTCACCGGAACCCTAGCCGCCACCTCGCCGGAGCTCGCAAAATCTGACGGTCGATCCACACGCTGGCGACGATGACGATCCCGGTCCCGCGCGTGGAGGTAGGGAGTGCACTGCGCGTTGGGCATTCGTGAGATCCAACCAGCAGGGTGGCGGCGATCGTCCGACGGTTCGATAGGAAGGAACGATGCGACGGGAAATCTACTCACCTCCGAGCTCGCGAAGGCTCCAGCAGAGGCGGATTGAGAAGTAGCCGGCGGGAGGGAAGAATACGCAGTTCTTCCCTTCGTCGACTCGCCGATGGACCTCTCGGCCGCGTCGACCAAATCGACCCAGCGGTGGTCGAAATCTCGGGGAATCAACTCCTCCCCTGCTCGCGAAACAAGGGAAAATGCAGCGGAAAGTGGGGATTGCACGGTAGCAGCAAGCCTCCGCTGCTCTCCTCGTCATGGCAGAGATGAACGACGACTGGACGGCGGCAGTGAGGCAGCAGATGGTGGACTCGGCAGCAGCTGCTGTCGATGAAGAAGAGAGGGGAAGAAAGCAGGGGAAGGGAGTCGCACGGCAGCAGGCCTCCGTTGAGCTCTCCTCGCTGCGGCGGAGAGTGATGGGCGGCGGCGACTGGCGGGCAGCGGACGGCAGATGCAGTCGAAGGGCAGCGAACGGCGGACGGTGGCTGCTACTCCCGTGAAGAGGGAAAAGGGGAAGAAACAGGGGTTGCGTCGCGGGGATGTTGCCGACGAGCTCCTCTTCACGATGGGAAAGGTGCACAGCGGACTATGGTCGGCAGGCGGCGGGCGCTGACGAGGTGGAGCAGCGCTGGCGCTGCTCTGTTGCCGGCAGTCGCGAAGAAGAAAAAGAAGAAGAAGAAGAAGAAGAAGAAGAGGAAGAAGAAGAAGAGGAGGGCGCTTCGCGAGGGGGAAGAGCCCTCGGCTCTTCTCGCTTGCGTCGGCCCTTCAGACCGGGTCAGGCCGGTTCACTTGGACCCGCCGGCTGGCCAGTTCATTTGAACTGGGCCGTTTTTTTTTTTTTCAATAAAAGGGGTAGGGGTTTACAGAGATAATAGTCCCTTGAAGATTGAGAGTTGATTGAATCTTTTAAAAAAAATTCTAGAATGAAGTTGTATCAATTTGAATTTAGAATGGTTGCTATAAAAGTTTGTAGGATAATTCTGTTTAAGGGGGTATAGTATCAGTGAGGAGAAATAAGAGAATGGAAGTGTCAAGGTTTATAATGAAAGGCAAAAATCAACATTTTGTTTTTAGATAGTTCAAAATATCGTTTTGAAGAAGGCTCTACCGAATAAAGAAATCAAAGGCTAGGAGGAGTATTCTAGGATGCCTTTGGTTGTTAATCATCACTTTTCATTTGATTTGTGTAAATCAGTTTATAGAAAGCAGTAAAACAACATAATAAATACAGATGTATTATTCACTAGATGCCACCTACGTTGTATCTAGTGACAATGTCAACAACAAGTCACCTACGTCATAATAATACTTTGAATTTACAAAACTTAGGCTGCCAGCCTATGCTTAGTGAATACCCGAGCTAAGGGTATCAGTAAGCCCATCAGTGCCTTTCTGTCTCTGTCTCTACCTATGCCCGCTGCACTGATGTTGGCGAAGAGGACGGGTGACCCAATATCACTCTCCATCGTTTCACTAGTCGCTGACCATGCCTCCCATAGAGAAACCGTCGTGCCCTTACATCCTCCCCGAATCCGTAGGGGCAACGACATCTGTGTAGTACTACACGCTGTCCGTAGACAGGGTCACCATCATAATAATCTCATCGGCCACGGCTAGCCTGAATAACAACCCTAGGATCCGGACTACTCATCCGATCGTTTGCAGACGTCAAGGGTGATAGCCGTGTGGTCTACGGATCCACTGTCCAAGGCATCCATATGAATCACCTTCCCAGTACAATAGCAGTCGACGTTGATCGGGATAAACACACATCCGCACAATGGGCTGTGGCAACCCCGTCTCCATCGGTACCAAGTCCATGGTAGGGTTCATCATCGCTAGCCATCTCAGGACTATCACGGTGCCGCCTAAACGACACTCGTGTGGGTATAAGTTTCGGGTAAGGACTTGCTCCATATTTTGGGTCTAATATGACCATTGAGTTTGTACAGTCTCTTACCCTACCAGCTCCCAGTATCTAAGCTATGCATAACCTCGGGAGTGGTGCTCCCAGTATCTAAGCTATGCATAACCTCGGGAGTGGTGCTCCCAGTATCTAAGCTATGCATAACCTCGGGAGTGGTGCTCCCCCTCCCAGTATCTAAGCTATGCATAACCTTGGGAGTGGTGTCGCCCCAGTATCTAAGCTATGCATAACCTTGGGAGGGGTGCGTAGTGGAATGTCACCGTTTGATCACCGTCGGTACACGGCGATCAACAGGGGCACATGAGTAAGGCCCCTTTTTGACCAAGTTGCGGTGACGTCGCCAAGAGATTCTAACATGTCGTTATTTACTATCTATGTCTGCATGGTAGTTGTGCTAGCATAGCATAGAAATTAATAAAAGAATGTACAACATGCAGGACACGCTATCACGACATATAAAAAACCTAACAGGTAAATCATGGTATATCATGCATGTCAGATAGAAATAAATTAAACTAACATGCAGACAAACCAAATCTTATCAAGCATAATATTTTATTATATTTAAGACATCCAGGAATTGTTCTTAAGAAGACCCCAGCGGGACTTCCCTAGCTTGAATAAATCCTACATCGGAGAACCAACGCACCTGGGTTAGCGATCCGCTCTTTAGAACCAACCCGCGTAGAAATGAATCACTGCGACTAACTACGCAAATCGCGCACCCCCGACAATCCTAATTAATATAATTATTTAAAATAAAATTTAATTTAATTTTCTCTAAAGTAAAGCAAATATTAATTTATCAATCTAACTTATACAATTATCCTAATTAATTATCGCTTAACAAGCCTACATTTAAATTTACGATCCCATGTTTAATTTAGGGGGCGCATACTTAATTAATACGCCTATGTTTACTCCTTAGGCCTATGTCCACATTTTTGGCCCAATTAAATTATCAATAAATTAATTAAAGTAATTACTACATTAATTAACCCAAACCAAGCATACAATAATTAATTCTATCTAATCAAATCTTAATTAATCATATTTTAAATTTTTATCTATTAAACTAACTACAATGTTAAATTACTTTAATTAACTTAAATGAATTCTATCCAATTTATACTCATTAAACCCATCCACAACTTGGCCGAAGTCACCCAAGGGCCCAATTAGAACCAATGAAAAAATTTATTATTTTAATATTATTTTATTATTTTAATATTTTTTAATATTTTATTATTTTATTATTTTTCTGACTGGTCAACTGTCAACAGTTGACCCGGTCAATGCTGACCGGTTCGGTTCGGTTCGGTTCGGTTCTGTTCGATTCGGTTCGGTTTAATTTGGTCTGACTCAGGATCGGTTCAATTTAATTTAGTTCGACTCAGATTCAATTTAATTCAATCTCGTTCAGCTAAGATCCGGTCCAGTTTAATTGGATCCGGTCCAACCAACCCAATCCGATTCGATCTAACTCGAGCTCGAACCACTTTCAATTACTTGATTCAGCTCACTCCAACTAAACTCAACCCGAACCCAAACTTAACTCAAACTCAACCCAACTAACTTCCAATCGGTTCAACTCAACCACTTACTTAACTCGTTAATTAATCCACTTAATTAAATCACTAACTTTATTTAATTTACACTAAACATGCTTAATTAAATCTAAGCATACATTAACACAACTTACACTAATCACATTTTAATAAAACTAATCATGTTTAATTTATCGCTAATCGCGAATAAGGAGAAATTAAGGGATACCTCAGCCGATCCCTTCTCCTCGTCGGAAAAACTCGCCGTCGGCCGCCCCCTCGCCGGAACCCTAGCCGCCACCTCTCCGGAGCTCCCAAAATCCGACGGCCGACCCACACGCCGGCGACGATGACGACCCCGGTCCTGCGCGTGGAGGCAGGGAGTGCACTGCGCGTTGGGCGTTCGTGAGATCCAACCGGCAGGGTGGCGGCAATCGTCCGACCACCTGCAGGCGGCACTGTCGACAGTAGTCTCGACGGTTCGATAGGAAGGAACGATGCGACGGGAAATCTACTCACCTCCGAGCTCGTGAAGACTCCAGCGGAGGCAGATTGAGCAGTAGCCGGCGGGAGGGAAGAATATGCAGTTCTTCCCTTCGTCGACTCGCCGATGGACCTCTCGGCTGTGTCCACCAAATCGACCCAGCGGAGGTCGAAATCTCAGGGAATCAACTCCTCCCGAGCTCGCCGGAGGCCATAGATGCTTGCTCCTGGCGTTCAGAGCGACCGATCGGCAGCCACACTGTGGGGCGACCGGCGGCGAGGTCTGCTCGCGAAACAGGGGAAAATGCAGCAGAAAGTGGGGATTGCACGGTAGCAGCAAGCCTCCGCCGCTCTCCTCGTCATGGTAGAGATGAACGACGACAGGACGGCGGCAGCGAGGCAGCAGATGGTGGACTCGGCGATAGCTGCTGTCGACGAAGAGGAGAGGGGAAGAAAGCAGGGGAAGGGAGTCGCACGGCGGCAGGCCTCCGTCGAGCTCTCCTCGCTGCGGCGGAGAGCGATGGGCGGCGGCGACTGGCGGGCAGCGGACGCAGTCGAAGGGCAGCGAACGGCGGACGGCAGTTGCTACTCCCGCGAAGAGGGAAAAGGGGAAGAAACAGTGGTTGCACCGCGGGGATGTTGCCGACGAGCTCCTCTTCACGATGGGAAAGGTGCACGGTGGACGACGGTCTGCAGGCGGCAGGCGCTGACGAGGTGGAGCAGCGCCGGCACTGCTCTGTTGCCGGCAGTCGCGAAGAAGAAGAAGAAGAAGAAGAAGAAGAAGAAGAAGAAGAAGAGGAAGAAGAAGAAGAGGAGGGCGTACTTAGAACCTAGGTTGATATATGATAATTGTAATACCTAGAAAGAAACTAATGAGTGATAACTAATCCCACTAAGGCATCCTTGGACAATCCCTCTAGCCTTTGATTTTGTGATGTGGTTTCGAGCCGTAATTTCGCACTGGGCCGTAAGGCGGAGCATACCGCATTCAATGGGCATGCAGGTATAGCAGTGACGGTCAAGATTGTGAAAGAGGATTTCATCAGCAGAGGTTGGTTATCAAATGCATCTTATTTTATTTATTAATTTCAGAGTATAGTGTATCATAGACTGATATCAGGACTATACTAGGAGACTATTTTATTTAATTATTTATATGACTAGCTGTTTGTGTTGCAGGGATAGGATCCTATTACGCCTCGCTTCGGTTAGTGAGCTCATGCGGTGGTTACTACGTGCTCGACAGGTGGTTCAAGGCATAACAATATGTATAGGTATACAAGAATAGAATAGAAATACATACATATATATATATATATATATATATATATATATAAGTACTAAAATTAGTTTGTCTCTCATTCGATCATCCAGTATTTCCTGCAAATTAGAATCAAAATTGGGATAGATGTATACGACTGAAATTCCTAAATCTAACTCCCTAAATCTCCACCTCCACAACCCCCTGTTCCCAACGATTAAGGATGGCAAGCCTTTGGCTGAATCTATTCGATTGAGAGGAGAAAGCATCTGAGGAAATGGACAATGCAGTAGCAAAGTGGAAGCTAATGATGCCGATGATACGAATCCTAGTTAGAGATATAACAATTTTAAATAGTTAACCTTCATTAACGAATTTTATGTTTTATATTTTATTTAACATCCTGATGATTTAGGCAATCAATAAATATTGATCATTAATAGTGTTTACTATTAATCATGCAACTTTGTCTTCACATCAGTAATGTCATTTGTTTGTCAATATTGATCATTTGAGAGTATTTACCATTAATCATACAACTTTGCCTTCACATTAATAATGTCAATTGTTTATCATCTTTATTGAGTATACTATTACGATTAGTGGGTGTTTAGCAGCGTGTGAACCTTGCTCAAACATCCATTTTAAGTAAATTGTATTATATCTCAAAATAATACTCTTAAATATATATAAATTTTATTTATGTATATAAATATATATACACTAGAGACCTATATACCTCATTTTTATCTAAAGTTTGCCGAAAAGTTCACTGGAGACCTGCCGGAGACTTGCTAGGCAGTTCGCTGGAACCCTCACCAATGAAGTTCTCCAATCAATAGCAATATTGGTACCAATCAAAAGCTTTTTTCATCAAAAATCCAAAAATCATATTTGTCCCAATTGTTAGAGCTTACATGTGCCTAATTTTACTCAAAAAGATAACTTATGCGAAACTCCTAAGTTTGGATTTTTAACTCGTCGGCAACTAACGACAGCTAATTTCTCTCAACCCAAGTACCAGTAGATAGCTCTCGTCGAGGAGAAGCCATAGGTACTAAGTTTCTCAAATTATATAGCTCGTATGACCAGCAATCGCAAGAATAATCTCCAACGATGAAACTTTCATTGTTGCCGCTCACTTCACATTTCTCCCTCATATCTCTTCCAAGAACTTAAATTGATGGTTCCAATGAGTTTTCCTAGCTCACCTGAAGCTATCGATGGAATCTCATTGAAAAATTCCACTGAAAAGTCATCTTGTAGGAAATGAGGTAAATTATATTGAAATAAATGCATGGTAGAATGATATCTTCTGTACATATCTCATTTTCATAATAAATATTATAAATGACAATGAAAAATTATTCATAATAATTAATTTTATTTTAAAAGAAGTTACAAATTTTTAAAAACTATGTATCACTCATGTAAATAAAAATTATAAAGAATAATATTATAGAAGTAAACCATAACTACATCGGTTTCTATATATTGTTTGAAATAGTTTATTCTAATAAAAAGAAGGTCAAATGTACTTTTTAGAAGTTATAAGAATTTATAATTAAAATTAATTGATACATAATAATGGCTCATACAAATATGAATTATGTAGAGTGAGAAATACCAATTTTAGATATGATACTAAATTTTTACATAAAAATATCAAATAATCCTAATTAGGATTTAAATTTGTTGAGAAACAATGAGTTGATCATCAATCCATACAGTGGGTTTGAGGTACCTCGACCACATATCATGCTCATCGACTTGACCATTTATATAGCAAAACCATAATTTTTAAAATTAATCTGGTGTGAAAACACATCGACGAATTCTTCATCAACATCATATAAATAGAATGCCGCCATGGATAATTATTTATTCTTCAAAATTGGATATTTTAGCATTAAAACTATATTGAGATCTACCTACTCGTCATGAATTCGTTTAAAGCAAAAGTCTTGATTCTTAATGCTTATTTGGAGTCAAACACAAATCTCCCTCATTTGCCCATAAATTTTGCCTTTGTAGATCATTAATTCTCCCTCATTCATGGAAGAAAAAGTCAAATTCTTTTAGTTTATTTGGAGTGTTTTGCCTTTGTAGATCATTAATTCTCCCTCATTCATAGAAGAAAAGGTCAAATTCTTTTAGTTTATTTGGAGTGAAAACTCTGAATATCACTTGAGCAAAAGCAACAAAAATCATGCTACTAGACTAAACACTCCGATCGAAATGAAAATGACATCTACGACAAAGAAAAAAGGGAGTTGTGAGAATTAAAATCAGAACCTCTCACACCCTAAGAGAGAATCATACTACTAGACCAAACAATCTCTAATATATACAATCATCATCCAAATTCTATGATCACTTAGTAAATAGTACAATCATCATTTAAATATAGACACTAAAATACATTTCACCAACAAAGATTAACTAGTAGATAAAAAATACAACACGATTCTCCAACAAAGATTAAAACATCAAAATGATCTGGAGGAGAAGTAACAAATGGGGAGTTAAATGCTTATAAGAATTAAACTCCCGACCTCTTATACCCTAAGCGAGAATCATACCACAATACCAAACATCTTCTTATCTATTTAGTCATCATACGTATTCTTTATAATACAATATCTATATATCATAATACAATATCGGTTGGAGTTCTCCAAGTAGAGTTCGAGAAGCTCTATTCCATGACAGACCAAACCTCCAATGAGGGCAAATGCATCATGCTCACCCTTTCCGGACATGAGCATCATCAGTTAGAAGTTGCAGGAGGAGCTGACGAACCTATGAACAAAATTCAGCTGCCACGATGGTCTGCACACAGCATCGTTAGTCAACTAGCACATACCGGATCCAAAAGTCGTATTCCGGCACAAAGAATGCAGAGCCCTTGAAAATTTCATCTGAGACATGAACCAGTATTTCATGGCAACCATTTTCGGCGAAGCAGACAAGGATCCAACTGTAGTCGCCTTCCTCGACGATGATGCCAAACAATGGTGGTGCATGAGGTGCAATGCCCCTGGCTACGACAAGTGCATTGAGCCAGTAGACTAATGCATCATGCTCCCCCTTCCCCGACAGAGCTCCAATCGCTCTTTGGGTGCAACTGCTACTGCAAGTTCATCGGAGGTTATTTCAAAATCATAGCGCCACTTACGGACCTCTCGGAGGACCAAAGGTGGGAATAAACTGAGGTGTGTGAGTTTACCTAACAATAGCTGAAGGTATGCATGATGTACAAGCCCATACTGACCCTTTCCGATTTCAGCAAGGCATTTGAGATCATCACTGATCCATCTGATTGAGCTCTTGGCAGCATATTGATGCAAGACGGCCACCCGTTGACGTGCGAGAGCTGCAAGCTTAATAACGTGGAGTAGCGCTATAATGCACACGAGAAGGAGATGCTAGCCATGGTGAACTATCTCAAGGTTTGGCATATCTATCTCCTCGATAGCAGATTCTTGGTGTGCACGAAAACATCGTCGACACCTACTTCCTGGCATAAACCAAGTTGTCAGTCAAGCAGGCTCGAAGGAAAGCCCATCTATCATGAGCCGACCCACTATTAGATATGGCAACCGCATAAGAGTTAAGAAACTCAAACGAGGTTTATAAATTTTACTCTATATTTTTCACAATGGCTACACATGTATAACTCATGATATTTAAAACATCAAGATAACAACAGGTATTAATTGTCCCTTTACATCATTTAACTAACATAGTCCATCTTATAATAATTGAGTCTCAATAGTCTATCCTCCATGAATAAGCTTCTAGTGTTTTTGCATCAGCTCCAAATCTACCCCGATCCTCTATCTAGCCAAGTGCGGAGCGGATAACTGCTGAAAGCTTCTAAGTAGCAAGCCCACCCCAAGATGAGTGCTCTCTTATTCCGACTTCCCCAGAGCCCCCGGTAGCACAGCCGAGATAGCGACGGGTTCTCTGTCCCTGCGGGGATGGGGCGACAGAAGTATTGAGAATCCAAGATAAGGTCACGGCGAGACGAACCGTTTATCATTACGATAGGTGTCAAGTGGAAGTGCAGTGATGTATGCAGCTGAGGCATCCTAACAGACCGAGAGATTTGAACCTTGTTCCTACACGACCTGATCAATTCGATCACCTGAGTGTTGCAGCCCAGTGGCTACAAATAGGAGAAACTCCCAAGCAAAATAATAGGCAAATATAATATCATATCCTGAAGTATTGGCAGTGTAACTAAGCATATCAATAGAACCTTGCATATAAAACAACTAGGAAATAAGCATGCATAGCATAGTAGATATTCTAAACATTTGTTTTGTATGACTAAGTTCATATAAGTACACTCCTACGGGCTACTATTTTATGCTTAAGTAGATCCTGATCAAGGATCAGTCCTAAGCCCATCAGTGTCAATCTATGTCTCTCCCTATGCTCGTTAAACTAATGTTAGCAGAGAAGATGGGTAACCATCATTCCTTCTCCATCTGGACTTATTAGCCGTATACCCATGCTACACTCTAAGACCGTCATATCGTGCATCTCCTATAGACTGTAAACCCTCAATTTTTTTAAAATATATATATTACTAAATAATAAAATTTCTAAATTTTTAAAAAACATATATGTGTCAATAGGTGCATTTATATACGTACCTTCACATATATGCATATACATAACGTGTAAATAAAGGTTTGCATAGATGTGTTAACAATGATCGGTAGATATGTGTATAAATATGTAAATATAAATAAATAAATAATAATAATAGCTAGATCTATATATATATTTAGCCATATAAATAGATTATATAGAAAATGAATACGTAACTAGATCCTCAGAGTAGAAATAAAGTTTTATTTTAAATATATATATATACAAGTCAATATGCATAGATGTATATATTAAATATACATATAAATAGAATCCTCCTCGTAAGAATAATTCTTTACAATATATATATATATAGGTATATAATAATAGATATATCTATATATATGTAAGTATTAAAATAAGTTTATCTCAAAAATTAAATAATTAAGGGTTAATGGAAAAAAAAGGGAGTTCGAGGCAACGTTATAGTTTCCTTGTTTACCCGATCATCCCACAATCTAAATCTCCACCTCTACACCCTTCTGTCGCCAACAATTAAGATTGGCAAGCCTATGGTTGAATCTCTTCGACTAGGAAGAGAAGGCGTTTGAGGAAATGGAAGTTAACGGCACCTACGCTCAGAATCCCAGACGAAAATAATAAATTTGAAGGATTAAGGTTGGTGCCCATTCTCTAGTTAATACAAAAATCTAATTTTTAGGATATGAAGTTGAGATCGTTGATAATGTAGAATTTAGGTATTGTATTGTATTATTTTATTATTATTTATATGAATTTCTCGTATGTCTTGAATTTCTTTTTTGAATGAAATTATTTGAGGATACTGCTTATTAGTTAATTTTCAATATTGAGGTGATAAAAAGATATTTCATTTTATATACATCTGTTAGATGACAGTGAATGTATATATATATTTCTTTTGTCTTCATCTATATGTACATCATGTATTGGGTAGATTCAATAATCCAATAGAAACAATACTAACCGTAATAATAATTAAATATATATAATTAAAGTCTACAATTGTTCTCTGTTAATAAAAATCAAACTTTGAGGATGCAGATGATATATGAAATAATTATGTCTCTGACATCTAATAATAATTTAATACTCAAAACTATATAATAGCCTGAGAATTACTGGATATGATAATGATGATTCACATCGTTCATCCCATATGTTATATCTCTATATATATCTATATATGATAGATAAATACCTTTCTAGTTTAATAAATATATATATATCGTAGCAGAAGAAGACTTTAAATATTAAATTCTATTTGGTTGTTAGAAAGTATATTGTTGAATTAAAATGGTTGAGAAATACTTTGTACTACTTCTTTTCTTGGACATTTTCTTTCATACTGTGATAAATATACTTATCATATCTTGCACTCAACGTTTTCTTAGTCATATGCGTGAGCGACATTAAACAACAAATATCGTAACACCTATTTTATTCTTTATCTTCTATTTCTATGATGCCAAATAAGGAATAAGAAAAGAGGAGCAGGGTGTTAGATACTTGATATTATGAGTATTAGAAAATTAAATATGTTTGCTAATTGATAGGTAAATGATATGCAATGACGATGGATAAACACGGCAAAGCCGTTAATATGTTAAATTGCTAATTTAAAAGGCTCAGGTGCGTTGTTATTTCGGCTAGTTTACAGCCGCTGCAGTAGAGCTACCAAGTGGGCAAGTTGTTATTAAAATCTTATTAATGTCCGTGATGTGCATTTACTTTGATGTCTTATATGATGTGAATTAATTGCAAATGATATATTATATGCTTGTGTTCTATAATTCTAAGAGTGTATGACACTAGGAAGAATCTAGAACACATAGCGACATATGAAGATGCTAGGTGACGGATAAAACTAGTTAGGTGACATATCTTACATGATAACCTAAGCTAGTTTGGACACCTAGAGACATAGACCTGAACTTCCTAGGGACATAAAACCTCTAGGAATCTTATAGGTCTATATAACACTGTATTTCTCTCACAAATGGTAGATACTATTTGTGTTAGTCTAAAGAGGGGCGGCGGCAGCGTCACCCGACCCATCCTTTAGCGTTCGGTGAGTACCAACAAGGGGGTTCTCGCCAATGGCCAGATATCCCCATGGCATGTATCCGAAACTAAGGCGCTGGGAGCCGGGGAGCTCACTTTAGCCGCTGTCCTGAGGACTAAGGTGTCTGTTGACGCTGACATACTCCAACTGAGTCCTGCAGGCTTGGGGGGTAGTCCGGACAACCAAAGTTATACATAAGTGTTGGGTCCGGCAGGTCAGGCCGTGAGTATACATGTCAGTCGGTGACCCTACTGTAAAGCAGAAGTGTAGCGCTACACGGTGTCTTGTATCCTAGGGTCCATGGGGGACGTACGATACGATAGTCTTGGAGTGCGGTCTGGGTAAAGGGGCCTAGGCAGAGACTTAGTCTGGCACTGATGGGCTTGTGGTAGTCCCCGGCCAGGGCTTACCATAAGCATAGGCAGGCAGCCCTAGGAGTTAGTGTTGAAACTAGAAACTTAGAAATTCTTGAGACACATGCATGTATTTAGACTTTTAGTGTTTAATTGATTATTTATGTGTATGGTTCCTTTTGTTGTTAATTTATGATTTAATATGGATATACTTGCTGCTCATCCGGACATATAGATTGTTAGCCCATTCTTTTGCTTGGAGAAGTTTCTATCTGTAGGCACTAAGTCGCAAGACTTAGCGCATGCAATTTTCCCCCGCGCGCAGGTATCCGAACATTGCTTAGGAGACGTCGAGGAGCGATGGGTAGCGGGATTGAGAGCTATAGAAGAACATTTTTAGAATGATTTTTATTGCTATGCTGTACACAAACAATACATAGACGGATTGTATCAGTTGTGTAAGAACCTATGGGTTGGTTGTAAACTTATTTGGCAAACTTCACTATAGAACTTTTCATTTATGTTGAGTTATATCATATTATTAGCCTGGTATGAGTAGGACTTTGCTCATACGGTGGTTGTCATGTGCTCGACAGTGGGTCGGGGCGTGACATAGACCCTGTGATACGATAAACCATGTAGCGCTACACTTCTGCTCCTCGATAGGATCACTATGGTTAAGTTACGTTCTCAGCACGACCATTGGAATCGACACATATAATCTCACCCCATGGTTTAGACTGCTTACAGGACTGCATACCTAAATGAAGCATGTACTGTGTTGACAAATCTTCTGTCCTAGGCCTAACAAAATCGATTCCCCTTTCCCCACTCCCTAACCTTCGGTGATACCCTAGGTAGAGAGTATCGGTGTACGACGGAGACTGCTCCTTCCTCGGCTTCATCTAAGCTACAAGTTAGGTTGGGAATACCTCCCACTACCCATTGTAGGACAATCACAGTGGTACCCACCACCGTGAGGGAATTACAATGTATGTAGGACCTATGTGTTTCTCCTAGATTTTGATGTCACTAGGGTTTATGTGGTCCTCATCTAGGTGTTTTCAAGACTAAGTTATCCTCAGTTGATGTGTCGACTATTTAACTAGTCTGTCACCTAAGTTATATGTCCGGTGTTCTATTTTCTTATTTTTCTAACCTCTCATATATATATCTAATATGCATAGTTGAGTTTGTAATATGTAAAAAATCATCAAAAGTCATATCATATAACAACATATAATTATAAAGAAATAAAGCATAATGTCAACATATCAAGACAGTATTATAGTTTCACAGCCACCCACTTGGGCTCCAATTGTAGCAGGCCATGATTGAAAACCTTAACAACTCCTGAGCCACTTTAGGTTTTTCCATAGTAGACAAATTCATGATTTAATTGTATTTTAACACCATCGATACAGGATGATTTACCTAGAATCATGAAACACCTAGGCGCAATACTGCTCATTTCATGTCATTTACTTTTCCTCCCTTTTTCCTACTGGTTTTTCTTTATCATGATACACAAAAGAAAAAGACAAAATAGAAGAAAAAGAAGATGAAAAGAAAAGGTTCGACAAGAGAAAGAGAGTTCACAGTAGTGCACTAAACAAATCATGCAACTAATCAATGAATATAAATCAAGCAAATGTAAAATGGAGTGGGCCGATGGTTTTCAACCTCCAAGATAGCATCGTAACACGCCTTCTTGAGCAAGCAAATTCCTATTTGTTTTATTAGGCAGTTGAGGCAAACAAAACTAATTAAAACTTTTTCTAATTCTCAGCAGCAAGTTTGTTTGTTTGTTTGTTTTATTTTTTTATTTATTAGTACTATACGTCATGTATCCAAGTCTAATACACTTTCATCCATTGAGTTAAACTATCTTTTCAGCTGTTTAACTCCTCGGCCAAATAGGCAGAGCCCATTTCGTCATTTCCCAGTAGGCATATATCAGCAACAATAAGGCAACAACACAAGAAGCTACAATCTAAACCATATATATATCACAACCTCAGCAGAAAGAACCCCTATTCCCTTCCCTTAACCAGCTATCAAGGGTTCCCTCAAGTATAATTTAAAACAACAAGAGTATGCAGAGTGATGAATTTAGTTTACAACTTTTACTAATAGCATTTACAACCTATTAACAATTTTTAAATCAGTAGCTAACAACAAAATTCAAAACAAACCCCCAGCCATAGAAAATCTTACCCCCAAACTCTCATTAGAAATGACTTGGAAACATTCAATTTTGGCATAATACAAATCAATTTTTAAACATTAACTTGTCTCCGCTGTCCTATCCTACTATCCTACTCTTACAAGTATTCAGTTTACAAAAGGAAGGGAAAGGAAAGAGAGAAAAGAGGGGAAAGAAAATGTTGTTCTTCGCAGCAAGCAAAGGAAAAGAAAAGAAAGCAAAGTTCGGAAATTTCACCACTGTAGTAAACTTTAAAATTTCTATAAGAGAAACAAAAACACCCTTTAACTTCGACTCTGTTTCAAGTCAAAACAAAACATTAACACAACAGTCCATCAAGTGACGCGAAGCACCGATCGAAATGGCAAGTCAAAATCTAATTTTTTATAAACTGCAACTCACTACAATCATTTGTCTCTAAACCACAGATTTATGAAAACTATAACCTCCTTGTTGTCTGAACAAAATTTACATAGTATCACAAAACGGCCTGTGAAAAAGCTACATGAGAGCAAGAATTCAATCTCATATCATGCATTAAGGCTTACAATGAAACCTCATAGGAAACATGGATGAAAAATACAATTTTGTAACTCAAAACTATGATGCACCTCATGGGAAACATGGATGAAAAATACAATTTTATAGCTCAAAACTGTGATGCCCCATCACTGCAAAAGCGACCATTTAGATGACAACTAGTTTCCTTTAAAACTCAGGAACAAAGGACAAATGCATTTAACCACTATGCCTCCCAATGTTTTCTTAGCCCACAGATTTCCACATGCTCTCTAGCACATGGATTAATCAATAAGTAAAACTTTTGTTTATCACCAATGCAAACACCACGAGATCCACCAACTCAATATGATCATCCCATTAAAGAATATACACACATGTAAAACTGAGGAGATTAATCATGAGTTCATCTGTGTCTTCCAGATATTCCTATTTCCAACTTAGTTATCAGTATAACAAGATTTCAATTCCCCCAATTTATGCAAAACATTGAACTACTCTAAAGCATGCATGAATTTAATCATGTTTTAAAATTGATCGACGCAAGCATCAATTAAGATTTAATCACAATATCATTGGCAATAAAAAGGAAACAAGGGACATTGCATCAAATAAATTCCGAACTAGCAAACAAAATTCCAATTGAAGTGTGTTCTACCCATAAACCCCATTAGAATCAATTGCTGCATATTTACTAGTAGGGAAAACAAACCTAGTTATGTTTAGATGGATTCCAGTCAAAGTCCTCCGCCCATGCCTTCCTATTTCTCCACTTTGGTCTCCCCTTCTCGTCATCACCCTAGGTACTGAGGTCCACACTGATGATTGCCGGGGTTCTTCAAAAGAGTTGTCGGCATCCACCCAACGAAGTTGGAGGGAGTTAGAATTGGGGATTACGGTTCTTCCTCACCCCCGCGGCTCCACCCCCTTTTGATTCCATGAGTCGCTCACAAAGGCACTGTAAACCCCGACCATTACATAATATATATATATATATATATATAGATAAATATGAATAGGTAAATGTATAACAAGATAATGCGTATAATATGATAAAACTAAGAGTCGGCTTTAGATGATTGGGGTAACAGTGGAAATTTACCTCCCACACCTTGCCCTTTTTATGCCATCATACGTGAGGGTTAAGGCTTGGTTCCTCAAAGCCGCAAGACACCGTCACGTTGCTGTTGTTGGACGACATTGGGTTGGAAGCACAAGAACTCCGTCACGGTCGCCCTCTGAAAGCTCTTCATAGGAGGGCATCGTTCCAAGTTGAACGATGACATGAGTGGCGCCAGTGAAATTTGCTCTTGATTAGTTTGACAGTTTATTCTACAATCCAGGTTCGTTATATTGAACCCTTGAGTAGGCATATATATAAATATTTAAAAGTCCTATAACTGTTCCATGTATGTCTTGTATTTACCTTATGAATATTTTGCTCAATGCATGTCTTAAAGTTATTATTACGTGCACATATGTTGCTGATGAAAATTGAGCCCTATGTGCAGGGGAGTACAAGGAGCACAAACTTTTGAAGAGTAAAGAAAAAAAATGATCTAATTATTCTTAGCAATGCCATATGGCACCAGGAACTCAATTCATTGTTATCTAACCATGTGATCCTCTCACGTGCTTTCCTAGTTCTATTATTTTATACTTAGTCCCATGCACGAAGGTTACAAAGCATGGGTCAAATGAGATGGAAACATCCAATCATGGGCAGTGAAGTGACTTTCTTTTTCTAACAAGCTAATTGGATAATGCAATTTAGAGATTCTGGTTGAAGCGACCAATTGCTCACATTTTATCAAGATGTTTTCAGTAATGGAGGAAAAAGAAAGATAGATTATAGTACAAATAAACAATGATGTTTTATGAAGACAATGGCTGCATATATTACTTAGTGTTTAGATTCTAATGCTTGGTAGAAACGATTGACCTACTATAAGAATTCAATAGAAATCAAGTGCTCTAGAATGCTAGTAAAGATAGTTTTTCATGTGTAGTTTTTTGAATAAGTCCTTTATATAATTTTATAAAAAAATTTATAAAATAATATAATATTACTCAATAACACTAGGTCAAAATTATAGGTTTTACAATTAGCTCTTTTAAGACTAAAATTTAAAAACTATCTAATCTACTCTATCTAAAGAATTTTAACTTTTAAATAAGAACTTATTTACTAAAGCTCACTTCACAGATGATCTTATAATTCAACATAAGATCCCCAAAAAAAATTTTAGGAATTCATCCGAATATTATTCTCACCCATTTTCCCTTAAGTACTATTACTAATTTGGCTAGAATTAGTCAAAACTCAAAAAATGTCCATTACCCTAAAAAACATACTAATGGACAATTTTCTCCACATCCGTAATTACTATTTTTAATTGATTTTTCTTAACCTCTTGAATATTACTATAGCAAGAGCCTTAATTTGAACCTCATTATTTTTATCCTTATTTTTTCATAAAAATTTAGAGTTTTAAAATTAAAATGGAGATGATCTCTAGATTTCGGAAATGGAGTTTTTATTGAGATCTCCCTCATTTGCCCATAAAGTTGCACTTGGGTATAAATAATTATCACAAATCAACTCAAATCAAATCACCTCATTATTCTGACCCTGAGCACTATTGATTAAAGTTAAACTTGGGTATAAATAATTATCGTAAATCTATCTTATTAGTATCAGATTACACTTTTGATCTTAGGACCACCACGCTTCCGCTGTGCCACTCTGATTTTATATTTCAAATTTTATCAAAATCATTATTTCGAATGAAATAGAATGCTTGGTGAAAGTAGGTGATTACTTGGTGTTATACTTGGTGTGAGGAAAAAGATAAGGACAATGACTTTGGTTGACTCAGGTCAACTTAATTGAACTCACCACCTGACCATAATTGAAAATGAACTCGAGTTAACTCAATGAAATTGAACCAAAAAGATAAGGATGATGACTTTGTCTGATTGCTTGGTGTTATCATTCATGGATAGGTTTTAATTCAGTTCAATTATTTGACCAACGTAATGACACCCAACAAATAATCCATTTGTACCACCGGATTCTAAATTCAAAATCCTATATGATTGTATAGATTTCATATCAATATTTTATATCTAAAATTTCATGTGTAGTTTCTCAAATAAGTCCTTTATATAACTTTACTGATAAACCTATAAAATAATATAATATTACACAATTACTCTTAATCAAAATTATAGGTTTCACAATTACATATTTTAAGACTGAATTTTAAAAACTATCTAATCTACTATGTCCAAAGAATTTTAACTTTTAAACAATAACTAATTTACTAAAGCTCACTTAAGAGATCTTATAATTCCACCTAAGACCCCCAAAAATTTTCTTCAGAGTTCATCCAAAAAGTTTACTGATGGTAAGGTTTCATTGACTAATTACCAACATCGCTTAAGCGAACATCATCATTTCATCCACATTTTTCCATAAAAATTATGTATTTTTAAATTAAAATGGAGATGATGTCGAGATCTCACCATGATGAAAGTTTTTTCATCTAGTTCACTATATTTTGATAAGAGGAAAGTTCAAAATCATCATGCTCATCATCGTGAGCATTCATATAGAAAAAGCACAATTCTTAAAGCCTCTTTGGTATTAAACTTATCGAGTAATTCTCCACCGACATCACTAAAGCAAAACATCTCAATGGATAATTATTTCTCCTTGATTTTTCCTCAATATATAATGCATTCCTCTGGTTAGAATAATTGGAGTCTATACGGGAGGATCATAAGGTCCAAGACTCATTAAGTTCTAAAAAATATGTAGTTGGAGTGAAAACTCTAAATATCACTTGAGAAAACACCTCCAAATTATTATTTCTCCCTCATTAGCGTGTATGAGTTAACTCACACAATACAAATTATAATATTTCAAAGAATAAAATATTGACATAAAAACCTGTAGAAATTTTTCACGATTACAACCTGATACCAGTAGTTTAGATTACCTAATACAGTCTGACTAAATCATGAACTAGATAAATCATGTCATGTCAAACTAATTTTCTTCTCTCCATATATCACTCCCCATGAATCTACATGACATCCGAGTAGTGCTAAGCCTTGCAGCCTAGTGGCTACAGAAAGAGTAGTCCCTAGCAATTGTAAGGGGGACATTGGCTTACATGGAATTAATTAAAGCAAGACTGTCATGACAGGAATATGCTGTAAGAAATAAATCAATCATACGTGAAGTTTTTCAAATCATATTTTGTGTGAGATACCATCATCCATTGTATTTTTCATTTTCATATTCTCTAGGGCCGCCAACCTATGCTTAGGATATGCCCGAGCCAGGGACTATTCATAAGCCCGTCTGTATCCTTCTAAGTCTCTGCCTAGTCCCATCACACTGACGTTGGCAGAGATAACCAGTGACCATGGAATCATCTCCTTCCGATCTCAAAAGCCATACCTCAGCCCGCACTTTGAGATCTTCACATATGTGTCCCCCAGTAAACCACATTATGCGACTAATTCTTAAATTTGTTATTATATACAATGTATTCCATGCCACTGACCGGAAGAGTTAGAATCGGTGCGGTGGTTAACCTGATTTTAATTCTTGGAAACTATATTTGTATTCAGGGGTCCATTGGAATTTAGCATCTTTTCTTGTAAGATTCATCATCGGTGCTGCCAATCATGAGAAATCTTAGACAAAGCGTTGGTAATATCTCGTAAGTCCAAGGAAACTCTGTACTTCAGTGGCATTCTTTTGTTGTTCCCATTTTGTGATCGCTTCTATTTTACTTGGATCTACTTGAATTCTTTCATTGGTGACAATATGGCTAAGAAAACCAACTTGATTTAGCCAAAAATCACATTTGAAAATTTTAGCATATAACTTATTTTCCCGCAGTATCTGTAGTGCTTTTCTTAGTTGCTTGGCATGCTCTTCATTATCCTCTGAATAAATGAGGATACTGTTTACCCCTCTATGTCACACCCCGACCCTACTGTCGGACACGTGGCAACCATCAAAAGATCCCAACGGACCCATACAATGCTTCAAAGTGATACATACAATCCATACACATCATTTATATAGCGGAATATACATTTAAAACATCTAACTCAACACTGCTAACACAGTCCCGATAAATCTACTACAATTCTATGATAAGTATTGATAAATAGAAATAAATCCGTCAACAAACTCATCTTCATCAACCGTCATGATCGATCATCTAACACACCTGCACACACATTGAACGCGATGTGCTCAGCCTTACGGCCTAGTGCGAAATTATGGCTCGAAATCGTAGATAGGAAAAAAAAACACTAGGGGGAAGTACTAGGATGCCTTTGGGTTTATTAATTATCAATTATTAACTTTTTGGTGTATATAACGTCAATAACAAAGTTGAGTTCTAACTGTTTGTGTATATCTGTATATGTTCCTAATTGTCATCTATGTTGAACAACATGTCTGTCACTAGTAAAAGTCATCTATGTTGAACAACTTGTATGTCGCTAGTATATATCATCTATGTTGAACAACATGTCTATCGTTAGTATATGTCATCTATGTTGCATAACATATCTGTATCTCTAGTATATGTCAACTAGAAGTATTTCTGTCTTTATGTCAAGTGCTTCGGGCTGCCAGCCTATGCTAAGGGGATATCCTGATCAGGGATTCTCATAAGCCCATCCGTGCTGTAAATGTTTGCCCATCCGTGCTGTAAATGTCTAGGTCTCTGCCTATGCTCGCTGCACAGATATTGGCAGAGAGATTGGGTGACCGTGTATCTCTCTCTACTGTCCCGCTGGTCGATCCCTACACCCCATCCCAGCAAAACCGGTTGCTCCCGTACCTTTCCCCTTGGAATCACAGTACGGTCATAACCCACCGTGTAGTGCTACACAACTGTCCGTCGATAGGGTCACCTCAATTAACAAGTCCTTGGCCACGCCTAGCCGAATTAAGTATTAATCCTAGGATCTGGACTGTTCATCAGATCGTCTGCAGAACGTCTGGAATAGTAGTCGTGTTGTCTACGGATCCACTGTCCAAGGCTTTAAGGAAATTCACCTCTTCAATTCAATAGTAGTTGATGCCGAGTTGAGCTCGCATCCGCACAATGGGCTGTGGCTAACTCGACTACATGCCTACTAAATCCTTGGAAGGGTTCATCCCCGCTAGCCATTCCGAGACTATCACGGTGACGCTCAAACGTCACGCGTGCGGGTAATTATATCCGAATATGGACTTACTCCACTTTCTAGTCTATCTTGACTTTGGAGTTAATCTAGTCCATTTCCCAACCAACTCCCAGTATCTAAGCTGTTTGTAGCCCCAGGAGTGGTAATAGTGAGTGAACATCACTATTCGAACACTAAGGATTCGATTTATTATCTAGGGTGCATTACTACTAATACACCCTCACAATTTGTGATCTAGTGATATCCCTAAGAGGTGTTAATATCATATGTTACCTATGTCTCTATTTAAACTAGAGTTACAGGTAATTATTCATGATACTACCTCCCATGTAGTGATTCAACTTTAGAATCCATATTTTATCTTCTTTAGCATGGTATTCGCATATCATATAATATCAAGGAAGAATAAAGCAGTATGTAAAAGAACTTAATAAAGCATGTTAAATATTAGACAATATACTCATGACATATAATTCATGCTACATAAATAATATTATTCTAACATGCATGATATCACATATTTAGCAATCATAGCATTTTATTATTTTCAATGCATCCAAGACTTTCCTATAAAATCTTTTTAAGATTTTCCCTAGGCTGAATTAAATCCTACTGCGATGAACCAACGCACCTGATAATGTAGTTTGATCTTCTTCGGAACCGACCGTGTTCGTACTTCCTTTAATCGTTTCCGAAAGATCTTCCTATTATAAATAAAGTTATATTTAGATCTTTGCTTTACATACGATTTATAATTAACCTTGTTCATGATGTAACAAATCATCTTCCTATATTGTTCTCCTCTAGGCATGATAGAACCTTAATTAGTAGTCTCATAAAGTCTACGTCAATAACTTCCAATTTTCCTCTAACATCACTATATAATAACTTGTTAGCTAGAATTCAACAATACTTCCCTAGTGCATGAATTCATCCCACGGCATTACACTATCAACCAAACACCAACATCATCCAGACCAAACCACCTTCCCAAAAACATCATCAACTAATCACCAACATCACTGCATGAATTCCAAATAGCAACCATGATCAATACTTCACCATTCCTCTAACATCATACCATTATCATCAACAATCACAAATTCCATCAATATAGCACCCAAAGAACAAACTAACATCATACCATTATCATCAACAAATCACAAATTCCATTGCCGTTGGAGGAGGTGATCAAAGGGTGCCCAAAGTCGTCCCTCCGCAACTCCGCCGTCGCTATTGGAGGAGGTGATCAAAGGGTGCCCAAAGTCGTCCCTCCGCAACTCCGCCGTCACCGTCGAAGGAAGTGTAGTCGGTGGATCAAAGGAGCGTCGAGCAGTGAGGTGTTCCCGCTGAGATCTCCGTGAAGAGGGCAACGCGGGCAGAGGTGAAGGAGATGAGATTTGGGGGAATAGGGAGAACCGAATCAATGAGGAGGGGTAGACGATGCTACCTTGATTCCTCGCGCGTCAATGGATGCCGCCGCTCCCAAGCAACGTTGGTCGCTGCTTCGAACGTTCCCTTGCATCTACTCTGGCAACGTCGACGGCTTCCCGCTCAAGCTGGATTCAGCGGACGAAGGAGGAAAAGAGGGCGAGGATTAGGGCGATGGCTGCGGCGCTCACTTCACTCGCCTTCCTTCGCGTGGACCGGTTCGCGCTAACCATTTCGCTCCGGGTCAGAGGACCGGTTCGACCAAGCCGGTTGTGTTAGCTGAAGATAGATCACGTGGAATGCACGTGGTTGGCGTACACTTACCTTATGGTCCGCCCACTCAATAAATTTCCCACCTAGGTCCCTCCAACTTTAATAAACATTCCAACTAGGTCCTTGATAAAAATTTATCAAATTACAATTACATCCTTTTTGATAAAAAAAAAGAGCATAATATCACCATTTTAGTTCTAACTTCATCATTTGAATCCTAGTTCCACTCAATGATTCTTTAACCCTGTTTTCTTCAAATCTAAACTTAAGAACGTGGAATGCACGTCTCTTTCTACCCTATTAGGACCCTTTTATTCATTTAGTAAGTTGTGTTCTTTTCTTTTCTTCCTTTAGTTGTGAGCATGTATATAATATAATAATTATGACATAATGGGTAATCGAACACAGGTCAACACTAGGATATAATTATAATGTTCCATCGTGTTAGTTATTTGATATGATAACTAAATAAAATTAGGGAGTCATTAGTTGAAATTATAGATGACTTAGAATTTTTATTAGCTCACAAGGGAATTAGAACTTGGGTAATAGTGGTTAAGTAGTTAGGGTAGATTATGTTGAATAAACTAAATTGAGTTGAATGACATTTAACTAAATTGGGTTGGGGTGAGTTTAAAGAAAATAAAGAAAGGTGGTTAATTTAGCTTATTAAAGATAAAAGAGGTGATACCTGATATTTGAAACAATCTCTAAAGGTAATGATATTTGTAATAGGTAGTCCACCTCAAAACAAGTAAACGACGTGCAAGCTATTATAAGGTTGGTTCCGACGAACGAACTACAACATCCAGGTGCGCCGGTTCACTGCAATAGACTAATCTCAAGTTGATGAAATTTTAGGAGATAAATATTTTGCTGCTTAGAAATTAATATTTAATCATTCATGATTCATGCTTTGTATGTTAGAATAGCCTATTTATATGATATGCTTGTTGTCTTATGTCTACGGTTATTCAAATATGTGCTAGATTATTCTCTTGCATAAATATTTCACTGTTTAGAAATTAATATTTAATTATTTATGATTCATCCTTTGTAGGATAGAATAGTCTATGTATATCATTAATGCGATATGTTTGTTGTCTTATTGCTACTGTTATTCAAATATGTGCTCTCATTATCTACTAGGTTGATGTGACGAAAAGTAATAAAATATTACAGTTACTTCTAACTAAATCAGAAGGTTGCATGTTCAATTCATGTTAGGTTCTATTTTCATTTTGAATTATTTTGGTGTTCTATATTCGGTTCAATTCTCATTTTGTATTATTTTTGTGTTCTACATTTTCTAAACTTTAATATTTTGGTGATTTTTACATTTTTAAAATTTTAAATTTGTTGTGCAATGGTAAAGCGTTTGACTTCAAATCAAATGATTGTATTAGTGGCACAATGGTTGCACATCTGACTCTAGATCAGAAGGTTGTGTGTTCGATACATGTTTGGTTCAATTCTCATTTTAAATTATTTTAGTGTTCTACATTCACGTTATGTTCAATTCTCATTTTAAATTATTTCTGATTTATTTTGGTTTTCTACGTTTTCCAACTTTTATATTACACTAAATGAAAAAATGATGGGATTTGTGGCGCAATGGTAGCGTGTCTCACTTTAGATTAGAAGGTTGTGTGTTTGATTCATGTTAAATTATTTCAGGTTCAATTCTTATTTTGATTTATTTTATTATTCTACGTTTTTCAACTTTTTTTTTACATTAAATGAAAAAATGATGGGATCTATGGTGTAATGGTAGCGCATCTGACTCCAGATTAGAAGGTTGCATGTTTGATTCACGTCAGGTTCAATTTTCATTTTGAATTATTTGTAGAACCGTTCAATTCTCATTTTAAATTATTTCAGGTTCAATTCTCATTTTGATTTATTTTGGTGTTCTACATTCACATGAGGTTCAATTCTCATTTTAAATTATTTCAAGTTCAATTCTTATTTTGATTTATTTTGGTATTCTAAGTTTTTTAAATTTTATATTACACTAAATAAAATAATGATTTGATCTATAGTGCAATGCTAGTGCATCTAACTCCAGATTAGAAGGTTGCCTGTTCGATTCACGTCAAGGTGTTCTACATTCACATCACGTTTAATTCTAATTTTAAATTATTTCAAGTTCAATTCATATTTTGATTTATTTTGTTATTCTACGTTTTTCAAATTTTATAATACACTAAATAAAAAAATGATGGGATTTGTGGCGCAATGGTAGCGTGTCTGACTCCAGATCAGAAGGTTGTGTGTTCAATTTACGTCAGGTTCAATTTTCATTTTGAATTATTTGTAGAACCGTTCAAATATATATTACACTAAATAAAAAAATGATGTTTGGGTATGTAGCTCAGATGATGAAGTGTTCACTTAGCATGTGAGAGGCATAAGGATCGATACTCTGTATTTTTAAAGTATTTTAATCTTTGTTTTTTCATTTCAGTACTCGCTTAACAAGGTAGAGGCACGAGGGTCTCAGAGTAAGACAAATTATGTTTAGGGTGTAGCTCAAACGATAGAGAGGTTGCTAATTATACGGGAAGCAAAAGGATTAATACTATTTGATAAAGAGCCACGAGGATTGTTTACTATTATCACCAATGTGTGGAGAATAAGATAGTTGATGTTTGAGTATGTAGCTTAGATGATAAACCTCTCATTTGTATTCTTATTTCAAAAATCTTCTTTTGATAAGATTCTAATTATAAATGTTTATAATATTTGGAGTCTCAGAATAACTATTTTGATATTAGGAGGTATAGCTCAAATGTTAGAGTGCTTACTTAGCATATGAGAGTAATGTCGATCGATACCCTATATATCCATTATTAGTTAAACTTTTTTCATTTTAGTATATAATTAATATTTGTGGACATCTCTTGGATGGTAGAAGAGTGCTTAAATTTATATGAGTCTTGGATGGTAGAAGAGTGCTTAAATTTATATGGGTCTTGGATGGTAGAAGAGTGCTTAAATTTATATGGGAGGCACAGGGATTAGTAACCTTTATTTCTATTGAGTTAAATTTTAAATTTTTATTTCAATTATACTATTGAGGTTGCAGAATAACAAAGATTAATCTTTAGGGATGTAGCTTAGATGGTAGAATACTGGGTTCACATGCATGAGGCACGGGGATCAATTTTTCGCATCTCTGACATGAGTTATGGTAAAGTGCTTCCATTATATATGGGAGGAATGTTGATTGATATATCTTATTTCTAATATGTGTTATTTATATTTTTATTTGAGTGATTTTTTTTTAATAAGACCGAATGCTATAAGATATTTAGGTGATGTTCTTTTAATAGAGCTATATGGATATATTGAACTAATTGGTTTAGTGATGTAGCTCAAATAGTAGAGTGCTCGCTTAGCATGCGAGATGCATGGGAATTGATACCCTCCATCTTCAAAGCATTTTGAACTTTACCTTTTCATTTTAGTACTCGCTCAACATGCGAGAATAGTTATCGCTTGTTTCACATTGCATACGAGGGGTATGGGGATAGATACCGTACATCTCCGAACTAAATTTAAACTTTGTAATTCTATTTACATCTCTAATATAAGTTAGGGTTTGAATTTCATTTTTAGTAATGCTCTTTTAATATGAATTTGATAAAAACTGGGACAGTTAAGTTTTAGGGATATTGCTCGGATGATACATTAACACTCTTTTAATAAGATTTTGATAAGAATATTAGGGATTTAGCTTAGCTAGGACAATATTGCTCTTTTAATTTGACTTTAAAATAAATTTTAGGGTTGTAGCTTAGATGGTAAAGTGCCTGCATAGCATACGAGCTATATGGCCATCTCGGACTAAGTTAATTGATATTTATGGATGTAGCTTAGATGGATGAGCGCTCGCTTAGCATGTGAGAGGCACGTGTATCAATATCCCGCATATCTAAAGTATTTTATGAGTCTCATTCTATATAATTCGTTAATTTATTTAAACGAGTAATACATAGTTTTATAGTTACATCATCTTACATAAATTTTGCTCCTTATAACTTGTTTGATAGCATCAATAGTAATGTTAACTCACCTTCTAGGAAGGGTATTTGAGCATCACTACAATATCATGTGCTACAAGTTATAAAGAAGCAAATATAATAAAAATGAATATCTCAAAGAGAACCAGTATTCTAAGCTAAGCATAAGACAGCAAACTCTCTTATTTTTTCTTTATCCAGCCTAGTGAAAATTACTATCTTGATATGTTGAAGAATGACCACTTCATCTCTTACTTGTTGCTTAAATAATCTCCAATTTCTCTCTTTCCAAATGTGATATACAAACTCTACTATCACCACCTGCATAAGCTGTCCTTGCAATGTTCTCCTTTTAGTTATTCTAGCAGCTATATTAATTGTGGTTTCCCATGTAGTTTATCTTAAAACTTCTTCATTCCATTTCAACAAATCACTTCATATAGTCTTGCTATATTTACATTCATTCAGCAAATGTTCTAAGGTTTCTATTGCAGTTAGACATAGCTGACATCCTCCTTCTATTTGTATGCCCCGCTTGAGTAGTTTATATGCAGTCATTAATTTCTGATGCAAAGCAAGCCATAGAATGAAGGTAGCTCTAGGTCTAGCTGTAGAATCACATATCAAACTTGTCCAATTTTTATTTGGCAAAGTACCCACTAATATTTTGTAAATTGCACTGATTATGATTTTTCTAGTTAGTATTATTTTCAGTCGCGGATGGTATTGTAATACCTCTCTATTCATCATCACTTTCTTCAACATTCAGCTTGTTTGTTTGGGTAGAGTCATAGTATGAATATTTTTCTTTTTTTATATAATAAGTGTGTACCCATTTGATTCATAATTTATCTTTCTTCATCTGCATATCCCAAAAGAGTTTGAAGATGGCTGCCTTATTCCATAAGTCTAGTCTTAGTAAGTTAAGTCCTCCGGCTAACTTTGGTGTGCAAACTTTATTCCAAGCTACCAAGGCCTTCCAACTAATCTCAACTGATCCTGTCCATAAGAATGTCCTGCAAACTGCATCCATCATTTTGATTATTTTTTTGGGAAATATGAATAATTGTGACCAATAGCTTTGCACTCCAAATAATACTGACTTTATAAGTTGAACTCTTCCTGCATATGTTAGCAACTTCGCAGTCCAACTTTTAAGTCTAACCATTATTTTGTCAAACAGTACTTTACATTCTCTAATTTTTAGTTTAGTAGGAGTCAAAGGTACTCGTAGATACTTGCATATCTTAACTAAGAGAGCAACTTCAGATATCATGGAAATTTTTTACTTTTAAGTTATTTCCTCCTGATGATTTAGGCAATCAATAAATATTGATCATTAATAGTGTTTACTATTAATCATGCAACTTTGTCTTCACATCAGTAATGTCATTTGATTGTCAATATTGATCATTTAAGAGTATTTACCATTAATCATACAACTTTGCCTTCACATTAATAATGTTAATTGTTTATCATCTTTATTGAGTATACTATTACGATTAGTGGGGTTTAGGAGCGTGTGAACCTTGCTCAATCATGCATTTTAAGTAAATTGTATTATATCTCAAAATAATACTCTTAAATATATATAAATTTTATTTATGTATATAAATATCTATACTCTACATACCTCATTTTTATCAAAAGTTCACCGAAAAGTTCACTGAAGACCTGCCGGAGATTGCTGGGAAGTTCGCTGGAACCCTTACCAATGAAGTTCTCCAATCAGCAGCAATATTGGTACCAACCGAAAGCTCTTTTCATCAAAAATCCAAAAATCATATTTGTCCTAATTGTTAGAGCTCACATGTGCCTAATTTTACTCAAAAAGATAACTTATGCGAAACTCCTAAGTTTGGATTTTTAACTCGCCGGCAACCAACGACAGCCAATTTCTCTCAACCCAAGTACTAGTAGATAGCTCTCGCTGAGGAGAAGCCATAGGTACTAAGTTTCTCAAATTATATAGCTCGTATGACCAGCAATTGTAAGAGTAATCTCCAACGATGAAACTTTCACAGCTGCTGCTCATTTCACTTTTCTCCCTCATATCTCTTCCAAGAACTTAAATTGATGGTTCCAATGACTTTTCCTTTTCCTAGCTCACCTGAAGCTATCGTTGGAATCTCATTGAAAAATTCCACCGAAAAGTCATATTGTAGGAAACGAGGTAAATTAAATTAAAATAAAGGCATGGTAGAAGAATATCATCTCTTATATCTCATTTTTGTAATAAATATTATAAATGACCATGAAAAAGTATTCATAATAATTAATTTTATTTTACAAGAAGTTACATATTTTTAAAAACTATGCATCACTCACGTAAATAAAAATTATAAAGAATAATATTATAGAAGTAATTACATCATTATATAAATGGTTTGATATAGTTTATTCAAATGAAAAGATGGTCAAAGGTGCTCTTTAGAAGTCATAAGAATTTAAAATTAAAATTAATCGATACATAATAATGGCTCATATAAATATGAATTATGTAGAGTGAGAAATTCCTATTTTAGATATGGTAATAAATTTTCACATAAAAAAAATCAAATAGTCATAATTAGGATTTAAATTTATTGAGAAACAATAATCTTTTGTCAAAAATTCCGCTGAATAACATTTGTTAAAATGAACAAATGGATATTAAGAAGCTTTTGGTTGTGACAAATCATTCACTCCTTCCCTCCCTTCCCGCTCAGTAACTGCGGCAATTCTATCTATAGTGGTAGAAGCATACTCCCACACCCAATGATTTAGTGACAATAGATCTTCGTCCCTTTAAAATGTGTTGTCTATCAACATGGAGGATAAAGACTGAGATCATCTCGGCCAATCCCATCAACTCCATCAACCACAAGATGAGTGGGAAAAATGAAGATTCTGGTGTCTCATCCGGGAAGCAAGCAAGAAAAGATGATAGCAAGGGTAACGGTAGTCGTAACAAGGAACCAAGCCACGACACCATTACTACCCATATGCCCCGTGAGATAAAAGAAGGGGAGACATATGATAAAAGTAGGAGTGGCTATAGCTTAGGGTTTCCTCCACCGATATCGACAATTGGGAAGGCGGGGAGGCCTAAAGTGCAACTCAAGTCATTCAGGGATGATGGGAGGCTTGTGTTTAAAATGGTTAAAGCTCCGAAGCAGCAATTCTTGCAGGCTACAAGGGAGAATGGAAGATTGATGCTCCACTTGGTCGATGACGATCAAACGCAAGAGGGTAGTTCTATAAGTGCAAAGGAGGAGACTAATCTAACAGGAAAAGAAGATAACTAAGAGAACAACTTCAGATATCATGAAATTTTTTTACTTTTCGGTTATTTCCTCCTGATGATTTAGGAACTCAATAAATATTAATCACTAATAGTGTTTACTATTAATCATGCAACTTTTCCTTCACATCAGTAATGTCATTTGTTTGTCAATATTTATCATTTAAGAGTATTTACCATTAATCATACAACTTTGCCTTCACATTAATAATGTCAATTGTTTATCATCTTTATTGAGTATACTATTACGATTAGTGGGGTTTAGCAGCGTGTGAACCTTGCTCAATCATCCATTTTAAATAAATTGTATAATATCTCAAAATAATACTCTTAAATATATATAAATTTTATTTATGTATATAAATATGTATGCATGGGAGACCTACATACCTCATTTTTATATAAAGATCACCGAAAAGTTCACTGGAGACCCGCCGAAGACTTGCTGGGCAGTTCGCTGCAACGCTCACCAATGAAGTTCTCCAATCAGCAGCAATATTGGTACCAATCGAAAGCTTTTTTCATCAAAAATCCAAAAATCATATTTGTCCCAATTGTTAGAGCTCACATGTGCCTAATTTTACTCAAAAAGATAACTTATGCAAAACTCCTAAGTTTAGATTTTTAACTCGCCGGCAACCAACGACAGCTAATTTCTCTCAACCCAAGTACCAGTAGATAGCTCTCGTCGACGAGAAGCCATAGGTACTAAGTTTCTCAAATTATATAGCTCGTATGACCGGCAATTGCAAGAGTAATCTCCAATGATGAAACTTTCACTGTTGCCGCTCATTTCACTTTTCTCCCTCATGCCTCTTCCAAGAACTTAAATTGATGGTTCCAACGAGTTTTCCTAGCTCACCTGATGCTATCGCTGGAATCTCATTGAAAAATTCCACCGAAAAGTCATCTTGTAGGAAACGAGGTAAATTATATTAAAATAAAGGTATGGTAGAAGGATATCATCTGTACATATCTCATTTTTGTAATAAATATTATAAATGGCCATGAAAAATTATTCATAATAATTAATTTTTTTTTACAAGAAGTTACATATTTTTAAAAACTATGCATCACTCATGTAAATAAAAATTATGAAGAATAATTTATAGAAGTTATTACATCAGTATATAAATAGTTTGATATAGTTTATTCTAAAGAAAAGATGGTCAAAGGAGCTCTTTAGAAGTCATAAGAAATTAAAATTAAAATTAATCGATACATAATAATGGCTCATATAAATATGAATTATGTAGAGTGAGAAATTCTTATTTTAGATATGGTAATAAATTTTCACATAAAAAAATCAAATAATCCTAATTAGGATTTAAATTTGTTGAGAAATAAAAATCTTTTGTCAAAAACTCCGCTGAATAACATTTGTTAAAATGAACTAATGGTTATTAAGAAGCTGTTGGTTGTGAGAAATCATTCATTCCTTCCCTCCCTTCCCGGTCACTGACTGCGGCAATTCTATCTTTAGTGGTAGAAACATACTCCCACACCCAATGTTTTAGTGACGATAGATCTTCGTCCCTTTAAAATGTGTTGTCTATCAACACGGAGGATAAAGACTGAGATCATCTCGGCCAATCCCATCAACTCCATCAACCACAAGATGAGTGAGAAAAATGAACATTCTGGTGTCTCATCTGGGAAGCAAGCAAGAAAAGATGATAGCATGGGTAGCAGTAGTCGTAACAAGGAACCAAGCCACGACACCATTTCTACCCATATGCCCCGTGAGATAAAAGAAGGGGAGACATATCATAAAAGTAGGAGTGGTTATAGCTTAGGGTTTCCTCCACCGATATCGACAATTGGGAAGGCGGGGAGGCCTAAAGTGCAACTCAAGTCATTCAGGGATGATGGGAGGCTTGTGTTTAAAATGGTTAAAGCTCCGAAGCAGCAATTCTTGCAGGCTACAAGGGGGAATGGAAGATTGATGCTCCACTTGGTCGATGACGATGAAACGCAAGAGGGTAGTTCTATAAGTGCAGAGGAGGAGACTAATCTAACTGGAAAAGAAGATAACTAAGAGAGCAACTTCAGATATCATGGAAATTTTTTACTTTTAGGTTATTTCCTCCTGATGATTTAGGCACTCAATAAATATTGATCACAAATAGTGTTTACTATTCATCATGCTACTTTTACTTCACATGAGTAATGTCATTTGTTTGTCAATATTGATCATTTAAGAGTATTTACCATTAATCATACAACTTTGCCTTCACATTAATAATGTCAATTGTTTTTCATCTTTATTGAGTATACTGTTACGATTAGTGAGGTTTAGCAGCGTGTGAACCTTGCTCAATCATCCATTTTAAGTAAATTGTATTATATCTCAAAATAATACTCATAAATATATATAAATTTTATTTATGTATATAAATATATATACACTAGAGACCTACATACCTCATTTTTATCTAAAGTTCGTCGAAAAGTTCACTGGAGACCCGCCGGAGACTTGCTGGGCAGTTCGCTGGAACCCTCACCAATGAAGTTCTCCAATCAAGAGCAATATTGGTACCAATCGAAAGCACTTTTCATCAAAAATCTAAAAATCATATTTGTCCCAATTGTTAGAGCTCACATGTGCCTAATTTTACTCAAAAAGATAACTTATACGAAACTCCTAAGATTGGATTTTTAACTCGTCGGCAACCAACGACAGCCAATTTCTCTCAACCCAAGTACCAGTAGATAGCTCTCGTCGAGGAGAAGCCATAGGTACTAAGTTTCTCAAATTTCATAGCTCGTATGACCAGCAATTGCAAGAGTATTCTCCAACGATGAAACTTTCACTTTTCTCCCTCATATCTCTTCCAAGAACTTAAATTGATGGTTCTAATGAGTTTTCCTAGCTCACCTGAAGCTATCGTTGGAATCTCATTGAAAAATTCCACCGAAAGTCATCTTGTAGGAAACGAGGTAAATTATATTAAAATAAAGGCATGGTAGAAGGATATTATCTGTACATATCTCATTTTTGTAATAAATATTATAAATGGCCATGAAAAATTATTCATAATAATTAATTTCTTTTTACAAGAAGTTACATATTTTTTAAAACTATGTATCACTCATGTAAATAAAAATTATAAAGAATAATATTATAGAAGTTATTACATCTGTATATAAATGGTTTGATATAGTTTATTCTAATGAAAAGATGGTCAAAGGTGCTCTTTAGAAGTCATAAGAAATTAAAATTAAAATTAATCGATACATAATAATGGCTCATATAAATATGAATTATGTAGAGTGAGAAATTCCTATTTTAGATATGGTAATAAATTTTCACATAAAAAAAATCAAATAATCCTAATTAGGATTTAAATTTGTTGAGAAACAATAATATTTTGTCAAAAACGCCGCTGAATAACATTTGCTAAAATGAACAAATGGATATTAAGAAGCTGTTGGTTGTGAGAAATCATTCACTCCTTCCCTCCCTTCCCGCTCACTAACTGCGGCAATTCTATCTTTAGTGGTAGGTACATACTCCCACACCCAATGTTTTAGTGACCATAGATCTCCGTCCCTTTAAAATGTTTTGTCTATCAACACGGAGGTTAAAGACTGAGATCATCTCGGCCAATCCCATCAACTCCATTATCCACAAGATGAGTGAGAAAAATGAACATTCTGGTGTCTCATCCGGGAAGCAAGCAAGAAAAGATGATAGCAAGGGTAGCGGTAGTCGTAACAAGGAATCAAGCCACGACACCATTACTACCCATATGCCCCGTGAGATAAAAGAAGGGGAGTCATATGATAAAAGTAGGAGTGGCTATAGCTTAGGGTTTCCTCCACCGATATCGACAATTGGGAAGGCGGGGAGGCCTAAAGTGCAACTCAAGTCATTCAGGGATGATGGGAGGCTTGTGTTTAAAATGGTTAAAGCTCCGAAGCAGCAATTCTTGCAGGCTACAAGGGAGAATGGAAGATTGATGCTCCACATGGTCGATGACGATGAAACGCAAGAGGGTAGTTCTATAAGTACAGAGGAGGAGACTAATCTAACTGGAAAAGAAGATAACTAAGAGAGCAACTTCAGATATCATGGAAATTTTTTACTTTTAGGTTATTTCCTCCTGATGATTTAGGCACTCAATAAATATTGATCACTAATAGTGTTTACTATTAATCATGCAACTTTTCCTTTGCATCAGTAATGTCATTTGTTTGTCAATATTGATCATTTAAGAGTATTTACCATTAATCATACAACTTTGCCTTCACATTAATAATGTCAATTGTTTATCATCTTTATTGATTATACTATTACGATTAGTGGGGTTTAGCAGCATGTGAACCTTGCTCAATCACCCATTTTAAGCAAATTGTATTATATCTCAAAATAATACTCTTAAATATATTTAAATTTTATTTATGTATATAAATATATATACACTAGAGACCTACATACCTCATTTTTATCTAAAGTTCGCCGAAAAGTTCACTGGAGACCCACCGGAGACTTGCTGGGCAGTTCGCTGGAACCTTCACCAATGAAGTTCTCAAATCAGCAACAATATTGGTACCAATCGAAAGCTCTTTTCATCAAAAATTCAAAAATCATATTTGTCCCAATTGTTAGAGCTCACATGTGCCTAATTTTACTCAAAAAGATAACTTATGCGAAACTCCTAAGATTGGATTTTTAACTCGTCGGCAACCAACGATAGCCAATTTCTCTCAACCCAAGTACCAGTAGATAGCTCTCGTCGAGGAGAAGCTATAGGTACTAAGTTTCTCAAATTTCATAGCTCGTATGACCAGCAATTGCAAGAGTATTCTCCAACGATGAAACTTTCACTTTTCTCCCTCATATCTCTTCCAAGAACTTAAATTGATGGTTCTAATGAGTTTTCCTAGCTCACCTGAAGCTATCGTTGGAATCTCATTGAAAAATTCCACCGAAAGTCATCTTGTAGGAAACGAGGTAAATTATATTAAAATAAAGGCATGGTAGAAGGATATTATCTGTACATATCTCATTTTTGTAATAAATATTATAAATGACCATGAAAAATTATTCATAATAATTAATTTCTTTTTACAAGAAGTTACATATTTTTTAAAACTATGCATCACTCATGTAAATAAAAATTATAAAGAATAATATTATAGAAGTTATTACATCAGTATATAAATGGTTTGATATAGTTTATTCCAATGAAAAGATGGTCAAAGGTGCTCTTTAGAAGTCATAAGAAATTAAAATTAAAATTAATCGATACATAATAATGGCTCATATAAATATGAATTATGTAGAGTGAGAAATTCCTATTTTAGATATGGTAATAAATTTTCACATAAAAAAAATCAAATAATCCTAATTAGGATTTACATTTGTTGAGAAACAATAATATTTTGTCAAAAACGCCACTGAATAACATTTGCTAAAATGAACAAATGGATATTAAGAAGCTGTTGGTTGTGAGAAATCATTCACTCCTTCCCTCCCTTCCCGCTCACTAACTGCGGCAATTCTATCTTTAGTGGTAGGTACATACTCCCACACCTAATGTTTTAGTGACAATAGATCTCCGTCCCTTTAAAATGTTTTGTCTATCAACACGGAGGATAAAGACTGAGATCATCTCGGCCAATCCCATCAACTCCATCATCCACAAGATGAGTGAGAAAAATGAACATTCTGGTGTCTCATCCGGGAAGCAAGCAAGAAAAGATGATAGCAAGGGTAGCGGTAGTCGTAACAAGGAATCAAGCCACGACACCATTACTACCCATATGCCCCGTGAGATAAAAGAAGGGGAGTCATATGATAAAAGTAGGAGTGGCTATAGCTTAGGGTTTCATCCACCGATATCGACAATTGGGAAGGCGGGGAGGCCTAAAGTGCAACTCAAGTCATTCAGGGATGATGGGAGGCTTGTGTTTAAAATGGTTAAAGCTCCGAAGCAGCAATTCTTGCAGGCTACAAGGGAGAATGGAAGATTGATGCTCCACTTGGTCGATGACGATGAAACGCAAGAGTGTAGTTCTATAAGTACAGAGGAGGAGACTAATCTAACTGGAAAAGAAGATAACTAAGAGAGCAACTTCAGATATCATGGAAATTTTTTACTTTTAGGTTATTTCCTCCTGATGATTTAGGCACTCAATAAATATTGATCACTAATAGTGTTTACTATTAATCATGCAACTTTTCCTTCACATCAGTAATGTCATTTGTTTGTCAATATTGATCATTTAAGAGTATTTACCATTAATCATACAACTTTGCCTTCACATTAATAATGTCAATTGTTTATCATCTTTATTGATTATACTATTACGATTAGTGGGGTTTAGCAGCATGTGAACCTTGCTCAATCATCCATTTTAAGCAAATTGTATTATATCTCAAAATAATACTCTTAAATATATTTAAATTTTATTTATGTATATAAATATATATACACTGGAGACCTACATACCTCATTTTTATCTAAAGTTCGTCGAAAAATTCATTGGAGACCCGCCGGAGACTTACTGGGCAGTTCGCTGGAACCCTCACCAATGAAGTTCTCCAATCAGCAGCAATATTGGTACCAATCAAAAGCTCTTTTCATCAAAAATCCAATAAGCATATTTGTCCCAATTGTTAAAGCTCACATGTGCCTAATTTTACTCAAAAAGATAACTTATACGAAACTCCTAAGTTTGGATTTTTAACTCGCCGGCAACTAACGACAGCCAATTTCTCTCAACCCAAGTACCAGTAGATAGCTCTCGTCGAGGAGAAGCCATAGGTACTAAGTTTCTCAAATTATATAGCTCGTATGACCAGCAATCGCAAGAATAATCTCCAACGATGAAACTTTCATTGTTGCCGCTCACTTCACATTTCTCCCTCATATCTCTTCCAAGAACTTAAATTGATGGTTCCAATGAGTTTTCCTAGCTCACCTGAAGCTATCGATGGAATCTCATTGAAAAATTCCACCGAAAAGTCATCTTGTAGGAAATGAGGTAAATTATATTGAAATAAATGCATGGTAGAATGATATCTTCTGTACATATCTCATTTTCATAATAAATATTATAAATGACAATGAAAAATTATTCATAATAATTAATTTTATTTTACAAGAAGTTACAAATTTTTAAAAACTATGTATCACTCATGTAAATAAAAATTATAAAGAATAATATTATAGAAGTAAACCATAACTACATCGGTTTCTATATATTGTTTGAAATAGTTTATTCTAATAAAAAGAAGGTCAAATGTACTTTTTAGAAGTTATAAGAATTTATAATTAAAATTAATTGATACATAATAATGGCTCATACAAATATGAATTATGTAGAGTGAGAAATACCAATTTTAGATATGATACTAAATTTTTACATAAAAATATCAAATAATCCTAATTAGGATTTAAATTTGTTGAGAAACAATGAGTTGATCATCAATCCATACAGTGGGTTTGAGGTACCTCGACCACATATTATGCTCATCGACTTGACCATTTATATAGCAAAACCATAATTTTTAAAATTAATCTGGTGTGAAAACACATCGACGAATTCTTCATCAACATCATATAAATAGAATGCCGCCATGGATAATTATTTATTCTTCAAAATTGGATATTTTAGCATTAAAACGATATTGAGATCTACCTACTCATCATGAATTCGTTTAAAGCAAAAGTCTTGATTCTTAATGCTTATTTGGAGTCAAACACAAATCTCCCTCATTTGCCCATAAATTTTGCCTTTGTAGATCATTAATTCTCCCTCATTCATGGAAGAAAAGGTCAAATTCTTTTAGTTTATTTGGAGTGTTTTGCCTTTGTAGATCATTAATTCTCCCTCATTCATGGAAGAAAAGGTCAAATTCTTTTAGTTTATTTGGAGTGAAAACTCTGAATGTCACTTGAGCAAAAGCAACAAAAATCATGCTACTAGACTAAACACTCCGATGGAAATGAAAATGACATCTACGACAAAGAAAAAAGGGAGTTGTGAGAATTAAAATCAGAACCTCTCACACCCTAAGAGAGAATCATACTACTAGACCAAACAATCTCTAATATATACAATCATCATCCAAATTCTATGATCACTTAGTAAATAGTACAATCATCATTTAAATATAGACACTAAAATACATTTCACCAACAAAGATTAACTAGTAGATAAAAAATACAACACGATTCTCCAACAAAGATTAAAACATCAAAATGATCTGGAGGAGAAGTAACAAATGGGGAGTTAAATGCTTATAAGAATTAAACTCCCGACCTCTTATACCCTAAGCGAGAATCATACCACAATACCAAACATCTTCTTATCTATTTAGTCATCATACGTATTCTTTATAATACAATATCTATATATCATAATACAATATCGGTTTGAGTTCTCCAAGTAGAGTTCGAGAAGCTCCATTCCATGACATACCAAACCTCCAATGAGGGCAAATGCATCATGCTCACCCTTTCCCGACATGAGCATCATCAGTTAGAAGTTGCAGGAGGAGCTGACGAACCTATGAACAAAATTCAGCTGCCACGATGGTCTGCACACAGCATCGTTAGTCAACTAGCACATACCGGATCCAAAAGTCGTATTCCGGCACAAAGAATGCAGAGCCCTTGAAATTTTCATTTGAGACATGAACCAGTACTTCATGGCAACCATTTTCGATGAAGCAGACAAGGATCCAACTGCAGTCGCCTTCCTCGACGATGATGCCAAACAATGGTGGTGCATGAGGTGCAATGCCCTTGGCTACGACAAGTGCATTGAGCCAGAGGACTAATGCATCATGCTCCCCCTTCCCCGACAGAGCTCCAATTGCTCTTTGGGCGCAACTGCTACCGCAAGTTCATCAGAGGTTATTTCAAAATCATAGCGCCACTTACGGACCTCTTGGAGGACCAAAGGTGGGAATAAACTGAGGTGTGTGAGTTTACCTAACAGTAGCTGAAGGTATGCATGATGTACAAGCCCATGCTGACCCTTTTCGATTTCAGCAAGGCATTTGAGATCATCACTGATCCATCTGATTGAGCTCTTAGCAGCATATTGATGCAAGACGGCCACCCATTGACGTGCGAGAGCTGCAAGTTTAATGGCATGGAGTAGCGCTATAATGCACACGAGAAGGAGATGCTAGCCATGGTGCACTATCTCCAGGTTTGGCATATCTATCTCCTCGATAGCAGATTCTTGGTGTGCACGAAAACATCGTGGACACCTACTTCCTGGCATAAACCAAGTTGTCAGTCAAGCAGGCTCGGCAAGCCCATCTATCATGAGCCGACCCACTATCGGATATGGCAATCGCATAAGAGTTAAGAAACTCAAACAAGGTTTATAAATTTTACTCTATATTTTTCATAATGGCTACACATGTATAACTCATGATATTTAAAACATCAAGATAACAACGGGTATTAATTGTACCATTACATCATTTAACTAACACAGTCCATCTTATAATAATTGAGTCTCAATAGTCTATCCTCCATCAATAAGCTTCTAGTGTTTTTGCATCAGCTCCAAATCTACCCCGATCCTCTATCTGTCACCTGAGTGTTGCAGCCCAGTGGCTACAAATAGGAGAAACTCCCAAGCAAAGTAATAGGCAAATATAATATCATGTCCTGAAGTATTGGCAATGTAACTAAGCATATCAATAGAACCTTGCATATAAAACAACTAGGAAATAAGCATGCATAGCATAGTAGATATTCTAAATATTTGTCTTGTATGACTAAGTTCATATAAGTACACTCCTACGGGCTACCATTTTATGCTTAAGTAGATCCTGATCAAGGATCATTCCTAAGTCCATCAGTGTCAATCTATGTTTCTCCCTAGGCTCGTTAAACTGATGTTAGCAGAGAAGACGGGTGACTGTCATTCCTTCTCCATTTGGTCTTATTAGCCGTATACCCATGCTGCACTCTAAGACCGTCATATCGTGCATCTCCTATAGACCCTGTGATACGATAAACCATGTAGCGCTACACTTTTGCCCCTCGATAGGATCACTATGGTTAAGTTACGTTCTCAGCACGACCATTGGAATCGACACATATAATCTCCCCCCATGGTTTAGACTGCTCATAGGGCTACATACCTAAATGAAGCATGTACTGTGTTGACAAATCTTCTATCCTAGGCCTAACAAAATCGATTCCCCTTTCCCCACTCCCTAACCTTCGGTGATACCCTAGGTATAGAGTATCGGTGTACGACGGAGACTGCTCCTTCCTCGACTCCATCTAAGCTACAAGTTAGGTTGGGAATACCTCCCACTACCCATTGTAGGACAATCACAGTGGTACCCACCACCGTGAGGGAATTACAATGTATGCAGGACCTATGTGTTTCTCCTAGATTTTGATGTCACTAGGGTTTATGTGGTCCTCATCTAGGTGTTTTCAAGACTAAGTTATCCTCAGTTGATGTGTCGACTATTTAACTAGTCTGTCACCTAAGTTATATGTCCGGTGTTCTATTTTCTTAATTTTCTAACCTCTCATATATATATCTAATATGCATAGTTGAGTTTGTAATATGTAAAAAATCACCAAGAGTCATATCATATAATAGCATACGATTATAAAGAAATAAAGCATAATGTCAACATATCAAGACAGTATTATAGTTTCACAACCACCCACTTGGGCTCCAATTGTAGCAGGCCATGATTGAAAACCTTAACAACTCCTGAGCCTCTTTAGGTTTTTCCATAGTAGACAAATTCATGATTTAATTGTATTTTAACACCATCGATACAGGATGATTTATCTAGAATCATGAAACACCTAGGCGCAATACTGCTCATTTCATGTCATTTACTTTCCCTCCCTTTTTCTTACTGGTTTTTCTATATCATGATACACAACAGAAAAAGACAAAATAGGAGAAAAAGAAGATGAAAAGAAAAGGTTCGACAAGAGAAAGAGAGTTCGCAGTAGTGCACTAAACAATTCATACAACTAATCAATGAATATAAATCAAGCAAATGTAAAATGGAGTGGGCCGATGGTTTTCAACCTCCAAGATAGCATGGTAAAATGTCTTCTTGAGCAAGAAAATTCCTATTTGTTTTATTAGGCAGTTGAGGCAAACAAAACTAATTAAACCTTTTTCTAATTCTCAGCAGCAAGTTTGATTGTTTGTTTGTTTTATTTTTTTATTTATTAGTACTATACGTCATGTATCCAAGTCTAATACACTTTCATCCATTGAGTTAAACTATCTTTTCAGCTGTTTAACTCCTCGGCCAAATAAGCAGTGCCCATTTCGTCATTTCCCTGTAGGCATATATCAGCAATAATAAGGCAACAACACAAGAAGCTACAATCTAAACCATATATATATCACAACCTCAGCAGAAAGAACCCCTATTCCCTTCCCTTAACCAGCTATCAAGGGTTCCCTCAAGTATAATTTAAAACAACAAGAGTATGCAGAGTGATGAATTCAGTTTACAACTTTTACTAATAGAAAATCTTACCCCAAAACTCTCATTAGAAATGACTTGGAAACATTAAATTTTGGCATAATACAAATCAATTTTTAAACATTAACTTGTCTCCGCTGTCCTATCCTACTATCCTACTCTTACAAGTATTCAGTTTACAAAAGGAAGGAAAAGGAAAGAGAGAAAAGAGGGGAAAGAAAATGTTGTTCTTCGCAGCAAGCAAAGGACAAGAAAAGAAAACAAAGTTCGGAAATTTCACCACTGTAGTAAACTCTAAAATTTCTATAAGAGAAACAAAAACACCCTTTAACTTCGACTCTGTTTCAAGTAAAAAAAAAACATTAACACAACAGTCCATCAAGTGACGCAAAGCACCGATCAAAATGGCAAGTCAAAATATAAATATTTATAAACTGCAACTCACTACGATCATTTGTCTCTAAACCACAGATTTATAAAAACTATAACCTCCTTGTTGTCTGAACAAAATTTACATAGTATCACAAAACGGCCTGTGAAAAAGCCACATGAGAGCAAGAATTCAATCTCATATCATGCATTAAGGCTTACAATGAAACCTCATAGGAAACATGGATGAAAAATACAATTTTGTAACTCAAAACTATGATGCACCTCATGGGAAACATGGATGAAAAATACAATTTTATAACTCAAAACTATGATGCCCCATCACTGCAAAAGCGACCATTTAGATGACAACTAGTTTCCTTTAAAACTCAGGAACAAAGGACAAATGCATTTAACCACTATGCCTCCCAATGTTTTCTTAGCCCACAAATTTCCACATGCTCTATAGCATATGGATTAATCAATAAGTAAAACTTTTGTTTATCACCAATGCAAACACCACGAGATCCACCAACTCAATATGATCATCCCATTAAAGAATATACAGACATGTAAAATTGAGGAGATTAATCATGAGTTCATCTGTGTCTTCCAGATATTCCTATTTCCAACTTAGTTATCAGTATAACAAGATTTCAATTCCCCCAATTTATGCAAAACATTGAACTACTCTAAAGCATGCATGAATTTAATCATGTTTTAAAATTGATCGACGCAAGCATCAATTAAGATTTAATCACAATATCATGGGCAACAAAAAGGAAACAGGGGACATTGCATCAAATAAATTCCGAATTAGCAAACAAAATTCCAATTGAAGTGTGTTCTACCCATAAACCCCATTAGAATAAATTGCTGCATATTTACTAGTAGGGAAAACAAACATAGTTCTGTTTAGATGGATTCCGGTCAAAGTACTATTGGAATTCATCCGAACATTATTCTCACCCATTTTCCCTTAAGTACTATTGACTAATTTGGCTAGAATTAGTCAAAACTCAAAAAATGTCCATTACCCTAAAAAACAAACTAATGGACAATTTTCTCCACATCCGTAATTACTATCTTTAATTGATTTTTCTTAACCTCTTGAATATTCCTATAGCAAGAGCCTTAATTTGAACCTCATTATTTTTATCCTTATTTTTTCATAAAAATTTAGAGTTTTAAAATTAAAATGGAGATGATCTCTAGATTTCGGAAATGGAGTTTTTATTGAGATCTCCCTCATTTGCCCATAAAGTTGCACTTGGGTATAAATAATTATCACAAATCAACTTAAATCAAATCACCTCGTTATTCTGACCCCTCCCGCAGCTTTTATAGATTTGATAAACCGGGTTTTTCATAAATATTTAGATAAGTGTGTCATTGTCTTCATTGATGACATACTTGTCTATTCGAAGAGCCCGGAGGAGCATACGAGACATCTCCGACTTATCCTTCAGGTATTGAGAGATAGTCAGCTTTATGCTAAGTTTTCTAAATGTGAGTTTTGGCTGACTCAAGTTGGATTTCTGGGGCACATTGTATCCAGTGAGGGCATTCAGGTCGATCCGACTAAGATTGAGACAGTGACCAAGTGGAGCAGCCTAAGAGTCCAATAGAGGTCCGTAGTTTCCTTGGATTAGCTGGATATTATCGGCGGTTTGTGCAGGATTTCTCACGTATTGCAGCGTCGATGACCAAGTTGACTCGGAAGGACATTAAGTTTCAGTGGACCCCAGAGTGTGAGCTCAGTTTTCAAGAGCTTAAGACTCGTTTGACCACTGCTCCGATACTCACCCTCCCAGTCAGCGGTACAGAGTATGTGGTATTCAGTGATGCTTCGAAGCAAAGGTTGGGTTGTGTACTTATGCAGAGCGGACGGGTAATTGTCTATGCTTCGCGTCAGTTGAAGAAGCACGAGGTAAATTATCCGACTCATGATTTAGAGTTAGCCGCTATTGTTTTGGCTCTTAAGATTTGGCGACACTATCTATACGGGGAGAAGTGTCATATTTTCACTGACCATAAGAGCCTACAGTACTTGTTGACCCAGAGGGAGTTGAACCTCAGGCAGCGCCGCTGGTTGGAGTTAATCAAGGACTATGACTTGATTATTGACTACCACCCAGGGAAGGCTAATGTTGTGGCAGATGCTTTGAGCAGAAAGTCATCCGTTATTTTGGCATATATTCGCACTGCCTACTTACCCTTGCTGCGTGACATGAGATTTCTGGGGGTTGAGCTACAGTGTGACTCTCAGGGTGGGTTACTGGCACAGTTTGCTGTGCGACCCACTTTATCAGACCGGCTGGCCGAGTTACAAAGGACAGACTCTGAGTTGAGTACGGTGATCCAGAGAGTACAGGATGGTCAGGGTCAGGATTTCAGACTCAGAGAGGACGGCATGCTGGTGCTGAATGACAGGATCTGCGTACCCCATGATGAGGATCTACGACGGCAGATTCTGGAGGAGGCACACAGTTCCGCTTATGCTATGCATCGGGGTAGTACGAAGATGTATCGTACTATTCGACAGACGTATTAGTGGTCGGGCATGAAGTGAGACATAGCTGAGTTTATAGCTCGATGCTTCATATGCCAGCAGGTTAAGGTGGAACATCAGAAGCCGGTAGGGACTTTGCAGCCTCTTCCGATACCGGAGTGGAAGTGGGAGCACATCACTATGGACTTCGTAGTCGGGTTGCCGCGCACCCAGAGACACCATGACGCTATCTGGGTGATCGTTGATCAACTTACAAAGTCTGCCCACTTCTTGCCGATTGAGATTTCTTATACATTGGAGAGGTTAGCCAGGCTGTACATCAGTGACATTGTCCGTCTTCATGGAGTACCGGTATCTATTGTGTCGGACCGAGATCCTAGGTTTACTTCTAGGTTCTGGCCGAAGTTTCAGGGGGAGCTCGGTACATCCTTGAGGTTTAGCACAGCGTTTCACCCACAGACTGATGGACAGTCAGAGCGTACCATACAGATGCTGGAGGATATATTGAGAGCATGTGTGCTCGAGTTTACTGGTAGCTGGGACCCTCACCTTCCTTTGGTGGAATTTGCATATAATAATAGCTATCAGGCCAGCATTGGTATGGCTCCCTATGAGGCTCTATATGGCAGACAGTGTCGGACTCCATTATGTTGGAGTGAGGAAGGCGAGAGACGACTGACGGGTATAAAGTTGATTGATGAAACCGTAGCCAAGGTCAGTATCATCCGAGGCAGACTGAAGACAGCTCCGGACCGACAGAAGAGCTATGCAGATAATCGCCGTAGGCCTCTAGAGTTTACAGTTGGGGATATGGTTTTTCTAAAGGTATCCCCATGGAAGGGCATCCTTCGATTTCAGAAGAAAGGGAAGCTACACCCTAGATACATCGGACCCTTCTAGGTACTTGAGAGAGTCGGATCGGTGGCGTACCGACTAGAGCTACCTGCAGACTTAGAGCAGATTCATTATGTCTTCCATGTATCCATGTTGAGGAAGTACATTTCAGATCCATCACATGTCCTCACAGCACCACCAGTTCAGCTGAGAGAGGACTTGAGCTATGGGGTGCAGGCTGTTGAGATCATCGATCAGCGCGTAAAGGTACTTCGAGGTAAATCTATTCCCCTAGGAAAAGTCCTCTGGAGGAACGCTCATATCGAAGAAGCTACATAGGAGACTGAGGCCCACATGCGGGCCCAGCATCCTCACTTATTTGAGGGAGAGAGTGTTTGAGTGTGATGTATAAAAATTTTGGAACTTAATATGTTGTAGTTGGATATCTTTTGGGTATTGAAGTGTTATTTTTGGAGGACCAAAAAAATTTTAAGGGGGGGAGTACTTGTAAACCCCCACCACATGGAAAAAAAAAAGGATCGGTTCAGGTGAACCGGCCGGCCGGCCGGTCCAGCTGAACCGGCTTGGACCGGGCAAAGAGGCGAGGCAGGGCGAGCGAGAAGAGCGAGCGCCCTTCCTGCTCGAGTCGTCGTCCTCGAGTACGCGACGAAGCAGCGACGCATCGTCTTCTCCCGCACCGAGCAGCGCCGGCGTTCCCTCCTTCGTCGTCGGCTGCTGCATGCCGTCGTCGACGGCCGTCCGCCCTCGTCCACCCCCTGCGAGCAACCCCCGGCGGAAGGGAGAGCTGCGACGCCCCTGCTCCCTTCCCGTTCGCGCGACCACCGCAGCAGAGAACCTGCTGCCGATCGGTCGCCGCCCAGCGCTCAAAACCCTCCCGGCGATCGTCTCCTCCTCCGTGGTTGGAGACATCTGCCTCCTCCGCATCTCCACGAGCCTTCGTGGACTCCGACGACACCGCAGCAGGCGGCTGTGCTCGCCGCCCCTGTTCGCACGATCGAAACCCTACCGACGACGGGTGGAGTCGCGGATCCGCTCGCTTCGCCGGCCGGAACTCCGCCCTTTCCCTCTCCACACGTCCGCGAGGTGAGCAGCTGCGTTTCCCCCATGTAAAGGGGTGGTTTTCGCCCTCCGGTGGAGGCGCCGTGAGTTCGCCGGAGACGACGCGGGAGAGATCACTGTTTAGGTGCTGATGGTCGACATTTTCGCAGATCGGCGTGGTCTCCGCGTTGAGTGAGGAGCTACGAAGCTCGCCGGCTGGTTAGCCTTCGTTTTCGCGAGCTCCGGCGAGGTGGCGGAAAGGGTTCCGGCGGCGGCGCTGCTTTTTTCCAGCGGTGCATAGTAAATCCGGCGAAGGTGCTTAATTACGGCTTAATCGCGATTAGTGAACGTTAAGCATGATTAATTAAGCGTTAAGCATGATTAGTGTAAATATAATATGTTATTAGAGTAAGTTGTATTAACGCATGCTTAGTTTAATCAAAAGCATGATTAGTGTAAATTAACTAAGCTTAGTGAATAAGAAATTATTACTTTAATGAAAACGGTTGGGTTGAATCAAGTGTGATTAAATCGGTTGGATTTGAGTTTGGTTTGGGTTCAGGTTGAGTTGGGTTGGGTGAGCCGAATCAACTAATCGAAATCAGTTCGAACTCGAGTCAAACCCAATTGAATTGGGTTGGTTGAACCGGACCTGAGTCGAACAAAATCAACTTGAACCGAACTCAAGTCGAACTCGAATTAAGATAAATTAAGCTGACTCGATTGAACCGAACCAGCTGGGTGTGGGTCAGACTCGGGTTGAACTAGATGAACAGTAACCGCTGACCCAGTCAGCATTGACTAGGCCCACCGCTGACATAGTCAGCGTTGACCGGGCCCACAGCTGACCCGGTCAGCATTGACCGGGCCCACAGCTGAACCGTCAGCGTTGACCGGGTCAACCGCTGACCCGTCAGCGTTGACCGGGTCAACCGCTGACCGTCAGCGTTGACCGGTCAACTGTTGACCATTGACCGGTCAGAAAATAATAAAAAAATAAATTTAATTAAATAATTAATAAAATAATAATATAATAATATAATATTATTAAAATAATAAAATAATATTAAAATATTAAAAATCATAAAAATAAGAAAAATTTCTATAGATTCTACTTGGGCCCTTGGATGACTTGGGCCAAGTTATGGGTGAGTTTGATAAGTAGAAATTTAATAAAAAAATTCATTTAAGTTATTAGCTAAAAATGTAAAAATATGATTAATTAAGAATTGATTAGGTGAGATTAATCTTACACATGTATAGGATTAATTTAATGTAATAATTATTTAATTGATAGATTTTAATTTATTTATCTTAGAGAAAATAAATTAAATCTATTTTAAATATTTTTTGTTAAATAGGATTATTGTGGGTACGCGATCCGAGTAGCTCGGCGGGATTATTGTGGATTAATGTAATAATTATGTTCCGAGGAGCACATCGCTAACCCAAGTGCGTTGGTTCTCCGATGGTAGGATTTATTCACGCTAGGGAATTCCCGCTGGGGTTTTCTTAGGAACAATTCTTGGATGTCTTAAATATGATAAACCATAATGTTTGATAAGATTTGAATTGTATGCATGCTAGCATAGTTATCTTATCTAACATGTTATCTGCTAGGTATCTAACATGTTCTACATTCATGTCCAACATGTTGTACTGTTTTCTATGCTTGTGTTAAATAACTACCATGCGGACATAGATAATACATGCGACATGTTAGAACATTTGGCGACGTCACCGCCACTTAGAGAAAAAGAGGCCTTTTTCTATATGCCCCGGTTGACCGTCGCGTACCGACGATGGTCGAAACGGTGACGTCCCGTTAGGTGCCACTCTCGAGGTTATGCATAGCTTATATATGGGGAGCTGGTAGGGTAAGGGACTGTACACATTCCATGGTCATATTAGACTGAAAATATGGAGCAAGTCCTTACCCGAAATCTTCACCCGCACGAGTGTCGTTGTAGGCGATCTCGTGATGGTCCTGAGATGGTTAGCTAGGATGAACCCTACCATGGACTTGGCACCGATGGAGTCAAGGTTGCCACAGCCCATCGTGCGGATGTGCGCCAAATCTTGACAGACGTCGATGGCTATTGGACTGGGAAGGTGATTCCACATGCGATGCCTTGGACAGTGGATCCGTAGACCGCATGGCTATCACCCTTGACATCTGCAGACGATCAGATGAGTAGTCCGGATCCTAGGGTGGTTATTCCGGCTAGCCGTGGCCGATGAGATTTAAGAGAGGTGACCCTGTCTACGGGCAGTGTGTAGTACTACACGGGTTGTCGTGACCCCTACGGAATCCGGGGAGGATGTAAGGGCACGACGGTTTCGCTAGGGGAGGCATGGTTGGCGACTAGTGAAACAACTGGAGAGGGACTCTGGGTCATCCGTCCTCTCTGCCAACATCAGTGCAGCGGGCATAGGTAGAGACTGAGACAGAAAGGCACTGATGGGCTTATTGATACCCTCGGCCCGGGTAGTCATTAAGTGTAGGCTGGCAGCCCGAGTTTATGAAACCTAAAAGTCTCACCATGACGTAGGTGACAGACTAATGATATGGACACTAGACATGACTTAGGTGACATCTAGTGGCATGTACACCTGTATTTAATTATTTATTTAATTATTTATGTATGCTGTCTATGTTTATATAAATTGGTTACACAATGTGGCATGAAACATGATGATTAATTACAGAAGACATCCTAGAATACTCCTCCTAACCTTTGATTTCCTTATTCGGTAGAGTCGTAATTTCGCACTAGGCCGCAAAGCTGAGCACACCTCGTTCAATGTGTGTGCAGGTGCCGACGCACTAGACGAGATCGTTGACGGAGGGTTCAACGCGGAAGGTATACGATTGTTGTTATGAGTTTTTGTATGTCGGTCTTAGATTTGTATTAGGACATATCCGGACTGTATTTAAGATGTATTTGGAAATGTGGGTGTATGTAGTTTAGTATTTGTATTTATGCCTTGTATGGGCTTGTCGGGCTCATACGGCGGTTGCCACGTGTCGTCCTGTGGGTCGGGGCGTGACATATTTGATCCATAATTTATCTTTCTTCATCTGCACATCCTAAAAGAGCTTGAAGATGGCTGCCTTATTCCATAAGTCTAGTCTTAGTAAGTTAAGTCCTCCGGCTGACTTTGGTGTGCAAACTTTATTCTAAGCTACCAAGGTCTTCTTACTAGTCTCAACTGATCCTGTTCATAAGAATGTCCTGCAAACTGCATCCATCATTTTGATTCTTTTTTTGGGCAATATGAATAATTGTGACTAATAACTTTGCACTCCAAATAATACTGACTTTATAAGTTGAACTCTTCGTGCATATGTTAGCAACTTGGCAGTCCAACTTTTAAGTCTAACCATCATTTTGTCAAGCAGTACTTTACATTCTTTAATTTTTAGTTTCTTAGGAGCCAAAGGTACTCCTAGATACTTGAATGGTTAAGAGCTCTCTCTATAGCTAAGTATATGTAATATTTTGTCTTTTGTTTCAGCAGGTACTCCTCTAAAATAAATACTACTTTTAAGTGCATTAGCTTTCAAACCTGATGCCTTTGAGAATTTAAGAAATGCCTCATGTAGGAGCTTGATAGATTTCTCATCTCCTCTAGAAAACATAAGTAAATTATCTGCAAAACAAAGGTGAGTAATAGATAATTTTGCACATTTGGGATGATATTTAAGGTTTTTCTTATTTCCTAGCTCCCTCATACATCTACTCAAGTATTCCATCACAAGGACAAAGATATAAGGTGATAGAGGGTCACCTTGTCTTAATCCTCTTTTTACTTGAAAAGGTACCATTTTCTTACCATTTATTAGAATGGTATAATGTACTGATTTGATGCAAGCCATCACCCATTGAATGAATCTAGGATAAATCCCAATTCTATGAGCATTTATTCCACACATATCCATTCTACTGAATCATAAGCCTTTTGTAGATCTACCTTGATCATGCATCTAGGGGATATTGTTTTCCTGATATATCCTTTAATGAGTTCATGACTTAATATGATATTATCTGCAATCACTCTTCCTGGTACAAGGGCTGATTGAGCTTCACTAACTAGTTCACCAATCACTCCTTTAAGTCTATTCACCAAGATCTTAGCAATAATCTTGTATAAAATTGCACAACAAGCAATTGGTCTTAGGTCCTTAACAGTTTCTGGATTTGGTATCTTGGGTATGAGTGTAACTAGAGTAGAGTTTATAGCTTTCAATATTTTTCCTGTCATGAAGAACTCTTATATTGCTACACATATATCATGCTTTAGCACAGGCTATTTTTTTAAAAAAAATAATGCACCAAATCCATCAATTCCCGGAGCCTTATCATCATTTATGTCAAATAAAGCCTGATTGATCTCTACTTCTGAGACAGCTGCACATAGACTTGAGAAATGATGGTGCTGAACTAGTTTACCAAGTCTAACTGTCATTTTATTCACAATAGGAAGTTCATATTCTGCATTGCCTATTAAACCTTTATAAAAGTCAACTATTTCTGCACTGATCTTATCATGAGTAGTTAATCTCTCCTCATCTCTACTATATAGAATATTAAGAGTTTTGGCATCATTCCTTGCTTTTGCATAGACAAAAAAGAATTTAGAGTTTGAATCACCTAAAGTAATCAAATAAGCTCTAGACTTTTGCCTCAATATACTTTCCTCTACTCTATCCCATTTCTCTAATTCCATTAAGGCATATTTCTCTTGCACATGCAAATTAGCTAGTAAAGGAGTGTCTTGTAATTGTCTTTGGATACTTTCCAAATTATTTCTAGCTTTGTCTGCCTTAAGTTTTGTTTGACTGAAATTTTTCTTGAATAGTTCTTTCATTGCACCTTTCATGAGTTTAAGTCTTTGCCATACTTTATACATCTCAAAGCCCTCAATTTCTGTACTCTAAATAGCTGCAACAGTAGGGAGAAATTCAATGTGATTAGCTATTATATTCAAAAATCTGAAATTTGGTATGCCTCTATTAGTAGTAGTACCAACATCAAGTTTTAATGGAGAATGATATGAGATTATTACTTCTCCTATCTCTACCACCACTGCTCCATTATTTTCCATCCAATCTTTATTCCCAAATACTCTATCTATCTTACTCTATATTCCTATCACTCCCTTCTTGTTTGTTGCTCCAAGTGTAATATCCTCCAATAGTTGTTAGCTCAGTAAGCTGGAGGTTCTCTATAGTAGCATTAAAGTCTCTTGTTTCATGTTCAGTGATAGTAATAATAATATTTTAATAAAATAATAAAAGTAAAATAAAATAGAAAAAGAATAAAAAATAAATAATAATATTTATCACATGGAATTAGTAATATATATATATATATATATATATATATATATATATTTAAATAAATAAATAGAAAATATAAAGTAAATAGAAAAAGAAAAAGAAAAAAACTAAAACCGTCCCTTCACGTGCTTCGCACGTGCAGCGAGTCAGGACTAGTCGACCTGGCCGAGTCGGTCGACAGGTCACCAACTCATCGATAGGGTATTAAACCCTCGCCGAAGTAGAGGGCGCGGTGACAGTGGTCTGAGGGTTACGGTGCAGCGGCTTCCACACACCACCGGCGGTCGTTGTCTTCAATAGAGGAGGAAGCTGGCGAGCTGGGGCCTCATCTACGAATACGGCTAAGCGTTATAGCAGCCCAGCGAGCCACGGTTGTGTGGGAGGCAGTGAGCGGACGGAGAACAGAGGAGTCCCCCTGTTCCCACTGTGAACGCCGGTGAGGGGCTCGGCGAGCTCTTTCTCCCATCGTGGCGAGCTCTCCGGGGTCGACTCGCCTCTCTTGGTGTTGGTTTTGAGTGGAGGCCACAGCGAGGAAGCATGAGGTCGGTGGAGAACAGGAAGGGGACGGCGGAGCACAGGACGTCTCTGTCCCATTCAAATTCACTGGCGCAAGGGCGCGGCGAACACTCTTCCTTCCACGGTGAGTTCTCTGGAAGCGAGTAGGCTCAGGTGGAGACAATATTGAGCGGCGACCGCAGCACGCGGGCGCAGCTGGGATCAACATCTATCGGGCAGCCGAGGAAGAGAGATGCTAGCGACTGTGGGAGGTGTTTTGAGCCCCACCGATGGGCGATTAGGTGGCCGGAGAGCTGAGGAAAACCTAGAGGAGGTAGGCACGTATTTCCGGCGAGGTTGCAGCGGCGATAGATGGGGTGAGGGCGAGCGGGGAAGAAGATCGAAGCACGTGCGGCGATTCAGCTTGCTGTGGGTCAAGCCGGTATGACCCGGTTCGGGCCGGTTCGGCTGCGGGTTGGCTAGTTTTCGCATTTTTAAGACCGGTTCGAGTCGGTTCAACATTGCTAGAGCTTTGTTGGTAAGTTTTGAATCTTAAGAAATTTATTTAGAATTTTTAACATATTTTAGGAGCGGTTTTCAAATTATTTTAGGATGGGTTCAGGGTTTTGAGTGCGTTAAAAAAGTCAGAAAAATCTAAAATATATTATGATGCTATGTTATGCTTAAACATATTTTCTATGATTTAATTAGTAATTTTAAAGATTATTATAATTCAATTTTTGATTTAATTGAGATAATTTGGGTGGGTTTAAATGAATTAATTACTTTAAACCCACCTAAGTTAATGTAACTTAGATGTCATAATCTTGAAGTAATATTTTGATAGGTGTTATGACATCTAAGTTACATTAAGTAATGATTTAATTAGTAATTTTAAAGATTATTATAATTCAATTTTTGATTTAATTGAGATAATTTGGGTGGGTTTAAATGAATTAATTGTATGTTATATACATGAAGTAATATTTTGATAGGTGTTATGACATCTAAGTTACATTAAGTAATAAGTAATATATTTATTTTATCTTAGGAAAATTGACTGTTGTGTTGTTGTTTAGAAACCGCCTCGCCCGGCACGGCCCGGAGCCCGACCGGAAGACGTGCCGGGTCGGGCCCGCCAAACCGCTGCATTTTTGCAGCTTGTCTGCAAAATATTAGCGACGTGCCGGGTCGGGCCCGCCAAACCGCTGCATTTTTGCAGCTTGTCTGCAAAATATTAGCAGGCAGCAGGGTTCGAACGCGCGCCGTTAGTAGGAAAGGCGCGCGTTATAACCACTCTGCTATTAATTTTTTTTTAATAACTACAATATACATTATATATATACTAATCGTGCCGTGCCGTGCTGGCCCGCGGGCCTAGACCCTATGACCCGACCCGGCACGCGAACAGTGCCGGGCCGTGCCAGGCACGGCCTGCTTATGATTCGGGCCGTGCCGGGCACGGCCCGGGTTGTGCCGGGCCCGGGCCGCCCGCGGGCCGCCCGGCCCGAATTGCATGTCTAGTTACTGTGCTTGATTGTTTGATTGATTGTTTTTAAGAATCACAGCCAAGCTATGAATTCTTATTTAAAACTGCTTTGAGACTCAGGTGAGGATTTATGGTTTCAAATTTATTTGGCCTACTACAGATACTGAGTCTTAAGGGTCGTTGTTAATTATTGTACATGCTAATAAGTTATATGTCTACTTTGTTGCATATTTAATTAGCATGTGGTTTATTAGAAGTATGCATGTTAGTTTACATATGATGCTATTATATGCATGCTCTTGATATAAGTTTGAAAGTTATACCATGCGGGTATATGTATTATGCTGTTATATGCATGTTCTTGATGTTTATACTCATATTATGTTATTATTGATTTGTTCATGTTGCTAGAGATGTAGAGACACTTACCGAGAACATGGGACGTGATGACATGTGACATAACTAGAGGCACTTTAGGTACATGTTGTGATTATACCTAGAGTGATCTTATCTGATATTTAACCGAGAACTTTTGGACATCTCAAGGTCATAGTAACCTAGGAGATGACATTAGGTTCTTGGTTGGATATGCTACCAACGTATGGTGAGGAGCCATGTGCTAGCCAAGATAGAAATGCACGCTCTGTTGACTTAGCCTCAAATACTTTGGTGTAGCCTCAAATAGTACATTGTATTTAAAGGACCTGATTAAAATAATAATAATAATAATAATTTGAATATATATTTAAAGTCTACAATTTATTCATTGTTAATACGGCGGTTGCCACGTGCCCAAAAGTGGATCTGAGGCGTGACCATATCCTTCTACAATGCCTTTATTTCAAAATAATTTACCTTATTTCCTACATACTGATTACATATACATATCAAAGAACAGAAGAATGAAACAGTTAGTGTGATCCAACTTCTCCCTCAAGTTTAGTCTCCTGAGCCAGTGAATGAAAGAAAAATGACAATCATGATGACCTCCACACTACTTTAAAGCAACAGATGAGATATCTCTTTAACTTCATCAAAATTTTTAGTGTATACATATATTTATTTATTTATTTGTAAAAGAAATAAATTCTAAAAGTCTAAATATGTAGGAAAACTTTTCTAAGTTTTCAGTCTGAAGAACTATCTCCTAGGGCTGCCTACCTATGCTTAAGGTAAGCTGTGGCGGGGGACCAACATAAACCCGTTAGTGCCAGAATAAGTCTCTACTTAGGCCCGTCGCACTGACGTTGGCGGAGAAGGTGGGTGACCGCGGTTCCTTCTCCTTCCAGTCTCACGAACCATTTACTAGACGGTGCTCCGAGACTTTCGCATCGTACGTCTCCTATAAATGCTAAATATGAGACACCATGCAGCACTACACTTCTACTTCACAGCAGGGTCGCCTACTAATATATACTCATGCCCTGACCTGTCCATACTACCTCCCAAGCCTGCAGGACTCAGTTGGGGAATGTCAGCGTCAACAGACACCTTAGTCCTTAAGTATAGCAACTGAATTGAGCTTCCCGGCTCCCAGCTCTTTAGTTTCAGATATATGCCATAGGGATATTTGGGTCATTGGCAAGAACCCCATTGTTGGTACTCACCAAATGCTAAAGGATGGGTCAGGTGATGCCTCCGCTATCAATCATTAGACTAACACAAATGGTACTCATCATTTATGAGAATAATATTATGTTATATAGACCTATATTATTTTTAGAAGTTCATGTCCCTAGGAAGTTCAGGTCCATGCCTCTAGGTATTCTAACTAGTTTAGGATATCGTATAACTGTGTCACCTAACTAGTTTGTTTGTCACCTAGCAAGTTCATAATATCCTCTTTGTGTTCTATATTTTTCCTAGTATCATGCACTTTTAGAATCTGAGAATACAAGCATATGAAATAAGATAACATTTACATGTCATCTACAGTTAAATCATATTTAATAAAGTAATAATTAAATATACATTACGGACAATATAAAATTTATTAACAATGGCCCACTTGGAAGATCTACTACAATGGCTATAAACTAGCTGAAACAACGACGCACTTGAGCTTTTTGAGTTTGCAATTTAATAGATCCACGGCTCTACCGTATTTAATCATCGTCATTGCAGAACGTTTCCCTATCAATTTTCAAGCATATTTAAATTGTTAATACTAATGAAATCAAGTATTTGCTCCCTTTTTCTTATTTCCTATTTGGTATCATGGAAATTCGTATTTCAGTATTCATTGTTTAATACTACTCAAGTACATGACCAAGGACACATTGAATGAAAGACATGGTAAATTTGTTGATCACCTTAAGAAAGAAAGTATTTAAGAAAATATTAATTATATACTAAAATGAAAAAAATTAACTAATAATGGATATATAGGGTATCGATCGCCATTACTCTCATATGCTAAGTAAGCACTCTAACATTTGAGCTATACCTCCTATTATCAAAATAGTTATTATGAGACTACAAATATCATAAACATTTATAATTAGAATCTTATCAAAAGAAGATTTTTGAAATAAGAATACAAATGAGAGGTTTATCATCTAAGCTACATACTTAAACATCAACTATCTTATTCTCCACACATTAGCGATAATAGTAAACAATCCTCGTGGCTCTTTATCAAATAGTATTGATCCTTTTGCTTCCCGTATAATTAGCGACCTCTCTATCGTTTGAGCTACACCCTAAACATAATTTGTCTTACTCTGAGACCCTCGTGCCTCTACCTTGCTAAGCGAGTACTGAAATGAAAAAACAAAGTTCAAAATACTTTAAAAATACAGAGTATCGATCCTTATGCCTCTCATATGCTAAGTGAACACTTCATCATCTGAGCTACATACCCAAATATCAATTCACTTAGTTTGAGAAATCCATACAGCTCGTATTAAAAGAAAATCACCTAAATATCTTATAGTGTTCAGTCGTATTAAAAGAACATCACTAAAATAAAAATATATAGTTTATCACATACTAGAAATAAGAGGTAACGATCTGCATTCCTCTTGTATATAGTGGAAACACTTTACATAACTCATATTAGAGATGCAACATATCAATCTCAGTGCCTCTAGCATACGAAGAAAGTGCTCTAATATATAAGCTACATCCCTAAATATTAATTATTATTATTCTGAGACTTAAATAGTGCATTATATTTTTAACAAAGCCTTATTAAAAGAACATCATTGAAATAAAAATCTAAAATTTTACTTATAATAGAAATAAAGGTTATCTATCTCTTTGCCTCCCATATGTAATTGAAGCACTGTACCATCTAAGATACATCCACAAATAATGGTTATATCAAATACAATTTTTGCTAAAGTCTAATTTATAAAGCATTACTAAAATAAAAAAAAGTTCAACTAATAATGGATATATAGAGTATTGATGCCCATTCCTCTCTCATGGTAAAGTGAGTACTCTACCATTCAAGTTGCACCTACTAGCACCAAGATAGTTATTCCGAGTCTCCAAATATTGTATACGTTTGTAACCAAAATCTTACTAAAAGAAAATTACTGAAATAAAAAAGAGAGTTCTATTATCAAAGCTATCTTATTCGCCTCACATTGGAGATACAGGGAAACGATCCTTGTGCCTCTTTAACAAATGTATCAATCCCTTTGCTTCTTGTATAATCAGCAACCTCTCTACCATTTGGCTACATTATAAAACAACATTTATCTTACCTTGAGACCCCATTCCTCTGTCATGCTAAGCGAGTACTAAAACGAAAGTGCAAAGTTCAAAATACTTTAAAGAAGCAAAGTATCGATCTCCATACCTCTGGCATGCTAAGCGAGTACTAAAATGAAAATGCAAAGTTCAAAATACTATAAAGATGCAAACTATCGATCCCCGTCCCTTTGGCATGTTAAGTGAGCACTCTACCTTCGGAGCTACGTCCCCAAACATCAATTCATTTAGTCCGAGATAATCGTACAACTCGAATACTGTGCGGGTGTTGTACCAACTAACCTACAACACTAAAATTCATATCAAAATCGAATTAAAAGAGTAATATTATACCATCTAAGGTAAATCACCAATATTCTTATCAAAGTCTATGAAGAGAGCATTAATGTACCATCCGAGCAACATTCCAAAATTTAACTTTTCCATTTTTTTTTATTAAAGTTATATTAAAAGTGCATTACTAAAAAAGAAATTCAAAGCTAACTAATATTAGAGATGTAAATAGAATGACAAAGTTTAACACAGTTTGGATATGCAGGGTTTATGTTGGTCCCTCGCCACAGCTTACCTTAAGCATAGGTAGGCAGCCCTAGGAGATAGTTATTCAGACTGAAAACTTAGAAAAGTTTTCCTACAGTGAATTTTTAAAACTCACAATTGACATGACGTTGCTATCTCCCCCACTTTCTTCTCATTCGCCTATGAGACACTCTCTCTTTTCTCTCAATATAGTGCATATAATGTGATAAGGTAGAGAATTGAACAAGGGTGTGCACTAGGAAAGTTATTGAGAATTCCATGTGACTAATGATCATATTTTGATGTTAAGTTGAAAGATGATTTAGGCAATCAATAAATATTGATCATTAATAGTGTTTACTATTAATCATGCAAAGTTTCACATCAGTAATGTCATTTGTTTGTCAATATTGATCATTTAAGAGTATTTACCATTAATCATACAACTTTGCCTTCACATTAATAATATCAATTGTTTATTATCTTTATTGAGTATACTATTACGATTAGTGGGGTTTAGCAACGTGTGAACGTTGCTCAATCATCCATTTTAAGTAAATTGTATTATATCTCAAAATAATACTCTTAAATATATATAAATTTTATTTATGTATATAAATATATATACTCTACATACCTCATTTTTATCTAAAGTTCGTCGGATACTTGATGGGCAGTTTGCTGGAACCGTCACCAATGAAGTTCTCCAATCAAGAGCAATATTGGTACCAATCGAAAGCTCTTTTCATCAAAAATCTAAAAATCATATTTGTCCCAATTCTTAGAGCTCACATGTGCCTAATTTTACTCAAAAAGATAACTTATGCGAAACTCCTAAGTTTGGATTTTTAACTCGCCGGCAACTAACGACAGCCAATTTCTCTAAACCCAAGTACCAGTAGATAGCTCTCGTCAAGGAGAAACCATAGGTACTAAGTTTCTCAAATTATATAGCTCGTATGACCAGCAATTGCAAGAGTAATCTCCAATGATGAAACTTTCACTGCTGCCGCTCATTTCACTTTTCTCCCTCATATCTCTTCCAAGAACTTAAATTGATGGTTCCAATGAGTTTTCCTAGCTCACCTGATGCTATCGCTGGAATCTCATTGAAAAATTCCACCGAAAAGTCATCTTGTAGGAAACGAGGTAAATTATATAAAAATAAAGGCATGGTAGAAGGATATCATCTGTACATATCTCATTTTTGTAATAAATATTATAAATGACCATGAAAAATTATTCATAATAATAATTTTTTTTTTACAAGAAGTTACATATTTTTAAAAACTATGCATCACTCATGTAAATAAAAATTATAAAGAATAATATTATAGAAGTTATTACATTAGTATATAAATGGTTTGATATAGTTTATTCTAATGAAAAGATGGTCAAAGGTGCTCTTTAGAAGTCATAACAAATTAAAATTAAAATTAATCGATACATAATAATGGCTCATATAAATATGAATTATGTAGAGTGAGAAATTCCTATTTTAGATATGGTAATAAATTTTCACATAAAAAAAATCAAATAATCCTAATTAGGATTTAAATTTGTTGAGAAACAATAATCTTTTGTCAAAAACTCCGCTGAATAACATTTGTTAAAATGAACAAATGGATATTAAGAAGCTGTTGGTTGTGAGAAATCATTCACTCCTTCCCTCCCTTCCCGCTCAGTAACTACGGCAATTCTATCTTTAGTGGTAGAAGCATACTCCCACACCCAATGATTTAGTGACAATAGATCTCCGTCCCTTTAAAATGTGTTGTCTATCAACACGGAGCATAAAGACTGAGATCATCTCCGCCAATCCCATCAACTCCATCAACAACAAGATGAGTGGGAAAAATGAACATTCTGGTGTCTCATCCGGGAAGCAAGCAAGAAATGACAATAGCGAGGGTAGCGGTAGTCGTAACAAGAAACCAAGCCACGACACCATTACTACCCATATGCCCCGTGAGATAAAATAAGGGGAGACATATGATAAAAGTAGGAGTGGCTATAGCTTAGGATTTCCTCCACCAATATCGACAATTGGGAAGGCGGGGAGGCCTAAAGTGCAACTCAAGTCATTTAGGGATGATTGGAGGCTTGTGTTTAAAATGGTTAAAGCTCCGAAGCAGCAATTCTTGCAGGCTACAAGGGAGAATGGAAGATTGATGCTCCACTTGGTCGATGACGATGAAACGCAAGAGGGTAGTTCTATAAGTGCAGAGGAGGAGAATAATCTAACTGGAAAAGAAGATAACTAATAGAGCAACTTCAGATATCATGAAATTTTTTTACTTATAAGTTATTTCCTCCTGATGATTTAGGCAATCAATAAATATTGATCATTAATAGTGTTTACAATTAATCATGCAACTTTGCCTTCACATCAGTAATGTAATTTGTTTGTCAATATTGATCATTTAAGAGTATTTACCATTAATCATATAACTTTCCCTTCACATTAATAATGTCAATTGTTTATTATCTTTATTGAGTATACTATTACGATTAGTGGGGTTTAGCAGCATGTGAACCTTGCTCAATCATGCATTTTAAGTAAATTGTATTATATCTCAAAATAATACTCTTAAATATATATAAATTTTATTTATGAATATATATATATACACACTGGAGACCTACATACCTCATTTTTATCTAAAGTTCGCCGAAAAGTTCACTAGAGACCTGCCGGAGACTTGCTAGGCAGTTCGCTGGAACCCTCACCAATGAAGTTCTCCAATCAGCAGCAATATTAGTACCAATCGAAAGCTCTTTTCATCAAAAATCTAAAAATCATATTTGTCCCAATTGTTAGAGCTCACATGTGCCTAATTTTACTCAAAAAGATAACTTTTGTGAAACTCTTAAGTTTGGATTTTTAACTCGCCGGCAACTAACGACAGCCAATTTCTCTCAACCCAAGTACCAGTAGATAGCTCTCGTCGAGGAGAAGCTATAAGTACTAAGTTTCTCAAATTATATAGCTCGTATGACCAGCAATCGCAAGAATAATCTCCAACGATGAAACTTTCACTACTGCCGCTCACTTCACATTTCTCCCTCATATCTCTTCCAAGAACTTAAATTGATGGTTCCAATGAGTTTTCCTAGCTCACCTGAAGCTATCGCTGGAATTTCATTGAAAAATTCCACCGAAAAGTCATCTTGTAGGAAATGAGGTAAATTATATTAAAATAAATGCATGGTAGAAGGATATCATCTGTACATATCTCATTTTTATAATAAATATTATAAATGACCATGAAAAATTGTTCATAATAATTAATTTTATTTTACAAAAAGTTACAAATTTTTAAAAACTATGTATCACTCTTGTAAATAAATATTATAAAGAATAATATTATAGAAGTAAACCATAACTACATCGGTTTCTATATATTGTTTGAAATAGTTTATTCTAATAATAGTTTATTGGGCTCTATATGGGAGGATCATGAGGTCTTGGGTTTAAGACTCATTATGTTCTAAAAAAAGGTACTTTTTAGAAGTTATAAGAATTTATAATTAAAATTAATTGATACATATAATGGCTGATACAAATATGAATTATGTAGAGTGAGAAATACCTATTTTAGATATGATACAAAATTTTTACATAAAAATATCAAATAATCCTAATTAGGATTTAAATTTGTTGAGAAACAATTAGTTGATCATCAATCCATACAGTGGGTTTGAGGTACCTAGACCACATATCATGCTCATTGACTTGACCATTTATATAGCAAAACCATAATTTTTAAAATTAATCCGGTGTGAAAACACATCGACGAATTCTTCATCAACATCATATAAATAGAATGCCGCCATCGATAATTATTTATTTTTCAAAATTGGATATTTTAGCAATAAAAGGATATTGAGATCTACCTACTCGTCATGAATACGTTTAAAGCAAAAGTCTTGATTCTTAATACTTATTTGGAGTCAAAAACAAATCTCCCTCATTTGCCCATAAATTTTGCCTTTGTAGATCATTAGTTCTCCCTCATTCATGGAAGAAAAGGTCAAATTCTTTTAGTTTATTTGGAGTGTTTTGCCTTTGTAGATCATTAATTCTCCCTCATTCATGGAAGAAAAGGTCAAATTCTTTTAGTTTATTTGGAGTGAAAACTCTGAATGTCACTTGAGCAAAAGCAATAAAAATCATGCTACTAGACTAAACACCTCGATGGAAATGAAAATGACATCTACGGCAAAGAAAAAAGGGAGTTGTGAGAATTAAAATGAGAACCTCTCACACCCTAAGAGAGAATCATACTACTAGACCAAACAATCTCTAATATATATAATCATCATCTAAATTCTATGATCACTTAGTAAATAGTACAATCATCATTTAAATATAGACACTAAAATACATTTCACCATCAAAGATTAACTAGTAGATAAAAAATACAATGCGATTCTCCAACAAAGATTAAAACATCAAAATGATGTGGAGGAGAAGTAACAAATGGGGAGTTAAACACTTATAAGAATTAAACTCCCGACCTCTTATACCCTAAGCGAGAATCATACCACAATACCAAACATCTTCTTATCTATTTAGTCATCATACGTATTCTTTATAATACAATATCTATATATCATAATACAATATCGGTTGGAGTTCTCCAGGTAGAGTTCGAGAAGCTCCATTCCATGACAGACCAAACCTCCAATGAGGGCAAATGCATCATGCTCACCCTTTCCCGACATGAGCATCATCAGTTAGAAGTTGCAGGAGGAGCTGACGAACCTATGAACAAAATTCAGCTGCCACGATGGTCTGCACACAGCATCGTTAGTCAATTAGCACATACCGGATCCAAAAGTCGTATTCCGGCACAAGGAATGCAGAGCCCTTGAAAATTTCATCTGAGACATGAACCAGTACTTCATGGCAACCATTTTCGGCGAAGCAGACAAGGATCCAACTGCAGTCGCCTTCCTCGACGATGATGCCAAACAATGGTGGTTCATGAGGTGCAACTACTAAGTTGTCAGTCAAGCAGGCTCGGCAAGCCCATCTATCACGAGCCGACCCACTATCGGATATGGCAACCGCATAAGAGTTAAGAAACTCAAACAAGGTTTATAAATTTTACTCTATTTTTTTCACAATGGCTACACATGTATAACTCATGATATTTAAAACATCAAGATAACAACGGGTATTAATTGTCCCATTACATCATTTAACTAACATAGTCCATCTTATAATAATTGAGTCTCAATAGTCTATCCTCCATCAATAAGCTTCTAGTGTTTTTGCATCAGCTCCAAATCTACCCCGATCCTCTATCCATCACTTGAGGGTTGCAGCCCAGTGGCTACAAAGTAATAGGCAAATATAATATCATGTCCTGAAGTATTGGCAGTGTAACTAAGCATATCAATAGAACCTTGCATATAAAACAACTAGGAAATAAGCATACATAGCATAGTAGATATTCTAAACATTTGTCTTGTATGACTAAGTTCATATAAGTACACTCCTATGGGCTACCATTTTATGCTTAAGTAGATCCTGATCAAGGATCATTCCTAAGCCCATCAGTGTCAATCTATGTCTCTCCCTAGGCTCGTTAAACTGATGTTAGCAGAGAAGACGGGTGACCGTCATTCCTTCTCCATCTGGTCTTATTAGCCGTATACCCATGCTGCACTCTAAGACCGTCATATCGTGCATCTCCTATAGACCCTATGATACGATAAACCATGTAGCGCTACACTTCTGCCCCTCGATAGGATCACTATGGTTAAGTTACATTTTCAGCACGACCATTGGAATCGACACATATAATCTCCCCCCATGGTTTAGACTGCTCACAGGGCTGCATACCTAAATGAAGCATGTACTGTGTTGACAAATCTTCTGTCCTAGGCCTAACAAAATCGATTCCCCATTCACCACTCCCTAAACTTCGGTGATACCCTAGGTAGAGAGTCTCGGTGTACGGTAGAGACTGCTCCTTCTTCGGCTCCATCTAAGCTACAACTTAGGTTGGGAATACCTCCCACTACCCATTGTAGGATAATCACAGTGGTACCCACCACCGTGAGGGAATTACAATGTATGTAGGACCTATGTGTTTCTCCTAGATTTTGATGTCACTAGGGTTTATGTGGTCCTCATCTAGGTGTTTTCAAGACTAAGTTATCCTCAGTTGATGTGTCAACTATTTAACTATTCTGTCACCTAAGTTATATGTCCGATGTTCTATTTTCTTATTTTTCTAACCTCCCATATATATATCTAATATGCATAGTTGAGTTTGTAATATGTAAAAAATCACCAAGAGTCATATCATATAACAGCATACAATTATAAAGAAATAAAGCATAATGTCAACATATCAAGACAGTATTATAGTTTCACAACCACCCACTTGGGCTCCAATTGTAGCAGGCCATGATTGAAAACCTTAACAACTCCTGAGCCTCTTTAGGTTTTTCCACAGTAGACAAATTCATGATTTAATTGTATTTTAACACCATCGATACAGGATGATTTACCTAGAATCATGAAACTCCTAGGCGCAATACCGCTCATTTCATGTCATTTACTTTCCCTCCCTTTTTCCTACTGGTTTTTCTTAATCATGATACACAACAAAAAATGACAAAATAGGAGAAAAAGAAGATGAAAAGAAAAGGTTCGACAAGAGAAAGAGAGTTCACAGTAGTGCACTAAACAATTCATGCAACTAATCAATGAATATAAATCAAGCAAATGTAAAAGGGAGTGGGCCGATGGTTTTCAACCTCCAAGATAGCATGGTAACATGCCTTCTTGAGCAAGCAAATTCCTATTTGTTTTATTAGGCAGTTGAGGCAAACAAAACTAATTAAACCTTTTTCTAATTTTCAACAGCAAGTTTGTTTGTTTGTTTGTTTTATTTTTTTATTTATTAGTACTATACGTCATGTATCCAAGTCTAATACACTTTCATCCATTGAGTTAAACTATCTTTTCAGCTGTTTAACTCCTCGGCCAAATAGGCAGTGCCCATTTCGTCATTTCCCAGTAGGCATATATCAGCAACAATAAGGCAACAACACAAGAAGCTACAATCTAAACCATATATATATCACAACCTCAGCAGAAAGAACCCCTATTCCCTTCCCTTAACCAGGTATCAAGGGTTCCCTCAAGTATAATTTAAAACAACAAGAGTATGCAGAGTGATGAATTCAGTTTACAACTTTTACTAATAGCATTTACAACATATTAACAATTTTTAAATCAGTAGCTAACAACAAAATTCAAAACAAACCCCCAGCCATAGAAAATCTTACCCCCAAACTCTCATTAGAAATGACTTGGAAACATTCAATTTTGGCATAATACAAATCAATTTTTAAACATTAACTTGTCTCCGCTGTCCTATCCTACTATCCTACTCTTACAAGTATTCAGTTTACAAAAGGAAGGGAAAGGAAAGAGAGAAAAGAGGGGAAAGAAAATATTGTTCTTCGCAGCATGTAAAGGAAAAGAAAAGAAAGCAAAGCTCAGAAATTTCACCACTATAGTAAACTCTAAAATTTCTATAAGAGAAACAAAAACACCCTTTAACTTCGACTCTGTTTCAAGTCAAAACAAAACATTAACACAACAGTCCATCAAGTGACGTGAAGCACCGACCGAAATGGCAAGTCAAAATCTAAATATTTATAAACTGCAATTCACTGCGATCATTTGTCTCTAAACCATAGATTTATGAAAACTATAACCTCCTTGTTGTCTGAACAAAATTTACATAGTATCACAAAATGGCCTGTGAAAAAGCCACATGAGAGCAAGAATTCAATCTCATATCATGCATTAAGGCTTACAATGAAACCTCATAGGAAACATGGATGAAAATACAATTTTGTAACTCAAAACTATGATGCACCTCATGGGAAACATGGATGAAAAATACAATTTTATAACTCAAAACTATGATGCCCCATCACTGCAAAAGCGACCATTTAGATGACAACTAGTTTCCTTTAAAACTCAGGAACAAAGGACAAATGCATTTAACCACTATGCCTCCCAATGTTTTCTTAGCCCACAGATTTCCACATGCTCTCTAGCACATGGATTAATCAATAAGTAAAACTTTTATTTATCACCAATGCAAACACCACGAGATCTACCAACTCAATATGATCATCCCATTAAAGAATATACACACATGTAAAACTGAGGAGATTAATCATGAGTTCATCTATGTCTTCCAGATATTCCTATTTCCAACTTAGTTATCAGTATTACAAGATTTCAATTCCCCCAATTTATGCAAAATATTGAACTACTCTAAAGCATGCATAAATTTAATTATGTTTTAAAATTGATCGACGCAAGCATCAATTAAGATTTAATCACAATATCATGGGCAACAAAAAGGAAACAAGGGACATTGCATCAAATAAATTCCGAACTAGCAAACAAAATTCCAATTGAAGTGTGTTCTACCCAGAAACCCCATTAGAATCAATTGCTGCATATTTACTAATAGGGAAAACAAACCTAGTTCTGTTTAGATGGATTCCGGTCAAAGTCCTCTGCCCATGCCTTCCAATTTCTCCACTTTGGTCTCCCCTTCTCGTCATCACCGTAGGTACTGAGGTCCACACTGATGATTGCCGGGGTTCTTCAAAAGAGTTGTCGGCGTCCACCCAACGAAGTTGGAGGGAGTTAGAATTGGGGATTACGGTTCTTCATCACCCCCGCGGCTCCGCCCCCTTTTGATTCCATGAGTCGCTCACAAAGGCACGTGTGCCTAGACCCAAATGACAAGCCTAGCCCCACTCCTTCCTCTATTCTCCAAATCAGCCCTTCTATCCTTCCGCCGTCTAATTTAAGCTTATTTATGACTTCTACCTCTGCCTCTTCTCCTATTTACTCCTTTAACTTGATCCGCTAATTTCCTTGATTTAGCCCTACATTTATAACTATATTGACCTGTTCAATTTCTTCTGTATATGTTTTGTACACGTACAACAATAAAATTTGGTTTTTTAAGGAAGAAAAATAGGAGTGTACAAGTTTTCTCCTCCCCCTAAAAAAATGTTTTGATCCTTAAAAAATATAGAAGTGAGCCATAGCAAACACTTCATGATATGCACACGCCTCGACTTAAGATGCGTGCAAGCAAGTTGGTCCCCATCTTCCGTCGTAGGAGAAATCCTTAAGATAGGGGGAGTCGTGACTTTGACGAAGGGGAGGCTAACCACGATCATGGAACGCGACCAGCAACCTCGCAATCGCTAAACCACTCCTCAGTTGGTTATCAACCGTGTCAAACACGACTGACCTGTTCACGAATGACGGCACGAACAATTCAAGAGAATTGAAAGAGCAACAGCGGAAGGATCACTCAAAAAGTGATTAAGAAAGTGGACTTCAAGTTTGTAGCAAAAGCATTACAAAAGTGGTGGCTAAAGCAAAAATCAAAGTCCCTCTTCAATAGTGCACGTCCCACCATATATATAGACAAAATATGGCACGTTTTCCCATATTTTGTTTCACTAAAATAGGAAAAATAAATATATAAATATCCTCCTCTTGTTAGCTATGAAATTTGAAAAAATAAATCCCTTCATGAAGATTTGAATATATATTTGAGGAAGATTTGATCTTGAATAAATCTTCCTTAATTTGCTCTTGAATAAATCTTCTTCCTTAATTTGCTCTTCAATAAATATTTGATGAAGATTTGATTCTTGAATAAATCTTCCTTCACTCATACACTTCTATATGAGTAATTCATGCAACTTCCATATAAGTAATTCCTCCATGTGTTTCCTTGCATGTAGTCACAAGTAAACAATAATAATTAGGCAATATCATTTGTTTTGTAATTAAGTAATTAAATTGCCCAAGAAAAGAATTCACCTGCCGTCCTAAGCATCGTGGACGGGCTCGTGTCATTGGGCCTTCTATGGTAATTGAATCTTGCACGGGTGAACCAACGATGTCCTCATTATACTCCCCTTCTTGAAGAGGAGTCGACCTCGACTCCAGCTCATCTTCATCACCCAAGTATGATGATAGATCAGCCACATTGAATGTATTACTCACCCCATAATCCTTAGGTAGTTCCAGCTTGTAGGCATTATCATTGATCTTCGCAATAACTCTGAATGGACCATCACCTCGTGGCATGAGTTTGGACTTGCGCTGTTCGGGAAATCGATCTTTACGCAAATGCAACCAAACCAAATCTCCTTCTTCAAAAATAACTTTCTTTCTGCCTTTGTCTGCATGCTTTTTATATTGTATTTGCATCTCCTTAGTATTTGTTTTGGTCATCTGATGTATCTTACGAATCATCTCAGCATGCTTCTCCGCATCAAGATTACCTCTTTCTGTTGGTGGTAGAGGTAGTAAATCAATTGGAGCAGCAGGCTTAAAGCCATAGACAACCTCAAATGGGCAGAACTTGGTAGTAGAATGCACAACTCGGTTGTAGGCAAACTCAATATGTGGTAGGCATTCCTCCCACATCTTCAGGTTCTTTTTGAGTATCGCCCGTAGCATGGTACCAAGTGTGCGGTTGACGACCTCGGTTTGTCCGTCCGTTTGGGGATGACATGTAGTTGAAAACAGCAGCTTTGTCCCGAGCTTACCCCAAAGCGTCCTCCAAAAGTGGCTTAAAAATTTTGCATCACGATCTGAAATAATTATCCTCGGTACTCCATGTAGGCGCACGATCTCCCTGAAAAATAAATCGGCAACATGAGTAGCATCATCGCTCTTATGACAAGGTATGAAATGAGCCATCTTAGAAAACCTATCAACAACAACAAATATACTATCTCTCCCCTTCTTAGTCTTTGGTAAACCCAATACAAAATCCATTGAAATATCCTCCCAAGGTAATTTTGGAACAAGAAGAGGTGTATATAAACCATGTGGGTTTAAGCGAGACTTAGCTGTTTGACAAGTGGTGCATCTCCCCATGTAACGCTCGATGTCGCGCCTCATCTTTGGCCAATAAAAGTGTGTGGCCAATACGTCCTCAGTCTTACGTATCCCAAAATATCCAATCAAACCACCTCCATGTGCTTCCTGCAACAATAGAAGACGAACAGAACTTGCAGGAATACAAAGCTTGTTAGCTCTAAATAAATAGCCATCATTCAACACATACTTATCCAACATCTCCCTTCTTTACATTTCATGAAAATTTCTTTGAAATCTAAGTCAGTAGCATATAATTCTTTTAACCTTTCCAAACCAAGAATTTTGCAATCAAGTTGGGACAACAACAAGTAACGTCTAGATAATGCATCAGCAACTAGATTATCTTTTCCTTTCTTATATTTCACAACATATGGAAAAGTTTCAATAAATTCGATCCACTTAGCATGTCTACGATTCAACTTACTTTGGCAATGAATATGCTTTAAGGATTCATGATCTGAATGTATAACAAATTCTTTTGGCCAAAGATAATGTTGCCATGTTTTTAACACTCTAACCAATGCATATAATTCCTTGTCATATGTGGAGTAGTTTAAGGTTAGACCACTAAGCTTTTTACTAAAGTAAGCAATGGGTTTCCTATCTTGCATAAGAACACCTCCAATTCCAATACCACTAGCATCATATTTTATCTCAAAAGTTTTATTAAAATCAGGAAGTTGTAAAAGTGGTAAATTGGTTAACTTATCTTTTAGCAAATTGAAGGCATCTTCTTGCACCTTTTCCCACTTGAAAGGTATGTTCTTCTTTGTCAACGCATTGAGTGGAGCAGCGAGTGAGCTGAAATCCTTTACGAATCGACGATAAAAGCTTGCCAATCCATGAAAACTCCACACTTGCGTGACTGTTGTAGGTGTTGGCCAAGCTCGAATAGCTTTGACCTTTTCCTCATCCACCTCAATACCCTGTGCAGTCACAACAAAACCAAGAAATACGACTCGATTCGTGCAAAAGGTGCACTTCTCGAGATTAGCAAACAAACGTGCCTCTCTCAAAGCAATCAAAACTTGTCGCATATGTGCTAAAATTTCATCCAAAGACTTGCTATAGATTAATATATCGTCAAAGTAAACTACCACAAATTTTCCAATAAAAGATCTCAATACTTCATTCATTAAGTGCATAAATGTACTAGGTGCATTAGTAATACCAAATGACATAACTAACCACTCATATAATCCAAATTTAGTCTTAAAAGCAGTTATCCATTCATCACCTAGCTTCATTCTAATTTGATGGTAACCACTACGCAAGTCAATCTTAGAAAAGATAGTAGAACCACACAATTCATCAAGCATATCATCTAATCGAGGAATAGGATGACGATAACGTACCGTAATATTGTTGATAGCTCGACAATCTATGCACATCCTCCATGATCCATCTTTCTTTGGCACAAGTAAAACAGGAATAGCACATGGACTTAAGCTTTCACGCACATATCCTTTATCTAGGAGCTCTTGCACTTGGCGCTGAATTTCCTTTGTCTCCTCGGGATTGGTACGGTATGGGGGACGGTTAGGCAGAGATGCTCCTGGAATCAAATCAATTTGATGCTCAATACCCTGCAATGGTGGCAACCCTGCAGGTATCTCATCTGGAAACACATTAGCAAACTCCTGCATCAAAGAAACAATCGAAACAGGCAAAGAAGAGGGTAAAGAGTTAGTAGAAAATAGAGCGTCCTTGCATACAAGTGCAAAACACTCTTGGGGATTGGTTTCTAACTCTCGCATCTCACTTTTGGTGGCTAATAGAACTTGTCCCTTGATTGGTATCTCTCTTTTCTTCTCAAATTTTTCTTTCTTTTCTCTCATTTTAGGTTGATGACTCTCACTATCATTTTTGTGAATGTCACTCCTCTCTTTTTCTTTTCTCTCACACTCAGCCCTATCTAAATCATCTTTGAGAAGTTCTTCCGGTGTCATTGGAACCAACACGACCTTCTTATCTTTGTGCATAAAGTAGTACTTGTTGGAACGCCCATAATGTGTAGCATCCTTATCATATTGCCATGGTCTTCCAAGTAGTAACGCACAAGCTTGCATTGGCACCACATCACAGTCCACAAAGTCAGAATAGGTACCAACAGAAAAATGAACACGTACCATCATTGTTACCTTCAACTTTCCACAAGAATTGAGCCATTGAATGTAGTATGGCTGTGGGTGTAATCTTGTGGTTAGGCCAAGCTTTCCAACCATCTCCGAACTTGTAATATTATTGCAACTTCCACCATCAATTATGATCTTACAAGAATGCTCCTTGATCGCAAATTTGGATTGAAACAAATTGTGACGCTGTCCATTTTCTGCCTTCTCCATCTGGGAGCTAAGAACACGACGAACAGCAAGGCTTGCATGGCTTGTATCAAAAGTGATCTCTTCTGGTTCTGACCCCGAAATATGTTGAGACTCCTCATAATCACATCCACCTCCCTCTTCAACCTCACTGGCCGATGTGTACTCACCATCTTCTCGAATGATAAGGGTACGTTGATTTGGACAATCACGCATATAATGCCCTTTTCCCTTACACTTGAAGCACTCAATCTCCCTTGTTCTTCCTGCAGATGCAACTGAGGATAAACTTTTTGTAGGTGCAATAGTGGTTTTTTTTTAATCAATAGGTTTGGATGTTGGTGAAGTAAGGTGGCTTCCTGAATTTCCTTGGCTAATGGGTGCAGCAGTCTTGCTAGAATAATCAACACTCTTTTGTTGCTGATTGGCATCCCTCCAAGGCATGGAAGAACTAGAATAGCTACGACTAGCTTTGTATGGTTGCTTCCTCCTTTGAACTTGCCTGTCAGCTTTGCATGCATAATGAAATAGTTGATCCAAAGAATTGTAGTTCTGGAAATCAAGGATATCTTGTATCTCTCCATTCAATCCTCCCAAGAATCTAGTCATCTTTGCATTATCATCCTCTTGCACATTAGCACGTAGCATGCCCACCTGCAACTCTTGATAGTATTCTTCCACAGATTTGTTTCCTTGATTCAATCTTTGAAATTTATTAAGTAATTCTCTTTCAAAATAGGAAGGCACGAACCTGGACCTTATCAAGCACTTCAAATCATCCCAAGTACGAGGAGCTCCATTTCTTTGTCAAATTTGACTCTACCAGATAGAAGCATAACCAATAAATTCAGTAGTTGCCGCACGTACTCTATACTCTTCTGGGTAATGATGACAGCTGAACTTTTGCTCAACTAATAATTCCCAATCAAGATAAGCTTCTGGATTAAACTTTCCATCAAAACTAGGAACAGTGAATTTAATTTTACCCAATGCATCATTTCTTCTTTCTTCGTTATGGTGACGTGCATGACCTCCGTCAACTCCCACTCCTCATGCGGGGCGGCGCTGATACAATTCCAAGGCAACTTCATCATCAGCCACATAATTATCATTTAACTCTTCATCAGCAGCTTCTTGAAATGCAGCGTTCAGATTTCCTCTTGGTTCAAATGGAGCAGCAGCAGCAGCATTATTATTAGCTTCAACTCGTCCTCGAGGAACTCGAGGTGGTGGGTGTCGTCATGGAGGAGTTTGCTCCACTTGATCAAGTCGCGCTTCAATTCCACCGAGACGATTCTCCAACCCGTTCAAGCGCACAAGCACTTGATCAGATAATATTTGCTCGAAGGTGTTTGTAACATGAGCCATCAAAGCTTGAGAACGTGGAGACAATGATATCATCGATGATTGGGACCCATCTTCCCCATCGTAAGGAACATCATGAGGACTTCTTGATCCTGACATTGTTAGTAAAGACAAAAGATAAATTCCACCAACTAGTAAATTATTTATGAAAACTCACAATCCTGATATGCACACGCTCTGATACCACCTGATATGCACACGCCTCGACTTAAGATGCGTGCAAGCAAGTTTGTCCCGATCTTCCGTCGTAGGAGAAATCCTTAAAGCAGGGGAGTTGTGACTTTGACGAAGGGGAGGCTAACCACGATCTAGGAACGCGACCAGCAACCTCGCAATCCTCACAAACCTTACCACCTGAAGCTCTTACCATTCTCAAAAATTGTTCACGTGTTTGCTGGTTCGTGATAATTTTCAACAAGAAGTGAATAAAGCGATTGTAAAGTACTAGAACACGGTGATCAAGGCTAATTTATGGAGATCTAGATGGGGATATATTTGTAGCAAAGAGAAGAAAATAATAATTCAAGTTGGCTCAATTAAGCAAGGTGGAAGGTGTCAAAAGGAAGAATAAATGCAAGGATAATTATAATTAAAATTCAAATTACAAAATTAACTCAATCACGGAAGGTATAAGATGTCAAAAAGGAAGAATAAGTGCAAGACAATTAAAATTCGAATAAAATATTTTTTTTGTTTATTTTTTTTTTGTTCTTGGCCGAACCTTTCTCTCACTTTTTTTTTTCTACTCGCCGAAAGCTTACTACTCTCTTTCTCCACCTTTTTTTTTTACTTGCCGAACACTACTCCCTCTTTTTTCTCCTTTTTTCTAGCAAAACACTTCGTCCTCTCTTTTTTCCTCCTTTCTCTCTCTCTTTTTTTTTTCCAATTTTTCCTCACGGAACACTTCTTCCTCTTTCTTCTCCCCTTTTCTTGCAAAACACCTCCTCCTTTCTCTCTACCTCTCTCTTTTTTTTTTTTTTCCTAACCGACTACTTCCTCCTCTTTTTTCTCTACCTTTTTTTTTCCACCAAGAATTCGGCCGACACTCTCTTTGGCTGAACAATACTTTTTTTTTGTTTACGGAAATTTGGAGATAATAAAGAAAAAGAATAATTAAAGATGGGAAAAAAAATGATGATGGGTACGAGATAGAAGTTCAAGAGAAAGATTTTTTTTTTTTTTTGATGTAGGGAAAATAAAAGAGAATCTAATAAAGGATAGATGAATTCCTACCGGCAACGAAGGCTCTGATACCACCTGATATGCACACACCTCGACTTAAGATGCGTGCAAGCAAGTTGGTCCCGATATTCTGTCGTAGGAGAAATCCTTAAAATAGGGGGAGTCGTGAATTTGATGAAGGGGAGGCTAACCACGATCAAGGAACATGACCAGAAACCTCGCAATCGCTAAACCACTCACTCCTCAGTTGGTTATCAACCGTGTCAAACACGACTGACCTGTTCACGAAGAACGGCACGAACAATTCAAGAGAATTGAAAGAGCAAAAGCGGAAGGATCACTCAAAAAGTGATTAAGAAAGTGGACTTCAAGTTTGTAGCAAAAGCATTACAAAAGCGGTGGCTAAAGCAAAAATCAAAGTCCCTCTTCAATAGTGCACGTCCCACCAAATATATAGACAAAATATGGCATGTTTTTTCATATTTTGTTTCACTAAAATAGGAAAAATAAATATATAAATATCCTCCTCTTGTTAGCTACGAAATTTGAAAAAATAAATCCCTTCATGAAGATTTGAATATATATTTGAGGAAGATTTGATCTTGAATAAATCTTCCTTGATTTGCTCTTGAATAAATCTTCTTCCTTGATTTGCTCTTCAATAAATATTTGATGAAGATTTGATTCTTGAATAAATCTTCCTTTACTCATACACTTCCATATGAGTAATTCATGCAACTTCCATATAAGTAATTCCTCCTTGTGTTTCCTTGCATGTAGTGACAAGTAAACAATAATAATTAGGCAATATCATTTATTATGTAATTAAGTAATTAAATTGCCCAAGAAAAGAATTCACCTGTCGTCCTAACCGTCGTGCACTGGCTCGTGTCATTGGACATTCTATGGTAATTGAATCTTGTACGGGTGAACCAACGATGTCCTCATCACTTCATGTATTTATTTAAAGCAAAACACTGCAGGGGAGTACAAGGAGCACAAACTTTTGAAGAGTAAAGAAAAAAAATGATCTAATTATTCTTAGCAATGCCAAATGGCACCAGAAACTCAATTCATTGTTATCTAACCATGTGATCCTCTCACGTGCTTTCCTAGTTCTATTATTTTATACTTAGTCCCATGCACGAAGGTTACAAAGCATGGGTCAAATGAGATGGAAACATCCAATCATGGGCAGTGAAGCAACTTTCTTTTTCTAACAAGCTAATTGGATAATGCAATTTAGAGACTCTATTTGAAGCGACCAATTGCTCACATTTTATCAAGATGTTTTCAGTAATGGAGGAAAAAGAAAGATAGATTATAGTACAAATAAACAATGATGCTTTATGAAGACAATGGCTGCATATATTACTTAGTGTTTAGATTCTAATGCTTGGCAGAAATGATTGACCTACTATAAGAATTCAATAGAAATCAAGTGCTCTACCTTAGAATGCTAGTAATTTATGAGCCTGACACAATAGTAACTGTCGGCCACGTGGCAACAGCCGTATGAGCCTGACAGACCCATACAAGGCATCAAGTGATACATATCATTCATATACATCATTTATGCAGTGGAATTTATAATTTAATTATCTAACTCAACATTTCTAACACAGTCCCGATAAACCTACTACAATTCTATGAAAAAGACAGCGATAAATAAAAAAATAAACCCGTCGACGGACTCATCTTCATCGAATAACTCGGGCAGTCATCTAACACACCTGCACATACGGAGAAAAGTGGTGTGCTCAGCCTTGCGGCCTAGTGCGAAATTACGGCTCTACCGAATAAAGAAATCAAAGGCTAGGAGGAGTATTCTAGGATGTCTTTGGTAATTAATTATCATCTTTCATGCTATATAGTTTCAATAATTTATATAAAGATAGACACCATAAATAAATAAATAAATAAAGGTGTACATGCCACTAGATGTCACCTAAGTCCTGTCTAATGTCAATGTCAACAGTCTGTCCCCATTTGAATTATGTAAATCAATTTATGGGGAGCAACAAATATCATAAATACAATACCGATGTATAATTCACTAGATGTCACCTACGTTATATCTAGTGTCCACGTCACAGTCTGTCACCTACATCGTGATGAGACTTTAATGTTTCATAAACTCGGGCTGCCAGCCTACGCTTAGTGACTACCCGGGCCGGGGGTATCAATAAGCCCATCAGTGCCATTCTGTCTCAGTCTCTATCTATGCCCGCTGCACTGATGTTGGCAGAGAGGACGGATGACCCAGAGTCCCTCTCCAGTTGTTTCACTAGTCGCCAACCATGCCTCCCCTAGCAAAACCGTCGTGCCCTTACATCCTCCCCGGATTCCGTAGGCGCCACGACAACCCGTGTAGTACTACACACTACCCGTAGACAGGGTCACCTCTCTTAAATCTCATCGGCCACGGCTAGCCGGAATAACCACTCTAGGATCCGGACTACTCATCCGATCGTCTGCAGACGTCAAGGGTGATAGCCGTACGGTCTACGGATCCATTGTCCAAGGCGTCGCATGTGGAATCACCTTTCCAGTCCAATAGCCGTCGACGTCTATCAAGATTTGGCGCACATCCGCACGATGGGCTGTGGCAACCTTGACTCCATCGGTGCCAAGTCCATGGTAAGGTTCATCCTAGCTAACCATCTCAGGACTAAAGGCTGCCTACAACGACACTCGTGCGGGTGAAGATTTCGGGTAAGGACTTGCTCCATATTTCCAGTCTAACCCGACCATGGAGTTTGTACAGTCTCTTACCCTACCAGCTCCCAGTATATAAGCTATGCATAACGTCGGGAATGGTGCTCCCAGTGCTCCGCTATGCATCAACCTCGGGAGTGGCGCCTAATGGGAACGTCACCGTTTGACCACCGTCGGGACGCGGCGATCAACCGGGGCATATGGGAAAGGCCCCTTTTCTGTCTAAATGGCGGTGACGTCGCCAAAGGTTCTAACATGTCATTATCAACTATCTATGTCCGCATGGTAACTATTTAACACATAACAAGAAAATAATACAGTATGTCGGACATGGATTTAGAACATGTTAGATAAAATAAATTACACTAACATGCATACTAGTCAAATCTTATCAAGCATTATGTTTTATCATATTTAAGACATCCAAGAATTGTTCCTAAGAAAACCCCAGCGGGAATTCCCTAGCTTGAATAAATCCTACCATCGGAGAACCAACGCACCTGGGTTAGCGATACGGTCTTCAGAATCAATCCGCGTAACAACGAATCACTCCGTCGAACTACTCGGATCACGTACCCGCGATAAATCCTAATTAACATAATTATTTAAAATCAAATTAAATTCCTTTTTCCCTAAAGTAAATCAAATATTAATTTATCAATCTAACCAAATCATTCAGATACTAATTAACCAAATTTCCATTTTACAAATTAAATTAACTTAGTTAAGCTTAGATAAATTCTATCAAATTATCCATTTAAACCCATCATCTAGCCCAAGTCACCTAAGGGCCCAAATAACACTCATTAATACTTAATTAGATCAATTAAACATTAATTAGCTATTTAAATCACCTAATCATACTCATGAAAAGTTAATTTATTATTATTATTATTTTTATTATTTTATTATTATTTTGACTGGTCAATGGTCAACAGTTGACCCGGTCAATGCGGTGGACCCGGTGAACATGGTGGACCCGGTCAATGCTGTTGACCCGGCCATCGCGGTGGACTCGGTCAACGCTGTTGACCCGGCCATCGCGGTGGACTCAATCACTATTCGTTCGGCTTAACTTGAGTCTGACCCAAGCCTTGCCAGTTCGGTTCGATCGAGTCAGCTCCAACTCATCTAAATCCAAGTCCGACTCGAGTCTGGTTCAAGTTAATTTGGTTTGACTCAGGTTCAATTTAATTGATTCAGCTTACCTCAACTAACTTAACTCGAACCCAAACTTAACTCAAATTCAACCCAACTAACTCCAATCTGGTTCAACTCAACCCATTCACTAACTCTTCTCAATTAAATCATAAATTTTTACTTAACTTAATTTATCATGCTTAATTAATCCACTAAACTTGATTAATTAACACTAAGCATGTTTAAATTAATCTAAGCATTTTAACAACACTAATTTATCCTAAACATGTTTAATTACAACTAACATGCTTAAATAAATCACTAATCATGATTTGGGGAAAGTAAAGCTACCTTAGCCGAAATCACTATTCATCGTCGGAAATACTATTCACTCACCGGAATAGTAACGTCATCGCCCAAACCCTAGCCGCCACCTCGCCGGAGCTCGCAAAACCAACGGCAAACTTGACGGCGAGCTCCGCAACTCTTCGCACAGGTGGGAACCAGCGATGGCCTGCGAAAACTCCGACCATCCACGCCTAAAAACTCAATTTTGGGTGGCGTCGCCGGCGAACTTTAGGGCAAGTTCGCCAGAGGGCGACCCACCCGTTTGAAGAGGGGAAACGGAGCCGCTCACCTTGCGAATGAGCGGGGAAGGAAGGGAGGAGATTCCAGCCGGCGAGGAGGGTGGAGTCGCGGCTCCACTGCTCGCCGGTGGTGTTGTGATCGAGCGAGCAGCGGCGGCGGAAATCACCGCCTGCTGCAGGGGCATCGAGGGTCGACGGCAGCTCGCGGGGGCTCGGCGGGGGCGAGCGTCTCCAACCGCAGCTGGGGAGACGACGCGCCGGCGACCTGGGCGCGTGATGGTGGCAGACGATCGCTGCAATCGCAGCGAACGAACACGGGTGGATGCAGGGGAGAGGTCACGCAGCAGCAACGGAGCTCCGCCGAGCTCTCCTCGTCACGGTGGAGAGGAATGAGCTGCGACGGCGGCGAGACCAGAAGCAGAGACCGGCAGGAGGCGGGCGACTGCCGGCAGAGGCTGCACCGGCGAGGAAATCGCCGCTCGGGGCATGCGAGCATATGTTTCTGCTCGCGGCTTCGTTTCCGCCCACAAGCAGGGGAATGCGGGGGAGGAGGAGGAGGCGCGCGGCTGCAGACCTCCGCGGCGCTCTCCTCGTTGCAGCGAGGATTTTCGGAGGGCGAGCGGCGGCGGCGAACAGCGGCTCGGTGCGGTGCCTGCTGCGTTTGGTCGCGAAGGCGAGGAAGGAGCCGTCGTTGAGCTCCCCTTGTAGGGAGTGATGCGCTGCGGCGACAGAGACGGGCGACCACTGACGAACGGTGGGCAGCGACCGACGGCGGAAACGGGCGTCGGTGCTGCTCTGCCTTGGACGAGGGAGGTGGCCTCGCGAAAGAGCGGCTGCAGCAAACACGAAGGAGAGATGGCAGCAGGCGGAGGAGAGGCGCGCGGCGACGGCAGACCTCCGCTGAGGTCTCTTCGTCGCGGCGGAGAGGAGAGGGCAGCGCCGGAGTGGGTCGGCAGCCAGCGGCGGGTGGTGGAGGATGGAGCTCCTCTGCTTTGCTGCGGACGGTCGCGAAAGCGAGGGAGGCAGGCGACGGAGTCGGGCGGCCGCCAACGAACGACGGTAGCGGACGGAGTCGAAGTGGGAGGGGCCGCCGGCGTGCCTGCTGCGGGTGAAGGAGACGGGAAGGAGGCGAAGAAGAAGAAGAAGAGGAAAAAGAAGAAAGAAGAAGAGAAGAAGAAGATGAAGAAGAGGTGGAAGAGGGCGAGCGCGAGTGGGAAGAGCCCGCTCGCGTCGACCCTTCAGACCGGTCGGGCCGGTTCACTCGGACCGGCCAGCTGGCCGGTTCAGTTGAACCGGACCGATTAAAATATATATATATATATATATATATTCCTAAAAATGAGATTTAGAAGATGAGGGTTTACATCTACTATGTCCAAAGAATTTTAACTTTTAAACAATAACTAATTTACTAAAGCTCACTTAAGAGATCTTATAATTCCACCTAAGACCCCCCAAAATTTTCTTCAGAGTTCATCCAAAAAGTTTACCGATGGTAAGGTTTCATTGATGATCATCACCATATCCTAAATCAATTCACCTCATCATTTTGACACTATTTTCCTCAAGCACTATTGACTAATTTTCTCCACATCGATTGGCAATCATTATTGATTACCATCACTAATTGATTCCTCTCAACCTCCTGAATATTTCTACAGCAAAAAACTTAATTCTTAAAACATATTTGAAGTAAAAACTCATTGATGAACTCTTTACCAACATCACTTAAGCAAACATCATCATTTCATCCATATTTTTCCATAAAAATTATGTATTTTTAAATTAAAATGGAGATGATGTCGAGATCTCACCATGATGAAAGTTTTATCATCTAGTTCACTATATTTTGATAAGAGGAAAGTTCAAAATCATCATGCTCGTCATCGTGAGCATTCATATAGAAAAAGCACAATTCTTAAAGCCTCTTTGGTATTAAACTTATCGAGTAATTCTCCACCAACATCACTGAAGCAAAACATCTCAATGGATAATTATTTCTCCTTGATTTTTCCTTCAAAATCGGATATTTTAGTATCAATATATAATGCATTCCTCTGGTTAGAATAATTGAAGTCTATACGGGAGGATCATAAGGTCCAAGACTCATTAAGTTCTAAAAAATAGGTAGTTGGAGTGAAAACTCTAATTATCACTTGAGAAAACACCTCCAAATTATTATTTCTCCCTCATTAGCGTGTATGAGTTAACTCACACAAGACTAATTATAATATTTCAAAGAATAAAATATTGACATAAAAACCTGTAGAAATTTTTCACGATTACAACCTGATACCTGTAGTTTAGATTACCTAATACAGTCTGACTAAATCATGAACTAGATAAATCATGTCATGTCAAACTAATGTTCTTCTCTCCATGTATCACTCCCCATGAATCTACATAACATCCGAGTAGCGCTACGCCTTGCAGCCTAGTGGCTACAGAAAGAGTAGTCCCTAGCAATTGTAAGGGGGACATTGACATACATGGAATTAATTAAAACAAGACTGTCATGACAGGAATATGCTGTAAGAAATAAATCAATCATACGTGAAGTCTTTCAAATCATATTTTGTGTGAGATACCATCATCCATTGTATTTTACATTTTCATATTCTCTAGGGCCGCCAACCTATGCTTAGGATATGCCCGAGCCGTGGACTATTCATAAGCCCGTCAGTGTCCTTCTAAGTCTCTGCCTGATGCTCCACTTGGTCGATGATGATGAAATGCAAGAGGGTAGTTCTATAAGTGCAGAGGAGGAGACTAATCTAACTGGAAAAGAAGATAGCTAAGAGAGTAACTTCAGATATCATGGAAATTTTTTACTTCTAAGTTATTTCCCCCTGATGATTTAGGCAGTCAATAAATATTTGATCGTTAATAGTGTTTGCTATTAATCATACAACTTTGCCTTCACATCAGTAATGTCATTTGTTTGTCAGTATTGATCATTTAAGAGTATTTACCATTAATCATACAACTTTACCTTCACATTAATAATGTCAATTGTTTATCATCTTTATTGAGTATACTATTAAGATTAGTGGTGTTTTAGCAGTGTGTGAACCTTGCTCAATCATCCATCTTAAGTAAATTATATTATATCTCAAAAGTTTATTATCTTCTACTTCACATATTTTGATTATTTATGTATATAAATATATATACTCTACATACCAAAATATTTAATATTTAGGTTCGTAATATAATTTGATCTATCCTTTACGTATCTACTTTCCAATGCAAGAAGTTAAATATTTTAAAAAATTATTTATTACTCATTTAAATAAAGTAACTACAGCGTTACATATATGGTTTGATATAGTTTATATCTAATGAAAAGGTAGTTGTAGGTACTTTTAAGAAGTCACAAGAATTTTAAATTAAAATTAATTGATATATAATAATGGCTGATATACATCCATATTTTAAATATTGGAACAATTTTTCACATAAAAAATCAAATAATCCTAATTATGATTTTAATTTGTTGAGAAATAATTACTTTTTTGTCAAAAACTCGGGCCGATAATATTTGTTAAAATAAACAAAGGGATAGAAGAATGTAAACCCCGAAAAACTTTTCTTAAATAACAAAAATAATAAATAATAAGAATACATTTGTTGAATGATAGATGAAGAAATGGCTAGGAGAAAGAGCAAAGAAAATGAGGACATGACACGTCAAGAGAAAACTGAAATTAGACCTCCAAAGAAAGATATCATATTAGTAGGCTATTCTTTAATATTAGGAATAATTCTTTTAATCAAGGTATCATCTCCCTTTTATTTATATTACTTTAGTTATAGTATTACTATAGATATTCTAGGCTTTTCTTATGTCTAAGGGTGTGTTTTTCTAATTACCTTATTTTTACTTTTTTAATTATAGTGCAAATGTTAATATTAGATAGGATCTTTCCTGATTAAGATTTCTATTTTTTCATCTCGAAGAAGTTTATCCATTGTTTTACAAAATTTTGAAAGAGTGGATAAAAAGAATATATAAAATACATAAATAACTATATAGTTGAAAGAGAGTGGAAGAAAATAAATATAAAATAAATAATGTATATGTATAATCTCTCCTACTTCCACCTCCATACCTCTCCCATTATCACTGATCAATTCAACAAACACCAGTATGAATCTGTCGACGTTCAATGGCCAACAAGAGGGGAGACTGAACTTTTGGGCAGCAACGAGCATTTTGATTTCTCCTTTGATACCGTAGTATTTTGTCATAAACAAAAGAGTACTAGCTTAGTTATGTGGAAGAATTTTGATTTGAAAGGATCAAACTTCGGAGTTGAGGTTTTCAGAAAGTTTGAAAGGATATTAGATGGAAATGGTGTAAGAGGATACAAAGTTTGTTAACTTGGTTCAAGTGGTAGTATAGAGGTTTAAATCTGAGTTTCCCAGTAGTTTCTATACATTAAATCTCTGCTGAATTGGATAACTTAGTGGGTAATTCAAAATATCAGAAAGGGATATACAATATAAGGTTATATTTCTGAATTTTGATCAAGTTATCCATATAGGGAGGAATGGCAACATTCCCTTTTTTTATTTAGTTAACTCCTGTTCTTTGAGTAAGTTCTAAAAAAATCTCATTTTTTTTTAGAGTAAGGTGATGGAGTAGATGGTGGTTGATGTTAGAGCATAGGTTAAACAACAGAGAAAGAGATAATAGTCCCTTGAAGATTGAGAGTTGATTGAATCTTTTAAAAAAAATTCTAGAATGAAGTTGTATCAATTTGAATTTAGAATGGTTGCTATAAAAGTTTGTAGGATAATTCTGTTTAAGGGGGTATAGTATCGCTGAGGAGAAATAAGAGAATGGAAGTGTCAAGGTTTATAATGAAAGGCAAAAATCAACATTTTGTTTTTAGATAATTCAAAATATCATTTTGAAGAAGGTTGATGCTTAGAGTTATAATTTGTCACGTCCCAAACCTCCTTTGGGCATGTGGCAACTGCCATATAAGTTGATCTTCTACACCACAACTTATACAATACTAGAAGTATCAAAAACCACTATAATTTCTTTATTTAAACACAGCAGAAACATCAATAATTTTACATTTAATACTAACATTACAAAGTCAAATCTCTATCTAGATTTTAAAAGTAGTCATGTTCGTCACAACTATGTCCTTCCTCATCCTCTAGTCTATGACAAAACCTGTAACCTGTGCAATAGGGAAAATCATGCACATCTGAGTCGCGAAACTCAGTGCAATAGGGAAAATCATGCACATCTGAGTCGCGAAACTCAGTGAGGCTACAGAGAGAGCGACCTAACAATGGGAATAACATATTGTATAAACTGACAAGAAAATATATCCACTAAATCACGCATCAAATTAATATATCAACAGTACATAATGAGACTAATAAAATAGGATAGAGGCAACATGATCATGATAAGGCGTGACAACAAGCAATAATAAATATATTTATATTAATAACACTAAGTCGAAGTTATAATACTATCTTAACTAACACATCGAAAACTATCAATTCTACACCTAAGGCAGCCAACCTATGATTAAGGTAAATCCCTCGTCAGAGATTTCCTCAAACCCATCAATGTCTACTCTATATCTCTGTCCTATGTTCCTGTACACTTACGTTGGCAGAAGGAGCTAGTGACCACGGCACCCCTTCTAAACCACATGAGTACCATACAGCGCTGTACTTCTACCCATAACAGGGTCACCACATGAAATTATAAACCACACCATCTTCAGCCTGACCTGCTGAGATATCTTGCATATGCTACCATTGAACTTGGACTGCTCAGGGACCCATATCATGAGCACATTTGTGTCCTCAGGTTTCCTAGCCTTTGTAGCGCATTGAACGATATTGTTCCTACCACACCATCTACTTTGGAGTAACACAAATAAGTTGAGTTCAGCACCGAAGTGAGATCCTGATTACACCAAAGCATCTGTGGCTAAGTCAACCGATCTTGTACATCTACTTTTGCTAGCACATGGCTCCTCACCACATGTTGGCACATAGCAGCCTAAGAACTTAATGTCATCTCCTAGGTTATTATAATCCTAAGATGTTCAAAGTTCTTAGTTATATATCACTTAAGACCACTCTAGATGTTAAGACAACATGAACCTAAAGTATCTCTAGTTTTGTCTCATATCATCATGTACTGTGTTCTTGCTAAGTGTCACTATATCTCTAGCAACACATAAACATATTAAATAACAACATAACATAAGCATAAACATCGAGAGCATGCACATGATAGAATCATATCTATATATTGACATGGCATACTTTCAAACTCATATTAATCACATGCTAATTAAATATGTAATAAAGCAGATATATAACTTATCAGCATGTACAATAAATAACAACGACCCTTAGGACTCAGCACTGTAGTAGGCCAGAAATTTAAAATCATAAACCCTCACCTAAGTCTCAAAGCAATTTTTAGTAATAATCATAGCTTGGCTATTACTCTTAAAGCAAGCAAGCAAGCAATCAAGCAAGCAATCAAGCAATCAACTCCTTACTTCAACACAAATCACAGCTTGGCTGTAATTTTTCAAGCAATAGCATAGCAACACAAAATCTTAAAATAAAATAAATACAACCAAACAAACATACATAAATAACACAGCCTAACAAATCTTCCTAACTACCCTTACTACTCACAACCTGACACCAATTATTATTTAATCCATTTTTTAATCAACCAAATAAATTAGCAATTTAAATAAACACAACAACCACAATCAACCAACAAATCAACCCTTAAAACACCTATAAAATATATTACATTTAAATTATACTATAAGACTATAATTTGAATTTATATTTTTACAATTAAATTATACTACCAATTTTGATCACACTACACCACTTTAATTAATTCTTCAAATAATTTTAATAATTCGGTGAAAAATATAATTACACCAAATAAATGTATAACACCCCAAATTATTTAATTTAGCAAAAATCTAAATAACCTAATTATCCAAATTTATACCAACATAAATTTAAAATTTTTGTAAAAATCCTAATTAAATTATTTTAATTCCATTTAATACAAATTAACTAACAAAATATTCTTTCATGCATATGACACACAAATAATTCTTTTAAACCCTAAGTTAACCCGCATCACCTTAATTAAATTAAAAACTCCACCTTAACATTCCGGAAAAATTCTAATTAAACCACAAAAATTATATTGATTCATAACAAAGCATCACAAATTATTTTATATTTTTCTAACAAAGCTAATGAACTCAAAACCCTGAACCCAATCAAAAATTGTAAACCCCAAATTTTATTTTTTTAAAAAAAATTCAAGAGTAGAAGGGGTGGTATGAAAAAAAAAAGCATAGTTAATAGTTGAAAGGAGTAGGGATAAATTTGGAAAGGTATGAATAAGTAAATAAAAGTATCTAGCAGGGGTAGAATAGGTAAATTGGGTTGATTTGTAATTAAAAGGATCTAGCGGGGGTAATGGAGGGATTTACAAATCAACACTACAACACTATAACACTATAGGTAAAGGGGCATCAAAAGGACCGAGTTGGCCAAAGGGATAGATCTATCACTATAACACCCTCAGTGGCATCAACGATTGAGGGGCCTCCGCTTGAGGGCCCAATCACTCAGAGGACTACCCCATCGGGTCTACAGGGCCGTACTCATCTACTGGCACCACCGTTTAGGGTCACGCAGGTACATCGCACTCCAAAGATGACTCAATGTGCTATTTGTAACAAGCTTCATGCAGGGCCATGTCGCGTGATTACTTGCTATCAGTACGGTCAACAAGGGCATATCAGGCCACACTGTCCTTATCGGAGACAACCTGCAGTCTCTCAGCTGTCAGCTATGCATTTTGCCGCAGCTGATCGTAGTCGATCCTTCATGCCGACCGCACCTACTGCATCCACCCCAGCACCGGCTAGGGGACCTACCACTAGATCGGGCCAACACACTCAAAGGCCGACCCCACGAACACACGCACGCCTCGTCGCATTGGATAGCATGGATGCCCAGAATGATCCAGATATAGATGTCGATGAGCCTGTCATGGTTGCCGATGATCTAGACCAAGCCACTGATGACCAAGGCACATTTACCGATGATCCCTCGCCTAGTGACATACCATGAGTCATTTTGATTGTTTTAGTTGCTAAACTTTTAGTTGAATATTAGACCTATGATAAACATAAACAAATTTTGTGTCATTAAGAGGTTATTTTGCTTGGAACTATGTGTTTTACTTGAGTTGATAGGTTTATGACTTTCATAATAAATTTGGAGAATTTAATGCTTAAATAAAAGTGATTAGATTTTGAAAAACTATGTATGTCTTTTATTGTTGGATATAGTGGTTAGAAATGATAGCTAGAGAAAAAAAAAACTATGAGATTTGTACAAATAATAATTGAAATCTAAATTATCATTGTGATTATTAGGTGTGATTTATTTTTGGAGGACCAAAAATTTTTAAGGGGGTGAGAACTTGTAAATCCTCACTTTTATATAGTTTAATTTGCGAAAAATGAGAGATTAAAATTTTACACAGGTTTAGATTTGTGGGGAAGAGGGTTAGAGAACTTTTAGATTGGGTTTGAACCATAATGGAGATATTAGTTTAAATTTTGGATTAAAAAGGATGTAGTTGTAGTTTATTAAAGTTTATAGGGACCTAGTTGGAATTTTATTAAAAATAAAGGGACTTAGGTGAGATTTAATAGACTCAAGGGGGTAAACTGCATAAGTTTGAAATTATGCTATCTCCCCCACCTCCTTCTCCTTTCCCTATTTCTTCTCATCATGCTTTCCTTTATCTTTTATTTAGAGATTGTGTATACGATATAATAATTAGGTAAGTAGAGAGAATCGAACGAAGGTTGACACAAGAGAAGGATTGTTGAATATGAGTTTGCTGGTGATGATGTTATGATGTTGGATTAAATCAGAGAATAATGAGTTTGGACTTCATGTTGATTTGGACTTGAAAGTATAATTAGGTGTGATTTAGGAATTTGACTATTCTAATAAATTATAGGTGAGGAAAGAGGATTAAGGATTTAAAGCATTGGGCTTGAGCATCAAGTTGGACCTAGTAGTTTAAAGTATGTTGATTAATTTAGAGGAAGCTAAATTAATCACATAAGTTGAATCATTAGTGTGTAAATAATTTTTATCATATTAAATTAAGAATATTTTATATTTAAAATAAAATCTTTATTATTTTAGGGATATTATTCTGATTTGGGAGCTACTTAATACTATTGTCTCGGAGCTTTAATTCGGTTGGTTCTAAAGCTCGAATTCCGATAAAGGTGCGTTGGTTTATCGTAATTAGGATTTATTCAAACTAGGGAACTACCTGCTGAGGTATTATTAGGAAGGTCCTGGATGCCTTGAAATAAATAAAATGTTATGTTTGCTAAATATGTGATAACACGCATGCTAGAATGATATTATTTATGTAGCATGAATTATATGTCATGTTTATGCTGTTTAACATGCTTTATCAAATTCTTTTACATGTTGCTTTATTTTGCCTTATTATTTTGTAATATGCTACTACCTTGATAAAGAAGATGATATATCGATTATAAAGTTAAAATACCACATATGAGATAATATCAAAAATGGTTACCTGACACTCTAGTTTAGATAGAGATATAGGTAACATTTGATACTAGCATCTCCTAGAGACATCACTAGATCACAAATTGTGAGGGTGTATTGGTAACACACCCTAGATGATAAATCGAACCCTTGGTGTTCGAATAGTGATGTTCACTCACTATTACCACTCCTGGGGCTACAAACAGCTTAGATACTGGGAGTTGGTTGGGAGGTCAAGATAGACCAGAAAGTGGAGTAAGTCTATACCCGGATATAATTACCCGCACGTGTGACGTTTGAGCGTCACCGTGATAGTCCCGGAATGGCCAGCGGGGATGAACCCTTCCAAGGATTTAGCAGGCATGTAGTCGAGTTAGCCACAACCCATTGTGCGGATGCGAGCTCAACTCGGCCAACATCAACTACTATTGAATTGAAGAGGTGAATTTCCTTAAAGCCTTGGACAGTGGATCCGTAGACAACACGGCTACTATTCCAGACGTTCTGCAGACAATCTGAAGAGCAGTCCGGATCCTAGGGTTATTAATTAATTCGGCCAGCCATGGCCAAGGACATATTAATTGAGGTGACCCTGTCGATGGACAGTTGTGTAGCGCTACACAGTGGGTTGTGACCGTACTGGGTTTCCAATGGGAAAGGTACGGGAGCAGCCAGTTTTGCTGGGACGGGGTGTAGGGATCGACCAGCAGGACAGTAGAGAGAGATACACGGTCATCCAATCTCTCTGCCAACATCCGTGCAGCGGGCATAGGTAGAGACCTGGACATTCACGGCACGGATGGGCTTATGGGAATCCCTGATCAGGATATCCCCTGAGCATAGGCTGGCGGCTCGATGCACTTGACATAAAGACAGAAATACTATTAGTTGATATACTAGAGATACATACATTTATGTAATATAGATGACTTTTACTAGTGACAGACATATTATTCAACATAGATGACAACTAAGAACATATACAACTATGCACAAACAGTTAGAACTCAACTTTGTCAATGACGTTATTTACACTAAAAAGTTAATAATTGATAATTAATAAACCCAAAGGCATCCTAGTACTTCCTCCTAGTGTTTGATTTTCTATCTACGATTTCGAGCCGTAATTTCGCACTAGGCCGCAAGGCTGAGCACACCGCGTTCAATGTGTGTGCAGGTGTGATTAGCTAATCGATCATTACGGTTGATGAAGATGAGTTGTCGACGGATTTATGTTTTTTGACCCATGCTTATTATAGAATTGTAGTAGGTTTATCGGGACTGTGTTAGCAGTGTTGAGTTAGATGTTTTAAATATATATTTCGCTGTGTAAATGATGTGTATGGATTGTATATATTACTTTGATGCCTTGTATGAGTCCGTTGGGCTCATACGGCGGTTGCCACGTGCCCGACAGTAGGGTCGGGGCGTGACATCTATGGACCTCTCGGTTATTATTCCAGACGTTCTGCAGACGTTCTGATGAGTAGTCCAGATCCTGGAGATTATTACCGGCTAGCCGTGGCCGATGCGTTTACATAGGTGCGGTGACCCTTGGTGTAGTACTACACGAGTTGCTCCATGGATTGTCTGGGGAAGACGCATGGAGTGACGGTCGCTAGGTCGCAGAGATGAAGTGATTCGCCTAGTGGAACACCGAAGAGGGATTCATGGTCACCCGACCTCTCTACCAACATCAGTGTGACGGGCATAGGTAAAGACATAGCTAGTGGACACTGATGGGCTTATGGGAGCTCCCTGATCAGGAGATCCCCTAAGCATAGGCTGGCTGCCCAGATCACAATATTTAGACGAGATGATATTTTTAGTGACAATAATCTTATGATATAAACATACTCCATGTTTATAGTTGAGCTACACACTTATACTACATGTTCTTCTTATAATGCTTCAAGTTTTATTTGCTGATATTACATGCTTTGTTTGATATTATTAAATGAGTTATGAACATGTTAGAATCTCCTCCTTTCTCTGCTTGAGTTATTCTACTGTGGTTAGAGCCATAAGCACTCCGCCGCTTGTGGCTGAGCACACGACGTTCAAATGTGTGCAGGTTTACTAGGCGACCGGTCAGGATAGCTACTGGAGGCGAGATTATCGACGAACCTAGTTATTTACTAATTTTGTGATCATAGTATTGTAGTAGGTATATCGGGACTGTGTTAGTAGAGTTTAGTTAGATGATTTAATTGTATCTTCCGCTGCATTATTAATATATATGAATTATGTATATCATTAAATGCCTTATATGGGTCCTTCGGGCTCATACGGCTGTTGCCACGTGCTTGGTAGATGGGTCGGGGCGTGACAAAAATAATTCGAAAACAACACTTAAAATTTGATAAAAATTCTAAATAAATTCTTCAAAATCTAAAACTCACCAATGAAAACTCTTAGCAATGTTCAACCTGACCGAACCGATTGTAAAATTACGAAAACCAGTGAGAACCACGTTGAATCGTAGCTGAACTGGCCACCACTCGAACCGGACTGGATCAAACCGGACCGACCCACGCGCTACGCACGCGCCGCGCGACATTGCCCGCCTATTCATCTCCGAGCGAACTCACCGCCGCTCCACCGCTGCTTACCGCCCGTTCCACTGTTGCAACCTTGCCGGAACAACGCGCAGCACCTCGCCGCACCTTCCTCAACCCTCCGACCACCTCTTCTCGCCGGTAGGGCTCTCCCACGGCCCACTGGTGCCCATTGTTCCCCTACTGCGGGTGAAATCATCGTTCCCAACTGCCCCCACGTCTTCCACGCCGCAGCCGCTCCTCCAATTCGACTCTACTACTGGAGTCGAATTGCATCCAGGGACCTTGCCACAGAAGCAGGAGACGCTCGCCGCGCTCCTCGTCGGTGAAACCGACGGAAATAAGGGACTCCGCATGTTCGTCGCTTCCCACGCGACCTCAGCTCGCTGGAGCCGCCTCCACGCCTCGCCAACCTCAGATACGACGCACACCTTCGGCTTCAAGCCTTCCTCATCGCAAACGCCAGCCGCCGAAGTGGATAAAGCTCCGTCGCACCATCACCCTCGGAAAATAGAGCACTGCCTTGTTTTCCGAGGGTTTAAACCCTCTCACTCGCCCTCGCCTGCTTGGCTGCCATACGTACTGCGGGTGGATTTTTAATTTCTTTTTCTATTTTTCTTCTTCTTTTTTTTCCTCCTTTTTTCTATTTCTTCTATATTTAATTAAATTAAAATTCTTTCTTCTTTTATATTTTATTTTCTACTTTTATTATTATTATTATTAATTTCAACTATTATTTTATTATTTTAATATATATATTTAAAGAAAATAGGGTTTACATAATTGGTTAACTATAGATCAAAGATAAAAGAATGGAATGGATATATTTTCTGCCATCAGTAGTGACATGGCAAGGCTCAAGTGGAAAGATGAATTGGTTTTCAACCAAAAGAATCAAAATTTCAACGTACTAAATTTTTAAGATCAGTGGATTTTGGAAGGTCATAACTTCTTCCGCAGTGATCTGATTGAGCTGATATTTTTAGGGTGGATGTTTGTATTAGTGATGAGGGTATTCAAAATTTTATAGGATAACAGAATACTAAAAGAGTTCAGAATGATCAAATCACTGAGATAAGGTAATTCAAGTGTTGAATCTGTCCAAACTTGTGAAACTCTGCTATAGTAACTGATACTTTTCAGCAGCTTTGATGTTAGCCTCTTTTCTTATTTTTATGGAAGTTGTGGCTGAGATTTTGAGGTAAAGATGGTATTACTAGGTGAGGAAGTATAGTACAAGTTCTAAACGGAGGGTAAGAGTTATAAGTTGGATACTTTCTTAGTTATACTTATAGAATTCAGAATTTGGGAATCCATGTTGGTTCATTCTTGATACTTTAGTTTGGTACAGTAGGCATCCTCATCTAGGATTTTGGCAGAAGGATCTTCTCTTAGCAACAGTGAAGGCATACAAGCATGTGAACAAGTGGTATGGTCAACCTCTCGATACAACATGCTGAAAAATGCTGAATTTTCAGCATTATGAGCTTACTAATTTAATTTACAACTCTTAATCTATAGTTCAATAACTTGAGATTCTAGATTTGCTTTTGGAACCTTTCCTAAAAGAGTTGTGAGAAGATATCTAGAGGGTTTGAAAGATGGCAGAGATGAGGAAAAGGGGAAAAAGTCTCTTCCTTAAGTATTTCAAATATTAAGCAGCGTGCTATTTTGTGTATCAAAACTCAATTCTATCGGTAAGGATTAATTTCATGTGATATATTATAGATACTAAAATTTCCTAGATAGAAGGAAAGGAATGGCCTACATTCTTATAAATGGATAAGGAAGGGAAAGGAGTTATCCGTTACCAACAAGAGGGAATTCAATTACATTTAGGTGCAATGAATGACACTTCTTTTAGAATGAGTTTGAGAGTGTTCAATAAAAAGTTGAACGAGAGTGAATTGATTTAGACCTGAACTGACTCAAACCAAATTGATCTAGGTCCAGACTGAACCCATACAAATGGATTTAAGTTTGAGTTGAACCCAAATAGATTAAACTGAATCAGATGTGAACCAAATAGAAGTAAACTAAACCTAGATTGAGCCAGTTTAACTATTTGAACCTGAATTGAGTCTAAATAGATTGGATTTGGTCTAAATAGATTAATTTGGTTAATTAAAGCTAGATTTGACCAATTTTGACCAGATTGACTTTGATGAGGACTTGGTATGGGCTTGGGCTTCATGACGAGAGTTGGACTAAGCAAATTGGACTAATTACATGATTGGGTGCAAAATAAGTGGATAGATTGGATCAACATTGCTATTATTTTCATAAAATTCTAAATAAATTTGATTACACTAGAAATATTCTTCGACCGTAATCTACACTGCAATTAATAATCTTCAACTTTTTTTGGATCAGTTTTAAAGCCTCGTCACACACTACAGGTGCGTATGCTCATCATAGTATGATTTATACAATCTAAAGTAAATCTTAATTAGATTTTGTGGAAATTCTTGGATGTCTGCTAGTATGATTTATACAAGCTAAAGTAAATCTTAATTAGATTTTGTGGAAATTCTTGGATGTCTGCTAATTAAATAAAGATTATGCTTTTAACATACCAAAAAGCCAGATACATGCTAGAGTTATATGCTTTATTTAGTCATTCAATATGCGAGTATACTTACTATTTTATATTTATCCGGCATGCTACATTACTCTTACCGCATCTTAATTAGAGTGACTTCCACCAGGCACTCTGGTATAGAGACATAGGTGTATGATACTAGCATCTCCTAGGAACATCACTGAATTAACCAAAGGGTGTCATTAATGCGCCTAGATAACATTGCGAACCACCTGCATTCGATTAGTGATGTTTACCCCTCCCGAGGCTTCTGATAGCTTAGATACTTGGACTGGGGCTGAGAGATTGGACTAGTTAACTTTTGGGTCATATCAGACCAACACATGGAGTGGTTCCAACCCATATTTCTATACACGCAGGCATGCTGCCTCGGTGCCACAATGATAGTCCTTAGATGGCTAGCAGGGATAATCCTACTCGACTAGTAGATATGGGATCGAGACACCACAGCCCATCGTGAGGATATGAGTTCGACTCGGCGAGCATAGATTGCTTTTGAGTTGGAGGGGTGATTCCCTTAAGCTTTGGATTATGAATTCATAGACTACACCGCTAGCATCCTTGACGTTTTGCAGACGGTCGAATGAGTAGTCCGGATCCTAAGATTATTCTTATTTCAGCTAGCCGTGGCCGATGGTTCTTGTGTGATGGTGATACTGTCTGCGGATAGAGTCTAGTACTACACTGGAGTTGATATGCACACGCCTCGACTTAAGATGCGTGCAAGCAAGTTGGTCCCGATCTTCCGTCGTAGGAAAAATCCTTAAAGCAGGGGAAGTTGTGACTTTGACGAAGGGGAGGCTATCCACAATCTAGGAACGCGACCAGCAACCTCGCAATCGCTAAACCACTCCTCAGTTGGTTATCAACCGTGTCAAACACGACTGACCTATTCACGAAGAACGGCATGAATAATTCAAGAGAACTGAAAGAGCAACAGCGGAAGGATCACTCAAAAAGTGATTAAGAAAGTGGACTTCAAGTTTGTAGCAAAAGCATTACAAAAGTAGTGGCTAAAGAAAAAATCAAAGTCCCCTTGCAAGAGGGCATGCTCCACCTAATATATAGATAAAATAATGGAAGTTTTTCCATATTTTATTACACTAAAATAGTAAAAATAAATATAAAAATCTCCTCCTCTTGTAAGCCACGAATTTTGGAAAATAAATATCTCTTGATGAAGATTTATCTTGAATAAATATTCCTTGATTTGCTCTTGGATAAATATTTGATCTTGAATAAATCTTCCTTGATTTGCTCATAAATAAATATTTCTTCAATTACTCATGTAACTTCCGTATAGAAGCGTCGGGCATGGGCTCGTGTCATTGGGCCTTGTATGCTAATTGAGTCTTGCACCTGTGAACTAGCGATGTCCTCATCATACTCCCCTTCTTGAAGTGGAGTCGTCCTCGACTCCAACTCATCTTCATTGCCCAAGTATGGTGATAGATCAGCCACATCTGAACTTGCAATAGTATTGCAGCTTCCATCATCAATTATGTTCTTACAAGAATGCCCCTTGATCACAAATTTCGATTGGATTAGATTGTGACGCTGCCCATTTTCTACATTCTCCATTTGGGAGCTAAGAACAGGACGAATAATCAGGCTTGTATGACTTGTATCAAATATGATCTCTTCTAGTTCTGATCCTAAAACAGGTTGAGACTCCTCGTGAACAGATCCACATCCCTCTTCTATCTCATTGGCCGATGTGTACTCACCATCTTCTTGAATGATAAAGGCACGCTGATTTGGACAATCATGCATATAATGCCCTTTTCCCTTTCACTTGAAGCACTCAATCTCCCCTGTTCTTCCTGTAGATGCAACTAAGGATGAACTTTTTGTAGAGGCAATAGTGGTGTCTTTTGAATCGATAGGTTCGGAAAAATGGCTTCCTGAATTCCCTTGGCCAATTGGTGCAGCAGTCTTACTAGAATGACCAACACTCTCCGGTTGCTGTTTGGCATCTCTCCAATGCATGGAAGAAATATGATAGCTATGATTAGATTTGTATGACTGCTTCCTCCTTTGAACTTGCCTTTCAACTTTGCATGCATAATGAAATAGTTGATCCAAAGAATTATAGTTTTGGAAATCAAGTATATCTTGTATCTCTCCGTTCAATCCTTCCAAGAATCTAGCCATCTTTGCATTATCATCTTCTTGTACATTAGCACGTAGCATGCCCACCTGCAACTCTTGATAGTATTCTTCCACAGATTTATTTTCTTGATTCATTCTTTAGAATTTATTAAGTAATTCTCTTTCAAAATATGAAGGCACGAACCTAGATCTCATCAAGCGCTTCAAATCATCCCAAGTATGAGGAACTCCATTTCTTTGTCGAATATGACTCCACCAAATAGAAGCATAACCAATAAATTCAGTAGTGGCCGCACGTACTCTATACTCTTCTGGATAATGATGACAGCTGAACGTTTGCTCAACTAATAATTCCCAATCAAGATACGCTTCTGGATTAAACTTTCCATCAAAACTAGGAATAGTGAATATAATTTTACCCAATGTATCATTTCTTCTTTCTTCATTATGGTGACGTGCATGACCTCCATCACCTCCCACTCCTCGTGCGGAGCAGCACTGATACAATTCCAAGGCAACTGCATCATCAGCTTGTTTAAATTCAGCGTTCAGATTTCCTCTTGGTTCGAATGGAGCAGCAGCAACAACATTATTATTAGCTTCAACTCGTCCTCGAGGAACTCGAGGTGGTGGGTGTCGTCGTGGAGGAGTTCGCTCCACTTGATCAAGTCGCGCTTCAATTCCACCGAGATGATTCTCTAACCCGTTCAAGCGCACAAGCACTTGATCGGATAATATTTGCTCGAAAGTGTTTGTAACATGAGCCATCAAAGCTTGAGAACGTGGAGACAATGATATCATCGATGATTGGGACCCATCTTCCCCATCGTAAGGAACATCATGAGGACTTCTTGATCTTGACATTGTTAGTAAAGACAAAAGAGAAATTCCACCAACTAGTAAATTATTTATGAAAACTCACAATCCTCACAAACCTTACCACCTGAAGTTCTTACCCTTCTCAAAAATTATTCACGTGTTTGCTGGTTCGTGATAACTTTCAACAAGAAGTGAATAAAGCGATTGCAAAGTGCTAGAACACGGTGATTAAGGCTAATTTATGGAGATCTAGATGGGGATATATTTGTAGCAAGGAGAAGAAAAATAATAATTCAAGAAATTGCAAAGTTGACTCAATTAAGCAAGGTAGAAGGTGTCAAAAGGAAGAAAAAATGCAAGGATAATTATAATTAAAATTCGGATTGCAAAATTAACTCAATCAATGAAGGTGGTGTCAAAAAGGAAGAATAAGTGCAAGACAATTAAAATTCGAATAAAATATTTTTTTTTATTTTTTTTGTTCTTGGCCGAACCTTCCTCTCACTTTTTTTTTTTTTCTACTCGCCGAAAGCTTACTCCTCCCTTTCTCCACCTATTTTTTCCTTGCCAAACACTACTCCCTTTTTTTTCTCCTTTTTTCTAGCAAAACACTTCCTCCTCTTTTTTTCTCCTCCTTTCTCTCTCTCTCCTTTTTTTTTCCAATTTTTCCTCATGGAACACTTCTTCCTCTTTCTTCTCCCCTTTTCTTGCAAAACACCTCCTCCTTTCTCTCTACCTCTCTTTCTTTTTTTCTTTTTTTTTCCACCAAGAATTCGGCCGAACACTCTCTTTGGCCGAACAATACTTTTTTTTATATTTTTTTTTCAATTTCAACAATCAAACGGAAATTTGGAGATAATAAAGAAAAAGAACAATAAAAGATGGGAAAAAAAAACTATGATGAGTACGAGATAGAAGTTCAAGAGAAGGATTTTTTTTTTTTTGATGTAGGGAAAATAAAAGAGAATCTAATAAAGGATAGATGAATTCCTACTGGCAACGAAGGCTCTGATACCACCTGATATGCACACGCCTCGACTTAAGATGCGTGCAAGCAAGTTGGTCCCGATCTTCCGTCGTAGGAGAAATCCTTAAAGCGGGGTGAGTTGTGACTTTGACGAAGGGGAGGCTAACCACGATCTAGGAACACGACCAGCAACCTCGCAATCGCTAAACCACTCCTCAATTGATTATCCACCGTGTCAAACATGACTGACCTATTCACGAAGAACGGCACAAACAATTCAAGAGAATTGAAAGAGCAACAACGGAAGGATGACTCAAAAAGTGATTAAGAAAGTGGACTTCAAGTTTGTAGCAAAAGCATTACAAAAGTGGTGGCTAAAGCAAAAATCAAAGTCCCCTTGCAAGAGGGCATGCTCCATCTAATATATAGAAAAAATAATAGAAGTTTTTCTATATTTTATTACACTAAAATAGGAAAAATAAATATAAAAATCTCCTCCTCTTGTAAGCCACGAATTTTGGAAAATAAATATCTCTTGATGAAGATTTATCTTGAATAAATATTCCTTGATTTGCTCTTGGATAAATATTTGATCTTGAATAAATCTTCCTTGATTTGCTTTGCTTATAAATAAATATTTCTTCAATTACTCATGTAACTTCCGTATAGAAGCGTCGGGCATGGGCTCGTGTCATTGGGCCTTGTATGCTAATTGAGTCTTGCACCTGTAAACTAGCGATGTCCTCATCAGGAGTCATACCCTTATGGAGTCCGAGGAGGCTGTAAGGGCATGACGATTTTGCTAGGAGAGGCGTAGTCAGCGACTAGCGAGATGCGAGAGAGGAGTCTTGGGTCACCCATCCTCTCCGCCAATATTAGTGCAGCGGGCATAGGAAGATACCTAGATGGTAACGGCACTGATGGGCTTAAGGACTTCATGGGTCCATGCCAATCCTTAAGCATACATTGGTAGCATGAGACATGTGATAAAAATAGGGATCATATCGATGACTTGCTCTAGTTACACCAATATGAGGGACAACCTAGGTGATATTTAGTACATACATGTACTTAGAACCTAGGTTGACACATAAGCTTGCTATATGATAATTGTAATACCTAGAAAGAAACTATTGTGTGATAACTAATCCCACTAAGGCATCCTTGGACAATCCCTCTAGCCTTTGATTTCGTGATGTGGTTTCGAGCCGTAATTTCGCACTGGGCCGTAAGGCTGAGCATACCGTATTCAATGTGCATGCAGTTATAGCAGTGACGGTCAAGATTGCGAAAGAGGATTTCATCAGCAGAGGTTGGTTATCAAACGCATCTTATTTTATTTATTAATTTCAGAGTATAGTGTATCATAGACTGATATCAGGACTATACTAGGAGACTATTTTACTTAATTATTTATATGACTAGCTGCTTGTGTTGCAGGGATAGGATCTTGTTACGCCTCGCTTCGGTTAGTGAGCTCATGTGGTGGTTACTACGTGCTCGACAGGTGGTTCAAGGCGTAACAATATATATAGGTATACAAGAATAGAATAGAAATATATATATATATATATATATATATATATAAGTACTAAAAAAAGTTTAGTTCTCAAAAATTAACAGAGAGAGTTAGTTTTCTCTCATTCGATCATCCAGTATTTCCTGCAAATTAGAATCAAAATTGGGATACCTAAATCTAACTCCCTAAATCTCTACCTCCACAACCCCCTGTTGCCAACGATTAAGGATGGCAAACCTTTGGCTGAATCTATTCGATTGAGAGGAGAAAGCATCTGAGGAAATGGGCAATGCAGTAGCAAAGTGGAAGCTAATGATGTCGATGATATGAATCCTAGTTAGAGATAACAAATTTAAATAGTTAAGGTTAGTGCCCATTCCCTAAGTTACATACAAATCTAATTTTTGGGGTATGGGTAGTGATCATCGCTATTGCAGATTTTGGGTATTGCATTGTATTAATTTTTATAAATTTCTCTCTCATGTCTTTAATTCTGTTCGGGGATGAAATTATTTGAGGATAGTAAATGTGTTTGTATATATATTTTTCTCTTCATTTACTTCTGTGTGATGATTAGTATTACTTAGAAATAGTACATTGTATTTAAAGGATTCGATTAAAATAATAATAATAATAATTTGAATATATATTTAATAATCAAATTAATGCTTACTGCGCCTATTGTCACTTAGGATGATATTGACTTCAAATTATTCTCTCCACATGTTTATATATGTATATATATAAGTAGATAAATACCCTTTCTAGTTTTAACAAATATATACGTTATTGTAAATATAGAAACTTTGGGCATTAAATTCATTTTGTTTATTAGTATAATTAATCATTGCAATTGTAGTTATTTTGTTAGAGTTTTGGGCATCATGTTGGAAAGAAAAGAATGACATGTTGAGAAATATTTTGTTCTACTTATTTTCTTAAATACTTTCTTTCCTAAGGTGATAAATAAATTTACCATGTCTTTCATTCAATGTGTCCTTGGTCATGTACTTGAGTAGTATTAAACAATGAATACTGAAACACAAATTTCCATGATACCAAATAGGAAATAAGAAAAAGAGAGCAAATATTTGATTTCATTAGTATTAACAATTTAAATATGCTTGCAAATTGATAGGGAAACGTTCTGCAATGATGATGATTAAACACGGTAGGGCCGTGGATCTATTAAATTGCAAACTCAAAAAGCTCAAGTACGTCGTTGTTTCAGCTAGTTTATAGCCGTTATAGTAGAGCTTCCAAGTGGGCCATTGTTAATAAATTTTATATTTTCCGTAATGTATATTTAATTATTACTTTATTAAATATGTAAATGTTATCTTATTTCATATGTTTGTGTTCTCAGATTCTAAAAGTGCATGATACTAGGAAAAATATAGAACACAAAGAGGACATTATGAACTTGCTAGGTGACAAACAAACTAGTTAGGTGACACAGTTATATGATATCCTAAACTAGTTAGAACATCTAGAGGCATGGACCTGTACTTCCTAGGGACATGAACTTCTAAAAATAATATAGTTCTATATAACACAATATTATTCTCATAAATGATGAGTACCATTTGTGTTAGTTTAATGATTGGTAGCGGAGGCATCACCAGACCCATCCTTTAGCATTTGGTGAGTACCAACAATGGGGTTCTTGCCAATGAACCAAATATCCCTATGGCATATATCTGAAACTAAAGAGCTGGGAGCCGGGGAGCTCAACTCAGTTGCTATACCTAAGGACTAAGGTGTATATTGACGCTGACATTCCCCAACTGAGTCCTGCAGGCTTGGGAGGTAGTCTGGACAGGTCAGGGCATGAGTATATATTAGTAGGTGACCCTGCTGTGAAGTAGAAGTGTAGTGCTGCATGGTGTCTCGTATTTAGCGTTTATGGGAGACGTACGATGCGAAAGTCTTAGAGCGCGGTCTAGTAAATGGTTCGTGAGACTAGAAGGAGAAGGAACCACGGTCACCCACCTCCTCCGCCAACGTCAGTGCGACGGGCCTAAGTAGAGACTTATTCTGGCACTAATGGGTTTATGTTGGTCCCCCGCCACAGCTTACCTTAAGCATAGGTAGGCAGCCCTAGGAGATAGTTATTCAGACTGAAAACTTAGAAAAGTTTTCCTACATATTTAGACTTTTAGAATTTATTTCTTTAATTATTTGTATGTTTTCTTAAAATTTTATTATGTGATATGCTCTTGATATAATTGCTGCTCGTTCGAACATATATTGTTAAACTATTCCTTTACATGGAGAAGTTTCTAGTGAATTTTTAAAACTCACAATTTATGTTTTATATTTTATTTAACCTCATATTAATTTTTATAAATTCATATGGCGGTTGCTACATTGCTGAACAAGCTGCAGACATGACATAGTATTTGTTATACTTTTTGGCTTCTTAACCTTCATTAACGAATTTTATGTTTTATATTTTATTTAACATCCTGATGATTTAGGCAATCAATAAATATTGATCATTAATAGTGTTTACTATTAATCATGCAACTTTACCTTCACATCAGTAATGTCATTTGTTTGTCAATATTGATCATTTAAGAGTATTTACCATTAATCATACAACTTTGCCTTCACATTAATAATGTCAATTGTTTATCATCTTTATTGAGTATACTATTACGATTAGTGGGGTTTAGCGGTATGTGAACCTTGCTCAATAATGCATTTTAAATAAATTGTATTATATCTCAAAATAATACTCTTAAATATATATAAATTTTATTTATGTATATAAATATATATACTCTACATACCTCATTTTTATCTAAAGTTCGCCAAAAAGTTCATTAGAGACTTGCCTGAAGCTATCGCTGGAATCTTATTGAAAAATTCCACCGAAAAGTCATCTTGTAGGAAATGAGGTAAATTATATTGAAATAAATGCATGGTAGAATGATATCATTTGTACATATCTCATTTATAAATTTTTAAAAACTATGTATCACTCATATAAATAAAAATTATAAAGAATAATATTATAGAAGTAAACCATAACTACATCGGTTTCTATATATTGTTTGAAATAGTTTATTCTAATAAAAAGATGGTCAAAGGTACTTTTTAGAAGTTATAAGAATTTATAATTAAAATTAATTGATACATAATAATGGCTCATACAAATATGAATTATGTAGAGTGAGAAATACCTATTTTAGATATGATACTAAATTTTTACATAAAAATATCAAATAATCCTAATTAGGATTTAAATTTGTTGAGAAATAATGAGTTGATCATCAATCCATTCAGTGGGTTTGAGGTACCTCGACCACATACGCTCATCGACTTGACCATTTATATAGCAAAACCATAATTTTTAAAATTAATCTGGTGTGAAAACACATCGACGAATTCTTCATCAACATCATATAAATAGAATGCCGCCATGGATAATTATTTATTCTTCAAAATTGGATATTTTAGCATTAAAACTATATTGAGATCTACCTACTCGTCATGAATACGTTTAAAGCAAAAGTCTTGATTCTTAATGCTTATTTGGAGTCAAAAACAAATCTCCCTCATTTGCCCATAAATTTTGCCTTTGTAGATCATTAATTCTCCCTCATTCATGGAAGAAAAGGTCAAATTCTTTTAGTTTATTTGGAGTGTTTTGCCTTTGTAGATCATTAATTCTCCCTCATTCATGGAAGAAAAGGTCAAATTCTTTTAGTTTATTTGGAGTGAAAACTCTGAATGTCACTTGAGCAAAAGCAATAAAAATCATGCTACTAGACTAAACACCCCGATGGAAATGAAAATGACATCTACAACAAAGAAAAAAGAGAGTTGTGAGAATTAAAATCAGAACCTCTCACACCCTAAGAGAGAATCATACTACTAGACCAAACAATCTCTAATATATACAATCATCATCCAAATTCTATGATCACTTAGTAAATAGTATAATCATCATTTAAATATAGACACTAAAATACATTTCACCAGCAAAGATTAACTAGTAGATAAAAAATACAACACGATTCTCCAACAAAGATTAAAACATCAAAATGATCTGGAGGAGAAGTAACAAATGGGGAGTTAAATGCTTATAAGAATTAAACTCCCGACCTCTTATACCCTAAGCGAGAATCATACCACAATACCAAACATCTTCTTATCTATTTAGTCATCATACGTATTCTTTATAATACAATATCTATATATCATAATACAATATCGGTTGGAGTTCTCCAGGTAGAGTTCGAGAAGCTCCATTCCATGACAGACCAAACCTCCAATGAGGGCAAATGCATCATGCTCACCCTTTCCCGACATGAGCATCATCAGTTAGAAGTTGCAGGAGTAGCTGACGAACCTATGAACAAAATTCAGCTGCCACGATGGTCTGCACACAGCATCGTTAGTCAACTAGCATATACCGGATCCAAAAGTCGTATTCCGGCACAAAGAATGCAGAGCCCTTGAAAATTTCATCTGAGACATGAACCAGTACTTCATGGCAACCATTTTCGGCGAAGCAGACAAGGATCCAACTGCAGTCGCCTTCCTCGACGATGATGACAAACAATGGTGGTGCATGAGGTGCAATACCCCTGGCTATGAAAAGTGCATTGAGCCAGAGGACTAATGCATCATGCTCCCCCTTCCCCGACAGAGCTCCAATTGCTCTTTGGGTGCAACTGCTACCGCAAGTTCATCAGAGGTTTTTTCAAAATCATAGCACCACTTACGGACCTCTTGGAGGACCAAAGGTGGGAATAAACTGAGGTGTGTGAGTTTACCTAACAGTAGCTGAAGGTATGCATGATGTACAAGCCCATGCTGACCCTTTCTGATTTCAGCAAGGCATTTGAGATCATCACTGATCCATCTGATTGAGCTCTTGGCAGCATATTGATGCAAGACGGCCACCCGTTGACATGCGAGAGCTGCAAGCTTAATGGCGTGGAGTAGCGCTATAATGCACACGAGAAGGAGATGCTAGCCATGGTGCACTATCTCCAGGTTTGGCATATCTATCTACTCGATAGCAGATTCTTGGTGTGCACGAAAACATCGTCGACACCTACTTACTGGCATAAACCAAATTGTCAGTCAAGCAGGCTCGAAGGCAAGCCCATCTATCATGAGTCGACCCGCTATCGGATATGGCAACCGCATAAGAGTTAAGAAACTCAAACAAGGTTTATAAATTTTACTCTATATTTTTCACAATGGCTACACATGTATAACTCATGATATTTAAAACATCAAGATAATAATAGGTATTAATTGTCCCATTACATCATTTAGCTAACACAGTCCATCTTATAATAATTGAGTCTCAATAGTCTATCCTCCATCAATAAGCTTCTAGTATTTTTGCATCAGCTCCAAATCTACCCCGATCCTCTATCTGTCACCTGAGTGTTGCAGCCCAGTGGCTACAAATAGGAGAAACTCCCAAGCAAAGTAATAGGCAAATATAATATCATGTCCTGAAGTATTGGCAGTGTAACTAAGCATATCAATAGAACCTTGCATATAAAACAACTAGGAAATAAGCATGCATAGCATAGTAGATATTCTAAACATTTGTTTTGTATGACTAAGTTCATATAAGTACACTCCTACGGGCTACCATTTTATGCTTAAGTAGATCCTGATCAAGGATCATTCCTAAGCCCATCAGTGTTAATCTATGTCTCTCCCTAGGCTCGTTAAACTGATGTTAGCAGGGAAGACGGGTGATCGTCATTCCTTCTCCATCTGGTTTTATTAACCGTATACCCATGCTGCACTCTAAGACCGTCATATCGTGCATCTCCTATAGACCATGTGATACGATAAACCATGTAGCGCTACACTTCTGCCCCTCGATAGGATCACTATGGTTAAGTTACGTTCTCAGCACGACCATTGGAATCGACACATATAATCTGCCCCCATGGTTTAGATTGCTCACAGGGCTGCATACCTAAATGAAGCATGTACTGTGTTGACAAATCTTTTGTCCTAGGCCTAACAAAATCGATTCCCCTTTCCCCACTCCCTAACCTTCGGTGATACCCTAGGTAGAGTCTCGGTGTACGGCAGAGACTGCTCCTTCCTCAGCTCCATCTAAGCTACAAGTTAGGTTGGGAATACCTCCAACTACCCATTGTAGGACAATCACAGTGGTACCCACCACCGTGAGGGAATTACAATGTATGTAGGACCTATGTGTTTCTCTTAGATTTTGATGTCACTAGGGTTTATATGCTCCTCATCTAGGTATTTTCAAGACTAAGTTATCCTCAGTTGATGTGTCGACTATTTAACTAGTTTGTCACCTAAGTTATATGTCCGGTGTTCTATTTTCTTATTTTTCTAACCTCTCATATATATATCTAATATGCATAGTTGAGTTTGTAATATGTAAAAAATCACCAAGAGTCATATCATATAATAGCATATAATTATAAAGAAATAAAGCATAATGTCAACATATCAAGACAGTATTATAATTTCACAACCACCCACTTGGGCTCCAATTGTAGCAGGCCATGATTGAAAACCTTAACAACTCCTGAGCCACTTTAGGTTTTTCCACAGTAGACAAATTCATGATTTAATTGTATTTTAACACCATCGATACAGGATGATTTATCTAGAATCATGAAACACCTAGGCGCAATACTACTCATTTCATGTCATTTACTTTCCCTCCCTTTTTCCTACTGGTTTTTCTTTATCATGATACACAACAGAAAAAGACAAAATAGGAGAAAAAGAAGATGAAAAGAAAAGGTTCGACAAGAGAAAGAGAGTTCACAGTAGTGCACTAAACAATTCATGCAACTAATCAATGAATATAAATCAAGCAAATGTAAAATGGAGTGGGCCGATGGTTTTCAACCTCCAAGATAGCATGGTAACATGCCTTCTTGAGCAAGAAAATTCCTATTTGTTTTATTAGGTAGTTGAGGCAAACAAAACTAATTAAACCTTTTTCTAATTCTCAGCAGCAAGTTTGTTTGTTTGTTTGTTTTATTTTTTTATTTATTAGTATTGTACGTCATGTATCCATGTCTAATACACTTTCATCCATTGAGTTAAACTATCTTTTCAGCTGTTTAACTCCTCGGCCAAATAGGCAGTGCCCATTTCGTCATTTCCCAGTAGGTATATATCAGCAACAATAAGGCAACAACACAAGAAGCTACAATCTAAACCATATATATATCACAACCTCAGCAGAAAGAACCCCTATTCCCTTCCCTTAACCAGCTATCAAGGGTTCCCTCAAGTATAATTTAAAACAACAAGAGTATGCAGAGTGATGAATTCAGTTTACAACTTTTACTAATAGCATTTACAACATATTAACAATTTTTAAATCAGTAGCTAACAACAAAATTCAAAACAAACCCCCAGCCATAGAAAATCTTACCCCCAATCTCTCATTAGAAATGACTTGGAAACATTCAATTTTGGCATAATACAAATCAATTTTTAAACATTAACTTGTCTCCGCTGTCCTATCCTACTATCCTACTCTTACAAGTATTCAGTTTACAAAAGGAAGGGAAAGGAAAGAGAGAAAATAGGGGAAAGAAAATGTTGTTCTTCGCAGCAAGCAAAGGAAAAGAAAAGAAAGCAAAGTTCGGAAATTTCACCACTGTAGTAAACTCTAAAATTTCTATAAGAGAAACAAAAACACCCTTTAACTTTGACTCTGTTTCAAGTCAAAACAAAACATTAACACAACAGTCCATCAAGTGACGCGAAGCACCGATCGAAATGGCAAGTCAAAATCTAAATATTTATAAACTGCAACTCACTGTGATCATTTGTCTCTAAACCATAGATTTATGAAAACTATAACCTCCTTGTTGTCTGAACAAAATTTACATAATATCACAAAACGGCCTGTGAAAAAGCCACATGAGAGCAAGAATTCAATCTCATATCATGCATTAAGGCTTACAATGAAACCTCATAGGAAACATGGATGAAAAATACAATTTTGTAACTCAAAACTATGATGCACCTCATGGGAAACATGGATGAAAAATACAATTTTATAACTCAAAACTATGATGCCCCATCACTGCAAAAGCGACCATTTAGATGACAACTAGTTTCCTTTAAAACTCAGGAACAAAGGACAAATGCATTTAACCACTATGCCTCCCAATGTTTTCTTAGCCCACAGATTTCCACATGCTCTCTAGCACATGGATTAATCAATAAGTAAAACTTTTGTTTATCACCAATGCAAACACCACGAGATCCACCAACTCAATATGATCATCCCATTAAAGAATATACACACATGTAAAACTGAGGAGATTAATCATGAGTTCATCTGTGTCTTCCAGATATTCCTATTTCCAACTTAGTTATCAGTATAGCAAGATTTCAATTCCCCCAATTTATGCAAAACATTGAACTACTCTAAAGCATGCATGAATTTAATCATATTTTAAAATTGATCGACGCAAGTATCAATTAAGATTTAATCACAATAGCATGGGCAATAAAAAGGAAACAGGGGACATTGCATCAAATAAATTCCGAACTAGCAAACAAAATTCCAATTGAAGTGTGTTCTACCCATAAACCCCATTAGAATCAATTGCTGCATATTTACTAGTAGGGAAAACAAACCTAGTTCTGTTTAGATGGATTCCGGTCAAAGTCCTCCGCCCATGCCTTCCAATTCCTCCACTTCGGTCTCCCCTTCTCGTCATCACCGTAGGTACTGAGGTCCACACTGACGATTGACGGACTTCTTCAAAAGAGTTGTCGGCGTCCACCCAACGAAGTTGGAGGGAGTTAGAATTGGGGATTACGGTTCTTCCTCACCCTCGCGGCTCCACCCCCTTTTGATTCCATGTGTCACTCACAAAGGCACTGTAAACCCCGACCATTACATAATATATATATATATATATAGATAAATACGAATAGGTAAACGTATAACAAGATAATGCGTATAATATGATAAAACTAAGAGTCGGCTTTAAATGATGGGGGTAACAGTGGAAATTTACCTCCCACGCCTTGCCCTTTTTATGCCATCATACGTGAGGGTTAAGGCTTGGTTCCTCTAAGCCGCAAGACACCGTCACGTTGCTGTTGTTGGATGACCTTGGGTTGGAAGCACAAGAACTCCATCACGGTCGCCCTCTGAAAGCTCTTCGTAGGAGGGCATCGTTCCAAGTTGAACGGTGACGTGAGTGGCGCCAGTGAAATTTTCTCATGATTAGTTTGACAGTTTATTCTACAATCCAAGTTCGTTACATTGAATCCTTGAGTAGGCATGTATACGAATATTTAAAAGTCCTATAGCTGTTCCATGTATGTCTTGTATTTACCTTATGAATATTTTGCTCTATGTATGTCTTAAAGTTATTATTACGTGCACATATGTATGTCTTGTAGACTGGGCCACCACCGCTGAGACACTGGAGCAAGAAGTAGAACAAGAGAAAAGTAACAAGAAGAAGAAACGACCCAATTCACCCGATGATCGTGCAGGGTAGGCCCTACGCGGATAGTAGTACTGATAGCTGAAAATGATTAGGAGTTCAAAATTTTCATTATTTCATTTAGAATTTTTTTTGTTCGAAATTGTTTTGCCTTACCTTGATGTAAACTCATTTACATTCAAAGAAATCAATTAAGTTATTTATGGTGGAGATTGTCCAAAGGAATCCCTTGAGCCATAACTAGCATAAACAGAGTCTTAGGACTTGATATGATAACGTTATATACAAGCAAAAATAAAATAAAATAAAATAAAAATTTAGGAGAATTTTTATAGTATTTTACCTCGATTGTCATGTAGATGGCGGGACAAGGACGAGACAAAGGAAAGTCCACCAAAGCGTCAACAAGTCGGGTTGCAACTAGTATGTCGGCACCGTTACTTGGGGAGTCCCAAGTTCAACCAAGTGATGCACCAGTGGTGGAACCTGCACAGAACCCAATACGACCTGCCTTGAGCCCCATCCTAGAACCCGCAACTTCAGAGGCTCCAGTGAATGCAGTCGCTGGTCCCTCTGTCATACCTTCCCTAGCACCACCAGTGCCGATGTCACGGGACGATATGGCACGAAGCCTGGTAATGATGATGTCACAGTTAGTTAATGGGTACTTTGCTACACCTTTGGGACAAGGGACAGAGCCACCCATAGCACCTCCACCACCTACTGCAAACTCGGAAATACTAACAATGCCAACTGTTGGACCGATAGGTGTCACCTCTAATGCAGCCCCTTCCCCAATGGTAGCTACACCGGCAGGGACCCAGGGAGTTGCCGTGACACCCCCGACCACCATACCTGCAGGAACAACCCATGCACCGTACCAAACACCACTTGGAGTTGACACTCCCGTAACCCCAAACTTAGGTGGGACTACATCAGTAGTTCGACAACTATCACAATGGGTTAAAGCTGCAAGACAATTAGGATGTGTCGAGTTTGCTGGATCCACGGATGCCCAAAAATCACGTGCATGGATCAACACTATTCGACGCATCACCAACGAAATGAGACTTGCTGATGAAGATAAGTTAAGTGTTGCTCTACACTTGCTTAGTGGTGATGCTAGGATTTGGTGGGAAGAACTTGAAGGTCGAAGTGATACCACCATCACTTGGACAAAATTCTTAAGGGAATTCAACTTGGAATTCTACACCCCAATCAACACCACATGAAAAGATAAGAGTTCTTAAGTTGTACACAACATGAAAGGTCTGTAGCAGAATATGCAGCAGAATTTAACAGATTGGCATCATTTGCACACGAGATGATCGTATCAGAGGATTTCCGCTGCAATAAATTCATCGAAGGGTTAGACTATGCCATCTGTTCACGCTTGGCGGTATTAAAAGTAGAGTGTTATAAAGATACAGTGGAAGCTGCTATAAGAGTTGAAAGGGTGGTAATGGAATCCCGAGACAAGGGGAATGATTGCAAAAGAAAACGGTCAGGGTCTTTGGAAAACCGAACCACGCAAAGGGAAGGTGAGATGCCCAGGGTGCCATCAGTTGCTTCTACTACAGGGTTTAACAACCCTCGGCCAATGACAAATGTCACAACGGGTTACACTCGACCACAACCTATGGGGTTAGCATCGGTTCCAAACTTAAACAAATGTCGTCGTTGCTATAGGGTGCATACGGGGCCATGTCGGACTACTACTTGTTACCACTGCGGACAGGAGGGTCATGTTCGTCCAAATTGTCCACAGCGAGTGCCACCGGAAGCTTCTGAAGCATCAATAGGGTAAGAATCAAGTACAAGTGCCAACTACACCGGCGGTGGCTGCGTCGACGGCAAGGAAGTGCCAACTCCTAGGATTAGGCAACACTCCCAAGGACCTCAGGCGCGTTCACAAACACGAATTTTTGCTCTAGATAGTAGTCATGTGCAAGAAAATTCGGAGGTGTTCAAAGATGACACATGGCAAGTAGAGGAGTTCTAAAAGGCGAACGGTCGGTAATGAGAATGCTAAAGAGTATTAATTAGTGACGGCCACCCAGATTTAGAGAATAAGGCATTTAGCCAAAATCTAGGTTTTTCTTTTCTAGCGATTATTATTTCTTAGCAAATTTACTTTGGGTGAAAGGGTTGAACTTTTCATACATTAGCGACACTACTTTGAAAAAGTGAATTTGAAATTTAGTTTACTAGTTTTGTGCCACTTAATAAAGCGATGAAATGTACTTATGTGTTGCTTCATTTTTGGAGGACCAAAAATGCTAAGTGGGGAGAACTTGTAAACCCCGACCATTACATTATATATATATATATATATACGAATAGGTAAACGTATAACAAGATAATGCGTATAATATGATAAAACTAAGAGTCGGCTTTAGATGATGGGGGTAATAGTGGAAATTTACCTCCCACACCTTGCCCTTTTTATGCCATCATTTGTGAGGGTTAAGGCTTCGTTCCTCTAAGCCGCAAGACACCGTCAAGTTGCTGTTGTTGGACGACCTTGGGTTGGAAGCGCAAGAACTCTGTCACGGTCGCCCTCTGAAAGCTCTTCGTAGGAGGGCATCGTTCTAAGTTGAACGATGATGTGAGTGGCGCCAGTGAAATTTGCTCTTGATTAGTTTGACAGTTTATTCTACAATCCAGGTTTGTTACATTGAACCCTTGAGTAGGCATGTATAAGAATATTTAAAAGTCCTATAGCTGTTCCATATATGTCTTGTATTTACCTTATGAATATTTTGCTCTATGCATGTCTTAAAGTTATTATTACGTGCACATATGTTGCTGATGAAAATTGTTAAATTGTGCATAGTTGGAATCATGTTGTGTGTGAATTGCTAAGAAATTAAATGGCAAGCATGTGCTGTAGAAATGTCAACATAGAGACACTCAATGTATTTAGTGATACATAGTCCCATATAGGACTAGGAAACATTTACACCGTAATCCCGCGCGTGTAGTGAATGGTCACTACCGCGATAGTCCGGTTTGGGAAGATGGGAGATGTAGTCATCCCGGCGCTCATGCCACTGTTGGGTGACGAATTCTCTTCATACCCGTGGATAGTGGACCTGTTGATAATGGCAACCGTCCTAGATGCTCTGCAGGCATACCGACGGTAGTCCAGATCCTAGGGTTTATTACGTGTGTAGGATTTCCGGTTAGCCGTAATCGGAGGATTTGTTGAAAGGTGACCCTGTCTGTAGGGACAGTGTGTAGTACCACACAGGGATGTGTTGGTGTGCCTACAGGGAGGTTACACCAACGCATTAGTCTCGATATTGCGGGTCGGGTAAACGACTATCGAGGCTGGAAGAGAGGAATCCTGGTTACCTGTCCTCTTTGCCAACATCAGTGTGATAGGCATAGGCAGAGACCTAGACAAGCACTGATGGGCTTAAGGGTAGTCCCCGGCCAGGGCTTACTCTAAACATAGGTTGGCAGCCCGTTAGGAATTTGATATAGACGATAACTTAGTGACACAAGACATGGATTTAGAGGACACAAAGAGAGCAAGTTTAATAGTTCCTTTGTTTCTTGCAAATTACAATTGTGTATCTTCTTTTATTTTATTTTATCTTATTGTTGCATTTATTTCCTATTATTTAACAAGTGTGCTATTATGATGTGCTATGGTTTGATGTTAATCTTGTCACCCGCGTAATGCATATGGACGGTGTGGACTTGATGGCCTAATTGCCTCAAGACCGTTCTTTGTAGCCACTGGGCCGTAAGGCTCAGCGCATTTCTCTTACATGCGCAGGAAATTCTGGATAGACGGTGTTGGTCGACAGGTGCTAGTCAACCAGGAACGTAAAGTCCAAGTCCATAAGGATAGTAGCGTGAGGTTTGGGTGGTATTTTAGCATGTATAATATTAGTTATTTTATGTTATTCTAATGCCTTGTATGGGTTGCAGACTCATACGACGGTTGCCATGTGCTGATGGGTGGATCGGGGCGTGACAGGCACGTGTGCCTAGACCCAAAAGACAAGCCTAGCCCCACTCCTTCCTCTATTCTCCAAATCAGCCCTTCTATCCTTCCGCCGTCTAATTTAAGCTTATTTATGACTTCTACCTCTGCCTCTTCTCCTGTTTACTCCTTTAACTTGATCCGCTAATTTCCTTGATTTAGCCCTACATTTATAACTATATTGACCTGTTCAATTTCTTCTGTATATGTTTTGTACACGTACAACAATAAAATTTGGATTTTTAAGGAAGAAAAATAGGAGTTTACAAGTTTTCTCCTGCCCCTAAAAATTTTTTTTGATCCTTAAAAAATACAGAAGTGAGCCCTAGCAAACACTTCATGTATTTATTTAAAGCAAAACACTACAAGGGAGTACAAGGAGCACAAACTTTTGAAGAGTAAAGAAAAAAAATGATCTAATTATTCTTTTTCTAATTAAACCTTTTTCTAATTCTCAGCAGCAAGTTTGTTTGTTTTATTTTTTTATTTATTAGTACTATACGTCATGTATCCAAGTCTAATACACTTTCATCCATTGAGTTAAACTATCTTTTCAGCTGTTTAACTCCTCGGCCAAATAGGCAGTGCCCATTTCGTCATTTCCCAGTAGGCATATATCAGCAACAATAAGGCAACAATACAAGAAGCTACAATCTAAACCATATATATATCACAACCTCAACAGAAAGAACCCCTATTCCCTTCCCTTAACCAGCTATCAAGGGTTCCCTCAAGTATAATTTAAAACAACAAGAGTATGTAGAGTGATGAATTCAGTTTACAACTTTTACTAATAGCATTTACAACATATTAACAATTTTTAAATCAGTAGCTAACAACAAAATTCAAAACAAACCCCCAACCATAGAAAATCTTACCCCCAAACTCTCATTAGAAATGACTTGGAAACATTCAATTTTGGCATAATACAAATCAATTTTTAAACATTAACTTGTCTCCACTGTCCTATCCTACTATCATACTCTTACAAGTATTCAGTTTACAAAAGGAAGGGAAAGGAAAGTGAGAAAAGAGGGGAAAGAAAATATTGTTCTTCGCAGCAAGCAAAGGAAAAGAAAAGAAAGCAAAGTTCGGAAATTTCACCACTGTAGTAAACTCTAAAATTTCTATAAGAGAAACAAAAACACCCTTTAACTTCGACTCTGTTTCAAGTCAAAACAAAACATTAACACAACAATCCATCAAGTGACGCGAAGCACCGATCGAAATGGCAAGTCAAAATCTAAATATTTATAAACTGCAACTCACTGCGATCATTTGTCTCTAAACCACAGATTTATGAAAACTATAACCTCATTGTTGTCTGAACAAAATTTACATAGTATCACAAAACGGCCTGTGAAAAAGCCACATGAGAGCAATAATTCAATCTCATATCATGCATTAAGGCTTACAATGAAACCTCATAGGAAACATGGATGAAAAATACAATTTTGTAACTCAAAACTATGATGCACCTCATGGGAAACATGGATGAAAAATACAATTTTATAACTCAAAACTATGTTGCCACATCACTGCAAAAGCGACCATTTAGATGACAACTAGTTTCCTTTAAAACTCAGGAACAAAGGACAAATGCAATTAACCACTATGCCTCCCAATATTTTCTTAGCCCACAGATTTCCACATGCTCTCTAGCACATGGATTAATCAATAAGTAAAACTTTTGTTTATCGCCAATGCAAACACCACGACATCCACCAACTCAATATGATCATCCCATTAAAGAATATACATACATGTAAAACTGAGGAGATTAATCATGAGTTCATCTGTGTCTTCCAGATATTCCTATTTCCAACTTAGTTATCAGTATAACAAGATTTCAATTCCCCCAATTTATGCAAAACATTGAACTACTCTAAAGCATGCATGAATTTAATCATGTTTTAAAATTGATGGATGCAAGCATCAATTAAGATTTAATCACAATATCATGGGCAATAAAAAGGAAACAGGGAACATTGCATCAAATAAATTCCGAACTAGCAAACAAAATTCCAATTGAAGTGTGTTCTACCCATAAACCCCATTAGAATCAATTGCTGCATATTTACTAGTAGGGAAAACAAACCTAGTTCTGTTTAGATGGATTCCGGTCAAAGTCCTCCGCCGATGCCTTCCAATTTCTCCACTTCGGTCTCCCCTTCTCGTCATCCCCGTAGGTACTGAGGTCCACACTGACGATCGCCAGGGTTCTTCAAAAGAGTTGTCGGCGTCGACCAAACGAAGTTGGAGGGAGTTAGAATTAGGGATTACGGTTCTTCCTCACCCCCGCGGCTCTGCCCCCTTTTGATTCCATGAGTCGCTCACAAAGGCACGTGTGCCTAGACCCAAATGACAAGCCTAGCCCCACTTCTTCCTCTATTCTCCAAATCAGCCCTTCTATCCTTCCGCCATCTAATTTAAGCTTATTTATGACTTCTACCTCTGCCTCTTCTCCTATTTACTCCTTTAACTTGATCCGCTAATTTCCTTGATTTAACCCTACATTTATAACTATATTGACCTGTTCAATTTCTTCTGTATATATTTTGTACACGTACAACAATAAAATTTGGTTTTTTAAGGAAGAAAAATAGGAGTTTACAAGTTTTCTCCTCCCCCTAAAAAAAATTTTTGGTTCTTAAAAAATACAAAGTGAGCCCTAGCAAACACTCCATGAATTTATTTTAAGCAAAACACTGCAGGGGAGTACAAGGACCACAAAATTATGAAGAGTAAAGAAAAAAATGATCTAATTATTCTTAGCAATGCCATACGGCACCAGGAACTCAATTCATTGTTATCTAACCATGTGATCCTCTCACGTGCTTTCCTAGTTCTATTATTTTATACTTAGTCCCATGCACGAAGGTTACAAAGCATGGGTCATATGAGATGGAAACATCCAATCATGGGCAGTGAAGCGACTTTCTTTTTCTAACAAGCTAATAATTACTATCTTTAATTGATTTTTCTTAGCCTCTTGAATATTCCTATAGCACGAGCCTTAATTTGAACCTCATTATTTTTATCCTTATTTTTTCATAAAAATTTAGAGTTTTAAAATTAAAATGGAGATGATCTCTAGATTTCGGAAATGGAGTTTTTATTGAGATCTCCCTCAGTTGCCCATAAAGTTGCACTTGGGTATAAATAATTATCACAAATCAACTTAAATCAAATCACCTCATTATTCTGACCCTGAGCACTATTGATTAAAGTTAAACTTGGGTATAAATAATTATCATAAATCTATCTTATTAGTATCAGATTACACTTTTGATCTTAGGACCACCACGCTTCCGTTGTGCCACTCTTATTTTATATTTCAAATTTTATCAAAATCATTATTTCGAATGAAATAGAATGCCTGGTGAAAGGAGGTGATTACTTGGTGTTATACTTGGTGTGAGGAAAAAGATAAGGACAATGACTTTGGTTGACTTAGGTCAACTTAATTGAACTCACCGACCATAATTGAAAATGAACTCGGGTTAACTCAATGAAATTGAACCAAAAAGATAAGGATGATGACTTTGTCTGATTGCTTGGTGTTATCATTCATTGATAGGTTTTAATTCAGTTCAATTATTTGACCAACGTAATGACACCCAACATACAATCCATTTGTACCACTAGATTCTAAATTCAAAATCCTATATGATTGTATAGATTTCATATCAATATTTTATATCTAAAATTTCATGTGTAGTTTCTCAAATAAGTCCTTTATATAACTTTACTGATAAACCTATAAAATAATATAATATTACACAATTACTCTTAATCAAAATTATAGGTTTCACAATTACATATTTTAAGACTGAATTTTAAAAACTATCTAATCTACTATGTCCAAAGAATTTTAACTTTTAAACAATAACTAATTTACTAAAGCTCACTTAAGAGATCTTATAATTCCACCTAAGACCCCCAAAAATTTTCTTCAGAGTTCATCCAAAAAGTTTACCGATGGTAAGGTTTCATTGACGATCATCACCATATCCTAAATCAATTCACCTCGTCATTTTGACACTATTTTCCTCAAGCACTATTGACTAATTTTCTCCACATCGATTGGCAAATCATTATTGATTACCATCACTAATTGATTCCTCTCAACCTCCTGAATATTTCTACAGCAAAAACCTTAATTCTTAAAACATATTTGAAGTAAAAACTCATTGATGAACTCTTTACCAACATCACTTAAGCGAACATCATTATTTCATCCACATTTTTCCATAAAAATTATGTATTTTTAAATTAAAATGGAGATGATGTCGAGATCTCACCATGATGAAAGTTTTATCATCTAGTTCAATATATTTTGATAAGAGGAAAGTTCAAAATCATCATGCTCGTCATCGTGAGCATTCATATAGAAAAAGCACAATTCTTAAAGCCCCTTTGGTATTAAACTTATCGAGTAATTCTCCACCGACATCACTAAAGCAAAACATCTCAATGGATAATTATTTCTCCATGATTTTTCCTTCAAAATTGGATATTTTAGTATCAATATATAATGCATTCCTCTGGTTAGAATAATTGGAGTCTATACGGGAGGATCATAAGGTCCAAGACTCATTAAGTTCTAAAAAATATGTAGTTGGAGTGAAAACTCTAAATATCACTTGAGAAAACACATCCAAATTATTATTTCTCCCTCATTAGCATATATTAGTTAACTCACACAAGACTAATTATAATATTTCAAAGAATAAAATATTGACATAAAAACCTATAGAAATTTTTCACGATTACAACCTGATACCAGTAGTTTAGATTACCTAATACAGTTTGACTAAATCATGAACTAGATAAATCATGTCATGTCAAACTAATGTTCTTCTCTCCATGTATCACTCTCCATGAATCTAGATGACATCCGAGTAGCGCTAAGCCTTGCAGCCTAGTGGCTACAGAAAGAGTAGTCCCTAGCAATTGTAAGGAAGACATTGGCTTACATGGAATTAATTAAAACAAGACCGTCATGACAGGAATATGCTGTAAGAAATAAATCAATCATACGTGAAGTCTTTCAAATCATATTTTGTGTGAGATACCATCATCCATTGTATTTTTCATTTTAATATTTTCTAGGGCCGCCAACCTATGCTTAGGATATGTCCAAGCCAGGGACTATTCATAAGCCCGTCTGTATCCTTCTAAGTCTCTGCCTAATCCCATCACACTGACGTTGGCGGAGATAACCAGTGACCACGGAATCATCTCCTTCCGATCTCAAAAGCCATACCTCAGCCCGCACTTTGAGATCTTCACATATGTGTCCCCCAGTAAACCTCATTATGCAACTAATTCTTAAATTTGTTATTATATACAATGTATTCCATGCCACTGACCGGAAGAGTTAGAATCGGTGCGGTGGTTAACCTGATTTTAATTCTTGGAAACTATATTTGCATTCAGGGGTCCATTGGAACTTAGCATCTTTTCTTGTAAGCTTCATCATTGGTGCCCCCAATGTAAACCCCCACTTTTAGGTGGTTTAATTAATAAAATAATAATAAGAAGAAGAAAAAAAAAATTCTTAAGTTTAGATTTGAAGAAAATAGGATCAAAGAAATTTTATGTGGAAATAGGACTCAAGTAATGAAATTGGACTAAATTTTGATTAAAATGGATATAATTGTGATTTATAAATTTTGTATGGGCCAAGTTAAAATTTTACTAAAAGTAGAGTGTTTTGGGATTTAGTTAGGATGAAGATGGTGGCATTAGGTTGATTTTTGTATTAAAAAGGACCTAGTTGTAATTTATTAAAATTTATAGGGACCTACTTGTGATACTATGGAATTAGTGGACGAGACTGTAAAGTGGTATGCACGTGTTTCCCACGTGATAGAACCGGCCGAACCAGACCGGCTTAACCGATCTGGTTCAACTGAACCGGCTCCTGCGAACGAACAAAACTCGTAGAGGCCTCAACCATCTCCCCCAAATCCGCATCTTCTCCACCTTCTTGCGTCGCCCTCATCGCTCGCCTTCATTCGATCCGGCGGCTGCAGCTGCGCTCGCCTTCCTCTTTCAATCTGGCGACTGCGGCTGCCGACATCGTCTTCCCTCGACGGCGGGATCTCTCGGCGATGAGGTGTTGATCATCGGGAGCCCTAGAGTCCTCAACCGCCTCTGTCGCCGCTGCGTTTCTCGCATCACAGCGAGCTCAGCGGCAAACTCCTTGCCGGCTGCACATCCTTCAACGACGACGGCGAAGTTGTGGAGGGATGGTTCTACCGATCCTCGCCGCAACCTGATCTCGTCTGATACAATCCTCAGTTGACCCCTCACCTCTGCTGCGTTGCCCTTTTGACCGAGATCTCAGCGCTCCTTTGATCCGCCGACCTCCTTCGACGACGACGGCGTTTCCTCCGCTCGACGGCAAAGCTGCAGGAGGACGACGAGTCGGTCGACCATCGTCGCGATCGACCTCGCCTGCTTGATCCGCCGACGGCAGGGGAGACTTCATCGCACTGTCGGAACCCCTTCTTTGTGCGACACCCATACCGTTGCTGATCTAACGAACCTAGGTTCTTCGATGCCACTGCCGATTGAGACCTGAACCCCAGCAGCGGCACACTTCCTCTCGGTGTATCGCAGCGGGTGGCGAGGAGACATCCCACAGTCCACTGAAGCTCACTCCACCAGAGGCTCTTCGACTCTTCGAGCTCCCTTCATCCAAATCAAGTCTCCACCTCCTTGCTGATCCCGAAGGCGATTCGTTCACCGGTGTCCATCGATCGGCTACGTCCACTTCATGGATGATGATGGCCGCTATGCTGTTGGATTAGTCTACTTTGATTGAATGGGAGGTTGAATTCATGCTCTCTCCCCCACCTCCTTCTCCTTTCCCTATGGTGCTCTCCCCTTCTCCTTTGTTATGTTAATACTTTTATTTACTTGAAGTTACATGGGATAATAATGATGGTGGATGTAGGGAGAATCGACCCGAGGTTTGCACTAGGGAAGTATTGTTGAATTTCAGCTAACTAGTTATTATATGGTGATGTTAGAGGAAATTTGGAAGTTATTGACGTGGACTTTGTGAGACTACTAATTTAGGTTCTATTATGCCTAGAGGAGAACAACATAGGAAGATGATTTGTTACATCATGAACAAGGTTAATTATAAATCGTATGTAAAGCAAAGATCTAAATATAACTTTGTTTATAATAGGAAGATCTTTCCAAAACGATTAAAGGAAGTACGAATTATTTCACGGTCGGATCCAAAGAAGATCAAACTACATTATCAGGTGCGTTGGTTCATCATAATTAGGATTTATTCAAACTAGGGAACTACCTGCTGAGGTGTTATTAGGAAGGTCTTGGATGCCTTGAAATAAATAAAATGTTATGTTTGCTAAATATGTGATAACACGCATGCTAGAATGATATTATTTATGTAGTATGAATTATATGCCATGTTTATGTTGTTTAACATGCTTTATCAAATTCTTTTACATGTTGCTTTATTTTGCCTTATTATTTTGTGATATGCTACTACCTTGATAAAGAAGATGATATATTGATTATAAAGTTAAAATACCACATAGGAGATAATATCAAAAATGGTTACCTGACACTCTAGTTTAGATAGAGACATAGGTAACATTTGATACTAGCATCTCCTAGGGACATCACTAGATCACAAATTGTGAGGGTATATTAGTAACACACCCTAGATGATAAATCGAACCCTTGGTGTTCGAACAGTGATGTTCACTCACTATTACCACTCCTGTGGCTACAAACAGCTTAGATACTGGGAGTTAGTTGGGAAATGGACTAGATTAACTCCAAGGTCAAGATAGACTAGAAAGTGGAGTAAGTCCATACCCGGATATAATTACCCGCACGCGTGACGTTTGAGCGTCACCGTGATAGTCCCGGAATGGCCGGCGGGGATGAACCCTTCCAAGGATTTAGCAGGCATGTAGTCGAGTTAGCCATAGCCCATTGTGCGAATGCGAGCTCAACTCGGCCAACATCAACTACTATTGAATTGAAGAGGTGAATTTCCTTAAAGCCTTGGATAGTGGATCCGTAGACAATATGACTATTATTCCAGACGTTCTGCAGACGATCTGATGAGCAGTCCGGATCCTAGGGTTATTAATTAATTCGGCTAGCCGTAGCCGAGAACATATTAATTGAGGTGACCCTGTCGACAGACAGTTGTGTAGCGCTACACGGTGGGTTGTGACCGTACTGGGATTCTAAGGGGAATGGTACGGGAAGCAACCGGTTTTGCTGGGACGAGGTGTAAGGATCGACCAGCGTGACAGTAGAGAGAGATACACGGTCACCCGATCTCTCTACCAACATCCGTGCAGCGGGCATAGGTAGAGACCTGGACATTCACGGCACGGATGGGCTTATGGGAATACCTGATCAGGATATCCCTTGAGCATAAGCTGGCGGCCCGATGCACTTGACATAAAGACAGAAATACTATTAGTTGACATATACTAGAGATACATACATTTATGTAATATATATGACTTTTACTAGTGACAGACATATTGTTCAACATAGATGACAACTAAGAACATATACAGCTATGCACAAACAGTTAGAACTCAACTTTGTCAATGACGTTATTTACAATAAAAAGTTATTAATTGATAATTAATAAACCCAAAGGCATCCTAGTACTTCCTCCTAGTGTTTGATTTCCTAGCTACGTTTCGAGCTGTAATTTCGCACTAGACCGCAAGGCTGAGCACACCACGTTCAATGTGTGTGCAGGTGTGTTAGACGATCGATCACGATGGTTGATGAAGATGAGTTTGTCGACAGATTTATTTTTATTGATTGATATTTATCATAGAATCGTAGTAGGATTATCGGGACTGTGTTAGCAGTGTTGAGTTAGATGTTTTAAATGTATTTCCGCTGTGTTAATGATGTATATGGACTGTGATTACCATTAAATGCCTTGTATGGGTCCGTTGGGCTCATACGGCGGTTGCCACGTGCCCGACAGTAGGGTCGGGGCGTGACACCCAATCATGAGAAATCCTAGACAAAGCGTTGGTAATATCCCGCAAGTCCAAGGAAACTACGTACTTCAGTGGCAATCTTTTGTTGTTCCCATTTTGTGATCGCTTCTATTTTACTTGGATCTACTTGAATTCTTTCATTGGTGACAATATGGCTAAGAAAACCAACTTGATTTAGCCAAAAATCACATTTGAAAATTTTAGCATATAACTTATTTTCCCGCAGTATCTGTAGCGCTTTTCTTAGTTGCTTGGCATGCTCTTCATTATCCTCTGAATAAATGAGGATATTGTTTACCCCTCTATGTCACGCCCCGACCCTACTGTCGGGCACATGGCAACCATCGTATGAGCCCAACGGACCCATACAAGGCATCAAAGTGATACATACAATCCATACACATCATTTATACAGTGGAATATACATTTAAAACATCTAACTCAACACTGTTAACACAGTCCCGATAAATCTACTACAATTCTATGATAAGTATTGATCAATAGAAATAAATTCGTCAACAAACTCATATTCATCAACCGTCATGATCGATCATCTAACACACCTACACACACATTGAACGCGATGTGCTCAGCTATACGGCCTAGTGCGAAATTACGGCTCGAAATCGTAGATAGGAAATCAAACACTAGGGGGAAGTACTAGGATGCCTTTGGGTTTATTAATTATCAATTATTAACTTTTTGGTGTATATAACGTCAATAACAAAGTTGAGTTCTAACTATTTGTATATATCTGTATATGTTCCTAATTGTCATCTATGTTGAACAACATGTCTGTCACTAGTAAAAGTCATCTATGTTAAACAACTTGTCTGTCGCTAGTATATGTTATCTATGTTGAACAACATGTCTATCGTTAGTATATGTCATATATGTTGCATAACATATCTGTATCTCTAGTATATGTCAACTAGAAGTATTTCTGTCTTTATGTCAAGTGCTTCGGGCTGCCAGTCTACGCTCAGGGGATATCCTGATCAGGGATTCCCATAAGCTCATCCGTGCCGTAAATGTCTAGGTCTCTGCCTATGCCCACTGCACGGATGTTGGCAGAGAGATCGGGTGACCGTGTATCTCTCTCTACTGTCCCGCTGGTCGATCCCTACACTCCGTCCCAGCAAAACTGGTTGCTCCCGTACCTTTCCCCTTGGAATCACAGTACGGTCACAACCCACCGTATAGTGCTACACAACTGTCCGTCGACAGGGTCACCTCAATTAACAAGTCCTCGGCCACGGCTAGCCGAATTAAGTATTAACTGTAGGATCTGGACTGCTCATCAGATTATCTGCAGAACGTTTGGAATAGTAGTCGTGTTGTTTACGGATCCACTGTCCAAGGCTTTAAGGAAATTCTCCTCTTCAATTCAATAGTAGTTGATGTTGGCTGAGTTGAGCTCGCATCCGCACAATGGGCTGTGGCTTGCTAAATCCTTGGAAGGGTTCATCCCCACTGGCCATCCCGGGACTATCATGGTGACGCTCAAACGTCACGCGTGCGGGTAATTATATCCGGGTATGAACTTACACTACTTTCTAGTCTATCTTGATCTTGGAGTTAATCTAGTCCATTTCCCAACCAACTCCCAGTATCTGAGCTGTTTGTAGCCCAGGAGTGGTAATAGTGAGTGAACATCACTATGCGAACACTAAGGGTTCGATTTATTATCTAGGGTGCGTTACTGCTAATACACCCTCACAATTTGTGATCTAGTGATGTCCCTAGGAGGTGTTAGTATCATATGTTACCTATGTCTCTATTTAAACTAGAGTGACAGGTAATTATTCATGATACTACCTCCCAAGTAGTGATTCAACTTTAGAATCTATATTTTATCTTCTTTAGCAAGGTATTCGCATATCATATAACATCAAGGAAGAATAAAGCAGTATGTAAAAGAACTTAATAAAGCATGTTAAATATTAGACAATATACTCATGACATATAATTCATGCTACATAAATAATATTATTCTAGCATGCATGATATCACATATTTAGCAATCATAGTATTTTATTATTTTCAATGCATCCAAGACTTTCCTATAAAATCTTTTTAAGATTTTCCCTAGGCTGAATTAAATCCTACTGCGATGAACCAACGCACCTGATAATGTAGTTTGATCTTCTTCGGGACCGACCATGTTCGTACTTCCTTTAATCGTTTCCGAAAGATCTTCCTATTATAAATAAAGTTATATTTAGATCTTTGCTTTACATACGATTTTTAATTAACCTTGTTCATGATGTAACAAATCATCTTCCTATATTGTTCTCCTCTAGGCACGATAGAACCTTAATTAGTAGTCTCATAAAGTCCACGTCAATAACTTCCAAATTTCCTCTAACATCACTATATAATAATTTGTTAGCTGGAATTCAACAATACTTCCCTAGTGCATGAATTCATCCCACGGCATTACACTATCAACCAAACACCAACATCATCCAGACCAAACCACCTTCCCAAAAACATCATCAACTAATCATCAACATCACTGCATGAATTCCAAATAGCAACCAATGTCAATACTTCACCATTCCTCTAACATCATACCATTATCATCAACAATCACAAATTTCATCAATATAGCACCCAAAGAACAAACTAACATCATACCATTATCATCAACAAATCACAAATTTCATCGCCGTTGGAGGAGGTGATCAAAGGGTGCCCAAAGTCGTCCCTCCGCAACTCCGTCGTCGCCGTTGGAGGAGGTGATCAAAGGGTGCCCAAAGTCGTCCCTCCGCAACGGGTCGGTGGATCAGAGGAGCGTCGAGTAGTGAGGTGTTCCCGCTGAGATCTCCGTCAAGAGGGCAACGTGGGCAGAGGTGAAGGAGATGAGATTTGGGGGATTAGGGAGAATCAAATCAATGAGGAGGGGTAGATGACGCCGCTCCCAAGCAACGTTGGTTGCTGCTTTGGACGTTCCCTTGCATCTACTCCGGCAACGTCGACGGCTTCCCGCTCAAGCTGGATTCGGCGGACGAAGGACGAAAAGAGGGCGAGGATTAGGGCGATGGCTGCGGCGCTCACTTCACTCGCCTTCCTTCGTGTGGACCGGTTCGCGCTAACCATTTCGCTCCGGGTCAGAGGACCGGTTCGATCAAGCCGGTTGTGTTAGCTGAAGATAGATCACGTGGAATGCACGTGGTTCGCGTACACTTACCTTATGGTCCGCCCACTCAATTAATTTCCCACCTAGGTCCCTCCAACTTTAATAAACATTCCAACTAGGTCCATGATAAAAATTTATCAAATTACAATTACATCCTTTTTGATCAAAAAAATTTAGCATAATATCACCATTTTAGTTCTAACTTCGTCATTTGAATCCTAGTTCCACTCAATGATTCTTTAACCCTGTTTTCTTCAAATCTAAACTTAAGAAAAATTTTATTTTTACTTATTATTATTTCATTAATTAAACCACCTAAAGGTGGGGGTTTACACTGTATATTTGCAAACATCTGTCATGTCACTCCTCGACTCATTTATTGAGCATGCAGCGACCATCATATGAGTTCAAAGGACTCATATAAGGCATTTATCGATAAATATAGTCCACATATATCATCAATTCAGTTGATAATACATTCAAATCAACTAACTCAACTCTATTAATATAGTTCCAATATACCTACTATAATTATATGATAATGATATCAGCAAATGCAATAAATCAGTTGATAGCCTCATCTCCGACAACTATCTCGATTGATCATCTTGTCCTCATTGACAGCCTCTTGTCTGTACAATCATTATCTAGATTCTTCAACAGGTAAGCATCTAATCACCTAGTTAAGAGCTCAATCGTCATCCAAATATAGATTCTTATTTTGAATTATTTTGGTGTTCTACATTCACGTCAGGTGCAATTCTCATTTTGTATTATTTTGGTGTTCTACATTTTCCAATTTTTTTATTACACTACATTAAAAAATATTTGGAACTCTAGATTAGATGGATGCGTGTTCAATTCATATTGGGTTCAATTTTCTTTTTGATTTATTTTGATGTTCTAATTGTTTAGAATTTTATATTAAGCTTCATAGAAAAATAAATGGATTCTTGGCGCAATGGTAGCATTTTTAATTCAAGATTAGAAGGTTGTTTGTTTGACTTATGTCACGTTGAATTCTTGTTTTAATTTATTTTGGTGATTTTTAATTTTTTAAAATTTTAAATTTGCAGTGCAATGGTAATGCGTTTGACTTTAGATCAAAAGATTGTGTGTTCCATTCACGTTGATTTTAATTTTTATTTTCATTTATTTTGGTGTTCTAATTTTATCAAATTTTATATTACAATAAATGGAAAAATAATTGGATGTGTGGCAGAATGGTAGCGTGTTTTACTCTAGGGCAGAAGGTTGCATATTTGATTTGATTTATTTTGGCATTTCGTTTTTGCCCACTTGTATATTACACCATATCAAAAAATGATGGTATTTGTAGCGCAATGGTAGCACGTCTGACTCTAGATTAGAAGAATGCGTGTTTGGTTCATGTTAGGATCAATTCTCATTTAGAATTATTTTGGTATTCTACATTTTCCATATTTTATGTTACACTACCTTGAAAAATATTTGGATCTATTGTGCAATTGTAGCTCATCTGACTCTACAGCAAAAGGTTACGTGTTCAATTCACATCGAGTTAAATTCTTGTTTTGATTTATTTTATTGTTCTAACTCTTTAAAATAGTACGGGTACACCCCTCTAGCTAGAGTAATTGGGCTTTATATAGAGTAATTGGGTTCAAGACTCATTAAGTTCTAAAAGAAAACTCTTTAAAATAGTAAAGCACTCAAAATCAAAATGGTACAATTCCAATTTTAATTTATTTTAAAATGGTACAATTCCAATTTTAATTTATTTTGGTGTTCTACTTTCTCTGAATTATATTTTACACTGCATAAAAAATAAATGGATTTATAGAACAATGGAAGCACGTTCGATTTTAGATTTCAAGGTTGTGTCTTTGATTTATGTCGGGTTTAATTCTTGTTTTTATTTTGTTTTCGTGTTCAAATTTTTTCAAATTTTATTTTACACTCCCTAGAAAAATAATTGTATTTATAGGGCAATGATAATGCATCTCACTCAAAATCAGAATGTTGCATGTTTGATTGTCATTACGATCAATTCTTATTTGATTTATTTTGGTACTCTAATTTTTTTGAAATTTATATTATACTACATAGAAAAATAACTTGGCTTCAATCCTTGTCTTGATTATTTTTGGTATTTTACTTTTTCTAAAATGGATCCAAAGTTCAATGGTATTGCTTTTGACCTTTGATTAGAAGGTTGTGTTTGATTCATATGTAGGGTTCAATTCTCTTTTTTATTTATTCTGGTGTTCTAATTTTTTTGAATTTTATATGACACTTCAAAGAGAAATAAAATGATTTTTGGCCTAATGGTAGCATGTTTAACTATAGATTAGAAGGTTGTGTTTTATTTATGTTAAGTTGAATTCTTATTGTTTGACTCCAGATAAAAAAATTGTATGTTCCATGCACGTTGGCTTTAATTTGTTTTAATTTATTTTGGTATTCTAATTTTTTAAATTTTATATTATAATACATGGAAAAATAATTAGATGCATAGCACAATAGTAGCGCGTTTGACTCTAAGGCAGAAGGTTTAATATTTGATTTGGGTTCAAATTTTTTTTTAATTTATTTTGGCATTCTTGTGTTTCCCCATTGTATAATACACTATATAAAAATATGATGGGATCTGTGGCGCAATGGTTGTATCAGGTTCAATTCTTATTTTGAAATATTTTGGTGTTCTACATTCACGTCACGTTCAATTCTCATTTTAAATTATTTCAAGTTCAATTCATATTTTGATTTATTTTGGTATTCTAAATTTTTTAAATTTTATATTACACTAAATAAAAAAATGATGGGATTTGTGGTGTAATGGTAGCGTGTCTCACTCCAGATTAGAAAGTTGCGTGTTCGATTCATGTCAGGTTTAATTCTCATTTTGAATTATTTTGGTATTCTACATTTAAGTCAAGTTCAATTCTTATTTTAAATTTTTTTAAGTTTAATTATTATTTTGATTTAATTTGGTATTCTACTTTTTTCAAATTTTATATTACACTAAATAAAAAATTGATGGATTTCTGGCGCAATGGTAGTGTGTCTCACTCCAAATTAGAAGGTTGCGTGTTTGGTTCATGTCAGGTTTAATTCTCATTTTGAATTATTTTGGTGTTCTACATTCACGTCAGTTTCAATTCTCATTTTAAATTATTTCAGGTTCAATTCCCATTTTGATTTATTTTGGTGTTCTACATTCATGTCAGGTTCAATTTTCATTTTAAATTATTTCAGGTTTAATTCTTATTTTGATTTATTTTGGTATTCTGATTTTTTTTTAATTTTATATTACACTAAATAAAAAAATGATGGGATCTGTAGCGCAATGGTAGCGTGTCTAACTCCAGATCAGAAGTATGCGTGTTCATTTCACGTCAGGTTCAATTCTCATTTTGAATTATTTTGGTGTTCTACATTCATGTCAGGTTCAATTCTCATTTTAAATTATTTCAGGTTCAATTCTCATTTTGATTTATTTTGGTGTTTACATTCACTTAAATTTCAATTCTCATTTTAAATTATTTCAAGTTAAATTCTTATTTTGATTTATTATGGTATTCTACATTTTTCACATTTTATATTACACTAAATAAAAAATTGATGGGATTTGTGGCGTAATGGTAGCATATCTCACTCCAGATCAGAAGGTTGCGTGTTCAATTCACGTTAGGTTCAATTCTCATTTTGAATTATTTTAGTGTTCTACATTCACGTTAGGTTCAATTCTCATTTTGAATTATTTTGATGTTCTACATTCACCTCAGGTTCAATTCTCATTTTAAATTTATTGAATTATTTTGATGTTCTACATTCATGACACGTTCAATTCTTATTTTGATTTATTTTGGTATTCTAATTTTTTTTAAAATTTTATAGTACACTAAATAAAAAAATTGATGGGATATGTGGCGCAATGGTAGTGCATCTGACTCCAGATCGGAAGGTTGTGTGTTTAAATCACGTCAGGTTCAATTCTCATTTTTACTTATTTTGGCGTTCTATATTCATGTGAGGTTCAATTCTCATTTTGTATTATTTTGGTATTCTACATTTTCTAAATTTTAATAATTTGGTGATTTTTATATTTTTTAAATTTTAAATTTGTGGTGCAAAAGTAATGCGCTTGACTTTAGATCAAATGATGGGATTTGTGATGCAATGGTAGCTTGTCTCACTCTAGATCCAAAGGTTGCCTGTTCAATTTTCATATTGAATTATTTTGGTGTTCTATATTTGGTTCAATTCTGATTTTGTATTATTTTTGTGTTCTACATTTTCTAAATTTTAATATTTTGGTGATTTTTACATTTTTTAAATTTTAAATTTGTTATGCAATGGTAAAGCGTTTGACTTCAAATCACATGATTGTATTTGTGGCGCAATGGTTGCACATCTGACTCCAGATTAGTAGGTTGTGTGTTCAATACATGTTAGGTTCAATTCTTATTTTGAATTATTTTGGTGTTCTACATTCACGTCATGTTCAATTCTCATTTTAAATTATTTCAAGTTCAATTCTTATTTTGATTTATTTTGTTATTCTACGTTTTTGAAACTTTTTATTATACTGAATGATAAAATGATGGGATCTAAGGCGGAATGGTAGTGCATCTGACTCCAGATGTCACGCCCCGACCTGCAGGTCGACACGTGGCAACCGCCGTATGAGCCCAACAGACCCATACAAGATATAAATACAAATACTAAAATACATACACACCCACAATTCCAAATAACACCTTAATACAGTCCCGATATATCTCAATACAAATCTAAGACCGACATACGAAAACTCGAAGCAGCGATCGTATACCTTCCGCGACGAACCCTCCGTCAATGATCTCGTCTAGTGCGTCTGCACCTACACACACATTGAACGCGGAGTGCTCAGCCTTGCGGCCTAGTGCGAAATTACGGCTCTACCGAATAAAGAAATCAAAGGCTAGGAGGAGTATTCTAGGATGCCTTTGGTTGTTAATCATCATTTTCATTTGAATTGTGTAAAACAATTTATATAACACAATAAAATAACGTAAATAAATAAATGTGTATATTTCACTAGATGTCACCTATGTTATATCTAGTGTCAATGTCAACAGTATGTCACCTACGTCAGATGATAATATTTTTAAGGTCATAAAACTCGGCTGCCAGCCTATGGTTAGTGAATACCCGGGCCGAGGGTAGCAGTAAGCTCATCAATGTCTTTCTGTCTCTGTCTCTACCTATGCCCGCTGCACTGATGTTGGCGGAGAGGATGTGTGACCCAATATCACTCTCCATTGTTTCACTAGTCACCGACCATGCCTCCCCTAACGAAACCGTCGTGCCCTTACATCCTCCCCGGATTTCGTAGGGGCAACGACAAACGTGTAGTACTACACACTGTCCGTAGACAAGGTCACCTTTATATAAATCTCATCGGCCACAGCTAGCCGGAATAACCATCCTAGGATCCGGACTACTCATCTGATCGTCTGCAGACGTTAAGGGTGATAGCCGTGTGGTCTACGGATCCACTGTCCAAAGCGTCGCATGTGTAATCACCTTCCCAGTCCAATAGCAGTCGACGTCTATCGAGATTGGCGCACATCCGCATGATGGGCTGTGACAACGTCGACTCCATCGGTGCCAAGTCCATGGTAGGGCTCATCCTTGCTAACCATCTCAGGACTATCACGAGGCCGCCTAAACGACACTCGTGCGGGTGAAAATTTCGGGTAAGGACTTCTCCATATTTTCGGTCTAATATGACCATGGAGGGTGTACAGTCTCTTACCCTACCAGCTCCCAATATATAAGCTATGCATAACGTCGGGAGTGGTGCTCCCAGTATCTTAGCTATGCATCAACCTCGGGAGGGGTGCGTAGTGGGACGTCACCGTTTGACCGCCGTCGGTACGCAGCGGTCAACCGGGGCATATAGGAAAGGCCCCTTTCTGTGTAAGTTGCGGTGACGTCACCAAAGGTTCTAACATGTCGTTATTTACTATCTATGTCTGCATGGTAGTTGTGCTAGCATAGTATAGAAAATAATAAAATAATATACAGCATGCAGGACACGCTATCACAATATACTAAAACCTAGCAGGGAAATTATAATATATCATGCATGTTAGACAGCAATAAATTAAACTAGCATGCAGACATATCAAATCTTATCAAGCATAGTATTTTATTATATTTAAGACATCAAAGAGTTGTTCCTAAGAAGACCTAGAGGGACTTCCCTAGCTTGAATAAATCCTACATCGGAGAACCAACGCACCTGGGTTAGTGATCCGCTCTTCAGAACCAAGTCACGCGGAAATAATCACCGAACGAGCCACTCGGATCGCGTACCCACAATAGTCCTAATTAACATAATTTTTTAAAATAGGCTGCTGCCAGCTTATGCTTAGTGAATACCCGAGCTAAGGGCATCAGTAAGTCCATCAGTGCCTTTCTGTCTTTGTCTCTACCTATGCCTGCTGCACTGATCTTGGCGGAGAGCACGGGTGACCCGTGATCACTCTCCACTGTCTCGCTAGTCGCCCACAATACCTCCCCTAGCGAAACTGCTGTGCCCTTACATCCTCCCCGGACTCTGTAGGGGCAACGACGACTCGTGTAGTACTACACACTGCCCGAAGACAGGGTCACCATCAACAAGACAAATCGGCCACGTCTAACCGATAAAATAACAACCCTAGGATCCGTACTACTCATCCGACTGTCGATCAAATAGGCGTTGCATAGGGAATCACCTTCCCAGTCCAATAGCAGTCGATGTCGATCGAGATTGACGCACATCCGCACAATGGGTTGTGGCAACCTCGACTCCATCGGTGCCAAGTCCATGGTAGGGCTCATCCTCGCTAGCCATCTCAGGACTATCACGAGGTCGCCTAAACGACACTCGTACGGGTATAAATTTCTGGGTAAGGACTTGCTTCATATTTCCGGTCTAATATGACCATTGAGTTTGTACAGTCTCTTTCCCTATCAGCTTCCAGTATCTAAGCTATGTATAGCCTCGGGAGTGGTGCTCCCAGTATCTAAGCTATGCATAACCTCGGGAGTGGTGTGTAGCGGGACGTCACCATTTGACCCCCATCGGTACGCGGCGGTCAACCGGGGCATATGAGAAATGTCCCTTTTCTGTCTAAGTTGCGGTGACGTCGCAAAAGGGTTCTAATATGTCGTTATTTAGTATCTATGTCTGCATGGTGATTGTGCTATCATAGCATAGAAAAATAATATCTAACATGGGGGACAAGATATCACGACATATTAAAACTTAGCACGGAAATCATGGTATATCATACATGTTAGACAGAAAAAAAATTAAACTAACATGCAGACATATCAAATCTTATTAAGCATTATATTTTATTATATTTAAGACATCCAAGAATTTCCTAAGAAAACCTCAGCAGGAATTTCCTAGCTTGAATAAATCCTACATCAGAGAACCAACGCACCTGGGTTAACGATCCGCTTTTCAGAACCAACTCACGTGTAAAATAAATCACACGACGAACTACTCGGATCGTGTACCCACGAAAGTCCTAATTAACATAATTATTTAAAATAAAATTTATTTTATTTTTCTCCTAAAGTAAATAAAATAGAAATTTACCAACCAATTAATTAAAGTAATTATTACATCTAATTAACATAAACTAAGCATACAAGTTTATAATTAATTCTATCTAATCAAATCTTAATTAATCATATTTTAAATTTTACTAATTAAACTAACTATAATGTTAAATTAATTTAATTAACTTAAATAACTTCTATCAAACTTATACTCATGTAAACCCACCCATGACTTGGCACAAGTCACCCAAGGGCTCAAATAAAACTCATGAAAAATTAAATTATTTTTATTATTATTTTATTATTTTGATTATTTTATTATTTATTTATTTTTTACTGGTCAACGGTCAATGCTTGACCCGGTCAATGCTGACCGGTCAACAGGTCAACTGTTGACTCGGTCAACGCGGTTACTCGGTCACCGCGGACCGGTCACTATTTATCCGGCTTAACTTGAGTCTGACCCAAGCCTAGCTGGTTTGTTCGATTGAGTCAGCTCTAATCCATCTAAATCCGAGTCCGACTCGAGTTCGGTTCAAATTGATTTGGTTCGACTCGGATCCGGTTCACCCAGCCCAATCTAATTGGGTTTGACTCGAGCTGGAACTAATTTCAATTAATTGATTCAGCTCACCCAACTAAACTCAATCTGAACCCAACCTTAACTCAAACCCAACCCAACTAACTCCAATCTGGTTCAACCCAATCGATTTCACTAAATTAACTCTAAATCATAGTTAAATTAACTAAAACTTGATTAATTAATGCTAAGCATGTTTAAATTAATCTGAGCATATCATAAACTTAATTTATACTAAACATACTTAATTATAGCTAAGCATGCATAATTACTCGCTAAGCATGATTAAGAGAAATGGCGAGATCGACACCTTCCGCCGCACCCTTCGCCGAAGCTCCCGTCGCCCGCGCCTTGACGGAACCCCGCTGCCGAGAAGATTCCGGCGCTCCAGCCGGCGAGACCGCCGGCTCCTCACTCGTGGGAAGGAGACGGGGGAAGATCCTACACACACCAACGTGCGTAAGGCGGAGAACGAAGCAAAACCCGACGATCGGCGAATCCCTAGGGCGGGACCACCGGAGGGCAAAATCGCCCAATACCAGGGGGGGAACAGAGCTACTTACCTCGAGGACGCGTGGGGACGAAGGGGAGGAAGCTCCACCGCTAGCCGGGGGTACTGTGATCGAGCGAGCAACGGCGGGGGAAATCGCCGCCTGCTGCGTTGGCGTCGGGGGTCGACAGAAGCTCGCAAGGGTGCAGCGATGGCGAACGTCTCCAACCGCAGCGGGGGAGACGTCACGCCGGTGATCGGGCCGCGGGACGGCGACGGACGACGGCTGAAGTTGCAGCGGACGAAGAGGGGATGGCAGCAGGCGGAGGAGAGGCGCGCGGCGGCGGCAGACCTCTGCTGAGGTCTCTTCGTCGCGGCGGAGAGGAGAGGGCGGCGCCGGAGTGCGGTTGGCGGCCAGCTGCCAGCGGCAGGAGGCGGAGGAGAGGAGCTCCTCTGCTCTACTGCAGACGGAAGCGAGACGCCCTCGCGACGAAGGAAGGGGGCGTCGCGAGGGAGAAGAGCCTTCGGCTCTTCTCGCCCGCGAGCCCTCCTTCGAACTGGGTTCGAGCCGGTTCATCTGAACCGGACCCTCTTTTTTTTTTAATTAAAGGGATAGGGGTTTACAAGTACTTCCCCCCCTTAAAAATTTTTGGTCCTCCAATAATAATTCCTCTAATATAAAAATGTTCAAATTACAGCATAACACGTTCCAAAATTCTTTTACATCACGCTCAAACACTCTCTCCCTCAAATAAATGAGGATGCTGGACCCGCATATGGGCCTCAGTTTCCCACGTAGCTTCCTCGATATGAGCATTCCTCCAGAGGACTTTCACTAGGGGAATAGATTTACCTCGAAGTACCTTTATGCGTCGATCAACGATCTCAACAGCCCGCACTCCGTAACTCAAGTCCTCTCTCAGCTGAACTGGTGGTGCCGTGAGGACATGGGATGGATCTGATATGTACTTCCTCAGCATGGATACTTGGAAGACATCATGAATCTGCTCTAAGTCTGTAGGTAGCTCTAGTCAATATGCCACCGGTCCGACTCTCTCAAGTATCTGGAAGGGTCCGATGTATCTAGGGTGTAGCTTTGCTTTCTTTTGAAATCGAATGATACCCTTCCATGGGGAAAATTTTAGAAAAACCATATCCCCAACTGCAAACTCTAGAGGCCGGCGGCGATGATCTGCATAGCTCTTCTGTCGGTCCTGAGCCATCTTCAGTCTGCCTCGGATGACGCTGACCTTAGCTAGGGTTTCATCAACCAACTCCGTACCCGTCAGTCGTCTCTCGCCAACCTCACTCCAACATAATGGAGTCCGACACTGCCTGCCATATAGAGCCTCATAAGGAGCCATACCAATACTGGCCTAATAGCTGTTATTATAGGCAAATTCCACCAAACGAAGGTGTGTGTCCCAGCTACCAGTAAACTCGAGCACACATGCTCTTAACATATCCTCCAGTGTCTAAATGGTACGCTCTGACTGTCCATCAGTCTGCGGGTGAAATGCGGTGCTAAACCTCAAGGATGTACCCAGCTCCTTCTGAAACTTCGGCCAGAACCTAGAAGTGAACCTAGGATCTTAGTCCGAAACAATAGATACCGGCACTCCATGAAGGCGGACAATCTCACTGATGTATAGCCTGGCTAACTTCTCTAAGGAATACGAAATCTCGATCGGTAAGAAGTGGGCAGACTTTGTAAGTCGATCAACGATCACCTAGATAATATCATGATGTCTTTGGGTGAGCGGCAACCCGACTACAAAGTCCATAGTGATGTGCTCCCACTTCCACTTCGGTATCGAAAGAGGTTGCAAAGTCCCTGCCGGCTTCTGATATTCCGCCTTAACCTGCTGGCACACTAGGCATCGAGTTACAAACTCAACTATGTCCCGCTTCATGCCTGACCACCAATACGTCTGTCAAATAATATGATACATCTTCATACTACCGGGATGCATAGCATAAGCAAAAGTGTGTGCCTCCTTCAGAATCTACCGTCGTAGATCCTCATCATTGGGTACGCAGATCCTGTCATTCAGCACCAGCATGCCGTCATCTCTGAGTCTGAAATCCTGACCCTGACCATCCTGTACTCTCGGGATCACCTTGCTCAACTCGGAGTCTGTCCTCTGCAATTCTGCCAACCGATCTTATAAAGTGGGTCGCACAGCAAACTGTGCCAGTAAGCCACCCTGCGAGTCACACTGTAGCTCCGCCCCCAGAAATCTCAAGTCACGCAGCAAAGGTAGGTAGGCAGTGCAAATATACGCCAAAGTGGCGGATGACTTTCTGCTCAAAGCATCTGCCACAACATTAGCCTTCCCTGGGTGGTAGTCAATAATCAAGTCATAATCCTTAATTAACTCCAACCAGCGGCGCTGCCTGAGATTCAACTCCCTATGTGTCAACAATTACTGTAGGCTCTTATGGTGAGTGAAAATATGACACTTATCCCAGTATAGATAGTGTTGTCAAATCTTAAGAGCCTGTACAATAGCTGCTAACTCTAAATCATGAGTCGGATAATTTACCTCGTGCTTCTTCAACTGACGCGAAACATAGACAATTACCCGTCCGCTCTGCATAAGTACGAAGCGTAATCCTTGCTTCGAAGCATTGCTGAATACTACATACTCTATACCATTGACTGGGAGGGTGAGTATCGGAGCAGTGGTCAAACGAGTCTTAAGTTCCTGAAAACTTTACTCACACTCCGGGTCCCACTGAAACTTAACATCCTTCCGAGTCAACTTGGTCATCGGCACTGCAATACGGGAGAAATTTTGCACAAATCGCCGATAATACCCAGCTAACCAAAGAAAACTACGAACCTCTGTGGGACTCTTAGGCTGCTCCCACTTAGTTACTGCCTCAATCTTTGTCGGATCAACCTGAATACCCTCACTGGATATAATGTGCCCTAGAAATCCAACCTGAGTCAGCCAAAACTCAAATTTAGAAAACTTAGCATAAAGCTGACTATCTCTCAATACCTGAAGGACAAGTCGAAGATGTCTCGTATGCTCTTCGGGCTCTTCGAATATATAAGTATGTCATCTATGAAGAAATGATACACTTATCTAAATATTTATGAAAAACCTGGTTCATTAGATCCATGAAGGCTGCGGGAGCATTTGTGAGTCCAAAAGACATGACTAGGAACTCATAGTGTCTATACCGTGATCGAAATGCTGTCTTCGGAATATCCGAGTCCCTGATCTTTGACTGATGATACCCTGACCTCAAATCAATCTTCGAGAAAACCCGAGCTCCCTGTAACTGATCAAACAAATCATCGATGCGGGGAAGCGGATACCTGTTCCTGATGGTGACCTTGTTCAGTTGCCTGTAATCAATGCACATCCTCATGGTCCCATCCTTCTTCTTCACAAATAGAATAGGTGCGCCCCAAGGGGAGACACTAGGTCGTATGAACCCATTGTCCACCAAGTCCTGCAACTGTAGCTTGAGTTCCTTCAACTTTGTCGGTGCCATGCGATACGGGGGTCTAGAGATCGGCATCGTCCCAGGAGCAAGATCGATGCAAAACTCTAACACCCGATCCGGAGTTAGGCCAAGCAGATCCTCTAGAAAGACATTTGGGAACTCACGAACTACAGGAATATCCGTCATCTGGCTATCCGACTGGCTGCTATCCACCACGTGCGCTAGAAAACACTGATATCCTTTCTTAATGTACCTATGCGCCGTGAGAGCGGATATAATGGCGATCGATAAGACCCGACAAACTCCCTCGAATACGAGCTCTGGTGGTCCCGATCCAATGAAAGACACTAACTTCGTGAAACAACTCACCAGGGCTCTATGTGCTGTTAACTACTCCATACCGAGGATCACATCGAAGTCTGTCATATCTAGTGGAATTAGGTCCGCCTCAAGAGTGACATCCTGTATCATAATAGGACAGGACCGATACACCTCACCTCGTAAAATCTTCTCGCCCAAGGGAGTGCAGACAATCAACTCTGACTCTAACGGGGCAAGAGGTATATCAGCTCGTCTGGCGAACTTTGAGCTAATAAAATACCGATATGACCCGTTATCAATGAGAATACGAGCCCATGCATCAAATAACCGCATATGCCCTAATCCACGATCACACAAACAACACATACGGCAAGTTAAATATAGTTCAACTAAACAAAAATAAGTTTTAGTTCCAAAAACCAACGCATCATCAACTTATCAAGTTTAACTATTTAATCTCCAAAATAAGATAACTCAAGGGGCATCAACATGCGAGGTGTTACCAGTGACTACATCTGGGTTTTGGCTTGTGTGTCGATGCCATCCAGTGCATAGATGCGAGTCTAGGTGTGTTGGGGCGGCCTCTGGGAGTGTGGACTAGATCTTGTGGCAGGTCCTCTGGTTGATCCCGTCATAGGTGCAGTAGGTGGGATCGGTGCAGACAGGCGACCACGACCCACAGATGCCAGATGGATGGCCGACTGCTGAGATCCGCCCATCTGAGTCCGCTGTGGACAATTGGGCTGAATGTGCCCCTTCTGTCCACACTGATAGCATGAGACCTCTCGGCACGACCCGATGTGGGTCCTGTGACAGACGGTACATGGGGCCAACGGTGGAGTATGGTGCAACTGAGAGGCCCTATATACTGACGGCGGGGGACGCGCCTGACCCTGCTGACCACGCTGCTCAGTCCTCTGTATAAATCGGCTCCCAGATGGAGCCCCTCCTGTAGCTGAGGCAACTGAGGCTACTGTGCCAGTCTGTCTGTCCCTAAAGTCACCTCGACCCCTGCGTGTTGCTGACCTCTTCTTCTTATGCCCCTCCCTCCGTGTACGAGTCGTCTGGAGCATCCTCTCAGTTCACAGGGATTTATCCACCAATTGCTGAAAAGCAGTGTAGTTAAGTATTCCCACCCTAACACGAAGGTGGTCATCCAATCCCTGAATAAAATGCAGACGATGATATCTATCGGATGGAATCATATCAGGTACTAGGGAGGCCAATCGGTTAAACTCCACCACATACTCTGACATAGATCTACCTCCCTGTGTACACTCTAGGAACTCCTGTATCTTCAGATCATGCTGGAGCTCTATATAGAAACACTCGTGGAACTCATCCAGAAAGATGTCCCATATCAGTCCTGTGGAATAACGGGTCTCCAGCTCCTCTCGCTAGGTCTCAGCATCCCTGTCCACAAGATAGAGTGCCACTCCAAGCCGGTCTCTATCTGATAACTCCAAATCAGCAGTGATACGGCGGACGTTGTTAATCCATGACCGGGCTATCTAGGGGTCTGATGATCCAGAAAAAGTGACACAACCCAGATGCCGAGCGTCTCTCACCCAAGTGGCTAACGGTCTACCAACTCGGGTACCGGGCACCGGAGTAGTAACTTCCCCAAGCGGGGTCTGATAATCAGTCCGGGTATAAGTCCTTTGTACTCCCGCCGGAGGGGTAGCAACTACCGCCGCAACTCCCACTGGATCTGTCTCTGCACAATTGTCAGCTAGAGCAGGTGCAACGGCTGGGGCGGTAGCCGCCTGACTTATTGGTGGTGCCGGTGGGGCCACTAGTGCGGTAGGAGGTGAAGAAGGCGCTATCGTCTGTGGCTCCCCCGGCTCCTGCTGCGGGGAGGGAGTCATGATGCTGACCATAGCTGCCGCTATCATGTTTAGTTGTCCCTGCGATACAGGAGCCTGCCCAGATGGCACTGTAGATGTAGTTCTCTGCCTCAAAGTCCGACGGAAACTCGATCTCCGACGTGTACCCGACGATGCCTACTCTGGGATCGTAGGCACTAGTGCCCCTATCGGAATCCTCGGTAACGCTAGCGGTTGGTACCGGTGCGAGTGGCGCTAACGGATCTGCCGATGGACGGGAGGTGGCCGTCGAATGATCCTGGGGTTCTGTGAGCTTTCGGGGCCTCCCCCGTTTGCGTCTCGGCAGTACTTCCAACATCTACACGAAACAGGCTTCAGTCAGTTCATATGCAATAAAATTAACATAAGGTAAACTCTTCCGGTACGTATAGTCACGATATAAGTAAACGACCCTACCACTAACTATCTAACTGACCACCCTAATATATCGGAACTGACTTCCTTATACTAAATATTTGGAGCCGAAACCCTAGAAATCCCTAGGTCTTTAAACCTAGACTCTGATACCATTTTAATTTTCACGCCCCGACCCGCAGGACGACACGTGGCAACCGCCGTATGGGCCCTACGACCTATACCAAACATAAAATGTAAATACCAAAATACACACACCCACATTTACAAATAATATCTTAGTACAGTCCCGATTTATCCTAATACAATTCTAAGACCTTGACTAGTGCGTCTACACCTGCATACACATTGAATGCGGTGTGCTCAGCCTTGCGGCCTAGTGCGAAATTACGGCTCTAAACCGAATAAGGAAATCAAAGGCTAGGAGAAGTATTCTAGGATGCCTTTGGTTTTTAATCATCATTTTTTTTTTCATTCGATTTGTGTAAATCAATTTATAGAAAGGAGTAAAACAACATAAATAAAAATAGATGTATATTTCACTAGATGTCACCTAAGTTGTATCTAGTGTCAAAGTCATTAGCATGTCACCTACGTCATAATAAAACTTGAAGTCACAAGACTCGGGCTGCCAGCTTATGCTTAGTGAATACCCGAGCTAAGGGCATCAGTAAGCCCATCAATGCCTTTCTGTCTCTGTCTCTACCTATGCCTGCTGTACTGATGTTGGCGGAGAGCACGGGTGACCCGTGATCACTCTCCACTGTCTCGTTAGTCACCCACAATGCCTCCCCTAGCGAAACTGCCGTGTCCTTACATCCTCCCCGGACTCCGTAGGGGCAACGACGACTCGTGTAGTACTACACACTGCCCGAAGACAGGGTCACCATCAACAAGACAAATCGGCCACGGCTAACTGATAAAATAACAACCCTAGGATCCGGACTACTCATCCGACTGTCTGCAGAACGTTACGGATGATAGTCGCGTGGTCTACGGATCCACTGTCCAAGGCGTCGCATAGGGAATCACCTTCCCAGTCCAATAGCAGTCGATGTCGATCGAGATTGACGCACATCCGCATAATGGGCTGTGGCAACCTCGACTCCATCGATGCCAAGTCCATGGTAGGGCTCATCCTCGCTAGCCATTTCAGGACTATCACGAGGTCACCTAAACGACACTCGTGCTCTCAGTATCTAAGCTATGCATAACCTCGGGAGTGGTGCGTAGCGGGATGTCACTATTTGACCACCGTCCGTACGCGGCGGTCAACCGGGGCATATGAGAAATGCCCCTTTTCTGTCTAAGTTGCGGTGACGTCGCAAAGGGGTTCTAACATGTCGTTATTTAGTATCTATGTCTGCATGGTGGTTGTGTTATCATAGGATAGAAAAATAATATCTAACATGCGGGATAAGATATCACGACATATAAAAACTTAGCATGGAAATTATGATATATCATACATGTTAGACAGAAAAAAATTAAACTAACATGCAGACATATCAAATCTTATCAAACATTATATTTTATTATATTTAAGACATCCAAGAATTTCATTAGAAAACCTCAGCAGGAATTTCCTAGCTTGAATAAATCCTACATCAGAGAATCAACGCACCTAGGTTAGCGATCCGCTTTTCAGAACCAACTCACGTGTAAAATAAATCACCCGACGATCTACTCGGATCGTGTACCCACGAAAGTCCTAATTAACATAATTATTTAAAATAAAATTTATTTTATTTTTCTCCGAAAGTAAATAAAATAGAAATTTATCAACCAATTAATTAAAGTAATTATTACATCTAATTAACCCAAACTAAGCATACAAGTTTATAATTAATTCTATCTAATCAAATCTTAATTAATCATATTTTAAATTTTATTAATTAAACTAACTACAATGTTAAATTAATTTAATTAACTTAAATAACTTTTATCAAACTTGTACCCATTTAAACCCACCCATGACTTGGCCCAAGTCACCCAAGGGCTCAAATAAAACTCATGAAAAATTAAATTATTTTTATTATTTTTGATTATTTTATTATTATTTTTTTTTTTTACTGGTCAACGGTCAATGGTTGACGCGGTCTACGCTGACCGGTCAACTGTTGACTCCGTCAATGCGGTTGACCCGATCAGTGCTGACCGGTCACTGTTTATCCGGCTTAACTTGAGTCTAACCCAAGCTCAGTTGGTTCAGTTCGATCGAGTCAGCTCCAATCCATCGAAATATGAGTCCGACTCGAGTTCGGTTCAAATTGATTTGGTTCGACTCGGATCCGGTTCACCCAGCGCAATCTAATTGGGTTTGACTCGAGCTCGAACTAATTTCAATTAATTGATTCAGCTCACCCAACTAAACTCAATCTGAACCCAACCTTAACTCAAACCCAACCCAACTAACTCCAATCTGGTTCAACCCAACCGATTTCACTAAATTAACTCTAAATCATAGTTAAATTAACTAAAACTTGATTAATTAATGCTAAGCATGTTTAAATTAATCTAAGCATATCATAAACTTAATTTATACTAAACATACTTAATTATAGCTAAGCATGCTTAATTACTCGCTAAGCATGATTAAGAGAAAAGGTGAGATCGACACCTTCCGCCGCACCCTTCGCCGAAGCTCTAGTCGCTCACGCCTTGACGGAACCCCGCTGCCGAAGAAGATTCCGACGCTCCAGCCTGCGAGACCCCCGGCTCCTCACTCGTGGGAAGGAGACGGGGGAAGATCCTACACACACCAACGTGCGTAAGGCGGAGAACGAAGCAAAACCCGGCGATCGGCGAATCCCTAGGGCGCGACCACCGGAGGGCGAAATCGCCCAATACTAGGGGGGAAATGGAGCTGCTTACCTCGCGGACGCATGGGGAGGAAGGGGAGGAAGCTTCGGCCGGCGAGGTGGGCAGATTCGAGGCTCCACCGCTCGCCGGTGGTACTGTGATCGAGCGAGCAGCGGCGGCGGAAATCGCCGCCTGCTACGTTGGTGTCGGGGGTCGATAGAAGCTCGCGAGGGTGCAGCGAGGACGAGCGTCTCCAACCGTAGTGGGGGAAACATCGCGCCGGCGATCGGGGCGCGGGACCGCGACGGACGGTGACTGAAGTTGCAGCGGACAAAGAGGGGATGGCAGCAGGCGGAGGAGAGCCGCGCGGCGGTGGCAGACCTCCGCTGAGGTCTCTTCGTCGCGGCGGAGAGGAGAGGACGGCGCCGGAGTGCGGTCGGCGGCCAGCTGCCAGCGGCGGGAGGCGGAGGAGAGGAGCTCCTCTGCTCTGCTGCGGACGGAAGCGAGAAGCCCTCGCGACGAAGGAAGGGGGCGTCGCGAGGGAGAAGAGCCTTCGGCTCTTCTCGCCCGCGAGCCCTCCTTCGAACTGGGTCCGAGCCGGTTCATATGAACCGGACCCTTTTTTTTTTTTAATTAAAGGGATAGGGGTTTACATCTTTGATCTTAGTTTCCTTATAACTTAGCCAAATTATAATCATCATAGCTTTCAAAAATGTGATAGACATATAAAACATATATGTATACTTATGTTTCCAAATCAGGTAATTCCCTTCCATTAAGCTCCTTCTCTGCATAACTCTTCTATCTATCTTGTACTATTTTTCTTCTTTCTTTAATAATTTTATTATTTTCCGTAGTAGTCTCAATTAACTAATTCCAATCAATTTTTCTTTCTTTAACCTCATCCAAACACAAATAGTGTTCTACATTTCATCATATATAAATCCTCGTAAGGTAGCATTCCAATATTGGCTCGATAACTATCATTATAGGTAAATTCAATCAATGAAAAATAGTGATGTCAACTTCACTAGAATTCAATTGAACAGATCCGTTCGAATTGGCCGACCTTATCTCAAACAGGGCTTCGCACTCATCGCAACGAATAGGAATTGAAGCAAGGATATATTCCTTACACGCGCACGAACCTATAGATATGAACAACATAGATCTAGAGCTGAAGCTCAAAAGACGAGCCAAAGGGAGGTCAATAATTGATTGGTCCCTCGACTCTTACCATCGATCCAACAATAATGATCTACCGTAGGTGGACGTGCATGCAAGGGCGAGTGGAATCTGGCGATCGCCAGCTCCCATCATCTTCATGGAGTAAAGGGAGATGGAATGGGGAATGGGAGCGATGGCATGGGAGAGAGCTCGATAGATTCGACTGCTACGGGAAACAATGCTCGATTCGCAACAGCAAGGAATCATCACTTGCACTGGGTCACTCGACGAAGTGGGATCGAAGGTGTCGGATCTTGTCGATGGCATCACAATCACCGGTGTGTTCGACGATAAAGCGGGAAGGGTGCAGGGTAACATCAATTGCGATAAGGTGAGAAAAGCTAGTGAATTTGATAAGTTAGAAGAGGTGCTAGGGGGGGCTTGCCTTAAGGGAAAACTAACTAATGACATGTCAATGACAAATCGCATACAACAACTCAGTCTCATACTAGTTCAGCTAAAGACCAAAATATCCTAAAGGCATTAAAACCTATGAAATAAAATAGGATCCTTATATATAGTACTTCCCAAACAGTTTGTAGGTATAATTGTACTAGTCCTAGGATGGATAGTGGTAGCGTCGACAGACCCCATCATCAATCTAAAATGTTTTCAATTTTGGATCGGATTGTTTTCACTTTCGTGATCAAAATTAAACTAATAAGAATATATAAAAATCATAACAAATTTATTCTTAGCCAATAAAATATACATTCATTTTATTGAGTGCCATAAATATATTTATTAACGCTGCATGAGTTAATTAATTTTTTCTTTTTAAACTCAGATAATATTAAACACTTCAAATATTATCGAATATAATTGCCAAACAACTTGAATGAACTTTTTTTAGAAGCTTTTGGCGACTATCTGCTTCCTTCCTCTTTGTTGTTATCATCTCTTCATCTACATTGCCTCTCGATCTCTTTATATGATCCAAAGATTGCACCTTAGGAACTTCTTGAACCAGTTTATCTTTCAAGGAACTGCCTTTACTCGAGCATGGCGAAGCCTTTGCTGCTCCTCCACCAACGAAAACCTAATAGAATGAAGCAAGATAATGGAATGATCGATTCCATCCATCAATATGCAACTAGGAAAGCATTGGAGTACCTGAAGGGGCATCGGGGCCGCCGCCACCACGTGCTTAGGTGATCCCTCCCTTGGGTAATAAGTGACCTCGAAAGGAAGGCCCACTCCAGCCAACTGGAATGCCTTTGCCATCAAATCCACCTGCATGCTGGCTCTCCTAATGGCATCGGAGGAGTTTCCAGTACGTTTGATGCCGATGTAGAGGTCACCGGTGCGGTGCCTGGCAAAGACCACGATGTCACCTTCGACCAAGCCCTTCTTGGTGATGAACTTGCTTCACTTATTCAGGCGGTAGCACGTGGAATTTCGGCTGAGGATAAGGACGAAGTTCCAGGCCCTCCCGTGTACGTCGAATGCGAGCACGTCCTCTGCTGGCATGGCCTTGCTGACGTCAAGGTGAATAGAAGGGAATATAGCGATCATACCGGATTTTGTCACCGTGAGCCCGTTCCCGTGGGTGACGTCGATCTTGGTGAGGATCTTAGTATAGGTGGTGAACTCACCCACTGAGATTGCATCAGCAATCCCTGACGTAGAGGAGGAGGTGGAGGAGGAGGAGCAGGGGACATACATCCAGCCACATTGGTGGACGGTAGGGTCAGTGATCGGGCGAGGATTGAGGCCAATGAAGGCAAATACCTCATCAGTGTCGGGTTCAGCAAGGAGGCAGAGGGAGGAGACGTAACAGAGGACGGCGGCGGAGAGGTGGAGTGCTTGCGGGGAGGGTTGTCCGGCGCAGCCATGGGGGAAGAATAAGACATTGGAGCCTTGGGCGGGGACTCGGGCGGCAGCGGCGGGGCCAACTAAGGTGTTCCAGAGGTGGGGCTCGACGGACATAGTTGGAACTGCGGTGGGCACCAAAGCAATCGAGAATTCACGATGGGTTGTAAGGAGGGCGATTGACAGTAAACTTACTATAGATAGAGGAGTGTATATCTAGTATTTAGCAGTCGAGGCGGTAAAGTTAATCGCTTGGTTAGTTTGTTTTTATTTTTATTTTTTAGGAAAAAATTTGAGCGGGAAGGTAAACTCCATCCTTGATTTTGTTTATAAACAGCCTGTCCCATCATCACATTATTATTTTACCTACTCTATCATTTTTGTAAACTACTTGGATGTTTTTTTACTAAGTTATAACATCAATTTTGTCATTTTTGTATATTTATTTATTTATTTATTTATTGGTAAATAAATTAAATTATTATTGACCAATCGGATATTACATTGTTTCAGTATAGTTACATCATCTTACATAAATTTTGCTCCTTATAACTTGTTTGATAGTATCAATAGCAATGTCAACTCACCTTCTATGAAGGGTATTTGAGCATCACTACAATATCATGTGCTACAAGTTATAAAGAAGCAAATATAATAAAAATGAATATCTCAAAGAGCACTAGTATTCTAAGCTAAGCATAAGACAACAAACTCTCTTATTTTTTCTTTATCCAGCTTAGTAAAAATTATTGTCTTGATATGCCGAAGAAGGACCACTTCATGTCTTACTTATTCTTTAAATAATCTCCAGTTTCTCTATTCCCAAATGTGATATACAAACTCTGCTATCACTACCTGCATAAGTTGTCCTTTCAATGTTCTCCTTTTAGCTATTCTAGCAGCTATATTAATTGTGGTTTCCCATGTAGTTTGTCTTAAAACTTCTTCATTCCATTTCAACAAATCACTCCATATAGTCTTGCAATATTTACATTCATTCGACAAATGTTCAAAGGTTTCTATTGCAGTTAGACATAGCTGACATCCTCCTATTTACATGCCCCACTTGAGTAGTTTATCAGCAGTTATTAATTTCTAATGCAAAGCAAGCATAGAATGAAGGTAGCTCTAGGCCTAGCTGTAAAATTACATATCAAACTTGTCCAATTTTTTTTTGGCAATGCACCCACCAATATATTATAAATTACACTAATTATGATTTTTCTAGTTAGTATTATTGCCAGTTGAGGATGGTATTGTAATACCTCTCTACTCATCATCACTTTCTTCAACATCCAGCTTGTTTGTTTGGGTAGACTCATAGTATGAATATTTTTATGTTTTATATAATAAGTGTGTACCCATTTCATCCATAATTTATCTTTCTTCATCTGGATATCTCAAAACAGCTTGAAGATCTTTGAGGTTGACTTTGGTGTGCAAACTTTATTCCAAGCTACCAAGGCCTTCCTACTAGTCTCAACTGATCTTGTCCATAAAAATATCCTACAAACTGCATCCATCATTTTTGTATATTTATTTTATTAAATTAAAATATAATTTTTTTACTTAAGATAAATTAGAAAAATCAAATGATAATTTTTCAAAGTAATACCGAAAGGAATAATGAGATCATTTGCATATGGAGCAATTGGGTTTTATACGCTCCTCTTTAAAGTAATTGACTCATCTTTTTAGAGTAATTGAGTAGAAGGTGACTAAGATTGAGTTGGATAGAAAAGTATAAAAGGGAAAAGAACACATATTATATTATTCATAATGAATATTATTTGAAAATATAATTTGGTGCTCATCTCATTAAAATACTTTAATAATTTTATAAAATAGATTTGTAGTGGAGTAAAACTAATGTTAATTCTCTGATAGGTTTTTCTATAATTAATTTTCTAAAGTATGATCATCAAAAATCTATTTTATGCATCTTTTAAATAGATAGTTCAATAATATATCATAAATCTCATGTCTATGAGTTTTTTTTTTTATAACGCAGCGGCAATTTTTTTTTTCTAAAAAGAATTTAAATCTAATTTAAATAATTCCTTTTCTTTTTTTATTTAAATCTTTTCCTATTTATTTAAATTTTTTCTATTTTTATTTTATTATTTATTCTAATTTTAATAATTTTTTATTTTAATATTAAAATACTTTTTTTTTTGAAAATAGGATTTACAATTCCTCTCCTCCTAGGATTTTTGGTCCTCCAAAAATGACAACCTAAGTCCTTAAAATTTTTTGAGACTTCTTATATTTTTTAAGATAAAAATCCTAAAGAAATCATTCAACCAAATCAAATAATTTCAAACATGTTCAAATAATTTTATCAAATAAGAATACCACCAAAGCTAAATACTAAGCAAACAATTTTAGTTATTGGGCTTTAATTTGACCTTGGTCTCTGTATGGTCTTGCCCCGTAATACTCAATTACGTCGGTCAACTATATCCACTACCCGAATTCTACAAACCAGATCATCTCTCAAAACAATTGGAGGTGCGATCAGAATATGCAGTGAATCCGGCACATACTCCTTAAGCATCGACATATAGAACATGTTATGAATTTTATCAACGTCTACCGGTAGTTATAATCTATAAGCCACCGGCCCAATTCTCTTTAGAATCTCAAATGGTCCAATACACCTCAGATGCAACTTTCCTTTTAGGTGAAACCGAAAAAAGTCCTTTCCAATGAGACACCTCTAGGAACACTCTGTCCCCAACCGCAATCTCTAATGGCCTTCGTCGATTATCTGCATAACTCTTTTGTTTATCCTGAGCTGCCTTCAACCTTGTTCGGACTGCTTTAGAATGAAAGATAGAGCAGGCTAGCCTAGGGAAAAAAATCACTATCTTTTGCCAGACAATCTAATTCAGTCAACTAATCGTTATGGCTCGATACCCGATTATCTAATCGATACCTAAAATCACATAAAAGTCTTTTCATTCCTAAAGGCATCAAATCAGCTCTTTAGCTCACATCCTAGCATCTCTAAGGGTCGATCAGCCTCCTTAGAATTACCGTGTTCACATAAAAGTTCTGTGCTCTGACATCGGTCAGAACACAAGTAGGTGGACCTATTAAGATCATAGACCTTAGATTTAGCACTTAGTGAAATAAAGAATACTAATTGGTTAACTAATGGTCTCTAAATAATTCCAACGGTTGTATTTAAACAATAACCAAAATGAATAGCAAACACAATTCAGCTAGAGCAATTTAAGTAAACATCCCAATAAATCAGTTGACTCTAAAAAATAAAGAGACAATCATAAAAGGTTAATTATTAGAAAGTATATAAATCCCAAGAAGTCATGTAATTCATCTTTTTAAATATAGAACATTTGAAAGTGGACAGGCTCTTTCTCGAGGATAGTCATTTTGAGATTTCACTCTTCCAAAGAAGGTATGGCCATGTGAGCCAAGCAAAAGAATAAATCCTTAAAGAATTCATCAAGCAATATGATCAAAACTAAGAAGTAAATTGGGGATCCCGATCTGACACACTCGGTACCGGCACATTATGTACTTTAACTAACTCATGAATGTTTTACTTTTAGTCCATTTTCCATCCTAGGGTTTTGTCTTTGCATCAAAGGTCAAAGAACCAAAGGACCAAAGAAGCAAAGAAGGATGTGTCAAGTTTCAATCAACACTTTAGCAATTCAAGCCATCATACGATACATTGTAAGTCAACACTTTAATATAACTGACCACTAGTTTTAACACCGGCCTCAAGGGGTAGCAGAGAATGTAATTTGGGTTTCTAGTAGCTCTCCTTCCTTAAGTTCAAACTAGATCTAGATAATTTAGTTGATAACTCTAAAAGATCAAAGAAGGATCAATGGATATAGGCTATAATTTAATCTCTTTAGCTGGGATTCGAAGTTGAAATCTCATTACTTTATTTAGCCAAGCAGGGGAGTTATTTAGCTAAGTAGAAAAGATCTCATGAGGATAAACTAGATGAGGACTGCTGTTACAAAATGGTGAAACAGCAAGGATAAGAGATAATGACTCTTTGAAGATTTAAAAATTGATTGAATATTTCTTAAGTGATCTTAAAATGTGGTGTATAATGATGTACTTAAGATGTTTGATGTCTTAGGATTATAGGATAGATCTAAACAAGGAGATATAGCAGAGATACTCATATCAGAAAGGGGCTTAGAACTTGCAACAAGAAAATATAGTACCAATGAACATGCTACTACCATGTTCATGAGATTTGCACTCTGTCTATTTGCACTCTTATAGGATAATGAAAAGAGATCTAAATGGTTAGGGGAGGTTATACATCAGAGAATATATAACTTTAGAACAAAGGAATAAGAAAACCTAAAATTGTCAAGGTTTAAAATGTAGGCCAGGTAAGATCTCAACCTTTTTGTCCATATAAGCCCATTGTACCTATTACGATGGAGATTGAAACTTAGATTCATAACTGGCTAACTATAGATCAAAGGTAAGGGAAAAGAATGGACATATATTCTGCTGTTAGTATAGACATACCAGATTTAAGTGGAAAAGGTAAATGATTTTTTCAACTCAAGGGTATCAAATTTTCGGTACTCAAATTTTCAAGACTTAGGGATCTTTGAAAGGTCATAACTCGCTCCACAGAAATTAGATTTAAAATTTTGAGGTAGGTTCTGACATTAGTGAAGAAGGTTTCTGCCAAATTTTAAAGGAATTGGACACTCAGAGAGTTCAGGGTGATCAAATCTCTGAGATAAGGTAAATCTGATGGCGATTAAATTCCAGATTTATGATACTTGGCTATAATGATTGATACATCTCACTATCTTCGATTTTAGTTCATCCTTTAGTTGGGTTTCGGAACTATGGTTGAGATTCTGAGGTAAGAATGACATCATCAAGTGGAAAATACAGTAAGAGTCCTTAATGAAGGGTAAGGGTTACCAATTGGATTCTCTTCCAGTATCACTAGAAAAATTTCACAATAGGAAAACAAGGCTGATTTATTTCTGCTATATTAGTATGGTACAATAGGTATGCTTGTCTAAGATTAGGTAACAAGGTCTTCAATAATCAACATTGAGGATATGCAAGTATATGAACAAGGGATCAATTTTTCTTAATCTAATATGCTGAGAAGGTCAAATTTCAGCATTAGGAGTTCATTAAGTTTACTTGCAATTTTTCCTAGATTGTTCAGTAACTTGGGGTTCTAGATTGTATTTAGGACCTTTCATGGAAAAGTCAAGAGTATCCTTCAAAAGGTTTTGAAAGATCGACAATTATTAGGGAGAGAAATATGCTAAGGAGTAAGATTTATTATTAACTATCAATACAATGAAATTGGGTTAGTTTAGTGTTAGGGAAGGTACCACTTTAAATGCACTCAAGAGTATTCAACAGAAGCATGGTTCATATTTTAAGAATGGTTCATATGGTACTGATAACTTTGGGATTTGTTTGACTCCTGAGGTCAATACCCTAAGGTCACAAAAGGCTGAATATGCGATGATATTGATCCCTGATTATTAATTCAAGAGCAAGAGATGATAAAATCAATGAAAGCCAGGAAAAAGAAACCTTACAATTTGACTATGTTCTCTAACCAAGTTTTGGATTTATAGAGAAAGGAAGAAAAGTCTTTCTTCGACCTTGGTTTGGTATTTGGGTAGGATAGGAAAATAATTGGAGAGAATCTTTAAACTTCTTCTCAGCTTTAACTAGAAGAAATGATATTTCTAGTGCTGCAGTAAGGATCAAATTTAAACATCCAATGCTGCATAAGGTATCAATATTCCAATTTCAATATTTCTGCATAGAGGATCCTATGTCATGGCTTATTGATACCAATAGATAAAAGACTCCCATATTTGATAATAGGGAAGGAAAATAGTAGTTGCACCTTAATACCCTTTAATTGCTCAGCTTGGGCAAAAGTCTCGACCATGGGAATTTAGGAACTAAATCAAGAGGGAATTTATAAATTTTAGATAGAAGAGTTGATCAGTTTGTATCATATAGATAGATGGGATTATACGCTCAATAGCTGAGTAAGGTCAACTAGAATTTGGGCAACTTAGTTGCTAAATCGAACAAGGACAATATAGGGAAATAACTTCACATGTTTTCAGTGGGTTATCCAACATCAACCAAAGTAAGCATAAAATCCCAACAATAAGTCCTCTATAGTCTCATATGGAATACTCTTAATGTCTATGTCTTCCTAGGTTAAGTTTTAAGCAATCACAATACAATTCAAGCACAATCAATATAACCCAAAAACACACAATAATAAGCAGACAATCTACTTACTAACATCAACCAAAATAAGCATAGAAACCATTGGCAGGAGGGACAAGTTGGTGTCCTTTTCATGAGGGTGCTTGTATTCAAATCTCAATTGGTCCATCTCTAATAGATCTTAATGTTCTTTGTTACAAATTAATCATGAGGGTGACAACGAATGCAAATAGATATTGCATTCTTCCTCGTCTTATTGCCTGAGCCCAAGCTACTGCCGCAACCGCAGCTCCGCCCCCAGCTAGCTCCAAGTCTAGCACTGGCTAGCTCCAGCTAATGTAAGAGAAGATTTTACCTGTAACAGCGGATGGGTCTACTTTGAGGATGTGTAACTAATGCTGCATTAAAGTAATATATACATAGTATAATAGGAAGTATTTATTGAGCGATGCAAAAAAAAAAATTCATGTTCCTTGCAAAAATAAATTTTAATTTGCTAATATTTACTCGCACATTTCTACCATGTTACTAAATATTTAGAGTTTTCTATTTCAGGTTTTATATATTTGAGAGAGAAGTAGCAAAATTTATTTAAGTTGACAAAAAGGTGCACTCAAACCATAGTATAGTTATGGGGACACTATCTAAACTTCATACGCTGTCTCACAATATAGTATACTAGTAGGATGCTTATAAATATTTACAAAGCTCAAGTATACAACAGAAGCAACAAATGGTTGTTTCAGAAAACCGTTTTATCCAACGAGTTATTGTGAGTATCTTTCACTGTAGAAGAATGATGGTTTAGGATTCTACGTTAATCAACAATCTTGAACTCCTATTCGCTAAAAAAAATGACATCCTATAAGTGGTTTAAGGCTCTAATAAAAATAGTCTGCACATAGAGGTTAAAAGAGTTAAAGAGTAATAACTTCCTGGGATGATGATGCATCGTAGCAGCTGCATTTTACGAAATGGGTTTATATGATGATGATCATCGAGCAGTAGTTTTTATTTGGAGTCTAGCTTTGTAAAATCAGTATACTCGTTGTATCGTTCAATTATGGGGCAGAATGGTAGATGCTTTCTCTGAACATTACACTCTTCGGTCTCACCACATTTTGGGCTTAACGTCCCTTGGGGAGTTGAATGGATCAATCAATAATATAAATTCCTCATATTATTATCATATGTATGTAAATCTCCCATATCTTGCTTTCTCTTGAACCCCCCCCCCCCGTATCAATGGGCATCACCCACATAATCTCCCCATGTTTAACATTTTCAATTTACGGTCTCAATGGGCACATGAAGGTTCATAAAAAGGAGCACATCGCCCACATGCCCACAGAGGCTACCATCTCTCTTCCCCCTCCATTTTCATTGCCCTACTATTGCAAATTTTGTTCATGATAGTTTGATAACAGTCCAAGTCCTATGTAGTTGTCACGCCCCAAACCACCTTTGGGCACGTGGCAACCACCGTATAAGCTATACTACAATACCACAACTTATACAAGGCTTAAAAGTATTACAAAGCACTACAATTTTTATTAGTTAAACAAAATGATAGCAAACACATTACAAGTAAACCAACACTATCAATTCAAATCTCCATCTAGACCACTATGTCGATATTGTTCACCAAGCTAAGTTCTCCCTCACTCCCTGCTAGTAGCTGACCTGTAACCTGCGTAACAAGGGAAAAATGTGCACATCTGAGTCGCGAGACTCAGTGAGGCTATAGAGAGAGCACCCTAAAAATGGGCATAAGATATTGTACATACCAATAAAATAATGTATCCACTAAATCACATACTTAAATTAACATGTCAACAATATATATTAAGATAATAAATATGGGATAGTACGAACATGATCATCACAAGACATACAACAAGATATCCACGACAGGGTATAAAGGGAATATAAGAAGTGTGAACATAACATTACTACCAAAATAAGGATGTAATATTACTCTATTTATTACAACCTCTTCTATCCATTCTACACCTAAGGCAGCCACTTATATTCAAGGTAAATCCCTCGTCAGAGATTTCCCTGAACCCATCAGTGTCAACTCTATGTCTCTGTTTTATAGGCCTGTACACTGACGTTGGCAGAAAGAGCTGGTGATCACGGTACCCCTTCTCGCTAACACAAGATCTTTTCAAGCCAAGTAACCATACAGCGCTGTAATTCTGCACCATGGCAGGATCGCCATACCAAATCACATATCAAATACATCTACAGCCTGGCAAGCTGAGATCCACCATATATGATACCAATGAACCTGGACTGCTTAGGGATCCCACCACTGTTGAGCATGCCAGTGTCAATCAGGTTCCCTAGTCTCGGTAGCGCATGGGACGGTACTGTTCCTAGTACACCCTCTACATTGTGTAACACAATTAAGTTGAGCTCTGCACCGAAGTGAGATATCGGCTACACCAAGGTATTAGTGACTTAGGTCAACCGAACTTGCCTTTTCACCTTACTAGAACATGGCTCCTTACCACATGTTGGCACATACGACGCCCAAGAACTCACATCTTCCTAGGTTCTCATAACTTTAAGATGTCTAGAGTTCTTAATCGTATATCAAATGAGATCACTCTAGGTATTATCATAACATCAACCTAAAGTGTCTCAATTTATTATATCATGTTCTCATGTTCAATGTTCTCACTAGGTGTCTCTACAACTCTAACAACAGGAACATATCAATAATAACATCACATGAGCATAATATCATCATCATGCATATAATAGCATCATACATATACCCTCATGGTATATCTTTCAACTCACATCAGGAGTATGCATATAGCAATATTTCACATACTAACATGGTATAACTTTCAGCTCATATCAAGAGCAAACATGTAAATAACATCAACATGAACTAGCATGATATCACTTTCAACCTTATAACAAAAGTATGCATGTGATAACAACATACATGAACTATCATGTTATAACCTTCAAACTCATGTCAATAGCATGCATATAAGAGCATCATACACAATTAGCATGGTATAACTTTTCAATAAATCACATGCTAATTAAATATGCAACCAAGTAGATAAACAACTTATCAGCATGTACAATATTTAACAACGACCCTTAGGACTCAGCATCTGTAGTAGGCCAAATAAAATTTGAAACCATAAATCCTCACTTGAATCTTAAGTAGGTCTTTAATAAGAATCACAGCTTGGTCGTGACTCTTAAAACAAGCAAGCAATCAACCGAGCAAATAATTCTTTTCTAAACAAATCACAGCTTGGCTGTGATTTGTCAAGCAATAGCACAGCAACACAATCTCCTAAAATAAATTAAAGGCAATCAAGCGAGCATACATAAATAACACATCTCAATCAAACATCTTAACAACCCCTCTACTCACAACCTCACACCAATTTTTATTTAATTTCCTTTTTACCAACCAAATAGATTAATCAATTCAAATAGATACAACTACTATAATTATACATCCACCAACCCTAGTCATACCTATGTTTATATTCAAACTATATCATAAGACCATAAATTAAATATCTATTTCCACAAATAAATTATTCAACAATTTAATTAATCATATTAATCAACTATATCACCTTAATTAATCTAAACATAACTTTTAATGATTCTATAAAAATCTAATTACCATAAATAAATATATTAAATCATAATTTTCCTAATTTCATTAACTAGAAAATCTAATTATCCTAATTATCCAATTTAATTACAACATACAATTTATAAATTCTGTAAAAATTCTAATTAAATCATTTTAACTCTACTTAATATGAATAAAACATAATAACATCTAATAAAATATTCTTTCATGCAAAGAGCATCCAAATAATCTATTTAATACTTAAATAAACCTAAACCAACTTAAAAAAATAAAACATTATCTTCATGGTATCGTAAAATTCCAATTAAATCACATAATTTATGTCTAAGCATAAACTAGCATCAAAAATTATTTTAGATTTTTCTGACAACATTAATGCGCTCAAACCCTTGAACCCAACCTAAAATACTTCAAGGTAGGACTAAAATATATATAAAAATTTTAAATAATTTTCTTAAAGCTCAAAACTCACCGATCAAGCCTTAACCACTTGAACCGAATTAAATCAATCAACAAGCCGTGAAGCTAGCCAACCCGCAGTCGAACTGCACTAAACCAGCCGTTCACCGAACCGGACCAACATCCGCGCAACGCAGCTATGCTAGGCATGGAAAGACCACAGCCTACAACCCATTGTATAGGATTAAATGGAAAATGATTCAACTCCTTTCTAAGAATTTCCTGATGTGGGACTAAATATTTCTTAAATTATAAAATGATACATGAGACCAGTGACCCATGCAAGTATTGAACTTGTGACCTTTGCATTATTAGTACAATACTCAAACCACTTCACTAACCAGTCAAGTAATAACACACATTTTTTTTTTTGTTAAAGAAAAATAGGGTTTACAGTAGTCATCAGAATACACATATTAACAATCATCATACAACTACAACCATGACTCCTAGGCTCTTTAGCTTGCCCCAAACTGTTGCCACTACTAATCCCACCCAAGAAGGCACCAACATCAATAACTCTAATGATATCTACCTCGATTTGGACATATATACAAAGGCTACCACCTCTCTTCCTCCTCCATTTCCATTGCCCCATTATTGCATTTATTGTTCCCGACAGTTTGATACCATCCAAGCCCAACGTCATTAGAATGCACAAATGAACGATCACAATACACCTACAGCCATAACTCCTAGGCCCTTAAGCTTGCCTCAAACTGGTGTTGCTCTCTACCCGCCCCCCCCCCCCCCCCCCCCCCAAACAAGGCTCCAACAATACTAACTCCAACAATATCAACTTATAGATAAAGAAGAGATGGTGATCTCTTATGTATATTATTTCTTATCCTCCATTTCAATAAGAATAAGAGAAGACATTTAAAAGGAAATAAAATGTATACTTTTCTAATTAGAGTTTTCTTTTTATACCTTAAATTAGTATAATACTCTATATTATTTCCATATTAAAACCACCAGCGTGGCTAGCGATGATGAAACCTCCTAAGGATTTAGCATGTTTGTAGCTGAGGTAACCATAACCCATTTAGTGGATGTGAAGCATAACTATGGCTGACATCCTTTTCTTTTCAGATATGCAGTTGAAGCCATTGTTGTTAGGCCCTTAAGTTTGCCCCAAACTCCTACCACTCCCCCTCAAACCCTCATGCCCTTGGAGTATGGTTCCTATCCTCCCCCTCCCCCATGGTTACCCTTTCCCTAATCCTATTGTTCCCGACAATTTGGAATAATTTTTAGTCTGAATGGGCATATGAATAGTCACAAAAATGATCGCATTACCCACATAACCATGGAGGCTACCACCTCTCTTCCCCCTTCATTTACATTGTCCTACTCTTGTAATTATTATTCATGATAGTTTGATACAATCGATGCCCTAAGTGATCATCAAAATGCACATATCATAGATTGCTTTGCAATTGTAGCCACTCCTCGTAGGCCCTTAAGTTTGCCCCAAACTATTATAGCTCCCCCTGCCACCCAAGATGACCCTAACAATATTAATTCCAATGATATTGACCATGAGTTTACTGATAGATGAAGAAGAGATGATGATCTCTAATGTATATTATTTATTATCCCCTTGTTCGATAAAAACGAGGGAAGTTATTTAAAAGTACATAAAGTATATGCTTCTCTAGTCTTAGAAATTATGTTTGGTTTTAGAACCTAGAATTAAGAAGAAAAATCATATAAGCTTGTTGTCCTGTTTTTTATTTATCATCTTAAGATATATTCTTATGTATAAATAAATTTTATATATCTTAAAATTACTTTATATTTATATGCTAAAAAAAGTTGACTATTTAGCTATAGACCCAATAAAATGAACAATGTGTTTAAAAATTGAGTTTAGAAATTAAGGGGCTGTTTATACTTCAAAATAAATTATATGATATTTTTCTTTTTAAAAATATAATTACATGAGAATAAAACCTAACGTAGCTTAAATCACTAAAATAAAAAAAATAAAAGCACTTAAGAATAAGAATAATGTAACGTGATTAAAGCTAAATTATATGATATTTTTCCTTTTAAAAATATCATTACATGAGAATAAAATAAAACCTAAGTAGCTTAAGTCACTAAAATAAAAATAAAAGCACCTAAGAATAATGTAACGTGATTAAAGCACTTAAGAATAATGTAATGTGATTATGGAATCAAGATTCAATATTATTTTCATATTACAATCATATTATTTCCATATTACAATCACATATTGTTAGAGGTATTTTAGTTTGGTATTTTAGTCAAACTGATAGCATATATGAATGTAATTTAGTTTAAGTAATTTAAATTACAACCATGACACAATAAGTAAAATTTAAGCACTCCTTTAAGTTAGGATTACTCTTAAAATAGTATTCACAATTAAGTACATTCTCTTCTAGTTTTAAATTGAGTTAACATATTAAAAATTAAGAAACACCAATTTCTCCCTTCAAAGAGAGTTAAAAAATGAAACTTAATGAATATTGATTCTCCCTTCACTGATTGGTTTTCTCCCTTTCCTTCACTGCCTAATTACGTTGGCAGTGTGTTCTATATATATCTCAATGGCATCTCAACCTCCGTTGCTTCTACTAGTTAAATGCTAAATTTAGTCTTCAGTTTAGTATCGACTGCATGTATGATTTAACCACAAGACTAAGAGATGTAAGAATTCAAGAAAAAACTGTAGAAATCTGCCGAGAAGAAACCAGTAGTTAGAGCTGCAACAAAACAAAAACTGAAATCTGTCCAAATCCATTTTCAATTTAGCTGGGGTAAGTGAGCATGGGTTTGTATGTGCACTTTTGAAAAGTATTATTTCTTTGTTACAGATTAATCATGAGGGTGACATCGAATGCAAATAGATATTGCATTCTTCCTCGTCTTATTGCCTGAGCCCAAGCTGCCGCCGCAGCCGCAGCTCCGCCCCCAACTAGCTCCAACTCTAGCACAGCTCCACCCTACTGCAGCTCCAAGTCTAGCACTGGCTAGCTCCAGCTAATGTAAGAGAAGATTTTACCTGTAACAGCGGATGGGTCTACTCTGAGGATGTGTAACTAATGTTGCATTAAAGTAATATATAGATTGTATCATAGGAAGTATTTATTGAGCGATGCAAAAAAAAATTATTCATGTTCCTTGCAAAAATAAATTTCAATTTGCTAATATTTACTCGCACATTTCTACCATGGTTACTGAATATTTAGAGTTTTCTATTTCAGGTTTTATATATTTGAGAGAGAAGTAGCAAAATTTAGTTAAGTTGACAAAAAGGTGCACTCAAACCCTGGTACAATTATGGGACACTGTCTAAACTTCATAAGCTAGTCTCACCCTATAGTGTATGCTAGTAGGATGCTTATAAATATTTTCAAAGCTCAGGTATTCAATTGAAGCAACAAGTGGTTGTTTGTTTCAGAAAACAGTTTTATCCAACGAGTTATTGTGAGTATCTTTCACCGTAGAAGAATGATGGTTTAGGATTCTGCGTTAATCAACAATCTTGACCTCCTATTCGCTAAAAACAAATGACATCCTATAAGTGGTTTAAGGCTCTAATAAAAATAGTCAGCACGTAGAGGTTAAAACAGTTAAAGAGTAATAACTTCCTGGGATGATGATGCATCGTAGCAGCTGCATTGCACAAACTGGGTTTATATGATGATGATCATCGAACAGTAGTTTTTATTTGGAATCTAGCTTTGTAAAATCAGTATACTTGTTGTATCCTTCAATTATGTAGCGGAATGGTAGATGCTTTCTCTAAACATTACGCTCTTCGGTCTCAACACATTTTGGGCTTAACAAATGAACGAAAGAGCATATGTCCCTTGGGGAGTTGAATGGATCAATCAATTTATCCCCAAAACTCCCCTCCAACAAAATAAAAGTTCAGTTAAAAAAAAGCAAATACGATGTCATAATGCAACATGATTCCAGAACAGAAATGTAGATGCACTCTCCCTCATTGTAGAAGGCCCAGGCTGAGGAGACAAGGGTTTCCGAGTACGATGGAGACTCCACTGCTACTCTGGTAGGGCTTCGATGCCGTTACGACCTGGACATCATAGGAGTAAAATTTTACTACTCCATGTCCACTATAAGTTCATTTGATGTGAATCACGGATATTTCTTTTTTGAAATTTTTTGAACTTGCAGAGTTAGAGATTTGAAGATGGGATGGCTAGAAAGTTTTTTCAGTTTGGAATTAGTGTGAATTATTTGATGACACAGCATTGCTGACAAGGATAAGTAGGTCCTGCCACCTGCCATACTAGAGCAGTTGCAACAGTAGCAGGACAAATCTTAAACTAACATATTGCAAAAACTGAGCTTTACCTGGTTAGGTTTATCAACTTTATCAAATTATTTCACACTCCTAAATAGATAATAACCTTTTTGTCTATTTTTATCCTCAATTAGTGAGGTACAGAATAGCTAACTTCATGACACCAATACACAAGTAAAGACGGAGATGTACAGTCGACACCTCTGCTATTCTCGGAAGGGAAGCAGTTTAGTGGTAGATATGCCATATCACAGCATGTTTGCTGAACAGACATACCATATATAATTGACAGATCATCGAGGGAGGGAGATGAACAAAGCCATATCGATGCCATGCTGCCAGCCTGAGATGGCTAATTATTTCACTAAATGACTCAGCTAACTGATCGAACACATTCACACACATTCATGCAGTTGGAACTACATCCCGTACACATCCAACTCGTAGACCCCCTTGGAGGAGACGGTGGACAGGGCGTATCCTCCAGCCATGCAGAATACACCGCTGCCGCCAACCACCGACACCTCCGTCTTCTCCCCGCTGGAGAGCGAAAACCTTGACAGCACCGCCAGCGTGCTGCCATTGTACGCACCTTCGCCCAGGAACACGAGGTTGGCCATCACCATCATGGCCACGACGTCTGGGTCCTGCGAGGCCACCACGTACGTACCCTGTGCGCGCTCGACGAGCTTCGAGGACAGCAAACGACTCTCCGTCAGAGCGTCATCCATCACGTACAAGTCGCCAAAGTTTAAGCTGCCGGTGGCCGGGGTCGCCGGGGCGACCTTCACGGCGGTTGGCTTCCGGCCATCGGTGATGTCATGCAGGAAGAAGTGCAGATGATGGGTTGGCATCTTTTTCTCTGATTTCGCGAATAGTGGTGGGAGGAGGAGAGGGAGGAGGAGGAGGAGGTTGCAGTAGCGCGTCAATGAGGCCATAGGGAGGAGTTGAAGGAATTAATTGAAGCAAGAATTGATGGTGCGAAGGGCAGGTATATATGGAGGTCTTAGTACATATTTGATCTCCGAATAATGCTTCCTAGATGCCATTTAATTAATTAATTAATTAATGTTTTTACTTGTGTGCTCCTACCTTGACTTTATTACACATTTGTATATGACGTTTGAATCCTCATATACTTGTTTGTTTTTACTCAACTTGTCAAGGGGAAAAAATTATCTTTGGCGGAAGTGAAGGGAAAATTCCAGTGAAAGCGAAGTCCATGTGTCACACCCCTTCGGATGGACGCCCACGAAACCCTCAAGGAACGTGGATGGACAAGGTCAGAAGTCACAAAATAACCTCCAAATAAAAGGCCTCTTAATAATATATAAGGCTGTCCACAAGGAGAAGTGCAGACCAGATCGGATAATACGAGAGAGAGAGAGAGATCAGCTTGTAAGTGCACCCAGCAGCCTCCCCTATTTTTACAGCTGCCTGGGTGTTGCTGCCCTTTTCCTCTTCCCATGGTCATCATTTAGCCTTCCAGCACATGAGATTTTTTTAGTTCACAAATATCCTCTAATCACTGCAGATCCATTATAGTTTGGCATTCCTAATATATTTGTTCTGGAGCCACATCGACTTGCAGTTTGGTGTGGCGCTTCATCTTCTGATGCTTCACTGGCCGGTGTTTCAACTTCTCACCAGATCATCTTCTGATGCTTTCACCAGCTGGCATTTGGGCAATTGAATGGGTCAATATATGCCCATAGAAATGTTTCAACTCTACGCATGCATGCGTTGAAATGTTTACGGAAGAACTTGACTGATTAAGATGTACTGAGCTGAGAAACACAACTATTGGGATAATTTTACTTGTTCTTTTACTTAGAAAATTTTCTGGTTAATTCCGATCCAGGTGCAAAGAACTGAAGTAGACAATGCAGGAAGAAAATTTTCTGGATAATTCCGATCCAGGTGCAAAGAACTGAAGTAGACAATGCAGGAATCAAGAATGCCATAGCATGGAAAATTGCTTGTGGAAGGACAAGCAAATACATATATACCATTTTTTTCTTTTTTCTTAAACCGTAATTTTTTTCTTTTTTTTGAGGGGTAAAAAAAGGTGTATCTTTTATAAGCTGAATTTTAAACACATGCCTCTTCAACTATTCAAACTACTGGTCCAGGTTGAGTTAAAAGAAAATTTCTAATGATCATTACCACAGTCGGATCATGGCATATTGGCAACGAGGTAGGCCAATAGGGGCCACATTTCACAGAGCCACAAACGAAAGGATGCCAAACTAAAAGACAATTTCAAACGAGACAGAGACAAACAAAAGGTGCAAATGATTTGAGAATAGAAGCAACCTACAAAGCCATCAAACTATGATCCTTCCTCTACCTCACCAGCTACTATAGGAGTATTGTCGAAAGATACTCAAAGATTACATCACTCCTCACCGATTTGTTAAAGAAAGAACTTGGACCTGGATAGAAAGCTGCAAACAAGCATTCGACAAGTTGAAGACTCGCCTGTCTCCTGTACCAGTGTTGGCTCTGCCCGACTTCCAGAAATCCTTCAAAGTTGTGACCAATGCTTCAGATCGCGCCCTCATATAGATGTTGATGTAGGAAGGACACCCCATCACATAAGAAAATAGAAGATGGAGGAAGAAGTAGAATACTATGTAAAGACATGCCATATTTGTCAAAACAGAGAAAAGTAAAGCCGCGGCCTTCTACAATCATTGCCAACTCCATCGTGATCATCGATCCCAGTCTCACTTTTGAGATCGTCCATGTTGGCTCAAGTGAGTCGGGGACGTCCATGTTGGCCTCCTTTGCATCTGTTTTTGTTATCCCCTGTTTTGCTAATGGAAGAGAGGAAGAAGAGAGAAAGAAGGAAGGTGGCTGCAATTCTGAATAGATTTTTTCAGCAAGCAAACATTACAAGTTTTAGGTCATACATATGTAATCCCGTACTAGGCCTTGCATGAGCCATTTTAAACATCAATATTAATCCAAACACTTATCCAACTATACTAAACATTAGCCCACTAATTTGCCATCCTATTACATAACTACTAACTCAAAACATTAACTTCAACACTCCCCCTTAATGTTTTGTTTGTCATACCCAACAATTCTCTAAGGTATACAAACTTGTCACAAGGAAGTGCTTTAATGAAAATATCCACCAATTGGTCACCGATCTTCACATGCTTGATCATAACCTCTTCATCCTCCATGACTTCTCTAATATAGTGATGCTTGAGTTTGATATGCTTTGTTCGGCTATGAAACACAGAGTTCTTAGACATTGCAATTGCCGACTTGTTGTCACAAAAGAGAACCGTGGCTATGTCTTGTTTCTCCCCCATATCTTCTAAAATCTTTCTCAACCAAACCAATTGTTTAGTTGCTTCACTTGCTGCCACATATTCAGCTTCAATAGAGGAATGTGTCACTCTTTCTTGCTTCTTTGATGCCCATGAAAAGATACTCGACCCGAGTGTAAAGCAATACCCGGATGTACTTTTCATGTCATCCATGCTACCCGCCCAATCACTATCACAAAATCCAAACAACTCCATATCTTCTCTTTCATTTCTCTCAAACATGAGACCATAATCTTTAGTACCTTGTATGTATCGTAGCACCCTCTTTGTAACTCCATAGTGCAGCTCGCTCGGTTGATGCATAAACCAAGATAACAAACCCGAAGCATACATGATATCAGGTCTAGTAGTGGTAAGATACAACAAGCTTCCAACCAAACTCTTATAATCTGCTACATCGGCATTACCACTACCATCATCTTTCACTAGTTTCTAATTCACTAACAATGGTGTCATTACTGGATTGCAATTTTCCATCTTGAACTTCGAGAGAATATTTTGGGCATACTTCTTTTGTGAAATAAAAACACCATCATCCCTTTCATAAATTTCAATACCCAAGAAATAATGTAGTAAACCCAAATCATTTATCTCATATTTTCTCATCATGTCATTCTTGAACTCATGCATCATTTTCTCATTATTTCCGGTGAATATCAAATCATCAACATAAAGAGAGACAATAAGCATACCGGTTTCTCCATGCTTGACATAGAGTATTGGCTCGCCAGGACTCCTCAAGAATCCATTGACAATGAAATAACCATCAATGTTGCCATACCATTCACGGGGTGCTTGCTTTAGCCCGTACAAAGCCTTCTTCAACTTGTACACTTTCTCTTCTTCGCCTTCAACTTCAAATCCTTGTGGTTGCACCACATAGACTTCTTCTTTCAGTACTCCATTCAAGAAGGCTGACTTCACATCAAGTTGGTGGAGCATCCAACCTTTATGTGCAGCCAATGCAATCAACATCCTTATCGTCTCATGTCTTGCAACCGGTGCAAATGTCTCTTGATAATCAATTTCGGGTTGTTGTGAATAACCTTTGGCAACCAATCTTGCCTTGCACTTTTGCACAGAACCATCTGGATTCGTCTTGGTCTTATAAATCCACTTCAATCCGACCACATCCTTTTCTTTTGGCTTTTCCACCAATTCTCAAGTCTCATTTTTCTCAATCATTTTTATCTCTTCTTCCATAGCATTTATCCACACCTCCTCTTGAACAGCTTGCTCAAAGCTTTCGGGTTCAGTAACACAAAAATTGCATCTTGCATAAACATCACTTAACCTTCTCATTCTTACTGGAGTTGAGCTTGGAGTAGATGAACTCGACCCCGCATGTGTTGTTGGAGATTGTGGTTGCTATTCTTCTTCTTCAAGGCTACAATCATTTGCACCACTTGATTCTTCTCTTGGATCATCTTCAAGTACCAACATGGGCACACTTTCAGTAGCTTTTTGTTTCCAATCCCACCTATCTTTCTCATTGAAGATCACATCTCGACTTTCAATCACCTGGTTTCTCTTCAAACTAAAGAGCCTATAGCCTTTTGATTTAGTGCTACAGCCAACAAACACACATTTCTCACCTTTATCTTCAAGCTTGTTTCTCATTTTTTTTGGAACATGCGCATAACAAATGGATCCAAACACTTTCAAGTGATTCACTAATGGCTTTCTACCATCAGACCATCCCTCAAATGGTGTCTTGTTCTAAACCGCTTTTGTTGGACATCGGTTCAACAAGTAAATTGCTGTGTATGTTGCCTCCGCCCAAAATGACAATGCAGCCCCTTCTCATTCATCATTGTCCTTGACATCTCCACAATTGTTCTATTCTTTCTTTCGGCAATATTATTTTGTTCTGGTGTAAAACCAATTGTCACTTGTCTTTCTAGACCAATATCCTCACAAAATTTGTCAAACTCCTTGGAATTGTATTCACCACCTCTATCACTTCTCAACTTCAAGATCAACTTGCCACTTTGTCTTTCCACCATTCTTTGAAACTTCTTAAAAACAGAAAAGGCCTCTGATTTTTGCTTCAAAAAATAAACCTAACATATTCTTGAGAAATCATCAATAAAGGTGATAAAGTACCGATTACCTCCATGAGAATTTGTGCTCATCGGCCCACAAATGTCGGTATACACAAGCTACAATGGTTCTTTTGCTCTCCAAGCCTTCTCCTTCGGAAGTGTCTCCCGGTGTATCTTGCCAAGAGCACATGCTTCACACACATCTTTCTTTTCTTCAATATTTGGTAAACCATACACCATTTCTTTTTGCTCAATAATTTCAAGCTCTCAAAATTCACATGCCCAAGCCCCTTGTGCCACAACCATGACACATCTTCTACATCAACTTTCAAAGCAACACAACTTGCAGGTTTAAGAGTAAGAGGAAAATTTCTGTCTCTCCATATTCACTACTGCCATTAGCTCTCTCTTATTTTCAACATTGTCATAGATTTTGCAAGTCTCCCCCTCAAAGTGGATAGCATGACCATGCTCCATCAATTGCCCAACACTTAGCAGATTTTGAGCTAACTCCGGCACAAGCAACACATTATGAATCAATATCCTACCTTTCTTAGAGTTAACGGCAATCGTGTCTTTTCCCTTTGACTTCACAACTGCTCCATTACCCATTGTAATTTGAGTAGTGGCAGCCGTGTCAAGCTTGCAGAAAATTGACTCATCTCCAGTCATGTTATTGCTACACCCATTATCAATATACCACTCATTATCTTCCTTCTCAACCGCCGCTTGACATGCATAAAAGGTGCTACCATAAGTACCACCATATTTTTTCTCCTCGGTGTAATTGGCGTGCTGTTTATTTTTGTCCTGACAATCTTTTTGCTTGTGGCCATACCTCTTGCAATGGTAATATTGAGGCTTTCCCTTGTTATAATAAGTTTCTTCTACATGTCCCGGTTTCTTGCAAAAGTTACAAAATTTGCCATCACCATTGCCTCTACCTCCACCTCTACCTCTACCTCGACCTCTGCCATTTGGGTTAGAACCCTCTTTCAAATACAACTTCGATTGGAAGGCACTTACAAGAGAGGTATCACAGTGTCTTCCCAATCGTTGTTCATGCATGTAAACCCTGTTTTTGTGAAGTGGTTGGAGTGTTATGCTAATAATGCAAAGGTCACGAGTTCAATACATGCATAGGCTATTGGTTTCATGTATTTTTTTTATTTAGAAAATATTTAGTCCTATATCAGGGAAGTCTTGGAAAGGAGTTGTATCCCTTTTTATTTAAGAAATATTTAGTCCCACATCAAGGAAATCATGGAAAGGATTGATCAGTTTAATTTTGGTTGATGAGTTTTGAGTCTTAAGAAATTTATTTAAAATTTCTTTATATATTATAGACCTGCCTTGAATTATTTTAGGTTGGGTTCAGGGTTTTGAGGGCTTAATGATGTCTGAAAAATCTAAAATAATTTGTGATGTTTTATTATGTATAAATATAATTTATCTGATTTAATTAGAATTTTTCAGAATTATTGGAGTGTAGTTCTTAATTTATTTATGATAATTTAGGTTAATTTAGAGTTTAAATGAATTAATTGTATATTATATGCATGAAGAAATATTTTGGTCAATGTGACATTTAAATTGTATTAATTAAAATTAAAATGATTTATTTGAAATTTTTATAAAATTAATGAAATTAGGAGTTTGCAAATTGAGGTGATTAGATTATTTAGATTATTTTAATAAATGAAATTTAATAATTTAGAATTTTATAAATTTATAATGTGATAAAATTTAGAAAATTAGTTTATTTAGATTTTTTAATTAACAAAGTTTGATAATTTAGGATTTATGAATTTAATTGATGCAATTAGATCTTTTTATAGAATTTATAAATTTTAGACTATGATTAAATTCGATAATTAGGTTAATTAGATTAACTAACTAATGAAATTAGAGAAATCGTGACTTAATTGATTTATATATAGTAATTAAATTTTTACAGAAATATTAAAATTATTTTAGATTAATAAGGTGATATAGTAGATCAAACTGTTAGAATGATTTAATTGTGCAAATAAGAATTTAATTTATATTTTTATTGTATAATTTATATGTAAACATATTTTATTAGAAAATTATATGGTGGTATTACTTTAATTGTTAAATGGTTAATTGATTAAAAGGAAATTGGTGTAAGGTTGTGAGAAGGGGAGTTAGTTAAGAAGATTGTTTGAGATGTGTTATTTATGCATGCTTGGTTATTTGCATTGAATTTATTTTAGAAAATTATTGATTGCTGTGTTATTGCTTGATAAATCACAGCCAAGCTGTGATTTATGTTGAAGTATGAATGATTTACCTTGCTTGCTTGCTCTTAAGGATTACGGCCAAGCTGTGATTCTTGTTTAAAGATCTGCTTGAGACTCAAGTGAGGGTTTATTGTTTCAATTTAAATTGGCTTACTACAGATGCTGAGTCCTAAGGGTAGTTGTTAATTATTGTACATGTTAATAAGTGATACATCTGCTTTATTACATATTTAATTAAAATGTGAGTTATTGGAAGTTATATAATGCTAGTTCATGCATGTTGTTACTGTATACATGCTCTTGATATAAGTTTGAAAATTATATCATGCTAGTTCATGTGCGATGCTATAACATGTATGCTCTTGATTATGAGTTTGAAGGATTATACCATGCTGGTATATGTTTGATGCTGTTATATGAATGCTATTGATGTTTTTATGCTCATGTCATGTTGATTATGTAATATGTTTATGTTGCTAGAGATGTAGAGACACATAGCAAGAACATGGAACATGTGGACATGAGATAAAACTTGAGATACTTTAGGTTCATGTTATGATAAACATCTAAAGTGATCTAAATTGTTATATGAATAAGAACCCTAGACATCTTAAGGTTATGATAACCTAGGAGAAGATGTGTAGTTCTTAGACTGGTATATGCCAACATCTTATACGGTGTCGAAGTACATCTTATACAGTGGTTGCCACGTACCCAAAGGTGGAATTGGGGCGTGACAATGCATCTCAAGAGAACCCATCAAGTCTTGAAAACTTAAAGTGGAGAGGTCTTTGGTTTCTTCAATAATGGCCATAATATTGTCATACTTGGGAGTAAGGTTGATCAAAATTTTCTCAAAAATAGATGCAGAGGAGGCCAACATAAGTGGTATCAGAGCCACGCTTGAGTGAGATTCCAATAGAGATTCATCCATTGAAGTAGAAAAACGAAAATAGAAGTTGGAGAGAGTACCATGGCGTTGCAAGGAGACACATGGTCGGCGCGAGGTGCGCAACTCATCTTCGATGGGGAAGATTATGATTATTGGGGTATAATGATGAAGACTCTCTTGGTCTCACAAGATTTGTGGGACATAGTGGAAGAAGGGTTTGTGGAGACATCGAAACCAATGGCAGGAACCATTGATGCCGAGGTGATTCAAACGAAGGAGAATAAGAAGAAAGATGCGAAGGCGCTATTTTGCATTCAACAAAGTATTTCTCAGAATCTGTTCCCTAGGATAATTGGAGCAAAGACGTCCAAAGAGGCATAAGATATATTGCAAAAAGAGTTTCAAGGAACCGACAAAGTGCGAACGATAAAACTTTTGACTCTTAAGAGGGATTTCCAAAATCTGCAGATGAAGGAGAAAGAGACTCTAAAGGAGTATTTCTCAAAAGTGATTGAAGTAGTGAACCAAACTAAAAGCTTGGGTGAATTCCTAACCGATAAAGCAGTTTGTGAGAAAATTTTGATCAGCCTTATTCCCAAGTATGACAATATGTGGCCATTATTGAAGAAACCAAAGACCTCTCCACTTTAAGTATTCAAGACTTGATGGGTTCTCTTGAGATGCATGAACAACGATTGGGAAGACATTGTGATACCTCTCTTGTAAGTGCCTTCCAATCGAAGTTGTATGTGAAAGAGGGTTCTAACCCAAATGGCAGAGGAGGCCAAAAGTCCTTTCCAAAGATCAATGGTTTCTCACGATGCTCACTTCATAGGGAGATTCTGGACTGAATTATTCAGGCGACTGGGAATGAATGTCAAATTCTTTACCGCTAACCACCCTTGAACAAATGGACAATCAAAAAGGACCAATGCGACGATCAGCCACTGGCCACTCAACGACACCCCATGTCTACACTTACTAAGCCTTCCTCAATCCTCCGGCCACCCAATCGTGCACCGGTAGAGCTTTGACGACCTCCAACTACTCTCCGGCATCCCCTACTCTATCGTCCGCCTCAAAGCTTCGACTGCAGCCACAGTCAAGCCCTCACCACAGCTGCTTCTTTGCCTTAATACGACCCTACGGAGCCGTATTGACCTCGCCTTGGTGGGAGGGAAGACTCGCCAGCCTTCTCGTCGGCGGAATACCTGCGAATAGAGAAGGCACTCTATTCGTTGCCCCATTCGCGGTCCTTTGCTCGCAACCCCCGTCTTTGATGCCTAGGTCCGACTAGCACTTCTCCCTGATGAATCGCAGCCTGCCGGAGCTCCAATCACTCTCGCTGCCGTCGTCAACCTCGGAATAGTGCAACCCCCTATTTCCGAGGGGTTCAAAACCCTCGCACCGACTCGCCACTCCAACTCAGCCCAACTCCCCCCGACTCACTTGAGTCGACTCACCCAATTAAACTAAAATAAAATTTAGTTTTTAATCATTCAGATAGTTTTAGTTTTTTTAAAAATCAAATTTAAATAAAATAATTCTTTATTATTAAATAAAAATTCTAAAATAAATTTAAATTATTATTTTCATTATTATTATTATTCATCATATTCATATTTTTATTTATTATTTATTATTTTATTATTTTATTAGTTTAATATTAAAATAATATTATATCAGGGTTTACAATGTATGACCTGTGGGACCCCTATAGGGTCTTGTGACATTGCCAGTAGTGCTCTCATGATGGTTGAAGCTATGGTGTTCGTATGATCCTATCCTACTGGAACGGTATTCTTCGATATGGTCCATCGAGACGAACGTTGGCCAAAACTAGAACTTCGTTGCGTCCCAGATGAAGCCTGACAAGGAGCATGATGCTCAAATGCTCCGACCAAGGGTGGTGGTGGTCCATACACAATTGGTGGATCCTCCAATGGCCGAGATATGGCTCATGTTGAGCTTTGAGACCTATCAGTCTTATGAGGCCTTCCTCATTTTCGTTTCTATTTTTGTTGTTCTTCCTCCATCTACAAGGAAGAATTTGATACCAAATAAGCAAATATCATTACATCAAACATGCCACAGGGTCAGAAAGAAGATCCTGTGGTGCACAATGTACTAGTATGTTAGCTAACTATATCGGGACTATATTATCCTAACTTTTAAGTCTTTAAATCTAGAGCTCTAATACCACTAAAGTTGTCGTGCCCTGACCCGCAGGTCATCCACGTGGCAATCGCCGTATAGACCTGCGATCACATATAAGGCATAAGACATACACAGCTGTAAACATAACGTCACAAACTGCAATAGTACGAACAAGAATAGGGAAAAAAATAGCTAGGATACCTTTTGTTGATTTATATTTCAAGATAATTGTATAGCTACCTCAAATTTTATCAATCATAGTGTCAAGAGATGTCTTATTGTAATATCTACCATCTAGGTTATCATATCATGTCATATTCCTAGAGTGTAACAACTAATATGTTTCAATTTTGTATACCATGTGAATTGGGCTCTGCCTACCTATGTTCGAAGGCTATCCTGATCATGGATGACCTATGAACCCACCTATGCTGAGAGTGTCTATGTTTGTCCTTATAGCCCACACGGATGTTGGTGAGAGGACAGGTGACTATGCGTCCCACTCCATTTGTCCCACTAGTTCTCTACCCCAATGTCACGTCCTAGCGAGACATGCTGAGCCATACCGCCTTCCCAGTGCTTTACGGAAATAACACAACCTACCATGTGGTACTACAATGCTGCCCCATGGTAGGCCACCATTAGAAGAATACAAGTTGTCAGCTACGGCCAACCGGTTCAAGCAACCCTAGGATCCAGACCATATCATCTGCACGTTTGCAGAACATTGGGAATCATAGTAGTCTAGTTTGTGGATATATTGTCCAAGGCTCATGGTAGGTCCCACCTCTCCTGTCAAGAAACTTAAACATGCCCATTACAGTGAGCCTCCAAGATTATCACTGTTGGAGTGCTCATCTTTAACGATATGTAAGCAACGCCTAGGGATTGGTACCATTCCTACGCACCTTCATGGGCTAATACGGAGACACTCAATTGTCACATGTGCGTGTAGATTATCCAGGTATGGACCTATCCAAGGTTCATGGGAATCATACCTCTCCCATCCAGAAGCCAGCCATGCATGTCGGTTGTGAGCTTTCGATATCCCCACAAGTTGAGAGCTCAACGTTGATTGCACGCAAGCAACGGCCAGAGAGCAGTAGTGTCCCCGCTTACCATCAAGGACTAGCATGGTGACGCCCAACCATTACGCGTGTGGGTAGAGTATCCAAGTATGGATCCACTAGCAAGCCCAACCGACACCAATCACCCCCCTGTGTTTGAGTCTCGCTTAGCCTCCAGAGTGGAGCTAGTGGATGTATATCATATCAAGAACTATGTAGCCCATGATGTCCTCTAGGTGCACCGCATTACACCCTCAACATTTGATATGCAATGTGTGCTCAGGAGTAACTAGTGTTTCCCCCAAGTTCTAAATGTACAATCTAAATTAGTGGGAGCACTTATACACAGAGTGTATACCCCTCTGGTTAGAGTAATTGGGCTCTACATCGAAGGATAAATTAGTGGGTGCACTTAAACTAGTACCTCTTAAGGAGTTGTCATGCCTTTGAGTACATCATTGTATTTTCATATGTTGATTCGATCAAATGTGAATATTTTAATATTATTTTCACATAGCAAATCCGACTCGAACTAAACACAATGCACATGGGACAATATTGGTCAAAATGGGTCAAAATTGGTCCAAACCCAATCCATGACGACTTGACGAGACACATCCTAGATCGAACTCAAACTAAACCCTCTTGAATCTAACCCGACTCCAGACCATATTCAACTCAAGCTCAACCACTTGGTTCAACTTAACCCATCTTAACCTAATGTTTAATTAGCTAAACATATTTCTAAACTTAATATCTAATACTAGGTAATGGAAATGAAGGGGAGCAGAGATGGTTACCCTCTCTATCGCCCTTGATGATGAACTCATCGGCGGTAACGTGTCACCGGATATCGAAGGCGAGGAACTTTGTCGACACCCTCTCCCTTCGACAGACGGCCAACTAAGGTCTCGCAGCAATTGAGATGGAAACCACATACAACGCACAGGGATCAACCATCTTTGGAGCACCATTTCGATGGAGAATAGGAGCTTGGATTGAGTGAGAATAAAGGACGAAAACATAGGACGACGAAAGGAAAGGGCTACGACTACTTGGCGGATCGTATACACCGATGGTGGTCGCCGAACTCAAAAACACCGGTTGCTGATCCAAATCTCGGCACCAGTAGCTTGTCGAGGTTGTGGATGCGAGGGAGAGGAATACAATCAGGCAACAAGAAGAGGAGACTCTGACAAGGGGTGGTACGCTAGGGGAGAAGTGGTGGCGTGGTGACTCCAATAGGAAGCATCAGCTGCGGCAGAGCTCGCGATGCATTTGCAATGGAGGAATAAGGATTAGGGCAGATGCAGGTGAGGCAGCGGTGCTCACCCGGACCCCCTTCACACCCGCCCATTGAGCCACTGATCCGGTTGACTTCGGGTTGGATGAACCGGCTTGGTCGAGCTGGTTTTCTACTAGATGAAGGCTATACACGTGAGTAGCACATGGCCTACCAACATTTGTAATTTTGTCCCCTAATTTGATAAAATCTCAATCAGGTCCTTCAAAATGTTAATAAAACTACAACTAAGTACTTATTTATTTTCAATTCAATCCAAATCTTCTCAATTAAACCCAAGTTGACTCTACTCAAGTTTTTCCAAGGGAGAGGTTTTACATAACCTATTGGTTAAATTACAAGTCTGATACAGTCCGTCTAAATTACGAAGTAAACATTATAACTGATTAGGTCACTTTATTAAATTTCTCCTATCACGTTCAACCCTAGTACTTATTGTATCCTCGCACAGAAACCCCCTCCTCCATCAATGAACTCTAGTTGGAGAGAAGCATCACAGGAGGCAGAACCATGGAGGGATGGAGGTGGGTGGGTCAAGGCTTATGCTAGTGCAAACCTCGTAAGTATCAGAGTTCGCCAGGAGGCGGACAATAGTGACATGGCAGGGAAATGCTATGCAGAGGGAGGGGATGGTCGAGAAGTTAGATAGGAACGATGCTTGCTCGGCATGGCCATGAGGGAAATAGAAGACCCACAATCCGACAGCAGGAATGTGCCCCATCCCCTAGAGTCGGAGCCAGCACATGCCCTCCACTGCTAGGATTCCACCAATCGCATTGGAGTAGCCTCAATCTTTAGCACCATACAAAGTAGGCTTTCTAGGTAGTAGAGAATGAGAGAGATAAAGAGAGTGGCAATTTGAAATGAGGCTAAGAGTGAGAGATATTTATAGGGCGACTAGAAGAAAGGTAAACAAAAAGAGTTGCAGTGTGCCCTGCTGAAGTCATGGAAAGAAGATGTTGATTAAATACGGTTCACCATCGACATCCCAAATTAATTCAATGCATGCTTTCAGATTCATAAGAAGATAGCCACACAATCTTAATCTTTGATTAGATTATTTTCACTTGTGTGACAAAAATTAAGTTAAGAAGTATACATAAAACTCATAACAAATTTATTTCCAACCAAAAAAATATACATTCATTTCATTGAGTGCCATAAACATATTTAGAAACAATGTATGAGATAATTAATTTATTATTTTTTAAAACTCAATGAATTTTAAACCTTTCAAATATTATTGGATATAATGACCAAACAACTTGAACGATCTTATTGTAGAAGCTCCTGGTGACTGTCTGCTTCCTCCCTCTTTGCCTCTATCATCATCTTCACCTACATTATTTCTCGATCTCTTTATACGATCAAAAGATTGCACCTCAGGAACTCCTTGAACCAATTTGTCTTTAGAGGAATTTCCTTTACCCGAGCTTGGCGATGCCTCTACTGCTCCATCCGAGAAAACCTGATTAAATTAAGTGAGATAATGGAATGATTGGTTTAATCAATCAATATGTAATGAGAATGGGAATGGAGTACCTGAAGGGGCATTGGGACTGCCGCCACCACATGCTCAGGTGATCCCTCCCTTGGGTAATAAGTGACCTCGAAAGGGAGGCCCTCTCTAGCTAATTGGGTCGCCTTCGCTATCGAAGCTACCTGCATGTTGGTTCTCCTAGTGTCAATGTTTCTAGTATGTCTGATGCCGATGTAGAGATCACCGGCACGGTGCCGGGCGAAGACCAGGATGTCGCCTTCGACTAGCCTCTTCTCCGTGGCGAACTTGCTCCACTTATTCAGACGGTAGCGAGGTGGATTGCCATTGAGGACAAGGATGAAGTTCCAGGCCCTCCCATGTACGTCCAGCGCGATCACATCCTCTGCTAGCATAGCCCTGTTGACGTCAAGGAGAGTAGGAGGAAATATAGCGACCACACAGGATTTTGTCATCGCGAGCCCGTGCGCATAGCTGACGTCTGTCTTGGTAAGGATCTTGGTGTAAGTGGTGAACTCACCCACTACGATTGCATCAGTGATTGCCGATGTAGAGGGGGTGGAGGAGGAGCAGGTGATAGGCATCCAACTATGTTGGTGGAGGATAGGGTCACTGATCGGGCAAGGATCGAGGCCAATTATGACAAATACCTCATCAGTGTTGGGGTCAGCAAGGAGGCGGAGGTAAGAAACGCGACAAAGGAGGGGGGCGGAGAGGTGGAGGGCGGAGAGGTGGAGTGCTTGTGGGGAGGGCTGTCCGGCATAGCCATAGGGGAAGAATAAGATATTGGAGCCTTGGGCGGGGACTCGCGTGGCAATCGTGGGGCCAGCTATGGCGTTCCAGAGGTGGGGCTCGATGGACATAGTTGGAACTACGATGGGCTCCAAAGTAATTAAGAATTCAGAATTGGTTTTAAGGAGAGTGATTGACTGTAAACTTAATGCAGAGAGAAGAGTATATATCTAGTATTTCACTATCGAGGTGGTTAAGTTAGTCGCTTGGTTATTTAGTTTTCCTTTTTTTTAGGAAGAAATTTGAGCAGAGAAGTAAACTCTGTTATTAATTTTTCTCACGAACGATCTCAACCATTTATTTATCAACAGACTGTCCGACCATCACGCAGAGAAGTAATAACGGGATCTTTTGCACATAGAGTATATGTCTTCAAGCAATTGCTTTTTATACACTCCTTTTGTTATACTAATTGACTATCTTTTTAAAGTAATTGAACTCATTAAGATGAGAACCATCTTATAAATTAATCTAATGTGGAAATTAATAGTAGTTTAAAAAACACAAATTCACTAAATCGATTATAATTTAATCCTAACATCAAATAAATTACTATCATCCCAAAGGGAAAATAACATCATCGAGAGTTGGAAAGAAAATTATATAAAACAAAAGAACATATATTATATTCATAATGGATATTATTTGGTGTTAATCGCATTAAAATACATCAATAATATTATAAAATAGATAAGTAGAGGCATAACACAAATATTAATTCTTGGATAGATTTATCTATAATTAATTTTTTAAAGAATGATTAAAAATTTATTTCATGCATAAATAGATAGTTCAATAATATATTATAAATCTCGTATTCATTTATTTTTTTAGAACTTAGTGAAATCATGATCTCCTTAACTATGAAAATGTCCTAGGTATCTAAAATAAATTTGTGTGCTTAACACCCTTTAGAATACGCTAAGCATATAAAATAGATCTATATATACTTAATACAAGGACTTATCAAGTCCAATTAATTATAAGTTACCGTAGGACTTTTTCTTATGTTTCCTTTAAACCCAGTTTTTTTTTTTTTAAAAAAAAAACTATAATATTAAAACAATAAAATAAAATAAAATAGAAAATAAAAAAAATTTAAAAATTCTCCCGCAGTACGGGCAGCGCATGTGAGCGTGCTGCAAGCGAAGAGAGTGTTTCCCGAGTTGGCGGTGATGACCAAGCAATAAAAGCTCCGACGAGCATCGATTTTGATGGGAGAAGGTTGCGGCCAAGGCTGGGCATCGATGTAGTGGTCGGTAGCGCGTGGAGGCAGTTTTGGTGGGCTGCAATCGAGTGGGAAGCGACAGAACAAGGTAGCTCCATATTTTCCGTCGATTTTACCGGCAAGGGGAGGGGCGATTGTTCCTTCCTCCAGTGGTGGAGCGGTTGCGAGTTCAAACAAAGAGGGTGAACGCAGGTGGCGGTGCGTCTGGCATGGGTCGATCGGGCCGGTTCAGGAACGGGTGGTTCAAGGATGGTTCAACGTGGTTTTCACCTAGTTTCGCTATTTTACATTTGGTTCGGTTTGGTTCAATGGTGCTAATGGTTTGTTGAGAAATTTATTTTAAATTTTTATTAAATTTTAGGTGATGTTTCTAATTATTTTAGGTTGGATTCAAGTTTTGAGTGCATGAATTTTGTCAGAAAAATCTAAAATAATTTGTGATGCCTTGTTATGCTAGGATATAATTTTCGTGATTTACTTAAAATTTTTCCGAACTGTTAAGTTGAGTTTTTAATTTAATTAGAGTGATTTGGGTTAATTTTGGATTTAAATAAATTGTTTATATATTATATGTATGGAAGAATATTTTGGTAGATGTTATTGCGTTAGAATTACATTAAATCAAATTTAAATGAAATTAAAATAATTTAATAAGAATTTTTTAATTACGTTAAATTTATGTGATAATTAATAAATTTATGTCATTATAAATATGAGTAATTAGGTTATTTAGATTTTTTTATTTAGTAAAATTGGATAATTTGGGATTTTACAAATTTATTTGGTGTAATTAAATTTTTCACATAATTATTAAAATAATTTTTAGATTAATTAAAGTGGTGTAGTTTAACCAAAATTGTTAGTATAATTTATTTGTTAAAGGGGATATTTAATTTATAGTTGTCACGCCCCAAAAGATAAGTGGCTACCGCCATATAAGTTGTACTTCAACACCACAACTTATAAAAGGCTATAAGAAAGTATCACAAAATACTACAACTTTATTAATTAAACATAGTAGAAACAAATACATTTTATAATTGAACCAACACTACTCATTCACATCTCTATCTATAATAAAAATAAATAAATAAAGTAAAAGGGGAAAAATGTGCACTCCCTCACTCAGTGAGGCTATAGAGAGAGTATCATAAAAATGGGCATAAGGTATTGTACAAACCAACAAGAAACTATATCCACTAATATCACATATTAATTCAACATGTCAACAAAATATAACAAGACAGTGATACGAAATATCATGAACATGATCGTAATAAGGTATATAACAAGATTTGAATATAACATGGTCACTAAATCAAAGATGTTATATCACTTTAATTAATATATTATCATCTATACATTCTACACCTAAGGCAGCCACTTATGTTCAAAGTAAATCCATCGTCAGAGATTTTTCTGAACCCGTCAGCGTCGACTTTATGTCTCTGCCCTATATGCCTCTGCACTGACGTTGGCAGAAGGGGCTGGTTACCACGGCACCCCTTCTTTCCAACACAAGCACCATACAACACGATAATTCTGCACCATGGTAGAATCACCATACAAAATAACAAATTATATCCATCTCCAGCTTAGCAAGCTGAGATCCACTGTATATATTACCAATGAACCTGGACTGCTCAGGGACCCACCACTGTTGAGCATGCTAGAGTCATCAGGTTCCCTAGCCTGGGTAGCGCATTGAACAGTATTATTTCTAGTACACCCTCTACCTTAGTGTAACACAAACAAGTTGAGCTCTCCACCAAAGTATTAATGATTAAGTCAACCGAACTTGCACCTCTACCATTGCTAGCACATGGCTCCTCACCACATGTTGGCATATACCAGTTTAAGAACCCAATATTGTAAACCTTGTTTTCCTTTAAAAGAAAAAAACAAAAAAGAGAAAGAAATTATTACTTGGCCTATTAGCGAAGTTGGTTAGAGTATTGTACAAATAATATAAGGGTCACAAGTTTGATACTTGTATGGGTCACTAGTCTCATGTATCTTTTTCTATTTCAGAAATATTTAGTCCCACATCTGGGAATTTTTGGAAAGGAGTTGTACCATTTTCTATTTAAGAAATATTTAATCCCACATCTGGGAATTCTTGAAAAGGAGTTGCAACCTGATCCTATTTGAGGGATGGTGCCCTCCTTCACACCTTGAATATTAAATCTACCCATATAATGGGTTGTGGGGTGTGGTCTTTCCATACCTAACATAGCCCTACAACGTGCGTCGCGCATGTGTTGGCCCGGTTCGGTGAACGGTCGGTTTAACTGCATTTTTGGTTGCGGGTTGGCTGGCTTCGCGATTTGTTAATCGGTTTAATTTGGTTCAAGTGGTTAAGGCTGGTGAGTTTTGAGCTTTAAGAAATTTATTTAAAATTTTAATATGTTTTAGACCTACCTTTAATTATTTTAGGATGGGTTTAGGATTTGAGGGCATTTATGATGTCTGAAAAATCTAAAATAATTTGTAATGCTTTGTCATGCTAAAATATAATTTATGTGATTTAATTAAAAAATTTCAGAATTATTGAAGTTCTTAATTTATTTAAGTTAATTTTGATTAATTTAGGATTTAAATAAATATATTGTATATTATATGCATGAAGAAATATTTTGATAGATGTTATGATATTTATTAATTGAAATTAAAATGATTTATTTAAAATTTTATGGAATTAATGAAACTAGGAGATTGTAAATTGAGATAATTAGATTATTAGATTATTTCAATTTATGAAATTGAATAATTTAGAATATTATGAATTTATAATGTGGTAAAATTTAGAAAATAATTATTTATTTAGATTTTCTAATTAATGAAGTTTGATAATTAGGATTTATAAATTTAATTGATACAATTAGATATTTTTACAGAATTTATAAATGTTGTGTTGTGATTAAATTAGATAATTAGGGTAATTAGATTTTTTGTAATTAATGAAATTAGGGAGATTATGGTTTAAAATATTTATTTGTGGTAATTGGATTTTTTATAGAATTATTAAAAGTTAATTTTAGATTATTAAGGTGGTATAGTTGGCCAATTTGATTAATTAAATTATTGGAGTAATTTATTTATGAAAATAGAAAGTTAATTTGTGGTTGTTGTGTTTGTCTAAATTGATTAATCTAGTCAGTTGATTAGAAAGGAATTAAATGAAAGTTGGTGTGAGGTTGTGAGTAGAGGGGTTGGTAGGAAATTTATTTGGGTTATGTTATTTATGCATGTTGTTTGGTTGCATTTAATTTATTTTAGGAGATTGTGTTGCGGTGCTTTTACTTGACGAATCACGGCAAAGCTGAGATTTGTGTTGAAGTAAGAAGGAATTGCTTGCTTGATTGATGGTTTTTGCTTGTTTGTTTTAAGAATCACGGCTAAGCTGTGATTCTTATTTAAAGATCTGCTTTGAGACTTAGGTGAGGATTTATGGTTTCAAATTTATTTGGCCTACTATAGATGTTGAGTCCTAAGGGTCGTTGTTAATTATTGTACATGCTGACAAATTATATATCTGCTTGATTGTATATTTATTTAATATGAGAATTATTGAAAAGCTTTATCATGCTAGTTGGAGTATGATATTCTTATATGCCTGCTATTGACATGGGTTTGAATGTTATATCATGATAGTTCATGGATGATATTATTATATGCTTGCTCTTGACATAAGCTGAAAGATATACTATGCTGGTATATGAAATGTTGCTATATGCATACTCCTGATGTGAGTTGTTAGTTATATCATGCTGGTATATATATGATGTTGTTATATACATGTTATTGATGTTTTATGCTCATGTTATGTTGATTATTTAATATGTTCATGTTGCTAGAGATGTAGAGACACCTAGTAAGAACATGGAACATGTGGACATGAGATAAAACTTGAGATACTTTAGGTTCATGTTATGAAAACACCTAAAATTATCTAGATTGATATATGACTAAGAACATAGAACATCATAAGGTTATGATAACCTAGGAGATGATGTGTGGGTTCTTAGACTGGTATGTGCCAACATGTGGTGAGGAGCCATGTGCTAGTACGGTAGAGATGCAAGTTCGGTTGACTTAGGTCACTAATACTTTGGTGTAGCCGGGATCTCACTTCGGTGAAGAACTCAATTTATTTGTGTTACACTAGGGTAGAGGGTAGACTAGGAACAGTACCGTCCCATGCGCTACCAAGGCTAGGGGACCTGAAGATTTCGGCATGCTCAACAGTGGTGGGATCCCTGAGCAGTCCAGGTTCATTGGTATCGTATGCAGTGGGACTCAGCTTGCCAGGCTGGAGACGGAAGTGATTGTTGTATTTGTATGGTGATCCTGCCATGGTGCAGAATTACAACGCTGTATGATATTTGTATTTGGAAAGAAGGGGTGCCGTGATCACCAGCTCCTTCCGCCAACGTCAGTGTACAGGCATATAGGACAGAGACATAGAGTTGAGACTGACGGGTTCAGGAAAACCTCTGACGAGGGGTTCACCTTGAACATAAGATGCTACCTTAAGTGTAAAATGGTTAGATGATGATATATTAATTAAAGTGATATGATGTCTTTGATTTAGTGGCATTGTTATGATCATATTTATTATATGTTGTTATATACTATGTTATGATCATATTCATGATGTTCCATATTTATTGCCTTGTTATATTATGGACATGTTGATTTAATATGTGATTTCAGTGGATATATTTTCTTGTTGGTTTGTACAATACCTTATGCCCATTTTTAAGGTGCTCTCTCTGTAGCCTCACTGAGTTTCGCGACTCAGATGTGCACATTCTTCTCCTGTTGCCCAGGTTATAGGTTGGCTACTAGCGGGGAGTGAGGGAGAACTTAGCTGAATGAACAATAACGATTTGGTGGTCTAGATAGAGATTTAAATTGATAGTGTTGGTTTATTTGTAAAAATGTAGTTGCTTCTGCTTTGTTTTATAAATAAAATTATAGTGCTTGTGATACTTTTTAGCCTTGTATAAGTTGTGGTGTTGTAGTACAACTTATACGGCGATTGCCATGTACCCAAAGGTGGTTTGGGGTGTGATAATTAAGGTGGTATCAGAGCATAAGTTTAAAAAGATGACATTACAAGCAAGGATAGGACTTAGGATACATCATAAGCCTAAGTACACATGTGAGACAACTTTGACGGGGTAAAGAGAGATTCTAGGGATACATGGGGTATCCTTTTATGCCTATGTTACCCTTTACTTGGTTGCGATGTGTTTATGTCCTTGTTTGATGATGTTCTATGCTTGTTTTTGGTTGATGTTAGTATGTAAGTTGGTTACTGGTTTTTGGGTGCTTTTGAGTTATATTGATTGTGTTTAGAGTGTATTGTGATTGCTGAAAGCTTAACCTAGGAAGACCTAGATATTAAGAGTATTTCATATGAGACTATAGAGAACTTATTATTGAGAATTTATGCCCGCTACTGGTTGATGTTGATGTTGAATACCCCACTGAGATTAGGTGAAATTATTATTACTATATTTTCCTTGTCTGAATTAGCAATTGAGACTGCCTCAATTCTAGTTGACCTTACTTATTTATCGATCATATGACCCCATCTGGCCACATGATATGGACTAATCAACTGCTCTAGCAAAAATTTATAAATTTCTTCTTGATTTAGTGCCTAAGATATCATGATGTGACTTCTGGCTAACTGAACATTTAATTATCTTGGGTTACAACAACTATTTCCCTTCCTTATTGATAAATAAAAAAGTCATCTACCCATTGGTATTAATATAGCATAAGATTTATTAGAAATTTAAATATTAACACCTTATACAGCCAAGGATATTTCAATTCTTCTTTATTCATTCTCTTAAATTGGTATACTCTCTGAGGAATAATTTCATCTAAAAGGGTATAAGGTTCCTCTCATTACTCTATAGAAGTGTAAATTGGAAAAGGTACACTTAAATAAAGAGTAAATTCTCATACCCGATAGCGATATGATTGTTATATTACTAAAATTTCTTGTTACATTACTAAAATTTCTTCTAGTAGGAGTATTACCCCTATACCTTCTTATACCAATCTACCTTACAAACCATTATAGAAACTAATAGCTTCTTTTATTTTGAAACTCGCAATGATTGCAACAATTAACTATGTGTTGTGCCCTATCTACACCATCTTACTACAAGTTTGGCTTATATCTTCTTCACTCCTCAATGAACTACCAACTAAAGCAACCAACTGGGTATTAGTTCCAGTCTTAGTCTTCGTATGGCTATGAAATTTTATTCTTCATTTTCGAATGGTACCCCACCATTATTTCAATAGTTATTTTACCACTCTAACCTTTCAAGCGGTTAGAAATCACTCTTGTACCTTTGATATTATTCTTGCTTACAAGTTCCAAGTTATAGCTCCAAAAATTTCTCCTCCAGGTTCCAACAATTTGTGAAAGCATTATTGGATTTCAAAAGAGATTAATTTGTCAACTTCGATTGTTACTTCTCTTTTTTTCTATCATTTTCTCCTATATTTTCCAATGCTTGTATTTTCGTACTTATTCTTGGAATAAATTACAAGGAAGATTAGGAGAGAATAATTTTTAAATCCCTCCCAAGTTCTTAACCTTTGATTAGGTATATTCCACCGATCGTTGGAACTTATTCAAGTTGATTGTTCGTATTCCTTGATTACTACGTATTCTTAATACTGTGAGTTTCGTCTATACTTGTCTTTTGGAGGCCGTTGAGGCTATTCTTTACTAATGGTAGAAATTTTTCTCCTCTCAATTTTGAAACTCTAACTTTAGCAATCCAACTGCTCTCTTCATGTTATGGTAGTTCGTTATACTATATTCAGTTAATGGTTCCATTTTCCCATAATTATTTTGGCAAATAACTATATTTTCTTTGAAGAGTAAGATCTCAACCTTGGTACCCAGGAGAAAAGGTCTATTTCATTCTAAATATTTTAGGACCATTATTAGAGAGGCAATTGTGGATTTCTTAAGATCATGTACTTCAGAATAATCAATCTTTTGTGATTGTCTCTTTTTCTCTCTAAACCGACAACATTATTTTATTGGATGCTTAAATAAATTGGCTTAGTTTTTGGACCTCCCTATTGTCTCTACTATTCCTTTTGGGTATTAATTCCAATGTAATCGTTGGAATTGGTTGAAAACCTTTGGTATCACATGAACTAGTGGGTACCATTTAGGTGTATCCACTATCTTACTTCAATCTTATTCCTTTAGCCCTATTTAACTGTCTTATATGAATAAACATCACATACTTCCATATCATAGGAACAATACTATGCAATGTAGTTCTTCTTCCTTAAACTAGGAGAACCCAAAGTCCAGATACCCATGAACTATATTCAACTCTATCTATTCCATCATTGTCAGTCACTGATATACTTCAGCCCTTTTTCTATAGATCTTTAACGGTGACCATCCTACAAGTGTTGACCGTTCTCAAAATACTAATCATCCTTTTGTTGAGTATTCTAGGGTGCATTCAAAAAGTGGTACCATTCCTGGCACTAAAGGGACTTAATTTCCTTATATTCTTCCTTAGTATAATTCTCTTCCTAATCTTTGTCATCTTTCAAAACCTTATTAGTGATACTCTTGACTCTTTCAAGAGAGATTCTAAATACAATCTAGAACCTCACGGTATTGAACAATCTACTAAGGGTTACAAGTAAACTCAATGAACACCTAATGCTGAAAGTTGACATTCTCAGTTTGTTAGATAAAGAGAATTGATCTCTTGTTCATATACTTGCATATCTTTAATGTTGATTATTGAAGACCTTTCTATTAGATCCTAGACAAGCATATCTGCCACATCAAATAAATATATCAAAAATAAACCAATCATGGTTCCCAAAATTATAGTCTTATCTTTCGTTACAGTTTCATATCATATACTGGCATAATCGGATTACTATCCCTACTTTATTAAAGACCTTCCTGTATTCCTCCCTTAGTAAGACTGTTCTTACCTCAAAATCTCAACCATAAATTCTCATACCCAACTAAAGGGTGAACTAAAGCCAAAGATAGTGAGATGTATCAATCATTATAGCCAAGTATCATAAATCTGAAATTTATGCACCCTCAGATTTACCTTGTCTTAGATTTTTGATCCCTCCGAACTCTCTAAGTATCAAATTCCTATGAAAACCTACCCTCAAAATTTTGGGTTAATTTGATCTCTGTTGAGGAAGTTATGACCTTTCAAAGTTTACTAAATTCTGAAAATCTAGTGTGCCGAAAATGTAATACTCTTAAATTGAAAACTATATATCCTTACACTTGAACCTTGCCATGACTTTGCTAACAACAGGATATAAATCCATTCTTTTCCCTTGCCTTTGATTTAGAATCGCCCAGTTGCAAATTTAAGTTTGATTCTTCATCATAATAAGTACTATGGGCTTATGTGAAGAACAAAGTTGAAATTTTACCTTGCCTACATTCTAAACCTTATGAACCTTAGTTTTTCTTTATTCCTTTGTTCTAAAGTTATATACTCTCTGACAAATAATCTCTCCAATAATTTAGATCTCTTTCCATTTCCCTATAAGAGTGCAAATAGATAGGGGTACACTCCAGAAAGGAGTAAAATCTCCTACATGGGATAGTGGCATGTTTTGTTGATACTATATTTTCTTGTTGAAATTACTGAACCCTTTTCTGATGTGAGTATTGCTGCTATACCTCCTTGTTCATATCTATCCTACAAACTTGTACATCAAATATCTTAAGTTCATCTTGATACATCCTATATTGAGATTACTTAAGAAGGGTTTAATCAGCTCTCAAATCTTCAAGGAATCATTTTCCCTTTTCCTTGCTGTTTAACCTATTCTATAACAGCAGTCATCATCTGATTTATCCTAATGAGATATTTTCTATTTAGCTAAATATCTCCCCTATTTGGTTAAACGAAGTAATTAGACTCCATTTCGAATACAAACTGAAGGGACTAAATTATAGCCTATAACCATTGACCTTTCCCTGACCTTTTGGGAATTGCCAACTTAATTATCAAAGTCGAGTAGGAATTAAATGTAGAGGAGCTATTGGAAACCCAAGTTGCATTCTCTACTACCCCTTGAAGTAGTTTTCAAGGCTAGTGGTTTGTTATATAAAAGTTTTGACTTGCAACTTATTGTATGATGGTTTAAATTACTGGAAGGTTGATTTTGACTTAACACACCCTTATTTGCTTCGTTGGTCTTTGGATTCTTGGATCCTTTGATGCAAAGTCAAACCCTAGGATGGGAAAAAGGGATTAGAGGTAAAACTTTCATGAGTTGTGAGACTACATGATGTGTCGGTGCCGATTATATCGGACCGAGGTCTCCCGATTTACTTCTTGATTTCGATAATATTGTTTGATGAATTCTTTAATAATTAATTTTTTTGTCTGGCTCATATGGCCATATCTTCCTTGGAAGGGTGGAATCTTAAATTGAGTACCCTTAAGAAAGGACCTACTTACTTCAAATGTTCTATGTTTAAAAGGTTAATTGCATAATTTTCCTAGATTGTATATGTTCAAATAGTTAATCTTTTAAAATTATCTCTTTATTTCTCTAAATCAATTAAATTGTTGGAGGCTTAATTTACTTTGCATCAGCTTGGACTACGAGAATTATCTTTGTTGTTCCTCTTGGTTACTTGTTTGAATACAACCATTGGTATTATTTAAAGACCTTTAGTTAACCAATTGATATTTCTTATTTCATTGAGTGTTAAACCTAAGGTCTGTGATCTTAATAGATTTCCTTACTTGTGTTCTGACCGATGTCAGAGCACAAAGCTCTTATGTGAACACGACGTTTCTAAGGGGGCTGATCGACCCTTAGAGATGCTAGGATGTGAGCTAAAGAGCTGAATTGATACCTATAGGTAAAAGACTTTGATATGATCTTAGGTATTGGTTAGTGAATTGGGTATCAAGACATAGTGATTAGTTGGTGGGATTAGATTGCCTAGTAAAGACAGTGACTATTTCTTCCCTAGGTTGACGTGCTCTTACTTTATTTCTAAAGTGGTCTAAATAAGATTTAAGGTAGCTTTAGACAGACAAAGGCGTATACGCAGACAATCGGTGGAAGCCGTTGGAAATTGCAGTTGGGAGCATAGTGTTCCTAAATGTGTCTCTTTGGGAAGGACTTCTCTAGTGTCACCGGAAAGGAAAGTTGCACCTGAGGAGTATTGGGCCGTTTGAGATTCTGAAGAGAGTTGGGCCGGTGGTTGATAGATTACAACTATCGGTAGACGCTGATAGAATTCATAATGTGTCCCTATTATTGATACTTAAGAAGCATGTGCCAAGGCCCACCGCATATTCTGATTATGCCTCCGATTATTCTGAGGGATGACCTGAGCTATGAACCTAGAGCAGTGGCGATAGTTGATTGACAGGCTAAGGGTGTTAAGGGGCAAAACTGTGAGGAAGACCAGAACCAAATTAGGGCTCAACAACCACAATTGTTTACTTAGTAATTTGCTTTGATTGAATTTTAGTTAGATAAAATGTTTGAACATGTTTAAAATTGTTTGATTTGATTAAGTGATTTCTTTAGGGTTTTTGTATCTTACAAAATATAGCAAGTTTAGAAAATAATTAGGGGTTAGGTTGTCATTTTTAGAGGACCAAAAATCTTAAGGGGGAGAGGAATTGTAAACCCTATTTTCCTTTAAAAGAACAAAAAAAAGAGAAAAAAATTATTATTTGGCCTATTAGCGAAGTTGGTTAGAGTATTGTACAAATAACATAAAGGTCACAAGTTCGATACTTGTCCCACATCTGGGAATTTTTGGAAAGGAGTTGTACCATTTTCTATTTAAGAAATATTTAGTCCCACATTTGGGAATTCTTGAAAAGGAGTTGCAACCTGATCCTATTTAAGGGATGGTGCCCTCCTTCACACCTTGAATATCAAATCTACTCATACAATGGGTTGTGGGGTGTGGTCTTTCCATGCCTAACATAGCCCGACAATGTGCGTCGCGCGTGTGTTGGCCCGGTTCGGTGAACGGCCGGTTTAACTGCATTTTTGGTTGCGGGTTGGCTTGCTTCACAGCTTGTTAAACCGGTTCAAGTGGCTAAGGCTGGTGAGTTTCAAGCCATAAGAAATTTATTTAAAATTTTAATATGTTTTAGACCTGCATTTAATTATTTTAGTTTGGGTATAGGATTTGAGGGCATTTATGATGTTTGAAAAATTTAAAATAATTTGTGATGCTTTGTCATGCTTAAATATAATTTATGTGATTTAATTAAAAAATTTCAGAATTATTGAAGTGCAAGTTCTTAATTTATTTAAGTTAATTTTGATTAATTTAGGATTTAAATAAATTAATTATATATTATATGCATGAAGAAATATTTTGATAGATGTTATGATATTTATTAATTGAAATTAAAATAATTTATTTAATATTTTTATGGAATTAATGAAACTAGGAGATTGTAAATTGAGATAATTAGATTATTTCAATTTATGAAATTGAATAATTTATAATGTTATGAATTTATAATGTGGTAAAATTTCGAAAAAAATTATTTATTTAGATTTTCTAATTAACGAAGTTTGATAATGAGGATTTATAAATTTAATTGATACAATTAGATATTTTTACAGAATTTATAAATTTTGTGTTGTGATTAAATTAGATAATTAGGGTAATTAGATTTTGTAATTAATGAAATTAGGGAGATTGTGGTTTAAAATATTTATTTGTGGTAATTGGATTTTTTAAAGAATTATTAAAAGTTATTTTTAGATTATTAAGGTGGTATAGTTGGTCAATATGATTAATTAAATTGTTGGAATAATTTATTTATGAAAATAGAAAGTTAATTTGTGGTTGTTGTGTTTGCTTAAATTGATTAATCTAGTCGGTTGATTAGAAAGGAATTAAATGAAAGTTGGTGTGAGGTTGTGAGTAGAGGGGTTGGTAGGAAATTTGTTTGGGTTATGTTATTTATGCATGTTGTTTGGTTGCATTTAATTTATTTTAGGAGATTGTGTTGCGGTACTTTTGCTTGACGAACCATGACCAAGCTGTGATTTGTGTTGAAGTAAGAAGGAATTGCTTGCTTGATTGATGGTTTTTGCTTGTTTGCTTTAAGAATCACAGCCAAGTTGTGATTTTTGTTTAAAGATCTGCTTTGAGACTCAGGTGAGGATTTATGGTTTCAAATTTATTTGGCCTACTACAGATGCTGAGTCTTAAGGGTCGTTGTTATTTATTGTACATGCTGACAAGTTATATATCTGCTTGATTGTATATTTATTTAATATGAGAATTATTAGAAAGCTATATCATGCTAGTTGGAGTATGATGTTCTTATATGCCTGCTATTAACATGGGTTTGAAAGTTATATCATGATAGTTCATGTATGATATTATTATATGCATGCTCTTGATATAATGTTGAAAGTGATATAATACTAGTTCGTGTTTGATGTTAATTACATGCTTGCTCTTGACATGAGTTGAAAGATATACTATGCTGGTATGTGAAATGTTGCTATATGCATACTCCTGATGTGAGTTGTTAGTTATACCATGCTGGTATATATATGATGTTGTTATATACATGTTATTGATATTTTATGCTCATGTTATGTTGATTATTTAATATGTTCATGTTGCTAGAGATGTAGAGACACCTAGTAAGAACATGGAACATGTGGACATTAGATAAAACTTGAGATACTTTAGGTTTATGTTATAAGAACACCTAAAGTTATCTAGATTGATATATGACTAAGAACATAGAAAATCATAAGGTTATGATAACCTAGGAGATGATGTGTGGGTTCTTAGACTGGTATGTGCCAACATGTGGTGAGGAGCCATGTGCTAGTACGGTAGAGATGCAAGTTCAGTTGACTTAGGTCACTAATACTTTGGTGTAGCCGGGATCTCACTTCGGTGAAGAATTCAATTTATTTGTGTTACACCAGGGTAGAGGATGGACTAGGAACAGTATTGTTCCTTATGCTACCAAGGCTAGGGGACTTGAAGACTCTAGCATGCTCAACAATGGTGGGATCCCTGAGCAGTCCAGGTTCATTGGTATTGTATGGAGTGGGTCTCAGCTTGCCAGGCTGGAGACGGATGTGATTGTTGTATTTGTATGGTGATCCTGTCATGGTGCAGAATTATAGCGCTGTATGGTACTTGTATTTGGAAAGAAGGGGTGTCGTGATCACCAGCTCCTTCCGCCAACGTCAGTGTACAAGCATATAGGACAGAGACATAGAGTTGAGACTGACGGGTTCAGGAAAACCTCTGATGAGGGGTTCTCCTTGAACATAAGAGGCTGCCTTAGGTGTAAAATGGTTAGATGATGATATATTAATTAAAGTGATATGATATCTTTGATTTAGTGGCATTGTTATGATCATATTTATTATATGTTGTTATATGCTATGTTATGATCATATTCATGATGTTCCATATTTATTGCATTGTTATATTATGGACATGTTGATTTAATATGTGATTTCAGTGGATATATTTTCTTGTTAGTTTGTAAAATACCTTATGCTCATTTTTAGGGTGCTCTCTCTGTAGCCTCACTAAGTTTCGCGACTCAGATGTGCACATTCTTCCCCTGTTGCGGAGGTTACAGGTTGGCTACTAGCGGGGAGTGAGGGAGAACCTAGCTGGATGAACAATAACGATTTGGTGGTCTAGATAGAGATTTAAATTGATAGTGTTGGTTTATTTGTAAAAATGTAGTTGCTTCCGCTTTGTTTTATAAATAAAATTGTAGTGCTTGTGATACTTTTTAGCATTGTATAAGTTGTGGTGTTGTAGTACAGTTTATACGGCGGTTGCCATGTACCCAAAGGTGGTTTGGAGTGTGATAAATATTCTCTCTTAGGTTATCATAACCCTTAGATGTCCAAAGTTCTTAGTTATATATAAAATTAGATCACTCTAGTTGTTATCATAACATGTACCTAAAGTGTCTCAAGTTTTTATCTCATGTCAATATGTTCCATGTTCTTGCTAAGTGTCATGTCAATATGTCTCCACACCTCTAGCAACATGAACATATTAAATAAACATAACATGAGCATAAATATCAATAGAATGCATATAACAACATCATACATATACCAGCATGGTATAACTTTCAACTCACATCAGTAGCATGCATATAATAACATTATATATGAACTAGCATGATATAACTTCCAAACTCATATCAAGAGCATGCATATAATAGCATCATACATACACTAGCATGACATATTTCTAATAATTCATATGCTAATAAAATATGCAACCAAGTAGATATATAACTTATCAGCGTGTGTCATGCCCCGACCCTACTGTCGGGCACGTGGCAACCACCGTATGAGCCCCAAAGGACCCATACAAGGCATTTAGTGATAGACACAGTCCATATACATCATTTATACAGCAGAATATATAGTTAAAATGTCTACCTCAACACTGCTAACACAGTCCCGATATACCTACTACAATTCTCCGATAAGCATCGGTTAATAAAAATAAATGCATCGACAAACTCATCTTCATCAACCATCATGATCGATCATCTAACACACCTGCACACACATTGAATGCGGTGTGCTCAGCCTTGCAGCCTAGTGCGAAATTACAGCTCGAAATCATAGATAGGAAATTAAACACTAGGGGGAAGTACTAGGATGCCTTTGGGTTTATTAATTGTCAATTATTAACTTTTTGGTGTAAATAACGTCATTGACAAAGTTGAGTTCTAACTGTTTGTGCATAGTTGTATATGTTCCTAGTTATCATCTATGTTGAACAATATGTCTGTCACTAGTAAAAGTCATCTATGTTGCATAAATGTATGTATCTCTATTATATGTCAACTAGGAGTATTTTTGTCTTTATGTCAAGTGTCTCGGGCCGCCAGCCTATGCTCAAGGGATATCCTGATCTGGGATTCCCATAAGCCCATCCATGCCGTGAATATCCAGTTCTCTACCTATGCCCACTGCACGGATGTTGGCAGAGAGATCGGGTGATCGTGTATCTCTCTCTACTGTCCCGCTGGTCGATCCCTACACCCTGTCCCAGCAAAATCGGTTGCTCCCGTACCTTTCCCCTTAGAAACCCAGTACGGTCACAACCCACCGTGTAGCGCTACACAACTGTCCTCGATAGGATCACCTCAATTAATATGTCCTCGGCCACGGCTAGTCGAATTAATTAATAACCCTAGGATCCGGACTGCTCATCAGATCGTCTGCAGAACGTTTGGAATAGTAGCCGTGTGGTCTACGAATCCATTGTCCAAGGATTTAAGGGAATTCACCTCTTCAATTCAATAGCAGTTGATGTTGGCCGAGTTGAGCTCGCATCCACACAATGGGCTGTGGCTAACTCGACTACATGTTTGCTAAATCGTTGGAAGGGTTCATCCCCACTGGCCACTCCGGGACTATCACGGTGACGCTCAAACGTCACGCGTGCGGGTAATTGTATCTGGGTATAGACTTACTCCATTTTCTGGTCTATCTTGACCTTGGAGTTAGTTAGCCCATTTTCCAACCAACTCCTAGTATCTGAGCTGTTGTAGCCCCAGGAGTGGTAATAGTGAGTGAACATCACTATTCGAACACTAAGAGTTCGATTCATCATCTAGGGTGTGTTACTAATACACCCTCACAATTTGTGATCTAGTGATGTTCCTAGGAGGTGCTAGTATCATATGTTACCTATGTCTCTGTCTAAATTAAAGTGTCAGGTAATCATTCTGGATACTACCTCCTATGTAGTATTTTTAACTTTAAATTCACATCTTATCTTCTTTAGTAAGGTGATAGCACATTATATCACAATAAGGAAAAACAAAACTGTATGTACAATAAATTAATAAAGCACATTAAATACTAAGTAATATACGCATGACATATAATTCATGCTACATAAATAATGTTATTCTAGCATGCATGTTATCTCATATTTAGCAAACATAACATTTTATCGGTTTCAAGGCATCCAAGACTTTCCTAATAAACCTCAGCAGGTAAATTCCTTAGTTTGAATAAATCATACTTTGATTAACCAACGCACCTTTATCGGAATTCGAGCTTTAGAACCAACCGAATTAAAGCTCGAAGATAACAATAATGGGTAGCTCCCAAGTCAAGATAATATCCCTAAAGTCACAAAAATTTATTTAAAACATATTTCATTACCATATATTAATAATTTAATAAGATAGAAATTATTCAAGTGCTAATTTAATTTATCTGATTAACTTAGCCTAATCCCAAAATAAATAACCCATTTCAACCACTAAGCCCAACTTCATACTTAAGCCAACTACTTTAAATCCTTAGTTACCATAGATCAACTTAAGTTTTATTAGACTAGTCCAAGTCAACCACCAAGCCAACTCAATTATTCTATTTCTCAACTCCATATCAAACATTATCATCAACTATATAGAATTAGCAATAACTTTCCCTAGTGCAAACCTCAATTCGATTCTTCCTACATTCATCATTCTTATCCTATATGCATAAATTCAAGTAACGAAAAAGAGAAACAAAACAACTAAGAAGGATAGGGAAATGAGAAGGAGGTGGGGGAGATAGCATAATTTTAACCATACATCCATCACCAAATTGGAAGGTGCAGCCGATCAATGGGCAAATTGCTCAAAGAAATTGGCACCTCAGCAGCTTTGTCCATTCGCAGAAGTAAAAATCAACCTAATGTCACCATCTTGGTTAGAAATTGGCACCTCAGCAGCTTTGTCCATTCGCAGAAGTCGGTTCTACACTTTAATAAATTACAACTACATCCTTTTTAATACTTTTAATACAAAAATCAACCTAATGTCACCATCTTGGTCCTAACCGAATCTTAAAGTTCCCTAACCCTCTTCCACGCAAATCTAAACTTGTGTAAAATTTTAATCTCTCATTTTTTGCAAATTAAACCACATAAAAATGGGGGTTTACAACATGTACAACAATTAACAACGACCCTTAAGACTCACTGTAGTAGGCCAAATAATTTAAAACCATAAACCCTCACCTGAGTCTCAAAAGAGATCTTTTAATAAGAATCACAGTTTGGTCGTGATTCTTAAAACAAGCAAGCAATCAATCAAGCAAGCAAGCAATTCTTTTTTACTTCAACACAAATCACAGCTTGGCTATGATTTTGTCAAGCAATAACATAGCATCATAATCTTCTAAAATAAATTCAATATAAACAAACAAGTATGCATAAATAACACAGCTCAAATAATCTTCCTAACAACCCCCACTACTCACATCCTCGCACCAAAATTTTATTTAATTACTTAATCAATTAAGCAATTTAACAATTTAAATAAACACACTCGCCACAATCATACATCAAACCAACCTTACCTACACCTATAAAATATATTTACATTTAAATTGTACCATAATACCATAAGTTAACTATCTATTTTCATAGATAAATTATTCTAGCAATTTGATCAACTATATTACTCTAATTAATCTAAAAATAATTTTTTAATAATTTTGTAAAAATCTAATTACTTTAAATAAATATATTAAATCATAATTTATCCAATTTCATAAAATTTTTAAATTCTGCAAAAATCTAAATTAAATCATTTTATTTCTTTTTTTTTGAATTTAATGAGTCTTGAACCCAAGACCTCATAACCCTCCTGTATAGAGCCCAATTACTCTAACCACGTATAGAGCCCAATTACTCTAACTAGAGGAACGTACACTTTTTGTATTAAATCATTTTAATTCTATTTAACATAAATTAAATACAATGATATCTACCAAAATAATTTATTTAAGACCTAAATAAATCTGAACCCACTTAATTAAATCAAAACACTGCTTTAATAGTTCGGAAAAAATTCCAATTAAATCATGAAAATTATATCTAAGAATAATTTAACATTACAAATTTTAGAAACTGGTATAATATTCCCTGTTAAAGATATCCATAAATTCTTCCCACGTAGTCGGTAATACTCCACTAGCATTGAGGGATTCCCACCAGACCTGTGCATCGCCCTCAAATAACTAAGCTGCTAGTCGGATAATGTCTACTTTCATTAACCTCATGTCTCTAGCAGTCTTTAAAATTTTTTGTAACCATTTATGCGTTATTTCTGGGTTTTTGGATCCCTCAAAACTATAAAATCCTAACTACCGAGCTGTCTTGATCTGTTTTAATAAATCAGTCTGAGGGGTAACTACCGGTGTTTGCACTGGTGGAATGGGAGCATGTGTCTATGCAGTCTGAGACTGAATTGCCCTGAGCAGTATTTGAAACTGCTCATTTATAAAAGTGACTCCTCCTACAACAGGTGGTGCAACCTTACCACCCTCTACTGGCATCGCAGGGGAGGCGGAGGAACCCTCCTATCATTGTGATGCCTCATCCCCTAAGATACCATGGTTTGGCTGCATTCTGAATTTCCTGCGTGAGTATTACGATAAATATTACGTATACAACTCATATCCTAAGGCTACTAGACAGGTCCTTATCAAAGATCCACTGGACTCCTTATGTGAGGTTTTTAATTTTGTACTAAGGAAAATTATGTAATATGTAATAGATAATAAATTTTAAAGAGTTTTATGAAATAAATAATATGGAGGACTTAATTGTAAAATTACATGGATTTTTGAAGTATGGAATTTTGATGTAAAAATTATACCATCAGATAGGATTTTTGATAAGGAATCAACAGCTCAAACGGATCATAATTTGGACGTCGTTTGATTGGTCAAATCATGAAATCAAGGATTGATCCAAATGGACGGACGAGATTAAATCGCGTAAATAGACGGCCCAGATCTAATTTTTATAAACCAATAGGTGAACCGGGTTAGCGAGTTAGTGGTAAGCGGGTGCCGTGAGGAAACCCGACCCGTTAACAAACCCATTTAACTTACCCTCTTCTTCCTCCTCCTCTACCCGTGACTTTCTCCCTCCTCCCCTGCTTCGAACTAAGTCGGCAGCTTCGCTTCCTCAACTTGGCGACAACGGTTGGAGGTCTTCCGGGCCAAATTTTTCCGTAAAATTTTAGACATTTGGTGAGCTAGGAGAACGCATTAGAACCATTATTTTTGAATTTTGGTGGAGATTTGGGGGAGAAAAGAGGAAAGAAGTGAGGGGCGGCGAAAGTTCATCGCAGGAGCTTTCTCCGGCGATTGCCGACTACTCCGACCATGAAACTTTGCAAACATGGTACCTATGGCTTCTCCTCGGTGAGAGCTTTCCATTGGTACCGGAGTTGAGGGCTGTTGGCCGCCGGCGAGCTAAAAACCCAAATTTAGGGTTTTTGCCCAATTGAACTTCTCCGGTGAAATTGACCGCATATGGTTGGTAAAAGTTAGGGCAAATAGTATTTTTGGATTCCTGATGAAAAGAGCTTTCGATTGGTACAGGCTGATCGAAGAACTTCGCCGGCGAGGGTTCCGGCGAACTTTTCGGCGAGCTCGGGCGAACTATTCGGCGAACTTGAGATAAAAATTAGGGTGAATCTAGATATCATTCTAAGAGTATTGGTGAAGACAGATTTGTAAAATTATTGTTAGATTGAGAATTAAAATTTGTTGAAATATTCACAGGAAATACGAGAGCTGTACGTGGATTCTCATATAGTTCTGGAGGCTTAGGAGAGCTGTACGTGGAGTTCACTGCGGTCTGGCACGTGCCCTAGGGGAAGGTATGGGGCTTAACACCTTACACCCTAATATGAATTACTTCTAAAAGATCATTAAATGATGTCCTAATATACCCAGGTTCTCAAATAATATTGTCAAGATATACAAATGTTCTACTATGAACCTACTCTGATACCACCAAAATCTATCACGCTCATACCTTTCCGTATGGCACGTGGCAGACCGTGGTGAACTCCACATACAGCCCTGCTTACATCTAGAACTATAAGGAAAATCCACTAAGCGTACCTGATATATATCCCCTCTATTAATGGAAGGAGAGAACCTGGATAACAAATCAATATAACTCTAAAACATATATAGATTCTAAAAGTCAGGTCTGTACTACAGTGAAACACTTATTTACAAATAATTTACAATCAAAATGAGGCACATGCCCAAAGTTATACAAAATACCTAGCCGGTGGATCTCCATATACACACAAAACAAAGGTAGAATTGTCCTACCTTCTAGAAATTAGGTATCTGTCTATACGCCATGATATCTATCAGTCTTTCTCCTGCTATGATACTAAAAAAAATAATAATGAGTTCCCCTATGGGGTGAGTAATGTCATACCTAGTGAGTTCGATAGAAAATAATGAAAAACCAAGAACATAAGATAATAAAGTCTCAAAATAGGCTAATCTGGCTATTCGTGTGTAATAGTTAATCAAAAAAAGTAATCAAGAATGACACAAGACTGTATCTGGGGCTGGCTTAATCAAATACAATACTGTAGACAACTGTCACCTTAGAGGGAGGAATCATGTATCATAAGTTACCTAAATCAAAATAGGAGTTCAAGAATAGAGAAACAAAGCCCCCTTCCCCCTAGGTTGTCCACTGGACCTCACTACCTAGTATCCATAGTGTAAACAATGATTTTTATAAAAAAATAAAAATAAAAATAAATAAATAAATAAAAATATTATTAAGATCGAAATATAAATAGAAAAGAAAAATAAAATAAAATAAAATTTGAAAAGAAGGATTTAGAAAAAGAGGGATTATAGCCGGTGGATCTCCATATACGCACAAAACAAAGGTAGAATTTCCTACCTTTTAGAAATTATGTGTCTGTTTATACGCCATGATATCTATCAGTCTTTCTCCTGCTATGATCCTAAAAAAAATAAAAATGAGTTCCCCTATAATGTGAGTAATGCCATACCCAATGAGTTGGATAGAAAATAATGTAAAACTAAGAACATAAGATAACAAAGTCTCAAAATAGGCTAATCTAGCTATTCGTGTGTAATGGCCAATCAAAAAAAGTAATCAAGAATGACACGAGACTATATCCGAGGCCGGCTTAATCAAATACAATTACCGCAGACAACTGTCACCTCAGAGGGATGAATCATGTATCATAAGTTACCTAGATCAAAATAGAAGTGCAAGAATAGAGAAACAAAGCCCCCTTCCCCCTGGGTTGTCCACTGGACCTCGCTACCTGGTATCCATAGTGTAAACCTGATTTTTATAAAAAAAATAATAATAACAATAAATAAATAAATAAAAATATTATTCAGATAGAAATATAAATAGAAATGAAAAGAAAAATAAAATAAAATAAAATTTGAAAAGAATGATTTAGAAAAAGAGGGATTAAATTTAATTTAGAAAATAGAGGGGGTTTTATCTGAAAAAGAGTAATTAAATTTTTTTAAAAAAAAATTGATAAAACACTGCAACACGCGCGGCACACGCGCGTGTGCTGTAGCAGAACCTGCGAGGGTTAAAAACCCTAAGGGTTCGCAACCCTCAAACCTTCGAGGGTGACGGAGGGTGGCGGCTGGGAATCTTGAAGCTTCTCTGGCGGCCAGAGGTTCAACGAGACGGCCTCATGGATGAGTAGGGGCGTCGATGAAGAGGTCGGCGTGAAGAGGAACAGCTCCGGTGAGCTGTAATCTCACGGGATGTGGCGAACAAGCGGCGAGTCGAGTCTGATCCTGTTACTATGGATTTCGCCGGCGGAGAGTGCGGCGGGTGTTTCCTCCCACCGCGAAAATCTCTTTGGATTTAATACGACTCCCATAGAGTTGTTGGCATGTGCTGGTCGGGGCGAGAAGGCCGAGAACCAGTGGAGATCATGGGAGGGGTGGCGGAACAAGGAAGCGAGCGACTCTTCCCCTGTTCCCGTCAACACGATGATACTACTGGAAGCAATCCGACTCCAAGGAAGTCGAATTGGAGCGGCGGGGGCAGCGTTGAAGGTCGTTGTTCGCTGGTGGTCGGAATCGGGCAGCGAATAGAGCACCCCCGCAGCGATTTCGACGGCGAGAAATGAGTGGCAACTGTTCTTTCTACCGTAGAAAGGTTGCCGGTGGGTCTAGGGAGAGGAGGAGAGCTCGCACGCCGTGTTCCGGTGGGTCAAGTCGGTTCATGTGCAGCTCGACCTGGTTCGGCCGGTCCATCCGGTCCGGTTCACCCCCGGGCCGGTTCAAGCTGTGATTCAACTTTAGTTTAGCCATTTTTGCGGTTTAACAACCGGTTCAGTGCCGTTCAGCATTGCTAGGGCTTTTTTGGTACGTTTTGAATCTTTAGGAATTTTATTTATAATTTTTATCAAATTTTGGATTCGGTTTTCAAATTATTTGAGATTGGGTTCGGGGTTTTGAGTGCATTAATGATGTCAGAAAAATCTAAAATAATTTATAATGCTAGATTATGCTTAGATATAATTTCTATGATTTAATTCATATTTTTCCGAACTATTAAGGTAGTGTTTTGATTTAATTAAGATGTTTCAAGTTTATTTAGGGTTTAAGACAGCACATTAAACATCAGTATTATATTATTGTAGGCAGGCCATCGTGCTGGCACGTGGGTTGTGAAAATATAACTCGGCTCGATTTGCTATCACACACGTGTTGTGCTAGACATAGCCCATCTCAATCTAGAAATAAAATGTCTTCTCACTACATGAATTAGTTCATCTTAATATTCCATCTATCTTTTGGTTTTCAGTAATGTCTAGCATATTTCGAAGTAAACATGTAAATTAATTTGTACTTGATGATCATCCAACAACAACAATAACCTATCTTTGTGTAATCTTTTGCTTGTTCACTTCAATATACCCTTCGCTATATATATCTAAGTACTTCTAATTCTGCAAAGATTTATACTTGTTATACATTGTGACGTCCACAAATTATATGTTGAGTTTTCATTAAATTTGATTACATGTCTTCCAATATCCTAAGAAGCACTAGTTTTATGCATCATGGAAAAAGTTTAAGCTTGACAGCAATTCTGAACTAATACTAGTTAATACTCATAACAAAAATTCTGACCTAATCTATCTCAGTCCTGTACTGATCCCTTCATATAATCATATAGATAAATGTTAGCAGCCCTATGTGGAGTTCTTTTGTACATATTGGATTTCAAATAACTGTGTAATTTGCCATAAAAGAAGGTTAGAGACTCCCTCTTTATATTTCTTTTGTTTCATGAACCCATTATGCAACTAGATAAATTTGTGATTCTTTTCTTTTACCATAATTGATTACTTTTACTCCATTTAGGTATCACTTTCTTTGACTCCCTCTTTATATTTCTTTTGTTTTATGAACCCATTATGCAACTAGCTAAATTTGTGATATGTTTTCTTTTACCATAACTGACTGCATTTACTCCATCTAGGTATCGCTTTCTTTTCCTCAAAAAGTTCCCTTTTTCTTAAGTAGGTTGAAAGAATCATATCAATTTTTCCATATTGCAGTATATTTTACTTGTGTTCTCTTGTGGGAAGACTTTCTAGGATTTAAAGCAAAAGAGAAAGTGAATATTCAAAACACTACTGCTAGGTACTCATATCATAGAAACTTCTAAATGAAATCTTATGAATCATATCATATCAATTCAAATTGGAGATGAAGGGTATCAATCCGAGTGATCTTTCATGCTAAGCAAGAGCTCTATCATTTGAGCTACATTCTGAAACATTAATTATCTTATTCCGAGATTGACATGCCTTTTTCATGCTAAACGAGTGCTCTACCATCTAAGCTTAATAGAAGAATAATACTGAAATAAAATTAGAAAGTTTAAATGACATTAGAGATACAGGGTATCAAGCCCCATACATCTTATACACAAAGTATATATCTCTCTTGTTAGAACAATTAGATTCTACATAAGAGATTGTTAGTTCAATACTCACTAAGTTTTAAAAATAAATTCCTATATATCTCGTTTATTAAGCGAGCACTTTACCATCTTAAGCTCGTGTCATCTTATATTAGCTTTCTTAGTCCCACATCATAAAAGTCTTGGAGAAGAGTTTCACACTTTTCTATTTAAAAGACAATACCTTCCCTCACACTTTTAGTATCCAGTATAATTATATAATGGGTTGTGGACTGTGGGCTGTGGTTGTGCCTGGTATGGGACGCAGACTCCAAAGGGTGGCCTAGCATGGCACATTGTGCATATAGTGTCGTGCCAATGGGTCAAACTCACGTTGCCCACAAGCGGCATGGCCTGATAAGCATAGCTAATCACCACCTACATAAGTCATCCTTTCAATGTTCTCCTTTTAGCTATTTTAGCAGTTGAATTAATTGTTAGCTATTTTAGCAATTGAATTAATTGTAGTTTCATATATATTTGTCTCAATACTTCTTCATTCCCATGTAGCTAACATATCCCTTCTATTTACATGCCATGCTTGAGTAGTTTATCTGCAATCATTAATTATTTATGCATCGATTGAGTAGTTTATGCACAAATCAAACTTTCTTTGGCAATGTACACATCAATATAGTGTAAATTGCATCGATTGTGGTTTTCCTCGTTAGTGTCACTACTAGTTAAGGGTGGTATTATAATATCTTTTACACAGTAAATGTGTACCCATTTGATCCATAATTTATCTTTCTTTATCTGCATATCCCAAAAGAGCTTGAAGATGGCTACCTTGTTCCATAAGTCTAGTCTTAGTAAGTTAAGTCTTCCAATTATTTTTGGTGTGCAGAATTTATTCTAAGCTACCAAGGCTTTCCTACTAATTTCAACTAATTTTGTCCATAAGAATGTCTTGCAAACTGCATCCATCATTTTGATTATTTTCTTATGTAATATGAATAGTTGTGACCCGTAATTTTGCACTCCAAATAACACTAACTTTATAAGTTGAAACTCTCCTGCATATGTTAACAACTTAGCAGTCCAACTTTTAAGATTAACCATTAATTTCATCGACAATACTTTACATTTTGTAATTTTTAATTTCTTAGGAGCCAAAGGTACTTCTAGATACTAGAATGGTAAAGAGCCCCTCTCTATAGTCAAGTATATATAATATTTTGTCTTTTGTGTAAGCAATACTCTCCCAAAGTATATACTATTTAAGTGCATTAGCTTTTAAATATGATGCCTTTGAAATTTTAAAAAATGCCTCATGTAAGATGTTGATAGATTCTTCATCTCCTCTAGAAAAGATAAGTAAATCATCTGCAAAATAAAGGTTAGTAATAGATAATTTTGCATTTATTTGTGCATATAGAAATGACAGTTATTCATTTCTATATGGATTTGTGTATATATATAGTAATATATATGCATTGATTTGTGCATGTAAAAATCAATATAGATTTGAAAAATGATGGTGTTGAACTAAACTACCAAGTCTAACCATTATTTTATCCACGTAGGAAGTTCATATTCTACATTTCCTATTAAACCTTTATAAAGTCAAATATTTATGCACTGATCTTATCATGAGTAGTTGATCTCTCCCCATCTCTACTATATAAGATATTGAGATATTTAATATCGTTCCTTGCTTTTGCATAGGTGAAAAATAATTTAGAGTTTTAATCACTTAAAGTAATCTAATGAGCTCCAGACTTTGGCCTCAATATACAGTAATTTCATTAAGGCATATTTCTCTTGCATATTCAGATTAGCTAATAAAGGGGTATCTTGCAATTATCTTTAAATACTTTTCAAATTATTTCTAGGTTTATCTGACTTAAGTTTTGCTTGACTTAAATGTTTTCCTAAATAATTCTTGCTAAGTCTTTATCATACTCTATACATCTCAAGCCTTCAATCTGTCACGCCCCGACCCATCTGTCGAGCACGTGGCAACCGCCATATGAGCCCCAAGGGACCCATACAAGGCATTTAATGATATACACAATTCATATACATTAACAATGCAGCGGATAATACAATCAAATCATCTAACTAAACTCTACTAACACAGTCCCGATATACCTACTACAATACTATGGTCACAAAATTAGTAAATAACTAGGTTCGTCGATAATCTCGCCTCCATTAGCTATCCTGACCGGTCGTCTAGTAGACCTGCACACATTTGAACGTCGTGTGCTCAGCCGCAAGCGGCTGAGTGCTTATGGCTCTAACTGCAGTAGAATAACTCAAGTAGCAAACAAGGAGATTCTAGCATGTCCATAACATCATTTCATAATCTCAAACAAAGCATGTAAAATCAACAAATAAAGCATGAAGCATTATAACAAGAACATGTAATATAAGTTTGTAGCTCAACTATAAATATGAAGTGTGTTTATTTCACAAGATTATTGTCACTAAAAATATCATCACATTCAAATATTGTGATCTGGGCACCCAGCCTATGCTTAGGGGATTTCCTGATCAGGGAGTTCCCATAAGCCCATCAGTGTCTACTGTCTATGTCTCTACCTATGCCCGTCACACTGATGTTGGCAGAGAGGTCGGGTGACCGTGAATCCCTCTCCGGTGGTCCACTAGGCGAATCACTTCATCTCCGCGACCTAGCGACCTGTCACTCCATGCGTCTTCCCCAGACAATCCATGAAGTAACTCGTGTAATACTACACCAAGGGTCACCGCACCTATGTAAACGCATCGGCCACGGCTAGCCGGTAATAAACCCCAGGATCTGGACTACTCATCAGAACGTCTGCAGAACGTCTGGAATAACAGTCGTGAGGTCCATAGATCCACTGTCCAAGGCTATGCAGAAGGAGTCACCGTACCAATTTACAAGCAGCTATGCCTGCCAGGAGGCGTGCATCCTAGCCATCGCCGGAATGCTATAACCTCGGCGACATGTTCGCTAGGTCATTGGTTTGGTTTCATCCATCCTAGCCATCTTAGGACTATCACGGTGATGACTTAGCGGCACCATGCGGGTATAGTGAATACATCACAACGTTCTCTGGCAATAAACTAATCCATATCTTATCCTCACCCTTTTATGTCCACGATGATTTCAACATCTTTGGGTGGTATAGGTTTAGGAGCATTAAAGCTCGTATCCGTAACTTAGGAGATCAAAACGGTGCATCATCAATAATTACATACGTAAGTATGTCAATGTCACATGTCTATAAGTGATGCTTGTCGATGTCTATGAATATGTCACACTATAGTATAACATAATAGGTTCTAGAAGTAACTGTAATATTATATTACTTTTCGTCACATCAACTTAGTAGATAATGAGCGAGAGAATAACCTAGTACATATTTGAATAACAGTAGCAATAAGACAACAAGCATATTCGCATTAATGATATACATAGACTATTCTAACCTACAAAGGATGAATCATAAATAATTAAATATTAATTTCTAAACAGTAAAATATTTATGTAAGAGAATAACCCAGCCATATTTGAATAACCGTAGACATAAGACAACAAATATATCATATTAATCATATAAATAGGCTATTCTAACATACAAAGCATGAATCATGAATGATTAAATATTAATTTCTAAGCAACAAAATATTTATCTCCTAAAGTTTCATCAACTTGAAATTAGTCTATTGCAGTGAACCGGCGCACCTGATATGTAGATCGATCTTCAGAACCAACCGTATGTTATCTTGAACGTCGTCTAATTATATCAAGGTATCTACCTATTACAAGTAGCATTACCTTTAGATATGATCTTTAACATTATATATTATTAATCCTATCTACAAAATACTAAATCAACCATCTCAACCATTTTGCCTACCTAACCCATCCTAAATTAATTATTCAATAAGGTTTGATTAATCCAAACTAATCTAATAAATTAACCTTATTCATTTTTTAAACCTTAATCATAACTACCAAGCAACCATTAGAGTCCCAAATAAAGTCCAACTAAAATTGCAATCATCCCTAGTCCTAATTTACCACTCACTAATTTTTATTTAATTACAATATCTAATTATTAGTAGAGAGGAAACTATTAATTATGCCCTAGTGCTTAAATAAAATCAACACTCAGCAGCAATACACCGTATCAACTCATCACAAGCCAACCAAAATAACATCATCATTAAATCCACATTCACAACCATCAAAATCTTAATACTTGAATACCATCAAGTAAGAATAAATCATATGTGAATACCATCAACTAAGAATAAATCATATCATCAGCATCACTGCCAAGAAAATCCCAACCACATCAACATCCACCATCAAACCAATCATCAAACAAACAAACTCTCGGCCACAATGTCTTCATACCAGAAATATCAAATTAACATGTGTAGTAAACACCATTAACAATTAACCATCAAACAAACTCTCGGCTATCAAATTAACATGTGCAAGCAAGGCATTTGCAAACATAATATGTGACATTGAACTCAAAAGAGGAGGGAATTAAGGATATCGACCTTAACATGAATCGAATTGGTGATTGGGAAGCGGCTGCTGCAAACTCCACAGATGTGGGATGACGGTGAGTAGGAACCCCCAGAATCGAGCCTAGGAAAACATCGAGATCGAAAGCTCCTTCAGCGTCGAGCGGATGCGCGTTTACAGTCAGCGTTGGAGCACCCAAATCGCCGAAGGTCGGAAGGGAAGAAGGAAGAGGGGCTCAAAGTCGACGATGTCCCTCGGATCACCGACGAGGTGCGGCAACATTCCAATCGTCGCTGCGGTCATCGCTGCTGGCCATTGACGGATTGTAGGGAAAGGGGAGAGTTCACGGCGTTCACACTCGTCGTCGACAGGCCGAAGGGGAAAAGATGAGTGGTCGAGCTCGATCTGGAACGGCGGATTGCGAAGAGGCCGAAAGAGAAGGAGAGGGGTTCACCGTCGCATTTGCGGCGATGGATCTGGAGTGGTGGGCGTCGGCGTCGGCGACTGAAGGACAGGATATACTCGAACGGGAGTGGGTTCGCCATTGAGCTCGCAGCAAGGGATCTGGAGCATCGGCGTGCGGAGAGGCTGAAGGAGGAGGAAAGTTATTGCAGCGTCGGTGTGAGTCGTCGGCGAGTAGAGTTGAAGCAACATGGGGTTCGGCGTTGAGGGCGTGCGAAGAGGAAGAGGGATTGGGCACCGTCGTGATTTGGGGGTGGAGGTCGCCGCCGATGGATCCGGCACCACAGGCGCGAGAGAAAAGTGAGGTGGGATGAGGGCGCCTTCACGCTCATCCAGCTTTAGGGCGTGATCACGTGCATTGCACGTGGGCCAATCAAATACTCATTTCGACCCTCATAACTTCATCAAATTTATAATATTTAAATTCACTTTTCACCCTTTTATTCAAGAGATGGTATTTTATTTTATTTCATTTATTTATTATTATTATTTTATTTTATTTTTTTTTCAAAGTTTGGGGTTTACACAATCTTTGTGCTCTAAGACAATATGAAGAAATTCAATGTGATATGTTATTATATTCAAAAATCTGAAACTTGGTATACCTCTATTAGTAATAATACCAACATCAAGTTTTAATAGGAAATGATCAGAGATTATTGTCTCTCCTATCTCAACCAATATTGCTCCATTATTTTCCATTCACTCCTTATTCTATCCATCTAATAGAAATACTTTTAAATATACTAAGATAATTTAAAAATTATATCATGATCATCATAGATTATAGAAAAATAAAATTAAATGTTTAACATATGATATGTTACATATATGGATATTATTAATATTTATTATAATGAAAAAAATTTAGAAGTAGTTTTAAAATTATTTAGAGATGCTTTGTCATGTTTTTATTATCAAACTATTAATAAATTTATTATACAAATAGTTAATATGTTATTTTGTTTCATAAAAATAGAATACCGTAGTGCCATAGAAAATAACCATTTCTCTAATTTTTTGCAAGATGATTTAATAGATTTTCATATAATTTATATTTAAACAGACATAGTGACACACCGGCGAGTTCTCTTTGTGCTTGTTGAAAGGAGAACTCGTGGTGTGCGGCGCGTCCAAGGTCGGACGAGTCGACGACGCTAGCCTCGCAGCGGAAGAAGGTGGCGAATATCCGAATGAAGTCTTCTATTGACTCTCTCCTTTGGAGATTACAAGATATGAAGCAAAACTAACTAGTTTCTTACAAGTAATATATTATATATAGAAGAATGAACGGGGGCGTCCCTTGGGTCAGGACGCATCCGTTCAATGTTGTTCTGGGGTTGGTGACAATTCTCCCCCACCTGAAGCAGAGGATGTCCTCATCGACTCAGCCTGGAGGTAAGCTTGAATGCTGTGTTGAAAAGGTTTGAGATCGGCGGCGTTCTCCTAGCTTGCTTCTTCAATTGGATCGCCCTTCCAATGGATCAAGTATTCCACGATGCCTTGTGGTTGAAACGTGCGGCGACCCAGAATCTGGCCGATCTGCCGACTGGGCGTGTTGCAAATGAGAGGAGGAGGGTCGTTGTGGGAGCGAGAACCGGATGTATTCGCATAAAACAGCTTAAGAAAACTGATGTGGAAAGTGGGATGCATCCGAACTGTCGGAGGGAGGCGGAGACAGTAGGCGACGGCTCCGATGCATTCCAAGACCTCGAAGGGACCTTCGAACTGTGGCAACAGACCTTTGTGGAGGTGGGAGGTCGTCTTCCATCGCCAAAACTGAGGTGGTAATTTAAGGAGTACCTTGTCACCCATGGAGAACTCCTGAGGCCGACGATGTAGATTGGCCTACTTCTTCATCCGCCTGGCTGCCTTCTCTAAGCTTTCTTGGATGTCCTCGAGTTGTTCTTGCCGGGTGACTGCAAACTTAGTTACCGTCGGGCAGCGATCGTTAGTGGATGCACGGCTGATCTCGGCAGGGTGGAGGGGCGAATGGCCATAAACAATTTCAAAGGGAGATTGTCCGGTGGCGGAACTGCGATGGTTGTTGTAGCTAAACTGTGCCACGTCCAGCAACGACACCCAATTTTGTTGTTTGATGGTGACGAAGTGCCGCAAGAACTCTTCCAACAACGCATTCGTGCGTTCCTTTTGGCCATCCATCTGAGGATGGTTGGCCGTAGAAAACTAGAGTTTGGAACCCAGCAAGCGGAATAGCGATGTACAGAATTTGCCGATGAAGCGCGGATCGCGATCACTCACGATATCTTCTGGTAGGCCAAAATACTTGATGATGTGGCGCATGAACAAATCGGCCGCTTGTTCGGCCGACACTTGCTCGGTTGTAGGAATGAACACGGCGAATTTACTGAACCAATCCACAACGACGAGGATGGCGGAGGCATCGTTGACTCTGGGAAAGGAGGTGATGAAATCCATCGAGATTGACTGCCAAGGACGGGAGGGAGGTGGGAGAGGTTGTAACAGCCCTGCTCCCCTTTGTCACTCTGTTTTATTCCGCTGACAAGTACCACAGGTTTGAACGAATGCCTCCACATCGTCGCCCATATGTGGCCAGAAGAACGAGCGACTGAGAAGTGCCAAGGTTCATTCGATGCCTGGGAGTCCCGCCCACATTGTGTCGTGACACTCTGCGATCAAGTCGCGCTTTAGATCGGTGGAACAGGGGACGTAAGCGCGACCTCCGTGCGTGAGAACGTTCCCTGTGGCATCCTTCCAATATCGACGCGTTTCCCCGCGATCGATTAACTGCAGCAGCCGTTGATATGCCTGGTCTTGTTCACCTGCAGCGTGAATACGATCAGCCATCTCGCCATGTGCGCGTGCGGTGACGACGGTGAGGCGGCGACTCAATGCATCGGCCCCTTGATTGCATCGGCCAGCTTTGTAGCTCCATTCGAAGTCGTATTCGGCGAGCTGTTGTTGCCACCGCATTTGTCGTGCGGAAAGTTTTTTCTGTGTCTGAAAAAACGTATTGGCGACGTTGTCGGTCTGCACCGTGAATGGGCTGCCCAACAGGTAAACTCGCCATGTTCGCAAACAGTGGATGACGGCGAGCATCTCCTTTTCATGGGCGTTGTACCATTGTTCGGCGATGTTCAATTTCCGGCTTTCGTAAGCCACTGGATGCCCGTTCTAGGTGAGAATCCCGCCTAGCGCCTTGTCAGAAGCATCTGTGGTGACTTCGAACGGCTGGGCAAAATTTGGCAGCGACAATACCGGTTCGTCTGACATCTTCTGCTTGAGGAGGTGAAAGGCGTCGGCGCAGGTAGTCGTCCATGCCCAGGGCTGATCTTTCTTCAGCAAATCGGTTAAGGGGGTCGTGATGGTGGGGTAACCCCTGATGAATCGTCGATAATAATTGGTAAGGCCCAAAAACGAACGGAGATCGGAAGGATTCTTCGGGCATGGCCATTCATGAATCGCCTGGACCTTGCATTCCTCCATGCGTACACCGCCATGGCCAATTTTATGGCCAAGGAATAAAATCTCGGACTGCCCAAAGGCGCATTTGTCCTTGCAAACAAAGAGATGGTGTCGCCGTAGTTCCGAGAATAGCTGCCGAAGGTGTTCTACGTGGTCCTCCATGGTTTCTGAATATACCACTATGTCGTCCAAGTAGACGACGACAAATTTATCCAAAAAATTATAAAAAACTTCATTCGTTAAGTTACAGAAAGTTGCGGGGGCATTCGTAAAACCGAACGGCATCACCAAGAATTCGAACGAACCATACCTGGTGACACACGTCGTCTTCGCCTCATCTCCCTCTACGATTCGGACTTGCCAATAGCCGGATCGCAGGTCAAGTTTGGAGAAAATTCTGGCGCGATGCAGATGGTCGAAGAGGTCTGCGATGAGCGGGATTGGATATCTGTTCTTGACGGTGACTTTGTTTAAGATGCGGTAGTCCACGCACATCCGCAAACTCCCGTCCTTTTTCCGTTGAAAGAGTATGGCAGCGCCAAAGGGTGCCTTTGAAGGCCGAATTAATCCCGACTCGGTTAATTCCTGTAATTGTCGCCGTAGTTCTGCTAATTTGACGGGCGCCATGCGGTAGGGGGCTTGTGCCGGCGGTCGGGCTCCTGGGAGAAGCTCAATCTGATGATCGGTAGGGCGACAGGGTGGCAGCGTCTTTGGCAGTTCGGCGGGCATACGGTCGCGGAACTCGTCCACCACCCGTTCTATCTCCACTGGGATCGGGTCCGCGAGGGGTGTTGCGTCGTCCCCCCGGATGGTAGCCACAAACGTTTCTTCCTGGTGTCGAAGTCCTTTTACTAGTTGTAAGGCAGATAGGAGTTGATCCGCCTTCGAAGATGGCTGCCTAGGTTCTGTTAAGACAGCTTTCTCAAACCCAGGCTGCTCTCGGTCCATCACCATCACGCCTCCAAGATGCGGCGCGACCATCGTCTGAGAGCAAAGGAGGAATTCGTTCCCCAGGATCACGTTGAAGTCGTCGAGGGGAACAATTGTGAAATCCAGTTCGCCTCGCCAACTCCCCATCGTGACCGGCACCCGGCGAATCACGCCCACCACTTTCGTGGGGAGAGCATTCACCGTTTTTATTTTGTAGGGGCTGTCTTCGATTTGGAGTCCCAATCCACGACCGAGTTCCTCGTTCATAAAGTTGTGAGTGGCGCCCGTGTCCACCATTGCGGAACAATGTCGCCCCTGCACCTGCAAGGAGACATACAATAACCTGGAATCTTGCTCCCTCTGCATCGCATTCATCCACTGCAGAGAGGTCGCCCGGGTGACGATGGGTTCGTCCACTGTCTGCGATGGCGTGGCGTCGTCGTCGAGCTGCATGGTCGCGAGTTCCTCGCGGCGGGGTTGAGACAAGGACGGCTGGGCCTCTCTTCGTCCTCTAGCCGAATATGTAGTGCTCCGGTTATTATTGTAACCCTGATTGTTCGTTGGCGGAGGTGGGACATGTTCCCGATAGCCATTTCCTTGTCTCCTCTGTTCGTCCGGGTGTCGACGGTGGCCACCCGCCCCGTAGGACGACCCCTGTCGTGGGTTGGACGTCCTAGTTTCGGGCTGGTGAGACGTGTGGTGGGATCGCCAATCGAACAATCCCTCCGCCATTTCTATCGCCTCTTGTAAGTCCAAAATCCCTTTCCGCATTAATTTGTTTCGTGCCCATGGCTGCAGGCCTCGCAAGAAGGCAAAAAGTTGGTCCGCCTCTGCCATATCACCGAGATCCAAGATGATACTATTAAACTCCTGGATGTATTCTCTGATTGTTCGGTTCTGTTGCAATTTCTGCAGTTGTTCCCGTGCCAGCCAAGCCGCGTTCATGGGAAGAAATTGGCGTTGAAGCTCTTTCGTCATCGTCGCCCAGTCCTCTATCGCCGCTCCCCTGCCTCTGCGATGAGGATCACAGCGCACCCGCCACCACTTCTTGGCATCGCCAAGGAGGAAGGCTGCCGCAGTGGCTACTTTATCTTCCTCGTTCATCCTGGTGGCCCTGAAAAACTGCTCCATATCTCATAGGAAATTCTCTACTACCTTTGCATCCCGCTCGCCCGAAAAGGTGGTGGGATTGGGTATGCGAGCATGGCTTCGGGCAGATTGGCGGATTCCTTGATGCTGTGGGAATGTTGGTCGCAGCGTCGCTACTTCTGTTGGTAGTTCCCCATCGTCGTCAATTTCCTTCGACATGCGAAAGTTTTGTTCCCCCGTTTCCATCGTCGGTCCTTCCCTATTTCTGGGTTTTCCCAATTCTGCGAGAATTTCCGTGATTGCCAACTGCACTCCTTCCATGCGTTCCTGCAGCGCTCTGAAGTTCTCGCTGCTCGTGCTTTGTGAGTTTTGAATCATCTCCCCCATTGAGTCCACTCGCTTCTCCAGGTCCTTGAATTCTTTCTTCGTGACCATCTTGTCGGAAAGCAAGGAGAGAGTTCCAGAAGATTCGGTCTTCGCTGATGCGTTGTTCATAGAACTTGGCTCTGATACCAATTGACACACCAGCGAGTTCTCTTTGTGCTTGTTGAAAGGAGAACTCGTGGTGTGCGGCGCGTCCAAGGTCGAACTAGTCAACGACGCTAGCCTCACAGCGGAAGAAGGTGGCAAATATCCGAATGAAGTCTTCTATTGACTCTCTCCTTTGGAGATTACAAGATATGAAGCAAAACTAACTGGTTTCTTACAAGTAATATATTATATATAGAAGAATGAACAGGGGCGTCCCTTGGGTCGGGACGCATCCATTCAATGTTGTTCTGGGGTTGGTGACACATAGTGTGCATAAAAAAATACCGCATCAATATCGGAAATATTTTTAATATAATTAAAACATCTAAACCATATATTATTACTAAAATAAATATTTATTTAGAAAATACTTGGAATATTAATAATAATTTAAAACTACCTATAAAATGCATATGGCTATTATTATAATACATATATTTTTAGTTAGGATTAAATCTTAGTATTAAAAATTACATATTAGCATTATAATACGTATACTTATAATACATATACTTTTCTCCATAGGCCATGCCGAGTGGAGCGGTGAGCCGACCTGAAAGCATATTCGACACACTCTATTGTCATGCCCTCATGGGTTGTGCTCGAGCTGGACACACTATAATGTCATGCTCGGATGGGTTGTGCCCGGGTCAGCCCGAGCACGGCCCACTTGCATGTCTACCTATACATATATACTAGCATTCCAAGCCCACTTGCATACCTATCCGTACACATATACTAGCATTCTATAAACTATATATATTTGGAAATAAGACTTCCATGTAAGGCTCCAAGGAGAAATGATTGAATTTAGTATACTTTTTTTTTTAAGTCTATTTTATCAATTGTAATTTTAAATATATATAAAATACCAAGTGTGTAGTAAAATAGTATAAAGTCCAGTTTAATGTGCGATATCTTCCCAGGCAAATCATATTGCAATATGTTCAGACACGCATTTTAACAAACGCCTAAGAAACGCCTAACTGAAAGCACTTTTCAACTTCTGTCAAAGGTCCTCTCAAATACCAACCAAACAAACACCTAGGTACATGACCAAACACATTTGGGATTGTAACACCCTTGCACTAATATTAGCCAACAAATAATAAAAGCTTGGTTACCTTCATTTACATTTGGTTAATAAAATGACAAAGGATGTCTGGAAGCAGTTCTTTCCATGCAAAAATACAGAGGTGAAACTTAAAACTTTTTAGTGAAAAAATAAAGCTCATGCCAAGAATGGTTGTATCCTGAAATTGACAAATTTCTGAAATATAATGAGTCTACTCAAAGAGGATCCATTAGCATATTAGCATCCTTCTCAGGAGCCTCAGAATTTTTCTGCAGAAACCCTTCTGATTCAGCATCGGTGTCTGCTTCCACATCAGGTCCAGATGCTACACAACTCCCTGAACAGCAATGAGTAGTTTCAGGTGAGTTTCCCCAAACAATGTCATCTTCCCAGTCATGTTGATAAATATCTGGACATACTGGAGATTTGCCTGCAAACATATTTGTGGAAACATCATCCTTCAGTGGCTGAGCACAAAGACAAAGGACCTTAGTTTCTCATCAACACCAAACACTTCTTGTGTAATATCCTCCAAATTGGCATGAGTAGTATCAGTAGCTTCGGCAGTGAATGAATCTCGGAAAGAGCTCCTCAAGAGGACCTCCTCTTCTTCAACAATATCAGAAACATTCAGGGATCTTAGACGCTCTGCAAGTGTATAGTAAAAAAAAAAATAAAGCCAAACCAAACATATAAAACAAAATTAATCATTCAAGACCACACAGCAAACCAAAAGAGAAAATGATAGTACGTAACTTAAACAGATAGGAAGTCAAATGGGGGCACTAATCCTATTATAATAATTCACTAAAAGCATCAGCAAAATAATGGCTTGAACAAGCTGTCACATGACATTAGTGAAAATTGATAATTAGAGGATTTCTTTTTTTAAAAAAAGAAAGTTGATAAAGCAGTATTGAGCTCTGTTCCAATGCTGGTATTTGTGTGGACTAGTAATATAATGAATTATGTACACCAAAATTTGATCAAACCCTCAAACCCTCGAATAAGTTCTGCAAAATTTGACCTGTTAGGCGTTTTTGGTGACTCTTCCTTTCTGGTCTTCTTGTAGGCTCATGTATACCAAAAATTTCAGAGAACCTCAAGATGACCACGCCATCCTCAATGCATAAGATAGGAAGTGATGTATCACCTTGAGATCCAAGATTTTCTTATTCATGGATAGGTTCTTCCTATGAGATCATGAAAATGAGCACAAGAAAAGAGCCATCAGTAGAATCATAAAAATAACTAAGTTCCGTCCATTATTTTAAGATAAAATATCTCAACTGAGGCAGATAGTTCAGTATAAGAGCCTCAAGGACTTGAATCAATAGGTTTTTTGTCATAGAATTTTTACACATAAGATCTGTGGATTATGAGAATAAGATGTCACTTAAATACACGGTTGAGTAGATTTTATGTGGATTTATGTGAGCAATGTTAGATATAACCAATTGCCAAAGAAGAAAATGAGCAAAGAAAACATAAATAAACATAGATCTGTAGGATATTTAAGGATACATGATGATCACCTCTAAATCATCAAATTCAAAAGTATCTGCATCTTCCTCTGAGGCCATAACAGAAGCCAAGTTGTCATCTGGATGAAACTCTTCCACCGAAACAAAGTCTGACTGCTCGGCTGAAAAACAAAAAAAGTTAGATAAGAAGCATAAGATACAGTATTAAATATACCAATAGCAGAGCCTGATAAAAGAAAATTCATTCATGCAGTAGCACAAACAAGATTTAGTAGAAACATTATATAAGCAGGGACCAAGAAAACTAACAGAAATATTTCATCTGTCAGTAAGCACATGAACCCACAAAGCATAATTTAAGTAAGAGTATAAGAAAAGGAAGAACAAACCTGGTGAAGAGGATATCCCGGTTTCAATTCTATCATCCACTATATCATGCTCCTTAAAAATCTCTTCATCCACATCATAGTTTTCCTCATCAAATACAGAGGTCTTCTGGTCCAAGGAACCGAATACTGAACTGGAGGAGAAGTATTCTTTATTTGAAAGCAAGTGGTCTTCTTCTATGGGGTGGGGGCTTCAACCTCTGGCCCAATCATATTGTTCATCGATATCTTCATAGTTGATTGCATCTTCAGCGTTCTCCATAATCTAAGAAGCACGAGGAGACAATTTGTATAAGAACCATATTGCTTAAAGGTGATAAATTTGGGCTCCATTTACAATGTTAAAAGACCATTATTTGGTTGACTTCCTTGATGATGACCCTCCAACGAGTTAGTTGTAAAAATATGCATATTGACATTTCAAATCACAAGCACAGACAACTAGAATTTTGCCTGAAAATTGTCTGTACTGAACATTAAAAAAATACAATTGTGTAGAAAAACATAGATAATTTGCCCATCAAAAGAAATAAATAATAAATAAAATAGCAGACATCAAGATTGGAGAGCCTGCTGCACATTACAAAACACCCAGCAAACTTGAAAGGATATCACAAATAAAGAAACAATTAAATCATTTCACCATAATATATTAGCTTCTGCACATGGATGGATTTTTCATCCTGTTTTGACATCTTGCCATGGATTTTCAGTGTATACTAGGAAAAAAAAAGGTCAAATAATTGCTTGTGCAAAGATATTTTTCATCACCTCTCAGGGTAAAGATGAAAGCAAACAAGAATGAGAAAATAAATGGATCTTCACATGAGATACATGAGTAAGGACCAGTAAATAGTGTACGAAATTGAATCTCAGTGCCTTCTAGGGTCAACCTGAGACTTTCAAACCTTAATTAGCATAGTTTAGGATCCCAAATTTTATATAAATCAGAAAATAAATAAATAAAGAAGAAACTTAAAAAATATCTGAATGATCCAGCAATGACAAGGACCCATATAGAATTCATGATCAGCACAGATATGTAAACCATCCAGAAAAGCTTACAAAAAATTGAATAAATATCTTCTTTTCAACATGCTAGAAGTTCACTGCACCAAGCATGTGGGCTACACTGCTAGAAAAGGCCAAGGTTCCCCGGCAACAAGAAGGATCCTAACAGTATTCCCAAAAATGATTCAAAAGCTATATATAAATGGAAGAATAATTTGTCTAAGCTAAAAAGATTGCCCATGCTGGGCTATATGGCATATTGATTTTTTAAGTTATCCAGTACCAGATATTTGACATACTACTACAGACATTCAAAGAATATCATTCAAATGAGATAGATTGATGACGTAAAAAGAATCTTTGAATTCAACTAAGGTAAAATAATAGTAGTAAGGGAGAATTGTGGTTAATGTAACAATCACAATGATAACTGTTAATAATAAAAATGAATAGATTGGGCCTCTCCTAAGAGATTAAGCTTTTAGGAAAAAGTGATTGCCCGACCAACTTTTAGTAGAACAAAGGAAGACATCCTGAGTCCAAGTCACGATAGAATCAGGACTAAAAAAATTTACCTAAAATAAAATTTACTCAGTCCACATATTAGGCTGGGCCAATCAAGTTAAGTATTTCCACACACACGTGAGGAAGCGTGTTAATAAATAAATGAATGAGTTGAACCATTTACTAATAACTTAATCCTTTGAAATAAGTTGTAACCCAATCAAGATTTGACACACAGAAAATCAGTTCAAAGGAGCGAATGTAATAAGAGAAGGAAATTTTACCAAAACCATTAAAAATATTTGTTGATTTAATTAACTCCTCAAGAAAACTGACCTCACTCAGAAGAAAGTTTGTTCAAGCATCCCAAAGCACCAGCTTTACAAACTCCCTCAGACTTATTCTCAGGCATTATCTCTGTAGAAGATAAAAGATCCCTTCTAGGAACTAATTCTGATCCATTTGATCATGGCGGATAGTTTGCATCACAAGAATGGTTGTATCCTGAAATTGATAAATTTCTGGAATATAATGACTCTGCTCAAAGAGGATCCATTAGCATATCAGCATCCTTCTCAGGAGCCTCAGAATTTTTCTGCAGAAACCCTTCTGATTCAGCATCGATGTCTGCTTCCACATCAGGTCCAGATGCTACACAACTCCCTGAACAGAAATGAGTAGTTTCAGGTGAGTTTCCCCAAACAATGTCATCTTCCCAGTCATGTTGATCAAAAGGATAAATATCTGGAGATATTAGAGATTTGCCTGCAAACATAATCCTTCAGTGGCAAAAGGATAAATATCTGGACATACCGGAGATTTGCCTGCAAACATCATCCTTCAGTGGCTGAGAACAAAGACAGGTCCTTCAGAAAACAATTATGGAAGTAGAGATTAGATAAATACTACTGCTATCTAGCATTCAAAATAATATCATGTTGACCCCTCACCAGAATTGTAAATGTAAACCCTGTTTTCTTAATAAAAAAATTATTAATATAATATTAGTTTAATATTTAATTAATAAAATAGAAATAGAAAATAAAAAAAATTAGAAAAAACAAATTAGAAAATAAGACTTTAGGAAGAGGAAGGGGTAAAAATGTAAATTTGAAAAGATAGAGGGGTGTTTTGTAAAAAGGGGAAAAATAAAAAAAAATATAAATAATTAATATTAAAGAAAAAGAAAAGAAAATACGTCGCTGCACGTGCGAAGCACGTGCAGCTAGTTGGGGCGGGTCGACCGAGTCGGTCGGCGAGTCACCGACTCGTCGACTGCTTATTAGGTTGCACGAACAGGGGGTTTGGGGGAGAAGGGATTCGGCGGCGGCGGCGCTCCAGATCGCGTCGGCGACTGAAGATTTCTACAGAAGGGGGCACGGGCGAGTAGTTGGCGTCGTCTTCGAGGGCAACGAGGCTTGGTGGTGGCGCTGGCGAGCTGGGATTGGAGTTTTTGCCATGAATAGGGAGGGTACCTTGTTTTCCGCCAAATCTGCCGGTGGGAGCTCGACCGTCAGTTCTTTCCCTGCAAGGGCAGCCTCTACGAACGATATCGACTTCTGGGAGTCGATATCGAGTGGAGTACACGGTGGGAGTGGCAAAGAGGCGGCTGGAAGCGGCGATTTCGCCGGAGGCAGAGGAGCAGCGGGCGGCGGCAAGATTGCGAGCTATTTGGCTCTGCCGGTGGCAAAGAAAGCTAGTCGGAGAGTCGAGGAAGGAGCACGATAAATCGAACCTAAGGAATATTTGATAGATGATCAAAATTATACATCATTTATTAATTATAAAACAGCTATAGTTTAAGAGAGTTAAGCAAAGATAATTTTCATTTGTTGATTATAATAATTTTTATTTTTATTATTCACTTACCATGGAAGGTTTATTATTCACTTACTTATCAAGGAAGGTTGAAGGTTGTTGATAGTGCTGAAAATAGGTGCGTCGTCTTGCACTTAAGAATGAACGTTAGGATTTGTCCATCATCTACCTACCTTGGCCTACTCCCTTGGAACCTTGCGATTTCCACTCAACACATATAAACTCTACTTGTGCTGGATTCTTCTTGCAACTCCCCTCCTCTTGCTGTTCCTTGGACAGTGGTCCGGCGAGGCTGCAGCAGCAGCAGACGCCAGAATCGACGGCGATCCGGCGGACGGGTTGCGGCGGCGTCGAGCGGGGGAAGAGGAATCGTCGCACGTGCAGCGCGCGTGCGGCGGTTCGATCGGTTCAGGGCGGTTCGGTTTCGGGTTTAGCCGTTTTTTTGGTTTTACAACCGGTTCGGTGCAGCCAAACATTTCTATGGCTTTATTGGTAAGTTTTCAGTCTTTAGAAATTTATTTGGAATTTTTATCAAATTATAGGTTCAGTTTTTGAATTATTTTAGGCTGGGTTCAATGGTTTGAGCACATTAATGATGTCAGAAAAATATGAAATAATCCGTGCTGCTGGATTATGCTAAGATATAATTTCTATGATTTAATTAGAATTTTTCTAAATGGTTAAGGTAGAGTTTTGATTTAATTAAGGCGATTTGGATTTTTTTAGGTCTTAAATAAACTATTTGTGTGATATTTACACTTGAGAATATTTTGGTAGGTGTTTTTATGTTTGATTTATGTTAATCAGAATTAAAATAATTTAATTATAATTTTTACAGAATTTGTTGTGATTAAATTGGATAATTAGGTTAATTAGATCTTCTAATAAATGACATTTGGGAAATTATGATTTAATATATTTATTGGTGGTAATTGGATTTTTACATAATTATTAAAAATTATTTTTAGATTAATTAAGGTGGTATAGTTGATCAATGTGATTAATTAAATTATTAAAATAATTTAGTTGTGAAAATAGATATTTAATTTGTGGCCATAGTATAATTTGAATGTAAACATAGGCATGGCTAGGGTTGGTTGATGTGTGATTTTGGTAGTTATGTTTATTTGAATTGGTTAAATTATTTAATTGATTAAAAAGTAATTAAAGAAAAGTTGGTGTGAGGTTGTGAGTAGAGGGGTTGTTAAGATGATTGTTTGAGATGTGTTATTTATGCATGTTGCTTGGTTATCTTTAATTTATTTTATGAGATTGTGTTGCTGGTCTATTGCTTGACAAATCACAACCAAGCTATGATTTGTGTATAAGGAATTTCTTGCTCGATTGATTGCTTGCTTGCTTTAAGAATCACGGTCAAGCTGTGATTCTTGTTAAAGATCTGCTTTGAGACTCAAGTGAGGATTTATGGTTTTAAATTTATTTGGCCTACTACAGATGCTGAGTCCTAAGGGTCGTTGTTAATTATTGTACATGCTGATAAGTTATATATCTACTTAGTTGCATATTTGATTAGCATGTGATTTATTAAAAGTTATATCATGCTAGTTCATGTATGATGTTATTATGCTCTTGATATGAGTTTAAAAATGATATTCTGCTAGTTCATGTGTTATGCTATAATGTGCATACTCTTGATATGAGTTTGAAAGTTATACCATGCTGGTATATGTACGATGCTGCTATATGCATGTTATTGATATTATGCTCATGTTCTGTTATTATTGATATGTTCATGTTGCTAGAGATGTAGAGACACTTATCGAGAATATGGAACATGTAGACATGAGATAATACTTGAGACACTTTAGGTTCATGTTACGATAACACCTAGAGTGATTTGAATTGATATATGACTAAGAACTTAGAACATCATAGGGTTATGATAACCTAGGAGATGATGTGTGGGTTCTTAGACTTGTATGTGTCAACATATGGTGAGGAGTCATGTGCTAGTACGGTAAAGGTGCAAGCTCGGTTGACTTAGCCACTAATACTTTGGTGTAGCCGGGATCTCACTTCGGTGCAAAGCTCAACTTATTTGTATTACACCAAGGTAGAGGGTGTGCGAGGAACAGTACCGTGCAATGCGCTACCAAGGCTAGGGAACCTGAAAGACTCTGGCATGCTCAACAGTGGTGGGATCCCTGAGCAGTCCAGGTTCATTAGTATCATATACAGTGGGTCTCAGATTCCTAGGCTGGAGACGGATGTAATTGTTGTTTTGTATGGTGATCCTGCCATGGTGCAGAATTACAGCGCTGTATGGTACTTGTGTTTGGAAAGAAGGGGTATCGTGATCACCAGCTCCCTCCGCCAACGTCAGTGTACAGGCATATAAGACAGAGACATAGAGTTGACACTGACGGGTTCAGGAAAACCTCTGACGAGGGGTTCACTTTGAACATAAGAGGCTGCCTTAGATGTAAAATGGATAGATGAGGAAATAGTAATTAGAGTGATATGACATATTGATTTAGTGGCATTGTTATGATCATATTTCTTATATCTGGTTATATGCTATGTTATGATCATATTCGTGATGTTCTTATTTATTGTCTTGTTATATTATGGACATGTGGATTTAATATGTGATTTTAGTGGATAAATTTTCTTGTTGGTTTGTACAATACCTTATGCCTATTTTTAGGGTGCTCTCTCTGTAGCCTCACTAAGTTTCGCGACTCAGATGTGCACATTTTTTCCCTATTGCACAGGTTACAGGTTGGCTACTAGCAGGGAGTGAGGGAGAACCTAGCTAGATGAACAATATCATTTTTGTGGTCTAGATAGAGATTTAAATTGATAGTATTGGTTTACTTGTAAAAATATAGTTGCTTCCGCTTTGTTTTTATAAATAAAATTGTAGTGCTTTGTGATACTTTTTAGCCTTGTATAAGTTGTGGTGTTGTAGTATAGCTTATACGGCGGTTGTCATATACCCAAAGGTGGTTTGGGGCGTGACAGTAAAGGCATTTCATTTGTTGATTAGAAGTTGACAGCTTGTTCCCCAGCGGGAGGGGAAGCAGGAGTAGTGGGCGTAGTGGGATTCGAAGCCGCATCTGCACCACACCGCGGAAGCAAAATGTATTAACCATTCTATTCTGCCATCCAATATTTTTGAAAAATGTATATTATATATATATATTATTTGTGTTGTGCTGTGTTGTGTCGTGCTGTGCTGCATCGTGCCGTATTGTGTCGTGTCGTGCCGTGCCGCGCTGCGCCGTGTCGTGTCGCGCCGCGCCTTGCCGTGCTGGCCCACGAGCCTAGACCTTGCGGCCCGACCCGGCCCAGCATGGTAACAGTGGCGAGCCGGGTTCGGGCTGCCTGCGGGCCCATTTGCATCTCTAGTTACCAGGCTGAATAGTCAGCCAAGTATAATCTAAGCCTTGTCTTCTTTGCTCAGCTGTCAGCATCTTAACGGCATCCTCAAATAGTAAAATTATTTGGTACCCTGCCATCACTAATAGGAAAAAAAAACATCTTAATGAGTCAAAGTAGCAATTGAAAGTGACATTTAAAGTATTCATGTGGAAAGACTCAAAACAAGCAAATGGTGTTATTTATACTACTCAATGTGTGGTATTTCCCAAAATAAGACGCTATTATCGATACGGAATGCATTAAGGCATCTCGAAGATCATTTAGAATATTTACTGGTTGGGTATGATGCTAACTAAGAATAGTTTCCATAAACTACATGAAACCTCGAAGAACAATAGTGCATAAGTATACTAGATATTGTTTTACTGGAAATTCCAACTAAGCCTTCAATGCATAACCATTTTGTTCTCCTAGAATATGTAATAATAGTAAATGAGCTGGATATCCCAAATTTCTCTCCTATGGATCTGTGCAAACACCCGGCTATTTATCCTCTGGTTGTCATAGAATTTAAGCATCAATTACCTTTGTAAGTTGGTTATAGCATGGAAGGCTGATCCTACTATTTTGCAGGGAGCATGATAATGAGTTGTCTTAATCATCCATAAAATAGCCTTAATACTTGCCCAACACCTTAATGTCCTGTTATGTGCATATTTCATTCTCCAAAACTGATTCTAGATTGTGATGGTGTTTGATTAGATCCTTATACCATAATGTGAATAGTGAGTTAGTACCTAGATGACATGGCTACATGGCCCTTATACAAATGGATTATATAATTTTGACATAAAATCTGAGAATTTATAATGAAATGAATGATGAGAATATCATCAGAAGTAATTGGGTGCATATGAAGCGTATTGTATCATGAAGCATTATATTGGCTATTTCATGAAATAATTGGGTGTAAATCTATGTCTAAATTTAATTGGTATCATGAAGTATTATATTGGCTATTTCATGAAGTAATTGGGTGTAAATCTATATCTAGATTTAATTGGTATCCTGAAGCATATTTCAACAACATTTGAGTTGATCACCGTTGCTTGAAATGTTATTATTTTCCTTTCACTCTTATTCTAAGAGTGGATTGATAAAGGCCAAATTGCTCACTAGAAGTTCATGCTACTGTCAACTGTAGTCAAATTGCTCAGTAGAATTTCATGTTGCTGTCAACTATACTTAACTACTATAAGGTGGTTATCCTTGATGAACAAGCTAAACTTGTGTGAGGCCCTTGTTTGAGATTTAACATGCAGATGGTTATTGTTGCGTTTTGTAAAATTTCATGAGTTGGTTGAAACATCTCAAAGATCCAAGATCTAGCCCCATTGCTACTCGGCTCCAAAGATTGAAGATCTATGATCGTAACACAGATTGGAATGCAATCAACAAAGAAATGCATGAAAAAAGTGGAAAAAGAGAGAAGAGATCGGCGATAAAGAGTAGGAAGAGGGAGGATACTAGGCATGCAAACGGGCCGGAGCTTCCCGTGGGCGGCCCGGGCCCAACCCGAAGCACAAGCGGGCCATGCCTGTTACCGTGCCTTCTCCGGAATTAGAATGAGAGTAATATATATATATATATATATATATATATATATAGGCATATCCTTAGGATCAATATATATATATTTTTATTAAGTTGCATATTTCCCATTTTTTGTTTTATTGTATTGTAATAATCTTTAGCTACTTTTTCTTACAACAAACTCAATTTTTACAATACCAAAATATTAAAAAAAAAAATTAAACATAATTTAAATCACATGCAGGGGAAATCATAATTTGCTTTAGAACAGAGTTCTAGCACTACAATCATAAGCCTACATTTGCATTTGCATCTGCATCATACCCTACATCATATCCTTACATGATTTATTCAGTAATCAGTATCATATTGACAGCAGAGTCACCGTGTACAAACTATAAAGATCTTATCAGAGAACCTAGGACATCGACATCAACGAAGGCAAAAGCAAGGGGAATCCATTCCTACAGGTAATTTTATAGAGTTTAGATGGAAAAAAATTTTACCATCATCGATCATTCCTAATGTTACAGATGGCGCATTTTTTTTAATAGCGAGACACATCAAATTGTATGTAAACTGGATAAAGGAAGCAATTGCCTCATCATCTAATCACCAACAGGCGGACAACTAATAAACGATCTAGCTAATGTACATGTAAGCCACACCAGGGGTTAATTGAAACTACTGTATCAGCGGCCTAGATTGTGTTCGAGATGCTGGTCTCAGCATCACTAAATTCTTTGTGCCTCTGATCCAAGGAGTAATCACACAGTTCCAAAAGCTGCTCGGCATGCAGAGGAATGCCTGGGTTCTGGCCATCATTGTACTGGTGTGCGTTCATTGTTATCTGCCACAGATCATGCCTGAAGTCCTCTTTGGTCTTGTACTCCATGTTTCTGACCTTCTCTCTTATGGTGGAAAGGTCCATCGGATGAGATATGATATCGAAATAATCTGGGGCTTCTTTCTTCATCACAGGTTTAAGGAATAGGAAAGATACTTTGCGATTCTCCTTCAAGGTCTCCGCTGCACTTTCCAATATGTTGGACAGCTCAAACCTGCCAGTAATTCATGGGTTAACGGGATCTAAATACATAGATGGTAGGAAATGTCATGCTGTAATGATTGATAACAAAAATCAAGCATTATCAAAGATCATTTGCATTAGTTTATTCTGGTCATTCTCCATATTTAAAATGGCAAATTCACTTGAAGTCACTATAACTTAGGGAGATCTATGCAAACAGATGCCGCTAAGGTTAAAGGAAATGAACATAAACAAACAGATAACAACTATATTGAATATGTATTTCCAAAATAAGGTAGTAGAATTGTGTATTTTGCGGCACTATGATTGGATGATTACCTCTCCCACTCTGCTGCGTTTAGCACTTGGCAGGTACTCCATTTGACCAGGTTCAGCCAAAGCCCACCTCTTGGATACACGATCCCTTTCAGGCATTCTTCTATCATTTCTGTATGGCCTAGATTCCAATAAGTAGTTATCTCTAAAGTCGGGTTTTGATTTCTTCTTCTTTGCCTTATCCTCCTTTCTAGTTGCCTCTTCATATCTTCTGGACTCAAATAATCGCTGATTCTCTTCTTGCATCCTTCTATCACTCTCTAGTCTCCTTCTAGTTCTCTCTTTGCAGATTCTTTTCTCTAATAAAATTTTTTATTAGGGTAAATTTTTATCCACAACGATCACTCCATTTCAAAAAAATCTATAATGACCATCCTACTTTCAAATCAAAGAATATAAGAATCCATCACAATTTTTATCTTGCAATGATTCAAAAGTGTTATAATAGTTGCTAATATAAGAATGCAATGAATATAATCGGGAAATAATATGAGGCAAGATGTTATATATCATATAAGCAAAAGTTATAGCTCATACAATTTGAATTAGATTAAAAAATAGTAAGAGCAGCGCAAATGATGCGTGATAGGTCTACCTTAGTGCCATCTTTTGCTCCAGGACCTTTTCTTTTTATTACTCCTGTTGGTATATCCTCCCTCCTCTGATTCTCTTCTTTGGTTTTATTTTCCCTGGTGCATTTCTTTCGAGATGAAATTTTTCAACCTGCATTTAAGCCAAAATCATTTTCAGTTGGTTAGTGTTAGAATAATTATATTTAATATGTGGTCCATAGCCTTTATAGATATGTGGCTCAGATTTCTCTATGGTTGTAACCCTAGGTTTAGCTTCAATATAAATACCACATGTAAGCAGATATCTTTTCTCTTCTAAAAGTTCTTAACATGGTATCAGAGCGGGTAAAAACCCTAACTCTATACGCTGCTGCCGCTTTATTCATCATCACATAAGCGATGTCATCCTCTGGTGTAGTTGCGCAATCTATTCAGCAGTAGATCATCAAATAAAGGATTGCCTACATATCCTCATGGAGCAAGTAGCAATACGATGCACCTATTGTAGAAGGAAATGTGATACACGAGATCGATGTTACTTCTTGCATGGATTTCCAAAGAGGACTGCTAATATAATGCAGTGTCAACCAATAATAAAGAACAAGGCAGAAAGTGTAAGATCCTTGAATTTATTTTCTATAAATGAATACAAGGAGTATTTACAACTCAAGGCTGCCCAACAAGCCTCCCCTATCACCATATCCTCAACTGCCCATGGTAATTCTACAACCTATTTCTCTCATTCTCTGCCTATTGGATCCTGGATAGTGGATTCAGGAGCTTCTGATCACATCACTAGTAATATCACTTTATTCTCTAATCTCTCTCCTTTTAAAACATCACTTCATATTACTCTTGCTGATGGATCTAAAGCTCAAGCAAAAGGAATTGGAAGAGTTTCATTACTTCCAAATTTAACATTGGAATCTGTCCTATTTGTTCCTGAATGCAAGTTTAATCTAATTTCAGTTAGCAAACTTGCTCATACCCAAAATTATCTTATTATTTTCAAACCTAATTCTTTTACAATACAGGATCAAAGCATGGGGAGGATGATTGGAGCAGGAGTTGAATCAAGAGGCATTTACTTCTTGCAGCCGACTTCAGTTGTTATTCCACCCTCAATTACAGCCAATGTTGCTGTAGAAACTCCTAAAGCTTCATCAAAGATTAGGACATCCAAACCTCAACAAACTCAAAAAAATGGTACCTCATCTTTCTCGATTATAAGCTCTTAATTGTGAATCATGTCAGCTAGGAAAACATGTTAGAGTTTTCCATCCAGTTAGAAATAACAATGTTCAAACTACATCATCCTTTGATATCATTCATTCTAATATCTGGGGTCCAAGTCGTGTCCCATCTATCCTCGGTTATAGGTATTATGTCACCTTTATTGATGATTTTTCAAGGTGTACTTGGATTTTCTTAATAAAGGATCATTCTGAATTATTCAAAATATTTCAAAGTTTCTATAATGAAATTAAGACACAATTTGAAAAAATAATTTGCATCCTGCGAAGTGATAATGGTAAAGAGTACTTCTCAGCTTCCTTGAACTCCTTTCTTGCATCCAATGGCATCTTACATCAATCTAGTTGTCCTCATACTCCTCAACAGAATGGGATAGCTGAAAGGAAACATCAACATATTATTGATACAGCCCGAACCCTTTTGATTAATGCTAATGTTCCATTAAAATTTTGGGCTGATGCTGTTCTTACTACTGTGTATCTAATTAATAGAATGTCATGCTCAACCCTTAATAATCAAACTCCACACTCATTTTTGTTTCCTCAAGAGACTCTCTATATAGTTCCTCCTAGGGTATTTGGCTCAACTTGCTTTGTACATGACTTATCTCCTAATCATGATAAACTACAACCCGTTCAACCAAATGTATATTCTTAGGATACTCTCGATTGCAAAAAGGGTATCGATGTTATTCTCCATCTACAAATAAGTGTTATACCTCTCTAAATGTCACATTCTTTGAAAATGTTTCATATTTTTCATCTCCAGTTGAAACAGAGTCTCTAGGACAAGTCTTACCAATACCTATCATTGATGTTAATTATGGTCAGCAACATATAGAAAAACAAGTTTAGGCTCTAGTTCCTGAAATTAATGAGCAACAAGAACTAAATGATAGTGATACAACCCCGTCTAATCGGTTTGGTATCACTTATGAGTGTCGACCAACAATTGAAGCCCCTGTTGAGAATGATTCTGCAATTGATTCAGCTCATGTTCTAGCATCTCCACTTGCAGAAGATCCTATTCAAGCTTCTCAAATTTCAAACCCAGTTAATTTACCCATTGCAATTCGTAAAGATAAAAGATCCACACTCAATCTACATCCAATATATAATTTTATAAGCTATCATCATTTATCTCCAACACATTTTGTTTTTGTATCCACCCTGTCTTCCATTGCAATTCCTAAAAATTCCCAGGAAGCTCTATCTCATCCAGGATGGCGAAAGGCTATGATTGAGGAAATGAGTGCTTTGGAAACAAATCAAACATGGACACTTACTCTTCCTCCTCCAGGAAAGTCTATCGTGGGTTGTCGATGGATATTTACAATTAAAACTGGACCTAATGGGGAGATTGATAGATTGAAAGCCAGGCTTGTAGCAAAGGGATATACTCAAATTTATGGGCTAGACTACAGTGATACATTCTCTTCAGTTGCCAAAATTACCTCAATACGGCTCTTTTTATCAATGGCAACTATGAAAAATTGGCCATTATATCAACTTGATATCAAAAATGCCTTCTTAAATGGGGACTTAGATGAGGAGATCTATATGGAGCAACCTCCTGGGTTTATTGCTCAGGGGGAATCTGGTCTTGTTTGCAAATTGAAAAAATCCTTATATGGGTTGAAGCAATCACCTAGAGCATGGTTTACAAGATTCAATCAAGTTCTGAAACTATTTGGAATGGAAAGGTGTGAAGCTGATCATTTAGTATTTTCTAAATCATTTTCAAACAACAAGCTCATATATCTTGCTGTGTATGTAGATGATATAATCATAACAGGGAATGACCAAGAAGGTATCGAAAATTTAAAACAACATTTGTCTCAACATTTTCAAACCAAAGACTTAGGTCTACGATATTTCCTTGGTATTGAGGTAGCTCGTTCAAAAACAGGAGGGACAGTTATATCTTAAAGAAAATATGCTCTAGATTTGCTACATGAAGCAAAAATGTTGAATTGCAAGCCACTTGATACTCCAATGGATCCGAGTGAAAAACTTCTACCAGATCAAGGGGAACTCTTCTCAGATCCTAATAGATATCGAAGATTAATTGGGAAGCTCAATTACCTTACTATAACTAGACCGGATATATCATTCCCGGTCAGTGTGGTAAGTCAGTTCCTTAATTCTCCTCGAATTAGTCATTGGAATGCAGCTATAAGAATTCTTAGATACATTAAAAAATCACCAGGAAAAGGAATAATATACAAAGACAGAGGCAACACAAATATTGTGGGTTACACAGATGCAGATTGGGCAGGATCACCATGTGATAGAAGATCAACTTCAGGATATTGTGTGTTCATTGGAGGAAACCTAATTTCATGGAAAAGTAAAGAATAAAGTGTAGTAGCTAGGTCAAGTACAGAGGCTGAATATAGAGTTATGGCACTTACAACATGTGAACTCCTTTGGTTAAAGCAACTACTTCAAGAATTAAAATTTTGTGAAGTTAGTTTGTGATAATCAATCAGCTTTACACTTGGCATCAAATCCAGTATTTCATGAAAGAACAAAATACATTGAAGTGCATTGTCATTTTATCAGGGAAAAGATTGTATCTGGCATCATCAAAACAACTTCGATTCAGTCAAAGGATCAGTTAGCAGATATTTTTACTAAATCCTTACAAGGACAAAAGCTAGCAGATGTTTGTGACAAGCTAGGTACATATGATATATATGCGCCAGCTTGAGGGGGAATGTTAGAATAATTATATTTAATATGTGGTTCATAACCTTTATAGATGTGTGGCTCAAATTTCTCTATGGTTGTAACCCTAGGTTTAGTTTCAATATAAATACCACATGTAAGCAGAGCAATGTTAAGTGAGTAAATTATCTTTTCTCTTCTCAAAGTTCTTAACAGTTAGCATTTCTGCCATTAATTTCGAATAGAACATTCATCGTGAGAAAAATGGCAGTGGTTTGTGATAATTGGTTAGCTTAAATAGTCAGAGTAACCCACAATATGTGTTATTTAATAAATCACCTCTTTAGATTGTCGTAACATGTCTTGGATATAAATGAGCCATCACCATGGAGCCCATCATCTGCAGGTAACTGCCATTTATTTAAAAGTAAAATACTCACGTGTGTGCTTTATTTTTCATCACCATTGCCTGAGCTTTCCTATCATAAAAATATAGAAAAGAACGAATGTAGCAAGTAGCCTTATTCTATACAGATGAAAAGTGGTTAGAACTATAAAATTATCAGCAAGTTACTTCTCCCAAGTCCCATGCTCTTACCTTCAAGCAATCTGCGTATCATAGCTGCTTCAGCTTTGTCATCCTCAACCTCCTCTTCCATTTGAACTTGAGATGGACATCTTCCCATTTTCAGACCCTTGACACCATCTGCTTTTTCACCTCTCGTGTCAGTATTGACATCGTCTTCTTCCTCGCATTCCTCAGCATCAAGCAAATTTTCAAGGTCCCCAGCAAATGAATCTAGATCACTAATTGCTTCAGAATCATTGTCATTCTCATCACCATCGGCAGCAGAGAGAGACTGAACTTGTCAGTCCCATATTTCCTGACATTTTTCTCTAGTTTGCTGCTGAATCTGAAGAAATAACATCCTCTGTCCACGTGCAAACTTATTGAGAGTAGTAGCATCAACTTTGACACCTGTTGCAGCTTGCTCACTTGAAAGCTTGCGTACCAGAGCAATTCGGTGCCGCCTAGTCAACTTATCAATTTGCTCCTGGGGATCATTGAATTTTACCAGGACCTACAACTCAAGTAAAATAATCAACAAATGCTCTGGAAGAAGTGCAAGCTAATAAAATGTCACAAGCAATACCTCGCGTGCCGCATCCATGCTTAATCTGCGAAGGTCAGCATCAGTCCCAGTGACTGTCGAACTTCCTCGAGCAGCTGCAGCCTTCTTCTTTGACATTGCAGATGCAACAGGGGCCTTTGGAGTTACACGAACATAGCTAAAACCTAGCCCACGGACAGAAGGATCTCCAACACCCGTAGTTTCCAACCGCTCAATATTCTCTCGGCCCTGAAGAAGAATTATAAATGAATATAATGGGGATCAAAATGCCAAACCAGCTTGAGATATGTACATAAACAAGTGGGTTAGGAAAATTTTCCCAGCTTATGGACTATCAGAGCTAGTAAATCTATATCTCAACATTCTACAGAGTATAGACTATATCATATAAGATAGCAAGTGGGATTTAGGTCTGGTCATAGAAATCAAAATCACATTTATCATGTAAGGTGTTCAAGAAAGAAATGGCCTGAAATGTCAAATCAAATCATCTTCCTCGCTCTATGCATATAGAATAGCACCTGTCTTATGTGATTCACTGAAAGGATATTCGCTCATTTTACAGTGTTGAAAAATCCAGCAGTAACAAGTGGGCATGAATTTATGGATGATACAATCTAAGTATGAATACCTGATTCGTGCATGCAACAAAATTGCTGGTAAGATTCCATGATATTATCTGCACTTCCCTCACAATATGGGATGAAGCAGCTAGAGTAATAGCTTCATCAGGAAGTTGATTCATTGCAGCAGAAAGGCCCACAGGATGAGTAAGCTTACCAATACCCAACTGATTGAGCCGGAAAAAGTCCAGCTTGCATGCTTTCATAAGAGCAGACCTGATAAAAGTATTGAGTGGCCAAATGAACTTAAAATATACAATGACTTCTACACATGCAACCATATTATAAATAGCACAATATCAAAATCTACCTCTTTTTCAGACAAAACATAAAAAGAATTTAAACATGAAGCCTACTAAGGCAAATCTTCAATCTTACTAAGCAAATCTTCAATCTTTGACAAACACAAACACAAACACCAAAGAGAGCAAGTAACCTACAGTTTCTGGCAATAACATTCCCCTCAATCCTCCTCTGATGGAATGCGAAAATCACGCTTCCTCGCCCACAGTAGCTGCCCATTTGGTCCCTTCTGAAAATTGCACAGTGAAAAGACAAATTGAAGCAGAGAATTAAAATTTATTCTCCACCATTGCTGTTGTCGCAATTATGTGATTAACTAAACAAGAAAAATTCATTGGTGTCCAATTTGGTGGCTTGGAGGGGTCAGTGCAGCTTGCCGGCTGATAAATAAGTTAGTGACAACATATACCAGATTTTCACTCTTTGGAATGAAGAACTTCACCGTTGACATTTTTCCTTAATTATTTTTGTACATAGTTTAAGTCTGATTCATGGAGAACCATCTGAGATATCTGATGCTGTTTATTCCAAGAAAAGGGAAAAACATGCATCTCAGGCTTCATTCATACAAAAATATGTCCCTAAAGGCATTCATTAGCTAATAAAAGTAAACTGCTATTTGATCATTCTATCCAAAAGTAAACTGCTAATTTGATCAAGAATCTAATAGTCCAATGAAAGCGACCATTTTAAGTTGGCTTCACCCGGAAACAAAGCTTATTATTCTTCTCCAACCTCACCTAAACCAATATGACAAGGTAAAATCCATGGAATTGGCGCCGGTTCCACTATTAGCCAACCAATAACCACAAGCAGCAGCAGAGAATAAAAATGACAGAAAAAGCCATGCAACTTCATATTAAACAAAGATCATAGGGCCACTTGCTCCAAAAGAAAGACATGCCCGCCCTTTACAGAGAGTTCAGATTTTTTTCTTAAATGCCCCAGGAGGATGCATTGGTCTATTCTCTCCTGGCAAATTTTGTTCTTTTGGCCACAAGTATATCCTAGTACGCACAAGATGGAGCACAGAGTTTGGTCGTGCATCATGTGCTGCAAGAGTCTTGTCATCCTCTAGTTCCCGTCCAGAATATAATTTCTTCACTTTTTCTGATGGTTTGAGATCTGCAAAACTATGAGTATGTTAAATAGTCTATTGGACGGTGAAACAAAATAAAATAAAAAAGTATATGTTTACTGGGTTCAATAAGTTACAAAGAGGCTCAAACCCTTATCATAATAACTAGTTCAGTAAACAGAAGTTTTAGCATAGAGGAGAAGGAAAAATTATTAATAATACATGAGGACTAAAGTGCATTATGCACACCGGCGCCAGGTTCCCAGCTATCTCTATTACATTTAAATATGTATAAAATACCATGAGTATGTAGTAAAATAGTATAAATGTCCAGTTTAATGTGCAATATCTTCCCAGGCAAATCATATTGCAATCTGTTCAGACACCCATTTAAACAAACACCTAACTGAAAGCACTCTTCAACTTCTGTCAAAGGTCCTCTCAAATACCAACCAATCAAACCCTTAGGTACATGACCAAACACATTTGGGACTGCAACATCATTGCGCTAATATTAGCCAACAAATAACGGTTAGCTTCATTTACATTTGGCTAATAAAATGGCAAAGGATGTCTGGAAGCAGTACTTTCCGTGCAAAAAACAGAGGTGAAACTTAAAATTTTAGTGAAAAAATAAAGCTCATGCCAAGAGATTAGACTAACCTAACTTCTTTGATGCTCGCACCTTGGCAGATGATACAGTCTCCTCTGCATTAACAAGAAGCTTGATTGCCTTTGCCCCCAACTCATCAGGACCAAGTTCATTGCTCCATTAGAACAAGTCGGTCCTTGCATTTTAGCAGCAACTTCATTGTCATGCGGATACCATAATTCTTTAGGCCTATGAAAATTAGCAATTTCCTTGCTGCAAAAACCTCAACTATTAGATAAGTTAATGATTCACAAGAACGAATCAAATGTATGCAAGAATTATCCAGATCAATGAACACAGCATGTTAAATTATTATTTATTAGGAAAAAGGACAACATTTAAAAATGAGGCATTTGGACACTTGGAAGCCAGCTCACTTAAAGAAATTTAACAAAAATTAGTAAGGCTAGAACCAGAACTGCTCCACTGCTTCATATGGATGGGTAAAATAATAAATTAACTAATCTAAAATCTTCCTTTCTTTTAATAATCCAATTAACTTATCACTTTACTTCCATAGGCTGATGTCTGTAGGGTACTCAACAAAAAAGAAAGACGTAAGGTATCCACCACTCTAAGTTCATAGCATGACTGTGACACTAGACAACTACTAATAAATAAAGAGCAGACCATATTTATCTTTTGAAGGACAAAGTCATTCAAACTCCGAATAAAGCTCAATAATACATAAGAATCACAAAAAGAAAATTCTGCGACATAGTCAATGTTTGCTAATACACATATGGATAAGTGAAAAATTCTGCGACATAGTCAATGTTTGCTAATACACATATGGATAAGTGGATGATAAATTCTTCATGTCAGCACATAACATAAAGATTTCCTGTCAAAGTATAACAGAAAAAATTTGATGTTGAAGGTAACACCCCTAAACTATTTTCACATGGTTATAAGAAAACGGCAAAAATTATGCTAGGTGATGTAAAGGACAAGGTGCTCACTCTTACTAGCTCAACTTGGGCTTCATTTAGCAATATTGAATCGACCAGCAGATATCATTCCCTGATTATGAAGATCAAGTGAATCTTCAACAAAAGACTGAGAAGAATGACTTAGCATCATAGCACCTGCACGAGACGAAGGTGGTCGTTTGCAGTGTTATCCAAAATCTCAAAGAGCATTTGATCATCTTGAAGATCAAGAATAAGCTTTGGCTTGGGAATTTCTTCATCAGGATCCGATATGATATGGTCTACCCAAGAGCCCTCCAGCAATTCCTTATTCAGCAAAGAAAGTTTGTTCAAGCGTCCCAAAGAGCTTTGCAAACTCCCTCAGACTTATTCTCAGGCATTATCTCTGTAGAAGATAAAAGATCCCTTCTAGGAACTAATTCTGATCCATTTGATCATGGTGGATAGTTTGCATCACAAGAATGGTTGTATCCTGAAATTGACAAATTTCTGGAATATAATGACTCTACTCAAAGAGGATCCATTAGCATATCAGCATCCTTCTCAGGAGCCTCAGAATTTTTCTGCAGAACCCCTTCTGATTCAGCATCGGTGTCTGCTTCCACATCAGGTCCAGATGCTACACAACTCCCTGAACAGCAATGAGTAGTTTCAGGTGAGTTTCCCCAAACAATGTCATCTTCCCAGTCATGTTGATCAAAAGGATAAATATCTGGACATACTGGAGATTTGCCTGCAAACATATTTGTGCAAACATCATCCTTCGTTGGCTGAGCACAAAGACAAAGGTCCTTGAGTTTCTCAGCAACACACACTTCTTGTGTAATATCATCCAAATTGATGTGAGTAGAATCAGTAGCTTTGGCAGTGAATGAATCTCAGAAAGAGCTCCTCAAGCAGACCTCCTCCTCTTCTTCAACAATATCAGCAACATTCAGGAATCTTAGACGCTCTGCAAGTGTATAGTAAAAAAAAAAAAAAAAAAGCCAAACCAAACATATAAAACAAAATTAATCATTCAAGACCATACGGCAAACCAAAAGTGAAAATGTTAGTACATAACTTAAAACAAATACAAAGTCAAATGGGGGCACCAATCCTATTATAATAATTCACTAAAATCATCAGCAAAATAATGGCTTGAACAAGCTGTCACATTGATAATAGTGAAAATTGATAATCAGAGGATTTTTTTTTAAAAAAAAGAAAGTTGATAAAGCAGTACTGAGCTCTGTTCCAATGCTGGTGTTTGTGTGGACTAGTAATATAATGAATTACATACACCAATATCTAAATAAAAAAGGGCTAATATTCTACCAAAATTTACGAGCAATGACCTGGTAATTTTTGGAATAGAACTCAATACTACCATGGATAAAATGTCTCACCATATAATCTTAGTTAACAAAAAGAGAAGCATGTCTACTTTGTGAAAGTTTGGTAACACTATTGTGCCCATGGAGATTAAAAAAAATTTTTTAACCGGTACCGAAAAGGACAGAAAAAAATATCAAATTTTAAGATGTTTGACTACGGTACGAATATTAGGTGAGAACCATGTTACCATGCTATATGCACATCACCATTTTCCATATGAAAATTTGATTAAAGAAAATTTTGACATTTAGGTCGAATAAGATCTTCAAAATTCTACATATCTTTACCTGCCAGCCGTTTTTGGTGACTCTTCCTCTCTGGTCTTCTTTGTAGGCTCATGTATGTTAGAATAATTAGATTTAATATGTGTCTAGTCTTTATATGATGCGTGGCTCTTCCTTTCTGCTCTTCTTGTAGGCTCATGTATACCAAAAATTTCATAGAACCTCAAGATGACCATGCCATCCTCAATGCATAAGATAGGAAGTGATGTATCACCTTGAGATCCAAGATTTTCTTGTTCATGGATAGGTTCTTCCTATGAGATCGTGAAAATGAGCACAAGAAAAGAGCCATCAGTAGAATCATACAAATAACTAAGTTCCGCGCATTATTTTAAAATAAAATATCTGAGCTAAGGCAGGTAGTTCAACATAAGAGCCTCAAGGACTTGAATCAATAGGTTTTTTGTCATAGAGTTTTTACACATAAGAACTGTGGATTATGAGAATAAGGTGTCACACTTATATACATGGTTGAGTAGATTTTCTGTGGATTTATGCGAGCAATGTTAGATATAACCGATTGCCAAAGAAGATAATTAGCATCATTTGCATGAAAATAATTATAATTCAGATAATAATCTATCAAAAAAAGAGCCTGCACTTGTAAAGGAATCGACTCATTTGCATGAAAATGTGACAGCTTACACAAAGTATTTGATGCATTGCACACAGCCTAATAACCAATGTGATTTAATTGGTAAACAAAAGTTCATGCCTTCTATGCAATTAAATAAAATTTTAAAACTCATGTCACCTGAAAGCTCATCTCTTCAGGAGATCCATATCATTTTCCAACTCAAAAAATGCCAACTTGCATCATGGAAAGCCCTGAAGATCCCTTCCGCATCATCCTGCTTCCGCTCCAACCCTGGACCAGTCTCTTCCTTCTCGGCCATCTGCACCTTCTCGACTGGAGAAGGTGCCGCTGACCCAACACACCGGCCTAGCTCCACGTACTGTTGGTAAGCAGAGAAGCTGTTACCGAGCACCATCATCCGATTCAGGCAGGAGGCCCTCCAATTCGCCTCCAGCAGTCCGTCGTACAGCGACACCTCGCAATGCGGCACATAGAACAGAGTCGGCGTGCTCGCCTCCCGCCGCCCCCTCTCGTCCACCGGCACCACCGTGCCGCCGAGAGCAGCCACCACCGCGCATTCGGTGGCCGAGAGTACGGGGTCGAACGCCTCCAGCGACGGCACGGCCAAGCCGAGGTGACGGCGGAGGAGGACGGCGACGGCGAGCTGGAGGCGCGAGGGGTCATGGGACTCGATGCTCCCGAGGCCGGAGACGACCATCCGCATCTCCGCGGCGGAGGAGAGCGCCCCGGCGAGGCCGCGCAGCCGGCGGAGGAACCTGCCGTAGAACGGGGAGCGGTAGAGCCTCCGTATCGCCGATTCCATCGGCTGAAGCAGCTTGGACCGTCGCTCTGGGTCGACGAAGGTTTCCAAGGGGGTCCACGGAGATGGGGGAGCCGCTGGGATCGGGGATCGGGGATCGGCGACGGGGGAGCAGTTGGGTTGCTGCAGGGGAAGGAGGCGGCGGCCGCTGCGGAGGCGGCGGCAGACGATCGTCCAGTCTGCCGGCTCTCCCATCGAGTTGTGATTTGGGGGTTTCGATTAGCCCATCAAGTTTGGGATTCACATCTTTCCAAAACCACAAATTAAATTAAAATTGCAAACAAACCACGTCGTGATTAAACAAATTTGCCGCATCATAAAATTTGATCTTGAATTTTGTATGACTGCATACAATATTAAATAATAAGTAATACACACACAGTATCCTCGAGAGTAAAATTTTATTATAAATTTAATACTTATTAAAAAATACATCGAAACTTTCCATCAAAATACTCAAATGAATCGATAGTACACAAAGTGTCAGCCCCCGTCAGTCTCCGCGTTAAGGACGATGGATAACTCAGGACTGTGGCATTGATGGGCAGAACGATACAAACCTTGAAGGTGGCGGAAGAACACCTTAACAACAGTAAATGAGGGAAAGGATTACTTTATTATAAAGCACCGGTAAAACCTCCAACTTCGAAGTATACAGTATTAACTTTGGATCTCTCTCTTACAAGGATCTCTCTCGAATATAATATGTATTTTCTTCTCTTTTCTTTGATCTCTTTTTCTCCCATGCAACTTAGCTATAAATAGTATAAAAATAGGAGAAAGTTAAGGAAGTTGTATAGGGGACTCAACTTCCTACGTCGGAGGCGTCACTTCGCCGGTGCGGTTGCAACAATTCTCCCCCACCGGAAGACGACGATGTCCCCAACGACTCCTGCGTAAGGTAGGCTTGAATGTATTTCTGGAAAGGTTGTAAAGTTGTCATGTTCTCCCAACTGGCTTCTTCAATGAGTTCTCCTTTCCAATGAATAAGATACTCTACAATTCCTTCGGGTTGAAAAGTCCGTCGCCCAAGGATCTTGTCAATCTGCTTCGGAGGAATTTGGAGTGTGGACGGAGTCGAGGGATCTGGTTGTAGACGAGTAGGGTCATCATCTTTATGGAACAATTTGAGGAAGCTTACATGGAAGGTGGGATGAACACGCAGCCGAGGTGGAAGTTGAAGTTGGTAAGCGACGACACCAACCCGTTTGATTACTTCAAATGGTCCATCATAGCGCGACACCAATCCCTTATGCAAATGAGTTCCCCGATGCCTCCTCCACATCTGTGGGGTAATTCTGAGAAGAACCCTGTCACCGACATTGAATTCCTTTGGACGACGATGGAGATCTGCCTGTTTCTTCATGCATTGTCGAGCCTTCTCCAAGCTCTCCTGCACCTCCGTTAATTGCTCCTGACGATCTCGGACAAAGCGGAAGGCAGCTGGGCAACGTTCATCAGTTGTGGCACGAGCCAATTCCGTTGGAGAGAAAGGTTGACGCCCATATACAATTTCGAAGGGGGTCTTCCCTGTCGCCGAACTCTGCTGGATATTATAACAAAATTGTGCGGCATCTAATAAACGTACCCAGTTTTCCTGCTTGGTGGTGACAAAATGACGCAAATACTCCTCTAGCAAAGCATTAGTTCGCTCTGTTTGCCCATCCGTTTTGAGGGTGATTTGTGGTTGAAAATTTCAATTTGGATCCCAATAATCTGAAGATGGAGGTCCAAAACTTACCGGTGAAGTGGGGATCTCTATCGCTCACTATATCTTCCGGTAGCCCAAAATATTTTACCACATGGCTGAAAAATAGTTCCGCTGCCTTCTCTGCGGTAACATGTTCGCTAGTAGGAATAAAGATTACGAACTTACTAAAATGATCCACAATGACGAAGACTGCAGAAAATCCATCCACCTTGGGAAACGATGTGATGAAGTCCATGGAAACAAATTTCCACGGACTGGATGGTGTTGGAAGAGGTTGTAGCAGCCCCGCTGTACGCGCTCGTTCTACTTTATTCTTTTGGCAAGTAACACAAGTTTTGATGAAGATCTCAACATCCTTGTCCATGCGAGGCCAGTAGAAGGAATGACTAAGAAGTGCCATCGTCCTTTCTACACCAGGATGCCCTGCCCACATGGTATCGTGGCACTCCGATATCAACTTCCGTCTTAAGTTGGCGGAGTGGGGTACATAGGTTCTTCCTTCTTTAGTTTGGACTGTCCCATTAGCCTCCTTCCAGAACCATCGTGTTCCTCCTTCTTCAATTAGCTTAAGGAGATTCTGATATGACGTATCCTGATTACCTGCATCTTGAAGTTGCATTATCAAGTCGCCATGGACGCGATGGATGGTACATACCTTCCGGCTTAAGGCGTCGGCCGCTTGATTGAGGTATCCTGCCTTATGTTCCCAAATCATATCAAATTCTGCAAGTTGTTCTTGCTATCTTTCCTGCTTTGCAGATAGTTTCTTCTGTGTTTGGAAATAAGTATTAGAGATGTTGTCAGTTCGGATGATAAAGGGATTTCCTAACAGGTAAACACGCCATGTCCGAAGACAGTGCACAACAGCAAGCATTTCTTTTTCATGTGCGCAGTATCGTTGCTCCGCTGGTTTTAATTTTCTGCTTTCGTATGCCACGGGTGTCCTCCCTGGATGAGAATTCCACCCAAGGCTTTATCGAAAGCATCGGTGGCTACTTCAAAAGGTGCTTCAAAATCTGGAAGAGCCAGCACTGGTTCCGTGATCATGCGAACTTTGAGTTCTTCGAAGGCCGCTGCACATTCATCCGACCACAACCAGCAAACATCCTTCTGCAACAGGTCAGTCATGGGGGTAGCAATACATGAATAGTCCTGCACAAACCTTCGGTAATAATTTGTGAGTCCAAGGAAGGAACGAAGCTCAGATTGATTTGTAGGCGGAGACCAGTCACGGATGGCACTTATTTTTTTCTCCTCCATCTGCACTTTTCCCCCACCTATTTTGTGCCCGAGGAATATAATTTCTACTTGTCCAAAGTCACATTTGTCCTTGCGTAAAAATAGTTGGTGATCTCGGAGTTTATTGAGTACCGACCGAAGATGAAGGAGGTGCTCGCCCCTATCTTTAGAATATACTACAATATCATCCAAATAAACAACAACAAATTTATCCAAAAATTCAGTCATCAAGTTGCAGAAAGTTGCCAGTGTATTGGTGAGTTCGAACGGCATCACCAAAAATTCAAAAGAACCATATCGAATAACGCAAGTAGTTTTTGCTTCGTCACCCTCGGTAATTCTAACCTGCCAATATCCAGAGCGCAAATCCAACTTGGAGAAGATTCTTGCTTGTGCTAGTTGATCAAAAAGTTCTGCAACCAAAGGAATAGGGTAGCTCGATAGTCTACACACAACCGTAGGCTACCATCTTTTTTCTTCTGGAAAAGAACAGGGGCTCCATAAGGAGCCTTTGCCGGACAAATCAATCCTACATTCAGAAGATCATCAAGTTGTCTTTTTAATTCAGAAAGTTCAGTCGGCGGCATCCTATATGGTGCCATCGCAGGAGGTCGAGCACCAGGGATGATGTCTATCTGGTGGTTTGTACGTCGACGTGGAGGTAGTAACCGAGGCAATTCTGCCGGCATCACGTCCTGGAACTCGTCAATGAGTTCCCTAATTTCTGGAGGGGTATCGGTCTCCATCTTCTCCGGCGAAACATCTTCTCTCAATATAGCAGCGAAAGTGATGTCTCCATGACGCAATCCTTTCACAAGTTGTAATGCAGAAATAACTCCTTCGCCTGCTGATGACCCCTTCGACGAATTTGTTGGAGGAAGGGTTAAGGACTTTGTAAATCCCGGTTGTGAAGTATCCAACACCATCAGTCCACCCAGGTGGGGAGCCACCATCGCCTGCGACTGAAGGAGAAAGTCGTTGCCCAAAATAATGCCAAAATCATCTAAAGGTATTACCGTAAAATCTAATTTCCCATTCCATTGTCCCAAAGTCGTGGGTGATTGTTGAATAACTCCAATAACCTTCGCTGGATTGGCATTGACGGTTTTGATTTTGAAGTCACTCTTTTGTATGGGTAACTCCAATTTACAAGCCACTTCTTCGCTAACGAAGTTATGGGTGGCGCCGGAATCCACCATGCCTGAACAAAGTTTCCCATTAACTTGCAAGGGTACGTACATTAATTTGTAGTTTCGTCCCTTGCAGACTGAATTTATTATCTGCAGAGGAGCCGCCCGAGTGGTAATGGAAGGCTCTGTTGCCTTTTGTGCGCCCTCCTCCTCTATCGCTTCTATCGCAGCCAGTCCTTCACGGCGAGGACAATGTTGAATAGGATGGGGTCCCCCACAACGGACACACCCATTCCTTTGTCCCCTGTTAAAATTCGTAGGAGCCCCCCTGCTGCATGCCATTTGGGGTCGTCGACTGTGTATGATCCTTCCTTCCTTGATTTGGAGTAAATTGACGACGCCCATTTGTTTTCACCTTTGGATGACGGTTTGAAGGGTGTTTTATCTCGTTGTGTTGCGATGAGTTAGTTGATCGCCAGTCGAGTAATCCTTCTGCGGTAGAGATTGCCTCCTGCAACTCTCTCACGCCCTTCCGCATCAATTCATTTCGGACCCAAGGCTGAAGTCCCCTGAGAAATGCGAACAGTTGGTCCGCCTCCGACATATCACGGAGATCCAAGATCGTTGTATTAAAATCTTGGATGTATTCTCGAATAGATCGGGTTTGTTGAAGCCTTTGTAGACGTTCCCGCGCCAGCCACGCAGCATTTGCTGGAAGGAATTGTCGTCGGAGTTCCTTCGTCATGGCTGCCCAGTTGGTGATCGCTTCATACTTTCCGTGAAGACGAGGGTCACAACGTACCCTCCACCATTTCTTAGCATCGCCTACAAGGAAAGCTGCAGCCATACTTACTTATCTTCATCATCGAGTTTGGTTGCTTTGAAGAATTACTCCATATCCCATATGAAATTCTCTAATACTTCCGCGCTTCTAATGCCTGAGAAAGTAGAGGGATCAGGAACGCGAACGTTTAACTTTGGGAGTTGGCGAGGTTCTGCGACTCGTCAGAGGTTCAATCGAGGTACTTCTGTTTCGAAAGGAAGCTCCGATTCATTGTTATCTCCTTTCGGTAATAAGGAGCTTTGTTCTCCCACTTCAGATATCTGCTCGTTGGATGTCCGGACCCGCTCCAGTTCGGTGAAGATCCGTGAGAGTGCCATCTGCATCTCCTCCATGCGAGATTGTAAGGAGTTAAAGTTTGTATCACCTGTCGCCTGGGAGGATCGAATCAGTTCCTCCATTGAAACCACCTTTTTCTCCAACTTCTCAAATTCTTGTTTCGTTACCATGACGTCGACGAGAGGAAGAGAGAAAAATTGTTGCTCTCGTGGTGTCGAGCAACGTGGCTCTGATACCAAATGTCAGCCCCGTCAGTTTGCGCGTTAATGACGATGGATAACTCAGGACTGCGGCGTATCGTTGATGGGCAGAAATACACAAACCTTGAAGGTGGCAGAAGAACACCGTAACAATAGTAAATGAGGGAAAGGATTACTTTATTATAAAGCACCAGTAAAACCCCCAACTTCGGAGTATACAGTATTAACTCCGGATCTCTCTCTTACAAGGATCTCTGTCGAATATAATATCTATTTTCTTCGATATCTTTTTCTCCCATGCAACTTAGCTATAAATAGTATAAAAATAGGAGAAAGTTAAGGAAGTTGTATACGGGACTCAACTTCCTACGTCCGAGGCATCGCTTCCCCAGTGCGGTTGCAACACAAAGTGTATACCACTATATCCGATATTATTTTATTAGAAATTCCAACTAAGCCTTCAATGCTTATTAAGTTGAACTTGCCATGCTTCCCATGCTTGTGCTTCCCAAACTTGCCACGGGATCCCTGCAAAAAAGAGAGAAAAAAAGGGACTTTCAAAGTATAGCATGTGCAAGTACAGCATGACCCTCAATCTTCAAATCTTCAAATACACTGGAATTCCCATGAATCAGGACTGCGGCGTATCGTTGATGGGCAGAAATACACAAACCTTGAAGGTGGCAGAAGAACACCGTAACAATAGTAAATGAGGGAAAGGATTACTTTATTATAAAGCACCAGTAAAACCCCCAACTTCGGAGTATACAGTATTAACTCCGGATCTCTCTCTTACAAGGATCTCTGTCGAATATAATATCTATTTTCTTCGATATCTTTTTCTCCCATGCAACTTAGCTATAAATAGTATAAAAATAGGAGAAAGTTAAGGAAGTTGTATACGGGACTCAACTTCCTACGTCCGAGGCATCGCTTCCCCAGTGCGGTTGCAACACAAAGTGTATACCACTATATCCGATATTATTTTATTAGAAATTCCAACTAAGCCTTCAATGCTTATTAAGTTGAACTTGCCATGCTTCCCATGCTTGTGCTTCCCAAACTTGCCACGGGATCCCTGCAAAAAAGAGAGAAAAAAAGGGACTTTCAAAGTATAGCATGTGCAAGTACAGCATGACCCTCAATCTTCAAATCTTCAAATACACTGGAATTCCCATGAATAAGAAATACTTGAATGCAATGCTTTGATGATATGAGATGTTTAAGTCCATATTGGTTTAATATCCATACCATGATGCTGTGGTGGAGCAGATGAACCATAACCAGAATTGCAAAGGCATTTCACAATGTTGATTTCTGGCTACAATCTAAGTAGATGGAGGTAGGATTATGAGCCTATAACTTGAGTTAAGTAGTAATCTCTGGTTTATTAGGCCATTAAGTCACCATAAAGATTGATATGTGCCTTATCTATTGGGCAATGGAGTTAAATTATGGAAGAGAGAACTTAAACAATCCAAGTTTCCATCTCTAGCGATCTTATATGCCACCATAGATTGTTGCATCAATGATGGGTGAGTCAACTCTACTGGGGATCGAACCCAGAATCTGTGGTTCCGTAGACCAGCACCTTATCCATTTAGCCATAGAGTCACTATAAAGATAAAAGGATGCCTTATCCATTAGGTAATGGAATTAAATTAATGAAGAGGAAACTTAAACAATTCCAAATGAACTTGATAAGGATCATTGGACTTGCTAGAGATAAATGATATTAGAGAACAAATATCAATAATGGGTGAGTCGACTTTACTGGGGATCAAACCCAAAATCTCTAATTCTGTAGACTAGCACCTTATCCATTGGGCCATAGAGTCACTATAAAGGTAGATATATGTCTTGTCTATTGAGACCGGAAGGAGAAGGAACCATGGTCAAGGCTTATGGTAGTCACAATAAGGTAGATTTGTGCCTTATCCATTGAGCAATGGAGTTAAAGAGGGAACTTAAACAATTCAAAACGAATGTATAAGATCATTAGGATCAAACCTAGAATCTCCAGTTCCATAGACGAACTCCTTATCCTTTGGGCCATAGAGTCACTATAAAGGTAGAAATATGCCTTATCCATTGGGCAATGGAGTTTTTTTTACTAGGGATCAAACCTAGAATCTCTAGTTCCATAGACCAACATCTTATCCTTTGCACCATAGAGTCACTATAAAAGGTAGATATATACCTTATTTAGAGTTAAATTAATGAAGAGGGAACTTAAACAATTGGAACAACTAGAACTCTCATTGACTCGCTGGGTGAAATCAAGCATCAATGATGGGTGAGTCGACTCTACTGGGGATTGAACCCAGAAGCTTTGGTTCCATAGACTAGCACTTAACGAAGAGGGAACTCTCATTGATTGATTCTTGTTATCGCTAAGTAAATGTCATGCAAAATCTTAAAATGTAAGCTCACGTCCGTGGATCAACGAACTTATAAGATCATTGGACTTACCGAAGACAGAAGATAATGGGGATCGAACCCAAAATCTCTAGTTCCATAAACTAGCACCTTGTCATAGAGTTTCTATAAAGATAGACTAGCACCTTGTCATAGAGTCACTATAAAGATATGTGCCTTACCTATTGGGCAATGGAGTTTAATTAATGAAAAGGGAAATTAAACAATCCGAGAATCTCTATAACTTAAGTGGACTCTTTTAGGATTCAAACCCAAAATCTCTGGTTCAATAGACTAGGACCTTATTCATTAGGCCATAAAGTCACTATAAAGATAGAAACAAAATGTGACTCATGTTTGTAGATCAACAAACTTGACATTAGAGGATGATTGTGGACGAAAAAGATCATTGGACCTGCTAGATACAGAAGATACAAGAGATCGAACATCAATGATGGGTGAGTCAACTCAATTTGTATTGAACCCAAAATCTCTAGTTCTATAGATCAGCACCTAATCTATTGGACCATAGTCGCTATAAAGATAGATATGTGACTTATCAATTGGCAATATAGTTAAAATAATGAAGAGGGAACTTAAAAAAGAATAAGGAATTGATCCCAAAATCTCTAGATCCATATACTAGCATCATATCCATTGGGCCATAGAGTCACTACAAAGGTAGATATTGCCTTATCCATTTAGCAATTTAGTTAAGTTAATGAAGAGAGAACTTAAATAATTATAAGATGAGATCGAATATCAATTATAGGCGAGTCAACTATAATGGGGATTGAACCCAGATCATTGAACTCGCCAGAGATAAAAGATACGAGAGAACAAAAGTCAATGATTGGTGATTCAACTATATTGGGGATCGAACACAAAATCTCTAAATTCATATACCAGCTCCTTATATATTGGCCCATAGAGTCACTACAAATACAAATATATGCCTTATCCATTGGTCAATGAAGCTACATTAACAAAGGAAATTTAAATAATTCTAGAATCTCTTAACTTAGTTTATGGAACTCTCATTGATTGTGAGCTCTGTATGATTTTTGGCTATAATTGTAATAAATAAATGTGGGAGACGATTTTCTCATCATCGTGGTGGGAAATAGCAGATGTCATACAATGTGAGACCCATGATTTTTGAATAAGGGCAATGGAGTAATTTTAGTATTTGGAGAATTTAATCGTAAAAAAAATTCTTTAAATGACTTATTTGTAAAATCATATAAATTTTTGAAGTATGAGATTTTGTTGTAAAAATTATACCATTATGTAGTATTTTTGATAAGGAATCCAACAGCGCAGACGGATCGTAATTTGGACGTCGTTTGATTAGTCAATTGGATAGTTAAGATTTAATCTAAGATTTAAGATTTTAATTAACTAATTTTTTTTTAAAAAAAACATTTCTTCCCACCGAACGCAGGATTTCTCGCGTGCGCTCCTCTCCCTCCCTCTCTCTCCTCCTCCGCAATGACAACGGTGATGGCGACACAAATTCCCGACGATGCTTTAGGGAAACCACGACGAATTAGGCTCCCAAATTTTAGCCACAGGTAGATCTCGACCTCCTCTTCATTTTGATACTAAGATGCCCAAATTTGGTGTAGAGATGAGGGAGAAATCACGCGAGAGGCGTCGGCAGCAAGGGTTTCGATTGGCGGAGCTTGCTCCGACGATTTACGGCCATTTCGGCCGTGAAACCTTGCAAACTTGGTACCTATGAATTCTCCTTGACGAGAGCTATCCATTGGTACTGGAGTTGAGGGCTATTGGCTGCCGGTTGGCCGCCGACGAGCTAAAAACCCTAACTTAGGAATTTCGCCCAAATTGATTAATCGGTGAAATTTATCGCGTATGAGCTATAAAAATTGGGGCAAATATGATTTTTGAAATCCTCATGAAGAGAGCTTTCGATTGGTACCAATATTGGTGCTGATCGAAGAACTTCGCTGGCGAAGGTTCCGGCGAACTTTCTGGCGATCGCCGGAGAAATTTTCCGGTGAACTTGGGAAAAAAATTGGAGTGATTCTACAGATCATTTTAAGAGTAGTGGTGAAGAGAGATTTGAGAAACTATTTCTAGATTGAGAATTAAAATTCGTTGAATAATTGACAGAAAAATATAAAATACGTAAATGACGGCACGTGGATCGAGACAGTATCAGGGAATAAAATTCAGCAAACGGACCTTAGGTTGGTTCTGAAGAGCGGATCGCTAACCCAGGTGTGTTGTTCATCGATGTAGGATTTATTCAAGCTACGGAATTCCTACTGAGGTTTTCTTAGGAAATTCTTAGATGCCTTAAATATGATAAAATGTAATGTTTGATAATATTATGCATGTATGCATGTTAGTATAATTTATTTATCTAACATGAATAATGTGCCATGTTCACCATGCTAAATATTTTAATATGTTGTAAAATCTTGTCCTGCATATTGTATTAATTTATGTGCTTTGTACCACACAATTACCATGCGGACACGAATATAAATAGTGGCATATATAAATAACAAACATACATAAGAGGTAGCATCAACAATAACACTAGACACACTAGATTTAGTCTTAGGTGACATGAGATGCTAGAACCTCCTAGGAGACATCACCAGGATTTAAATGGATATGGGTGTCTCCCATATATCCCGATTGACCACTACGTACCGTCGATGGTCAAACGGTGATGTTCCACTTCGCACCACTCCCGAGGCTGTACATAGCTTAGATATTGGGAGCTGGTAGGGAAAGGGACCGCACAAACTCTAAGGTTATATTAGACCGAACATATGGAGCAGGTCCCTACCCGAAAATATATATCCGCACGGGTGTCGTTTAGGCGATCCCGTGATAGTCCTAAGATGGCTAGCGAGGATGAACCCTACCATGGACTTGGCACCGATGGAGATGGGGTTGCCACAGCCCATTGTGCGGATGTGTGTTTATCCCGATCAACGTCAACTGTTATTGGACTGGGAATGTGACTCCCTATGCGACACCTTGGACAGTGGATCCGTAGACCACGCAGCTATCATCCCGGACATTCTACAAACAGTCGGATGAGTAGTTCGGATCCTAGGGTTATTTTTATCGGTTAGCCGTGGTCGATGAGTCTTGTTGATGGTGACCTTGTCTTCGGGCAGTGTGTAGTACTACACGAGTTGTCGTTGCCCCCCTACGGAGTCCGGGGAGGATGTAAGGGCACGGCAGTTTCGCTAGGGGAGGCATCGAGGGCGACTTGCGAGACAGTGGAGAGTGATCAAGGATTACCTGTCCTCTCCGCCAACATTAGTGCAGCGGGTATAGGTAGAGACAGAGACAGAAAGACACTGATGGGCTTATGGATGCCCTTAGCTCGGGTATTCCTTAAGCATAAGCTGGAAGCCCGAGTCTTGAAACTTCAAGTCTTATTATAACGTAGGTGACATATGCTGATGACATTGACACTAGATACAACTTGGGTGACATCTAGTGAAATACACGTTTATATTTATTTATGTTGCTTTACTGCTTTTTATGTACTGATTTACACAAATCAAATGAAAAATGATGATTAACAACCAAATGCATCCTAGAGTACTCCTCTTAGCCTTTGATTTCCTTATGTGGTTTAGAGCCGTAATTTTGCACTAGGCCGCAAAGCTGAGCACACCGCGTTCAATGTGTTTGCAGGTTGTTAGATGATCGATCAGGATATTTGATGAAGATGAGGGCTATCGATGGATTTAGTTTTATTTATTAACGTCGTTATTATAGAATTGTAGTAGATATATCGGAACTGTGTTAGTAGAGATTCATAGATGATTTAATTGTATATTCCGCTGTGTTGAGTATGTGTACGGATAATAATTATTTCCAAATGCCTTGTATGGGTCCTCTGGGCTCATACGGCGGTTGCCACGTGTCCGACAGGTGGGTCGGGGCGTGACATTCAAAATGAGAGCTCATGTTTGTACGGACTTGATATTGGAGGATGATCATGGACATATAAGATCATTGGACTCGCCAAAGATAGAAGATACGAGAGATCGAATGTCAATGATTTGTGAGTTGACACTACTAGTTCCATATACCAATAGCTTATCCATTGGGCCATTGAGCCACTATAAAGATATATGTGTGCCTTATCCATTGGGCAATAGAGTTGAATTAGCGAAGAGGGAACTTAAACAATCCGAGAATCTTTATAACTTGAGTTGAGTAATTCAGCTATGGAACTCTCATAGATTGTGAGCTCGGAATAATTTTTGGTTAGAATTGCAACAAACCAACACGTTATCCATTGGGCCATACAATCACTATAAAGTTAGATGTGCAATGAAAAAAATTCACCCATTGGGCCATGGAATCAATGAAAAGGTTTTCAACCTTTATCAATAAATACTTAAGTCATAAAATAATAATAACTCTCATTGATTTAAGATATGGGGACTAAAGGTGATGGCTTAAACTTATTCCAATGCTTATATTGACGGCTTAAACTCATTACAAGGGTTATAGTGATTGATCTATGTTTGCACCTGAAATGACAACCTCCTTCTTATCCATTGGGCCATAGAGTTCATCAAGAGGCCTTAAAGTATTATAGATAAATACTTTTTAAAAAAACTTAGTGAGTATTAAATCAATAATCTCTAGTATGAAATTCAATTATTCTAACTAGAAGGATGTATATTTTGTATACTATTATATATAAATATTTAGATCATAAAATAATAAAGAAGACTTTTTTATTATTGAGGATGTTGGATATAATGGTATGTCGATGATAATTGAGGAGAAAAGGATAATATTATTCAAGTTGCAACTCAGTGGTGCTAACTCTCAAATAAGTAAACTTAAACTTACTATAATCGCTACAATGATTAATATATACTATGAGATTGATGCCTCTGTGCCTCACCCACAAGCCAATGATGCAAATCCCATGATAGTAAACTTAAAATCATTACCATTATCACAATGATTAGAGGTTTTTTTATAGCACTCTCTATATGGGGATGATTCCATCCGGATCAAAACCAAAATCTTTACTTCTATAGATTAGTGCATTATTAAAGAAAGATTCTAGTTGAGATCAAAACTAAAATTTCTGATTTCATAGACAGTCATTCTTGAGGTTAATTATAAAATAATAAAGAATGACTATACTAGGGATTCTTAAATAGTAAAATAAAAAATAACTCCATAATCTCTAATTTAATAGATAAGAACCATAATCCATTGATAAGGTAAATTTGCTAATCGGTGTAAATAACAACAAGATGCAAGAGAATTGATGCTTGATGAGAACTTAGTGAGAAAACCAACATTGAAATATAACTTATACCCTGTAACTTTTAGTGTAGATAAATCATCTGCTGAACATTGTATTAAACCAAAAACATAAAATAAAGAAGATTAGTGTAGCTAACTTTATGAAAAGGTTGATTAACATTTTTTTCACTTTTTTTGTTTTTTTTAAAATAAATTCACTTACCCTAGACGGGGGGGTTGTTTACCTGATAATTTTTTAATATAATTTTTGATTTGATAAAAATATAAATAAATTTTAGTATTTTTTATAACTAAATATTACAATTTTATCATTATCATATATTTCTTAATAAATAAGTTAAAAAAATTAAAACAAGTTTAGGATTATTATCGTATTTCTAAGAATTTTTTAATAATCTTTATGCATTGGGCCAATGAGTCAATGTTGAGGTTTTCAGCTATCATGGTTAAACACATTAAGAGGACCACGAGTACATTCACATATATAAGATTCAATTAATATACAAGACCCAATAATGCGCAACGCTTAGGACAATAGGTAAATTTTTTTCTAGGGCAAATTAATTAATTACGGAATAAATGATATTACCTAATTATTATTGTTTACTTATCACTATATATAGAAATTGAATGAAATTATACCTGGTATATAAGTCATGGGTGAAGACATCATGATCAAAATAAGGAATATTTATTTTCCTAATTTTGTACCTTTAATAAAGGAAGTTGCATATATGCTACTAATTTTACTAAGTCATGGGTGATTACATCAAGAACAAATCAATGAATATTTATTTTTCTAATTTTGTGGCTATAGTAAAGAAAGTTACATATATGCTGTTAATTTTGCTTTTAAAAAATGAGACTTATTTATTTTTCATATTTTAGTGACACAAAATTGAGAAAAAGTTTCTATTATTGATGGAGCATACCCTATTGAGGGAGACTTTGATTTTTATTTTAGTCACTGCTATTTGTAAAGGCTTTTGCCATAAAATTTCTTTGATCATACATCTTGAGTGATCCTTTCGTTGTTGCTCTTTCAATTCGGAGTGATTTAGCGATTGTGAAGTTGTTGGTCGCATTCTTAAATCATAGTTAGCCTCCTCTTTGTGAAAGTCACAACTCGCTGCCTTAAGAATTTCTCCTACAATAGAAGATCGGGACCGACTTGCTTGCATACATCTTAAGTCGACACATGTGTATATCAAACCAAATCCATGATAATTGAGGAAAAAAGAGCAATAGTGTTAACTCTATGATAAGCCAACATCAAAACTTGAAGTCCAATTTATTTAATCATTCATCTTGAGTGATCCTTCCGTTGATGCTCTTTCAATTCTCGTGAATTATTTGTGTCATTCTTTATGAACAGGCCAGTCGTGTTTGACGCAGTTGATAACTAATTGAAGAGTGATTTAGCGATTACAATGTTGTTGGTCGCTTTCCTGAATCGTGGTAAGCCTCCTCATTGTGAAAGTCACAACTCGCTGCCTTAAGGATTTCTTCTATAACGGAAGATCGGGACTAACTTGCTTGCATGTATCTTAACTTGAGGCATATACATATCAAACTAAATCCATGATAATTGAGGAAAAAAAGAGCAATAGTGTTAACCCTATGACGAGCTAGCATCTCGAATTGAGTAGTTTATCGATGGAACTCTTATTGACTGATTCCATAGATCAGCACTTTATCCATTGAGCCATAGAATCACTATAAAGTGAAAAGTTTTCCATTATAGATAAATACTTGGATCATAATTAAAAAAGAGTTATACAATAACTTAAGTTGAGAAGTTTATTTATGGTATTTTGAATAACTGATTTATTATAGGCAAGGACTCAACTAGGGATCGAACCCAAAATCTCTGATTTCATATATTAGCATCTTATCGATTGGGCCATGAAGTTAATGAAAAAGTAATTCAACATATGGTAAGATCTATACCTCTATACCTCACCCACAAGCCTGTGATACGCTCTATGGTAAGTAAACTTGATGTTACTATAATTTTCGTTATGATTTATCTATAGGCACTTACCTGATTTTTTATATAATTTTTTATTTGATAAAAATAAAAATAAAATTTAGTAAAAATTATACTTGAAAATTTATTTTTCATGGGAATAAATATAGATATTTCATTTTATCAATATATTATTTTAGCATAATTAATCATCACATGCATAGGTTTAGGTCCAGGTCCATGTAACTTACTTAATGGCATAAAGAATAATCCCAAGCTCACATTCTAAAAAAAAGTATTTAAGCATTACATCATATGCTAAGTTATAAATGAAGCAAATATAATAAAAAAATATCTATAGGAACTAATGCATCAAAATAGTACCACACTAAGCTAAATATAAGATAGTAAACTCTATTATTTTATCCATATCTAACATAGTAAAGAATTGTCAAATAAGTAATATAAGACAATAAACTCTATTATTTTATTCGTATCTAAATTAATAAAAATTATCGTATATATGCTAAAGGACTACTTAATCTCTATCTTATTAGATAATAATTTTTTTAATATAATATGATTTTTATTTGATTGGACTATTTTTATAACTAAATATTATAATTTTTATGATTATCTTAATAAGTTAAACAAATAAAACTAGTTTAAAATTATTCTCAAATTTCTAAGAATTTTTTTAGTTAAATGGAGAATTAAATATATTTTAGTTAAAAGAATATTTTTTTATAATCAAATATTACCAAAAGTCTGCTGCTAATAATAATAATAAGGTAAACCAGTGAAATGTTCTTGATGATATTAATTATAAGTGTGCATGAGTTATTTATTGATTTACTTACGCTGCCCTCTCAATAAGATGATGATGCATCATCATCCTCTTGGGATGACCCTGCAAACCAAGGGCTTCTTCAGCTCCATTGATATCTTCAAGCACTCCGGCAAGTCCACTCCCCTCTCCGTCGGCACCCACCGGAACTCCTGCAGCAGCTGCGACAGCCACAAGTGCATGGTGGCCAACCCTCTCAATGAGATGATGATGCATCATCATCCTCTTGGGATGACCCTGCAAACCAAGGGCTTCTTCAGCTCCATTGATATCTTCAAGCACTCCGGCAAGTCCACTCCCCTCTCCGTCGGCACCCACCGGAACTCCTGCAGCAGGCAGCCACAAGTGCATGGTGGCCAACCCCAGCGACCTCTCGGGGCAGACCCTCTTCCCGGAGCCGAACGGTGCCAGCCTCAGATCACTGCCCAAAACGCTCACCTCTGCCACCCCCGTCATGAAGCGCTCCGGCTCGAACTCCTCGGGGTTCGTCCAGTCCCCGCCGTCGCAGCTTATCGCCCACATGTTCACCATTGCAGTTGTCCCCGCCGGGACAAAATGCTCCCCCACGAGGACATCATGCACGGTGAGGCATGCCCAGGAGTAGGCATGCTTATCGGGTCGTGCTGCCCATGGGCGGCACGAGCCCGACCCATGACGGGCCGTGCTCGGCACGATACTGTGTATATAACGTGCCGTGCCGGGCCATATTTTGGAGCCCGCATGCCGTGCCGGGCACGGCCCGTGGTCGAGCCCTGCCTGACACAGCCCATGGGCAGGTCGTGCCAGGCAAAGCCCATAACCCATCACATAGGCATACTTATAGGTAGGAAGGACACTATCTCTTATATAGAGAATGAAGCAACTCTTTTTTCAAAACTACCAGATGTGGGACTAAAAACTCATTTAAACATTTTCACTCTTCCTTAAAACTTCAATCCTTCACCTTTTAAAATCAAAATTTTTTCATTCTATTAAAATTACCCTACTAACCTTTATTAGCTATAATTTTATAATTTTACTAAAGGGTATTTTGGTCATTTTCTACATATTATTTTATTAAAATATTACTTAAAATTCATATAATCACCCATTTATTTCTATTATTAATTCTTATCATAGATTAATAAATTAGGACATAATGATAATTATACCATTTATATTCTAATAAATCTTAATGTTTATAATATCAAACCCTCAAACCCTCTAGATGAAAGTTCATTTAAAGATTTCAAAGTAATAATAACTATAATGTATACTTTGATGAGAAAGAGTATAAAAAAATATAAGTACAAAGACATGTTCAAAAAGATAATTTTTATTTTAAAAGTTGATTTTTTTTTAATTTTTATTAACTATCTAGCTTATAGTAGAATCTTCAATAAAATAAGAGTGAATTTTTAGATAATCTAATTTTAGAAACAATATAAAATAAGAGTGGATTTGATTGGAGATTTTAATTTTTTTTTGTTAGTATAGAGTGGAGAGAGATTTTATAAAGAATATTACATATTTTAAAAATTTTATATATTTTAATAAAATAAAAAAATTAATTAATATTTTTTAAAGTTTAATAAGTAGGTTGGGATGATTTTTTTATATAAAAAAAGGTAGTTAGTGAGGAGTCAATGGTTATTTTTAGTTTAACTTCTTAAAAAAAGTTTAGTCCCACATTGCTCAGTTCTGAGAAACAAGAAGCATTTATAAGCCAACACTTTCACAATTGCTAGTGTATTGGTATTAGTGGGCCACTGGGCTGAATTAGGCTTGATATGTGACCCGGCACATGTTGTGTCGGGCTTGATCTGGCACGTCCCAGGCCCCGGCGGGTGCAGCCGGAGCATCTCCTTCACGATGGACTGCAGGTAAGGGAGTCTGGGCTCGCTCTGTGCCTTGCTCTGTTTGTCCTGGTGCAGCACCATTCTGACCATGACCCATTCTAGAAGGATTGCAACCGTGTCGATGCCTCTAAAGACCATTTCCTGCACAAACAACATCATTTTTAGGAACTCATTCGAAGTATCAGAATGCAAACTGAAATCTCTAAAGACCATTTCCTGCACAAACAACATCATTTTTAGGAACTCATTCGAAGTATCAGAATGCAAACTGAAATTGAAGAGAGGGAAGTCAACGCAAAGAACAACAAGCATATCAGTGTTAGGAAATAAGGAGAAGGTGGGAGAGCATTTCCTATTCCTTCCCATTAGCTTTCCATTATTTTTATTGTAATTTACTTCTTTAAATATAGAGCAGGAGGGAACCGCATATTGCAACTCATTCACAATTTTTTTCTCTGTTGTAGAAAACAGAGTCCTCCTTGTTCTCTCTTCCTTTCCTCTTCCAACATTTAGTATCAGAGCTAGGAGGTGTGGAGACCAGATGCAGAAGGCCCTGATGTTTTCTTGAGTGAGTGGGACGTCACCCATAAGCAGGACATCGGATATAGCAGGGCTCAGAACCTCTTTAGGAGGAGGAGGGAGCCTAGGTCTCTGTCCAATGCTGAACAAAGGAGGAAACTATGCCATGTGGGCAGTCCGGATGCGATCCTTCCTTGATGCACAAGGTGTGTGGGAGGTGATCGAGCAAGAAGGAGGAGGAGATCTTCTAGCTGATAGAAGGAAAATAAGTTGGCTTTATCATTCATTCATCAAGCTTTAGGAGATGAAATTTTAATTCTTGTCGCTGGTAAGAAGACATCAAAGGAAACATGGGATACTCTGAAGAGTCTCCATATGTGCAACGAAAAATTCCAGGATGCGAAGATGAGTCAACTTCGTGGGTAATTTGAGAGGCTGCACATGTCAAATTTTGAGACGATCGATGAGTATGTCAATCGACTCTCCTCAATCCTCGTGGAAATGAGGAATATTGGACAAAAGGTGAAAGAATAACGAGTTGTGGAGAAGCTCCTTCATTCGGTGCCATCCAAATTTGATCCCATCGCTTGCAACTTGGAGCAGTTCGATAATCTGAGGATGATGACGTTGGATTACGCAATTGAAGCTTTAAAATCATATGAAGTATGACTTCAATCATCCAGTTCCGTTGAAGAAAACTAAGTTCTGCTAACTCGAGCAGAGTGTCATCCAGTCCCGTTGAAGAAAACCAAGTTCTGCTAACTCGAGCAGAGTGGGAAGCCAAAGTTCGCAGAAAGTTTGCAGGTCGCGAGCATGGACGTGGGCACAGAGATCGAGGTTGGAACAGTAGCTCATCTTCACCACATGAGAAGCTCAAGAAAGATAAGTCATATATTAAATGTTTTAATTGTCAATGTTATGGGCATTATGCTTCATAATGCAAAAGAGAAGAGAAGATTTATTTGACTGAGATTTTTGAAGATAAAGATCATACTCTTGAAGAAAAAGGGCATACTCCTGAAGAATTGAAGGCCTCATTGATGGTGATCGAAGAGCTAAAGTGAAGCCCGAATAAATCAGAATACAAGGCCTCGCAAGCCCAGCAGGAATTCTACTTTGCACAGCAGAATCCGAGAGAAATAGAACTCAAAATTGCTTGTTCCAAGGCAAACTAGTTAAAGTTGCAGACCGCCAATGGATGCGTCGACGATAAACTGAGTTCAACAATGCGAGAATTCCAGCTGATGGAGGACGCGCGTGCTGCAGTCATCAGCGAGAAGAAGATTGAGTACACCTCCAAATCCACAACGATGCAGGGGATGATGGGCACCAAGCAATCGACTGACCTGGCCATGCTCACTTGTGTCAAAGTGGAGCAGCAAAAGAATGCAGCTGCATCAGAGTTCGAGTTTCAGAAATTGAGTTGGGAAAAGGAGATGAAGCAAGTGGAGGATGAGGTGGCAGAGAACCCTCTCAAGATCGATGATGGGAGCACAGATCGCAGCGCCTAAAATACTTTCGAAAGTATCAAGAAAGAAAACAGAGAGTGCTTGAAGAACTCCTCTGTTTTGCTTCGCATCTCTGCTACTCTATGGAAGTCGGCGCTGGAGACGGAGAGATCCACCTTGGATGCCACTAGGGAAGTTTCAATTTCTACCTCTCTGCATGATCTCGAGGCAGCGATCAAGACGACGATGGAGAGCAACAAGCCCGATTGTGAAGAGGAGGTCATGGCTGGTATCGACAATGAGGACACCGTTACCCAGATTGCTCCCATTGTCACCCTCTCAGAGGTCGCCATCACCACAGGCGAGGAGGAAGAGGATGTCCTCCTCGATCTAAAGTTGAAGCTTTACCGCTTTGATAAAGATGGGAACCTGTGGAAGGAGCGGGGTATCGGGAGCATGAAGCTTCTGAAGCACCCGGAGACTGGAAAGGGGCGATTGGTGATGCACCAGGCCAAGACCTTTAAGATTTGTGCAAACCATCTCGTTGATCCATCGTTGAAGGTCCAGGAGCATGCGGGGAATGATAAATCGTGCATGTGTCATGCATCAGATTTTGCAGATGAGGAATTGAAAGAGGAGATGTTCTGCATTCGGTTTGGCTCTATAGAAAATTGCAAGAAATTTATGGAGACCATTGAAAGCATTGTTGAATCTTCAGAAAAGGAGGAAGAGGATGGGAACAACATGAAAGCCTTCACCCCCATCGTTTTGAGAAAAATCAACAAGCAAACAGTCAACACTTTGATGAAGAGATCAAGAAGTGAGCTGCCCCGGCCCAAGATGTCGCTCGAGAACAGGCCCATGCCTAAAGTCGATGCAGCAACGGCTCAGGAAGAGATCAGCAAGCTCGAGAAGGCAGTGCTTGTCCTGGAATCCGAGAAACAGTACATCAGAAGCCTATACGAGACCGACATCGTCAAGTACTGGGAGATCTAGAGGCATATCATGGAGATGAAAGATGATATCAGCACTTGGCAAGATGGGTTTCGTCTAACAACCCATGAATCAGAGAAAAGAAAAATTGATGCTGTAAGAGGAGCAGAACTCCAAGTGAAGGCTGCTGCAGAAGAAGAAGAACTCCAGATGATGAATCAACTCAAGCATTTGGAGTCTGAGGTGAATGCTGCTTATATTGTCACCGAGAAGGCTAAGGCTAAGAATTCGCAGCTGAAGGAGATGCTGCTGAACAAGGAGAATGAGCTTCAAAGCATTAATCAGGAGGATGCTGACATCAGAAGTCAAAAATATGCAGCTATAGAGAAGGTTAAAGAACTCTCTTCCTTGCTCACCAAAGGCACAGCTAGTAAATCTTGTCCGGTGCAATCCCGCAAGAAAGTGAGAAAGTTCGAGGTTGAAAATGATGAATCCCACAATTACTATACTTGCTCAAAGTTAGCCTATTGCAAGACTAAGAGATGCAAGTTTCGAACTCATAGTTCCATCTGCAGTGGTGACTGTGGGTACATTCTTTCCAAATGCAAGGAAAAAAAGTAACAAGCTTAAGAGGAGAATGTTAGGAAATAAGCTTGTATTAGGAACAAACACCTGCTATTTACTCATATGCTTATTTTATTTTAGGTTCCTTTTTATGTTTTGTAGTTTCCATGTAAAGAGAAGGTGGGAGAGGATTTCCTATTCCTTCCCATTAGCTTTCCATTATTTTTATTGTAATTTACTTCTTTAAATATAGAGTAGGAGGGAACCGCATATTGCAACTCCACAAATTTTTTCTCTGTTGCAGAAAATAGAGTCCTCCTTGTTCTCTCTTCCTTTCCTCTTCCAACAATCGGCGTCAGAAAGCTTCTTTTCCTTGTCCAAATCAAGCAACACGTCCACGAAGTCCCCATCACCATTGGCGACCAACCTCCTCCTCCTCCTCCTGTGTTCCTCTACGATGCTCCCAACAATGACATTGACCCTGGCGGCCAATCTCCTGCTTCTCTTCCGGATGCCCTGCGCGTCGATCCACCTGAAGAGAGGGAAGTGATCGCCCCAGTTGAACTCGGCCAGAACGGCATACCCTTCCTTCACCAGTTCCTCCCATTCCAGCCGCTCTCTGTCGCCAAAGTCGAGTCTTTTCCCGAATACGCTCATCATCACGCTCCCCAGAGCCCCAAACTGCAGCACTTTCCTCGGCTCCACCGCCCCTTTCTCTCCCATCGTCGTCCTTAGGGCTCCCGCCATCTGCCGGCTGATGGCGCTGCGGTGGCCGCCGGAGGCAGCGATCCGCCTCGGGCTGAACATGTGGAGGGCGGCGATCCGCCGCAGCCTGCGCCAGTGCTCGCCGGCGGGGGCGAAGCCTATCGCGCGTCGGAAGAGGAGCTTGCGTGCGGACTCCTCGACGGGGCGGTCGGAGAAGGCTGGGCCGCTGAGGATGTTGCGCGCGGTGTCGGGGCGGGTGGAGACGACGAAGCGGGTGAGGCCGACGGAGAAGGCATGAGATCGGTGGCAATGAGGGCTCCGGCGATGGCGGCGAGGGCGCGGTGGGGAGCAGGGCCGGAGAGGGCGAGGAGCATGCCGGGGGGGCCGGGGATGGGGCGGCAGGCGGATGTGGAGAGGGCCCAGGGGAGGCCACCGGGGCAGAACCAGAGGAAGGCAAGGGCAGCGACGAGGATGATGGCGAGCGAAGGGAGCGCCGGGACGGTGGGGGAGAGGAGGAAGAGGGGGAGGGTTTGGGAGTCGAAGGCAAAGGAGGAAGCAGCCATTGAGGCAGGAAAAGCGACGAAGTAGCAAGGGAGGGAGCGACGCTGCTTTATATAGACTGCGGAAGAAGCCGAAGAGAAGAACATGCGGTTTCAAAATTTATATATGAAAACGTGTGAATACGATATTACCGATTTTATCCACGCAGTATTAATAAATGATATGTTCTCTGAGGCTATTAATGTCATTTTAACACTGAGATGAGATTTTTGCCGTGATAATTTACTCATTGTTTTACAGTCACATGCATCATTTTATGAAATTAAAAATTTGAGGATAAATGCACCGCCCCTTCCACTTTTTAAAAATTATATATATGTGATTAGTTAGATATTATCTATCAAATGTAATACAAAAGCATGCGTTTTTAAGCCCACGATGAGGTCAGATACTTGCTGCCGGTGCAGTCCGGTGAAATGTGGTCACGCATCGTCTCTTAGAAGCATGCCGACGAAGCCGGCCTCGGCCAGAAGTTGTCACCTGCACTCTGCACAAAGCTGGAAGAACGCCAATTCTTTCTCAGCATATAAAATGGATCCTTATTCAATTTCCTTTGCAATCAATTAGTTAATATTTACTCAGCATATTTCTACCATGCTCACTCATTATATCAAATTCTTCAACTATGCCATGAGAATACCATCTTAACAAAAATACAAGAGAAGCTCAAGAATATTGGATAATGTTTTTAAGCTCAAGAATTCAATTATCAAGGCATCTGTGACAAGAAAGCTTAGAAGAATACAATTAAACAACAAACCATGTAAACACAAAACAACAAAATCTAGGGAATAATGATACCACTGCAAACATTTTCTTCTTTATCTTTCACATCAGATTTAGGCATACTTGTAGTTCCATTTGCAACCTAAAACTGTATAATGACATGCATGCCAAACGTATTACAAGAAAAACAAAACACATGAAGAAAAGAAATGTGGCCAAAGAGATAATTTCATGGAAAGCCATACAACAGGAAATATAAGAGAACTTAAATCAGTTAAAGAAATATGTATCCTCACTTAACTATTTTAGCATTTTATGCCTAGAGAATACAATTATTTATTGTATAAGATAAGAAACGATGTCGATGGAAAACTGGAAAGACTAAAGAATATTTAGTGTTTTCTATTTCAGGTTTTGTATATTTGAGAGAGAAGTAGCAAAATTTAGTTTAAGTTCATAAGAAGGTGCACTAAAACCCTAGTTCAATTATAGGGACACTGTCTAAACTTCATACGACTGGTATCACAGTTTAGTATACTAGAAGGATGCTTATAAATATTTTCAAAGCTCAAGTATTCAATACAAGCAATCAGAAAACTATTTTGTCCAACGAGTTATTGTGAGCATCTTCATACGACATCCTATAAGAGGTTTAAGGGTTTAATAAAAATAGTCAGCACATAGAGATTAAGGTCACTAACTTATTTGATAAAACAAGATTGAAGTTACTACGTCAGTCTCCCTCTTCACAGCCAGCAAGTGGGAAAGAATGATGAGCACACGACTCGCACCAACACAAGAACACAATCCAGAAGGGCAATAGAACCGACATCATTCCTAAACTGGGGAGTTTTGTCCTCTCTCTTAATTCGATGGCAGATATCATAGACTACAGTATCAAACCTAACTTGATGCTAGGACTCCCTTTTTTTAGTGAAGAAAGTAATTACTAACCAACAAATTGACATTTATAACTTTCATGATTATTTACTTCTTGGTTAATTTTCCATAATATTAGCAAATCTCTCTACCTTATCCAACTACTTATGGTCTTTTCTTTGTAAGCATTATGCCCATAATATTAGCAAATCTCTCTACCTTATCCTACATGCATACGTCCATATATTTCAAAGTTACCTTTTTTTCTTCACATTTGTCACAATCACCTGTTCAATATCACATATATCCTTTCTTTTTGTCCTTTTATCCATGCATCGTCCATGTTTATTAGCCTTCTTTGTCACCCTATATCATATATTAGAATATGCCATCAAGGAAGTCACCCTATCATGAATTCTCACTTCACACAAATACTTTAGATATATCTTAAGAATTACATGACCTATAACATTGTTGGCCTATGTTGGCCTCTATTTTGTTATGGAGAAGAGAAATAAACAGAGGAAGAAGGAAGATGGTAACTCCCACAAAAAAATGATATATTTTCCTTCACCCAATTACAAATCTTAGGTCATACTTATAAACTCGTACAAATGAGTTATTACCATTTCAACATTAATATTAAATCAACCACTAACATATTAAATTAATATTAACTCAAAATATTAATTTCAACACTCCCCCTTAATGTTTTGTTTGTCATACCCAATAATTCTCTAAGATATACAAACTTATCACAAGGAAGTGCTTTAGTGAAAATATCCGCCAATTGCTCACCGGTCTTCACATGCTTGATGATAACCTCTTCATCCTCCACCGCTTCTCTAATATAGTGATGCTTGAGATTGATATGCTTTGTTCGGCTATGAAACACCTAATCAATTCCGGGTTGTTGTGAATAACTTTTGGTAACCAACCTTACCTTGCACTTTTGTACTGAACCATCTGGATTCATCTTTGTCTTATAAATCCACTTTAATCCGATCACATCTTTTTCTTTTGGCTTTTCAACCAACTCCCAAATCTCATTTTTCTCAATCATTTTTATCTCATCTTCCATAGCATTTATCCACACCTCCTCTTGAACTGCTTGCTCAAAGCTTTCTGGTTCAACAACACAAAAATTACATCTTGCATAAATATCACTTAACCTTCTCATTTTTACCAGAGTTGAGCTTGGAGTAGATGAACTCGACCCGGCATGTGTTGTTGGAGATTGTGGTTGCTCTTCCTCGCTAATTTCATTTACACCACTTGATTCTTCTCTTGGATCCTCTTCATGTATCAACACCGGCACACTTTCAACACCTTTTTCTTTCCAATCCCACTTATCTTTCTCATTAAAGATCACATCTCGACTTTCAATCACCTTGTTTTTCTTCAAACTAAAGAGCCTATAGCCTTTTGATTTTGTGCTATAGGCAACAAACACACATTTCTCACCTTTATCTTCAAGTTTATTTCTCATTTCTTTTGGAACATGCACATAGCAAACAGATCCAAATACTTTCAAGTGATTCACCGATGGTTTTCTACCACCGGACCATGCCTCAAATGGTGTCTTGTTCTCAACTGCCTTTGTTGGACATCGATTTAATAAATAAACAGCTGTGTATGTTGCATCTGCCCAAAATGATAATGGCAACTCCTTCTCTTTCATCATGGTCCTTGACATCTCCACAATTGTTCTATTCTTTCTTTCAGCAATGTCATTTTGTTCCGGTGTAAAACTGATTGTCACTTGTCTTTCAAGACCAATATCCTCACAGAATTTGTCAAACTCCTTAGAGTTGTATTCACCACCTCTATCACTTCTCAACTTTTTGATTAATTTGCCACTTTGTCTTTCCACCATTCTTTGAAACTTCTTAAAAACTGAAAATGCTTCTGATTTTTGCCTCAAAAAATAAACCCAACACATTCTTGAGAAATCATCAATGAAAGTGATAAAGTAGCGATTATCTCCATGAGAATTTGTACTCATTGGCCCACAAATGTCAGTGTGCACAAGTTGCAATAGTTCTTTTGCTCTCCAAGTCTTCTCCTTTGGAAATGTCTCCCGGTGTATCTTACCAAGAGCACATGCTTCATAAATATCTTTCTTCTCTTCAATGTTTGGCAAACCATACACCATGCTCTTTCTGCTCAATAATTTTAAGCTCTCAAAATTCACATGTCCAAGCCTTTTGTGCCACAACCATGACACATCTTCTGCAGCAACATAACTTGCAGGTTCAAGAGTAAGAGAAAAATTTCTATGTCTCTCCATATTCACAACCGCCATCAATTCTCTCTTATTTTTAACTTTGTCAAAGATTTTGTAAGTCTCCCCCTCAAAGTGAACTGCATGACCATGCTCCATCAATTGTCCAACACTTAGCAAATTTTGAGCCAACTCTGGTACAAGCAACACATCATGAATCAACATTCTACCTCTTTTGGAGTTAACTGCAATCGTGCCTTTACCCTTTGACTTCACAACTGCTCCATTACCCATGGTAATTTGAGTAGTGGCAGCGGTGTCAAGTTTGCAAAAAATTGACTCATCTCCGGTCATGTGATTGCTACACCCACTATCAATATACCATTCATTATCTTTCTTCTCAACCGCCGCTTGACATGCATAAAAAGTGCTTCCATCACTTCCACTATTTGTTTTCTCCTCGGTGTAATTGGCTTGCTCTTTATTTTTGTCCCGACAATCTTTTTGTCTATGGCCATACCTCTTGCAATAGTAACATTGAGGTTTTCCCTTGTTATAACAAGTTTCTTCTAGATGACCTAGCTTCTTGCAAAAATTACAAAATTTACCATTACCATTACCATTGCCTCTGCCTCCTCCTCTACCTCAACCTCTGCCAAAACTACCGCCCCAACGTGATGTTTCTCCTTTACTCATATTTCGGTTAGAACCCTCCTTCACATTTAACTTCGATTGGAAGGCACTTTCAAGAGAGGTATCACAATGCCTATCCAATCGTTGTTCATGCATCTCAAGAGAACCCATCAAGTCTTGAATACTTAGAATAGAGAGGTCTTTGGTTTCTTCAATAATAGCCACAATATTGTCATATTTGGAAGTAAGGCTAATTAAAATTTTCTCACATACCATTTTATCGGTTAAGTCTTCACCCAAGCTTTTAATTTGGTTCACAACTTCAATCACTTTTGAGAAATACTCCTTTAGAGTCTCTTTCTCCTTCATCTGCAAATTCTGGAAATCCCTCTTAAGAGTCAAAAATTTTATCGTTCTCACTTTGTCAGTTCCTTGAAACTCTTTTTGCAGAATATCCCATGCCTCTTTCGACGTCTTTGCCCCAATTATCCTAGGGAAAAGCTTCCGAGAAATACCTTGTTGGATGCAAAATAGCACCTTCGCATCTTTCTTCTTGTTCTCCTTCTCCATTTGAATCACCGCCGCATCAACGGTTCCCATCGTGGGCACAAACCCTTCTTCCACTATGTCCCACAAATCATGTGAAACCAAGAGAGTCTTCATCATTATACTCCAGTAGTCGTAGTCTTCTCCGTCGAAGACGAGTTGTACACCTCAAACTCAAAGATGGAAGGCATGTGGCCTACATAGAGAATGGTGTACCAAAGGAGAATGCTAAGCACAAGATTGTGTTCATCCATGCTTTCCATGCTTGCAGATATGATGTGCTTCCTATTTCTCCGGCATTGACTGAAGAACTGGGGATATATATAGTATCCTTTGATAGAGTTGGATATGGAGAGAGTGATCCTAACCCAAATATGAGAGAGAAGAGCATAACATTAGATATTGAGGAGCTTGCAGATATATTGGAGCTTGGTTCCAAATTCTACATAATTTCATTTTCTATGGGAGGAGTGCTTTCATGGAGCTGCCTTAAGTACATCCCTCATAGGCTTGCTGGAGCTGCCATACTTGCTCCTGTTGCCAACTACTGGTGGAGTGGTTTACCTTCCAATGTATCCAAAGAAGCTTATAGCCTGCAGTTCCCACAGGATAAATGGGCAGTTGGAGTTGCTCATTATGCTCCTTGGTTGGTGTACTGGTGGAACTCTCAAAAATTATTTCCTGGATCAAGTATAATAGTTAATCGCATTGACGGCTTTGCACCTCAAGATTTGAAGCTTTTGTCGAAGTTTGGGCATAGAGAGAATTACGTGATGCAAGCAACGCAACAAGGAGAATTTGAAACCATTCACCGCGACATGATCGTCGGTTTTGGACGCTGGGAGTTTAGCCCCTTGGAACTTGATAACATATTTCCCAACAATGAAGGATCTGTTCACCTGTGGCACGGTGCTGAGGACCGAATTGTGCCTCCCATCATCTCACGTTATATCAGCCAAAAATTGCCATGGATTCACTACCATGAGCTTCCTGATGCAGGCCACCTATTCCCTTATTATGATGGCATGGGCGATGTTATCGTAAAATCTCTCCTTCTTGGAAACAGTTAGATCATATTATCAGTCATCTCTACTTCCCAAACTCAAGCTATATATCAATGGTCTATAGCTTCTGGTTCTAATGTTCTAATGGATGTATGCTCTGATACCACTATGTTGGCCTATGTTGGCCTCTATTTTGTTATGGAGAAGAGAAATAAATAGAGGAAGAAGGAAGATGGTAACTCCCACAAAAAAATGATATATTTTCCTTCACCCAATTACAAGTCTTAGGTCATACTTATAAACTCGTACAAATGAGTTATGACCATTTCAACATTAATATTAAATCAACCACTAACATATTAAATTAATATTAACTCAAAACATTAATTTCAACAAACATATGATTATTATGGAGCAAGAGCCTATTATGCCTCCATTAGGTTTGCCTGACCTTGAGGCTGCCACCTCGGGCTGTTTAACAGAGTTGGAATCGCGGAGGCGTCGATGACGACGAAAATAGAAGTGGAGTACCCTAGTCAGTTAATGCCGAGCAAGGTGGAGTTGCAGGCGCACGGGTCCCGACCTTCTGAAGCTACCCAGATTCAGGATATAGAAAGGTTGATCTTTTTGGAATTCCTCAAGCTGATCTCTTTTTTGAGTTTTTTTTAGTGGTACATCGTGTTTCTGAAAGCTGATCATTCTATGATTTTTTTTACAGAGTATATCATGTGTTTTTGAAACTCTGGGAGCCAATACCCAGTTCAACTTATTCAATTTGCTAGTGATGGGTACCATTGTCTTATCTCTAATTAATTTTACTTCTCGAAGCATGCACACTTTTGGTGTGTTCGTAGGGTTACAGGTAGAAAAATGAAAAAGTTTCTTTGGGGGTCCATATGAGGCATAATGTCACCGTCTTTTGTTGCGGAAGCTAGCGGAGCGGCTGCCTATGCGGCGTAGGCGGAGGGGACGCTGTCGCCTACAAGCCAAGATCTTGTCGAAGGCAAGAGGAAGAGGATGCAGAGGAGTCTTGTAAGGAAGGGAGATTTTATTCTAAAATAAAAGGGAAATAATGTCTTGGCCGCCGAAAGGAATAGGGGAGGGTTACTGGGCGTGCTAACACTCTTTCTCTCTTTCTCTCCTTATTCACTGAAGGGGAAAGGAAATATGTACGCTCTGCTATTTCACCCTCTCGGTGGCGGCATATATATCCTCCAACAAGCAATATTTCTATGGACGTCCTTTATTTTGTGTGGTGGAGAATCAGTCGCCTTCGGGAGATGCGGGTGATGCATGTGTGGGAATGAAGACCACAAATTTGCTAAATCGATCGACAACCACTAATACTATAAAAAATCCATCGACCTTCGGAAATGATTTCACGAAGTCCATGGATATGGAAGCCCATGGCCTTGTCGAGACTAGTAGGGCTTGTAGAAGGCCGACGGTTCTACCCCTCTCCACTTTATCCTTTTGGCAGGTGTGGTAGGTCCACACGTGCAGTTCCACTTCCTACTTCATTTTTGACCAATAGTAAGATCGGCTAAGGAGGGCCATGGTTCGTTCGATGCCGGGATGACCTGCCCAGGTGGTGTCGTCGTACTTGATTATTAGTGCCTTTCGGAGTCTTCGGGGATAGGGAACGTAGGTCCACCCACCTCGCACTTGGATGAGTCCCGAGGTGTCCTTCCAATGTCGTTGGGTTTCTCCGTGTCTATTCAACGGAGTAATTGTTGATAGGTGGGATCATTTTCTACAGCTTCTAGTGACATTATCTATACGAATAATAAAAGGTTTACTGAGGAGGTAAACTATAAACCCCCAATTCTACTGATGGTAAAATTTTAAATAGTCCCTTTAATGAAGGGCATTTTGGTTCTTTCTACCTTTAAGTTAAGGAAATTAATCCCCTTTGGTTTGGGGATAATTTTATTGTAAGGGTTTAAGCACCCTGCAATGAGGGAGAAGAAACACGCTCGCCCGATCATATTCCACCCTCACATCTCCTCCTGTTTCATTGCTTGACCTCGGACAGCGTCTTGGCGAAGAGGGAGACGACGGGCATTGCCTCCCCCTCTCCTCGTGGCTAAGCGTGTTGGGATAAGAACGATCATCGCAAGAGACTGCGGGTTTCACTCGGATAAACCTTAAGCGAGCTTAAGGACATCGTTCCAAACTGAATGGTGACGTGATTTATCCTTATTAATCAATTCTAGTTGGTTCTAAAAGAGTTGAGTCTTCAACTGAGGTGAGTTGTTAAATCTTATTGCAAGATTACTGCCATCGTGCCGTCGAGATGGGCAGTTGTGAATTACCTCATGCCGTGGGATGCCTCTCCCATGCTAGTTTGTTTAACTTGTTTATTTAATTTAAATCTTGCTACATCTATTATTTACTAATGTGCATGCTATTCAAATGTTCTTTATATGCTTTGTTGATATAAATATATTGTACTACACTGTGCACTGCTATAGGAGTAGTGAACATTATGACATCAACTTAGCAACAAGAACATATACAATATTTGTAGTACCCCCATAAGGGTGCTAAAGACATACATGTGTAAGGTGGTAGAGATTGACAACTTCATTACAAATCTAAACTTAAGTTGAACAAATAGTCTCCATCCACCTAGACAAATTAGACCGGACACATCTTAGGGACATTGTAGCCCATGATACACCTAGGTCCAGTTTACAGTGTATTACCCGCACGTGTGACGGATGGTCATCACCATGATAGTCCTTAGATGATTAGCTAGAGTGAAACCTTTCATGAGTCTAGCATGTATGTACCTAAGAGTGTAGCTCTCCAATAACACTTAACGGAGGCTCATTCTAGTGGCATCGGTTGTGTGTGACTCGGAATGTGTTTCCCTCTAGCAAACCTTGGACAGTGGATCTGATGACCACGGCCGTCATTACAGATGTCCTGCACGCAGTCTGATGACATGTCCGGATCCTTGGGATATAATACATGCATAGTTGCTCCAGCTGCCGTGGCTGCGAGGTTTATTATAAATTATGAGGTGACTACTGTTTCAGTCTAGGGACAGTTGTATAGTACTATACTGATCGTTGCGACGTGCGTACTACGGAGAGTAGTGCACGAAGTGGCAATCTCGATAATGCAGGAGGATTGACGGTTATCGAGGCTGATAGAGAAGGATCCAAAGTCACCCGCCTTCTCTGCTAACGTCAGTGCAACGGGCTTAGGAAGAGATTTAGAGTGACATTGATGGGTCTTGGGATAGTCCCTAGCTAGGGCATATCTTAAGCATAGGCAGGCAGCCCAGATTCATAAAAATAAGTGAACTAGATACATATCTGAAATTTACATATTTATAACCTGTTATGAATAAATTGTTTTTTACAATGCATATACCTGTAGATATTTTGCTAGTTTAATATCATCGTCATGTGACCATGCGAAATACCATGTTCATCTTGATTGTTTCTTTCTTTTATATAACTGCTTATGCATGGCAACATGAGGCGCATATTCCTCGGTCTATACCCTTTGTTCTTGACGTGCCTTCTGTAGTTCACTGTGCCGTAAGGCTCAGCACACATGGGTTCCTGGCGTGCAGGTATAGGAGCGAACGTGGTAGGTGAACGGGAAGGTGGGATCGATAACAAATTAAAAGTTTTAGAGATTTTATCTTCTTGGTGAGTTAGAACTTAAGTCGGGACCGTTATAGACCTATATTAATCTTATCTTGGACTTACACATATTTGTTATGTTCCTCTTTTATGCCTTGTACAGGTCATTGTGATTTGTACGGCGGTTGCCACGTGTCAACCTACGGGTCAGGACGTGACAATTTTAGTGGCATCAGAGCTTATGTTTTAAGGTTAATAAACCTATTAAAACCTAGAATAAGTTCAAGAGTTAACCAAGTTAGTTCCATCAGGCATATGAGTCAAGGGAGAGAGTCGCATGGGAATTAGGAAGATGATTTTTCTAAAATAGTCTTCTTTGCCTGCTTCCTTGTCTTTCCTTGCTTGCTTATTGCATTTATATGCATGTTTCCTTGATTGTCATGAATATGTATGTTTTTGATTGGCCATAGTAACATATCTTAACTTAGGTTGAACCATAAGGCCGACACACAAATTTTAGACAATGTAGGAGACAATAACAATAATAATAATCGCAACCCTGATATGGTCAAAAGCGATGCATTTCCCACTATCACTATATTGTGGCTTATCTCTTGTACTACATTGATCAATTTCTTCTCCACTTCCAGCAGTGATGCTGGAACTAGTAAGACCTCCAGCATCAAATCTGAAAATGCAACTTCCTCTGCAACTTCATTATCCACAAAAATAGAATTTCCAATAAACTTCTTGTCCATAAGTCTCGAGACCCGTTTGGAAGCGTGTTAATGCCCTACATATGCCACTCCATTTTTACCTGCATCCAAATGGTATGTGGCAGACTTAGTATTCTTATCTACTACATATCCAGGAATAGAACTTATCATAGTTTCCTCATATCGTGTCCAGTAACTAAAATTTCAGTATAAGGGGAATCATAGATTTTGATTAGATGATGAACTTTTGATGGCTTAATTTGGTAGTGAGAAATATGCTACACTACCATTTTAAACAATTGGAGAGACATTTAGAGCATCAAAAGTCAAAGAAAAAAAAGAAAAGAGAGAGGGGTTCTCAGATAGCAAATCAAGAATATTTCTAAACCTAAATACCCTACATGGTCGGAACAACATTTTTCTTAATTGGGACAAAAGGTGCAATTTTTTTTTCAGCTAGATGAATGCCAACTCCTACAATTTAGATAACGAAAAATCCTCCAACTCTTTAACCTTCATTCTTGATCTCACTAATTCATCAATTGTTTTCAAAAGGGATATTCCTAATACTGAAGCCTTCTCCAACACCATTTTAAATATGTTCAACCTTCTACAAAATTGACCACCGGTATTTCATGAGTAAGCCGTCATACTTCCTTTTTAAATCCCCTCTGGTTGACGCTGTATTATTCCTATATACCATGCCAAAATTTATTAGGCCCAGGAAACCTTTTCATTGGTGCAAACCATCTACTAAATTATGTACCCTCTCGGCGCCCCGCAAAGCTGATGAGCTCTAACAATCAACATCCAGCTTCACCGGAAATTCACTAAATTAAAAAGCTTCGAATGCTTTGATACTTCTGTTGTTCCATTTTGCTATTCAAAACCCCAAATAAATGCACTCCAATGATTTCAGAAATCCAACCCAACATAATCAAACAAAAGCATTGGAATCAGCCACAACAAAATCATTAACCCATCATCAAATGGACCCTACACACACAACTTGTAACACACAATACACTGTAAGATGTGGGGTATGTTTAGCACACAGGATGGGGCATGAAGTCCTCTTGTTCTTCTTCATGCTTGTCACCTACAACTTTAACATCTTAATCCTCAAGTATCACAATAACTGAAGTAGCAGAACCAATCTTAGTAGAACTTATGTAGAAACATTGGAAAAAAAAAAACTGCCTTGCATTAATACATGTGAAGCATGGCATCGGTTCCTGGGGGAGAGTGTGAAAGTAGGATGTTCCATTTAAAGTTGCAAATAAGTTATTTCGAAATCTTGCCAATGTTGCACGAATATTTTGCAAATTACAGATAACTAAGCCCCACTAGGAATTTATATTTGATTTTTTTTGGCAGTAGGGCAACCTTTTCATTAGGTGACCTAGTCAGAACTCTATGGCATCTAGGTCATTAATGTGATTAAAAACATGTATGCCAATATAACAGGTAGATGCTCCCGTAAAGGATTGCTATCCTAACTCATGTTGTACTATTTTGAAAGTAATCAAATATAGAACTTACTAGTAGAGAGAAAAAAAGAAGAAGAAGGTAAAGTGAAGTGCTGTGGTGAGAGGTATATATATATATATACATGCCCTGAACTCATTCTCAACTCTTTTCAGATTTAAATTGTTGGAATTTAGTGTGGCTTTGTTGGTTAACCACCTATTATTTTCACCTACTTTGTACCTACATATTTGGTTAGTGTACGGTTGATAAGTAGGGGATGGCGTGCATGGCATGAACCATTCATGAGGCATCCCTACTCCCTTAATTGAGTGTGACCACCTCTCCACTTACTGCATAAATCAGGACCGTTTCATGTGATGCCAAAATTTTCCTCTTCTACATGTGTGGAAAGGTTGTGAGAATGATTTTCCTATTATTAATTTATTCTGGTATCACTAACCAGCAGATCCATCATGTTTTGTTTTGAAATTCCTCCTTTTTAGGTGGAAGCATCCTCCATATTCTATAACATTTTTTAACTACCCTTCTAGATTTTTCCTCTACTTAGCTTAGGAGGGACCAAACAAGTAAACTTCAGAGTTGAACCTATTGAGTTAGACTCCCATCAATTCTTCCTCTATTTATACAATTGTCTTATTTTTCCCCTTTTCATTACTTCCTTTGAGGAAAATCCTATGGTAATCAGTAAGAAACTATATTCTATTATTGACTTTGACCTTGATACATATTGATAGGATGGTGCTTTGTATTTGGGTAGATATTTGTTACCAAACCTAGTTGTCTCTTTAGGAAAATGTTGTTAAGAATGATTTTCCCAGTTTCTATCCCAAAGTGCATGGAAGTTAACAACAAATTCGAATGCAATTTAGAAAAACTTCAACAATAAGATAGCTTCAAGGAAAGCTCACTTGGAAATCAACAAATAATACCTCACTTTTAAGTTTACAGTATAATGGGATGTTCCTCTTTTTCTTATTTCAAATTCTCCTCTGTTGGGTGTTCAACCTTACTGAAATCGATCTCCTCCATTGCTGAACACATGGAGAACCTCACTGAAAGGACTCCTGAGGTGTAGCATCTGACCAACCTTGCAAATTCTCCAAACTGAACAAGTAGATGAAGCTGCTCATGCTGAAAACAGCATCAGCATATCAATGTGGCTGCTATTGTGGCTGCAAAGGTTCTAACTGGTCTACGATCAACTCAGCCTTGCTGATAGTTGGTTGGGATCTCCATTTGCAGCAGCATCAAGACCCAAATTCTGATCTGATCACAACAATTCCCTCTACTGAACTTTCCTGAACATGTTTGGCTACTATTTATCATGTTTCAACAGCAATGCTTTTAAGTTTGAGCACCTTCACTGATGTCCCAAGGGTGCTCCTCAACTGCTGACTGCTTTAAATTCATCACAATTTCAGTCTGGAACAATGAAATTGGCTGATACCGCAATTACTGTAGCGTATCAGTTACTGTAGCATTGTATCAAAAGTTTGGGCAGAATTGATGTTAAATTTCTGATTCCAGTGCACAAGCTGTCTAAGCTCTGTGGTTGTCCAAATTACCTAAAATTTTGTGGGCAACTTCACCACTGATACGGGCACCTACCTTCAAAAGGAGCATCTCATTTTGGATCATTGATGAGGGAGTTATGGTGGTTCGAAGTTTGCTGAGATTGAACATCTGCAGCTTGTGGAATTTCCTGTGTAACTGAACACATCACTGAATATTTGCATCAGCACATCCAAGGATGGCTGATCTAGTTGTGATAACCCTGACCCAAGCTGCATAAACCCAATTTGGATGAATACCTAGCCAAAATTCGGACTTGTCACAGAAACCTCCCTGGCTGAGCATTCCTGAATATGCTCAGCTCATAGTAAGCATGTTCCGCAGCAGTACCTTTACTGTTGAACACCTCCAATGATGGATTCCAAGTGTTCCTCAACCTGCATTTGAGTTAATTCCATCACAATATCAAACTGTATACCCTTCTCAAATCTAAAATTTTGGAAATGCATTATAATCACCTATCAATAGAGTATCAACTGTTATCTTTGGCACCTTCATCTTTTGGGCAATATGGCCTTGGATCAATCCACTTGATCCCTTCATTGGTTGTTGTTGTCACAGCCGAACCAGCATGGAATGTTGCGGAACTCCGTGCTAACTAATCTTCAAGCTACATGCTACTTCCTTCCACCATAGTGTGCTCTTACAAAGTTATCCTTGAAAATGGTTGTACGTTAATTATAGCGTGGAACCATGAGCTCCACATCTTTGGTATGTGAACCAACGGGTGATGGCACGTCCAAAATTTCCTAAGATGCATCCCGAATATTTCCTGAAATTTGAGTCAATACACATTATCCTATAATAATGCCTACTTATACATCTCCCTATGTGAATTATATTTTTGGAGGACCAAAAATTTTAAGGAGAGGAGAACTTGTAAACCCCCAATTCTACTGATGGTAAAATTTTAAATAGTCCCTTTAGTGAAGGGCACTTTGGTTCTTTCTAACTTTAAGTTAAGGAAATTAATCCCCTTTGGTTTGGGGATAATTTTATTGTAAGGGTTTAAGCACCCTGCAATGAGGGAGAAGAAACACGCTCGCCCGATCGTATTCCACCCTCACATCTCCTCCTGTTTCATTGCTTGACCTCAGACAACATCTTGGCGAAGAGGGAGACGATGGGCATTGCCTCCCCCTCTCCTCGTGGCTAAGCGTGTTGGGACAAGAACGATCATCGCAAGAGACTGCGGGTTTCACTCGGATAAACCTTAAGCGAGCTTATCCGGTGGGTATGTACATTGCGTTGCATTGCTATCCGTTGACGTGGAGGGGTATGTACATCAAGTGGGTATGATGTTCGGATTACATGGTATTGATGCGCTGCATGGGGGGTGGCTCTAGCAGATTCTTCTGGGAGTGGTTCTCCCTCGGTGTCTTTTGGTTCTTCCCGTGATACTGTTGCCACCGTCCTTTCATGTCGTGGGTAGTGGTGCATGGGATGGGATCCCTTGCAGAGAGTGCACCCCCGATGCAGTTCGACCCTAGCGTTCACGGGGTAGGTGTTCCCATAAGTGTCACGCGAGGGTGCAACCGGTGCCGACATCCTCCTTCCACCTCTTGCGCCGCCGCATCTTGGAGGGCCATATGAGGGAGCCCTTGGTTGGCTCACCCTTGAGCTCTACGGGCGCAGGGATTTTGCCCCCAACTAGAGATCCTAGAGTCCTTTGGCTAGTGAGATGGCTTCCTGCAGGGAGGTGACCCCTCTACGGATCAGTTCATTCTGGGTTTCTAGTTGGAGTCCATGGAGGAAGACGAATAGTAGGTCCTATTCGGACATGTCTTTTATGTCCATCCGAACATTGTTGAAGTCCTGAATGTACTTGCGTACTGACAAATTTTAGTATAGGTCTCAGAGGTGCTTGCGGGCGACCCAGGCGGTATTAACAGGGAGGAACTGTTGGCGTAGTTCTCTCGCCATTTCTTGCCAATCCTCAGGTTCTTCAAAACTCACTGTCTTCTTGGACCTTGCACCGAATTCGCCACCATTGTTTAGCATTGCCGTCGAGGTATGTAGCAGTGGTGAGAACTTTGTCCTCCTCTACTGTCTTGGTCAGCTTAAGATACTGGGTTATGTCTCAGATGAAGTTCTCCAGTACCTTTGTATTTCTTTTCCCAGAGAAAGGTTCGGGTTATGGCACCTTCACAGGGGTCCGGACGCAGACCCCATTGTTAAGCTGGAGTTCCTGGCGGATCTTCGTGAGTTCCCCTCAGAATATGTCCATGGGGACTATGTCAGAGGGGGGTGCTACGCAGAGGGTTTGAGCATTGGCATCTTGTAGCTTCTCAAGGTCCTCGCGAAGGAGAGCGACTGCCATAAAGAGCTCCTCCATGCTCTCGTGGACTGATGCGATGTGTGAGTCCCCGTCATCTTGTGTGGGAGCAGGAGGCTAGCCAATCACCACTTCTACAAATGCCATATGCTCCTCCAATTGTTCGAACTGTTGCTTTGTCACCATTGTCGCGTGAGGAGGAGGGGAAACTGGTCCGGTCCTCCTTTGTTGATCAGGTGCTTTTCCCTTTAGTTCGCGCCTTAGCGGAGATCTTGGTTGAGAGGTTTCTGGGGAGATACCTTATCCCTTGTATAGCTGCCGAGGTTGTGGCCTCGCTCTAATACCAACTGTCATAGGGGCCGTCGTCTTCTGCTGCGGAAGCTTGCGGAGCGGTTGCCTATGCGGCGTAGGCAGAGGGGACACCGTCACCTACAAGCCAAGATCTTGTTGAAGGCATGAGGAAGAGGATGCATAGGAGTCTTGTAAGGAAGGGAGATTTTATTCTAAAATAAAAGGAATATTTTCTTGGCTACCTAAAGGAATAGGGGAGGGTTACTGGGCGTGCTTACACTCTTTTTCTCTATCTCTCCTTATTCACTGAAGGGGAAAGGAAATCTGCACGCTCTGCTATTCCACCCTCTCGGTGGCAGCATATATATCCTCCAACGAGCGATATTTCTGTGGACATCCTTTATTTTGTGTGGTGGAGAATCAGTCGCCTTTCGGAGATGCGGGCGATGCATGTATGGGTGGTGACACATACAATGTTCAACACTTATCAGTGGTTGGCTTTCTTTGTACCGACTTAAATGAAATTTTTATAGATAGGATGGAGACGCCAGTGTTGTTGGCAACTTCCTTTTGGACCTTGAGCAATTCTTCCTATACGATGCCGACCGGGTTCCAATTGCAGCCACCTACTTACCGGAGAGGCCAAGCTGTCTTGGCATTTACACTGTGACTCATCAGCAAATGGTGTTGTGCTGCGCCCACAATTACGGATTGGACGACAGTGGAGGAGGAACTTAAAAGGCAGTTCATGGCTCTCGTCTGATAAGTTGCTTGAACTACGGCACACAGAGGGCCTACGAGAATATGTGCAACAGCTCACCAACATTCTTCTAGATGTGCAAGGTATGGGAGAGACCGATATGATCTTTGCCTTCTACTGAGGACTCCGGCCTTGGGTGCACAGACTGAGCTCTCGCGGAGGGGCATCACAAGCCTCCGGGATGCTGCCATTATCTCACTGTCGAGTGGTTGCTTGACCTTGAGGCTGCCTCCTCGGGCAGTTTGACAGAGTTGGGATAGCAAAGCCATCGATGCTTGCCGGAACAGCTTGTGTTCCCAAGTCTGATAGTGCCAAGCCTCCTAGTATTAGATAAGTAAATCCTTCATAGGCTTTCGACAGCTAAAAAAGAATGGTTAATTGTGCCAAACCCTTAATCTTCTTCAATGTGCACTAGTTTGGCATTCTAATCTAGTTATATAAAACCACACAAACTGCACTATCAGCAGCCAACTATGATCACGTTTGTAAGATCAAATTGTGAAGTCTATCATCTAAAAAAAATCAATATATGAATTTTTGGATTTAGTTGACAAGACCTGATCAGCACTGAAGTAATCATGATTCGAAATCACATGTTCTTGCATTACTGAAAGTTAACATGTGATATTATATAGCATTCTTCACTGACATAAATAAAATATGATCAGATCTTTAATTCGAAGTGTTGTCTGATTTGAAAAGATGAAAAATATCGGACCACCGTGACATCCTGAAAGATAAGGAAGCCTTGCAGCACCATGTAACAACAGTCGAAATAATAAAGAAGTCTTGCAGCAGCACCATGTAACAACAATTGGAAACAATGGGGTTTGAACTCATGCGCACTTTTGTGCAGAAGATCTTAAGTCTTCTCCCTTGACCACTCGGGCAAACCAGCTTCAATATCCATATTGTCATATGCATCTTACCAAACTGGAGTAATATTCATTTTCATTATACTTTAAAAAATAAAAATCCATATGCACAACTAAATTGTGTTGCAAATATAATGATAGTATTCAACATAAATTCAATTATGTCAATAATAATGTGCAGTTTTTAGTAATAATTCTACTATGCTGGCTATGGGTATTGTCATATGCATCTTAGCAAACTGGAGTAATATTCATTTTCATTATACTTTAAAAAATAAAAATCCATATGCACAACTAAATTGTGTTGCAAAGATAATGATAGTATTCAACATAAATTCAATTATGTCAATAATAATGTGCAGTTTTTAGTAATAATTCTACTATGCTGGCTATGGGTTTGAACTCATGCACACTTAATGCAAAAGATCATAAGTCTTCTCCTTAATCAGTCAAGCAAATAAGCTCACCAATGGAGTTATAGGAATCCTCACCATATGGGAGGGACTCTTCGAAGAGGTAGAGTTGCCTTTGAGAGTCTTTGATTGTAACAGAAAAAGCTACTCCTTAGTATGTCCGCAAACGAAGCTCTAGTATAAGCCTAGCCCCTCATTAAAGAAGGTATTTTATTTGCTAGAACCAAGGAGACCAAATAAGAACCCTCTCAAACCCTCATCCAAAAATTAAGTGATAGATAAGCCTCAAGGAGCAACGTACATGCAATCAGTATTTGGTCAATAATAGCATGAGCATGTTCTGCAATAGTACTTACATCATAGATATATATATAATAGAAGAATCAAAGCACTCCATTCACTCGGATTCTTTGCATTGATCTTATTCTTCCATATACCTTTAGGATCTCTCTTCACTCCATTAGTCTGGCTTCCTTTATGGCTCCAGCATTCTTGTCTGAAGATAAAAGAATTCCTTGCTCTCCACAAACATACCAAAGTTTTTCTCTTTAATCTAGCTAGTGTTTGCCAGTTTCCAAGTCAATCTTCCAAGCTCTTTTATAGGCTCATATGAAGCTCCAGCAACCAACCAAAGTCGTCTCCATCCAACTTAAATTTAACAACTTTGCAAGTGAGGACCTATTTAATTATAGATCATACAAAGCACACAAATAGTGTTAGCAACAAGCTATTGTCACCATTTTGGCAAGCTCATACATGAACTAGCATGATATAACTTTCAATCTCATATCGAGAGCATGCATATAATAACATCATACATGAACTAGCATAATATAACCTTCAATCTCATATCGAGAGCATGCATATAATAACATCATACATCTGCTAGTATGATTCAAGTTTCAACTCACATCAATAATATGCATACATTAGCATCTTACAGGAACTAACACGGCATACTTTCAAGTTCACAGTAACCCACATGCTAAATAAGTATGTAACGAAGTAGATATATCACTTATCAGGAGGTACAATAATAAACAAAATAACCCTTAGGACTCAGCATCTGTAGTAGGCCAAATTAAATTTGAAACCATAAACTCACATCTGAGTCTCAAGCATATCTTTAAACAAGAATCATAGCTTCATCGTGATCCTTAAGAGCAAGCAAGTAAGGCAATCAATAACTCAAGCAAGTAACACAATTTCTCTCTACTTCGATACAAATCACAGCTTAAGAGCAAGCAAGTAAGGCAATCAATAACTCAAGCAAGTAAAACAAATTTCTTTTTAGTTATTTTTTTTAATCAATTAACCATTTAACAATTCACTACTATACCCGTGACCTTTGTGTAGGACTAAATATTCTTAAATAGAAAATCATCAATGATACATAAGACCGATAGCCTATGCAAGTATTGAACTCATGACCTTTGTGTCATTAGCACAATTCTTTAACCAACTAAGCTAATAGACAGTTAATAATTTTTTTTATAAAGAAAAACAGGGTTTACAATTCCTCTCCCCCTTAAGATTTTTGGTCCTCCAAAAATAACAACCCAACCTCTTTAAGTTTTCTAAACTTTCTACTCCCCTTTAAGACATAGAACAACCTAAAGAAATCATTCAATCAATTCAAACAATTTCCAAACATCTTCAAACAATTTATTAAATAAGAATACAACCAAAGTAAAGACCAAGCAAACAATTTTGGGTATTGGGCCTTAATTTGGAATTCGGTCTCCCATGTCTCTTCCTCTATACTACAGTTTCTTCTGAGCACTCGAACTAGAGGTACAGTCTTACCCCTCAACACTTCATCACGGCTATTATAGCCACTATCCTAAGCCCACAACTCAGATCATCTCTCAAAACAATCGAAGGTGCAGTCAGAATATGCGGTGAATCCGACACATATTTCTTAAGCATCAATATATGGAATACATTATGGATTCTATCAATGTCTACCGATAGTTGGAATCTATAAGCCACCGGCCTAACTCTCTCTAGAATCTCAGACGGCCCAATATAGATTGGATGTAACTTTCCTCTCAGGTGAAATCGCGAAAAGTTCTTTCCAAGAAGACACCTTTAGGAACACTCTGTCCTCAACCGCAATCTCTAATAACCTCCACCAACTGTCTGCATATACTCTTTTGTCTATCCTAAGTTGCCTTCAGTCTTGCTCACACCACTTTAGAAAGAAAGATAGAGTAGAACAAACTGGTCTAGGGAAGAAAGTCACTGTTCTGGCCAGACAATCTAATCCCGTCAACTAATCGCTATGGCTCGATACCCGATTAATTAATCAACACCTAAGATTACATCAAGGTGTTTTCATACCTAAAGGTATCAAATCGGCTCTTTAGCTCTCATCCTAGCATCTCTAAGGGTCGATCAGCCCCCTTGGAAATACCATGTTCACATAAGAGCTCTATGCTCCGACATCGATCAGAACACAAGCAGGTGGACCTATTAAGATTATAGACCATAGGTTAATCACTCAATGGAGTAAAGAATACTAATTGGTCAACTAAAGGTATCCAAATAATTCCAACGGTTGCATTCAAAACAAGTAACCAAGAGGAATAACAAAGACAACTTAAAAGTTCAAGATCGAGCAATTTAAATTAAGCATCCCAATTAAATTAGTTGACTCAGAAAGATAATGAGACAATCACAAAAGGTTAATTATTATGAAGTATATCATCCCAAGAAGTCATGCAAATAAATCTTTTCAAACATAGAACATTTGAAAGGAAACATGCTCTCTTCTCAAGGATAACCAATTTGAGATTTCACCCTTCCAAGGAAGATATGGCCATATGAGCCCAGCAAAAGAATGAATCACTAAAGAATTCATCAAGTAATATAATCAAAATCAAGAAGTAAATCGGGGATCCCAATCCGACACACTCGGCATCGGCACATCATGTAGTCTTACTAACTCATAAAGGTTTTACTTCTAGCCTTTTCCCATCCTAAGGGTTGGCTTTCACATCAAAGGGACAAAAATCAAAGGACCGAAAGAGCACCCGAGGATGTTCTGATATTTCAATCAATGTTTCAATAAATCAAACCATCATACCATGAATTGTATGTCAAAACTTTAATACAACCGACCAGTAGTTTTGAAAACCTACTTTAAGGGATAGTAGATAATATAACTTGGGTTTCCAACAGTTCCTAAATATGAAGTTCCCACTGGATCTAGATAACTTTATTCACAACTCCAAAAGATCAAAGAAAGATCAATGAATATAGGCTATAATTCAATCACTTCAGCTGGTATTCAGGATTAAAATCTAATTACCTTATTTAGCCTAGCAGGGTAGATACTTAGCTAAGTAGAAAGATCTCATTAGGATGGACTGCATGATGGCTGCTGTTACAACAAGGGTTAAACAGCAAGACAAAGGAAAAATGATTCCTTGAAGATTTGAGAATTGATTGAACCTTTCCTAAGTGATCTTAAAACATGATGTATCATGATGAACTTAAGATGTTTGATGTACAAGTGTACAAGATAGATCTGAACAAGAATGTATAGCAATGATCCTCACATCAGAAATGGACTTAGTATTTGCAACAATAAAGTATAATATCAATAAACATGTCACTACCCTTAGTCATGGGATTTTACTTTTCACGGGAGTGTACTTCTGCCTATTTGCACCTCTGTAGTGTAATATAAATTATTAGGGGAGATTGTTTAGCCAAAGGTGTATGAACTTAGGTGAAGGGAATAAAGAAAACTGAAATTGGCAAGATTTAAAATGTAGGCAAGGTAAAATTTCAGCTTGGTTCTTCACATAAGTCCATAGTACTTATTATGCTGAAGAATCATACTTAGATTCACAACTGGGAGATTTTAGATCAAAGATAAAAGAAAAAATAAATATATATTCTATTGTTGGCATAGACATGACGGATTCAAGTAGAAAGATAAATGGTTTTTCAACTCAAGAGTTTTTAATTTTCGGCACACTAAATTTTTAGAATTTAGTGAACTTTGGAAGGTCATAAATTCTTACACAGAGATCAGATTAAACTAAAATTTTGAAGGTAGGTTTTGGCATAGTGAATAAGGTTTCTACAGAATTTCATAGGATTTGGACACACACAGAGTTTAGGGTGATTAAATCTCTAGGACAAGATAATCCTGATGGTGATTAAATTTCATATTTCTGATACTTGGCTATAATGATTGATATATCTCACTATCTTCGGTTTTAGTTCACCCTTTAGTTAGGTATGATAATTATGGTTGATATTTTGAGGCAGGAATGGTATCACTAAGTGAGAAATATAGTAAGAGTCCTTAATAAAGTAGGGGTAGTAATCCGATCATGCAAGTATATGATAGGAAGACCTTAATGAAAGATAAATATTACCAATTAAATTGGAAATCAAGGCTAGTTTATTTCGGATATATTAGTTTGATGCAGTAGGTATGCTCATCTAAAATTAGATAACAAGGTCTTCAATAATCAATATTGAGGATATGTAAGTATGTGAACAAGAGATCAATTCTCTTAATTTAACATGCTAAGAATGTCAACTTTCAGTACTAGGAGTTCATTGAGTTTACTTGCAACCCTTACTAGATTGTTCAACACCTCGAGGCTCTAGATTGTATTTAGAACCTCTCTTGAAAGGGTCAAGAGTATCACCAAAATGGTTTTGAAGATGACAAGGATTAGAAAGCAAAATATACTAAGGAAGAACTGTTAACTATCAATGGAAGAAAATTGAATTCTTGTAGTGTTAAGGATGGTATCACTTTTTGAATTCACCCAAGAATACTCAACAAAAGGATGGTTAGTATTTTGAGAATGGTCAACACCTGAAGAATGGTCACTACTAAAGATTTGTAGAAAAAGGATTGAAACAGATCAGTGGATGACAATGATGGAATAAATCTTCTCTTTATCTATATAGTTCATGGGTATCAAGATTTTGGTTTTCCTAGTTTAAGGAAGAAGAATTATATTGCATAGTATAGTTCATGTGATACAAAAGTATGTGATATCTTCATATAAGACTGTCAGATAGTGCTAAAAGAATAAGATTGAAGTAGGATAGTAGATACACCCCAATGATACCAACTAGGTCATGTGATACTCATAACTTTGGGGTTTATTTTACTCTTGAGATCATACCCTAAGATCACAAAAATATTTATTGTGAATGGTATTGATCTCTGATTATGATTCAAGAGGAAGGGGTGATAAAATCAATGAAAGTTAAGGAATGAAACTCTACAATTTAACTAAGTTCTCGATATAATAGAGGAAGAAAGGTTACCATTCTTAAACTTTGGTTTTGTGTCAGGGTACGATAGGAAGACAATTGGAGAGGATCTCTATCCTTCTTCTCAACCTCGACTAGAGGAAAGGATATTCCAGTGCTACAGCAAGGATCAAAATTAAATATCCAAAGCTGCATAAGGTATCAATATTCAAATTTCAATATTTCTGCCTAGAGGATCCTATACCATGCCTTATTGATACCAATAGTTAAATGATTCTCATATTTGACGATAGGGAAGGAAAAATAGCTGTTGCACCCTAAGACCCTTAAATGCTTGGTTTGAGCAGAAGTTTCAGTTATGAAAATTTAGGGACTAAATCAAGAGGAAATTTATGAATTTCGCTAGAGTAGATGATTAGTCCATATCATGTGGCCAGATGGGGTCATATGATCAATAGATGAGTAAGGTCAACTAGAATTAAGGCAATCATAGTTGCTAATTCAGATAAGGAAACATAGTAACAATAATTTCACCCAATCACAGTAGGGTATTCAACATCAACATCCACTGGTAGCAGGCATAAAATCCCAACAATAGGTTTTCTATAGTCTCATATGGAATACTCTTAATGTTTAGGTCTTCCTAAGTTAAGTTTTCAGCAATTACAATACAATTTAAGCACAATCAATATAACCCAAAAACACACAACCAGCAACCACTCTACATACTAACATCAACCAAAAACAAGCATAGAATATCATCAAGCAAGGACATAAACACAACACAACCAAGTAAAGGGTAACATAGGCATAAAAGGGTAAATATCCATGTATCCCTAAAGTCTTTCTTTACCCCATCAAAGTTGTCTCACATGAGTACTTAGGCCTATGGTGTATCTTAAGTTCCTATCCTTACTTTTAATGTCATCTTTTTAAATTTATGCTCTGATACCACTTTAATTATCACGCCCCAATTCCACCTTTGAGCACGTGGCAACCGCCGTATAAGATGTACTTCAACACCACAACTTATACAAGGCTAAAAAGTATCACAAAGCACTATAATTTTATTAATTTAAATATAGCGGAAGCAAATACATTTGACAATTTAAACATCACTACCATTTTAAATCTCTATCTAGGTCGCCAAATTGATGTTGTTTGCCAAGCTAGGTTCTCCCTCACTCCCGGCTAAGATCCATCTGTAACCTGCACAACAGGAAAAAAGTGTGCACATCTAAGTCGTGAGACTCAGTGAGGCTATAGAGAGAGCACACTAATGATGGGTAAAAAGTATTGTACAACCCACGAGAGATATATTCACTAGAATCACATACTTAAATCAACATCTCAAAAATATATGACAAGGCAATAAATATAGAACAGCATGATCACAATTATAATAAGATATATCACAAGATATCTGAAATCTGAGCATAACAGAATATCCAAAATTTAAAGATTTCATATCACTTTAATGTGTATATCTTTTTCATTACCATTCCATACCTAAGACAGCCAGTCTATGTTCAAGGTAAATCCCTCATCAGAGATTACCCCACATCCGTCAGTGTCAACTGTATGTCACTGTCCTATGTGCCTGTACACTGACGTTGGTAGAAGGAGCTGGTGATCACGGTACCCTTTCTAATACAAACACAGGTACCATATAGCGCTGTAATTCTGCACCATGGCAGGATCACCATACAAAAATAATAAATACGTCTATCTCCAGCCTGGAAAGCTAAGACTCACTGTATACGATACCAATAAACCAGGACTGCTCAGGGATCCCACCACTGTTGAGCATGCCAGAGTCATCAGGTTCCCTAGCCTCGGTAGCGCATGGGACGGTACTATTCCTAGTACACCATCTACCTTATGTAATACAATTAAGTTGAGTTTTGCACCGAAGTGAGATCTCGGCTACACCAAGGTATTAGTGACTGAGGTCAACCGAACTTGCATCTCTGCCTTACTAGCACATGGCTCCTCACCACATATTGGCACATACGAGTCTAAGAACCACATATCTTTTCCTAGGTTACATAACCTTAAGATGTCCAGGGTTCTTATTCATATAACAATTTAGATCACTCCAGGTGTTATCACCTCATGAATCTAAAATATCTCAAATTATTATCTCTTGTCAAACATGTTCCATATTCTTGCTAAGTGTCTCTACATCTCTAACAACATGAACATATTAAATAATCAACCTAACATGAGCATAAACATCAATAGTATGCATATAACAGCATCATATATATACCAGCATGATATAACCAACAACTCACATCAGGAGTAAGTATATTATTGCATCATACAGGAACTAACATGATATAACTTCAAATCTCATATCGAGAGCATGCATATAATAACATCATACATGAACTAGCATGATATAACCTTCAATCTCATATCGAGAGCATGCATATAATAACATCATACATCAGCTAGTATGATTCAAGTTTCAACTCACATCAATAATATGCATACATTAGCATCTTACAGGAACTAACATGTCATACTTTCAAGTTCACGGTAAGACACATGCTAAATAAGTATGTGACGAAGTAGATATATCACTTATCAGGAGGTACAATAATAAACAAAACAACCCTTAGGACTCAGCATCTGTAGTAGGCCAAATTAAATTTGAAACCATAAACCCTCACCGGAGTCTCAAGCAGATCTTTAAACAAGAATTACAACTTGGTCGTGATCCTTAAGAGCAAGCAAGTAAGGCAATCAATAACTCAAGCAAGCAACGCAATTCTTCTCTACTTCGACACAAATCACAGCTTGGCTGTGATTTGTCAAGCAATAACACAACAACATAATCTCCTAAAATAAATTAAATATAAGTAAACAAGAATGCATAAATAACATAACTCAAACAATCCTCTTAACTACCCCCACTACTCACAACCTCTCACCTAAATTTCTTTTTAGTTATTTTTCTTTTAATCAATTAACCATTTAATAATTCAAATAAATACCACCACATAATTTTCCAATAAAATATATTTACATTTAAATTATACAATAAGAACACAAATTAAATTTCTATTTGCACAACTAAATCATTCTAATAGTTTGATCTACTATACTACCTTATTAATCTAAAATAATTTTAATACTTCTGTAAAAATTTCATTACTATATGTAAATCAATTAAGTCATAATTTCTCCAATTTCATTAATTAGAAAATCTAATTAACCTAATTACCCAATTTAATGATAATTTAAAATTTATAAATTCTGTAAAAATCTCAATTAAATTATTTTATTTCTGTTTAACATGAATCTAACATAATAACACATATCAAAATACTCTTTCAAGCAAACATCATATAAATAATTTATTTAACACCTAAATAAACCTGAACTACCTCAATTAGTTCAAAATACCACCTTAATAGTTTAGAAAAATTCTAATTAAATCATTAAAAAAATCTAATCATAAACATGCATTACAATTTATTTTAAATTTTTCTAATAACATTTATGCACTCAAAATCCTGAACCCAACCTAAAATAATTCAAAAGGCATCAAACCTTAGCTACTTGAACCAAATTAAACCGATCAACAAGCCGCAAAACCAGCTAACCCACAGTCGAAACATAGCTAAACCGGTCGTTCACCGAACCGGACCAACACACGCTGCTTTAATTTTTAATTGAAATGCATGCTGCCATGTGGATGTTCCATGTTTAGTCGATAATGCTTGGAAATGCTATGTAGTTGAATTTAATGGGATACCTTGACTACCTAATTGATGATGATGATATGGAAGTTTTGTGGATAATTCATGTTGTGATGTTGGGTGATGAATAATGAACTATTATGTGTGGGATGTGGGTGATGAACAATGAACTATTATGTGTTGGATGGATGAGGGATGGTTAATTCATGCTATCTCCCCTACCTCCTCATTTCCCTATTCTACTCTCTCCCTTCTTCTCCTCCCTAAGTGGTGCATGTAGAGATAGAGAATTGAATAAGGGTGTGCACTAGGAAAATTTATTGTGAATTCCATATGACTAATGATCATGTTTTGATATTATGTGGAAATATGGAATAATTGGTTGATATCGATGTTGACTTGGACTACTCTAATAAAGTAGAGTTGATGGATGAGGATGAAGGGTTTAAGAGGTTGGGCTTTTGAGTTAAATTGGGTTAATGTCTTGGTTTGGGTTCAATGAATTAATTGTGTTTGGATTAGTTGGATTTAAGGTTGGTTAATTTATTTAGAGATTTACATTTGATGGCAATCGAGATTAATTAACTAATGTTAGAAATTTAATTTAATTGATTAATTTAGAAATTTAATTTTATATGATTACTTAGTAAACTTAATGTAGTAATTGATTTGATTTGGATAATTAAAAGATACATTGCTTGGGTTATGAATTTGGAATTGGGTTTCCATGCTTGGGACTTGGGCTTTAAAATGGAACATGAGCTAGGTGGATTGAATTGGATCTTAATTGGAATTAGGTTGATTTTATTTATTAGGTTAGATAATTAATTTGAATAGAGCTAAATTAATTACATAACTTAGGTTCTCAATTAATTAAATTTCTATCCGAATAATTCGTAGAAATTGTATTAAACTTGTTCTAAATAAATTTTATTATTTAGGAATATTATTTTGGCACGTGAGCTACCTTACAGTTGATACCTCTAAGCTTCAATTGGATTGGTTCCAAAGTTCAGACTTCCATCAGGTGCATTGGTTCATCGTAGTAGGATTATATTCATGCTAGGAAAAATCTTAGAAATATTTTATTTGGAAAGTCTTGGAAGCCTTAAAAGATAATTAAAATTTGTACTTGCTAATTACTATGAAATATGCATGCTAGATTAATTTCTCTATGAAGCATGATTGATACATCATATGATATGCTGCTTAGTTTTATTTGGCATGCTTTATTAGTTCTCCTACATGTTACTTATTTTCTCATAAATGTTGAAGGATATATTATTGTTATGCGGTGAACTACGAATTAACAAACTTAAAAGCTTAAATCAATACATAGGAGGTAGTATCAAAGATTATTCATGATACTCTAGTATAGTGATACTTGGAATACATGATACTAGCACCTCCTAAGGACATCACTGGTTTATGATTAAAGGGTGTCGGTAACGCACCCTAGATGATATGATGAACTGTTGATGTTCGAATAGTGATGTCAACTCACTAACACCAGTCTCGAGGCTACACACAGCTTAGATACTGGTAGCTAGTTGGGAAATGGGCTAGATAAACTCTAAGGTTAGATAAACGAGATAGCGAAGTGGTCCATACCCGGATACTATTACCCGCAGGGATGACGGTTGGGCGTCACCGTGATAGTCCTAATATGGCTAGCGGGGATGAACCTTCCAATAATTTAGTAAAAATGTGGTCGATATACCTCAAACCCATTGTGCAGATTGATGGTCAACTCGACTAACATTATTCACTTTTGAGTTGGGACAGAGATTCTCTTAAGCCTTGGACAGTGGATCCGTAGACTACACGGCTATCATCCTAAACGTTCTGCAGACGATTAGATGAGTAGCCCGGATCCTAGGGTTATTATGAATTCGGTTAGCCATGACTGAAGATATATTATGTATGAAGTGACCCTGCCTGCGGGCAGTGTGTAGTACTAAACAGAGTGTCGTTGCCCTTACGGAGACTGGGGAGGAAGTAGGGGCGCGATGTTTCGCTGGGACGGGGTGTAGGGTGTGACTGGCGAAATTGTGGAGAGAGATATACGGTCACTTATCCTCTCAGCCAACATTAGTGCAGCGGGCCTAGGTAGATATATTGAACGACACCGCACCGATGGGCTTATGGGAAGTCCTTGATGAGGGAATTCCTTTAAGCATAGGCTAGCGACCCAAGATGTTTGATACAAAGATAGAAAGGATTTAGATGACATTTATTAGGGATACATATGTGAACTACAATATAGAGGACATTTAGGGATAAACATAGTGGTGCACTACCACATATGATTTCATGTATTATTGATGACACCATTTACTTTTTTAATCTTTTAAAGTGATAATTAATAAAACAAAAAGACATCCTAGAATCTTTCTTCTAGTATTGATTTCCTTACTACGATTTTGAGCTGTAATTTTACAGTAGGCTGCAAGGTTGAGCACAACGCGTTCAATGTGTGTACAGGTAATTTTGTACTAGGCCACAAGGCTGAGCACACCGCGTTCAATGTGTGTGCAGGTCTGGGGATTAGAGTCGAGATCATTGGCGATGAGTAGGACATCGGAAGTTTTCTTCACTTGTATGGAGATTCATTTATTATCAAATGTAGTAATATATTAACACTATGTCAGGACTGTAAAAAGGGATTGTGAATGCAGACTGTAATGATGTTATTATATTTAGTGACTTCTGATGTACATCTCATGCCTTGTATGGGTTTCTGGATTCATACGGCAGTTGCCATGTACCCGACAGTAAGGTCAGGGCATGACAATTAAAGTGGTATCAGAGCTTAGGTTTAAGGACCCAAGGATTAAAGTAGTATTAAAGCTTAGGCTTGCGGTCCTAAAAGTTAAGGAAATTGTCCTATTATAGTTAGGATGGTGAGAGGGTTAGTACGTGGTAAATTGGATATCTCGTTAACTTTTGTGTATGTTGTGGTTTATAGTTGCATTATCAGATTATGAAATCTAGTGATACGAATATATTATATTATCTAGCGCTAGTATATATAATTTCCAAAAAATGGTTGATATCTCGAACTTTATACCCAATCTGCGATCAACTATGACTTATAAGAATCAAGTATAATTGTGTTAGATCATATCCAAATGTTACCTATTTTATTTTCATCATGATCACTATCCATGCAAACCAATGCATAAATTATTTTTTAGATCTTGGGAACTATTGATATTGAAGTTCCACGTGAGGCCTATATCTAGGTTACTTTTATTTGGACTTGACTCTTACATGGGTCTCTTTTATGGATTTTATCCTACATCCATAAATATGTCTACAGAGTGATCCTTATTAAATAATTTGAGATTATCTATTACCAATATTTTGATAGTCATTTAGTATGCTATTCGTATCAACTCCTTATACTTGCAACTCCATGTGCAGTGCTTATAGCTTTTTCGTATACCCTATTTGCGACTATATACTCTATTTGCAGCTCTATTTCACATATTCAGCCTGCATATTCAGCTCTATTGCATATATTTCGTATACCCTGCATATATTTTTATTTGCCCATACTATAGTCTTCCAAATTTTTCTTGCTTGTTATACTTCAGCAGCTTAGATGCTCACTTGTTATACTTTTGCAATGACTAATTCATTTTCGTCAAATTTTATTTCTTTGTTATAGTTTCTGCAGTCATGTTGACTAACTTCATAAGTGCATCTTCTGCTTTGCAGCCTATTGCATTTTAATTTTTCTCAACTGTTGTAGCTCTCCATATTTCATATTCATTTCAGATTTTCTGCAGTCATGTTGATTGGCTACATAAGTGTCTTCTTCAATACTACAACTTTCCTTCATTCTATATTTTTAGGTACCAAGGCGACTTAATGTAGCTGTCATTAGCAGTATACCTGCACTCTTCCATTGGTATATACTTAATATCCTCTGCACCTTTTCATGCAATTCACTCAGTATTTTCTGTAATATTTCTTAGTGACTTTCTCATTTTGTTGAATATTTCTACAGCTTCTTATGCAGCTACACCTTCTTGCAGTTTTCTTTGCAATTATTTCCTTAATATTTTTCTACAGTTGTAGCTTTTTGTAAAGCCATTTCCTTAGTCAAATTCTGCCCGCTGTCGGCAGTTTTCTGCACCTTGAAGTATATTAGCTCAATTCTTTACTTATAATTTCTGCAACTCAGAGTCCTTCACCTTCATGAGTATCATTAAATATATTTAGTCAATTTATCAGTCTTAGTTGGTCAATGCAGCTGACAAATTCTTTATTTTTAACTCACATTTCAACTGCCTGGATTCTATAGTAACTATGCTTCCTTACTCCTCTTTATTTCTCCTTAAAACCTGAATACTGTCGTTTTCTTGGCACTTCTAGCATATGTTGATGCACATGTTGATATCCTGAGTAGTCACATGTATTATTGATATCTTCTAGTTCAGCTAATGTTTTTGCAAATCATATCCAGTGTGCTTAGTAGTTTAGATACAACCGCATTACTTCTGCATCTACAAACTTGGATGCAGTCCTTCTACATTAAGAGTCAACTTTGTTATTTTATTCTTTTCTAAGCTTGTGAGTAAAGCTTACTTTCTATCAGCAATCAGTCCATTTGCAATTTATCCTCATATATACGTTCGTGCAACTTGATGTTTTCTGCAGTTCAGTCAGCTTTCATTTATTCTCCAACAACTTACATTGAGGACTCTTAGTTTGACTTCACTGTGTTGGTATATTTCCTCCTATATCTCCACCACATATGTAGTCAAGTTATTATTTCTAAATTCATGCAGAATTTTGAGCAGTTGTGTTATTCCTATATTATTTCTAAACTCATATAGCAGACACGATTTTAGCCAAGACTTGGCACTACAATGTCAATCTTATTGCAGTTTCTTCATTTATTTCGGTCAAAAATTTAGCATGGGCTATAAATATGGATATGAGTTTGAAAGTTAATATCCTCTGCTTAGTTTTATTTGGCATGCTTTATTGGTTCTCCTGCACGTTACCTATTTTCTCATACATGTTGAAGGATATATTATTGTTATGCGGTGAACTACGAATTAACAAACTTAAAAGCTTAAATCAATACATAGGAGGTAGTATCAAAGATTATTCATGACACTCTGGTATAGTGATACTTGGAATACATGATACTAGCACCTCCTAAGGACATCACTGGTTTATGATTAGAGGGTGTCGGTAATGCACCCTAGATGATATGATGAACTGTTGATGTTCGAATAGTGATGTCTACTCACTAACACCAGTCTTGAGTCTACATGCAGCTTAGATACTGGTAGCTGGTTGGAAAATGGGCCAGATGAACTCCAAGGTCAAATAGACCAGATAGCAAAGTGGTCTATACCCGGATATTATTACCCGCATGGGTGACGGTTGGGCGTCACCATGATAGTCCTGATATGGCTAGCGGGGATGAACCTTCCAATAATTTAGCAAAAATGTAGTCGAGGTACCTCAAACCCATTGTGCAGATTGATGGTCAACTCGGCTAACATTGATCGCTTTTGAGTTGGGACGGGGATTTTTTTAAGTCTTGGACAGTGGATCCGTAGACCACACGACTATCATCCTAGACATTCTGCAGATAATTAGATGAGTAGTCCGGATCCTAGGGTTATTATGAATTCGGTTAGCCGTGACCGAATATATATTAGGTGTGAGGTGACCTTGCCTGCTGGCAGTGTGTACTACATAGAGTGTCGTTGCCCTTACGAAGATTGGGGAGGAAGTAGGGGCGCGATGTTTTGCTGGGACGGGGTGTAGGGTGCAACTGGTGAAATAGTGGAGAGAGACATACGGTCACCCGTCCTCTCCACCAACATTAGTGCAGTGGGCCTAGGTAGAGACATAAAATGACACCACACCGATGGGCTTATGGGAAGTCCTTGATGAGGGAATTCCTTTAAGCATAGGCTGGCGACCCGAGATGTTTGATATAAAGATAGAAAGAATTTAGATGACATTTCTTAGGGATACATATGTGAACTGCAATATAGAGGACATTTAGGGATAAACATAGAGGTGCACTGCCACATATGATTTCATGTATTATTGATGACACCATTTACTTTATTAATTTTATAAAGTGATAATTAATAAAGTAAAAAGTCATCCTAGAAACTTCGCTCTAGTATTGATTTCCTTACTACGATTTCGAGCCGTAATTTCACACTAGGCCACAAGGCTGAGCACACAGCGTTCAATGTGTGTGCAGGTCTGGGGATTAGAGTCGAGATCATTGGCAATGAGTAGGATGTCGGAAGTTTTCTTCACTTGTATAGATATTCATTTATTATCAAACGTAGTAATGTATTAGCACTATGTCGGGACTGTAAAAAGGGATTGTGAATGCAGACTGTAATGATGTTATTATATTTAGTGACTTCTTATGTACATCTCATATCTTATATGGGTTTCTGGATCCATACGGTGGTTACCATGTGCCCGACCGTAGGGTCAGGGCGTGACATCCACTACAGATACTGAGTCCTAAGGGTCATTGTTAATTATTGTACATGCTGATAAGTTATATATCTGCTTGGTTATATATTTAATTAGCATGTTAATTATTGAAGGTATACCATACTAGTTTATGTATGATGCTATTATATGCATACTCCTGATGTGAGTTGAAAGTTATACCATGCCGATATATGTATGATGCTATTATATGCATAATCTTGATGTTTATACTCATGTTATGTTATCATTAATATGTTCATGTTGCTAGAGATGTAGAGACACTTTGCAAGAACATGGAATATATGAACATGAGATAAAACTTGAGACATTTTAGGTTCGTGTGATGATAACATCTAAAGTAATATGAATTAATATATGACTAAGAACTCTAGACATCTTAGGGTTATGAAACCCTAGGGGAAGATGTTGGGTTCTTGGTTTGATATGTGCTAACATATGGTGAGGAGTTATGTACTAGCCAAGGTAGAAATGATATGTGCTAACATGACTCAGATACTTTAATGTAGTTGAGATCTCACTTCGGTGCATAGCTCAACTTATTTGTGTTACTCTAAGGTGGGTGGGTGCTAGGAACAGTACTGTGTCATGCGCTACTAGTGCTAGGAAACCTGATGATGTTGGCATGCTCAACGATGTGAGTCCCTGAGCAGTCTAGGTTCATTGGTATCATATGTGGTGGATCTCAGCTAGCTAGGCTATAGATGGATGGATTGATAGTTTTGTATGGTGATCCTGCCATAGAGCAGAATTACAGCGCTGTATGGTACTTGGGTTGGAAAGATCTTGTATTAGAAAGAAGGGGTACCGTGATCACCAGCCCTTTCTACTAACTTCAGTGTACAGGTACATAGGACAAAGACATAGAGTTGACACTGACGGGTTCAGGAAAGTCTCTGTCGAGGGATTCTCCTTGAATATAGGTGGCAGCCTTAGGTGTAGAATGAATAAATAATGATATATTAAATTGAGTAATCATCGATTTAGTAGTAATGTTGTGATTATATTTATTATATCATGATATATACCCTGGTCATATTTCTAATATATTATTATATGTCTTGTTATGATCATGTTCATGTTACTTCGTATTTATTGTCTTATCAGATATTATTGATATATTGAGTTAAATATTTGATTTTAGTGGATATATTTTCTTGTTGGATTGTACAATACCTTATGCACATTTTTTAGGGTGCTCTCTCTGTAGTCTTACTAAGTTTCGCGACTCGTACGTGCACATTTTTCTCCTATTGCGCAGGTTACACGTTTGGCTATTAGCTGGGAGTGAGGAGAACCTAGTTATGGTGGATATTGTTACTTTGAAAATCTAGATTTAAATTGGTAGTATGGTTTAATTGTAAAATATTATTGCTTCCGCTATGTTTAATTAATGAAATTGTAGTGTTTTGTGATGCTATTTAGTCTTGTATAAGTTGTGGTGTAGAAGTGCAACTTATACGGCGGTTGCCACGTGCCCAAGGGTGGATTTGGAGGGTGATAGTGTTCACATAAGAGCTTTGTGCTTCGATATCGATCAGAACACAAGCAGCATAACTAATTAAGATCATAGGTCTTAGGATTAGCACATAATGGAATAAAGAATACAAATTGGTCAACTAAAGGCTTTCAAACCACTCCAAAGGTTGCATTGGACAATTAGGAAGTTCAAGCTGAAGTTATTAAATTAAGCATCCAAATAAATCAGTTGACTCAGAAAATTAAACCAAAGGCGCACAAGAGGATGTTTCGAGGTTTCAATCAATATTTCAGCAATATAACGGACCACTAGTTTTGAAGCCTACTTCAAGGGATTATAGAGAAATCTAAACTTGGGTTTCTAGCATTTTCTCTACATTAAGTTCCCATTAGATTCTGATAACTCAGTTGATAACTCCAAGAGATCAGAGAGAGGTCAATGGGTATAGGTTATAATTCAATCCCTTCAGCTGATATTCGAGATTGAAATCTAATTACTTCATTTAGCCAAGTAGGAGAGATACTTAGTTAAGTAGAAAAGATCTCATTAGGATGAATTGGATGGTGGTTGTTGTTACAGAATGGATTAAACAGCAAGGACGAGAGAAAATGATTCCTTGAAGATTTAAGAATTGATTGAACCTTTCCTAAGTGATCTCAAAATGTGATGTATAATGATGAACTTAAGATGTTCGATATACAGGTTTGTAGGGTAGATCTGAACAAGAATGTATAGCAGTGATACTCAAATCATAAAAAGGATTTAGATTTTTTCCAACAAGAAGGTATAGTATCAAGAAATATGTCACTACCCTATTTATGGGATTTTACTCTTCACTGGAGTGTACTTCTGCCTATTTGCACTTCCATGGGGTAATGGAAGGAAAACTAAATTGTTAGGAGAGATTGTTCATCAAAGAGTGTATAAGTTTAGGTGAAAGGAATAAAAAAAATGAAATTGTCAAGGTTTAGAATATAGGCAAGGTAAAATTCCAGCTTTGTTCTTCACATAAGCCCATAGTACTTATCATGATGAAGAATGAACTTTGATTTACAACTGGCTAACTATAGATCAAAGGTAAGTGAAAAGAATAGATATATATTCTACTGTTAGCACAGACATGGCAGACTCCAGTGGAAAGATAAATTGTTTTTTTAACTCAAGAGCATCAAATTTTTGGTACATTAAATTTTCAATATTTAATAAAATTTGGAAGGTCATAACTTCTCCCATAGGGATCAGATTAAAATAAAATTTTGAGGGTAGGTTTTGGTATTAGTGAAAAGATGTCTACCAAATTTCATAGGAATTTGTTACTCAGAGAGCTCAGAGTGATCAAATCTCTGAGATAAGGTAAATCTGGAATTTAAATCTATCCAGGTTTATGAAACTCTACTTTAGTGATTTATACATTTCATTCTCTACGGTTTTTGCTCCCTCTTTAGTTGTGTATGGAAGTTGTGGTTTAGATTTTGAGGTAGGGATGATATTAATAGGTGAGAATTCCAGTAGGAGTCTTAAATGAAGGATAAGGCTACCAATTTAATTCTCCTTTAGTATCACCTGTAAAATTCAGAGTTGGAAACCAAGGTTGGTTTATGTAAACCCTATTTTCTAAAAATAAAAAAAAATTAATATTAAATTAATAAAATAATAATAAAAAGAAATAAAAATAATAATAAATAATAAATAAAAATAGGAATAGGAAAAAATAATAATTAATAATATAAATGAAAATAAAGATTTAAATTAATTTTAGAATTTTTCATTTAATAAATCATTTTATTTAAATTTAATTTTGTAAAAAAAAGAAAAAAATAAAACCCGTCCTGCGATGCATGTGCAACGAGTTGGGCGGATTTACCCGGCTGGGTCGGCCGAGTCGATCAGTGAGTCACCGACTCGTCGACAGAGGGTATTTAACCCTCGAAAACAAGGTATCAAGGGTTTGAGGAAGAAGGAGGTGGCAGAGCTCCAAATCGCTCCGGCGGCCAGCGATTTCGACTGAGGAGTGCGCGGGCCAGAAGGAGGTGTCCTCTACAAGGTCGGCGAGGAGTGGTTGTGGCACCGGCGAGCGGAGGTCAGGTGGGAACGAGGTGAACAGGGGAACACCCTGTTTCCGTCCGCTCCGCCGGCGAAGAGCGCGGTCATTGGTTCTCCCTCTACTGTATTCTCACCACACTCGATTCGACTCTTGAAGAGTCGATATCGAGCGGTGCACGCAGTGGGGGAGACGAGGAGGTGATTGGGAATGGCAGCTTCACCCACAGCAGGGGAACCGCGAGCATCGGCGAGGTTGGCGAGGCCGAGTGGGGAAGAGAGAATTGGACCGCAGTGGTGACCGTAAAATAATTTATGATGCTAGTTTATGCTTAGGTATAATTTATATGATTTAATTGGAATTTTTTTGAACTACTAGGGTAGTATTTTGATGTAATTAAGGTTGTTCAGGTTTATTTAGGTGTTAAATAAATTATTTGGATGATATTTACATGAAAGAATTTTTTGGTAGGTGTCATTAGGTTTGATTTATGTTAAACAGAATTAAAATGATTTAATTTAGATTTTACAGAATTTATAGATTTTATGTGGTGATTAAATTGAGTAATTAGGTTAATTATATTTTCTAATTAATGAAAAATGGATGAATTATGATTTAATATATTAATTTATAGTAATTGGATTTTTACAAAATTATTAAAAAAAATTAGAATTAATGTGGTATAGTTGATCAATTGGGTAAAATTATAATGGTATAGTTAATCAAATTATTTGAATAATTTATTTATGAAAATAGATATTTAATTTTTGGTCTTATGGTATAGTTTAAATGTAAGCTTATTTTATAGGTGTAACTAGGGTTGTGTTTATTTAAATTTTTTAATTGATTAAAAATAATTAAATAAAATTTAGTGTAAGGATGTAAGTAGTAGGGGTTGTTCGAAAGATTATCTGAGCTGTGTTATTTATGCATGCTTATTTGGTTGCATTTAATTTATTTTAGGAGGTTGTGTTGTTGTGTTATTGCTTGACAAATCATAGCAAAGCTGTGATTTGTGTTGAAGTAGAAAGAACTTGCTTTGTTTTGTTTGATTGATTGATTGCTTGCTTGCTTCTAAGAATCACGGTCAAGCTGTGATTTGTGTTGAAGTAGAAATGATTTGTTTTGCTTTGCTTGATTGATTGCTTGCTTGTTTGCTTCTAAGAATCACAGCCAAGCTATGATTCTTGTTTTATGATCTGCTTGAGACTCAGGTGAGGGTTTATGGTTTCAAATTTATTTGGTCTACTACAGATGTTGAGTCTGATGGATCGTTGTTAATTATTGTACATGCTGGTAAGTGATATGTCTGCTTTGTTACATATTTAATTAGCATGTGAATTAATGTGAGTTGAAAGTATACCATGCTAGTTCATGTATGATGCTAGTATATGCATTCTCTTGATATGAGTTTGAAAGTTATACCATGTTCGTCTATGTATGATGTTGTTATATGCATGCTATTGACATTTATGCTCATGTTATTTTGATTATTTAATATGTTCATGTTGTTAGAGATGTAGAGACACTTAGCAAGAACATGGAACATGTTGACATGAGATAAAAACTTGAGATACTTTAGGTTCATGTTATGATAATACCTAGAGTGATCTTAATTGATATATAACTAAGAACTTTGGACATCTTAGGGTTATGATAACCTAGGAGAGGATGTTGAGTTCTTAGACTGGTATGTGCCAACATATGGTGAGGAGCCAAGGTAGATGGTGTGCTAGGAACAGTACCGTCTCATACGCTACCTAGACTAGGGAACCTGATGACTCTCGCATGCTTAACAATAGTGGGTCCTTGAGAAGTCCAGGTTCATTGGTAGCATATACAGTGGATCTCAGCTTGTCAGGCTGGAGATGAATGTGATTTGTTATTTTATATGGTGATCCTACCATGATGCAGAATTACAGCACTGTATGGTACTTGTGTTTGAAAGAAGGGGTGTCGTGGTCACCAGCTCCTTCTGCCAACATCAGTGTTCAGGCACATAAGGTAGAGACATAGAGTGACACTGACAGGTTCGGAGAAATCTCTGACGAGAGATTCACCTTGAACATAAGTGTCTACCTTAGTTATAAAATGAATAGATAATGATAATTAAATTAAAGTGATATGACATCTTCGATTTAGTAGCACTGTTATGATCATATTTCTTATATCTTGTTATGTATTATGTTATGATCATGTTCATGTTATTGGATATTTATTGTCTTGTTATATTTTGGACAAGTTGATTTAATATGTAATTTTAGTGAATATATTTTCTTATTGGTTTGTATAATACTTTATGCCCATTTTTAGTGTGCTCCCTCTGTAGCCTCACTAAGTTTCACGACTCAGATGTGCATATTTTTTCCCTATTGCATAGGTTACAGGTTGGCTATTAGCAGGGAGTGAGGAGGAATCTAGTTTGGTGAACAATATTACTTTGGAACTCTAGATAGAGATTTAAATTAGTAGTGTTGTTTAATTATAAATGTTATTGCTTCTGCCATGTTTAATTAATAAAATTATAGTGTTTTGTGGTACTTTTAGCCTTGTGTAAGTTATGGGGTAGAAGTGCAGGTTATACGGTGGTTGCCACGTGCCCAAAGGTGGATTTGGGGAGTGACAATTAAGTTGGTATCAGAGCTCTTTTACGAACGCAATGTTTCTATAAAAATATATATATAATATATATACGTGGGGAATAGGAGTGGAAGAGAAAAATGCAAAAAATTCGGATCTGAGTTATCCGGGAAAAGAAAGTGAATTCAAACATTCATTTATCAAATTACTATAGAAGATAAGTGAATTTTATTTGACCCTAAGAAAAATTTGGGGAATTGGAGGAATTAGAAGGGTAAAATAGTCCTTGTTCGCTTTATCCTTTCCTCATCGTGCATCTTCGTGGAGATCGATTTCGAAAGGAGGGGAAAGTTTTGGCCAGAAAACCAAATTCTAATTCCCCAAATTCAATCCCTTTTATCCATCCTCGTTGCAGGCAAGTTGATTCCTAGGAAATCCCTAGTGATCCTTGACCTATAGTTGAGTGAAATTAAGGATTTGGTGGAGATGTGGCGAAGCAATAGAGAGGAGGAAGGAGTTGAAGAAAGGAGCAAACAACAAGAATTGACCATCGACGAATACTTTGACCAAAGTCGGAGATATCATCTCAAGGTAGGCTACTGAAACCCTTGTTGTTGACATGAGATCAAACCACAAATGTTGGGAAAAATAAAGTCTACCATATTATAAATTTGATCGGTCGACATCCTTTATGCATATGATTTTTTTTTTTAAACCTTTATACATATGAATTGTATGATTTATTTTACCCTTTGATTGTATCAAATTACCAAAGAAAAGGGTAATGTGGATCATGTGGAATTTAAATTCAAATAGCGTATGATCAAATTAATCCAAGTATTGCCTTATTTTGCTTTTGTAAGATGTATCATATACGGATTTTATGGCTTGATATGCTTGACATGTGTGTGCCATGAAATTTGATAAATTAGGCATTTCCATGTGTTGATGATATGAATTTGATACCATATTTCATTAGCTTATAACATGCTTGATAAACCCATATTCTGGTAAAATTTATCTTATTGATCAAGCATATAATGTAATTGATGAATATAATATCATGCATACACTAAATTTGTCATATATGAGAGTTTAACCCCCTATATCTCTTAAGATCAATGTACTATGCTTGAATTCTGTTGTATAAACTTTAGTACTGCCCCTATGATACTATGAAACTATGTTTAGTAGAAATTGACAACTAGAATTCACCCATACCTTGAATCATTAGCAAATAGACATAATTGAGTGGCATGGATTGGATGAAGACATCACCATCTTAGCCACTGCCCATTTCAACTAATCTAAAAAGTTCTAAGTTTGAACAGACCCCTGACTTTTATTTAGCAAGCAAACATACTCAGTGATTTTAAGACCATCGTGAATTCTGAGTTATTCAACTTTGCTTTAAAGGTTCAAGGATCAAATTCTATTGAATAAACCTTCTTACTTCACATTTAGAATTTTGCACAATCTTGATACTTTCCCTACCTTGGCACAAGAAGCATTACATGGACTAAAACTCCCTTGTATGCATTATCTAGAATCTGTATGAGTTAGGACTCCCTATAAAATCTTAGCATTCTAGAAACATTGATCAAATTTCATGTTGTTACTACACTTTTCTATTACCATCTTGAAACTACACCATCCAAAAACTAACCTACTAACTGCTGTAAACTTTTGAATGAGTTATAAATACTTAATTGATGATACTACATTCTGAGATGAAAATGTGAGACCTTATGTATTTTGGGGATTTTCTCCTTATGATGATGAATGAACCTTATCTCAATCAAAACCCCTTTTGACAATTCTGCAAACCATATGGTGTGAGTTCTTAGTTTCATGATGACTATGGATCTCTCTTCAATTCTGATTCAGAATGAAAGTTTTACCAACTGTAAATTCTAAATAGGATTGTCTCATTGGAATTATCAGTAATCATTCCCTTGTATCACCAAATTTAGCACAAGCTGATACTTTCAGCAAATGCCAATTTAGAACCTCCATTTTTACCAAGAATCCTTTTTCCTTACTGCCACCTTACTCGACTTCCAAGTTTTGAAACATCTGAACTCAAAACCACCTGATCAAACATCAAAAAGAAATCCAAATTTAAATACTATGGACAGCTGCAGCTGGAAGTACTGTAGCAGCGCCCCAAATCAAGAGTTTTCAGTGAAACTGTAAGTGATACTTTGAACCTATTTTACAGTAATGCATCATAAGTATCATTATCAAATATATGAGGATCCTTGACTTTGGAATCCAGAACGATAACATTCTAACCCTCCTTACAGATGCTGAAAAGTCTGTTGGATTATCTCCTTGGCAACTCATGTTATTGTAAAATCAATGAATTGTACCAACAAGTTCAGAAATGCACAATTAGTAACTGAAAGTTTCCAATGTACATTGTTATTCCTCTAAACTCCGTGAATTCTTAACCTTTATAGCTTATTCTGTTACCATTAAACCTCATTGCAAAAGATCAACATCTTCCCTTCATCTTATCTTCAACAATTCAGCTTTGAGCTAGGAAATTGTGTAAATGCAGAATCTGATTCTTTTGTAACTTCGTTGTAAGTGTTGTCTCCAATATACTGATACCTACATACTGATCACTCTCTATAGAATGTGAAACTCCCCAATTATTCAGCCAAGGTGTAAACTTCCTCACCCCTTAGCAGTTTTCTTACAAAAAGAACTCTCAATGCTTCCTTGATGATACATAAGTATAAAATATTCAATTTCTGTAAATTCATATAACTCTAGTATCCTTCTGATTTTGTAGTTAAACCAAGGGAATTGCTATTACTGAACTTATTTAAGACGCCATCTTGATACTCACAGTCAATCTAAAAATGTGAAGCTAAGGAGTGAAGAAAATTAAGAGATGAACTTTTATTAGGATTCTAGCTTCTTCCTTTGCTAGACTACTGGTTACTAATGCTCTTTAGCAAATCCAATATAAATGCTAGATATTAGATACTCATGTAGGAAACCATACCTCAAGAATCTAGCTGAACCTTTAGCACTTTGGCAGCCACTGATACATACAAAATTCTACATCCAAAAAAATTCATTTTGAATAATTATAGAACCCTTCCTCTTTCCTTTTCCCTTCCTCTAATTTCTTTCTTCTGAATCCAAGTTTTATTACTTGAGTCAGTGCACCATTCTAGCTACCATGGTATACTAAATTACTTTGATTCTGCAATAGATAAATCATTCCTTCCAACTTGACACAAACCGATGACTATTATAGCTTCTCTTCTCAATTCCTTTTCTTCCTTTCCTTTCTTATTTTCTTCCATAGCTATAGAATCTGACCAAGTAAGAAATGCCGCAGAACTCCCAAAATCTGTCAAATGCAGAAATCAGATTAAACCTAAAACAATCTGTAGACCTATGTAAAAGTGAAATGGGAACAGCTAAGAGTATTATATCAACTCTACTACATATTAGGACTTATTAAGTTACCTTGACTCCTAAACTCCTACCTGATAAATTTATAGTACACTTAAAAGAGACTCTAGCTGATCACAACTGAATTATACTTCTTTCTACTGCGGTAGACCTTTAAGCAACAGTTGGAACTAGCATATGAAAACATCAGCCCTCTCAATTTTGATCAATATCAACAATTTGGACAGACCCTTAAGAACATAAACAATCACTTTTCTTGATTCACTGATATGTTCTTATTCTAATTGTCCTACTACTCTTACACCTATCTCACTAAGTTGTCTAAATAACAAGATAGGCTCCCAGCAAATTATACTCATAGATTATTCCATTCGGCCAAATGAAACAATTGGAAAGATGTATAAAATTTAACTATCCTAACAATCCCTTCTTTCCTTCCTTGCTGAAAATTTTGAGATAGAAGGAGAAAGAACCTCCTTACCTTTCTTTTCAGCTACCAACCTCCTAAAATGTATGGTTCTTATCGCTCCCCTGGCTAAATTATAAAGGACAAGGGGAATACACAAATCACAAGTGACTTCTTCATTTTTATGCCTACGGTCAAGCATTTCTTTAATCCTATTTAAGAGTTATGAATGACCTTACGGGATAATGAAAATTTCCACAAGATAAGAGTGGAAAAGACTAAACATTTCTACTGCCGAAAATATCAGCAACTTGATAAGTGATTTAAGAACATAAATAATCTTCTATGATGAAATCCTATATCTATAAAAAGTGCTATGGATGATCTATTTCCTGAAATATTTGTATCTCTTACTTGAGACTGCTTTATCTAAGTAAATACAAAGCCTTAGGATAGAAAAAATGGGTAGAAGTTAAACTTTCATGAAATTGTAAAGTAAATTCATGCTTTATGATTTTTAAGAGATTTGATTGACACCTACGATGACTAAATTATTGGAAGGGCTTTACTTGAGCAATGTGAGTTGTTTTAAGTTCAATTATGAATTGTTGCAGTTAGAGTCCCTGGTGGGCGGTTATTATATTTGGACATTGGCATGTTTTAATTAAATCTATGACTTCATAGATATTATGCTGCAAATTTCATTGTATGCTACATTATGTGAATCTCCATCATGCTTGATATGTTCGAATGTTGACACTATACAATTCATGAATATCATGCAACATAGAGGCAAACATTAATATTATAACACATGTCTATAAGAATGGAAACATACAGGACCTTACATCCTAAAGATATCAAAACTAGGAGATGACTTTTAGGTCCTTGCACTTTATTTCTCTCATAGTTGGTAAATTCCACAATGCTATTCTAGTGAGGGTAACCGAAAGTGTAACCCAACTCAACTTTGAGTTTTGGTTGAAGCCGAGGAAGAGTCTTCTCACATAGTTGAGATACTCCCCTCATGGCATGCAACTAAACTTTGAAGATTTGAGAATTGGGAGCTATTCTAGCCACTCTGCCCAAGGACTTGAGGGTCAAAAGACAACTGGCGTACCATATTCAGGTTTTGTAGACCTATACGAGGGCAATCTAGATCTTGGAGTTTAAATAAATGTGCGGAGTCCGATTAGCCAGACCGTTCAGACTAAACAAAGAGGTGACTCTGTCACGGGGCAGAATATAGTGTGGGTCTGGGGAGATACATGTGCAAAGGTCTTGAAGTGCTGGCTGAAGTACGGCTTGCGAGATCGAAAAGAGATAATTTTGTGCTCACTGGTTATCTCAGCCAATGTCAGTGTGATAGGCACTAGGCTAAGACCTAGAAGGACACTGACGAGCTTATGGATAGTCCCTGGACTAGGCATATCCTGAGCATAGGTTGGCGGCCCTAGAGAATGTGAAATTAGACGATATAATGGATGATGATATCTTATACACAAAATATAACATGAAAGACATCGCTTATGAATTGATTTATTTCTTACAGCATATTCATATCATAATTGTATTGTTTTAATTAATTCCATATATGCCCATATTCCTTGCCCTTACAATTACGAGGGATCACTCTTTCTGTAGCCAGTGGGTCACAAAGTTCAGCACAAATTATTTTTCCACACACAGGTACTTGGACACCAAGTAGATTTGTGGGGGGCTTTGGATAGAGAGACAAACATTAGCTTGTCATGAGTTACATATTTCATTTTTTAATTAGACTGTATTAGGTAAAAAAATAAATTATTTGTATCAAGTTATAGTCACAAAAAATTTCTACAGATTTTTATGTCGATGTTGTATTTTTGTGATATTATAATTAGCCTTGTATTAGTTATGCTTAACTCATATGGCAGTTGTGATGGTTGCCGATAGAGTCGAGGCGTGATAATTCATCGTGTTCTTAGCTCTCAAATTATGAAGGCAGAGAGCGAGCAGTGCCATAATTTATTGTAATCAAAATTATGATTAGTGAGCACTAGTGTAAGATCACAATTGATGGTGGGAGCTGCAACAACATTGCAAGTTCAGAGATGGTTGGGAAGCTTGACCTGATATCCAACCCCACTCCATCGGGTCCGACCTAAGGCGCGCCAAGAACCATGGAGGGTCGAGCACAAAGGGGCGACTCGTACGCAGCGCACGAGGCCACTTCGAGGCCATAGCCAAGAGGCGTGCACGAGACGAGCTGTGGGGGCAAGACGGCCAAGCAACCGATGCACGCGCATGGGACAAGTAACCGAGAGGTGAGCAACTGAGGGTCGTGTGTGAGGTAGGCACAAGGCAGCCCAACGAAGGGCTCGTGCGAAGCAAGCACCCGAGCAACTGAAGGACCACGCAGAGCGGACACCCGAGCAACTAAGGGGGAGCGTAGAGCAAATACCCGAGCAATGAGGGGTGCATGTGGAGCAAACAGCCGAGCAACTGAAGATGCGCATGGAGCAGCAAGGGACGCATGCAGGGCAAATGTCGGGTGGAGCACCAAGCCATGGGGCTCCGGCACAACCAAGGGTCACGCGCAGCACCCTAACAACACTGCCGACACAAGACATAGGTTCACAGCTGCCAAGCGAGTGGACGACGTGGGAGTAATGGCCAAAAACGATCGGGGCATTTAATGCCTGAATGTGTAACGCATGTAATCAAGAGGGCAGCCCAACCGCCAGCCCTCTACCTATATAAGGACTTGTTGATCACTAAACAAAGCACCTTCATTCATAGAGAGTTTAGAGTAAGAGTGCTACTTGTAATAATCCCCTTCAAGGATAACTTGTGGCCTTGAGGGATTGAGAGGTTTTTACCGGTACTTAATAGAAGCAGTCCTTTTTATCCTCTTACTCCGAAGGTGTCAAGTACCGACTTCCGCATCCCTAAGGCTTGTGAGCACTGGGTTTGCGACTTAGGCTCGACGATGAACCCAACGCAAAAAGTTTATCGTGACACCTGACCACGTGATTGCACCTGTAGCCATACAACATTCAATGGCTCAATGCTTGCAGCAAGTTGAAGATAACAATGATGGTATGTATGTATTTTTCTGTTAGTACCTATTCTAACTTTGTGGATTGTGATGAGGTACCAATGCAAGCTTGTGCATTACTACTTAGAAGACCATGGTGATATGATAAGGATACTACACATTATAGGCATTCCAACAAGTACTCCTTTATGCAAAGATAAGAAGTTCGTTCTAATCCTAATGTCATCAAAAGAACTTCTCAAAGACAATTTAGATAGGATTGAATGTGAGAGAAAAGAAAAAGAAATAAGTGACATCTACAAAATGGGAAGTGAGAGTCATAAGCTAAAATTGAGAGAAGAGAAAGAAAAATATGAGAAAAAAAAAGAGATACCGCTTAAGGGACAAGTTCTATTAGCCATCAAAAGTGAGATGAGAGAATTAGAAATCCATCCCCAAGAGTGCTTTGTGCTTGTATGCAAGGACATTCTCTTTTCTACTACCACTTTACCCTCTACTTTACCTATTTCGATTATTTCTTTGATGTAGGAGTTTGCTGGTGTATTTCCAAATGACATACCCGCAGGGCTCCCACCATTGTCAGAGATAGAGCATCAAATTGACTTGATTCCGGAGGCATCTTTGCCTAATCGTCCCTCATATCATACAAATCCCGAGGAGACAAGCAATTTAGTGCCAAGTGCAAAAACGTCTCGATAAAGGGTATGTGCATGAAAGTTTAAGTCTATGTGTTGTTCCTACTTTACTTGTGCCAAAGAAAGATGGATCATGGATGATGTATAGATTGTAGAGCTATCAACAATATTAGGGTACGTTATCTCCATCCTATTCCTCAGTTAGATGATATGCTTGATGAATTATGTGGCTTTACCATCTTTTCTAAGATTGACTTACGTAGTGGTTACCATCAAATTAGAATGAAACTAGGTGATGAATGGAAAACTACTTTTAAGACTAAATTTGGATTATATGAGTAGTTAGTTATTCCATTTGGTCTTATTAATGCATCTAATACATTCATGCGCTTAATAAATAAAGTCTTAAGAATTGAAAATTTTATAGTAGCTTACTTTGATGATATGTTAATTTGTAGCAATTCTTTGGATGAACATTTAATACATATACGCCAAGTTTTGACTGCTTTGAGAGAGGCGCATTTGTAAAATGTGATGCTGGTGGTATTGGAATTGAAGGTGTTCTTTTACAAGATAGGAAACACATTGCTTACTTTAGTAAAAAGCTTAGTGGTCTAACCTTGAACTACTCAACATATGATAAGGAATTATATGTATTTGTTAGAGTATTAAACACATGGCAACATTATCTCTAGCCAAAAAAATTTGTCATGCATTCAAATCATGAATCGTTGAAGTATATTCATAGTCAAAGTAAGTTAAATCGTAAACATACTAAGTAGATTGAATTTATTGAAAGTTTTTTGTATATTATGAAATATAAGAAGGGTAAAGAAAATCTAGTTACTGATGCTTTATCTAGATAATACATATTGTTGTCTGAACTTGATTGTAAAATTCTCAGTTTGGAAAGGTTAAAGAAATTATATGCTACTGACTTCGATTTTAAAGACATTTACGCTAATTGTAAAGAAGGGAGATACTGGGATAAATATGTGTTGAATAATGGTTATTCATTTAGAGCTAACAAGCTTTGCATTCCGATAAGTTCTATTCGTCTTCTATTATTACAGAAGGCACATGGAGATGGTTTGATGGGACATTTCGGGAAACATAAAACTGAGGACATATTAGTCACACACTTTTATTGGCCAAAGATAAGGCACGACATCAAGCGTTACGTGGGGGGAAACACTACTTGTCAAACAACTAGTCTCACTTAAATCCACATAGTTTATATATGCCTCTTCCCTTTTCGAAAGTGCCTTGGAGGATATTTCTATAGATTTTATATTGGGTTTACCAAAGACTAAGAAGGGAAGGGCAATATATTTTTTGTTGTTGATAGGTTTTCTAAGATAGCTCATTTCATACCTTATCATAAGATTGATGCTACTCATGTTGCTGATTTATTTTTCAAGGAGGTCGTTCACCTTCATAGAGTGCTAAGGATAATTATTTCAGATCATTATGCAAAAATTTTAAGCCACTTTTGGAGGACGCTTTGGGGTAAGCTCAAGATGAAATTGCTATTTTCAATTACATGCCATCCCCAAATCGATGGACAAATCGAGGTCATCAAATGCACTCTTGGTACCATGCTAAGAGCGATACTCAAATGGAATATGAAGATTTGGAATGAGTGCTTACCACATATTGAGTTTGCCTACAATTGTGTCGTGCATTCTACTACAAAGTTCTGCCTACTCGAGATCGCCTATGGATTTAAGCTTGCTGCTCCAATTGATTTATTACCTTTACCACCTTCAGAAAGAGGTAATCTTGATACCGAGAAGCGTGCTGAGATGATTTGTAAGATACATCAGACAACCAAAATGAATATTGAGAAGAAGCAAATACAATATAAGAAGCATGCGAACAAAGGCCGAAAGAAGGTTGCTTTTGAAGAATGAGATTTGGTTTGGCTGCATTTGCACAAGGATCGCTTTCCAGAACAATGTATATCCAAACTAATGTCTCGATGTGACAGTACATTTAAGGTTCTTGCAAAGATCAACAACAATGCCTACAAGCTAGAGCTACCTAAGGAATATAGAGTGAGTAATACGTTCAATATGGCCGATTTGTCTCCATACTTAGGCGATGAAGATGAACTGGAGTCGAGGTCAACTCCTTCTCAAGAAGGAGAGTATGATGAGGATATCACTAGTTTACTCATGCAAGATTCAATTAGCATAGAAGGCCCAATGACACGAGCCCATGCTTGACGCTTGGGACAACAGGTAAATTCTTTTCTTAGACAATTTAATTACTTAATTATAGAACAAATGATATTGTTGTTACTATATGTAAGGAAACTCATAGAGAAATTACTGATATAGAAGTTGCATAAGAAATTGAATGAAATCATACATGGCATATAAGCCATAAGTGCACAAGGAATCATCATTAAATCAAGATATATTTATATTTTTTCTAATTTTGTGGCCAAATAAAGGAAACTGAATAAATTATTTTATCTTTCCTAACTTTATGGCCCAATAAAGTAAATTATCTATATGCCACTAATTTTATTAGGAAGAGAATGAGTTCTTCCTATTTTTGTGGCACAAAAAAGGTAGAAAGTTTCCATTGGTATTTCTATATATTTGGTAGAGCATGCCCTATTGAGGCAGACTTTGATTTTTATTTTAGCTATTGCTATTATAAAGGCTTTTGCCACAAAAACTTGAAGTCCTATTTCTTTGACCATATATCTTGAGTAATCATTCCGCTGTTGCTCTTTCAATTCTTGATGAATTATTTGTGTCGTTCTTTGTGAACAGGTCAATCATGTTTGACATTGTTGATAACCAATTGAGGAGTGGTTTAGCAATTGCGAGGTTACTGGTCGCATTCTTGGATCGAGGTTAGCCTCCTCGTTGTGAAAGTCACAACTCACCATCTCAAGAATTTCTCCTACGATAGAAGATCGAGACCAACTTGCTTGCACGCATCTTAAGTCGAGGTTTGTGCATATCACTTCCTCCTCCCAATTCATTGGGCACTGGACTGAGCTCTCACTGATCATGCCCTAGGGTGCAATGAGCATGGCTGGCGAATCGTCGTTGTTGTCGCCCTGTCCAACTCCATTACCAGATCAGAGGTTGTTCCCTGTTGTCGGTTTGCAAATGCAAAGTGGCGATAGAGGCATCAACATCGACTTCAACGCTAGCTCCCTCGTCCCTCCTCCCTGAGTCCCTATCTTTGTGAATCTAGCTCCTCAATTGGCATGCTTCATATCATGCACCATGAAGGTAGGATCTGGAATGCATCGTGCCATGCCGGGCACGAAGTGCCTTGTGTCGAGCGTGGCATGCTTTTGGATCGTGCTGGAGTGGGTTGTGCCCGAGCTAGCCTAGGCATGGCCCATGTGCATATCTAGTTATTTATGATTTCTCCTATATGATTATGCAATTTCAAGAAAAAGAAAAATACATCAAATGGCAAGATTTAACAGTCCTCCACCAACAAGTCATTCGTGAATTCTACCTCAAACTGAAAACTCGGTGGGACTTATTGGGTTAATTCTCCTTTCTCTTTAAGGAGCCCTAAAACTTTTGTCTGATTAGGAAATGCATGCACAGGATCTATCTACAACCAGGAAATGGAACATTTGATGTTTTCCATATAGTTACCCCTCGTTGGAGGAAGAAATAGAAATCCAAGATGGACAAATGTGAGAATAGGGAGGTCTTATCCCAATCGGAAGCTGAGTTGGGATTTACCTTAAAAAATAGAATGTAGAAACTTTGAGGAAGTATATACTAGGCATAGGAAGAGAGAACTTGGGATTGAAGAAGTGGTGAGGTAGACAGCAAATCCTTAGCCATTAGTGGTAGAAGAGTGAGTTGTGGAGGACCTTGTAAATAAAAAGTTTTGACATGATTATTCTTTTATCCAATTTAATATTTCTAAGCTTGTCTTATTCTAGGTACTACCCAACGTAATTTATAATTTAAGGAAAATGGAAAATTTGACAGTCTGTTTTGAAATGAAGCATAACATTCATTTTGCCTATATAACATGATACAATACATCCAAAATATGGATGAGGAATTTTTACAATGGTAGAATACTAAATAAAACACAACTACGTGAAAAAAAAAAATAAGGGCACAGTAAGATGGTCATATAGGATGGTCATGCACCTAGTGCATCATAGCAAAATTAAAAGTGATATTTATGTGTGGTTCAGACTATAAAATTGGGAATGAGGCTGATACAAATTTTTAGTTTGAGCCAAGGTACAACTACAAAAGAATGGCAAACGTGCATAAAGAGATCTTTCTAGCAGTTGTACATTCAGATACAACATTATCTCAACTGGTTAAGCGGAAAGATGATGTGTTCAGAGATTAGGTAGTAGTTGTAAATAATGATATCTCCTCAACAGCTATGAAGAGGTTCATTGATGACATGACAAATATATGGCTTAGTGAAGGAAATAAATAAATCTAGCGGAGATGGAGAAAAATAAGAAGTTCTCAGTGCATTCCATGTATAACTTTATGAAGGAGTCAGGTATAAAAGATGGTGAAAGTTGTATATTATGAAAGACTAGATTACCAATTAAAATCAACTTTTTTAATTAGCTGATGATAAAAGATAAATTACATACCAAAATACATTTAGTATGCAAGAGCATTATGGTTGATGAAGAGTGCAGCTTATGCTAAGGGATATTGAGACTCGGGATCATTTATTCTATCATTGCCCTTATACAAAAAATAAATGGTGTCTATATTTGCAATAATTATAAGTTGAGTCATTTGATATTTTGCAATTCCCATGGGCCAAGAAGGGAGATGAGAATAAGAAATTGACGAAGATCATGCAACTAGCAGTATAATATTGGAGTATATAGGGTGAGAGAAATATGAGATATTTCATGGGAATTTTAAAATCAATAAGGAACTTAACCATGTAGGTAGTTGTTGTTTTAATATTCTACACGTCTCGCAAGTCACCTTAGACCCTTACAGTTGATTTGTCCCTTCAGTGAGAGTTCTTTGGTTTAACATTCTACAAGGGATTTAAAGTTTTCTCTTTGCTCTACTATATTTTATTTTATTCTTTTTTTGTTTTCTTTCTAAGTTTTATATCTGTTTGGATGATCATGTAAAAAAAAGCCACATGAAAAAAGAAAGATAGAGAAAAAGGGAATATAATCCATTTGCTGTAGTTCCTCCCTCAGCAAACTTCACGACGGCAAAAGAGTAGTAAAGAAAGCAAATGCTGCTACTACTTTCTTTTTATGGAGAAGTAAATGAACAGATCAGAGCTAATTTTCTCAATGTTTTCATAGAGTTGTCCTTTTCCTTTTAGGGAGATCTGTGTGCTCCCTCCGTAATTAGCATATCTACTAACCTTCCATGCTTCTTCTCCCTACCATGGGCTGTGGAAGGAACAAGAGGAAGGGCATGAATTGGGTGTCGTTGCCGGTGTTTTACTCCTATGTGGTTGCACCTGAACCAAGTCGCCCACAAATAAGATATTGGTGATCTCCTTCTCCCACTAAGCATGCATGGTTTGATATGACGGTATTAGTTACTTGAAGGCAAATCTATGTTCTAACTTGCTACGAATGAAGCTTCATTTCAATAGGAGATTTATACCATTCTACAAATGATAAATAAAATATAGGAAAAGGATGAAGTATATCAGGATCCAAGGATATTAAGATCACATTATATACCTACATGCACTTTATACTTCTAGAAACAGATGGTGTATAATGATGTCAACTGAGAAACGTAGATGTTTTTACAACACATTAGAAAATAGATATTCTTTCAAAACATTGTGGAAAAATCATACAACATTTGGTGGTTTTATTGAAAGAACAACTACGTCACTGTAGTCAACAAACCTATTCAGGAGAAGCTGTGGAAAAGATAAGTTAAAAAAAAGAGAAGCCAGGTGCCAAATCTAAGCAGCATGACATGAAAGGGTAGAAGAGAATGTAGGAGTTAGGAGAGCAGATTAACAATTACGGCTGTGGCATCAATAAAACGAACACTAAGTTACAAATACACACATTTAGCATGTGAAATTCACTGGATAGGGTCAGTCACATAATCTAATAAACTGTAGTGACAAAAATGGACCTATCTTTATCGCAATAAGAGATATCAATGTGTTTTCTCTGTAAAATTGTCCATATGAACTCTTTTTTTAATGTAGATTTGTGGTGGTGCAGCCTTGGTTAATCAGGCTGGAAAAAATATCACTGTTAGCTGAATGGTGCAATTACTTCTCTTACTAGAACTAACAAAGCTGACAGATGCAGTTACTTCTTCTTACATAATCGAAATATATTTTTGTTCAAGGATGAAGGGTAATATTATGGACAAAAATACTTAAGACTATTGGGTGACCTCAAGGTCTCCCCAAATAATCTTATGAAGGTGGCCTCCGCCCTCACAATTACTCCTAATTCCTAAATCCCATCCTGAATTGCAAAAGTAATCGGCCTATATTCTGTCGTAGTTCTTGCAAAGATTCTACTTGTTAAAACACAAGCATTTGGACTTATATAATTTTTGCAGAGTCCATTTCTAATTTTCTTAGTACAGGAGTAGTTCAAATTTCCACTTTTTTCTAAACCAATTTTTTTAAAAAAAATTGTCTATTAGTTGGGTCAAAGTTCTTATTATATTACCATCAAAGCCTATCCTACTACATCAACATCTTAAGGTGAAACCCAACTATATTCAATAGAATTTTGAACTCACAGTATATAATAATATACAAACTACTACGAGAACGCTCACTAGGAAGGAGGAGCCGAAGAAGAGGGAGGAGTCGCGGGCACATGGCAGCACAATATGAAGGATTGCTGGACATTTGAAGCATGTATCGACTCAGCAAGCGCAGATTTATTCAAACATATGCTACAAAGACTTTTAATCGTAGTTATTATGCTTTACAAGAGTCTTAACTTGAGAACTATGATTTCAGTTGTTATGCAAACATCTTCTCTTTCCTAAAATATACAGGTTGCTCCAACTATGCGCACATCACCTTGATACCTAATACGGACATTGCTATGTCGCCACCGGCTTATCTCATTAACAAATATGATGCCCAAGCTGATTGCCAAAGTACTACCCTCCAGACGAATCCAGCCTATTATGTCAAAATTGGTCACACACTCCCAATCAACCTTCAAAAAAGGTAGAAACATACTGACTCATATATACCAGTCTCCAGAGCAGTTATCTAGTGGTAGACCAAGAAGGAGGAGTCTATAAAGTTGTAGATGGTATTCTAGAAAGTATTCGACTCAGTTAGATGGCAGGCTATTTTTGATATCATGCAGTATGTGGGCTTCCTAATATATATAAATGAATTAGAAGTCTGTAAGATTAAAATTTCCTAATCAGCCTGGAAGAGCTGAGACATTTATTTATTTTGCTCTTTTGGGGGCCGGGACAGCACAAGAACACGCTGTGCAGGTGTACGATGAGGAGTAGTACGTGGAGGCAATTAATCAGTGGAATGAAGCACAGCAGATGATGGTGCAGGATTATCCAGTAGCAGTACCAGCAGGATCGAGTCAAGCTGCAAACGAGGATGCCGTCTGCCGAAATCAGAAAATATTCAAAGGAGACGATGTTTCTCCTTTTGATCCCTTGCTCGTGTCGATCGGTCCCTACCACTTCGATCCCAACTACTTCGCAGAGGATGCTAAGAAACATTTACGTGAAGCGGATAAGTCGAAATGGAAATCTGCGGATATGATACGGTCCCATCCGTATAAATCAATGAAACGGTGCATTACGGAAGGAAAGCAACTGAAGACCGAATGGAACCGGGTGGAGATGGTACTCGATGCATGCTTCATCTTGTTTTACTTTAATACATTATTGCTGCGACCAACTCGACCGCAACTGCTGCAACGATCGGATGCCAAGACACGCAAAGAGTCTGTGGATGTATTGGAAGAACACAAAGAGACCCCGGTACTCATGCATCACGGGACACTTGGGCTAAACATCGATCCGGAAGTATAAATACCATATTATCTCCATCCCAAGTCAATCCTTTTTCGGATAAATATGCTTGCAGTGGACATATGATTGAAAGATGATACGGCGCTCCGGACAGCAGTGGACTGTGAAATTGAGCCATCGATGAACCTCTAATGATAGGGCAAGTTTGATTTTATAATTTTTATGTTCGATCAGTACCATCATTGATGATCATTAGAGAACCTCATCGGTAAAGGTTCTAATAAGGTCTCTAGTGAGGGTTCTAATAAATTTTCTTACCAACTTTAGAGAAAAATTTTAGTGAATCTAAGATTTATTCTAAGATTGACTGTAAAGTTAATTTTGAAAAATTGTTACTGGATTGTAAATTAAAAAATTAATGAAATATTTGTAGAAAATTCAATAAGTAAGTACATCTATATTATGACTATCTTGCCACAAGAAGCATGCTCATCTTAAAATTATAAATAGATCTTAAAATAATAATATATGATGTGTTATATCCATGATTTATTCTATGATCTGCGTATTGATTATTATTCATTGTTAAATGCAAATATATGATGGGTATTATGTTCCATTATGAGCATGGGATTACAATTATAAATTTAGTTATGAAAAGTAAACTAACTTCTATCAAATTAAAAGCTTCAAAATAAAGATGTAGACCAACTGATGGAGAGCTTTGATCATCTACCCAAAGCTCGCCTCCATTGTGGAAAGGCAACCGACCTTGGAAAGGAGTTAGCTAACTTCATAAAGGAGAAGATAGTCTAATTCTCCCTTAAATTTAGGAGAATTATTCACGTGACCCTATCTTAGATCAATGAGATCTTGCAAGAGATCTTTCCTTGTACTAAGTTAGTCCATGCCATAGGTTTAAGACTACTTATATTCATAGCCAGCATCAGCGCTTTGTGGGGTGCATCTTTGAGAGTTTTTGCATAAGTTTCCTTTTTCTCTCAAATATTATCCTTGAGAAAAGCTTCAACATCATCAATCAAATTGAAGACTTCTATAATGCATCCAAGTCCAAGACTGAAGAAGGCTTGTGGCTGCTACGGAGCCGCACCGCATACACCCACTTCAACCCTAGTTCAATTAAATTGAATTAGGGGTGTGACAAGTGATACCAGAGCAATTTGAGGTTTCGAGGGTTCCTGATAAACCTACCATCTCAGTCTCATCATACTATAGTTAAATATATGTCTTTCAAACATTCTCTTTCCTTTAATTCAGATCTCTCGCTCACATAATTAATTACAAATTCCAGTTACTGTACCTAATCGAACAGTCAGGTTTGCCGATTGCTTTGACTTATTAAATTCTACCTACATGCGGCTAAATCTTCTCTTGAGGGACTGCGAGCAAACGTTTTGCCTTTAATTATTGCATAATAAAAACACAAGTTACCTTTTATATTTATTACCATAGAATTCTTAATAAAATATTAAAACTCATGGAGAAGAAGTTGCTTCTTCTTATTCATCTTCTTCTCTGCAACACTTGCTGCAGACTCATCGGAGAGAGACAAAATCGGAGTGTGCTTTCTTTTCTCTATTTTTAGGCCTCGCTGACCAGCGGCAACTTCACCATAAAGATAAGGAACCATCCATCCTCCCTCTATCCTGCTAGCCGAAGCCTCGATCCATTGGAGAGAACAGTGAGCAGCGAAGGGAAGTCACACAACACCCCGACAATCTTCCGACAATGATGATCCTCTCACCCTTCTTCTCCTCCTCCACTGCCACCTTCGCCTCCTCGTGATCTAGCGTTGCTCTGGAATTGCACCTTAATGTCACCTTCTCCTCCTCCTCCTCCATGCTGCGGTTGTAGTCGATGGCGCTATAGGTGACACCGGTCTCACATCCTAAAATCTCCATTAGTATGTCGAGGTTCCTCGTGAAAGGATAAAGAGACAACGGCGAAAGGGAGATTCTCTTTTCTGCCATTGCTCGTCTCGCTTGGCACAGTTGCAGGCAACATCATCCCTGACCATGAGAGTAGCGGACGACAAGGTGTGAGAGCTTGAGCAAGAGGATTAATTAACAAAAGTTATTAGAAGGTAGGACTAGAAATTGAATGCCTTATGTGAGCAAGGATTCATTTAGAAAAATATGAATTATGGGCATTTATACTTTAATGATTTGCTATAGTATTAACTTAGACTTATTATTGTATACAAAGTGTATATCCCTCTGATTAGATTAATTAGCCTTTATTTAAGGGGTTTATGAAGTTTTGAGTTCAATACTCATTAAATATCGAGATGAAAAATATAGTAGGATGGGTTATGGACTCTAGATTCTTTTAATAGCTTATGAGATTAATGATTTATTTATGGTAAGTAGCAAGATTATACGGGACTTTAATTCTAAAAATAAGGAAATTTAGCTGATTTTAGGAGTTTAATTCCCTAATTTTATTCTACTGTGATTCAGGTGATAAAAATTTGCAACCTCAGCAATCCAAACAAGCAAATTTAGATTCCATTTTTATAATATAATTAGTATATATACAACAAGCAAATCTAGGAAACATATTAATTTTTATAATATATTAATATATATACAACATCATACCGATATAAATTAATAAAACTTATATTGTAAATGGATTATTAAAGCTAATTATCTCGTAATTATATCATCACGGATGGTTCATATATTCCGTTTTATTCACTTGGATAATTTTAAAATATGTTTAGTAATAAAAAAATATAATATTGTAAAAAAAATAAAGATAAATTAAAAACTTATTTAATAAATATATAAAAAAATCAAAACATTCTTAATGATAATAATATTATTATTATTATGAGAGTTATAATTTTGAATAAGGATAATTATGTAATATGAACTTATTTATTACATTTTAAATTTTAAATAAACCGTGTAAATATATTATAATTAGGATGTCGTTTTACCAAGATTAACTTGTGAATCGGTTCGATCGAACCGAATTAAAATAAATAATCGGTTCGATCAACTCTGAATGAATGCGATCTGAATCAGGTTGAACCAGAGTTAGGAACTGACGGTGGCGGGGTAACGTCTTGAACCGGCCCGATCCGTCTTCTTCTTCACCCACGAATTCTTTTTCCTCCAGCGCCCGAGCACCAGCAGCGACGTCCGCCTTCTTCACATTGCCAACGACATCTCGGCCGATTCCGATCAAATTTTTTGGCGAAACTTTGGCCACAACATCAGGTCAGCTTTCCTAACTCAATGCAATCATCAAATCCAGTTTTTGGCAGAGATTTGAGGGAGAAAACGGATAAAAGGCGTCGGTGGCGAGGATGCATCGCCGGAACTTTATCCGGCGATATCCAGCGATTATGGTTGTGGTAGGTGACAAAGTAGGTATAGATGGATTCTTCTGGACGATACCTATCTATTGGTACCGGATTTCTGGGAGATTGGACTACGGTTGGCCGCCGGCGAACGAAAACCTCGAATTCGAGGGTTTCGCCGGCGTGACGAATTCTGGTTAAATTGGCCTCTGGTGAGCTCACAATGATAGGGAAAATACGATATCTGGAATACAGGTGAGGAGAGATATCGGTTGATACCATTATTGCTGCTCGACGGAGATAATCGCCGGTAATAATTCCGGCGAATTTTCCGGCAAACCTCCGGCGAACTCTAGAGAAAAATTAGGGTCAATCTAAGGATCATTCTAAGAGTCATGATGAATTCGGATTTGAAAAATTATTACTGGATTAAAAACTAACTAAAAATTATTAAAATATTTATAGGAAATTTGGTAACCTGATTGTGACGTTAGAACCAGGTGAGTGTTTAATTCTAGCCATAATAAACACGATAGTTCTCAATGTTTAATCCATGAGAACTATATACTTGATTATAATTAGTTGCTACCTATGAATCTCCTACTGTTTGATATATGTTCTGTTTATTATTACAATTGAGTATTGAATAACACATTATATCCTATGAGTTCTTCATGTTTGTTGTCCTTAATTCATTATGGGCATAATATCATACATCTGTATGTTGTCTTGAAAAGTAACCTAGATTCTGATTTACTTCCAAGCTAGTATATGCATCCCTTTTTCCTAAAAACTAGAGATATGGTGAAAACAAATCCTAAGATGCTTCATGTTCTATGTGTGTACCTTGTTACTTTGCTTCATTTTTGGACGCATATGACTAGGAGATATACTGGTGTTATGTCAAGGGCACCTTCACTACAATGATGTTATGATGTATTAGCATTTATATGAGCCACCTACGTAGAGGGGCATGGGGCAAAAGTGGCAGGTCGCCAGGATGAGAGGTTAGGTAACTCCTGGTCATTGGGTATAACTAGATTGGCTATGGATACCGGGTAATTAGGTCTAGTGGACAACTCAATGGGGAAAGGGGTTGTATTCCTATTATCTCTTATTTCTTAACCCAGGTAGCTGATATTGATTGATACATTCCCCTAAGGTGATAATTGTCAGCTGCAACTATGGATGAGTTGCTCCTGTTGGAAATCGGGTCAGATCCAAATAAATCCAACCCCACCAAGCCTCAGACAAAGTTGTTATATGTGGCCTGTGGGTTTCAGAAACTTTGATTAGTTGCTTCTTAGGCACTTCTTCGACATGGCTAGAGATTGACCGGCGAGTGCTTCCTGTGTCGAGGGCTCCAGCATACCAATGATAGTCCATTGTTGTTTGTCCTCCTTGCCATCTCTCCTCTCGGAAGCATGCCTCCTCGAAAGCCCACAATTTGCTTATTCCTGCTCTGAGGAACTCACCCCTTTTCTTCCTCCTTTCCAGTCGCCTACTCGTCTCCGCAGCCGCTCTTCAAAGAAATTTCTTCCGATCTGCTACCAAATAGGAAGTAAGGAAATAACAATTTGAAGAAAAAAGATTGTTTTTTTTTATGATAAGGAAAAGTTGTTGTTATACTTTTATCAATCTTATCTCCCTTGCATTAATAAATAAAGGAGCCAATCATAATCAATCCAACCAACAAATGTTCCTTATTTATCACGATTGTTGTTTTCTTTGCAGGTTTCCAAGACTGCAGAAGAGTGTGAACTACATAGTTTGGTGATTTTTTGTAACATAATTCGTGGGAGTGAAAACAAGCATCCTTATCCATGACTTGTCAGTGTGATCATTGAGTGTTTGATGGTTTGTCATTCCATTACCTTGATGGTTGGCTTCCCATTGTGATAATTCTAGTGTTGTTTTGATTCCTTGTGTCAATTGCACAACTAAATTTAGTATGATGCCCTGCATTTCGCCATTTTTGATATCCTATGTCCATCCACTAAGCGTCCTAACAACCGCATCAAACAATGTAGCATACAGTTCTCCACGCATACCTTTCTCTTGTCAGAATATCTTACTGCAGCCGAGGAAATTGTGTGTTTCTTCATTTATACTCCGATCAGAAGAAAATGCTTATGAAGGTGAATCTCTATGTGAGGAGAAAGAAGAAATGAAGATTAAATGGAGTAATGTAGGATCTGATATAACAGCAGAACAAAAAGAATTTATTTCTCAGCTTCCCTTGAAGATGTCCAATCGCTGCAAGGCCCTTCTAAAGCGCATTATCTGCTTTTCTCCAGAAGCCGACAAACTTCCTCTCCTCTTAGCTTCTTGGGTGAAGGCCATGAAACCTAGAAGAGCTGACTGGTTGATAGTTCTGAAAGAGATCAAGAGAATGCAAAATTTTCTTCTTCCTGAGGTCAGTCATGCTCTCTATCGTCCAGTCTTGAATTATTTTATACTTCACGTGTTTGTATGCTATTTCTTTTCTTTTCTTATGAGGTATATACTAAGTCGACACCTTTACTGAATATTTTGACTTTTTTTTGGAGAAACTTCATCTTATGATAGTATATTAATAATTTTTCTTCATTCATGCGTTGGGATATATTTGATTGCTGGCCAGTTTCTTTGATTCTAGCTTTAGTAAATTTCGATATGTCAACATATTTTGTTCTTTAAGGTATGCATTCTTGTATGGACAGTTTATGGGTTAGTGTGTATTATATATGGTTTGCTAGAAAAGAAAATATGCTCCTTATTTTGGAAAATACAAGATTAAATGTTTACGACTTGGACTGCTGCACCAATCATCTACCTTAGAAATGATAGAAATCATTCAACTACTTTGGTATGAGCTTGGCTTCCAGATTAAAACCAGAAGTAATATTCTATAAAGGCTACTTTTTAAAAATAGGAAGAACTACAAAGAAAAAATATTTTGTTAGAATGATAATGTTGTATTTTAAGACATAGAATGGCTTCTAGGTCTTAAATGCAAGTACCATTACTTTACTTTTAAGTTCCAGTAGGCATTTTATTTTGCATAATTCCAGAGTAAAATAAATAAGAAGTATCTTCCTGGAGTATTTTGCAGGTTTTTCATTTCAATATCAGCATAATTAGAAACTGATCATCAGGCTTGATTTCACTAATCTAAAGTTTGCTTCTTATTAGGTAATGGAATATGCACTGCTTGACAGCACTTTTGAAGCCAATATCCGTGACTATACCAAGCTGATTGATCTCTATGCAAAGCAAAATCTACTGGAGAATGCAGAAAGATCATTTCAGGCAATGAAGCAAAGAGGATTCCCTTGTGATCAGGTTACCCTTACTGTCCTTGTTAACATGTACAGCAGGGCTGGGCATCTAGATCGAGCCAAGGAGGCATTTGAAGAGATCAAACTGCTCGGTGAGCCTATTGACAAACGAGCTTATGGCTCGATGATCATGGCCTATATCAGGGCTGAAATGCTAGAGCATGCAGAGATATTGATGAAAGAAATGGAGGAACAAGAATTTTATCCAAGAAGAGAAGTTTATAAGGCATTGCTTAGAGCTTATTCCTCTAGGGGCAATGCCGATGGAGCTCAAAGAGTGTTCGATTCCATACAATTTGCTGGAATAGTTCCCGACAACAGGCTCTGTGCTCTTCTCATAAATGCCTACTGCATGGCTGGTCAGAGCAGCAAAGCTCGAAGCGTATTAGAGAACATGAAAACTGCTGGTGTCGAACGAAGTGATAAATGCATTGCCTTGATGCTGGGCGCATATGAAAGGGAAAGCAATTTAGATGCGGCACTATCCTTCCTGATAGATCTAGAGCGTGATGGTGTTCTGATTGCTGAAGAGGCATGTCAAGTCTTGGTTGGGTGGTTCAGAAGGCTTGGAGTAGTGGATGAAGTAGAGCAAGTTTTGAGAGGATTTTCTGCTAAGTGCAAGTTTCAGTCATTCTAATGTTTCCTAAACACAATTATTGTCATGCTACCGGTTGAGAATTCTCTAGAGATTCCAAGAAATTAGCAGCGAGAATGTTCAACACAATTTAGGCATCAGTTTAGGCAGTCCCTAAAAGGTATTATATTTGTTGGCTGCAAGTTTGGAGGTTTAATCAAGCTATAAAATGCTCTTAAAAAAGTAGATTGAATTTATAAAATGAATTATACAAATGATAAAATTATCTCCTTGTAGTATAAATTGCTAATTTTTCTGATAAATTGTCATCTTAATCTTCATCTATATGAGTCATCTCCTTATAGTATTTCCTTATCACAGTAATTAGTATCTATTTTGTGGCTAGCTAAGCAGTATTTGCTCATGTTTCAACTATGTATTCCGATGACTATCACTAGGATATATTGGTTATTATTGAAGATTTCAAGCTAAGCTCTCAAGTTTCAACTATATATTCTCCTGACTATCACTAGGATGTATTGGTTATTGAAGATTTCAAATTTTTCTGATGGTTTCCTTAAGAAATTTTAACAAAATCTTCACTTTTTTGATATGATTGTTGAAATAGATAACTATGTTACTTAAATAAAAAGGAAAAGAGTGCAAGTAGTGGTTGCCATCTCGTAGAGCACCATTCTTTACCGCAACACAATTGAGTTACTTTTGTAGTAATTCTCTCCTATCTTTACAGCTAAGCTCGTACCTGTGGACTGTGGAATTGAGAAGCTGCAGATCATGATGACCATTGTTAATGACCTTGTTTCGGTTGATTCCCTCATCGAAGAGAAGCTCACTGTGGAGCCCTGCGATGAGTACATTCAGAGCTGTGACATTGTTGCCTTTAACAAAATCTAGATGAGCTTATTTTTTGTGGAATGATCCATGTAGTAAGAAAGGATACCACTATCTTGAGATTTAGTTTTGAACTGAGACTACTGTGTCTGTCTGTCGTTTATGCATTGTTTGCATAAAAAGAAAAAAATTGCTACCATAAGTATTATTGATGTTTTGATATAATTTAAGAGACTGAGTAGTTTCAGTGAATTAATTTTGTGGATCTTCTGAATAAAACCTAATTATTCTGACTAAAGGATTGTATACGGACTTAGTTTTGATGTTGCAACTTTTGAGTGTTTTTTTGATCTGGTATCTCTTATCTAATTTTTTGTATTTTCATTGACTTTATATCATGATCTAGTTAAGTCTCATCGTTCTAACTTGTACTTTGCTCTAGTATGTGTTAAGTCTCATCATGCTAATTCTAATCAGTGTTAGATGGAGAAACTAATTATACTTGTTAAATATTTATCAATAGGATCATGGCTGCTCTCACTTTCACTCGGGTCATCGCTCTTGGCATCTCCGTACGCTGATTTGGTCTCAAAGTTTGGGCTCTAGAGTTCGGTGTTAGGGATTTCTATTACGGTGTGGGGTCTGGTAATGGAGCAGAGCTGGAAGTTTGTAAAAGGAACTACGGAGGATTTGGGTGAGCAATGGAGAGAATGGTGTTACTATCCATAACCCCACTAAACCAATAGGAGAAGCTGTTGGCGCTTCGTTGCTGATAAAAAAGATTAAAAATGACGGAGGCAATCCCCTCATAAAAAGCACAAAGAGATCAAGATGTTCAGAATGGTCAACCGAAGGAACTCCAGAAGACAAAACCTGGTCTTTCTTTCACAGAGTCACACATTTCCTTCCAAAACCAAATCTCGGCAACCATTCGAGGAAAGGAACTACAGTTACTAGGCAGCCTAAAGATGCATCAAATGGCATTGTTCCTGCTGTCCAACCTCCCTTTTTCTGCTGCACATCGTACTAGGAGATCATTACCTACAGAGACTGGCTCAGTTGATGCAGTAGTTGAGGGTACTTCTGAAACTGGAAGCATGACAACACATGAAACTATCCTGCAGAAGCAACACCGGATGATGTTGATTCAAAGATCGCTTGTAGACTCCAATGCAGAGCGAAAGGAGTTCAATCCTAACACCAGTGCAAAAGGATCAAGGATGGCAGCTGGTAGTCAACAAGAGGAGGGAGAAGGAGCAACTGCAGCACATGTCCAAGAAAAGAATCATGAAGGCGGGACGGAACCACATCGGCCAATGGACACATGAAAGGAGAAGGCAAAAGATCATGCCACCGGCCAACCTCCCCGATGGAATTCAATCTGCGAGACATTTCAGGAAGTATAGGAAGAACAGCTAGGGAAGATATGTAGGTACTGTAGAGATTAATAAAAAGGTATCTCATGGTTGGGCATTGGGAATATAACGGAGAGTTAGGAGAGATATTGGGCAGCAGCTCAGCGATAATATCCAAGGATGCCAGACTGTGATCGGGAACTTTGGAGGCAGCACGAAAGAGGGCACCACCTCTAAGCCTTCTTATATACCGATGTGCTACAGAAGGATCCATGGCAAACCAACAATTATGAGTATCCTTATCAATAATTTGAGGGATCAAAATAGATGGTTTCGATGTCTAGTGTCTAGGAAAAGGGCATCATGCAGATCACTAAAGGTGTGCTACATTTGTATGCAGAAAAGCATGAAGGGAAATATTGCAGGATCAAAAATCAAATTTAAAATGACGCTTTAGAAAAGGATATCTATGCAGCAACAGATGTTGAGAAGACATCATTGAACAAGTGATCTCGCTCTACACGGAAGAGATTAAAGTTCCTAAAAAGGAGCAACACATAGCTGTTAGCACTAAGGGTTCTATGGAGAAGTCTCCTAAAATTATAGGTGCCTTGGCAGACACCTCTGGAAGTAGGCTAATATAGTAGAGGGAAAATACCTAGTCACCACTCCAACAATTGGTCAAAGATACTACAAAAGGTGTTTATAGAAGATCAAGCTCATTCATTTCAATCAGTCCCTACTTACAATAGAAGATTGGTCTTTAGAATAGTGATGCAATATTTTAAGCAGGAAAGAAAGAATGAAGATCACCTTACCTGGCTTGCCAATTAACCTGTGGTATACTGAAGCAATAACAAATATTCTCTCCTTATTTGCAGAATTGAAGGATGTAAACATGGAATCTATATCATAAAGGAATGCACAAGATTGTCAAGTAATTAAGTAATTATTAGAAAGCTAGCATCAAAAATCCATCCTTGTTTTGTCACCTCATACTTGGTGAGAAAAGCATATATGATAGTAATCAAAAGTGGATGGATAGCAAAATGAGGATATTGATCCACAAGTTCTTGAAAAGCATAATGAACAAGAAAAAGGGTAAGAGGATCTTACTTAGAAAAGTCAACTAATGATCAACAACTCGATCACCATAGCACATCTCAAGCTCAGGAGCAAATAACTGAGGACACTAATGTACTACATATAAGTAGGGATAATTCTCAAAAACATATTAAAAATTGTCTATCCGACTTTGATGATGAGGATCTTACTTCAAAGGATGTAATGAGTGTTATTACGAACCCCACACAGGGAGTGCATGCCTATTAGGCCTCTACCTTCGATGGGATAGAATAGCAAATTATGTAAATGAAGTAGACCTTACACATGAGGATATGTCCAAAAGTCACACCACTAGTGTATCATCGGTGTTTGAAAGGTTAAAGCAAGATCTTCTATACTATAGAAAAGGTCCTATGATTAGAACCAAGATTTTAGAGCCTAGCTTGCAGAGTATTGAAGACCGGGGATATTAGTTGGGTATGCAACAATTTAACTTTCGGGTAGATAGGAGTTTTTTAGAACTTTAATGAGGCTTGAACCCAAGACCTCATGATCCTCCCGTATAAAACCCGATTACTCTAATCAGAGGGATGTACACTTTGTGTTCGGGTAGATAGGAGTTTTTTAGAACTTTAATGAGGCTTGAACCCAAGACCTCATGATCCTCCCGTATAGAACCCAATTACTCTAACCAAAGGGATGTACTGTCACGCCCCGACCCGCAGGACGACACGTGGCAACCGCCGTATGAGCCCGACAAGCCCATACAAGGCATAAATACAAATACTAAACTACATACACCCACATTTTCATGTAACATCTTAAATACAGTCCCGATATCTCCTAATACAAATCTAAGACCGGCATACGAAAACTCATAACAGCAGTCGTATACCTCCCGCGACGAACCCTCCGTCATCGATCTCGTCTCGTGCATCGACACCTGCACACACATTGAACGCGGTGTGCTCAGCCTTGCGGCCTAATGCGAAATTACGGTCCTACCGAATAAGGAAATCAAAGGCTAGGAGGAGTATTCTAGGATGTCTTTGGTAATTAATCATCATCTTTCATGCCATTTCGTTTTAAACAATTCATATAAAAATAGACAGCATAAACAAACAATTAAATGTGTACATGTCACTAGATGTCACCCTAGTCATGTCTAGTGTCCATATTAATAGTATGTCACCTACGTCATAGTGAGACTTTTTAGGTTTCATAAACTCGGGCTGCCAGCCTACGCTTAATGACTACCCTAGCTAAGAGTATCAGTAAGCCCATCAGTGCCTTTCTGTCTCTGTCTCTACCTATGCCCGCTGCACTGATGTTGGCAGAGAGGACGGATGACCCAGAGTCCCTCTCCTGTTGTTTCACTAGTCGCCAACCATGCCTCCCCTAGCGAAACCGTCGTGCCCTTACATCCTCCCCGGATACCGTAGGGGTCACGACACCCATGTAGTACTACACACTGCCCGTAGACAGGGTCACCTCTCTTAAATATCATCGGCCACGGCTAGCCGGAATAACCACCCTAGGATCCGGACTACTCATCCGATCGTCTGCAGACGTCAAGGGTGATAGCCGTGCGGTCTACGGATCCACTGTCCAAGGCGTCGCATGTGGAATCACCTTCCCAGTCCAATAGCCATCAACGTTTATCGAGATCGGCGCACATCCGCACGATGGGTTGTGGCCCTCGACTTCGTCGGTGCCAAGTCCATGGTAGGGTTCATCCTAGCTAACCATCTCAGGACTATCACGAGGCCGCCTACAACGACACTCGCGCGGGTGAAGGTTTCGGGTAAGGACTTGCTCCATATTTCCAGTCTAACATGACCATGGAGTGTGTACAGTCCCTTACCCTACCAGCTCCCAGTATATGAGCTATGCATAACGTCGGGAGTGGTGCTCCCAGTGCTCCGCTATGCATCAACCTCGGGAGTGGCGCCTAACGGAAACGTCACCGTTCGACCACCGTCGGGACGCGGCGGTCTACCGGGGCATATGGAAAAAGGCCCCTTTTTCTCTAAGTGGCGGTGACGTCGCCAAGGTTCTAACATGTCGCATGTATTATCTATGTCCGCATGGTAGTTATTTAACATATCATACCGAAGCAATTTAGCATGCACGACATGATTATAAAGCATGTTAGATACCTAGCAGATCAAACATGTTAGATAAGATAACTATGCTAGCATGCATAAAATTTAAATCTTATCAAACATTATGGTTTATCATATTGAAGACATCCAAGAATTTTTCCTAAGAAACCCCAGCGGGTATTCCCTAGCGTGAATAAATCCTACCAACGGAGAACCAACGCACCTGGGATAGCGATCTACTCCTGGGAACCAAGTCGCGCGGAGAATATCACCCGCCGAGCTTCTCGGATCGCGTACCCACAATAATCCTATTTAATAAAATTTATTTAAAATAGATTTAATTTATTTCCCTTAAGATAAATAAATTAAAATCTATCAATTAAATAATTATTACATTAAATTAATCCTATGCATGTTTAGGATTAATCTCACCTAATGAATTATGAATTAATCATATTTTTGCATTTTTATCTAATAACTTCAATGAATTTTTATTCAATTTCTACTCATCAAACTCACCCATAACTTGGCCCAAGTCATCCAGGAGCCCAAGTAGAACCCATAGAAATTTTTATTATTTTTTTATTTTTTTAATATTTTAATATTATTTTATTATTTTAATATTATTTTATTATTTTAATATTATTTTATTTTTTATTTAATTTTCTGACGTGGTCAACGGTCAACGTTGACTGGTCAACGCTGACTGGGTCAGCAGTGGGCCCGGTCAACGCTGATTGGGTCAGCTGTTGACCGGTCAACGGCGACTGGGTCAGCGGTTGACTCGGTCAACGCTGACTGGGTCGGCGGTGGGCTCGGTCAATGCTGACTGGGTCAGCTGTTGACTCGGTCAACGGTTCGAGTTACTGTTCATCCGGTTCGGTTCGGTTCGGTTCGATTTGGTTCGGTTCGGGTCCGGTTCAGCTAAATTAAATTCAATCTAATTTGACTCGAGCTCGAACCAGGTTCAACTTATTTGATTCCGCTCCCCCAACCCAACTTGACTCGAACCCAAACTTAACTCAAACCAAACCGATTTAACCCCACTTGATTCGACCCAACCGTTTTCATTAAATAAATAATTTCTTATACACTAAGCTTAGTTAATTAACGGTAATCATGCTTTTAATTAAACTAAGCATACAATAACATAATTTTCCACTAATTATATTTTATTTACACTAAGCACACTTAATTAGCGCTAATCGTGATTAAGGAAATCCTTAATCACGATTACGAAAAGGGGCGAAATAACACCTTCGCCGCTTTCTTTGCCGATCGCTCCCTCGTCGGCTTCTTCGCCGGAGCTCCCGCCGTCCACGCTCGAGTACTCTCGCCGGCCAACAACCCCGCGTCCTCGCGCGCGAGATGGCTGGAAGCTCGCTGCAAACGATCCGGCCGTAAGAACCAGTCGCCGGAGCTCTCGACGCTCATCGACCCACCCGCGGACGGCAAACGCATCATCCGCGAAATCAAAGGTTGGAAGGAGGAACGATAGCGGCGATTACTCACCTACGGGTTCACGAACAACTATTGGTGCTGATTCGGGGAGCAGGAGAGGCGGATCAAACGATTTGCTCCTCTCCTGCGCGAGCGCGTTCTGCTGCGAGCCCGCTGCCAAATCACCGGCTTCAGGGTGGAAAATCCGGCCGCTGCGCCTTCGTGGAGGCGAAGCGAGGCGGCGTGGACGGGTTGCGACGGTCGACTGAGGCTAAGTCGCGGCGGCGACTTCACTGCGTGCAGCGGCGGAGATCCGGGTGCGCAGCAGAGGGTGAGCAGCAACGGCGCCGCTGCTCTGCTTTTCTCCGGCGATGCTCCTCTCGACAATGGCGACGGGAGTGGTCCGAGGCGACGGCGGCTTCACCGGCGACTCCCTCGCCCGTCGTCGCTGCTGCGTGGAGTGCGAAGGGAAGAAGACGAAGGAGGCGCGATTAGGGCGCTTCCGTTCGCCCTCTTCCACCTGGTTCTAAGCGACGGGGTCGGTTCAGCCGACCCGGCCGAGTGGACCGGTTGACCCGGCCGGTCTAACCGAACTGGCCGGTCAATTTTTTTTTTTTTTTTTTTTTTTTGCGATGGGGGTTTACAAGTACTCCCCCCCTTAAAAATTTTGGTCCTCCAAAATAACACTTGAATATCCAAAAAAAATCCAACATCAACATATAAATTTCCAAAAAATTTTTTTTTTTTTTGTACATCACACTCAAACACTCTCTCCCTCAAATAAGTGAGGTTGCTGGGCCCGTATGTAGGCCTCAGTCTCCCATGTAGCTTCCTCGATATGAGCGTTCCTCCAGAGGACTTTTACTAGGGGGATAGACTTACCTCGAAGCACCTTTACGCACCGATCTATGATCTCAATAGCCCGCACCCCGTAGCTTAAGTCCTCTCTCAGCTGAACTGGTGGTGCTGTGAGGACATGGGACGGATCTGAAATGTACTTCCTCAACATGGATACATGGAAGACATCATGAATCTGCTCTAAGTCTGCAGGTAGCTCCAGTCGGTAAGCCACCGGCCCGACTCTCTCAAGTACCTGGAAGGGTCCGATGTATCTAGGGTGTAGCTTTCCTTTCTTCTGAAAACGAAGGATGCCCTTCCAAGGGGATACCTTTAGAAAAACCATATCCCCGACTGCAAATTCTAGAGGCCTACGACGATTATCTGCATAGCTCTTCTGTCGGTCCTGAGCTGTCTTCAGTCTGCCTCGAATGACACTGACCTTGGCTACGGTTTCATCAATCAACTCCGTACCCGTCAGTCGTCTCTCGCCTACCTCACTCCAACATAATGGAGTCCGACACTGTCTGCCATATAGAGCCTCATAGGGAGCCATACCAATGCTGGCCTGATAGCTATTATTATATGCAAATTCCACCAAAGGAAGGTGGGTATCCCAGCTACCAGTAAACTCGAGCACACATGCTCTCAACATGTCCTCCAGCGTCTGTATGGTACGCTCTGACTGTCCATCAGTCTGTGGGTGAAATGCGGTGCTGAACCTCAATGATGTACCCAGCTCCCCCTGAAACTTCGGTCAGAACCTAGAAGTGAACCTAGGATCTCGGTCTGACACAATAGATACAGGTACTCCATGAAGGCGGACAATGTCGCTGATGTACAGCCTGGCTAACCTCTCCAATGTGTAAGAAATCTCAATCGGCAAGAAGTGGGCAGACTTTGTAAGTCGATCAACGATCACCCAGATAGCGTCATGGTGTCTCTGGGTGCGCGGCAACCCGACTACAAAGTCCATAGTGATGTGCTCCCACTTCCACTCCGGTATCGGAAGAGACTGCAAGGTCCCTGCCGGCTTCTGATGTTCCGCCTTAACCTGCTGGCATATTAGGCATCGAGCTACAAACTCAGCTATGTCCCGCTTCATGCCCGACCACCAATACGTCTGTCGAATAGTACGATACATCTTCGTACTACCCGGATGCATAGCATAAGCGGAACTGTGTGCCTCCTCCAGAATCTGCCGTCGTAGATCCTCATCATGGGGTACGCAGATCCTGTCATTCAGCACCAGCATGCCGTCATCTCTGAGTCTGAACTCCTGACCCTGACCATCCTGTACTCTCCGGATCACCGTACTCAACTCAGAGTCTGTCCTCTGTAACTCGGCCAGCCGGTCTGATAAAGTGGGTCGCACAGTAAACTGTGCCAGTAACCCACCCTAAGAGTCACACTGTAGCTCAACCCCCAGCAATCTCATGTCACGCAGCAAGGGTAAGTAGGCAGTGCGTATATACGCCAAAGTGACAGACGACTTTCTGCTCAAAGCATCTGCCACAACATTAGCCTTCCCCGGATGGTAGTCAATAATCAAGTCATAGTCCTTGATCAACTCCAACCAGCGGCGCTGCCTGAGGTTCAACTCCCTCTGGGTCAACAAGTACTGTAGGCTCTTATGGTCAGTGAAAATATGACACTTCTCCCCGTAAAGATAGTGTCGCCAAATCTTAAGAGCCAGAACAATAGCGGCTAACTCCAAATCATGAGTCGGATAATTTACCTCGTGCTTCTTCAACTGTCGTGAAGCATAGGCAATTACCCGTCCGCCCTGCATAAGTACACAACCCAGCCCTTGCTTCGAAGCATCGCTGAATACCACATACTCTGTACCGCTGACTGGGAGGGTGAGTATCGGAGCAGTGGTTAAACGAGTCTTAAGCTCCTGGAAACTGAGCTCACACTCTGGGGTCCACCGAAACTTAATGTCCTTCCTAGTCAACTTGGTCATCGGCGCTGCAATACGTGAGAAATCCTGCACAAACCGCCGATAATATCCAGCTAATCCAAGGAAACTACGGATCTCTGTGGGACTCTTAGGCTGCTCCCACTTAGTCACTGCCTCAATCTTAGTCGGATCGACCTGTATGCCCTCACTGGATATAATATGCCCCAGAAATCCAACCTGAGTCAGCCAAAACTCACATTTGGAAAACTTAGCATAAAGCTGACTATCTCTCAGTACCTGAAGGACAAGTCGGAGATGCCTCATATGCTCCTCCGGGCTCTTCGAATAGACAAGTATGTCATCAATGAAGACAATGACACACTTATCTAAATGTCTATGAAAAACCCGGTTCATCAAATCCATAAAGGCTGCGGGAGCATTAGTAAGTCCAAAAGACATGACTAGGAACTCATAATGTCCATACCGTGATCGAAATGCCGTCTTCGGAACATCCGAGTCCCTAATCTTTAACTGATGATACCCGGACCTCAAATCAATCTTCGAGAAAACCCGAGCTCCCTGTAACTGATCAAATAAGTCATCGATGCGGGGAAGCGGATACCTGTTCCTAATGGTGACCTTATTCAACTGCCTGTAATCAATGCACATCCTCAAGGTCCCATCCTTTTTCTTCACAAATAGAACAGGTGTGCCCCAAGGGGAGACACTAGGTCGAATAAACCCCTTATCTACCAAGTCCTGTAACTGTAGCTTGAGTTCCTTCAACTCTGCCGGTGCCATACGATACGGGGGTCTAGAGATTGGAATCGTCCTAGGGGCGAGATCGATGCAAAACTCTAACACCCGATCCGGGGGTAGGCCAGACAATTCCTCTGGAAAAACATCTGGGAACTCGCGAACTACAGGAATATCTGCCATCTGGCTATCCGACTGGCTGCTATCCACTACGTGCGCAAGAAAACACTGATACCCTTTCCTGATGTACCTCTGCGCCGTGAGAGCGGATATAATGGCAGTCGGCAGGACTCGACGATCCCCCTCGAATACCAGCTCCGGGGGTCCCGATCCAACGAAGGACACTGACTTTGTGAAGCAGCTCACCAGGGCTCTATGTGCTGTCAACCAGTCCATACCGAGAATCACATCGAAGTCTGCCATGTCCAGTGGAATCAGGTCCGCCTCAAGGAAAACCTCCTGTATCATAATGGGACAGGACCGATACACCTGACTCCGTAAAATCTTCTCACCCAAGGGAGTACAGACAATCAACTCTGCCTCTAATGGGGTAAGAGGTATATCGGCTCGCCTGGCGAACTCCGAACTAATGAAAGACCGATGTGACCCGGTGTCAATAAGAATACGAGCCCATGCATCAAATAATCGCATATGTCCTATTCCACATCACACAACAACACATGCGACAAGTTAAATTTAGTCTCACTTAACAAAAGATAAGTTTTAGTTCCAAAATCCAACACAACAACAACTTATCAAATGGAAAGACTAAATCTCCAAAATAAAAATTCCATTTAAGGTGCGTCAGCATGGGAGGAGTTACCCATGACTACATCGGGGTTGGCTTGGGCGTCGATGTCGTCCAATGCATATATGCGCGTCTGGGTGCGCTGGGGCGGCCTCTGAGAGTGTGGGCCCGATCCGGTAGGAAATCCTCGGGTAGACCCCGTCATAGGTGCAGCCGGTGGGAACGGTGCAGGAGGACGACCACGACCCGCAGATGCCGGGTGGATGGCTGACTGCTGGGATCCACCCATCTGAATCCGCTGCGGACAGCTGGTCCGAATGTGCCCCTTCTGTCCGCACTGATAACAAGTGATCTCTCGGCACATCCCAGTGTGAATCCGGCGGCAAATGGTACATGGGGCCAACTGTGATGCACGGTGTAACTGAGGGGCCCTATGTACTGACGGCTGGGGACGTGCCTGACTCGGCTGACCCCGCTGCTCAGTCCTCTGTATAAATCGGCTCCCAGATGGAGCCCCTCCTGCAGCCGAGGCCACTGAAGCTACCGAGCCAGTCTGTCTGTCCCTGAAGTCACCTCGACCCCCATGTGTCGCTGACCTCTTCTTCTTATGCCCCTCTCTCCGCATACGCGTCGTCTGGAGCATCCTCTCAGTCCACAGGGCTTTATCCACCAACTGCTGGAAAGCAGTGTAATCCAATATTCCCACCCTAACACTAAGGTGGTCATCCAAGCCCTGAATAAAGCGCATCCGACGATACCTGTTGGATGTGATCGTGTCGGGTACCAGGGAGGCCAGCAGATTAAACTCCGCCACATACTCTGACACAGATCTGCCTCCCTGTCTACAGTCTAAGAACTCCTGTACCTTCAGATCATGCTGGAGCTCTGTATAGAAACGCTCGTGGAACTCATCCAGAAATATGTCCCACGTCAGTCCAGTAGAATAACGGGTCTCCAGCTCATCTCGCCAGGTCTCAGCCTCCCCGTCTACCAGATAGAGTGCCACTCCAAGTCGGTCTCTATCAGATAACTCCAAATCCGCAGTGATACGGCGGATGTTGTTAATCCAAGACTGGGCTGTCTGGGGGTCAGATGATCTAGAAAATGTAACACCCCTCAGATGTCGAGCGTCTCTCACCCAAGCGGCTATCGGCCTCGCAGCTCGGGTACTGGGCTCCGACGTAACAACTCCCCCAGGCGGGGTCTGATAATCCACTCCAGTATAAGTCCCCTGTGCTCCTATCGGAGGGGTAGCAACTGCTGTTGCAACCCTCACTGGATCTGACTCTGCACTACAATCAGCTGGAGCGGGTACAACTGCTGGGGCAGGAGCCGTCCGGACCACCCGCGGTCCTGGTGGTACCACTGGTGCAGCAGGAGGCGGAGGAGGAGGTGCACTAGTCTGAGGTACCTCGGGCTCATGCTGTGCAGTGGGATTTAGAATGCTGACCATCGCGCTGGCCACCGCTGCTGCTATTATGTTCAGCTGTCCCTGAGCAACGGGTGCCTGCCCTGATGGCACTGTAGATGTAGTCCTCTGCCTCACGGTACGTCGAGAACTCGAGCTCCGACGTGTACCCAATGATGCCCCCTCTGGGACCATGGATACTGGTGCCCTGTCGGAATCTCCGGTAACACTCGCAGCTGGTACCGGTGCTAGCGGCGTTAACGGATCTGCCGCTGGACGGGAGGTGGCCGTCGAATGATCCTGGGGCTCTGCGAGCTTTCGGGGCCTCCCCCGTTTACATCTGGGCGGTACTTCTGACATCTACATGAACAAGCTTCTGTCAGTTCATACGAAATAAGAATTTCTACGTAAGGTAAAACTCTTTCGGTACGCATAGTCACGATATAGGTAAACGACTGTACCACTAACTATCTAACTGGCCAATCTAATATATCGGGACTGACTTCCTTATAATTAAGATTTGAAGTCGAAACTCCAAAATCCCTAGGTTTATAAACCTAGGTTTTGATATCACCTAAATGCTCAGGTCTTTAAACCTAGGCTCTGATACCACTTAAGTTGTCACGCCCCGACCCGCAGGACGACACGTGGCAACCGCCGTATGAGCCCGACAAGCCCATACAAGGCATAAATACAAATACTAAACTACATACACCCACATTTTCATGTAACATCTTAAATACAGTCCCGATATCTCCTAATACAAATCTAAGACCGGCATACGAAAACTCATAACAGCAGTCGTATACCTCCCGCGACGAACCCTCCGTCATCGATCTCGTCTCGTGCATCGACACCTGCACACACATTGAACGCGGTGTGCTCAGCCTTGCGGCCTAATGCGAAATTACGGTCCTACCGAATAAGGAAATCAAAGGCTAGGAGGAGTATTCTAGGATGTCTTTGGTAATTAATCATCATCTTTCATGCCATTTCGTTTTAAACAATTCATATAAAAATAGACAGCATAAACAAACAATTAAATGTGTACATGTCACTAGATGTCACCCTAGTCATGTCTAGTGTCCATATTAATAGTATGTCACCTACGTCATAGTGAGACTTTTTAGGTTTCATAAACTCGGGCTGCCAGCCTACGCTTAATGACTACCCTAGCTAAGAGTATCAGTAAGCCCATCAGTGCCTTTCTGTCTCTGTCTCTACCTATGCCCGCTGCACTGATGTTGGCAGAGAGGACGGATGACCCAGAGTCCCTCTCCTGTTGTTTCACTAGTCGCCAACCATGCCTCCCCTAGCGAAACCGTCGTGCCCTTACATCCTCCCCGGATACCGTAGGGGTCACGACACCCATGTAGTACTACACACTGCCCGTAGACAGGGTCACCTCTCTTAAATATCATCGGCCACGGCTAGCCGGAATAACCACCCTAGGATCCGGACTACTCATCCGATCGTCTGCAGACGTCAAGGGTGATAGCCGTGCGGTCTACGGATCCACTGTCCAAGGCGTCGCATGTGGAATCACCTTCCCAGTCCAATAGCCATCAACGTTTATCGAGATCGGCGCACATCCGCACGATGGGTTGTGGCCCTCGACTTCGTCGGTGCCAAGTCCATGGTAGGGTTCATCCTAGCTAACCATCTCAGGACTATCACGAGGCCGCCTACAACGACACTCGCGCGGGTGAAGGTTTCGGGTAAGGACTTGCTCCATATTTCCAGTCTAACATGACCATGGAGTGTGTACAGTCCCTTACCCTACCAGCTCCCAGTATATGAGCTATGCATAACGTCGGGAGTGGTGCTCCCAGTGCTCCGCTATGCATCAACCTCGGGAGTGGCGCCTAACGGAAACGTCACCGTTCGACCACCGTCGGGACGCGGCGGTCTACCGGGGCATATGGAAAAAGGCCCCTTTTTCTCTAAGTGGCGGTGACGTCGCCAAGGTTCTAACATGTCGCATGTATTATCTATGTCCGCATGGTAGTTATTTAACATATCATACCGAAGCAATTTAGCATGCACGACATGATTATAAAGCATGTTAGATACCTAGCAGATCAAACATGTTAGATAAGATAACTATGCTAGCATGCATAAAATTTAAATCTTATCAAACATTATGGTTTATCATATTGAAGACATCCAAGAATTTTTCCTAAGAAACCCCAGCGGGTATTCCCTAGCGTGAATAAATCCTACCAACGGAGAACCAACGCACCTGGGATAGCGATCTACTCCTGGGAACCAAGTCGCGCGGAGAATATCACCCGCCGAGCTTCTCGGATCGCGTACCCACAATAATCCTATTTAATAAAATTTATTTAAAATAGATTTAATTTATTTCCCTTAAGATAAATAAATTAAAATCTATCAATTAAATAATTATTACATTAAATTAATCCTATGCATGTTTAGGATTAATCTCACCTAATGAATTATGAATTAATCATATTTTTGCATTTTTATCTAATAACTTCAATGAATTTTTATTCAATTTCTACTCATCAAACTCACCCATAACTTGGCCCAAGTCATCCAGGAGCCCAAGTAGAACCCATAGAAATTTTTATTATTTTTTTTATTTTTTCAATATTTTAATATTATTTTAATATTATTTTATTTTTTATTTAATTTTCTGACCTGGTCAACGGTCAACGTTGACCGGTCAACGATGATTGGGTCAGCAGTGGGCCCGGTCAACGCTGACTGGGTCAGCTGTTGACCGGTCAACGCTCACTGGGTCAGCTGTTGACCGGTCAATGCTGACTGGGTCAGCTGTTGACCGGTCAATGCTGACTGGGTCAGCGGTTGGCCCGGTCAATGCTGACTGGGTCGGCGGTGGGCCCGGTCAATGCTGACGGGTCAGCTGTTGACTCGGTTAACGGTTCGAGTTACTGTTCATCCGGTTCGGTTCGGTTCGGTTCGATTTGGTTCGGTTCGGGTCCGGTTCAGCTAAATTAAATTCAATCTAATTTGACTCGAGCTCGAACCAGGTTCAACTTATTTGATTCGGCTCACCCAACCCAACTTGACTCGAACCCAAACTTAACTCAAACCCAACCGATTTAACCCCACTTGATTCGACCCAACCGTTTTCATTAAATAAATAATTTCTTATACACTAAGCTTAGTTAATTAACGCTAATCATGCTTTTAATTAAACTAAGCATACAATAACATAATTTTCCACTAATTATATTTTATTTACACTAAGCACACTTAATTAGCGCTAATCGTGATTAAGGATATCCTTAATCACGATTACGAAAAGGGGCGAAATAACACCTTCGCCGCTTTCTTCGCCGATCGCTCCCTCGTCGGCTTCTTCGCCGGAGCTCCCGCCGTCCACGCTCGAGTACTCTCGCCGGCCAACAACCCCGCGTCCTCGCGCGCGAGATGGCTGGAAGCTCGCTGCAAACGATCCGGCCGTAAGAACCAGTTGCCGGAGCTCTCGACGCTCATCGACCCACCCGCGGACGGCAAACGCATCGTCCGCGAAATCAAAGGTTGGAAGGAGGAACGATAGCGGCGATTACTCACCTACGGGTTCACGAACAACTATTGGTGCTGATTCGGGGAGCAGGAGAGGCGGATCAAACGATTTGCTCCTCTCCTGCGCGAGCGCGTTCTGCTGCGAGCCTGCTGCCAAATCACCGGCTTCAGGGTGGAAAATCCGGCCGCTGCGCCTTCGTGGAGGCGAAGCGAGGCGGCGTGGACGGGTTGCGACGGTCGACTGAGGCGAAGTCGCGGCGGCGACTTCACTGCGTGCAGCGGCGGAGATCCGGGTGCGCAGCAGAGGGTGAGCAGCAACGGCGCCGCTGCTCTGCTTTTCTCCGGCGATGCTCCTCTCGACAATGGCGACGGGAGTGGTCCGAGGCGACGGCGGCTTCACCGGCGACGCCCTCGCCCGTCGTCGCTGCTGCGTGGAGTGCGAAGGGAAGAAGACGAAGGAGGCGCGATTAGGGCGCTTCCCTTCGCCCTCTTCCACCTGGTTCTAAGCGACGAGGTCGGTTCAGCCGACCCGGCCGAGTGGACCGGTTGACCCGGCCGGTCTAACCGAACCGGCCGGTCAATTTTTTTTTTTTTTTTTTTTTTTTGCGATGGGGGTTTACATGTACACTTTGTGTTCGGGTAGATAGGAGTTGCATCACAGTATGTATAAATCAAAAAGGGGAAGGCTTAATGATTCAGCCTAGTGTTGTCAGCTCTTTATCTTCACATTAGGTTTACACATAAGTGGGGTATGGTGCAAAGATTCATTGATCTCGTCCAAGATTTTATCTCCCTTACTGATAAGATACAAAATATTTAGCCTCAAGAGCAAAATAAAGTTCAATTGCTCAAATTGAGGAGTGATAATGTGGTGGATATCAATGACAATAGATGAAAATGACAAAAGTATAAAAGGAAGGTTAGATGGATTGATAAACTTCAGTATCGAGTAGCTAGAATTTTTGGAAAACTAGCTTTGAATGACATGGGGTTTAGAAAAAGGATTCTAACTTGTTAAGAAGGGGCTAGGAAGTCATCAGAACAATGTCATCTCTCATGACAAAATAGAAGAGAATAAAAATAGCGAACAAAGGTGCTTGGAGCTAAGAAGAAAGTCTATGATAAAAAAGTTGAACTCAAATTCATATCTAGTGCTCAAGATTAGAATGTTGGGTTTCAAGCTGAAGGGGACGTTAGTTGTACTGAAGTATTGATCATGGGCAAAGCCTACAAGGAAGTATCTCTTATATTGGAACTTATAAGATTGTAGACAAGTTAAATTTTAGAATCCTGTTTTAGAATGTTAGAGGACATAATAGAATGGGAAAAAGAAAAATGGTAAATAGCATGTTAAATGATGAAAAGATCAAAAATTTTACTCTTCAAGTGACGAACTGGAGATGTATATAGAATCAACACTAAGAAGAACAATAGGTTCAAGTGCATTTTCTTTTATTGCCAAGGATTCTACTAACGTGAGTGGTGAAGTATTAATTGGATGAGACAATGATTTTTGGAACTTAGTCATATCTCATATTGGCGAGACTCATATCTCAGTAGAGTTGAAATCTTAGTAAAGTCAAAATCTATTCAACATTGCTAACTTTTATGGTCCTTCACATCATGAAGGCAATGAATGTTTATGGCAAGAGCTAGAGGATGTAGCTAGTCAAGATGAAATAACTATTTAGTGGTGATTTTAACTTGACAAAAAACTTAATCAAGGGGATAAATTGTACTAGTCATCCATGAGATTTCACAAAATTTTCTAGACTTATCATCGTTCTAAATCTGATGGAGATACCAACCATGGGAAGGGCCTTCACATAGATAAATCATCAATACCCATCTATGTGCGCAAAGCTAGTTAGAGTAATGTTGAATGTAACAACACATGATCGTCTACATCTCGGCATATGCTCAATAGGGAATATTAAGTTCTCAGATCATTCACCACTAATATTCAACTCCAATTCAAATCATAAAACATCCTCTCACTTTAAATTTGAAAGCTATTAGTTGAAGCAACATATATTTAGACAAACATTTTAAAAGGGTTGGGCAGAAAATATAGAATTATCTCATACAGAAGTTTTAGTAAAACTTTCGATTATCAAAACCAAGAAATTAAGAAAGGTTCTCAAGAGATAGAATGCAAATTTAAAGATCATAATAAAAAAAACAGAAATGAGTTAAGAGGAGCAGATAAATACCCTTTATGTCAAAGCCAAGGAGGGATTAATGTTAAAGTAGAAGCTTAATGAATGGAGAGCCTTAAAGCAGAAACTAGACGAGTGTTATGTTGTTGAGTTGCAATTCTAAAAACAACATGCTAAAAGTAGATGGTGTAAAGATGGTGACTAGAATACAAAGTTCTTCCATACACATGCTAAAAGTAGATGGTGTGACTAGAATACAAAGTTCTTCCATACACATGCTAGTATTAAACATAGGAGTGTTAAATTTTAATTTGAATGAAATCTCATATAAAAGGTAGATCATACGAGCATTTTATAATCATTATAGACAACTTTTGGGGGGGCCATGACCTTGCGAACACCAGTAGGGCGATTACAAGGAATCGTGACTTTAAGACCTCATAGTCAGGGCGATCACAATGACTCATGGCATCATGAACTTGTCATTGGGGCCAATCATAACGAATCATAAGCTTGTCATTGGGGCGATCATGAGGAATTGCAACCCTGCGATCATGCTACCATGATAGTTGCAAGAGCTGCTGATGCTGCCAATTCGAGCAGTTGCTATAAGGTTGGTACGGTCAATAATTCAATGTCCCCCATGCCGACAGCTTTGAGTTGGCTGTATCTCTAGAGGAAGGAGAGAACAGTCCATCACAGGAGGGATTTGATCAATTGACATATAGCTTATATTCAGTGGAACCGCACGTTACACTTTCCACAAGCAATATAAAATAATATTAACAAAACATAGTGTATTATTTTTAAATAAGATGACAATATAAAAAAACTGATAAAAGACTTATAATTATAGTTAAGCTGATGTGGCTACTAAGTGTAAACTGCAATCTTTTCACATTGTCGATATCTAAACAACTTATAATGGCAAGCGTTACTTGAAGCATTTGCATTTTACATGCGAGCAACAAAACCAATTTTATTCCGTTCATTTATTATCATCCTCCTCCTCCTCCTCCTCTTCATCTCCTTCGATTCCAGCATCGTCGCCTATCCCTTCCAGGAGCGAGTCCACATCCTCACCCAACTCGGTCAGTCTGGCGCTCAGCCTTTCCACCTTGCTCTGCTCTTGACCCAAGCAAACAAGCAGATCGTTCAGTTCAGCTTCGCTATCCTTCTCGGCTTCTTCTCTTGCCGCTGCTTTTATTGCTTCGATATCAGGATATGGAGCATTTCCTCCTGCTGCTCTTCCGGATGCCATGGCCTCCGATTCAAGGCAGATGTTGGATTGCTCCAAGCTGTTGTAGGCGTCTGAGAGGCTCTTCAGGTCAGACTCCAGCTTTGCCGCCAGATTTCTGTAGTTGTTGGCTTCATCCTCAAGCTTCGCCTTCTCCAACTTGAGAGTCTCTAACCGCCGTGTTGCTTCTTGGAGATCTTGGCGTAGAGCTTCAGTCATAACCCTCTCTCTGCCGCTGCTTGGTCCTTGGGAAGGATTTGATGCAGCAGGACTACCCCCCATGGTGACCAATTCCTCGGCTAAAGTGGCATTACGGGTTAAGAGTTCCTACAGAAACATTTTTTCAGCCAAATATTAGTTAAAATACCAAAAACAGTCAAATTATAAGAGCTAATGCAGCATTCTCACTAATACAGTAAACCATTTGTTGTTTTTTCCAACTGACCTGCATTTCATTGCATTGCTTTGCAACGAATGCTTTCAACCTCTTGAGGTAGTCTCCATCAGTCTCTTTATCGTTCTGCTCCAACTCAGCTGGGAGTACTGTGACCTTGTCTTTTGTATTACTGAATATTCGCAAAATGCCTTCTCTAATATCTACTTCAAGCTTTTCGATACATTTAATGAACATTGAGTCAAAAACTTCCACTAGGATAGGATGCTCCTGCTTCTGGTTTGCATCATCATTATCTACATCTTCCATACTAGCTGTGCTAGATCTTGCCAGTGGTTTGCGATGTTGACCTAACGTCACAAAATGCGAAAGAGTTTTCCGTAACTCATCAAACTTCAGAAAGAAGTGTGTTAGACCAACCTTCTGGCTCAAAGCATCTGCAACAGCAAAGGCATCTCTGTTGTTCTCGCTGCATCTATTGTAAATAATACATTCTCCCAGGACAATAGCAGCCAAACCCTGCACACATACGCCAGCTTGAGGGTTTGAGATGAGACTAAGCAGATAAGTTAGATGTCCTGGTGCTTCTAAAAGGCAGTTCACAGCACTTGGGCAGTCAACAAGCCATGTAATCAGCAGTTGGAGGATGAGGGGTTGAATGTACGAATCTCCCTCAGATGTGTTGCTACCCGGTGAGGCGGCAAGAGCCAATTGCTTCATGATACGGTGTAAGAGAGGCTCTGGTGAACCCAATGATCGCACAGGTTCTTCAAGCATGACTTTCAGAACCTGAAAAGTTCGTGAGAGTACTTCAGGTCTCCGGTTTAATTTGCAAATGAGCAAGTTTATGTAGCAGAGTGACAAAGGAACTACAGCAACCAGCCATAAATTTGCAATAAAATCCTGATAAGAAGAATAAAAGAAATCAGCCACATTGTACGCAACAAATGAACATACCCTCTCCTTGCATTTAACATTGTCCTTCAGGATATGAGAAAGAACACTCGCAGCTCTAGAACACATCTGCACTTAAAGATAACAGTTACAAGTTAATGAATATGAAATACAAGCTTGAGCTTGCCATCAAAATTATATTTTGGTGGCTACCACGGGTAGATTATGATGAACAACAAAAAGGATAGGGAAGCCAAAAATATGCAACTACTGAGATCCTTGAAAATTACCAATTGGAAGCTATAAATACAAATGGCAAAAAAAAAAATATATAAGCAGGTTAATGAAAGAAAATAGTGTAGATCACCCAAAAAACGGATATCACTGGAGGAAAGCAGGTTAACCAAATTGTGAACGAAATGGAAATCCAAGTGTTATGTTACAATATCTTTTTGCTGTCACTTAGCAGTGCAGTTTAGCTCACCCACATTCTAGGTTAGAAATAGTCAAGGCCAATCCATCAGATTAGAAAAGATGAAAAAGAAAGTTCTAAAAGAAGGTAAAGGACAAGGACATGAAGAAGAAACAAGCAACCAAAATCCATGTTCCTTCCCTTTGCTAATAGAGAAAAAGAAAGGAAAGGATGATTAGAAGAATGAGATGGAAAAAAAAGGAGAGGAGCAAAAGCAGGTATCGGAGCTAATACTAGAAAAAAATTTTGGTATTCAATTTACGTACACTGCAATGTCATGACCAAAATTTGGATTTCACTTGATGCTTGAAGACATAAATTCAAACAGATTCTGGAAGACATAAACTCAAAAATATCACCGTGGCCGAGGCAGATAATATCTTGTTTGGTTCCTTTCAATCAAAGACTATGCTAGTAACATACAAACCAATTATTGACAATTATGTGGAAAAACAAACACAGAAGATATCAACAAGGCTGTTTGCTTATCAACATGAAATGAAATATCATTAAGATAAGTTTATAGTTAAAAAGACGGAAGAAAATATCCATCGGTCCCATCTGAGCAAGGCAGTAGCATACTGTAGAATTAAAGAATGTCAAAAAATTAAATAGTAAAAAATAAAATGGATTATATGGACTCCGTTAAAGATTCCTGCTGAATGAAACAACTCAAATAAAAGCATAATCAGAACCAACTAAACAATATGGCAATATGATGCTGCAGACTAAACAGACCTCAATATCTCCATCAGCCCCATTTGATAGTAGAGGTTGCAATAGCATACTGTAAAATAAGAAATGCCAAAAAATTAAATAGTAACGATATAAGATGGACAATTTGGATTTTGTTAAATATGCCATGCTGAATGAAACAACTTAAATAAAGGCATAACTGGAACTGACTATAAAATATGAGAATAAATACTGCAGAAAAAAACAAGTGTATGGTGATAAAAGTTCCAATTGCAACAGACCTTCCAAAGGGTATGCCATCACCAGAATCAAGAATGGCATGATTTGGATTTGGTTGAGGAATGATTGTGGATGCCAACATTTCTTGACCATCAAGATTTTCCTATTTTATGTACAAAAGAAACATAACCAAAAATGACCAGGGGGTTATAAACCAATATACATCAGATGTGCTTATTAGTGTACTTTCTACTCTAGAGAGAAAAGAGGAGTAACCAACAAAGAACGCATACATAAGGACCAAGGTCTTGCACACTGTGCCATACTGGGTAGTATGTTCAGTATTTATGCAAGGACTAAGGTCTTGCACACTGTGCCATACTGGTTAGTATGGTCGTGTATACACAAGGACCAAGGTCTTGCATGACTTCACAGCCTTAAAATGACATTATGGAAACACAGCTCAAGATGCTTCAATTTAATTAAAAATCATGTAACTTGGTAATGAAGTGCACAGATACGTAATAGTAAAACTTATGGAATTTTAAAGGTTGAAAATAACCTCACAGAAGCTTTTAAGGACATAATCAGCTGCTATAAATTCCTGTATGGTAGCAGTACGCAAGATGATGCGAAAAATAGCATTTAAGGCAGGTTCAAAATGAGGTTCTTCTCCAACTAATTTACTTCCGAGAATGACAAGATTGTGAGGATTTTTCATAACCAAATCCCCTACACATCGCAATGCCTGAAAGTGACGCTCACATAAGAACAGACAGCAGAAGTATAAAATATATATGCACATCAAGGGTACATTAATAACTTTTTTGTTTGAAATGAAATATCGCACTCATTTTACCAATCTGAAATGTTACAATATATCAAAGATAGATTGATAAAATTAACGTACAAGAATAAATTGGTTTCACAATCCAAATGTTATGTAAATTTACAGTGCATTAATTTTATCTGCATAACAGGGTCAATCCGTTATGATGTCCAAGATAGGTCCAACAAGGCACAACCAGCATCAATTTACTCCCTTTTTCTCTACTTCTTTTTTGAGCAAGCTGAAGTTTGAGCATAAATTTTCTTAACAACAGTATCTATGTAATTTAGACGCAAATGCTTCTCAATTGATTAGAGTGGTAAGACTAGAGACTAAAATTCATGAGTTTGAGACCCATAAAAAAATGAAAAAAAGTACCTATGCATCAGGGGAATATGCCAATTTTGTTCTCCTAGAAGAACATTAAATAACAGAAACTTAAATATTAGAGTTACGTGGATTAAATAAATTATTCTATCATGAAGGATCAAAGAGGATTAATGATGAAGTAAATTTTCCAACTTCAGTATTTTCATGTCACCTCCAAGTTAGCTTGTCTAATCTACTGCATCAAAGCAACTCAATTATTTTTGTAAGGCTATACGGTACCTTCTTGGCTAGCTCCATTATACAACAATGCTTTCAAAGGGTAGCAAACTTACCAATGCTTTTGGACACTTTATAGTTAGCTTGCAAATTGTAAAATGTAACCTACCAAATGACTAAACTGGGTTTTTTTTGGCTCTGATGGTAAAATCAACATAAAGCTCAAGACCTTCTTAGATAAGACATTTTTGAAGCCAACAATTTTCCATTGAGATGCAATAGAAGAAGCTAAAAAGATTCTCTTGTAACTCATGCATCTTACCAAGCAGCGCAAAGCAACTGGAGCCCATTGACTTTCAACACCCAACAGCAAGAGATGGTCCAATAGCTTCTTCTGAGGTATAAAATGATGATAAAAAGTTCATACTTCAGCTAAACTGAGGACCAGATAAGCTTTAAAATGCAGTGAGAAATTTATACCTGAGCAAATGCAGTTTGGTTTGATAGCCTGTTAGCATCTTTAGTTGACTCACTAGCTGAACCTCCCACCAGAAGCAATCGTACAGTTTCCAATGCACTGAGCAGATTAATTGTCTAACAGCAGGGGAATTGCTTCAGGAGTCGAACAACTATGCACAATACTAATGTTCTAATTTTACAATGAGAACATGGACGACTGAGTTATGAAAACATACAGATCCACACCTTCTGTTGAGTAAAATTGTAAGCACTACCTCGACGAAGTTTCAGTATAGATACCAAAGGATCAAATCCAATAGTCTCCTTCAGCAACACCTGAAACATATAATCCACAATTTAATCATAGCTTATACTTTGAAAATAACAGCTTCAAGGTACACTACCTGATTGGATGTGTTTCTACGAATAAGATTATTAAGCAACTCAAGGCAATCCTGAAAATTCATAACACAGAAGTTAGTGAACTACTATTGAATGCAAGAATAGCTTACAAAGAAATTTTGTTGATTCATTAAACAGCCAATACATAAGCTGGTAGAGGAGAAACAAGAGAGTAGTTAAATATATTAACAGCAATCTGGGCCACTATGGTCACCATGATTAAAAAGAACTTAACCAACATAATGGCAGTCAGAAAAAACCATGATGTAGCCTTTAAGACTCAATATTAAGATTCTGAGTTTATGAAAGCTACATTCAGAAAATGTGGAATTGTACATAGAAAGTTAGACAAAAAAGCATCTAACATGAAATGCCTTGTATAAAAAATCTAAAATGCAGCCAAGTCCAATATGATGTCCTCACATCAGATCTAGTTACTAGATCATCTATCAACCTATGATGAGTTTCATAAGTCACTACAAAGAAAATAGGCTATCGACTTTATTTTTTCCTCTTACTGTTTCTATCTTACTCTTCTTCCAAATAATCCATCTTATTACATGCATGTATTGTAACTGATAGTGGTCAGGTCAAAGCTAGGCATTTTTCTTTCTCTTTTATCTTTTCCTCTAACCCATGGCTTCAACTTGAAGCCAACACCTCTCTTATATCATTTCGTATGAAGTGAATACAAGTTTCCCTTTTCAGAGAAAAAAGAAGCTTTATCATTTCTCTATTGTGTGTGTTTCTTGCAGACAGAAGGGGAAACGAGTGACTATCTATTTCATATACTTTCTGCATGTTTTAATTTAGATATATAAAACACATATAATGAAATATTTTATATAATGAAATATTTTGTGGAAATGAAGGATAATAAAAATGAATTATTAAAAGTTAAAATTTATAAATTGAAAGAAAACATTTTACCATGTGTTATAAACAGTAGAAAATACAAAAAATTAGGCTAAGTTAATGGACAATTTGATGATATAATGGTCTTGCCAACAGCTCCTTTGGTACACTGTGCAGCCTGTCTGTTATAACATAACTTGCAAAATAGCAACAGTCTTTCTCTTTGATGAAGTTTCAGCAAAATAGTCATGTCCCAAACCACCACTGGAAGCTAAAGGTTGTTGCATAATGGCATAATGTTAACAGCCTTAATTAGTGTAATCATGTGATATAATAGTTGCATAAGTAGACATAAGAATGATATTTGAAATGGATCAAAACCATGTTCCAACATCTACTTTACAAATTCAGCAGAGGGCACACAGGTCATAGAAAACCCCCTGATATAAATCTTTGCTGAACCAAAAAGGAAGAAAGTGGCAGATTAAACAACCAAATATGCCAAATAGAAGAACAAGCCTCCAGCAATCACCTGGACAACCACACCTCCTTCAGAACCCCCTTCCTCATTAATAATACTAAATATTTTCTCTAATGCACCTTCAAACACCAAAATTTTTTGAATCTCCTGAAAACCAAAGGCAACCAGTAAAAGAAGGCTACCAGCATATATTTGGAGATATAGCTCAATTTTAAATAAACATTGGGGTTGTAGATTCACCTCCGCATCGCGAGTCAAGTAAGTAAGAAGCAATAGGGCTTCATTTCGTATAACCTATCATTTAAAAAAACTTTGGCATATAAAAAAAATGAAATTGGTTTTAAATGGTGCAGAAACTTCAGAGAAATAAAATGTCAGGGGATCATTGCTCTAAAGACATCCACATTATGAAGAGCCAGCATAGTAAATAGCAGTACACATTAAATAAAGGAAATGCCATAATCAAGTAAAAGCAAAGGAATACAGGAACGACATGTTGCATGATAAGTTGGAAAATAAATTTGTAATGAAATCTTATGTGGATCTTGTTTAATAGTATTAAATAATCTAGCAATAAATGCAATTGCACTAGGAAGAAAAGATAGATCGCTGGACAATTGAATATTCATGCTAATGCCAAAAACTGGACTGATTATTTCTGCATATAAATGCTTATGCTGACTGTACAGTGTAAAATACATCTAGTAAGACCAAATAATTAGAAAACGTTTATTCAATGAAATCTCATACATTAGCCCCAAGAATAGGTATAGAACATATGCGACACTTGCAAGTAACCTCGAGTGAGATTATGATTCCAATAAACAAGTAATACCATAACAATATATTTGATCATGGATAGAATTCTTTGATGAGCATGCAAAATCAAGAATTGCAGCAGACAATGTTTATTTCTTGGCAACTAGAAAGAATCATAGGGTGACAACACAAGGTAATTGCATAATTTGCATCCAAGGGAAACCTATTTGCCAATAAAATCATAATCCTAAGAAAGCATGACAGTTAAGATGATGAGAAAGCATGTTGGTTAAGGTGTCAATTCTCAAAGATTACACTAGTAGCTTCCTGTAGAGGAATATTTGCCAAACTATTATGAATTGACATATGGTGTAATACATACTTTAGATAATACAACATAGCAGTACACACCAGTAGAGAGTACACCATGGAATTAAAAGCAGTAACCATAAGGATCAAAGAATATAATGTCAGAATGAAGGTATTGCTATTAGTACTGCAGCACTATGCAACCATTGTTGCCAGGTGCTATGACAAAAACACAGTCATACAAACAAGAAAACAAATTTTAAGATTCTAACCTCACGATCCATAAGCATATCCATTAGCCTAGTTATACCACGAGGAATGGAAAGAATTGCTTCTTGTAATCTGAATCAGTAAGCACAACTTAACTATATAGAAATTAAAAAAGAAATTACAGTCAACACAAAAGAATGATATTATAAAAAATGCTCGCATGAATACTACCTCTGAGGGGAATGTGTAAGAAGGGCAGTTATGATTTGAAGTGTATAATATCTAACATAGAAGTCATCCTCTGACTGCAATAAGACAGAAATATAGATTTAAAAAAGTAATATATATATGAGACAATAACAAGGGCCAATACTTACCAACAAACTTAGAAGAAGAGAAATGCTCTCTGATTCTCTAGAAAGTAGGTCTGAATTCACTAATGCTGGTTGAACCTCATTTTTCTGCCCCTCTGTAGTTTCTATGGGAGTTAAGGAACTTACGATAGTTTCTAATGCACCTCTTATCAATTCTACATCCTCACGTTCTTCCTTTAAAACATTAAGAAGTACTGGAAAACCTGTTATGAAAAGGAACAACAAATTAGGGCTAAATTTGAAAGAAAAACTGAATATAATGCAGAACCAGAAAGTAGGAGGTACCCATAGCTCCAAATGACATTTGAGCTGCACGGCTTTCTGCAACAAGTGACTGAAGTTCAATCATAGCAGCCCGCCTATCGTCAGCTAATACACCGTTGCTTATGCGATCCAGATATCGTTCAATATAGCTATAAAAGAATGAATGTTAAATTAAGATGTTGAGAAGACATTAGCCAAAATAAAAATATCTCAAAAATTTAAGGTGAGGTTTGCCACATTGAGAATGTTACTGTATCACCTAGGTGTTGGTATTCAACACAAAGAAATAACCTGTCAACATTATCAAGCAAACGTCATACTGGCCTGATTGTCTCCATTTCAGTGATAGCCTTGTGCAAAAGGCTGACCTCTTTTCATTGAAAAAAAATAGTGTAAGATAGCATAAATATATTTTGCTTCTCAGGCCGAGGGTACAAACAAATTGGGAGGATAACCAAGAGCAAACACAACACCTAGATGTCAAAAGAATAATGTCCAAAGAAAAAGAAAAGACACCGCACTTAAGTATAATTAGAAGACCAATATGCAGCAACATGTGTGTATCTAATTGCATATCATGGAAATGGCATACATACTCCATATTATCTATGTTCGATCATGAGCAAACTACAGGCAGGCATATCTACATGTACTCCATAAGAAGTCACTTTGATGCAAATGCAAGGAGCACATGATAAACCATACTATATCCTAGATGATAACTTCAAACAAATATAGATCAAAAGTAGCTCAACTCAGTACAGCAAATGATCAAATCTCAAGTAATTGTTCTAAGAAAACAATATGATTTCCCACCACTATTTACTACTCATAAATCTTATGTTCTTTTTGTAATTATATTAAATACCCTGGGAAATTGCAGCTTATTCGTCCTAGTTTAGGCCATTTGCATTAATCTTGTACCATTTTGCACCAACGACCATGAGTTAAGTTTTATGGCATCTGCTAGCTATTAGGCTCTGCTACCCTTCTTCTGCAGGTGTTTAAATTTAAATGCAAAGGGGTTCATCTTAGAATATAAAATGAGTTCCATTGCTTCATTATAGAACTAAGAATATATGTATATTATTCTGAAAATATAGTCAGAATTAAATAGGGTTGTTTTCCCTACAGGAATAGGAATATATGTATATTATTCTGTATACAGTCAGCAATAGTTAGGATTCCCAGAATTAGTAGTTATTTCCAAAAAAAGGAAAAACATAGTTGTATATATATGTACCAGTTTGTTGGAAAAAACCAAGAAGGAATTTTCTTCAGTTCAAAACAAGTTTCCAAAGGGATGAGGAAAACACATGAAAATAAAGATCAAAAAAGGAAACAGAATGAAAAGAAAGAAAATACAGAGAAGAAAGTTCTAAGAGAAATTACATGAGAAATCATAAGCAAAAGAAACCAACCAGAAAGGTGATGAACCCTGAAACAAATCCTACAACTCAAACCAATTCAATTCAAGACAAGTTAAACAAGTTTTTTAAATTATACTGCAGAAAGATGAAAGAGATTATGGAAGTCAGCATGACAATCAATGTTTAGCTTCTATTATCACAAATAAATACTCCAATATATGGGTTTCGGATAAATATTGAATGAATTTTAGCATTTCAGGAAGGAATATCAAATCTATCCACAGCAAAGGACACACAAGGGTAAAAATTTGGCCAACAGAAAGGAAAACTGATATCACCAATACAGCAATTCATCTCAGCTACAAATTCCATGGGCCATCACTAAGTGTAATGCAGTAACTTTATTAGCACCTCCTACTTGTACAGGTAAGGTGTAATGGAAACCTAGGGAAGCATAAAGATATAAAAATAGACAGAGAGGTGATAAATAAAATGACAGGAAAAAAATGCATTTTCTCCTACGCATTTTAAGATTTGTGAATGTTCTTAGGCATGGGATATTTAAAGAAATGAAATTGAAGTGCATAAAAAAAGAAGTCAACATTAAATAATGAACATGAGGATTCTATAGAATGAGATGTTTAACTATGACAAAAAAAGTAAATTAAATGGCATGAAGAGGTCAAGCCAAAATAAGTTTTTGAAATTTATGGTTTTTTGCTTGCATTAGTTGAAACCCATGCTATCTTATGTATTCAAATATAAAGAAGATGGTAACCCCAGGTTGCCATGTATATCCTTACTAGTGTCATTTAGGAGAAACAGGACAACACATGGCAGCGCTAATTCAAGAAACACTATACTTTTTTATATGTACAAGCAACAATGTACTTGGAAGACATGTAGTAATTAAGATGATGATGTGATGTTATTACGAATTATATAGAAGCAGAAAAGTATAATTACAAGTGAATAATCCTTGAATATCACAATCATGAGGTAACAACTAAATGTCATGGAACTACATGCCCATAGGATAATGGGTATTGTCTTAGTGCCAAGTAGCTGGTCATGAACATAAACTACTTATGTATGATGCCCTTTTCTTCTGCATGAGAGACTAGATCAATTTTTTTATTTATTTTAGTGAGTCTTGACCTATAACATCGAGCCTTACTGTTCTAACCAAATGTACATGAACTTTATGCGCGATTGGATCAATAAAATTGAGCAAACTGTTCATGTAGACAGAAATCTGCATGATAATTGGCAGCAATTTTGCAATAGTTCAATTTGCTGTATCAAGTTTAAAGACCTCTGAAATAAAATGTTTAACATTATAAAAAGTTGCACCCATCATCAATTTGATGTCCTATGTAGATGGGTTGATAACTGAAGAACATTAAAATTTCATTAAAAAATTTAAGTGTCATGTCAAGTGCCCAATTTATGATACCTGAGCTTTAATAGACAAAGCATTAGCAGTAAAAAATAAACCATTGAAGATTCTGTTTCTGATGACAATCTCAAACCCTAAATAAGAACTTTCTTTACTTTGAACAGCATTATAAGATATATAGTTTAATAATATTGATTATGTATCTTTCTAGAATGCCACCTTCTCTCTTGTTCACGGTATTAACTTTGATTTACTGAGAAAAACAAAATGCACAAAAATACATCAGTTTCTCGGTCTGCCAAGAAACAAGACTGCTTAACATTCTCAGTGAGAATATTAGTACCTATCTTCACTTGAAGCCGAATTCTCATTTCCAAAAACAAATCCACCAACACCCTGCATCCAAACAGCCACCATAAGAAAACTAAATGGATCTGGGTTAACTAGTAAAGATGTTAAGATAGTTCAATAAAGCTGAAATCAGATGAAGCATTTAAGAAATAATGCAAGTCAACTTCCTAAGAGATTTGCCAAACAAATTGAGGTCATTTAAGATTGGCTATACCAAATTATTCCACCAAATAAAAAAAGACCAACTTATTTTGGTACTGAAGAACATACCAGAGCTCTATCTACTCACCATTTCTTGTTATAAATTGGAAATATAACATGCCTCTTTAGTTTAGCAGATGGCAAATGCACAAAGATGATCCTAGTATATCACCTTTGAATTCCCAAAAGCTAGAATTTCCCGCTATTTTTGGTATTGCAACATTTTTCTCACATCTAACTTTAAAGTAAGATCTGAGTAGCCTTACTAGTAGTAGAAAATAAAGAGAATCAGGTTCTTCTACAAGTCCTTCCAGAGGATATGCGAGCATCACAAATAACACCTAGGTCTCAATTAGAGGGCTCAATCTGAACAGAATCTTAAGCATTCTTGAAAGCACATGATACATAGAAGGTCTTCATACAATGAAATTAAAAGAAGACTGCATCTTGTGAATAAAATACCTGAGCAACTGCATTGAGATTGAGACGTCTGAGCTTAAAATCCATTCTGAAGTCCTTCAGCAATTATAAGTACACCCCCTCCTAGCTGCCACTTGGCAAGTTTACTCCAATTAATACGTTAGCTCTTTTGTTTAGTATTTTGGTATGAGATATTAATCAGTATTAATAAATACTTGAAAATCACTGCATCATAGGAATTCACGTCACCAGTTCACAGAAAAATCAATAAGTAGTATTCAACATTCAAGAAATTGCACCACCCAAGTGATATCAATCAGCATTGAACATGTTATATCACTATTTTATCAGTTATATCACTAATATAACGTTGATATCAAAATACAGGTCTGTAAGAAAGTGGGGCTGGGGGCTGAATCTGGCCCCTGTTGCAGTTGGGAAGAGGGGAGCCGGATATAAAGAGGAAACCAATAAGCTTAAGCCGGGGCTGATGTTGCAACCGAAAAGGACTAAAAGGAAGAAGGGGGAAAACGAGGACCGTAGAAGTTTGGAGATCTACGATGATAGCGAAGACAAAGGGAAGAAAGGAGACAAAACAACCGAAAGGGAATGGAGGGGACACGAACCGATTGATCGCCGGCGACTGGAGGAGGCAGCGGTTCTTTCGACGGCAGCGGCGGTGCTAGGGATCGGAACCTAACCGATTGAGATGGAATTTGGGATGCAAATGCAAGAAATCGCGGCCGCGTAGTCGACGAGGGCGAAGAGGAGACGCGACGACCTTCGAGCGAGGAGACGAGCTCGATCGAGGCGGAAGAGGGCGTCGATGTTGCTGGGACGGAGACGGCGTCCCTTCTCTGTCTCTGCGCGAGCAAGCGAAGAGGAAAAGAAATATAAGTCATCGTAAAAAATTCAATCCCTACCCACAGTCTACCTGTCTCTCCGTTGGAGAAAAGGATGGCCCTACAGAAGGTCGCCTTTATCCATTTATCATAAGCTTAAAAAAAGGTGGGTACTTCGGGGGGGCAAATGGGATGCAGTGCTTAGGTGGCGGTGGGACATGCATGAGCTTGGTTAATGTCTTATTTTGCTGGCCATCCTAAATTATCAAATTCTGGTCCATGTCATTAGATCGACACGCACCCAAGCGATAAGAAAATTAAATCCAAAAATGACTCGGCTAACACATAACATCTCATTCAGCGCTAAAAGCTATAGATTTAATAAGTAAAACTAAAGAAAAATACAAAACGACCTTTGGACCAGCAAAATTGGATGTTTGAAACAGACTTGCTAATAAGATGAAACGAAGATATAGTTTCAAAAATTAATCCTCTGATCAAATGCTGTGGCAATAAAAATTAACATCAGCGCAGTCAAACCGAAATAAAACACCAGCCTGCTTCATGCTAAGTTCCCTAGAAATAATTGGTCGAATGGGTTTTGACATAAATAATTAAACCTACACGGGAAAAACAAAAACAAAAAAAAAAATCCAACAATTACACTATGCTCGTACATCAAGCTGAGTCATTAGTCCGAGACAGCCTTCCCCGTTCCTGGCTTTCTTTCAAGTATGGCTTCATGACAATCGAGGAGCTACCCATATATTAAAAAATGGGCTTCAACTTCAAGCAATGGAGAATATATATAGATAGAGGACTGTTCGGGCCTTTTACTGCAGTTTGAGACCTTTGCCGTATGCAGCAATCAGAAGAGCCTCAGCTCGTCCTACGAAAGTAGACAAGTTATTATCTTTAGGATGGAAACAAGGGCTTCTTTTTAAAGAACAAAGCGATGGCCATGAGTTCAAATGAAAATATTATCTTTTTTCCAAGCAAAATCTGTCTTCGGCAACAATGTACTTAAAATTACATACCATGATCTTTTTTTCTTTTTAGTGAAGAATCCAGAGATGGAAACAAAGTAGAGGCAGCTTTCCTGCTATCATCCTGCATAAAAAATTACCTTATTTTGAAAAACAAACAAGACTATCAATATGCAAGAAAAGATTGTCATATTCCCCTCATAAATCAAATAGAAGAAATCAACCAAAAAGTGCTATTTGATCAGTTCATCGTGACTTGATTCTGCTCTCTGAAATTTAGCATAACTTCAAAAAATAAAAACTTACCCATGATTTGTGCTAAACAAAAATGCCTCTCCTTAAATGACTCGGAATGGTTCGATTAGAAAAAACTTTAGTAAAATGTAATTTAGAATTTTTTTAAAATTTGGTGAGTATTGAACCCATAATCTCCCGTTTAAAATCTAATCGCTTTAACCAAATGAGGCTACACTTTCTACAGAATGTATCGAATTATCCAGCTAAAAATGGCAAAATACAAATCAACGTGCAAAAGATATTGAAATGAATCTTCCACAAGATTGATTTCCGAGTACACTGATCAATGGTTCTGAGACATTTCAAGTTAATAACCTGGCGTTCAGCATTTTGAGATTTCAAACAGACATGGGAAGTTGGGAGACATTTAGTAGTTACACAGGTCAAAGCAGATTCATCTATTCACAAGGAAATGTTTGGAGCTTTTTGCATGAAGTTTGATGATTGCTCCTTGCAACCATCAACATTCCTTGAAATTGGAAGTAATAAACAGAAAGATTTTTACCATCAAATCGAATGATGAAGCGTTTGAAAATACCGTACACCTTTTTCTTTGGTTATTTCCTTCCTTTTTAATTGAACACAAAGGCAGACTAACCTTGGCTGAGGATCTCCCATAAAGGTCAAAATGTTCCTTCCAAACACGAGATGCCACTGGAACAACTGTAAATCCTGATGTGACTAAAATACCAATCCATAATCCATATGTAAAACCTCCACTCCACCACCCCTTCAATGAAATAAAAGAGAATCATAATTATAAGGACATTGTAGATGTAGGAACATAAATTTACTACATTGGAACGTGAGAATGTAAACTTTACTTCTACAGTCCAACTAGAGAAACATGTTTTATTGCCACAATAAACTGAAACGTAATACAGTAAAAAGAATTGCAGCCTATAAGAATGTGACTCGACCCTTGTATCACAACAAAATGGACACCCAGCTGCCCAAAGTTCAAGGAAATATAAAGAATCTGTGACAACACATGGAAGCAGCCCAAAAAACTTTAAAGAAACAACAGGAAATACACCAGCTTAAGATGCATCATTGAAGTTTATTTCTAGAAGACCATCACACTACTAACTCTATAGTGACAGTAACCTTTTTATAAGATTGGAAAAGTAGATATTGTTTATCATCAATAGTCTAATATGCTAAAGGCAACTTTTATAAATGTTGGTTATGATTTTCATTGTTATGCAATGTTAAACCATCACTACTTGACATTCACAGCAGACTTTTGCAGATTCTTCTTCCTTAGCTCATTCGTAGGTGAACAAGGAAAAGAAATCGAAGGGACACGATTTTTCTATCATTCAAAGAGTAATATTTAGTTATTTACCTATCTGGTGCTGACTAAATTCTTAGCTGATGCAATTAGGCTCCAACTAATAATCTATATAATTCGTTTTCCAGTTTTACAAAAGCATTACATCGCCTTTATCAAAATAGTTGAAACTTAGTCCTTTGTACTAGGTCAGTATACAGAAGGATAGAATTGGGACTTGAAAATCTCAGAGACGAAATAATTAAGCAGCAACTTTACAAACATGTCCAAGATCCTCACTAGAGCTGAATTCTAGTTTTCCTATAAATAAATTGATGCCATGAAATTAAGAATTTGAAGCATGACTACACCTCCAAATACTACGTGGCGGCTTAAAGATAATGGTAGTTAGGGCCACTATGACTACACATATTGATTTTTGAGATATCATGGAAGAAATTAAACTATACAATTAATAATTACTACACTTCCTTCCTCATTTAGTCAACTGCTGACATATAATCTTTTGTGGGAGATATTTAGTATACTAAATTGATTGACATATGTCAATACCAAAACAGTTGTTGAAGGCATATACATTTACTTCCTGATGACAAAATTTACTAGTATTACTTCTGGGAAGGTTTAATGTCCCAAGCTATATTGCATCCATGGATAACATAGTTTGATGAGACATCATTGTCTCAGACATACTAATTAATGAAGAGGCGAAAAACTTGCCGACAAAGTGAGTAAATACTAAAATTTATATGCATCCTCTGGTGAGCATATTGCCACAAATAATTGTCATTTTACGTCAAAACTCCACAAGCAGCTCTTGATGACCAGTCCGTACACAGTACAGTTCGGACATCTCTATCTCTAAAAGCCAGCAATATAGCAACACAGTGAACCATGGTTGTTGTGGTATGCTTTTGCATAGCAGTTCAAGATAAATCATACATTCTATGCTAGCCAAGAGTAGATATACTAGTAAAATCTGGTGAATGCAACCAGGGGAGCATTATTACTGGAGAACAGACAGCCACATCCTTCTGCATAACAACCATTTTTTTCTTTCAACGTCACATTTTAGGGCATAAGAAAGCAACAACAATTCAGGAGATGCATTGTGTATACAAGCTGAAGATATAGGCACATTAATAAAATTGGAGCAAACTAACTTACTAGATGCTTCATACCTGTTTTCCATCATGCGGACAAGGACTAGATTGCTCAATAAATGCCTTAGTACCTGTAATAGAAATTATTGCCATATGTCACCAAGGCTGGATGTCAACTTAGTGATAATTTAACTTCTTATTTAGAAAAGTTTACTAAGTATAACCTGGTATCACTATTTTTGAGAACATGTAAGAAATAGAATTAAACTGATAAAAAGAGTTGAACAATTATTCGAGACCTCAGGAAGCTATTTCATGCCATTTTTCTCAATAAAGAGATTTTCTTGATCAATTCCATTGCTATCAACTTGATCTTGGAGTGATGAAGCCAATAACAACTGTGCAAGTGATGCTAATTTAAGGTTTCGTACAATGTTGCAAGCTACATAGAACATGTGGAAAAAAAGTTAAGAGACTTTCAGATATCACAGGTGCATTCAAGTACGGATATAAATTGTTAAAATTTTCCATTACCAGATGCACATGGGAGTCACTAATAGAAGCTACCAAGTAATGCACTTGACGAAATAAATATAATACACTACTGTATGTTTTTGGGCATATGAAATTTGGCTCTAATTCTTTCATGATGAACGTGAATGACAATCAGAGATTGGTAGAAAATAATTTACATAAACTTGATTCTCCAAAAATAAACCTTGTGCAAATAGTGAACCTTATTCTATATGTCTCTCAGACCTCATACCAATTGGTGCACTGAAGCTTTGAAGTAATTGGATCATGGATCTTGCATCCAGGCGCCTCCGAACTTTTTTCGAAACCAATACTTCCATGTTTGGAGTGTCAAACACCTGCTAAAACTTGCTTCAGAGTACTGAGCAATTAAAAATGATACCATGGCGATAGTAAAAATTAGTTTATATGATGAGGTAATTAAAACTAAAATCAGTCAATGAAACACCTATGTCCAACTAATGATTGTGGACTAAGAATAAGTTGGGTTGTCACAACCTCCACTTTATGCACGACAGTGTCATCAAATCAAAGTTGAATGCCAAAATCAGAATAATCCCAGTAGGTCCAAATGGTAAAATATTATCATGCCTGATAATATGTCCATTCTAAAACATGACATACCCTAACTCCAAGTCATCATGACTAGTATATCCTGTATATACTATCCACCCACCTGGCTCAAAAAGGAAAAGCAAATGATTATGTGATAACCTAGAATCACATAATCAAGCCTTATGAACAACAAATGATGTCATCATCCAACTTCCAATGGGTGACTAGTCATGGTTACAAACTAACTACATGAATCATGTATCAATCACTATTGATTTTGACAAGTCGAGAGAATCATCCTACTATAAGAAACAAAAAAAAAGATCATATTGCAAATTAACTCAAAGCGTGCTAATTGTTGGGTTTGCAGATTTTGAAATTGATAAAATAAATAAAGAAATAGGTCGCTATACAGGATAGCCACAAATGATCCCAGCATTTTTTTCTGAAAAAAATACCATAAGTAGTTCATTTATTTCCTTAGAAAACAATGAGTTCTCCTCCATCAAAGGCATTCAATTGATAAGATATATGTTCTGATGTAAGCATGCTTTGACATTGTCAATCAATCTATTCCCCGTTGAATGTTGATTGAGGGCTTAAAATTTTCGATTCCATTCAGGTAGAGGCCAAGGCTACTAGTAAATCCATGCTGGCTTCCTTGTGTATGCAATTTCTATCTAGCAACTTCTTGGACAGACGGACATAAAATTTTGTAGAACCCCAAAACAAATAATTAAAAATGCATGACAAATCTGACCCTCATTTTGCCTTTTGTGCCTTCAGCGGGGAGTAATCATCATGCAGAAGAACATCAATTTCAGAAATTCTTTCTTTCAATTCCTTTGGAAGAATAAAAAGGGAGTAGACATATAGATCTAGAAGCATGTGCAGAATATGGTGCTTTTTGAGTATGTGACTGCTCAAAGTTGGACCACTAACATATCAAATATTCTCCAAATGAAACCGCGAAGCTATAAAACTAAAGATTAAAAAAAAAACACATAATCTAGAAGATCCATTAATCGCATGTGAAAAATTTTAGACCTACAGGCCATTTGCCAAACCCAATTGTCTGCATTTATTGTATTATTCAACGGTACGACTTCGGCATGATGTATCTGTTGATTGTAACCAGAATTTACGAGATAAAAAACGCAGACTCCCAGCTCAATTTTTACCCTATCAATCAAACTGAAAACCAGAAGAACATCTTCAGCACACGCACACAGAAACCAAACTTCAACATAAATTTGCACTGCAAGGACATGAAAGAGATTACTCAGCGCAGTAAACCAAATCGGAGAAGGAAGCAGCTTTGGGTTTCGTACCCAGGCAGAATACCCAGAGCCATCAGGTTTCAGCAGAGACACCGCCCCCGCAACATCGGGGTCGATCCCAACGACCCACTCGGAGTTCGACCCGCTCTCCGCCTCCTCGTCGTCGGCGGCGGGCAACATCTGCCAGGCCTTCTGGGAGAAGGGGAAGGACAACGAGTCCAGCCACGCCGCCTTGAGCAAGGCGTCCGAAGCCCTGTCCCGAACCCTAGAGGAGCGAGGGAGGAGGGAGGCGCTGCCCCTGCCGCTGCTGGGATGGAGGGAGGGGGAGCAGAAACAGCGCGGTGGGGAGAGGAGGTGGGAGAGGGAGAGGAGGGCAGAGGAGCGGAGAAGGTTCATGGAGGGAGCTCTTGGGCCACTTTGGATGGCTGCCATGCTGCCGGAGGAGGAGCAGCAGCAGCAGCAGCGGGAGAGGGAGTGGCGGTGTGGCCCACCGTCTTAATTTCTATCGAAACCTTTTTATACTTTTTTTTATTTAAGGATGAAGTGTGGTATCAAAATTTTACAGGGGTTTATTTTAACAACCTCTTCTCAACTCAATTTTTTTTAACTGATTAAAGTATGGAATACTCAATATAGGTTTAAAATCCAAGAATAAAAAAACTTGAATTAAATTTTCTAACCAAAATTCTAAAAGTGAATCAATTTTTTATTATAAAATATTTTTTAAATAACTTAGTTTAGAAATACAAATAAGTATATCTTATAATACTAGGTATAGATTTTTTTTAGGTATAATATTGGGTATACTCTATCTCTCTCTATACCATACTAGTTGAAGAATTCTTAATTTAAACTATAAAAATAGGAGAAACCTTACTAAGGTCAAGTTTATTCGTCCCTACTTATAATAGAAGATTGGTCTCTGAAGCAGGATGATGTGATATTTTAAGCAGGAAATATAGAATGAAGATCATCCTACCTGGCTACGAAATCTAGATCATAGAAAAATGCATAAAATTATTAAGTATTTATGAGAAAATCAATAACAATAATTCTTCATTTCTATATCTATCTCGTATATATGCTATAATAATTACCATTAGATGATAAAATATGCATATTTTTCTATAAGTCCTTGAGGAAAAAAAATAAGAAAAAAAAGTTCATTAATGATTAACCCCCTTAAGTACGGTAATACATCTTAGGATAATGAGCAAATAAGTGAGGATAATTCTCAAAAATATATTGCAAAGAGCCTAACTACCTTCAATGACGAGGATACAGTGATTGTATTTTAAAACTCTACGGAGTGCATGCCCGATCCTCAAGTGAAAAAAGATAGTAAATCATGTAGATAAAATAGACTTGAGCATGAGCACATGTCCTAAAATCACAGCACTGATGTATTATCGATGTTTTTGAAAGATTAAAATAAGATCTCATATAGTATGAAAAATATCATGCTTTAGTAGCAGATTGGAGCTTAGTTTGCAAAGTATTCAGGATTGAGAATATCATTTGGAAATAAAGTAATTTAATATCTCGACAAATAGGAACTATATCACAATATCAATGAATAAAACAGAGAAGATTTGATAATTTTCAATCTAATATGGTTTACTTATGAATAAAGCATGGTACAAACTAAATTTTATATAAAATTTACACACGTGTCATTATAATAATATCATATTATATAATTGCCCTTAATGAAAGTTATAAGTATGAGTACTACATTATGTGTTTAAATGTAGTATTTAGAGGAGAAAGCGTTGTATTTTATTACAGATCTATTATTACTTTGCATTATTTTTATCCACCTCACTCAGTACTGTATTACTCATCCCTACGAATTGTCATGAATGATAAGTGATCTAGTACATATTAAAAATAAGTTAGGATCAACTCATGAATAGACTAGAGATATGTAAGATAACATGAGATAGATTCACACCCAAGTAGAGACTACATTTATATATTACTTCTACCGGATATGTTTTGATAATATTTTTTGATAAACTAATCGATTTTTAAATATTGAAAGTAAATACATATGCATGCATGAAGGAAATTCATGGGCTAGATCTTATGATCCCATGAGGAGAGCAGAGGTTATTTCAAATGTATGGGCAACAATTAAGATATGCAATGGCAGTCCCGTTGCCCCAGGTACCAATCATGACAATTATAATAAAGTCATGACTAAGTTTGGAGTTGCGCGTTAAAAAAAAAAAGAATTAGGGTGTGATACAGGTCAACTTAGTATAACAGACTGATCATGAGTTTGCCAAAGTGATTCATACAGGAGTAGCAATGTTACATGACTTGTTTAGATATCTACCCTCTAGCTCTAGACCTAATTCGTCAATGGCGTTAATTATAAAGTCACACATGATTTGTTTGTCTCGCTTCGACCATCTAATTCCATATCTCTTACTACGCTATTTTCCAGCACAGTCTCAATGCAGGATTTAAGGGTCCCTCACCACATGACCAAGAAACCTTCACTTAGAGTTGAAATGGCTTAATGCCATCATTCTCATCCAGTGGGAACCCCACAGCAGCCTTGCTTTAAGGCATTCCCCAAATGCTGAGGATGAAAAGAAGGCATACTCAACCCCCTCCCTTAAGCCACCAACCCAACCCCAAAACCTCTCTACACATATATATATTTATACCCCTCCCTCCCCCCTGCAGATTTATCATGGAACCTGCCACTTCTCCCTTCCACGGCGCTTCTCCACGCCTCTTCCGCGCTATGTCGAAGGACCCCGACGACTTCGAATTCGAACCTGCACTTCATCATCATCATCAGAAGCTGCAGAAGTCTTCACTTTGCTTGGAGGAGGAGGAGGAGCAGCAGCAGCAGAAGCTCATGTCATTTGCTGATGAGCTCTTCCACAGCGGATACCTGCTGCCGCTTAAACTCCCTCCTAGGCTGCAGCCTGTTCGCAGCGCGGACTGCAGCCGGCGGAGCTCTCGTGCTGCCTCCCCCACCGTCCTCTCCGGCTCGACGACGCCGTGGAGGAGGAGTCCGTTCGCGAGGCGCAGCCCGAAGGGCGAGGACGCCGACGATCCTTTCGCCGCAGCCCTGGAGAAGGTGCGGACGGAGGACTGCGACGCGGCAAGGAGAGGCCGGGGATCCGGAAGAAGAACCCGGTCGCTGTCGCCGAACTGCTGGTTTGGGGAACAGGAAAAGAGCAGCGAGTCGGCGTCACAGTTGGAGACGAGAAAGCGGAGCGGGCTTGATGGAGATGAATCGATGAAGAAGGAGCGCTCCAATGTTTCTGCAGGTGATAATAAAAGCAGAGGACGCAAGGAAAGGAGAGGGACGACGAAGAACTTGCTGTGGATGAGCTCGTTCTCGTTGGATGCGAAGAGAAGGGAGGAGGCACGCAATGATGATGGGAAATGGAGGGATTGGATAAAGGAGGTGTTCAAGGCGACAAGGAAGAAGCCGCCCTTGGCGAAGTGGCACGGGCCTTTTCTGTGCTTTGGGCATATTTAGTTGGGTGACCTCTTTTGTTATTGGATATGCAGTACGCTGGGAACATGCTCTACCACTTCTCCGTACGTATGTTTTAGCTTCAAAAAGCCAAGGCATCAGTATGCGCAATGCATGTACGACTGTGCCGATATCGGGTGAGCGAGATTTATTAGATAGTTTGTTCTTGCAAAAACAAATAATACTTTTGTGGCTTAAACCATTCTTCTTCTTCTTTTTTTCCTCCCCAATATATCAATGGAACTGAACTCTCACTACCTCTCATTTACTTCATTCACAGAGCAACATATATTACTATGATTCGCTACAAAAGCAACTACCAACGCAGTTAGCTATACACCTTCAACCTACGAAATAAACACATTGCCGGCATTCTATGAAGACAACCACTAAAAGCTTGCTAATAATTAGCAAATGGTCCTGCAAAGTAAATACATTACCAATGTACCACGGAAACAACCGCTAGCTAAGTCATTTATCGTAAAGCAACAAATCCCTCAACACCACTACATTTGACCTTTAACTTATCAAGCGAGCACATCACCACTACACTACAGAAAACCTTTCCTATTGAAGCAACAAATCTACACAGATAGTCCAACACATTAAGCTAGATCTTTAAGCAAGTATCGGTGAACCTTTTGCGTATCAAATTATATCACTTAACCTAGTTATAAAGTTCCTAGGTTTAACCTCCTATAGCCTTTTCAATTCCTTTCCCAACTTTAAAATTTCAGTCCCCCCATAGCTTCGTAGGGGTTTGATCTAGCCAAACATATGCGACATGCAAAACAAGAATGAACAATAGCTATATGATTCAGATGAGTAAATGAAAAGAAAAAAAGAAGAAGAAGCCATTTTGACCGTATACGCAAGGTCAGAGAACTGCTTGGGAACCAAAAATAATAGAAGCTCAGCAAGGAATATGTTGAACCAAATGTAGAAGTGCAAGGGTTGAGCGTTAAACCTAAATGAATTTACATCATGGTGAGGTCATGTAATTAATTCTCTGTCGCATCCACATGAGAATATGGGGGGTGCAGCCCTATCTGGCGGTGCTACTCAATGTACAACAATGATAAGAACAAGTTCTGATGAATGCTTTAAACTGCTGAATAAAAAGGAAAAGGGGTGGTAAAGCCAGATTCAATTCTCACATTGAGGCAGTAGAGTTAAGAATAATGGTTGCTGTTGCAGTTCCTCTATTCCTTGCATCATTGTGTTATGTTGGGCAAAGGGGCAATGAGTCCCCATCCATGTAAGAACTCCATTGAGCATCTTCTGGGAAGCACAAGCTACCGAGTCTGCGCTTCCAGAAGGATGTTTGTGGCTGCGTTCACATCGTTCCTAGCCTGCATGAGTGCTTCTCTTGCAGCATTGCTGTCAAAGCCCATGGACACCAGTGTTGCGATGGAAGACTCAGGCGGATCTGGTAGAGGAATATGCCTGACTGAAGAACGGTTCTGCTACACCAAAAAGAAGTAGATAAAACTGAACATCACATTGATGGTTTCCGAGCTGCAGTGATTCATCATCCGCTCATATTTTCATATTGGACACAAGTTATTATGAGTAAAAGAATAAAGCCCATGACGAACACCAACTGTTATGGTGAGTCAAACTGCATAACTTCATAGAAAGTGTAATTTCCTAAAGAAGAGCGAAGTCCTACCAAACTCTCTATGTTAAATAAGCCTTTTTTTTAAAAAAAGGGAATAATTGTACATTTTTCACCAATTTGGAATGATACAATTACAAAGTAGGGAGAGAAAGAAAACAAACAAAATAGAATATAAGGAAAACAGCCACAAAGACTATGTTAAATAAGCTTTTAGTGTAATAAATGCGGAATATTGAGACAAAGGTTTGCCAGATAAAAGGATACTTTTTCCTTTTCTGTTGTTGTTATCTTTAACTTAAAAATACAAAAAAACATTGTATACATGTGGTCCTTCTTTTTAAACTTTTCTGAGAAAATTTGGAAAAACAATATTTCTTAGTCCCAAGTTCTGATGATTCAATGCAAAAGACAGCTCCAAAAGATAAATGCTACATAAATAGGATAGGAAAAGAGTAAGACGTCAATGCACTTAAAAACGAAAGCAATTTTTTTTGAAGAAATCCTCCCTTGAGTTTGATTCAACAGAGTACGCTCGTGTGGTATACACCATTTATTGCAACAAATATATATAACCATTTGTTGCATGTCATTTATCATAAAAGTTTAATCTATTAGGAAAAACTCAATTGTGCTTTTATATTTTGGCATTGCCCTGCATGTGAGAGGGGTCAGGGAGAACCAACTAGCTCAAGCTCAACTAACAGGGATACCTAAGTAGGGAGGGAATATATCTTTTTGATGTGACTGATAGGATTTGAATATGTTACATGTTAATCATGCTTCACTGACCACCACTGATTATAAAGCTTATAATATCAGCAAGAAACCCAACTTATACTTTTGTATTCCTAACAAATTATTTTCGAGCTTTTCCTATCTACAAGTTTTACTGGCATTATCGTATACCATGTTGTACTCTTTTGTTATTTGACTTTATTTTACATGTTACTTTTAATTATCTAAAGTTAGAGCTACGTCATTTCAAAATATTGTTTAATGGTTGCATAATATTAAATTTATTTGTAGAATTTGAGTGGCTTTAGCATATTTGCTAGGAATAATATAATGTGGATTTATCCTAAACTTGCAGATGGACCTCCATTAGCTAATAAACTAATTACTAAATGTCTGTTGTATATATAAGCTGCTACAGAAATTTGCAGACATCCATGTGAGGCACTAACGTCAACAGAGTCAATACAGATTGGATCAGATCAATTGCACAATTTCACACCAATGGCGATTGATATAGAATGCTAAACGCAAGGAAAGAAAGCAAAAGAGGCTTGCCTGAACTTGACGGCCAACAGAAGGTGCAGGAATATTTCTTCTAGTATTTGCACCTGAAGAATGTGACGAACTTGTAGAAGAGGACAAGAGCAGCCTTGAGACTGCTGATGCTATCTTCTTGGGAAACTGCACGATAGCAAGTGAACAGTCAAGAATCTAATAGCCAATAGAAACGAAAAAAATGAGGACAACAAAAAACCAAAAAGGAGATGGACTATGAACTTCAAAAGAAATGAAATGAAGAAATGGCACAATAGAAGCAGGATGTCTGCAAATTTTAGCATAAATCTTCCTAATATACACCTCATTGGTATGTAATATGACACTCCTAATATCTTTTGGCAATATGTCAAATTAGTAAGCAGTACACGGAGTTCATATCAAGTTATGATATTCTTAGCATAAATCTTCTCTAGCTTTTTGGAAATTTGCACCATTATCCCCCTTATTATTGTCTACATGAATACACAATGTATAAAAATATGTTGATAAATCGATATAAAACATGACCCTACAAAAAAAAAAAATAATGGATTAATTAATATAAACTTGGTTTAGAAAAATTAAATTACCTCTAGAATTAATAATTAATTTTGAATTTAAATTATTAACTTCTTTTGCAACATATCAAGAAGTTGATGATGTTTGCTCTTATTATGCAGGTCCACGAGCCATATATGTGTTTAGGTATGGTTATCCAATCCTGGAAGTATTTACCACCTATCTCATAATAAGTAGGCAGTTGTATCCTCGGTCAGCACTTATGAATCTTTGAGAATAAATAATAAGCCCAAAATTTTAGAATAAAGCCTAGCACTCAGCTTTAGGAACAACAAAACATATAATAAGAAAATCCGAAATAAGCTTCAAGAACATTGTTCCAAAACCTGAGCAATTATGGTACCAAAGTCCAAGTCAAGTTCATTATTTAATATTGAAGAAGAATTTGTGTAAACATCTTTAGCATTTAAATGAATACAAAGTCGTCAATATATCAATGCCCACCACTTTTCATGAGGGAGTGATCGTTCTCAAATGATTAGAGCACCTAATCAATGCAATAGTTTTAATTTATTAATATTATTTTACTAGGCATGCGTTCACTTCAAGCACCAACAAAATACCTTGTTAGAAAGGTCAGAAAGTTGACATAAAAAAAGGGTCAGAAAGTACACTGAAAAAGTATACCAAATATGTCATGCAAAGAAAAGATAACCTTATTTTTATGGTGTGTCAAAAGTATTCATCTCCAATTTATCGCTTCAAAATAAATAGCCTCCCACTTGCTAGTTAGTGCCATTGAGAGTGACAGAGACAACAATTTTTAAATTAAAGTACTCATATTCTTTATTTTCTGAAGTATCATAGTGCAATATCCCCCAAAAAACCATAAGCCAATATTGCATTATGATGCCTCCTTTGGGAAATATAAAACAATCCATTTATAAATTATGATCATATGACCGCCATCTTAGTAAGCAAAGCAAACTATCTTGATGAATTCACAAGGTTGATATTGATCATATGGGTGAATGAAGTCATGAAACTTTGTGGAGAACTCTTTTTTTTTTATGATCCAGATATTTTAGGAGTTATATTAAAATGACTTTCTGACAAAAATGAGAAAACAAGAGTAGTTTTAATGAAACTAAAGAAAGCCTTCATGCTATTAAAGTTGGTCACCCAGGTGCTTTAACATAAAAGTTATTTGTCTCCATAACTATAAATGCACTAATTAGTAAATGAGAGACTACTCATGCTGAGGCATAAATTGGATATTAATGTTTTTTTTGAAAAAATACCATTTCATTCATTTCACTATTCTAAAATGGTACAAAATATCCTTCAAAAGGTGGATAAAACAAAAAGAGAAGAACAAACGAAAAAGAATACAAACAGATAACAAAACAAAGTAGAAAATTCAAGAAGAACAAAACCTAAAACAGTGATAAGAAGCACAGTCCACTCAAAACAGAACCACCGAAACTGGGCAGTCCTCATGGTGGCAAGGTGTGTAGTGTCGTGTAGAATATAAGGGTTGCAGCTGCCTGAAAGGCCAATGCTCTTTTTTTCATAACAACTATTCCTTTCCCCCTAAACAATCCAAATGCCACACCACTTGTTATATTTTTTAAATTTTCTCTTCTCCTTTAATTTCCATGGCTCAGTTTTGATGTTGTACAGTTGCTCTTTCAACTGGTCTAAATAAATATTCCATCCATGAGCGGTGTAAGCACATTCATAGGACAAATGATCCCTTGTTTCAATCTCTTTTTGGCATAGTGTACATATCTCCTCTACTATGATAACCTTGCATGTCAGCCTCACCTTGGTGTGTAACTTATCCTTCTTCATTAGCTAATTAAAAAAGTTAATTTTAAAAAGCAACCTTAGCTTCCAGAATTTGCAACCCTCTACATCTGTTATCCCTGATTCTTTAATGAAACGATACATTGATTTTACAGACAAGACCCTTTTAGCCGACCATCTGCAATAATTTTTTCTGTTGTCTTCACTAATTCTAATATTTTCCAAATCATTTTTGCACATTGTTGCTGCTTCTTGGGATATATCATTGTTTTATCACCATTGCCCAGCCCCTAAAGACCCCATCCTGCAAAATAGCAAGTTGAGCTAGTGTGCAATCTGGATTATCAGCAGCAAGAAAAATTTCCTTCTGCAGATCAGCCATTCTCCTATATTTGTGCCAAGATTCTCGCCAAAACTTAATTTTGGTACCATCTCTAATGTCATAGTCCAATATTATCATGAAGAGATCCCTAAGCTTAAAAATTGAGGGCTAAATGCTAGACCAACTTGTAATGTTATATTTCTCAGCACATACCACTACCTCCTCCTAAAGTACTTCCAATGCATCAGTCTGCACAGAGAAGATGAATCTCTTATTATTAGCTTCCACAACCATGAACTATGTCTTGCTTCATTATGATCTTTCACATCTAAAACACTAAGTCCACCTTTTTCCTTCTTCATGATAACAATCTTCCAGTTTACCGAGTTGAGGTTAAGTCCTTGATCCTCCCTCCAGCTCCACAGAAAATATTTCCTCCACTAATCTATTTCCTTTGTGACCTATTGATGAATCTTTAAAATAGCTGAATAATAGGATGGAGTTGAGGATAACATCAAATTTAATAGAATGAGCCTCCCTCCTTTAGAAAACATCTGACTCTTCAACCCTGCTAGCTAGTTGTCTAATTTTATGATAATGGTCCTCCAATCCTCCTTGAAATTGTTCTCCTTTCCTTTAGGAGAAGCTCCAGATACGTAATGGGAAAGCTTCCTGTTGGGCATCTTAGTACATTTGCAAACCTTCCTAAGGCTTCTTCCCTTCCCTATAGATCAATGACTAAAAATTTGTTCAAGTTGATCTTGAAGTATCGTGATAGTTTTTTTTGTATCTTTTGATGTTTAGTGTTATCTCTTCTTTTGTTCCCTCTGAGTTGTGCTAGTTTTTCTTTGTGTTTTTTGATGTTTAGTGTTATCTCTTCTTTTGTTCCCTCTGTGTTGTGCTAGTTTTTCTTTGTGTCTTTTGATGTTTAGTGTTACCTCTTCTTTTGTTCCCTCTGTGTTGTGCTAGTTTTTCTGTCTTTTGATGTTTAGTGTTATCTCTTCTTTTGTTCTTGTGCTCCTTGCTTTCATCTTTCATTTGTTTTCTTTTTTTTTGCTACTTCTTTGTTTTTCTTTTTTTAACCATCCATTTGGATGATATATACACAAGTGTATACGTCCCTCTAGTTAGAGCAATTGGATTCTATACGAGATGTTTTGGGTTCAATACTCACCAAAGTGCTAAAAAATTTGGATGATAAATTATATCATTTTAGATTGGTGAAATGAATGCAATACTATTTTTCAGGAAAAAAAGATTAAGCAAAAATTTGAAATCAAAAGTTGATGAAAAGCATATGTGCATCATATCAGAAAAATATATAACAAAATGGCTAAGAACATTTATTCAGTCCGCAAGTACTTATGAAGTATTTTTTACATAATTACTTTAATTAAAAATACATCTCCAATTTCATAGGCACTATTAATTTCAGCTAGCTACCTAAATATAAGATATTACTATTGAAATAATTTAAATCATTGGTATGATTTATTAAGCCCTCTGCAAGATGCAACTAAAGTGGTGCAGAATGATTCTATTACCATAGACATTATGTCGGAACCTGGCATGTTGTGCAAACCACTTGACTCATTTGGTAGTTTCAACTGTAGTATAAGCTTGGTGTGTGTGTTTACTTGCAACAAATGAAAGTTCAGCCCTATGGTATCAATACCTTGCTGTGGACTATGAAGGAGAATAAGAGAAATAAACTTTTGAAGATCAAACATCTGGTTGTATGGTATTGGAGTATTTTGGGGAAGAGAACCATAAGATGCATCATTGGCACCTCGAAATCTTCAAGAGCTCTAGCCACAAGCAGCTGCAACTCTTGCATTTTTTACTATGCATCTGCCACCCCGAAGATAGTTGGTTTGCTTGTGCCTGTCTATGTGCTTGTGATATGTGTTCTATGTGTTCTATTTCTCTTGGTCTACCTCTCGACATGCTGTCTCTTTTTCATTTTAATGTTCTTTATTTTGTTCTCACTCTTTTCTTCTTTTCCCATCCATTTGGATGATATATTGTATCATTTTAGATTGATGAAATGAATGTGATGTTATCTATCAAAAAAACCTGTAGTATAAGCATGATATAAGATATAAGCATGTAAGATGAAGTTAACTCAAAATTTTCAATCTTAGAGTTATGTGGCCGAGGAGCATTTTTGGAAACAACGGGCCAAAGTTCGATGGTGCAAAGATGGTGATCAAAATACAAAGTTCTTTCATACATACGCTAGTGTTAAATATAGAAGGAATCATATTGGCCTGCTAAATGTAAATGGGCATGAAACCTCTGATCAAAAGCAAATTATACAAGCATTCTACAACCATTACAAACAGCTTTTGGGGGTTCATCACCATCCTAAGCTTCTTATCAGGTGGGAGGATTTCTATCAACCACATAATATAGCACTTGACAATTTGACAAATGATTTTACTGAGAAGGAAGTGAAAGGTGCAATCAAAAGCATGGGAAAAATAAAGGCTCCAGGTCCTGATGATTTTATCCCAGAGTTTTACAATGTAGTATGGGATGATGTAAAAGGCGAAGTCATGCAAATATTTCAAAAGTTTAAGGAAGGTAAAATTGACACAAAAAGAATATCTATGAGTCATATTATCCTTCTACCAAAAAAACAAGGTGCAATTTCCATAGGAGACTTCAGGCCAATAAGCCTTGAGCATAGTATGAGAAAACTTATATCCAAAGTTTTAGCAGATAGGCTCAAAATATTTATGTCAGACCTCATCTCAGAATCACAAAGTGCTTTCATTCAGGGTAGGTCAGCAGCTGATTCTTTCATGGCAGTGGCAAAAATAATGCACGCATGCAAAAGGACAAAGGAAGATAGTTTGTTTATTAAACTAGATATCGAGAAGGCTTTTGACACTGTATCCTCGGACTTCATTGAGGATGTTCTAAAAGCAAATCATTTTCCATCTGAATGGATACATTGGATAATGGAGTTGGTCACTAAAGCTGATTCTGCAGTTATTGTAAATGGTGTTGTGAGCAAACCTTTTGCTCACCGAAGAGGATTAAGACAAGGTAACCCTTTATCCCCTTACTTGTTTGTCTTAGTAATGGAATGCTTTTCCAGGATGATCAAGCGAGCAGATCAGATGGGACTTATTAAAGGAGTTCTCAATCAAGTTCAAGGGGGAGGAGTCACGTATGTTGGATTCGCAGACGATATTGTTCTGTTTTTACAAGGGAAAGAAGAGTACATAAATAATTTGAGACTACTTATTGATTGTTTTCATGCTGCATCAGGACTTAAAGTCAATTTAGATAAGTCCACGATCATTGATTTACAAGGGACAAAGGAAATTTCTAAAAGATCAGCTGAGATTTTGGGTTGCACAGCGGGAGAGTTTCAAATAAAGTACTTGGATCTTCCTTTGAGAGACAATAAATTAAAGAAAGATAATTGGAGAACCATTATAACAAAGATAGACAATCATCTTGCAGGTTGGAAAGGTTACCTGCTATCTAAGGGTGGTAGACTTGTTCTACTAAATTCGGTACTCTCCTCGATTCCTTCATATTTTTTAGCAGTTTTTAAAATTCTCCAATGGGTGGACAAGGAGGTGGATAGACGCAGGAGAAGATTCTTATGGGGAAAAAGTGAGGAGCAAAAAGGCACACTTAACCTAGTAAATTGGAAGGTGGTTACTATGAAAAGAGAAAATGGTGGTCTAGGTGTTCTAGACATTCGTGCTCACAATGATGCTCGATTGGGATCTTGGTTATGGAAACTGATAAGAGGGAACTCCTCAACATGGGCTAGGGTTGTGCAATGGAGTTACTTCAAAAGGAAAAATTGGTATATAAATAAGGGCACTACAGGTTGGTTAAGCACGTGGCGCGCAATAGCAAAACTACGAGGAGTATTTATGTGCTGTCTAGAATATGAAATTGGAAATGGGGCTGATCTAAGTTTCTGGTTTGAGCCATGGCACAGTTACAGAAAGATGGCCGTTATGCATAAAGAGATCTTTTTAGCAGTTGAGCACCCAAATGCAACAATATCTCAACTTGCAAGGTGGGAAGGGGGTCTGTTCAGAGGATGGGTAGTAGCTGTAAACAATAATATTTTTTCTGCAGCTATGGAAAGGTTCATTGAAGATATGAAGGACATTCACATTGGTGAAGGAAACAAACAAATTGGGTGGAGATGGACAAAAACCAAAGAATTTTCAGTACATTCCATGTATAATCTTTTGAAGGAGTTAGGTATCACGGATGAAGAAGGATGTATTTTGTGGAAACCTAGACTTCCATTAAAAATCAATTTTTTTAATTGGCTAATGAGAAAGGATAAGCTGCATACTAAAATTCGTTTGGTAAGCAAGGGCATCATGGTTGATGAAAATTGTAGCCTATGCAATGGAGAAGTTGAGACAAGAGATCATCTGTTCTTTCAATGTCCTTACACACAAAATAGATGGTCTATCTACTTACAACATTTGCACATGCAGCCATATGACATCTCACATATTCCATGGAGGGTGAAAGGAGATAAGAATCTGAATTTGACACAGATCGAGCAATTAGCTGTATGGCATTGGAGTGTATGGGGTGAAAGAAATAAAAGATGTTTTATGAGAAAAGCAATATCAACAAGGACCTTAGCCTTCCAAGCAGCTGCAGCCCTATCATTTTTCAATACTCATAAGCCTCCTTGAGTATCAAATAGACCTTGGGTGTGTCACTCAAATTTGCTTGGTAAGTATTGTTGATGGTTGTGGTGCTCTAGATTATGTAACTTTTTCTATTTTTCTTTTTTCTTTTTTTCTCTTCTTTTCGCATCCTCTTGGATGATTTTTTGTATCATTTCAGATTGGTGAAATGAATGCAATGCTCTTTTAAAAAAAAAGAGTTTAACTCTTTATCATTTATCTAAGTTTATCAATTAATTTGTAAGAACCTAGTGGTACGGATTCAAGGTGGATTGGACAGAAGGCCCCCCTCTACAGAAATATAGAATTCTTTTTACATTTTAACTAAAAGTCCCCTTAATGTCAAACTATTTACATTTATAACATCAAGATTATGCATGGTCCTAATAAGTTTGCTGTTTGCTGCCGTATAATAATTATCCGGCATAGTTATCTTTCAGAAGTTAGTCTAGATCATACGAATCTTTTTTCATAGTCCACGTGTAGGTATACCTCCAACAACTCTAATATAGCTTAAATCAAACCAAATATGCAAACATCGACCATGAAATTTGTCTATTAAAACATTTTCAGTTCAACGTCAGCACTAAAAATGCTAAATTACTAAATCACAACCAAATTGAGTACGGTTCTAGTGTACATACAAACTAATTCATCCATAAGGGAATATAAGGCAGATTTTTTGTTTTCAGAAATTACGTGGATTGTGTATAACTATTTGCAGAATCCTTGATGTCTTGGACAAGAATGATCTTCTATGCTGTATAATCTTTATATATTAAATTTTTTTCACCACATTTTTCTGAATTAGTATGAATCACTGTCAGCATGATAGAATCTATAATTCTGTCCAATCCTTATGATCAATCTAATTTTAATCCAATCAGAATAAAAGGTCTTAAACAAGTCAGAATCATAGTTCTTCAAGAAATATCAAATTAGATAAGTATAAGTTTCATTGCTATGGAATCTGTTTGATACGCTTGCAAACTAATAAAAGGATTCTGAGCATTCATGATGAGCTCTGATGTATTGCTTCTGAAGCTTCTGTCCATTATTGACTGTTGTAAAGGGAAACTAAACAAATTCTCTGAAGCTTTTGTCTTACATATCAGGCAATATTAGTTCATCTGCAAGAAAAACTACAGCACTCAAAGTAACAAAAAAAAGAAGAAGGGCACAGGAAGCAGAAATCAAGAAAGCATAGAGAAGCTAAAACTTCAGTAACATTCAAGTGGCATTGACAAGTCAATTCAGAGTCAAGAACAGGATAACCTTTAGCCTGCGTATGCCAAATGCATTGGTACGGAAAAGAAATCCAGCAACAAGACCACATATGCCTGGTATAAAAGACCTTTTCCAGGAAAATAGAAGAAGCTGTATGCATATAAGGATGAAGTAAGGCACTGTACTATGAAATATGAAAAAGAGGATAAATTACATAACATAATTTGAACCTGAAAACCGGCAAAGTAGATGGCTGACTTGTCACTAAAGTTTAAGCCAAATATACGGAACCGTGATGTAACAGGGATATCGAAATAAAAGGGTACAAAGGAGGCAAATATAAGACCATAAGGGCCAGAGGCAAGTGTTCGAGAATCTGCAGCAAACAGGAACATATGTATATAACTAAATTAGTACAAAATTTCACAACAACAACAACAACAAAAAAGAGAGAAGAAAATAAAAAGAGGAAGGAACACTAATATGCTGCATAAACATAAATGGGACAAATAGATCATTGCAGTAACTTTAGGTTAAATGCTCAAGACAGTGCAGAATTCAGTGTTTGAGAGAACACAACAAACATCCATGGACCTTAATTAAAGAGAAACTAGGACACATTTAGTTGGTGGAAGTTTTCTAAGTTCTCATTTCCAAAAACATATGCAGAATTGTACTTTGTACCAAAAAATTTTATAAACATCCAAAACTAATATCTTAAAAATTTATGAAAATCCAATACCTGAAGTAGTTTCTAGATTTTTTTTACCTGAAGTTCTGAAACTAAAAATATGACAACAAACTTATAATATTTGCAGAATTTAGATTTAAAGAAACTTAATATAATGGTTCAAGTTCCACCAAGAATGTGTTCCATCTTATAATTAATTTTCCTATTGAATCACAGCTTATTTTATAGTTGTCTTGAATTTATTCTAGGATGAAATTAAGTTTCTTGATGAACATTAGGATAGTCAAAGGAAAAGTCTAGTGGTTACTTCCAACTAATTTAACTGAAGCATAGAAATTAGGGAGATTTATACACCAAATACATGAAAGACCGTGGTCATAGTAGTATGAGAAAGAGAAAAAGGATCAATATTAGCATCAGGATCAGCACGGAATGTTAAATAGATCAACCCATGGCAACAAGGTGTACGTGATCAACCAAAAAAAACAGATCATTACTAATTATTTGAAGTAGCCTTTGCATAGAAGAACTGTATATATTTTCACAAGCATGAAAATTGCACCTCTTAAAAGACCCAAAGCTGCAATTTCAAGAAGTGTAGATACTACTGAAGAGAACATAACAAACACCTGCATGTTTTAACAATCATAGGATGAGGAAATAAGTCCAAAGATAAAAATGAATTAAGGTACAGTGATAATCCCAAACAACATCCACCAATAAAAACTGAATGCAACCATTATGCTAATATAATATCATAGATCTGTTTGCTCATCAATAATTATAAGCATGTCATCCTCAATAGATCTATCAATCTCAAATAACTTCTACTGTTTGAAGAAATGAAATAGAACTTACCGAATACTTATTTGAGCCAATTTGTCTTTCAAATATTCTGAAGTAATATATCAAATAAAGTCCAATGATCAACTCAGGAGATGATGAAAAAGCAAATACTGAGGGAATTGTCTTCAAAATATTATGGTTTTCAATAATATCCTGCATAAGAGAAGTACAAATTACAAGTTAACTGAAGGTATTTGCAAGAACCAACAACATAGGAACAGCAGCATGAGAATCATCCAAATTTCCTGACTACTCTAAACAACACAAGATGGAAAGCATTAGTTCGAGCAAACAACCAACACCGTTGGCCAAACACATTCAAATTTTTGTTTACAAAGAGATACCTAACTAAATCATAGAAAAACATCTACCCATCCATAAAACTAAATCAAACATTTGATATCTGATAACAAAAACAAATAACAAAGCAACTCTATTCTTTTGCCTTCCTGTCCAATCATTCAGATTGTACTAAGTTAATGTACTTGTCTTGCTGAGTGCTGATTTGAAACCTCCATAATCAATAATTTACTGGATTATATAAGTTTCGAGACAGGTTATTTCAACTACACTAGAAATAAAGCACTTAGTGAATTAGGCTAACAAAGTTCTGCATATTTACCATCCCTGTAAAATAGACCACCACCTATTAGTGTTTCTAAGCTTCTCGCTAAAAAAGAAACTACTTCAACAGCTTTATGTGATTGTCAGATCCTTCATAATCGATTATTTGCTGGATTATAAAAGTTTAGAGACAGGTTATTTCAACTACATTAGAAATCCTTGACACTTGGTGGATTAAGGTAACATAAGTTCAGCATATTTACCATCCCTGTAAAGTAGACAACTACCTTTAGTGTATCAATACCTCTCACTACAAAAGACACTATATCAACAGCTTTATGTGATTATCAGATCCTTAATGTTCTTATTCAACAACTGAGAAATGGAGGATATCGTAAGAAATGGAGCATAAACAACACTGACAAGCATAAATGAACTAGCCCTAATTTGGACAAAGTATACTTTCTTGAGTTCTCTGTGTCATTGATAGAACACGGAATTAAGAAAACGCCACTAGTACCAACATCCTGAAAAAATTCATTGGTAGCATATATAATTTTTGATAGCAAGAGTGCATTCAAATAATTTATACTATTTGAGTAAAAGTACATGGGAATCAATAGCAATTAGAAGAATCAGCAAAAAAAGACAAAACCTTGATAGGTACACTCCATATAATACTTGGCATATACTGTTCCAGATAAATAGTATAAATATGTCAAAAATGTAAAAGAGGCTTCAACATACCGTACATAAATAGTTAAACAAGAAAAAAAAAGTCATGAGTTTGTTGTTTTTTAAACGCTAAGTACGTAAGCTCATATTTAATCAATTTAAGGGTTAATTACAATTTAGTAAATTGAATTTACCCATCTATGGTTAAAGCAAATTTACTAATGTATTTTTGTTTCATTTTTTATCACTTCTGCTTAGCAGATGACACTTTGCCCTTTTCATTACCCACTTATCTTTTTAACGGCAGAGTTGTAATATTTTGTAGCAAGACAATCCACCAGAAGTATTAAGTACAGGTTGGCAAAATGATAATATAAAATTTTATCATTAGGAAAAATGAAAATTGGCATATTCTAAGTGAGTATTAAGAATGAAGATAATTGATGGGCCACTCAAAGTCGATGAGAAGAAAGGTAAGAAAAAACAAAATATCTTGCACAGCAAAGTCAGATGGAGACTCATGTTAGTCTACTTATGCAATTGACAATGTCTATGGATTAAAATCATCAGATCTATATGGTGGTGGAGCTGAGTAGCAAAGCATCAATACATTTGCCCTGGTAAACCAAGGCACACTGATAACTATATTAAACTCAACCGACTGTAGGTTCATATCTTCAGAATAATCCATCACCGATGGAATTTGATCTCAAACGTGATCCAAGCTGCATCAAATGTTTACTAATATATCTGTCGTATCAAGAATTTAGGATTATTATTTTGTAAGTATCATGATTATGAGTTTCCATGAAAAAAGATTATATTACATCTATCTAAAATTTGTCCCATAATCCTTATGTCAACCCATTGTAGTAGCTGATCACAGATTCTTTGGCGATCATAAGCTTTGTGGCATCTATGAAATTTCTTTTACAAATTTCCTTCATCGACATAATTGAAGTACTAAACCTCCTTTCCATTATTGTCCATCACTACAGCTCCTTTATATCTTGCATCATCTCCAAACGCCCTTTTCTCATCCTTTCCCTCAAATCTATTCCGACTACCCACATTTAGCTTAGACAGCTGAACCTTATTGAGTGGATTCAGGTCACTCTGTGCTCCGCATGATGTTGAGTAAAAAAGGCATAAAGTTTCATCAAGCCCAAGCCCCAAATGCATGCATTTACGGAACTCGGGAAAACTATGCATCAACCTACATTACGCGTGAACAAAGAAAATAATATCCAAACCTGCATTTCTTACTCATCTTTTAATCCGTAAACAACATAAAGTAGCCATTGGGTTTACCTTGGAGCTGCAAGCGGTAATATTTATCCCCAGAAATCCAAGTAAAACAATAGATATACTAAAAAAAGAAGAAGCTCTAATTCTCAATTCATTCGAAATTTTTTTTATTAAAAAAAACAAGTCAGGAACCAAAAAGCAGTAGAAAGGGGTACCTGATAGGAAATTCCTATGCGATTGGAACGGCCGCGAAGCCCAGAAGTGACCGTGATGATGGCGCTCGAGATCACCAACGTCCGCGTGACCGGCGCATTGTCTGTGCCGGAAATCACACGAAAAGGATACAGGTCAAAACTGAGGAAAATAGCAAGGAATCTGCCTTGAAAACACATAAACGGATGCTCACGAAATCCGGAGGGGCCGCCGTGCATCATCGATCGTCGAGCCAAAGGATGGAGATGAGGAGAAGGATCGCGAGCTTTTTGCCTTCCTCCACGGGGAGAAGAAGGTGATGTGAATGGGGAAGAGAAGGGAGGAGGAGATGCGAACCTGAGTCGGCGATCTCTCTTCCGCTGGATTAGCTGGGTCAATTAGAGCGACGCCAACTTGAATCGCAAGTCATCGCCTTCGGCGAACGTTTTCTTCGTTGCCATTTATTTTCTGCGGCCCAATGGGCCCTAACTAACTAACTCTTCAATTATCCTCTTCTTATAATTTTTTTTGAGAGTTAAATTGCTCCTCCTGCCTTAAAATTAGTGGTCCATTGCATTTAAGTTTCTATCAACATACACAACCGCTCCTTTAGTTAGTAGTTAATGCAACTACTACTATGTGTGACTGCGGCCTTACAAGAATTTAAACTAATCCTTGAGTGTCGGTTGTAGTTAACCAAACGAAGCACTAGAAAGAAAAATTAGAAGAAGTTTGAAGCATTGAGAAGATCAAGGTATGGGTTAGGTTGGTGACAGGCCCATGAAGAAAAAATTGAGAAGAAGGATAGGAAGTTTTGGCCATAATACTTTTGATGAAACATGAAGATTTTATATATTTTCTAAAAAAAATTAAAAGGTAGTTATTATATTAAATCTTTGAGAAGCTATAGATGCAGTGAATTTACATCTAAACAGTCGACAAAAATAAAATAGTACCGTCTAAGGAAAAAAAAAGAAATATTCTTAATATTGTTGGAAGCATGTTGATGATAAAGAAAATGTAGAAATATGTTTAAACGGAGCTAGTTGATCGTGCAATATATTTATCCAACAGAAACTCCTCGAGAAGCACAGAGCCGAAGAAGATCAAGTAGAAAGCACATCTCCAATAGCACTCCAAAGCTAAAATTCAACTTATATTTTTATCAAATTAAAGTTAGACGTTTGGAGTTATTTAAAAAAATAAATTTGAAGAGGAGTGTAGAGATTAAGCTTAATTAAATTAATATATTTTTTATCAAGGGTCATATTTATTTAATCTATATAAGTATATATTTATGTTCGAGTGATTTAGAATAGAATTAATAATAAAAATATTTTTTAGTCTTTTTTTTAAAAAAAAGTTAGTTAATTTCCGTCTTTTAAAATTCTTTTTCTTTATCCCAGCACACTCCTAACTTGCACATAACGATGGCCAAGGTGCTACGACCAACTTTTTACATTGGGTCTGTCGTCGAGCTAAGTTGTGCCGGTGTGAATGACACCGTGCATTCGACCGTACGATGTACTCTATGTACCCGGTCGGCCGTACGATCCTTCGGCCAAGTATTTTCTCCACTCGGCGTGTGAACTCCTTTGTGATGGTGGGGGAGCTCGTTTCGCCTGTTGCCTAGTCGGATCCCTATCTCAGTGATGGGGCTTCAGGAAACTTACGTAGAAGGTTGGGTGGATATTGAGTCGAGGTGGCAATTTGAGTTGATATGCCACTGTGCCGATGTGCTTCGTCACCCGAAACGGCCTGTCATACTTCGGAATCAAGCCCTTGTGCAAGTGCGTCCCTCGCGCCTTCTTCCATATCTAGGGAGTGAGTTTAAGGAGTACCTCATCTCCGAGTTGGAATTCCTGTGGCCGTTTATGCTAATTGGCGTATTTCTTCATACTCTGCGTAGCTTTCTCTAAACTCACACATGCCTCCGCGGGTTGCTCCTGTCAGTTCCGGACAAAGTGAGTGGCGACGGGGCAGCATTCGTCCAGTGTGCCCCTTGCCAACTCAAGGGGTGTGAGGGGTTGATGCCTGAATATAATCTCCGTCGGGGATCGCTTGGTAGCTGACCCTCGCTGCAAGTTGTAGTAGAACTAGGCTATTTCCATTAGCTCCACCTAATTGTTCTGGTTGGTGGTGACGAAATGGCTGAGGTATTCCTCCAGCAGAGCATTCGTCTGCTCCATCTTTCCGTTGGTCTGTGGATGGTAGGTGGTCAAAACTTGAGCCTCAACCCTAGAAGCTTGAACAATACCGTCCAATACTTGCCTGAAAAGTGGGCATCTCGGTCGTTGACGATGTCTTCGGGTAGCCCGAAGTACTTCACCACATGTTGGAAGAACAATTTGGCCAACTGTTCGATCGTGACCTGCTCTGTGGTTGGGATGAATACTGCATAGTCACTGAAACTGTCCACGACCACAAGTACAGCAAAAAGGCCATTTACGTTGGGGAAGGATTTCACCTAGTCCATTGAGATAGACGCCCAAGGTCGGCTCGGAATTGGCAACAACTACAATAACCCTGCTGCCCTGGCTCTCTCGAACTTGTCTTTTTGGCAGATGGCGCAAGTCCTGATATAAGCCTCGATGTCCTCCTCCATGGCGCAGCTAGTAGTATGTGCGCGTAAGGAGCGCCATTGTCCGCTCCACTCTGGGGTGCTCGGCCCAATGCGTGTCATGCCACTCGGCCACGAGCTCCGTGCATACTTCGAGAGATTTGGGTATGTATGTGCACTCGCCCTGCACATGCAGTAGGCCAGCCGAGTCCCTCCAGTAGTGCCGGGTTTCGCCACCCTTAACTTGTTGCAGAATGCGTTGGTATACGGGGTCAGCCTTGGCACTCTCTTGCAAGCACTCGACCAAGGTCTCGTGCACTCGCACAGCTGCGTGTAGTGGCTTGCTTAGCGCATCGACTACCTGGTTGTGCCGTCCCGCCTTATGCTCCCAAGTAAAGTCAAACTCTAGCGAGCTGCAGTTACCAACGTGCTTGCTTGACCGACAGTTTGTGTTGGGTGAGAAAGAAGGTGTTGACAACATTGTCCATGCTAACCATGAACGGGGCCCAGGAGGTAGACACGCCAAGTCCTCAAGCAGTGCACCATGGCTAACATCTCCTTCCAGTGGGTACTATAGCGTTGCTCCACCCATTTAGCTTGTAGCTTTCATAGGCTACTGGATGTCCCTCTTGCATAAGGATGCCTCTGAGGACTCGGTCTAATGCGTCGGTGACCACTTCGAATGCCTTGCTGAAATCAGGAAGGATTAGCACAGGCTCGGACGTCATGCATACATTGAGTTGTTGGGTGGCCTGCTCACATGTGTCAGTCCACTCCCACTCCTGATCCTTCATTAGGAGATCGATGAGTGGCACAGTGATTTTGGAGTATCTCTTGATGAATCTTTGGTAGTAGTTAGCCAATCTGAGGAACGATCAGAGTTCCGTCAGGTTGCTCGGCCTTGGCTAGTCCTTGATGGTCTACACCTTGTGCTCATCCATGCACATCATACCTCCGCTGATTTGGTGCCCCAGGAATAGGATTTTGGCTTGGCCGAACTCTCACTTGTCCTTTCGGACAAATAGGTTGTGCTCCCTTAACTTCTGCAAGGCCAATCGGAGGTGCTGCTGATGTGTCTCCATGTCCTCCGAGTATATAACTATGTCGTCCCAGTAGACGACCACAAACTTGTCCAACAACTCATAGAAGACCTCATTCATCAAGTTACAAAATGTGACCGATGCATTGGTTAATTCGAATGGCATGACTAGAAACTCATAATAGACATACCTCGTTACGCACATTGTCTTGGCCTCATCACTTTCAGCGATCCTAACCTGCCAATACCCTGATCAGAGGTCAAGCTTGGTAAAGACCATTGCACATCCCAATTGGTCATACAAGTCGGCGATTAGGGGAATTAGGTAGCGGTTCTTCACCGTGACCTTGTTAAGTACCCGGTAGTCGATGCACATGTCCATCTTGCCTTCCTTCTTCCTTTGGAACAATATTGGTGTGCCATAAGGTACTTTCGATGGGCGGATGAGCCCGACATCTAGCAACTTGCCTAGTTGCTTCTTCAGCTCCATGAGCTCCATAGGTAGCATCCTGTAAGGTGCCTATGCAGGTGGTCGGTCGCTCAGGACCAGCTCTATCTAATGGTCCATCGGCCGATGAGCGGGTAGCATCTTCGAAAGCTCCTCCGGCATTATGTTGCTGAACTCCCCTAAAAATGACTTCGACTTCAGTTGGGGTTCGTACCTTGTGGGGCTGCTGGCTCCTCCAACAAGGCGATTGCAAAGGTCGCCTCATTCCTTCAGACTCCCTTGTCGAGTTGGATGGTCGAGAAGAAGTTGGATGGGCTCCAAGATGGCGACACAGGGCTCAACATGCTTGCTGCCCTCGGGGATTCCATGTTGCTCCTGCTCGAGAATTGTGGACTATTGGCTCAGCTGATCGTGTTGACTACTCGGGTGAACCCTGGCTCATCGGAATCCATGGTCATTAGGCTACCAAGGTGCGGTGCCACCATGGTGCGAGATTGCACCAAGAACTCCATCCCCAGGATGAATTAGAAATCATCCATATATGCGATCGTAAGATCCGTATGACTGCACCAATATTCAACCTATATAGGGGCATTTTAAACAATACTTGTGAAGGAAGCTACAACGACATTCACCATCTTGATCCTTAGCCCACTTGGCTCGACATGCAGTCCAAGTTCGTGCGCCATCTCCTCGCACATGAAATTGTGTGACGTGCCCATGTCCACCATAATGATGCAGAGTCATCCATTAACAAAGAATGATACGTACATTAGTTGGGACTTTTGCTCGGCATACATTGTGCTGAGTCATTACACTAGTGTGGCTCGAGCAGGCGCGGCCAGGACAATTGCCTGGTTGATTGGCACCAGCGCAAGTTTATCGGGTTCCTATTGAACCGAGGCCGCGACATTGTGCTCGTGACTGGGGCATCAACGCACAGGGTGTTGTCCTCCGCACAATATACATCCATGCCTTCTGGGTGGTACTTGCGACCCCGTGCCCTGCTGGTAGTCATGCGTTGGTGGTGCTACGATCGTGCGCCTTCACCAGTTTACTCCTATGGATGGTTGGCTGGCGCTATGCGCGGGTGCCCTGGCTGGGTGGGATTCTTTGTCATGCGGCCTCCATGGGCTGAATAACAAGTCCATCAGCCGCAGTCTCAATGGCTTCCTACAGAGTCGTCACTCCACAGCGATGAAGCTCATACTTGGCTCATTGTTGTAAACCCTCGACAAACTGTGAAGAAGAGATTCTGTTCTCCCATATCATTCACGTCTAATATAATGCTATTGAAATCTTGAATATACTCACGGATGCTCCGGGTTTGGCGAAGCTCTCGGAGTCTCTCCGTGCTTGGTACGCGGTATCGATCGGGAGGAATCGCTGGTGCATCTCCTCGATCATGGTGCCCCATGTTTCTGGCTCGGTTCGCTATCGGTAGCCTGGAGCCTCACACCTGACATGCCACCATTACTTTGCATCTCGATCGAGGAAGGCTGCCACCGTCGACGTTCGATCTTCCTCAGCAATCTTCTTGGCATTGAAGTACATCCTTGGCTCGAACACGCGCATGCTAGAGCAAAAAATTGCCCGGGTTATGATGGAGGAACTGAACTTATTGCGCAAGCTCTCGAGTTCCTCGCGCAGCTTTTGCTCAAACAGGCTCATGTCGGGAGGGATTGCCACGCTGAGTTCTCCTATGTTGGAAGTCCAGTCGGCAGGGGCTTCGAGTTCTTCAAGCTTGAGCCGCATGTCCGCCATGGTTATATACAAATCACATTTATACGCGGCCCCACAGCGATCCGGTTCCAAGTTCCATCTCCTCTTCGGTTGGGGGAATGCCAATGGACCCTTCCAATGTGGCTAGCCTCTTCTCGATGGCCTCCTTGGTCTGCTTACCCGACATGATGAATAAGAGAGAAAGAGCTGATGGGTTAAGATGCACTTGCTCGTCGGTTGCTCCTTGCACTTGTCTCCAATGGTGAGTGGAAGGGGCTAGTGGAGTAACCTCACTCTGATACCAAAATGTCATGAACTTGCATTGGGCCTATCATCGAGCCTAAGTCGTATCGGCGTGTACGACACCGTGCGGACCGGTGCTTACAGGCCTTTGGATGCTGAAGTCAGAACTTTGGACACCTTTGGAGTGAGAGGATAAAAAGGACTGCTTCTATTAAGCACCGATAAAAACCTCTCAATCCCTCAAGACCACAAGTTAGCCTTGCAGGGGATTATTACAAGCAGCACTTTACTCTAAGCTCTCTATGGACCAAGGTGCTTTGCTTAGTACTTAACTGGTCCTAATATAGTTAGAGGGCTGTCGGTTGGGCTGCCCTCTTGATTACATGCGTTACATACTTGATCGTTTTCGTCCGTTATGCCCACGCCATCCGCTCGTTTGCAGCTGCTCACCCATGTCCTACATCGGCAATGGTGGTGGGGTGTTGTACTCGACCCTCGATCATGCCAGAGCCTTGTGGCTCGGTGCTCCGCTCACGCATGCTTTCGGCTAAGGGACTGCCCGGCATTTGCCCCGCATGCGTCCCTTGTTGCTCTGCGCACACACCTTTAGTTGTCCGGCTGCTTGCTCTGCGCGTGCCCCTTGTTGCTCGGGTGTTTGCTCTGCGCGCGCCTTCGTTTACGTGGGCATTCACTCCGTGTGATCCTTCGGTTGCTCGGGTGCTTGCTCTATGTGCGCCTTTCGTTCGGTTGCCTTGTGCCTGCCTTGCGCTTGACCCTTAGCTATCCACCTTTTAGTTGTCTGACTCGCACTCGGGCCTCGGTTGCTCGACCATCTTGATCTACGGCTTGGCCCGTGCGTGCCTCTCGACTGCGGCCTTGAAGCAGCCCCGTGCGTTGCGTGCGGGTTGCCCCTTTGCTTTTGACCCTCCATGGTTCGTGGTATGCATTGGATCAAACCCGAGGGAGTGGGGTCTAACACAAGGCCACCACCTCGAAGGACCCTTACCGTCGGCGAATCTGCTCGAGTGCGAGGAGGATTTAGGCATGAAGGCCTCAGCCACTAGAGCTGCTTGTAAGAGGAGGAGGAGGATGCAACCAATTGCTCGCCATAATTCCCTCCTCCTCCTCCCCTACACAGCACCCTCTACCATGGCCGCTCGAATTAGGGGTAAAATAATTTACTCAAGGCGGACGCAGAGGTCACACCACCCAATAACAAAGAGGGAAAAAGAGAGGAGGACACTTACCTCCTTTGTCCGTCACCTTGCTGCTCGTGGGAGGAGGACATGAAGATCGCGACATCCAAAAATAATTGCTTTCGAGGAGGAGAAGATGTTCGTGATGCTGGAGTGGAGATTCTGGCGTTGGAGAGAGGGAGGTTTTCGGGAGGTGCATCGCTATCGGAGAGGTAGTGAGCATGGAGAGAGCGAGGATAAGTATGTCCAAAACCTAACGGGTTATATCGAGAAAGGAACCTTCCTTGGGTTGGGGATTATAATTAGGTCTTTTTAAAACTTGGTGAGTCTTGAACCTAAGACCTCATAGACTGCTCTAATTAGAGGACGTCCACTTTGTGTACGGGGATTATAATTAGATTAACTCAAATCTCATCTAAACATAATTATATTACCAAGTTTAAAACAAAAAAATATATATTATTCAAAGTAATATAAAATTGACCTCCAATAATCGTACCTGGTAGATAGATGGACCTCCGTGCAACTAAAACTCCCATTCTTATTTACCAATCAAACAACTAGTAGCAAGGAAATAAACAAATGTTCCTCACACACAGCCTTACTCCTTGAAAATGTTGGGATGGCCAATACCACAGGGTGTAATTTTCCTTGAAAAACATGCCCAAGCCTTGGGATGGCCAATCCAACAGGGTGTAACACATGATATGATGGCAAACGACTAAGATGTGTATTAAACAAATCACACCAATTATATCATGGCACAAGCATAGAGTAACCCTTTAAAACGATAGCAATGTATGATCATCTAAAATATATAGAAACTTCAAATATTCAAAAAGTTGTGAGCAAAGATATCATTCTTTCACTTGAAACTGATTACTTACCTATGAAAATTTCTCTCGCTCACTCAACAATTATTATACCCGTTATACTCCCAATCTAACAACCTTAATACTACTTAAGTAGCTCTCTGGCTTGTCTAGAGTCTTTCCTATTCGCTTCTGTTCTCAGCCTCTCTCTTGAGCTTCAAGGTCCAAATAAGGATGATCTATAGTTAAAAGTCATCTACTTGATTTATTCTACCATTCTACTATGAGCCCTAAGCACCTACCTATATATCTCATGGGCTCTTTGTTCATCTTCACATCCATCAATTTGCATTTGCCTACGTGCCTCATGCTCTATGTTTGCCCATGTGCCCTGTGCTTATATCTAGGATTTGCTAGTGTGTCCTATGCGATAGCAATTAATCCCGACACGTGCCTCGTGGGTTTTGATCGAGATCCTAGGCAACTCATGCCTTGACAATCGATCTTGATTTACTCCCCATGCACCTTACGCTCCGATCAAGATCCTAGGTGCCCTATGCTCCAATGATTAATGCTCGCATGCACTTTGTGTGCCCTGCACTCCATATATCTAGTTATGATCCCAAGTGCTCATGCCCTGATGTTCAATTCTCATGTATGCTCTCATGAGAATCCTAGGTGCTTTGCATGTCAACGATCAATATTTTTGTATGCTTCATATAACCAATGTTTTGCATGCTCTAATCTAGAGATGTAAACGGGCCCAGGCCGCCCGCAGCCCGACTTAAAAGTGGGTCATGCCCGGCATGACCTGCACCTAGTGTCGTGCCGGGTCGGGCTTCAAGGTTGAGGCCCGCGGGCCGGCACGACACGGCACGAATAGTATATATATATAAAATATATAAATTTTTAAAAATATTAAATAGCGGAATGATTAAAACATTTGACTTCCACAGCGAAGGCATAGCTTAGAATCTTGCATGAATACATATACATGCTTTGTGCTCTCTATTATGCTTCGGGCACTCCGGCCCTAACGACCAATTGATCTTATCCCATCCTAGCATTGGCAAATTAAGCTCACTTAGGACTTAGAATGTAACAAATGGTAGAGACTAAAATAAATATAATATAGATAATTATATTGAAATTTTTATATTTAATGGTACATTTTAACATTATAAGAACCTCCCTCCCTTCTAAATTTTGACATTGTTGTGACCTCTCCTCTAAGTGACTTTCTTCGGATTATTATGATGTCAAAATATTAGAGATATACTAAATTTGAATAAAAAATCTCTATAACATCAAACCTCATTAAAAAAATAACTAAAATATTAAAACTTAAAATAGTAAAAACAAATGAGAGATCAATGTAATTATCTCCACATCACATCATCCCCCCCCCCCCCCCCCTCATTTTACCTTCTCCCTTGATTTAGACAGGGCAGAGATATAACAAACAAGGTGCGGAATCAGCAGGGTGACTGAATAAACTTTCTAATTTCTACATGTTTTTTAGGTGGGCTGGAACATGATGAGTGCCTCTCCAAATTTTATGAAAAGGGCACCCTTGTAACATTAGTGATGAAAAGTAGCCTTGTCGTCCTCTTGTTAAGAGCATGCATTGACCCCTCGCTCTCAAAAACCCTCCTTATGGAGAGGAGTCTCATTAGAAGAAATCTCTGATGCAAGTTAAAGAACAAATCACTTCCACATGCATGGAGACTCATTCTAGAAACTAGATAGTCCAAATATACATCACTTTTCCCACCTACTCCTCTCAATTCAGTTTTTCCCTGATCCACCTTCGGTTACCAGTCTCTTCTTGTCATGAAGAGGAACGCCAAATAGCTTGATGCTGCCGTCGGACTCCTCCATTACTGCTTCGGGATATGAACCTCCATCGTTCTTGTGCCACTGGATTAATCCTGAAACTGATTGCTTCCCCTGAGAGCAGTCCCTCATTGTTTTGGCACCGGGGTACAAAGCTTGGTCCGAGACCACGTGGTTTTGGAGGAAGTAAACGATGTCGCTGTAGAGCTTCTTCATGTGGGTGAGCTCGGAGAGAAGGAAGGAGTTCCGCTGCTTCAGCCTCTGGTTGTCCTGCGAAAGTGCTGACAAGAAGTCGGCGTCGCCGCCGCCCATTTCATCATCTGTGATGTACTGATAAGGCGGCAGCGGCAGCGGCAGCGGCTGCGAGGAGCTGCTGAGGTGGTGGATTTGGAGGAGGTTGTAGCTTGGAGGTGCTTGAGAGGCTTTCCTCCTATGGATCTCTGAGAGGAGATGCTTTGCTCCTTTCCTGAAGAACTCATTTGCGAACTCCCACCTGTCTGAGACAATCTTTCTGAATCCCTGAAGTGTGTGAATTCAGTAAAAGATAGAAATGTGAGCTAGTAGATACAGCAACCCATGCACCCAACCACGAAAGATAATTCAACAGCATAGGAGAAGGTGGTGAGAGGGAAGAAGGTTGCTTAATTACATAAGTGTTGAGCTGCCGGACAAAGCTTGAGAAGTTGTTGTGCTTGAAGTAATTGGGAAGGAGGTCCCTTGCAAACTCAGGGGGCCTCCAGACCACAAAGGTGGAGTCATCCTCCCCCCAGGAGACAATGTGGTCAGTGCAGGGATCATCAACAATCTGGTATGTCTTGGTGAGGAAGGGGGCAGGCAGTGGCCTCTGAGACAGCACCTCCCCTCCGACACACTTAACTTCATCATCCATCAAGAAGGCCATGGAAGAAGAAAAAATTGCAGACAAGGAGGAGGAGGGGAAGAAGCCTCTGGATACACACTATGCATGTTAGGATTCTCTCTACCTCAACATTTTATATACCTTGATTGGTGTGTGTGTGTGGACTATTTAATACAATAGAGGATCCACAAGTTTTGTACTGGTGTATATATATTCCTCCACAATAAGAGTGTGGAGAACAAAAGTAAAGTAGCTACTAATCCATATGAACCTTAAGCATATTACTGAAAGTTCAAAGTAGTCTTTTGGTAACTCAAGGAACCTTTTGGTTCGAAGAAAGATGCATTTCTAGGACTTGCAGTATTAAATTTATGAGCTCGGTCAAATGTTCACTAAAAATGCACTTACAGGAACTTTCTTTCCAGGATTTTGGTATATGTATTGAGCTGGCCTACTTAACCTAGATACAATTTTTTATATATAAAAAAAACTCAATTAATAGAGAGCTTTAGCTATGAAAAGAACAACGGGTACTTCGCAAAAGAGATAAAATTAAGGACTTTAGCTATTGAAGCAATAACTACCCTTACATTTTTCATCAGTTATTCATCACCATGGGAGCTGAAGAAAGAGAGATCAGTGGTCTCCTGAACTTTACTAATTCCTTTTTTTATACAATTGGTTTCCTATCGTGCCTCCTCTCTTTTATTATTTTTTAGTTTCTTTTTGCCTCTGTTGTTTGTGCTTCTTTTTTCTTCAGGTCTAACCCATCTCTTGTGGAGCCGAAAGATATAGATTCAGTGAGCATATATTTTCTAGACGATTGGCAAGTAATAGTATCTCTAGACATTGGGTTATTTTTATTACTACTATCAGAAACCTAGATACAAATTACAAGGATGTGAAATCAAATATTCGTTTGAGATGCAAGTAATAAATGCTTTATTTCGTAAAAACCCTGAATGATGTTTCCAGCCATTATAGGGTCTGGAGAAGAAATATCAACCTTACTTTCTGCAGTATAAAGATAAAAATTAGTTCACAAACAAATCCAAGTACTCTTTAGATTGTGTATTACTTTGTAGCTTCCAAGGCAAGCCCGTGAGTTCCATGACTCTGAAAAGAAGTGGAAGGAATAGTTAATTGTCCTCTGACACTAATCACTTGCCATGAGTGCCATCATCTGTTGGCTGTTCCTGTAACACTTCCAATGTTGCAAGCTCCAAAACTTCCACAAATATCTTTTTGAATACCCATAAAAGCAAACATTCCTAACTTTCTACTCTCTTCAAAAGATGCAAATCTTTTGGAAAACACAGAAGTCTACATATAGATAAATATATCTTTTAAAATCTACACACAATGTAAATAGCAAAAATTTTCTTTAAAAATGGCATCTTCAGCTCCACACATATTAATTTAAATTGTTTGCATAATAGAGATGCATGTTAATTAACGAACTAAGATATTTCTTATAACAATAGTACCTCTCCTACCTTCGTGTTTTATGATGGATAATACCTATAAATTATCTAACATATATTGCTATATATATTTCGGAGGCACTATTCTTATATACCAGAAATGTATAGTAACTAATGAACTAAGAGACTTCTTATAAGAGGTGTGCTTCCAAAATATATACTGATATATCTTACATTATTTAAAGCTATTCGTCCCCTGTAGGTCATGAATTAATTTATTCTTATTTGACGCACTGTAATACCACTCAAACCTAAAACGTATGAGTTTTAATGCCTCTAAAGATATATCTCTTAACGAGTGACTTGTAATAATTGATAATTTTCGGAAATAATATCTTTAAATTATGTAAGATATATTGATATATGCCTTGGGCATAGGATTCTTACACTTCTTACTCCTTGACTAATTAACTGATTTTTTTACCCATTTTGCAGTAGACTCTCTCATGATAAACACAGTAAAAGGGAGCTTTTTATTATTCTTTTGATGTATTAGGTTTTTAAAAGCTCTTGTGTTTGCACAACACAGTCAATTGCTCCATGGCTAGGCAATAGAATATTGTGGAAGATTCTATTCTACATACGACAAGTTGTTCTGGTGATTTAATTACTATTAGCTAGAGACATGTTCTGTGTACTTCACATGAGCTTTCCCCACTCCACATGTGACCCACTGAGCAAGAAGAGAGGTTTAGTAGATCTCCCCCTTTGACTGACAAAAAGGAGAGGCAAAAAATATTGTTCAAAAGAAAAAAGAAAAAAAGAAAGAAAAGGAAATCAGTAGTTGGTGATCAAGAGAGATTAGAACTTTGTTGCCTGCTTTAGCCCTGCAATCCTGATCCCTCAGGATGCATAGAGAAAAGAGGGCAAGCACTGATCTAGATTGGTTGCATGTGACGATGGATATCCATGGAAACATGCAAAGAACATTTGGTTTCATATGCAGATAAAAACAAAGCCATCTAGGGACATGTGGAAGAGATCTAGATTCATGTACCTTCAAGATTTTTAATACCAAAGAATCTTTTTTTGGATTTATGCATTTATCATTTGTTTAGGGTTTGCAAAACACAGAGGTATTCTATTTTGATCGATTAGAAGGCATGCTGAGAAGGACAAAAGCCTATCTATTTAGGTGTTTATTAGCCATTGAACAAAGGAGAGCTGGCCACTGATGTTGGATTCTTCAATTTAGTTTGTGAAATGCACCAACTTGGCCTCTCAGCTGTTGATGATTCTATTTTAGTTTGGTTCACAAAACCTGCATATAGTTATTATTTTGATCAAGTAAATTAGCGTAATTAGTCAAAGCATTATTTTCCTTTTCAAGCTTTGGATCCTGTACGTATCGTATCATTTTAGACTCATTAAATCGATAGGATATTATCATTTAACCAAAAAATGAAACATATGATGAAACTAAGAACGTTTATAATTCAAGAAAAAGAATTTAAAACTAAAATACTAAAAAAATTCAAAAATGAAGGATAAAAACTACAGTGATGTTCAAACTTCACTCCAGTCCAAACTGGAAATCTCCCAATTCTTGCATCCCTCTCACTCAGAGTCTCTTGATTACCAGGTCCTGAGAAGAAGTCAGGAGCAGCACATTGGGATATGCAATTGTTCTTTGCCAGCCAGCCACTGTGATACTGAATGAGCGAGTGAGTGCATGAAAAAGACAGCTCTTTTAAAATATGCCCTTTGGAGAGCTTTTTGAAATTGGAAAAGCAAAAGGGGAAATGACACTCCACATATGGGGAGATTTTGCTAGACAAAAGAAGCTTTACAGGGAACAAATTTTTTTTTTCTTCCCCTCAGTGCTGTCATCAGAGCAATAACTTGAAACTGAACTTATCAGTCTGCATGCTGCTGCAGAAAGAGAAGAGACCTTCAACAGGAGCCCCCCCTCTCCCACCCTTTCTTTAATTTACCATCATTTTATTCACCATGGCTTTTCTGATCCACTTACGAAGGCAGGCAGCACCCCACCTCTCCCTGTTTGAAGAGGAATAACCTGTGAATGCTTATTTATTATTTATTCTTCAGGATTAACTGCAACCCACCATCATCTCTCCGGATAAGTACAAATATTATCTATCCTTTATAATTTTAAAAAATGATCTCTTATAATTTAAACATAATATTACTTAACATATCTTATTTATATTTCAAAATCATTAATTATAGCAATATCTTCTCCTTTCGTATAAGATAATTAAAAATATAAAGTCCTTTTTAAGGTTTTAAACTTACAAAGATGACTTTTATAGCTTAAAAATAGTAGGAACCTCAGGTTTTTATTCTCCTCTTATGCTTTAAATTACTTATTTATGTTATTTGAAAAAATAATCAACTGTAGTTTTACAATTTGTAATATTAGAATGGAGCACGCAGTTATCTTAGGTTATATATAAAAAGTAGTGGTACAATTAACCCTATTTTTTATATGAACTTGGTTTGGTTTTGATTGCAGAAAACATAAGAGTTCATCATCATGTGTATGAAGGTTCCAGAGACTATTACCCCAACTATTCTGAGCTGGACTTGTGTTTTAGGAAGAACATGAAAATAACACTAGAGCAGTCATCAGTATATATATACATACAATGGAAGAATGAAGGGAAACAAAAATACCCGGTTGTGCTGATCCAGTGCAGCAGCGGTGGTCAATGGACGAGAGAAAGAAAAAAAGGGGGCAGGAGGTGAAAGCATATGCATGTCCTATGCAATCATATTAGCACATGATGCAGTCATAGCTGGGGGCAGCTGCTGCTGCAGATTCTCATGCAAAGATTGGAATTGCTGGGATCCTTTCACAAAGTGTGGCAGAAAAGAAAAGAAAAGAAAAACCAAGGAAGGACATGATTAGGGGGGAGGAGGAGGAGGAGGGGGGGCGGGGTCCTTTCACAAAAGACACCAAAAGTAAACAAACCTACATCATAACATTTGATCCAAAACTTCTCCTTTTTCTGCATGTTGAAATTATTGATCTAGCTAGTTAGGTTATAATTAAATGGATCAACCAGTGTATGTATTCTATATGCTAATGAGCAGTTTGCTTCACTTTGTTTCTCAAAGTGAAAAAAAAATTCTTAACCAAGGTGTGGTTGAAACAACCCACTCCTTAAATTTTCGGTCACTTCAAAAATTATAATATGCGGTTTTTTATAAAAAATAATTATGTTATCATACTAACTTTTTAGTTATATCATCGTAATAAATAATAATTAACAAATCTTACCATTTTAATTTTTTTAGTAAATAAAAAGTCAATAATGATAATTGTTTCAATATAATTATAACATCAAATACAAAGATTTAATTTAATATAACTTGTTTGATAATATTAAGAGTAATCATCAATTCACTTTCCAGGAAAAAATTTAAACATTATGTGCTGCAAGTCATAGAGGGAGTGAATATAGTAACAAAAAATATATCACTACAGCAAAGAAATATATGACTTATATTTAATATCATAAGTATGTGATTTATATTATTTCTTCTCTCAATAATTTTAGTTTTTCAGTTCCTCTCCCAAATGTGACACTCAAGTGCTATCATCATTATTTACATAAGTTGTCCTTTTCCTGTCCTCATTTTAGTTATTCTAACAGCAGCAGTTTGGGTTGAGTGAATCTACCAAATTGATTTTGTGATAGGAAATTTACAGATTTATTTTGCAAGTTATTGTCATTTTGTGAGCTAGTGCTCACCATATTACTAAGATGATCAGTTGTAGAATTTTTGATGAATTGAACAGATGTGTTTGAGGGTGAGATTGTGAAGTTTGGAGTTATATTGTATGTAAGCTAGAAATGCTGCTGGATAATTGTGTTGTGTACTGTTAGGAATTTTATTATTGATTTCAATGTAGATTTGAGATATAGGTATGCGGCAAATGTAAGACTCATGATTTTTGACTATGGGTAATTGAGGGATATTAGGGTATTTGGAGGACCTATTTATAAAAAAATGTTAAAACTTCGATCGTAAATAAGTTAGTAAACCACCTTATAAATACCCTTTCTTTCAAGTATTCAATAATATGCTCAATACAATTTTTCATTTCATTATCCTAGCGTGTGATTTCTTCCATCGTCTTCTCTCCTCCCTTTTTTATATATTGTTATTATGTTTTTTGTTCTATATTATTTCTTTTCTTTCTATCTAATACTTGCCTTTATTCAAAAATATTTTAATCAATTTCTAACAAGTGGTATCAGAACCACATTCTATGTTAGTTTATTTTTTAGAATTTTTTTCTCATGACAAGTACAAGATTTGAGATAGAGAAGCTTGATGAAAGTGTAAATTTTATACTTTGATATGTGAAGATGAGAGCCATCTTGAAAAGGGAGATGTTACATAAAACACTTTTAGAAGATCATCTATTTAATGCGGAAGCAGAGGATAGTGCCATTTCTACCATTCATCTTTCTCTCTCCAACGAAGTTTTATGTGAAGTGCTTCATGAAGAGATGACCGTAAAGTTTTGGAAGAAGTTGGAGCACCTGTATAAACCAAAAACATTAATAGGTAATATTTCTTTAAAACAAAAACTTTTTCTAATGAGAATGTCTGAAGGTAACCCAATCGAAGATCACATAGGCGCTTTCCAATCAATTCTCTTACACCTAGAGAATATGGATGTCAAAGTCGATGAAGAAAATAAGGCGGTCAATTTATTGTGTTCTCTTCTACCTTCATACAGAAACTTTCAAAAAATCATGTTGTATGGTAAAAATTCTATATCTTATAGAGAAGTAGAATGTATTTTGACTTTTAGAGAACTCTTAGATCGACAACTTATAAAGAGTTCAAAAGATAATAGAAATAAAGCATTAACATTAAGAGGCAGCCCAGTGACAAAAATAACTTTAGATCTAGATCAATCTAAAATTATTTTTTGTAATTATTGCAAGAAAAAAGATCATATTATAACCGTGCATTATAAACTTAAAAATAAACAAAAATATGGAAGAAAAGAACACAATTACTTAATATCATCTGAAGTTTCTTATGCAGCATAGGAGAGCGAAGGTGAGGTACTTATGATCAGTTTAGACCATTCAAGGTCTAAGAAAGAATGAATTCTTGACTCTGGATGCTCCTTTCATATGTGTCCAAATAAAAATTAATTTTCCACTTACAATTCAATTTCAAGTGGAGATGTTCTAATGAGCAAAGACAATACTTGCAAGGTTATTGGTGTTGGAATAATAAAACTTATATTGTATGATAATTCTATTAGAATGTTATCTAATGTTTTACGTATGCCTGATTTAAAACGTAATTTAACTTCTTTGTCTTCCCTTGATGATCTTGGAAATACTTTGATTAGATGTAATGGAGTTCAAAGGTCACTAAAGAAATTTAGTGGTTATGAAAGCTACAAAGCAGAACAAATTGTATGTTCTATTAGGAACAACAGTGACTGGATCAATAGGGATCTCTTCCTCTTCTTCAACTTTAAGCGATGAGGATGACGCTCATTTATGGCATATGAGACTAGGCCACATGAGAGATAGAGGCATGACAATCCTCAGCAATGAAGGTTATTCGGGCAAGCAAAATATTTCAAAAATTAATTTTTATGATCACTGCTTTTATGGTAAACAGAAAAAAATCTCCTTCAAAGTTGGCATACATCGATCCAAAGGAATCATTGATACATCCATTCAGATCTTTGGGGTCCTGCTTTGCAACCTTCTCTTAGTGGTCATTTTCATTGATGATTACTTCAGAAAGTTATGGATTTACATCATTACACACAAATATGATATTTTTGCTAAATTTAAAGAATGAAAACCCATGTTGAAAAGCATGGAAGACAAATTAAAAGGTTTGGAACTGATAATGGTCTTGAGTTTTGTAGCAATGAATTTAACAAGTTTTATGCTGAAGAAGGTATCGAATGCCATCAGACTGTTCCTTACGCCCCTCAACAAAACAGTGTTGCTGAAAGGATGAATAGAACCATCATAGAGAAATTGAGGTGTATGTTGTCCAACTCAGGACTCTCAAAGTCTTTTTGGATAGAAGCGATATCAACTACTTGTTATTTAATTAATCGATCACCTTCCATTGTAATAGAATTAAAAAACTCCTAAAGAATTATGGTCGGGTAAACAAGCAAATTATGATATACTTAAAATCTTTAGTTGTAAAGCTTATGCTCGAGTCGACGATGGAAAAATTGAACCTAAATCAAAATGTTGTATTTTTCTAGGATATCCTGAAGGAGTTAAGGGATATAGATTGTGGTGTCCTAAAACCTATAAAATAGAAGTCCATAGAAATGTTATTTTTGATGAATAGGTATTCTTGAAGATATGGGACATGTAGGAACAACAATAACCCTTGACAATTGAAGGAAATGCTCAAGAAGATCCAAGTTCAACCCAAAAGATGTTTGAATATCAACCACTCATGTTAAAGAAATCGGCAATTGAAAACCCATCAAGTCCACAACAACTTGTTGCACAAACTTTTGAAGAAGAAACTTCACCAAGTATTGACAATAGAATAGTTCCTCCTCAAGAGACATATTCTTTGGCAAGGGATAGATCTTGATGAAACACTAAGCCAAATCCAAAATATGTAAACATCACCGCTTATGCACTTGTAGTTGCTAAAGAGACAGAAGGTAATACCAATCCTACCGATTACTTAGATGCAATGCCAAGGCATATTCTAGTAAGTGTTTGAACTGATACATGAGGAGTATCAATCACTCCTTAAGAATGGAACATAGAACTTGGTGGAGCCACCAAAGAAAACAAGATCGTAAGATGCAAATGGGTCTTTAGAAAGAAAGACGGCATCCGTGTTGCAGATGCAAGATATAAAATGTGTTTGGTGACCAAAGGATTCAGCCAAGTCGAAGATATTGATTATGGTGATATTTATTCTCCTGTTGTTAAACATACCTCTATTTGTATTTTCTTAGCCTTAGTAGTAGTCGAAGATCTAAAACCAGCTTAATGCCAAAACAACATTTCTTAACGGTGATTTGGACGAGGAGATCTACATCTAACAACCAAAAGGTTTTGAGGTAAAGTGTAAGAAAAATATTGTTTGTATACTGAAGAAATCTCTTTATGGATTAAAATAATCACCTCGTCAATGGTATAAAAGGTTTGATAATTTATGCTTAGTATAGAATATTCTAGATCATAATTTGATAGCTGCATTTATTTTAAATTTTTTGGAAAATCATTTGTATATTTGCTAAATTATGTTGATAATTTCAAAAAAAAAAAAGAGATTGACAGGTTGAATCATCAACTCAAAACTGAGTTTAAGATGAAGGATTTAGGTGCAGCAAAGAAAATTCTTAGCATGGAGATAAGCCATGATTGGAAAGCTAAGAAGTTGCTCTTAACTCAATCTTCATATATTAAGAAAGTGGTGGAGAGATTTGGTTTGAATAACTTAAAATCTATAAATACTTCACTCGCTGCACATTTTAAACTGTTAGAAAATTTAACCCCTAAAACAAAAGAAGAAGAAAGTACTGTAGGAAGCCTTATGTATGTGATGGGATACACAAGGCTAGATATAGCATAAGCAGTAAGTGTTATAAATAGATATTTAGCAAACCTAAGTAAAACACATTGGGAAGTTGTTATAGGTATCTTAATGGAACTATCAATATATGCTTATGTTTTAATGGAACTGACATATCTCTTGTAGGTTTTGTAGATTTTGATTTTGCAGGTGATCTTGATAGGAGAAGATCCCTAACTGTATATGTTTTTTTCCTTGGTGGAATTGCTATAAGCTGGAAAGCTTCGGTTCAATCTACAGTAGCATTATCCACAATATAAGCTAAATATATGGCGGTCGCTGAGACTATTAAAGAGTCAATTTGGCTTAAAATTTTAATTGGTTAAACTTGGAAAGCATGAAGTTGTGCATTACGATAATTAAAGTGCAATACATCTAGCGAAAGATCAAATGTTCCACGAGTGAATGAAACATATTGACGTTCACTGCCATTTCATATTGACATTGTGTGCTTATGGGCCATCTTGATCAGGGATGTCCCAAAAGTCCATCAGTATTGTGCATATCTAAGTCTCTATCTAAAGCCCACATGGATATTGGCGAGGGGACGGTGACCATGGTCTTACTCAAATATCCCGCTAGTTGACTATCTCAATGTCACGTCCTAGCAAAACTTACTATGTCATACCACCTCCCAGACACCATGTGGAATAACACAGCTTGCCATGTAGTACTACTATATAGGGTCACCTCGAAGATAAGGAATAACTCTAGGACCATGACGACTAATCAGATTATCTGCAGAATGGCTGGAATATTAATTGTGTGGTCAACAAGTCCATTATACACAGCATCATAGGGGAACCACCATCTTACTTCAATGCAATCGATGTTGGCCTATGTTGAGCATCACATCCACACAATGAGCTGTGGGACCATGGTAACATACATGCTAAATCAGTAGGAGGTTTTGATCCATGCTAGCCATCTCAGCTCAATCACATGAAACCATCGAGCATGTTCCCAAATAACATAATTAATTTAGTATCAAAGATATAATTCATCAATCGTAGTCCTCGTAATTTTTTCATTATCAATATTTAATGATATAATATTTACATCTAACTCACATGCATAACCTCTAGGGTCAATTTTGGTTCAACTATTTGACCAACTAAATGATATCCAAATTTCAATATGTTCGAGCATTACGTGGGGAGATGCACCACTTGTCAAACAGCTAAGTCTCGCTTAAACCCACATGGTTTATATACACCTCTTCCTATTCCGAAAGTACCTTGGGAGGATATTTCAATGGATTTTGTGTTGGGTTTACCAAGGACTAAGAAGGGGAGAGATAATATATTTGTTATTGTTGATAGGTTTTCTAAGATGACTCATTTCATACCTTATCATAAGAGCGATGATGCTACTCATGTTGCTGATTTATTTTTCAGGGAGATCGTTCGCCTACATGGAGTGCTGAGGATAATTGTTTCAGATAGTGATGCAAAATTCTTGAGCCACTTTTGGAGGATGCTTTGGGGTAAGCTTGGAACAAAACTGCTATTTTCAACTATATATCACCCCCAAATTGATGGACAAATCGAGGTTGTCAACCCCACACTTGGTACTATGCTACGAGCGATACTAAAAAAGAAACTGAAGCTTTAGGAGGAGTGCTTACCACACATTGAGTTCGCCTACAACCGAGTCGTGCGTTCAACTACAAAGTTATGCCCATTCGAGGTCGTCTATGGATTTAAGCCTGCTGCTCCAATTGATTTACTACCTCTGCCACCTTCAGAAATAGGTAATCTTGATGCTAAAAAGCATGCTGAGATGATTCGTAAGATACATAAGCTGACCAAAATAAATATTGAGGGGATGCAAATACAATATAAGAAGCATGCAAACAAAGGAAGAAAGAAAGTTATTTTTGAAGAAGGAGATTTTGTTTGGTTGCATTTGCGCAAAGATCGATTTCCAGAACAGCGCAAGTCCAAACTAATGCCACGAGGTGACGGTCTATTTAAGGTTCTTGCAAAGATCAATGATAATGCCTACAATCTGGAACTACCTAAGGATTATGTAGTGAGTAATACATTCAATGTGGCTGATTTATCTCTATACTTGGGTGATGAAGATGAGCCGGAGTCGTGGTCGACTCCTTTTCAAGAAGTGGAGTATGATGAGGACATCACTGGTTCACCCGTGTAAGACTCAGTTAGCATACAAGGCCTAATGATACGAGCCCGTGCCCGATGCTTAGAACAATAAGTGAATTCTTTTCTTGGGCAAATAAATTACTTAACTACAGAACAAATGATATTGCCTAATTATTATTGTTTACTTGTCACTACATGCAAGGAAACACATGGAGGAATTACTCATATGGAAGTTGCATGAGTAATTGAAGGAATATTTATTCAAGATCAAATCTCCATCAAATATTTATTCAAGAGCAAATCAAGGAATATTTATTCAAGATCAAATCTTCATCAAATATTTATTCAAGAGCATATCAAGGAATATTTATTCAAGATCAAATCTTCATCAAATATATATTCAAGACCAAAACAAGGAATATTTATTGTCCAAAATTCGTGGCTTGCAAGAGGAGGAGACTTATATATTTATTTTTCCTATTTTAGTGATACAAAATATGGAAAAACATCCATTATTGTGTATATATATTTGGTGGAGCAAATCCTATTGAGGGGACTTTGATTTTTATTTTAGCCACCGCTATTGTAATGCTTTTGCTGCAAATTTGAAGTCCAATTTCTTTGAGTGATCCTTCTGCTGTTGCTCTTTCAATTCTCGTGAATTGTTCATGCCGTTCTTCATGAACAAGTTAGTCGTATTTGACACGGTTGATAACCAATTGAGGAGTGGTTTAGCAATTGCAAGGTTGCTGGTCGCGTTCCTGGATCATGGTTAGCCTCCCCTTCGTGAAAGTCATAACTCGTCGCCTTAAGGATTTCTCCTACGACGAAAGATTAGGACTAACTTGTTTGCATGCATCTTAAGTCGAGGCGTGTGCATATCATATGCAATAAGAAATATTTATCAGAATAACAATTTGTTAACTGTTAAATTCGAGGAGTAGAACTTCCCTAATTTCTTTAATTGATTTAGTATTGTGGTATAGTTGGTTATGACGTCAGTCTAACGCACTGAAGGTCTTTAATAGATTTATTTCATAGTGTAGTATCAATTTCTAGATTGAGCGATGAAAGTATATCGACCCAATTGGCCTATCACTATCTAAATTCTTGAATTATGCGTAGATGTTAATATTTTGGTACATAGGTCAATCTTTGTTATAAATGTGCACACGAATGTGTGCTCCAAACAATGACTTAAGAGGTCAATCTTTGTTATAAATGTTATTTTATGCACACGAATGTGTGCTCCAAACAATGACTTAAGGTAGTATTCTATCACTTGAAGTTCAATATTAGACATTACAATTTATCAGTTAAATCACCTTATAGCCATATATATTTAATAAAATTAAACAAAAGTGAATATTGGTGATCATAAGTTGAACTCTTTAGGTATCTACGCAATAAGAAATATTTATTAGAATAACATTTGTTTAGCTGTTATATCTGAGGAGTGGTACCTCTGTAATTTCTTCAAATTGTTCAGTATTGTGTAGTTAGTTATCACATCAATCTAATACACGGAAGGACTTTGGTTTAAACCCAACAATGCCATTACAATGTTGATTCACCAAGGTGATAATTTTTTTTTCACCCTGTAAGAAAATCTAACTTTGGTTTCACGGTGTAGTAGTTTATCAAACAAATTCTAAATTGAGCAATGAAGTATATGGACTTAATCAGCCTGCCTTCTAAATTTTAGAATTATGTGCAGAATTTCATATTATGGATCATGAGTTCTATGTTGAAGCATTCCATAATTCAATAAATTTATCATAAGATTAAGTTTTATTTACGATCACACATATGGTTATTTATTTCTTTGTTTCATAGGTCAATCTTCCTTGGTTTTATGGTATAATTGTATTTTTATTTCACAAATGTTATTTTGCACATATGAATATGCACTTCAAAGAAATGACTTGAGGTAGTATTCTATCACTTGAAGTTTGATATTAGACGCTAGAAATTATATCAGTTAAATCACCTATCACCACATATATTAGACGCTTCAATGTGATCTGAGGCAGTTTTTATAACAACAAATTCTAGATTGAGCAAGGAAATGATATTAACAATCGGCCTATCACCATTACTTAAAATGAATAATTTAGTTTATTTAGTTTAATGAATTAACTGTATAGAATGTTTATGTGACACGCTGAAGATGTGATTATTCTTTTGTTTCCTTTGAAAGATGTAGTTGTTCTTTACTTAATAGTAGATTTTTGGCTCAAAGGTCAATCATTCGTTGGTTTTATGGCGTTGTATTATTTGTATTTTACAAATGTTATTTTACGCATACGAATGTGCGCTCCAAACAGTGACTTGAGGTGATAATAGACGCTGCAAATTATATCGGTTAAATAACCTTTACTTTTTTTAGAAGTTCATGAGACTTGAACCCAAGACCTCACAAACCTCACCCAAGACCTCACAAACCTCCCGTATAGAGCACAATTACTCTAACTAAAGGGATATACATTTTATGTGTAGTTGTTCTTTACCTGATAATAGATTTTTTTGGTTCATAGGTCAATCTTTATTAGTTTTATGGTGTAGTTGTATTTTTCTTTCACAAATATTATTTTATGCATACGAATGTGCACACCAAATAATGACTTGAGGTAGTGTTTGGTCACTTGAAGTTCGATACTAGACGTTACAAATTATATCGATTAAATCACCTTATCACCACATATATATAATAAATTTGAATGAAAGTAAATATTGGTGATCATAAGTTGAACTGTTGAGGTATCTACACTATAAGATATATTTATCAGAATAACACTTCTTTAATGGTCACATGTGAGGAGCAGTACTTCCCTAATTGCTTGAAATGATTTGGTATTATGGTGTAGTCTATTATCACATTAGTCTAACATACTAAAGATCTCTTGTTTAAACCTTGGCAACACAATTACAATGTTGTTTCATTAAGGTGATAATTTATTTTTCACCATATAAGAAAATCTAACTTTGGTTTCACGGTGTGTTGTTCCTTAGTTTTTTAAAATGTTTTTTTATACTAAAAATTATAACCATGGTCAAGTGATCTAAGGTAGTTTATTATAATAGCAAATTCTAGATGAGCAATGAAAGTATATGGACTCAATAGCTTATCACCATCTAAATTTTAGAATTATGTGTGGAAGTTTAATTTTTTCTATGTCAAAATATATTTCATATTCCATATGAGCAATATCATTATATTTGTAAAGTAAACACGACTACTGCGAGTTCCAAATTACGAATTGGGTAATTCAATTCATGTTTCCTAAGTTGACGAGATAAATAAGCAATAATTTTTCCTTCCTACATCAATATACATCTCAATCATTGTCTAGAAACAGAATTGGAGCGTAAATAAGATAATCCTAGAGTTTCTGAAAAACTTCATTCACAATCCTCATCTCATTGAAATTTCACTTTCTTTCTAAACAATATTGTGAGTGGTCCAACTATCTTGAAGAATCTTTTAATAACATTCTATAAAACCAGATCAAACCTCAGAAACTCTTAATCTCTATAGCTGTCACGCCCTGACCCTGTATCAGTAATTTGGCAATCACTATATGAATTGTAAAAATCCATACAAGGCTAAATAAAATACATTTACACTTATAAACATCATTTGATCTTTCAAATTTTCATTATGAATTTTTTTGCGTTGACTAATGTTCAAATAAGTTAACTTTAATTTCCTACTATAGTCCGTCTAATTTAAGTTTGTTGCTACTCGATGCCTTGCTATCTTGACTCGATATCCAAAACTCGATCTCCCCCTCTCAACCTATTACCAGCACATGGGGGAAAATTTAAATATGCTGAGTCTTGCTACCCAATGGCTACAAAAAAAGACATTCTAGTAGAGAGGCAAATGAGATATGTTTGGAAACATCTAAGTACAAACAATCAATCAGTAGTTGTTTAATAATTGATATAAGCAAGCATGCGGTAGCAGTTAAATAAGCAGGTAATGCAAAGAGTAGATCATTCTACAATTTTATGTTTAGTCATCTGTGTAAACCTCTATTTTTCTTCTTTAATAATACAAATTTCATCATTGTAAGTGTACAAAACATATACAAGATAAGATAGAAGAAATTGAACAGGTCAACAGAGTTATAAATGTAGGGATAAATTAAGGAAATTAGTTGATCTAGTTAAAAGGGTGAATAGGAGAAGAGGCAAAGGGGTGGAAGTGGAATGACAGTCATAAATAAGCTTAAATCTGAAGGATAGAAGGGCAAATTTGGAGAATAGAGGAAGGAGCGGGGCTAGGCTTGTCATTTGGGCCTAGACACGTGCGTCGCACGTGTGCCTTTGCATGCAACTCGTTCCGCCCATGGAATTAGGAGGTCGAGCCGTAGGGAAAAGGGAAAACCCTAATTCCCAATTCTAACCCCCTCCAAATTCGTTGGGCGGATGCTGATGACCTATTGGAGAACCCCGACAATTGTGAACATGGTGCTTGCGGTCACGACAAGGAGGGGACCAAAGTGGAGAATTTTTCAAAGGCACAGATGGAGGACTTTTAGCAGAATCCATCTAAGCAAAACCATCGGTTGTTAGCTTGGAAAAATTTTAAGTAGCTCAGATGAGTTGTTAAGGTTTTTAATTATGGCTTACTACAATTGGAGCTTAAGTGGGCGGTTGTGAAACCATAATACTATCCTGATATGTTGATACTTTGCTTTGTTGCTTTACAAATGCATGCTGTTATATGATATGATCCTTGGTGATCTGTTATATATTACATACTCAACCATGCATACTAGACATATATACGAAAGGTTAGAGAAACATAAAAGCAAAACATCAGACATATAATCTAGGCAATAGACTAGTTAAATAGTTGACACGTCAACTGAGAGCAACTTAGTCTTGAAAACACCTAGATGAGGACCGCATGAACCCTAGTGACATCATAATTTTGGAGGAACACAAAGGTCCTATATATACTGTAATTCCCTTACGGTGGTAGGTACCACCATGATCATCCTACAATGGGTAGCGGAGGTATCCCCAACCCAACTTGTAGCCTAGTTGGAGCCGAGGAAGGAGTAGTCTCAACCATACACTGAGATTCTCCGCCTGTGGCATCATCGCAGGTTAGGAAGTTGGGAAAAAGGGAACTGATACCATTAGGCCTAGGATAGTTTATTGACATATAATATGCTTCATCTGGGTCTGCAGCCCTATGAGCAGTCTAACCCTTAAGGGAGATTATATGTGTCAGATCCGATGGTCGTGTCGTGAATAAAAATTTACTGTGGTGACCCTGTCGGGGGACAAAAGTGTAACGCTGCATGGTTTCTTATATTATAGTGTTCTTGGAGATGTATGATACGTATATACATATAAATAATTTAGTGTTATAGATTAGTAATTTAGAAGTTTTACGTGACATGCTGAATATGTGATTATTATTTTGTTTGATTTAAAAGATATAGTTGTTCTTTACTTGATAGTAGATTTTTGTACTTCAAAGGTAAATATTTCATTAGTTTTATGGTGTAGTATTAATTTCTCTCGTCAGGGACTAAGCTTATTAGTGTCCAACTAGGTCTCTGCCTAGTCCCATCACACTGACGTTAACAGAGGAAATTGGTGATCATTGAATCTTCTCTGTTCGATCTCGCAAGTTGTACCTCTACTCGCACTTGAAGACCTTCTTACATATGTCTCCCTAGACCCACACCATACAACTATCTTGTAGTACTATATTCTACCCTATGATAGGGTTACCTCTTTGTTTAGTCTCAACGGTTTAATGAATCGGGCTCCACATAATAATTTACTTTAGGGTCTAGACTACCCCCTCATAGGCCTGCAACAAGGTACATCGATTGTCATTTGACATCCTAGTCCTTTGGCAGAGTAGTTGGATAGCTCCTAGTTTTCAAGTCTTTGAAGTTTTAACTACGTACCTTGACGAGAGTATCTTAATCATGTGAAAAAACTCTACTTCGACTTCAACCTAAGCTTAAAGGTTGGATTGGATTATGCTCCCGGTTACCCTCATAGGACTAGCATGGTGGTACCCATTTTAGATTCTTAGATTTTAACATATTTAGGGTTTTCTAGTCATTAGTTTCAGGTGATAAGCGACTAAGTTATTTTGTATGTCATTGACATGTCATTCATTTGTGTTTCTGTCACCTATATGCATTTAACATTCATATATTTCCTATAAATCAAGTATAATATACAAGTACTACATAATATAGGAATATATAATCCACAAGCATGCATATCAAGGGATTTAAAATACTGCGGAACTCTGCAAATAGCTAAGTAACTAGACAATATGAATATTAACAATCGCCGCCCACTATGGAGCTTTTACTGTAGCAAGTTATATTTTAAACCTTAACAACTCACCTGAGTTGTTTAATTTTTCATAACACGAATCATGGCTTTGCCATGTTCTTAATCACCGTCGATACTGAGTATTTATATGTCCTATAAGAATTAGAACATTTTATAGGTTAAGAAATGATTATTAACATATGTTAACCCCTTTCCATGTTCCTAGGGTCAACTTCAGATTTGGAGAGAAACAGATATAAGTGAAATAGTCAATACTAATGTCACACAACTAGGCATAAATATAAGCAAGGAAAAAATCGTGCTTGCTCATGAATATATGATTGATAAGTTGTTTTTCTTTTCGGCATAAATAATTAATAGCTCAATAATAATTTATTCCAGTCAAGTCATAGCTCTGTGATACCTTGGTTTACAAATAATTATAACCTTTAATCAACAACTTAATTCATGCTAGGAGGAAAAATGGAAATATAAATTTCAAACAAAAGCACACCTTTATACAACTCTATTCTCAACTTCCTGTTTCAGAATGTTTCCCTTACCTCATTGTTTTTCTACCTTGTAGCAAAAAAACCCATGTACATTATCTTAACTTTTATTTTCATAATTCAATCAAGCACAAAGCAAAACAAGGAAGACATATTTCGTAGTTTTCCACCTTCATCACTCTCGGTAAATACCTTTATTAAAATCATAATATTCTTTTGAATCTAAGGGCTGACCACATCTTGTTTTCTCAAATCCTCTACTTCAAGCAAAATGAACACATACATTCATTCAAGGAAAGAAAACATAGCATCTTAGCTGTACAATCAATTCAAGAAAGAAAAGTTGAACAAAACCATGTATCATTGCTAACTTAATTTTTTTAATGGAGACTAGCCACGAATTTTATCTCACTTCAAACCTTTGTTTGCAGTTCTGAATGCTTTTAATTTGTTCAATTTGACTAACTCAATTAAGCTACAAGAACATGCATTATAGTAAGAAACTCTTATATCCTCCCATCATATTCTCCATGTCATTTTAAAAGTACTAATAGCTTTGTAAAATTAGCTAAGTTTTGTCAGAAATAAATATGGAATAAAATAAATATATTTTCTAATGGTTGCCTATCCACTACTAGACATTGCTTTAAATAAAACTTCAAATCCAATATTAAGTTAGATATCCTATCACCCAACTAATAATTTCTCACAAGTGATTTCACTTGCCACCAAGTCACTTTAGTTACAACTATCACTTTACTCATAAACTAACTTTGATAGGGGATGTTTCAACTCATTCGTTACTAATAAAATCTGAGTAGAATTCTCAACAAGTCGAGCACAGTAATAACACCTTTCAAAATAAGCATTTATATATTTACTGAAATTTCATGCAACCAAATTATCAATTTTGGTAATAAGTTCTAAAAAGTAATTTCAATTGTAGGTACTTATCAAATTTTACATCGGTATCTGATTTCAAGGAAGAATCAGGTTGTTTAAAATCAATTTCAGTGTTAACTATAATATCAATTTAGCTACCAGTTCTTGTATCAATCTAAGTATCAATTTCAACATCTATAATTTCTGTTATATATTTGTCTTCTTCCTCGTTTTTGTATCCTATTTTGTTATTCCTAATTAACCTCTCTCTCTAGCCATGGTCATTTTGTGCCTATTTTAATCTCTAAAGTTTCTGCCAGGTCTTCGCAACTTGCCCTTTTGAGAGCTCAGACTATAGCAGGTATTGAGATTACCGTACCTGAATAGTTTAATTCTCCAATTACAATAAGTCATGGTTCTACCATGTTTATCACCGTTGATGCAGGTTTACTTTGTTTCCTAGCATAAAATAACAGAATCAACTCAATGATGTTCTTATATTTCTTTTCTAACCCTCCTCTCTATCTTCCTTAAGTTCTTTTTTTGACATTTCAACCAAATGCAATAATGAGTAATCAAACCAAACTTGTTTACCATTGTAACTCGGCACTATTTCAAGTAATGAATAACAAGGTAAAAGTGGATAGCAAGCATCATTTCTCAAACACCCCCTCTTGTTACACAACAATCATCAATCAATAACAACAAGAGCAAAGGAAACAATCACAACATTATTAACTTATTAATACCATTTTATTTCGGTCGTAATTATTCCTACTTGGTTTTCCCTTGCTTAATAAATCAGTTGCCGTATCAATTGGTTGCACTATCCGAAGCAATTAACATATGGTATCATTATCAACTGTGTATACCAATTGTGTATAATTTCTACGTGGCAAGCATTATCAACTATGGTATCAAATCTCAGATCCATCACATGATTAAGTAAATTAGGATCAACTACTAAACATGTACAGATCATGAAGTTTATAGATTCCGTTACCAATTTATATCTACTTCTAATTTCCACCACAACTAGCAAGCATAACAATACTAACAAAAGAATAATTGCATCCAAGTCTTGCCATCCTCAGGATTTAATGAGAGGCTCTCTAATTTGTTTGGAACTAACCTTCTACTGAATTCATTATGCCCATGTTACTATGTACTATCCTAACTACTGAATTTGCTTGTAGCATTATGTTTAGGATTTCACAATTTACTTCTACTTACAATATGTATTCAATTCAGTTCAAAGTTCCCTTACAGTAACTCGCAGGAAAATTTCACCATGAAAAGAATAAAAAGGACAGCTACAACTATTTAATTCTAGCTTAGTAATTAACCACTAGAACACAATTTGTTAGGAGAAATGAAAAGGAGGTAAAATATTCTTCGCATTCAACATCATCCTAATTTCATTTAGGTGGCTCAATTCAACCATTTCAAGCAGGAACTCAACATGTAAGCTCTCCAACAATAGCTCCCTTGAAACTGCAATGTTAAGTAAGGACATAACTACAACATTATCGCACTTTTAACAGTACTTACTTAATTCTATTTCACTTGGCCATTCTTGCTTTACTCAACAATATATCATAATTTTATCTCCATCAGCCACAGACAAGCCAGCAACCATAAGCAGATTATACTTCTAATATAATGAGTTTTCCTACGATATGCAAACATTTATTCGAGTTTTGTTTATCAAGTCTATATGTCATTTTATTTAACTAATCTGGACTTCAGAAATAGGTTACTTCATATAATTATTTGAAAGCAGCAATGTACCCCTTTACAATTTTATTCACAGCTTCAGCCAATTTATTTACAACACCACAAGCAAAAGAGAGCATGCTATTTGGTTGTGATCGTTTTGCAGAATCTACTTAGTAACTAGTAGTCAGTCCACAGCTTCAGCCAATTTATTTACAACACCACAAGCAAAAGAGAATCTACTTAGTAACTAAGAGGTATTAATATTCCATGCACTAGAGTATTATTATCTTAATTCCGATTCTATCATGCTAGCAACCAAAAAGTCAGTTCATCACGCAACTTCTCTAATTTGAATATACCTTGCATATATCAAACAGGGTAGAGGAACATGATCATCCAAATTGGAATTTTCTATTTTATTAGTTGATTCCTAATTACCCCTACATAACTTTATTATCAAAATTCAAGACTAACAGCAATTCAACAACAAAGGAAAATTAACTACTCTAACCAACAACAACCTCAAGTCAATCAATATGTATATTTTGTGAAATCAACATTAACCATTGGCCAGCCATATCATCATAAAATAAAATTGGATGTTCGATGCAATAGCTTCTTATCTACCCCATTTGTAATCATTTATATGAGGAAAGCAATGTAGAACAGCATCAACAATTTGGCCTTTTTCAGTAGTTATTTTGAACCTCAACTATAAGTTAATTGAACTTTTATATGAAAAGAAATAAGATAATATAGGATTTCAATTTAGCATGCAACATTTAAGGAATTAGCAACCTGTAAACCCTGAAAATTTTTCTCCAAATATATGCACACATATGTATAATTATGAAAGGGAAGTACATACACATATGGCTATGAATAATAAACTTAGTTGTGGTAAGGGAAAAATATAGGTATAAAAAGGATTATAGTCACATGGTAATTAGATATGTTACATCCGCATAAGCTAGAAATAAGAGGAATATTTAATGGAAACTTGATACTAGTTAGTTTAATTAAATATATCTATGTGTAAATATAGATGGGTAGATACTCATGCATACAACATGGTGGACAAAGTCATTCACCAAACTTTATGCATACATAAGGTGATAAAAATAAATATCCACCAAATATATACATGTGAAGATTAAATATAACAATTATATGTATTTTATAAAATTAGAGGAGATAATTTAATATAACAACTATAGACAACCGTCGTATGAGTTATGGCTAATTATAATATCACAAAAAATACAACATCTACATAAAAACTTGTAGAAATTTTTCACATAGGCGTATAAGTTTTTTTTTATAGAACTTAATAAGTCTTGAACCCAAGACCTCATGACCTCATGATCCTCCCGTATAGAGCCCAATTACTCTAACCAGAGTGGTGTACACTTTGTGTACTGGTAGTCAACTCTATGTAAATAATTATATGTATATACCTAACCTATATATATACAAATATATATATCTTATTTATTTAAGCATTTCTTGAATGTGTATTAAGGTTTTTCTTAATTTTTTATTACACTTACTTTTCACCGGAGTGATATATATATATATATATACATACATATATACATGTAAAAGTTTGTATCTATATATATTTTTGAAGCAAATTTTCAGAATTCATAAGTTCTACCCCTTTAAAAATTTTTGGTCCTTTGAAAATTGGTAAGTTCTACCCCTTTAAAAATTTTTGGTCCTTCGAAAATTGGTACGTCTTTTTATAGAAGAGTGAAAATTTTCATTGCCAAACAAATGTCAAAAAGTAAAAATCTTCAATCAATCAAATAAATGCATTGACTAATTTTCAGAAAATAAATGAGGATACTGGGATCTAATTTCTCTTTCAGTCTCCCAAGTTACTTCTTCTATGTAAGCATTCGTCCATAGTACATTGACTAATGGGATTGACTTGCCTCTAAGGTTCTTGTTACGTCGGTCAAGGATTTGAACTGCTTGTAGCCCATACTTCATGTCAAGCCTTAACTCGACAGGAGGAGTAGTGAAGACATGTGAGGGATCTTGTACATATTTCTCAAGCATCGATACGTGGAATACATTATGGATGCATTCCAAGTCAGTGCGCAGTGAGTTGATAGTTGTCTCCTAGCAAGTGAGTTGATAGTTGTTGTAGCTGAGGGTATTATCGCCCTTACTTTGTTCTTTAGGTGAATCTGATTTTTGTGCATGTGTCCCCTCTTTCTTTTCTTATTTTCATTCTTCTTTCCAATCCTTTGGATCATCCGTTCTGCTGCTACTGCTCTATCTATCAACTTTATTAAATCATCGGTCTCTAAGTAGAAGAGTTTTGATTGTATGTTCTCTTCAAGTCCTCTTCTGAATCGGCTACAGCGTTAATTCTCAAACACAAGTAACTCAGGTATAAAAGCTACTAACCGATTGAACTCGATTGTATACTCCGATATTGATCTTCCCGGTTGAGCACGTTATAGAAACTCCTATTTTTTCTCATCATGCTATCTGCCATTGTATCTGGTAGTGAATTCCCCTAGAAAATGAGCCCAAGTGAGTCTGGTAGTACTCATGGTCCGGAGTGAATTCCACCATACTTTTACATCGTCGATCAGCAGGTGTCGATCCACACTCAGTCGATCTTCCTCCGATATCCCCATTTCTTCAGCAACTAGGTTGATATTGTCAAACCAAGTGTATGCTTCTTGAAGATCGTCAGACTTAGCAAATGTCACATAGCCAAATTTTTCATGTCTTTGAGCCACTTTGAGATTTGCTTCATATTAATGGTTGCAGGCACCGTCTCAGTAGTAGTTGTAGTACCACCACTTCTGGAGTCAGCTAAAATATCACTAACCTTGGCCTGACTGGAGTAGCAGGTGTAGGTGCATGCCTACATGCAGGAGCAATCGATGGTACAGTTGGTTCAACATTTGCTCAGATAGAATCCATGGTACAGCTGGTTTAGATTTGCTCGGATAGAATCCATCATTTCCATAGTCATTGCGCACATCCCATGAGCCATGGCTAGGAAAATCTCTTCCTCAACTGGTGCAGTTGTCTGCTGGATAGCAGATTGAGGTGGAGCCAATGGACCCTCTCCGAAGTCTCAATATGACTCATGGGTCGAACTTTCCTCCTCAATCTCTTAAGGATCAAAATCTTCTCTTGGCCTTTCTAATGATGCTTGTGGTTCAGTCACTTGACGTGAGGTAGCACTGACTGCAAATGTAGCCTTTCCCTTGGTGGCATCCTTAGGAGGCCTACCTGGTCCATGTTTTGGCTATTGTTGTTGTTGTTGTTTGCCAGCCATCTACATGTATCGTTGTACTATTGCAGCTCAAAATTAAATCACTAAATTCTTTAGTGATATAAATATGCTATATAATCAAGAATAACATTTCCTAAGTAAAGAAAACATTTTCTAACAAGCAATGGAAAACAAGAATAACTAGAACAAAGTTTCAATAGCATAGCAAACAATGTGGTCAATCAAGATATCAAAGTTTTATCCCACTTTTCTCACTATGCTCACCCGTGTTGTTCTTTGTGTTCTACGTGTTGCCTAAGGACTGTATTAGGTTTGAGTGTCTCTAATATTAATCCTTAATTATATTTCTCAGGCTTTATGTCAACTTTGCTCTAATATCATTTTAATTGTCATGTCCAGACTCTATCAACAATCAAGACAATTGCCGTATGAGTTAAGCATAACTCATACAAGACAAATTATAATATCACAGAGAATACAACATTGACATAAAAACCTGTAGAAAATTTTCACAATTATAACTTGATATAAATAATTTATTTTACCTAATTAGATTTTACATACATATGCATATATTGGTTTATATTACTTTTTTATATGTATCTATAATATACATATTTGTAGTCAACACTTACCAACTCTAAAATATGTATATACCTACCCTATATATACTTAAACATATATATATATATATATATTATTTAAGCATTTCTATAAAGGTTTTTATTAATTTTTTATTAGATTTATTTTTCACCTAAGTGGCGATGCATTATATATATATATATATATATATATATATATAATTAAGAGAGAAAGTGGAGGGCAGATTCGTCATTGGACAAATCCATAACCCCTAAATCTGACCTTCCTACACCTCCTCACGACCTATGATTGACCTTAGGGGGATCACCCGAAGAACCCCGACCAATGAGCGACAAATCGAAGTCTGACATCACAAGCATAGGCCAGAATCGAGGAAGAATGAAAGAGCAAAGGAGCAAACGTCAAGACCACCAGATGCCGACGAACACGGCCAAAGCCGGAGATATTGTCCTAGGGTGACCTTTGTTGCCCTTGTTACATAAACATAGGAAATTTACTTGTTTGGGGGGAAATTAGGGATCATCACATCCAATTTTGCTCACTATTATTATGACTCTGTTCATGCTAATTTTGTAGCCCTATTCAGTTAAATTAATGTGTAATTGTCTTCAATTAAGGTGATATTTAAATTAACATAGCTCTATCTACACCTCTTGAATCCAAATTAAATTTGCAATCTAAACCATGCAATTGATTGAATGCCATTGGCCCTTAGTGTGCCAATTTCCGTATTCTTGTTTATATAATTTTGGCAATATGCTTGATAAGACTATATCAAATTAGTAGTTAAAATGTGCCATAATCCATGATGTTTTCCATTCAATTGTTTAAAAGCATGATTCCACCTTCTTACATGATACTGAATGATCAAATGTTCAAGCTAGGAAACTCAACTCCTCTTGTCTAAATTCATACTTTTTCGTGCTTAAGCCTTTGTTCAAATTTAGCACTTAAATTGCCTTATATTCAACAGCTACCTTTCCTTTCCTTTTATCAAGACTGGACTCAATAAATTACTGATGTTAAAGTCATGATACAAATTTAGTTGAAATTGGATTACTGAGATCATATAGTCTTGTGTTTTTGGATTGGATTCTTGCTGCAAGACAGTTTCCCTCTTATTGGGTCTGAGAAGAAACATATTGACACTTTTTAATTAATTTCCTTCTCACCTAGATATTGTAAAAAAAGATAGGCTTATTGTAAACATGACCTTTCATCCTTTCATACATCCAAAATTCTATTAAAAAGTATGATTTAACTATAGGAATTTATACTCTAGCCTTTTTGGTTCTTATTGTTTCTCCATTATCGAACTATAACCAAAGCACCAAACAATCCTTGTATTTTATCCTACCGAATTCAAAATGTTTGTTGCTACCCTGTTTTGAGAACAATTATGGTCCTAGGAAATTAATATCAGCAAAATGATTAAGTCCCAATGGTTGGTGCCATGTAACTAACTTAGTATCATGGAGGTTAATAGGATACTTGTCCTAAGCTCTAATTCACTCCTTTGACTCACTATATATGAAAAAGACATCACATCTCTTGCAGTATTGTCTTTATCATGAAATTCTAAGTTCATCTCTCTGTTACAAACATGCATGTCCTCAAGGTTGCTAATTGGAATCCTTGTGCCAAATCCTAGATAAAGACTCCTATTATGCCAAACTAAGATCCTATAAGTGAACTAACCTTAGATTCTATTTCTGATTTCTACAAGTATAACTAAAAGAGTATCCAACTAGCAACCCCTGTCCTTCACTACGAACTCCTACTATATTTCCACACCTAGTGATACTACCCATATCTCAAAATGATTAATTTACTGAAGTGTGATTGAAATTCTTGAAATGTCTTCCCTTAATGCAATATAAAACCTTAGGATGGGAAATGGATATAAGTAAAATTTTATGAGATAGTGAAGCAAAGACTTGCTTTGATAAATGTTTTAGGTACTCTGCTTAGCACCAACGATGAATCAAATTGTTGAAAGAAAGGGCTTCCTTCACTACGAGTTATTTTAAAGTTCAATTATGAACTGCTGCAGATCGAGCCCTTAGGGTGGGCCGTTGTTAATATTTTGGACGTATGGCATGATTTAATTTCATGACTTCATGAGTACTGTGTTGTAGAATAAATTGTATGTTATAACATGCAAGTTAATGTTATTCTTGATAAAAGCCAAAATGTGCTTCTTGAATATCATGCAAATTGATATTATGCTTGAATTGTTGAGAATGTCGAAAACTCATGAGTTATATGAATAGCAAATGTCATAGATATAAAGACACTTAGTGATATTATCCGAATAGATCTCTACATCATAGAAATGAAAATGACTGAACATCTGAGAGACATCAAAACTAAGAAAGACAATTAGATCCTTGTACATTATTTCTCTCACAATTATAGGGCTTCACCGTGCTAAATCCAGTGAGGACAACCGGAAACATCCAACCCATACTTTAGACTAAGGTTGAAGCCGAGGTGGAGTCTTCCCATATAATTGAGATACTCTCCTTATGGCATGCAACCAACCCCAAAGGACTTGGGAACTGGAGAGCTACTTAGCTGCTCTGCCTAGGACTAGGGGGTCATAAGACAACTGATGTACCATGTTCGGGCTCTGCAAGCCTATGAGAGGGTAGTCTAGACCTTGGAGGTTAAATAAATTGTGTGAAATTCGGTTCATCAGACCATTAAGACTAAACAAAGAGATGACCCTGTTGGGGGGCAGAATGTAGTACTACACGGTAGTCGCATAGTGTGGGTCTTGGGGGACACTCGTGCAAAGATCTCAAAGCGCAGGCTTAAGTACGACTTGTGAGATCAAAAGGAGATGATTTCGTGGTCACCGGTTATCTCCACCAACGTCAGTGTGATGGGCACTAGGCAGAAACCTAAAAGGACACTGGCAGGCTTATGGATAGTTCCTAGCCCAAGCTTACCCTAAGCATAGGATGGCAGCTGTAGAAAAGAGAATATTAGAAACATAGTAAACAATGACATCTTACACACAAAAGTGATATGCTAAATCTTCTTATGAATAACCTTACTCCTGCAGCATATTTATTTCATGTATGTTATGCTTCATTAATTCTGTTGTGTCAACGTCTATGCCCTAATTGATAGAGAACACTCTTTCTGTAAGCCACTGCACCGCAAGATTTAGTGCATATTATTTTTCTGTGTGCAGGTATTCAGACATTAGGTAGATTTGAGGAGAGTGACATAGACACACACAGATTAGCATAACGTGGTTGACACTTCATGCTGTATAGTCGGACTGTATCAATTCAAATGAACATTAATTGTAGTAAGATGTAATCGTAAAAAATTTCTATGGGTTTCTGTGAATTGTAAACTTCATGTAAATTATATTTTAGCCTTGTATGAGTTTTTTCAAACTCATACGATTGTTATGTTGTCCACACAGAGTTGGGGCATGACACAACCGGATAGATAGAAATAATCAAAACTCTCACCAAGCATTTTCAATCATAGTGTACTTAAAATCTAGAATTAACCAACCACAAGAATTCAATCGATCTAAACATCATGCAGCTCCAAGTCAACTTAAGTTCAACAATGGCATGCAATTCTAACTCATATTATATAAATAAATAGGGCATAGCAAAACAAGGATTTAATTCAAGTTTCTTTATTCAGGTGGTCTCTAATTATCTCCTAACCCTTCAAAACCCCAACTTGAGTAAAGGGAGGCGGATTACCAACCTTGAATTGCAATTTTTTCTAATTTCCTGAAGATTCTTTCCCGCGCAGCAACAACACTTCTTCCCCTTCGCCTTTTTTCCGTCGCCGCTATGCTCGTTCCTTCGCTGTCGTCTTTCTCCTCCATTGGTCAATTTGACCAATTTGGCGCTGACGCCATTTTCTAGTGGTAACAGAGGATGAGATGGATTTAGGGAAGTTAGGCTTTCAAGTTTCGCTCATTCAAAGTTAGGGCATGCGGGAGAAGGAATTAATTTAGAAGGACCAAATTGCCCCTTTTTTTATCTAGATTCACATATAGCTGAAATTAGATTCTAAAATAATGAGGTTGCCCTTCTGATTTCTTTGAAATTTCAAAATTGCCCTAGTACACAATTTTAATTTTAGGTCCCCTGGAGTCATTTCTATTTAACTCATTATGAAATTTATCTTTTGCCCTTGTTTCTTCTCACCTTTCAGTGGATCTATCTGGATCCTTATTTATCTACTTCCCTGCATATGATTATTTCCATTACTCTAATTGCATAGGGCTAAAATCAATTTATACTGATTCAACCATTAAATAATTCCTAAACATAAATTTGTAACAATAACAGTAACAGAAGAAATGCTAAATAATGAATACAAATTGAGGGAGATAATTTCTTAGTTTAGGAATTTCCATATAAAAGTAAGAAAGGTTCAAGAGAAGGATCTCTTCAATTGGAGAACTAGCTATTCTGCTAGATGAGTTTACTCCTCGATAACAAAAAGATAACTTAGGTAACTTAACCCAAATAAGAATGTCTCTTAAGAATTTTTTATTGAGCTCAAAATTCATAGTCCAAGATTTAAGCATAATAGAGTTGTTATTAATGCTATAGTGTTTGAAGATAGAATTCTAAGTCTCTCCTATGTTGAACTAAACTTGACTATAAAGTAGCCGTTATCATGTGAAAATAATTTAAGAATTCTACCGGTACTCTAATGTTTCTTCATGTAACCCTTAGATACTTAACATGGTTGGCACCAACCACATAGGCAATTAAGGTATATTTTCATTTCGTATTCATCTTATCCGCTTCCTATTTTGCCAATTCAACCAATTATTTGCCATCTCTTTTATTAGAGAAAAAGTAGTTAAGTGATATACTATTTTATACTAATCTATTGCTTGAGAAAAGTTCTATCCATGTTGTTCATTCTACACCTCCACTATAAGTTCCTTCCCAGTGACTCTAGGTGGCTCATCTTCAATCTACCAGCAATTTTAGTTGGATAATCTGTTGTTGGTACTTGAGTTACTATTCTATTGTTGATTGAAACTAAAGGGTGTCGACATTCACAAAGACAATGTTGTTGTTCTTTATGCGACTACCAATAGAACTTTCAAGGGTTAAAATTAGCCCCTTGCATGGTCTACCACGTGGCCATTCTCACCAATTGCCCTTTTCTTCAACAATTCATGTTATCGACCCTCGATGGAATAAATTGCCTAGTGGAGAGTGGAGCTTTAGCTCATGGAATCCCAATTGCTCATCCCCATGGTATTTCTACAATGAGTAGTGCAGGAATTTACGATCATAAGTAAAATCTAGTTTCGTGATCTATGGATTCCCAAATAACTCTATTCATAGTTGAGGAATAGGAGAAATGGAGATGAGGTGTGCATACCACCATGGACACCCCCACTATAGCTTTGCCATCGATTGTGCCCACAACTCCACCGCTATGACCACTACATCTACCTCTCACTTAATCCACTTCAAGATGAAGTAAGTATATACTTTCTTATGAAATATTTATGAAATATATTTTTATCAAAATATTAGTGAAATCAAATATCTTAAAAGAACCAATGATGTCACAAAATCATCCAAAGATCTTCATCACAAGCGTATATTTATATCAAATCAACAATACTTGGTTAAAAATTGACCAATCTAATTAAAACCAATGGAGCTATATAAATTGAGCTAAGCTAAAACAAAAAAAGATAGTTATATTGAGCTTGAATCAAATAATAGAATCAAACTTGTGGACATTGGAATAATTCTAAATATAGTTAAGTTAAATAGGTCACAGTTTCAATACAAGCATACTCAATTAAATTTGAAACTAATGAATTAGAAAGTTGATCCCACAGCTAGGAATAGACACGAATGAAAAACTAAGATTAACTTAACAAATTAAACTGAATCAGAATTTGAACCTATCCAAATTTAAGCCATGCTCATGTGTCACACTTAACAAATTTAACTGAATCAGAATGTGAACCTATCCAAATTTAAGCCATGCTCATGTGTCACATTCTTAAAGTCCTAGGAGCATCCATCAAGCTTCAAAATCAAAAATTAAAACCTACCATCTTCTTCCCCACCTCTCTTTCCGGTCCTTTCTTTCCTCCCTTTCTCCTCCTCTCCTCCCCTGTTCCTCTTGTCCCTTCATATTTCCATTTTTTTCCTCTTATCCTCTCTTCCTCTCCTTTCCTCTAGTTCGAATCCTTTCTTTCCCCTCCAGTTCAACTTCCCATTCTCTTACCTTGCTTCTTCTTCCTTTTCTTCTCTTCTCTTTTTTGCTATCTTCTTCCCACTCTTCTCTTGTTTTCTTGTATCTTTTCCTCTAACTATTCTTCCCCTATATAATTGGAACTAACTAAATCAAACATCCATATCAGAACTAATACAACTAAAAAATTCATAGCACGAAAATGATTGCTTAATAGTACAGAAAAAGTATGCTCCTCTTGTTAGAATGGTAAATATAAACCCCCATCTTCTAAATTATAATTTTAGAAAAAAAAAATTTAATTTCGGTTCGGTTCAACTAAACCGGCCAGCTGGCCGGTCCGAGTGAACCGGCCGACCCGGTCCGAAGGGGTCGACGCGAGCGAGAAGAGCCGCGGGCTCTTCCCACTCGCGAGGCGCCCCTCCCCTTCTTCTTCTTCTTCTTCCTCTTCTTCTTCTTCTTCTTCTTCTTCTTCTTCTTCTTCGCCTTCTTCCCCGTCTCCCTCACCCGCAGCAGGGCACGCCGGCGGCCCCTCCCATTCGACGTCATCGGCTGCCGTCGTTCATCGGCGGCCGCCCGACTCCGTCGCCTGCCTCCCTCACTTTCGCGACGCCCACCTCCTTTTCGACCGCAGCAGGGCGAATGTAGGCGCTCGCCACCCATCGCCCGTCGCCCGTCGCCATCGCCCGCCGTCCGTCGCGCGTTGCCAGCATTCACTGTCGTTCGACCTCCTTAGATCCCCACCGTGGCAAGGAGAGCGCGGCAGAGGTCCAGCGGCCACGCCCCTCTTCCCCTGTTTCCCCTGCATTCTCCTCGGCGTGAGAGAAGCCGTCCGCCGTCCTTCCCGTGAGCTCGCCATCTGTCGTTCGCCACCGTCACTCGCCCTCCGGAGCTCCTCGCTGCAATGAGGAGAGCGCGACTGAGGTCTGCAGCCGCGCGCCTCCTCCTCTTCCCCGCCTTCCTTTGCTTGCAGGCGGAAACGAAGCCGCGAGCAGAAACATCTGCTCGCATGCCTCGAGCGACGATTTCCTCGCCGCCGCAGCCTCCGCCGGCAGTCACCCGTCTCCTGCCGGCCTCTGCTTCTGGTCTCGCCGCCGTTGCAGCTCGTTCCTCTCCACCGTGACGAGGAGAGCTCGGCGGAGCTCGGTTGCTGCCGCGTGACCTCTCCCCTGCATCCACCCCTGTTCGTTCGCTGCGATTGCAGCGATCGTCCGCCACCATCACGCACCCAGGTCGCCGGCGCGTCGTCTCCCCAGCTGCGGTTGGAGACGCTCTCCCTCGCCGCGCCCCCGCGAGCTGCCGTCGACCCTCGACGCCCCTGCAGCAGGCGGTGATTTCCGCCGCCGCTGCTCGCTCGATCACAGCACCACCGGCGAGCAGTGGAGCCGCGATTCCACCCTCCTCGCCGGCTGGAATCTCCTCCCTTCCTTCCCCGCTCGTTCGCAAGGTGAGCGGCTCCGTTTCCCCTCTTCAAACGGGTGGTTTCGCCCCCCGGCGAACTTGCCCTAAAGTTCGCCGGCGACGCCACCCGAAAGTGAGTTTTTAGGCATTTATGGCCGGAGTTTTCGCAGGCCATCGCTGGTTCCCACCTGTGCGAAGAGTTTCGGAGCTCGCCGTCAAGTTTGCCGTTGGTTTCGCGAGCTCCGGCGAGGTGGCGGCTAGGGTTCCGGCGATGACGTTACTATTCCGGCGAGTGAATAGTGTTTCCGACGATGAATAGTGATTTCGGCTAAGTTAGCTTTACTTTCCCCTAATCACGATTAGTGATTTATTTAAGCATGTTAGTTGTAATTAAACATGTTTATGATAAATTAAGTTAAGTAAAAATTAGTGATTTAATTGAGTAGAGTTAGTGAATGGGTTGAGTTGAACCGGTTTGGAGTTAGTTGGATTTAATTCGAGTTAAGTTTGGGTTCGGGTTGAGTGTAGTTGAGGTAAGCTGAATCAATTAACTTGAACCAGACTCGAGTCGGACTTAGATTTAGATGAGTTGGAGCTGACTCGATCGAACCGAACTGGCTAGGCTTGGGTCAGACTCAAATTAAGCCGAACGAATAGTGATTGGGTCCACCGCATTGGCCGGGTCAACAGCGTTGGCCGAGTCCACCGCGATGGCCGGGTCAACAGCGTTGACCGGGTCCACCGCGTTGACCGGGTCCACCGTGTCAACTGTTGACCGTTGACCAGTCAAAAATAATAATAAAATAATAAAAATAACAATAAAAATAATTTAACTTTTCATGAGTATGATTGGGTGATTTAAATAGCTAATTAATGTTTAATTGATCTAATTAATTATTGATGAGTGTTATTTGGGCCCTTAGGTGACTTGGGCTAGATGATGGGTTTAAATGGATAAATTTGATAGAATTTATCTAAGCTTAACTAAGTTAATTTAAATTGTAAAATGAAAATTTGGTTAATTAGTATCTGAATGATTAGGTTAGATTGATAAATTAATATTTGATTTACTTTAGGGAAAAAGGAATTAAATTTGATTTTAAATAATTGTGTTAATTAGGATTTATCGCGGGTACGTGATCCGAATAGTTCGACGGAGTGATTCGTTGTTACGCGGGTTGATTCTGAAGACCAGATCGCTAACCCAGGTGCGTTGGTTCTCCGATAGTAGGATTTATTCAAGCTAGGGAATACCCGCTGGGGTTTTCTTAGGAACAATTCTCGGATGTCTTAAATATGATAAAACATAATGTTCGATAAGATTTGACTTGCCTGCATGTTAGTTTAGTTTATTTCTGTCTGACATGTAGGATATACTCTGGTTTGCATGTTAGTTTAATTTACTTTACTTAACATGCATGATATACCATGATTCTCTTATTAAGTTTCTAATATGTCGTAGTATCATGTCGAGCATGTTAAATATTATTTTATTGTGTTTCTATGCTATGCTAGCATACCTACCATGCAGACATAGATAGTAAATAACGACATGTTAGAACCTTTGGCGATGTCACCGCCACTTAGACAGAAAACGGGGCCTTTTTCCATATGCCCCGGTTGACCGCCGCATTCCGACAGTGGTCAAACGGTGACGTCCCGTTAGGCACCACTCCCGAGGTTGATGCATAGCGGAGCACTGGGAGCACCACTCCCGACGTTATGCATAGCTTATATACTGGGAGCTGGTAGGGTAAGAGACTGTACAAACTCCATGGTCGGGTTAGACTGGAAATATGGAGCAAGTCCTTACCCGAAATCTTCACCCGCACGAGTGTCGTTGTAGGCGGCCTCATGATAGTCCTAAGATGGTTAGCTAGGATGAACCCTACCATGGACTTGGCACCGATGGAGTCAAGGTTGCCACAGCCCATCGTGCGGATGTGCGCCAAATCTTGACAGACGTCGACGGCTAATGGACTGGGAAGGTGATTCCACATGCGACGCCTTGGACAGTGGATCCGTTGACCGCACGGCTATCACCCTTGACGTTTGCAGACGATCGAATGAGTAGTCCGGATCCTAGGGTGGTTATTCCGGCTAGCCATGGCCGATGAGATTTAAGAGAGGTGACCTTGTCTACGGGCAGTGTGTAGTACTACACGGGTTGTCGTGGCCCCTACGGAATCCGGGGAGGATGTAAGGGCACGATGGTTTCGCTAGAGGAGGCATGGTTGGCGACTAGTGAAACAATTGGAGAGGGACTCTGGGTCATCCGTCCTCTCTGCCAACATCAGTGCAGCGGGCATAGGTAGAGACTGAGACAGAATGGCACTGATGGGCTTATTGATACCCCCGGCCCGGGTAGTCACTAAGCGTAGGCTGGCAGCCCGAGTTTATGAAACCTTAAAGTCTCATCACGATGTAGGTGACAGACTGTTGACGTGGATATTAGATATAACGTATGTGACATCTAGTGAATTATACGTCGGTATTGTATTTATGATATTTGTTGCTCCCCCTAAATTGATTCACACAAATCAAATGGGGATAGACTGTTGACGTTGACGCTAGACTTGACTTAGGTGACATCTAGTGGCATGTACACCTTTATTTATTTATTTAATTATGCTGTCTATCTCAATATGAATTGTTTAAATTATATGGCATGAAAGATGATTATTAATCACGAAGGGCATCCTAGAATACTCCTCCTAGCCTTTGATTTCTTTATTCGGTAGAGCCGTAATTTCGCACTAGGCCGCAAGGCTGAGCACACCACTTTTCCCCGTGTGTGCAGGTGTGTTAGATGACTGCCGAGTTATTCGATGAAGATGAGTCCGTCGACGGGGCTATATTTTTATTTATCGTTGTCTTTTTCTTAGATTTGTAGTAGGTTTATCGGGACTGTGTTAGAAATATTGAGTTAGATAATTAAATTGTAAATTCCGCTGCATAAATGATGTATATGAATGGTATGTATCAATTGATGCCTTGCATGGGTCTGTCGGGCTCATACGGCGGTTGCCACGTGGCCGACAGTTGGGTCGGGGCGTGACAGTAAAATTTTATACGGAAGATCATAAGTTTAATACTCATTTAAATTAAAAAAATTAATACTAATTGATAATTAAGCTTGTATTTTATTATGCGTGTTGATTTCTTTCATATAAGTTAGTTACTGCAGTTTACTTTCCGTAGGTGCATGGAGTAAGTGGTTTGCAAACGTGCTTAGTGGGAGAAGTTGTTGCACATATGTATTTTCTTATATATTTCTTTTACAATCAATAAAATATACAGGACGATAAGATTCCTTCGTCTAAAACATCTCCACCATCTATCCCCACCCAAAGAAGTTCCAACATTTGGTATCAGAGTAGAAGGTTCTGAGGATACCTAATATTAAGGACAACAATGCAAACTCCAACAAGTGGCAAGACTCTCATCAGTAGCATGTTAGATACAGGAGGGCTCAAATCTTCCTCAGTAGGAGGAGGGAGCCTAAGTGTCTGTCCACTATTGAATAAAGGTAGGCACTATGTCATGTGGGCAGGCGGATGCGATCGTTCATTGATGCATAGGGTGTGTAGAAAGTGGTCGAGTGAGTTGATGGAGGATTTCTTGCCGTTGATAAGAATAAAGACAAGGTGGGATTGTCAATAATTCATCAAGCATTAAGAAATGAGATGTTAATCCTTGTCGCTGATAAAAGGATGGCTAAAGAGACGTGGGAGATGTTGAAGGATCTGCACACGGGCGATGAGAAGTTTCAGGATACTAAAATGAATCAACTTCATAGGGAGTTTGAGAAACTGGAAATGACCAACGCCAAGACAATTGATGAATATGTCAACATACTCTCTTCAATTGTCATGGAGATGAGAAGCATTGGGAAAAGAGTTAAGGAGCAGAGGATCATTGAGAAGCTCTTGCGCTTAGTCCCATCCAAATTTGATCCCATTGCTTGCAACCTGGAGCAATTCAACAACTTGAGAATGATGATGTTGGATTATGCAATTGGCGCCTTAAAAACCTATGAAGTGAGGCTTAAGCGATTCAAGTTATGCTAACTCAGATAGAATGAGAAGCCAAAGGTCACAGAGATTTTGCAGGTCGTGGGCATGGATGTGGTTGCAACAGCAGCATGGGAAAAAACCGGTGAACGTGGCAGAGGACGTTTCGATGGGTGCAGTGATGGAGATTGGAGCAGTAGCTAATCTTCACAGAAAAAGAAACCCAAAAAGGATAAATCACATATCAAATGCTTCAAGTGCCAACACTATGAGAATTACTCTTTAGAATGCAAGAAGGAAGAGAAGGTTTATTTAGCTGAGACCAGTGAAGATAAATAACATTATGGAAGTCTGCAGGCTGTAGTAGAAGAAATTGAAGGGAGAGAAGTGCTCTTGCAAGAATCCCAGGTTTCCTAAGGCAAGCAAGAATTTTGGATTGAACAGCAGAATCTGGGAACAACAGAGTTCAAACTGTCTGCTTCGACACAAGCTGTTTGAAATTGCAGGATGCCAAGGGATGCGTTGCTGATGAACTGAGCTAAGAGATACGAGAGTTCCAGTCGATGAAGGACACGCATGCCGCAGTTGCTAGCGAGAAGAATGAAGCACTGTGGAAAGCAGAGAAGTACGTCTCTATATCCACGGTGATGGAGTTGAAGTGAGTGGACCTCGACACAAATGTCGCATTACTAGCAAAGAACCCTCTCAAGATCGAGCTCAGTGATGGGAACGCATATCATAGCACTTTCAACACTGCCGAAAGCATCGAGAAAGAAAATAGAGAGAGTGCCTGGTGAACTCCTCTGTTCTGCTTCGCGGCATGAGAGATGAAATTGAATCCTTGAAATCCACAACCAATCCATGGAAATTGGCATTGGGGACGGAAAGATCTGCCATGAATGCCAGCACAAATAGAGAAACTTCGATTTCCACCTCTTTGCAGATTCTCAAGGCAGCGAGCGAATCGGCGGTGACCGAGATCGAGTTGGTTCTGCCAAGGGAGGAGGTGGAGAATGATCTCAAGTCGATGAAAGAGGAGAAGATGCCCCTAATCGAAAACTCCAGCCTGTTGAGCGAGAGGATTAAGGAGGATAATGGAGGACAAGGAGGTGCTTTGGTGCTCAGCCATCTCCGAGAGTTGAAGAAGGTTAAAGCTGAGAATTTGTAGCCGAAGAAGATACTGCTGGACGAGGAGTTTCAAAGCATTAGTCAGGAGAATGCTAACATCAAAAGCTAAGAAACAGAATCACCATTCGATGAAGACTCTAAGATGTCGGAGGTGCATGATTTAGAAATTGAGGTGAATATGAATTTGAATCTGACTTTGATAGTGATGATGGTTTGGTACAATCCGGCAAGAAGGTGAGAAAAATCAAAGTCGAAAAGGATGAGTTCAACAATTATTGTACTTACTCAAAGTTGTCTTGTTACAAGATCAAAAGGAGATGCAAGTTCTGAGTTCATGGTTCTGCCTGCAATAGTAATTGGTTCCAAAATGCAAGTATAAAGTAGTTTCTAAAACAAGAGGGAGAATGATAGATAATTAAGCTTGTATTTTATTATGCATGTTGATTTCTATCCTGTACTAATTACTGCAGTTTACTTTTCATAGGTGCATGGAGTAAGTGGTTTGCAAACGTGCTTTCTGGGAGAAGTTGTTGCATATCTTTTACAATCAATAGAATATACAAGAACGATAAGATTCCTTCGTCTAAAACATCTCCACCATGTATCCCCACCCAAAGAAGAAAAAGAAAAGAGTTCTTTTTCCAACAAATACTACCATTATTAATTAATAATGATGCCAAAATGGTTCATAACTGAGTTAACGAATCAACGAATCCACAACGGAGAAAAGCAACAGGCATTGAGCAATCATTAGCATCAAAGGAATAAAAGATGAGAAGGAGACGAACTTGGGCAATAGGACAAGCGTTGCAGCAACAAAGGAAAGGGAAGGCAAAATGTGAAGCCCTTTTTATTTTCCACTTTGCACCTAACCTATCTATCTATATATCCCTGATTCTCCAAAGCTCCTTCTCTTATTATCCCTCTTTCCAAATAATTATATTTTTTACTTTTGAAATAGAAGCTTCTACATTCTTATAAGTTGATCTTAAATTACAACTTATTTATAATTATAAATTTTATAATAATATAAATATTTTCTAATTTTAAAACAGAAGCTTATCCATTGGTCTTAAATTACTTGAAAAAGATAATTTACTTTTATTATAAATTTTATAATAAAGTATATGCTTTTCTGATTATAATGATTAAGCTCTACTTGAGAGAGTGTAGGTTTAATACTCACAAAGTTTAGAAGATCAATATAAGTATTATATCTAAATATTATTAAAATATTAAAATTTATAATGAAAAGTTGAGTGAATGAAATTTCATTATTATGGCTTCCCATGTATCACTTAAATAGTCAATTCCTTTAGAGTTAGTTGGTCAAAAAGAAAAAAAAAGTTTCACCTTTTACAACAAATTTTGAGTATTTTAAACCATTATAGCTTTAAATTCTTACCCTACCGTACTATTTTTTTCAGCAATGGATCAAGATATGAGTTTGGTTCCAATTGTATGAACATTTAAAGGATTATAAGTGCTGTCGTTGGAGGTTAAGTCCATAGAAGTTAAAAGTAAGATTACTCTAAGTAAAACTAGAATAATTAGATTCAATTTTATGTAAATTGGCAAAATATTAATAGTATAGATGGGATAATTAATTCTAAGGAAAAAAGTAAGAGAAAAAAAATATGCATGTAAAACTAGAGGAATAATATGAAGATTATTATAAAACTAAAGAATAATATTTAAAAGATAAAGAGAAAGAGCTAAATTGGGAGAATAAGTTGAACTCTATGCAACTTAATCTGTTCCTACATGCATGCTTATATCTAAAACTATCTCAACATGTAAATTATATCTAATAATAAAAATTATTTATGAGTATGTTACTCATGAAAATAAGGCAATAAAAATGTTAATCATAAAATTAAAATCATGAGTTACCATATAATTTATATCTGTGTCGTTTGGATGTCCGTTATATTAGTAATATACCTTGTGAAAACATATATTGAGACAACAATGTAGTGAAAGAAAATTAGTATATATGTTCCTCATTAAAATCTGTAATGGATAGTCTTTCTAACAAATTTATAAGATTATATCTTAAATCAATAATTATTCTTTTATTTATATATTTAGGATAATCCATATTCGGGAGCAACACCTGAGTAAAGTAACGACAATCTGTGTAGTACTACACACTGCCCGTAAGCAGGGTCACCTCACGCTTAATATATCCACGATCACGGCTAATGAAATCATAATAACCCTATGATTCGGACTACTTATTCGATCGTATGCAGAATGTTTAGGATGATAGTCGTGTGGTCTACGGATTCACTGTCCAAGGCTTAAGGGAGTTACCATCCCAACTCAAAAGTAATCGATGTTAACCGAGTTGACCATCAATCTACACGATGGGTTTGAGGTACCTCGACCATATTTTTGCTGAATCATTGAAAAGTTCATCCCCGCTAGCCATATTAAGACTATCACGGTGACGTCCAACCGTCACACGTGCGGATAATAGTATCCGGGTACACACATATATCCAATGAATGATACTTTAGGATATCATCTAATATCACGCTGTGGGTTCATAATCAATAACCAATGGGATACATATATCCAATGAATGGTGCTTTAGGATGTCATTTAATATCGCGCTGTGGGTTCATGATCAATAACCAATGGGATCAAAGAATTTAATAATTTGTGCAAAAATTCTATATATCAAATCAAATTATTTTAATATCATTAGTGTAAAGACTTGATTATTTTAAAAATATCAAAATAGAGATTGAAGGATGCAAAATGTATCATTGCATAAGCTCATATATAATAATAAGTTTTAAAGTCACAAAACATTGCATGAAACTATTCCTAATACAAAATCATTGTGGCTTAAGCTTACCAATAAGAATAAGTTCAAAAGTCTCGATATATTGTTTATACAAAATTAGTATAAAAATTAGCTCGTCTAGCTTAGTTGTTAGAGTACAAGGCTCTTAACCTTGTGGTCGTAAGCTTGAGCCCCATGGTGGGTATGCCAAAAGTGATGTAAATATTATTATGCTAATGTTGGATAGAGTAGTATATTGTAGTTGAGCTCTTTCATCAACTAAAGTTCCATTGTACCTTACATTTGGGTGATTAAATTTGTCAAAATTGATCAAGTTATTGATCAATTCTTTTGATAGTACTAAATTTTAAGCCGTACTAAATGTAACCCTCGAAGGTTTATGATCTAATCAAAATAGAGATTGAAGGATGCAGAATGTATTATTGCATGACCTCATCTACAATAATATTATTATGCTAATGTTGGATAGAGTAGTATATTGTAGTTGAGCTCTTTCATCAACTAAAGTTCCATTGTACCTTACATTTGGGTGACTAAATTTGCCAAAATTGATCAAGTTATTGATCAATTCTTTCGATAGTACTAAATTTTAAGCCGCACTAAATGTAACCCTCGAAGGTTCATAATCGAATCAAAATAGAGATTGAAGGATGCAGAATGTATCATTGCATAACCTCATAAGTTTTGATGTAAAATTTATATAAAAATTAGCTTCTCTAGCTTAGTTATTGAGTGTAAGGCTCTTAAACTTGTGGTCGTTGGTTTGAGCCCTATGATAGGCATGCCAAAAGCAATCAATTCTTTTGATAACGTTAAATTTTAAGTCGTAATAAATGTAACCCTCGAATAACACATCTACTAGCTTTCACACGTATATCCAACGAATGGTGCTTTAGGAATATCAAAATAGAGATTGGAGGATGAAAAATGTATCATTGCATAAGCTCATCTACAATAAGAAGTTTTAAAGTCACAAGACATTGTATAAAACTATTCCTAATACAAAATCATTGTGGCTTAAGCTTACCAATAATAATAAGTTCAGAAGTCCCGACATATTGTTTATACAAAATTAGTATAAAAATTAGTCTGTTTAGCTCAGTTGGTAGAGTGCAAGGCTCTTAACCTTGTGGTTGTGGGTTCGAGCACCATAGTGGGTGTGCCAAAAGTGATGCTAATATTATTATGCTAATGTTGGATAGATCAGTATATTGTAGTTGAGTATCTGAGCAGACTTAAACTTTGGTCTTATATTTTTCTTACTTTGATTTGGTTATGTTCTATGTTTCTTACTTGTTTATGTTCTGAGATTGTTTTGGTTGATGTTATTAAATAAGTTGATTGTGTATGATGTGTTTTATATGTTATGGGTTATGTTGACTTTATTCGTGCTTGAATTGTGTCTATTGTGGTTGATGTTAGTAAATAAATTAACTGTGATTGTGTGTGGTGTGTTTTAATTTGGTGGATTGTATTGATTTGTATTGTGCTTGTGATGTGCTGTGAATGTTGAAAACTTGACCTAGATATAGGAACATTTAGAGCTTTACATATGGGACTATAGAGAACTTATTGTTGGGGTTCTATGCTTCTTTTGGTTGATATTGCCTTAATTCTAGTTATTCTCACTCATCTATTGAACATATGACCCCATCTGCCCACATGATAAGGACTGATCAACTACTCTAGCTAAATTCTTAAATTTCCTCTTGATTAAGTTCCTAAGTTACCATGCTGAGGTTTTTGCATAAACTGAACATTTAGTTGTCTTAAGTTGTGGCAACTACTTTCCTTCCTTATTGCACGATACCGGGGTCATTTAACTAATGATATCAATAAAATATGACATAAGATTTATTAGATATTGAAATATTGATATCTTATGCAGCCTTGGATTTTTAAATTTGATCCTTGTTGCAGAACTAGAAATATCATTTCCTCTAATTGGGGCTAAGATGAAGGATAGAGATCCTCTCCAATTGTTTACCTATCATACCCTAATATAAAACCAAAGTATAAGAATGGTGACCTTTCTTCCTTTCTCTATATATCGAGAATTTGGTTAAGAACATAGTTAAATTGTAGAGTTTAATCCCTAGCTTTTATTGATGTTATCATCCATTACTCTTGAATTATAATCAGAGATCAATACCATCTCTACCGTCTCACATTTAATGTAAACCCCCACTTCTAGGTGGTCTAATTAGCAAAAGAAAAAAAAAAGAGATTAAAATTTTACTTGAGCTTGGATTTGCATAGAAGAGGGTTAGAGAACTTTTAGTTTGGGCTATGACTCAAATGGGACATTAGGCTAATTTTTAGATCCAAAAAGGATATAGTTATAATTTGTTAAATTTGATAGGGACCTAGTTGGAATTTTTATTAAGGTAAAATGGACTTAGTTGTGATATTATTAAAGTAGCAGACTAATTTACAAATATGAAAAGGAGAGGGGGTAACATGAATGTTTATCCCTCACATGCACGACATGTGCATCTTGCTTGACCGGTCGAATCTAGACCAATTCAGACCGGATGGATCCAGTTGAACTGGTCGGCGGCATGAGGAGCCAACCGCATGCCCTAAATCCATCACGCCCCCTCATCCCTTCGACCTCTTGTCGAGCCCCTTCGACGGTGCTGCATCTCACCGGCGGAACTCTATCAATAGATCCCACGACGTCCGACGAGCCCCACCGGCGATATTGGCCTTCCTGGAGGTTTCGTCCGTTGAGCTCCCTCCTTGATTTCTCTCACTCGGATTCGACTGTCAATCTATCATCACCTCCTCATGCTAGAGTTGTGCGTGCTTTGTTTTAAGTATTAATGATCCTATTTTAATTGATTGTTAATGATGGTGTATGTGGGGTGGATCTATGTTGGATTTAGGTTTGATGTCTTTAATTTGAATGCTAATGGAATGGTAGAATGTAATTATGCCTAAGTGTTGATGCTAATGGGAATTTAGGTTTTTGTGGATGATGTGACGATGATACCTCGTGATCCTGCGGTATGGAGCCCAATTACTCTAACCAGAGTGGTGTACACTTTGTATACAATTTTGATATTAAGTTGAATTATAGACTAGTTGATTAGAATTGATGTTGACTTTCGTAAATTAGAAATTTGACCGAGTGGACTGGGCCTAATGAATTGGGTTGATTAAATTGACTTAGGGATATCTAATTAAATAGGATGTTAACAGTTAATTTAAGTTGATCAATTAAAAGGAAATTAATAGTTTAGTTGTATTTGAGTAATTAAATTTTAATCAGATGGACTAAAATTGTTGACTCGCATTTAATTAATTAAGTAAAGTTAGTTATTGGTTTGCATGCTTAAATTTGATTAGATAGGATATAATAATTTGATTTTATTAAGCATAGCATGTGAGTTGGGCTGGGCTTACTAATTAGATATGAGCTCTTTCATTGAATGTGGGCTTTTCATTTAGACTTGGGCTAATAATAGGGATCATGGTTAGGTGAGTTAGGATGGATTAATCAAATTGACCTTAGGTTAATTAATTAAACAGGATATGAAGAGTTAATTCAATTTATATGTAATGACATAAAATCAGAAAGTTGTATTTAATAAATTAGGTAGAGTTAATATTTGAATTGTATGATTAGATTTGTTAAATGAAGTATTGGGCTTTGACTAATTTAACCTTTAAATAATGCAGGCTTTTTGGGTTTAACTTGTAATTGGACTTGGGCTTATTAAATAAATATGGGTTCATTAAGTGGATATGGGTCTATTGATTGAATAAGAGTTTATTAATTGAACTTGGACTTGTTATATGGACATGGACTAGATAATTGGGTTTGGATTTAAAATGGGTCGGGTCTATTTAGTTTGAATTACCTTTCATGTTAAGTTAGATAATTAATTTGAACATGGCTAAGCTAAATGAATACTTAGGTGCTCGATTTCTATCTTACAAACTTTAGGAAATTGTATTAAATTTATTTTAAATAATTTTATTATTTAGGAGTATTGGTTGATACGCGAGCCAAGTAAATCATCGGAGTATATATATTTAAGTGGATTGGTTCTGAAGAGCAGACCGCTGAATCAGGTGCGTTGGTTCATCGTAATTATGATTTATTCAAACTAGTAAAATTCATGTTGAGGTATTTCTTAAGAATGTCTTGGATGCCTTAAATATAATAAAATATTATGCATGTTAAATGCTATACTTTTATGCATGCTAGCATGATTTATTTTATCTAGCGTGATTGATATGCTATGTATACTATACTAGTATTGAACATGCTTTATTACCTTTTCTGCATGTTATATTATTTTTCCTATACGATGTGTTATACAATTACCATGTAGACAAAGAGAAAAAATAATAATAATTTAAATGATCAGATAAATATACATAGGAGGTAGTATCTAAAAATCTGCACCTGACACTCTAGCACAAGATATAGGTGACATGCGATACTAAAACCTCCTAGGGAACATCACTTGATTATAGATAAAAAGGAGTGTCCTTCATACACTTAGAAGACCACTACAAACTATTGATGGTAGAATAGTGATGCTCCTCATTGTACCACTTCCGAGGCTACACATCGCTTAGATACTAGAAGCTGGTTGGAGAATAGACCAGACAAGCTCCTTGGTCATACTAGACCGAAAAGTGGGGTAGGTCCATATTCGAAAAAAAATACCCGCACGAGTGTTGCCTAGGCAACATCGTGATAGTCCTAAGATGGATAGCGAGGATGAATTTTACCACAGACTTGGCAACGATGTAGTCAGGATAGCCACAGCCCATTGTGCGGATGTGCGTTTATTTTAACCAACGTTGATTGCTATTAAACTGGGAAGGTGATTCCCTACGTGAGGCCTTGGACAGTGGATTCGTAGACCACACGACTATCATCCTTGATGTTCTGCAGACAGTCAGATGAGTAGTCCGGATCCTAGGGTTAATATATCAGCTAGCCGTGGTCGATGAGTCTTTGTTAATGGTGATCCCGTTTTCGGACAGTGTGTAGTATTACACAAGTCGCCGATGCTCCTACGGAACCCGAGGAGGATGTAAGGGCACGACAGTTTTGCTAAGGGAGGCATTGAGAGCGACTAACGAAACAATGAAGAGTGATCAAGGGTCACCCATTCTCTCCGCCAACATTAGTGAAGCGTGTCACGTCCCGACCCATCTGCCGAGCACGTGGCAACCGCCATATGAGCCCCAAGGGATCCATACAAGGCATTTAATGATATATACATATTTCAAATACATTAGCAATGCAACGGATAATACAATCAAATCATCTAACTAAACTCTACTAACACAGTCCCGATATACCTACTACAATACTATGGTCACAAAATTAGTAAATAACTAGGTTCATCGATAATCTCGCCTCGATTAGCTATCCTGACCGGTCGTCTAGTAGACCTGCACACATTTGAACGTCGTGTGCTCAGCCGCAAGCGGCTGAGTGCTTATGGCTCTAACCGCAGTAGAATAACTCAAGTAGCAAACAAGGAGATTCTAGCATGTCCATATCATTATTTCATAATCTCAAACAAAGCATGTAAAATCAACAAATAAAACATGAAGCATTATAAGAAGAACATGTACTATAAATGTGTAGCTCAACTATAAATATGAAGTGTGTTTATTTCACAAGATTATTGTCACTAAAAATATCATCACATTCAAATATTGTGATCTGGGCAGCCAGCCTATGCTTAGGGGATCTCTTGATCAAGGAGTTCCCATAAGCCCATCAGTGTCCACTGTCTATGTCTCTACCTATGCCCGTCACACTGATGTTGGCAGAGAGGTCGGGTGACCGTGAATCCCTCTCCGGTGGTCCACTAGGCGAATCACTTCATCTCCGCGACCTAGCGACCTGTCACTCCATGCGTCTTCCCTAGACAATCCATGAAGTAACTCGTGTAGTACTACACCAAGGGTCACCGCACCTATGTAAACGCATCGGCCACGGCTAGCCGGTAATAAACCCCAAGATCTGGATTACTCATCAGAACGTCTGCAGAACTTCTGGAATAATAGCCGTGAGGTCCATAGATCCACTGTCCAAGGCTATGCGGAAGGAGTCACTGTACCAATTTACAAGCAGCTATGCCTGCCAGGAGGCGTGCATCCTAGCCGTCGCCGGAATGCTATAACCTCGGCGACATGTTTGCTAGGTCATTGGTTTGGTTTCATCCATCTTAGCCATCTTAGGACTATCACGGTGACGACTTAGCGGCAACATGCGGGTATAGTGAATACATCACAACGTTCTCTGGCAATAAACTAATCCATATCTTATCCTCACCCTTTTATGTCCAAGATGATTTCAATATCTTTGGGCGATATAGGTTTATGAGCATTAAAGCTCGTATCCGTAACTTAGGAGATCATAATGGTGCATCGTCAAGGATTGCATACGTAAGTATGTCAATATCACATGTCTATAAGTGATATTTGTCGATGTTTATGAATATGTCACACTATAGTGTAACATAATAGGTTCTAGAAGTAACTGTAACATTTTATTATTTTTCATCACATCAACATAGCAGATAATGAGCGAGAGAATAACCTAGCATATATTTGAATAACAGTAGCAATAAGACAACAAGCATATCACATTATTGATATAAATAGACTATTCTAACATACAAAGGATGAATCATAAATAATTAAATATTGATTTCTAAACAGTAAAATATTTATGCAAGAGAATAACCTAGCACGTATTTGAATAACCGTAGATATAAGACAACAAGCATATTATATTAATCATATAAATAGGCTATTCTAACATACAAAGCATGAATCATGAATAATTAAATATTAATTTCTAAGTAGTAAAATATTTATCTCCTAAAGTTTCACCAACTTGAGATTAGTCTATTGCAATGAACCGGCGCACCTGGATAAGTAGAACGGTCTTCAGAACCAACTGTATATCAGCTTGTACGTCAAATAATTATTTTGAGGTATTTACCTATTGCAAATAACATTACCTTTAGATATGACCTTTAATATTATCTATCATTAATTTTATCTACAAGATATCAAATACCCCATCTTTACTATTTTACCCACCTAACTTATCCTAAGTTAAATAATTATTCAACTAGATTTACTTAATCCTAATTGATCAACCACATTTAATTTATTAACCTCAATTATAATCTCCAACTAATCAAGTCTAAATTTTCTTAAAAGTTCAATTAACATTTACTTACCCCCGATAGTTATATTTAATTACAAGTGTAACCCGATGTGCCTATTATACCCTTAAGCAGGTAGGTTTATTTACTTCTTTTAACTATTTACTATGCTTTTATTCATATCACCCCTTTTAATCTTGAATTTTTTTTTTCACATAAAATTTAGGGTTTACAAAGCGGGCATAGGTAGAGACAAAGACATAAAGACACTGATGGACTTATGGATGCCCTTGGTCAGGGTATTCCCTAAGCATAGGCTGACAACCCGAGATTTGTGACGTAAAGTCGGATTATAACATAGGGTGATATACACTAATAACATAGATACCGAATACAACTTAGGTGACATCTAGTAACATTTATATTTGTACTGGACTATATTGCTACACTGCTTTTCATGTCATAAATTACACATAGTAAAAGAAAGATGATGATTAACAAACCAAAGACATCCTAGAACATTCTTTCTAGCTTTTGAATTTCTTACTACAATTTCGAGTAATAATTTCGCACTGAGCCGCAAGGCTGAGCACACCACATTCAATGTGTATGTAGGTGTAAATGTAGTAATCAAGGCTGCTGTCGGAGAGTGCATTGGTGAAGGTATACAGTCGTTGCTAGTTAGATTCAGATGTCGCTACCATCAGACTTAGAATTATATTAGGATATATCGGGACTATACTAAAAGGTTGTATAAATATGTTGACGATTGTGATACTGCATTATTTGTATGCCTTGTATGGATCTTAGGATCCATACGGTGGTTGCCACGTGAAGGTCCTGAGTTCGCAGTGGCTCTGGCGCTCAGTCGGGGAAAATTCCATACTTACCCCCGATAGTTATATTTAATTACAAGTGTAACCCGATGTACCTATTATACCCCTAAGCAGGTAGGTTTATTTACTTCTTTTAACTATTTACTATGCTTTTATTCATATCACCCCTTTTAATCTTGAATTTTTTTTTTCACATAAAATTTGGGGTTTACAAAGCGGGCATAGGTAGAGACAAAGACATAAAGACACTGATGGACTTATGGATGCCCTTGGTCAGGGTATTCCCTAAGCATAGGCTGACAACCCGAGATTTGTGACGTAAAGTCGGATTATAACATAGGGTGATATACACTAATAACATAGATACCGAATACAACTTAGGTGACATCTAGTAACATTTATATTTGTACTGGACTATATTGCTACACTGCTTTTCATGTCATAAATTACACATAGTAAAAGAAAGATGATGATTAACAAACCAAAGACATCCTAGAACATTCTTTCTAGCTTTTGAATTTCTTACTACAATTTCGAGTAATAATTTCGCACTAAGCCGCAAGGCTGAGCACACCACATTCAATGTGTATGTAGGTGTAAATGTAGTAATCAAGGCTGCTGTCGGAGAGTGCATTGGTGAAGGTATACAGTCGTTGCTAGTTAGATTCAGATGTCGCTACCATCAAACTTAGAATTATATTAGGATATATCGGGACTATACTAAAAGGTTGTATAAATATGTTGACTATTGTGATACTGCATTATTTGTATGCCTTGTATGGATCTTAGGATCCATACGGTGGTTTCCACGTGCCGACCTGTGAGTCAGGGCGTGACATTCAACATTTTGGTGATCTTGGGGTATTAACATCAGAGTTGAATAAACCCTAAAGTTATTGGTATCTCATGAATTAGTTGAGTACCATGGGGTGTATTAAAACTACTATCTTACCTGAATCTCACTCCTTTATCCCTATCTGATAGTTTTTAATATGAATAGACATCAGATATTTTCGTATCATAGGAACTATATTGTGCAATATAGTTCTCCTTTCTTAAACTTGGAAAATAAATTCTTGTTACTCATGAACTATATTATGAATTCTGCATGAGTGTGTGAGGAGAAGATCTATTCCCTTATTTTCATTGGCTGATATGTTACAATCATTTTCTTTACAAACCTTTAGTAGTGGCTATTCTTTAGATGCTGACCGTTCTCAAAATATTAATCATTCCTCTGTTAAATACTCTTGAGTGCATTCAAAAAGTGGTACCATCCCTGACACTAAATGAACTCAAATTCCTTCTAGTGATAGTTAACAATTCTCTTTCTTCCTTAGTACAGTTCTCTCCCTAATCTTTGTCATCTTTCAAAACCCTTTGGATGATACTCTTGACTCTTTCAAGAAAGGGTCCAAAAACCATCTAGAACCTCAAGTTACTGAACAATCTAGTAAGAATTGCAAGTAAATTCAATAAACTCATAATGCTGAAAAATTAGCATTTTCAGCATAATAAATTAAAAGAATTGAGCTTATCTCTTGTTCATATACTTCCTTATCCTTAAGGTTGAGTATTGAAAACCTTTCTACCAAATTCTAGGCCTACTGTACCAAACTAATATGTCAGAAATAAACCAGCCTCGGTTTTTAATTCTGAATTTTTCTAGTAATCTTGAAGGAGAATCCAATTGGTAACTCTTATCCTTAATTAAGGACCTCTGCAGTATTTCTCACCTAGTAATACCGCCCCTACCTCAAAATCTCAACCACAACTCCCATACACAACAAAAGAGTGAATTAAAACCGAAGGTAATGAAATATATCAATCACTATAGCAAGGTATCCTAAACTTGAACAGATTTAATTCCAGAATTACCTTATCTCAGAGATTTGATCACACTGAGTTCTATGAGTGTCAAATTCTTATGAAATTTGGTAGACACCTTCTCACTGATGCTAAAACTTACTCTCAAATTTTCAGTTTAATCTGATCTCGGTAGAGGAAAATATGAGCTTTCAAAATTCACTGAATCCTGAAAATTTAGTGTACCGAAAAATTTAATACTCTTAGGAATTGTCATGTCTTTCCACTTGAATCTTTCCTTGTCTCTGTTAATAGCAAAATGTGTATCCATTCCTTTTCCTTTACCTTTGATCTATAATTTACCAGTGGTGAATTTAAGTCCATTCTTCATTATAATAAATATTGTAGGCTTATATGAACAATAATACTGAAATTTTACCTTGTCTACAATATTATCATCATTGGTGTCTTGATGGAGCTGCTATTATTGTCTTATGAATTGTCGATATAAACCCTTTTTTCTTTATAAGAAAAAATAAATAAATAATATTATTATAATATTAAATAAGACAAAATAGATAATAGAATAAAATAATAAATAATAATAATGAAAGGAAAAAATATATAATAATAAAATAAAAATATTATTAAGGGTAAATAAAATTGAGAAGAAAATAAATAAATAAAAATATTATTTAATATTAAAAATTTGTAATATTTGAAATATTAGAAGAAAAAAAAGAGATAATAATTATCCTAAAAAAGAAAATTTTTGCAGCACACGCGCGAAGGGGGAAAGAGCTTCCAGGGTTTTAAACCCTCGAATGTCACGCCCCGAACCACCTGCCGGGCACGTGGCAATCGCCGCATGAGCTCACCAACCCATGCAAGACAAAATAGGATCTTATTTATGCACTATAAACAACTAGTAGTATTAGTAAAATAAATAATACAGTCTCCTGGTACAGTCCCGATATCGATCTACTACATACTACGTCCCAAAATCAAGAAAGAATCGGAACGGGGACGACAGCGCACCTCGGATGACGCAACCCTCGTCTGCAAATCTGACCAACACCGCTACACCTGCGCACACATTAAACTCGGTGTGCTCAGCCTTGTGGCCGAGTGTATATTTACCGCTCAAAACGATAGCACGAAATCAAATGCTAGAGGGCTCATTCAAGGATGCCTTAGTGAGATTAGTTATCATACAATAGTATTTTATGTAATACTAATTTTATCTTGTCAAGCTATATGTCAACCTAGGTTATAAATACACATACGTCTTTAAATATCACCTAGGTTATAGCTCATGTCGGTGTCACTAAAATAAGTCATCAAATATAGCTCTAACTCATATCACGTATCTCGGGCTGCCAACGTATGCTTAAGAACGAATCCGGGCCAAGGACATCCTTAAGCCCATCAGTACCTTAATCGTCCAGGTCTCTACGTATGCCCGCTGCATTGATGTTGGCGGAGAGGACGGGTGACCCTATAACCCTCTCCCTTGTCTCGCTAGTCGCCGTCTATGCCTCCCCTAGCGAAACCGTCGTGCCCTTACAGCCTCCCCGGACTTCGTAGGGGCATGACCCCAGTGTAGTACTACACTCTGTCCGTAGACAGGGTCACCATCACAAGAACCATCGGCCACGGCTAGCCGAAATAAAATAACCCTAGGATCCGGACTACCCATCTGATCGTCTGCAGGACGTCGAAGATGCTAGCCGTGCGGTCCACGGATCCACTATCCAAGGTATTAGGGAATCTCCCCTCTAACTCGAAAGCAATCCATGCTAACCGAGTCGACGCACATCCGCACGATGGGTTGTGGTGTCTCGGCCGCATACCTGCTAGCTCGTCGAACAGGATTATTCTCGGTAGCCATCTCAGGACTATCACGGTATCGCCGAAGCGGCACACGTGTGGGTATAAGAACCTGGGTTGGAACCACTCCATGTGCTGGTCTAATCTGGCCTAGGAGTTAACTGGTCCAATCCCTCAGCCCCGCTCCCAGTATCTAAGCTGTCAAAAGCCTCAGGAGGGGTGAACATCACTAACCAAACACTGGTGGTTCGCGATGTTATCTAGGCTGCATAATAGCATCCTGTGGGTATTTCAGTGATGTTCCTAAAATATGATAGTATCATGTCACCTGTCTCTATACTAGAGTGTCTGGTGTATGTCGCGATACTATATTTTTATGGTTTATCGTGGTCCCCTATACCGCATGATAGCTATGTGTGTAGTCTGCCATATAACATCAATAAATAATAACATGCGGTAGGAGAAATATAGCATGCTAGATAAATAATAAACGATAAGCAGATAAGCAGGTGGAACAATTAATAAAACATGTATTTCTAGCATGCATATGTATTTTGGTATTTTAATAGGTATAATATTTATTTAATTGACAAGCATCCAAGAATCTCCAAAAAAAATCTAATTAAGATTTACCCTAGCTTGATTAGATCATGTTATAGTGAGCCTACGCACCTATATCGTGTGTCCGGGCCTCGAAACCAATCCAAAAAAAGCCCAAAAACTTTAACCGCGATATAGATAGCTGACAGATAATATTTATGAGATAAGAAAATTTATTTAAAATTTTCTAGAATTAATTAGGATAAAAATGAATTATTTAATGCTATTCCGATCTATCCGTTTAATTAATCCAATGTGTTTAATCTAACACTATTCACAAAGCCCAGCCCATTTCAATTCATAATCCAAGTCAATCTGGTCAAAATTAATTAAAACTAGCTTTAATTGATCAAATTGATCTATTTTGACCCAATCTGGTTTAATTTGACTCAATTCGGGTTCAAATAGTGTAATAGGTTCAATTCGGATTCAATTAAAATCAATTTGGTTCAATTCTGACTTGATTCAATCTAATTGGGCTCAATTTGGGTTTGAATCAGTTTATTTAGCTCAACTCAGGTTCGGATCAATTCAATCTGGCTCAACTGGGGTTCAGCCCAATTTTATTGGATCTGGTTCAGCTAGCCCAATCTAATTTAATCTGACTTAGGCTCCAACCAATTTCAATTAATTGATTCAACTCATCCAACTAACTCAACCCGAATCTAAACCCAACTCAGATCCAACCCAATCCACTTCAATTTGGTTCAACCCAACCCATTAATTAACTTCACTTAATTAATTCATTAATCCCACTTAACTTAATTAAATATACCTTAATCATGATTAAGGGAAAAATCCTTAGAAGGGGGCGAGAGCAGAGGCGGGCGTTACCTCTGTTCGTCCGCTTCTTCTCCTCCGACGCCGGCGATGGGTGCTCCAGCGAGGTCGCCTCGGCTCCGACGGCAGTCCTCCGGCTTCTGCGAAGGTCTGCCGGAGTCCTCTGAAGCGGCGACGACAGCAGCGGCGATGGGCGCGGTGAAGCGGAGCTCCCTGCCGCGTGGGAAGTGGGCAGCGCAGGTGATGCTCTGGCGAGCTCTTGTGGGGCTCGCGAGTAGTGGATGGGGGACGGAGGATGGTCGCCGGCAGATGGACAGCGACGATGGGCGAGGATGAGGCGCTGGCGGCGAGAGATCGCCGCTCACAGGCGCGCGATTGAAGCTCTCTGCTCGCGGCTCTGTTTCTGCCCGCGAGCAGGGGAAGGTAGCCCCCTCTGCTGCGAACTCTGGCAGCGGCGAGGCGAAGAGACGGCGGGGGTGCGGCGAACGGCGTGCCGGCGAGTCTCTCGCGCTCTCTCGTCGCTCGGAGGAGGTGGGCACACGGTGGGACGGAGACGCCGGCGAGTGCTGCGCGGGCGTCCGTGAGAAGAGGGTGGAGGTGGAGGTGAAGGCACCGGCGATGGGAAGAGACGACGACGACGTGCTCCAATGGCCGGTGGGTGAGGAAGATGGAGAGGAGAGGAGAGGAGATGGGAACGATCGTCGGCGGTGGGAAGAAAGTGTTGAGTGAGGGCTGTCGGCGGGAGAGCGAAGGTGGGGAGCACGGGGTGGGCGAGGAAGAGGGCATGCGTACAGTGCCCTGCCCTTTTCCTCTTTCCCCCCTCTTTTTTTTTCTTTTTTACAAACACGTCTTTCTTCCCTCTTTTTCCTAAAGCAGGGGTTTACATCGAAGCTCTCTGTTTTCGGGGAGGCGACGGCGGACATCGACTTCAACTATGGAGAGTGCGGCCGAGCTGAGGCACTGTCGTCTGCAAGGCCGACGAGTCGTGGGAGTAGTTCCGGTAGGCAGAAAGGTGGCTGGGAAGATGCGGAGGTAGAAGCGACTGGTGGAGGCACTGTCAGCGAATAATCTCACCGGCGTAGGGTGCAAAATTGTTCTTCCCCGTCGCGGTGAGATTCCGACCATCGAATTGACTCCATAAGGAGTCGATTTCATGGGTTGGCCGCGGCGGGAAGGTTGGCGATCGACGAAAAATATGGAGAGGGTGACAGAACAGGGGATGTCCCTGTTCCGGTCGAATTCACCGGCAGAAGGCACAGCGAACTCTCCTCCCACCGCGAAGAGTCTATTGGGAGCAGTTAGACTCCAGAAGAGTCGAATCGGAGTGGCGGAGTCAGCGTTGAAGGCTGGAGTTCCGGTTGCAATGGGAGTTGGCGGCGAACAGGGCAACAACTTGTTCGAAGCGTTTTAGCCGGCGAGGGAAGAGCGGTGAGTGTTCCTTTTGCCGCGGAAAGAGGGCCGACGGGTTGAGGGAGGAGGAAAGTTTGTGCGCTAGTTTCCGGCGAGGGGGAGGCGGACGAGCGAGGGCGAAACGACAGCGGCGTTCGGTGAAGGCGGACAAGCGTCGAAGTAGAGGGGAATCGAGCGAGCGCACGTGCGACGCGCGTGCGACGGCTCCGTTCCACCCACGTCGAACCGGTCCGGTTCAGACGAATACCGGTTCGACTACAGTTCAACTTGGTTTGCGCCGACTTTTACGGTTTTACGAACGAATCAATGTGGTTCGACGTTGCTAGGACTTTATTGGTGAGTTTTGAGCCTTGAAAAATTTATTTAGAATTTTTAACATATTTTAGGTGCGGGGTTTTCGAATTATTTTATGTAGGGTTTTAAGTGCACGATGTTAGAATAATCTAAAACAAATTGTGATACTATTTATGCTTAAAAATATTTTCTATGATTTAATTAAAATTTTTCATGATTATTGGAATGCGGTTTTCGACTTAATTAAGATAATTTGGGTTAATTTAGGGTTTAAATAAATTAATTGTATGTTATATGCATGAAGAAATATTTTGGTAGGTGTTATGATATTTAAATTGCATTAATTGAAGTTAAATAATTTATTTAAAATTTTTAAAGAATTAATGAATTTAGGATATTGTAAATTGGGGTGATTAGATTAATTAGATTATTTCAATTAATGAAATTTGATAATTTGGAATTTTATAAATTTATAAGAGGATAAAATTTAGGAAATTAATTTATTTAGATTTTCTAATTAATGAAATTGGATAAATTTAGATTTTGTGAATTTAATTAATGTGATTAGATTTTTATAAAATTATTAAATTTATTTTAGAATTAATTAAGGTAGTATATATTGATTAAGATTTTTGAGTATAATTAAAATTTTAAACTAAATGTTATTTTATAGGCTTATTGATGTTTGATTGTGTTGAATTGTGATTGTAATGTGATGGATGATTGGTTGATTATAAGAAATTAAATAAAATAATGAAAATAATGTGAGGATGTGAGTAGAAGGGTAAATAGAAAATCCTTGTTTGAATGATATGATTTATGATTGTTAGATGTATTTATTTTATCTTAGGAAAATTGATTGTTGTGCTATTGCTTGATAAATCATGGTCAAACTATGATTTGTGTTGGAGTAAGGAGTTACTATGCTGATTGTTTAATTACTTGCTTTTAAGAATTAGAACCAAGCTGTGACTTTTTATTTAATACTGCTTTGAGACTCAGGTGAGGGTTTATGGTTTTAAATTTATTTGGCCTACTACAGATGCTGAGTCCTAAGGGTCGTTGTTAATTATTGTACATGTTGATAAGTTATATATCTACTTAGTTGCATGTTTGATTAGCATGTGAATTATTGAAAGTTATATCATGCTAGTTCATGTATGATGTTATTATATGTATGATCTTGATATGAGTTAAAAGTTATACCATGCTGGTATATGTATGATGCTATTATATGCATGTTCCTGATATTTATACTCATGTTATGTTGTTATTGATATATTTATATTGCTAGAGATGTAGAAACAATTAGCAAGAATATGGAACATGTTAACATTAGATAAAAACTTGAGATACTTTAGTTTCATGTTTTGATAACACCTAGAGTGATCTAAATTGATATATAACTAAGAACTTTGGACATCTTAGGGTTATGATAACCTAGGAGAGGATGTTGGGTTCTTAGATTGGGGTGTAATAACATGTGGTGAGGAGTCATGTGCTAGCAATGGTAGAGGTGCAAGTTCGGTTGACTTAGTCACTACTACTTTGGTATAATCAGGATCTCATTTCAGTGCAGAGCTCAACTTGTTTGTGTTACACTAGGGTAGAGAGTGTGTTAGGAATAGTATCGTTCAATGTGCTACCCAGGCTAGGGAACCTGATGACTCTGGCATGCTCAACAATGTGGGTCTCTGAGCAGTCCAGGTTCATTGGTAGCATACCTAGTGGATCTCAGCTTGCCAGGCTGGAGATGGATGTGATTGATTGTATGGTGATCCTGCTATGAGGCAAAATTATATAGCTGTATGGTACTTGTGTTTGTGTAAGAATGGGTACTGTGATTACCAGCTCCTTCTACCAACGTCAGTATACAGCCACATAGGGCAGAGACCTAGAGTTGACACTAACAGGTTTGGGGTAATCTCTGACGAGGAATTTATCTTAAACATAGGCTGGCTACCTTAGGAGTAGCTTGGAAAAGATATGATATGGTAGTTAAAGGAAAATGACATTTGTGGATTTAAGTTGTTGTTATAAATAAAAAACCTTATGTTTTGTTCATATGCCATGTTTATATCATGAATCCGCTGCATCGATCTATTTGTATGATTATAAACTATTGAGCATGTTATTTGATATGTGACTTAGTGGATATTTCTTCTTTGAGGGCATCAACATCTTTAAACGGTAAAGGATTGTTACATCTTTAATTCCATGAAGGTAGATTGAGGGTTGGCATGATTCTCACCGAGAAAGTCACCCCTTATGATGAATGGTGGAGTGGCAGATGGAACAAGACGAAAATGTAAGATGGAAAAAGTAGAGCTAGTTAGCTTGAGACTAGAGTCGTTGAGGCTACGTCGATGTTCAAGGGATTAACAAGGATCGGCAAGGGGGATGATCGAACAAGTTAGTGATGGGCATTGTTTTTGCACTAACAAGATCTAACGATATAATGTGAGGATTTGAGGGTTTAAATCCTCAAAGCTCGATGAGCAAGGCAAGACAAGCAGTGTTAGATTAAGTCGAGAGGCTCAAAGTTGGAGTCAGGCCATCAGGCGATAGAACCATCACATCATCCACGTCTTTTCCCCTTATTGAGGTCAAATGCGTAGGACCCATGCTAATATGTATATAATGTCATGCCACTGGGCTATAATCTTGTAACTCAGCATCATATGCGGTTGCTTAGCTAGTCATGCCTGGCACAATATGCTAGGGCATGGGCTGCGATTTGCACTCTTCACCCTCCAAAACATGAAGGCTGATTCTACAATGGCCAACTATAAGAACTTGGGATATTTTTTGTTTTAAGAGAATGTGGGATAGGAAAGTGATTTATTAGGAACAGGAAGGTGATCGAATCTGATTTGGCGTTCAACATCGTGTAGAAATCATTCACCTTCTTCTTGGTGGTGAAGAACAATAGGGGACCTACAAATTTGGTGGAAAAAGATGACTGCATCATGCTCATCGTCTTCTTTTCCATCTATTTAATTTGCTCGTAGCTTTCCCTCTTCTCTTCTGTCTCCTCTACGATTACTCACTTTTACTATTAGATGTTACTTTTCAAGATTTTTTATGGCGAAAGGAGTTATTTCACTTCTTTCGCTGGAGCAATTGGTTTCTGCATGCGGGCAGAAAATAAACTAGAATAAATTATAAATTTCATAACGAACTAAGTTACTTGATGCGACATGAGTCATGATTAGGCAGGCCGAGGCGAATATGGATATATGTTAAAAAATTAAAACTACCGGGTTCCAACTGAAAGTTTCACCTTTGTAATTGTGGTGTGATGAGAGGGCGTTTCTGTAAAAGAATAAAAAGAAGACCGAGTGGGGAGTTATATATATATTATTATTGGGAAATAAAGAGCATGGCGTCACCGTGAAGTCGAGGGCACAAAACGCTCGCATTCGCTCTTTGCACCGCCTCCTCCTCTCCGGTCTCGACTTCGTCCTCTCCCCTTCCCGTTCAAAGATCCCTTTTCCCTTCTCTCCGTTGCGAGATCCATCGGCCGGGGACCGAGAGGCGCAGGCATGGGGGAGAAGCTCACCGATGACCAGATCGTCGAGTTCAACGAGGCCTTCAGCTTATTCGACAAGGATGGCGATGGTCGGTGCCCCGGATCACATCTCATTCCTCCTTTTGCTATTAATCCCTTGTTTTCTTCTGATTTTTCATGTTTTTTATGCCCTTTTGGACTAGAATCTTAATCTGGCACCTTAGACCAACTCGGCCATCTCAACATTGATGGTCTTTGAAAAAATGAATACAACACGAACCACAATCGCAACATTCCTTGTACGGTAAAAAATGATTTGTCAACTTGGAGAATCTACGCTGTCATGTTTTGCCTAGGTTTGAACTAGAGACCTCAAGATTGAACCACATACCTTCTATATTGTTGTAGTTAGTAATATTTATAGGAAAAGCCCTATTCGTGAAGCCCTTCGTCAATAGATCTCCATTTAACTGTCCATAAGGCTCCTCTCCCTCCAAAACATAAAAATTATATATTATTCTCATTGCTCAACTTACTCTTCAAGAGGCACAATGATTAACCCAACCAACTTAATTAATATCAAAGCCAAGTTTCGATCTTGGGACCTGTGGGTTATGGGCCCACCACGCTTCCGTTGCGCCACTCTAATTTTGTACATGAAGTTTTATCAAACTCTTAATTCAGAATTAATTTGAAGCTCATCCAAATAAGGTGATTGCTTGGTGTTATTGTTGGTGTGATGAAAAAGATATTAGTGTTCAATTTTATCCATATCGGCTGAAAGTCACCATCCATTATCAAAGTAATTGATTATCTCAAACTCCTAAATATGCTTATAGTGAAAGTCCTAATTTGTACAACATACTTGTAGTAAAAACTCATCGACAAACTCTTTGCCGACATCATTCAAGAGGAAAATTATCAAGTTTGTTATAGTGAGCAATCTTTATAGGAAAAGCCCTATTCGTGAAGCCCTTCGACAATATCACTCAAGCAATATACCTCAAACGATTATTATTTCTCCTGCATTCATGGAACAAATCTCCATTTAACTGTCCAAAAGGCTCCTCTCCCTCCCAAACATAAAAATTATAGTCCGACATAATAAATAAAAAACTCGGTTTCTAAAAGACCTCGTCTAAAAGTATCATCATAGTCTATACCATACCGTTGTTTAAATCCTTTAGCAACTAGTCGGGCTTTGTATCTGTCTATAGACCCATCAGATTTTCTTTTAATCTTGTATACCCACTTACAGTCTATAACATTCCTCCCTTTTTCTGGTCGTACTAAGTGCCAAGTCTTATTTTTCGTCAAAGCTATATACTCTATATCCATAGTATTTTTCCATTTTTCATGATTCAAAGCTTCTTCTAGATTTTATGATTCTCCAGTAGAGGTGAAAAAACTATATTTGATGGTATCATCAGTATATACCTTTTCCTTGCGTATACCACTTTGCGACCTTGTTTTAGGATGATTTGGAACAAATGACGGTACATCGGATCTTGGAGCAAGTTGCGTCTGCGCAGAAGATCCTACAGTAGCATCAAACTTAGGTTCTGGTGCTGGAGCAACATTGGACTCGAGGTCTGGTGCGAGTTCCTGTGCATCTGAGAGAACAGGAATATTAGCTTAATAAATAAAAGACTCGGTTTCTATGTTTGTAATTTACTTACTATTTTTGGTTGTGTTATTTTTAGTTGTACCAAGGTCTACGAACCTATATAAACATGTAAGAGCTTAGCCTCTAGAATCAATAAACATTTTGTCATTCTCTCATTTTTTACATGGTATCAGAGCCTAGTTCTTCTAATAGATTCCATCTAGCAATGACATTCAGTTCTTCCTCGTCTGGTTTTGCCATGAACCCGCTATTTGGTCATCAAGTCACAAAGAAGCTCTTCAAAAAATAACTATCTATTATGGAAAGTGCAAATTCTCCCAGCTATACGGGGCGCGCGCTTGGAAGGATACCTTACCGGCGAAACTCGAGCCCCTGCCGCCAAGATCAACATCCAGGAAGACGACAAGACAATGATGGAGCCAAATCTGGCTTATGCTAATTGACTTACCTTGGATCAACAGGTCCTAGGATATTTATTAGCCTCTCTATCCAAAGAGGTTCTCACACAAGTCGTCACTGCAAGAAATGCAGCGCAAGCCTGGAGGGCAATTGAGGACATGTTTTCCTCTCAAACTCGAGCGCGTGCTGTGAACACGCGGATTGCTCTAGCAACAACCCAAAAGGGTAACATGAGTGTTGCTGAATATATGGGAAAGATGAATGCGCTAGGAGATGAGATGACATCTACTAGAAAGCCCTTGGAGGATGAAGAGATGGTTTCGTACATCCTCGTCGGTCTCGACATCGAGTTTAACCCACTTGTCTCTGCCCTGGTTGCAAGGGTGGAGTCGATCACAGTTGCTGACCTCAATGCACAACTTCTGAGCTTCGAGACACGAATGGAATTACTCCAAGGAGGCCATCAATCTTCGTCCGTAAACTCAACAAGTCGTCGTGGGCGTGGTGGCTTCAATCGTGGAAGAAGAGATAGTCGCGGTCATGGCAATGATCGTGGCAATGGTCGTGGCCGTGACAATATCAACATCAACACCACAAGTTTGAACAACTCCAACAACAAGCGTCCTATTTGTCAACTTTGTCGTAAGAGTGGTCATACTGTTATTGATTGTTGGCATAGATTTGATGAGAATTTTATTCCAGATGAAAAATATGCTGCTGCTGCCACAACGTCCTATGGAGTGGACACCAATTGGTATACAGATACTGGCGCCACTGATCATATTACTGGAGAGCTTGAAAAACTAACTGTTTCATACTTAATTAGTTAATTAAAATCTTAAATCCTAATTAAATCTTAATTGTTTAATTGACCGATCAAACGACGTCCAAATTATGATCCGTCTGCGCCGTTGGATTCCTTATCAAAAATACTACCTGATGGTATAATTTTTACATCAAAATCTCATACTTAAAAAATTCATATGATTTTACAATTAATTCCTTTAAAGAATTTCTTTTACGATTAAACCCTCCAAATACTAAAATTACTCTATTGCCCTTATTCAAAAATCATGGGTCTCACAACCTACCCCCTTACAAAAATTTTATCCTCAAAATTTCAGATCGATTCAGTTTTCTTGGGTAGATATGCTAGGGAGTCCCTATAACTCTAGTATATGAATAACCTTTCACGGTTCATATTTAACCATATTCAAATGCCTCTGAACATAATATGATCATAATGGGGTCACCTCCATATTGAGGATAATAATAAAAGATATCAATAGCCACTCATTAAATGATCATTAACTTGTTTCATACTAGTTTCACTATATTATGGATCGTTGTAGTCATACTTGGATCCTCACGAGCATCCATATTATTTAACTCAAAGAGGTACATCTAAGTACGCAGTGATCTCCTCTATGAGTGTCGACCTAATTAGGAGCAAGACTTCCAGTTCGTGCCAGGAAATGTAGGCCGAACTTAGCTAATACTTGAATTCATGGGAGTCTGAATGGAATCTAAAACTGAGTTTGATACGGAATTTGTAGATCTTGCGTATAGGATGATATGAAATTTGATATGGAATATGCTATATCCTATGTAAAAGGATATAATAATAATGATAACAAAGTGGACTCTTGATGTAAAAGGACTACATCCAAGTTTGTAGATGCAGAAATATTATAGTTATATCTATGCTGCTATGCGTGCTAGATATGAGCTAGAGAAGTCGTGAATAAAATGAGAGATGTCAATAATACATGTAGCTACTAAGGATATCAACATGCACATCAACATGTGTTAAAAGTGCCAATAAACTGCAGCATCCAGAAATTTGAGGAGATATGAAAAGGAGTAATGAAGCAAAGTTACTACAAAATCTGCAGGTAGTTGAAATGTGAGTTGCAAATGTAGAAATGCTGCCAACTACATTGACTGAATAAGACTGCAGAGAAAGATCGGGTATATATAATGATACTGATGAAAATATAGGAATCTGAGCTACAAAAATACTAAGTAAAGAACTGAGCTAAGCTGAGGGAGCTATAGAAATAAAAGGAGTAAAGAAATCTACCAACAATGGATAGAATTTGATTAAGGACATTTGACAAAGGAAGTAGCTTCACAAAAAGAGAACTGCAAACTACAGAAAATGACTGAGGAAATAACTGCAAAGAAAACTGCAGAAATATTCGACAGAATTTGCATTCAGAAAGGCTACTAAGAAGAATTAAAGGAAGCAGATAAAAGAAAACGGCTTGGCTAATAAGTTGGCCATATATAGGATATAGAGAATAAGCAAAAGCTGCTCAAGCTCTGAAAAGAAACTGATAGATAGAAGAAAATAGCAGGAAACAGCTGCATTGAATGCATAGAATGATGGTACAAAGGAAGATGCTCCAAGCTCAGCAAAGATTTAATATGACAGAGAGACTTGCTTAAAAGAGTGTAGGAAGCTTTATGGATATAATGATGCAAGAGTGTAAGTGGTATGCTAATGACAGCTATACAAACTGTATTGACGCATCGAAATATGAAATGAAGGGAGAAACAATAGAAGAATTTACATTTAGGAAGCCAGTCAACATGACTGCAGATAAACCAAAATGAATATGAAATATCAAAGTTGTAGAAGTTGAGAAATATAAGATAAAATAAGCTGTAAAGCTGAGCTGCAAAAATGAAGCTATAGAAATATAACAAGCGAGCATCAAAGCTGTAGAAATATAACCAAGAAAATGAAGAAGGTTGTAGCATGCATAACTAGAAATGTCATGCAATATACGCAAGCTGAGTATGTGAAATAGAGTTGCAGATAGGGTGTCAAGCTGCAGAGAGAGTATAGGTAGAAGCTACAAATACTATACATAGAGCTGTAAGTGTTGGGAGTTGACACTAATATTATAATTGATGACGGTCAACTTCCAGTTGCAACTTAAAAATCATGATGACAACGCAAAATGATCAACATATACTCATGATATATATATATATATATATATATATAATTGACTCGAATGAGAATAAGCTCATAGATAATTTCAAATTATTTGATACAGATCCATCCACAAACAACTTTATGAATCTAGAATAAAGTCCATTTAAGAGATCCGAGTAAGAGTCAGGTTTAAACAAAATTAACTCATACGTAAGCCAGCTTAAAATATCGGTAGATTTTTCTTTAAGCTCAGTGGTCTTACGTAGATAAATCTGATATAAATTCTATGATCCAGATCTCATATAGACATTCAATATCAATAATTTCCAGGATCTAAGAAATAATTAAGGCAAAGATTTGCATGAATTTTATTTTTTTTTGATAAAAATAAAGATGTGGCACTTGTGCATGATGTGGGATAATTTACATCATTTTCTATATGTCCACATTGGTCATAAATTGAGCTTACGATTCAAGATTTCAAACTTTTCTGGAAATCACGTATACCGACAATAGTCAATATATTCATATTGCCAGGTTTCTTGATCTGATAATATAACTATAATTTGCAACATAAATAAAAGTTAAACGAGATACCTAAATAACCTCATACTCAAATATCATATAGTAGCACATGTGCTAACTCACGTATGAGAGTTAATAAAATAATATAATAATGTACTAATTGTTTGGCTAGATCGTGACATATAAATTGATGATATGATTCATAGATAGTCCACAATTTAATGATCCTGATAGACTACCTGATACCTCAGGTATCTAGCATGAGAGTACAGATGTGGGAGTGCATCTGGTGCTTCTATGCTTACGAGTCGAACTCAGAAGCACGTGCTCGAATCGGAGCGGATAAAATCAAATATTGATAGATTTATTTAGACTCAATATCTCAAGATGGGCTCATGAGATACAACTAGTATGATTAAGATATAGCATGGGATAATTTGATATCAATATTCTTAAGATCAAAGTGATGATCACTACCTATATTAGTATAAGAGGTGATCATGAGTTAAACATAGGCTGGCTACCTTAGGAGTAGCTTGGAAAAGATATGATATGGTAGTTAAAGGAAAATGACATTTGTGGATTTAAGTTGTTGTTATAAATAAAAAACCTTATGTTTTGTTCATATGCCATGTTTATATCATGAATCCGCTGCATCGATCTATTTGTATGATTATAAACTATTGAGCATGTTATTTGATATGTGACTTAGTGGATATTTCTTCTTTGAGGGCATCAACATCTTTAAACGGTAAAGGATCATTACATCTTTAATTCCATGAAGGTAGATTGAGGTTGGCATGATTCTCACCGAGAAAGTCATCCCTTATGATGAATGGTGGAGTGGCAGATGGAACAAGACGAAAATGTAAGATGGAAAAAGTAGAGCTAGTTAGCTTGAGACTAGAGTCGTTGAGGCTATGTCGATGTTCAAGGGATTAACAAGGATCGGCAAGGGGGATGATCGAACAAGTTAGTGATGGGCATTGTTTTTGCACTAACAAGAGCTAACGATATAATGTGAGGATTTGAGGGTTTAAATCCTCAAAGCTCGATGAGCAAGGCAAGACAAGCAGTGTTAGATTAAGTCAAGAGGCTCAAAGTTGGAGTCAGGCCATCAGACGATAGAACCATCAAGCACATCATCCACATATTTTCCCCTTATTGAGGTCAAATGCGTAGGACCCATGCTAATATGTATATAATGTCATGCCACTGGGCTATAATCTTGTAACCCAGCATCATATGCAGTTGCTTAGCTAGTCATGCCTGGCACAACATGCTAGGGCATGGGCTGCGATGTGATGGATGATTTCACTGGTTTGCATGCCTACCACGATCCCATGCTACTCTAGCCAATCAACCCTTAATTCTTTTGAATGGTATTGGGGCCCTCTCTTTGCATGCCATGCCATGTTGTTCTCTCACGGGTGTAATAACACGCTGCATCGTATCATCATTTTCCTAGTTTGCACTCTTCACCCTCCAAAACTTGAAGGCTGATTCTACAATGGCAAACTATAAGAACTTGGGATATTTTTTGGTTTAAGAGAATGTGGGATCGGAAAGTGATTTATTTGGAACAGGAAGGTGATCGAATCTGATTTGGCGTTCAACATCGTGTAGAAATCATTCACCTTCTTCTTGGTGGTGAAGAACAATAGGGGACCTACAAATTTGGTGGAAAAAGATGACTACATCGTGCTCATCATCTTCTTTTCCATCTATTTAATTTGCTCGTAGCCTTCTCCTCTTCTCTTCTGTCTCCTCTACGATTACTCACTTTTACTATTAGATGTTACTTTTCAAGATTTTTTATGGCGAAAGGAGTTATTTCACTTCTTTCGCTGGAGCAATTGGTTTTTGCACGCGGGCAGAAAATAAACTAGAATAAATTATAAATTTCATAACGAACTAAGTTACTTGATGCGACATGAGTCATGATTAGGCAGGCCGAGGCGAATATGGATATATGTTAAAAAATTAAAACTACCGGGTTCCAGCTGAAAGTTTCACCTTTGTAATTGTGGTGTGATGAGAGGGCATTTCTGTAAAAGAATAAAAAGAAGACCGAGTGGGGCATTTTATATATATTATTATTGGGAAATAAAGAGCATGGCGTCACCGCGAAGTCGAGGGCACAAAACGCTCGCGTTCGTTCTTTGCACCGCCTCCTCCTCTCCGGTCTCAACTTCATCCTCTCCCCTTCCCGTTCAAAGATCCCTTTTCCCTTCTCTCGGTTGCGAGATCCATCGGCCGGGGACCGAGAGGCGCAGGCATGGGGGAGAAGCTCACCGATGACCAGATCGCCGAGTTCAAGGAGGCCTTCAGCTTATTCGACAAGGATGGCGATGGTCGGTGCCCCGGATCACATCTCATTCCTCCTTTTGCTAATAATCCCTTGTTTTCTTCCGATTTTTCATGTTTTTTATGCCCTTTTGGACTAGAACCTTAATCTGGCACCTTAGACCAACTTGGACATCTCAACATTGATGGTCTTTGAAAAAATGAATACAACACGAACCACAATCGCAACATTCCTTGTACGGTAAAAAATGATTTGTCAAAAAATGATTTATCAACTTGGAGAATCTACGCTGTCATGTTTTGCCTAGGTTCGAACTAGAGACCTCAAGATTGAACCACAGACCTTCTATATGTTAAGCCTTCTATATTATTGTGGTGAGAAATCTTTATAGGAAAAGCCCTATTCGTGAAGCCCTTCGTCAATAGATCTCCATTTAACTGTCCATAAGGCTCCTCTCCCTCCCAAAGATAAAAATTATATATTATTCTCATAGCCTATTTAGAATGAAAACTCACATACACTTCATCAACATTGCTCAAGCAAAATACCTCATTAGATAATTATTTCATATGAATCCCCTATTCCTCCCAAACTTACTCTTCAAGAGGCACAATGATTAACCCAACAAACTTAATTAATATCAAAGCCAAGTTTCGATCTTGGGACCTGTGGGTTATGGGCCCACCACGCTTCCGCTGCACTACTCTGATTTTGCACATGAAGTTTTATCAAACTCTTAATTCGGAATCAATTTGAAGCTCATCCAAATAAGGTGATTGCTTGGTGTTATTGTTAGTGTGATGAAAAAGATATTAGTGTTCAATTTTATCCATATCGGTTGAAAGTCACTATCCATTATCAAAGTAATTGATTCTCTCAAACTCCTAAATATTCTTATAGTGAAAGTCCTAATTTGTAAAACATACTCGTAGTAAAAACTCATCGACAAACTCTTTGCCGACATCATTCAAGAGGAAAATTATCAAGTTTGTTATAGTGAGCAATCTTTATAGGAAAAGCCCTATTCGTGAAGCCCTTCGACAATATCACTCAAGCAATATACCTCAAACGATTATTATTTCTCCTGCATTCATGGAACAAATCTCCATTTAACTGTCCAAAAGGCTCCTCTCCCTCCCAAACATAAAAATTATAGTCCGACATAATAAATAAAAGACTCGATTTCTAAAAGACCCCGTCTAAAAGTATCCTCATAGTCTATACCATACCATTGTTTAAATCCTTTAGCAACTAGTCGGGTTTTGTATCTGTCTATAGACCCATCAGATTTTCTTTTAATCTTGTATACCCACTTACAGTCTATAACATTCCTCCCTTTTTCTGGTGGTACTAAGTGCCAAGTCTTATTTTTCATCAAAGCTATATACTCTATATCCATAGTATTTTTCCATTTTTCATAATTCAAAACTTCTTCTAGATTTTATGGTTCTCCAGTAGAAGTGAAAAAACTATATTTGATGGTACCATCAGTATATATCTTTTCCTTGCGTATACCACTTTGCGACCTTGTTTTAGGACGATTTGGAACAAATGACGGTACATCGGATCTTGGAGCAAGTTGTGTTTGCGTAGAAGATCCCACAGTAGCATCAAACTTAGGTTCTGGTGCTGGAGCAACATTGGACTCGAGGTTTGTGCGTGTTTCTGTGCATCTGAGAGAACAAGAATATTAGCTTAATAAATAAAAGACTCAGTTTCTAAAAGACCCCGTCTAAAAGACTCAGTTTCTATGGTTGTAATTTACTTACTATTTTTGGTTGTGTTATTTTTAATTGTACCAAGGTCTACGAACCTATATAAACATGTAAGAGCATAGCCTCTAGAATCAATAAACATTTTATCATTCTCTCATTTTTTACATGGTATCAGAGCCTAGTTCTTCTAATAGATTCCATCTAGCAATGACATCCAGTTCTTCCTCGTCTGGTTTTGCCATGAACCCGCTATTTGGTCATCAAGTTACAAAGAAGCTCTCCAAGAATAACTATCTGTTGTGGAAAGCGCAAATTCTCCCAGCTATACGGGGTGCGCGCTTGGAAGGATACCTTACCGGCGAAAGTCGAGCCCCTACCGCTAAGATCAACATCCAGGAAGACGACAAGACAATGATGGAGCCAAATCTAGCTTATGCTGATTGGCTTGCCTTCGATCAATAGGTCCTAGGATATTTGCTAGCCTCTCTATCCAGAGAGGTTCTCACACAAGTCGTCACTGCAAGAAATGCGGCGCAAGCCTGGAGGGCAATTGAGGACATGTTTTCCTCTCAAACTCGAGTGCGTGCTGTGAACACGCGGATTGCTCTGGCAACAACCCAAAAGGGTAACATGAGTGTTGCTGAATATATAGGAAAGATGAAGGCACTAGGAGATGAGATGGCATCTACTAGAAAGCCCCTGGAGGATGAAGAGATGGTTTCGTACATCCTCGCCGGTCTCGACATCGAGTTTAACCCACTTGTCTCTGCCCTGGTTGCAAGGGTGGAGCCGATCACAGTTGCTGACCTCTACACACAACTTCTGAGCTTCTTGACACGAATGGAACTACTCCAAGAAGGCCATCAATCTTCGTCCATAAACTCAACAAGTCATCGTGGGCGAGGTGGCTTCAATCATGGAAAAAGAGATAGTCGCGGTCATGACAATGATCGTGGCAATGGTCGTGGCTGTGGCAATATCAACATCAACACCACAAGGCTGAATAACTCCAACAACAAGCGTCCTATTTGTCAACTTTATCGTAAGAGTGGTCATACTATTATTGATTGTTGGCATAGATTTGATGAGAATTTTATTCTAGATGAAAAATATGATGCTGCTGCCACAACGTCCTATGGAGTGGACACCAATTGGTATACAGATACTGGCGCCACTGATCATATTACTGGAGTGCTTGAAAAACTAACTGTCCGAGACAAGTACAATGGGAACGATCAGATTCACACGGCAAGCGGTGCAGGTATGCATATTAGTCATATTGGTCATACTGTTGTTCATACCCCTAAACGTAATCTTCATCTAAATAATGTTCTTCATGTTCCAAAAGCAAAGAAAAATCTTGTTTCTGTTCATCGTCTTGCTGCTGATAATCATGCATTTTTGGAGTTTCACCCTAAATTTTTCTTGATAAAGGACCAGACCATGAAGAACGTTCTGCTTAGAGGAAGATGTCTGAATGGACTCTACCCTCTTCCGTTTGCATCCACAAAGAAGGAAGTTTTTGGAACCATCAAACCATCCCTTGCTAGGTGGCATAGTCGTCTTGGACACCCATCATCTCTCATAGTTAAAAAGATTATTAATCTTAATAATCTCCCTTATCTTAATGAAGAAAATAATGAGAGTATTTGTGATGCATGCCAAAGATCCAAAAGTCATCAATTACCTTATTCAAAGTCATCTAGTGTGTCAAAGTTTCCTTTAGAACTTATCTTTTCAGATGTATGGGGTCCTGCTCCAAATTCTATTGAGGGCAGAAAATACTATGTTAGCTTTATTGATGATTATAGCAAATTTACTTGAATTTATCTCCTTAAGACTCTTTGATAGGAAAATCATCACCATGCAGGTAGACTGGAGTGGTGAATACGAAAAATTACACTCATTCTTCCTGAAAGTAGGCATATCACATCATGTTTCTTATCCCCATACACCCTAACAAAACGGTTCTGCAGAAAGAAAACATCATCACATAGTTGAGGTTGGTCTTGCACTTCTTGCTCATGCTTCCATGCCTCTTAAATTTTCGGATGAGGCATTCCTTGCTGCTACCTACTTGATTAATCATACTCCTAGTAAAGTTATTCACTATACAACTCCTTTAGAGAGATTATTTCATACAAAACCTGATTATTCTTCTTTGCGAGTGTTTGGGTGTACTTGTTGGCCTAACCTTCGTCCCTATAACTCTCACAAATTACAATTTCGCTCAAAAAAGTGTGTGTTTCTTGGGTACAGTAATATACATAAAGATTTTAAATGCCTTGATGTTTCAACTGGTCGTGTTTACATCTCTAAGGATGTTGTCTTTGATGAAACTGTATTTCCTTTCTCTAAATTACACTCAAATGCTGGTGCTCGATTACAGTCTGAAATCACACTTCTTTATCCATTTTTGTTAAATCCTACCACTTCTGCTTATGGGGATGATCACACAGATGATTTATTGACCAATGTACATGGCACTAATACAGTTAATGAGCATGCAGATACTAATATAGTTGATGAGCATGCAGTCGTGGAACAGGAACATGGAGTTACACCGAACAATGAAGATTTATCAAATATTGCAGAAAATACGGAGATCGAAGCTAATATTCCTATTTTCTCAGATGCACAGGAACTCGCACCAGACCTCGAGTCCAATGTTGCTCCAGCACCAGAACCTAAGTTTGATGCTACTGTAGGATCTTCTGCGCAGACACAACTTGCTCCAAGATCTGATGTACCGTCATTTGTTCCAAATCGTCCTAAAATAAGGTCGCAAAGTGGTATACGCAAGGAAAAGGTATATACTGATGGTACCATCAAATATAGTTTTTTCACTTCTACCGGAGAACCTCAAAATCTAGAAGAAGCTTTGAATCATGAAAAATGGAAAAATGCTATGGATATAGAGTATATAGCTTTGATGAAAAATAAGACTTGACACTTAGTACCATCAGAAAAAGGGAGGAATGTTATAAACTGTAAGTGGGTATACAAGATTAAAAAAAAATTTGATGGGTCTATAGACAGATACAAAGCCCGACTAGTTGCTAAAGGATTTAAACAACGATATGGTATAGACTATGAGTATACTTTTAGTCCTGTTGTTAAAGCAACTACTATCAGACTTGCTTTATCTATTGCTGTGTCCAGAGGATGGAGTCTTCGTCAGCTAGACGTACAGAATGCATTTCTTCATGGTGTTCCGGAGGAGGAGGTATATATGAGGCAACCACCAGGTTATGAAAATCAATCTTTATTAAACTATGTTTACAAATTGGTTAAAGCATAATATGGATTGAAACAAGCACCTAGAGCATGGTACTCTCGCTTAAGTTCTAAGTTACATGATCTTGGTTTTGAGTCTTCAAAGGCAGATATATCTCTTTTCTTTTACAATAAAGACAATACTATTATTTTTGTGTTGATTTATGTGGATGATATAATTGTAACAAGTTCAACACAAGATGCTACTCTTGCACTATTATGAGATATTAAGAAAGATTTTGCACTCAAGGATTTGGGTGATCTATATTACTTTCTTGGCATTGAAGTAAACAAGGTACATAATAGTATTTTGTTAACACAAGAGAAATATGCATCTGATTTACTAAAAAAGGTTGGGATGTTCAATTGCAAACCTGTTAACACTCCATTATCCACCTCTGAGAAGTTGTCTGTGCAAAAAGGGACATCTTTGGGACTTCAAGATGCAACACAGTATAGAAGTATTGTTGGTGCCTTGCAATATCTGACTCTGACTAAGCCAGATATTTCCTTTTCAGTAAATAAAGTTTGTCAATTCTTACATGCTCCTACTACAATTCATTGGATAGCTGTAAAGCGCATATTGAGATATTTAAGGTATACTATTAAACTTAGCTTAAAGGTGAGCAGGTCTGTGTCTATGTTAGTCAGTGCCTTTTCAGATGCAGATTGAGCTGGTTGTTCTGATGACAGAAGGTCTACTGGTGGTTTTGCTATCTTTCTGGGTTCTAATCTTATATCTTGGAGTGCTCGCAAGCAAGCCACGGTATCTCGGTCTAGCACGGAGGCAGAATACAAAGCTCTTGCAAATGCAACTGCTGAAATCATGTGGGTGCAGTCATTACTAAGAGAGCTAAAAATCCAAAGTTCACAACCTGCAAGACTATGGTGTGATAATATTGGAGCTACATATCTTTCGGCAAATCCTATTTTTCATGCAAGGACAAAACATATAGAAGTGGATTATTATTTTGTAAGAGAAAGGGTATTTCGCAAGCAGTTAGAAATCAAGATTGTTCCCTCAGGTGATCAGGTGGCTGATGGATTTACTAAGCCTCTTTCACTACAACAACTGGAGAATTTCAAGCGCAATTTAAACCTTGATAATGTTTCAATTGAGGGGAAGTAATAAATAAAAGACTCGGTTTCTAAAAGACTTGTGGGACCTGTGGGTTATGGGCCCACCACGCTTCTGCTACGCCAATCTGATTTTGTATGTAAATTTTTATCAAACTCTTAATTCTAAATTAATTTTAAGCTCATTCGACCACATCAGCTGAAAATCACCATTCATTATCAAAGTAATTGATTCTCTAACTTACTCTTCAAGAGGCACAATAATTCACCAAACCAACTTAATTAATATCAAAGCCAAGTTTCGATCTTGGGACCTGTGGGTTATGGGCCCACCACGCTTCCACTGCGCCACTTTGATTTTGTACATAAAGGTTTATCAAACTCTTAATTCCGAATCAATTTGAAGCTCATCCGAACAAGGTGATTGCTTGGTGTTATTGTTGATGTGGTGAAAAAGATATTAATGATCAATTTTATCCACATCGGCTGAAAGTCATCATCCATTATCAAAGTAATTGATTCTCTCAAACTCTTAAATATTCTTATAGTGAAAGTCCTAATTCGTAAAATATAATCATAGTAAAAACTCATCGACAAACACTTTGTCGGCATCACTCGATTGGAAAATCATCACGCTTGTCGTAGTGAGCAATCCTTAGAGAAAAAGCCCCAATTCGTGAAACCCTTCGTCAGAATCACTCAAGCAAAATACCTCAAAACATTATTATTTCTTCCTCATTTTTATTATAAGGTGATTGCTTGGTGTTATTGTTGGTGTGATGAAAAAGATATTAGTGTTCAATTTTTCAACGATTATTATTTCTCCCTCTCCCTCCCAAACATAAAAATTACAGTCGACATACACTTCATCAACATTGCTCAAGCAAAATGCCTCATTAGATAATTACGCTTTGTCGGCATCACTCGATCAGAAAATCATCACGCTTGTCGTAGTGAGCAATCCTTAGAGGAAAAGCCCCAATTCGTGAAACCCTTCGTCAGAATCACTCAAGCAAAATACCTCAAAACATTATTATTTCTTCCTCATTTTTATTATAAGGTGATTGCTTGGTGTTATTGTTGGTGTGATGAAAAAGATATTAGTGTTCAATTTTTCAACGATTATTATTTCTCCCTCTCCCTCCCAAATATAAAAATTATAGTCGACATACACTTCATCAACATTGATCAAGCAAAATGCCTCATTAGATAATTATTTCATATGAATCCCCTATTCCTCCCAAACTTACTCTTCAAGAGGAACAATGATTAACCCAACAAACTTAATTAATATCAGAGCCATGTTTCGATCTTGGGACCTGTAGGGGGTTATGGGCCCACCACGCTTCCGCTATGCCACTCTAATCATGTATGTACAAATTTGAAAATGTTAAAAGTGAGCATTCCGTTCAACTCAGCAGCCTTAAAAAATAAATTTTGATATTATTTTGAGTCAGATATCAACTCAGCAGCCTTAAAAAATAAATTTTGATATTATTTTGAGTCAGATATCAACTCACAGCCTATCTAACTGAAACCTTAATCGAATGTATTAGAACAACACGGACTTCTCCATATTAGTGCACTCATAAAAAATGAACATGAATATAAAATAAAAAATAAAAATACAACAATCTTAAATATTACTTTAGAACAACTCAGCAGCCTTAAAGAATAAGTTTTGATATTATTTTGAGTCGGTTATAAACTCACACCCTTTCTTACCTTAAGGTTAATTGAATACCGTAGAACAACTCAGATTTCTTGATATTAGTCCACTCGTAAAAAATAAATAGGAAAATGAAAAAAAGACAACAATCTCAAATATTCCTTTAGAATGCATAAAATTAAAAATCGACCGTGTTATGTTGGAAGTAAAAATGTGAAAATTTTGATAGTGGAATTTGAACCCACGCCCTTTCGGATCAAAACTTTAATATGGCACCACAGACCAACTTAGCAATCTCAACAATGATAGACTTTGAAAAAATGGATACAACACATACCACAATCGAAATGGGAAAAAACGACATCAAGTCACTCTTAGCTAATATTGTTGAGTATGAAACTAAGTTGTCAAAATAAGGGTACAACTACAACATGAAACTAAATTTATATATTCCTCATAGGGTAAAAGATGAATTGTCAACTTAGTGTATCTAATATGTCATGGCATTGCCTAGGTTCAAAACAAAGACCTTCAGTGTGTTAGACTAACGTGATAGCCAACTACAACACAACACCATATTAATTACTTTAAAATAAAGATAATAAAAACTTAACTACGGTATGTTTGAAGTAAAAATTTAAAAATATTGAAGGCACGATTTGAATCCATTCAAAACAAAACCTTAATATAGGGTCATTGTCCAACTGAGCAGCCTTGAAGAATAAATTTTGATATTGTTTTGAGTCAGATATCAACTCATAGCCTTTCTAATCGCAACTTTAATCGAATGCCGTAGAACAACTCACACTTCTCAAAATTAATGCACTCATAAAAAATGAACAATAATATATAATAAAAAACAAAAAATACAACAATCTTAAATATTACTTTAGACTAACTCAACAGCCTTGTAAAATAAATTTTGATATTGTTTTGAGTCGGATATGAACTCACACCCTTTCTTACGGCAACGTTGATTGAATGGAGTAAAACAACTCAGATTTATCGACATTAGTGTACTCGTAAAAAATAAAAAGGAATATGAGAAAAAAAAGAAAAAGACAACATTCTCAAATATTCCTTTAGAATGCAGAAAACTAAAAATCGACTGTAAAGTGTTAGATGTAAAAATGTTAAAATGTTGAGAGTGGGATTTGAACCCACGCCCTTTCGGACTAGAAACTTAATCTGGCACCTTAGACCAACTCGGCCATCTCAACATTGATGGTCTTTGAAAAAATGAATACAACACGAACCACAATCTCAACAGGAAAACTACTCGAGAGGTCTAAATATGACTAAAAATTTCTATTAAGTAACAACAACTATATCTTTCAAATAAAACTAAAGAATGACTATATGTTTCAAATGTATAATTTTTATCATAAAAAAAGGACATCAAGTCACTCTCGAGGTAATATTGTTCAGTATAAAATTAAGTTTTCAAAAATAAAGGTAATTTATATATTCCTTATACGACAAAAGATGATTCGTCAACTTGGAGATTCTACTCTGTCATGGTGTTGCCTTTTGTATGTTAGACGGACTTGGTAACCAACTACACCAAAAAACCATAATAAATTCTTTAGAATATGGAAAATAAAAATATAACTACGGTATGTAGGATGTAAAAATTTGAAAATGTTGAAGGTAAGATTTGAATCCGTTCAAAAATTAAACCTCAATATAAGGTCTTTGTGCAACTCAGCAGCCTTGAAGAATAAATTTTAATATTGTTTTGAGTCAGATATGAACTCACAGCCTTTCTAAACTAAACCTTAATCGAATGCTATAGAACAACTCGGACTGCTCGATATTAGTGCACTCATAAAAAATGAACAAGAAATAAAAAATAAAAATACAACAATCTTAAATATTACTTTAGAACAACTCAGCTGCCTTAAAGAATAAGTTTTGATATTGCTTTGAGTCGGATATGAACTCACACCCTTTCTTACCACAATGTTAATTGAATGTCGTAGAACAACTCAAATTTCTCGATATTAGTGCACTCGTGATAGTGGGATTTGAACCCACACCCATTCGGACCAAAATCTCAATATGGCACGTGAGACCAACTCAGCCATCTCAACAATTATGGACTTTGAAAACACGCATACAACACCAACCACAATCGCAATGGGAAAGCTACATGAGAGGTCTAAATTTAATGAAAAAAATTTGATAATATTAAGAATGAATCTCCCTTTTTATGACTAAAAACATCTATGAAATAAACAACAACTATATCTTTCAAATGAAAAGTAAAAACACGACATCAAGTCACTCTCAGCTAATATTGTTCAGTATGAAACTAAGTTTTCAAAATAAAGGTACAACTACAACATGAAACTAAATTTATATAATCCTCAGGGTAAAAGATGAATTGTCAACTTGGTGAATCTAATATGTCATGGCATTACCTTGGTTCGAAACAAAGAACTTCAGTGTGTTCGACTAACGTGATAGCCAACTACACCACAACAACGTATTAATTATTTTAAAATATAGAAAATCAAAACATAACTACGATATGTTTGAAGTAAAAATTTAAAAATGTTAAAGGCAGGATTTGAATCCATTCAAAACTAAAACTTAGTATAAGGTCTTTGTGCAACTCATCAGCCTTGAAGAATAAATTTTAATATTATTTTGAGTCAGATAATAAATTTTAATATTATTTTGAGTCAGATATCAACTCGCAGCCTTTCTAACCGAAACCTTAATCGAATGTCATAGAATGTTTGGTGTCGGATATGAACTCACACCTTTTCTTACGGCAACCTTAAAATGTTTGATGTAAAAATATTTAAATGTTGAGAGTGGGATTTGAACCCACGCCCTTTCGGACCAGAACCTTAATCTGGCACCTTAGACCAACTCGGCCATCTCAACATTGATGGTCTTTGAAAAAATGAATAATATACGAACCACATTTGCAATAGGAAAACTACTCGAGAGGTCTAAATTTAAAGATTGATCGCCCTTTATATGACTAAAAACTTCTATAAAGTAAACAACAACTATATCTTTCAAATGAAACTAAAGAATGACTACATCTTTCTACATAGTTTGAACCACAAACCTTTAGTATGTTAGACTCACTTGGTAACCAACTACACTACAAAACCATAATAAATTTTTTAGAATATGGAAAATAAAAACAAACTACGGTATGTTGGATGTAAAAATTTGAAAATGTTGAAGGTGAGATTTGAATCCGTTCAAAAACTAAATCTTAATATAAGGTCTTTGTGCAACTCAGCAGCGTTGAAGAATAAATTTTGATATTATTTTGAGTCAGATATCAACTCAAAGCCTTTCTAACTGAAACCTTAATCAATTACCATAGAACAACTCGAACTTCTCGATATTAGTGCACTCATAAAAAATGAACAAGAATATAAAATAAAAAAGAAAAATACAACAATCTTAAATATTACTTTAGAACAACTCAGCCGCCTTAAAGAATAAGTTTTGATATTGTTTTGAGTCGGATATGAACTCACACCCTTTCTTACTGCAGCGTTAATTGAATGCCGTAGAACAACTCAGATTTCTTGATATTAGTGCACTCGTAAAAAATAAATAGGAATATAAAAAAATAAAAAGACAACAATCTTAAATATTCCTTTAAAATGTAGAAAACTAAAAATCGACCGTGTTATGTTGGAAGTAAAAATGTGAAAATGTTGATAGTGGGATTTGAACCCACACCCTTTAGAACCAAAACCACAATATGGCACGTGAGACCAACTCAACCATCTGAACAATGATGGACTTTGAAAACATGCATAGGACACCAACCACAGTCACAATCTAATATGTCATGACGTGGCCTCAGTTCGAAACAAAGAACTTCAGTGTGTTTGACTAACGTAATAGCCAACTACACCACAACAACATATTAATTACTTTAAAATATAGAAAATCAAAACATAACTATGATATGTTTGAAGTAAAAATTTAAAAATGTTGAAGGCAGGATTTGAATCCATTCAAAACTAAAACTTAATATAAGGTCTTTGTGCAACTCATCAGCCTTGAAGAATAAATTTTAATATTGTTTTGAGTCAGATATTAACTCGCAGCCTTTCTAATCGAAACCTTAATCGAATGCCTTAGAATAACTCGGACTTCTCCATATTAGTGCACTCATAAAAAATGAACAAGAATATAAAATAAAAAAAAATACAATAATCTTAAATTTTACTTTAGACCAACTCAGCAGCCTTGTAGAATAAATTTTGATATTGTTTGGAGTCGGATATGAACTCACACCTTTTCTTACGACAACGTTAATTGAATGCCGTAGAACAACACGAATTTCTCGGCATTAGTGCACTCGTAAAAAATAAATAGGAATATGAGAAAAAAAAGAAAAAGGCAACATTCTCAAGTATTCCTTTAGAATGTAGAAAACTAAAAATCGACCATAAAATGTTTGATTGGGATTTGAACCCACACCCTTTTAGACTAGAACCTTAATCTCACGTTTTAGACTAACTCGACCATCTCAACATTGATGCTCTTTGAAAAAATGCAGACAACACAAACCAGAAGTGCTACACGCGAGGTCTATATTTAATGAAAAAAGAATTGATAATATTAAGAATGGATTGCCCTTTTTATAACTAAAAATATGTATCAAGTAAACAACAACTATATCTTTCAAATGAAACTAAAGAATGCCTCAAAATATTAATCATTCCTCTGTTGAATACTCTTGAGTGCATTCAAAAAGTGGTACTATTCCTGATACTAAATGAACTCAAATTCTTTCTAGTGATAGTTAACAATTCTTTTTTTTCCTTAGTACAGTGCTCTCCCTAATCTTTGTCATCTTTCAAAATCCTTTGGATGATACTCTTGACTCTTTTAAGAAAGGGTCCAAATACCATCTAGAACCTCAAGTTACTAAACAATCTAGTAAGAATTGCAAGTAAATTCAATGAACTCATAATGCTGAAAAATTAGCATTTTCAGCATAATAAATTAAAAGAATTGAGTTTATCTCTTGTTCATATACTTGCTTATCCTTAAGGTTGAGTATTGAAAACCTTTCTACCAAATTCTAGGCCTACTGTACCAAACTAATATGTCAGAAATAAACTAGCCTCGGTTTTTAATTCTGAATTTTTCTAGTAATCTTGAAGGAGAATCCAATTGGTAACTCTTATCCTTAATTAAGGACCTCTGCAGTATTTCTCACCTAGTAATACCGCCCCTACCTCAAAATCTCAACCACAACTCCCATACACAATAAAATAGTGAATTAAAATCAAAGGTAATGAAATATATCAATCACTATTGCAAGGTATCCTAAACTGGAACAGAGTTAATTCCAGAATTACCTTATCTCAGAGATTTGATCACACTGAGCTCTATGAGTGTCAAATTCTTATGAAATTTGGTAGACACCTTCTTCACTGATGCTAAAACTTACTCTCACATTTTCAGTTTAATCTGATCTCGGTAGAGGAAATTATGAGCTTTCAAAATTCACTGAATCTTGAAAATTTAGTGTACCGAAAAATTTAATACTCTTAGGAATTGCCATGTCTTTCCACTTGAATCTTGCCTTGTCTCTGTTAATAGCAAAATGTGTATCCATTCCTTTTCCTTTACCTTTGGTCTATAATTTACCAGTGGTGAATTTAAGTTCATTCTTCATTATAGTAAATATTGTAGGCTTATATGAACAATAATACTGAAATTTTACCTTGTCTACCATATTCTCATCATTGGTGTCTAGATGGAGCTGCCATTATTGTCTTATGAATTGTTGATGTAAACTCTTTTTTCTTTATAAGAAAAAATAAATAAATAATATTATTATAATATTAAATAAGACAAAATACATAATAGAATAAAATAATAAATAATAAATAATAATAATGAAAGGAAAAAAATATATAATAATAAAATAAAAATATTATTAAGGGTAAATAAAATTGAGAAGAAAATAAATAAATAAATATATTATTTAATATTAAAAATTTATAATATTTGAAATATTAGAAGAAAAAAAAGAGATAATAATTATCCTAAAAAAGAAAATTTTTGCAGCACACGCGCGAAGGAGGAAAGAGCTTCAAGGGTTTTAAACCCTCGAAGTTCTCTGTTTTCGGGGAGGCGACGGCGGCCATCGACTTCAACTATGGAGAGTGCGTCCGAGCTGAGGCACCGTCGTCTGCAAGGCCGACGAGTCGTGGGAGTAGTCTCGGTAGGCAGAAAGGTGGCTGGGAAGATGCGGAGGTAGAAGCGACTGGTGGAGGCACTGTCAGCGAACAATCTCGCCGGCGAAGGGCGCAAAATTGTTCTTCCCCGTCGCGGTGAGGTTCCGACCATCGAATTGACTCCATAAGGAGTTGATTTCATGGGTTGGCCGCGGCAGGAAGGTTGACGATCGACAAAAAATATGGAGAGGGCGACGGAACAGGGGATGTCCCTGTTCCGGTCGAATTCGCCGACAGAAGGCACAGCGAACTCTCCTCCCACCACGAAGAGTCTATTGGGAGCAGTTAGACTCTAGAAGAGTCGAATCGGAGTGGCGGAGGCAGCGTTGAAGGCTGGAGTTCCGATTGCAACGGGAGTTAGCGGCGAACAGAGCAACAACTTGTTCGCAGCGTTTTAGCCGGCAAGGGAAGAGCGGTGAGCGTTCCTTTTGCCGCGGAAAGAGGGCCGACGGGTTGAGGGAGGAGGAAAGTTTGTGCGCTAGTTTCCGGCGAGGGGGAGGCGGACGAGCGAGGGCCGAACGACAGCGGCGTTCGGTGAAGGCGGACAAGCGTCGAAGTAGAGGGGAATCGAGCGAGCGCGCGTGCGACGCGCGTGCGACACGCGTGCGACGGTTCCGTTCCACCTACGTCGAATCGGTCCGGTTCAGACGAATACCGGTTCGACTACAGTTCAACTTGGTTTACGCCGGTTTTTACGATTTTACGAATGAATCAATGTGGTTCGACGTTGCTAGGACTTTATTGGTGAGTTTTGAGCCTTGAAATTTTTTAACATATTTTAGGTGCGGGGTTTTCGAATTATTTTATGTTGGGTTGAGGGTTTTAAGTGCACGATGTCAGAATAATCTAAAACAAATTGTGATACTATGTTATGCTTAAAAATATTTTCTATGATTTAATTAAAAAATTTCATGATTATTGGAATGCGGTTTTCGACTTAATTAAGATAATTTGGGTTAATTTAGGGTTTAAATAAATTAATTGTATGTTATATGCATGAAGAAATATTTTGGTAGGTGTTATGATATTTAAATTACATTAATTGAAGTAAAAATAATTTATTTAAAATTTTTAAAGAATTAATGAAGTTAGGATATTGTAAATTGGGGTGATTAGATTAATTAGATTTTTTCAATTAATGAAATTGGATAATTTGGAATTTTATCAAATTATAAGAGGATAAAATTTAGGAAATTAATTTATTTAGATTTTCTAATTAATTAAATTGGATAAATTTGGATTTTGTGAATTTAATTAATGTGATTAGATTTTTATAAAATTATTAAATTTATTTTAGAATTAATTAAGGTAGTATATATTGATTAAGATTTTTGAGTATAATTAAAATTTTAAACTAAATGTTATTTTATAGGCTTATTGATGTTTGATTGTGTTGAATTGTGATTGTAATGTGATAGATGATTGGTTGATTATAAGAAATTAAATAAAATAATGAAAATAATGTGAGGATGTGAGTAGAAGGGTAAATAGAAAATCCTTGTTTGAATGATATGATTTATGATTGTTAGATGTATTTATTTTATCTTAGGAAAATTGATTGTTGTGCTATTGCTTGACAAATCATGGCTAAACTATGATTTGTGTTGGAGTAAGGAGTTACTATGCTGATTATTTAATTGCTTGCTTTTAAGAATTACAACCAAGCTGTGAATTTTTATTTAATACTGCTTTGAGACTCAAGTGAGGGTTTATGGTTTTAAATTTATTTGACCTACTATAGATGCTGAGTCCTAAGGGTCATTGTTAATTATTGTACATGCTGATAAGTTATATATCTGCTTAGTTGCATGTTTGATTAGCATGTGAAATATTGAAAGTTATATCATGCTAGTTCATGTATGATGTTATTATATGTATGATCTTGATATGAGTTAAAAGTTATACCATACTGGTGTATGTATGATGCTATTATATGCATGTTCCTGATATTTATACTCATGTTATGTTGTTATTGATATATTCATATTGCTAGAGATGTAGAAACAATTAGCAAGAATATGGAACATGTTAACATTAGATAAAAACTTGAGACACTTTAGTTTCATGTTATGATAACACCTAGAGTGATCTAAATTGATATATAACTAAGAACTTTGGACATCTTAGGGTTATGATAACCTAGGAGAGGATGTTAGGTTCTTAGATTGGGGTGTGCTAACATGTAGTGAGGAGCCATGTGCTAGCAATGGTAGAGGTGCAAGTTCGGTTGACTTAGTCACTACTACTTTGGTATAGTCCGGATCTCATTTCAGTGTAGAGCTCAACTTGTTTGTGTTACACTAGGGTAGAGAGTGTGCTAGGAATAGTATCGTTCAATTTGCTACCCAGGCTAGGGAACCTGATGACTCTGGCATGCTCAACAATGTGGGTCTCTGAGCAATCCAGGTTCATTGGTAGCATACCCAGTGGATCTCAGCTTGCCAGGCTGGAGATGGATGTGATTGATTGTATGGTGATCCTGCTATGGGGCAAAATTACATAGTTGTATGGTACTTGTGTTTGTGTAAGAATGGGTACTGTGATTACCAGCTCCTTCTGCCAACGTCAGTGTACAGGCACATAGGGCAGAGACCTAGAGTTGACACTGACAGATTTGGGGTAATCTCTGACGAGGAATTTACCTTAAACATAGGCTGGCTACCTTAGGAGTAGCATGGAAAAGAGATGATATGGTAGTTAAAGGAAAATGACATTTGTGGGTTTAAGTTGTTGTTATAAATAAAAAACCTTATGTTTTGTTCATATGCCATGTTTATATCATGAATCCGCTGCATCGATCTATTTGTATGATTATAAACTATTGAGCATGTTGTTTAATATGCGACTTAGTGGATATTTCTTCTTTGAGGGCATCAACATCTTTAAACGGTAAAGGATCGTTACATCTTTAATTCCATGAAGGTAGATTGAGGTTGGCATGATTCTCACCGAGAAAGTCATCCCTTATGATGAATGGTGGTGGCAGATGGAACAAGACGAAAATGTAAGATGGAAAAAGTAGAGCTAGTTAGCTTGAGACTAGAGTCATTGAGGCTATGTCGATGTTCAAGGGATTAACAAGGATCGGCAAGGGGGATGATCGAACAAGTTAGTGATGGGCATTGTTTTTGCACTAACAAGAGCTAACGATATAATGTGAGGATTTGAGGGTTTAAATCCTCAAAGCTCGATGAGCAAGGCAAGACAAGCAATGTTAGATTAAGTCAAGAGGCTCAAAGTTGGAGTCAGGCCATCAGACGATAGAACCATCAAGCACATCATCCACATATTTTCCCCTTATTGAGGTCAAATGCGTAGGACCCATGCTAATATGTATATAATGTCATGCCACTGGGCTATAATCTTGTAACCCAGCATCATATGCAGTTGCTTAGCTAGTCATGCCTCGCACAATATGCTAGGGCATGGGCTGCGATGTGATGGATGATTTCACTGGTTTGCATGCGTACCACGATCCCATGCTACTCCAGCCAATCAACCCTTAATTCTTTTGAATGGTATTGGGGCCCTCTCCTTGCATGCCATGCCATGTTGTTCTCTCACGGGTGTAATAACACGCTGCGTCGTATCATCATTTTCCTAGTTTGCACTCTTCACCCTCCAAAACTTGAAGGCTGATTCTACAATGGCCAACTATAAGAACTTGGGATATTTTTTGGTTTAAGAGAATGTGGGATAGGAAAGTGATTTATTTGGAACAGGAAGGTGATCAAATCTGATTTGGCGTTCAACATCATGTAGAAATCATTCACCTTCTTCTTGGTGGTGAAGAACAATAGGGGACCTACAAATTTGGTGGAAAAAGATGACTGCATCGTGCTCATCGTCTTCTTTTCCATCTATTTAATTTGCTCGTAGCCTTCTCCTCTTCTCTTCTGTCTCCTCTATGATTACTCACTTTTACTATTAGATGTTACTTTTCAAGATTTTTTATGGCAAAAGGAGTTATTTCACTTCTTTCGCTGGAGCAATTGGTTTTTGCACGCGGGCAGAAAATAAACTAGAATAAATTATATATTTCATAACGAACTAAGTTACTTGATGCGACATGAGTCATGATTTAAATCCTTTAGCAACTAGTCTATACCATACCATACCATTGTTTAAATCCTTTAGCAACTAGTCGGGTTTTGTATCTGTCTATAGACCTATCATATTTTCTTTTAATCTTGTATACCCACTTACAGTCTATAACATTCCTCCCTTTTTCTGGTGGTACTAAGTGCCAAGTCTTATTTTTCATCAAAGCTATATACTCTATATCCATAGTATTTTTCCATTTTTCATAATTCAAAGCTTCTTCTAGATTTTATGGTTCTCCAGTAGAAGTGAAAAAGCTATATTTGATGGTACCATCAGTATATATCTTTTCCTTGTGTATACCACTTTGCGATCTTGTTTTAGGACGATTTGGAACAAATGACGGTACATCGGATCTTGGAGCAAGTTGTGTTTGCGCAGAAGATCCTACAGTAGCATCAAACTTAGGTTTTGGTGCTGGAGCAACATTGGACTCGAGGTTTGGTGCGAGTTTCTGTGCATCTGAGAGAACAGGAATATTAGCTTAATAAATAAAAGACTCGGTTTCTAAAAGACCCCGTCTAAAAGACTCAGTTTCTATGGTTGTAATTTACTTACTATTTTTGGTTGTGTTATTTTTAGTTGTACCAAGGTCTACGAACCTATATAAACATGTAAGAGCATAGCCTCTAGAATCAATAAACATTTTATCATTCTCTCATTTTTTACATGGTATCAGAGCCTAGTTCTTCTAATAGATTCAATCTAGCAATGACATCCAGTTCTTCCTTGTCTGGTTTTGCCATAAACCCACTATTTGGTCATCAAGTCACAAAGAAGCTCTCCAAGAACAACTATTTGTTGTGGAAAGCACAAATTCTCCCAGCTATACGGGGTGCGCGCTTGGAAGGATATCTTACTGGCGAAACTCGAGCCCCTGCCGCCAAGATTCCAAGAAGACGACAAGACAATAATGGAGCCTAATCTGGCTTATGCTGATTGGCTTGCCTTGGATCAACAGGTCCTAGGATATTTGCTAGCCTCTCTATCCAGAGAGGTTCTCACACAAGTCGTCATTGCAAGAAATGCAGCGCAAGCCTGGAGGGCAATTGAGGACATGTTTTCCTCTCAAACTCGAGTGCGTGCTGTGAACACGCGGATTGCTCTAGCAATAACCCAAAAGGGTAACATGAGTGTTGCTGAATATATGGGAAAGATGAAGGCGCTAGGAGATGAGATGGCATCTACTGGAAAGCCCCTGGAGGATGAAGAGATGGTTTCGTACATCCTCGCCGGTCTCGACATCGAGTTTAACCCATTTGTCTCTGCCCTGTTTGCAAGGGTGGAGCCGATCACAGTTGCTGACCTCTATGCACAACTTCTGAGCTTCGAGACACGAATGGAACTACTCCAAGGAGGCCATCAATCTTCGTCCGTAAACTCAACTAGTCGTCGTGGGCGAGGTGGCTTCAATCGTGGAAGAAGAGATAGTCGCGGTCATGGCAATGATCGTGGCAATGGTCGTGGCAATGGCAATATCAACATCAACACCACAAGGCTGAACAACTCCAACAACAAGCGTCCTATTTGTCAACTTTATCGTAAGAGTGGTCATACTATTATTGATTGTTGGCATAGATTTGATGAGAATTTTATTTCAGATGAAAAATATGCTGCTACTGCCACAACGTCCTATGGAGTGGACATCAATTGGTATACAGATACTGGCGCCACTGATCATATTACTGGAGAGCTTGGAAAACTAACTGTCCGAGATAAGTACAATGGGAACGATCAGATTCACACGGCTAGCGGTGCAGGTATGCACATTAGTCATATTGGTCATACTGTTGTTCATACCCCTAAACGCAATCTTCATCTAAATAATGTTCTTCATGTTCCAAAAGCAAAGAAAAATCTTGTTTCTGTTCATCGTCTTGCTGCTGATAATCATGCATTTTTGGAGTTTCACCCTAAATTTTTCTAGATAAAGGACCAGACCATGAAGAACGTTCTGCTTAGAGGAAGATGTCAGAATGGACTCTACCCTCTTCCGTTTGCATCCACAAAGAAGGAAGTTTTTGGAACCATCAAACCATCCCTTGCTAGGTGGCATAGTCGTCTTGGACACCCATCATCTCCCATAGTTAAAAAGATTATTAATCTTAATAATCTCCCTTATCTTAATGAAAAAAATAATGAGAGTATTTGTGATGCATGCCAAAGATCCAAAAGTCATCAATTACCTTATTCAAAGTCATCTAGTGTGTCAAAGTTTCCTTTAGAACTTATCTTTTCAGATGTATGGGGTCCTGCTCCAAATTCTATTGAGGGCAGAAAATACTATGTTAGCTTTATTGATGATTATAGCAAATTTACTTGAATTTATCTCCTTAAGACTCTTTGATAGGAAAATCATCACCATGCAGGTAGACTGGAGTGGTGAATACGAAAAATTACACTCATTCTTCCTGAAAGTAGGCATATCACATCATGTTTCTTATCCCCGTACACCCTAACAAAACGGTTCTGCAGAAAGAAAACATCGTCACATAGTTGAGGTTGGTCTTGCACTTCTTGCTCATGCTTCCATGCCTCTTAAATTTTCGGATGAGGCATTCCTTGCTGCTACCTACTTGATTAATCATACTCCTAGTAAAGTTATTCACTATACAACTCCTTTAGAGAGATTATTTCATACAAAACCTGATTATTCTTCATTGCGAGTGTTTGGGTGTGCTTGTTGGCCTAACCTTCGTCCCTATAACTCTCACAAATTACAATTTCGCTCAAAGAAGTGTGTTTTTCTTGGGTACAGTAATATACATAAAGGTTTTAAATGCCTTGATGTTTCAACTGGTCGTGTTTACATCTCTAAGGATGTTGTCTTTGATGAAACTGTATTTCCTTTCTCTAAATTACACTCAAATGCTGGTGCTCGATTACAGTCTGAAATCACACTTCTTTATCCATCTTTGTTAAATCCTACCACTTCTGCTTATGGGGAAGATCACACAGATGATTTATTGACCAATGTACATGGCACTAATACAGTTAATGAGCATGCAGATACTAATATAGTTGATGAGCATGCAGTCGTGGAACAGGAACATGGAGTTACACCGAACAATGAAGATTTATCAAATATTGCAGAAAATACGGAGATCGAAGCTAATATTCTTATTTTCTCAGATGCACAGAAACTCGCACCAGACCTCGAGTCCAATATTGCTCCAGCACCAGAACCTAAGTTTGATGCTACTGTAGGATCTTCTGCGCAGATACAACTTGCTCCAAGATCCGATGTACCGTTATTTGTTCCAAATCGTCCTAAAATAAGGTCACAAAGTGGTATACGCAAGGAAAAGGTATATACTGATGGTACCATCAAATATAGTTTTTTCACTTCTACCGGAGAACCTCAAAATCTAGAAGAAGCTTTGAATCATGAAAAATGGAAAAATGCTATGGATATAGAGTATATAGCTTTGTGAAAAATAAGACTTGACACTTAGTACCATCAGAAAAAGGGAGGAATGTTATAAACTGTAAGTGGGTATACAAGATTAAAAGAAAATCTGATGGGTCTATAGACAGATACAAAGCCCGACTAGTTGCTAAAGGATTTAAACAACGGTATGGTATAGACTATGAGGATACTTTTAGTCCTGTTGTTAAAGCAACTACTATCAGACTTGCTTTATCTATTGCTGTGTCCAGAGGATAGAGTCTTCGTCAGCTAGACATACAGAATGCATTTCTTCATGGTGTTCCGGAGGAGGAGGTATATATGAGGCAACCACCAGGTTATGAAAATCAATCTTTATTAAACTATGTTTGCAAATTGGTTAAAGCATAATATGGATTGAAACAAGCACCTAGAGCATGGTACTCTCGCTTAAGTTCTAAGTTACATGATCTTGGTTTTGAGTCTTCAAAGGCAGATATATCTCTTTTCTTTTACAATAAAGATAATACTATTATTTTTGTGTTGATTTATGTGGATGATATAATTGTAACAAGTTCAACACAAGATGCTACTCTTGCACTATTGAGAGATATTAAGAAAGATTTTGCACTCAAGGATTTGGGTGATCTGTATTACTTTCTTGGCATTGAAGTAAACAAGGTACATAATAGTATTTTGTTAACACAAGAGAAATATGCATCTGATTTACTAAAAAAGGTTGGGATGTTCAATTGCAAACCTGTTAACACTCCATTATCCACCTCTGAGAAGTTGTCTGTGCAAGAAGGGACATCTTTGGGACTTCAAGATGCAACACAGTATAGAAGTATTGTTGGTGCCTTGCAATATCTGACTCTGACTAGGCCAGATATTTCCTTTTCAGTAAATAAAGTTTGTCAATTCTTACATGCTCCTACTACAATTCATTGGATAGCTGTAAAGCGCATATTGAGATATTTAAGGTATACTATTAAACTTAGCTTAAAGGTGAGCAGGTCTGTGTCTATGTTAGTCAGTGCCTTTTCAGATGCAGACTGAGCTGGTTGTTCTGATGACAGAAGGTCTACTGGTAGTTTTGCTATCTTTCTGGGTTCTAATCTTATATCTTGGAGTGCTCGCAAGCAAGCCACGGTATCTCGGTCTAGCACGGAGGCAGAATACAAAGCACTTGCAAATGCAACTGCTGAAATCATGTGGGTGCAGTCATTACTAAGAGAGCTAAAAATCCAAAGTTCACAACCTGCAAGACTATAGTGTGATAATATTGGAGCTACATATCTTTCGGCAAATCCTATTTTTCATGCAAGGACAAAACATATAGAAGTGGATTATCATTTTGTAAGAGAAAGGGTATCTCGCAAGCAGTTAGAAATCAAGATTGTTCCCTCAGGTGATCAGGTGGCTGATGGATTTACTAAGCCTCTTTCACTACAACAACTGGAGAATTTCAAGTGCAATTTAAACCTTGATAAGGTTTCAATTGAGGGGAAGTAATAAATAAAAGACTCGGTTTCTAAAAGACTCAGTTTCTATAGTTGTAATCATTTTTTACACGACATACACTTCATCAACATTGCTCAAGCAAAATGTCTCACTAGATAATTATTTCATATGAATCCCCTATTCCTCCCAAACTTACTCTTCAAGAGGCACAATGATTAACCCAACCAACTTAATTAATATCAGAGCCAAGTTTCGATCTTGGAACCTGTGGGTTATGGGCCCACCACGCTTTCGCTACGCCACTCTAATTTTGTATGTAATTTTTTATCAAACTCTTAATTCTAAATTAATTTTAAGCTCATTCGAACAAGGTGATTGCTTGATGTTATTGTTGGTGTGATGAAAAAGATATTAGTGATCAATTTTATCCACATCAGCTGAAAGTCACCATCAATTATCAAAGTAATTGATTCTCTAACTTACTCTTCAAGAGGCACAATGATTCACCAAACCAACTTAAGTAATATCAGAGCCAAGTTTCGATCTTGGGACCTGTGGGTTATAGGCCCACCACGCTTCCACTGCGCCACTTTGCTTTTGTACATAAAGGTTTATCAAACTCTTAATTCCGAATCAATCTAAAGCTCATCCGAACACGGTGATTGCTTGGTGTTATTGTTGGTGTGATGAAAAAGATATTAATGATCAATTTTATCCACATCGGCTGAAAGTCACCATCCATTATCAAAGTAATTGATTCTCTCAAACTCCTAAATATTCTTATAGTGAAAGTCCTAATTCGTAAAATATAATCATAGTAAAAACTCATCGACAAACACTTTGTCGGCATCACTCGATCGGAAAATCATCACGCTTGTCGTAGTGAGCAATCCTTAGAGAAAAAGCCCCAATTCGTGAAACCCTTCGTCAGAATCACTCAAGCAAAATACCTCAAAACATTATTATTTCTTCCTCATTTTTATTATAAGGTGATTGCTTGGTGTTATTGTTGGTGTGATGAAAAAGATATTAGTGTTCAATTTTTCAACGATTATTATTTCTCCCTCTCCCTCCCAAACATAAAAATTATAGTTGACATACACTTCATCAACATTGCTCAAGCAAAATGCCTCATTAGATAATTACACTTTGTCGGCATCACTCGATCAGAAAATCATCACGCTTGTCGTAGTGAGCAATCCTTAGAGGAAAAGCCCCAATTCGTGAAACCCTTCGTCAGAATCACTCAAGCAAAATACCTCAAAACATTATTATTTCTTCCTCATTTTTATTATAAGGTGATTGCTTGGTGTTATTGTTGGTGTGATGAAAAAGATATTAGTGTTCAATTTTTCAACGATTATTATTTCTCCCTCTCCCTCCCAAACATAAAAATTATAGTCGACATACACTTCATCAACATTGCTCAAGCAAAATGCCTCATTAGATAATTATTTCATATGAATCCCCTATTCCTCCCAAACTTACTCTTCAAGAGGAACAATGATTAACCTCCCAAACTTACTCTTCAAGAGGAACAATGATTAACCCAACAAACTTAATTAATATCAGAGCCATGTTTCGATCTTGGGACCTGTGGGGGGTTATGGGCCCACCATGCTTCCGCTGTGCCACTCTGATCATGTATGTACAAATTTGAATGAAGAAAATAATGAGAGTATTTGTGATGCATGTCAAAGAGCCAAAAGTCATCAATTACCTTATTCAAAGTCATCTAGTGTGTCAAAGTTTCCTTTAGAACTTATTTTTTCAGATGTATGGGGTCCTGCTCCAAATTCTATCGAGGGCAGAAAATACTATGTTAGCTTTATTGATGATTATAGCAAATTTACTTGGATTTATCTCCTTAAGTTGAAATCTGAAGTGTTTCAAAAATTTCTTGAGTTTCAAAGTCTTGTTGAAAGACTCTTTGATAGGAAAATCATCACCATGCAGACAGATTGGGGTGGTGAATACGAAAAATTACACTCATTTTTCCTGAAAGTAGGCATATCACATCATGTTTCTTATCCCCATACACCCTAACAAAATGGTTCTGCGGAAAGAAAACATCGTCACATAGTTGAGGTTGGTCTTGCACTTCTTGCTCATGCTTCCATGCCTCTTAAATTTTTGGATGAGGCATTCCTTGCTGCTACCTACTTGATTAATCATACTCTTAGTAAAGTTATTCACTATACAACTCCTTTAGAGAGATTATTTCATACAAAACCTGATTATTCTTCATTGCGAGTGTTTGGGTGTGCTTGTTGGCCTAACCTTCGTCCCTATAACTCTCACAAATTACAATTTCGCTCAAAGGAGTGTGCGTTTCTTGGGTACAGTAATATACATAAAGGTTTTAAATGCCTTGATGTTTCAACTGGTCGTGTTTACATCTCTAAGGATGTTGTCTTTGATGAAACTGTATTTCCTTTCTCTAAATTACACTCAAATGCTGGTGCTTGATTGCAGTCTGAAATCACACTTCTTTATCCATCTTTGTTAAATCCTACCACTTCTGCTTATGGGGATGATCACACAGATGATTTTGACTAATGTATATGGCACTAATACAGTTGATGAGCATGCAGATACTAATATAGTTGATGAGCATGCAGTCGTGGAACAAGAACATGGAGTTACACCGAACAATGAAGATTTATCAAATATTGCAGAAAATACGGAGATCGAAGTTAATATTCCTGTTTTCTCAGATGCACAGGAACTCACACCAGACCTCGAGTCCAATGTTGCTCCAGCACCAGAACCTGAGTTTGATTCTACTGTAGGATCTTCTGCACAGACACAACTTGCTCCAAGATCCGATGTACCGTCATTTGTTCCAAATCGTCCTAAAACAAGGTCGCAAAGTGGTATACGCAAGGAAAAGGTATATACTGATGGTACCATCAAATATAGTTTTTTCACTTCTATTGGAGAACCTCAAAATCTAGAAGAAGCTTTGAATCATGAAAAATGGAAAAATGCTATGGATATAGAGTATATAGCTTTGATGAAAAATAAGACTTGGCACTTAGTACCATCAGAAAAAGGGAGGAATGTTATAGACTGTAAGTGGGTATACAAGATTAAAAGAAAATCTGATGGGTCTATAGACAGATACAAAGCCCGACTAGTTGCTAAAGGATTTAAACAACGGTATGGTATAGACTATGAGGATACTTTTAGTCCTGTTGTTAAAGCAACTACTATCAGACTTGCTTTATCTATTGTTGTGTCCATAGGATGGAGTCTTCGTCAGCTAGACGTACAGAATGCATTTCTTCATGGTGTTCCGGAGGAGGAGGTATATATGAGGCAACCACCAGGTTATGAAAATCAATCTTTATTAAACTATGTTTGCAAATTGGATAAAGCATAATATGGTTTGAAACAAGCACGTGATTGGGAGGCGGCTGCTGCAAACTCCACAGACGTGGGATGACGGTGAGTAGGAACCCCCAGAATCGAGCGAAGGAAACATCGAGATTGAAAGCTCCTTTAGCATCGAGCGGATGCACGTTTGCAGTCAGCGGTGGCGCACCCAAATCGTCGAAGGTCGTCGATGGTCGGAAGGGAAGAAGGAAGAGGAGCTCAAAGTCGGATAGATTTGGTGCATCTAAGATAAAAATCTATCAACTAAAGGAGCTGAAAAAGGAACAACGGCCCATGTGATAGGTTATGGAGTCCTATCCTTAGAAATTCTGGTTGAGTTGAAGGTCTTAAAAGGATTCCATGGATGTAGTTATCCAATATATATAAACTTATGTAGATTAGACTAGCAATATGATCTTAATTTAAGTGTGGGTTCGAAGATTTAAATCAATGAAATATTTGATCATAGGAAAGTAGTTATTCAAAAATGCAAGACTTTGAAGAAAGAAATGAATTCTCTTAGAACTGATATTTCGCAAGCTAAGTCAATTTTTTTTCAATGCAACTAGAATAGTATCATAATGGGTAACAAGCTTTGATAAAATCTCAACCAACGTTTCAAATTGCTGATGCGCTTCGTCAAGAGCATATGAATATTAAACCTCATCAAGAATGGACTTTAGTAAGAATAGAGAGTTTAGAAGTGCCTCAACCACCAACATGTATTATCAACAGGAAGGAAAGACAAATGCTTGGATTATTGAAACTAATTTAATAAGAAGGGAAAGATAAATAAGATCCATGATTTTAGGGAAGTTCATAGTGATATAATACTTAACTACCATTACAACAATGACCTTGCAATAGTTAAGACCTCTGCACCTAGACGATTCATCATCCATGATCCATATATAGAAGATGTGATAAACTTACTTAAAAGAAATATTCAATCACAATAATAAGAACTAATATCGAGGTGACAAATAACTCGCCCCATCTATAGCTTGAATTTAAATTTTTATCAAGGTATAGATCTGGTCTGTAAGCGGTGCTTCTAGATCACAGAAGAGGTGCAAAATCACGGGATGCAATCCCGAATAAGATATACGTAAAGTTAAGAGAATTAAAGTACCATTGTTCTGACCCTACTCAATATCCTATGTATATCGGGACTATTAGCCTAATCCTTAACCTAGGCTCTGATACCACTTTAATTGTCACGCCCCGACCCATCTGTCGAGCACGTGGCAACCGCCGTATGAGCCCTAATGGACCCATACAAGGCATTTAATGATATACATAATTCTTATACATTAACAATGCAGCGGATAATACAGTTAAATCATCTAACTAAACTCTACTAACACAGTCCCGATATACCTACTACAATACTATGGTCACAAAATTAGTAAATAATTAGGTTCGTCGATAATCTCGCCTCCATTAGCTATCCTGACCGGTCGTCTAGTAGACCTGCACACATTTGAACGTCGTGTGCTCAGCCGCAAACGGCTGAGTGCTTATAGCTCTAACCGCAGTAGAATAACTCAAGTAGCAAACAAGGAGATTCTAGCATGTCCATAACATCATTTCATAATCTCAAACAAAGCATGTAAAATAAACAAATAAAATATGAAGCATTATAAGAAGAACATGTAATATAAGTGTGTAGCTCAACTATAAATATGAAGTGTGTTTATTTCACAAGATTATTGTCACTAAACATATCATCACATTCAAATATTGTGATCTGGGCAGCCAGCCTATGCTTAGGGGATCTCCTGATCAGGGAGTTCCCATAAGCCTATCAGTGTCCACTGTCTATGTCTCTACCTATGCCCGTCACACTGATGTTGGCAGAGAGGTCGGGTGACCGTGAATTCCTCTCCGGTAGTCCACTAGGCGAATCACTTCATCTCCGCGACCTAGCGACCTGTCACTCTATGCGTCTTCCCCAGACAATCCATGGAGCAACTCGTGTAGTACTACACCAAGGGTCACCGCACCTATGTATACGCATCGGCCACGGCTAACCGGTAATAAACCCCAGGATCTGGACTACTCATCAAAACGTCTGCAGAACGTCTGGAATAATAGCCGTGAGGTCCATAGATCCACTGTCCAAGGCTATGCGGAAGGAGTCACCGTACCAATTTACAAGCAGCTATGCCTGCCAGAAGGCGTGCATCCTAGCCGTCGCCGGAATGCTATAACCTCGGCGACATGTTTGCTAGGTCATTGATTTGGTTTCATCCATCCTAACCATCTTAGGACTATCACGATGTCGACTTAGCGGCACCATGCGGGTATAGTAAATACATCACAACGTTCTCTGGAAATAAGCTAACCCATATCTTATCCTCACCCTTTATGTCCAAGATGATTTCAACCTCTTTGGGTGGTACAGGTTTATGAGCATTAAAGCTCGTATCCGTAACTTAGGAGATTATAACGGTGCATCGTCAATGATTACATACGTAAGTATGTCAATATCACATGTCTATAAGTGATGCTTGTCGATGTCTATGAATATGTCACGCTATAGTGTAACATAATAGGTTCTAGAAGTAACTGTAATATTTTATTACTTTTCGTCACATCAACCTAGTAGATAATGAGCAAGAGAATAACCTAGCACATATTTGAATAATAGTAGCAATAAAACAACAAGCATATCGCATTAATGATATAAATAGACTATTCTAACCTACAAAGGATGAATCATAAATAATTAAATATTAATTTCTAAACAGTAAAATATTTATGCAAGAGAATAACCTAGCACATATTTGAATAATCGTAGACATAAGACGTCAAGCATATCACATTAATCATGTAAAAAGACTATTCTAACATACAAAGCATGAATTATGAATAATTAAATATTAAATTTCTAAGCAGCAAAATATTTATTTCCTAAAGTTTCATCAACTTGAGATTAGTCTATTACAGTGAACCGGCGCACCTGGATGTTGTAGTTCGTTCTTCAGAACCAACCTTATAATAACTTGCACGTCGTTTTATTGTTTCGAGGTGGACTACCTATTTCAAATATCGTTACCTTTAGAAATTATTTCTAATATTATGTATTAACTCTTTACTTGTAATATGCTAATTTAATCACTCCCTACTTTTATTTAGTTACAATATCTAATTACTAGCAGGATGGAACTTAGTAACTATGTCCTAGTGTTGGCATACATTCGTTTCTCCATTCCATCATAATTATTATATTACATACATAATCACAAGTAATGGAGGAAAAGAAAATAACACAACATACTAAATGAATAAAAAGGTCCTAATAGGGTAGAAAGAGGGAGGTGGAGGAGATAGCATGATTCCAACCCAAAAATCAAACAACATCATCGCATTCATGAAAAACCATCAACAACTTTCATGAAAAATTCAGCAGCATATAAACATACCCTCACACCATAAAAACTCAGCAATCTTCATGAAAATTCAGCAGCATGTAACCGTACTTCAAAACCAACAGCACCATTCATAAAATTCAGTAGCAAATAAACTCATCGAAACCATCAGTAACATAGCAACATCAAGCTTCATCGAAGCCACAAATACACAACCAGAACTAAACCATTCACCAACCATCGGCAACATCACTTAGCACCATAAAACTCAGCAACATGAGAACTTAACAACAAAAATTCCAAGTCATCAAAGTATCATGAAAACTTATGAGAACTTAACAACATCATCACCATTATCACAACAATTCATTAGCAACCTCAAGCACCATATGCACCACATCATTACCATGAAAATACCGCAACAACTCACATTAAATCCACATTCAAAACCATCAGCTTATACCAACAATCCAACATCATCATCACTATTATCACAATAGCTTAAACCTAGCACCATATCATCACCATGAACACAACTAAACCATCAGCAATATCACCAAAATTCAAAGTCATCAGAATTATCAAACAAACAAACTCTCAGCCACAATGTCTTCATACCAGAAATATCAAATTAACATGTGTAGTAAACACCATTAACAATTAACCATCAAACAAACTCTCGGCTATCAAATTAACATGTGCAAGCAAGGCATTTGCAAACATAATATGTGACATTGAACTCAAAAGAGGAGGGAATTAAGGATATCGACCTTAACATGTATCGAATTGGTGATTGGGAGGCGGCTGCTGCAAACTCCACAGACGTGGGATGACGGTGAGTAGGAACCCCCAGAATCGAGCGAAGGAAACATCGAGATCGAAAGCTCCTTCAGCGTCGAGCGGATGCGCGTTTGCAGTCAACGGTGGCGCACCCAAATCGTCGAAGGTCGTCGATGGTCGGAAGGGAAGAAGGAAGAGGAGCTCAAAGTCGACGATGTCCCTCGGATCACCGACGAGGTGCGGCAACATTCCGATCGTCCCTGTGGTCATCGCTGCTGGCCATTGACGGATTGCAAGGAAAGGGGAGAGTTCACGGTGTTCACACTCGTCATCGACGGGCCGAAGGGGAAAAGATGAGTGGTCGAGCTCGATCTGGAACGACGGATTGCGAAGAGGCCGAAAGAGAAGGAGAGGGGTTCACCGTCGCATTTGCGGAGTTGTTTTGAGTCAGATATCAACTCGCAGCCTTTCTAACTGAAACCTTAATCGAATGCCTTAGAATAACTCGGACTTCTCTATATTAGTGCACTCATAAAAAATGAACAAGAATATAAAATAAAAAATACAATAATCTTAAATTTTACATTAGACCAACTCAGCAGCCTTGTAGAATAAATTTTGATATTGTTTGGAGTCGGATATGAACTCACACCTTTTCTTATGACAACCTTAATTGAATGTTGTACAACAACTCGGATTTCTCGGCATTAGTGCACTCATAAAAAATAAATAAGAATATGAGAAAAAAAGAAAAAGACAACATTCTCAAATATTCCTTTAGAATGCAGAAAACTAAAAATCGAACGTAAAATGTTTGATGTAAAAATATTTAAATGTTGAGAGTGGGATTTGAACTCACACCCTTTCGGACCAGAACCTTAATCAGGCGCCTTAGACCAACTCAGCCATCTCAACATTAATGGTCTTTGAAAAAATGAATAAGACACGAACCACAATTGCAATAGGAAAACTACTCGAGAGGTCTAAATTTAAAGATTGATCGCCCTTTATATGACTAAAAACTTCTATAAAGTAAACAACAACTATATCTTTCAAATGAAACTAAAGAATGACTACATCTTTCTACATAGTTTGAACCACAAACCTTTAGTATGTTAGACTGACTTGGTAACCAACTACACCACAAAACCACAATAATTTTTTAGAATACGGAAAATAAAAACATAACTACGGTATGTTGGATGTAAAAATTTGAAAATGTTGAAGGTGAGATTTGAATCCGTTCAAAAACTAAACCTTATATAAGATTTTTGTGCAACTCAGCAGCGTTGAAGAATAAATTTTTATATTATTTTGAGTCAGATATCAACTCAAAGCCTTTCTAACTGAAACCTTAATCAATTGCCATAGAACAACTCGAACTTCTCGATATTAGTGCACTCATAAAAAATGAACAAGAATATAAAACAAAAAAGAAAAATACAACAATCTTAAATATTACTTTAGAACAACTCAGCCACCTTAAAGAATAGTTTTGATATTGTTTTGAGTCGGATATGAACTCACACCCTTTCTTACTGCAGCGTTAATTGAATGCCCGACCGTGTTATGTTGGAAGTAAAAATGTGAAAATGTTGATAGTGGGATTTGAACCCACACCCTTTAGGACCAAAACCACAATATGGCACGTGAGACCAACTCAACCATCTAAACAATGATGGACTTTGAAAACATGCATACGACACCAACCACAGTCGCAATGGAAAAGCTACACGAGAGGTCTAAATTTAATGAAAAAAATTTGATAATATTAAGAATGAATCGCCCAATTTATAACTAAAAATATCTATCAAGTAAACAACAACTATATCTTTCAAATGAAAAGTAAAAAAAATGACATCAAGTCACTCTGAGCTAATATTGTTCAGTATGAAACTAAGTTTTCAAAATAAAGATACAACTACAACATGAAACTAAATTTATATAATCCTCATAGGGCAAAAGATGAATTGTAAACTTGGTGAATCTAATATGTCATGGCATGGCCTCAGTTCGAAACAAAGAACTTCAGTGTGTTAAACTAACGTAATAGCCAACTACACCACAACAACATATTAATTACTTTAAAATATAGAAAATCAAAACATAACTATGATATGTTTGAAGTAAAAATTTAAAAATGTTGAAGGCAGGATTTGAATCCATTCAAAACTAAAACTTAATATAAGGTCTTTGTGCAACTCATCAGCCTTGAAGAATAAATTTTAATATTGTTTTGAGTCAGATATTAACTCGCAGCCTTTCTAACCGAAACCTTAATCGAATGCCTTAGAATAACTCGGACTTCTCCAAATTAGTGCACTCATAAAAAATGAACAAGAATATAAAATAAAAAAATACAATAATCTTAAATTTTACTTTAGACCAACTCAGCAGCCTTGTAGAATAAATTTTGATATTGTTTGGAGTCGGATATGAACTCACACCTTTTCTTACGACAACATTAATTGAATGCCGGATTTCTCGGCATTAGTGCACTCGTAAAAAATAAATAGGAATATGAGAAAAAAAACAAAAAGGCAACATTCTCAAGTATTCCTTTAGAATGTAGAAAACTAAAAATGCCTTAGAATAACTCGGACTTCTCCATATTAGTGCACTCATAAAAAATGAACAAGAATATAAAATAAAAAAAATACAATAATCTTAAATTTTACTTTAGACCAACTCAGCAGCCTTGTAGAATAAATTTTGATATTGTTTGGAGTCGGATATTAACCCACACCTTTTCTTACGACAACGTTAATTGAATGCCGTAGAACAACACGGATTTCTCGGCATTAGTGCACTCGTAAAAAATAAATAGGAATATGAGAAAAAAAAGAAAAAGACAACATTCTCAAGTATTCCTTTAGAATGTAGAAAACTAAAAATCGACCATAAAATGTTTGATTGGGATTTGAACCCACACCCTTTTAGACTAGAACCTTAATCTCACGCTTTAGACTAACTCGGCCATCTCAACATTGATGCTCTTTGAAAAAATGCAAACAACACAAACCAGAAGCGCTACACGAGAGGTCTATATTTAATGAAAAAAGAATTGATAATATTAAGAATGGATTGCCCTTTTTATAACTAAAAATATGTATCAAGTAAACAACAACTATATCTTTCAAATGAAACTAAAGAATTCCTCAAAATATTAATCATTCCTCTATTGAATACTCTTGAGTGCATTCAAAAAGTGGTACCATTCCTGATACTAAATGAACTCAAATTCCTTCTAGTGATAGTTAACAATTCTTTTTTTTCCTTAGTACAGTTCTCTCCCTAATCTTTGTCATCTTTCAAAACCCTTTGGATGATACTCTTGACTCTTTTAAGAAAGGGTCCAAATACCATCTAGAACCTCAAGTTACTAAACAATCTAGTAAGAATTGCAAGTAAATTCAATGAACTCATAATGCTGAAAAATTAGCATTTTCAGCATAATAAATTAAAAGAATTGAGCTTATCTCTTGTTTATATACTTGCTTATCCTTAAGGTTGAGTATTGAAAACCTTTCTACCAAATTCTAGGCCTACTGTACCAAACTAATATGTCAGAAATAATCTAGCCTCGGTTTTTAATTCTGAATTTTTCTAGTAATCTTGAAGGAGAATCCAATTGGTAACTCTTATCCTTAATTAAGGACCTCTGCAGTATTTCTCACCTAGTAATACCGCCCCTACCTCAAAATCTCAACCACAACTCCCATACACAAAAAAAGAGTGAATTAAAATCGAAGGTAATGAAATATATCAATCACTATAGCAAGGTATCCTAAACTTGAACAGATTTAATTCTAGAATTACCTTATCTCAGAAATTTGATCACACTAAGCTCTATGAGTGTCAAATTCTTATGAAATTTGGTAGACACCTTCTTCACTGATGCTAAAACTTACTCTCAAATTTTCAGTTTAATATGATCTCGGTAGAGGAAATTATGAGCTTTCAAAATTCACTGAATCCTGAAAATTTAGTGTACCGAAAAATTTAATACTCTTAGGAATTGTCATGTCTTTCCACTTGAATCTTGCCTTGTCTCTGTTAATAGCAAAATGTGTATCCATTCCTTTTCCTTTACCTTTGGTCTATAATTTACCAGTGGTGAATTTAAGTTCATTCTTCATTATAATAAATATTGTAGGCTTATATGAACAATAATACTGAAATTTTACCTTGTCTACCATATTCTCATCTTTGGTGTCTTGATGGAGCTGCCATTATTGTCTTATGAATTGTCGATGTAAACCCTTTTTTCTTTATAAGAAAAAATAAATAAATAATATTATTATAATATTAAATAAGACAAAATAGATAATAGAATAAAATAATAAATAATAAATAATAATAATGAAAGGAAAAAATATATAATAATAAAATAAAAATATTATTACGGGTAAATAAAATTGAGAAGAAAATAAATAAATAAAAATATTATTTAATATTAAAAATTTATAATATTTGAAGTATTAGAAGAAAAAAAAAAGATAATAATTATCCTAAAAAAGAAAATTTTTGTAGCACACGCGTGAAGGGGGAAAGAGCTTCAAGGGTTTTAAACCCTCGAAGCTATCTGTTTTCGGGGAGGCGACGGCGGCCATCGACTTCAACTATGGAGAGTGCGGCCGAGCTGAGGCACCGTCGTCTGCAAGGTCGGCGAGTCGTGGGAGTAGTTCCGGTAGGCAAAAAGGTGGCTGAGAAAATACGGAGGTAGAAGCGACTGGTGGAGGCACTATCAGCGAACAATCTCGCCGGCGAAGGGCGCAAAATTGTTCTTCCCCGTCGCGGTGAGGTTCCGACCATCGAATTGACTCCATAAGGAGTTGATTTCATGGGTTGGCCGTGGCGGGAAGGTTGGCGATCGACAAAAAATATGGAGAGGGCGACGGAACAGGGATGTCCTTGTTCCGGTCGAATTCATCTACAGAAGGCACAGCGAACTCTCCTCCCACCACGAAGAGTCTATTGGGAGCAGTTAGACTCTAGAAGAGTCGAATCGGAGTGGCGGAGGCAGCATTGAAGGCTGGAGTTCCAGTTGCAATGGGAGTTGGCGGCGAACAAGGCAACAACTTGTTCGCAGCGTTTTAGCCGGCAAGGGAGGAACGGTGAGCGTTCCTTTTGCCGCGGAAAGAGGGCCGACGGGTTGAGGGAGGAGTCGTACTAGACCGGAAATATGGAGTAGGTCCCTAGCCGAAAAATTTATACCCGCACGAGTGTCATTTAGGCGACCCCGTGATAGTCCTGAGATGGCTAGCGAGGATGAGCCCTACCATGGACTTGGCACCGATGGAGTCGAGGTTGCCACAGCCCATCGTGCGGATGTGCGTCAATCTCGGTCGACGTCGACTGCTATTGGACTGGGAAGGTGATTCCCTATGCGATGCCTTGGACAGTGGATCCGTAGACCACGCGACTATCATCCATGACGTTCTGCAAATAGTCAGATGAGTAGTCCGGATCCTAGGGTTATTTTTATCGGTTAGCCATGGCCGATGAGTCTTGTTGATGGTGACATTGTCTTCGAGCAGTGTGTAATACTATACGAGTCGTCGTTGCCCCTACGAAGTCCGGGGAGGATGTAAGGGCACGAAAGTTTCTCTAGGGGAGACATTGAGGGCGACTAGCGAGACAGTGGAGAGTGATCAAGGGTCACCCGTCCTCTCCGCCAACATCAGTGCAGCGGGCATAGGTAGAGACAGAGACAGAAAAGCATTGATGGACTTACTGATGCCCTTAGCTCGGCTATTCATTAAGCATAGGCTGGCAGCCCGAGTCTTGAACCTTCAAAGTCTTATTATGACGTAGGTGACATATGCCGATGACATCGACACTAGATACATCTTAGGTGACATCTAGTGAAATATACGTCTATAATTATTTATGTTGCTTTACTGCTTTTTATGTGCTAATTTACACAAAGCAAATGAAAAATAATGATTAACAACCAAAGGCATCCTAGAGTACTCCTCCTAACCTTTGATTTCCTTATTCGGTTTAGAGCCGTAATTTCGCACTAGGCCGCAAGGCTGAGCACACCGCGTTCAATGTGTGTGCATGTTGTTAGATGATTGTCCGAGATATTTGATGAAGATGGGGGCTATCGATGGATTTAGTTTTATTTATTAATGTCGTTATTGTAGAATTGTAGTAGGTATATCGGGACTGTGTTAATAGAGTTGCATAGATGATTTAATTGTATATTCTGCTGTGTTGAGTATGTGTATGGATGATATTTATTATCAAATGCCTTGTATGGGTCCTTTGGGCTCATACGGCGGTTGCCACGTGTCCGACAGGTGGGTCAAGCAGTGACAATTAAAGTGGTATCAGAGCCTAGGTTTGGAGAACCTAGGAGATTAAGTTAAGTTTAAGGTCTTAAGGATTAAGATGACAGTCCCGATATAATATACGATAAAGTGCGAGTCAGAAATATAGTAGTATATTTCCTTGGTAACGAGTAACCGATATAATATAGGATAAAGTGCGAGTCGGAAATATAGTAGTATATTTCCTTGGTAACGAGTTTTTACTCTGCTGCTAGTAACTATCGCTATGATAAATTTTCATTGGACCGCTAATCGCCTTAATATGAGATTATAAATCTATTAATCTCCGGACAGTATATATGACTATGATTTCCACTACGTCGGAGAAGAGATAGAAACTTAGATCAATATGCTCAGATCTACGATCAAGTTTAATTTCTAAATGATCAAGTAAATTTATCCATGATCATACTTAATGTTACCTTATCGTGTGCATTATGATCACCTTTTATATTAATGATCATCACTTTGATCTTAAGAGTATTGATATCAAATTATCTATTGTTATATCTTAATCATACTAAATGTATCCCATGACCCCATCTTGAGATATTGAGTCTAAATAAATCTATCAATATTCGATTTTATCCGCTCCGATTCGAGCACTTGCTTCTGGAGTTTGACTCTTAGACATAGAAGCACAAGATGCACTCTCACGTTCGTACTCTCATGCTAGATGGCTGACGTATCAGGTAGTCTATTAGGATTATTAAATTGTAGATTATCTATGAATCTTATCATCAATTCATATGTGACAATCTAGCCAAACCACTAGTATATTATTATATTATTTTATTGACTCTCTTACGAGAGTTAGCACGTGTGCTACTATATGACATTTAAGTATGTGGTTATTTAGATATCTAGTTTAATATTTATTTATGTTGCAAATTATAGTTATATCATCGTATTATGAAACCTGGCGATATGAACCTATTAACTATCGTTGGTATACGTGATTTCCAGTAAACTTTGAAATCTTGAATCGTAAGTTCCATCTATAACCAATTTGGACGTATATAAAATTATGTAAATTATCCCACATTATATAGTAGTGCCACATCCTTATTTTCATCGTGAAAATTTTTCGTGCAAATTGTTGCCTTAATCATTTCCTAGATCTTGGAAACAACCGATATTAAACGTCCATATGAGATCTGGATCATCGGATTTATATCAGATTAATCTACGTAAGACCATTTAGCTCAAAGAAAAATTTATCGATCTTTTGAGTTGACTCATGTATAGGCTAATTTTGTTTAAACCCAACTCTTACTCGGATCTCTTAAATGAACTTTATTCCAGATTCATAAAGTTGTTTGTAGATGGATCGGTATCAAATGATTTGAAATTATCTATGACCTTATTCTCATTTGAGTTAATTATATATATATATATATATGAATCTTATGAGTATATGTTGATCATCTTGGATCGTTATCATGATTTTTAAGTTGCAACTAAAAGTCGACCGTTATCAATTATAATATTCGTGTCAACCCCCAACACTTGCAGCTCTATGTGCAATATTTGTGGCTTCTACCTATACTCTCTTTGCAGCTCTACCCCCTATCTGCAACTCAATTTCACATATTCAACTTGCGTATATTGCATGACATTTCTAGTTACGCATGCAGCCTTCTTCATTTTCCTAGTTGTACTGAAGCTTGATGCTCACTTGTTTTATTTCTGTAACTTCCTTTTTGCAGCTCAACTTTATAGCTTGCTTCATCTTATATTTCTTAACTTCTGCAACTTTCGATATTTCATATGTAATTCAGTTATTTGCAGTCATGTTGACTAGCTTCATAAATGTAAATCCTTCTATTATTTCTCCCTTCATTTGCAAATTAAACCACATAAAAGTAGAGGTTTATAAGTTTTCCCGCCCCTTAAAAATTTTTAGTCCTCCAAAAATATACTTACCATACTAAAAAAATGAATAAATGATGTTTTTTTTCTAATAAATAATCCTCACATCTAAAGAAGAGGCGGAGGAGTTCCACTCATATCAAAAAGCTTGGTAGTACGATCGCATACTAAATAAGTCCATAGGAGATATGCAATATTAGACAATCAAATTACTATCTCAACTCTAATACGACATCCTATCATATCGGGACTATTACCTTAACTCTTAGAACTTTAAGCTTAAACTCTCATACTACTTTAACTCTTAGGTCTATAAACCTAAAGCTCTTATACCAATTTACTCCTTAGGTTCTAAAACCTAAGCTTTGATACCACTTTAATTGTCACGCCCCGACCTGTCTGTCGGGCACGTGGCAACCGTCGTATGAGCCCCAAAGGACCCATATAAGGCATTTAATAATACACACAACTATTATACATAACAGTTCAGCGGAATATATATTTAAAAATATCTAACTCAACACTGTTAACACAGTCCCGATAAACCTAATACAATTCTATGATAAATATCGATCAGTAAAAATAAATCTGTCGACAAACTCATCTTCATCAACCGTCGTGATCGATCATCTAATACACCTGCACACACATTGAACGCGGTGTGCTTAGCCTTGCGGCCTAGTGCAAAATTACGGCTCGAAATCGTAGATAGGAAATCAAACACCAGGGGGAAGTACCAGGATGCATTTGTGTTTATTAATTATCAATTATTAACTTTTTGGTGTAAATAGCGTCATTAACCAAGTTGAGATCTAACTGTTTGTGTATAGCTGTATATGTTCATACCACCTCCTTCTTATTCCCCCATGAAACACCTTTTCTCTCTATTATGTTGCATATAATGTGACAATGTGGAGGATCGAATATGGGTGTGCACTAGGAAGGTTATGGTGAATTCCATATGTAATGATCATGTTTTGATATTAAGTGGAAATATAGAATATTTGGTAGGTATTGATGTTGACTTGGGCTTTATAATAGAATATGAGCTAGGTGGATAGAATTTGACCTTAATTGAATTAGGTTAAGTGGATTGGGTTGATTTAATGAATTGTGTTAGATAAGTAATTTGGATAGAATAATTAAATAACTTAGGTTCTCATTGATTAAATTTCTATCGAATAATTTGTAGAAATATTATTAATTTTATTCTAAATAAATTTTATTATTTAGGAATATTATTTTGACACGTGAGCTACATTACGGTTGATACCTCGAGCTTTAATTGGATTAGTTCTGAAGCTCAGATTGCTCACAATTCAGGTGCGTTGGTTCTCCGATGTAGGATTTATTCAAGTTAGGGAATTCTCGCTGGAGTCTTCTTAGGAACAATTCCTGGATGTCTTAAATAAAATAAAATACTATGCTTGATAAGATTTGATTATCCGCATGTTAGTTTAATTTATTTTTGTCTAACATGCATGATATAGCATGATTTCCTGTTAAGTTTTAATATGTCGTTATATCTGTCCTGCATGTTAGATAATATTTTAATATTATTTCTCTATGTTATGATAGCACAACTACCATGCAGATATAGATAAGAATAATGACATGTTAGAAACTATTAGGAGACATCACTAGAAATTCGATAGCAAGAGGTACTGCTTGCATACCTCGTTTGACCACCGCGTACCGCCGATGGTCAGAATGGTGATGCTCCACCACATACCCCTCCCGAGGCTACGTGTAGCTTGGATACTGGGAGCTGGTTGGGAAATGGGCCAGATAAACTCCAAGGTCGGATAGACCAGATAGCGGAGTGGTCCATACCCGGTTACTATTACCCGTACGAGTGATGGTTGGGCGTCATCATGATAGTCCTGATATGGCTAGCGGGGATGAACCTTCCTACAAATTAGCAAAAATGTGGTCGAGATACCTCAAACCCATTGTGCGGATTGACGGTCAACTCGGCTAACATTGATCGCTTTTGAGTTGGGACGGGGATTCTCTCAAGCCTTGGACAGTGGATCCGTAGACCACATGGCTATCATCCTAGACGTTCTGCAGACGGTCGGATGAGTAGTCCGGATCCTAGGGTGGTTATTTCGGTTAGCCGTGACCGATGATATGTTATGTTGAGGTGACCCTGCCTGCGGGCAGTGTGTAGCGCTACACAGAATGTCGTTGCCCTTACGGAGACCGGGGAGGAAGTAGGGGCGCGATGTTTCGCTGGGACGGGGCGTAGAGTGCGACTGGCGAAATAGTGGAGAGAGATATACGGTCACCCGATCTCTCCGCCAACATCAGTGCAGCGGGCCTAGATAGAGACATAGAAGGACACCACACTGATGGGCTTATGGGAAGTCCCCGACGGGGGAATTTCACTAAGCATAGGCTGGCTGCCCGAGTTTTGAATCTGATAGACATAGTACACCGTAGATGACATTCCGGTGACATTGATGACATAGTTACTAGAGATAGCTTAGGCGACATCTAGTGCTACATATTTTGTATACACTTACACTGTTATCTAAATTTAAGATATGCCTCACATGTATCATATGAAAATGACAAATAAGTAAACCAATGGCATCCTAGAATACTCCTCCTAGCATTTGATTTCTTTATTCGGTAGAGCCGTAATTTCGCACTAGGCCACAAGGCTGAGCACACCACTTTTCCCCGTGTGTGCAGGTTATTAGATGGTTAACCGAGATAGTAAATGAAGATGGATCCACCGACAAATTTATTTTTATTTTTATTTATCGATACCGTTGTAGAGTTATAGTAGGTTTATCGGGACTATGTTAGAAATATTAAGTTAGATAATTTAACTGTATATTCCGCTGTGTAAATGATGTATATGGACTATATGTATCACTAAATGCCTTGTATGGGTCCGTTGGGCTCATACGGCGGTTGCCACGTGCCCGACAGTAGGGTCGGGGCGTGACAACTAAAGTGGTATGAGAGCCTAGGTTTAAAAACCTAAGGATTAAAGAGATATCAAAGTTAAGCTAAGAGTCCTAAGAGTTAAGAAAAGTCAGTCCCGATATAGTTTGGATATTAAGAAGGTCAGGAAGTCGTACGGTTATTTGGCCAAGACCTGTTTACGATTTCATAGTGAAACAATATATATTCGTGGGTTATACCGGATATTGTTAATTGAGGAATTTTCTTATGAAAAAGTTATTTCGTGTAGATGTCGGATATACTGCCAAAACGAAAACCAGGGAGACCTCGAAAGAAAGGGAATCTTCAGAACCTTACAAGTGTTACTTCCCATCCCCCTGTAGATCCGACAATCCCACTTGCTCCAGCACCAACTGCTAGTGCTGATGCAGATTTTGAAGAGATATCATTTCGATTGGCCCCAAGACAGTCATCGTCAGGGACACCATGGACCTCGGATGCAACGGATATGATAACACAACATACGATTGGCGATGTACCATTGGGACATGCACCTTTGGCGCAGGAACATCTAAATATGATAGCAGCGGTAATGGTTAGTATTTTTCATCCGGTGGCCACTACTTCGGCCGATACACTTGCTACATTTGACTACACATCTGAGACAGTACTAGTTAATGGCTTGGAAGATATCGTTATCTCTCCAACAACCCGACCGGTGACCTATGCCCAGCCAGTTTATCAGACCCCGCCGAAGGGAGGTATCACCACCATGCCAGATTCCTCGGAAGGCACTCGCATTGGTAGATCTTTGGTATCCTGGCTACATGACGCGAGACAGTTGGGTTGTGCATCTCTTTCTGGATCTTCAGACCCGCAGATGGCCCGAGCTTGGATAAACAAAGTTCGCCGAGTCACCACTGAGTTAGAGCTAGCAGATAAAGACAAACATAGCATAGCACTCCACTTGTTGGAAGGAGATGCTGAGTTATGGTGGGAGGAGCTGGAGGCTCGTTACACTGCCGGGCTGACTTGGACTAGCTTCCAGGAGGAATTTCACTTGCGATATGATACCTCGATGCAGAAAAATCTGAAGAGACAAGAGTTTTTAGAGTGTGAACAAAGGGGCAGATCTGTAACCGAATATGCAGTGGAATTTAACAGGTTAGCATCCTTCGTACCAGAGATAATCCCATCAGAGGACTACCGTCGCTTCCTATTTGTCGAAGGACTAGATGACCCTATTCGATTGAGTGTAGGATTATTAGACACAGATGGGTTCCAGAGGCTTGTGGATAAGGCCTTATGGCCGAGAGATTTATTCTAGCAAGCTGCAAGCAGAATGATGATCATAAGAGGAAGCAACTAGGGTCACAGAAGGTTCGAGGTGAGCAAAGTGACCGGCAGGTCACTATGGTACCATCAATCACCTCGACAGCTAGAGAAACTCCATCCAGTGATTTAGTCGCCCAAAGGATGATCCCACATAACTTACTGAGTCAGACTCACCCACCGCCACCACCGTTAGTGCCTGCTCAGATATATCGTGCTCCGTACTTAGTTCCATGTTCCCTTTGCAACAAGGTCCATACCGGACCTTGTCGAGGAGTTTCTTGCTATCAGTGCCGCCAAAAAGGACATATTCAGGCTAATTGTCCGCAACGGAGTCGGACGAGAGGTTTCCAGCAATCAACAGAGCCTACTGCTACTGTTGGTCGAGGTCGTCCGTTCATGTCGACCACATCTGCCGCTGCTGCCCCGGTATTGACTAGAGGAGCTCGTAGACCGAATCACCGCGTTTAAAGGTCTGTCACCACATGCACATTGCCCTCTTTTGGTTGGATAACACAGATGCTTAGGATGATTCCCACATGGTCAGCGTTGATCCGAGCGTAATTGCCGATGACCTATAGGTACTAGTGAGTTTGATGTATTTTACCAAAAACCCATCTCATAGGAACTTACCTTGAGCTTGCTTGGTTATTTTGGTTGTAGAATTTTTAAGAGAAAGTTTGAAACTATTTTAAGATTTTAGCTTAACCTTTAACTTTTGTTAATGAGTTATTTCTGATTTAAATAGTGTATTTTGCTTAAGTTGTTAGGTATACGACATCAATGCTTAAATTAGGAAATTAAAGGACTAGCTTAACTACAAGTGATAGTCTTCATAATATTTCCTATATGTTTGTTTTAGCAAGTGGATGACTAAGGATAGATGACTTTTAAGAGAATGCAGGAGATGTCTTGAGATGTTAAGTTAATATATATATATATATATATATATATATATATATATATATATTCTTAATGACAGTGATATTAAACTTAGGAATTTGATGGCTAACATATATATAAAAGTGATAGATTTTTGAAAAATGGTGTATGCATCTATTGTTGCTTATAGAGGTTAGAAAAGATAGCTTGAGAAGAAAGTAAGTGATCCACATAATTATTAGATAACAATTGATATTTAGTTGTGAGATCCCATTTAAGGGTGTGATTGTTAGGTGTGCGGATTTATAAAAAGGGTAAAAATCATTTGTTTATTTTCTTATTATGGTAAGTGTATTTTTGGAGGACCAAAATTTTTTAAGGGGGGAGTACTTGGAAACCCCCACTTCTATATGGTTTAATTAGGAAGAAAAAAAAATTCTTTATACGTAAATACGAGTATAGGAGAATTTAAATAATTTGTGGGCTAACTTTATACATAATTGATGAGTTTAGACAAAGTTAGAAATGAAAAAGGAACCTAGTTGTAACTTATAAAATGTTATAGGTCTCATAGGGGCTTAGTTAAAATTTTATCAAGGTTAGAGGGACTTAGTTGGGTTATTACGGAAGTTGTGGACCAATATGTAAACATGTAGAAGGTGACAACCCCTCACATGCACAGCATGTGCACCCCTCGGATCGGTCCAACTGGACCAACTCAAACCGGATGGGTTCAGTTGAACCGCCCGACGAGTTGAGGAGAAGGGGCCGAATACGTGCCCTAAACCTGACGAAGCGCGCCCCCAAATCACTTCCTCTTCCTTCACCCTGCTCGCGTCGCCCTCAAAATCCTCCGTCCACTCCATCTTCCTCCATTCCGTCGGCGGCAGCACTTGGGGCGGGATCGTCCTTCTCAAAGCTCAACGGCGACCATCAGACTTGCCGGCATTCCACTACTCCGTCTTCTTCGCAACTACCCAGGCGCATCGGCAGCGCTAGCTGCGTCTTCCGCATCACAGTGAGCTATTCGGCATCCATCGCGCCGCACCTCTGACCATCGTTTTCCTGGCTCCACGGTGAAGTTGCGGAGGGATGAGTCGGTCGACCTCGCCTGCTTGATCTGCCGACAACAGGGGAGACTTCATCGCACCGTCGGAACCCCTTCCGACTCCTCATGACTCCTCATCTCCCTCCTTTGTGCGACGCTCATGCCATTGTTGATCCGACGAACCTGGGTTCTTCGTGCTTGACGACGATCGACCCCCGCTGTGTACGTGGCTGCTCACCGGAGACCCAAATCGAGTCTCCACTTCCATCCTTCGAGCGACGCCAGAGGGGCTCCATCGCACCAACCCCAGCGACGTCGATCGCCCTAGAGGCTTCAGCCGCATCTGTCGCAGCTGCCATCGGAGCCACTGCGAGTTCAACAACGAACTCCTCACCGTCCACCGCTGCGCCCGATACTCCATCCTTGCTAGGCGACCATCAGATCCGCCGGCATCCCACGGAGTTGGTATGTTTAGTTGAATGCATTTCATGTATGATGGTACAATGAATTATTATGTTTCAGATGGATGGGGGGATGGTTGAATTCATGCTCTCCCCCACCTCCTTCTCATTCCCCCATGAAACACCTTTTCTCTCTATTATGTTGCATATAATGTGACAATGTGGAGGATCGAATAAGGGTGTGCACTAGGAAGGTTATGGTGAATTCCATATGTAATGATCATGTTTTGATATTAAGTGGAAATATAGAATATTTGGTAGGTATTGATGTTGACTTGGGCTTTATAATAGAATATGAGCTAGGTGGATAGAATTTGACCTTAATTGAATTAGGTTAAGTGGATTGGGTTGATTTAATGAATTGTGTTAGATAAGTAATTTGGATAGAATAATTAGATAACTTAGGTTCTCGATTGATTAAATTTCTATCCGAATAATTTGTAGAAATATTATTAATTTTATTCTAAATAAATTTTATTATTTAGGAATATTATTTTGACACGTGAGCTACATTACGGTTGATACCTCGAGCTTTAATTGGATTAGTTCTGAAGCTCAGATCGCTCATAATTCAGGTGCGTTGGTTCTCCGATGTAGGATTTATTCAAGCTAGGGAATTCTCGCTGGAGTCTTCTTAGGAACAATTCCTGGATGTCTTAAATAAAATAAAATACTATGCTTGATAAGATTTGATTATCCGCATGTTAGTTTAATTTATTTTTATCTAACATGCATGATATAGCATGATTTCCTGTTAAGTTTTAATATGTCGTTATATCTGTCCTGCATGTTATATAATATTTTAATATTATTTCTCTATGTTATGATAGCACAACTACCATGCAGATATAGATAAGAATAATGACATGTTAGAAACTATTAGGAGACATCACTAGAAATTCGATAGCAAGAGGTACTGCTTGCATACCTCATTTGACCACCGCGTACCGTCGATGGTCAGAATGGTGATGCTCCACCACATACCCCTCCCGAGGCTACGTGTAGCTTGGATACTGGAGCTGGTTGGGAAATGGGCCAGATAAACTCCAAGGTCGGATAGACCAAATAGGGGAGTGGTCCATACCCGGTTACTATTACCCGCACGAGTGACGGTTGGGCGTCACCGTGATAGTCCTGATATGGATAGCGGGGATGAACCTTCCTACAAATTAGCAAAAATATGGTCGAGGTACCTCAAACCCATTGTGCGGATTGACGGTCAACTCGGTTAACATTGATCGCTTTTGAGTTGGGACGAGGATTCTCTCAAGCCTTAGACAGTGGATCCGTAGACCACACAGCTATCATCCTAGATGTTCTGCAGACGGTCGGATGAGTAGTCCGGATCCTAGGGTGGTTATTTCGGTTAGCCGTGACCGATGATATGTTACATATCTTTCGGCAAATCCTATTTTTCATGCAAGGACAAAACATATAGAAGTGGATTATCATTTTGTAAGAGAAAGGGTATCTCGCAAGCAGTTAGAAATCAAGATTGTTCCCTGAGGTGATCAGGCGCAATCTAAACCTTGATAAGGTTTCAATTGAGGGGAAGTAATAAATAGAAGACTCGGTTTGTATGGTTGTAATCATTTTTTACACGACATACACTTTATCAACATTGCTCAAGCAAAATGTCTCACTAAATAATTATTTCATATGAATCCCCTATTCCTCCCAAACTTACTCTTCAAGAGGCACAATGATTAACCCAACCAACTTAATTAATATCAGAGCCAAGTTTCGATCTTGGGACCTGTGGGTTATGGGCCCACCACGCTTCCGCTGCGCCACTCTGATTTTGTATGTAAATTTTTATCCAACTCTTAATTCTAAATTAATTTTAAGCTCATTCGAACAAGGTGATTGCTTGATGTTATTGTTGGTGTGATGAAAAAGATATTAGTGATCAATTTTATCCACATCGGCTGAAAGTTACCATCCATTATCAAAGTAATTGATTCTCTAACTTACTCTTCAAGAGGCACAATGATTCACAAAACCAACTTAATTAATATTAGAGCCAAGTTTCGATCTTGGGACCTGTGGGTTATGGGCCCTCCATGCTTCCACTGCGCCACTCTGATTTTGTACGTAAAGGTTTATCAAACTCTTAATTCTGAATCAATTTGAAGCTCATCTGAATAAGGTGATTGCTTGGTGTTATTGTTGGTGTGATGAAAAAGAAATTAATGATCAATTTTATCCACATCGGCTGAAAGTCACCATCCATTATCAAAGTAATTGATTCTCTCAAACTCCTAAATATTCTTATAGTGAAAGTCCTAATTCGTAAAATATAATCATAGTAAAAACTCATCGACAAACACTTTGTCGGCATCACTCGATCGGAAAATCATCACGCTTGTCGTAGTGAGCAATCCTTAGAGAAAAAGCCCCAATTCGTGAAACCCTTCGTCAGAATCACTCAAGCAAAATACCTCAAAATATTATTATTTCTTCCTCATTTTTATTATAAGGTGATTGCTTGGTGTTATTGTTGGTGTGATGAAAAAGATATTAGTGTTCAATTTTTCAACGATTATTATTTCTCCCTCTCCCTCCCAAACATAAAAATTATAGTCGACATACACTTCATCAACATTACTCAAGCAAAATGCCTCATTAGATAATTACGCTTTGTCGGCATCACTCGATCGGAAAATCATCACGCTTGTCGTAGTGAGCAATCCTTAGAGGAAAAGCCCCAATTCGTGAAACCCTTCGTCAGAATCACTCAAGCAAAATACCTCAAAACATTATTATTTCTTCCTCATTTTTATTATAAGGTGATTGCTTGGTGTTATTGTTGGTGTGATGAAAAAGATATTTCTCCCTCTCCCTCCCAAACATAAAAATTATAGTCGACATACACTTCATCAACATTACTCAAGCAAAATGCCTCATTAGATAATTACGCTTTGTCGGCATCACTCGATCGGAAAATCATCACGCTTGTCGTAGTGAGCAATCCTTAGAGGAAAAGCCCCAATTCGTGAAACCCTTCGTCAGAATCACTCAAGCAAAATACCTCAAAACATTATTATTTCTTCCTCATTTTTATTATAAGGTGATTGCTTGGTGTTATTGTTGGTGTGATGAAAAAGATATTTCTCCCTCTCCCTCCCAAACATAAAAATTATAGTCGACATACACTTCATCAACATTACTCAAGCAAAATGCCTCATTAGATAATTACGCTTTGTCGGCATCACTCGATCGGAAAATCATCACGCTTGTCGTAGTGAGCAATCCTTAGAGGAAAAGCCCCAATTCGTGAAACCCTTCGTCAGAATCACTCAAGCAAAATACCTCAAAACATTATTATTTCTTCCTCATTTTTATTATAAGGTGATTGCTTGGTGTTATTGTTGGTGTGATGAAAAAGATATTAGTGTTCAATTTTTCAATGATTATTATTTCTCCCTCTCCCTCCCAAACATAAAAATTATAGTGGACATACACTTCATCAACATTGCTCATTTTTATTATAAGGTGATTGCTTGGTGTTATTGTTGGTGTGATGAAAAAGATATTAGTGTTCAATTTTTCAACGATTATTATTTCTCCCTCTCCCTCCCAAACATAAAAATTATAGTCGACATACACTTCATCAACATTACTCAAGCAAAATGCCTCATTAGATAATTATGCTTTGTCGGCATCACTCGATCGGAAAATCATCACGCTTGTCGTAGTGAGCAATCCTTAGAGGAAAAGCCCCAATTCGTGAAACCCTTCGTCAGAATCACTCAAGCAAAATACCTCAAAACATTATTATTTCTTCCTCATTTTTATTATAAGGTGATTGCTTGGTGTTATTGTTGGTGTGATGAAAAAGATATTAGTGTTCAATTTTTCAATGATTATTATTTCTCCCTCTCCCTCCCAAATATAAAAATTATAGTGGACATACACTTCATCAACATTGCTCAAGCAAAATGCCTCATTAGATAATTATTTCATATGAATCCCCTATTCCTCCCAAACTTACTCTTCAAGAGGAACAATGATTAACCCAACAAACTTAATTAATATCAGAGCCATGTTTCGATCTTGGGACCTGTGGGGGGTTATGGGCCCACCACGCTTCCGCTGCGCCACTCTGATCATGTATGTACAAATTTGAAAATGTTGAAAGTGAGCTTTCCGTTCAACTCAGCAGCCTTAAAAAATAAATTTTGATATTATTTTGAGTCAGATATCAACTCGCAGCCTATCTAACCGAAACCTTAATCGAATGTATTAGAACAACACGAACTTCTCGATATTAGTGCACTCATAAAAAATGAACATGAATATAAAATAAAAAAATAAAAATACAACAATCTTAAATATTACTTTAGAACAACTCAGCAGCCTTAAAGAATAAGTTTTGATATTATTTTGAGTCGGTTATAAACTCACACCCTTTCTTACCTTAAGGTTAATTGAATACCATAGAACAACTCAGATTTCTCGATATTAGTCCACTCGTAAAAAATAAATAGGAAAATGAAAAAAAGACAACAATCTCAATATTCCTTTAGAATGCATAAAATTAAAAATCGACCGTGTTATGTTGGAAGTAAAAATGTGAAAATTTTGATAGTGGAATTTGAACCCACGCCCTTTCGGATCAAAACTTTAATATGGCACCACAGACCAACTTAGCAATCTCAACAATGATAGACTTTGAAAAAATGCATACAACACATACCACAATCGAAATGGGAAAAAACGACATCAAGTCACTCTTAGCTAATATTGTTGAGTATGAAACTAAGTTTTCAAAATAAAGGTACAACTACAACATGAAACTAAATTTATATATTCCTCGTAGGGTAAAAGATGAATTGTCAACTTAGTGTATCTAATATGTCATGGCATTGCTTAGGTTCAAAACAAAGACATTCAGTGTGTTAGACTAACCTGATAGCCAACTACAACACAACACCATATTAATTACTTTAAAATAAAGATAATAAAAACATAACTACGGTATGTTTGAAGTAAAAATTTAAAAATATTGAAGGCACGATTTGAATCCATTCAAAACAAAACCTTAATATAGGGTTATTGTCCAACTGAGCAGCCTTGAAGAATAAATTTTGATATTGTTTTGAGTCAGATATCAACTAATAGCCTTTCTAATCGCAACCTTAATCGAATGCCGTAGAACAACTCAGACTTCTCGAAATTAATGCACTCATAAAAAATGAACAATAATATATAATAAAAAACAAAAAATACAACAATCTTAAATATTACTTTAGACTAACTCAGCAACCTTGTAAAATAAATTTTGATATTGTTTTGAGTCGGATATGAACTCACACCCTTTCTTACGGCAATGTTGATTGAATGGCGTAAAACAACTCAGATTTATCGGCATTAGTGTACTCGTAAAAAATAAAAAGGAATATGAGAAAAAAAAGAAAAAGACAACATTCTCAAATATTCCTTTAGAATGAAGAAAACTAAAAATCGACCGTAAAGTGTTAGATGTAAAAATGTTAAAATATTGAGAGTGGGATTTGAACCCACGCCCTTTCGGACCAGAACCTTAATCTGGCGCCTTAGACCAACTCGGCCATCACAACATTGATGGTATTTGAAAAAATGAATACAACACGAACTACAATCGCAACAGGAAAACTACTCGAGAGGTCTAAATATGACTAAAAATTTCTATTAAGTAACAACAACTATATCTTTCAAATAAAACTAAAGAATGACTATATGTTTCAAATGTATAATTTTTATCGTAAAAAAAGGACATCAAGTCACTCTCGAGGTAATATTGTTCAGTATAAAATTAAGTTTTCAAAAATAAAGGTAATTTATATATTCCTTGTACGGCAAAAGATGATTCGTCAACTTAGAGAATCTACTTCATGGTGTTGCCTTGGTTCAAACTTGGGTTCAAGTTTGAACCAAGTTTGAACCACAAACCTTTAGTATGTTAGACAGACTTGGTAACCAACTACACCAAAAAACCATAATAAATTTTTTAGAATATGGAAAATAAAAATATAACTACGGTATGTTGGATGTAAAAATTTGAAAATGTTGAAGGTAAGATTTGAATCCGTTCAAAAACTAAACCTCAATATAAGGTCTTTGTGCAACTCAGCAGCCTTGAAGAATAAATTTTAATATTATTTTGAGTCAGATATCAACTCACAGCCTTTCTAAACTAAACCTTAATCGAATGCTATAGAACAACTCGGACTGCTCGATATTAGTGCATTCATAAAAAATGAACAAGAAATAAAAAATAAAAATACAACAATCTTAAATATTACTTTAGAACAACTCAGCCGCCTTAAAGAATAAGTTTTGATATTGCTTTGAGTCGGATATGAACTCACACCCTTTCGTACCGCAATGTTAATTGAATGCCGTAGAACAACTCAAATTTCTCGATATTAGTGCACTCGTAAAAAATAAATAGGAATATAAAAAAAAAAGACAACAATCTCAAATATTCCTTTAGAATGCAGAAAACTAAAAATCAACAGTGTTATGTTGGAAGTAAAAATGTGAAAATGTTGATAGTGGGATTTGAACCCACACCCATTCGGACCAAAATCTCAACATGGCATGTGAGACCAACTCAACCATCTCAACAATGATGGACTTTGAAAACACGCATATAACACCAACCATAATCGCAATGGGAAAGCTACATGAGAGGTCTAAATTTAATGAAAAAAATTTAATAATATTAAGAATGAATCGCCCTTTTTATGACTAAAAACATCTATGAAATAAACAACAACTATATCTTTCAAATGAAAAGTAAAAACATGACATCAAGTCACTCTCAGCTAATATTATTCGGTATGAAACTAAGTTTTCAAAATAAAGGTACAACTACATCATGAAACTAAATTTATATAATCCTCAGGGTAAAAGATGAATTGTCAACTTGGTGAATCTAATATGTCATGGCGTTACCTTGGTTCGAAACAAAGAACTTCAGTGTGTTCGACTAACGTGATAGCCAACTACTACACCACAACAACGTATTAATTAGTTTAAAATATAGAAAATCAAAACATAACTATGATATGTTTGAAGTAAAAAATTAAAAATGTTAAAGGCAGGATTTGAATCCATTCAAAACTAAAACTTAATATAAGGTCTTTGTGCAACTCATCAGCTTTGAAGAATAAATTTTAATATTGTTTAGAGTCAGATATCAACTCGCAGCTTTTCTAACCAAAACCTTAATCGAATGCCTTAGAATAACTCGGACTTCTCCATATTAGTGCACTCATAAAAAATGAACAAGAATATAAAATAAAAAAATACAATAATCTTAAATTTTACTTTAGACCAACTCAGCAACCTTGTAGAATAAATTTTGATATTGTTTGGAGTCGGATATGAACTCACACCTTTTCTTACGGCAACTTTAATTGAATGCCATAGAACAACTCGGATTTCTCGGCATTAGTTGTCACGCTCCGACCCATCTGCCGAGCACGTGGCAACCGCCGTATGAGTCCAATGGACCAATACAAGGCATTTAATGATATACAAAGTTCACATACATTAATAATGCAGCGGATAATATAATTAAATCAATTAACTAAACTCTATTAACACAGTCCCGATATACCTACTACAATACTATAGTCACAAAATTAGTAAATAACTAGGTTCGTCGATAATCTCGCCTCCATTAGCTATCCTGACCGGTCGTCTAGTAGACCTGCACACATTTGAACGTCGTGTGCTCAACCGCAAGCGGCTAAGTGCTTATGGCTCTAACCGCAGTAGAATAACTCAAGTAGCAAACAAGGAGATTCTAGCATATCCATAACATCATTTCATAATCTCAAACAAAGCATGTAAAATCAACAAATAAAACATGAAGCATTATAAGAAGAACATGTAATATAAGTGTGTAGCTCAACTATAAATATGAAGTGTGTTTATTTCACAAGATTATTGTCATTAAAAATATCATCATATTCAAATATTGTGATCTGGGCAGCCAGCCTATGCTTAGGAGATCTCCTGATCAGGGAGTTCCCATAAGCCCATCAGTGTCCACTGTCTATGTCTCTACCTATGCCCGTCACACTAATGTTGGCAGAGAGGTCGGGTGACCGTGAATCCCTCTCCGGTGGTCCACTAGGCGAATCACTTCATCTCCGCAACCTAGCGACCTGTCATTCCATGCGTCTTACCTAGACAATCCATGAAGTAACTCTTGTAGTACTACACCAAGGGTCACCGCACCTATATAAACGCATCGGCCACAGCTAGCCGGTAATAAACCCCAGGATCTGGACTACTCATCAGAACGTCTGCAGAACGTCTGGAATAATAGCCGTGAGGTCCATAGATCCACTGTCCAAGGCTATGCGGAAGGAGTCACCGTACCAATTTACAAGCAGCTATGTCTGCCAGGAGGCGTGCATCCTAGCCGTCGCCGGAATGTTATAACCTCGGCGACATGTTTGCTAGGTCCTTAGTTTAGTTTCATCCATCCTAGCCATCTTAGGACTATCACGGTGATGACTTAGCGACACTATGCGGGTATAGTGAATACATCACAACGTTCTCTGGCAATAAACTAATCCATATCTTATCTTCACCCTTTTATGTCCAAGATGATATCAACATCTTTGTGTGGTATAGGTTTATGAGCATTAAAGCTCGTATCCGTAACTTAGGAGATCAAAATGGTGTATCGTCAATAATTACATACGTAAGTATGTCAATGTCACATGTCTATAAGTGATGCTTATCGATGTCTATGAATATGCTACACTATAGTGTAACATAATAGGTTCTAGAAGTAACTGTAATATTGTATTACTTTTCGTCACATCAACCTAGTAGATAATGAGCGAGAGAATAACCTAGCATATATTTGAATAACAGTAGCAATAAGACAACAAGCATATCGCATTAATGATATACATAGACTATTCTAACCTACAAAGGATGAATCATAAATAATTAAATATTAATTTCTAAAAAATAAAATATTTATGCAATAGAATAATCTAGCACATATTTGAATAACCGTAGACATAAGACACAAGCATATCATATTAATCATATAAATAGGCTATTCTAACATACAAAGCATGAATCATGAATGATTAAATATTAATTTCTAAGCAACAAAATATTTATCTCCTAAAGTTTCATCAACTTGAGATTAGTCTATTGCAGTGAACCGATCGATCTTCAGAACCAACCGTATGTTAGCTTGAACGTCGTCTAATTATATCAAGGTATCTACCTATTACAAGTAGCATTACCTTTAGATATGATCTATAACATTATATATTATTAATCCTATCTACAAAATACTAAATCAACCATCTCAACCATTTTGCCTATCTAACCCATCCTAAATTAATTATTCAATAAGGTTTGATTAATCAAAACTAATCTAATAAATTAACCTTATTCACTTTATAAACCTTAATCATAACTACCAAGCAACCATTAGAGTCCCAAATAAAGTCCAACTAAAATTGCAATCAATCCCTAATCCTAATTTACCACTCACTAATTTTTATTTAATTACAATATCTAATTATTAGTAGAGAGGAAACTATTAATTGTGCCCTAGTGCTGACATGCATTCGATTATGCATTCCATCATAATTAACATATCATCTACATGTCATCAAATAAAGGCAAGGAAAAGAAAATAGAAATAAAATCCACATCAAACCACCAATTGCAACACCATCATCAAAACACCATGAAAATTCAGCAACCCACAGCATCATCAAACCACCAATTCAGCAGCAAACTCAGCAACCATTGAAACCGAGCAGCAAAAACACCACACTTCATCAGAAACCCAGCAAATAAATACTACCAGTAACGCAACAAACTACCATCAGCAATGAAACAGAACATGCAAAACAGAGCACATCATCAATTCCTCCATCATAAATCACACGGCAACAATATGCATTAATATACAGATAGGCCGGCATTCCACAGATTAATCAGTCAACAAGGCATGAAAACAAATTTACAGAGCAGAGAGAGATCTACGGCAAAATAGGCGAGCAAGCGAGGGAGGAAGATGCGACGAACCCTCGTTGATGGGCTCCCACGAGGAAGAGAAAGTGGTGGATGCGTCGTTGAGCTTACTACGACGTAGTGGCAAGTGAGGCGATGGCACTACCTCTGGGTTCGCAGACTCCTTAGCGCTCAACAAGAGGGGCGATGAAGGGAAGAGATCGAACTAGATCTCACGGCGAGGGATCTAGAGCGACTCGCTGCCGAGCTCACGGCGAGGAATCCCGCATCGCGGGCGTGCGAGGAGACCGAAGGAGAAGTGCTGAGCTCACGGTGAGAAGAGGAGATCCACGGGCGAAAGAAAGGTGAGGACGAACGGAAATGTTCACCGTCGAGCTCCCGGTGATGGATCTGAAGCGGAGGAGCAGCGGCGTTCGGAGAGGAGATCTCGAAGCCCACGGAAATTTGGAGAGGTCGTCGACGAAGAATCCGGATGAAGAGGAGAAACCTTTGCGACAGATTGCGAAGATGCCGAAGAAGAGGATGGATTCACCGTCACGTTCGTGGCGGATGGCGAAGGGAACGCGGGCGGAGAAGAGCGGCGTGCGAAGGACAAAGGAGACGAAGTGCAATTGGGGGCGCTGTCACATGCTTGCCCGATCTAGGGCTTGGAGCACGTGCGGTGCACATGCGCTGACCAAATTACACATTTACCCCTGCTATCTCGATTTGCCTATTATACCCCTTTTTGTTATTTACATGGTATTATATTTCCCTTTTTGTCCCTACTCTCTTTAGTTATTTACTATGCTTTTTTTTATATATCACCCCTTCTAAAAAAAAAATTTCCAAGTTCTCACCTCCTTAAAAATTTTTGATCCTCCAAAAATTAAAATAATCATAAAAGCATAGTTAGGGTGTATGTTATGAATAAAGAAATTTACTATCCTTATTATTTTCTCAACTACTAAGTGCTTCGAATAGATCCGAATAGTAGGATCGGATCAGTTCCTTTGGTTTCCTAAGTGTCTTACTCTACCTTCATCTTTTTTCTCTTTTTTTTAAAGGATCTTTCACCAAAGATATTACATTTCTCATGATCTAGAGGTATTTTATAAATAAGATAAATAGTTATATTTTTGTATCTCTCATCTATAATCACTAAGATAGTTTATCTCCTAGATAAATATTCGAAAGTTAAGGATTTTTGTGCGATGTATGAATAAGTGGATATTATCTAATTCCTCAACTATGGCACCTTAACATTGAAAGGAAAGTATGACATTTATCTCTACTAAACATTTTTTAATTCTAGAGCAAGCATGTGGACTACTTTTGGATTCCAAAGAAGACTAATAAAATTATACTTTTCCTTAGTTGGGATTTCTTATATATCCTATAAGACATTGTATTACTGCTTCTTTGATCCTCTCTAGTAGTAAAAGTGACAGAGCTAAATCATCTACTACTTTAACCCATAGCAGCCAAGGAGAGAAAAAGAGAAGATATAGTACTGGGGAAAATCAAAGAGCCCATTAAGTTAGGTATCTTAAAAATATCTAGAACGGTCAAAAGAGGCTCATGTTTAGCATTCTCCCAATCCACAACGAAATCACAAAGTCAAACAACATACAAGGGTTTGATGTCCAAAGGTTAAAAATCTATACTAATGTAATGTAAAACAAGCAAATTAATGTAGAACAAGCTCAAAGTGAAACAACATGAAAAACTATTTTTTTCACTAAGGTAATGTAATCATATCATAATTAAAATTCAAATAGAGTGGCAAGCAATCAAAAGATATTTTCTTAGTGAATAGGAAGCTATACATGTCACTATGATTAATCATAGTCTAGCATAACATGACTAAGTTCGTATGTGAACACTTAAGTCATGTAGTGAAAGGTCATATGCTTCCATATACAGTTCTTGACAAGACCATTGAAACCAAAAAGAAAAACATAGGTGAGTAAGTGCAACTTATTCCCAAAGAAATGCTACAATTTATCTAACTGATAGTTGAAGCTAACTATCCAAATAAAGGCAAGCGGTATGCTTTTCCTTATAATCAAAGATCTTGCCCCAATATAACAAACACTCAATACATGAGTATGTATTCATGGAGATACAATTTGAAGATACAAATGGATACTCCTTTTTATGTCATATCTCCTTTTTAATAGTATCAATAGATCTCATAATCATATTCAGTATCAATCTTTGCAGTTCCACATTTTATTACATCCTTGAAGGTAATTGTAGCATTAACGCAAACTCTCTTACGAATATTCTATTTGATAGTTTCGAAATAACTTTTGCTAATGCAAGTCCTCGTAGGGTATGAACGTTAAGAAACTGAGTCAAAATGTTCGAATGTATATTCTCACTTAAATGTTCAGCAGAGAAGAGGGGTTCAAGATACAACCACAATTATAATTTTTTTTTTCTTCCATATTTCTAAAGTCCCCAAAAGTAGTATAACTAAGATCTAAACTACGATATCTTGCAAGACTATAACCTGCAAGTGATATAAGGGAAGGGACAAATAAATACAAGGAGAAATTTTAAATGATAAGTAAGAGAATAACAATAACGATAGATGAAAATGATCTTTAGATGGATTTGGAAAATATTTCAAAACTAGGTCAAATTTTTATTATGTAGGAATTAACATATAGTAGATGATTAGATTTCTACAATATCTGAAGCAAACAAGAAAGCTACTAGGTTGTCAAAGGAAATCCATGGGGATAAAAATCCACGTGTTAAGATCATAAAAAGAGAAGAAACATCCAACTCCAATATTACCAAACATAGTGAAGAAAAGCTATGACAAATGGCTCTCATCATCAAGTGAAAGAGGATACAATTTTCAAGACCAATGGAAGTCAAGATTTTATTTCTGCTGCACAAATTTTGAAGTGCTCAACTAATGCATATAAAAAAAATAATTGTGGAGTAGCAGAGTATGAAGGATTTTGAGACAATGTTAAATGGTATAGTATCCGACAATAATCATGCCAATGAATTCCAAGATTAATCACCTGGAAATGTACCATGGCATTTCTTTTTCCTTGCATCAATATGTAAAATATAAGACTATCATATTTGAGAGTAGAGAACTTACAATCTTGCATCTATATGCTCAAAATGATAAGATGCACATCTAGATACAACCATTGTGGTTATGCAATATAAACTTTCATTAATATCTACATAATGAAAATAAGAGTCTCAAAGTTGACAAGACATAGAAACATATTAAGTCAATCTTTATCATAATCAATAAAGTAGTATTGCATTCTCCAAATCCATGGAGAACAACACTAACCAAGAAATATGGGGAAGTAATGGAGCAAACAAAAGTAAATAATAGCACGTTTAAAGAAGATATACATGATCTGATAGGCAAGGAAAAAAAAAGAGACATGCCAGAAGGTACAATGTTTAGAGAATGTTTATGGTGAAGGTATAAATAACTAATACCATAACTGATAGTATCTATTACACTAGGAATAAGAATTAAGAGAAGATGAACTATGTATCACAAGGTAGACATACAGTGGAATAATTCTTAATCTATAAGAGTTTAAGGACCACAATGAAATTCGAAAAGAAACACGTAATTAGAGAAATAACTTATAAGTTTTTGTAATTTCTTGAGCACATTATCTGTAAACCCCCACCTTTAAAAATTTCATTTTAGGAAAAAAAATACTTTAAAATTTTTATTTAAGTTTAGTGTTGTGTAGAAAAAGGGGTTAAGGAACTTTTAGGTTATGTTAGAGCTAAAAGGATGAGATTAGGATAGATTTGTGGACCTAAAAGGATGTAGTTGTGTTTTGACAAATTTTATAGGGACTTAGTTGGGATATTACAAAAGTAGCGGACCAATTTGTAAATAGGTGAAGACTCACATCCATAGCACGTACCTCCCTTTGGCCGGGGTCCACTTGAACCGATCATCCGACCGGGTCAGTGAACCGGCCTCCACCGGTCCGCAGAAGCCCTCGAAGGAGAAAAGAGCGAAGGGCTCTTCCCACTCCCGAGCCCTCCTTCTCCTTCTCCTTCTCCTCCACCTCGCGACCGCTACCTCCTCCCTCACCCACAGCAGAGCGAGCGGCGGCACCTTCCATCGCGCCCGCCGTTCGCTGCTCTCCTTCCCGGCGAGGAAAGCTCGACGAAAGCCTCCCTGCTACGCGCATCCTCCTTCTCCTCTTCCACCGTAGCGGAGCGGATGCCGGCGCCCTTCCACTGCGTTTGCTGTCCACCGCCCATTGTTCGCCCTCCATAGATCTCGGCCGCAGCAAAGGGAGCTCAGCAAAGGTCTCCTGCTGCGCGTCCTCTTTTTCCCCTGCATCCTCCTCTTCGCGAGAGCAGCCACCGTGTGCGCCGTCCCACACCCAAATCGCCGGTGCGCTGCTTCCTCCGCTACGGCTGGAATTGCTCGTAGTCTCCGCAAGCCCATGAGCCTTCATTTGCCCGATGCCGATGCAGTAGGCGGTGAATCCGTCGCCGCCGCTCGTTTAACCCGCAACACCACCGGCAAGGAGTGGAGCTGAGATTTCATTTGCCTTCTGCCCACGCATCGGTGACGGGTCACCGAGCTTGTTTCCCCTTTTTGCTAACCGAATCTTTCCCATTCGCGATTCGTGAGTCCATAGGTGAGTAACCTCGCTGCTATCGTTTTTCTGTGCTTGGATTTCCGTTCGTTGTGTTCCGCTGTGGATGCCGCTCGCGGATGGTCGGACGACCACTGAATCGTTGGTGCTTCGTTCTCATGGGTGGATGTTGCTGCAGCATTCTCTCCGCAGCCACACGCTCGAGGTTGTGGTCGTCCGCCGGCGTAGTGGTCGAGCGTGGGTGGCGGAAACTCCGGCGAAGAGGGCGCGGCGAAAGCGTTGGCGAAGGTGCGGCGGAAGAAGGTATCGTCTGCCCCTTCTCCTAATCATGCTTAAGGAGTTAATAAGCATGCTTAGATTTAATTAATTTATGGTTAGCGCAAGATAGTTTTGTTATATGAATAGGGTAATTTAAATGTGTTTAATGCTAATTAACTATGATTAGTGGATGGGTAAGTTATTAAGTTGCATGTTAGATAACATGGGTTGGACTAGGTTGATTAAATTAATATTGGGCCTAACTTAGCTTGGGTTAAATCTATAAAGATGGACTTGATTGAGTTGAACCCAAGTCGGATTATTTCGGGTTGGATTAGGTTTGGGTCCATATAACCAACTAGGGAGTCAACATAATCAACCTAAATGGTCCATGGTCAATGTTGCCCAATGTTGACCAATGGGTCTCACTTGGGCCGAACGATTTGGGTCATACAACTTGTTAGGTTGATTTGGGGACATGGGTTGGACTCAAGCTTTGATCGGGTCAAACAGTTGACCTGTCAAAGTTTGATCGTTGACTGAGTCAAAACAGTAACCCAAAATTTTAATTAAAATTTTTAAAGAATAATTTAGGCGTTGGATTAATGGATGATTAGATGATTAGAAATTTAATTGAGATTAAATAGATTTAAACAAAAAAATTATAGATGGACTTGTAGTTGGGCCCTTGGGTGACTTGGATTAAGATTTGGGTTTAAGGGGTGTATATTGAGAAAATGCTTAGTTAAATTAATTTAGCTTAGTTAAATTAATTTCGCATGATAATTAGTTAATTAAATAGTAGAAGTAAAAAATTTAATTAATTAATGGTTGGATGATTAGATTAGACTAAATTAAAATTATATTTTAGGAAAGTAAATTAAGTGTTATTTTAAATTATTATGTTATTTAGGACTATTGTGGATACGCGTTCCGAATAATTTCGTCAGGGGAGTTATATTCTACGTGGGTTGATTCCGGAGAGCAGATTCGCTTACTCAAGTGCGTTGGTTCATCGAATATAGGATTTATTTAAGTTAGGGAATTTCTGCCGAGGTATTCTTAGGAAATATCTCGGATGCCTTAAATTTAATAAAAATGAGACGCATGCTATGATTGATTATATATGCATGTTAGTATGATTTACTTTATTTACCTACATGATATGTCATGTCTACCATGCTACTTATTTAACATGTCTATGAATCTTGTCCTGCATGCTCTGCTATTTATTTATGCTATGTTAGCACTACTACCATGTAGTATCGATAAGAATAATGACATGTTAGAAACTCTTAGGAGACATTACTAGAAAACAGACAGAAAGGGGTACTGCTTGCGGACCCCGTTTGACCACCGCTTACCGCGGATGGTCAGAATGATGATGCTCCACCACATACCACTCCCGAGGTTATGCATAGCTTAGATACTGGGAGTACCACTCCCGAGGTTATGCATAGCTTAGATACTGGGAGCTGGTAGGGAAAGGACTGTACAAACTCCAAGGTCACATTAGACCGGATATACGGAGTGAGTCCCTACCCAAAAAGTCATACCCGCACGTGCGCCGTCTAGGCGACACCGTGATAGTCCTGAGATGGCTAGCCGGGACGAACCAAAACAAGAACCTAGCAAACATGTCGCCGAGGTAGTAGCATTCCGGCGACAGCTAGTCTGCACACCTCTTGGCAGGTATCGCTACTCGGGGATTGGAACGGTGACATCCCTCCGCATAGCCTTGGATAGTGGATCTGTAGACCACACGGCTACCATCCTTGACGTTCTGCAGACGATCGGATGGGTAGTCCGGATCCTAGGGTTGTATTATATCGACTAGCCGTGGTCGATGGTCTTGTGGATGGTGACCCCATCTTCGGATGGTGTTGTAGTACTACACGAGTCGTCGTTGCCCCTACGATGTAAGGGCACGGTAGTTTCGCTAGTGGAGGCATCGTAGGCGACTAGCGAGACAGAGGAGTGTGATCAAGGGTCACCCGTCACCTCCGCCAACATCAGTGTAGCGGGCATAGAAAGAGACAGAGACAAAAGGCACTGATGGACTTATGGGAAGTCCCCGACGGGGGAATTTCACTAAGCATAGTCTGGTAGCCCGAGTCTTGAGACTGATAGACATAGTACACCGTAGATGACATTCCGGTGATACTGACGATATAATACTAGAGATAGCTTAGGTGACATCTAGTGCTACACCTGTCGGATATGCTTACACAGTTATTTTGCATTTATGATATGCTTCACATGTATTATATGAAAATGACTATTAATAAATCCAAGGCATCCTAGATTAATCCTCCTAGCCTTTGGATTCCGTATTCGGTTTCGAGCCGTAATTTTGCACTAGGCCGCAAGGCTGAGCACACCACTTTTCCCCGTGTGTGCAGGTGAATTAGATGATCGATCATGACGGTGGGTGAATATGAGTTTTTCGATGAGTTGATCTTTATTCATTGATATCGTTTTCATAGAATTGTAGTAGGTTTATCGGGACTGTGTTAGAAACGATGAGATAGATATTTTGATTGTATATTCCGCTGTGTAAACGATGTGTTTGGATTGTACGTATTACTTGATGCCTTGTATGGGTCCGTTGGGCTCATACGGCGGTTGCCACGTGCCCAACAGTAGGGTCGGGGCGTGACAACTAAAGTGGTATCAGAGCTTAGGTTGGATCACGTAAGGACTAAAGTGATATGAGTTTTAGGTTTAAGGACCTAAAGATTTAAGTAGTATGAGAGTTTTAGGCTTAAGGTTTTAGGAGTTAAGGTAACAGTCCCGATATGATAGGATATCGTATTTGAGTTAAGACAGTACACTGATTATCTCACATCACGTATCCCATATTATGTGCGATCACATTATCTAGATCTTTATTTGGGATACAAGATATTATTGTTCATCAACAGATTCATATGAGGTGAACTCACCATACTTGGTTAGTCCGGAATGAGTGATGCTATCGTGACTAAGGTGATGGTCTATTTGAGATTAAATGAAACCCGCACTAGACCATCGAACGAGTTATACAAACGATCATCGCAGGCCGGTGAGGATTGTGGTAAACGATCGAGTTTTCTTTTATTTTATTTTTTTTTTTTTTTTGAGGATTTAGTACTTTTAACTTTTCCTGCCATATAGGATCAGGTCGTCCCCTTTATTGTGGGAACTTCTCCGCCTCTGCTTTAGATGTGAGGATTGATTACTAGAAAAAAAAAAAAAAAAAAACAAGAGAGGAAAAAAAAAATCAAAATCAAGTAGATTTGAAAAAAAAAGAAAAAGAAGAGAGATCTATTGGAAAAAAAGGGGAATGAAAAAAAAAAAGAGAAAAAGAAATGATGACCGAAAAAAAAAAGATAAAGGTGGATGAAATGAAAGAAAAAAAAAGTTATGGAAAAAAAAAATGATGAGGGGAAAAAGGAAATAAAAATAAAAATCAAAGTATTGAACCTCACAGGTAAAAAGGTGAGGTGGAGAAGTGCTTGTATATCCGACTTTATCAAAGTTGCATCCTATAAGTTGATATGCCCGAGAGAATCAAATCTCTATGAACGAAAAAAAAAATGTTAAAGCCTTGCTAGGTTTTAAGTAGGGAAGTACCTTAGGATTTTTCGGATCAATCCAAATTAAGGTTGATGGTATAGGAAATTGACCTATATGATTGAAGCTTTCATACAAGAGAAGCTTGACCATAATTTCCTTTCCATCTAGTTGAAGTTTCTCTCATTTCTTATAATGATTTCTAGTGATGGTAATTAGTTGTCAATATGATCTATTCGCTTGGTTTAGTTGGCTATTAGGTTAAATATTTTGGGCTATCTCTATACTTAAGACATACGGTTAAATAAATAGAAGGTTATTTGAAAAGGTGTCTCGTGGTTATGATTATATACACCTAGTTGGATGTTTGTATATCCTTGGATTTGGTAGACATCCCAATAGGCATCTACTAGTACCTAGACTGGCGTTTTATTTGTTTTAGGTTGTGGACATGCGCTAGTCAATTTAGATATGGGTACTAGTGAATCATTATATAGAAACACACTTTGAGGTATCTTCAATAAGTGAGGTTGGGAAACATCTAAATGAGTACTTTTGGTTAACTGAATTACCATTAATTTGAGACCAAATGTGTTTTCCTTGAGTTGATAGGTTTATGACAATGATAATAAACTTAGGAATTAGATGGCTAATATAAATAAAGGTGATAAAAAAAAAAGGTGTATGTATTTATTGTTGCTTGTGGTGGTTAGAAAAGATAGTTTGAAAAGAAAGTGAGAGATCCATAATATTATTTATAGATAACAATCCATACTTAGTTGTGAGATCCCATTTAGGGGTGTGATTATTAGGTGTGGAAATTAATAAAAGGGTAACATCATTGGTTTATTTTCCTTAGTACGGTAAGTGTATTTTTGGAGGACCAAAAAATTTTTAAGAGGGGGAGTACTTGTAAACCACCACCTTTCAAAATTTCATTTTAGGAAAAAAAAATACTTTAAAATTTTTATTTAAGTTTAGTGTTGTGTAGAAAAAGGGGTTAAGGAACTTTTAGGTTATGTTAGAGCTAAAAGGATGAGATTAGGATAGATTTGTGGACCTAAATGGATGTAGTTGTGTTTTGACAAATTTTATAGGGACTTAGTCGGGATATTACAGAAGTAGCGGACCAATTTGTAAATAGGTGAAGACTCACATCCATAGCACGTGCCTCCCTTTGGCCGGGGTCCACTTGAACCGATCATCCGACCGGGTCAGTGAACCGGCCTCCACCGGTCCGCAGAAGCCCTCGAAGGAGAAAAGAGCGAAGGGCTCTTCCCACTCCCGAGCCCTCCTTCTCCTTCTCCTTCTCCTCCACCTCGCGACCGCAAACCTCCTCCCTCACCCACAGCAGAGCGAGCGGCGGCACCTTCCATCGCGCCCGCCGTTCGCTGCTCTCCTTCCCGGCGAGGAAAGCTCGACGAAAGCCTCCCTGCTACGCACATCCTCCTTCTCCTCTTCCACCGCAGCGAAGCGGATGCCGGCGCCCTTCCACTGCGTTTGCTGTCCACCGCCCATTGTTCGCCCTCCATAGATCTCGGCCGTAGCAAAGGGAGCTCAGCAGAGGTCTCCTGCTGCGCGTCCTCTTTTTTCCCTGCATCCTCCTCTTCGCGAGAGCAGCCACCGTGTGCGCCGTCCCACACCCAAATCGCCGGTGCGCTGCTTCCTCCGCTACGGCTGGAATTGCTAGTCTCCGCAAGCCCATGAGCCTTCATTTGCCCGATGCCGATGCAGTAGGCGGTGAATCCATCGCCGCCGCTCGTTTAACCCGCAACACCACCGGCAAGGAGTGGAGCTAAGATTTCATTTGCCTTCTGCCCACGCATCTGTGACGGGTCACCGAGCTTGTTTCCCCTTTTCGCTAACCGAATCTTTCCCATTCGCGATTCGTGAGTCCATAGGTGAGTAACCTCGCTGCTATCGTTCTTCTGTGCTTGGATTTCCGTTCGTTGTGTTCCGCCGTGGATGCCGCTCGCGGATGGTCGGACGACCACCGAATCGTTGGTGCTTCGTTCTCATGGGTGGATGTTGCTGCAGCATTCTCTCCGCAGCCACACGCTCGAGGTTGTGGTCGTCCGCCGGCGTAGTGGTCGAGCGTGGGTGGCGGAAACTCCAGCGAAGAGGGCACGGCGAAAGCGTTGGCGAAGGTGCGGCGGAAGAAGGTATCATTCGCCCCTTCTCCTAATCATGCTTAAGGAGTTAATAAGCATGCTTAGATTTAATTAATTTATGGTTAGCGCAAGATAGTTTTGTTATATGCATAGGGTAATTTAAATGTGTTTAATGCTAATTAACTATGATTAGTGGATGGGTAAGTTATTAAGTTGCATGTTAGATAACATGGGTTGGACTAGGTTGATTAAATTAATATTGGGCCTAACATAGCTTGGGTTAAATCTATAAAGATGGACTTGATTGAGTTGAACCTAAGTCGGATTATTTCGGGTTGGACTAGGTTTGGGTCCATATAACCAACTAGGGAGTCAACATAATCAACCTAAATGGTCCATGGTCAATGTTGCCCAATGTTGACCAATGGATCTCACTTGGGCCGAACGATTTGGGTCATACAACTTGTTAGGTTGATTTGGGGACATGGGTTGGACTCAAGCTTTGATCGGGTCAAACAGTTGACCGGTCAACGTTTGACCGTTGACTGAGTCAAAACAGTAACCCAAAATTTTAATTAAAATTTTTAAAGAATAATTTAGGCGTTGGATTAATGGATGATTAGATGATTAGAAATTTAATTGAGATTAAATAGATTTAAACAAAAAAATTATAGATGGACTTGTAGTTGGGCCCTTGGGTGACTTGGATTAAGATTTGGGTTTAAGGGATGTATATTGAGAAAATGCTTAGTTAAATTAATTTCGCATGATAATTAGTTAATTAAATAGTAGAAGTAAAAAATTTAATTAATTAATGGTTGGATGATTAGATTAGACTAAATTAAAATTATGTTTTAGGAAAGTAAATTAAGTGTTATTTTAAATTATTATGTTATTTAGGACTATTGTGGATACGCGTTCCGAATAATTTCGTCAAGGGAGTTATATTATACGTGGGTTGGTTCCGGAGAGCGGATTCGCTTACTCAGGTGCGTTGGTTCATCGAATATAGGATTTATTCAAGCTAGGGAATTCCTGCCGAGGTATTCTTAGGAAATATCTCGGATGCTTTAAATTTAATAAAAATGAGACGCATGCTATGATTGATTATATATGCATGTTAGTATGATTTACTTTATTTACCTGCATGATATGCCATGTCTACCATGCTACTTATTTAACATGTCTATGAATCTTGTCCTGCATGCTCTGCTATTTATTTATGCTATGTTAGCACTACCATCATGCAGTATCGATAAGAATAATGACATGTTAGAAACTCTTAAGAGACATTACTAGAAAACAGACAGAAAGGGGTACTGCTTGTAGACTCCGTTTGACCACCACTTACCGCGGATGGTCAGAATGATGATGCTCCACCACATACCACTCCCGAGGTTATGCATAGCTTAGATGCTGGGAGTACCACTCCCGAGGTTATGCATAGCTTAGATACTGGGAGCTGGTAGGGAAAGGACTGTACAAACTCCAAGGTCACATTAGACCGGATATACGGAGTGAGTCCCTACCCAGAAAGTCATACCCTCACGTGTGCCGTCTAGGCGACACCGTGATAGTCCTGAGATGGCTAGCCGGGACAAACCAAAATAAGAACCTAGCAAATATGTCGCCAAGATAGTAGTATTCCGGCGACAGCTAGTCTGCACACCTCTTGGCAGGCATCGCTGCTCGGGGATTGGGACGGTGACATCCCTCCGCATAGCCTTGGACAGTGGATCTGTAGACCACACGGCTACCATCCTTGACGTTCTGCAGACGATCGGATGGGTAGTCCGGATCCTAGGGTTATATTATATCGACTAGCCGTGGTCGATGGTCTTATTGATGGTGACCCCATCTTCAGATGGTGTTGTAGTACTACACGAGTCGTCGTTGCCCCTACGGAGTCCGGGGAGGATGTAAGGGCACGGCAGTTTCGCTAGGGGAGACATCGTAGGCGACTAGCGAGACAGAGGAGTGTGATCAAGGGTCACCCGTCACCTCCGCCAACATCAGTGCAGCAGGCATAGGAAGAGACAGAGACAAAAGGCACTGATGGGCTTATGGGAAGTCTCTGACGGGGGAATTTCACTAAGCATAGTCTGGTAGCCCAAGTCTTGAGACTGATAGACATAGTACACCGTAGATGACATTCCGGTGACACTGACGATATAATACTAGAGATAACTTAGGTGACATCTAGTGCTACACCTGTCGAATATGCTTACATAGTTATTTTGCATTTATGATATGCTTCACATGTATTATATGAAAATGACTATTAATAAACCCAAGGCATCCTAGATTAATCCTCCTAGCCTTTGGATTCCTTATTCGGTTTCGAGCCGTAATTTCGCACTAGGCTGCAAGGCTGAGCACACCACTTTTCCCCGTGTGTGCAGGTGAATTAGATGATCGATCATGACGGTGGGTGAAGATGAGTTTTTCGATGAGTTGATCTTTATTCATTGATATCGTTATCATAGAATTGTAGTAGGTTTATCGGGACTGTGTTAGAAACGATGAGATAGATATTTTGATTGTATATTCCGCTGTATAAACGATGTGTTTGGATTGTACGTATTACTTGATGCCTTGTATGGGTCCGTTGGGCTCATACGACAGTTGCCACGTGCCCGACAGTAGGATCGGGGCGTGACATTATCCTTACTAGAACTAAGGAAACCAATGACTTTTCATGAAAAATGTTTATACTGATGGTTAGTGTTAGTGCATGTTATCAAAGTATGAAGATCTAATCGTCGATGATACCACAAATAAAAAGAAGAAAATAGTGTATCATCAAGTAATCTAAGACACTATATGTGTGATAGATTTGGTGTGCCCAAAATAAAAACTTATCAACCAAAGAAGCTGAAAAAAAGAACAACAACCCAAGAGAAAGGTTATGAAATCCTATCCTCTGAAATTCTTGTTGAGTTGAAGGTCTTGAAAGGATTCCATGGATGTAGTCGTCCAAGATATATGAGCTTATGCATTTGAGACTATCAATATGACCTCAATTTAAGTGTGGGTTCGAAGATTTAAATCAATGAAATATTTGATCCTAAGAAAGAAGTTGTTTTTTTTTTTTCAAAATTCAAGACTTTGAGGAAAGAAATAAATTCTCCTAGAACTGATATTTCTGAAGCTAAGTCAATTTTTCAATGCAACTAGAATAGGTATCATAATGGGCAACGGGCTTTGATCAAATCCCGACCAATGTTTCAAATTATTGATGCACTTTGTCAAGAGCATATGAATATTAAAACTCACTAAGAATGGGATTTAGTAAGAATAGGGAGTTTAGAAGTGCCTCAACCACCAACATGCATGATCAACAGGAAGGAAAAAAAAATGCTTGGATTATTGAAACTAATTCAATAAGGAAGGAAAGATAATTAAGATCTATGATCTTAGGGAAGTTCATAGTGATATAATACTTAACTACTATTACAACAATGACCTTGTAATAGTTAAGACCTCTGCACCTAGACGATTCATCATCCATGATCCATATATAGAAGATATGATAAACTTACTTAAAAGAAATATCCAATCACAATAATAAGAACTAATATCGAGGTGACAAATAACTCGCCCCATCTATAGCTTGAATTTAAATTTTTGTCAAGGTATAGATCTGGTCTGTAAGCGGTGCTTCTAGATCACAGAAGAGGTGCAAGATCACGGGATGCAATCCCGCATAAGATATACGTAAAGTTAAAAGTACTAAAGTACCATCGTTCTGACCCTACTCAATATCCTATGTATATCGGGACTATTAGCCTAATCCTTAACCTAGGCTCTAATACCACTTTAATTGTCATGCCCCGACCCATCTGCCGAGCACGTGGCAACCGCCGTATGAGTCCAATGGACCCATACAAGGCATTTAATGATATACAAAGTTCACATACATTAATAATGCAGCGAATAATACAATTAAATCAATTAACTAAACTCTATTAACACAGTCCCAATATACCTACTACAATACTATAGTCACAAAATTAGTAAATAACTAGGTTCGTCGATAATCTCGCCTCCATTAGCTATCCTGACCGGTCGTCTAGTAGACCTGCACACATTTGAACGCCGTGTGCTCAGCCGCAAGCGACTGAGTGCTTATGGCTTTAACCGCAGTAGAATAACTCAAGTAGCAAACAAGGAGATTCTAGCATGTCCATAACATCATTTCATAATCTCAAACAAAGCATGTAAAATCAACAAATAAAACATAAAGCATTATAAGAAGAACATGTAATATAAGTGTGTAGCTCAACTATAAATATGAAGTGTGTTTATTTCACAATATTATTGTCACTAAAAATATCATCACATTCAAATATTGTGATCTGGGCAGCCAGCCTATGCTTAGGGGATCTCCTGATCAGGGAGATCCCATAAGCCCATCAGTATCCACTGTCTATGTCTCTACCTATGCCCGTCACACTGATGTTGGTAGAGAGGTCGGGTGATCGTGAATCCCTCTCCGGTGGTCCACTAGGCGAATCACTTCATCTCCACAACCTAGCGACCTGTCACTCTATGCGTCTTACCCAGACAATCCATGAAGTAACTCGTGTAGTACTACACTAAGGGTCACCACACCTATGTAAATGCATCGGCCACGGCTAGCCGGTAATAAACACCAAGATCTGGACTACTCATCAGAATGTCTGCAGACCGTCTGGAATAATAGCCGTGAGGTCCATAGATCCACTATCCAAGACTATGCAGAAGGAGTCACCGTACCTTTTTTACAAGCAGCTATGCCTGCCAGGAGGCGTGCATCCTAGCCGTCGCCAGAATGCTATAACCTCGGCGACATGTTTGCTAGGTCCTTGGTTTGGTTTCATCCATCCTAGCCATCTTAGGACTATCACGGTGACGACTTAGCGGCACCATGCGGGTATAGTGAATACATCACAACATTCTCTGGCAATAAACTAATCTATATCTTATCCTCACCCTTTTATGTCCAAGATGATTTCAACATCTTTGGGTGGTATAGGTTTATGAGCATTAAAGCTCGTATCCGTAACTTAGGAGATCAAAACGGTGCATCGTCAATAATTACATACGTAAGTATGTCAATGTCACATGTCTATAAGTGATGCTTGTCGATGTCTATGAATATATCACACTATAGTGTAACATAATAGGTTCTAGAAGTAACTGTAATATTGTATTACTTTTCGTCACATCAACCTACTAGATAATGAGCGAGAGAATAACCTAGCACATATTTGAATAACAGTAGCAATAAGACAACAAGCATATCGCATTAATGATATACATAGACTATTTTAACCTACAAAGGATGAATCATAAATAATTAAATATTAATTTCTAAACAGTAAAATATTTATGCAAGAGAATAACCTAGCACATATTTGAATAACCGTAGACATAAGACAACAAGCATATCATATTAATCATATAAATAGGCTATTCTAACATACAAAGCATGAATCATGAATGATTAAATATTAATTTCTAAGCAACAAAATATTTATCTCCTAAAGTTTTATCAACTTGAGATTAGTCTATTGCAGTGAACCGGCGCACCTGGATATGTAGATCGATATTCAGAACCAACCGTATGTTAGCTTGAACGTCGTCTAATTATATCAAGGTATCTACCTATTACAAGTAGCATTACCTTTAGATATGATCTTTAACATTATATATTATTAATCCTATCTACAAAATACTAAATCAACCATCTCAACCATTTTGCCTATCTAACCCATCCTAAATTAATTATGCAATAAGGTTTGATTAATCAAAACTAATCTAATAAATTAACCTTATTCACTTTATAAACCTTAATCATAACTACCAAGCAACCATTAGAGTCCCAAATAAAGTCCAACTAAAATTGCAATCATCCCTAGTCCTAATTTACCACTCACTAATTTTTATTTAATTACAATATCTAATTATTAGTAGAGAGGAAACTATTAATTGTGCCCTAGTGCTGACATGCATTCGATTCTGCATTCCATCATAATTAACATATCATCTACATGTCATCAAGTAAAGGCAAGGAAAAGAAAATAGAAATAAAATCAACACTCAACAGCAATACACCGTATCAACTCATCACAAGCCAACCAAAATAACATCACCATTAAATCCACATTCACAACCATCAAAATCTTAATACTTGAATACCATCAAGTAAGAATAAATCATATGTGAATACCATCAACTAAGAATAAATCATACCATCAGCAATGTCACCAATAACCAAAATGAATCTTTCGAAATCATCAACTCATGATACCACATCAGCAATCAGAACATGCAAAACAGAGCTCCATCATAAATCACACGGCAACAATTGGGGCTTCTGATGTGCTGCCGATGAGAAGAGGCGCGCACACAGCAGGGGTTGGAAGCAAACACCACCCGACGAACTGCGGGGGCTCCATGATGTAGGAGAGAGATCTACGGCAAAACCCGACGAACTGCGGGGGCTCCATGATGTAGGAGAGAGATCTACGGCAAAATAGGCGAGCAAGCGAGGGAGGAAGATGCGACGAACTCTCGTCGATGGCTCCCACGAGGAAGAGAAAGTGGTGGATGTAATGTTGAGCTTACTGCGACGCAGTGGCAGGTGAGGCGATGGCACTATCGCTAGGTTCGCAGACTCCTTGGCCCTCAACAAGAGGGGCGATGAAGGGAAGAGATCGAACTTGATCTCATGGCGAGGAATCCCGCATCGCGGGCGTGCGAGGAGACCGAAGGAGATGTGCTGAGCTCACGGTGAGAAGAGGAGATCCATGGCCGAAAGAAAGGTGAGGACGAACGGAGATGTTCGCCGTCGAGCTCCCGGTGATGGATCCGAAGCGGAGGAGCGGCAGCGTTCGGAGAGGAGATCTTGAAGTCCACGGAAATTTGGAGAGGTCGTCGACAAAGAATCCGGATGAAGAGGAGAAACCTTTGCGACGGATTGCGAAGATGCCGAAGAAGAGGATGGATTCGCCGTAGCGTTCGTGGCGGATAGTGAAGGGAATGCGAGCGGAGAAGAGCGACGTGCGAAGGACAAAGGAGACGAAGTGCAATTGGGGGCGCTGTCACATGCTTGCCCAATCTATGGCTTGGAGCGCGTGCGGTGCACATGTGCCGACCAAATTACACATTTACCCCTGCTATCTCTATTTAATTTCAAGTATAACTCGATTTGCCTATTATACCCCTATCAGATACAGTTATTTACATGGTATTATATTTCCCTTTTTGTCCCTACTCTCTTTAGTTATTTACTTCTTCTTCTTTTTTTTATATCACCCCTTCTATAAAAAAAAAATTTCCATAAAATTTGGGGTTTACATTAGTGCACTCGTAAAAAATAAATAGGAATATGAGAAAAAAAGAAAAAGACAACATTCTCAAATATTCCTTTAGAATGCAGAAAACTAAAAATCGAACGTAAAATGTTTGATGTAAAAATATTAAAATGTTGAGAGTGGGATTTGAACCCACGCCCTTTCGGACCAGAACCTTAATCTAGCGCCTTAGACCAACTCGATCATCTCAATATTGATGGTCTTTGAAAAACTGAATACGACACGAACCACAATTGCAATAGGAAAACTACTCGAGAGGTCTAAATTTAAGGATTGATCGCCCTTTATAGGACTAAAAACTTCTATAAAGTAAACAACAACTATATCTTTCAAATGAAACTAAAGAATGACTACATCTTTCTACATAGTTTGAACCACAAACCTTTAGTATGTTAGACTAACTTGGTAACCAACTACACCACAAAACCATAATAAATTTTTTAGAATACGGAAAATAAAAACATAACTACGGTATGTTGGATGTAAATTTGAAAATGTTGGAGGTGAGATTTGAATCCGTTCAAAAACTAAACCTTAATATAAGGTCTTTGTGCAACTCAACAGCGTTGAAGAAAAATTTTGATATTATTTTGAGTTAGATATCAACTCAAAGCCTTTCTAATTGAAACCTTAATCAATTGCCATAGAACAACTCGAACTTCTCGATATTAGTGCACTCATAAAAAATGAACAATAATATAAAATAAAAAGAAAAAATACAACAATCTTAAATATTACTTTAGAACAACTCAGTCACCTTAAAGAATAAGTTTTGATATTATTTTGAGTCGGATATGAACTCACACCCTTTCTTACCGCAACGTTAATTGAATACCGTAGAACAACTCAGATTTCTTGATATTAGTGCACTCGTAAAAAATAAATAGGAATATATAAAAAAATACAACAATCTTAAATATTCCTTTAAAATGTAGAAAACTAAAAATTGACCGTGTTATGTTGAAAGTAAAAATGTGAAAATGTTGATAGTGGGATTTGAACCCACACCCTTTAGGACCAAAACAACAATATGGCACGTGAGACCAACTCAACCATCTGAACAATGATGGACTTTGAAAACACGCATATGACACCAACCACAGTCGCAATGGGAAAGCTACACGAGAGGTCTAAATTTAATGAAAAAAATTTGATAATATTAAGAATGAATCGCCCAATTTATGACTGAAAATATCTATCAAGTAAACAACAACTATATCTTTCAAATGAAAAGTAAAAAAAATGACATCAAGTCACTCTCAGCTAATATTGTTCAGTATGAAACTAAGTTTTCAAAATAAAGGTACAATTACAACATGAAACTAAATTTATATAATCCTCATAGGGCAAAAGATTAATTGTCAACTTGGTGAATCTAATATGTCATGGCATTGCATCAGTTCGAAACAAAGAACTTCAGTGTGTTAGATTAACGTGATAGCCAACTACACCACAACAACATATTAATTACTTTAAAATATAGAAAATCAAAACATAACTATGTTATGTTTGAAGTAAAAATTTAAAAATATTGAAGGCAGGATTTGAATCCATTCAAAACTAAAACTTAATATAAGGTCTTTGTGCAACTCATCAGCCTTGAAAAATAAATTTTAATATTGTTTTGAGTCAGATATTAACTAGCAGCCTTTCTAACCGAAACCTTAATCGAATGCCTTAGAATAATTCAGACTTCTCTATATTAGTGCACTCATAAAAAATGAACAAGAATATAAAATATAAAAAATACAATAATCTTAAATTTTACTTTAGACCAACTCAGCAGCCTTGTAGAATAAATTTTGATATTGTTTGGAGTTGGATATGAACTCATACCTTTTCTTACGACAACGTTAATTGAATGCCGTTGAACAACACGAATTTCTCGGCATTAGTGCACTAGTAAAATATAAATAGGAATATGAGAAAAAAAAGAAAAAGAATGTAGAAAACTAAAAATCGACCGTAAAATGTTTGATTGGGATTTGAACCCACGCCCTTTTGGACCAAAACCGTAATCTCACACCTTAGACTAACTCGACCATCTCAATATTGATGCTCTTTGAAAAAATGCAAACAACACAAACCAGAAGCGCTACACGAGAGGTCTATATTTAATGAAAAAAAATTGATAATATTAAGAATGGATTGCCCTTTTTATAACTAAAAATATGTATCAAGTAAACAACAACTATATCTTTCAAATGAAACTAAAGAATGTCTCAAAATATTAATCATTCCTCTGTTGAATACTCTTGAGTGCATTCAAAAAGTGGTACCATCCCTGATACTAAATGAACTCAAATTCCTTCTAGTGATAGTTAATAATTCTTTTTTTTCCTTAGTACAGTTCTCTCCCTAATCTTTGTCATCTTTCAAAACCCTTTGGATGATACTCTTGACTCTTTCAAGAAAGGGTCCAAATACCATCTAGAACCTCAAGTTACTAAACAATCTAGTAAAATTGCAAGTAAATTCAATGAACTCATAATGCTGAAAAATTAGCATTTTTAGCATAATAAATTAAAAGAATTGAGCTTATCTCTTGTTCATGTACTTGCTTATCCTTAAGGTTGAGTATTTAAAACCTTTCTACCAAATTATAGGCCTACTGTACCAAACTAATAAGTCAGAATAAACCAGCCTCGGTTTTCAATTCTGAATTTTTCTAGTAATCTTGAAGGATAATCCAAGTGGTAACCCTTATCCTTCATTAAGGACCTCTGCAGTATTTCTCACCTAGTAATACCGCCCCTACCTCAAAATCTCAACCACAACTCTCATACACAACAAAAGAGTGAATTAAAACCGAAGGTAATGAAATATATCAATCACTATATCAAGGTATCCTAAACTTGAACAGATTTAATTCCAGAATTACCTTATCTCAGAGATTTGATCACACTGAGCTCTATGAGTGTCAAATTCTTATGAAATTTTGTAGACACCTTCTTCACTGATGCTAAAATTTACTCTCAAATTTTCAGTTTAATCTGATCTCGGTAGAGGAAATTATGAGCTTTCAAAATTTACTGAATCCTGAAAATTTAGTGTACCGAAAAATTTAATACTCTTAGGAATTGTCATGTCTTTCCACTTGAATCTTGCCATGTCTCTGTTAATAGCAAAATGTGTATCCATTCCTTTTCCTTGATGGAGCTGTCATTATTGTCTTATGAATTGTCTATGTAAACCCTTTTTTCTTTATAAGAAAAAATAAATAAATAATATTATTATAATATTAAATAAGACAAAATAGATAATAGAATAAAATAATAAATAATAATAATGAAAGGAAAAATATATATAATAATAAAATAAAAATATTATTAAGGTAAATAAAATTGAGAAGAAAATAAATAAATAAAAATATTATTTAATATTATAAATTTATAATATTTGAAATATTAGAAGAAAAAAAAAGAGATAATAATTATCCTAAAAAAGAAAAATTTTGCAGCATACGCGCGAAGGGGGAAAGAGCTTCAAGGGTTTTAAACCCTCGAAGCTCTCTGTTTTCGGGGAGGCGACGGCGGCCATCGACTTCAACTATGGAGAGTGCAGCCAAGCTGAGGCACCGTCGTCTGCAAGGCCGGCGAGTCGTGGGAGTAGTTCCGGTAGGCAAAAAGGTGGCTGGGAAGATGCGGAGGTAGAAGCGACTGGTGGAGGCACTGTCAACGAACAATCTCGCCGGGGAAGGGCGCAAAATTGTTCTTCCCCGTCGCAGTGAGGTTCCGACCATCGAATGGACTCCATAAGGAGTCGATTTCATGGGTTGGCCGCGGCGGGAAGGTTGGCGATCGACGAAAAATATGGAGAGGGCGACGGAATAGGGGATGTCCCTATTCCGGTCGAATTCGCCGGCAGAAGGCACAGCGAACTCTCCTCCCACCGCGAAGAGTCTACTGGGAGTAGTTAGACTCCAGAAGAGTCGAATCGGAGTGGCGGAGGCAGCATTGAAGGCTGGAGTTCCAGTTGCAACGGGAGTTGGAGGCGAACAGGGTAACAACTTATTCGTAGCGTTTTAGCCGGCGAGGGAAGAGCGGTGAGCGTTGCTTTTGCTGCGGAAAGAGGGCCGATGGGTTGAAGGAGGAGGAAAGTTTGTGCGCTAGTTTCCGACGAGGGGGAGGCGGACGAGCGAGGGCGGAACGGCAGCAGCATTCGGTGAAGGCGGACAAGCGTCGAAGTAGAGGGGAATCGAGCGAGTGCGCGTGTGACGCGCGTGCGACGACTCCGTTCCACCCAGGTCGAACCGGTCCGGTTCAGACGAATACCGGTTCGACTACAATTCAACTTGGTTTGCGCCGGTTTTTACGGTTTTACGAACGAATCAATGTGGTTCGAAGTTGCTAGGACTTTATTGGTGAGTTTTGAGCCTTGAAAAATTTATTTAGAATTTTTAACATATTTTAGGTGTGGGGTTTTCGAATTATTTTATGTTGGGTTGAGGGTTTTAAGTGCATGATGTCAGAATAATCTAAAACAAATTGTGATACTATGTTATGCTTAAAAATATTTTTTATGATTTAATTAAAAATTTTCATGATTATTGGAATGTAGTTTTCGACTTAATTAAGATAATTTGGGTTAATTTAGGGTTTAAATAAATTAATTGTATGTTATATGCATGAAGAAATATTTTGGTAGGTGTTATGATATTTAAATTACATTAATTGAAGTTAAAATAATTTATTTAAAATTTTTAAAGAATTAATGAATTTAGGATATTGTAAATTGGGATGATTAGATTAATTAGATTTTTTCAATTAATGAAATTGGATAATTTGGAATTTTATAAATTTATAAGAGGATAAAATTTAGGAAATTAATTTATTTAGATTTTCTAATTAATGAAATTGGATAAATTTGGATTTTGTGAATTTAATTAATGTGATTAGATTTTTATAAAATTATTAAATTTATTTTAGAATTAATTAAGGTAGTATATATTGATTAAGATTTTTGAGTATAATTAAAATTTTAAACTAAATGTTATTTTATAGGCTTATTGATGTTTGATTGTGTTGAATTATGATTGTAATGTGATGGATGATTGGTTGATTATAAGAAATTAAATAAAATAATGAAAATAATGTGAGGATATGAGTAGAAGGGTAAATAGAAAATTCTTGTTTGAATGATATGATTTATGATTGTTAGATGTATTTATTTTATCTTAGAAAAATTGATTGTTGTGTCATTGCTTGACAAATCATGGCCAAACTATGATTTGTGTTGGAGTAAGGAGTTACTATGCTGATTGTTTAATTGCTTGCTTTTAAGAATTATAACCAAGCTGTGAATTTTTATTTAATACTGCTTTGAGACTCAGGTGAGGGTTTATGGTTTTAAATTTATTTGGCCTACTACAGATGCTGAGTCCTAAGGGTCGTTGTTAATTATTGTACATGCTGATAAATTATATATCTGCTTAGTTGCATGTTTGATTAGCATGTGAATTATTGAAAGTTATATAATGCTAGTTCATGTATGATGTTATTATATGTATGATCTTGATATGAGTTAAAAGTTATACAATGCTGGTATATGTATGATGCTATTATATGCATGTTCCTGATATTTATACTCATGTTATGTTGTTATTGATATATTCATATTGCTATAGATGTAGAAACAATTAGCAAGAATATGAAACATGTTAACATTAGATAAAAACTTGAGACACTTTAGTTTCATGTTATGATAACACCTAGAGTGATCTAAATTGATATATAACTAAGAACTTTAAACATCTTAGGATTATGATAACCTAGGAGAGGATGTTGGGTTCTTAGATTGGGGTGTGCTAATATGTGGTGAGGAGACATGTGCTAGCAATGGTAGAGATGCAAGTTCAGTTGACTTAGTCACTACTACTTTGGTGTAGTCGGGATCTCATTTCAGTGCAGAGCTCAATTTGTTTGTGTTACACTAGGGTAGAGAGTGTGCTAAGAACGGTACCGTTCAATGCGCTACCCAAGCTAGGGAACCTGATGACTCTGGCATGCTCAACAATGTGGGTCTCTAAGCAGTCCAGGTTCATTAGTAGCATACCCAGTGGATCTCAGCTTGCCAGGCTGGAGATGGATGTGATTGATTGTATAGTGATCCTGCTATGGGGCAAAATTACATAGCTGTATGGTACTTGTGTTTGTGTAAGAATGGGTACTGTGATTACCAGCTCCTTCTGCCAACGTCAGTGTACAGGCACATAGGGCAGAGACCTAGAGTTGACACTGACAGGTTTGGGGTAATCTCTGACGAGGAATTTACCTTAAACATAGGCTGACTACCTTAGGAGTAGCTTGGAAAAGATATGATATGGTAGTTAAAGGAAAATGACATTTGTGGATTTAAGCTGTTGTTATAAATAAAAAACCTTATGTTTTGTTCATATACCATGTTTATATCATGAATCCGCTGTATCGATCTATTTGTATGATTATAAACTATTGAGCATGTTATTTGATATGTGACTTAGTGGATATTTCTTCTTTGAGGGCATCAACATCTTTAAACGGTAAAGGATCGTTACATCTTTAATTCCTTGAAGGTAGATTGAGGGTTGGCATGATTCTCACCGAGAAAGTCATCCCTTATGATGAATGATGGAGTGGCAGATGGAACAAGACAAAAATGTAAGATGGAAAAAGTAGAGCTAGTTAGCTTGAGACTAGAGTCGTTGAGGCTACGTCGATGTTCAAGGGATTAACAAGGATCGGCAAGGGGGATGATCGAACAAGTTAGTGATGGGCATTATTTTTGCACTAACAAGAGCTAACGATATAATGTGAGGATTTGAGGGTTTAAATCCTCAAAGCTCGATGAGCAAGGCAAGACAAGCAGTGTTAGATTAAGTCGAGAGGCTCAAAGTTGGAGTCAGGCCATCAGGCGATAGAACCATCAAGCACATCATCCACGTCTTTTCCCCTTATTGAGGTCAAATGCGTAGGACCCATGCTAATATGTATATAATGTCATGCCTCTGGGCTATAATCTTGTAACCTAGCATCATATACGGTTGCTTAGCTAGTCATGCCTGGCACAATATGCTAGGGCATGGGCTGCGATGTGATGGATGATTTCACTGGTTTGCATGCCTACCAAGATCCCATGCTACTTCAGCCAATCAACCCTTATTCTTTTGAATGGTATTGGGGCCCTCTCTTTGCATGCCATGCCATGTTGTTCTCTCACGGTTGTAATAACATGCTGCATCGTATCATCATTTTCCTAGTTTGCACTCTTCACCCTCCAAAACTTGAAGGCTGATTCTACAATGGCCAACTATAAGAACTTGGGATATTTTTTGGTTTAAGAGAATGTGGGATAGGAAAGTGATTTATTTGGAACAGAAAGGTGATCGAATCTGATTTGGCGTTCAACATCGTGTAGAAATCATTCACCTTCTTCTTGGTGGTGAAGAACAATAGGGGACCTACAAATTTGGTGGAAAAAGATCATGCTCATCGTCTTCTTTTCCATCTATTTAATTTGCTCGTAGCCTTCTTCTCTTCTCTTCTGTCTCCTCTACGATTACTCACTTTTACTATTAGATGTTACTTTTCAAAAAAATTTATAGCGAAAGGAGTTATTTCACTTCTTTCGCTGGAGCAATTGGTTTCTGCACGCGGGCAGAAAATAAACTAGAATAAATTATATATTTCATAACGAACTAAGTTACTTGGTGCGACATGAGTCATGATTAGGCAGGCTGAGGCGAATATGGATATATGTTAAAAAATTAAAACTACCGGGTTCCAACTGAAAGTTTCACCTTTGTAATTGTGGTGTGATGAGAGGGCGTTTCTGTAAAAGAATAAAAAGAAGACCGAGTGGGGCGTTTTATATATATTATTATTGGGAAATAAAGAGCATGGCGTCGCCGCGAAGTCGAGGGCACAAAACGCTCGCGTTCGCTCTTTGCACCGCCTCCTCCTCTCCGGTCTCGACTTCGTCCGCTCCCCTTCCCGTTCAAAGATCCCTTTTCCCTTCTCTCCGTTGCGAGATCCATCGGCCGGGGACCGAGAGGCGCAGGCATGGGGGAGAAGCTCACCGATGACCAGATCGCCGAGTTCAAGGAGGCCTTCAGCTTGTTCGACAAGGATGGCGATGGTCGGTGCCCCGGATCACATCTCATTCCTCCTTTTGCTATTAATCCCTTGTTTTCTTCCGGTTTTTCGTGTTTTTTATTCCAACTCGTCGTATCTGCAACGGTGAAGGATTTCATCTGTTTCTTCTTTTGGTATGGATTTCAGATTTCATAGGTTGTGTGAATCTTGTCGATGGTTTAGTGTATTCTGTCTGAGGTGTCTTTACCAGAACGTTCAAATTTTGAATTGTCTTTTACCGTTTCAATTTTCTCTTTGAGCGTCTCAGTGTAATTGCGAGATAGCAGATGCGGGCTTGACCACTAGCACGTATAGATGTCTGATCAATCTGCATCTCCATGGTTCTATTTTGAAATATTGAGTTTGCTGGACAATGTTTCTTAACTCATCTTCTGTGTTGCTGAGTATCACGAGCTCATCCTCGCGCATTTGACCTGAATTTTTTACTTAAGTACTGGTTTGAATAAAGTTCATCTGTGACCTTAATCATTTCGTGAAGAGAGTATCCCAAGTATATCTGCCCCATCATAACCACCAACTTGAGTAGAAACCATAATTAAACAATAGGTTATCGATAAATGCAAGAGCATACTCATTTTACTGTCTGCTATCTCCATTGTTCTTCCAAGGACATTGTGGGTTTGATGATAAGCTAGCATAGTGGGATTGCATGAGCGAAGTTTAAAGTAGATCTTTCATAAAACTAAAAGCATGTCAAGTCTTTGGTATGCAAATAAAACTACATCGGTGAAAGAATCATCTTACGGAAATGACTGACTTCTTCAAACAATTAGGCGTGCTCTTGATTCAGATTGATGATTCATTGATGGATGGCTGGATACTAAAATGATACGGTTGGACTTTCTATATGTGGTGGATTCAAGTGAATTATTTTGGCTACAACAGAGGTCGATGGTGTAATCTACTTAAAATGAGCCAATTTTGACCAAAGGGTATTATCACATGCAATTTAGGAGTTTTTGGAAATAAAATGGAGCGAACATGTCTATTGTCTCTATATATATATATATATATTGCCAATTCCTTCTTTTTCTCTGGCTATTTTTTTCACTATTTGATTCAAGTCTTTGTTAGAGACATGCTTGTATTGTCTATATCTTAAAATTAGAATCTTGACTGCTCTATACTCGTTTCAGGAATACATGATATCATCGAATTTTTAGCAGATAAAATCTGTGCAAAAAATATAATATCGTATGATTGAATTCATTGTTGCGGTGTATTTCATGGAAAATGAACCTAGTTCTCAAGTAGATTCCATGATTTAAAGGTAGCAGTATGTTAGGAGCTTCTGATAGTAGCACATCACAGAAGTGCCATTTTGCATATGTTGTAAATCATACTTGCATTTTTACCTTGCGGGTCCAACAATTGTTACTTATGGTTTATGAAAGCAAAACAATTCATGCATGAAAATGTTTCATCAAGTCTTGTGGTTTTAAATTGTAAATTTGTAGTGATGATATATATTGGCTCTGTTTAAAATTGTATGCTGCCAAACTTGTTTCAGGCATTGAAAATTCATTAATTAAAATTGAAAAACAGTCACCCCATGCTGCTGTAGTTGCATATATACACTTACCCTGAAATTTTGAAATGTTTAATGCGATTGTCCATTGTTGTTGAGAACATCATTAGAAGAATTAGAATGGAGTACATGAAAAGTTCTTAATGGAACATTCGCTAGGTTATAATGGAGTTCCCCAACTGATATGCTCTTTAACACTGTTCCTACTAAATATTGATTCACTTATCTGATTCCTGATATTCCATTGATTGAATGTCGTGCAAATTTCAAACTTCCTACTCCTGAAGTAACTTGTGAGAGGATTGCAGTTAAGAAGATGAGCCTTGGTGTACCACGTATGTTTGCTCCTTTATGACTAGGTTTTGAGTCATAAAAAGTTCCACTAGTTTGCCATGTATAGAATTACAGTTATGGCCAGAAAAATATATTATGTTAAATTGTTGCCTTCTTTTCTTCCCTTGGTATATTTTTGTTCATAATATCATTTGGTGTTATCATTATATTTATTTATGGCAACTAGCAATTCTTTTAAGGTGAGAAATAAGTGTTTCTCGGTTGGTTGGTTAGAGTGATAAAGTTTCGCATTAAATGTCATAGGTTCAAAGTTTATAAAAATAATAATAAATAAATAATTCTTTTAAGGCCCTGCTTGGTACTGGGAGTTAGGGAGTGGTCTCCTAATCCCTCATACCAAATAGGGCCTAAGGGGAAACTGTCTTCTTTCTAATCCTTTTATTTTTTGAATTTAAGTTCTACCTCAACCTTCTTGCTTCGCTGACTTACTATAAGTATGCTACTTTTTGAATTGCTGTATAACTGGTGACTTTTATAAGGAAAAATTATTTAACTTCGTGATACAATGTGCTTGTTTGGCTCAATAACATGGTTTACAAAGTCAAATAGTGATGGTAATATTAGTTACTGAAGTGATTCCTTCATGCTAAAGTTGTCCAGTTTGATCGATCTGAAAATAGACAGGTTATTCCCTTTTCTAATGAAAATGCACAGGTTATTTTTTATTTGAATAAGTGGGAATAGTTAGCTGAAAAATAAGTATTTCGAATGGTAATAAAACTCTTAATTAGGTGGTCAGTTGTCTAGGTTTGATTTGACTAAAAATAAGTATTTCTTCGGTAACCCATCAATCTCCTACACGCTTTCATGGTAACTTCAAGATTTTGTTTCATATTCTCAAACTGTGTATTCTTGATTTCTGGAATTCGGACAGGTTGCATCACAACTAAAGAGCTTGGAACAGTGATGCGTTCCTTGGGGCCAAACCCTACGGAGGCGGAGCTGCAAGAGATGATAAAGGAAGTTGATACCGACGGCAATGGCACAATCGACTTCCCGGAGTTCCTCAATCTGATGGCTCGCAAAATGAAGGACACCGATTCGGAGGCGGAGCTCAAGGAGGCCTTCCAAGTGTTTGACAAGGACCGTAATGGCTTCATCTCTGCAGCTGAACTCCGCCATGTACTGACCAACCTTGGAGAGAAACTTACGGATGAGGAAGTCGATGAGATGATTCGTGAAGCTGATTCTGATGGCGACGGCCAAATCAACTTCGAGGAATTCGTTAAAGTCATGATGGCCAAGTAAGTCGACGGATGAATGAATAAATAAATGCAGGGAGGTGCAGAATTTGCCCGGTAGATGTATTGTAAATTGCCATCCTGTGTCATTAATAATCATTTGAATAGCTTTAGCTACCAGCAAAAAATATTGATGTTGTTTGACATCAAAGTTAAGCATTTGGTGCTGGTTGGATCATTGCTGTACACCGTATCTGTTTAATTTGTACAAGTTGAAAAAAATCCTAGATGATTTGCTTCTTTTTCTTTCCCTTTTTTTGAGAGAAGAAAATATAATCCCTTGAGAAAACCAGGAAGGAAACGCAATGATACGAACATGACCATCCTAAAACAAGAGCTTTATTTCTGAGAACTTCAAACTAGAAAATTAAAAGAATCGAAGAAGGATTAGTGTTTAATAAGAAATAAAATAAATAATTGATTAAAAATTAATTTTTTTATAAGTTTACAATTAAATCATAATTTTATCCATATATATTTAAGTATTTTCAATTTATTTTTTAAAATTTGAATGAACATTGAATCTATAACCTCATTGTAACTTTTTATTTTTACAAAATATCCTATGTTATTAATTAATTTTCATCATAATGATAGTCTTATTAATATATATTTTATAATATTTTTTATTTAAATATGATTTTATTTAAAATAAATATATTTTTAAAATGTAACTAATATTTATGAAAATTAAGTTATGTGAGAAATATAAGGGTGATGTGCAATGTTAGATAAGGTAGTAGAATACAATTGTATGATTAAAATTTGTTAGAAATTATAAAGAATGCACTGCAAAAGAGGGACACAAAGTGACACGCCTTGATAATTTGTTTTACATCCAGCCTCATATCAAATTCATCGCTAGGTGGGCATAGTATTGTCCCTAATGCTATAAGTCTTGATTAGGTGCACTATATCATCGATTGAAAGAAGGAACGTAAGAATGCAGGTTGAGGAAAAAGTAACTTTTTTAAGCAACAATAAAATCATCAAATTCTATCATCCACAGTTTGGAATTTGGAATTAGTGAGGCCAAGAAATCACCTAAGTTTGGATAAATTGGATGGGTGCAGCTACTTCTAGATCGCATGCACTTTGTGCTCATCCATCTAGACTTTTTCATCACCAATCTTATGGTTGAGGAAGAAGATCTTCAGCACCTTGTGCTCGTCCATCTAGACTAAATTCACACTTGTTATGATGAATGTATACGTGGTGCTCCTATAGCTCCAAAACCACTCACTAGAGGTGATCTAAGTACTCTACTAGCGACTCCAAGTAGATGATGATGTCATCTATATACACACTATAAACCAATTTAAATCATGAAAAACTTTATTCATTAGGTTGTAGAAGACAGCCGACGCATTTGTGAGCCTAAACAGCATGATAAGGAACTCATATGAGCTGTAATATATAGTGCAAGTTATCTTCACCTCATCGCCTTATGCAATCTGGATTTGCAAGTATTCCTAACCATAGGTTGAGCTTGGTGAAGATCACAAGCACACTGACCCATCAAAGAGGTCGGTCACAAGTAGGATGAGGTAGCAATTCTTTATGGTCACCTTATTGATCATACGATAGTCTACAAACATATGTAGGCTACTATCCTTCTTGCATTGGAAGAGGTTTAGGGTGTTAAACAAAGCTTTGGACAACTAGATGAGGTTGATGTCTAGGAGGTCACTAAGCTGTATTGTCAACTATACATGTACGAGCTCCATCGGGACCATCCTATAGGCATCAAGGCAGGGGGTCGAGTACCTGAAATCAGGTCGATATATTGGTTGATCAGGCATTGATGAGAGAGCATATCACACCTTTAATTAAATTACAATGCATCCGAGGGAATCACACTATTTAATAGGATTATGTGGCATAATGCCCAGTGCACCATGAGTCTATCTCCACTGCTCTTGTATAATAGATGTCAAGATCGTGAAGAGGATAAACACAATCAGAGTTTGGAGAGAAAATGTGAATATATTTTGACCTTAAAAATTTTCTTATTGTACTTTATAAACTAATGGTATAACCTTTTACTCAAAGCTATGAAGGAAGGACAGTGAACAATACTCAATATGTTTCAATCCTTTGCCTTATAACTATCAACCTTTGTGAGATTTGTATTTTTGCATCAAGGAAAATTATGATTATTTTGAAGGTTATGTGGGGAAAATAATATGGAGGACTTATTTGTAAATCATATGAATTTTTGAAGTATTAAATTTTGACATAAAAATCATACCATTAAATGGGATTTTTTATTTGGAATCTAACAGTGCGGACAAATCGTAATTTGGACATCATTTGGTTGGTCAAATAGTGGGATTAAGAATTGATCCAAATGGATGAACAAGATCAAGTAACTTAAATAATGGACAGCCAAGATTTAAACTAAGATTTAAGATTTTAATTATTTATTTTATTAAATCCTCCTTCTGCACGTGCGAGCTCTCCCTTTCTTATTCCCTTCTTCGGGCATAGGCGATGGCGACTCCACCTGCTCACCTTAGCATCAATACTCTGGCACCTACAGAAGGAATTTTTCGATAAGATTTTAACTACAATAGCAGGCGAGCTAGATGAACAGATTAGAATCATTATTTTTAAGTTTTGGTGAAGATTTGAGGGAGAAATTGAGGTGGAGGTGTCGATAGTGAGAACTCCATCAACGGAGTTTTCTCTAGTGATTATCGATCATTCCGACCATAAAACTTTGCAAAGTTGGTGTCTATGGCTTCTCCTCGATGAGAGCTGTCTATTAGTATGGCTGGAGGGCTATTGACCACCAGTTGGTCGCCAGCGAACGAAAAATCCAAAAGTTAAGGTTCCACCGACATGAACTTCTCCGGTGAAATTGAACATCAGTGAGCTTTAAAAATTGGATCAAATATGATTTTTGGATCCCTCATACAGAGAGATTTCAACTAGTACCAATATTGGTGCCAATCGGAGAACTTCGTCAATGAGAGTCCGACGGGTATCCAGTGAACTTTTTGAATAACTTGAGATAAAAATTAGGGTGAATCTAGATATCATTTTAAGCATATGGGTGAAGAAGGATTTGAGAAATTATTACCGAATTGAGAATTAAAATTTATTAAAATTTTCATAAGAAATTCATAAAGCAAGCACGAGGATACTAATAATAGCGATACACGTTAGGACGTGCTTGCGACGATAGGATCAGATGAGTGTTTATTATCTGAGCAGAATAGACGGGATAGTTTTTAATGTCTAGTCCAGGAGAACTATATCCCTTTAATTATCTATATTTAATATTCTTTAACTCTCCTTCTTGTTAATATAACACCTAATTGTAATTATAAATGAGTTATGAATACTCTCTGATATTCATGCTTATTGATATAAGTTTTTTCATTGTTATTGTTCCTAAGCATGATACTATGCTTTTGTTGGCTCTAAATCTGCATATTTATCTGTTTGATTATTCGTGATAATACTTCACTTTTGGAATATATATGTCTAAAATGATATACTACTGGATAGTGTTATAGGCACCTTCACTACAATGATAGGAGATTATGATATTAGCACTCTCATAGGTCACCTATGAAGAGGGGCGTGGGGCGATAATACCCAAGGTCAGGATGGAAGACTGAGTTACTCCTGATTAGTTTTACACTGGACTAGATTTGAATACCAGATAGCGAGGTCCAGTGGGTAACCTAGGAGGAAAGGGGGCTTTGGTTCTGTATTATTGTACTTCTACTTTGATGTGGGTACCTTATGATCCTTGATTCCTCCCCTTGAGGTGACGGTTATTGGCACAACTATATTTGATTAAGTCAGCCCCTAATATAATCTCGTATGGTTCTTGAATGCTCTTTTTGATTGGCTATTGTGCACGAATAGCTAAATTATCCTATTCTTGAGACTTTGTTATTTTACTTTCTTGGTTTTATATTATTTTCTATCCAACTCACTGGTAATGGCGTTATTCACCCCATAGGAGAATTTATTTTTATTTTTCAAGACCACAGTAGGAGAGAGACTAATAAATATCAAGGCATGTAGTCAGATACCTGATTTTTGAAATGTAGGATAGTTATACCTTTATTTTTGTGTGTAGATGGAGATTTATCGAATAGATATTTTGTATCTCCTTGGGCATGTGCCCCATTTTGATTGTAAATTATTTGTATATAAATGTTTCACTGTAGCAGAGATCCGATTTCAAAAATATATGATTTTAGAGTTACATTTAAATGTTACCCAGATTCTCTCCTTCTATAAATAGAGGGATATACATCAGGTACGCTTAGTGGGTTTCCATATAGTTTGAGAGGTAAAGGGGGGCTATATGTGGAGTTCACTACAGTCTACTACATATCCTAGGGGAAGGTATGGGGTATGACAACCTTTCTCTCTCTCAATCTTAATAGTTACTTATGTTTTAAAGATTTTTGATGTGATATAAGATGTCTCCTTATATCTCCCCTTCCTCTTAAAATTGTTAGGTTTATATAGAGGATGAGCATCTTATTATTAATATGACTGACTTATGGTGGAGTATCATCCTTATCTTCTAAAAATATCCTCATTTAAGCTTCAGGTGGGCTATTTTTGGCATGGCTGATTTATGATAAGATTTTGCATCCACCCAATATTCTACATCTCCTTCTATTCAATTATCCGCTGACTTCATTGTGTAGATGTTGGATTTAGGGAGCTGTTGTGGTAGAATCTGTTGTGCCCTCAACTAAGTGACGGAATGTGAGGCCTTCACAATTGACTCCTTTGCAAGTACTGAGCTTGCTAAAGTTCAAAGTTGATCATGCTCCAACTCGAGCAATTGTCGTTCTATCACAGCATTGTTCACTATATCATAGCTAGTATTAGTTTTGATACTGTAATAGTATCTGAATATCTACATACCGCAATGCTGACCCTATCTAGAGTCCAATTAAGCTCATCTCTAGGGAATGAATTTAGCATTGGTTAAGGTTGGTGCTGGTGCTTTGCTCTGACAAATTATTGCTTCTTTATGGGGCCAAGGTCAGAAGCCCTGCAGAACCTAAACATCACGTTTGATAGTGTGTCATTTATGATTTTCGGCACCATACTCTTGAGTTTGATGGATCCTCATGGCCTCAACCTATAGATTCACAATCAGCATCATAATCAAGGTTGCTAAGGGATCTATTGGCCTTTTTGTTATGCTAAATGCCCCATATCAGGTATGCCCCAAAGTTCCTAGGCATGCTCGTCACTACTTTCATCTCATGGGCATAACAAATCTCCCCCTCCTAAAGTCATTGATACCCTCGTCAATTCCTCACTAAGGAAGCTTCGAATCAAGTCCTCAAATTTCCATAAGGTGGTATCTTTTTCCCAGCTTGTCTTCGATATCGATTAGCCTTTTCAATGCACCATGTATTCCTTATGCCCGGTGTGGGTCCCCCTTTTATTTTCCCTAAACCTGTGATAATTTGTAAATCTAATAAGGGAGCACCTAGCCAATGAGAACATCACTATCTTCATGATCGAGAGGAAACATTGACCCGGTCAACGCTGACCGGTTAACATTGACCCGGTCACCACGGACCCGGTCAACATTGACCCGAATTGACCACTTATTAACTTATTCGATTTAACTTGAGTCCGACCCAAGCCCCATCTGGGTCGGCTCGATCCAATCAAATCCTAAAATTCTAATTTGAGTCAGACTCGAGTCCAAGTTTAACCCATTGAGCCCAATTTGATTAACCATACAACTTAATTATCCATTAAATACTTACTAACAATCCACTATGCACTAATTAAATATGATTAACACTAATCGTGAATAAGGGAAAAAGAGGGGTGCTACCTCCATCGAAACCCTCTTTTCGCCGGAACCTTAGCAGCGCTCGACCGACGACGTCGCCGATAACCCGACGATGAAGCTTGCGACCCTTCGCACGCAAGGAGACCAACGATGGCCTGCATAAAATCCAGCCATCAATACTAGGCGGCGGCTTTCGGTGGACATCGCCGGCTAGCGCATGGGCGAGTCCATCGGAGGGCGAAATTGTTCGTTCAACATAGAGGGGAAAAAGCTCCTCACCTTACGATCGCACCGAAGCGGGGAAGGGTGAAGGTTCGCCGGTGAGGTGAGTGGAATTGTAGCTCCACTCCTCGCCAGTGGTGTTGTGGATCAAGCGGACGACAATGATGAAATCACTGCCTACTACGTCGGCATTGGGGCAGACGCGGGCTCATGAGCTTGCAGAGAGTGCGAGCAACTCCAGCCCTAGCGGAGGAAGCGGTGCGCCGGCGATTTGGGCGTGGGACGGCGGATGGCGGACGGGTGCTCTTGCAAAGAGGAGAGGGCAGGGAAAAGGGAGTCACGCAGCGGCAGACCTCCGCCGAGCTCTCCTCGTCGCGGCGGAGAGCGATAGGCGATGAAAGGCGGGCAGCCGACGGCGGAGGCAGTGGAAGGGCGGCGGACGGCAGCTGCTACTCTCGCGAAGAGGGGAAAAGGGGAGAAAGGGGTTGCGCACCGCGGGGATGCTTCCGCCGAGCTCCCCTTTTCACGACGGGGAACGGTGCACGGCGGATGACAGTCGGCAGGCAGCGGGCGACGAACAGCAGCAGCAAACGGCGGACGAAATGGGAGGGGCACCGACGCTACTCTACTGTGGGTGAGGGAGGTCAGCGTTGTCGCGAGGCGAAGAAGGAGGGCGTCACGAGTCGAGGGCTCTTCTCGCTCGTGATGGCTCTTCCGAACAGGGTCAGGTCGGTTCATCTGACCTAGCTGGATGGCCGGTTCATTTGAATTGGGCCGACCAAAATTTTTTATATATATATTAAAGGATAGGGGTTTACAACTTGAGCAGGACCAGGTCACCACCTTCATTAAACTCATGGGGACTTTGATATTTGTCCACATGTTTCTTCATATGATATGCTGCATGCTTATTGCTCACCTTAGCCTCAACTATATATTCTTCATGGTTGTGGATGAACTTGGAGGTAGCAGGGCACCTCTCCTTTGTGCTAGCTCAAGCCAATTCGGCAGGGAACAGAGGTTACTACTCGAACATGAGCTCAAATGGATATTTGCCCATGAAAGAGGAGCGGTGCGAGTTATAACAAAACTGAGCACCATAAATGAGCTTTACCTAGTTGCTCTATGATGCGGTTACGAAATGCTGCAAGTATTCTTCTAGTAGGGCATTCACGCACTTTGTTTGCCTGTCAATCTGCTGGTGATTGGCAGTGGAAAACGTTAGTTTAGTTTCCAGTTGCTTCAACAAAGTTGTCCAAAAATGACCAGTGAAGCGGGGATCCCGATCACTCACATTGTCCTTCGGGAGCCCGAAGTAATGCACCGTGAAGTGGAAGAATAAGGCAACAATCTCCTCAGTTGAGGCTTGTTTGGTCATGGGCATAGACACCACGAATTTGCTGAACTTGTCTATAACTACTAGGACAAAAACAACCCATCGATAATAGGGAAGCACTTCATGAAATCCATTGACACTAAAGTCTATGGTAGGCCGGGCATGGGATGAGGTTGCAGCAAGCTCGTTTGGTCTTGTCCTGTTGACAAGTGTTGCACATCTTCACAAACATCTTGACATCATGCTCCATATGTGGCTAGTAGTAGGAACATACCAAGAGGGTGCACTGACCCACCCATGTCAAGTCATGGCATTTCGACATGAGAGTACATCAAAGTTTGATAGAGGCAAAGATGTAGTGACATCCACCTATTGTTTGCGACAGCCTGGCCCCATCAATCTAGAAGTGTCATATTTCTCAGGCATGCATCTTGGTCAGCAGGGAGGTGTATGCCTTGTCCTTTTTGCCAATGACACAAATCCACCATGTAAGGTTGCCAATTGAATGAGTTGCAATCATACATATCCTCTTGTTGAGAGCATCGGTAGCCTAGTTATGTCAACCAGGTTGATTTTCCCACTCGAAATCACACTTTATGAGCAGCTCTTGGCCACCAAGCCTGCTTCACCAATAGGTTTTTCTGCATCATGAAGAAGGTATTCTCCATATTGTCCGTACACACCATGAACTTGTGGTTGAGTAGATAGATGCAGCAAGTTTTGACGCAGTGGACTCGTTCATGGGCACGGTAGCACCACTCAGTCGGGTTGAGCTTCCAGCTGGCTTGGGCGACAGATGATGCGACGAAGGTATATCTCATCCTTCATCTTCTTTCTGTCTGATTTTTATCTATTTCCTTTGATTCTCTATATTTTTCTTGTTCCCATCCTTGAAGGATGGTGAATACCCATTCAAATGACCAGTTCGTGAAATATTTGACAACCCTGGAGACACTTGTGGGTGTTTTCTTTGTTGGAGATCTGCTCCTCGATGAAAGTAGCGGCCTCTTCAAGGAGGCATGATATGTCATTCTTACTCGAGCGTGAGCTTGCAAAATGTATCACGCTTCGTGAGGAGTTCGAAACACTCTGAGCAGACCTACTCCAAGGGCTAGGGATGCACACTATGCCGCGCTCTAGTGTACTGTTAGAGTCAACAATTACATATAAGCTTGTTTACTACAATATGTGTAATGATATAGGTTGTATTCACAAATGGTAGTTGCCTTTATGGTTTAAACTATGAACATTTGTTTTCTTTATATTACAGTAAAAAACAGAGCATGTGGGAACATGCATTTTTACAATTTCTGTTCTTCCTTTCTAATATACAAGTTGTTCGTCCTTGTTCCTTTAAAACTCTGATCTTACATTTGGTATCAGAGCCAAAAGTGCAACGAAGAAAAAAAATAATAATAATAATATAAAAGGAAGAACAACGGTCGTCTCCCACTGAAGTGGAGTGCATCGCTTCTCTATTTTTGTCAAGCTCAAGGAGTTTATGTCATGTGGAAAGAAGGTTCTGATGACAACCCCAGCAAGTGGAAAGGAACCCGTGATGAGTTTGATGGGTTCTACTAGTTCCAGAGCCTCTCCAAGTGTAGGAGGAGGCAGTATTGGAGTTTGTCCGATGCTTCAGAAGGGAGGTAATTTTGCTACTTGGGCAATTAGAATTCGTTCTTTCTTGAAAGCACAGGGAGTCTGGGAAGCGATTGAACCAGTAAACGGAGATGATCGTGCCATTGACAAGCGCCTGGATTATATAGCCATGTCATTCATTCATCAAGCACTTTCTGATGAATTACTGATGTTGATTGCTGATAAGGCGTCGGCAAGGGAAACATGGGAGGCGCTTAAGAGTTATCATGGTGGAAACAAAAAGTTCCAAAAGGCAAGGATGAGCCAACTACGTGGTGAGTTCGAAAGTATTCGTATGTCTAATACTGAATCTATTGATGAATTCGTGAATCGTCTTTCTTCGATTGTGACTACAATGAGAAACATTGGCCAAAGAGTGAAGGAAGAACGTGTTGTGGAGAAGATCCTTCGTTCAGTACCTTCAAATTTTGATCCCGTTGCGTGCAATTTGGAGCAGTTCCAAGATACTTCCAATATGACAGTAGATTATATTGTAAGTGCCCTTAAAACATATGAAGTAAGACTCAAATCTAGAGTACAAACTTCTGAAAACCAGGTGTTGCTAACCCGGAGTGACTGGGGAGAACGTGACAGAAGCAATATCAGCAGTTTCCATGGACGTGGACGCGGATTCAACAATAATTTTAGAGGATAAATTCGTGGTCGCGGCAGAGGATTTGCTGATAGGCGTGTTGATGGAGAAGCAAATAGCAGTGGGTCAACACACCACAATAAGCCCAAGAAAGATAAGTCTACTGTTAAGTGCTTTAATTGTAAAAATTATGCGCATTATGCATCTGAATGTAAAAAGGAGGATGTGATTTTTCTTGCTGGACAAACTGATGATAAAAGTCAGCAAGACCTTAAACCCCAACATTCTGTTTTGATGGTAATTGAAGAAGAGGAGGCTGCATCGGATGTACTCCTACAAAGTATGAATACAGATTCTAGTTCTTCTGATGTGTGGTACTTGGATTCCGGTGCTATAAATCATATAACAGGAAGAAAGGAGCTTTTTCATACTCTAGATGAATCGATAATTGGCAGAGTCCGGTACGGTGATGGCACACTGGCAAATTCTGCTGGGAAAGGAATTATCTATTTACCTGTTGGTGAAGGTTTCGTAAGTCTTCTTTCAAATGTATTGTTCATTCCCTCTCTACAATCAAATATCTTAAGTATTGGCCAACTAGATGAACTAGGATACTCAACAGTTATTAAAGATGGTAACATGTGTATCTCTGATAAAAAGGGAAGAAGTTTGTTAAAACTGAAAAGAACTTCTAATAGAATGTATCAGTTGAAGCTTTCTCCTACCGATCATTGTTTATTGACAAATTCTGAATTTAACAGTAAGTTGTGGCATCAAAGATATGGTCATGTGAACTATCAGGCTTTGAAGCTCATGTCCGACTGGTATTTGGTCAAGGGACTTCCAAAAATCTCTCCATCAAAGGAAACATGTGGAGAGTGTGTTGCTGCAAAGTTGATCAGGTCTACATTTCCTTATTCAACAATCTTTAGAGCTCAAAATGTGTTAGAGCTTATCCATGGTGATCTGTGTGGTCCCATAGTTCCCTCCTCATTAGGAGGGAGTAACTATTTCTTTCTGCTTGTAAATGATTACTCCAGGTACATGTGAGTGTTCATGCTTAAGCAGAAATCTGAAGCATTTGAAGTCTTCAAGCAATTTAAAAGTTTATCGGAATCTGAAAGTGGCAAAAGTGTTAAGGCTTTCAGGAGTGATAGAGGAGGTGAGTTTAACTCCAATGAATTTAAAGTATATTGTTAGAAACATGGAATCAGAAGGTTCCTTACTGCTTCCTACTCTCCACAACAGAATGGTGTTGTTGAAAGGAGAAACAGGACAGTAATGTCCATGACAAGATCTCTCTTGAAAACCATGAATGTACCTTTGGTTTTCTGAGGGGAAGCAGTAAATACTTCTGTTTATATTCTGAATAGATCATTATCAAAAAGTTTACAGAACATGACTCCATATGAAGTTTGGAGTGGTCAAAAACCAAATGTGTCTCATATGAAGGTTTTTGGTTGCAAATCCTATATTAAAATTCTTGGCAAGCACTTGAACAAACTAGCTGATAGGAGTAAAGAAGTAATGTTTGTTGGATATGAATCTGGGTCCAAAGCGTATCGTTTCTTTGATCCAGAAACAAAGTCCATTCTTATCAGCAGGGACTGTGTTTTTGATGAAAGTGTCAAGCTAAGTTGGCACGATACAAACTTGCTGAATTCTGATACTGTTACTGATACTATTACCTTGCAGCAGCAGCCTTTGGTGAGTTATGATACTATGAATTCAAAACTGAATATTGATACTGCATTTGTTGATACTGAGAATTCAGAAGCATGCACTTCTTCTAATAATCATGATACCCCAAGAACTCCTATTTCTGATCAACATATACTTGGTAGAGCATCATCTACTACTATACAACAGGTTGCACCTTTGTTAGAAATATCAGAAGGTACACAGTAGTTTGATACGTTTGAACAGTCCAATTCTGCAGCTTTCAGAACAGAACCACCAATACCATTCTCTCTTGAATCTCCACTTCAGTTTACATGTGGAGGTGATAATATTGATGATTCTACAGAAGTTCCCAAAAAGACACGAACCTTGGAGAGTATCTACAAGGCTACTAAGGAGGTCTGTGTTCCCACTGATCAATTGTATATGTTAACTAATCATACATCGTTTTCTCAGGCACTTGATTCTGAACCCTCCAGTTACAAAGATGCAGTGACTGTTGAGGTTTGGAGAAAGGCCATAGAGGAGGAGTATGGACAGATCATGAAGAATCAAACATGGATTCTTTCTGATCTTCCACCTGGACACAAGCCAATTGGTTTAAAGTGGGTGTTCAAAGTTAAAAGGAACACCCATGGAGATGCTATAAAATATAAAGCTAGACTTGTTGCTAAGGGTTATGTGCAACAAGAAGGGGTTGACTATGAAGAGGTTTTTGCTCCAGTGGCAAAACTTGATTCAATTAGATTGGTTATTGCTGTTGCTGCCTAAAGAAATTGGGAAATACATCACATGAATGTAAAATCAACGTTTCTAAATGGCACGCTTGAAGATGAAGTTTATGTGCAACAACCTGAAGGCTTTGTTGTCAAAGGTAAAGAAAATAAGGTGCTAAGACTTAGGAAAGCTCTATATGGATTGAAACAAGCTCCAAGAGCTTGGAATTTACAACTGGACAGGTTCTTGTTATCTCTTGGTTTCAGCAGGAATGCACAAGAACCCGCTATGTATACAAAGATGATAACCAAGCAACAATTACTTGTTGGCATTTATGTTGATGATCTGTTAATTACAGGTACTAGCTCTCATCACATACAGTCTTTCAAGAAGCAAATGTGTCAACAATTTGAAATGACAGATCTAGGACTTCTTCATCTTTACCTTGGTATGGAAATAAATCAGTCGATGGATAGGATTACATTATGTCAGTCTTCCTATGCAGAGAAAATTCTGAAGGAGTTTGGCATGTTTTATTCAAATGCAATATACACTCTTATGGAAGAATTGGTGGTTTTTCAACAAAGTGACACTAAACCTTGTGTGGATCCGACTGAATTCAAGAGGTTAATTGGGAGTCTAAGGTACTTAACTCATACACGTCCTGATATGTTGTATTCTGTCAGCTTACTTAGCAGATATATGGAGTCTCCAAATGTGGAGCATCTTAATGCAGCTAAGAGGATTCTTCGCTATCTGAAAGGGACCATCAATTATGGCATCATCTATCATAAGGGAGGTCGTCAAAATGGGTTACTGGGTTATAGTGACAGTGACCATGTGGGTTGCAGCGATGATAGGAAGAGCACGAGTGGATATTTGTTCTTTCTCGGTGACAACCCAATAAGCTGGCATTCTTCAAAGCAGAAGATCGTGGCGCTCAGCTCCTGTGAAGCTAAGTATATTGCGCTAACAGAAGCAGCTTGTCAGGGAATTTGGCTGGCTCAGCTGTTAGGTTCCTTGCTTGGGGAACCGGTTGAAAGGATTCCTATCTTGGTTGATAACATGTCGGCCATTGCTCTAAGCAAGAACCCTGTTTATCATAGCAGGTCTAAGCACATTGATACTAGGTATCATTTTGTGCGTGAATGCGTTGAAAATAATCAAATTGAAATTCGCCATGTTTGTACTAACGAACAGCGAGTGGATATCTTCACTAAGGCATTGGGAAAGCAGAAGTTCATTGAGTTCCGAATCCTGTTGGGTGTGCAAGATCTCAAGATCAAGTAACAAGCTTTGGAGGGAGATTGTTAGAGTCAACAATTACATATAAGCTTGTTTACTGCAATACGTGTAATGATATAGTTTTGTATTCACAAATGGCAGTTGCCTTTAAGGTTTAAACTGTGAACATTTGTTTTCTTTATATTACAGTAAAAAATAGAGCATGTGGGAACATGCGTTTTTACAATTTCTGTTCTTCCTTTCCAATATACAAGTTGTTCGTTCCTGTTCCTTTAAAACTCTTATCTTACATGTACGCATGCCAAATCCATCCCGTGTCCCATCACTAAACCTGGTTATACCTTTCCACTGAACCTTTGTACTATCCCTACATCCATTGTGAGCAACTATCTTGCTCATTGCACAAGGCCTCGGTTCCAAGGGTCTGTGCTCGGCGGAGTTAGAGAGTTGATACGAAAGGAGGAGGACACGGTGATGATCAACGGCCCTATGACTGCTGCCTTATGCTTCATTCTTCTTCACTCCGTCTCTTTCCAACCCAAATAGGGTATTTATAGGGTCGAGATTTAATAATACTAGAGAATATGAGGAAGTTGTCCGAGTGACCCGATAGTGTGCACTGTGCACGTTCTGAAGCTATTTTTACTTATATTTAGGCTTCTGTTTCTTGTAGATACCTATTTATTAAATATATACAGATATAGGCACCATCAATAATTTTCTTTACTTAATAAAATTTAGTAATAATATTATTAATATAGGCAAATAAATAACAATAATAAAAGAGGGAAATCTAAATTCATGAATAATTTTCAAGAGGAGTTTACAAAATATGGAGGAAAAGTCGAAAGATTTCAACTAAAATTAACTTCTCCTCACCTATAAAGACAGGTGGTGTGCCTCATTATTTATTTATATCTTTACTTTCTTTATTTCTATTATCGCTACTTATTTCTATTTATATGTATAAATACGTATCACTATCATTGATGCGTGATAACATCCACGACTTGGCACAGCATATTTCAAGAAACAAATGTCTTGCAGTAATCAATAAGAGGCATTCCGATGATCTGGATAGTGTTCATCACTTATATGTTGAACATACTGATGCATTGCTAAAATCCCTTTTTAAAAAGGAATTGAAGCCCTTGCGGACGATGTTTCTGAATCGTGGTACTGATGGAAGTGTTCTTAATTATACATCACTCACTTTTGCGTTAAGCATGACGAGACTGCGGGTTCTTCACGTAAGTGGAATCTGACAGCACGGTCAAGACTGTGATCTTCATTATCCTTGGGAGTTACTTATAAGGGAATGTCCCGAACTCCAGCTCCCTGAAAAACATCCGTCTGCAGACAAAACTCTATTCCATTCAGTTCTACGATTGTCCCAAGTTCAGTTTGTTATTAAAGCCCCACAATGTTACTTCCTTTCAAACACTGAAAACCGTGGGCTGAGTTGGCCTCCATCTTCCTACAGATCTCATGCGGAGTACACTTGAAAGAAAAAATGGAGATAGAATGTACAACATCCAAAAAAGAAAACCAAGCTAACTTAGACTAGAACGATGCCATGTTCCTTTAACTGTGCATTGCGCTTTGCCCTTGAAGCGCTGGCTTTATCCTGTTTGAGCCAAATTTTCCGGTAGAAACTTTGGCACCCTGTTATGCTTCACCTATTCTTTTTCTCATTCTCTGTTCTTTATCTGCCCAAACCCTTTCTAAATTTCAAATGGACTAATGATCAGACGTACCTCCCTAGCAACTTTTTATCTGTTGGTTTGTATTTCGTGTCAGGTGCGTGAAACAATTGGGGCATACGGATGGAGAGATTGATATATATATATATGTGGAAAGAGAAATTTTAAATCTTTGGATCGAAGACGGTTTATTTGCTGATTCCATGAGTGAAGGATTGTCTGCAGCAGAAATTTATCCTTATGAATAAACAGCTTATGTGGAGTTGTTCGATCGTCGATTCAAATCCGTCAGGTAAACATTATTGGCAATTCTGCATATGTTATTCTGTTATATTTAGCATTCTTGTTTTTGCGCACTCAGAATAATGCCTTTGCATATTTATATCTATCATCTTGAATAATTCTATTCTTTTCGTTAAGATTGAAGGTTTCTGCTGTTGTCGTCGTCGAGAAGGACGCAGTTTACGGTAAAAACTATTTGAAGAATACCCCCAAGCAAGACCTGCACAATATCTCAGCCCGGGCAATCGGGTAGGAGCATGAACAAGAAAATGCTTTCTTTTCTTTTGCATTTGTTTTCATCTGTGTTTTTTATTTGAGAATGGGGAAGTGGCTTGACCCACCGTCTGCCTTGATTGATTAGAGGTATTTGTTTTCAGATGCTATAAATGTCTTCCCATTAGGAGTACCTTTCCAGATGTTTAATTCCAGATAGATTGCCTACGAGGTGAATTTTTCAAGGTTTTCTTAACAAAGAAACGGCACTAAGTAACATGGTTTGTCTGGCGGAGGAGACGGGAAGGGAGAGAGTAGGCAACCACTTCTTGGGTGGGAAACAACACATCAAGTCAACCTAATGGATGAGATTTAATTAATAACTTTTCCAGCTCAGATGACAAACGATGTAACCATGCAAGAAAATTGAGTTGACCACCAGAAAAGGAAGAAATTTAACTGCTGCAAAACTGGAGCAATCTTCCTCCATCTCAGTCGGCAGGTAGAGGGAGGAAGAACATCTGTTAGGATGGAGGTAGATCATGGGATCTTTTGATTAGACAATCATACAAAGGAAAATAATTATATATATTAAGAAAGGAAATCAAATAGAGAACATTTACAAATGACACTATATTTACAAATAAATAGGGACTATTTATAGTAAGAACCAGTACCCTAAAAATAACTAATGAGTTGACACATTCGATTATTATATTTCAAATCCAAAAACTAACTATATATTTGCTAATTCCGATGCTGCCATTGTTTGCTGCTCTAATGAAGGACTTCTTGAATCATTACTCAAAATTTTCAAATGAACACACAGCATCAAGCAAGCTGTCTGGCATAAGTTACACAAGAAAATTTCACAACCCAAGACAGCTAAAACCCATACGATCTGCATCCATCTGTACAGGCTTTGAGGTTTTACCCAAAACCTCCATCAATTGCCTTTGGGAGTTGAGCCATCTATGAAGAAGGTCACACGGGAACCTCCTCCTCCAGTATGTTATGCTTGCAAAGAGGGCATCTGGTGTCGATCCTGAGCCACTTGAGAACGCAATCCGAGTGAAAGTGATGGTTGCATGGAAGCGAGAGGAGCTCCACCCCATCTTCATACTGGCAAAGGCAGATGCAGCAGCAATCCTACATAGTCAAAATTTTGATATCTGAATTGTCTGAAATTACAAGTCAGTTATGAACCCTAATTCTGAGAGTTCTTAAGACCTTTAATTATCAGATTCACCACAAACTTACGTAACGTTCATTTGGGTAATCTCCATAAACAAAACTTGCCGACTGAAGCAACAATGTAGCCAATAGTTCTCTCAATGCCTTAAGTTTTGCAGTCTAAAGATGAAAATACATACGATGTATTGATGTCGGAATCAAAGTATGGAAACAAATGCAGCAGGAATTTTGGTGACCAAATTACCGAATCCTCCGGAGGAAGGGAAACATCAGTGATGGAAACTTGGCCCCTTCCTAGGCCAACTGTATCTGGTTGATTGGCCTGACAAAATCGGTACTTGGGAAGAGATTCGAGATTAGTATTTGAAGCAACTTCTTCGCCCGCAAGGGCATGTAGAACTGCTATCGCAAATGGTAAGCAACAGCACAGTGCTAGCCCGACTGCAGCAGCCAGTGCGACACAAAAGAATGCAAAGAACACATCAAAGGAAAGAAATACCACGGTCAACCTGCATGTCATTTTCAGATAAAAATTACTTGCTTATTGAGTAGACTATATCTTTAGCGCTTGCGAGTAAACTAAATGCAACAGCAAAGATTCAGATTGCCCACTTAGTCTATGAGGTTTGGAAACTTGGGTATACCTCTGCAGTTCAGGTTTGTATATACTTGAACATACATCCTTCTCCAGGATCAGATTTTAGTTTTCAGAACCTTAGAAATCGGAATTCCTTTCTTGAAGTACATATAATGACAAGCATCAGAAACAATCGGAAAAAGGAGAAGATGAAACATCAAGTAGAAACAGGTACGAAAAAGGTGTCATATCTATCTACATAGAGAAGAAAAGAAAAGGATGTCCGGAGAGAAACTCGACGTACAAAGCAGAAACCAACTAAATTCCAAAAACTGCAACCAGGAAGAAAAAGGAAAAAAGTGTTTATAGGAAGATATATCTACCAATATAGACGAGGGGCATCTTGTAGGAGTGCCTGGCCGCCAGCAACGATCCAGTAGAAGCCAAGTATCCACCAGAGCAATGAAATCATTGCATTTATGGATTTCAGCTTTTTCACAGCCCTGGGGAGCTACGATTGTTAATTTTCACCAAAACAAACAAACAATAATTCTACCGTAATTTTGCATGATTCAACTCGAAGCATGGCAAGGATCAGGGATTGGATGTATCCATTAAAAAACGTGGATCGGTTTGAGAAGGCAAGTTCGAGAGAGTAAAACCATAGAATCAGATAACAAGAAAGAATCTAAAATATAATACAAAAACTTGTATAATCTCAGAGGAGCTTTCTAAGTAACCTCTCGGTTAACATGCTCAATGGTGTAAGAAGATATTTGACTAGTTTTAGTTTGAAATGTAATTGATACTGCATCTAAAAATGTAAACAAAGAAAAATATGTAGGTTTTCATATTCCTTTAACTATGTAATTGATTTGAAATTGACAGTAGTTATTCATTAAATTAAAGGAAGCAGGTGGCGTAGCACTTGCTGGTTGCATATAACACAAAATAATTAATAAGAAAATAAGAAGTGGAATAAGTAGAACAACCCAGTCAAATCATGCCAGTTTTAAAAAACTCAGCTAATCTAATTAGTAAACCAATCAACCCTACAATAGATAGATAGAACCAATTCATCCTATGATTTCAATCCAAAAGTAGAACAGGAACACAAAAATCAGTTCCGCCGGATGAACACAAATCTGGAGATTATGAGTAATTTAAGAAAGAGAGGAAAAAGAAATGTAGAATCGTTGTTGATTATGAGAGGAACAAATAAAAAAGAAAAACTTACGCACACCAACCTGCATTCCTCCTCCACCTCTCCCACCGCCGACCGCCGACCTCGCTCCCTCGTCCGCCCTCTCCTCCCATGCTCCACGCTGACAAACGCCACATGGATCAAGCACTGCAGGGCGTAACCAAACGCCCACGCTCTAATCGGCATCGCGGGCCTCTCCCTTCCCGTCGAGAGCAGAACCACAGCAGAAACCACCAGGAAGGCCGAATTCAGCACCACATCGAGCGCGACGACCAGCCCGGAACAACCCCATCCATGGGGAGCCGCCTCCTGCTCTGCTGCTGCAGCCGCCGGCGCCGGCGCCGGCGCCGCGGGCTGGGGCGGGGGGAGCAGCCGCCGGGCGGCGGCCTTCCCGAGCTGGAGCGGGAGCCTCAGGTCGACCCGGGCGCGGTTGCGGGGGAGGCGAGGCTGGCAGAAGAGGGGGGCTGCGGTGCCCCGGCCAAAGGAGCCGGGATGGTGCTCCATTGGGCGGCGGAGTACGGGATGGTGCTGCCGTTCGGGGAGATGCAGTGCAAGCAGCACTTGGTAAAAAAAGAGCGACCGTTCTGAGAAAAAGAGGCGGAGTAGGAGTATTATTATTATTATATATTTCAAAGGAAAAAAAAAAAAAAAGGTAAAACGTTTAAATTTAAATTAGAGGAAGAGAAAGGAATTAATTTCCTAATTATAGTGGAAGAATTTGATTTATTTAGGTTTGAACTCGCATTAATTTACTTCTTCTTATTCAGCAACCCATCCTCTCACTTAATCCATGAACTGTACACAACTTTTATTATAATAATTACTGCTATAAATAGAGAGAGGGTAAAAGTATTAGATTTGAAAATTTACAGAAAAGAGGTTATTGATATCGTTTAAAGATTTAGTTAAATATTGATTGGATGAAGAACATTCCATTTCCATCTATAAACCAAGTTGCAATTAATGAATGCATACACGTTATATACGTGGAAATTGAAGAGCTGGCTGCTGCATCTTTTTAGTATTCTATGCCTACTCCATCTGTTATAAAACTAGGCTGAAGAAGAAGTAATAGCACGTTTTGTTTGATCATGACGATTAAACTAAAAGTCAACGAGTTGAATCCATTGTATGCGCATACGCCTGGGCAGTATTTGTCTACATGGGCATGTGGCCAACTCGCATTCAAACACTCTCTCTCGTTTGCATAGCCACCGTATCCATTTGATATATGTTTCATAATAACATCATGAGTTAGAAAACCGATAGAAATCATATTTGGTTTTATTTTTAGTCTACGATATTTTTTTATAAAAAATAAAGGTAAGGGTTAAATTTAAAAAATTAAATGTCATACCTAGTATTACATTTACGTGATATCTTGTAAACCTCCTATATGTTTATTTATTAATATCATTATTTTCTTTATTCTTATTGTTATTAATACAATGTTACTATTACTATTAAGAAATTATCAACATAAATATATAGGTTGTATACAAATTAATAATATTGTAGTGTGTTGATGTATGATGGATTAGGTTATTATTAATTGCGGAAATATCAGTGTATATTGTGATTAGTTAAATATCTTTTATGGGTCTTTTTACTTATAAAAGGTGGTTGCCATGTGTCGATCTATAGGATCAAAAGTATAATATGCTATTTTTTTCTAATATTGTTTGTTCCTTGGTTGACTAATTTAGCAAGTGGTTGTACGGCAAAGGTTAGAACTTTTAAAAACGTGGAATTGGTCCTTAGCTCTTATAAATTTGTTATCTTTACTTAAACAAATTGACTTATTAAAATTCTTATCATGTAGATGTAAGAATTACTAAGGCACTAAGGGATGTGGTAGACCCCGTAGGGACTTGTTATCTTAGGGATCAATAAATGAACTACCTCATCTACTAGCAAGTTCGACTAATCAACAAATTCACTCCCAAGGTGCATAAAGTATATTCTTTTAGTTAGAGTAATTAAACTCCATATTAGATGATTATGAGGTATTAGATTCAAGACTCATTAAGTTTTAAAAAAAATAAATCTACTCCCACCCCATCACCTATTGTTCATGGTGTTCCTGGTGCTTCACCGACTATTCTTCCCCCATAGTACTAGTACCCAAGGTCTTCCACAGACAGTTTTATCTCCTAGTCAGCACAAAAAGAAAAGATTTCTTTGATTATGCATAGCAGGGTAGACTAGTGGCCGAGTATGTAGTTAACCATAATAGTTAGCCTTATTTATTCCTGAAATGATACTATCTAAGGAGTACCACTACCCCAAATTTATTCAGGACTTGGACTTAGTGATTCATAGGAAAAAAAACATCAAGGTTCCAAGCGAACCATTTCTGGTAGAGAGATAGGCCAGCCATCACAGTGACTCTGGTCATTTTCAGGGAAGAGAAGTGGCTCAGGAAAAAAAACATCAAGGTTCCAAGCAAACCATTTCTGGTCATTTCCATAGTACCGATGACTCAGCTTGCTTAGAAGGTTAATATAAATATATACGTATGACATTGGGACATCAATATCGTAAAATATAAAAAAATAATATTTTAACTCATATTTGATATTACTACATAAGTAACCAAGTACCTAAGAACAAAATAAGATTGTTCTAGATCTTGACAAGATATAAGAGGTGAATTAGTGTGTGGACCTTCTAGCTTCAATTGACATTAAAATTAGATATTTTAGTATCAGCCCTGAAGAGGATTTTTAGGTCGACCTACTCATCATGAATATATTTAAAGCAAAAGTCTTAATTTTTAAAGCTTATTTGAAGTAAAAAAATAAATCTCCCTCGTTTGCTCATAAAATTGCTCCTTTCTAAATCATCATTTCTCCATCATTCATGGAACAAAAGCTCAAAGAATCATCATACAACCTATCTTATTAGTATGGGAGCCAAGTTTCAATCTTGGGACACGTGAATTATGGGCCCACCATGTTTCGGCTGCACTATTCTGAATTTACAATTTAAATTTTATCAAAACCTTTATTCGATATGGACTCCAATGTCATTTGAAAGAGGTGATTGTTTGGTATTATCATTTGTGCAAAGAAAAAGACAAGAATAATGCTTTTGGCTAATTCAGGTCAAGTTAATTCGAACTCACCACCTTACGTAACTAGAAATGAACCCGAGTTAACTTGATGAAGTTAACCCGAAAAGATAACGACGATTACTTTGGTTGATTGATTGGTGTCATTATTTATATTTAGGTTTTAATTTGGTTCAATTATTTGACCAACTTAACGATGCCCAACTTACAATCTGTTTGCACCATTAGATTCTAAATTCAAAATTCTATATGATTATATAGATTTCATGCCAACACACCGTATTCAAAAAATTTACATGTATTAGGTAACATAAATACTTAGAAGAATTTTATTAGCACACTTATTATATTTTCTATTCTATTCTTTTTGGTATATATATTGTTAATTGATTAAATATTACAATGGGTTATCCTTGATACTATTATCCCATCCCTCAATGTGATCCTTTTGTAGCCATCAAGCCATAAGACTTATCATGTTTATTCTTGATGAGCAGGTAGTTTGAGATAAGAATAACTTGTCGATGATTACAAAGTCATTAGAAGCAATGATTAAACCATTTAGGCATCATAGGCATCGTTCAATTGTTTATGTGAGTAGAAATATAGTACATATCATCAACGTACTAAACATGAATATTATTATAGTTATTGCATTACCTTAAATGCCTTGTATATGTCTTTAAATTCATACGATGGCTGCTGCTTGCTCGACTAGTGAGACGGGGCATGACATTCATTATTTAGTAATTAATAAATTTTATAATATTATTGGCCGCTCAAGTTCAGGGATTACAACTTATTATAAGAGACTTTAATATAGTGTTATCTATTGAGAATGGGTTGTAGAGTAATCTATTCATAAAGAGATTTAGTATTGTGGTGTAGTTGGTTATCAAGACTTATCACAATCTAAATTTGAGAATTTTGAACAAAAAATATTATAGATCATTAGTTCAACACTAAAGAATTCCGGATATCAAAAAAATTACTTAACTAAACACTTGATGTGAATGTAATCATCCCCATTAGTTCTTAAGTTAAGAGTGCAACTAAGCGAAAATTATACTACTAGACCTAACAACCTCTAATATTTGCAAACATCATCCAAGTGCTTTTATGATAAGAGTTTAATCGTTTAGTTTGATGTATTCATTTATTAGAACTAATGATTAAAAAAAAACGAAAACACTGATGGTAACAGTCCCCCAAATCACATACGAGAAAAATATGAACAGTTACAAGGAAAAGCAGAGGTTGCAAAAATAAACTCACAACCTCTTGCATCCAAAGTAAGAATTATACCACTAGATCAAATAGCCAAATAATAATCTATTATCACCAAGGATTCTTCATAGAGAAAGTGTGATCGCTGAGTTAAGAATGTGATAATCTGATGTTTGTAACTAACGATATTATCACAATATTATCACCAAGGATTATTGTAACTAACGATAAAAAATGAATCGAAAAAATAGATTTAAAAGAACCCCCCAAATCATATATGAAAAATGACACGATGATGAAGAAGAAAGTTGCTTGTAGAATATCAAGATGGAGATGACAATGATGTCAACAACAAAAAGGAAGGGGAACCCCCCAAATCATATATGAAAAATGACATGATAATGAAGAAGAAAGTTACTTGTAGAATATCAAGATGGAGATGAGAATAATATCAACAACAAAGAGGAAGGGGTGTTGTGAGAATTGAACTCACGACCTCTCGCACCCTAAGCGAGAATCATACCACTAGACCAAACACCCCTTGATATGTGCTAACATCATCCAAATTCTTTGATCGATAAGTGTGTGGTCGTTTAGTAAATAGTAGGATCATCATTAAGTATATATTGGCAAAATTAGGAAGACATATTTTACTAGAATTAGCTTAGGACCGAGTAAAATATGTGTGTATCACATAACCTTCCTAAGAATAATTAAGTATCCTAGCATTTCTACCTCCTACATTTGAAATAAAGCCTACTATTGCTAAAATCGTAAAGGTTCACACTGAGATAATGAGCTTAGTTGTAGATCTTAATGATTTCACTAGGCTAGCAAACTGAACGCACTCTTTGGTGTGTGCGCATACAGCAAGAGCAGGATTGCAGTAGGGAGGAATGTTACTGTCGAGAGTTTCAATTGTAATATTTTATCTATCCAAACTTTCATATAATAGAAATGTAGTAGATCATATCAAGACTATGTTAGTTGAACATAAGTAACATTGTGGTGTACCAATGTACGATGGATTAGGTTATTATTATTTTTAATCGGGAGGACATATCTATTATAATATAATATATGATCGATGTTGAGAGAATATTAAATTAATTAGATTAAAATCGTATAATAGTGAAATTAACAAAGAAAGTGAAGATAAAAATGGAATTACTTGTATATACGTGGAGTACGAACGTGGTGATATGATAGCCGATGATTGGTTAAAATTTTTTGCATCCTTCATCAAGGGAGGAAAAAAAAAAGAAGGTCGTAACGTGGGAATCAGCCATCAGCTGTGCGCCTATAAATAATACGCAGTTGAAGAGCTCTCCGAGCATATCGACCCTCTCAAACCCTTCCTCCCTCCGCCGTCTCTTTGGAGGACACATCAAAGGAAGGCCACCAGGGTTTATGGCTCCGCGACGATTAATTATTAGATCCGCCATCATCGCTCTCTTCGTCGCTGTGATGTCACCGCCGGCCACGACCACGGCAGCAGCAGCCGCGGTAGGAGGACGACGGATGGCTAGGGGCAACCAGTGCAGTATCCAGGACATCGTCATGGAGCAGGCGCAGACGACGCCGCTGCCGAACGGGATACCCACGTATACGGTGAACGTGCTCAACCTCTGCTCGGTTCCCGGCGGCTGCGCCCTCCGCAACATCCACCTCGCCTGCGGCGACTACAGCTCCGCCCGCCTCGTCAACCCCAGGATCTTCCGCCGCCTCCGCCCGGGCGACTGCCTCCTCAACGACGGCCGCCCGCTCCCATCCGGCTCCGCCATCTCCTTCCAATACGCCAACTCCTTCTCCTACCCGCTCAAGATCGCCAGCGCCACCTGCGCCCCCTGAGCGCTCCTCCATCGACCGATCGCAGCTTCTTTTTACTGGTTGCTACTTGAATAAGGACATATTTGTTAGTTACAAGTTAATGAGACGGTACATTTAATGTCGAAGAAGAAGTGAAACGAAGAGGACGGAGGCAATAACTGAATCTATTTAATTAAACAGCGTGCAGACAGTGTATTAATTACTCCATCTTCTGCATCTTCTTGAACTCGCCGTCGCCGTCCTCGCCGAACGCCTTCGCCAACTCCTCCAGTGTGGCCTCCTCCTCCTCCTCCTCCTTCAGCAACCGACGCGCTTCGTCCACGGCAGCTTGAAGGATACGGCTGCGGCCGCCCTCGACGAGCTCGTCGGAGCACTCCTCCTCCTCATCGTGGTTTCAGCACCGGCGATGGTCAGGTCTTCTTTCGTCCATCTCCTGATCCGGCTGCTAATAATAAATATCATGTTTAATTACTTGGAAAAAATAATTAATTTTAATAGGTTAAGAATATATTTAAATAATTTATAATCACATATTTAAAATGTAAATATATAAAAAATAAAAAAAGTCATTGTGTAAACTCATCATATTTGTTGTAGGATTTGAATAGTATCATAATTTGGTATAAAGTTTTAGACCTAACTGATAAATCATACTCTTCTTCGTGTACAATTGACATAGTCTAATTTTGCATCCTATGATTAGGTTTACTTTTTATCATCCTATGGTCATTATTTTTTTTTTCCAATTATAGGTTACTTAGCTAACTAAGTAGTATGTCATAATTAATTATATAATGTACCAAATAAGATCCAATGAAATCATGTCAGAAGTGGATAATATTCCAAAAATGATCGTTAGAAGTAAAGTTGGCAAGTTAGCATAATTTCCATGAATCATGGAATTTGCTCATTTTTAACCTATTTATAATTTCCATAACAAATTATTGCCACTTTCTCTTTTTAAACCTATTTATTCCCATAATACCTCTATTTCTACTAAATAGCTGTAAAAATCAAAATAATAAAATTATGTCCAATGGATATTTTAAAACTAATTATTAAACCCTCGTAATTTCATCATATCTTCATTTTAAAATCATACTATTTCTTATACCAACTAATAAATTGTTTAATAATAATTTATGAGTCACATTTAATAAGATATAAATGATATATTTATGCTAATGTACCAAAATTTTATATAGCACCAAAAAGCCCAATATAAATATAAAACAATATGTACATGGATAATATAATACTATCCAATAATTTAATAGATCAAACATTATTTAGTCGGAATAATGTTCTAATATACCTTCGACGTAAAAGAAAAAAAATCAGCCAACTAATATTAATTTTAAATTTTAAATTTAATTATTTTTGTTTAAGATTAAATTTAAGTCAACTGAAAATCTAAATCAAATCGTCCTTCAAATTGATCTAAACACAACTCAAATATATATTAAATCTAAATTTATTATATTCAAATATTATAAAATTTATCTCCATTGATATTAATGATTCTTTTAAAAAACATATCATAAGCTCTTTAAAATAATTATGTTCCTCTTTTATTTCTCAAAATCTCGGATGAGTGAATGATTAAATATAAGAATTTCTTATACATGGATTTTGGTTGTAATAAATTTGATACAACTATTGTCCTGTAGTATTCTTATCAAGGATAAACAAGATAGAATTGAGCAAACAATGGAATATTACTTTGTTTAGGCTATTAGTAGATCACATATATCAACCTAATTAAACTCAGTCTCCAACTGACTTATAATAGAAAATGAGGAGGAGATAAAAGGACTAGAAGAGTCGTGAGGCAAGAATGACTGCTGCAAAGAGAGAGGATGACGACAACAATCGACGAATGAAGATTATTGAACAACCAAAGGATCTAACTAAAGGAAAGCATAGAGCAATCCCAAATGAGGCATTACAAGATAATGTGTAGCCCGCAGTAGGTCCAAAATATGGTAAAATAAATGTGCAATACCTTTGATGTTTAAGCCTATTGTATAATTGATGGAGTAGGAAGTAATCATATCCCATAATAAAGAGGGAAGACATCGATGTAATTTAGATTAGTTGGAATATAATAGATCTAAATAAAACTCACAAAGAGAAATAAGTTTGTCAATATCTTACAAAAAATAAGTAAGCTTGGCTAATTTAGCAAAGTGATGAAATAAATAATAAAAATCTTTAAATATGCAACTAATTATACAACAACTATAAATGATAAAATTTGATTGTTATAAGATGAAGATTTATTGTTAATGCTCAATATCTATTGAGGATAAATTATAGGATAATGCAATCACTGGACATGAAACAATGGACTTTGTTGCCACCATTGAGGACCGCCACCTCACTTAACTAATAACTATTGGAGGATATTACATGTGGAGCATCAAATAAAAGGGAGGGATATAATTTGGATTAAGATAGATAGAATATTGGGAATAAGGATTGAATGAAAAATAATAAAGTATTGGCAGTGGACAATGATCTCAAATCATTCCCCATTAAAGTTTGATGTTGGTGCTATTACAAGTAGAGGTACACTGTGTTTTAAAATGTGATACTTGACCACATTGAGTTTCTTTCTATTATTACAGCTATTTGAAGCATAGAAATTAGAGCTTTGGGATGCACATAGTATGACAAAGGCTTAAACTCATGAATGGTGCAATGTAGGACTATTCAAGAAATAGCTCAATGCAAATAAAACTAGAAGTAATTTAAAAAATATCTAAAGACACTCATTTACTAGCTAATTTGCACATGTAAGAGAAGAAGATACTCATGAAATTAGAAAAAAACGATCGAATTGAGGAGAAAATATTGAGGTAGAAGTCCAGAGCTTATTAAATTACCTTAGGCGATTGAAACTCAAAATTCTTTTTTGCTTATATGAAAGCAATGAATGATATTAAAATTCTAAATATCCTATGTAGTAGAGATATAGATATATTAACTACCCATGATGAGATCGGTGTAAAAATAATTTAACTTTTTATAAAAGTTTAATAGGAGATGTAGAGTATGAGCTTTCTATAGTGGATAAAATTATAGTTAAACTTCCTAATTTGAATTCGTGTTAGCATTTTTTAAGTTTATGTAATGTTGTCCCAGAAGCTGAGATAAGTAAGACTTTGTTTGACATAAATAATAATAAGACTACGAGGATTGATGATTTTGGTGCATTCTTTTTAAAAAAATATATAATTTGTACTAAAACCTAATATATGCATAGTAATTTAAGAGTTCTTCTCGATATGTATATTGAAAAGTATAAATTCCAATCTAGTTATACTCATACTTAATATGTCAAATCCAAAAAAAATCAAGGGCCTAAGACTAATTATTTGGTGTATGATTTTATATAAGATCATTATCAAGATCTTAGTGAATAGACTTAAAGAGATGATTAATGAATTAGTCAATGAAGCACAGTTTTTCTACAAGGAAGATGATTATAAATAATATTATTTTGAGTCATAAATTTATTAAAAGATATACTAGTAAAGTAACATCCTTTAGATGCATAATTAAGGTAAATTTATATAAAAATCTTATGACTCAATAGAATGAATATTTATGGAATAATGCTCATAAAGTTAGGGTTTTCCTTCTAGATTCATCCAATAAGTAATGACTTGTATCAAATTAGCGCATTATATCATCATGATTAATAGCAAAGTTAGTGGGCATATTACCGAATAATGCTTGAAAGTGCTTAGTTTGTGATTCAACTATCCGGCCATGAGCTACCTTTATTTTACGGCTTACTTTGCATTAAAAGTTCATGACTGTAAATAAACTACTCAAGTAGGACATATAAATTGAAGGAAGATATTAATTGTATCTGGTTGTAGTAGAAATCTTAGAGTATTTGCTGAAAAAATATAATTAAAGAAAGATCATATGGAGTGAGTTGTTGAAATGGAACAATGAATATTGATACAAACTTTATGAGAAACACTAATTAATATAGCTGCTAGAATAGCTAAAAGAAGAGCAAGAAAATGGTACGAAGATTATAATAATAGAGTTTATGTATCATATTTAGATGGATAAGAGTGAGAGATTGTTTAAGCTACTTATTCTACTCTTGATGTTCTAAAATTTTAAAAAAATCATAATAAGCTAAAGTTTTACTTACAAATGGTATAATTATTATGAAATAATATATTATAAAATCTACTTTATTAATAAACAACATAAATAAATAAATTTTAAATTTAATACCTATAGGTTAAAAAAAATTATTCTATATATATATATATATTAATGTTTGTTTTAAAAATTATGAAAGAGGACATTCTTGATGTTAAATCTTGAACGCGACGCACCTACACGGCCACACACCACGGGAGCGACAGATCCTTAAAACGCATAAATTAAGGAGGGCATACAAACAAAGCATTGCCAAAAGTACAAACTCCTCTCTGCCTTCTTTTCTTTATCCCAGGTTAATTAAGCACCATTCTCTTACGCTTTGTTAATATATAAATGAGACGAGATATAAAATTATTCATCCATATTTTATGATCATCAAATCATTCATACTCCTGCTTAGTTTAAAATTCTAGGGTTTAATACATAATATATACGTAGAGAGAGAGAGAGAGTATAAAAGAATGTGGTTGGGCTGGGTGATGGGCAGAGCAGCAAAATGAATGCTTTATTAGCAAAAAGATGGGAAGTAATGATTAATCTCGGGAGCAGCAACATAATCTCAATCTGAGATCGACACAGAGAGACTATAAATAGAGAGGGAGGAGGGGCTGTCGTCAATCTTGAGGCCCTTCCCTTCCCAGAGGACAGCCCAGTAAAAAAGGCACCTTTCCAAACCTCACGCAATTACAGTACGTATTACACCATCATTTCTTTTCAACATCCACGCCTCGTTTTACATTCCTTTTTTATTATTTTTATTTTCATTTTTTATTAAATTCTTGTATTTAATTTTTTAATTTTCTTTCTTTTGCTTTTTTTTTTCCCTTCCTTCCTCCTCGTCCTCCTCCTCCTCCTCCGGTTCTCCTCTCCATTGCCTTTTGCCTCTTCCATCTCCACCGACCATGGCCGTGGCGTCTTCCCCCAGCTATGCCTTCCCCTCTCTTTCCTCCATAATGCTAGCCATGGCCTCCTCCGATCCCTTCTAACTCCGTCGCAGGACCGCGAGGGAGGGAGGGAGGGAGGGAAGAGACGTCGTCGAAGAAGAAGAGGAGATCCAAAACGAAGAGGTTGCAGGGATGGCCCTTCATGGGCCATCCACCATCTTGGAAGACCAAGAGGCGTCTCCCTCTTCGCTCCTCCCCACCTCCGACGACCGCCGCCCTCCGCGCCGCGACCACCTCCGACGGCACCGCTCCTCCCTCTCCCGCTCCGGCGCCGCCTCCGTCGAGAACATCATCCCTGCCCTCGGCGCCGCCGTCGCCGGCGTCGGCGGCAGCAGCCGCATCCGCCGCGCGGGGTCCTACGGCAGCGAGTCGGAGCGGCTCTGCGGCTCGCAGCGGGAGCTCTGCGACGCGGACTCGCGGCTGGTCTACGTGGGCGACCCCGACCGGACCGATCCCCGCCTCGAGCTCTCCGGCAACGCCATCCGCACCGCCAAGTATTCCCCCATCACCTTCCTCCCGCGCAACCTGTTCGAGCAGTTCCACCGCGCCGCCTACATCTACTTCCTCGGCATCGCCGTCCTCAACCAGCTGCCCCAGCTCGCCGTCTTCGGCCGCGGCGCCTCCGTGCTCCCCCTCGCCTTCGTCCTCGTCGTCACCGCCGTCAAGGACGCCTTCGAGGACTGGCGGCGCCACCGCTCCGATAGCATCGAGAACAACCGTGCCGCCTCCGTCCTCGACCTCGCCACCGCCGAGTTCAGGCCCAAGCGGTGGCGAGACGTCCGCGTCGGCGAGGTCGTCAAGGTGGCCACCCACGAGACCATCCCCTGCGACATGGTCCTCCTCTCCACCAGCGACCCCAGCGGCATCGCCTACATCCAGACCATCAACCTGGACGGCGAGTCCAACCTCAAGACCCGCTACGCCAAGCAGGAAACCATGTCCCAGCCACCCGACGCCAACCCAACCCCAGACGGCCTCATCCGCTGCGAGCTGCCCAACCGCAACATCTACGGCTTCCTCGCCAACATGGAGGTCGACGGCCGGCGCGTCTCCCTCGGTCCCTCCAACATCGTCCTGCGCGGTTGCGAGCTGAAGAACACCGCCTGGGTCGTCGGCGTCACCGTCTACACCGGCCTCGACACCAAGGTCATGCTCAACAACTCCGGCGCGCCTTCCAAGCGGAGCCGCCTGGAGACCCACATGAACAGGGAGACTCTCCTCCTATCCGTGCTCCTCGTCCTGCTCTGCTCCGTCGTCGCCATATGCGACGGCATTTGGCTCTCGTACCACAAGGACGATCTGGATATCGCACAGTTCTTCAGGAAGAAGGATTACACCGACAGCGATGTCAGGAACTACAACTACTACGGGATCGGAATGCAGGTGCTCTTCACATTCCTCATGTCGGTGATCGTCTTCCAGATCATGATCCCCATCTCTCTCTACATCTCAATGGAGCTGGTGAGGCTCGGGCAGGCCTACTTCATGGTGGAAGACACCAATCTCTACGATGAGAGCTCGGATTCAAAATTCCAGTGTCGGGCTCTCAACATCAACGAGGACCTCGGGCAGATAAAGTACGTGTTCTCGGACAAGACCGGAACGCTGACGGAGAACAAGATGGAGTTCCGGTGCGTGAGCATCGGAGGGATCGATTACAATGGCAGAGAAGGAGAAGTTCCCTATGAGGACGACGACGTCCCAGGTTTTGTGGCCTCTCCTTGTAACTCATGAGTTAGCAAATCTTGAAGGTGTGCTGTGTGCTCTCATTTCATGTTCCTTGACAGGCACTGCCAGTGAGTTTTGGAAGCTAAAGGTGCCAGTCAAAGCAGACCCTGAGCTTTTTAGGTTAGTGAGATGTGAAGGCGACACCGAGAACGGGCATCGAGCACGCGAGTTCTTCCTTGCATTGGCATGCTGCAACACGATTGTTCCGTTGGTTAAGGAGAGTTCTGATGATAAGAAGAGTCTGATAGAATACCAGGGTGAGTCTCCAGATGAGCAGGCACTTGTTTATGCAGCTGCTTCCTATGGTTTTGTGCTCATTGAGCGCACATCTGGTCACATAGTTATTGATGTTCTTGGGTGTAGACAAAGGTAGTCTTCTATTCTCTACAGTAATTGCCCCCAGTCCATAGTGGTACAAATAACTGATGCTGTTTATTACTGCTAATTATGCTCAAAATGTAGCTGTAGAAGTGATTTGATTTCAGTCTTCTGCTTATTTCGCCTTTCAGTTGGGTATTGAGGTAGTAGGAGCAGTTCTATTTCCAGTGACTGATAGCTATTCTATTGACATTGCTGCTTGAATGGTTCTTAACACAAATATCTGTGCCTCTGTGAAGTGGTATTGGTTCAGATTGAAGTATTTTTATAGACATATGATCGAATATTTTTAGAACAGTAGGATTTCTGACTTACTTTTAACCTGATTCATGTTTCCTGCTTCTTGCAGAACCACTGCTTAAACTGGTTCACGTTCAGTTGTAAAATCTGATCTTTTCATCTGTCTTTGTGAAGTGGTGTCGATTCAGATTGCAGTATTTTTATAGACAAACATCGTTGAAGCAGTAGGATTTCTAGCTTACCTTTTAGCGGATTCATGTTTCCTGCTTGCTATAGAACCACTGCTTGAACTGGTTGATTTCAGTTGTCAAATCTGATCTTTTCTTCTTATGGTACATGATGCAAGATAAAACAAGCAAAAGTAGCAGGGAGAAGTTCAGTTTAGATGTATAAGAACGAAAAAGGAAAATAGGAGGAGACTCCTAAATAGGATTCCATTTTGTTGTATGAGAGAACCTTTCAAGATTCAGGAACAGACTAGTAACTGAACCCTAATTTTACCAGAATTTGTCTATAGATATCAGTTCTAGTTGTAATCAGCTCTCGCTAGACAATCTTGGAGAACAATTCTGATTGAAGAAAGCAGAGTAAAAAATGTAGACTTCCAAATTGATTCAAAGCTAAAAAGCTATGCATAAATTTCTGACTTCTGAGGATGGAATTGCAGGTTTGATGTTCTGGGGCTCCATGAGTTCGATAGCGACCGGAAGAGGATGTCGGTCATAATCGGCTGCCCTGATGGTACGGTGAGGGTGTTTGCGAAGGGTGCAGATAGTTCAATGCTTGGGGTGATACGAAGAACCGCAGATTTGGATGTTATCAGTGCGACTGAGAAGAACCTCCAGGCCTACTCATCTTTAGGTCTGAGGACGCTGGTCATCGGTGTGCGTTACTTGAATCAAAATGAATTCGAGGAGTGGCAGACCGACTATGAGAACGCAAACACATCTCTGATCGGAAGGGGAAAACTACTGCGGACTGTTGCATCGCACATCGAAAAAGATCTCCACGTTTTGGGGGCCTCGGGCGTCGAAGATAAACTGCAACAAGGTGTTCCAGAGGCCATAGAATCCATGAGGGAAGCTGGTATCAAGGTCTGGGTTCTCACGGGGGATAAGCAAGAAACAGCCATTTCCATTGGATTTTCTTGTAAACTTCTGGTGAGCGACATGACTCAGATCGTGATCAACAGCAAATCCAGAGAGTCCTGTAAGAAGAAGCTGCAAAACGCAGTTGCCATGTCCGACAAACTCGCAGGGATGTCAACTGAAAACACGACGACGCTCGACGGATGCAAGCTTCCTATGGCCTTGATCGTCGACGGCACGAGCCTGGTCTACATTTTGGAGACAGAGCTGGAAGAGCAGGTAACGTCGAGGGTTCTGTTTAACATGCTTGGCAAATGCTTTCGGAATTCATGCCTTCTCCGTCGGTGCAGCTCTTTAAGGTGGCTACGAGGTGCGACGTCGTTCTGTGCTGCCGTGTTGCTCCGTTGCAGAAGGCGGGAATAGTGGCGCTTATAAAGAACCGAACGGAGGACATGACGCTCGCAATCGGGGACGGTGAGGTTCTCCTTGTGCTGTCCTACGAGAGCCATAGAAGCAAGTCGAGCATCCTAATTCTTCAACCTAACGAATGTGCGTGGGCAGGTGCAAATGATGTCTCTATGATCCAAATGGCGGACGTTGGCATCGGCATAAGTGGGCAGGAGGGAAGGCAGGCGGTGATGTCCTCGGACTTTGCCATGGGACAGTTCAGATTCCTGGTGCCCCTTTTGCTGGTTCATGGGCACTGGAACTACCAGAGGATGGCCTACATGATCCTGTACAACTTCTACAGGAATGCTATTTTTGTCTTAATTCTGTTCTGGTAAGAGAGCTTTTATCTTCATCGCTCTCACCCCCCAAGTGTAGGTATAACAGCATAAGCTTCCAACTCCATGGCAGGTACGTGCTCTACACCGCGTTCAGCTTGACGACCGCGATAACCGAATGGAGCAGCGTCCTGTACTCGGTGGTCTACACGGCTCTGCCGACCCTCGTCGTCGGAGTCCTGGACCGGGATCTCAGCCGGCGGACGCTGCTGAGATACCCGCAGCTGTACAGGGCGGGGCAGAACGACGAGAGATACAATCTGAAGCTGTTTATGGTGACCATGTTGGACTGCACCTGGCAGAGTTTTGCCGTCTTCTACATCCCCTACGTCGCGTACGGGAGCAGCAGCGTGGACGGGTCGAGTCTGGGCGACCTGTGGACCCTCGCCGTCGTCATCCTGGTGAACCTTCACCTGGCTATGGATGTCGTCCGGTGGAACTGGATCACGCACGCCGCCGTGTGGGGCTGCGTCACCGCGACGGTGCTGTGCGTCGGCGTCATCGACTCCCTGCCTGAGCTGCCGGGTTACTGGTACGCCGACCTGCATCCATCTTTATGGTTTATGGTTTGCCAGCAAAGAAAAAACCAACCTACAGGGTTGATGATCTTCTTCTTCAGGGCCATCTTTCACGTAGCAAGGACGGCATCGTTTTGGGTGTGCTTGGTGTGCATCCTGGTGGTAGGGATGCTCCCTCGGTTCATCGGCAAGTCGTTGTCGGAGTACGCGAGGCCGAGCGACATCCAGATAGCTAGAGAACTAGAGAAGTTCCGGAACGTAAATGCTGAGGTCGACATTTCGATGAGCACTTTTTCGGAACCTTAATTATTATTCCCTTTTTCTTTCTTTTTTTATAATTTTTTTTCTTTTTACAATTTTCTTTTCCTGTGTATATTATTACTTCTATTCTTTCGGCTTAAGAGGTCGGAATTTTTCACCGGCTTCCGTAGCTCATATACCGTCAACTTGCCCAAGGGATAGATCGGTTTGATCCCCCTGTTGTGTGTATTTGTTAAAAGAGAACCTATTTAAGTTAAATGAATTTAGCATTGAACGATGATGCATGTTTTCACGTTCCATAAACATTCTCAACAAAACTGGGTGCAGAGTATCGATGACATATGGTGGATGGAATAATAATATGGCGCAGAGCAGAGTTCCCCTTTTCGATTCAATTTTTCAGATATAGTTTATACTTTTGGCTATACAAGTTCCAGATTACTATTAGATGCTGAAAGCAATTCAAAGGATGCAAGGAAAAAAAATAAAAATTAAGAAAGAAAGAAAACATACCAGCTTACAATTCGATGCTGAATCCAATCACCTCTGAGCAATGTTACTCAGAGGTGAAACTGTCGTCATGTGCTCGTGATATGTGATGGCAAAACCTAGTGAAGAAATTGTATACATGTTGCTTTCACGGCAGTAGAATGACACATATGGTGTGTTTAATAATGCTTTTTCACATCTAAAATTGATAAGTTACCCTTACAAATTCATTCCACTACCTCATATCAAATATACCATGAGCGTGCAGGACTACGAGGGAACATAAAATACTCACCTGAACGTTAGATGTGAATAAGGGACCAAATAACCTGAAGTTGCAAATGCCACGCCGGTATTTGATAACCACTGGGGCTATATGGACTGGCTCATTTGACAGAGATGAGAACTTCGAATATGAATAAAATTCAACCATCCTTGAGTGTAAAGGTCGAGTGCATAGAAAACTTCAAATGATGTCTTTCACGATGTCAAAAACCCTACAGCACTTACGATTCTTTATCTTCATGAGGTCAAGGATAAGGTGTATGGATTCGAACCTTGCACTTTTGGAGTATTATTCCTCTTGTTTTCATGAACTGAATCGTCTACTTCTGACTTTGCTGTCAGTTCTTGGTTGAATAGCAGGAGAGGTGAGCTATATATATCTATATATATATACTGTTCTCGAGCAAAAATTGTAGCAATATCATCCTCTACTATGTACAACTGAAAATTTTGAACAAAATCTAGAAAGTTTGGAACTTTCCACTAGTAGCATTGTGGAAATTTCTGGTGAACCCTAAGACCAGCTTTCTCTCAGATGTTGCCCCTACATTTGTAGATACAAGAAGACTTGCCATGTTGGAGGAAACCATTTTATCCTTAAATCAGCAACTATTATATTGCACAGATGAGAAATAGCTGAGAATAGTAACCAAACAGATTTATCTATGTGTTTTCCTGGAAGGACTCTGATCGTGATAATGCCGCAGGGTTTGCTTGCAATACTTGGGCAGCATCCGATGTCTGAGCTTTTCTTATTTTACCTGATCTCTGAGCTTTCTTTTCAGCCTTGGACTGAAAAGTTTTGAAAAGACCAACTTCTGGCTTAATACCGAGAGTGGCCCATATTGAACTTTTTGCAGCTTCACTAGGATCATCTATCCTAAGAGTTTTAGGAACCCATAAAGATTTTTCAATCTTCTCCTCACTTTGTAAACATACATCTCTAGAATGCTTTCCCAAGGTCGGCGAACCATTTTCTGAACATCCACTGTTGCTTGTAGAGGATGACTGACAAATATCATTATTGGACCCAAACCAAGGCACATTCGATGGTCCATTAGGCCAGTTTGATATACACCCCCAGAAGGAAGCCGGCATATATGGGGAAGTAAGTGGTGGACAAAAGGCTGGGGTTGCCACCATCGTCAAGGGACTCCATGGAACTGCAGTTGGATTACCATTCTCAGGTGTATTGACAAACTCAGGCAAGCATCTTCCTGTCATCACAGGAGCAAGATTTGTCCATCCTGGATTCCAAGGATAAGCCCATGGAGCCAGAGGATAAACTTGAAATTCAGGTATAGGTCCAATTCCATTATAATAACACTGCATGCTATTCTGTTCAACAATTGGAGCAGGGACGGAAGCTCCTGGTAATCCATTTCCTAAATAATTGGATGCTGTTACAGATGATGCACATGACGGTTCCTCCTTGTTTTCACCATATATCTCGGAGCTGAAATGATCCTTATTGTCTTTCTCATTGATATTGAGTGCAGAAGCCATAGATTCACAGAGAGGCACTTCTGTTCCAAACTTAAGGATGGTTCTATTTCCATCTGAAGAACTTGCAGGGACTGAAGGTCTGGAAGGAAGAGCCTGACAATGAGCCAAATTGGAGTTTTCTAGTCGAGCTGGTTGAAATCCATCTGATGTTACCATGATCTGCCGGAATTGTGATGAAGAGTGCTTACTTTTACGCCTACCAGCACCAACAGGGACATTCCTCATTGTTCCCCCAGCAGTCCAATACCTCTGACAGTTCTTACAGAAGTGTCTAGGTTGATTAATGTTGTAGTTGTTGTAGTAACAGAATTTAGTATCCATACTCTTGCACCGAGGACAGGGCAGAATTTTATCTGGTTTCTTTAGGACCTTTTCTTGTGAAAATTCTTCAGCATCTGACTTGTTACGGTCAGCTTTGGAATCTGACACCGCTTTGTCGTCTTGAATTGGTACTGTTTGGTCATTTTCATTACTACTGTTCAAACCAGTGGAACAGACTGGAATATCCCCATTTCCATCATCAGAGGCTCCAGCTGTAGTATTGTTGACTTTCATATTTCTTATTTCTTTGCATGAATCCTGAGAAACAACACAGGATATCAAGTATTGAATGCAGTACGGTCACATTCATGTACACCAGTTGAAAGAACATCACAGGCAGCAACTCTAGCTTGTCTGTTATGTGAACTTTACTTTTATGATGAGACCAGACTGAACTTTACCTATTCTGGCAAAAATAGTTGACTAACAAAGATAATTAGATGTGTTTTCTAAACAAAAAAACTTGTGCTGGCATCAAACGTAAGACTCCTTGTTAGAATTTGTTTATGTTACATGGTTATTGTCCAACCTTCTGCAAAGAACAATATATACTGGGAGTCTGGGAGGTTATTTGTTTCCCTTTCTTACCTACCTGTTATTTATTGTCGGGTGTAAAAGGAAATCCACCCACAGAAAAGCAAAATAGTTTTATGTCAACGACTTGACAAACATTCAGTCCTAACTAGACCAATTTTCAAAGTACAAACAGGGACAAAACTGAAATTTCCCTAAGAATTAAAACCAAATATTTGAAACATTGAAATTGGCTCATAAATTTTAAACATCGCAGGTTCTTTTTCAAGTGCATAGTTCTTGGTCAAAGAAGAATGTATAACATGATATCCTATAAACTCTTGGAAGAGAGACAATTTTATATTGAATCTGTCACGTAGAACTACATTAGTCCTTGATTTCCAACATCGTCATCAACAACACAACTATTGCATTAGAAACTTCCTCAAGGAAACATATTACAAAGAACAAAGAGTCAGACCATAAGGATAATGAAGCCTCATTATTTACAAAAGAGGAAAATTCTAGACACCCTTAGCCAAAAAGTCCATGGTTCAACTAGCGGCTTGTAACAGTGGAATCCTCACCTTTTGGAACCATGATCCATAGTCCCATAAGTGATCCTTAAGATTGTCTTAGAAAGACCATTCTGCATTATAGATGCTAAGGCCTTCCTTGAGCTGTTCATTATCAGCACCCTACTTGTTATCCGTTCTTATCCATATAACAATAATGCCTTTAACAGCTAAATCATGCCTTTACATCAGAAAAACTGATGCAACCATGAATTCACCGAAAGCATTAACCATGTAGGCAGAATTCATTACTCCAACTTCAGCAAAGAGAGGCAGAAAATCAAGGAGGTTAATAACCTTAGTTCTACCTCTAGGACCTTCATTTACTGCTTCTTATTAATTGATGGCATATATTTAACAACCAAAGACAAATTTATTTCATCACAAACTTCTTATTTAGATCAGTCTTTATATTGTGCTTCCGTAATGACTGGGGACTGGAATTTCCATATCTGAACTGCTTAGATTCAAAAAAGCTGGGCCCACCCTCAAAGGAGACCAGCTTTAGGGGATAGGGTTCATCTTGAAATGCCTAGCACTAATTTTATTTCTGCAACAACCATATAACGGACCTTTCACTCAGTTAAATCAAACTTAACTATGAAAGTCGTGTTTTAGTGTATGTGTATAATGGAATTTGTCGCATCCAGATCAACCATGGATATCAGAACCTTACCTAAAATTATAAAGAGCATAGCTATTTTCCTTGGAGCGAATAGAATATTATTGATCATCACGCACTTTCTTTCTCAACAATACTACTGTCTTCACACAAGTGAAACACTTTCTTCTTGAAGACACCAGACCTTCGCATTGGTCAACAAATTATGGTAGCCTGGTAGGACCAACACTTTTTCCACATATACCTATAACTTTACAACCCATGTTCAGCGTTTTCCTTCCTCATCACCGAGTTCAAACAACCTTTTTTCCATTTGTTTTAAGAAGAGACAGTACAACCAGGGGAAGGGACACCTTTAGGCCTTTTATGAGTGGTCTCTATTTTGGTTAAAAATTTCAAAATATGGTACAAATAACTTAATATTTCTCAGTTGTTCTAAAATTTCCATTGAAGAAGGGCGTAAAAGAAGCTTGATTTGTCAAACCGCAAAGATATTGAAAATTTAACCACCAAGGAAAAGCCAATATTGATGCCAACTAATCAAGCATGTGATTTTTAACCAAACAACCGGAACACGGAGCCTGAGAGATAAAAAGACCTCATTTTCATACTAAATGCGCTCCAGAAAAAAAAATTAAAATCACAAATCCCCAATGTAATCGGTGTTCATCCGAGTAGCTTATATCGCAATCAAGTGCCAAAAGCAAGACAACCAAAAGTCAATTCTTCTAGAAAAATCCCGACAAACAACCAGCACCAAACCTAACAATCAAGCAAACTCATTTGTCTTTCCAGGAACAGCAAACGATTCAATTTCAACTGGATCTCAGGTCCTCCAAGACAAAAGAGAAAAAAGGAAGAGATAAAAAACAGAGCTCGGTGCTCACCTTCTCAACCTCAGCTGACTTAACCGCATCGAGGCGCACCACCACCACCACCACCTCCTCCTCCTCCTCCTCCTCCACCACCACCACCTCTTCCGGCGGCTCTAGAAGCGGGATGGTCCGCCCGAAGAGCTTGATCGCCGGATCCCTGGCTTCAGGCATCGACGCTCTCCATCCCCCGCCCGATCGCCGCTCGGAGCACAAACTCCATGGACACCGATCGCATGACTTTTGCCACCACGATTCCTGAGAGAGAGAGAGAAAGAGAGGGGCGGTGTGAGTTGTGAGCCACGAGTTCTCGGGGCGGGAGATGCAGATAGCAGAGCCGCGAGGGGGGGGGCGCGAGTGACGTCAACCGGCGGAAAGGAAAAGGGCGAGGAAAAGAGGAGAAGAAAAAGGAGGGGGGGAGGAAGAGAAGTACCCGCTAAAATAATAATAATCCAATTCCCACGCACCAAAAAGTCGCTCCCCAAGGCCATCTCCACCCGCCGACGGGACCCAAATGGATCGCAGGGTTGCTGCAGACCTGCAGTTGGTACGAGGGTGAGTGAGCAGCGCGCGGTTGAGATAACTTCGGCACATTATGATGTGGCTTTGAGTTGAAAAGTTTTCGATTCACCGAGATCTGACTCCTTTTGGGCCCACGGTCCTGTCCAGTTGCGACAAAGGTAGTTGAGAGGGTACAATTTAATGACCTCTGAAACCCGGGAACCACGCCCGAGCACAGGTGGGCTACGTGGGTCGAGCCGCATCCGCACGGATCTGGTTCAAGCAGCCCGAACCGAACCTAAGGTGTGACTCATCGATCAACAATGCCCAAAATTTTCTACATGTAGGCATCGGATGTGCGGCGCAGCGGGGCTGGGGTGCACTGTAAGCCTAGCGCACTCACGGGCGACTGCTTTGCCTGCGCGCGGTGTGGAAGCTTGGATCGAACATAAGTGCTTGAGCCTTAGCAACCCACGCGGACAATAAGATTTATCTGAAATGGAGGGGAAATGTATGCAGCCTGTGCTACACTATTAAAACCCCCAAAAATCTCAACTATCTGCAAAATTTACAAGGAAAAGTATTGTCGAGGATAAGCTCCTCCGACGACTGGACCCCCTTGAGTAAGAAGGCTCGGTAGCCCCTCTTCTTGCTCGGCTGGTAGGCACTCCTACGCTCGCATGGCTTTGCTGCAGTGCGGTGTTGTGCGTCATGTGCACTGCACTTGCTGCTGGGTTGCACTTCCGGCCAGCCTTGAGCTGGTCGCTCGGATGGAACTTTGTTCGGATCAAACTTGGCTTTGCTCATTGGTTCACAGTTAAGCCCTTAGCTCGCACGAATGCCTTAGGCACAGCTTTTGTTGCCTACTGTTCACTCATAAGGCGTAAAGGAGGAAAACCCCTAAGGTTCACTTGTTAACTCGCCTAGTACTTAGACGAGTTTGAGCCTTCGCTTTCAGGTCACTTGCCAACTCCTTGTCTGAATACTTTGAGGTGGAATTCCGAGATTTGCTTGAGTAATTTTGCCCATGGCTTGGGCATGCCTCCATCTCTCGACTACGCCCTTTTCGGCTAGAACCTCACTGGTGTGACAAAGCTCCCCCCCTTGAAGTCGTCGATGCCTTCGTCGACTTTCCATCGAGGTAGCCCCGGATCAAATCCTCAAATTTCCATAAAGTGGCATCCCTCTCCCAGCTTGCTTCTGATGCTTCTAGGTCCTTCCATTGGACCAAGTATTTGGTGTTGCCTTGTTGGGTTGCCCTTCTTCCCAAAATCTTTTTAACCTTCCTGCTGAACTCGGTTTTCATCACCGGATGAGGTCGGGTGACTTGCTCGCGGCCTGGATCCGCATCCTGGTAGAAAGGCTTTAAGAACAACACATGAAATGTCGAATATATGTGTAGTCGGGATGGCAGTTGGAGTTGATGGGCAACTTCTCCAACCTGGAAAAGGTCCATCAAACTTAGGGATCAATCCTTTGTGTAGCTTGGTCCATCGGGCCTTTCTCCACATCTGGGGCGTTAGCTTTAGCAAAACCAAGTTGCCCTCCTTGAATTCTCGAGGCGTCTGATGCCTATCGGCGCGCTTCTTCATTCGGTGCGCCGCGCGCTCGAGGCTGCTCCTTGCCTCGGCAATCTGCTCCCCACGGTCTCGAATGAACTTGGAGGCAGCAGGGCATCTTCCCTCGCTTGTCGCTCGGGCTAACTCTGCTGGGAACAATGGTTGTTCTCCAAATACAAGCTCGAATGGAGACTTGCCTGTAGCAGATGAGTGATGTGTGTTATATGAAAACTGGGCAGTGTCTAAAACCATTACCTAATTGCGCTGCGAGGCTGTCACAAAGTGTCACGCCCCGACCCACCTGTCGGACACGTGGCAACCGCCGTATGAGCCCAAAGGACCCATACAAGGCATTGGGTAATAAATGTCGTCCATACACATACACAACACAGTGAAAAATACAAACAAATCATCTATTTAACTCCACTATCACAGTCCTGATATACCTACTATAATTCTACAGTAACGACATTAATAAATAAAACTAAATCCATCAATATTCCTCATCTTCATTAAATATCCCGGTCGATCATCTAACAACCTGCACACACATTGAACGTGGTATGCTCAGCCTTGCGGCCTAGTGCGAAATTACAGCTCGAAACCGAATAAGGAAATCAAAGGCTAGGAGGAGTATTCTAGGATGCCTTGGGTTGTTAATCATAAATTTTCATTTGATTTTTGTAAATCAATTCATAAAAAGCATAAAAACAGTAATAATAAGTACAAACGTATATTTCACTAGATGTCACCTAAGATGTATCTAATGTCAATGTCATCAGCATATGTCACCTACGTCATAATAAGACTTTGTAGTTTCAAGACTCGGGCTGCCAGCCTATGCTTAATGAATACCCGAGCTAAGGGCATCAGTAAGTCCATCAGTGCCTTTCTGTCTCTGTCTCTACCTATGCCCGCTGCACTGATGTTGGCGAAGAGAACGAGTGACCCTTGAATACTCTCCACTGTCTCGCTAGTTGCCTATCGATGCCTCCCCTAACGAAACTGCCGTGCCCTTACATCCTCCCCGGACTTCGTAGGGGCAACGACGACTCGTGTAGTACTACACACTGCCCGAAGACAAGGTCACCATCAACAAGATAAATCGGCCACGGTTAACCGATAAAAATAACCCTAAGATAAGCTTTAGAAGTCACAACTAGTTACAAAGAACAATTAGTATTGTTTACTTTCAGGCATAAAAACTAAAATAAAACATATAAAAGAATTAGTCGATAAATAGCCAATGATGATATATAATTAATTGAAACATTCATAAAAACAATGTTGATTGTTATGTATCAAAATGCAGAAGTTGTATGTTGATTGAGTTATTGCATTGCAAGTAAGTTAGGTGCATATAGATACAACTATATGCATGTGTGCAGGTGTTATTTACAAGAAGTACACAAGTACAAGATTAGCCCCATTAAATTACAATGCCAAACTCACTATTAGCATATGACAATTTACAATCACATCCTCCTGATTATAACATTCATGTCTATCATGAATCATGTGAAAAAGAAATAATGCATATCTCACCGTAATAAAGAAATCAATGGTAGACATGCCTTGATAATGCTACTGAGCATCATGAATCAAGGAACTGCGGAAGAAACAATCTCTTGTCTGCAAAGAGATAAGCTTCTTTGTGTCAAATATGCCAAATTAACCTTCTCAAAACGACTTATACTTGATGGCAGATGATTGCGAGTCTTCCAGGATTTGTTTGGTTCAACTGACACACTTGGTCCACTAACGTGGTAGAACATATAGTGTATAATATATCATCCAAAAGGATGTTGAAGACATAGAAATTAATAAACAAGGAAAAAAATAAAAGAAACACTAATCCGACTGTCTGCAGAACGTAATGGATGATAGCCGCGTGGTCTACGGATCCACTGTCTAAGGCATCGCATAGGGAATCACCTTCCCAGTCCAATAGCAGTCGATGTCGACCGAGATTGACGCACATCCTCACGATGGGCTGTGGCAACCTCGACTCCATCGGTGCCAAGTCCATGGTAGGGCTCATCCTCACTAGCCATCTCAGGACTATCACGGGGTCGCCTAAACGACATCCGTGCGAGTATAAATATCTGGATAAGGACTTGCTCCATATTTTCGGTCTAATATGACCATGGAGTTTGTACGGTCTCTTTCCCTACCAACTCCTAGTATCTAAGCTATGTATAGCCTTGGGAGTGGTGCTCCCAGTATCTAAGCTATGCATAACCTCGGGAGTGGTGCGTTGAGGAACATCACTATTTTAACCATCGACGGTACGCGGTGGTCAAACGAGGTATGCGAGGACACCCCTTTCTGTCTAATTTCCAGTGATGTCTCCTAGGAGGTTCTAACATGTCACAATTCATACCTATGTCTGCATTGTAGTCATGTAGCACAGAACATAGAAAATAATATAACATGCAGGACAAGATTTTAGGATATGTTAAATACATAGCATGGTAAACATGGCATAACATACATGTTAGACAAAGTAAATCATACTAGCATGCATTTAAATATAATCATAGCAAACATTTCATTTCATCATGTTTAAGGCATCCAATAATTGTTCCTAAGAAAACCTCAGCAGGAATTTCCTAGCTTGAATAAATCCTATATCGATGAACCAATACACCTGATTTGGCGGTTTACTCTTCGGAACCAACCTAAAGTCCGTTCGCTGAATTTTATTCTCTGACACTGTCTCGATCCACGTGCCGTCATTTACACATTTTATATTTTCCTGTCAATTATTCAACGAATTTTAATTCTCAATTTAGAAATAAGTTCTCAAATCCCTCTTCACCACTACTCTTAGAATGATCTCTAGAATCACCCCAATTTTTTTCCCAAGTTTGCCGAAAAATTTCTCCGGCGATCGTCGGAAAGTTCGCCGGAACCCTCACCGGCGAAGTTCTTCGATTAGCACCAATATTGGTACCAATCGAAAGCTCTCTTCATGAGGATTTCAAAAATCATATTTACCTCAATTTTTTATAGCTCATACATGATCAATTTTACTGATTAAAATTTCGGGCGAAATCCCTAAGTTAGGGTTTTTAGCTCGCCGGCGGCCAATAGCCCTCAACTCTAGTATCAATGGATAGCTCTCATCAAGGAGAATCCATAGGTACTAAGTTTGTAAGGTTTCACAACCGGAATCACCGGAAATCGTCGGAGCAAGCTCCGACGATAGAAACCCTCGCCGCCGACGCCTCTCACATGATTTCTCCCTCATCTCTACACCAAATTTGGGCATCTTGGTATCAAAATGAAGAGGAGGTCGAGATCTACCTGTGGCTAAAATTTGGGAGCCTAATTCATTGTGGTTTCACCGGAGCATCATCGGAAAGTTGCGTTACCATCGACGGTCCGCTGCGGAGGAGGAGAGAGTGGGAGAGAGAGAGGGAGGAGCTCACGCGCAGGTGGGAAGAAAAGAAATTTTTTTTTTAATTAATTAAAATCTAAAATCCTAGATTAAATCTTTACTGTCCAATTAACCAATCAAACGACGTCCAAATTACGATCCGTCTGCGCCATTGGATTCCTTATCAAAAATATTACCTGATGGTAAAATTTTCACATCAAAATCTCATACTTCAAAAATTCATATGATTTTACAAATAAGTCCTTTAAAGAATTTCTTTTACGATTAAACCCTCTAAATACTAAAATTACTCTATTGCCCTTATTCAAAAATCATAGGTCTCACACAAAGTGCCTCAAATACTCCTCCAGCAGGGCATTGATGTGCTTGGTTTGGTCGTCTGTCTGCGGATGGTTCACAGTGGAGAACTTGAGCTTGGTTCCCAACTGCTCGAACAACACGGTCCAGAACCGCCCCGTGAACCGGGAATCCCTGTCGCCGACTATGTCCTTCAGCAATCCAAAGTATCGCACCACATGTCGGAAGAAAAGTGTGGTCGTCTCCTCGGCCGTTGCCCATTCGGTTGTTGGGGCGAACATAGTAAATTTGCTAAACCTGTCGATGACAACAAGGACAGCAGAAAACCCATCAACTTTAGGAAAATACTTCACAAAATCCATTGAAATTGAAGTCTATGGTTAGCTGGGCACAGGTAGTGGTTGCAATAGTCCAACCGGTGGGGTGTGCTCCGTCTTGTCCCTTTAACAAATGCCACAGGTCTTGATAAATACCTCAATATCGCGCTCCATGCGCGGCCAATAATATGAACGTGCCAAGAGGTTGCACGTCCGCTCGACTTCTGGATGGCCTGCCCATGTCGAGTCGTGGCACTCAAACATCAATGTCCGTCGGAGCTAGGTTGAAGTTGGGATAACATGTCGCCTTCCAATTGTCTGCAGTAGGCCGGCTTCGTCGACCCAAAAGCATTGGGTTTTGCCTTCACGCGCTTTGGCCAACAAGGCTTGGTAAGCCTTGTCCTTCTCGGTAGTAGCCTGGATCAGCTGCGCTAGATCACTGATAGCGCGTGTGGTGATTTCACCAAGCCTTCGGCTAAGTGCATCTGCAGCCTGGTTGTGTCAGCCGAGTTGATGCTCCCACTGGAAATCAAACTCGGCGAGCAACTCTTGCCAACGAGCTTGCTTCACTGACTGCTTCTTTTGAGTCATGAAGAAGGTATTTGCGACATTGTCGGTGCGCACCACGAAGGGATGGCTCAGCAAATAGACCTGCCAAGTCCGAAGACAATGCACCACGACAAGCATCTCTCGCTCGTGCGCACTGTAACGTTACTCGGCTGGGTTGAGCTTGCAGCTTTCTAGGCCACCGGGTGGCCTCCTTGGACGAGCATGCCCCCAAGTGCTCGCAATGACGCATCGGTGATGACTTCAAAGGGCTGGTTGAAGTCTGGCAGCTTCAGCACAAGCTCAGTGCTAAGTTTTTGCTTCAATTCCTCGATATTTGCTTGGCACTGGGACGTCCTGACCCAGTCGCATTCCTTGCGCAATAAGTCTATAAGCGGGGCGGCTAGCTGGGTGAATCCCCGAATAAACTTCCAGTAGTAATTGGCTAGACCCAAAAACGATCTCAGCTCAGTCGGATTTGTCGACGTAGGCCAATCACAAATGGCCTTGATCTTGTCCAGCTCCATCCGAACAGTGCTGCCTCCAATGCGATGTCCCGAGAAAGAGATATCGTCTTGGGCAAACTCGCATTTGTCCCTCCGCAAGGATAATTGATGTTGCCTTAGCTTGGTGAAGACAGCTCTAAGATGCTGCAAATGCTCATCCATGTCCCTGGAATACACAACGATGTTATCCAAATAAACAACGACAAAGTGGTCGAGATACTCACGGAAGACATTGATCATCAAGTTACAAAATGTCGTTGGTACGTTGGTCAGGCCGAACGGCATGACTAAGAACTCGTACGACCCGTATCTAGTCACGCAGGTTGTTTTGGCCTCGTTCCCTTTGGCAATCCGCACTTGCCAATACCCCGATCGCATGTCGAGTTTGGAAAAGACTCGAGCACGGGTTATTCGATCAAACAAATCAGCAATAAGGGGGATGGGGTACCTGTTCTTCATCGTAACTTTGTTCAACGCATGGTAGTTTATGCACATGCGCAAGGTGTCATCTTTCTTCTTCTGAAAGAGCACCGGCGCACCAAATGGTGCTTTGAATGGCCGGATCAATCCCGCTTCAAGGAGGTCATCCAATTGTTTCTTCAATTCCTCCAACTCAGCTGGGGCCATTTGGTAAGGCGCTTGGGTAGGCACCTTAGTCCCCGGAAATAGCTCAATGTGATGGTCGGTCGGTCATCGAGGTGGCAAAGTCCGCGGCAATTAGTTATGCATACGGTCGCCAAATTCCTCAATCACCGCTCGAGCTTCTGCGGGAATCGGATGCTCATCCAGACTAGGCGAAGGCTCCTTGCGTATTGTGGCCACAAAGGTAGCCTCGCCTTGCTTCATGCCTCAGACTAGTTGCATAGCTGAGAGCAATGCGGTCTTCTGTGATGCTGGGCCAGCAGACGATGTCGCGCCCGCCACCTCCTTGGGTGGGCATGCCTTGATGAAACCAGCATGTGGTGGCTCAAGTAGCATCAATCCTCCAAGGCAAGGTGTTACAATGGCTCAGGTTTGCAGCAAAAATTCGAAACCCAATATTAGTCCGAAATCATCCATCGGAATGGCTACGAAGTCGATGGTGACATGCCAATGCCCCATGGTCACGGGCACATGTCGCACAATACCAGTCGCTCCAACTGGCTGGGTATTCACCATCTTGACACGCGTGGGACTCTCCACCATGCGTAGCTGCAACTCCCGGGCGAGCTCAAGGCTAATGAAATTATGCACCGCACCCATGTCAACCATTGCTCTACAGGGCCATTGAGCTCCACAGCGACATACATAAGTCATGGATGTAGGTGTGTTGCTTGACCTTGCGCGACATTGAGTCGTTGCAAGGGTGCAACACGTGCCAAGGTGTTGCCTTCGGGCGCGCGGGTGTAATTGCTGCTACGGCTACTTCAATTTCTGCTCGAATCGCGGCCACCATGCGCTCCTTATGCGGGCATCTCCGCATGAAGTGTGGTCCCTTGCAAATGTCGCACCTTAGCCCCTGCGCAGGTCCCCATTGCATAGGGCCCGTGCCTCGATCATAGTTGAATTGTCGAGGCCCTCGCCTCTGCCCGTGCATAGCTGTGGCTATAGCTCTACCTCATGGGCGTGGGGGAGGACGTTGTCCATGCTGCAGTGGTGGGTTGCATTGGCGTTGCGGTTGATCGGCCTCAATTGGACGAAATGCCCCGTCTGACTTCATGTCCGTCAACCCCTCTGTGGCTAGCAAAGCCTCGCATAGCGTGGTGATGTTCCTTCACTCCAGCTCATCATTGGCCCATGGCTGAAGGCCACAGAGGAAGGCATAGAGCTTATCTACTTCGGCCATGTCCCTCAGGTCCAAGATTATTATGTTGAAATCTTGGATGTACTCCCGAATGGACCTCGTCTGCCGAAGGTGTCGCAAGTAATGTCGGGTTGCTTTGGCTGCATTGTGCGGGAAGAACTACCTGCGCAGTGCTTCCTTTATGTCCGTCCACCGATCAATGGGCTTTGTCATCTCTGCAACATTTGGGTTGGTCTCGAGGCGCCACGAAAGCTTGGCGTCTCCCACCAAGTATGTTGCGGCTATGGGAACTTGGTCGGACGGTTCGATACGGGCAGATGTGAAGTACTGCTCCATGTCCCACAAGTAGTTCTCCAGCTTCTTCGCGTCGCGTGCCCCTGAGAACAAGGATGGGTCGGGCACGCACGGCATCAGTCGGGGTTGGGCCTGCACGGCTGGGGCTTGGAGGAGTCCCGTTCGGAAAGCATCGAACGGCGGAGTGCGCGAAGCTCCATAGACTCATGCTCGGGCGGGGCAGCTGCTGCATGTCCCGCTGAAGTAGTTACCACTTCCAACTTGGCACGGAGGAAGTCCACCTCCGTCGCAAGAGTCTCTACGGCTTCATAGAGCTCTTCTAACCAATCATGCAGGGTGGTCTGAGTTGAGCTTCCTTCTCCTGATGCAGCTGGGGTGCCGACCCACTTCTCCAGGGCTTGCAGCCGATCGGTAAACTCGTCCCTCGGACGGGCATCTGCCATGGTCTGGCTTGGTTGATTGCTGAGAACACTTGCCAGATTCTTTAGCTAGCGTCCTCACTCCTTGAGGACGGACGGGCAAGGGGGTTGGTTATGCCTTCAGTCGTCCGCAGAGTGTCAAGCTGTGCTCTAATACCAGTGTGACACACCGATCAACAATGCCCAAAATTTTCTACGTGTGGACGTCGGATGTGCAGCACAGTGCGGCTGGGGCGCGCTGTAAGCCTAGCACGCGCCCGGGCGACTGCTTCGCCTATGCACAGTTTGGAAGCTTGGACCGAACACAAGTACTTGGGCCTTGGCAATCCCCATTTCTCCAAAATGGGGGGGGAAGGTATGCAGCCGGCACTGCACCATTAAAATCCCCCAAAATCTCAACTATCTTCAAAGTTTACAAGGAAAAGTATCACCGAGGACAAGTCCCTCCGACGACTGGACCCCCTGAGCAAGAAGGCTCGGTAGCCCCTCTTCTTGCTCGGTTGGCAGGCACTCGACACCTCCTTGGTCGAGGCACGGCTTCACCTCCTCGTGCGTCGCCCTCTTCCTCAACTGCCTGCTCTGCGGCTTGCTCTGCTGCGTCCTCAACTTACTCTATTGCCTCCGTTGCCTGCTCGCTGTGAGCTCAGTTGGCTCTACTACTTACTCCGGCTGACTGCCTTGCTCGCTGCTGCTTCCCCGACTCCTTGCTGCCTTCGTCCAAAAGGCTTCCCCCTTCTTGCCTTGGCCCAGGTGGATGGAGTTTAACCCGTGCGGCCAAGGAGGATGGGTGTTGTCCGTCCTTAATTAGCGCCCATACCTGCATGCCTTGAGTTATCCTTGCTCGACGACTTTGGCTTGCTTGACTTGTTGACTGAGTCGTATGGTGCACACGTGCTCCTGCGCTCGCATGGCTTTGCTGCTGTGCGGTGCTGTGCGTCACGTGCACTGCACTTGCTGCCGGGTTGCACTTCTGGCCAGCCTTGAGCTAGTCGCTCGGATGGACCAACTTTGCTCGGGTCAACCTTGGCTTTGCTCATTGGTTCGCGGCTAAGCCCTTAGCTCGCACCAATGCCTTGGATGTAGCCTTTGTTGTCTGCTGTTCACTCATAAGGCGTAAAGGAGGAAAACCCCAAGGTTCACTCGTCAACTTGTCTGGTACTTAGGCAAGTTTGAGTCTTCGCCTTCAGGTCGCTTGCCAACTCCTTGTCCGAATACTTTGAGGTGGAATTTCAGGATTTACCTGAGCAATTTTGCCCATGGCTCGAGCATGCCTCCATCTCTCGGCCATGCCCCTTTCGACTGGAACCTCACTGGTGTGACACAAGGTTATCGACCTATTATTTCACCATGCTTGTACTTTCTGTTGATTCAGGAACAACCCATTGATGGTGGTGTGAGCACGGTATGATTCAAGTCATACTTAGCATGGCCCATCACTACGACGTGTCGTGCCGAGCAGCCATACGGTGGTATGATGGCATGACACGGCACGACCTATGAAATGAGTTATACTATTTATTTTATCATATTTATATCGATCAACTTAGAATAGTTGATAAGTGTTCTTAGTGCTCTGCAGGGGGTCTGAGTAATAAATGTTTAGTGTAAACTAAGAGTTTGAGATAAATTTAGTACTCATGGGTCATACCGATCCGGGCCTAGTATGTATTGGAGCGTACCTCATATGGTGGTACTGGGCCAGACCTTAGGTGAGTTACCTAGCATGGATCATATTACCGAGCAGTTTGACCGAATCATAAGGAGTAGATTTTTATTTTTAAATTTAGTCAATCTTAAACCTATGACCACCTGTATTTATATTTTTATTTATATATTTATAAAGTCTCTAAAATTTTGAATATTCTGAACAAGTATTGATATGGTAATCAGAATATTAGGAGTACCATTATTAAATTTTATCGGTATGGAGTGGAGATTTTGGCTAACCATGTTAAACATTGTCGAGTATGAAACCTATACATCCAACAAACTCGTCCTACATTACTCTTTGAAGTCAGATTTCTTCCTTGATGTTGCAGAACCAGATATCCAATCTGGAAATGTAATACCAGCATAATATATATATATATCTATATATACAAAAATGTGAAATGAAAGAAAAAAAAATCCCTTTTTTCCCCATAATTTTCACTGAAAATTGTCTTAGATTAATTTAAGATGTCCTCAATGACATTCTCAATAATACTCCTGTATAATACATGCATCCTCTCGTGCTCATGGGGCAGCTTGCAATCTCACTTGCAGGAATTTGTGGTGATCAAGGGAGACAGAGAGCTTACAATTCCTATATATACATTGTATGCATGCCCTATAATGGTTAATTTAAGGCGAGGATTACAAATCTTAACATCTTCTCTTCTCTCTTCCAAATCAGCTCCAGCTGAAGCCATTCAAGTCAAATTTGCTATCTGTGTCCCCTTCATTATCTTCCTCAGCATTGAGATCCAACTGTGCTGCCATGCCAAAGCCAGTTGATTGTTGCTTCCCTCTGCTCTCTTGATCTGCATGCCTCTTGCTGCTTGGGTGCTCAAGGAACATCTCCTCCTCGCCCCTCTCCTTTCGCTGGCCCTCCGAACCTGCTGCGCTGTCCCGGTGAGCCTTTGAGCTCACGCAGAGCGCGCTGAAGCCCTGGACGGAGAAAGCGGTCCTCTCCGAATCACCCAAGATGGATGAGAAGTTCTTGTGCTCATTTGGGTAGCACCAAGATGTCTGGGTGTTCTCAGCCCTGGAGTTCAGCAGTAGATTGCTGCTGTATGTTCTTACGCCTTTCCGGAAGTTGGTCATGTCTTGGTCCTTTTGGGATCCTTCTGATGATGTGAGGCAGCTGTCCACTGAGCAATCTGTAAGCTGGGTTGGGTGCCCTTGCAAGGGATTGAGACCTGGGAGCTCTTCCAAGCCTGGGAATGCATTGCTGAAGCATTCATTTGAGACCTTGGAGACCAGCTCAGAAAGCTGAACTTTGGCATCCTCCAGCCCTGGAGATACCAAGTTCTGCTTCCCAAGTGTTTCTTGAGCCTTCTCGAGCACAGATTGCAAGTACCGCCCCTGCGCCTCGATTCGGAGTTGGAGATGCCTTTGGACCTTTTTGCAAATCCAGTTTCAGGAGGTGTCAGTATCACGTATAGAAATGAAAACTAGAAGATAAAAAAATACATTTCATCAGACACACCGACTGTAAGAAAGCTTCTCTCTGTCAAGGAACATGGGAAAGGAAGTCCCTCCATTTAAAAAAAAAAAAATGATAATGACCACTGCTTGCTTCAATTGTCAGAGAGAAGTATATACATGAGCACAACCAACAGCCACAGGCTCAGGGGTGTTCAGCATCTAAAGCCATTAAGGGCTAGGCTTAGGAACCGGTGGTGTCTCTGTTGGAGGCAGATATTTACGATGGCTTAAATTGTATAACCACAAAGATTGTCTCTTCAGTAGCATGATGATCTATCTGTATGTAATGTTTGGAAGTTTGCACTCTGGCATTTCCAAGTTTTTCAAATGCCAGGAATCATGGATAAACGAAGACAAACAATTGAATGCTGAATTAAGCCTTACCTCAAGTTGTTCTTGTAACCTTCTTTGGACTTCAATCTGCATCTGAAGTGCTTCATTTATCTGAACACTTCTGAAATCAACTTCTTTGTTAGTTCAAACTAATTAAACTGACTGCATTTGTCATTCTTCATGGAACTACAGATGCAGTCAAGTTGATGTTCTCTTACTTGTTTGACTGGGGAATCATGCCAGTGTTGCTGGCAAGTGATCCATTGCTTTCATTTGTTCTCTCTGCTGCTGCCTTGCAACCTACAGCTGCAACATCATGTCTCAGTTCCCAGTTTTCCTCCTCCTGCTTACACTTTGAGAACTCAAAGCTGAATGCCTGCTCCTTACCGCTCTTACTGCTCCCAGCGCTTGTCTGAGCTTGGATGTTCTTGCTCAGCCTGTATTTCTACAAAATTCCCCCAAAACAACAACTCAATCGATATCCAAAAACGATGAAAAGAATGAAACAAATAAAACACAGTAATCAGTCAGGACCTGCAGATGGCTTTTGAGGTGATACAGCGTTAGTCCAGGAATCCCCATGAGCCTCATGACGGTTTTGGGTGTTGCCTCTGCTCGAGAAACGAACTCAAATCAGCTGAAGATGCAAGATGAGTCATCACTAATGTGCGTGTATATATATAGACATATTGACTCACTATCTGCTCCACCGAGTTGATTGACTGCCTCTATAAATCTGTCATGGAGCTCGGGAGTCCACTTCAGCCTGGGCTTTGCATCAGTGGAGAGAACCAGGCCTGATTCATCCGACACGCTTCCTCCTTGCAGCAGCAAGTGCCTCTCCGGTGGGAACGCCGCCCTCGCCGCCGAGAGGACGTTGTTGTGACCCTGGTGGTGGTGATACATCTCCTGCAAAGGGGCATCGATGAACAACACAGGAAGAGAGCGGGATAGGCATTTCATCAAGCATTTGCAGTGCGCCGAGCTTATTTCTCCAACTTACAGCTCGTTGCTTCGTTCTCCCCTCCTCGGTCTAGGAAGCACGTCGGCCCATGCCGGAGCTACCTTGAACCGCCGCCGCCGCCCGTGAGGACCGTCGCTTCTCTGGCGTGGGCAATCTCAGCATCCCCAGAGAGGAAGGACGAGGTGCGCAGTAAGGGGGCTCCTGCCTGCTTGGGGGGGGGGGGGGGGGGGGTTAAAGAAGCTGCTGCTGGTGCTGGTGCTGTTCTTGCAGGTGGAGGTCGGGCGGGCTTTATAAGGAAAACTGCAAAGAGAATTTAGAATCATTTGAATAAAGCACTGAAGCAGATCAATCCAATCTCCACAGCAATGCGAAAAGAGATCTTGTCCTTGCTGCGCCATGGAAAAGAAGAAAAAAAACTTTTGCGTGCAATTCATATGGACTTGGGATAAAGCTAAATATTCCACTCTTATTCTCTCAGAATTGAAGGAAAACTTTTGGGCTTGTCGCATGTGCAGAAGAGAATTAGATCCATAAATATCCATCCTCTTTCGCAAAAGACTTGTCAAAAAGAAAGGAGGGGAGGAATCCAATACTTGGAGCTCAAGGAGAATTATTTCTTTTCTCGACATAATTGCATGGATGCAGAGAGGAAGATTCCTCAACTGTACATGAGAGGAAATCTTTGAACTGATGAATTCTTTCTTCGCCGAGACTGATCAATCTAATTAAACCCAGCTGATAATATGCTCGATCGCATTCGTTAATCAGTTCCATGATGAAAGTGATGAAAAAAAAATTCTGCGTTTGACTGATCATTGATCTTCCTTCAGTCAGCTGGCCGCATTTGCAGAGTAGAATTAGATGCATCATCCTTTATGAAAAGAAACATCCAAGTATATATACAGAAATATATATATATATATATAGAGAGAGAGAGAGAGAGAGAGATGGCATGTGGTGTGCAATTTAACATTATGCTTCTCATCTCGATTAATCAATTCCTCAAGGACTTGCATTGGTTGAAAGCAACAGGGAGGGAGTTTGGAATAAGGAATGAGCATGGGATTCTGTTTTGTCTCCGTTCTGCGTTGGGGTATTTGTTCAGTGTCAAAAAAGGAGATAGGGAGTGCAGAGGTTATCCATTCCGGTGCTCATATTTTTGTCAGGCCCATTGTTTGAGGTGGGATCAACCCACAAAAGGAGAGTTTGCAGTACTTTCTTTTTTCCTTTCTTTCAACTAGTCTATTAAATACGAGCATCACTCAAACGCAGAGTATCTAATCATATGATTATAAATTTAAGATCCATTATTATTTATATATTATAGTGGCGTAAACTTAAATCAAACTTTTTTTTTTAAAAAAAAAGGTAGGATATCAAAGAATATGACTCAGATAGTTTTTCTAATATTTTACGTGTATATAGTTAAATAAATAATACAATTATTATTATTTTTTAATCTATTACATAAGATATTTATGTAATTTGACAGGCATATGTTTTTTCAAAAAAAAAATCATAATTTATCTTTGTGGAACTTCACAGATATTTTATGCAAAACAAAAGCATCGTCTTCTTTATTCTTCCTGTTGAGGGGGGAAGGAAGCATCTTCATTTGCTCATCCGGATGATTCTTTAGTTTTAGTTTTGGGGCATCTAACTATTACTTTCTTTTAATTCGTTGGTCGAGGAAGAATCATGCACATACATCCACCCCCTACGTGCAACCAATTACTTTTTAATTTATAAAGGATTTCTATTTCTGACACTATAAATTATTATTCATTTTTTTTTGTTATAAATATAATTGTTATTCTCCTGTGCAACTCAATGTATGTTGACTCTAGTCTCAACTATGTCATGTGCACGTCATGGATAAAAGAAATAATTTATAGTAAAAATTTGTTGATACGGATATTGTCACCACATTTCTCTCGATTTTTCTAATAGACCTATAATAAAATCCCTCTTATTTTACCTTGAATTCTTACTATATGTTTATTATTATATGAGAACTCGATACAAAATGGTGCATATCTATTAAAAAATAATAAAAATTATTAATAATTGACCCGATCAGTATATTTATCTTATCTTTACGTAAATGGACAATCTTTATGGCTAATATTTTTAATGAATTTAAGTTGAAACCTCCTAATAAACTCTACCGGATACTTCACTTAAATGGATATTTTTTTAAGTTGACCCACTCAGTAGGCCTTCTGTTTCAATAATAACTTTTACTACTATAATTAATTAAGAAGTATAAAATAAAAGTTTATGATGGCTCACAGTGCGATGAGATCCAGACCTAAATATTTAAGATTAGACCACTGAATGAAAAATTCACAAGTGTAGAAAATGTAATGTATTCTCGTGCAGTTTGAGTGATGAGATTTTATATATTAGTTAATGTGAATTTAAGATCTACTGAGTTTTAAAAAAAAATCATAAACTTAGAATTATATATATATATATGGAAAGATATGCTTCTCCACAGCACAATTCTATCATGATTTAATTAAGGGTGTCATGTAATGAGAGGACCAAAATTATGTTGGTTATAGATGAACTTACCCAAATAGGTAACCAATGATGATAATAACATTCAAAAATTGACTGATAATATTATTATTACTAATAATAAGATTTATTATTTGTTTTATTTTAAAAAGTTGGGTTAATCTAGTAGGCCAACTTTAATTTGATACAAATCTGATTTAGGTTCGACTTTAAAAAATTCAGATGATTTTTGTATCAAGTTTTTAGGTCGTATTAAAATTATCACTCGCTTTCTTAGTTTTTAAGAGTTTCCAGATTAGTTCCTCCCAGCAATCAACAATTCTTTATCCTTTTTCTTTTTTTCCTTTATAGAAGAATCAAAAGAGGGGATGAAGGCAAAGATATATATATATCTGAGCTTGCAATCAACAAGCCTTTCTTTATTCCTTCCTCCCTCCCATGCATTATATATATATATACGGATGGATGGATGGATGGAGGACATATTTCTTGTGTCGGTGGGTGGGGAATCCGATCCCCCTACTGCATGCCATCCCTCGTTTGTTTTCTCCTCCTCCTCCTCCTCCTCATCATCATCAAAGTAGGCATGCAGGGGGGATTGAACTGAACTCCCAATACCAAGAAGAAGAAGAAGAAGAAGAAGAAGAAGAAGAAGAAGAAGAAGAAGAAGAAGAAGAAGAAGAAGAAGAAGAAGAAGAAGAAGAAGAAGAAGAAGAAGAAGAAGAAGAAGAAGAAGAAGAAGGCGATTGATAAGCGGCCTGCCCTTCGCTCAGGGCGCAGAAAGAAAGGACAGGAATGCGACGCCCCCCTCGATTAATTCCTCCCCACATGCTTTGTTTTTTTGAAAAAAATCGAAAGAGGAAGAATCCCGTACCTCACTTTAGCTTGTTATGATAATAATTAAGTGGTATTTGTACTGGCATATCGCGTTTCTTCTTCTTTTTCGCCTTTATGCTCGGGGGATTTTTTTTCTTTAACTCGATAAGAAGTGGCAATTGGGATGGGTGGGGTGGGTTTTTATGGTTTGGCCTGGAATTGCTAACATTTGCCTCTACAATTAAAGCAAGTTAATCGGCAGTGATGATCTCACGCTGACATTTGTATGCGCCTGCACAGAACTCAACAATGAGAGCCCGATCGAGCATTTTGTTGCATCCCAAGTTGCATGCCTTCTCTCCAACTTGGAGCCCCAACTGGAGCCATCATCATCATCATCATCTTAATTCTTCCAGTTCAAAACAAAACAATATTCTATGTTGGAGAAGAGAGAAAGGTGGCTTGGACTCTGAAGAAGAAGGCGACGATTTATATTCATTACAATATTCTTCAAACTTCCAGAGATGTATAATACGATTTATATTCATTACAATATTCTTCAACCTTCCAGAGACGTATAATAGAGCAAACTTTTTACTGTATACTCATATATCTCCCAGTATTCAAAAATCTAGGGCATTATAACTATTTAAATTAGTTAGACCCAATTAAATTAAACGAGACAAACAATTAGTGAGGCTGAAGGATTAATAATCTAGTGAGGTTGGAATCTCTCGGGGGGCACCTTTCTCCAAAGTAGAGGAACAATTAAAGCTTCCGTAGATTGTGGCTAGTGAGGCATTGCCCATCCCCATGTCCCTCTCTTCTTGAAGAAGTGGAGCTTTATTCCTATGCCTTCGTTGAATCGTCACCCTCTTTGTTGGTGATAAGTGTGCCTTCTTATTCTTAAGCACACCCTCTTATAGAGTTTTGAGTTTTTCTATTTTCCTTCTTCTCGGTTGCTAAACTCACAGTGACGAAAAAAAGGACTGATCCAGAAGTTACGGTGATACGTTCTCTTCATTAAAAATAAATATATACCTATCATTTTACCCCATGTCACCTGTAACATATTATAGTTAAAATAGACTAAGTTTTTTTAAAAAATTTAATAAGTCTCAAGCTTACACTTCTTCTCTCCGGTGTAGAGAGTTTTATAAATTTAAAATTAATGCCGGCTTAAACTATGATTGTAACTAGAATTTAGCTTATTCGTACTTTCAACTTTAAATTTGCCTATTTTCTCTCATTTTAATATAACTTATTTATACCGTCCAACATCAACATAGATAAATACCTTAGATAGTTGTCTATTCGACATATATTATAGGATCTCTATCTAATTGATACTCACCGTAGGAACTACCTAGACGTGTATATTTCTCTGATTAGAGTAATTAAATTTTATTCGAGAGATTGTGAATTTAATACCTTTTACTTTTTCTAAAAAATTAATATTATAAAATATCCAAATATGCTTTCTACCGGCTAATAGATAATCTCTACCGGGTACCCGTAGGATTTTAATAGGGTAATAATCGGACACCACGGAGTAGGTTTTTTTTTTCTTTGTATAATTAATAAATAAGAAAAGCACAGCGGTAAATAAAATCAATAATTTAACTTATGATGAGCCACGGAGGGACCAAATTGATTCAAACAGGCCAAAGCCCAACAATGTTGAGCTCAGCCCATACTGAAATAGGAAAAGATCATCCGAATCATGCCGCTTTTTAACGGCTGAGATGCCATCAGCCAGCAAAATCGACGACGGATAAATCCAACGAAGTATTCCATCGCCAGACGATGAGATGACGGACGCTTCGCGAGGGTTTTTATCGACAGGGCTTTGCCCGTGTTCCTTTTTCCTCCGCGAACCAAAGGGCGATTGACGGATTTGATCCGCCATGGGAGACCGGAGTTCGCCTCACCGGGCCTGCTCCCACTGCGGCGGGCCTCTCTCCAAGGAGATGGTATCATTTCGGACGCAGTCGCTCTCCACCTCCTTATGTTTTTTTATCAGTCTTTTGTTTTTCATAAAATGATTTGTTGAATTTGATGAAAGGAAACGAGCAGTTGGACGCTGACGCCGCTGGTCCGCCATAGCTTCTCCATGGTGAATTCCGGGGACTCCCTGTTTCAATGTCTCTGTATTTGCTGTCGTAATCATCTTTTTTTTTTGAGTCGTTTTGCTCAGTTGTATGATTTGAATTCGGTAGTTTTCTTCTTTCGTGTTGCTCTATAGAATTTATTCTCTGAAGTTTGCTTAATCGCTTTTGTCCGAGCAGATTGGTTCGGCTGTTGGTGGGATGACGAGTGCTTTTTACGGATTTAACCGAGGTATGTTAATAAACTTCTCAATTCCGCCTCTTTATATGGAATTTTTCCTTTCGAAAAAAAAGTTTTTTTATTCGTTACAACGTTTATCATGGCTCTAATATGCTTATTTCTCGTATTGCGATCCTACCAATCTTTCATCCGTATATTTATTTAATTTGTTCCGTTTTCTTGTAGCTTTGGTTTGTGAATCTAACTGGTGAATATATGACAAAATTTAAAGTTAAATGTTGGGGAAAAAAAGAAACCTGCATATCTTTCAGATTTTTGATTGATAATTTTCTTTAATAAGACAATGGGAATTTGGCATGCAAACGAAGTAGATGAATAAACGTCATATTGTTTTCTAGTGCAAATTCTTTTAAATGCCCTGCTGTAATTGACGTTTCATAGGTAGTTATAGCGTATGTTTATGGGAAATTTGTGTAGACATTAAACACTTGATGCAAGAACGATGGTTTAACTAACTAAAGCAATGTTATCTTCCTGACATGATACGATTAAAAAACGCTTGCTGAGGTTGATCACTTTTATCCACATAAATAAGGCCAAGGAACACATACAACTGTGCTCTAGTATATGTCGCTATGTTGGAACATTAGCATTGAATTGCTTTTTCTAGGTACGATGACTATGAGTAGATGAAGTTAGTCATGAAAAAACATAATTGTTTAACATGACTGACTCAAAATAGTCAAGTAACAAATATGCATAAAAAGCTTATATTTATCACTTTTTTCTACATTTAACGTAGTATATGGTCAGCAAATTAGTATAACGGTGTCGCCCCTGGTTCTTATTATTGTCAAGTGAACCCATGTTGTGTAGTCAAGTTGGCCTCTGTTCATAATTTATACTTTTTGTGTGAATGTGACAAGTCAAAGTTTAGGGACAACTATTTATCACTAGAATTTTTGAGGACTACATATGTAATGTTATCTCCAATCCTCCTGGATAGGTTATATATGATCCATTTAGATTATTTTATGGACCATGGTATTAGAAATCAATGTTGATTATGTGTATGGACTTTTAGACCTTTACACGACATTTGATTTATTTATTTATTTGTGGTTTATTTAGCCTTTAGGGTTACTTTTAGTTACTATGACTAGTTGCAAATTTCCCTTTCAAATTCTTAAACAATTCTTCTATGCAGTTATGCCTACTGTTAGGAGGTTTGTGAAGGGACCCATGTGGTTACATTTTGTTGTTGGGGTGCGTATTTTTCCCATTCTCTGCATTCCATGATACTTGTGCTGAATAAACTCTTTTATAGTAGTTTTTTTAATAACATGACTTTGAACATAATTATTGTATTGTTACTCTAGTGTTGACATCTTTTAGGTCCTTTTTTAATTTCCTATTTGATTGGATTCAAATTTATAAAGGATTTTTAAGAGAAGTAGTGATATAGATTATGGATCATATGGCTCCCTATTGAGAATGAAAAATACTACCGGATGACCTAAGGTTTTTCCTTCATAACTAATTAAATCAATCACTACTAGACATTTTAATTATATTAAATATCTTCTGAATGTGGATGTTGAATGTAAGACTAAAAATCAAAATATGCATTTCAGTGTGAAGCATTTCACCAAATAAAGAGTACACCAAAAGTAACACATGACAACCGGCACTATTGAATAAAAATATTTGCACAATTACAACGTGGAAAATGTAAATATCTCTAGAAGAAAAAGAAAAACTAAAAAAGAAAAAGAAAAGAAAAGAAAAAAAGGAAAAAGAGAAAAAGAAGTCGAGGATGTACTCCTGCTTTATTATCTTCTATTTTCCTGAGGTTGATGCTTGGATCTTGTTAGAATATCATTAATATTGACCAGAGCCATAGGAAATATAATTAATGATTATTCTGTTCCTTATTAATTCACCTATAGATGATATCATCATTAATCCTAGTGCGAAGATATCATCATTAATCCTAGTGCGAATGTGGGTTGTTGATTATTTCAATATCATGTATGATACTGTAAAGAGATAATAATAAATCAAGGTATTTATCTCTTCCCTTCTCCAAAGGTTTCAAAACCCTATTTTCCATGGTATTAGAGCCCTTTTGTTGAAGACAACAGTCAAGCATCTTACTAGCTGCTTCTTCCTCGCTGTGTATTCTAATTGCACCCTCTTTCATTTTATTGGCCGTGCATCCTACTGACAAGGTTCTTGATTAAGCTGATAGATAACTCAAGTGTTTTTTCTTTAGATATCTAATTTTTTTTTAATCTTCCATGAGTTCCTAAGATCACCCTTAATATGAAGGAGCACTTCACACTCTCTAATTTATCAGTTCCATCTATTACAAGCAAGAAACTTACAGAATCAGACACCTATAAATCCTGGGTAGCCCCTGTGAAGATACGATTTGCAGGGCAAGAAAAACTAGAGCACTTTATAACTGAAAAAGAAATTATACTTGCAAACTTATTAACCAAATGGCAACAAGTTGACTCTCAATTTCTATGTGTTTTTATTCTCTCCATCAACCCATCAATTGTATATTTGTTTTAGTCATTTGAAACTTGTTAAGAAGTTTGGCAAGAGGCCTCCAATTATTACGCCAATGACATCCAACACCTTTATTCTATTGTGTCTGATATGATCTCCCTTCACCAACAATTTTCAAAGATGGAGACTTTCCTCGACAAAGATAGATCTTTAATGCAAAAATTCTTAGCCATGATGTCTTATGCCCGCCTTCTCAGCACATAAGAAAAAGCAAGAGACTTTTTTCATGGTCCACCTTATATTCTCTTCCAATGAATTTTAGAGTGTACAACAACAAATACTTACAAGTGCTGATAAACAAATGTTTCATCAGTCAGTCAACCTCTCAAACATAGGATCATCTGTTGTTCAAGACTCTGCTATGACTCCCTTAAATAACTCATTAGAATCTTCTATTCTTGCTGCTCTTGTTGAAAATTTAAATAATAGAAGTCATGGACTGTGAAGAGGACGCAGTGGTAATAGACCAAGGTGTACATTTTGCAATAGGTAGTGGCATTTGGTGGAGAAATGCTGGCAGAAACATAGTAGGCCTATCATCGCAAACTTTGTGCAGGCTGAAATACCTAGTATCACTCTTACTGCTGCTGAGTATGAAGCCTTTCTTCACTTCAAAACAATTGAACAACCTCCTACAATGGCTAAGAAAGATAACCCCACAGCTTGCTTGTCTCACTCATCACTTAGTCCTTGGGTGATTGATTCTGGTGCTTAAAATCATTTGTTTGGTAATAAAAGCCTTCTCACCTCATCTTTTTCTAATTGTTTACACTTGCTAATGGGACTAACACTTATGTTCATGTTATTGGTCAATCACAACTGTCCCCTAACCTACTTTTAGTCAGTTTTATACATCCTTAATTGTCTTTTCAACTTAATATATCTCAGCTAATTAATTCAGTTTAGGAATTGTTCAATTATATTTACGAAGAACCTTGCTCATATATAGGATTTGGATACAGGGAAGATGATTGGAGTAGGATGTGAGTCAAAAGGACCTTACTATCTTGATATGCCAAGTTCTTCTGTAGCATGTACCATATTAACCACTTCAAGACTTATCGATGATCGACTTGGACATCCCAACCTATCAAAACTCTAAAAAAAAAACCTAATTAACTGCATACCTTCCTTAGATTTGCATAACCAAATCCCTCAAAAGATACTATTTCCTAATATTTCTATCCACTCAATTCTTCTACAACTTGCTACCTAATTAACCGCATGCCTTCCTTAGTTTTGTGTAACTAAATCCCTCATAAGACACTATTTCCTAAGACACTCGTCTACTCAATTCCTCTAGGAGTGTTTGGATGTATTTTTTTTGTTCATAATCTTACTCCAGGTAAAGACAAACTCACCGTGAAAGCATTTAAATATTTATTCCTTAGTTATTCTAGACTACAAAAAAGATACAAGTGTTTTTTTTAGAACTTAATGAGTCTTGAACCCAAGACCTCATGATCCTCCCGTATAGAGCCCAATTACTTTAACCAGAGGGATATACAAAAAAGATACAAGTGTTATTCACCTGAAATAATATAACTAACGTAACCTTCTTTGAGACACAACCTCTCTCTGCATCATCACTAGATTTATCCCTAGGTTCTTATCATTCTTTCATTCCCATTTTATGAACCTTTCAACAATGAAGCACTTTAAGATTTTGAATGATCAACTATTGTTGAAGCTCTTTTTGTTGATCCTCCACACTTCCCCATTGTATATCATCATTGAAGTGGCCCAAAAATTGGTACATTGCCTGCTGTAGATGCTTCATAGTGACTCATATCTTACTCCATTAGTCCCTCCTGATTCAGAGTCTACATTTGCAAATTCATCATTTGCTTTTAGAAAGAGTACAAGGTCTACACGTAATCCTCAACCTCTTTATTCCTTTCTTAGTTATAGACATTTGTCTCCTAATTATTACACTCTTAAATCTATCCACTGTTTTTATCCATTAAACAACAAGTGAAGCAATGAGTCATCCACATTGGCATCAAGCAATGACTCTACAATCTAATGGTACATGGGTAGTTGCTAGGCCATCTAATAAATCTGCAGTTGGTTGTAGATAGGTATTCACTGTGAAAGTTGGCCTAGATGGAGCTATGGACCACTTGAAAGCCCGCCTGGTAGCTAAGAATTATAGTCAAATTTATGGGTATTCTTGTGGCTAAGATGATATCTATTTGGCTATTAATTGATATGACTGTTGTTCACCATTGGCATCTCTATTAACTTGATATAAAGAATGCACTTCTTCATGGAGATTTACAAGAGGAGGTATATATAGAACAATCGTCAGTTTTTCTTGTTTAGGGGGAGAGACAGTTTGCAAATTACTCAAAACCCTATATGGACTTAAATAATCTCCTTGTGCTTGGTTTGGATGATTTATTTTAGTAATATAAGAATTTGGTATGATTAAGAGTGAGGCAGATCACTCAGTTTTCTATCGACACTAATCACCTAGTCAACACATCTATTAGGTGGTTAACGTAGATGACATAAATCACTGAAAATGATTATATTGGTACTGAACAATTAAAACATCTGTGCAAGCATTTTCAGACAAAAGACCTTGGCAAACTCAAATACTTTCTGGGTATTAAAGTAGCACAATCCAAGCATGATATCTATATTTCTCAAAGAAAATATGTCTCTGATATTATAAAGGAAGTTGGGTTGATAGGATGTAAATCTGTTGGTACACTTATGGAGCCTAATATTAAGTTATTACCAGGTCAAGGAAAACCTTTATCAAGTCCTGAACAATATAGAAGATTGATTGGAAAGTTTAACTATCTCACGGTAACTAGACCTGATATTTCTTTTGTTGTGATTGTTTTAGGTCAATTCTTTGATTCCTCATGTGATTCACATCGGAGTGCTGTTGTTCGAGTACTCAAATATATAAGAAAGACTCCTAGAAGAGGCATACTGTATGAGGATAAAGGACAAATGGATATATGTGGTTATACCGATGCAAATTGGGTAGGATCACACATAGACCAACGTTCTTCTACCTTAGGATATTGTGTGATGATTGGTGGAAATTTAGTGTATTGGAAAAGCAAAAAGCAAATAGTCATAGCCAGATCAAGTGCTGAAGCTGAGTACCAGGCAATGGCAAATGCAACTTATGAACTAATATGACAAAAACAACTTCTAAGGGGGCTAGACATTTGCAAAGAACAATCTATGAGCAGCTCTACATATAGCTTCAAATCCAGTCTTTTGAAGTTGATCGATATTTTCTAAGGGAAAAGATTCAATCTAGGGAGATTACTACAACCTCTGTTAGCTCGAATGAACAACTAGTTTTCTTCACCAAATCACTTAGAGGGTCATGAGTCGACTACATATGCAGCAAACTTGGTGTGTATGACATATATTCACTGGCTTGAGGGGGAGTGTTAGAATATCATTAATATAGATACTAGAGCTATAGGAAATACAATCAACGATTATTACTTTCCATATTAATTCATCTGTAAATGGTATCATCATTAATCCTAGTGTGGATGTGGGTTGTAGATTATTTCTGTGTATATATAAATATTATGTATGATACTCTGTAAAAGGATAATAAATCAATCTTCCCTTCTCCAAATGTTCCAAAACCTTATTTTTCTGATCTCGCCAGCTTAATCTCCTTTCTCTTGTGTGCTACTTGGCTTTTTTATAATGTGGTTGCTTTGGGCATGGAGACATGGTAAACATGGTGAATTAAGTGGTGTAGCTGGATAATGATGAGTATTATATCGTTAGCTATCAAACTTTATCTCCTATATGTCTGTAGCTGATATATAGTTTCTTTTTGGGCCTGCAGAGTCCACCAGTAATCATCTTTTCCTCAACCTGTGCTGGATTATCAGGTCAGATTATTTACTTTGAAGTCTTATTAAGTTGCTTCCGATGAATTATACGATGATGTCTAATCTTATCAAGAGCAACATCATAAGTCATAAGAAATATGACTTTAGAGTTTTACTATCAGCTAGCAGCATTTTCTTTTTATACATTATTTGAGGCATTTAGGGCATCCTTGCAATTTTTTTCCCACGTGACGTTCCTTTTGGGCTCATTGTCCACTTACGCTACAGTTAGAGATGTGAGATATAATCTCTGCCATGCGGTATCTTTTTCCATTCAGGATGAAGGATGATTTTTGTTTCTCCACTGTGCTTTTTGGTCCTTGTTTTTTAACTTTATTTTGGCTCACATAACCTGAATATTTTTTTTTAATATTTGACCTCATATATGTTCCACTATTATGTTTAGGGCATGTTTAATATGGGTGATATCAAACAATCATGTGGTTGGAAATCACATTCCAATTGATATTACCTCATACCGAATATGCTTTAAATATAATAGTAAAGGAAAATATTATGATCACTATCTTGGTCTATCAGTGATTGTAATTGATAGCACTACAAATTTCTTTCTTGGGTTATATTTTATCAATAAGGTGTGCATCATTGTAAAATCCATCTTGTTTTATTCTTCCACAACTTCCATTTTTTTCCTTGTGTTTTATTCTCTGTACATCAAGTCCTCTTATGATGCACTAATTCTAATCAAGATGAAGCCTTTAAGCTTGCTCATTACTCAGTAACTTGTGTGCATAGTTTATTCGGTTCAAATTTCATCGTGAAGTTAAATTTTCTGGTACCAACTAAGCAACTTGCTCTAGTAGCTGTATGTAGCTTATGGTGTGACATCATTCTGATACTAGTCATATTCTTCCAGGGGGTGCAGTGCCAGCCCTTGCTCAGTTGTTATCCTCCTCATGCCATGCTGCTGCGTCGTCATCATCCTTAGCTCATTCGCCCTCGCAGGAGGACAGGATCCACCGAGCCAGGAGCTCTTCTCCTCTGTAATCAATTGTATTCCGAATGGTTTGTGAAGTCAAAAGACCTTTCTTTAGGGCATCACAGCGATGGCCGCTTTCTTCCCTAGCAGCTCTTATGAATAAATCTCCTTAAGCATGCTATTGTGCATTCCCCATCCCCTGCCTTGGTTATATACCTGGTATGCTCTTGTAAATTATTTGTTTATATTTTTCTCTAATTTTATTGTATACATAGTGTAGTTTTTGCAATGCTTAAGAGAGGAAGCTGGAACGTGAATTGGGTATTTTGTATCCAGGATAATTTGTGTAAAGTAGCTGCCGGTGCAATTTAAATATAAATTATCCAGTGCATCTCCTTTTGGATTAGGTTGTAATTTGTATGTGCCTCCATGTTTTTGTTAGGTTTGAGAATCCAAAATGCTCCCATTTGGGCTTGAGAGTATGTTTATTGAAGTATATTTTATTATTATTTTGATCATAGGTCTGAAGAAAGCTACCAATAAAGCACTGCGATGTTACTTGAAATTCTGGTTGTCATGTTCATTTGTGAGATGAGTAAAAGAATTGGAGTGATTATTTGACCGAAAAGTGAATTGCTTTAAATTTGTTTGAACATTGAATTCATCATATTCAACTTATTGTAATGATTTAATTGTGTGTGTTTCAATCAATAAGGTGTGGAAAGGCTTGTTTAATAGGCTAATGCAAATGGGTCTTATTGTTCTCAACTCACCAATCCATCCGTGCTGCAGTGGAGGCATTGGTTTGATTGGGGTGATCAAATCATTCGTCGAACGAATGCATCCTTTATTTCACAACCTCCATAACTTCCTCGAAAGAATTCATTTACTTGCCAAAACGTCCCTGATGGGTTGCCTCCTTGATCGCGCAAACTCACTCGAACCTCGCATCCTTGAGAGGGAGTGGAATCGAGCAACCTGGCCTGGACATCTTCGACTGTGAGCACTTGGAGTTTGGAGTTTATTCTTTCCTCGGCAACTCTTCATCTCTGACTACTTTAAACCTTGGGCTCTATGATTTGAGGTAATCATGTGTGATTCAGCAAACGAATGAATTCGTATTAGGAGATCAACGAGACTGTAGTGTCAAGGATGAATCCACCTAGTGAGTGATATGCTCATACGAATTCATTCGCCTCTTTAGATTATCTATCTCTAATCATGCCGCCGCTATGCTGATCATGTCACTTCTCCAATCGTGCCGCTACCTTGATCACACCTCCAACAAATTTATTCAGTGATTGTTCACTTGAGGAGAATAAATCAACTTTGTGGTGAATGAATCGCTTGTTGACGCACAAATTAGTTCTTGATCACACCGTCTCTTTCTCACCTCAAATGAATTTACTCGAGGGAAGCAAATCGCTTGTCAATTTGAGGTGAGTGAAGTCGTATTCGCTTTGCCGGCAGATTCACTCATTGAATCAAGTGAAGTCTTCCGATGAGCATCGGCGAAATTGCTTGTTACATTTCTCTTAATTTAGTGAGGGGACTCATGCCGAATCGAATGATGAGTTACAATTCTAGCATTCTACGTAGCAGGCAAGCACGTCGGCTTCACGGAGGCAGCATTAGCACGGAAGTAGCAGGTGTATGCAAGTACCGACAACCTCGTGAATGGGGTCGTGGGCAAAGAAGGAAAGGGAGAGGAGGAAAAGGAAGAGGGAGGGAGGACCGAAACCAATTTTCTTTTTTTGAATTGGTTTAAGCATGCTTGTATAATATGATGATATGTTTTAGATACCATAAAAAGAATTAGCATATAAAAGCAAATATAAAGGTTGGTCCCCAGATGAGGGATAGTGTGATAACGCACAACTATGATATGTCTAAGAGAGTTACACTTGCTGAACATTGGACCACCATGGAGAAACCTTCTAAGTTCCACTAGTCTCTCATTGTAATACAAGAATACAAGATCTTAATATTTGGTAAAACATGTCCTTTATTTCAACCTACAACCTTTTTTACAGTTTCTAATTCTAGCCCACTATACTTGCCTTTGAGTCCTAAGTCTATTATCTACATCTATCTTATTTGTAGGATCATTTGTCTTATTTACTCGTGAGAATCCAAAAATCTAGATGGCCAATTCTAGATAAGATATCATATATCAAATTTACTTAATTTGCATGAGTAATTTTAGATATCTCCAAAACTCCTCTAGTTTGGTCGATTTTGAATTTCTGCTATGCTACTCGTTCCTATGCTCACCTGGGTTCAAGCCTCCATTCGACCTACTTTCACTCTTGCACTCATTTTTATGGGCTCGTTTGCAATCCCTTTCGGCATGCCCTTGCACCTATGCTTATCCGTGTGCCACACCTAGGCTATGTCCTCCATGGCTCAGCCTTTGATGAACTCATATGCTCTTGGGTCATATTCGCGCACACCTTGGGGCTAAGCGCATCCACAGCTTGGTTAGGCTTCTTAGTTTTTGCTCCCTCATAAAGTATTATACCACTAAGAACTTTTGCTATCTTGCTTGCTTGTTAAATAGCTTTTTCTGTATTTGGAAAAAAAGTGTTGGCCACGTTATCTATATGCACAACGAACATCGTACCGAATAGATAAGTACGCCATAGTATCAAATACTTCTACTCGGTGTGTTGAGCTTACGGGTCTCATAGATAATTAGGTGCCCATCTTTCACCAGTACTCAAATAGCTTAGTCAGAAGTATCTGTTACAACTTTGAAAACACACTTGAAGTCCTACAACTTCAACACGGGTTTGGTCGCAATGTCTCCTTCAATTCCTCGAATACATCTTAGCATGTTGCGGTCCAATCCCACCCTTGATCTTTCTTCAGCAAGTCTATTAAAGATGCTACCAATTTGGAAAGTCCTTCGTGAACCTTCAGTAGTCATTTATCAAACCTAAAAGAGATCTCAATTTGGACACTTTTATAAGACTCAAGTCCTAGATCAATGAGGGTACTGCACTTGCCACGATGCTTATTGCAGTGTCCTCAATCAACACTACCATGTAGGACACATCACCCTTGTGCAGTTCATCATCCAGTTGGATCACAGATAACATGCCCGCTCATGGATACACACTCTTCGTAGCTCACGCGCACCACTTGTTCTTGGATGCATGTCATCCATGACCAAAAGTCCCTCAAGATGTGGGGCAATTATGACTTTGGCTTTGGGGAAGAAGTCAGACCGTAAGATAATGTCGAAGTCATTGAGGGATTGATCATGAAGTCCAACCAACCCTTGCCAACCTTGAAGCTTGGCCTCAGCATCCCAGATAATTCCAGACACCATCTTGGCCTCTGAGTTCATGGTTTTGATTTGATGGTCTCTCTTGTCAATTCATAGGTTGAGTGCCCATGTCATCTCATTGCTCATGAAGCAATCAATCATGCTCGATTCCATGATGGTTGTGTACTCGTGCTCGCTAACCTACAATTTGACCTACATCGGCTTGGGTTTGAGGTCAATGCTCTCCTTATGCACCATGCTCAAAAAATTGTAGTGGCATCATGTGTGTTGGTGTTGTGCCCTATGACTTGGTTGTTGGCATCACCTCCTCGTGCACCACAGTAGCTAACTTCTTGCATCTTGGGTAGTCCTACACCCAATGCGAACCATTGCACAAGAAGCATCCTCCTTGGTTATAAGCAGAAATATTACTTAAGATCGTGGCTTTCGCTGAGGAAGGCTAGCCACCACGCCTTATGCCTACTTGATTCTGCCTATGCCCATGAGTCCTTGGTGGACTCCGCCATTTGTATATTCAACCCTCGGCTTTCATCGAGGCACAAAAAGCCCTAAAGTCCAATAATCATTTGGCAGCCACGATTGCATCTTGAACTGATGAGATTCCCTTGAGCATTAGCTAGCCTTTTGCCCACAGGTGTAGGCCCTTCAGGAAGGTGAATAATTTATTGTTCTCTAACATGTCCTGCAAGTTAAGGATTAAAGAATGAAACTCTTGGATGTAGTTATGGATTATCCTTATCTGCACCAAGGTTTGTAGCTTCTTTCAAGCCACCCATGAGGAATTCATGGGTAAGAATTGATCCTACAATTCCTGGTGCTCCAATTTTTGATGATGTTTGCCTTTCCATTCACTCTCGGGTCATATCGCATCTCCCACCGTTGCTTGGCATTATCGATGAGGTAAGTCACAATAATCAGTACTTTATCCTCTTTCGCAATACAAGCAGTGATAAAGTATTGCGCCATATGCCATATGAAGTTCTCCATGATTTTGACATTTCATACCTGAAAAAGAGTAGGGTTTGGGACAAGCACACCTACTCTTGACACCTTGCATGTCTTGGGTTGATGGTGCAGCTCAATGCACAAGCTCTACATCTCCTCCATGTCCTAATTTGATGCAGAGTTAGGGGAGGCTTGATCGTTTGGTCTTGAGCCTTGTCCAGCCTCGGTGTGAAACTTCTCAATCTCCACATGGAGGGTTATGGGTGCAAGATAGATTTCTCCTAGCCGGTAACTCAGTGAGCCCTTTGTTATGTTACCATTTGGATTAACATGATTTATCATCTCTAGTAGCACAACTAGCTCTACAAGTTGTTTGAATTGCTCTTGGTTCACCATCTTTGTAGCAACTTAGTAAGGAAGAACCTTTGTTGTCGTGCCTTGAAGGAGGAGCTTGAGGCACTGATGGATGCCTCCAATCGATTCAACCACACTAGCACAAGTTCTATAGCAGCAGCACCTTCTTCAATGGTCGTAATCTCGTGCCTTCCTCATTCTGGGGGTTGAGCAACTCTACATCCTCAACAAGAATAAATTCAGGGTTGAGTTGTATATGAAACCTTCCTCTGATACCAACTTTATCTTATCACACGACTAAGATTCATCTAAGGGACCACACTTGTTGAATGTTGAACTGATATGGAATAACCCTTTGGCCTCTTATTATAATGCATAACATAAGATTATAATGTTTAATATAATGCGGTAGAATGGAGAGGAACGGAGATCTTTTATTTCACCCAAAGGGATTAGTACCTATTAAAGACTCTCTAGCTCACCTAGCCCCATTACAGATAAAAATCTCCAACCCAGCAGTCTTAATGCCACTTTAACTTATAACTCTACGTGGAGTTTCTAGCGTTGTCCTTTTAAACTCTCCTATAAGCCTTCTTGGCACTGCTCTCTTCTTTTAGGGTTTAGACAAGTGACTTATAGTCGTTGACACTGACGTGATCTTTGTAACTTGATTATTTATATGTCTTACTAGTCATCTCATTTGCCTTATCAAATCATTCATATCTAGAAACCTCAGTGATCAACACTAGAAATTTTTTTCTAGATGTCATGTATCAAATTTTACTCAATTCATATGAGTAATCTTGAAGATATCCAAAATTTTCTCTAACTTGGATGATTTTGACTTGGCTTGACCGCATGCGCCCTTGCATCCGGCTCATCCACATGTCCCATTATTGCGCTTGTCCATGCATGCATACCTCACCTAAGCACCCTTGCACCCGGTGCTTGCTATGCAAGTGCACTTTGCACACTGCCCTACGCATGCATCCTCAGCACTGGTTTATGTTCAATCTAGTATTTCAACCATTCTTTGAGCATCGCATGGTTAGTCTTATTCAGTTCTAATGTCGGCCAATTGCGCTCGAATGTGTTTTCAAGTTTAAGTGTGCAACATATGTTCTTTGTAATTTAAAAATCTTAGGGGAAGGTTCCTGCTATTTCTGAAATATGAGAGTTAGGGGGTGTCAATATAAATGAGGTTGAATTTTGAAACCCGCATCTAATTTCTCTATATCAGACATGGGATAAAGAGTAAAGGCACCAAGAAGGAGGTGCAAGCTCAAAGTTGGAAGCAGGTCTCCCTCTTGGAAGTTACTTTAGAATTGATTACAACAAACAAGGATAAGTGAGATTCCTAGTCTACCTTGTAATATATTTTCCAATGCACTAATGATATTTTGTTTGAGTGCTCCGAAATAAAACTGGGATATATGATAAATTTAAAAAGTGACTGGAAAAATGGAACGTGGTTGCAGGAAGGAGAGCAGGAGGAAGTGTTGTACTCTATGAGGAAATTGTTAGCTTTCTTAGCTATATCCATATGGTAGATTTGGAACAACCGTATAGATCTTTTGTAGAATTGATTACCAAAATTATAGATCTTTTATTGAATTCTTATCATGCAAGTGTGCATACCTTTAGGTGCTTTTTTCTTCCTTCATTTGGAACATTAACATTTAGAAAACATCAGCGTGGTGCTTCTCTCTTCATTAGGTTATAGGAAACAAGTTTTCAGATGACTCGGCAATTGACTATAACTTATTCTGAGAGCTCGGAATATCTCATTATCTTCTAATTTCCATATGTTACTTCGTAAGACATCAACCCAACTCTCCTCATCAGTCTCACGATGTAGGCGGCCTCCAAGTGACTTCACCGACCAGGGCAATCATCCTCTACCTTTGTCAACAATCCTTACCCATTCTGGAAGTTCATTGGGGTCTCTACGACAGAGTGCATAGTTCTGGAAGCAATCATCCTCAGGCAAATCGACAAGAGAGTAAAGGAACTCTGTGTCCATGCCCATCTGTTCCTGGTTGTCACTGTGACTCTTACTAATTGTGCAGCACCCAAAGGGCACTCCCGTAAGATTTTCCGATCATTCCACACATCATCAAGCAGCAGGAGTAATTTCTTTTCATCCAATTCCATTTTGAGATTCTCTTGGGAATCGCAAGATCTCATGGTGTCATATTCAACCATTTCTTTTGTCAATCGCATCTAAATAGATGAGAATATCTGGAAACCCTGGCTCGCAGTAAACTAGTGGAGAAAGCGTTGCTTTCTCTAAACCACAGAGATGACGGAGAACTGGGTGCTCGTATCGCAGAACAGCCACTGGGTCAGCTCGTCTTCGTCGGAGCTCCTGCCGGAGGCTTGTGATTTCAGCAGATGAGTGGCTGGTCGCTGATGTATGCCGGTGCCATCAGTAATTATAGTACATCTCGTTAAGTTCTAAAATATATAAAAAGTGCCATATATAAGTATAAATGCCGTCTCAATGTGCCATACAAGTATAAAAGTGTATATTTTTTTCTTATTTAAAAAAATAAAAACTTGAATATGATTTTAAAATAACTGATGTTATTCTTAGAATTAGTAGTAATCTCTTATTTTCTTGAAATTTTTTATACGATGAAAAAAATTATAATTTTGTTTGAACTTGAGTATTCAACCTAATTGTTCTAACATTTTGTGCTAAAATAAAATCATCATTCGAGGGGAGAAAAAAAAATCCTCGAAGGGATGCTAATTTTGAAGACACGATGAAGGTTGGGGCTTGCTCTAAAAACTAATGAAGGCAAATTGTATTAATCGGTGGTAAAGAATCCATGACTGTTATGTACAGGAAAAACCCAGCGAGTAAAAGAAATGAGCACCCCCCTCGCCATCGCCCACGACACCCAGAATGCGTTCGCTTCAGTTCTCATTCGACTCAGGAGGCGCCGCAGTCGCAGAATCCCCGTCGCCGGTTCTTTCATTCGGAACCGCCGCCGCCGACGACCACGAAGAGAACAAACCACCGAAGAGAGGCCTTGAGATCCGAAACCTCCTCCCATTAGCTCTGCTACCACCGTCCCCACTCCCGCCGGCGTCAGGAACCTTCGACTCGTCTGCCGGCAGCTGAAACCTGCACATCGGGCACGAGCTGTGGAGCTCCAGCCACGGCAGTATGCACCCGCCGTGGAACGCGTGCTTGCAGGGCATCTCCCGCGCCTCTGCGCCCGGCTCGAAGTCCTCCAAGCACACCGAGCACGAACCCCCGCCCTCCCCCACCTTCACGGCGGGCATCGCCTCCACCGCCTCCTTCCGCGCCGGCGGCGTGCCGTACTTGCTCGGATCGTTCTCCGCCAGCTGCTGCAGCAGGAGGTCGAGGCTCGGGCCGAGGAAGTAGTCGCCGAAGGCCACGCCGCCCCCGCCTTGCGGCCGCGACCGGCTCGCGTGCGTGGACGCCTGGAGGACGATGGCGTGGTCGAAGGGGTCGATAAAGAGGACGTGCTCCCTCTCGCCGTCGTCATCTCCCGAGTCCGACTGGCCGAGGGCCTGGAGCTGCTGAATGATGGCGGCGGAGCTCCTCTGCCGCCTTTGGGCGGCGGCGGCTTCTTCGGAGCCGGGGCTGTCGTCGGAGTGCTGCTGCTCACTCGCTCCGTCGCCTTCTACCCTATGGGGTCTCCGACGGCGGAGGGAGCCGCTGGAGCCGAGCATGCCGAGCAAGACGGAAGCCCACGGCGATAAGGATGCATCAAGGGGCGGCGTTTGGAGGCTCGTCCACTCGCCGGGAGACATCTCCTCGAGGAAGCCGCCGTCGCAGTGCGGGCATTTGACGTCCGCTTCGGCGACCGGATTGACGATTTGGGAGCACATGTGGCACCAGAATCTTGAGGTCGTGGATTCCTCATCCATCTCTGCCGACTCCTTTCGATTTCTGAAAGGACGGAAGAGAATAAGAAGAGATGAAAAATTGAGGATCAGATGAAATCACTGATTAGGGCAACAAGAAAAAAGAAGAAGAAGAAGCTGCGATCTGCGGAGATGATGATAGAAAAAGTACCTGAAGTGGCCTCAGACGAAGGAGATGGATTTGGTCTCTTCTTCTCTCTGGATCTTGGGGGAATGGAGGAAAATGAGGAAAAAAAAGAGAGGATTAAATAAGAGGGAAGGAAGGGAAGCGGAGGGGTTGGCGGAAGGATCGAGAAGGGCGGAGAAGGTCGTAAAATGCAACTGCGGAGATGGAGATGGGAGCGGAGACGCAAATGGGTTGCGTTGCGTTCAGAAACTCACCGGAAGCAGCAGAAGGCGGCGGCGTGAGGATTGAAGAATGGGCTGCATTCAAATCGGGGGTTCCAGAATCTTCTCCTCACATTATGATCCAATCGAATGGTCTAGAACTGTGCAGAGACCTCCACTCTGACATCGGCGCCCAATTGACAATATCTTTTTTTTTAATATTTAAAAAATTAATTAATAAATATATCAGTCTTACTTGTATTAATCCACCGTTAGATACGCATAATTATCTTATCTTCCAAGATTAAAAATAAAAATATAAATCATGGTACTTATATGTACGAATTAATAAAAGAAATTATATAAATAGAAAAATATATTGTTTTGTATAATTTTTAAATTTTAAAAATAAGTATATATATTTGTATATTTTTATTAAAATTTTAATATCCATGTAATCTTCTATTTTATGTTTGCCACTGTAAGAAGGAAGGTATTTTTGGTAGTTTCCCGATGTGTGAAATTGAGATTGTGGAATTATTACAAAGTTTATAATCCCAGATTTAATCGGACATCCTAAACATTAAAAAAGTATATATATATGTAGATATATGGCTTCATCGATATGCTGGAGCAGTTCACCATATAAAGAAGCATAATCCATCGTTATCAGATTCACAGGTATTCTTCGTCAGCAGCAAACCAAAGATAATGCATGAGTCGATGTAGGCAATGTTAGCCAAGTTCTACTGCAGCATGCTCTTCTGGATGATGTTGACGGGTTGTTCTGTGATACACTACCCAAAATTTCGATGCACTTACTGCTGTTACCATGCTCGATTGGTTCATCTTCATTCCTTTGGGTATTAAAAACAGTGACCGATGGCCCTATTTTTTCCAAGGACTATTGATAAAGTATCATAACGAGGAAATGACTTGTTCCACGGATAGGCTGATTAGGAGTATAACCGCTTACGACAATTGAGGAGCAATTAGAGATGTTAATATGCCAACGCTATAATAAAATTGCAAATGCAAAATTTAGAAAGCAATTCATTATAATAATGGATTGCTCGTTACACCCAAGCATCCAAGTCATGTTCGATGATAATGGATTGCTCACTCCACCCAAAGCCTCTCATTTCATCTATTTCATAGTCATGTTGTTTAGGATTTTCAAACTAAACTGAATATGAGGATCTGCCATTAAAATATAATTTTAGGATTTTTAAACTAAACTCGATACTAGGATCTGCCTTTAAAATGCAATTCAAAAGTTTTTGTTTCATTAGTTGCTCAAGATCCTTAGTGTATCTTGCTTTGAAGGAGTTTCCTTTAGGCATATAAGTATATCTTGCTTTGAAGGAGTTTCTTTTAGGCATATAAGTGGGCTGTGCATGGGTTGACTCGGACACGATCCACCAAGGTACGTACTGTAGTGCTACAGTATCAGGCTATGTTTGGCAAGGCTATGTTTGGCACGGCCTAATCGGCTCAAGCCGCATCTTCGCCGTAAAAGTAAAATATATCAACCATTCCACCACTAAGGTTGCTAATATATATTAGTAAGTAGGTCAAGTGATGAAATCCGACTCATTAATAAACTCATTTGACTTATCTCTATTCTTCCTCTTTCTCTCCCACCCGCGATCTTCTCCTCCCTCCTTTACACTGCAATGACAACGAACTCACCTCCACCATCGTCGCCGAATTTGTGGCATTTGTATTTTTGCATCAAGGATAATAATGTAATATATGATTATTTTGAAGGTTTTATAGAAAAAATAATTGGAATGACTTATTTATAAAATTATATGAATTTTTATATAAAAATTAGACCATCAAATATGATTTTTGATAAGGAATCAAATTGCGTAGACGGATCGTAATTTGGACGTCGTTTGATTGATAAATCATGGAATCAAAGATTGATCCAAATGGACAGACAAGATTAAACCATTTAAATCGGACGGCCCAGATCTGATTTCATTAAACCAATGAGTGAATCGGGTTAGTGGGTTAGTGATAAGCGGGTTAAGTGATAAAACCTAACCTGTTAACAAACCCATTTAACTTACCCATCTTCTTCTTCCTCTCCCACCCATGACTTTCTCTCTATTCACCTTCCTTGAACTCAGGCGACGACAACTTCACTCTTCAGCGACGACGATTGGAGGACTTTTCAGTCAAATTTTTCAATGAAATTTCAGATACAACTTCAAGTGAGCTAGGAGAACACATTGGAACCATTATGGAGATTTGAGAGAGAAAGGAGGAGAGAAGTGTCGACGACGACACTGGTGTTGCCGGATCTTTCTCCGATGATTGTTGACCATTCTGGCCGTGAAATTTAGTAAAATTAGTACTTATGGCTTCTTCTAGATGAGAGCTATCCATTGGTACTGGAGTTGAGGACTATTGATCGTCGTTTGGCCACTGGCGAATGAAAAATTAAAAAATTAGGGTTTCGCCGCCATAAGCTTCTCTGGTGAAATTGGACGCTGGAGATCTCTAAAAATTGGGAAAAATAATACTTTTGGAATCCTCATGAAGAAAGCTTTCAATTGGTATCAATATTGGGGCTGATCGAAGAACTTCGCTGACAAAGATTCCGACGAACTTTCTGGCGAGTCTCCGACGAACTTTCCGGTGAAGTTGATATAAAAATTACAGTAAATCTAGAGAGCATTCTAAGAGTGTTGGTAAAAATGGATTTGCAAAATTATTACCAGATTGAGAATTAAAATTCGTTGAAATATTTATAGAAAATTCGACAAGCATGAGGATACGAACGATCGTGATACGAGTTAGAATGTGATTACAATGATAAGATCAGATGAGTGTTTATTCTCTGGGCAGAATAGATTGGATAATTCTTAATGTTTAGTCCAGGAGAACTACATCCCTTTGATTATTACATTTATTATCCTTTGGCTCTCTTGCTAGTTAATATAATCTTGATTATGATTATAAATGAGTTGTAAATAATCTTTGATATTCATGCTTGATGATATAAGCTATTCATTGCTCTTGTTCATTGATTTATTATAAGCAAGATACTATATTTTTGTTGACTATAAATCTAGCTATGCATCTGTTTGATTATTCGTGATACTTTTCACTTATAGAATGCATATTGCTAGGATGACATATTACTGGATAGTCCTATAGGCACCTTCACTGCAGTGATTGAAGATTATACATTATTAGCACTCCCATGGGTTACGTATGGAGAGGGGCATGGGATGATAGTACTCGAGGTCAGGATGAGAGATTGGATTACTCCAGATTAGTTTTTATGCTGGACTAGCTATGGATACTAGGTAGCGAGGTCTAGTGGCAACCCAGGGGGAAGGGGGACTTTGGTTCTATAATCTTGTGCTTCTATTTTAATATTGGTACCTTACGATACTTGATTCCTTCCCCTGAGGTAACAGTTGTTGGCCACAATTATATTTGATTAAGCGAGCCTCGAATACAGTCTCGGGTGATTCTTGATTATTCTTTTTGCTTGATTATTGCATACGAATAGTCAGATTATCCTTTTTTGAGACTTTGTTATTTTATGTTCTTAATTTTATATTATTTTCTATCCAATTTACTGGATACAATGTTACTCACTCCGCAAGGGGACTCATTTTTATTTTCTAGGACCATAGTAGCAGAGGGACTGATAGATATCGAGACGTTTAGCCAGACTCCTGATTTTTAAAAGGTAGGAGGACAATTCTACCTTTATTTTGTGTACAAAAAGATCCACTAGATAGGTATTTTTATGTATAATTGGGCAAGTGTCTTATTTTGATTGTAAATCATTTATATATAAGTGGTTTTTTTGTATAAGAAATTTGTTTTTGAATAGGCATGGTTTTAGAGTTATATAAATATGTTATTTAGTTTCTCTCCTTCCATAAATAAAGGGGATATATATCAGGTACACTTAGTAGATTTTCATATAGTTCTGGAGGCTTAGTAGTGCTATATATGAAGTTCACTACGATCTACCACATGCCCTAAGGGAAGATATGGGATGTGACAGAATTTTTCGACAAGATTTTAGCCACATCATCAGGTGAGTGAGGAGAATATAATAGAAGCATCAATTTAAAGTTTTTTGTGAAAATTTGAGGGAAAAAAATTAGAAAGTGTGTCTGTCATGCCCCAAATCTACCTTTGGGCACATGACAACTGCCGTATAAACTGCATTTCCTCCACCACAACTCATAAATGCTAGATGTATCACAAAGCACAATAATTTCTTTTTATTAAATATAGCGGAAATATAAACAATGTATATTTTACATCAATATTATAACAATGAAATCTCTATTTAGATTTTCAATGTAAATTATATTTCGTCATAACTATGTTCTCCCTCGCTCCCCGCGTCAATGGTCAATCTATAACCTATGCAACAGGAGAAAAATGTACACATCTGAGTCGCAAAACTCAGAGAAAATACGCTAAAATTGGGCATAAGGTATTGTACAAGCCAACAAGAAAACATATCTACTAAGTCACATATTTTAAATTAACATGTCATACAATATATAACAATACTTAACATATCAAAGTAATAGTCACATTATTTAAAACAAGGCATGTGAACATGGTACAAAAGCTGTATTCATAACAATAACTTAAATTTAAAACTACCATATTTCCTTAACCAATATATCATCCAGTATTATTCCTAAGGCAGTCATCCTATGTTCAAGGTAAACCCCTCGTCAGAGATCTCCACGAACCCCGTCAGTGTCAACCTTACATCTCTGTCCTAGATGCCTGTACACTGACGTTGGCGGAAGGAGCTGGTGACCACGACTCTCCTTCTATGCAATACAAGTATCATACAATGCTGTAATTGTGCACTATGACAGGATCACCATACAAAATATAAATCATATCCATCTCCAGCCTGGCAAGCTGAGATCCGCTGCATATGCAATCAATGAACCCGGACTGCTCAAGGACCCACATCAGTTGAGCATGCCAGAGTCATCAGGTTCCCTAGCCTCGGTAGCGCATGAGACGGTATTGTTCCTAGTACACCCTCTACCCTAGTGTAACACAAATAAGTTGAGTTCTGCACCGAAGTGATATTCCAGCTACACCAAAGTATTAGTAACTTAAGTCAACCGAATTTGCATATCTACCTTACTAGTACATGACTCCTCACCACATGTTGGCACATACTAGTCTAAGAACCTCACATCCTCTTCTAGGTTATCATAACCCTAAGATGTCCAAAGTTCTTAGTCATATAACAATTTAGATCACTCTAGGTATTATTATCACATGTACCTAAAGTATCTCAATTTCTATCTCATGTCAATATGTTCCATGTTCGTACTAAGTATCTCTACAACTCTAGCAGCATAAACATATTAAATCATCAATATAACATGAGCATAATTATCGACAGCATGCAAATAACAGCAACATACATATGCTAGTATGGTATAACTTTCAGCTCACATCAAGAGCATGCATATAATAGCATATTACAGGAACTAGCATGACATACTTTCAAACTCATAATAATTTACATACTAATTAAATATATAACAAAACAGACATATCACTTATCAGCAGGTACAATAATTAACGACGACCCTCAGGACTCAACATCTGTAGTAGGCCAAATAAATTTGAAACGATAAACCCTCACCCGAGTCTCAAAGCAATATTAAGTAAGAATTCACAGCTTGGCTGTGATTCTTAAAAGCAAGCAATCAATCAATCAAACATAGCAATTCCTCCTTACTCCAACACAAATCACAGCTTGATCGTGATTTGTCAAACAATAACACAACCATCAATTTTCCTAAGATAAAATAAATACATCAAACAACCATAAATCATATAATTCAAACAAGAATTTTCTATCTAACCTCTTACTCATATCCTCACACTATTTTCTTTATTTTATTTAATTCTATATAATCATCCATCACATTAACATTCACAATCCAACATAAACAAGCCTATAAAATAATATTTAATTTAATAATTAAATTATACTCAAAAATCTTATACCACCTTAATTAATTCAAAAAAAATAATTTTAACAATTCTGAGAAAAAATCTAATTACATCAATTAAATTTACAAATCCCAAATTATCCAACTTCATTAATTAGAAAATCTAAATAAATCAATTTTCTAAATTTTATCACATTATAAATTTATAAAATTTCAGACTATTCAGTTTCATTAATTGAAATAATCTAAATAATCTAATTACCTCAATTTACAATCTCCTAATTTCATTAATTCTGTAAAAATTTTAAATAAATTATTTTAATTCCAATTAATACAATTTAAATGTTATAACATCTACCAAAATATTTCTTCATGCACATAATGTGCAATTAATTCATTTAAACTCTAAATTAACCTAAATTACCTTAAATAAATTAAGAACCACACTTCAATAATTAACACACTCAAAATCTTGTACCCAACCAAAAATAATTCAAAAAGTATACCTAAAATATGATAAAAATTATAAATAAATTTCTCAAGACTTAAAACTCACCAACAAAGCCCTAGCAATGTTGATCAACTCGAACGAGTTGAAAAATCATGAAACTAAGCACAGCCACGTCGAACCGCAACTGAAACGACCGTTAATTGAACCGGACTGAATCGGATCAACACACGCACGACGCACGTTGTCGGGCTGTGCTAGGCATGTAAACCCCCACTTTTGTATGGTTTAATTAGTGAAAAATAAGATATTAAAATTTTACTTATGTTTAGATTTGTGTGGAAGAGGGTTGGAGAACTTTTAGATTGGTTAGGACTAAAATGGTGACATTAGGTTAAATTTTGGATTAAAAAGGATGTAGTTGTAATTTATTAAAATTTATAGGGACCTAGTTGTAACTAAGTTGCCCGCTTGAGTACCGGTGACTGCGAACCTAAACCCCTCGAAGCCTTAATTTTTCTTTCCACCAACGCTGACTCCTTCACCCCTGTCCTCATTCTGTTGTCTTCCGCATCATAGTGAGCCCGACGAACTCATCGCCATCCACCTTTTCGTTCTCCTCATTTGATCTGTCGGTGGCTGTAGCTGCGATCCGAGTGCCCTAGACATCCTCCGCTCGACAGTGAAGCGGTGGAGGGACGAGTCGATCAACCATTGCCGCACCTCCATCCTTCGATTTCCTTGCTGATTTTGGGGGCGATCCGGGTGCCATCTCCATCGCTTCCTCTGTTAGCGGCCGGATCTTATCCCTCACTTCCTCGCCATCCTCAATCCTGGGGCGAGGAGACTTCGGCGGTGAATCCCTCTCTTGCGACATTAGGGGAGGCTCTCTGCTATACCGTCACTGACCTCCCAGACCTACACTCCACAAATGACGGGGGCTCTCACCGAGTTCCTCAGCCTCCCTCCTTCGTGCGAGAGCAGGGGAGGCTCCACCGTGCCATTGCTGCCCACCCAAATTCCTCTCCTTTCATCGTCCCTTTCTAAGAGTTTGAGCAGTAGCAAGGGAAGGGTATCTGATTTCTAAATCTCCTTACTGCCGATTAGTAATTGCAATTCAATTGGTGTGTTGATCCTATCATGTTAGGGAAGTCATTGAACTTAAGATGTATCATTTTGAACTTAAGATGTTTGCTGTACAGGTTTGTAGGATAGATCTGTATAAAGAGGTATAGTAGTGATACTCACATAAAAAAATGTTTTGGTAATTACAGCAAGAAGGTATAGTATCAACAACCATATCACTACCTGACTTATGAGAATTTACTCTTCATTGAAGTGCACCTTTACCTATTTACATTTCTATAGAGTAATGGAAGAACCCTAAATTGTTAGATGAGGTTATTCTTCAGAAAGTGTACAAATTTAGGAGAAAGGAATAAAGAAAACTAAAATTATCAAGGTTTAGAATGTAGACAAGGTAAAATTTCAGCATTGTTGTTCATATAAGCTATAGTACTTATTATGATGAAGAATGAACTTAGATTCACAATTGGCTAACTATAGATCAAAAGTAAGGGAAAAATATGGATATATATTCTGCTATTAGCATAGACATAACAGATTCAAGTGGAAAAGATAAATGGTTTTTCAACTTAAGAGTATCAAATTTTCGGTACACTAAATTTTCAAGATTTAGTAAGTTTTGGAAGGTCATAACTTTCTCCATAGAAATTAGATTAAACAAAAATTTTTAGGGTAGGTTTTGGCATCAATGAAGAAGGTGTCTACCAAATTTCATAGGGTTTGGACACTCAAGAAACTAAAGTGATCAAATCTCTGAGACAAGGTAAATCTGATGGTGTCTCAATTACAGATTTATGATACTTAGCTATAGTTAATTATACATTTCACTATCTTCGGTTTTAGTTCACCCTTTAGTCGGGCATGAGAGTTATGGTTGAGATTTTGAGGTAGGAATGGTATCACCAAGTGAGGAATACAGTAAGGGTCCTTAATGAAGGATAAGGGTTACCAATTGGATTCTCTTCTAGCATCACAAAATTTTTTTTCACAATTGGGAACCAAGGCAGGTTTATTTTTGACACATTGGTTTGGTATAGTAGGTATGCTTATCTAGGATTGAGTAAAAAGGTCTTCAATAATCAACCTTGAGGATATGCAAGTATATAAACAAGAGATAAGCTCAATTCTCTTAATTTAACATATACTAAGGAAGAAAAAGAATTGTTAACTATCAATGGAAGGAATTTGCGTTTGTTTGGTGCCAGAGATGATACCGTGTTTGAATGCCCTCAAGAATACTCAACAGAGGAATGATTAGTATTTTGAGAATAGTCAGCATCAGAAAAATGGCCACTTGTAAATGTTTGTAAAGGAAATAATTGAAATATATCAGAGAATGAAGACAAGGAAATAGATCTTCTCTTCACCCACACATGCAGAATTCATAACATAATTCATGGGTATCAATATTTTATTTTCCAGGTTCAACGAAGAAGAACTATAATGTACAACATAGTTCCTGTGATATGCAAGTACTTGATGGTTATTCACATAAAATTATCAGATAAGAATAAAGGAGTGAGATTGAACAAGATGGATATCAAAATTGAGATTAAGGTAAAATAATACTTTTGATATTAGTACCTTAAGATCATCAAAATGTTGAATGTGAGATAGTATTGATCTCTGTTAATGATTCAAGAGTAAGGAATGACAAATCAATAAAAGTTAGGGATGAAACTCTACAATTTAACTATGTTTTTAACCAAGTTCTGGATATATAGAAAAAGGAAGAAAGATCACCATTCTCATAGTTTGGTTTTGTATTAGGGTATGATAGGAAAATAATTGGAGAGGATCTCTATCCTTCTTCTCAGCCCCAATTAAAGGAAATGATATTTCTAGTTCTACAGCAAGGATCAATTTTAAATATCCAAGGCTGCATAAGGTATCAATATTTAAATTTATAATAAATCTTAGGCCATGCTTTATTGATACCACTGGATAAATGACCCCCTTATTTGGTAATAAGGAAGGAAAATAGCTATTGCAACCTAAGATAATTAAATGCTCAGTTTGGGCAGAAGTCCCAGGATGGTAACTTAGAAACTTTATCAAAAGAAAATTTATAAATTTAACTAAAGTAGTTGATCGATCCGTATCATGTGGGCAGATGGGGTCATATGTTCAATAGCTGGGTGAGATCAACTAGAATCAAGACAACTTAGTTGCTACATCAAATAAGGAAAATATAAGAAAATAATTTCACATAATTTCAGTGGTTTCAGTGGATTATCCAACACCAACACCAACTAGTAATAGGTATAAGTTCTCTATAGTTTTACATGGAAGGCTCCAAATATCTAGATCTTCCTAGGTCAAGTTTTCAACAATCATAATACAATTCAAGCACAGTCAATATAACCCAAAAGTACACAACAACAAGAAAATAATTTACTTACTAACATCAATGAAAACAAGCATAGAACATCATCAAGGAAGGACATAAAACACAATACGAACAAGTAAGGGTAACACAGGCATAAAAGGATAAATCTCCATATATCCCTAAAATCTCTCTTTACTCTGTCAAAGTTATCTCACATGTGTACTTAGGCCTATGGTGTATCCTAAGTCCTATCCTTACTTTTAATGTTATCTTTTTAAACCTAGCTCTGATACCACCTCAATTGTCACGCCCCAAATTTACCTTTGAGTACGTGGCAACCGCCGTATAAGTTGTACTTCTCCACCACAACTCATACAAGACTAGATGTATCACAAAGCATAATAAATTTTTTTATTAAACACAGTGGAAACATAAACAATGTACATTTTACATCAATATTATAACAATGAAATCTCTATCTACATTTCGAAAGTAAATTCTATTTCGTCATAACTAGGTTCTCCCTCGCTCCCCGCATCAATGGTCAATCTGTAACTTACACAACAGGGGAAAAATATGCATATCTAAGTCGCGAAACTCAGTGAGGCTACAGAGAGAGCACGCTAAAAATGGGCATAAGATATTATACAAGCCAACAAAAAAATATATCTACCAAGTCACATATTTTAAATTAACATGTCATACAATATATAACAATACTTAACATATCAAAGTAATAGTCACATTATTTAAAATAAGATATGTGAACATGGTACAAAAGCTGTATTCATAATAATAACTTAAATTTAAAACTACCATATTTCCTTAACCAATATATCATAAGTTATCCAGTATTGTTCATAAAACAACCATCCTATATTCAAGGTAAACCCCTCGTCAGGGCTCTCCCCGAACCCAATGAGTGTTAACTCTACATCTCTGTCCTAAATGCCTGTACACTGATGTTGTTTTCTATTCAACTCACTAGGTACAACATTACTCACCCCGTACAGGAACTCATTTTTATTTTTTAAGACCATAGTAAAAGAGATACTGATAGATATCGTGATGTGTAGCCATGACTCCTGATTTTTGAAATATGGGACAGTTCTACCTTAATTTTATGTACAGAAAGATCCACTAAATAGGTATTTTGTATATCATTGGTCATGTGCCCTATTTTAGTTGTAGATTATTTGTATATAAGTGATTTCTTGTATAAGAAATCTGATTTTAAAAATGCATAGTTTTAGAGATATATTAATCTGTTACCCATGTTCTCTACTTCCAAAAATAGAGGAGATATACATCAAGTACGCTTAGTGAGTTCCCATATAGTTTCGGTTAAGCGTAGCTATGTGTGAAATAAACTGTGGTTTAACACGTGCCCTATGGGAAGGTATGGGGCATGACAATAATATTTAACAAACTGACCATTCAACTCACCGCTTCAAAAGTTTGACCTATTTTTTAATCAAAAAATTCTAATGCTAGCTCACTAGCTTCTTCTCCCCATGCACCTCATTAGCCTCCATCTCCTCTGCTTCTCCCCTCTTCCCCCATCTGAACCCGTCGTCTCTCATCTGCTTCCTCTCCTTTTTCTTCTTCTTCCTCTCTTCTTCCCCCACCCCTCATCTCTCCTTAACCTCTTCTTCGCCCAACCCAATCTCTCCTCTGCTTCCGCCCCTCTACTTCCCCATCCGTCTCTTGCTTCCACCCCTCTTCTTCCCCCGCCCGTCTCTCCTCTGCTTCTTCCTCCACCCCTCATGTTCTTCTTTCATTCCTTTGAAGTCACCGTTCTTTAATTTCCCTCATCACTACGCTTCACCTCATCTTACTGGTAGGATAATAAGAGAATGTGAGAAATCACATTCAAAGTTTCTGGTGCTCCAAAATGATGGCGACAACAATAGCAAGGTCTCCTTCCTCGAATCCATCAAGGCTGTGAACACCTGACGCCAACGTCATCACCCAGAAGAACTGCACTTCGAGTGCTTCATCAATGTCAGGTAATGATAGCCAAAATCCTCTTCTTTAATGTGTGATCCTTGCATGGTACCTCATTTGATCTTTAGTTGTTAATCTCTTATTTCTAGAGCACCACCAGAGGAATTTTGAATTTAGGTCTCCATCCCCGTCTCCGTCTCGGTGTGCATCGGTTGAGCACAAGGAGGATGAGAGGGACACCAATATCTGCTCGATGTCCTCGGTCGTGAGGGAGAAATCGCCCTTCCTAGGCACGACGCCTTCTTCTTCGGGGAAGGGAGCCACCAAGAGCTTCATGGCTCTGAAGATCTCCGACTTCTCAAAAGTCGTCGCAGTGCCCCCGAGAAGGAGGATCCTCGTGGAGAAGAATGAGGCCGCCCCCTCTACTTTGGTTCGTTCTTCCCTCGTTACACTTGCTAATGAATCTTCGGTACCAGAGGTGAGATTTCACACTCCCTCGGGTGGACACCCACGAAATGGAGTGACAGGTCGCTAGGACGCAGAGATGGAGAGATTCGCTTAGCGGACCAATAGAGAGGGATTCACGGTCACCCGACCTCTCTGCCAACATCAGTGTGACGGGTATAGGTAGAGACATAGATAGAGAGGACACTGATGGAAAACTCCCTGATTAGGAGATCTCCTAAGTATAGGCTGGCTGCCTAGATCACAGTATTTAAATGAAATGACATATTCTTAGTGACAATGATCTAGAGACATATACACATTTCACAATTATATTTGGAATATATGCTCATATTACATATTGTACTCAAGATGCTCCATGTTTTATTATTTGACTTTATATGCTTTATTTAATATTATTGAATGATCTATGGAGATATTCTACTACTGTTAGAGCCATAAGCACAAAGCCACAACGCTGAGCACACCGCATTCAATGTGTGTGTAGGTCTACTAAATGATCGGTCAAGATATTTGACGGAGATTAGATTATCGACGAACATAGTCTATCTACCATTGTTGTCATCGAAGTATTATAGTAGGTATATCGAAACTGTGTTAGTAGAGTTGAGTTAATTAATTTAATTGTATTATCCGCTGCGTTGATAATGTATGTAAGTTGTGTAAATCAATAAATATCTTGTATGGGTCCTTTGGACTCATACGGCGGTTGCCACGTGCTTGACAGATGGGTTGGGGCGTGACACAAACACCTATGATGGTGGGCGTAGACGACCGCCTGACAATAGAGACAACAACGATGCTGGTGGGAGTCGAGTCTAGTGGAGGGGGTGCTATATTTGCAAAGGACCACACCCAACACATCGCTGCCCGGTAGTCGCCATCATCTATGAAGAAGAAGAAGAAGGAGAATAAGAAGAAGCTGAAGAAACTCCTGCTCCATCTACATGAGCAACCCCAATACAACGTATTGGAGCAATATGTGCAGAACCCGACCCAGGGCTAATGTACGTCTCACTTCTAGTCAACAAACAACCATGCGAAGCAACTTGCTCAGAAGCTATGATTGAAGATCGAGTCAAGTAACCTTAAAATAAAAACGGTGAATGCTTCAACCTCTCATGTCATAGGAATGGTTTGACTTGCTCCTCTTCAAGTCGGACAATAGAAGGGACGGGTGAGCATAATGGTGGTTTCGATGGATGATTTTGACTTTATCCTTAGAATAGACTTTCTGCGGCATTCACAAACCGTGGTCGCCTCTCACTTAGGCGGACTCATAACGATGGATGCTGTGCAACCATGCTTCATCCACACATTGCCCATCCCTTCGGAGAAGAAGGTGGGACCTCAAGAGCACCTCCTGACAATGATACAACTACGGAAGAAGTCTGAGATTAGCAAGCCCTACGGACTTCCGAAAGTGTCACTACCATGGAGGACGAAAGGTCACCACGCCAACCCGGTTCCAAGCAGTCATCCACTTGTGGAACCCTCCTATCAGATAGTACCATGGCAATTAATGGAGTGGAGGGAACCACTGAAGGAAAAACTCTAGTGCCGCACCACCCAGCACACTTGGGGAAGACGAAGAGCAGCCTATTTGATATGGAAGAAGACGAGGGCATCTGCGAGCTCGAGCGGGAGAGAACTGTCACACCCCCTTGGGTGGACACCCACAAAACGGGAGTGAAGAACATAGATCGCCCCCATTTGTCCAGGTCATGCATTATATTTAGCCTCCTAAAAGGAGGTACCCTATCGCTATTTAAGCTCAATCCCATTAAGAAGTAGGGTATCGAAGTAACACCTGAGGCCTCTCTCTCCCCTTTGGTGAGAATAAGAACTGATATAAGAGAGTGAAGAGAGACTTGTAGCGCACGCCGTGGAACTTTTTGTGTTCAACTCTCCCCACGAGACCCTTCTTTTATTATAATAAAGATCTATTTTTCTTCCTCTTTTTTACTTGTCTTCCCGCAAGAGTCAGGCTTGTAGACGACGACATCTCCTTCGCCTACGTTGCATAGGCTGCCGCTTCGAGAGCTTTCGAATCAAAGAGCGGCCCCTGTGACACAAGAAGCAGAGGAGAGTTGAGAGACAGGAGAAGAAGAGGGGAGGAAGCAGAAGAGAGATGAAGGGCTGGGGAAGAGGAGAGGAGAAAGAAGAGGAGAGATGAGGGCTAGGGGAAGAAGAGAAGAAAGGGAAGAAGAGGGGAGGAAGCAGAAGAGAGATGACGGTTTGGATGGGAAAGAAGAGGGGAGAAGAACATTTTTGCAAAACATGTTCCCCAATATATTGGAAAGTAAAATAATAATTGTTTGAATATAAATCCTCGTCCTGATGAAATAGGTAACAAAATTACAATAGAATAGGTAGAATCTAATGCACTGTTTAGGAACAAAACACAAGCCCACATTGGAAGTGTTCATTTCTTGAAGCAGGGGGAGGAACTAAAATCCAAATCCAATATTGATGATGATGGTGGTGGTGGTTGAGAAGGCCATCGGTCGTATGTACCACATATGCACGTACATAGAGATATGTCAATTAATTAATCACCAACCTCTTCTTAGCCTTTTTCCACTGTGCATGGATGAAGTAGGACGAAATTGATTACTGATTAGCCACCGTGAAAATAACAAAAATAGTTTAAAATGCATACTCCTGCTTAATGCTCGTTATTAAGCACCCGTTCCTTCGCGGAATTAACCATCTAATTAATTAATGGGTATTAGAAACTTAGATTTCGCCGCCGCTTATAACAAGTAGCAGTAAGCATGCATACATAAATCAATCGATGATGCCAACAATTCAAATATTACAACTATTTTATAAACTATATATATATATATATATATATATATAGTGAAATCAATTCAAGAAAGACAGAAGAAATAAGGAAGGAGGATGTTGGAATTAATAAGTGAGGATATATAATACAATTGGCTACTAATTAAATTAAACTGCAGATACGTACCTCCATCGGACGATCCATCCTCCTCTGTCACTCTATTCATGTGCTGCGTGTCTGCGTCTGCATGCAGCAGCCAAACTATTTATTTATTTAACTCATCGATTACCTACCTACATAATAATACATTACCGCTGCAGCTGCACTATTTACATACATACGTACTTATCTTTAATCTGGGACAATCTTGGATTGTTATTCGGAGATTTCTTCTTCTCAGATCCGAGGATGACAGATCTATGTGCTCTAGTTTGGGACACCCTTCGATCGTTATACTTCTCAGCTGCTCCTTTGGAATTGCTGGAATAGATTTGAGCATAGGACAATTGCATATTTCCAAGTCTTCCAAGTCGCAGAATTCTTCTCCCATCCAATCCGGCAAAGATGTCAGATTGTTGCAGCTGATGATGGTCAACCTCCTAAGTAGGTCAAGAGCCTTCATGTGATGCAGTAGAAATTTGAGCTCTTCGCACACAACAATCTCCAGCATGCCGACCATTGGGAAATCTGTGCTCCAACTGGCGGTGAATTCAGACACGAACATTTCCTCGTTGTTCAACCATAATTTCAACCTTTCACAGACAGAACCAGAGATATTCGATGCCCTCAGTTTTGGCAAGTGGATAAATGTCATTTCTCTGACGTTATACCTTATCAATAGCTTTTCGAGTGCAGGCATTCCAGAGAGTATAACTTGTTCACTACCGCCATCGACTTTGATGATGTCAATTGAATTCACACCACTTATTTCAATAATATCAATATAGCCTACTGATGATATAATTGGTGGCAGCTCTTGGCACTTGTTTGCATTGATCAGTTTAATTTCTTCCAATGAATGAAAAATCAATCTATCTTGCATCCAACTTGGCCACTTGTTACCGGCGTAGGAAATAATCTCCAACTTCCTCAAACGTCGACAATATGGTTTAAGGTCTTCCATTTGTTGTACTATTTGTTCCATTGAGACGATGGTCTGCACTGCTGTTGTGCTGGAATCATCCTTTGTGTTTGTATCGTTGAATTTGAGATCATCATCTTGTTCCGATGGTTCTGACGTTTCTTGAGATGATGCTTCCTTATAAACCTCTGATTCAGAATCAAATTCTAAGTTCCACCATTGCCAATGGAGTGACAAATACTCGAGGCTTGTCTTCTTTTCAAGTCCAAGAACTCGGATGATTTCATCTGACCTCCATGCTTGTTCGAGTCTTTCAAATTGTAGTTGTTTAAGATTTACCAAGTATTGTAGTTCTGCCAACGTACTTCCAAATGTATCATTTGTACTATATCCTGACAATCGAAGGAGATCAGTGAGTTCACCTATCCCACGTGGCATTCAATTCAAGGATGCACAATTATGCATGTTTAGCTCTACCAGGCTCTTCAAGTTATTGATGCCTTGAGGGAATTCAACCAACCAAGCACAACCTTCGAGATTAAGCTCTTGCAAATTTACCAAGCTGGTGATTGTGTTGGGTAACCTCTGAAGCTCTTCACGAGTTTATGAATATGTTTTGATAGTTTCACAAGATTTTGACAGTAGGCCAAGCTTACAATCTTCAGATTTAAGAGGTTGCATAAGGATTTAGAAAATATATTGATGTCCGTACGCGAAAGGTTAAGGTATAATAAATTATGCAGTCTTCCGATCATATTAAGTAGATGTTGGACCCTTATGGCTTCTAAATGCAATGTACGTAGATATGTCAGGGTTGCAAATATTCTCTCCAGAACTTCAAGAGTTTGATAAATCTTATCTTTTTCCGGACATAGTAAAATCATTGTTCGTAGTTTGTTCCTCTTAAATTGGGCCGACCTAGGAAAAGAATAGGTTGGTGCACTAGAACTTAGAACTAAACTTAAATGTCCGCATTGCTTTGAAATTGTTGGTGCAGGACCATCTTTTCCCAATTTTAGAGCGCAACGATACTGAGTTTTAACACCCCCTGATCTATTTCGATATTCTCTTCTTATCCATTTCAAGTATTCTATTCGCACATCTTTATCTCTTCAAAGCGGTAAAAGACCTTCTACAACCATTAAATGCATAAATTCTTTAGAAAGGAAGATATCATCATCATCAAATAATAACCGATAGAATGCACTCTGCGCATGTCTACTTGTTTGAAGATAAAATCTAATTAAATTCCCATTGAATTTGTGCATGATTAAGTATTCAAAATTATGAAAACTATCAGCAATAATTTCTTGCCACTGACTGAGTTTGATGTACCTAGATATGAGGCCCACCAACTTTGCGGTTAAGGGACTATCACGAGATAACAAAACATTATGATAGTTTGATGGTTGTCGAGCTACTTCATAAATTTGCATAGCCATTGTAGTAGGATCTTCTTCTTCTTTACCCTCATCGTACTGTTTGCCCCAATGTTGATGATGATGATCATGAGAATCCAACAACGCCCATCTCATGAATATATCTTTCCATCCATCCTCTGATATGCTCTCCAACTCCAAGGTAAAGTCGGGTCTAAACAATAAAACAAATATATTGCTGATAGTGATGATGATCGTACTCCCCGGGCCACCCACGCGGAGGAGGATGCGCATCAACTCATCATTCCACTTATCCTTCGATTCTGATTCAATCGATATGTTAGCAGAAATAGCATCCAGAATGAGGAGGTACCTCCTTCTGCCGGCGAGTCGCTGATCAGCGGATACCCACATCTCTTGGAAGCTGCTGGTTTCAGCTACTTGATCATCATTATAATTATTCCCCTTCGATCTTGCAATCTCTCTCCCGATTCCTTCGTAGTCTCCCAAGTAGAAATTGGAGGCATCCACCCAACATCGACGGTGGAAGTGTTGGCGCACCCACTCATCGTGGTAGATCCTCCGAGCCAGGGTGCTCCTTCCCATTCCCTCTCCACCATATATTACGATGGTGAAGGGTCGTCGTGCATCATTAGTTTCATCATCGCTTAAATACTCTTCACCATCCTTCATCGTCATCTCTTGTTGCTGCTGAAGTTGTTCCATGATTAGTTCGTACTCTACTCTTCTTGATCCCTTCACCTCGTCTTCCAAGATTGCGGAGTAGCCGTCATCTCGGAGTGGATCCATGGAGTGCATCGGCGCCCTCCGAAGGTTCAATGCGGAAATCCTCTCGACCAGGCCGTTCAACCTGCGCCCCATCTTCTTCAACTTGCCTTGTATCGCGATGCGAAAAGCCAACCGAGTGACGAGGAGCAAAGGGCTGTGACCCGATTCCGCCAGCTCCCTCTCACGCCGGTCGACGATGCTGGCGAGCAAGTCTTCGACGTCCACAATGGCTGAACCGACGTCCGCCATCCACTCCGCCGCCAATTCTTCTTGTTGCCCCTTCAGATACATCACCCGCAGCTCGCCATCCAACATAGCTGCGTTGATGTCCCAAAGAAGATGACGAATCTCCTCCAGCTGGATTTTTATGCGCAGCGCCTCCGCCTGCTCAGCCATGGCCGGCGACGGCAGCGTCTCCATCAGTATCCGCCGCAAATCGAAGAACGCCATGTTAATTAATTGCTCGCATAGTATGATTTGCTAGCAGCTCGATGATCTATGATCGTCTGATGAATCAGCTCATCTCGCTTCTCTTCCGCAATTTTATTAATTTGTTGTTTGCTTGCTTAGGTCTTCACACCTACTTGCATCCTACTTCTCTTTCCTTCTTTCTTTCTTTCTTTATGTAAAGTTGTGCCATCCAGTAAAAAGTACAAATCACCCACCGCTCAGCTATCTAGATCTTTGAACCTAATTCCCTTCCTTTCATCACTTCACCATCCTATCAAGCAAGAAATCTTGGGACTTTAATTAACCGATAACTCTTTAAAGTAAAAGAAAATGAAGATCAATCTTTTCAAATTAATTGATTAGCTCGTCTGACTAATTCTTATTTATATTGGATTTCTAGTCCAACCCAATCAAATCAAGCGGTTTCTATCATTATTTACAAGTGAAAGTTTAAATAGTTTCCTCGTATAAAATTAATCGAGTCAAAATGTAATTAAAATACACCACAACAAGTTAATTAATCTCGAGGCCCTTTTCTTTTCCTTTTAATTATTTGCACAACGGTGGATCATTGCTTTAGGCAAAGCTAATTAATAAACTAAAGTTGTAAAAAATGTTAATTGATTACTCAGTTTTCCTTTTCTTTTCTTTCTTTCCCTCTTCATGATGTTGAAATTAATATTTTGAGTTAATATTAATTTAATATCTTAGTGGTTAGTTTAATATTGATGTGGAATTGGTCATATAACTCACTGTACAGGATCATATATAAGTATGACCTAAAGCTTGTAATGTGAGGGTTAAGAAAAAAAAGATATTATTTTGAGGGCAACCGCCACCTATCTTCTTCCTCTCTTCTTTCTCTCTTTCATAACAAAATAGAGGCTAACATAGGCCAACAGAAGTGGTATCAGAGCCATGGCGATGCAAGGAGATACATGGCTGGTGCGAGGTGTGCAACTCATCTTCGACGGGAAAACTACGACTACCAGAGTATAATGATGAAGACTCTCTTGGTTTCACATGATTTGTGGGATATAGTGGAAGAAGGGTTTGTGCCCACGATGGGAACCATTGATGCGACGGTGATTCAAACAGAGAAGGAGAACAAGAAGAAAGATACGAAGGCGCTATTTTGCATTCAACAAGGTATTTCTCGAAAGCTTTTCCTTAGGATAATTGGGGCAAAGACGTCTAAAGAGGCGTGTGATATTCTGCAAAAGGAGTTTCAAGGAACCGACAAAGTGAGAACGGTAAAACTTTTAACTCTTAAGAGGGATTTCCAGAATCTGAAAATGAAGGAGAAAGAAACTCTAAAAGAGTATTTCTTAAAAGTGATTGAAGTTGTGAACCAAACTAAAAGCTTGGGTAAAGACCTAATCGATAAAGTGGTTTGTGAGAAAATTTTAATTAGCCTTACTTCCAAGTATGACAATATTGTGGCCATTATTGAAGAAACCAAAGACCTCTCTACTCTAAGTATTCAAGACTTGATGAGTTCTCTTGAGATGCATGAACAACGATTGGATAGGCATAGTGATACCTCTCTTGAAAGTGCATTCCAATCGAAGTTAAATGTGAAGGAGGATTCTAACCCAAATATAAGTAAAGGAGAAACATCCCGTGGGGGCAGTAGTTTTGGTAGAGGTCGAGGTAGAGGTAGAGGAGGAGGCAGAGGCAATGGTAATGACAAATTTTGTAATTTTTGCAAGAAGTCGGGTCATCTAGAAGAAACATGCTATAACAAAGGAAAGCCTCAATGTTACAATTGCAAGAGGTATAGCCACAGACAAAAAGATTGTTGGGACAAAAATAAAGAGCAAGTCAATTACACCAAAGAGAAAACAAATGGTAGAAGTGATGGAAGCACTTTTTATGCATGTAAGTGGCGGTTGAGAAGAAAGATAATGAGTGGTATATTGATAGCGGGTGTAGCAATCACATGACCGGAGATGAGTCAATTTTTTGCAAGCTTGACGCGGCAGCCACTACTCAAATTAAAATGGGTAATGGAGCGGTTGTGAAGTCAAAGGAAAAAGGCACGATTGCTGTTAACTCCAAGAAAGGTAGGATGTTGATTCATGATGTGTTGCTTGTGCCAGAGTTGGCTCAAAATTTACTAAGTGTTAGACAATTGATGGAGCATGGTCATGCAGTTCACTTTGAGGGGGAGACTTGCAAAATCTTTGACAAGGTTGAAAATAAGAGAATTGATGGCGGTTGTGAATATGAAGAGACATAGAAATTTTCCTCTTACTCTTAAACCCACAAGTTGTGTTGCCTTGAAGGTTGATGCAGAAGATGTGTCATGGTTGTAGCACAAGAGGCCTGGACATGTGAATTTTGAGAGCTTGAAGTTATTGAGCAGAAAGAACATGGTGTATGGTCTGCCAAATATTGAAGAGAAGAAAGATGTTTGTGAAGCATGTGCTCTTGGTAAAACACACCAAGAGACATTTTCGAAGGAGAAGACTTGGAGAGCAAATGAACCATTACAACTTGTGCACACCGACATTTGTGGCCCAATGAGCACAAATTCTCATAGAGGTAATCGCTACTTTTTCACTTTCGTTGATGGTTTCTCAAGACTGTGTTGGGATTCTTTTTTGAGGCAAAAATCTGAAGCATTTTTAGTTTTTAAGAAGTTTCAAAGAATGGTGGAAAGACAAAGTGGCAAGTTAATCAAAAAATTGAGAAGTGACAGAGGTGGTGAATACAACTCCAAGGAATTTAACAAATTTTGTGAGGATATTGGTCTCGAAAGACAAGTGACAATCGGTTTTACACCAGAACAAAATGACGTTGCAGAAAGAAAGAATAGAATAATTATGGAGATGTCAAGGACAATGATGAAAGAGAAGGAGTTGTCATTGTCCTTTTGGGCGGAGGCAACATACACAACTGTTTATTTGTTAAACCGATATCCAACAAAGGCAGTTGAGAACAAGACACCATTTGAGGTGTGGTCCGGTGGTAGAAAGCCATCGGTGAATCACTTGAAAGTGTTTGGATCTGTTTGCTATGCGCATGTTCCAAAAGAAATGAGGAACAAACTTGAAGATAAAGGTGAGAAATGTGTGTTTGTTGGCTATAGCATAAAATCAAAAGGCTATAGACTCTTTAGTTTGAAGAGAAATAAGGTGATTGAAAGTCGAGATGTGATCTTTAATGAGAAAGATAAGTTGGATTGGAAAGGAAAAAGTGTTGAAAGTGTGCTGAAATTGATACATGAAGATGATCGAAGAGAAGAATCAAGAGGTGCAAATGAAATTAGCCATGAAGAAGAAGAAGAGAAACCACAATCTCCAACAACACATGCCGGGTCGAGTTCATCTACTCCAAGCTCAACTCCGGTAAAAATAAGAAGGTTAAGTAATATTTATGCAAGATGTAATTTTTGTGTTGTTGAATCGGAAAGCTTTGAGCAAGCGATTCAAGATGAGGTGTGGATAAATACTATGAAAGATGAGATAAAAATGATTGAGAAAAATGAGACTTGGGAGTTGGTTGAAAAACCAAAAGAAAAGAATGTGGTCGAGTTGAAGTGGATTTATAAGACAAAGATGAATCCAAATGGTTCGGTGCAAAAGTGCAAGGCAATGTTGGTTGCCAAAGGTTATTCACAACAACCCGAAATTGATTATCAAGAGACATTTGCACCGATTGCAAGGCATGAGATGATAAAAATGTTGATTACATTGGCTGCACATAAAGGTTGGAAGCTCTACCAACTTGATATGAAGTCAGCTTTCTTAAATGGAGTATTGAAAGAAGAAGTGTATGTGGTGCAACCACAAGGATTTGAAGTTGAAGGTGAAGAAGAGAATGTGTACAAGTTGAAGAAGGCATTGTACGGGCTAAAGCAAGCACCCCGTGCATGGTATGGCAACATTGATAGTTACTTCATCGAAAGTGGATTTGTGAGAAGTCCTAGTGAGCCAACACTCTATGTCAAACATGGTGAAAGTGATATGCTTATTGTCTCTCTTTATGTTGATGATTTGGTATTTACCGAAAATAATGAGAAAATGATGCATGAGTTCAAGAATGACATGATGAGAAAATATGAGATGAATGATTTGGGTTTACTACATTATTTCTTGGGTATTGAAGTTGATCAAAGGGATGGAGTTTTTATTTCTCAAAAGAAGTATGCCCAAAATATTCTCTCTAAGTTTAAGATGGAAAAGTGCAATCCAGTATTCACACCATTATTGGTAAATGAGAAATTGGTGAAAGATGATGGTAGTGGTGATGCCGATGCAGCAGATTATAGGAGTTTGGTTGGAAGCTTGTTGTATCTTACCACTACTAGATCTAATATCATGTATGCATGCGGTTTATTGTCTCGATTTATGTATCAACCGAGCAAAATGCACTATCGAGTTGCAAAAAGGATGTTGCGGTACATACAAGGTACCAAAGATTATGGTATCATGTTTGAGAGAAATGAAAGAGAAGATGTGGAGTTGTTTGGATTTTCTGATAGTGATTGGGCAGGTAGCATGGATGACATGAAAAGTACATCCGGGTATTGTTTTACACTCGGGTCGAGTATTTTTTCATGGGCATCGAAGAAGCAGGAAAGAGTGGCGCATTCATCCACGGAAGCCGAATATGTATCGGCAAGTGAAGCAACTAAACAAGTGGTTTGGTTGAGGAAGATTTTAGAAGATATGTGGGAGAAGCAAGACATGGCCACAGTTCTCTTTTGTGACAACAAGTCAGCAATTGCAATGTCGAAGAATTCAGTGTTTCATAGCCGAACAAAGCATATCAATCTCAAGCATCACTATATTAGAGAAGCGGTGGAGGATGAAGAGATTATCATCAAGCGTGTGAAGACTGGTGACCAATTGGCTAAAGCACTTCCTTGTGACAAATTTGTACATCTTAGAGAATTATTGGGTATGACAAACAAAACATTAAGGGGGAGTGTTGAAATTAATGTTTTGAGTTAATATTAATTTAATATCTTAGTGGTTAGTTTAATATTGATGTGGAATTGGTCATGTAACTCATTGTACGGGATCATATATAAATATGACCTAAAGCTTGTAATGTGAGGGTTAAGAAAAAAAAGATATTATTTTGAGGGCAGCCGCCACCTATCTTCTTCCTCTCTTCTTTTTCTCTTCCATAACAAAATAGAGGCCAACATAGGCCAACACATGAATCATTTTGTTACTTAATCCATTAAGCATCCCAGCTACCATCCGTGGTCCAAACTTAGGTTAGTGATTTCTTTCCATTGAAGGAGTGTGATCACCTCATTAAAAAAAAAGAAAAAGAGAGAGAACATTTTGCAGTGTGTTGTTGCATGCCGATGTGAAATGCATCACACCATTATGCATATTTAAACAGCCCTTCATTCTTAAGATGCCAAGCAACAGAAGTGACCTGACCTCCATGCATGCCTTACTTCGCTGCCCAGCAGCAACAGAATGCTGCAGTAGGTGGCATTTGGGACTGTCACTCAGTTCCTGATCTCATGCTCCTTTGAAATGTGGAGAGGAGCCATCCAAGACATCTTTTGCGTTCTCTACGTGGATATTCAGGCATCTCAGCTTCGAGAATGAACCATGGAATGAGATGAAGATCAAGCTTATGGTGCTCTAATGAGAGATTAAATCGTGGTACAAGATATTTGTGCCTCCAACCCACACAAGGCCAAGCTGCTGCACAATTAGCCCTCTACGGCAGTGTGGGAAATCAGCCACCTACTCATGTTCAGCTAACTGCTGGTTGTTGAATATTCCTCAGGAAAGCTGAATGTTCATGAGGCTTCGTTGTTTTTATGATAATAAGGGCAGGCAGTAGATGTTGATCCACTTCATTTCATCAAAAGAGATAATAAATAAATAAATAAATTGATGGTTCAGAGCAATATTAAAAACACAAGAATAAGGTTACATGCATTGATGCTGGTACAAGCTTTGACGACTGCAAAACTGGTGTTTCTCTTGACAAAATGAAACTTCTAACAAGTAAAAAAAAATCTTCCTGGCTATGAACTCCAGGATGGTTTTCTATTACAAGTTCTTTACTTTTTTTTAGAAAAAATAATCTTGAAAGGAAGAAACTAGAATAGAGAAATTAGAAGAAAGAAAGGAAGAGAGAAAACATACCTCTAGAAGGTTCACGAACTACGCCAGTAATAAAGGGAAAGAAAAATGACAATAAAGTGAGGCAATGGAAACTCTACAGCTCTCCTTGGGTTAGGCGATGACTCTGTTGGAAGGACACAAAGCATGTGCATTGAGGTTCCAGCAGCATCCCTTTACTTGCTAGGTAGTGTATATCCTCCCAATCATTATTTGTTTCAATCCACTTTGACATCCTACCCTATCATTATAAGTCCTTCATGGCAATGGTAGTCGTCAAAAAATTCTTATCAGCATGTTTTTTGAACAGGAAATTACCTCCACCATGTCAAAGTGACACTCTATCTTGACAAATACTAAAGAGCGATTCAGATGCCATATATCACCTAAACTTCACTCATCAACTTGTGTGGCCCTTTTTTTTCCTTCCTCAAATGCTCAAAACCCCGTATATGGTTTCTTTTTCAGCAAAGCCCACCCTTGGTGTTGGATTCCGACCTATTTTATCCATCTGTGATGTGGTATTGCAGATGCAATGAATTGACTAAATATTGGATCTCCGGCCCTAGTGAAAGATTCGTCGAACCAAGTGCTTTCATTTTTCTTCTCTACGGAGGTTTGCAAATTAAATAGCAGTATGTACTCAATGTAGCATCTAATTAAAGATTCCCATGGTTGTGCACCCACCCAGAATCGTTTGACATTAGGGGAGAGAAGGCATGTTGATGTCAATCCATGTGAAGTGGGTCCTCAAAGGGAACCAGCTGCAGATTCTTTGATTCAGATGGAGGAATCCCTGGACCATCCTCCTTGCAGGTGTCTAATTAAAGGTTAGCATACTTTACTATCTGCTCTAGCATGATTGTTTTATCTTACTATGTTGGCATATGTTACACCCTTATCATACGGACAAAGATAAAACTTATAACCTAAATAGTTGAACAAACTAATATGCATAGGAGGTAGTATCAAAAAGCCTTACCTGATACTCTAAAGACAGACATAGGTGACATATGATACTAGAACCTCCTAGGGGACATCACCTGACTATAAATAAAGTAGGGGATGTCCTTCATATCCCCTAGAAGACCACTGCAACTACTGATGGTCGAAAAGTGATGCTCCTGATCACACCACTCCTGAGGCTAATACATAGCTTAGATACTGTGAGTTGGTTGAGGAATAGCCCAGACAAACTCCAAGGTCGTACTAGACCGGAAGTGGAGTAGATCCATATTTAGAAACCGATACCCGCACGTGTGATGCTCAGGCGACACCGTGATAGTCTTAAAATGGCTAGCGAGGATGAACCCTACCATGGACTTAGCCACGATATAGTCGGGATAGCCACAGCCCATTGTACGACTGTGCGTTTATTCCGGCCAACGTTGATTGTTATTGGACTGGAAAGGTAATTCCCTACATGAGGCCTTGGACAGTGGATACACAGACCACACAACTATCATTCTTGATGTTCTGCAGATAATTAGATGAGTAGTCCGGATCCTAGGGGTTATATGATTGGCTAGCCGTGGCTGATGAGTCTTTGTTGATGGTGACCTTATCTTCGGGCAGTGTGTAGTAATACACGAGTCGCCGTTGCCCCTACGAAGTTCGGGGAAGATGTAAAGGTACAACAGTTTCACTAGAGGAGGCATTGAGGGCGACTAGCGAAATAGTGAAGAGTGATTAAGGGTCACTCGTCTTCTCCGCCAATATCAGTGCAGCGAGCATAGGTAGAGACAAAGACAGATAGACACTGATGGGCTTATGGATGCCTTTGCCAGGGTATTCCCTAAGCATAGGCTGGCAGCTCAAGTCTTATGACATAAAGTCGGATTATTACATAGGTGACATACACTAATGACATAGACACCAGATATAACTTAGGTGACATCTAGTGACATTTATATCTGCACTTGATTATATTACTGTGCTGCTTTTTCTGTCATGAATTACACATAATAAAAGAAAGATGATGATTAACAAATCAAAGATATCCTTAAACATTCATCCTAGCTTTTGAATTCCTTACTACGATTTCGAGCCGTAATTTCGCACTAGGCCGCAAGGTTGAGCACAACACGTTCAATGTGTGTGCAGGTGTAGACATAGTAATTGAGGCTGCTAATGAAGAGTCCATCGCTGAAGGTATACGATCATTGTTATTTAGGTTTAGATGTCATTATTATGAGTTTCACTAGGGGAGGCATCGAGGGCGACTAGCGAAATAGTAGAGAGTGATCAAGGGTCACTCGTCTTCTCCGCCAATATCAGTGCAGCGAGCATAGGCAGAGACAAAGACAGATGGACACTGATGGGCTTATGGATGCCCTTCGCCAGGGTATTCCCTAAGCATAAGCTGGCAGCCCGAGTCTTATGACATAAAGTCGGATTATTACATAGGTGACATACACTAATGACATAGACACCAGATATAACTTAGGTGACATCTAGTGATATTTATATCTGCACTTGATTATATTACTATGCTGCTTTTTCTGTCATGAATTACACATAATAAAAGAAAGATGATGATTAACAAACCAAAGGTATCCTTAAACATTCCTCCTAGCTTTAGAATTCCTTACTACGATTTCGAGCCATAATTTCGCACTAGGCCGCAAGGTTGAGCACAACACGTTCAATGTGTGTGCAGGTGTAGACATAGTAATTGAGGCTGCTAATGAAGAGTCCATCGCTGAAGGTATACGATCGTTGTTATTTAGGTTTAGATGTCACTATTATCAGACTTAGAATTATATTACGATATATCAGGACTGTACTAAAAAGTTGTACGGATATGATTGTGATTATGATGCTACAATATTTGTATACCTTGTATGGATCTCAGGGTCCATATGGCATTGTGTGCTCATATCTATTTATTAGTGGTCAATATGCTCATATCTATGACCAATTTTCATTTCTAAAGGATCAAGTGCATTTATCCATGATCATACTCAATGTTATCTTATTGTGTGCATCATGATCACCTCTTATACTAACATAGGTAGCGATCATCATTTTGATCTTAAGAGTATTGATATCAAATTATCTCATGCCATATCTTAATCTTACTATTTGTATCCCATGATCCCATTTTGAGATATTGAGTTTAAATGAATCTATCAATATTCGATTTTATCTGCTTTTAAGTTGGTTACTATTTGAACTTGTTGGTCTCTTGAGCATTTTTCATTGACCCTGTCTTAAACCCTATAATTTAATTTGTAGTTGGACCTATGTTAGGTGATCTTGGTGAACCCTCACTAACTACAACCTAATTCTAGAGGGTAATCTTGTAAAATTTAAGTTTATCAATTCTGTTAGTTTTAAAAGAATCCTAAGTTAGACCGTAAGTGGTACGATCGTCTACTCGAAATATGACTACAAAATCATTCCTTAGTAGACGATTACATATACGTGGGATATACCTGTATGGTATGGAAGGTTGCGAAATAGGTTTATGTGCCAAAAATTTATTGCATGTAGATGTTGAGTATCCAGTCGAGGTGGAAACCAGAAAAACCCTAGAAGGCAGTAAGGTCTGGACATAGCAGTTTCGACATTTTCTAGCAAGACTAACCTCTCCGTTCCTATGCACCTCTACTTCAACAATGGGTTGCTCTCTAGAGAAAAAAAAACTATATTTGAGTCAAAAGTGTTGAGCCTCACCTTTGATAGAGAGGGATGGTGGGAGGAGAGCTAGTATGCCTAACTTCGTAGAAGTTTCATATAGTGGCTATAGCATATTAGGTTCAAAAAAACTAAATCATTATGGAAGCATCAGGATCCGTCCAAAGTCGAGCATCTACTCCCGAATCTAATTAGTAGACACATATACACCTGACACATTCTCATGATCATACTTTAGTGTCAAAGAGCGGATATGTTCATGGGAATCTAGATGGGATTACTAGTATCTTGTAGTACTATGACCATAACATCAGTGTTGGGTCATTAAACCTTAAATGAATTACGAACCTTGTCATCAAGTTATGACATGATATGGGTTACCAACTTCATAGGTCATCTTGTTATTTGAGTTGACCTTGTCATGTAAATGAAATACGTATGCAACAGTAGGAAATATTGGTACATATATGGTACTTACCTCTTTTTATCCGTTGGATCTTCACACTTTTGACATGTGCTTAAAAAAAAATCAGTTTTATTTTATATATGTTCCCAAAAAATATTTTCTTATTGAACGTAATTACTAATTCAGATTTGTTGGTACATCCCTTATTTAATATCATCACCAATGGATTCGAAATCATGTGTGTTGCTCTAGTACTGAGTCATTATCTAAACTTCTTATTATTCATCGTTTTAATTCTTGTGATCATTCTACTTGTCTTTTATTGCTTGCAACTCATAGGATAACTTTAAGTTGTAGAAGGATCCTTGATGACTTGTTTATTTAAAGTGATATATTATTCAATACTCAAGTTCCTCTTAAATTTCTCTCATAATAGTTTGCACAAGTGATAGTGTTACATCTTGTAGTGTTATATCTTCTATCTGATGATACTAATTCTTTTGCGTAGTACTCTCATTCTCCCTTACTAATTATGTTTTCTTAAAAATCACAAACCTTTGTGGATTGGTTCCACTGTTTCACAAGTACAATCTACTCAGATGCTACTTGCTTGAGGTTAAGCCTCCCACTTGTCCATACGTAGTTTGGGCCCTGTTGTTTTTACCTCTTTGATACTTTTGTGTAACTCAGCCATCGTTGCCACTTGACTTGCAAGAAAGAAAATTTTTCTCTAATGTTCTTATGATGAGTAAACTCAGTTCTCTTGAGCATTTTTGCCACTGCTCACGTTACTCACTCCTATACATTGCTTGTATTTCTTCCTTGCTTACACTGCTTGCCTCTGTTCTTATTAACATTTACATGAGGACACTAATTCTATGTTTGCCTTATCAAACATTGTCTTGAACTTTTGCATATTCCCTCAAAGCTATACTCTTTTGGTTTCTCCACTTGCTAATTCTTTTATTTCAGCTTGCGTCCCCATAAGTCATTGGTTTCTTCTTGTTTGGTGGTGTAGGCTTACTTTGCAATGCCAAAGTAAATCTTTCACTACCATTTTAGTATTTTTTTCTCTTTGATAAAATAAATAAATAAATAAATAAAAATAGGTTCCATAATAAATCTATTGCTTTCCTCCATCACCTTGGCATCATTGATGGCTTGCGACTCTTCTAAAATATGTTTAGGCTTCCTTGTTTTTTCAAGTGTGTGAGTCAATTTAGATTTGTTTCCAACTTCTTAAACATCATTGATGCATCCTTGCTGTTACACTCAATTTTGAATTGTGGGGAGACTATTGTTAGTTTCCCTCATGAGTTAGGTGTCATTGTCTCTGCAAGTGTTATGCACTTATCCCTTCCTGCAAGTGGAACCACAGGCCTTTCTAGTGCATATAATAATAGTCTTGCATATTGCTTTCTTTTTGCATACCATTCTGCTTCGTTACATACTACATCCTTGCACATGTAGGATCTATACTCCAGAAACTAATATTATTTCTAACACTCTTTGCAAGAAAATCTTAACATATTTTGGATAATTCACGTATGATCCAACACTCTCGTAGAACTTGTCCTTACATTATTACTTTCCACCCATCCTCTGCATGTATCTCCTAAGTCAGTTCTCCTGTCATTATTATTCGTGTATAAGGTAGTGGATGCATAGGAATTTGAAACGAGTATCGGATCAAGTCAGTGCTCATTTAATAAGTATCTATTGGCATTTTTACGTGTCTTCAAATGGGAGATGATTCCATTATGATTATATTATCGTTCAAAGGCGTTTGATTATGGTTAAACATGAACCATGAAAGGTTATTCATATATTAGTGTTATGGGGACTTCTTAGAATATCTACTCAAGAAAACTGAGATAGTATCTTTAACCTCTGTCCATTTATATTTTCCTCATTTTTGTCAGTAAATTACTTCACCAGCGAACAATTTATCTCAATTGATCTTAACAATCTATTATCGTGAAGTTTTGTCTACTTATATAAGGTTCATGCAATCCTTTTAGTAGACTAGTACTATACTAAGTAATTATTTGTCACCTTACTAAGCAACTGCTTTCTCCCATGTACTAGGATACGCATCTTTGTGTTGAATAGTGTCATGCCCTAAATCCATCTTTGGGCACATGGCAACTGCTGTTTAAGCTGCACTTCTCTACCACAACTTATACAAGGCTAGATGTATCGCAAAACACAATAATTTCTTTTTATTAAACACAGTGAAAATATAAACAATGTATATTTTACATCAATACTATAACAATGAAATCTCTATCTAGATTTCCAAAGTAAATTCTATTTCGTCATAACTAGGTTCTCCCTCGCTCCCTGCATCAATGGTCAACCTATAACCTGCACAACAGAAAAAAAATGTGCACATCTGAGTACCCTAAAAATGGGCATAAGATATTGTACAAACTAACAACTAAATATATCTACCAAGTCACATAATTTAAATTAACATGTTACACAATATATAATAAGACTTAATATATCAAAGTAGCAGTCACATTATTTAAAACAATGCATGTGAACATAGTACAAAATTGTATTCATAACAGTAACTTAAATTTAAAATGGCCACTGCTAAAGATTTGTAAAGAAAAGGATTAAAACATACTGGCAACCAAAAATAAGGGAATAGATCTTCTCCTAACCCACACATGCAGAATTCACAATACAATTCATAGGTAATAAGGATGTATTTCCCATGTTTAAGGAAGAAGGATTATATTACACAGTGTAGTTCCTATGAAATGAAAATATCAGATGGTTATTCATATTAAAGATTGTCAGAGAAGGATAAAGGAGTGAGAGGTAAGATAGTACTTTTAATATACCCCATGGACAAAATTTTAAATGTGAGATAGTATTGACCTCTGATTATGATTCAAGAGCAAGGGATGATAAAATAAAAAAAAACTAGGGAGGAAACCCTACAATTTAATTATGCTCTTAACCAAATTTTGAACCTAGAGAGAAGAGAAGGAAAAGTAATTATTGTTACCTAAAACAATCAAAGGTATGGTTTGAGCAGAAATTTCAGCATGAAAACTTAGGAACTTAAATCAAGAGAAAATCTATGGTTCTAGCTAGAGTAGTTAATCAACCCATATCATATGGGCAGATGGAGTCATATGTTCAATAGCTAAGTGAAATCAACTAAAATTAAGGTCACTTAGTTGCTACCTCAAACAAAGGGAACATAAGAAAATACTTTCACACAATTTCAGTGGGTTATCTAACATCAGTATCAACCAAAATAAGCATAGAACTCCAACAATAAGTTCTCTAAAGTCTCATGTATCAGGTTCTAAATGTTTCTATATTTTCCTAGGTCAAATTTTCAGCAATCACCACATATCATATGCACAATGCAAATCAAATCAATCCACCAATTTAAACCACAGCAAGCACAATCAATTTTACTCACTAATATCAACTAAAATAATCACAGCACACAAATAAGGAAGAAATATAAAACATAACACCACGAAGTAAGGAAAAACACAAAGCCAAAAGTATCAACAAGCAAAGCAACATAAGGACATAACACTACAAGTAAAGAAAGCATAAGGATAAAATTTTAAATCCCTATAACCCCTCTTTACCCTGTCCAAGTTATCTCACATGTGTACCTAACCCTTTCGTGTGTCCTAAGTCCTTATCCTTACTTTTAATGACATCTTGTTAAACTTATGCTCTGATACCACCTTAATTGTCATGCCCCAAATCCACCTTTGTGCATGTGGCAACCATCGTATAAGCTGCACTTCTCCACTACAACTTATACAAGGCTAGATGTATCACAAAGCACAACAATTTTTTTATATTAAACACAATAGAAACATAAACAATGTACATTTTACATCAATACTATAACAATGAAATCTCTATCTAGATTTTCAAAGTAAATTCTATTTCGTCATAACTAAATTCTCCCTCGCTCCCCGCATCAACCAACTTGTAACCTGCGCAACAGGAAAAAAATGTGCACATCTAAGTCGCGAAACTCAGTGAGGTTATAGAGAGGGCACCCTAAAAAAGGGCATAAGATATTGTACAAACTAATAAGTAAATATATCTACTAAGTCATATAATTTAAATTAACATGTCACACAATATATAACAAAACTTAATATATCAAAGTAGCAGTCACATTATTTAAAACAAGGTATGTGAATATGGTACAAAACTGTATTCAGAACAATAACTTAAATTTAAAAGTAACATATCACCTTTACCAATATACTAAAAGTTATCCAGTACTATTCCTAAGGCTGCCATCCTATGTTCAAGATAAACCCCACGTCAGGGATCTTTCCGAACCCCGTCAGTGTCAACTCTATATCTCTATCCTAGATGCTTGTACACTGACGTTGGCAGAAGAAGCTGGTGACCACGATACTCATTCTATGCAATACAAGTACCATACAGTGCTATAATTCTGCCCCATGGTAGGATCACCATACAAAACCACCAAATCCATCCATCTACAGCCTGACAAGCTGAGATTATCACATATGCTACTAATGAACCTGGACTGCTTAGGGACCCACATCGTTGAGCATGCTAGTGTTATCAGGTTTCCTAGCACTAGTAGCGCATGACACAATACTGTTCCTAGCACCATCTACCTTGGAGTAACCCAAATAAGTTGAGCTCTGTACCGAAGTGAGATCCCGACTACACCAAAGTATCTGAGGCTAAGTTAACCGAGCATGCATTTCTACCTTGGCTAGCACATGGCTCCTCACCACATGTTGACAGCATATCCAACCAAGAACCTAATGTCATCTTCTAGGTTACCATGACCCTAAGATGTCCAAAAGTTCTCGGTTAAGTATCAAATAAGACCACTCTAGGTGATATCATAATATGTACCTAAAGTGTCTCTTAGTTATATCTCATGTCATCATATTCTGTGTCTTGCTAAGTGTCTCTACAACTCTAATAACATGAACATATCAATAATAACATGACATGAGTATAAACATCAAGAGCATGCATATAATAGCGTCATACATATACCAACATGGTATAACTTCCAAACTCATATCAAGAGCATGCATATAATAGTATCATATGTAAACTAGCATGACATACTTCCAATAATTCATATGTTAATTAAATATACAACCAAGTAGATATATAACTTATCAACATGTACAATAATTAACAACGACCCTTAGGACTCAGCATCTGTAGTAGGCCAAATAATTTGAAACCATAAATCCTCACCTGAGTCTGAAAGTAATATCAAGCAAAAATTCACAGCTTGGAATCAATTAAGCACAACAATTCCTTCTTACTCCAATACAAATTATAGCTTGGCCGTGATTTGTCAAGCAACAACACAACAATCAATTTTCCTAAGATAAAATAAATACATTTAACAACCATGAATCATACAATTCAAATAAGAGTTTCCTATCTACCCTTCTACTCACATCCTCATACTATTTTTTTTATTTTATTTAATTCCTTATAATCAACCAATCATCCATCATATTAACAATCACAATCCAACACAATCAAACATAAATAAAATAATATTTAGTTTAACAATTTAATTATACCCAAAAATCTTAATCAACATATACCACCTTAATTAATTCTAAAAAATAATTTTAATTATTTTGTGAAAAATCTAATTACATCAATTAAATTTATAAAATTTCAAATTATCCAATTTCACTAATTAGAAAATCTAAACAAACTAATTTTCTTAATTCTATTGCATTATAAATTTATAAAATTACAAATAAATTAATTTCATTAATTGAAAAAATCTAAATAATCTAATTACGTCAATTTACAATATCCTAAATTCATTAATTATGTAAAAATTCTAAATAATTCATTTTAATTTCAATTAATACAATTTAAATATCATAACATCTACCAAAATATTTCTTCATACATATAACATACAATTAATTCATTTAAATCCTAAATCAACCCAAATTATCTTAATTATATCAAAAACCGCATTCTAATAATCTTAAAAAATTCTAATTAAATCATAAAAAATATTTTTAAGCGTAACATAGCATCATAATTTATTTTACATTTCTCTGACATCGGTAATACACTCAAAACCTTGAATCCAACCTAAAATAATTCAAAAACCACACCTAAAATATATTAAAAATTATAAATAAATTCCTCAAGGCTCAAAACTCACCAATCAAGCCCTAGAAGAATTAAACCCACTCAAACTGGTTGTAAAACTATGAAAACTAACAAAACTCACAGTTGAACTGGCCCTAAACCAGATCGGACCAATCCGATCTAGCTCGAACCGAACCGAAGCACGCGTGTGGCACGTGCTATCCTCTCGCCCGCACCTCTGCAACTCGACGTCACCTCTACAGTCGACGCTGCCGCCGGCTCCTGCTCTGATTCCATTGATTGGCCACCGCCCACTCCACGGTACTCTGCGCCTACCCTCACTGAGCCTTCCTCAACCCTCCGGCAGCCTAATCACACCACCTGTCGGGCTCGACGACCTCCAACAGCATGCCGATGTCCACTACTCTGCAGCTCGCCTCCAAACATCCGACCACAATTGCCGCCAAACCCTCACCGTAGCTGCTACAGCCTCAATACGACTCTACCGAGTCCTATTGACCTTGCCGCGGTGGGAGGGAAGACTCGTCATGCTCCTCACCCGCGGAATAGCCGTGAACAGAGAAGTCCCCTGTTTGCCACCCCTTTCGCGATTCCAGCTCGCTGGAGCCACGTCCTTCGCTCGTAGCCCCTAACTTCGATGCCTAGGTCCGTTCAGCAACCATTCTCATCAAATTGAGGCCTGCCGGAACCCTGATCTCTCCCGCCGCCGTCGCCAATCTAGTAACAAGGCATTGTCCTGGTTCCAGGGTTTAAAAACCTTATCCGACGAGTCGCCCGAATCGTTCGACTCGTCGCCCAAATCGCCGCCTCGACGACGCACGTGCAGCGATGAGTTTTATTTATTTATTTATATTTTTTCTTCTCTTTTCTTTTTCTTTTATATATTTATTATTATTATTATTATTTATTGTTTTTTATATCTGATAATTATTTTATTTATTTCCTTTTCTATTTTATTTATCTAAAAAACAATTTATTATTTAATTTTTTCCAAATATTTTATTTAAATATTATAAGATTTAATATTTATTTTTCTGTTATTTTATTATTAAAATAATATTTTTATTTATTTATTGATTATTATTATTATTATTTTTAAAATCAAATTTAAATAAAATAATTTCTTTAAATAAAATTTTATATTAAATTTAAACCTTTATTCGTTTTATTTTATTGTTTTTAATATTATTTTCTTTTCTATTTCTATTTCTATTTATTATTTATTTTATTTATCTATTAATTTAATATTAAAATATTTTTTTATTTTTTATAGAAAACAGTGTTTACAAATAGTATAGATGCTCAAAATCTACTCAGACTTGGGAATCAATGATCTAGATTGTCATGCCCCGACCCTACTGTCGGGCACGTGGTAACCGCCGTATGAGCCCAACGGACCTATATAAGGCATCAAAGTGATACATACAGTCCATACACATCATTTACACAGCGGAAATATACAATCAAATTATCTATGCAACTCTACTAACACAGTCCCGATAGACCTACTACAACTATATGATAAAAGGTATCGATAAATAAAAATAGATTCATCAAATGATTCATCTTCACCCACCGTCATAGTCGATCATCTAATACCTGCACACACGGGAAAAAGTAGTGTGCTCAGCCTTGCGTCCTAGTGCCAAATTACGGCTCGAAACCGAATAAGGAATCCAAAGGCTAGGAGGATTAATCTAGGATGCCTTGGGTTTATTAATAGTCATTTTCATATAATACATGTGAAGCATATCATAAATGCAAAATAATTGTGTAAACATATACAACAGGTGTAGCACTAGATGTCACCTAAGCTGTCTCTAGTAACTATGTCGTCAATGTCACTAGAATGTCATCTACAGTGTACTATGACTATCAATCTCAAGACTCGGGCTGCCAGCCTATACTTAAAGAAATTCCCTAGTTGGGGACTTCCCATAAGCCCATTAGTGCCTTTTGTTTTTGTCTCTTCCTATGCCCGCTGCACTAATGTTGGCGGAGGTGACGGGTGACCCTTGATCACACTCCTCTGTCTCGCTAGTCGCCTACGATGCCTCCCCTAGCGAAACTATCGTGCCCTTACATTCTCCCCGGAATCCGTAGGGGCAACGACGACTCGTGTAGTACTACAACACCATCCGAAGACGGGGTCACCATCAATAAGATCCATCGACCACGGCTAGTCGATATAATACAACCCTAGGATCCGGACTACCCATCCGACCGTCTGCAGAACGTCAAGGATGGTAGCCGTGCGGTCTACGGATCCACTGTCCAAGGCTATGCGGAGGGATGTCACCGTCCCAATCCCCGAGCAGCGATGCCTGCCAAGAGGTGTGCAAACTAGCTGTCGCCGGAATGCCAAGAGGAGTGGTGTGTGATGGAGCATCACCATTCTGACCATCGGCGGTACGCAGTGGTCAAACGGGGTTTGCAAGGAGTACCCCTTTCTGTCTGATTTCTAGTGATGTCTCCTAAGTGGTTCTAACATATCATCATTCTTATCTAAGTCTGCATGGGAATCGTGCTATCGTAGCATTAATAAATAACATAGCATGCATGACAAGATTCATAGACATGTTAATTACATAGCATGGTAAACATGGCATAGCATGCCTGTTAGGCAAAGTAAAACATATTAACATGCATTTAAATATAAGCATAACAAGCAATTTATTTTATCAAGTTTAAGGCATCCAAGAATTTTCCTAATAAAACCTCGGCAGGAATTCCCTAGCTTGAATAAATCCTATATTCGATGAACCAACGCACCTGATAATGTAGTTGGGTCTTCTTCGGAACCAACTGTGTAATAAGTCGTACTTCCTTTAATCGTTTTGAGTAGATCTTCCTATTATAAATAAAGTCATATTTAGATATTTACTTTTATATGATTTATAATTAACTTTGTTCATAAGGTGACAAGTCATCTTAGTTTTAACTAATCACTCCCTAATTTTATTTAGCTATCATATCTAACGGACAATAAGGTGGAACCAAATTAATTGTATCCTAGTGATGACTTGGATTCGATTCCCCATTCTAACACAATTATTTTATTATCTACATGCTTCAACAAAAATTTCACATCACATTCAACATAAAACATCTACGAAACATTCCAACATAAAACATCTACGAAACATTCAACAAAAAGTCCACATCACATTCAACATAAATCAAACCACATCAAATATTCAAATATAAATCACATTCAACATAAATCAAACCACAACAAATATTCAAATATAAATCACATTCAACATTCAACATAAATCAAACCACATCAAATATTCAACATTTCCATCAACAAACATTCATAAATCACATTCAACATTTCCAATATAAATCAGTCAACCGTAGAATTCTCGGATCAACCCAAACATGCAGAATTAATCCTACACATGCTCTCCGAGTTAATCGCTATAGGGACCAGTCAACTAATTAATTCTAACCATGCATTCCGAATAGCAGCAATGATCCATACTTCATAGGCCAACGCATTGGAGAGTTAATCGCTATAGGGACCAGTCAACTAATTAATTCTAACCATGCATTCCGAATAGCAGCAATGATCCATACTTCATAGGCCAACGCATTCATGATCAACATTGCATATCATCATCATCTCACATACCACCTTCTCTAACCACAACCACTGATCAAAACACCTCGGCATGCATAATCCACACTATTCCATATCATCCCATCAATTAAATAGTCAAGGTATCCCATTCAAAAGATTACGGCTTACAAATAATTAAGGCTAAGAATTAAGATCAATACAATTAAGAAAGATATAGAAATCACCTCAGATCAGATTGAGCTGCGATCGACGGACAAAGAGTGAAATCGAAGAGGGCGACTGGTGGATAGTGGCGATGCACCAAGATCACTTCGGTGGACGACGAGGAGTGGGGAGGATGGCTGCGCGTCGAGGTGCAAATTGATGGTTGAAGGCGTCGCAAGAAACCCCCAAATCGAGCAAAGGACGCAGCAAGGTTGAAGCCGCCGGCGGCCCTCGAATCACCCGAGATAGGGTCTGTGAGATGACGAAGGCGAGGCGCGGCAGCTCCAATCGAATGTTGCGGTCGTCGACTTGGCGGAGTGATGGAATGCGAAGAGGGCGAAGGGTAAGGGATGAGGACCTGGGATCTCTCTATCGTGCTCCACCGGTGAGATACGCATTCGGCAATAGGTCGATGAGTTGGGAAGGGTGCTCAAAACCATCGGCGAGATCGAGCTGCAACAGTTGCGCGAAGTGGCGCCCAGCTCATCAGCAGCTCGGAGGAGGAGGAAGAAGAGATCCCTTCCGGCGACGGTGGACCGAAGGGAAAGGAGGAGCCAACAGCTCTCGAATCACCGACGGTGGGGTTTGTGAGCTGCGGCGGAGCTCCAATTGATCGTCGAAGGGAAAAAGGAGGTCGACGGTGGACTGCAGAGGAAGAAGGGGTGGTCATCGGCCGCCGAGGGAGGAAGAGGAAGGATCGAATAGTGCGAACTTCGCCGTCGAACTCGCAGCAAAGGATCTGAGCGATGCGGGTCGTCGGCGGAGCGGAGGAGAAGAAGAAGAAGAGGGATTGGCGTCGAGGGCATGTGAAGAGGAGGAGAGGAGAGGAATTTGGGAGAAAAAGATTTAGGGCTCGGGGTTTGTTCGCACGAGCTGGTTCGAGCAGACCGGTTCAATCCAGTTCATCTGGACTGGCCGGTTCACTCGAACCGGGCCGTTTTTTTTTTTTCTGTAAATTAAGGTTGGGGGTTTACATAGATAATGTTATTGATGACTTGGGCACATTCGTCGATGACCCATCGCATAGCGACCTATATTGAGTTGTCTTACTTGTTTCAATCGTTGAACTTTTAAATAAAGATAGGGCCTATGTGAAGCATTAAGCATTTAGTTGATTTTCTTATGACTCAGTATTTTATTTTTGCTAATGCGACTAAGTTTATGACCATAATGCTTAAAGTAAGGAATGAGATTTCGACTTATCTGCAAGCATTAGTTCTAAGAATTTTGTACGTATTTTGCCTCAGCAAGTGGCTGACTGAGGAATAGTCGCTTAAATAGAGGATATGATGGATTTATATATTTTCCTTGTAGAAAGATTGATAGCGGTGCAAGGAAGGAAATCATTGAATGTATTGGAAGAAGCACGTGGCTTACACTCACGGGTAACATAGTGTATAAGCAATTGCTGAATATTTTTGGAGGACCAAAAATATTTTAAAGAGGGGGAGTACTTGTAAACTCCTACCATTGTTATTTAAAATAATAATAATAATAAATAAATAAAAAACCAGAGTCAGACCGGCCGGTTCAACCAATCTCTCTCTCTGCTTCAATTCCCTTCTCGAATTGGTTTGGTATTCTATCCAATTGGTTCGCCAAATCAATACAGAACACACCACTGAATTTATGCTATCTCCCCCACCTCTTTCTCATTTTTCTATTGTACTCTTCCCTTCTCCCTTGTTATATTTCTCTTTTCTGAACTTATGCCATCCCTTGTTATTTAAAATAATAATAATAATAAATAATAAAAAAAACTAGAGTCAGACCAGCCGGTTCAACCAATCTCTCTATCTGCTTCAATTCCCTTCTCGAATTGGTTTGGTATTCTTTCCAATTGGTTCGCCAAATCAATACAGAACACACTACTAAATTTATGTTATTTCCCCCACCTCTTTCTCATTTTCATATTGTACTCTTCCCTTCTCCCTTGTTATGTTTCTCTTTTCTGAATTTATGTTATCTCTCTCACCTCTTTCTCATTTTCCTATTGTATGCTTCGCCTCTCCCTTGTTGTGTTTTTTCTTTTCTTTAATTGAAGTTATGTATATAGGGTAATAATAGTGGATGTAGGGAGAATTGAATCAAGGTTTACACTAAAGAAGTATAGTTAAATTTCAGTTAACTAGTTATTATGTTGTAATATTAGGTTGAATTAGTAAATATTTGACTAGGACTTATGGTTGATTTGAACTTGAAAATTTAATTAGGATTTGATGTTGACTTAGACTAATCTAATAAATCAGAGTTGATGAATGGTGATTAAGGAGTTAAGGTTTTGGGCTTATACATAAAGTTGAGCCTAGTAGTTTGAAGTGGGTTAATTATTTAGATTAAGCCAAATTAATCACATAAGTTGAGTTATTAGTGAGTAAATAATTTTTATCATATTAAATTAAGAATATTTTATATTTTAAATAAAATCTTTATTATTTTAGAGATAGAGCTGTGTATTATTGATATTTCTAGGTTGGTTCTGAGGCTCAAATCTTCATACAGGTGCGTTGGTTCATCGAAGTAGGATTTATTCCAACTAGAAAATTACCTGCTGAGGTTTTCTTAGGAAAGTTTTTGGATGCTTTGAACATAATAAAATGACATATCTGCTAAATGCTTATATCTTATGCATGCTAGAATATTTTATCTTGTATAATACGATATATGCCCTGTCATGCTAGAATGATAATTAGCATGCTTTACTAGTAATCTACTCCAGCATGATCGTTTTATCTTACTATGTTGCATATGTTATACCCTTATCATGCAGACAAATATAAAACTTATAACCTAAATGATTGAACAAACTAATATGCATAAGAGATAGTATCAAAAAGCCTTACTTAACACTCTAAAGATAGACATATGTGACATATGATACTAGAACCTCCTAGGGGACATTACTTAACTATAAATGAAGTAAGGGACGTCCTTCATACCCCCTAGAAGACCACTGCAACTACTGATGGTCGAAAAGTGATGCTCCTTATCACACCACTCCCGAGGCTAACACATAGCTTAGATACTGGGAGTTGGTTGGGGAATGGACTAGACAAACTCCAAGGTCGTACTAGACCGGAAGTGGAGTAGGTCCATATTTAGAAACCGATACCCGCACGTGTGCCACTTAGGCGACCCCGTGATAATCCTAAGATGGCTAGCGATGATGAATCCTACCATGGACTTAGCCACGATATAGTCGGGATAGCCACAGCCCATTGTGCAGATGTGTATTTATTCCGGCCAATGTTGATTGCTATTAAATTGGAAAGGTGATTCCCTACTTGAAGTCTTAGACAGTGGATCCACAGACCATACAACTATCATTCTTGACATTCTGCAGATAGTCAGATGAGTAGTCCGGATCCTAAGTGTTATATGATAGGCTAGCTATGGCCGATGAGTCTTTGTTGATGGTGACCCTGTCTTCGGATAGTGTGTAGTACTACACGAGTCGCCGTTGTCTCTACGACAGTGTGTAGTACTATGGTTTAGTTTTGAACCGATTCAAATCTCGCCTTCAACATTTTCAAAATTTTACATCTAACATACCATGGTTATGTTTTTATTTTTCGTATTCTAAAAAAATTATTATGGTATTGTGGTGTAGTTGGTTATCATGTCAGTCTAACACACTGAAGGTCAATCATCTTTCACCTTACAAGGATTATATAAATTTAGTTTCTTGTTGTAGTTGTACCTTTATTTTGAAAACTTAGTTTCATACTGAACAATATTAACTCGAGAGGACTTGATGTCCTTTTTTTATGATAAAAATTCTACATTTGAAAGATGTAGTTATTCTTTAGTTTTATTTGAAAGATATAGTTGTTGTTTACTTGATAGAGGTTTTTAGTCATATAAAGGGCGATCCATTCTTAATATTATCAAATTTTTTTCTTTAAATTTAGACCATTCATGTAGCTTTCCCGTTGCGATTGTGGTTCGTGTTGTATGCATTTTTTTAGAGACCATCAATGTTGAGATGGCTGAGTTGGTCTAAAGTGCTAGATTAAGGTTTTGGTCCAAAAGGGTGTGGGTTCACATCTCACTCTCAATATTTTCACATTTATACATCCAACATATTACAGTCGATTTTTAGTAAAAAGCCGAGTTGGTCTAAAGTAATATTTATGATTTTTGTATTTTTCTTTTTTATTTTATATTCTTTTTCGTCTTTTATGAGTGCACTAATATCGAGAAGTCTAAGTTGTTCTACGACATTCGATTAAGGTTGCAGTTAGAAAGGCTATGAGTTGATATCTGACTTAAAACAATATCAAAATTTATTCTTCAAAGCTGCTAAATTGGACAATGACCTTATATTAATATTTAGTTTTGAACGGATTCAAATCCTGCCTTCAACATTTTCAAATTTTTACTTTAAATATACCGTAGTTATATTTTTATTTTCCATATTTTAAAGAAATTATTATGGTGTTGTGATGTAATTGGTTATTATGTTAGTCTAACATACTGAGTCTCTAGTTCAAACCTAGGCAAAGCTATGATAAAGTAGATTTACCAAGTTGACAATTCATCTTTCACCCTACAAGGAATATATAAATTTAGTTTCATGTTGTAGTTGTACCTTTTTTTTTAAAACTTAGTTTCATACTGAACAATATTAGCTTGAAAGATGTAGTCATTCTTTAGTTTCATTTGAAAGATATAGTTATTGTTTACTTGATAGATGTTTTTAGTCATAAAAAGGGCGATACATTCTTAATATTATCAAAATTTTCTTTTTAAATTTAGACCTCTCGTGTTGCTTTCCCATTACGATTGTGGTTCCTGTTGTATGCATTTTTTTAAAGATAATCAATGTTGAGATGGTTGAGTTGGACTATGGTGCCAGATTAAAATTTTGGTCCGAAAGGGCCTGAGTTCAAATCCTACTCTCAACATTTTGACATTTTTACATCCAACATATTACGATCGATTTGAGTCGTTCTACGACATTCAATTAAAGTTGCGGTAAGAAAGGGTATGAGTTCATATCCGACTCAAAACAATATTAAAATTTATTCTTCAAGACTGTTGAGTTGGTCTAAAGTAATATTTAAGATTGTTGTATTTTTATTTTTTATTTTATATTATTGTCCATTTTTTATGAGTGCATTAATATCGAGAAGTCCGAGTGGTTCTATGGCATTCAATTAAGGTTGCGGTTAGAAAGACTGCAAGTTGATATCTGACTCAAAACAATATCAAAATTTATTTTTCAAGGCTGTTGAGTTGGACAATGACCTTATATTAAGGTTTAGTTTTGAACGTATTCAAATCTTGCCTTCAACATTTTTAAATTTTTACTTCGAACATACCGTAGTTATGTTTTTATTTTCTGTATTTTAAACAATTTATTATGGTGTTCTGGTGTAGCTTGTTATCACGTCAGTCTAACATACTGAAGGTCTCTGGTTCAAATTAAGGCAATGCCATGACAAAGTAGATTCACCAAATTGACAATTCATCTTTCGCCCTATAAGGAATATATAAATTTAGTTTCATGTTGTAGTTGTACTTTTTTTTTAAAACTTAGTTTCAAACTGAACAATATTAGCTCGAGAATGACTTGATATCGTTTTTTATGATAAAATTCTACATTTGAAAGATGTAGTCATTCTTTAGTTTCATTTGAAAGATATAGTTGTTGTTTACTTGATAGATGTTTTTAGTCATAAAAAGGGCGATTCATTCTTAATATTATCAATTTTTTTTCTTTGAATTTAAACCTCTTGTGTAGCTTTCCTGTTTAGATTGTGGTCTGTGTTGTATGCATTTTTTCAAAATCCATCAATGTTGAGATGGTTGAGTTGCTCTAAGGTGTCAGATTAAAGTTTTGGTCCGAAAGGGCGTGGGTTCAAATCCCACTCTCAACATTTTCACATTTTTACTTCCAACATAACACAGTCGATATTTGAGAATGTTGTCTCTTTTTTTTTTCATCTTCCTATTTATTTTTTACGAGTGCACTAATGTCGAGAAATTCAAGTTGTTCTACTGCATCAATTAACGTTGTGGCAAGAAAGGTTGTGAGTTCATATCCGACTCAAAATAATATTAAAATTTATTCTTCAAGGTTGCTAAGTTAGATAAAGACCTTATAGTTGGGTATGAGTGTGACTAGAGTAGAGTTTATAGCTTTCAACATTTTTTCTGTCATGAACAACTCTTGTATTGTTACACATATATCATGCTTTAGCACAGGCTATATTTTTTTAAAAAATAATGCACCAAATCCATCAATTCCCGGAGCCTTATCATCATTTATATCAAATAAAGCCTGATTTATCTCTGCTTCTGAGACAGCTGCACATAAACCTGAGAAATGATGGTGTTGAACTAGTCTACCAAGTCTAACTATCATTTTATCCACCATTGGAAGTTCATATTCTGCATTTCCCATTAAACCTTTATAAAAGTCAATTATTTCTGCACTGATCTTATCATGAGTAGTTAATCTTTCCTCATCTCTACTATATAGGATATTAAGAGTTTTGGCATCATTCCTTGCTTTTGTATAGGCAAAAAAGAATTTAGAGTTTAAATCACCTAAAGTAATCCAATAAGCTCTAGACTTTTGCCTCAATATACTTTCCTCTACTCTATCTCATTTCTCTAATTTCATTAAGGCATATTTCTCTTGCACATGCAGATTAGCTAGTAAAGGAGTGTCTTGCAATTGTCTTTGGATACTTTCCAAATTACTTCTAGCTTTGTCTGCCTTAAGTTTTGTTTGACTGAAATTTTTCTTGACTAGTTCTTGCATTGCACCTTTAATGAGTTTAAGTGTAGGGAGAATGATATGAGATCATTGCTTCTCCTATCTCTACCACCACTACTCCATTATCTTTCATCCAATCTTTATTCCCAAATACTCTGTCTATCTTACTCCATATCCTATCACTCCAATATTTATTCCCAAATACTCTGTCTATCTTACTCCATATCCTATCACTCCCTTCTTTTTTGTTGCTCCATGTGTAATATCCTCCAATAGTTGTTAGTTCAGTAAGTTGGAGGTTCTCTATAGTAGCATTAAAGTCTATTTTTTAGAATTTAATGAGTCTTGCACTCAAGACCTCATGATCCTCCCGTATAGAGCCCAATTACTCTAACCAGATTGGTGTATACTTTGTGATAAGATTAAAGTCTCTTGTTTTATGTTCAGTGATAGGATTATCTTGCAATCTGTCATCCATAAACAACACTGCATTAAAGTCTCCCATAATAAGCCATAATCCATGAATTATTTTTTAGTATTCAATAGTTTCGAGAATAAAAACTCAAACAAGTACGGCGACTCCTTTCTTCCTCCTCCAACCTAGAGTTTTTCCTTCGCTTAGGAAATTGAATCAAGCAATATTATTCTAGCGAAGATCTCACAAATGGCTAGAGGAAAGTGCAAAGGACAAGGGAGCAAGGGATAAGGACGACCTCATGGGAGGCCACGCAAGGTAACCCTTGAAAATTTCATTAAAAATTCTGTTGATGATAGCATAGAGAACAATAACAATATCATCTCTACGAATATAGATGCTCATGTTATTCCTATTACCAATGGAATAATAACTCATTTGTCAACAACGGACTCTCCAAATGAAACTGCTAATAAATTAGATGTGGGCAATGCTTCAAATACTGAGCCATCAAATATTAATAGGAAGGAACATCCAACAAAGATACAAAATGAACAATCATGGGATGGACTCTTCTCGGACAATAGATTGATAGAGAATGATATGTCACTTAGCTACTTTTCTCCAAATAATAGAGATGGCAAACCATTTGTTGGATTAGAAAAGGAGGAAGTAGATGAAATGAATGATGAATAGAAATGTGCTTTAATCGCTTATATCGTTGGTACCAATCCTCGAGTTAAGTACATGGAAGGATACATGAAAAAATATTGGAGTACCAAAGAAAATCCTAAATTATTTCTACATGATGATGGATATTTTATAGTCAAATTTAGCTCAATACAGGAGAGAGACAGAATTCTATCTTCAGGACCATATAGTATCAAAAATAATCCTATCATGCTTAAACCTTTGACTATGGATTTTGAATTCAAGGAAGAATTTTTAAGGGACATTCCTATCTGGGTTAGGCTACCTAAGTTACCTTTATGCTATTGGGGGAAAAACTCATTAAGCAAAATAGCAAGTTCTCTTGGTGTTCCTATGATTGCAGATAAGTTCACCATATTTTGGCACATAGCAGCCTAAGAACCTAATGTCATCTCCTAGGTTATTATGATCATAAGATATCCAAAGTTCTTAGTCATATGTCAATTAAGACCACTCTAGGTGTTAACATAACATAAACCTAAAGTGTCTCTAGTTTTGTCTCATGTCATCATGTTCTTTATTATTGCTAAGTGTCTCTACATCTCTAGCATAACATAAACATATCAAATAGCAACATAATATAAGTACAAACATTAATAACATTGCATATGACTAAATCATATATATATATACTAGCGTGACATATTTTTAACTCACATCAAATCACATCACATGCTAATTAAATATGTAATAAAGTAGATATATAACTTATCAGTATTTATAATAAATAACATCGACCCTTAGGACTCAGCACTGTAGTAGACCATAAATTTAAAATCATAAACCCTCACCTGAGTCTCAAAGTAATTTCAATCAAGAATTACAACTTGGCTATGATACTTCAAAGTAAGCAAGCAAACAATCAAGCAACGCAACTCCTTCTTACTTCAATACAAATTATAGCATGGCTGTGATCCTTTAAAGCAAGCAAGCAAACGATCAACCAATGCAACTCCTTCTTACTTCAATACAAATTATAACTTTGCCGTGATTTGTCAAGCAATTAGCACAGCAAATACAATTCCCATAAAAATAAAATAAATACATCCAAACAAAACATAAATCATACAACCCAATAAAATTTCCTATCTATCCTTCCTACTCACATCCTCACACCATTTTTATTTAATTCCTTTTTAATCAACAAACAATTTAACATATTAAATAATTACAACACAACCACAATTATACACCAACAAGCCTATAAAATAAATATTTAATTTAATAATTAAATTATACTAACAATTCTAATCAACGTATACCACCATAATTAATCTAAAAATAATTTTAATAATTCTCTACCAATCACACCAAATAAATTTATGAATTCACAAATTATTCAAATCTATTAAATAGAAAAATCAAAATAACCTAATTACTAAAATTATAACAAAATAAATTTATTAATTCTGTAAAAATCTCAATTAAATCATGTTTTTTTTATAGCAAATAAATTAAATTATTATTTACCAATAAGATATTACATTGTTTCAGTATAATTACATCATCTTATATAAATTTTGCTCATTATAACTTGTTTGATAACATCAATAGTAATGTCAACTCACCTTCTAGGAAGGGTATTTGAGCATCACTACAATATCATGTGCTACAAGTCATAAAGAAGCAAATATAATAAAAAAAATATATCTTAAAGAGCACTAGTATTCTAAGTTAAGCATAAGACAGAAAACTCTCTTACTTTTTCTTTATCCAGCCTAGTAAAAATTACTGTCTTGATAGGCCGAAAAAGGACCACTTCACCTCTTACTTATTTCTTAAATAATCTCTAGTTTCTCTCTTCCCAAATGTAATATACAAATTCTGCTATCACCACCTGCATAAGTTGTCCTTTCAATGTTCTCCTTTTAGCTATTCTAACAGCTATATTAATTATGATTTCCCATGTAGTTTGTATTAAAACTTCTTCATTCCATTTCAACAAATCACTCCATATATTCTTGCTATATTTACATTTATTTAGCAAATGTTCTAAGGTTTCTATTGCAGTTAGACATAGCTGACATCCTCCTTCTATTTACATGCCCCGCTTGAGTAGTTTATCTGCAGTCATTAATTTCTGATGCAAAGCAAGCCATAGAATGAAGGTAGCTATAGGCCTAGGTGTAGAATCTCATATCAAACTTGTCCAATTTTTCTTTGGCAATGTACCCACCAATATATTATAAATTATACTGATTGAAGTTTTCCTAGTTAGTATTATTGCAAGTCGGTGATGGTATTGTAATACCTCTCTACTCATCATTACTTTCTTCAACATCCAGCATGTTTGTTTGGGTAGAGTCATGATATGAATATTTTTATTTTTTATATAATAAATGTATACCCATTTGATCCATAATTTATCTTTCTTCGTCTATATATCCCAAAAGAGCTTGAAGATGGCTGTCTTATTCCATAAGTCTAGTTTTAGTAAGTTAAGTCCTCCAGTTGACTTTGGTGTGCAAACTTTATTCCAAGCTACCAAGGCCTTCCTACTAGTCTCAACTGATCCTGTTTATAAAAATATCCTGCAAACTGCATCCATCATTTTGATTATTTTCTTGGGCAATATGAATAGTTGTGACCAATAGCTTTGCACTCCAAATAACACTAACTTTATAAGTTGAACTCTCCCTACATATGTTAGCAACTTGGCAGTCCAACTTTTAAGTCAAACCATCATTTTGTCAAGCAGTAATTTACAATCCGTAATTTTTAGTTTCTTAGGAGCCAAAGGTACTCCTAGATACTTGAATGGTAAAAAGCCCTCTCTATAACCAAATATATGTAATATTCTGTCTTTTATTTCAGCAAGTACTCCTCCAAAGTAGATACTACTCTTAAGTGCATTAGCTTTCAAACCTGATACCTTTGAGAATTTAAGAAATACCTCATGTAGGAGCTTGATAGATTTCTCATCTTCTTTAGAAAACATAAGTAAATCATCTGTAAAACAAATGTGAGTAATAGATAATTTTGCACATTTGGGATGATATTTAAAGTTTTTCTTATTTCCTAGCTCCCTCATATATCTACTCAAGTATTCCATCACAAGGACAAAGATATAAGGTGATAGAGAGTCACCTTGTCTTAATCCTTTTTTTGCTTGAAAAGGTTTCATTTTTTTATCATTTATTAGAATGATATAATGTACTGATTTGATGCAAGCCATCACCCAATGAATGAATTTAGGAGAAAATCCTAATTTTATGAGCATTTGTTCCACACATATTCATTTTACTGAATCATAAGCCTTTTGTAGATCCACCTTGATCATGTATCTAGGGGATATTGTTTTTCTAGTATATCATTTAATGAGTTGATGACTTAATATGATATTATCTGCAATCACTCTTCCTGACACAAAGGCTGACTGAGCTTCACTAACTAGTTCATCAATCACTCCTTTAAGTCTATTCACCAAGATCTTAGTAATAATCTTGTATAAAATTATACAACAAGCAATTGGTCTTAGGTCCTTAACAGTTTCTGGATTTGGTACCTTGGGTATGAGTGTGACTAGAGTAGAGTTTATAGCTTTCAACATTTTTCCTGTCATGAAGAACTCTTGTATTACTACACATATATCATGTTTTATCACAGGCTATGTTTTTTTAAAAAATAATGCACCAAATCCATCAATTCCCGGAGCCTTATCATCATTTATATCAAATAAAGCCTAATTTATCTCTGCTTCTGAGACAGCTGCACATAAACCTGAGAAATGATGGTGTTGAACTAGTCTACCAAGTCTAATTGTCATTTTATCCACCATTGGAAGTTCATATTCTGCATTTCCCATTAAACCTTTATAAAAGTCAATTATTTCTGCACTGATCTTATCATGAGTAGTTAATCTTTCCTCATCTCTACTATATAGGATATTAAGAGTTTTGACATCATTCCTTGCTTTTGCATAGGCAAAAAAGAATTTAGAACTTGAATCACCTAAAGTAATACAATAAGCTCTAGACTTTTGCCTCAATATACTTTCCTCTACTCTGTCTCATTTCTCTAATTCCATTAAGGTATATTTCTCTTGCACATGCAGATTAGCTAGTAAAGGAGACTTTTACTAAGATCTTGGTGAATAGACTTAAAGGAGTGATTGGTGAACTAGTTAGTGAAGCTCAGTCAACCTTTGTGCTAGGAAGAGTGATTGCAGATAATATCATATTAAGTCATAAACTCATTAAAGGATATACTAGAAAAACAATATCCCCTAGATACATGATCAAGGTGGATCTACAAAAGGCTTATGATTCAGTAGAATGAATATGTGTGGAACAAATGCTCATAAAATTAGGATTTCCTCCTAGATTCATTCAATGGGTGATGGCTTGCATCAAATTAGTACATTATATCATTCTAATAAATGATAAAAAAATGGAACCTTTTTAAGCAAAAAAAGGATTAAGATAAGGTGACTCTCTATCACCTTATATCTTTGTCCTTGTGATGGAATACTTGAGTAGATATATGAGGGAGCTAGGAAATAAGAAAAACTTTAAATATCATCCCAAATGTGCAAAATTATCTATTACTCACCTTTGTTTTACAGATGATTTACTTTTGTTTTTTTAAAGGAGATGAGAAATCTATCAAGCTCCTAAATGAGGTATTTCTTAAATTCTCAAAGGCATCAGATTTGAAAGCTAATGCACTTAAGAGTAGTATTTACTTTGGAGGAGTACTTACTGAAACAAAAGACAAAATATTACTTATACTTGGCTATAGAGATGGCTCTTTACCATTCAAGTATTTAGGAGTACCTTTGGCTCCTAAGAAACTAAAAATTACAGAATGTAAAGTACAGCTTGACAAAATGATGGTTAGACTTAAAAGTTGGACTGTCAAGTTGCTAACATATGCAGGAAGAGTTCAACTTATAAAGTCAGTATTATTTAGACTGCAAAGCTATTGGTTACAATTATTCATATTGCCGAAAAAAAAAATCAAAATGATGGATGCAGTTTGCAGGACATTCTTATGGACAGGATCAGTTGAGACTAGTAGGAAGGCCTTGGTAGCTTGGAATAAAGTTTACACACCAAAGTTAGTTTGAGGACTTAACTTAATAAGACTAGACTTATGGAATAAGGTAGCCATCTTCAAGCTCTTTTAGGATATGCAGATGAAAAAAGATAAATTATGGATCAAATGGGTACACATTTATTATATAAAAAATAAAAATATTCATACTATAACTCTACCCAAACAAATAAGCTGGATGTTGAAGAAAATGATGATGAGTAGAGAGATATTACAATACCATCCCCGATTGGCAATAATACTAACTAGAAAAACCACAATCAATGCAATTTAGAATATATTGGTGGGTACATTGCCAAAGAAAAATTGGACAAGTTTGATATGTGATTCTACAGCTAGACCTAGAGCTACCTTCATTCTATGGCTTGCTTTGCATAATAAATTAATGACTGCAGATAAACTACTCAAGTGGGGCATGCAAATAGAAGGAGGATGTCAGCTATGTCTAACTGCAATAGAAACCTTAGAACATTTGTTGAATGAATGTAAATATAACAAGACTATATGGAGTGATTTGTTGAAATGAAATGAAGAAGTTTTAAGATAAACTACATGGGAAACCACAATTAATATAGCTACTAGAATAACTAAAAGGAGAACATTGAAAGGACAGCTTATGCAGGTAGTGATAGCAGAGTTTGTATATCACATTTGGGAAGAAAGAAACTGGAGATTATTTAAGTAACAAGTAAGAGATGAAGTGGTCATTCTTCGACATATCAAGACAGTAATTTTCACTAGGCTGGATAAAGAAAAAATAAGAAAGTTTATTGTCTTATACTTAGCTTAGAATATTAGTGCTCTTTAAGATATTCATTTTTATTATATTTGCTTCTTTATAACTTGTAACATATGATATTATAGTGATACTCAAATACCTTCCTAGAAGGTGACTTGACATTACTATCGATGTTATCAAATAAGTTATAAGGAGCAAAATTTATGTAAGATAATGTAACTATACTGAAATAATGTAATATCCTATTGGTAAATGATAATTTAATTTATTTGCAAAAAAAAATCCATGAATTTGAGCAGCTATATTCCTTAGGCCCTGCCATAGATCTTTTCTCAGCTCAATAATGTTAAATTCATACACAAGTGTAAGATTGTAGTGTATATTAGAGCATCTATCAATTACTAGACAATAAATAAATTGAGCATCGATAATTAGTACAATTACATCTAGTAAATGTGTATCCCATAATAACCAAATTCTGCCATTTGCAGTTGCTATATAATTAGCTGCATATTTAAAATTTGCTGCTATTCGTTTCATCACTTTATCAGTCTTATCCTCTTTAAACTCTTGTTTCTATCAAACCAGTCAATTTTATTCTATTTTTTTTGAGATATAGACAAACTTTTTTTTGTTTATGAGGTTTATTTATACCTCGCACATTCAAACTAAGCCATATCATGTTGATGTCTTCCCCTTATCAGGGGGCTTAGTTATTTCCTGCTTCAATTCTATAATAGGCTCAAGCATTAAAGTTTCATCAGAGTTAAGTTTTTGAGCATTATACATTTTTTCTTACATGGGTGTTGAACTCCCTTCAATAGTTAGCACATGTTGTGGGGGTTGGATATTATGTTGTTCTACTTCATTTTGGATAACCTTTTATTTTTCATTAGTTGTATCCTCTATTTTTTTAGTAATCTCCATATGCTGGTTATTCTCTTTTTCCTCTCCCTTTATAAGTAGCCATTCCTGCCTTATAATATTTTTAATTCTTTTTTCCTTCTCATTTCCTGTTGTGGGTCGGTTGGAGGCTTTGTCTGGTTTGCTTGATATATATGACCCACTTTATTAGAAATACCACAATATTCTAGAATCCAATCATATTCCATTGTTTGCTCAATAGTTGTATCTTATTTGGCCCCAACAAGAATACTGCGAGGTAATGATTGTGTCACATTCATTTCAACCAGAACTCTTGCATAAGATATTCTCATTTGTTTTGTTGTGCACTCATCTGTAATCATAGGAACACCAAGAGAACTTGTTATTCTGCTTAATTAGTTTTTTTCCCAATAGCATAAAGGTAACTTAGGTAGCCTAACCCAGATAGGAATGTCCCTTAAAAATTCTTCATTGAATTCAAAATCCATAGTCCAAGGTTTAAGCATGATAGGATTATGTTTGATACTATATAGTCCTGAAGATAGAATTCGATCTCTCTCCTGTATTGAGCTAAATTTGACTATAAAATATCCATCATCATGTAGAAATAATTTAGGATTTTCTTTGGTACTCCAATGTTTTTTAAAGTATCCTTCTATGTACTTAAATCCAGGATTGGTACCGACGATATAAGCGATTAAAACACATTTCCATTCATCATTCATTTTATCTACTTCCTCCTTTTCTAATTCAACAAATGGTTTACCATCTCTATTATTTGGAGAAAAGTAGCTAAGTGACATACCATTCTCTATCAATTTATTACCCGAGAAGAGTCTAACCCATGATTGTTCATTTTGTATCTCTGCCGGATGTTCCTTCCTATTAATATTTGATGGCTCAGTTTTTGAAGTATTGTCCACATCTAATTTATGAGTAGTTTCATTTGGAGAGTCCGTTGTTGATAAATGAGTTACTATTCCATTGGTAAGAGGAATAATAGGAGCATCTATATTCGTAAAGATGATATTATTATTGTTCTCTATGCTATTATTAGCGGAATTTTCAATGGAATTTTCAAGGGTTACCTTGCGGGGCCTCCCACGAGGTCGTCCTTATCCTTGTCCCTTGCTCCCTTGTCCTTGTCCTTTGCTCTTCCCTCCAGCCATTTGTGAGATCTTCGCTGGAATAATATTGTTTGATTCATTTCCTAAGCGATGGAAAATCCTAGGTTGGAGGAGGAAGAAAGGAGTCGCCATTTTTGTTAATTTCATTTAATGTAATTTAAATACCATAATATCTACCAAAATATTTCTTTATGTATATAGCATATAGATAATCCATTTAAACTTTAAATTAACCTGAATCATGTTAATTAATTTAAGAATCGCACTAAATAATTCTAAATTTTTTTAATTAAACCACGAAAATTATATTCAAGGTGGAGGTGCAAGTTCGGTGGACTGCTTAGGAACCCTCATCTTGAGCATGATAGTGTCCTCAGGTTCCTTACCATTGGTAACGCATTGAACAGTACTGTCCCTAGCACACCATCTACCTTGGAGTAATACAAATAAGTTGAGTTCTACACTGAAGTGAGATCCCGATTACACCAAAGCATATATGGCTAAGTTAACTGAACTTGCACCTCTACATTGGCTAGCACATAGCTCCTCACCACATATTGGCACATAGCAGCCTAAGAACCTAATGTCATCTCCTAGGTTATTATGACCCTAAAATGTCCAAAGTTTTTATTCATATATCGATTAAGATCACTCTAGGTGTTAACATAACATGAACCTAAAGTCTCTCTAGTTTTGTCTCATGTCATCATGTTCTATGTTCTTGCTAAGTATCTCTACATCTCTAGCATAACATGAACATATCAGATAGTAATATAACATGAGTATAAACATCAAGAGCATTGCATATGACACAATCATATATATATACTAGCGTGGCATACTTTCAACTCACATCAAATCATATCACATGCTAATTAAATATGTAATAAAGTAAATATATATCTCATCAGCATGTAAAATAAATAACAACGATCCTTAGGACTCAGCATTGTAGTAGGTCATAAATTTAAAATCATAAACCCTCACCGGAGTCTCAAAGCAATTTCAATTGTGAATCATAGCTTGGCTATGATACTTCAAAGCAAGTAAGCAAACAATCAAGCAATGCAACTCATTCTTACTTTAATACAAATCACAGCATGGTTGTGATCCTTCAAAGCAAGCAAGCAAACAATCCCTCAAACCCTCAAACCCTCAAACAAGCAAACAACTCATTCCTTGGGACCTGTGGGTTATGGGCCCACCACGCTTCCGCTGCGCCACTCTGATTTTGTACATAATGTAAACCCCCACTTTTATATGTTTTAATTAGGAAAAATAAATAAATAAAAATTTAGGAGGTGAGAACTTGTAAAGCCCAATTTTAGGTGTAAGAAAATCCTTCGAGGGACACCAGATGGGCTCCGTTGCACCCATCGACGCCGTGGGTCTTCTCTTTGCTACTGAGAATTTACATGGGGTTTTAATGGTGTGTTTAGATTATCTTGAGGGATAGTGATGTATGCTTGATCATTTCATGCTATCTCCCCCACCTCCTTCTCACTTCCCTATCCTACTCTCTCCTTTCTCCTCCTCTTTATGTGGTGCATGTAATGTGAAGAGGTTGAGAATTGAAATAGGGTATGTACTAGGAAAGTTATTGTTAACTCCACATAGCTAATAAACATATGTTGACATAGAGTTTAAATAGGGAATAATTAATTTAGGATTTGACTTAGACTAATCTATATAGTTGGAGTTGATGGATAAAGATTAAGGGTTTTAAGAGGTTGGGTTTTTGAGTTAAATTGGGCTAATATCTTGGTTGCGCCAAATTCTTCGATTAGAAACCAATATTTTGACAGTCATTTAGTGTGTTGTTTGTATCAACTCTTTACACTTGCAACTCCATATGCGGTGTTTATAGCTTTTGTGCATCCCTTATTTCATACTCTATACTCTAATTGCAGCCTTATTTCACATTTTCAACATGTATATATTGCTTGACCTTTCTAATTGCTCCTACTATAGTCCTCTTCATTTTTCTTACTTGTTATATCTTCTACAGTTTAGATGCTCACTTGCTAAATCTTGGCAGCAGTTCATTCATGTTCCTCAAATTTTCTTTCTATGTTATAGTTTTTGCAGTCACGTTGACCGACTTCATAAGTGCATTTTCTGCCTTGCAGCCTACTGCATTTTTTTTTTTTCCTCAACTTCGCTAGCTCTCCATATTTCATATTCGTTTCAGATTTTCCACAGTTGTATTGATTGGTTACGTAAGTGTCTCCTTCAATTCTATAGCTTCCTTTCTTTCCATATTTTTGCGTACCAAGGTAGCTTAATATAGCTATCATCAGCAGTATACTTGCACTCTTCCATCAGTATATACCTAATATCCTCTGCACTTTTTCAAGCAATTCACCAAGTCATACTTAATCTTTTCTGAACTTTGAGCAACTGTCGCTTGCATCATATTTCTTATAGATACGGTCAACTTATTAGTCAAGTAATTTTCTGCAATACTTCTTGTTAACTTGTCTCAGTATAGATTCCTGCATCTTACAGTAGCTCATTGTATTGAATATTTCTGCAGCATCTTGTGTAGCTACATCTTTTTGCAGTTTTCTTCACAATTATTTGTGTTAGTCCTTTCTGCAAGTTGCAACTTTTTGTACAGCTATTTCCATAGTTAAATTTTACCCACTGTCGGTAGTTTTCTTCACTCCTTTTTATTTTTGTAACTTTCTATGTTAGCTCAATTCTTTACTTAGAATTTCCGCAGCTCAGAGTCCTTCACCTTAATGAGTATCATTAAATATATTTGGTCAATTTCTCAGTTTTATTCGGTCAAGGCAGCTCGCAACATTTCTTCATTTGCAGCTCACATTTCAACTGCCTATAGATTCTATAGTAACTCTGCTTCCTTACTCCTCTTTATTTCTCCTTAAATCCTGAACATTGTCATTTTCTTGGCACCTCTAGCATATGTTGATACATATGTTGATATCCACAGGTTTACCCTATATAAGGAATGCTAGTAGTTGGAGAAATATGATTATGAAGGACTTAGTAAGGATGTTAAGTTTCAAAAATTAGAAATTTTCTTTTCTTGATGCGGTGATTATATTTTTGGAGGACCAAAAATTTTTAAGGAATGGAGTACTTGTAAACCCCCACTTTTATATGTTTTAATTAGGAAAAATAAATAAATAATTTTTTTTTAGGAGGTGAGAACTTGTAAAGCCCAATTTTAGGTGTAAGAAAATATTCATAAGTGGAAGGGGTATTAGGAAAAAAAAGTAGCTTTGTAAATACTTGGAAAGAGAGGGATAAATAGGAAAAAATATAATTAAGTAAATAATAAGTCCTAGTAGGGGTAAAATGGGAATAGGGGTAAATTTGTGGATAGCTTGAACCAAGAGGGTCAAAGCTGGTATTTTTCCTATGCACGTGCAATGACCCTCCCTATTGCTCGACCTCTTCCGAGTTCCATCGCTGCTCAATCTTCTTCGATCTCCTCTACATCCTTAACATCTCTGCCCGCTGACAACTTGAATGCCGACAGCTTCTCCATCAATCACCGGCAAGGATATCGACCAGCATTATAGATTCATGCGAATTGATCTCCCCCACCTCCTTCTCACTTCCCTATCCTACTCTCTCCTTTCTCCTCCTCTTTATGTGGTGCATGTAATGTGAAGAGGTTGAGAATTGAAATAGGGTATGTACTAGGAAAGTTATTGTTAACTTCACAAAGCTAATAAATATATGTTGACATGGAGTTTAAATAGGAAATAATTAATTTAGGATTTGACTAATCTAAATAGTTGGAGTTGATGGATAAAGATTAAGGGTTTTAAAAGGTTGGGTTTTTGAGTTAAATTGGGCTAATGTCTTGGTTGCGGTTCAATGATTTAATTGGGTTGGATTAGATGGATTTAAGGTTGATTAATTTATTTAGAGATTTATGTTTGAGGGTTCAAGATAAATTAACTGATGTTAGAAATTTAATTTAATTGATAAGTTAGTAATTTAATTTTATACGATTACTTAGTAAAATTTGGTGTAGTAGTTGATTTTATTTGAACAATTACCTTGAGTCATGAATTTGAAATTGGGTTTTCATTATTGGACTTGGGCTTTATAATAGAATATGAGCTAGGTGGATTGAATTTGATCTTAATTGGATTAGGTTGATTTCATGAATTGGGTTAGATAATTAATTTGGATAGAATAATTAGATAACTTAGGTTCTTGATTGATTAAATTTCTATCTGAATAATTCATAAAAATAGTATTAAATTTCTTCTAAATAAATTTTATTATTTAGGAGTATTGTGTTACATTACGGTTGATACATCTGAGCTTCAATTGGACTGGTTCTGAAGCTCAGACTTCGATCAGGTGCGTTGGTTTATCGTAGTAGGATTATATTCATGCTAGGGAAAATCTTAGAAAGATTTTTTTTGGAAAGTCTTGGATGCCTTAAAAATAAATAAAAAACTTATGCATGCTAAATACTATAGAACATGTATGCTATATTAAATTATCTATTAAGCATGATTGATATGTCATATGCTATGCTACTTAGCTTTACTTAGCATCCTTTATTAGTTCTCCTATATGTTATTTATTGTCTCATACTTATTTAATGTTATAATATTGTCACGTGGAGAACTATGAAACTAAATATTTTAAACTTGAATCAGTACATAGGAGGTAGTATCAATAATAATTCATAATACTCTAGTATAGAGACATATGAAACACATGATACTAGTACCTCCTAGGGACATCACTAAATTACAATTACAGGGTGTTAACAACGCACCCTAGATGACATGACGAACTGTTAATGTTTGAATAGTGATGTCTACTCACCAACACTACTCCCGAGGCTACTAGGAGTAGCTTAGATACTGGGAGCTGGTTGGGAAATGGACCAGACTAACTCCAAGTTCAAGATAGACCAGAAAGCGGAGTGGGTCCATACCCGGATACTATTACCCACACGTGTGATGGTTGGACGTTACCATGATAGTCCTTATATAGCTATCGGGGATAAACCTTCCAATGATTCAGCAAAAATGTGGTCGAGGTACCTCAAACCCATTGTGCGGATTGACGGTCAACTCGACCAACATCGACTGCTTTTGAGTTGTGATGGTGACTCTCTTAAGCCTTGGACAGTGGATCCGTAGACCACACGACTATCATCCTAGACGTTCCGCAGACGATCGGATGAGTAGTCCAGATCTTAAGGTTATTATAATTTCGGTTAGCCGTGACCGATGATATATTAAGTTGAGGTGACCCTGTCTACGAGTAGTGTGTAGCAGTACTACACAGAGTGTCGTTGCCCTTACGGAGACCGGGGAGGAAGTAGGGACGCGATGTTTTGCTGGGACGGGGTGTAGGGTACGACTGGTGAAATAGTGGAGAGAGATATGTGGTCACTCATCCTCTCCGCCAACATCAGTGCAGCGGGCCTAGGTAGAGACATATAATGACACCGCACTGATGGGCTTATGGGAAGTCCTCAACGGGGGAATTCCTCTAAGCATATGCTGGAAACCCGAGATATTTGATACAAAGATAGAAATAATTTAGATGATATTTATTAGTGACACACATATAAATTGCAATATAGAGGACATATAGGAATATACAAAGAGGTGCACTATCACATATGATTACATGTATTTTTGATGATATTCATTTACTTTATTAATCTTATAAAGTGATAATTAATAAAATAAAAAGGCATCCTAGAATCTTCCCCCTAGTATTGATTTCCTTACTACGATTTCGAGCCGTAATTTCGCATTAGGCCACAAGGCGGAGCACACCGCGTTCAATGTGTGTGCAGGTCATAGAGTAAGAGTTGAGATCGTTAACGACGGGTATGAGATCGGACAAGTTCATCTCTCGTATTTAGATTTATTGATTATCAAACATAGTATTGTATTAGGTCTATATTGGGACTGTACAAAAGGGACTGTAAATACAAACTTGAATGAGATTATTTTTTTTAATATATATTTAGTGACTTCCGATGTATATCATATGTCTTGTAGGGGTTTTCGGATCCATACAGCAGTTGTCACGTGCCTGACCTGCGGGTCAGGGTGTGACACATAAAGTTTTATCAAACTCTTAATTCTGAATCAATTTGAAGCTCATCCGAACAAGGTGATTGCTTGGTGTTATTGTTGGTGTGATGAAAAAGATATTAGTGATCAATTTTATCCACATCGGCTAAAAGTCACCATCCATTATCAAAGTAATTGATTCTCTCAAACTCCTAAATATTCTTATAGTGGAAGTCCTAATTTGTAAAACATACTCGTAGTAAAAACTCATCGACAAACTCTTTGCCGACATCATTCAAGAGGAAAATTATCAAGCTTGTTGTAGTGAGCAATCCTTATAGGAAAAGCCCCTATTCGTGAAGCCCTTCGTCAATATCACTCAAGCAATATACCTCAAATGCTCAAAGAAAATGCATTTCATTAAGATTATAGAATTCATGGAACAAATCTACATTTAATTGTATATGAATCCCCTATTCCTCCCAAACTTACTCTTCAAGAGACACAATGATACACCCAACAAACTTAATTAATATCAGAGCCAAGTTTCAATCTTGCGACCTGTGGGTTATGGGCCCACCATGCTTCTGTTGTGCCACTCTGATTTTGTACGTAAAGTTTTATCAAACTCCTAATTCCGAATCAATTTGAAGCTCATCCGAACAATGTGATTGCTTGGTGTTATTGTTGGTGTGATGAAAAAGATATTAGTGATCAATTTTATCCACATCGGCTGAAAGTTACCATCCATTATCACAGTAATTGATTCTCTCAAACTCCTAAATATTCTTATAGTCGAAGTCCTAATTCGTAAAACACAATCATAGTAAAAACTCATCGACAAACACTTTGTCGGCATCACTTGAGCAGAAAATCATCATGTTTGTCGTAGTGAGCAATTCTTAGATGAAAAGCCCCAATTCGTGAAACCCTTTGTCAGAATCGCTCAAGCAAAATACCTCAAAAGATTATTATTTCTTCCTCATTTATAAAAAAAAAATTGCATTCATGGAACAAATCTCCATTTAATTGTGCATATATTCCCTCTTTATCCCAAACTTACTCTTCAAGAGGCACAATGATTCACCCAACTAATTTAATTAATATTAGAGCCAAGTTTCGATCTTGGCACCTGTAGGTTATTCATATACCTTGTTATTATCATGTTTCTACTACATTAATCTATTAATCTTGTTATATACTGTTTGACATGTTATTTTAATGTGTGATTTAGTGGATATATCTTCTTGTTGGTTTGTACAATATCTTATGCCCATTTTAGGATTCTCTCTTTTTAGCCTCACTGAGTTTCACAACTTAGATGTGCACATTTTTTCCTACTGCACAAGTTATAGGTTGGTCATTGGTACAGGGAACGAGGGAGAACCTAGTTAGTGTTGGTATTGAATGTAAATTTATTTATGTTTTTTTTGTATTTAAATAAGATAATTGTGTTGTTTTTGATACTTCAAGCCTTATATAAGTTGTGGTAGTGAAGTGCAACTTATACGGTGGTTGTCACGTGCCCAAGGGAGGATTTGGGACGTGACAAGTAACTTACAAATAGATGTCGATATGATTTTGCTATTTAGGATAAATAAATTTCAACCTTTCCCTTTCCACAATCCTAATGATAGTGTGATTGTTATTTGATAACCCTCCTATGATTTAAACTAATGAAGAACTTGATGGTTACTTAACTGCTTGATGTTGTGTTTCAACTGAGATAGATTATATTATCTTATTAGGAAGTAATACCATGTTGAAAACCATTTAAATTGTTGATGGGTCTAATACAAACTGATTATGGTTTTCAAAAAATGAAAGCATTGTGAGGAAAGGTGCAGAAATAGACTGAATACTGTAGATAAATGCAATAACTAGTAAAGTTCCGACCTAATAGCCAATTGAGTTGTTTAGAGACATAAATGTATACTGCGCGTGATTCTCAATGCTACTGTGTATCATAAATATTTTTGGGATATAAATGTGTACCATGCTTGATTCTCAGTGCTATTATGCCATTTATGATACACAATTTGTTGAGAATTATACTTAGACTATAGTTATTTTCTGGTTATTTTTGTAAACATGTTGTTATGATAGGAATACTAACATAAAAAGTGTAAAACTAAGCGAGGTTTCAAAAATTCAACTGTTTCTTGTTGTTGTTGCACCCAAAATGAAAACTAAGTATAAATAGAAACGTTAAGTGAGATCCATTAATCTTATCCTCAGTTTGAAAGTAAATTACTACTATTATGGTTGCCTTGGATATTTCCCTCTCACACTAATCTAATTAGATGTATCTTTCTGATGATAACCATACTGCTTATATTAATGTAAATTATTGGGTTTCTTCGGGTTCATAACTATTGTGAATTATGCTCCATCTTCTCTAGTTTCGATGCATGTGTCGTTGCAATCAATAAAGGTTTTGTTCCCTATCCATTATTCATTATAGCTAAAGAAAATGTGATCTAGCAAATCTATGACTTGGTTGAGAAAAAATTTGGCTGACTAACCTTACTCTAATTCCTTTTACCAAAAGAAAATAACATGTAAATTATATGCTTAAAAATAAATATTTCACGGTCATTGGTTATCTCTGCCAATGTCAGTACGACGGGCACTAGGCCGAGGACTAGAAGAGTACTAACAAGCTTATAGATAGTCCCGAGCCCGGGCTTATACTAAGCATGGGATGGTAGTCCTAGAAAAAAGAATATCGAAAACATTATGAATGGTGACATCTTACACATGAAAGTGACATGCTAAATCTTCTTATGATTAATCTTATTTCCTATAACATAATTACTTCATGTATGCTATGTTTTATTAAATCCATGTATGTTAATGTATGTGCCTTTACAATTGCTAAGGATCACTCTTTCTGTAAGCCACTGGGCCACAAGGCTCAGTGCATTTTATTTTCCCGCGCATAGGTATTCAAACGTTGGGTAGATTCGAGGGGAGTGATATAGACAACAAAGATTAGAATGACATGGTTGACACCTTATACTTATAGTCGGACTGTATTCAAAGGAACATTTATTTTAATAAGATGTAATTGCGAAAAAAAATTACAGGTTTCTATCATTTGTAGAGTTCATGTAAATTATATTTTAGCCTAGTATGAGTTTTTTCAAACTCATATGACGGTTATCATGTTGCCGACACAGGGTTGGGGCATGACACAACATGTATTTGGGTTGAGTTACGATCGCAAATTAAAGTTAAATCACTCAATTTTCTTAGTGATATAAGCATGCAATACAATCAAGGAAACCATTTCCGAAGGAAAGGGGAATTTAAATTTGCTCTAACAAGCAACAACAAATAGGAATAATTAGCACAAACAATTTCTAATGATAGCAAACAAGTGTGGTCAATCAAGATATCAAAATTTCATCCCACTTTTTCTCACTATGCTATCCCATATTGTTTCTGATATTCTACGTGTTGCTTGAGGACTGTCTTAGGGTTTAATCTCTATTTGTCATTCCCTAATTATTTTTCTGAGGTATGCCAACTTGCTCTGATACCACTTTAACTGTCACGCCCCGACCTTGTCGGTAGCCATGACAACAGCCATATGAGTTTACATAACTTATACAAGGCTAATTTAGATATATATATAGAACAAAACTGTGACATAAAACCTATAGAAATTTTTTACAATTACAATTTAGTATAATTGATTTGGTTTATCTAATATAGTCCAACTAAGCAATGAAATATACAAGTCATATCATGCTAGTGTTTAGTCTCAACAGTTTGACAAACCAAACTCCGCGCATTTATTTAAACTCCAAGGTCTAGACTACCCCCTATAGGTCTACAGAACCTGAATAGGGTACGTCAGTTGTCTTATGAACTCCAAGTCCTTGGGCAGAGCAGCTAAATAGCTCCCCAGTTCACAAGTCTTTTAGATTTGGTTGCATGTCATGAGGGGAGTACCTCAAGTATGTGAGAAAACTCTTCCCTAGCTTGACTTAGACTCAAAGTTTGGGTTGAGTTACATTTCTGGTTGCCCTCACTGGACTAGCATAGTGGTACCCACCAACCATGAGAGAAATAGAGTACAATGAACTAATAGTCAACTCCTAGCTTTGATGTCTCTAGGATGTAAGGTCCTATTTGTTTCCATGCATATAGACGTATGTTATGATACTGGAGTTTATCTCTATGTTGCATGACATTCATGAAGTATATAGAATCAACATTTGTACTTATCAAGCATGATAGTAATTTGCATATCATAGCATACGGTGAAGCCTACAAGATGATGTTCATGAAGCAGTAGATTTAATTAAATCATACCATATGTCCAAAATTAACAACCACCACTGGGGGCTCTAATTGCAGCAGTTCATAATTGAACTTAAAACAACTCACATTTATTAAATAAAAAGTTTATCTTCAATAATTTCAATCACCGTCGATGCTAGAGTAAAGTTTCCTAAGAATATCAAGCTTGCATTTACTTTGTTATTTCATGTAAAATCAACTTCTACCCATTCCCTTCCTAAGTTCCTAGTGTCATAGTTTAGTTTCCATAGTAGAGATATAAGTCATACATTAGCAGAAACTTCAATTACTTTATCAAGGGGAAGCATGTTTACTAGAGAAAATTCGATCTTAGTACATCTATACTTGGCATGGACTTAACTGAAAGAGAAGAAATGAAAAGGTCATATATAATAGTCCATTTTTGAACTTGGTAAATTTTAGTTATTCCATGCATTTTCACCAAGCACTTTGAACTATAGCAATTTAGTAAGTTGGTAGCTGAAATGAAAGCAGAAAGGTTATTTCTCATTTCATTTAAGACTTTCTAGTAAGGAAAGAAAGGATGGATAATTAAAATAGTTTCCTCATATGACCTTTCTTATTGTTTCATTTGGCCAAATAGTGGTTAGGAAACTTGTGTTTGTCTATGAGTAGAAACCGTTAAGAGTTGGTCTTATTACTTATAGTTTGAAATTCACCACACAGTTTCTTATTAGTTCCATGCATTGTCTCTAGTTTCCTTGATATGGGATCATCCTCATGGTCAATGATCTTGATATTTTCCTTTCCATATTATTGAATGACTTATTCTTATCAATAATAAACTATTCTCAACCAGATTCAAGGTTGAGCTCTACTTTCTTCTTGCATTATCAGCAATTCAAGTTGAATTGTGGTAGCACTGATGCTTTGTTGCCTGCATGGAAAGGTACAAATTGTCTTTTCAAGTCCTAGGTTGATAATAATCTTTTCTTTCTCGTCAACATCACCTCCATTTCCTTTAGGAGTTAAATGTCTCACACACTCTTGAGTTAAGCTTAGGTTATCTTGCAATATAAGTTGAATCTTATAAGAACTACATTAAAAAAAAAAGGAATGAAGTTTCATTTCTAGAGTTTAGTCTTTTACAAAAACAGAAAGGAGCTTCTCTGTAATGCATTATTATTAATTAAAGATATACTTTGGTTGTTGAGTATCTAGAATTGAAAGATTATAACTTGCTTGAACTAATCTACTATAATCTTCTATATGGGCATCTTTTTCCATCTTCGTCCCTTTTATCTCTTCCAGTAGTTCGTTTCCTTGGGTACCCAAGAAAAAAATTAATTTTGCAGAAGTTTTTTTATTTTCTTTGATTCACTTCTACCGACGCACCTATAAGCAACTAGAAATCATAGGTCCCAAGTGAATGAAAATGCCTACGTCCAAGTCGTAAGTAAGTTGTGTCAGAAATTTACAGTTGGCAAAAACATGCCATTGGCTCCTACTGTTCAATAATATTTTCTTTGAACTTTTAATTTTTATCTTCATTCCAAACCAGGGGCATGCTTGCTAGCTATTCTAATTAACTGTTTAACACCAAGCACTCCACCATAAGTCCACTACAATAAGTGGGCTAAAATGGAGGACGATCAAAAGTTGATGTATCATAGAATCTATTTAGTAAGGATTGTAGTTTAGTCTCAATAGTAATTGATTTAGAACTTCTTGGACAATTCTTTTCTACACTGAATTGATTAGGTTAATGAACAATCATTTCCTACAAGTAGATTGAAATAATAGATATGGAGCTTTTATTTTGACAACCCCCTTGGTCAAAGAGGGACTTAAACGTGCTCATAAACTACATCCATCTATTTTTGGAGGACCAAAAATCTTAAGGGGAGGAGGGAGCTTGTAAGCTCTTTCCACCCCATACTGTCACTACCGACCAATTCGAGAGTTGGCTGGCCACAACCAGCCCAATATCTCGACTATAGGAGAGGAGAGCAGCAGCGGGAGCAACCTAGATGCTGTTGTGATCCAACGATGGCTCAAACACTGGGAGCTTACTGGAAGACTAGGGAGAAGCCAACGAAGCTCCGACCAAGTCAGAACTTCGCCATTAGGTTTGTCTTGAAATCCTTTCTTCATGAATTTGTCCTTTTGATGGATTGTTGAAAGGTTAGGAGATAGATTAAAGACCACCGAATCTCAAATTGATTGCTTTTTTTCCCATGCTTTATTTTGGTTACATAATGTGTTGGAATTCATTAAATTGCATGCTGATTCCTCTGCATTGTTGAACTTAAGTGAACTTGGAGCTTCATGATGTTTAGATTAATTAATGTCTTGGTTTTCCCATGTTTCCAATCTGATCAATAGCACTATAATCAAAGTCTCTCATACTATACGTTGCTTGCTTAGAGAATTGATTGATTGAAATTAACAATTATGCACTATGTGAAAGTGTAATGCTGGAATTTTCTGTCATTACTACATTGCTATGATTTCTATACAGGTTGAGTACATGAATTCTTTTGATACAGTGGAATTCAAAATAAGGATGCTGCAATGTTGGTTAGTTTTCTTTGATAATTAAAAAAATATATAAAATGATAGGAGAATCTGTAAACTTCGTGATTGTACATAATGTTGTTGATGCAATTGAAATTGTAAGATGACCAAGTTGCTCTACTAAATTTTGACTCTGATCTTGTTGGAACCACATGATGGTTGATTGAGTCTGTGGGCGATTAAAGCTTTAGCTTCCCCTGTCCTTGGTTTTTGATCAGAATGATGAAATTGTTCACAAAGTAGCTATGCATTATGGCTTAAAAGTTCACTTCTCAGTTAGAATTTGATGCTCGACATGATTGAAAACATGTTAGGTTTATTCCTATACGAATTTAGGGAAGTATATTAATGCAAACCATCAAGGAATTGTGTGAAGGATATGTTGTTAACAATACCCAATTTTGTTTGGTTCTATTCTACCATTTCACCTAAATTTTGATTACTTGCTCTGGTTATTGATTTTATCAAGTTGTAGAATGTAGAGAGTTTTTAAGTTTGAGGTTTTTTTTCAGTGCCTTATTTTGCTGCTTTAAAGTTGAGATAAGTTATGTGAAATCTATTAGCTTGTTCTGTAGATAATTGGACTCTTATTATGAGTAGGAAAGATTTATGTTACAAATGCACTTGTTAAAGTAAGAAGCAATAGAATGCATCAAATGTAAAGAGATGAATAATGAGAATAACAACAGGAGTATTTCGGTGCATATGAAATATATCAGGAAGCCCTCTATTTCCTAGGTGTAAAATAGACTATACTTTATTTATGCACTCAAAGGTGTGTATGAGAATTGAGTTTTGTTGGATATGAAACTTTCATGATGTTACTACTTGGTTTTAACATGTGTAAAGTAAAATTATTGTACATGAAATGGATATCTATAAATTCTTAGATATATAGTTCTTTTATTGGCTGACCTAACATTTAATTCGAATTTGATTTAAAGTAATGTCTAGTGGTGAATAGGTTGCTAGCGCCGTTTGGCAGCAACCATTAAGAAATTTGACCTAATCTTCATGTTCGGCAATGTTGAACTGATTTCATAAGCTGTTAGTACTTTTAAAATGACATGAAGAACATGGCGGGAGGATATAAGAGTTTCTTACTATATTGCATATTCATATAACTCAATTGAGTTAGTCAAACAGAACAAATAAAAGGCATGCAGAAGTTGTAAATAAACTTTTGAAGTTTTCAAGTTAGAAATATTGCTAATTCCTATAGAAATAAATTACTGTGATGCATTGTCTTGTTGGCCGATATGCTTTATCAAAATTAACATTTCTGCCTCCCTAGTCCATGTACACACGTGAAGGCAGTAAGAAATTGAAGCTTTTGATTAAAGATAACAAATTGTGACGTAGTGAAAAAATAACGACAAGTGGTATGTAATAACATGTTGAATGGAATTCTTGGATATGCTAGAATAGATCTTTTGCTTTCTATATGTTTTTAAGTAAAGCAAGAATAAGGGCTATTGCTCATGTTTAAGTTTTGTTGCTTTGATATAATGGCCATGTTGCTTGGAGATGCAAGTAAAGTGGATTAGGAAAGTAACCGGAGAGATTCCTGCAAATAAATGGAGGGCCGAGAAAATATTAAACCCTTTCAATTTATACTTAAATGAATTATAGAAAGGACAAATAGAAATGATTCATGATAGGTCGGTAAAAAAGTGGAAATGGCAGTGTTGAAAATGCATGTTTCACTTGAGAATGGTAACTTATTTTCTTCCTTGCATGTATTAACAATTTGTGAGCACAAATGGTGGTCTACAGAATCTTCATTAATGAATATTGGTAGCTAATTATTGAGAATTGTGGCCGATATAAAGTCTTTTGCTTGTTGAAATGGTTGCTTGATATAGTATTGAAGTTTCTATAATTTCATGTGTGTTGGCTACATGTTTTAAATGAATGGTAGGACTATGGAACTTGTAGTGTAGAAAAAGTAAGGATGTACTGAGTGATATGTTCATAGAAAGATCAGTGTTGAATAAAACCTTGGCCGAAAAGAATTGGCATTGAATTATACTCATGTTTTTCTTGTTCTTGCTTTGCAAATCAATTTATATTATTATTGTGATTGCTATTGAGTGTTGGTTGTTGGCTGATCTATTGAGAAAAATAAACTATTTAATTGTTTTGGGAAAAAGGGAGTTATCAAGAGAAATAGAATTTAAAATATTTCATTTGATTGATTTATTTTAAATTATTTGAGTGGGTTATTTGGTACTCTAATTCTATGATTATTCTCTTAATATTATTTGATATCTTTACTTTTCCTTGGGTTGCATTAAAGATGAGGAAAGGAAGAAAAGGCAAATTTGCTTATGCTAATGAAAGTATGCTGTCGAGATATAGGAAAATGGTAAATAGTACCTTTTTTTTTTTTGCTTGCTTGAATTATGTTGGAATAAGTGATAAAAATGGTTGGTAGAGGATATCTTATTATTCCTTTTGCTACTGCTTACTCTTTCTTAGTCATCCCACCAAACCAGACACTAAGGAAAGGGGGAAACCAAATGACAAATAGCAGGAATATTATTGAAATCAAATGTTTCATGATCATAGGCAAAAGGAAATCATTTTACATGATTCATCTACATTGACGATGATTTAAAAACACATCAAAGCTGTGAATTTTTCTATGCTTAAATTTTAAAGGACTCGGGTGAGTTATTAAGATTTCAAATATATTGTCTAGTTAATTTGCTATTTACATCTTTCGGCATAAATTATGGAATTATATTTCTTCTATATTATGCAATACTTATATATTGTACCTGACATATAGGAAAACACTTTAGCATGTGAATACATATAAATGACAGAGACATAAATGAATGACATGTCGATGACATACAGAACAACTTAGTCTCTCATCAACTAAAACTAAAGACCAACAAATCCTAGAGATATGAGGGTCTAGGAATTTAAAATGGATCCTTAATGCACATTATTTCTCTCATGGTACAGGGGTACCACCATGCTAGTCCAGTAAAGAATGACCAGAATTGTCACCCAACCCAACTCTAAATCTATGGTAAAGCCAAAAAAGGGGAGTCCATAGAGATATCCTCCAGGAACACATCAAAGGATAATGAGTTGGGAGTTGGGAAGCTACATCGCTGAGGATCGATATAGTCGCTTTGCCTTAGGACTAGAGGGTTAAAGACAACTGACGTATCTCATTCAGGTTCTGCAATCTAAGGGGAGTAGTCCAGACCTTAGAGTTAAATAATTTATGCAGAGTCCGATTAGTCAGATCGTGGAGACTAAACAAAGAGGTGACCCTATTGTGAGGCAGAATGTAGCGCTATATGGTAGTTATACGGTGTGGGTCTATTGAGGCACACACATGGAGGTCTCGAAGCATGAGCAAAGGTACGGCTTGCAAGATCGAACAGAGGAAACTTCATGGTCACTGGTTTCCTCCACTAATATCAGTGTGACGAGCCTAGGCAGAGACCTAGTTGGACACTGACGGGCTTAGTCCTTGAGAAAGGAATAATCTTAGCAAGGAAGCCCAAATTAAAATAGAAAATAGAACACATGTTGACATGGAGATGACATAGATGATTAAATACAAATTTTGAAATGATCTACTCTTTGCATTGCCTGCTTATTTAACTGCTACCGCATACTTGCTTATATCGATTATCAAACTACTACTACTTGATTATTTGTACTTAGCAATTTTCATATATATATCTCTTTGCCTCTATAATAGGATGTCTTTTTCTGTAGTCACTGGGTCACAAGACTCAATGTATTCAAATTTTCACCCATGCACACGTAACAGGTTGAGAGGGGGAGAGAGAGTTCTGGATGTTGAATCAAGATATCAGGCTATTGAGTGGCAATAAATAAATTAGATGGACTATAGTAGGATATCAAAGTTGACTTCTTTGATCATTAGTCAACGTGAAAAATTCATAGTGAAAATTCAAAAGTTCAAAGATATTTATAAGTATAAATGTATTTTATTTAGTATTTTATAAATTTTTATAATTCATACAGCGGTTGCTACGTTGTCGACACAAGGAGGGGCATGACAGTAAAAGTTGTTAAGAGATGGTCTTATTACTTAGACAGCTCAATAGGGCAAGGTGCTAGAGTAGTAGTATAATTAAAGTAAGAACATAGCAGGAAATCAAAAGAACGGTAGGCTATGTTTTTAGGGATCTGCCTAAACTGTTAATCTTGATAAGAAATGAGAGGGAAGGAAGGAAAGAATTGTAATAATACTTAACCAGTAACATGAAAGGAATAATGATTTCTTGCGGATTAAAAACAATTTGGTATTATCATGGTAAACATAGACTTCTTCAAACTTGCTGAATCAGAAGAGAGCGTACCACTTTAGAATTTACGGTATTTGGTTTCTGCAGGACTACAAATTTGTATATGATAGATGGGGAGGGAAACATCATGGCAATATATCAAGCTAATATGAAACAAGGCTGGGAGGAATTCTAATACCAATTGAATTTTGCACAAACATGATGAGTAAGATCTGTTATAAGTCCATTGGATATTGAAATCTAATCGTGGTGTAAAAATAGCAAAAATGGTCATAAGTCCATTGTCGCATTAGTCATGTTAATACACTTCATTTTGGTGAAATAAAGTAAGGAGGAAAATACTTGTTTTTTCCAGCAATATGAAAGGGAGGAGAAAGCAAGGAACGAAATGAAATGTATAAGGCAGGAGCCTATTCCTTCTTACTATCACCTACTGGGCATCATGTGTTTAGTAGGTGTAGTCACTTTATCAGAGGAAAAGTTTCCAAAACAAAATAGATTGAATTCAACGAGCAAGGGAAACTATGATCACTAATCAGTTAAGATAAAAATCTTATGTTTGTGTCCTTATATTGAAATTTAAAGTAGTAATCAGTGTGTGTTTATCAATTGGAAGAAGTAGTTTATTTGTTGAGCCAAAATTATTCAGTAGCAACATGCTGGACTTCTGATTTCCTATCTGTGTAATTGGCAGAGGGAATTCTGATTTCCTTCTGTTCCAAGGGAATAGCCCACGTACAGCAGGGTGGCTGCCAAGTTTCTCAAATTCGGATACTCAAGAGAAATTAGTACCTATGTATACTGTAGATAGGTATACTTCTCAAATTCGGATGCACATTGCTGGTCAATTCATCGGTCTCCCTCTCCTGGCTAGCTCACCTCATCTCGGTCTCACCTTAGATCTGCGCACCTAGGCCTAGCCTGTTGGTTGCTTGATCCTTGCTCTCCCTACTACGCCGCCCCCACTCGCACTTAGATTCGCCTCTGGGTTCGTACTTCGACCTGAGTTCACTCGCATTCGAGTTCAGACTGATCATCTATCGTGCCAACTGTGCTAGTCGTGCATGCCTAGTTCTAGCCAGTGTGCATTCGGACATCGTGGGCGTGTCGACCAAAAATGGTCAAGTCATTCAATGTCCAAGTTTGTAATGCTTGTAATGTGAGACCCGTGATTTTTAAATAAGGGCAATAGAGTAATTTTAGTATTTGAAGAATTTAATCGTAAAAGAAATTCTTTAAAGGACTTATTTGTAAAATCATATGAATTTTTAAAGTATGAGATTTTGATGTGAAAATTATACCATCAGGTAGTATTTTTGATAAGGAATCCAACGGCGTAGACGGATCGTAATTTGGACGTCGTTTGATTGGTCAATTGGACAATCAAGATTTAATCTAGGATTTAAGATTTTAGTTAACTAATTAGAAAAAAGAAAAAAACTCATTTCTTTCCACCAAACGCATGCTCCCGCGCGCTCCCTCTTTCTCTCTTCTTCTCTGCACGGACCGGCGACGGCGATGCTAATTTTCCGATGATGCTCTAGTAAAACCACGACGAACTAGGCTCCCAAATTTTAGCCACAGGTAGATCTCGACCTCCTCTTCATTTTGATACTAAGATACCCAAATTTGGTGTAGAGATGAGGGAGAAATCACGGAGAGGCGTCAGCGGCGAGGGTTTGATTGTCGGAGCTTGCTCCGATGATTTCCGACAATTCCGACCGTGAAACCTTGCAAACTTGGTACCTATGAATTCTCTTTGATGAGAGCTATCCATTGGTACTTGAGTTGAGGGTTATTGGCCACCGGTTAGCTGCCGGCGAGCTAAAAATCCTAACTTAAGGATTTCGCCCAAATTCATTTAATCGGTGAAATTGATTACGCATGAGCTATAAAAATTGGGGCAAATATGATTTTTTGAATCCTCATGAAGAGAACTTTCGATTGGTACCAATATTGGTGCTGATCGAAGCTTCCCTGATGAGTATTCCGACGAGTTTCCGGTGATCGCCGAAGAGATTTTCCGGAGAACTTGGAAAAAAAAAGGGTGATTCTAGAGATCATTCTAATAGTAGTGGTGAAGAGAGATTTGAAAAATTATTTCTGAATTGAGAATTAAAAATTGGTTGAATAATTGACAGGAAAATATAAAATGCATAAATGACGGCGTGTGGGTCAGCCGTCGGATTTTGCGAACTTCGGCGAGGTGGCGGCTTGGGTTCCAGCCGGCGGCGGCTATGTTTCCGGCGAGGAAGGGATCGGCTGAGGACTACTTTTGGTACGTGATCTGAGTAGTTTCGTCGGGGTGATTTATCTCTACGTGGGTTAGTTCTGAAGAGCGGATCGCTAACCCAGGTGCGATGGTTCATCGATGTAGGATTTATTCAAGCTAGGAAATTCCTGCTGAGGTTTTCTTAGGAAATTCTTGGATGCCTTAAATATTATGAAATATACTACTTGTTAAGACTATGATGTATGCATGTTAGTATAATTTATTTTGTATAACATAATGATATGCTATGTTCACCATGCTATGTATTTACCATGTTCTAAAATCTTGTCCTGCATGTTATATTATTTCTATGTTATGTGCTACACAACTACCATGCAGACATAGATATATAGAATAACATGTTAGAATCTCTTTGGAGACATCACTGTAATTTAGATAGAAAGGGGTGTTCCCCATATACCCCGGTTGACTACCGCGTACCGTCGATGGTCAAAACGATGATGTCTCTCTTCGCACCACTCCCGAGGCTATACATATCTTAGATACTGGGAGCTTGTAAGGGAAGGGATTGTACAACTCCAAGGTCATACTAGACTGGAAATATGAAGTAGGTTCCTACCTGAAAACTTATACCCGCACGGATGTCGTTTAGGTGACCCCGTGATAGTCCTGAGATGGCTAGCGAGGATGAACCCTACCATGGACTTGGCACCGATGGAAACGGATTTACCACAGCCCATTGTGCGGATGTGTGTTTATCCTGGTTAACGTCGACTGCTATTGGACTAGGAAAGTGATTCCCTATGTGACGCCTTGGACAGTGGATCCGTAAACCACGCAGCTATCATCTATGAAGTTCTGCAGATAGTCGGATGAGTAGTTTGAATCCTAAGGTTATTATTTTTATCGGTTAGCCGTGGCCGATTAGTCTTGTTGATGGTGACCCTGTCTTCGGGCAGTGTGTAGTACTACACGAGTCATCGTTGCCCCTACGGAGTCCGGGGAGGATGTAAGGGCACGATAGTTTCGTTAGGGGAGGCATTGAGGGTGACTAGCGAGACAGTGGAGAGTGATCAAGGGTCACCCGTCCTCTCCGCCAACATCAGTGCAGCGGGCATAAGTAGAGACAGAGATAAAAAGGCACTGATGGGCTTATGGATGCCCTTGGCCTAGGTATTCACTAAGTATAGGCTGGCTGCCCGAGTCTTGAGACTTAAAATCATATTACAATGTAGATGACATACGTTATGACATAAACACTGGATACAACTTAGGTGACATCTAGTGATATGCATGTTTGTATTTGTTTATTGTGTTATACTGTTTTATGTCATGAAATTCACATATTAAGAGAAAAATGATGATTAATAAACCAAAGGCATCCTAGAGTACTCCTCCTAGTTTTTAATTTCCTTATTTTGGTTTCGAGCCATAATTTCGCACTAGGCCGCAAGGCTGAGCACACCACGTTCAATGTGTGTGCAGGTTGTTAGATGACTGACCGGGATATTTGATAAAGACGAGGGATATCGATGGATTTAGTTTTATTTATTGATGTCGTTATTATAGAACTGTAGTAGGTATATCGGGACTGTGTTAGTAGAGATTCATAGATGATTTAATTATATATTCCGCTGTGTTGATTATGTGTACGGACAACATTTATTACTAAATGCATTGTATGGGTCCTTTGGGCTCATACGGCGGTTGCCACGTGTCCGACAGGTGGGTCGGGGCGTGACATGTAATCATGAGGGCAGCTCAACGACCAGCCCTCCACCTATATAAGGACCTGCTGAGCACTAGGCAAAGCGCCTTGGTCCCCATAGAGAGCTAGAGTATATTGCTACTTGTAATAATCTCCTTCAAGGCTAACTTGTGGTTTTGAGGGATTGATAGGATTTTATCGGTGCTTAATAGAAGCAGTCCTTTTTGTCCTCTCACTTCGACGGTATCCAAAAGTTCTGACTTCTGCACTCAAAGGCTTGTGAGCACTGGTCCGCACAGTGCCGTTCATGCCGACACGACTTAGGCTTGACGATGGACCCAACACAAAAAGTTGGTCGTGATATTTTGTTATTAGAGCGAGGTTCGAGCTATGCAACCCCCCTGACCCCTTATGCACACTTTTGAAGACAAGTGCAAGAAGTAACTGAGGAGCAAGTGCATTTGACCCATTGACACTTTCTCTCTCGCATTCATCATGTTGGGCAAGCAAACCGAGGAGGCATTCGAGAAGAGGTTGGCCACATTTGAGGGGTCCGTTAGCACTCTCCCAGCCAAAGAGGAGACGGATCTTGGGATTGGATTGCTGTGGGGCCACGGAAGTGATATATACGTAGCCATAGCGGATATGCGGCTCAAGCTTGAAGAACTTCAAGCCACTGCTGACCGGACTTCCAAAGTGGATGAGACCAACATGATGATTCCTCCCAATATAAGCCTATTCGAGCAGAAACTACGTGAGAAACTCAAAAGCTTGTGCAACAAGTTGAGTTCCTACGTCGCACCACGTGTAATACTACAACCCCAGCATGCACGTGCCCGAGCCAAGGACTTATTCGGGTGTGCGCAATGCCAAAATCCTTGAGAACTACATCTAGGATATGACCCAGTACTTCAACGCCATGAAAATTGTCGAGGAAGATCGAGTGCCGATGGCCGCAGCATTCCTTGATGGAGATGCAAAGCAATGGTGGTGCATCAGGTACGAGGCTCCAGACTACTAATGACGCACCGAGCCAAAAACATGGGCCACCATGATCGAGCAGATGCGTCGGTGATTCCTCCTGATCAATACCGTGTACCAAGCATATAAGAGACTCCGAGAGCTTTGTCAAACCCGGAGCATCCGTGAGTATATTCAGGACTTTAACAATATTACCTTAGACGTGAAGGATATAGGAGAGCAAGATCTCTTTTTCACAATCATCGAGGGTCTACAACAAGGAGCCAGGGACGAGCTCCATCGTCACGAAGTGATGATCTGTAGGAAGCCATCGATACCATAGAGAGTCTGATGGACTTGAGATTAGGCCTATGTAACGAAGACTCCTTCCCAGCTAAGGCACCCACGCACAGTGCCAACTGACCACCTACAAGATCAACCGTATGAAGGTGCACGATCACAGCACCACTAGTGCATGACTACCAGAAGGGCATGGGGCCACAAAGACCACCCCGAAGGCATGGATGCATGCTTTGCAGGGGTCTGCACCCCACACACCGTTACCCTAGACATGAGCGCAACACCGCAGCTGTGATTCGGGAGGAACCCAATAGACTTGCACTGGTACCGATCAACTAGGCAATTGTCTCGGCCGTGCCTACTCGAGCCACACCAGTATAGTGTCTCGACATGATGCTCACCGAGCAAGAGTCTCAGCTGATGTATGTATTATTTTTTGTCAATGGATAACCCTGTGTCGCTATGGTGGATATGAGCGCGTCGCACAATTTCATACATGAGGAGATGGTGCACGAGCTCGGACTGCATGTCGAGCCAAGTGGGTTAAGGATCAAGACGGTCGATGATACTGCAAACTCTATCGCAGGTATCGTCTGACAAGCCCTATACAGGTCGGACATTGGTGCAGTCACACAAATCTCACAATGGCATACATGGATGGTTTTCAATTCATCCTAGGGATGAAGTTCTTGGTGTAATCTCGCAATAGGGTGGCGCTGCACCTTGGCGGCCTGATAACCATGGGCATGGACCAGCCAAAATTCACTCAGGTGAGAAACACGATCAGCCGAGCCAATGGCCCATAATTTTCAAGTGGTAGCAACCCCAGTTCCCTAAGGGCAGCAAGTATGTTGTGCCCTATGTCGCCGATTTGGAGCCTCTCCAACTTCCTATCAACTATCCAGCTTGACAAGGGAGTCTAGAGGAACGAGGCAATATTTGCAATTGCACTACTGGAAGAGCCAGCAGCCTCACAAGGTACGATCCCGGTTGAAGTTGAGGTTATTCTAGGAGACTTCAATGACATAATGCCAGAGGAGCTCCCAAAGATGCTACCCCTTCATCAGCCGATGGACCATTAGATAGAGTTGGTCCTAAGCACCCAACCACCCACACAGGCACCCTACAGGATGCCGCCTGTAGAGCTCACGAAACTCAAAAAGCAACTAGGGAAGTTGCTAGATGCCAGGCTCATTCGCCGTCAAAAGCACCTTATGGTGCGTCGATGTTATTCTAATGGAAGAAGGACGGCAAGATGCATATGTGCATCGACCATCGCACGCTCAACAAGGTCATCGTGAAGAATCGCTATCCAATCACCTTGATCACCGATCTATTCGACCGATTGGGACGTGCGAGGGTCTTCACCAAGCTTGACCTCCAATCAGGGTATTGGCAGGTTAGGATCGATGAAGGCGACGAGGCAAAGACAACATGCGTAACGAGGTATGGCTCTTACAAATTTTTGATCATGCTAAAAGGATTAACCTGTCACGCCCCGACCCGCAGGACGACACGTGGCAACCGCCGTATGAGCCCGACAAGCCCATACAAGGCATAAATACAAATACTAAACTACATACACCCACATTTTCAAATAACATCTTAAATACAGTCCCGATATCTCCTAATACAAATCTAAGACCAGCATACGAAAACTCGTAACAGCAATCATATACCTTCCGCGATGAATCCTTCGTCAATGATCTCGTCTCGTGCATCGACACCTGCACACACATTGAACACGGTGTGCTCAGCCTTGCGGCCTAATGCGAAATTACGGCTCTACCGAATAAGGAAATCAAAGGCTAGGAGGAGTATTCTAGGATGTCTTTGGTAATTAATCATCATCTTTCATGTCATATCGTTTAAACAATTCATATAAAAATAGACATCATAAATAAATAATTAAATAAATAAATACATGTGTACATGTCACTAGATGTCACCCTAGTCATATCTAGTGTCCATATCAATAGTATGTCACCTACGTTATGGTGAGACTTTTAGGTTTCATAAACTCGGGCTGCCAGCCTACGCTTAGTGACTACCCGGGCCGGGGGTATCAGTAAGCCCACCAGTGTCTTTCTGTCTCTACCTATGCCCGCTGCACTGATGTTGGCAGAGAGGACGGATGACCCAGAGTCCCTCTCCTGTTGTTTCACTAGTCGCCAACCATGCATCCCCTAGCGAAACCTTCGTGCCCTTACATCCTCCCCGGATACCGTAGGGGTCACGACACCCATGTAGTACTACACAACTGCCCGTAGACAGGATCACCTCTCTTAAGTACTACACCCATCTAGTCCAATAGCCGTCAACGTCTATCGAGATTGGCACACATCCGCACGATGGGCTGTGGCCCTCGACTTCGTCGGTACCAAGTCCATGGTAGGGTTCATCCTAGCTAACCATCTCAGGACTATCACGAGGCCGCCTACAACGACACTCGTGCGGGTGAAGATTTCGGGTAAGGACTTGCTCTATATTTCCAGTCTAACATGACCATGGAGTGTGTACAGTCCCTTACCTTACCAGCTCCCAGTATATAAGCTATGCATAACGTCGGAAGTGGTGCTCCCAGTGCTCCGCTACGCATCAACCTCGGGAGTGGCGCCTAACGGGACGTCACCGTTTTGACCACCGACGGGACGCGGCAGTCAACCGGGGCATATGGGAAAAGTCCCTTTTTCAGTCTAAGTGGCGGTGACGTCGTCAAAGGTTCTAACATGACGCATATATTATCTATGTCCACATGGTAATTATTTAACACAAGCATAGAAAACAATACAACATGCCGGACATGAATGTAGAACATGTTAGATACATAGCAGATAAACATGTTAGATAAGATAACTACGCTAGCATGCATACAATTTGAATCTTATCAAACATTATGGTTTATCATATTGAAGACATCCAAGAATTTTTCCTAAGAAAACCCCAGCGGGAATTCCCTAGCGTGAATAAATCCTACCAACAGAGAACCAACGCACCTGGGATAGCGATCTGCTCCTGGGAACCAAGTCGCGCGGAGAATATCACCCGCCGAGCTTCTCGGATCGCGTACCCACAATAATCCTATTTAATAAAAATTATTTAAAATAGATTTAATTTATTTCCCTTAAGATAAATAAATTAAAATCTATCAATTAAATAATTATTACATTAAATTAATCCTATGCATGTTTATGATTAATCTCACCTAATGAATTATGAATTAATCATATTTTTACCTTTTTAGCTAATAACTTGAATGAATTTTTATTCAATTTCTACTCATCAAACTCACCCATAACTTGGCCCAAGTCGTCCGGGAGCCCAAGTAGAACCCATAGAAATTTTTATTATTTTTTTGATTTTTTTAATATTTTAATATTATTTTATTATTTTAATATTATTTTATTATTATTATATTATTTTATTAATTATTTAAATTAATTTATTTTTATTTATTTTTCTGACCTGGTCAACGGTCAACGTTGACTGGTCAACGCTGACCGGGTCAGCATTTGGCCCGGTCAACACTGACTGGGTCAGCGGTTGACTCGGTCAACGCTGACTGGGTCGGCGGTGGGCCCGGTCAATGCTGACTGGGTCGGCTGTTGACTCGGTCAACGGTTCGAGTTACTGTTCACCCGGTTCGGTTCGGTTCGGTTCGGTTCGATTTGGTTCAGTTCGGGTTCGGTTCAGCTAAATTAAATTCAATCTAGTTTGATTCGAGCTCGAACCAGGTTCAACTTATTTGATTCGGCTCACCCAACCCAACTTGACTTGAACCCAAACCTAACTCGATCCGAACCCAAACCTAACTCAAACTCAACCCAACTAACTTTAACCTGGTTCAACCCAACCGATTTCATTAACTTAACTCTAATTCATAATTAACTTAACTAAACTTGATTTATTAACCTCTAAACATATTTTTAACATAACTTACTCTAATAACATTTTAACAATACAAATCATGCTTAAACTATAACTAAACGTGCTTAATCTATTTCTAATCGTGATTAAGGGGAAAGGGCGAAATCGGCACCTTTCGCCGCGCCCGTTGCCGATCGCCCTTCACCGATTGCCTCGCCAACTCCTCCTTCTCGCCGGTGCTTCGCCGGCCACGCCCGACGAACTCGCCGGCCAACTACCCCGGCGTCCTCGTGCGCGAGCTGGCTGGAGGCGCGCTACATCGAATTCGGTCGTCAAAAACCCTAAACTTCGGAGGTTTCGAAGGTCGTCGGACCTTCTGCGGACGGCGAGCACGGCGACCGTGCAAATCGGAGGTGGGAAGAGGTCGATTAGGGGCCGGACTTCTCACCTAAAACTCGCGAGCAACCGTCGGAAGAATCGGGTAGCGGAAAGGGGCGGATTTGGATGATTCCGCCGTCGCTGCCTCTCACGCGTCCGCACTCTGCTCTTTCCGCCTTGAGCAAACGACTCGCCGCTGCGTCCTCACGTCGATCCGGGTGGAACGCCGACCGCTGCGCCTTCGGGGAGACGAAGCGAGGCGGCGTTGATGGGTGGCGACGGTCAAGAGCGGTGGAATCGCGGCGGCGACCTCACCGTGTGCAGCGGCGAAATCCTGGGAGCGAGGCAGGGGCGAGCGGGAATGGGGCTGCTGCTAAGCTCTCTCTCCGGCGGTCCTCCTCTCGGCGGTGGCGACGGGGCTTGGTCGGAGCAGCAGCAGCTCGCCGGCGATGCCCTCGTCGGTCGCCGCTGCTGCGGAGATGATGAAGACGGGAGCAGAGGTCGCGCGATTAGAGCGAGCTCCTTCGCCCTTTTCTACGCGGTTCTGCTCGATGGGGCCGGTTCGGGCGGACCGGTTGACTCGGCCGGTCTAACCGAACCGGCCGGTCTTTTTTTTTTCTTTTTTTTTTTCAAGGTGGGGGTTTACATAACCAATGCACCGACCACCTTCTGCAGCTTGATGAATGAGGTTTTCCATAAGTTCTTGGACAATTTTGTAGTCGTCTACTTGGATGACATCGTCATATACTCGGGACATGGAGACGGACCAGCAGCACCTCCGATTGGCCCTCCAGAAGCTGAGGGAGCACAATCTATTTGTTCGAAGGGACAAGTGCGAATTCAGTCAAGCTGAAATCCTATCCTAAGGCACCGCATCAACGGATGTATGACACGCATGGATGAGCGCAAGGTGCAGGCAATCAAGGATTGGTCGAGGCTAAGCAACACGAAGGAACTCCAATTGTTCCTTGGATTGGCCAACTACTGATGGATATTTATCAAGGGATACTCCAAAATCACTGCGCCACTCACTGATTTCCTAAGGAAGAATCAAGAGTGCGAGTGGATCAATGCATGCGAGCAAGCCACCTAACAGCTTAAGGTATGCATGACGTCCGAACCCTTGCTAATCCTTCCTAATTTCAGCAAGGTATTCGAGGTGGTCACCAACATATCTGATCGAGCCCTCGGAGGCATTCTCATGCAAGAGGGACATCCGATGGCCTATGAAAGCCACAAGCTAAACAGGGCAGAGTAGCGCTATAGTGCCCACGAGAAGGAGATGCTGATTGTGGTGCACTGCTTGAGGATTTGGCGCACCTACCTCCTCAACAGCCCATTCGTGGTTCGCACAGACAATATCACCAACACGTTCTTCTTCACCTAGTGCAAATTGTCAGCCAAACAAGCACGTTGGCAAGCGCAACTCACCGAGTTTGACTTCACTTGGGAGCATAAGGCGGGACGGTACAACTAGGCGGCCAATGCGCTAAGCAGGCGGCTACACAGCCGCCCGAGCACACGGGACCTTGGTCGAGTGCCTATAGGAGAGCACCAAGGTAGACCTAGCATACCAGCGCATTCTGCAGCAAGTAAAGGATGGGGAGACTCGGCGCTATTGGAGGGACTTGGTAAGTCTATTGCAGGAGTAAGGTGGGTGCATATACGTGCCTAATCCGAGCGAAGTGCACAGGGAGCTCGTAGCCAAGTGCCATGGGACGTATTTGGCCGGGCACCCTGGAGAGGAGTGGACAATGGCGCTACTTATGCGCGCGTACTATTGATCGTGCATGGAGGACGACGTCGAGGCTTACGTCAGGACTTGCACCGTCTGCCAAAAAGACACGTCCGAAAGAGCCAGGGCAGAAGGATTATTGCAGATCCCGAGTCAATGTTAGACATCCATTTCAATGGACTATGTGAAGTCTTTCCTCAAGGTAAATAGCCTCTCTACTGTTCTTGTGGTGGTAGAAAGGTTGAACAAATATGTCATATTCATACCAACCATAGAGCAAGTCACAGCCGAGCAATCCATCGAATTATTCTTCCAGCACATGGTGAAGTACTTCGACCTACCCAAAGACATCATCAACGATCGAGATGCCCGCTTCTCGGGCAAGTTTTGGATGGTGTTGTTCAAGCTTCTGAGGTCGAGATTCAAATTCTCGACCGCCTACCAGCAGCAGACCGATGGATAGATGGAGCGGACAAACTCTTTGTCATGCCCCAATTTGTTGGCATGTGGTAACTGCCGTATGAACCCTGAGATCCATACAAGGCATATAAATAATGAAACATCACACCAATAATTATAAATATTTTTATATAATTAAAAGTCTGAAAATGACGAAATGGATGCGGTGGTATACTTCTGACAATAAACTCTTCGGTAGCTACGACTACACTTACACACATATTGAACGTAGTATGCTCAGCCTTGCGGCCTAGTGCAAAATTATGGCTAGAAATCGTAGTAAAGAAATCAAAGACTAGGAGGAAGGTTCTAGGATGCCTTTTGTTTATTAATTATAATCTTTCTCATTTATGTTTAAACTATGGTATAGTAAGCAATTGAACAATAAGATAATGTAAGTATGTAAATATCAATAGATGTCATCTATATTATATCCAGTGTCTGTGTCTCTAGTTATGCTATCTAAAATAGTGTCTAGTTTTATATCATTAGACTCGAGCTGCCAGCCTATGCTTAGGGAATGCCCTGGCAAAGGACATCTATAAGCCCATCAGTATCTTTCTGTCTCTGTCTCTTCCTATGCCCGCTGCAGTGATGTTGGTGGAGAGGACATGTGACCCTTGATCACTCTCCGTTGTTTCGTTAGTCACCCTCTATGCCTCCCTTAACGAAACTACCATGCTTGTACATCCTCTTCAAACTCCGTAGGGGCAACAACGACTCATGTAGTACGACAGACTGTCCGTAGATAGGGTCACCATCACAAAAGACTCGTTGGTCATGGCTAGCCGATCATATAACTCTAGGACTTGGATAACTCATCCGACTGTCTGCAAAACGTTAAGGAAGATAATCATGTGGTCTACGGATCCACTGTCCAAGGCCTCATGTAGAGAATCACCTTCTCAGTTCAAAAGCAATCAACATTGGCGTGGGAGTTTGTCTAACATGACCTTAGAGTTTGTCTGGTCCATTTCCTAACCAACTCCTCGTAACTAAGCTATATGTAACCTCGAGAGTGGTGCGATGAGGAGCATCACTTTTCGACCATCAGTAGTTATAGTGGTCTTTTAGGGTGTATGATGGACACCCCTTTTCTATTTATAATCAAGGGGTGTTCCCTATGACGTTTTAGCATCTCATTTTACCTATGTCTCTATCTAAAGTATCTGGTGTTGATTCTTGAATTTACCTCCTATGTATGTTTGTTTAATCATTTAGGTTTTTTTTTTATCTTTGTCAGTATGGTAGTTGTATAATATACTGCATAGTAAAGTAATATAATATGCAAGAAAAGATAATAAAGCATGCCAAATACTAGTATAGTATACATCACTTATCAATTATGCTAGATAAAATAAATCACACAAGCATGCATATTAACATGCATAACATTTTATTCTGTTCGAGGCATCCAAGACTTTCTAAGAAAACCTCATTAGGAATTTACTAGTTTGAATAAATCCTACTTTGATGAACTAATACACATTATCGAGTAGTTTCAGAACCAATCCAAATTCGAACATAAAGTAGTCTGGAGATTTACTTAGCTCTCGTGAAAAAAAATAAAAAACCTAAAATAATAAAATTAATTAAAATGGATTTAATACAAGTTCTAAAGTTAGTAGGATAAAAATTATTTAATAGAAAACCTAAGTTATCCAGTTAGCTTAACCATGTTTAAATTAATTATCTAGCTTAACTCATGCAATGTAATCCAATCTGATTAAGGTCCAATTCAAGTTAATTTGCACAACCCAATCATGCAAATATTCTCAAACCAAGTAACCCAACTCAATTAAAGTTCAAGTCACATTATCTAGCCCATGTCTGATTAATAAGACCATGTCCAATTAATGATACCAAGTCTAATATCATAGTCCAATCCAATAGCCCACATATTTTAATTATTTAAGTAAATCAAATTATTCTACTTAGTCTAATTAATTTAATCATTCAATCAAATAGCTGACTTTATTTAATTAACCAAATACAAATTAATTCATTTTAATCAATCTCATTAATTTCAATTAACAACCCTAAGTCCAGTTATTTAAGCCTAATTTAATTCTATTAAATCAATACCCATTATTAAACCCAAACTAATTTATTAGCCTAGTTCAATCAAAAGCCCAATTCCACTTTTAGAGTCCAATCAATTTAAAGTCCAAGTAAATGATTTTCAAATTCAATCTAATATCACCACATAGCCACTAGCTAATTAAAATTTAACAATCTTACCTTAGTTTAAACCTTCATTTGACTCTCCCTACATCCACGATTAATCCACTATATACATAACCTCAAATAAGTTTTTTCATAAAACCCCTTCACTTCTAAAAATAATTCCTTATGCATAAAATTTGGGTTTACACGCTCTGTTGGAGGAATACCTCCGATATTTCGTCACTGCCATCCAAAGCACTCGCTTCGTCTGAAATTGACTAGAGCAACTCACAGAAGCACACGAGAGTTTGGAGAAAGCCGCGCGGAGAATGAATAAATATACCGATCAGCACAGATGGCCATGGGAATTCCAAGTTGGAGATGAGGTACTCCTCAAACTCACTTCCCAAATGTGGAAAAAGGTGAGAGGGATGCACTTGCACAAGATCCACCCAACCTTCCATGTAAGCTTCTTGAAGCCTTATCACCGAGATAAGGATCTAGCGAGGCAACAGGCGGAGCGAGCTCCACCCACCATCACAAAGGAGTTCACTCGTCGAGCAGAGAAGATACTAGGCCGATGGATTGCACGGCTGACCGGGTATATCGAGTACTTGGTACAGTGGAAGGACTCCCATATAGAGAGGGACACCACCTTTGGCAATTCGAGGACCTTATTCAAAGGTACCTTGACTGAAAATTGATAGGGATGTCAATGGACTTAGGTGGGGGAGGATTGTTTGACCCCACTCCCTCGAGTCCCATCCAAAGCACACCAAGAACCATGGAGGGTCAAGCACAAAGGGGTGACCTGCATGCAGCACGCAAGGCTGCTTCAAGGCCGCAGTCGAGAGGTGCACGGGGGTCGAGCCAAGGGACGAGGTGGCCAAGCAAACCAGGCACACGTGGGGGTCAGCCAACCGGAAGGTGAACAACTGAGGGTCGCACATAAGGCAGGCACAAGGAAACCGAACAAAGGGCGCATACGGAGCAAGTGCCCAAGCAACTAAAGGATCATGCGGAGGGACGCCTGAGCAATTGAGGGTATGCATTGAGCAAGCAGTCGGGTAAACAAAGGTGCACGCAAAGCAGCAAGGGACACATGCAGGACAAATGCCAGGCAGTCCCTTAACCGAAGGCACACGCAAGTAAAGCACCGAGCCTTGGGGCTTTGGCACGACTGAGGGTCATGTGTAGCACTACGCTGCCACTACAGAAGCAGGACATGGGCAAGCAGCTGCCAAGGAAGCACACGGCACGGGCATAATGGCTGGAAACAGTTAGGGCATTCAATGCCCAAGTTTGTAATGCTTGTAACTATGAGGATAGCCCAACCGCTAGCCCTCCACGTATATAAGGACCTGCTGAGTACTAGGAAAAGCACCTTGGTCTCGAAAAAGAACTAAGAGTAGAGTGTTACATGCAATAATCTCCTTCAAAGCTAACCTTAAAATTTATGAAAAAAAATTACAAGAGTAGAATGGGTAGTATGAAAAATAGCATAGTAAATAGTTAAAAGGAGTAGGGACAAATTTGAAAAATAGCACACAGTCAACCAATGGCTCCTATTGACGACCATATTAACTTTCACTTAGCTAGTGATTATATGTTAAATAAATGAGAGTAGGGAATGATTAATTTAGATTATGGATAGTTTGAAACTTGAATTGAGCTTCTAGGAAATTGAGACTTTAATAGATGCTGAGAGATTATGATTAAGGTTTATAAATTAAATAAGGTTGAACAATTAGATTAAGTTGGATTAATTAAATCTAGTTGAATAATTAATTAACTAAGGATAGGTTAGGTAAGCAAGATGGTAAAGATAGTAAATTTAGTATCTTGTAGATAGGATTAATGATAAATAATGTTAAAGATTATATCTAAAGGTAATGTTACATATAATAGGTAGATACTTTGAAATAGTTAAATGACTTGCAAATGGTTATATGGTTGGTTCCGAAGAACGAACTACATCATTCATGTGCACTAGTTCACTATAGTATGCTATTCTCTAGACATGCAAATGGGTTGTGCTCGGACTGTCCCGAGCATGGCCTGCTTCGACACAGGGTGCTTCATGCCCCGTCCTGCTCAGCACGACATAGGGCATGCTGGTTTAGCATGTCAGCCCGTGCTTAGCACGGCACGGGGCCATGCCGGCACTGGCATGCCGGGCCATCCGATGCACCGATGTGCGAGGTAGTGCGGCACGGTCCGACTACTATGCACTGACGGGTAGCAGTGGAGAGAGGCGGGAGAGCTGAAGAGGTGGAGGAAGGGGAAGAATTGGAGAGACGAGCGATAAAAAACTCAGATTCTATGAAGAAAAATAAATCTAGCATCATTCGACAAAAAATTTGGCAACATAAAAAAAAAACAGATTCAACTCACAGTCCGATTACCATGCCTCAACCTTCTATGACTTCGTTTGACACTGCCGCTCGCCGCCGCAACAATGAGGGAACTCGTGAAGACAACACATGTCATCGTGAGGCTGAGGAACGCTGATTGAAGGGTTGAAGTCACCACACCGGGAGCAGGGAACTGGTGAAGAGCAGCCCCTCACCGAACGTCGAGGTCGTAGTGAGGTCGCTCGAATCAAAGCCATATAGAGCCTCCGAGCTGCCTGCCTGCCATAGCGGGTCGTGGCCTGATGCCTCAATAGCTCGGCCGATCTGGTGACGCCTCCACCACTCCATGGACCACGACCTCACACCATTATTAGTCACCGGCTCCGTGGAGGCATGGATAGTGGTGCGTGACTTCGTCTCCGCTGCTCGCCTTTGTAGTCTCACACCATGGGAGCGTGACTACATCGGAGCTTGCCTTCGCAGTCTCTTCGATCTCCCTTTCCGAAGCTCCCACCACGAGATCCCCAATCCCTAGCCTCTAGCAACAGGGCTTTAGAAAAAAAACAGAGACCTTAAGGGTTTGAGAGACGATGGCCTCCTCACCCCTCGTGAGCTAGACCTTGAGAGGAAGAAGCGGAGCCGCAATCGTAGAGGCACCGGAGAGATGCCGAGACGGCGAGACCCAATTGTTGACATGGCTATAAGCGAGAGGGAAGAGTCGAAGAGGGGCACTGGGCAATCGTCGGGGCAGAGGCCAAAGGGGCTTCTTTTTTTATCCTACAAGTGATTAAAAAAAATTGGGGCTTTTTTTTTAATAAAAAAAAATCAAGGCAAACGAAGCGAGAGGGAAGACCGTAAGAGCCAAAGAGGGGCAGTAGTAGGGGCAAAGGCCTTTTACCTTGGGCTTAGTTTTTGTCAATATCCACCAGCAATTATTAAAAAGAGAGAGAGAGAGACCGAACCCACTTATTTGGGTTGCCTACTTATTTTCTACTAGAAGAATAAGGTCTACATAGTTCTTATTCACTCATTAGACAGTTTCTAAAAAATAAAAAGAAATATTTAAAAAGAAAATTACCTTCTAATTTTTTTCATCTTTCTATTAAATTATCTATCATTACTCGTTCATACTATTTCCTCCTGCACAAAACGATGCAACTGTAGACACCGGTACACTTAAAAAATCACAAGCAATCATAGACATTATAGGAAAAGATTTTCCATTCATTTGTTCTCCGCCCATTTAAAATATTATAATCACTAAGTCCATTAGGATTCCAATTACTTTAATAATATTGTTCTAAATAAATATTGATTTCGGTAATACCTGAAGGCTTTTGAGATCTTCTAGTAATATTAAAAATAATACTTGGTAAACCCATTCTAAGTTTATTTAATGTTGATAGTGATGAGCTACTCCATATTTATTTGAATATAGATTATATACATCGTCTAATAATTTAGTTATTTTATTTTTAAATTCTACTGCATTATCATCTAATAATATATTATTATAATATTCATCAATTAAAGGATAAAGCTCATATAATTTAATTTTAGGATCTAAAATTACACCTAAACAGTAAATAGGACCAATATTAGCCCAATATTTTTTAAATTTTGATTCCATAGCTCCTAATATAGGTCCAATCAATTGATTATCTCTACACTCATAAAAAATAAAACTAATATTAACAATTTACAATAAAAATTGATTAATAGTTGGATAATAAGAACCAGATAAAAAATTAGAAGTATCTTTAAATAATTCTAAAATTTTACATATAAATAAAGCAAGAGTCCAATTAGAATCATTAATAATACCTTCTACTTCTGATATTTTTTCATTATAATAAACAGTAACACGCATTGTAGCATATCATACGCGGAATTCCACCTAGTAGCAACATCTAGTTTAAATTTTTTAAAAGGTTTGTGATGATTAATACATATTTGTTTAAATCCTTGTAATCTAGAACTTAAAGTTTTAACATACTTAATAACATTTCTAATTTTTTTTACATGATCATCAACAATACTTTAAAACTAATAATTCTTTTTAAAAATAAAATTTACTATCTATCCAATGACAAGTAAAACACATGTATGCCATACTATTATGTTGATCAGTCCAAACATCAAAAGTTAATGAATAACTAGAAATATTATTTTTAAAATTATTAAAAATATTATTTTTGTATTTATAAATTTTTTTTACTATATCGGCATTTTTTATATTATTAAAAAAAATTTACATTAAAAGTTCTACTAACACCTTTAAAATGAGGATAAAATGTAATTTATATAAGACGAATAAAATTAGGACTTTGAGCAAGAAAAAGGTAATTCATTTTAAATTATAAATTTAATTAATTCTTTTCTAGCAATATCGGCATTATATCTAAGTGTGGTTAGACTACCACTATTTATATTTAATAGTTATTGTGTAGATGATATTTGATCTTTGTGACTTCTAGCATGCCTAGCTAAATGACCGGTTACAGCGGGCTTTTTCAATATTATCAACAACTATAAGATCAAATTCCTGCCATACTGCACTAGTTTTTTTTTTTATGAGTAGTACCGGACTCCGCTTCAGGTTTGGTTCCAGTTGTATTACCGTCGGTGAGAGGATTTTCGGCACTCGCATTAGACATAAAAGATGGATTATTCTGCATGGAACTAGAAGGATTAGAATCAAATTCTTGTGAACCCGAAAAATATTGATAATTATACATATTATAATTATAGTTATCATTATTATCAACCATTTATCTAGAAAAAAAAAGAGAGATGTAAGATATTAAACGATAAAAAAGGAAAAAAAACTAGATTTAATTAGAATATGTAAATTAAATCAGATTAATATTAACAGAGGAGGACGAGAAATACTAAAAAGAGATGAAGTAATTAAAAGAAGTAAATAAAACAAGATTAAAAGAGGATTAAAAATAAGAGAAAAAAATTATTTCTCGAGTGCTCAAGGCTAAAGAATTCATAGGAGAGAAGGAATTTTTGAGTTGTAAAAATCTATGAACGATGGAGGGTATTTATAGGAGATTTTGTAAACTCATCCTTCATTAAAATAGCAAAAATACCCTTAAAAAAAATAAAATAAGGGGTAATAATGTAATTTGACTTATTAATTGCAGCGCTACAAGACTTATTAATTGCAGTGCTATAATGTAATTTGACACTTGACAACTTGCTCTTCTCTCATCCTTCTTGTTCTGAGAAACCGCGCCTCTTTCTTCCCTGCTCCTGTTCTAGCAACCCTCTTTCTTCTGTACTCCCTTACTCCTGTTCCAGCAACCCGCGTAAAGGAAGGACGAGGCAGAGGCAATGAGGACGAGCCAAGCTCTTCCCTCTTCCTCCCTCCTCGATGAGTCACCTCGAGGCATCGTCGTCGACTGATTGAAGCGCCCCCCTACTGCACGCTTGCGCTAGCCATTAGTTAAGCTAACCTAGCCGGTCTCATCACCACGAGATGAGGCCTGGTCGAGGCGATGACGTGCGAGGTGTGTCGTCCCTGCTTCCATGGTTCTACCTCTCTTCGCCTCGCCTCTTCCTCCCTCCTTGACGAGTCACCTCGAGGAGGTGTTGACATTGACGATGTCTGAGACACCTGCCCCACCCACTTCTCGGTGCTCACCCTACTCCTAATGGCCGGTGAACGTCTATGCTAGCTAACCTAGCCGATCTCATCGCTGCGAGACGAGGGCCGGCCGAGGCAACAGCGTGCGACTATGCGTCATGCGGGATGCTGCGAGGCTGTGAACCTGTGAGCAGAGGAGAGGCAGAGCAGTGACTCTGTCTGCTCTATTCTATCATCGGTGCAGATCACTATGTTACAGTGGAGCTATCTACAAGAAGAGGGAAGAGGCAGGGCAGAGCTATCTACGGCTATGGGAATGTTGGGAAGAGGCTTAGCGATAGAGCTATCTACGGGAACGTCGGGAAGAGGTGAAAAAACTCGGTCACGATCTCACTCTCACGGATGTCACCACTCTCCATGTCGGGTAATAGATGTTTCAGAGGCTAATGGAGATGCCAGCGAGCAAGTTTGCAAATCGTCGGACAGTATAAGATGTGGGCTGTGGTAGACGAGAGTAGGCCGTCGGAGGCTGATATCGCCGGAGGTCTAAGTCCAACTCTTGCGCTCTGGTCATTCGCTTGCCCTCAGATTAAACTTGAGTTCACTCATGGTCAGGTTTGAACAGGTTGTGCATCGTGCCACCCATGCATGGCATGCCGGGCAAGCACGACACGGGCTCGTGCCCCTCATGCTTGGTGTGTCGGGCCGAGCACGAGACAGGCTCGTGCAAAGCACGACACGACTCGGGCTCGTGCCGTGCCATGCCGCTGGGCCGCGAACATGCGGACTAGCACGACACGTATGCAAAGCCGAGTCGTGTCACGCCCCAACCCTACTGTCGGGCACGTGGCAACCGCCGTATGAGCCCAACGGACCCATACAAGGCATTTAATGGTAATCACAGTTCATATACATCATTAACACAACGGAAATACATTTAAAACATCTAACTCAACATTGCTAACACAGTCCCGATAATCCTACTACAACTCTATGATAAGTATTCATCAATAAAAATAACTCCGTCGACAAACTCATCTTCATCAACCATCGTGATCGATCGTCTAACACACCTGCACACACATTGAACATGGTGTGCTCAGCCTTGCGGCCTAGTGCGAAATTACAGCTCGAAATCGTAGCTAGGAAATCAAACACTAGGGGAAAGTACTAGGATGCCTTTGGGTTTATTAATTATCAATTATTAACTTTTTGGTGTAAATAACGTCATTAACAAAGTTGAGTTTTAACTGTCTGTGTAGATCTGCATATATCCCTAAGTGTCATCTATATTGAACAACATGTATGTCGCTAGTATATGTCATCTATGTTGAACAACATATTTGTATCTCTAGTATATGTCAACTAGATGTATCACTCTATCTTTGTATCAAGTGCATCGGGCCGCCAGCCTATGCTCAGGGGATATCCTGATCAGGGACTCCCATAAGCCCATCTGTGCCGTAAATGTCCAGATCTCTACCTATGCCCGCTGCACGGATGTTGGCAGAGAGATCGGGTGACCGTGTATCTCTCTCTACTGTCCCGCTGGTCGATCCCTACACCCCGTCCCAGCAAAACCGGTTGCTTCCGTACCTTTCCCCTTGGAAACTCAGTACGGTCACAACCCACCGTGTAGCGCTACACAACTGTCCGTCGACAGGGTCACCTCAATTAATATGTCCTCGGCCACGGCTAGCCGAATTAATTTATAACCCTAGGATCCGGACTGCTCATCAGATCGTCTGCAGAACGTCTGGAATAGTAGCCGTGTTGTCTACAGATCCACTGTCCAAGGCTTTAAGGAAATTCACCTCTTCAATTCAATAGCAGTTGATGTTGGCCGAGTTGAGCTCGCATCCGCACAATGGGCTGTGGCTAACTCGACTACATGCCTACTAAATCCTTGGAAGGGTTCATCCCCGCTGGCCATTCCGGGACTATCACGGTGACGCTCAAACGTCACGCGTGCGGATAATTATATCCGGGTATGAACTTACTCCACTTTCTGGTCTATCTTGACCTTGGAGTTAATCTAGCTATTTCCCAACCAACTCCCAGTATCTGAGCTGTTTGTAGCCCCAGGAGTGGTAATAGTGAGTGAACATCACTATTCGAACACTAAGGGTTCGATTTATCATCTAGGGTGTGTTACCAATACACCCTTACAATATGTAATCTAGTGATGTCCCTAAGAGATACTAGTATCAAATGTTACCTATGTCTCTATCTAAATTAGAGTATCAGGTAACTATTTTTGATATTATCTCCTATGTGGTATTTTAACTTTATAATCTATATATCATCTTCTTTATCAAGGTATTATCATATCATAAAATAATAAAGAAAAATAAAGCAATATGTAAAAGAATTTGATAAAGCATGTTAAACAGCTTACACATAGCATATAATTCATGTAACATAAATAATATTATTCTAGCATGCATGTTATCACATATTTAGCAAACACAATATTTTATTAGTTTCAAGGCATCCAGGACCTTCCTAATAATACCTCAGCAGGTAGTTCCCTAGTTTGAATAAATCTTAATTACGATGAACCAACGCACCTTTTATCGGAAATTCGAGCTTTAGAACCAACCGAATTAAAGCTCCGAGACAATAGTATTAAGTAGCTCCCAAATCAGAATAATATCCCTAAAACAATAAAGATTTTATTTTAAATATAAAATATTCTTAATTTAATATGATAAAAATTATTTACACTAATAATTCAACTTATGTGATTAATTTAGCTTCCTCTAAATTAATCAACATACTTTAAACTACTAGGTCCAACCTGAGGTTCAAGCTAATACTTTAAATCCTTAATCCTCTTTCATCACCTCTAATTTATTAGAATAATCAAATTCCTAAATCCAACTCAATTATATTTTCAAGTCAAAATCAATATAGAATCCAAGCTAATTATTCCCTAATTTGATCTAACATCACAACATCATCACTAGCAAACTAATATTCCACAATTCCTCCTTGGTGTCAACCCTCGTTCGATTCTCTCCACATACCTAATTAGTATATCATATGCAAAATCTCTAAATAAAAGATAAAGAAAAACATGTTGAGGAGAAATAGGGAAAGGAGAAGGAGGTGGGGGAGATAGCATGAATTCAACAATCTATCATCTATGCATGCATCATCACCATCAGTTAACCACAAAGGTTCCAACATCAATTGAACTCATGAGGGCAAGGAATTCGAAATCGAAATCCTTAATGGTTTAGCGGTCGAAATCGAAAAGAGGGCAGCAAGCTGCTAACTCACGTCGCGAGTGGAAGATTTGATGTGCGACGGTCGACGTCTCATAGCCGGTGGCTCGGTGGACAGTGCGGCGGAGCACCCATTAGCGTCGCTCAAAGGAGGGAGGTGAGGAGTCGGAAGAGGTTCCGACGGTGCGACGAAGCCTTCCTTGTCATTGCCATCGAAGGACGTGTAGTCGGCGAATCCAAGCACTAAGATCTCGGTGAAGAGGGCAATGTAGTAGAGGTGAGGGGTTGATGGAGGATTATGTCAGACGAGATCAGGTTGCGGCGAGGATCGGTAGAACCATCCCTCCACAGCTCCGCCGTCGTCGTTGAAGAAGATGCAGCCGGCGGATCAAAGGAGCGATGGAGAGTGTTCGCCGCTGAACTCCAACAATGACGGCTTCGCGAGCAAAGGTTGAAGAGATGCGATTTGGGAGAAATGTTTAGGGCTTCAAATGGTTCGGTTCGCGGGTGGGGGTTCGGCCGGGCCGGCTTAGTTGGGCCGGTCCAGTTCAGCCAGTTCGGTCACGTGGGAAACACATGCTTACAACATTTTACGATTCCGTCCATTAGCGTCGCTCAAAGGAGGGAGGTGAGGAGTCGGAAGAGGTTCCGACGGTGCGACGAAGCCTTCCTTGTCATTGCCATCGAAGGACGTGTAGTCGGCGAATCCAAGCACTAAGATCTCGGTGAAGAGGGCAATGTAGTAGAGGTGAGGGGTTGATGGAGGATTATGTCAGACGAGATCAGGTTGCGGCGAGGATCGGTAGAACCATCCCTCCACAGCTCCGCCGTCGTCGTTGAAGAAGATGCAGCCGGCGGATCAAAGGAGCGATGGAGAGTGTTCGCCGCTGAACTCCAACAATGACGGCTTCGCGAGCAAAGGTTGAAGAGATGCGATTTGGGAGAAATGTTTAGGGCTTCAAATGGTTCGGTTCGCGGGTGGGGGTTCGGCCGGGCCGGCTTAGTTGGGCCGGTCCAGTTCAGCCAGTTCGGTCACGTGGGAAACACATGCTTACAACATTTTACGATTCCGTCCATTACTTCCAAAATAATGCAACTAAGCCCCTCTAAAATTAATTAAATTTCTAACTAGGTCCCTATTAATTTTAATAACTTATAATTAGATTCTTTTTAATATCAAAAATCAACCTAATGTCACCATCTAGTCCTAATTCAACTTAAAAGTCCTTTAACCTCTTTTACATTAATCTAAACTTAAGAAAAGAAAAAAAAAATTATTATCAAATTTGTCACTAATTAAACCACATAAAGTGGGGGTTTACAAGTCGTGCTGGGCACGACCCGCCAATGAGGCGGGCCGTGCTCTACACGGCGCGATTCGGGCCGGGCGCGGGTCGCCCGTGGGCGGCCCTACCCGATTTTCATGTCTACTATTCTCAAATTAGGATAATTTAATGAGATAAATATTTTACTGCTTAGAAATTAATATTTAATTGATCATGATTCATGCATGGTATGTTAGACAAATCTCCTTATATTACGGTTATGGTATGCTTATAGCCTTGTACATGCGGTTATTTAAGTATGTGCTACGTTTATTCGGAAGAAAAAGTGGTAGCTTATGCTTCTAGACAGTTGAAAAAGTATGAACAAAATTATCCTACACATGACTTGGAGTTGGCAGCCATTATCTTAGCTCTGAAGATTTGGAGGCATTACTTGTATGGTGAGAAGTGTATTATCTACACATATCACAAGAGTTTGTAATATCTGATGAAGTAGAAAAATTTAAATCTGCGGCAGAGGAGATGGATGGAGCTAATTAAATATTATAATTTGGTTATTGATTATCATCCTGGAAAGTCTAATGTAGTGGCAGATGCTTTGAGTCAGAAGTCATCCACTACTTTGAGTTGTATTCAAGACTTTTACTTACCACTCTTGAAGGAGTTACAGTCCTTGGGGACAGTTTTGCAGATTAATGAATAGGGTTATCTTCTTGCTCAGTTTGTTGTGAGGCATACTTTAGGCAGTGAACTGATTGAGAAGCAGAAGCAAGATCCCAAGTTTGTTGGAGTGATCAGGAGGGTAAAAAATGGAGAAGAGACAGAATATAGCCTAACGGATGATGGAGCTCTGCTTTATCATGGGAGGTTATGTGTACCTGCAGATGATGTACTTAAGCAGCAGATTCTATAGGAAGCTCATAGTTCAACTTATGTTATACATCTGGGAGGTACAAAGATGTACCGGACCATTCGACAGACTTACTGGTGGTCACGTATAAAAAGAGACATAGCAGAGTTTGTGTCGGAGTGCCTTACTTGTCAGGAAGTGAAGGCAGAGCATCAACGACCGATGGGATTATTACATCCATTGCCTATTCCTGAGTGAAAGCGGGAATATATTACTATGGACCTGGTGATTGGTTTACCTCGTACTCGGAGGCGTCATGATGCGGTTTGGGTAGTGGTTGATCGGCTTACCAAGTCAGCCCATTTCTTACTTGTGGCGGTGAATGATCTAGTGGAGAAAATGGCTCGGTCTTATATGGATGAGATAGTGAGACTACATGGTGTGTCAGTGTCGATTGTGTGACACCAGGATCCCCAATTTACTTCTCAGTTTAGTAAATTGAGGAGTTAGGTACTAAATTGAGGTTTAGTATGGTTTTTCATCCTCAGACAGATAGACAGTTAGAGAGGACCATACAAACTTTGGAGGACATGCTTAGGACTTGTGTGCTGGATTTTGCTGGGAGTTAGGATGTAAATCTCCTATTGATTGAGTTCGCTTATAATAATAGCTATCAGGCAAGCATAGACATGGCTCCCTATAAAGCTGTGTATGGTAGACCTTGTAGGACTCCTGTCTATTGGAATAAGGTTGGTGAAAGAAAGATTACTGGTACCGAGTTAGTTTATCAGACCGTGGAGAAGGTTAAGATGATCTGGGTGAGACTGAAGGAAGCTCAGGATAGACAAAAAAGTTATGCAGACAATCAGCGGAGGTCGTTAAAATTTACGGTGGGGGACAAAGTGTTCCTAAAGGTGTCTCATTGGAAAGGACTTCTTTGGTTTCACCTGAAAGGAAAGTTGCATCTGAGGTATATTGGATCGTTTGAGATTCTGGAGAGAGTTGGACCGGTGCCTTATAGATTATAGTTACTGGTAGACTTAGAATCCACAGCGTGTTCCATGTGTCGATGCTTAAGAGGTATGTGTCGGACCCATTGCATGTTCTGACTGCACCTCCGGTTGCTTTGAGAGATGATCTGAGTTATGGACTTCGGGCAGTGGCTATAGTGGATTGACATGATAAAGTGTTAAAGGACAAGACCGTACCTCTAGTTCGAGTACTCCAGAGGGATGGTAATGTAGAGGAGGGGGCATAGGAGACCTAAGTCCAAATTAGAGCTCAATATCTACAATTTTTTGCTTAGTATTTTGCTTGATAAATTATTTGAAGATGTTTGAAAATTACTTGAATTGATTGAATGATTTTTTATGATCTTTTTGTATCGTAGAGGGCTATAGAAACTCTAGAAAACTTAAGAGGTTAAGTTGTTATTTTTGGAGGACCAAAACTCCTAAGGGGAGAGGAATTATAAACCTTATTTTTTTTAATATATATATATAATAATAATAATAATAATAATAATAATAATAATAATAATAATAATAATAATAATAATAATAATAATAATAAATAATGGAATAGAAAATAATAAATAAATAATAAAAATAAATCAGATAAATATAAAAAAGGAGATAAAATCAGATAAAAGAAAAAGAAAAAGGAAAAAAATAAAAAATCACCGGTGCATGCTGCGAGCGAAGGGGGCGAGCGGCGAGGGTTTTTTTAAAACCCTGGAAAGAAGGCAGTGCTCTGTTTCCGAGGATTTACAGCGACGGTGGGTCGATAGGAGCTCCGGCGAACGACACTTTCGACAGGGGAAGGTCCGGCTGGAGGCGAGACATTAATTTGTGGCCAGCGGTGCGTGGAGACGTCTCCAGTGGGCTGAAATCGAGAAGGGGGCGGCAGAATACAGGATAAGTCCCTATTTTCCATCGATTTCACCGGCAATAGGGGTGGAGATCGTTCCTCCTTCTCCAGTAAAGCGTCCAGCTTCGATTCGACTTCAGTGGAGTCCATTTGGCGAGCGGGCAGCGGCTGTGCAAGCGAGAATTAGCGGTGGAATGGCGGCGGCGCAGCTGTGGGTCGAGGAGGGGAAAAGAACTCGGTCGGTGCATGCGTAGCACGTGAGCTGGTTTGGTTTGATCTGGTTCAGGCAGCGGCTGGTTCGACTACGGTTCAACGTAGTTTTCATAATTTTACAATCGGTTCGATTCGTTTCAACGTTGTTAGGTGGTTGTTTGTGAGTTTTAAGTTCTGAGGAATTTATTTAGAATTTTTATCAAATTTTAGGTACGGATTTCGAATTATTTTTGATTGGGTTCAAGGTTTTGAGTGCATTAAAGTTGTTCGATTATAATTTTTATGATTTAATTAGATTTTTTAGAATTATTTAGTGAGATTTTTAATTTAATTAAGATGATTCAGGTTAATTTAGGGTTTAAATGGATTACCTAAATGTTAAATGCATGAGGGAATATTTCGGTAGCTGTTATTGTGATTAAATTACATTAAATAGAATTAAAATGATTTAATTAGAATTTTTACAGAATTGATAAATTTATGTTGTTATAAATTTAGGTAATTAGGTTTTTGAGATTTTTATATTTAGTGGATTTGATAATTTGAGATTTTACAAATTTATTTGGTGTAATTAGATTTTTCACAGAATTATTAAAATTATTTTTAAATTAATTATGGTGGTATATATTGATTAAAATTATTAGTATAATTTAATTGTTAAATTAGATATTTACTTTATAGGCTTGTTGATGGTTAATTGTGGTTGTGTTGTGATTATTTAATTTGTTAAATTATTAGTTGATTGTGAAAAAATTAAATAAAAATGGTGTGAGGATGTGAGTAGTAAGGGTAGATAGGAAATTTTTATTGGATTGTATGATTTATGTTTTGTTTGGATGTATGAATTTTATTTTATTTTAGGAGAATTGTATTGTTGTGATATTGGTTGACAAATCACGGCCAAACTGTGATTTGTGCTGAAGTAAGACGGAATTGCTTTGCTTGCTTGTTTGCTTCTAAGAGTCACAGCCAAGCTGTGATTCTTACTAAAGATTGTTTTGAGACTCAAGTGAGGGCTTATGGTTTCAAATTTATAGCCTTCTACAATGTTGAGCCCTAAGGGTTCTTGTTATTTATTGAAAATGTTAATAAGTTGGATATCTACTTTATTGCATATTTAATTAGCATGTGTGTTTGATGTGAGTTAGTAAGTTATTTATGTCAATATACATATTTTTTTTATATGCATGTTATTTGTGATTGTACTCATGTCATGCTTTTGATTGGTATGTTAATGTTATGCTATAGATGTAGACACACTTAGCAAGAACATAGAACATGATAACATGACACAAAAACTAGAAATACTTTAGGTTCATATTGTGTTAACACCTAGAGTGGTCTTAATTGACATATAACTAAGGACTTTAGACATCTTAAGGTTATAATAACTTAGGAGATGACATTAGGTTCTTAGGCTGCTGCTATGTGTCAACATGTGGTGAGGAGCCATGTGCTAGCCAAGGTAGACATGCAAGTTCAGTTGACTTAGCCACAAATGCTTTAGGGTAACCAGGATCTCACTTCGGTGCAGAACTCACCTTATTTGTGTTACTCTAAGGTAGAAAGTGTGCTAGGAATAAAATCATTCAATGCGCTACAAGGCTAGGAAACTTGAGGACACTGACATGTTCAAGATGTGGGTCCCTGAGCAGTCCAGGTTTATTGGTAGCATGTACAGAATATCTCAGCTTGTCAGGCTGTAGATGGTGTAGTTTATAATTTTATGTGGTGACCCTATTATAGGGCAGAATTACAGCATTATATGGTACTTATTTTATATAAAAGGGGTACCGTGGTCACCAGCTCCTTCTGCTAACATCAGTGTACAGACACATAGGATAGAGAAGTAGAGTTGACACTAATGGGTTTGGAGAAATCCCTGACGAGGAATTTATTTTGAACATAGATTGGCTGTCTTAGATGTAGCATGGAAAAATTATGATATAGTAGTTGAGGTAATATGACATCTCCAATCTGAAGTTACTATGACTTCATGAACATTGCTCAAAGAAAATACCTCAATAGATAATTATTTCTTCCTCATTTATAAATAAAAATTTGTGTATTTTAGTATCAAGAGGAGTTCATTAAGATTACAACATTCATGGACAAAATCTCCATTTAATTTTATATGAATTCTCTATTCCTCACAAACATACTCTTCAAAAGGCACAATGATTCACCCAACAAACTTAATTAATATTAGAGCCAAATTTCAATCTTGAGACCTTTGGGTTATGGGCCCACCACGCTTCCGCTGCGCCACTCTGATTTTGTACATAAAGTTTTATCAAACACTTAATGCCGAATCAATTTGAAAATCATCCGAACAAGGTGATTGCTTGGTGTTATTGTTGGTGTGATGAAAAAGATATTATTTATCAATTTTATCCACATAGGCTAAAAGTCACCATCCATTATCAAAGTAATTGATTCTCTCAAACTCCTAAATATTCTTATAGTGAAAGTCCTAATTTGTAAAACATACTCGTAGTAAAAACTCATCGACAAACTCTTTGCCGACATCATTCAAGAGGAAAATTATCAAGCTTGTTGTAGTGAGCAATCTTTATAGGAAAAGTCCCTATTCATGAAGCCTTTCGTTAACATCACTCAAGCAATATACCTCAAACGATTATTATTTCTCCTGCATTCATGGAACAGATCTCCATTTAACTGTCCATAAGGCTCCTCTCCCTCCAAACATAAAAATTATATATTATTCTCTTAGACTATTTACAATGAAAACTCATCGACAAAGACTTCATCAACATTGCTCCAAGAAAATGCCTCAATAGATAAATATTTCTTCCTCATTTATAAATAAAAATTTGTGTATTTTAGTATAATGAAGAGTTCATTAAGATTACTGCATTAATGGACCAAATCTCCATTTAATTGTATATGAATACCATATTCCTCCCAAACTTACTCTTCAAGAGACACAATGATTCACCCAACAAACTTAATTAATATCAGAGCCAAGTTTCGATTTTGGGACCGCTGCGCCACTCTGATTTTGTACGTAAAGTTTTATCAAACCCTTAATTCCAAATCAATTTGAAGCTCATCCGAACAAGGTGATTGCTTGGTGTTATTGTTGGTGTGATGAAAAAGATATTAGTGATCAATTTTATCCACATCGGCTCAAAGTCACCATCCATTGTCAAAGTAATTGATTCTCTCAAACTCCTAAATATTCTTATAGTGAAAGTCCTAATTTGTAAAACATACTCGTAGTAAAAACTCATCGACAAACTCTTTGCCGACATCATTCAAGAGGAAAATTATCAAGCTTGTTGTAGTGAGCAATCCTTATAGGAAAAGCCCCTATTCGTGAAGCCCTTCGTTAATATCACTCAAGCAATATACCTCAAACGATTATTATTTCTCCTGCATTCATGGAACAGATCTCCATTTAACTGTCCATAAGGCTCCTCTCCCTCCAAACATAAAAATTATATATTATTCTCGTAGACTATTTTAGAATAAAAATTTGTGTATTTTAGTATAATGAAGAGTTCATTAAGATTAATGCATTAATGGACCAAATCTCCATTTAATTGTATATGAATACCATATTCGTCCCAAACTTACTCTTCAAGAGACACAATGATTCACCCAACAAACTTAATTTATGTCAGAGCCAAGTTTTGATCTTGGGACATGTGGGTTATGGGCCCACCACGCTTCCGCTGCACCACTCTAATTTTGTACATAAAGTTTTGTCAAACCCTTAATTCTGAATCAATTTGAAGCTCATCCGAACAAGGTGATTGCTTGGTGTTATTGTTGGTGTGATGAAAAAGATATTAGTGATCAATTTTATCCACATCTCGACAAACTCTTTGCCGCCATCATTGAAGAGGAAAATTATTAAGCTTGTTGTAGTGAGCAATCCTTATAGGAAAAGCTCCTATCAATGAACAAATCTCCATTTAATATCAGAGCCAAGTTTCGATCTTGGGACCTGTGGGTTATGGGCCCACCACGCTTCCGCTGCGCCACTCTGATTTTGTACATAATGTAAACCCCTACTTTTATATCTTTTAATTAGGAAAAATAAATAAATAAAAATAATTTTAGGGGGTGAGAACTTGTAAAGCCCAATTTTAGGTGTAAAAAAATTTTCATAAGTGGAAGGGGTTTAGGGAAAAAAAAGTAGCTTTGTAAATACTTGGAAAGAGAGGGATAAATAGGGAAAAATATAATTAAGTAAATAACAAGACCTAGTAGGGGTAAAATGTGAATAGGGGTAGATTTGTGGATAGCTTGAACCAAGAGGGTCAAAGCTGGTATTTTTCCTTGTCGCCATCTCCGCATCCCTCCTCGGTCAGCCGGCGGCGCCCACTGACCCTTCAGTCCTCTACATCCTCAACAAGGAAAAATAAATAAATAAAAATAATTTTAGGGGGTGAGAACTTGTAAAGCCCAATTTTAGGTGTAAGAAAATTTTCATAAGTGGAAGGGGTTTAGGGAAAAAAAAAGTAGCTTTGTAAATACTTGGAAAGAGAGGGATAAATAGGGAAAAATATAATTAAGTAAATAACAAGACCTAGTAGGGGTAAAATGTGAATAGGGGTAGATTTGTGGATAGCTTGAACCAAGAGGGTCAAAGCTGGTATTTTTCCTTGTCGCCATCTCCGCATCCCTCCTCGGTCAGCCGGCAGCGCCCACTGACCCTTCAGTCCTCTACATCCTCAACAAGGATTCATCGTCGATTCTGCCTCCCTCCTTCGAGGGACTCCAGATGGGCTCCGTTGCACCCATCGACGCCGTGGGTCTTCTCAAATTGGTGATGAATTGATTTCTTTGCTACTGAGAATTTACATGGGGTTTTAATGGTGCGTTTAGGTTATCTTGAATTCATGCTATCTCCCCCACCTCCTTCTCATTTCCCTATCCTACTCTCTCCTTTCTCCTCCTCTTTATGTGGTGCATGTAATGTGAAGAGGTTGAGAATTGAAATAGGGTATATACTAGGAAAGTTATTGTTAACTCCACATAGCTAATAAACATATGTTAACATGGAGTTTAAATAGGGAATAATTAATTTAGGATTTGACTTAGACTAATCTATATAGTTGGAGTTGATGGATAAAGATTAAGGGTTTTAAGAGGTTGGGTTTTTGAGTTAAATTAGGCTAATGTCTTGGTTGCGGTTCAACGATTTAATTGGGTTGGATTAGATGGATTTAAGGTTGATTAATTTATTTAGATATTTATGTTTGAGGGTTCGAGATAAATTAACTAATGTTAGAAATTTAATTTAATTGATTAAGTTAGTAATTTAATTTTATACAATTACTTAGTGAAATTTGGTGTAGTAGTTGATTTGATTTGAACAACAAGAGTCATGAATTTGGAATTGGATTTTCATGCTTGGACTTGGGCTTTATAATAGAATATGAGCTAGGTGGATTGAATTTGATCTTAATTGGATTAGGTTGATTTCATGAATTGTGTTAGATAATTAATTTGGATAGAATAATTAGATAACTTAGGTTCTTGATTGATTAAATTTCTATCCGAATAATTCGTAGAAATAGTATTAAATTTCTTCTAAATAAATTTTATTATTTAGGAGTATTGTGTTACATTAAGGTTGATACATCTGAGCTTCAATTAGACTGGTTCTGAAGCTCAGACTTCGATCAGGTACGTTAGTTCATCGTAGTAGGATTATATTCATGCTAGGGAAAATCTTAGAAAGAATTTTTTTGGAAAGTCTTGGATGCCTTAAAAACAAATAAAAAATTTATGTTTGCTAAATACTATAGAACATGCATGCTATATTAAATTATCTATTAAGTATGATTGATATGTCATATGCTATGCTACTTAGCTTTACTTGGCATGTTTTATTAGTTCTCCTACACGTTATTTATTGTCTCATACTTATTGAATATTATAATATTATAATGTGGAGAACGATGAAACTAAATATTTTAAACTTGAATCATTACATAGGAGGTAGTATCAATAATAATTCAAAATACTCTAGTATAGAGACATATGATACTAGCACCTCCTAGGGACATCACTAAACTACAATTACGGGGTGTTAACAATGCACCCTAGATGACATGACGAACTGTTAATGTTCGAATAGTGATGTCTACTCACCAACACTACTCCCGAGGCTACAAGTACCTTAAATACTGGGAGCTGGTTGGGAAATGGACCAGACTAACTCCAGGGTCAAGATAGACCAGAAAGCTGAGTGGGTCTATACCCGGATACTATTACCCGCACGTGTGACGGTTGGACATCACCGTGATAGTCCTTATATGGCTATCGGGGATGAACCTTCCAATGATTCAGCAAAAATATGGTCGAGGTACCTCAAACCCATTGTGCGGATTGACGGTCAACTCGACCAACATCGACTGCTTTTGAGTTGTGATGGTGACTCCCTTAAGCCTTGGATAGTGGATCCGTAGACCACGCGGCTATCATCCTAGACGTTCTGCAGACGATTGGATGAGTAGTCTGGATCCTAAGGTTATTATAATTTCGGTTAATCGTGACCGATGATATATTAAGTTGAGGTGACCCTGTCTACGGGCAGTGTGTTGTATTACACAGAGTGTCGTTGCCCTTACGGATACTATTACCCGCACGTGTGACGGTTGGACATCACCGTGATAGTCCTTATATGGCTATCGGGGATGAACCTTCCAATGATTCAGCAAAAATATGGTCGAGGTACCTCAAACCCATTGTGCGGATTGACGGTCAACTCGACCAACATCGACTGCTTTTGAGTTGTGATGGTGACTCCCTTAAGCCTTGGATAGTAGATCCGTAGACCACGCGGCTATCATCCTAGACGTTCTGCAGACGATCGGATGAGTAGTCTGGATCCTAAGGTTATTATAATTTCGATTAATCGTGATCAATGATATATTAAGTTGAGGTGACCCTGTCTACGGGCAGTGTGTTGTATTACACAGAGTGTCGTTGCCCTTACGGAGACCGGAGAGGAAGTAGGGGGGCGATGTTTCGCTGGGACGGGGTTTAGGTATGATTGGTGAAACAGTGGAGAGATATATGCGGTCACCCATCCTCTCCACCAACATCAGTGTAGCGGGCCTAGGTAGAGACATGGAATGACACCGCACTGATGGGCTTATGAGAAGTCCTCGACGGGGAAGTGACTTGGGTCACAGAAGGGTTAAGTCGAGCAAAGTAACCGACAGGTCACTGTAGAGTTATCGATCGCCTCGACAGCTAGGGGAACTCCATCCAGTGGTTTAGTCAACCAAGGGATGATCCCACACAACCCACTGAGTCAGACTCGCCCACCGCCACCATCGCTAGAGCCTACTCAAATATATCGTGCCCCTTACTTGGTTCCATGTTCCCTTTGCGACAAGGTTCACACCGGTCTATATCGAGGGGTTTCTTGCTACCAGTGCAGCCAGAAAGGGTACATCCAGACAAATTGCCCACAGCGAAGCCAGATGAGAGGTTTTCAACAATCAATGTCATCTGCTCCTGTCAGTCGTGGCCGCTCGTCCGCATCGGCCACCCCAACAGCTTCTGCCCCGGCACTGACTAAAGGATTTGCCAGTAGATCGGGCCAACACTTCTAGAGACTGTCACCGTGTACCTCCCATACTCCTTCGCATTGGATAGCATGGATGCACACCGATGATCTAGACATTTGTCGATGACCCATCGCCTGGCGATATGCCTTAGATATATTTGTTATTCTAGCTAGTGAACTTTTGTTAGAAATTTACTCTATGATTAACTTAAGTATATTTTTACTTAGTGAATATCTTTTAACTTAGAACCATATGCTTTGTTAAGGGTATTGCCAAGTTGATAACATCAAGGGTTAGTAAAAAAAAAAATCAATATTTGGATTGTTATCAAATCCTAAAATATATGCTGATCATTTGGGTTGTTATCCAAATTCTTCGATTAGAAACCAATATTTTGACAGTCATTTAGTGTGTTGTTTGTATCAACTCTTTACACTTGCAACTCCATATGCGGTGTTTATAGCTTTTGTGCATCCCTTATTTCATACTCTATACTCTAATTGCAGCCTTATTTCACATTTTCAACATGTATATATTGCTTAACCTTTCTAATTGCTCCTACTATAGTCCTCTTCATTTTTCTTACTTGTTATATCTTCTACAGTTTAGATGCTCACTTGCTAAATCTTGGCAGCAGTTCATTCATGTTCCTCAAATTTTCTTTCTATGTTATAGTTTTTGCAGTCACGTTGACCGACTTCATATGTGCATTTTCTGCCTTGCAGCCTACTGCATTTTATTTATTTTTTTTTCCTCAACTTCGCTAGCTCTCCATATTTCATATTCGTTTCAGATTTTCCACAGTTGTATTGATTGGTTACGTAAGTGTCTCCTTCAATTCTATAGCTTCCCTTCTTTCCACATAATGTAAACCCCTACTTTTATATGTTTTAATTAGGAAAAATAAATAAATAAAAATAATTTTAGGGGGTGAGAACTTGTAAAGCCCAATTTTAGGTGTAAGAAAATTTTCATAAGTGGAAGGGGTTTAGGGAAAAAAAAGTAGCTTTGTAAACGAATTGATCTCCCCCACCTCCTTCTCACTTCCCTATCCTACTCTCTCCTTTCTCCTCCTCTTTATGTGGTGCATGTAATGTGAAGAGGTTGAGAATTGAAATAGGGTATGTACTAGGAAAGTTATTGTTAACTCCACATAGCTAATAAACATATGTTAACATGGAGTTTAAATAGGGAATAATTAATTTAGGATTTGACTTAGACTAATCTATATAGTTGGAGTTGATGGATAAAGATTAAGGGTTTTAAGAGGTTGGGTTTTTGAGTTAAATTAGGCTAATGTCTTGGTTGCGGTTCAATGATTTAATTGGGTTGGATTAGATGGATTTAAGGTTGATTAATTTATTTAGATATTTATGTTTGAGGGTTCGAGATAAATTAACTGATGTTAGAAATTTAATTTAATTGATAAGTTAGTAATTTAATTTTATACGATTACTTAGTAAAATTTGGTGTAGTAGTTGATTTTATTTGAACAATTACCTTGAGTCATGAATTTGGAATTGGGTTTTCATGCTTGGACTTGGGCTTTATAATAGAATATGAGTTAGGTGGATTGAATTTGATCTTAATTGGATTAGGTTGATTTCATGAATTGGGTTAGATAATTAATTTGGATAGAATAATTAGATAACTTAGGTTCTTGATTGATTAAATTTCTATCTGAATAATTCTTAAAAATAGTATTAAATTTCTTCTAAATAAATTTTATTATTTAGGAGTATTGTGTTACATTACGGTTGATACATCTGAGCTTCAATTGGACTGGTTCTGAAGCTCAGACTTCGATCAGGTGCGTTGGTTCATCGTAGTAGGATTATATTCATGCTAGGGAAAATCTTAGAAAGAATTTTTTTGGAAAGTCTTGGATGCCTTAAAAACAAATAAAAAATTTATGTTTGCTAAATACTATAGAACATGCATGCTATATTAAATTATCTATTAAGTATGATTGATATGTCATATGCTATGCTACTTAGCTTTACTTGACATGTTTTATTAGTTCTCCTACACGTTATTTATTGTCTCATACTTATTGAATATTATAATATTATCATGTGGAGAACTATGAAACTAAATATTTTAAACTTGAATCATTACATAGGAGGTAGTATCAATAATAATTCAAAATACTCTAGTATAGAGACATATGAAACATATGATACTAGCATCTCCTAAGGACATCACTAAACTACAATTACGGGGTGTTAACAATACACCCTAGATGACATGACGAACTGTTAATGTTCGAATAGTGATGTCTACTCACCAACACTACTCCCGAGGCTGCAAGTAGCTTAGATACTGGGAGCTGGTTGGGAAATGGACCAGACTAACTCCAAGTTCAAGATAGACCAGAAAGCGGAGTGGGTCCATACCCGGATACTATTACCCGCACGTGTGACGGTTGGACGTTACCATGATAGTCCTTATATGGCTATCGGGGATAAACCTTCCAATGATTCAGCAAAAATATGGTCGAGGTACCTCAAACCCATTGTGTGGATTGACAGTCAACTCGACCAACATCGACTGCTTTTGAGTTGAGATGGTAACTCTCTTAAGCCTTGGACAGTAGATCCGTAGACCACACGACTATCATCCTAGACGTTCCGCAGACGATCGGATGAGTAGTCCAGATCTTAAGGTTATTATAATTTCGGTTAGCCGTGACCGATGATATATTAAGTTGAGGTGACCCTGTCTACGGGCAGTGTGTAGTAGTACTACACAGAGTGTCGTTGCCCTTACGGAGACCGGGGAGGAAGTAGGGGCGCGATATTTTGCTGGGACGGGGTGTAGGGTACGACTGGTGAAACAGTGGAGAGAGATATGCGGTCACTCGTCCTCTCCGCCAACATCAGTGCAGCGGGCCTAGGTAGAGACATAGAATGACACCGTACTGATGGGCTTATGGGAAGTCCTCAACGGGGGAATTCCTCTAAGCATATGCTGGAAACCCGAGATATTTGATACAAATATAGAAATAATTTAGATGATATTTATTAGTGACACACATATAAATTGCAATATAGAGGACATGTAGGAATATACAAAGATATGCACTATCACATATGATTATATGTATTGTTGATGATATTCATTTACTTTATTAATCTTATAAAGTTATAATTAATAAAATAAAAAGGCATCCTAGAATCTTCCCCCTAGTATTGATTTCCTTACTACGATTTCGAGCCGTAATTTCGCATTAGGCCGCAAGGCGGAGCACACCGCGTTCAATGTGTGTGCAGGTCATAGAGTAAGAGTTGAGATCGTTAACGACGGGTATGAGATCGGACAAGTTCATCTCTCGTATTTAGATTTATTGATTATCAAACATAATATTGTATTAGGTCTATATTGGGACTGTACAAAAGGGACTGTAAATACAAACTGGAATGAGATTATTTTTTTTATATATATATTTAGTGACTTCCGATGTATATCATATGTCTTGTAGGGGTTTTCGGATCCATACAGCGGTTGTCACGTACCCGACCTGCGGGTCGGGGTGTGACACATAAAGTTTTATCAAACGCTTAATTCTGAATCAATTTGAAGCTCATCCGAACAAGGTGATTGCTTGGTGTTACTGTTGGTGTGATGAAAAAGATATTAGTGATCAATTTTATCCACATCGGCTAAAAGTCACCATCCATTATCAAAGTAATTGAAGCCCCGTGAAGCCCTTCGTCAATATCACTCAAGCAATATACCTCAAATGCTCAAAGAAAATGCATTTCAATAAGATTATAGAATTCATGGAACAAATCTACATTTAATTGTATATGAATCCCCTATTCCTCCCAAACTTACTCTTCAAGAGACACAATGATACACCCAACAAAATTAATTAATATCAGAGCCAAGTTTCGATCTTGCGACCTATGGGTTATGGGCCCACCATGCTTCTGTTGTGCCACTCTGATTTTGTACGTAAAGTTTTATCAAACTCCTAATTCCGAATCAATTTGAAGCTCATCCGAACAATGTGATTGCTTGGTGTTATTGTTCGTGTGATGAAAAAGATATTAGTGATCAATTTTATCCACATCGGCTGAAAGTTACCATCCATTATCACAGTAATTGATTCTCTCAAACTCCTAAATATTCTTATAGTCGAAGTCCTAATTCGTAAAACACAATCATAGTAAAAACTCATCGACAAACACTTTGTCGGCATCACTTGAGCGGAAAATCATCACGCTTGTCGTAGTGAGCAATTCTTAGATGAAAAGCCCCAATTCGTGAAACCCTTTGTCAGAATCGCTCAAGCAAAATACCTCAAAAGATTATTATTTCTTCCTCATTTATAAAAAAAAAATTGCATTCATGGAACAAATCTCCATTTAATTGTGCATATATTCCCTCTTTATCCCAAACTTACTCTTCAAGAGGCACAATGATTCACCCAACTAATTTAATTAATATTAGAGCCAAGTTTCGATCTTGGCACCTGTAGGTTATTCATATGCCTTGTTATTATCATGTTTCTACTACATTAATCTATTAATCTTGTTATATACTGTTTGACATGTTATTTTAATGTGTGATTTAGTGGATATATCTTCTTGTTGGTTTGTACAATATCTTATGCCCATTTTTAGGATTCTCTCTTTTTAGCCTCACTGAGTTTCACAACTTAGATGTGCACATTTTTTCCTACTGCACAGGTTATAGGTTGGTCATTGGTACAGGGAACGAGGGAGAACCTAGTTAGTGTTGGTATTGAATGTAAATTTATTTATGTTTTTTTTGTATTTAAATAAGATAATTGTGTTGTTTTTGATACTTCAAGCCTTATATAAATTGTGGTAGTGAAGTGCAACTTATACGGTGGTTGTCACGTGCCCAAGGGAGGATTTGGGGCGTGACAAGTAACTTACAAATAGATGTCGATATGATTTTGCTATTTAGGATAAATAAATTTCAACCTTTCCCTTTCCACAATCCTAATGATAGTGTGATTGTTATTTGATAACCCTCCTATGATTTAAACTAATGAAGAACTTGATGGTTACTTAACTGCTTGATGTTGTGTTTCAACTGAGATAGATTATATTATCTTATTAGGAAGTAATACCATGTTGAAAACCATTTAAATTGTTGATGGGTCTAATACAAACTGATTATGGTTTTCAAAAAATGAAAGCATTGTGAGGAAAGGTGCAGAAATAGACTGAATACTGTAGATAAATGCAATAACTAGTAAAGTTCCGACCTAATAGCCAATTGAGTTGTTTAGAGACATAAATGTATACTGCGCGTGATTCTCAATGCTACTGTGTATCATAAATATTTTTGGGATATAAATGTGTACCATGCTTGATTCTCAGTGCTATTATGCCATTAATGATACACAATTTGTTGAGAATTATACTTAGACTATAGTTATTTTCTGGTTATTTTTGTAAACATGTTGTTATGATAGGAATACTAACATAAAAAGTGTAAAACTAAGCGAGGTTTCAAAAATTCAACTGTTTCTTGTTGTTGTTGCACCCAAAATGAAAACTAAGTATAAATAGAAACGTTAAGTGAGATCCATTAATCTTATCCTCAGTTTGAAAGTAAATTACTACTATTATGGTTGCCTTGGATATTTCCCTCTCACACTAATCTAATTAGATGTATCTTTCTGATGATAACCATACTGCTTATATTAATGTAAATTATTGGGTTTCTTCGGGTTCATAACTATTGTGAATTATGCTCCATCTTCTCTAGTTTCGATGCATGTGTCGTTGCAATCAATAAAGGTTTTGTTCCCTATCCATTATTCATTATAGCTAAAGAAAATGTGATCTAGCAAATCTATGACTTGGTTGAGAAAAAATTTGGCTGACTAACCTTACTCTAATTCCTTTTACCAAAAGAAAATAACATGTAAATTATATGCTTAAAAATAAATATTTCACGGTCATTGGTTATCTCTGCCAATGTCAGTACGACTGGCACTAGGCCGAGGACTAGAAGAGTACTAACAAGCTTATAGATAGTCCCGGGCCCGGGCTTATACTAAGCATGGGATGGTAGTCCTAGAAAAAAGAATATCGAAAACATTATGAATGGTGACATCTTACACATGAAAGTGACATGCTAAATCTTCTTATGATTAATCTTATTTCCTATAACATAATTACTTCATGTATGCTATGTTTTATTAAATCCATGTATGTTAATGTATGTGCATTTACAATTGCTAAGGATCACTCTTTCTGTAAGCCACTGGGCCACAAGGCTCAGTGCATTTTATTTTCCCGCGCATAGGTATTCAAACGTTGGGTAGATTCGAGGGGAGTGATATAGACAACAAAGATTAGAATGACATGGTTGACACCTTATACTTATAGTCGGACTGTATTCAAAGGAACATTTATTTTAATAAGATGTAATTGCGAAAAAAATTTACAGGTTTCTATCATTTGTAGAGTTCATGTAAATTATATTTTAGCCTAGTATGAGTTTTTTCAAACTCATATGACGGTTATCATGTTGCCGACACAGGGTTGGGGCATGACACAACATGTATTTGGGTTGAGTTACGATCGCAAATTAAAGTTAAATCACTCAATTTTCTTAGTGATATAAGCATGCAATACAATCAAGGAAACCATTTCCGAAGGAAAGGGGAATTTAAATTTGCTCTAACAAGCAACAACAAATAGGAATAATTAGCACAAACAATTTCTAATGATAGCAAACAAGTGTGGTCAATCAAGATATCAAAATTTCATCCCACTTTTTCTCACTATGCTATCCCATATTGTTTCTGATATTCTACGTGTTGCTTGAGGACTGTCTTAGGGTTTAATCTCTATTTGTCATTCCCTAATTATTTTTCTGAGGTATGCCAACTTGCTCTGATACCACTTTAACTGTCACGCCCCGACCTTGTCGGTAGCCATGACAACAGCCATATGAGTTTACATAACTTATACAAGGCTAATTTAGATATATATATAGAACAAAACTGTGACATAAAACCTATAGAAATTTTTTACAATTACAATTTAGTATAATTGATTTGGTTTATCTAATATAGTCCAACTAAGCAATGAAATATACAAGTCATATCATGCTAGTGTTTAGTCTCAACAGTTTGACAAACCAAACTCCGCGCATTTATTTAAACTCCAAGGTCTAGACTACCCCCTATAGGTCTACAGAACCTGAATAGGGTACGTCAGTTGTCTTATGAACTCCAAGTCCTTGGGCAGAGCAGCTAAATAGCTCCCCAGTTCACAAGTCTTTTAGATTTGGTTGCATGTCATGAGGGGAGTACCTCAAGTATGTGAGAAAACTCTTCCCTAGCTTGACTTAGACTCAAAGTTTGGGTTGAGTTACATTTCTGGTTGCCCTCACTGGACTAGCATAGTGGTACCCACCAACCATGAGAGAAATAGAGTACAATGAACTAATAGTCAACTCCTAGCTTTGATGTCTCTAGGATGTAAGGTCCTATTTGTTTCCATGCATATAGACGTATGTTATGATACTGGAGTTTATCTCTATGTTGCATGACATTCATGAAGTATATAGAATCAACATTTGTACTTATCAAGCATGATAGTAATTTGCATATCATAGCATACGGTGAAGCCTACAAGATGATGTTCATGAAGCAGTAGATTTAATTAAATCATACCATATGTCCAAAATTAACAACCACCACTGGGGGCTCTAATTGCAGCAGTTCATAATTGAACTTAAAACAACTCACATTTATTAAATAAAAAGTTTATCTTCAATAATTTCAATCACCGTCGATGCTAGAGTAAAGTTTCCTAAGAATATCAAGCTTGCATTTACTTTGTTATTTCATGTAAAATCAACTTCTACCCATTCCCTTCCTAAGTTCCTAGTGTCATAGTTTAGTTTCCATAGTAGAGATATAAGTCATACATTAGCAGAAACTTCAATTACTTTATCAAGGGGAAGCATGTTTACTAGAGAAAATTCGATCTTAGTACATCTATACTTGGCATGGACTTAACTGAAAGAGAAGAAATGAAAAGGTCATATATAATAGTCCATTTTTGAACTTGGTAAATTTTAGTTATTCCATGCATTTTCACCAAGCACTTTGAACTATAGCAATTTAGTAAGTTGGTAGCTGAAATGAAAGCAGAAAGGTTATTTCTCATTTCATTTAAGACTTTCTAGTAAGGAAAGAAAGGATGGATAATTAAAATAGTTTCCTCATATGACCTTTCTTATTGTTTCATTTGGCCAAATAGTGGTTAGGAAACTTGTGTTTGTCTATGAGTAGAAACCGTTAAGAGTTGGTCTTATTACTTATAGTTTGAAATTCACCACACAGTTTCTTATTAGTTCCATGCATTGTCTCTAGTTTCCTTGATATGGGATCATCCTCATGGTCAATGATCTTGATATTTTCCTTTCCATATTATTGAATGACTTATTCTTATCAATAATAAACTATTCTCAACCAGATTCAAGGTTGAGCTCTACTTTCTTCTTGCATTATCAGCAATTCAAGTTGAATTGTGGTAGCACTGATGCTTTGTTGCCTGCATGGAAAGGTACAAATTGTCTTTTCAAGTCCTAGGTTGATAATAATCTTTTCTTTCTCGTCAACATCACCTCCATTTCCTTTAGGAGTTAAATGTCTCACACACTCTTGAGTTAAGCTTAGGTTATCTTGCAATATAAGTTGAATCTTATAAGAACTACATTAAAAAAAAAAGGAATGAAGTTTCATTTCTAGAGTTTAGTCTTTTACAAAAACAGAAAGGAGCTTCTCTGTAATGCATTATTATTAATTAAAGATATACTTTGGTTGTTGAGTATCTAGAATTGAAAGATTATAACTTGCTTGAACTAATCTACTATAATCTTCTATATGGGCATCTTTTTCCATCTTCGTCCCTTTTATCTCTTCCAGTAGTTCGTTTCCTTGGGTACCCAAGAAAAAAATTAATTTTGCAGAAGTTTTTTTATTTTCTTTGATTCACTTCTACCGACGCACCTATAAGCAACTAGAAATCATAGGTCCCAAGTGAATGAAAATGCCTACGTCCAAGTCGTAAGTAAGTTGTGTCAGAAATTTACAGTTGGCAAAAACATGCCATTGGCTCCTACTGTTCAATAATATTTTCTTTGAACTTTTAATTTTTATCTTCATTCCAAACCAGGGGCATGCTTGCTAGCTATTCTAATTAACTGTTTAACACCAAGCACTCCACCATAAGTCCACTACAATAAGTGGGCTAAAATGGAGGACGATCAAAAGTTGATGTATCATAGAATCTATTTAGTAAGGATTGTAGTTTAGTCTCAATAGTAATTGATTTAGAACTTCTTGGACAATTCTTTTCTACACTGAATTGATTAGGTTAATGAACAATCATTTCCTACAAGTAGATTGAAATAATAGATATGGAGCTTTTATTTTGACAACCCCCTTGGTCAAAGAGGGACTTAAACGTGCTCATAAACTACATCCATCTATTTTTGGAGGACCAAAAATCTTAAGGGGAGGAGGGAGCTTGTAAGCTCTTTCCACCCCATACTGTCACTACCGACCAATTCGAGAGTTGGCTGGCCACAACCAGCCCAATATCTCGACTATAGGAGAGGAGAGCAGCAGCGGGAGCAACCTAGATGCTGTTGTGATCCAACGATGGCTCAAACACTGGGAGCTTACTGGAAGACTAGGGAGAAGCCAACGAAGCTCCGACCAAGTCAGAACTTCGCCATTAGGTTTGTCTTGAAATCCTTTCTTCATGAATTTGTCCTTTTGATGGATTGTTGAAAGGTTAGGAGATAGATTAAAGACCACCGAATCTCAAATTGATTGCTTTTTTTCCCATGCTTTATTTTGGTTACATAATGTGTTGGAATTCATTAAATTGCATGCTGATTCCTCTGCATTGTTGAACTTAAGTGAACTTGGAGCTTCATGATGTTTAGATTAATTAATGTCTTGGTTTTCCCATGTTTCCAATCTGATCAATAGCACTATAATCAAAGTCTCTCATACTATACGTTGCTTGCTTAGAGAATTGATTGATTGAAATTAACAATTATGCACTATGTGAAAGTGTAATGCTGGAATTTTCTGTCATTACTACATTGCTATGATTTCTATACAGGTTGAGTACATGAATTCTTTTGATACAGTGGAATTCAAAATAAGGATGCTGCAATGTTGGTTAGTTTTCTTTGATAATTAAAAAAATATATAAAATGATAGGAGAATCTGTAAACTTCGTGATTGTACATAATGTTGTTGATGCAATTGAAATTGTAAGATGACCAAGTTGCTCTACTAAATTTTGACTCTGATCTTGTTGGAACCACATGATGGTTGATTGAGTCTGTGGGCGATTAAAGCTTTAGCTTCCCCTGTCCTTGGTTTTTGATCAGAATGATGAAATTGTTCACAAAGTAGCTATGCATTATGGCTTAAAAGTTCACTTCTCAGTTAGAATTTGATGCTCGACATGATTGAAAACATGTTAGGTTTATTCCTATACGAATTTAGGGAAGTATATTAATGCAAACCATCAAGGAATTGTGTGAAGGATATGTTGTTAACAATACCCAATTTTGTTTGGTTCTATTCTACCATTTCACCTAAATTTTGATTACTTGCTCTGGTTATTGATTTTATCAAGTTGTAGAATGTAGAGAGTTTTTAAGTTTGAGGTTTTTTTTCAGTGCCTTATTTTGCTGCTTTAAAGTTGAGATAAGTTATGTGAAATCTATTAGCTTGTTCTGTAGATAATTGGACTCTTATTATGAGTAGGAAAGATTTATGTTACAAATGCACTTGTTAAAGTAAGAAGCAATAGAATGCATCAAATGTAAAGAGATGAATAATGAGAATAACAACAGGAGTATTTCGGTGCATATGAAATATATCAGGAAGCCCTCTATTTCCTAGGTGTAAAATAGACTATACTTTATTTATGCACTCAAAGGTGTGTATGAGAATTGAGTTTTGTTGGATATGAAACTTTCATGATGTTACTACTTGGTTTTAACATGTGTAAAGTAAAATTATTGTACATGAAATGGATATCTATAAATTCTTAGATATATAGTTCTTTTATTGGCTGACCTAACATTTAATTCGAATTTGATTTAAAGTAATGTCTAGTGGTGAATAGGTTGCTAGCGCCGTTTGGCAGCAACCATTAAGAAATTTGACCTAATCTTCATGTTCGGCAATGTTGAACTGATTTCATAAGCTGTTAGTACTTTTAAAATGACATGAAGAACATGGCGGGAGGATATAAGAGTTTCTTACTATATTGCATATTCATATAACTCAATTGAGTTAGTCAAACAGAACAAATAAAAGGCATGCAGAAGTTGTAAATAAACTTTTGAAGTTTTCAAGTTAGAAATATTGCTAATTCCTATAGAAATAAATTACTGTGATGCATTGTCTTGTTGGCCGATATGCTTTATCAAAATTAACATTTCTGCCTCCCTAGTCCATGTACACACGTGAAGGCAGTAAGAAATTGAAGCTTTTGATTAAAGATAACAAATTGTGACGTAGTGAAAAAATAACGACAAGTGGTATGTAATAACATGTTGAATGGAATTCTTGGATATGCTAGAATAGATCTTTTGCTTTCTATATGTTTTTAAGTAAAGCAAGAATAAGGGCTATTGCTCATGTTTAAGTTTTGTTGCTTTGATATAATGGCCATGTTGCTTGGAGATGCAAGTAAAGTGGATTAGGAAAGTAACCGGAGAGATTCCTGCAAATAAATGGAGGGCCGAGAAAATATTAAACCCTTTCAATTTATACTTAAATGAATTATAGAAAGGACAAATAGAAATGATTCATGATAGGTCGGTAAAAAAGTGGAAATGGCAGTGTTGAAAATGCATGTTTCACTTGAGAATGGTAACTTATTTTCTTCCTTGCATGTATTAACAATTTGTGAGCACAAATGGTGGTCTACAGAATCTTCATTAATGAATATTGGTAGCTAATTATTGAGAATTGTGGCCGATATAAAGTCTTTTGCTTGTTGAAATGGTTGCTTGATATAGTATTGAAGTTTCTATAATTTCATGTGTGTTGGCTACATGTTTTAAATGAATGGTAGGACTATGGAACTTGTAGTGTAGAAAAAGTAAGGATGTACTGAGTGATATGTTCATAGAAAGATCAGTGTTGAATAAAACCTTGGCCGAAAAGAATTGGCATTGAATTATACTCATGTTTTTCTTGTTCTTGCTTTGCAAATCAATTTATATTATTATTGTGATTGCTATTGAGTGTTGGTTGTTGGCTGATCTATTGAGAAAAATAAACTATTTAATTGTTTTGGGAAAAAGGGAGTTATCAAGAGAAATAGAATTTAAAATATTTCATTTGATTGATTTATTTTAAATTATTTGAGTGGGTTATTTGGTACTCTAATTCTATGATTATTCTCTTAATATTATTTGATATCTTTACTTTTCCTTGGGTTGCATTAAAGATGAGGAAAGGAAGAAAAGGCAAATTTGTTTATGCTAATGAAAGTATGCTGTCGAGATATAGGAAAATGGTAAATAGTACCTTTTTTTTTTTTGCTTGCTTGAATTATGTTGGAATAAGTGATAAAAATGGTTGGTAGAGGATATCTTATTATTCCTTTTGCTACTGCTTACTCTTTCTTAGTCATCCCACCAAACCAGACACTAAGGAAAGGGGGAAACCAAATGACAAATAGCAGGAATATTATTGAAATCAAATGTTTCATGATCATAGGCAAAAGGAAATCATTTTACATGATTCATCTACATTGACGATGATTTAAAAACACATCAAAGCTGTGAATTTTTCTATGCTTAAATTTTAAAGGACTCGGGTGAGTTATTAAGATTTCAAATATATTGTCTAGTTAATTTGCTATTTACATCTTTCGGCATAAATTATGGAATTATATTTCTTCTATATTATGCAATACTTATATATTGTACCTGACATATAGGAAAACACTTTAGCATGTGAATACATATAAATGACAGAGACATAAATGAATGACATGTCGATGACATACAGAACAACTTAGTCTCTCATCAACTAAAACTAAAGACCAACAAATCCTAGAGATATGAGGGTCTAGGAATTTAAAATGGATCCTTAATGCACATTATTTCTCTCATGGTACAGGGGTACCACCATGCTAGTCCAGTAAAGAATGACCAGAATTGTCACCCAACCCAACTCTAAATCTATGGTAAAGCCAAAAAAGGGGAGTCCATAGAGATATCCTCCAGGAACACATCAAAGGATAATGAGTTGGGAGTTGGGAAGCTACATCGCTGAGGATCGATATAGTCGCTTTGCCTTAGGACTAGAGGGTTAAAGACAACTGACGTATCTCATTCAGGTTCTGCAATCTAAGGGGAGTAGTCCAGACCTTAGAGTTAAATAATTTATGCAGAGTCCGATTAGTCAGATCGTGGAGACTAAACAAAGAGGTGACCCTATTGTGAGGCAGAATGTAGCGCTATATGGTAGTTATACGGTGTGGGTCTATTGAGGCACACACATGGAGGTCTCGAAGCATGAGCAAAGGTACGGCTTGCAAGATCGAACAGAGGAAACTTCATGGTCACTGGTTTCCTCCACTAATATCAGTGTGACGAGCCTAGGCAGAGACCTAGTTGGACACTGACGGGCTTAGTCCTTGAGAAAGGAATAATCTTAGCAAGGAAGCCCAAATTAAAATAGAAAATAGAACACATGTTGACATGGAGATGACATAGATGATTAAATACAAATTTTGAAATGATCTACTCTTTGCATTGCCTGCTTATTTAACTGCTACCGCATACTTGCTTATATCGATTATCAAACTACTACTACTTGATTATTTGTACTTAGCAATTTTCATATATATATCTCTTTGCCTCTATAATAGGATGTCTTTTTCTGTAGTCACTGGGTCACAAGACTCAATGTATTCAAATTTTCACCCATGCACACGTAACAGGTTGAGAGGGGGAGAGAGAGTTCTGGATGTTGAATCAAGATATCAGGCTATTGAGTGGCAATAAATAAATTAGATGGACTATAGTAGGATATCAAAGTTGACTTCTTTGATCATTAGTCAACGTGAAAAATTCATAGTGAAAATTCAAAAGTTCAAAGATATTTATAAGTATAAATGTATTTTATTTAGTATTTTATAAATTTTTATAATTCATACAGCGGTTGCTACGTTGTCGACACAAGGAGGGGCATGACAGTAAAAGTTGTTAAGAGATGGTCTTATTACTTAGACAGCTCAATAGGGCAAGGTGCTAGAGTAGTAGTATAATTAAAGTAAGAACATAGCAGGAAATCAAAAGAACGGTAGGCTATGTTTTTAGGGATCTGCCTAAACTGTTAATCTTGATAAGAAATGAGAGGGAAGGAAGGAAAGAATTGTAATAATACTTAACCAGTAACATGAAAGGAATAATGATTTCTTGCGGATTAAAAACAATTTGGTATTATCATGGTAAACATAGACTTCTTCAAACTTGCTGAATCAGAAGAGAGCGTACCACTTTAGAATTTACGGTATTTGGTTTCTGCAGGACTACAAATTTGTATATGATAGATGGGGAGGGAAACATCATGGCAATATATCAAGCTAATATGAAACAAGGCTGGGAGGAATTCTAATACCAATTGAATTTTGCACAAACATGATGAGTAAGATCTGTTATAAGTCCATTGGATATTGAAATCTAATCGTGGTGTAAAAATAGCAAAAATGGTCATAAGTCCATTGTCGCATTAGTCATGTTAATACACTTCATTTTGGTGAAATAAAGTAAGGAGGAAAATACTTGTTTTTTCCAGCAATATGAAAGGGAGGAGAAAGCAAGGAACGAAATGAAATGTATAAGGCAGGAGCCTATTCCTTCTTACTATCACCTACTGGGCATCATGTGTTTAGTAGGTGTAGTCACTTTATCAGAGGAAAAGTTTCCAAAACAAAATAGATTGAATTCAACGAGCAAGGGAAACTATGATCACTAATCAGTTAAGATAAAAATCTTATGTTTGTGTCCTTATATTGAAATTTAAAGTAGTAATCAGTGTGTGTTTATCAATTGGAAGAAGTAGTTTATTTGTTGAGCCAAAATTATTCAGTAGCAACATGCTGGACTTCTGATTTCCTATCTGTGTAATTGGCAGAGGGAATTCTGATTTCCTTCTGTTCCAAGGGAATAGCCCACGTACAGCAGGGTGGCTGCCAAGTTTCTCAAATTCGGATACTCAAGAGAAATTAGTACCTATGTATACTGTAGATAGGTATACTTCTCAAATTCGGATGCACATTGCTGGTCAATTCATCGGTCTCCCTCTCCTGGCTAGCTCACCTCATCTCGGTCTCACCTTAGATCTGCGCACCTAGGCCTAGCCTGTTGGTTGCTTGATCCTTGCTCTCCCTACTACGCCGCCCCCACTCGCACTTAGATTCGCCTCTGGGTTCGTACTTCGACCTGAGTTCACTCGCATTCGAGTTCAGACTGATCATCTATCGTGCCAACTGTGCTAGTCGTGCATGCCTAGTTCTAGCCAGTGTGCATTCGGACATCGTGGGCGTGTCGACCAAAAATGGTCAAGTCATTCAATGTCCAAGTTTGTAATGCTTGTAATGTGAGACCCGTGATTTTTAAATAAGGGCAATAGAGTAATTTTAGTATTTGAAGAATTTAATCGTAAAAGAAATTCTTTAAAGGACTTATTTGTAAAATCATATGAATTTTTAAAGTATGAGATTTTGATGTGAAAATTATACCATCAGGTAGTATTTTTGATAAGGAATCCAACGGCGTAGACGGATCGTAATTTGGACGTCGTTTGATTGGTCAATTGGACAATCAAGATTTAATCTAGGATTTAAGATTTTAGTTAACTAATTAGAAAAAAGAAAAAAACTCATTTCTTTCCACCAAACGCATGCTCCCGCGCGCTCCCTCTTTCTCTCTTCTTCTCTGCACGGACCGGCGACGGCGATGCTAATTTTCCGATGATGCTCTAGTAAAACCACGACGAACTAGGCTCCCAAATTTTAGCCACAGGTAGATCTCGACCTCCTCTTCATTTTGATACTAAGATACCCAAATTTGGTGTAGAGATGAGGGAGAAATCACGGAGAGGCGTCAGCGGCGAGGGTTTGATTGTCGGAGCTTGCTCCGATGATTTCCGACAATTCCGACCGTGAAACCTTGCAAACTTGGTACCTATGAATTCTCTTTGATGAGAGCTATCCATTGGTACTTGAGTTGAGGGTTATTGGCCACCGGTTAGCTGCCGGCGAGCTAAAAATCCTAACTTAAGGATTTCGCCCAAATTCATTTAATCGGTGAAATTGATTACGCATGAGCTATAAAAATTGGGGCAAATATGATTTTTTGAATCCTCATGAAGAGAACTTTCGATTGGTACCAATATTGGTGCTGATCGAAGCTTCCCTGATGAGTATTCCGACGAGTTTCCGGTGATCGCCGAAGAGATTTTCCGGAGAACTTGGAAAAAAAAAGGGTGATTCTAGAGATCATTCTAATAGTAGTGGTGAAGAGAGATTTGAAAAATTATTTCTGAATTGAGAATTAAAAATTGGTTGAATAATTGACAGGAAAATATAAAATGCATAAATGACGGCGTGTGGGTCAGCCGTCGGATTTTGCGAACTTCGGCGAGGTGGCGGCTTGGGTTCCAGCCGGCGGCGGCTATGTTTCCGGCGAGGAAGGGATCGGCTGAGGACTACTTTTGGTACGTGATCTGAGTAGTTTCGTCGGGGTGATTTATCTCTACGTGGGTTAGTTCTGAAGAGCGGATCGCTAACCCAGGTGCGATGGTTCATCGATGTAGGATTTATTCAAGCTAGGAAATTCCTGCTGAGGTTTTCTTAGGAAATTCTTGGATGCCTTAAATATTATGAAATATACTACTTGTTAAGACTATGATGTATGCATGTTAGTATAATTTATTTTGTATAACATAATGATATGCTATGTTCACCATGCTATGTATTTACCATGTTCTAAAATCTTGTCCTGCATGTTATATTATTTCTATGTTATGTGCTACACAACTACCATGCAGACATAGATATATAGAATAACATGTTAGAATCTCTTTGGAGACATCACTGTAATTTAGATAGAAAGGGGTGTTCCCCATATACCCCGGTTGACTACCGCGTACCGTCGATGGTCAAAACGATGATGTCTCTCTTCGCACCACTCCCGAGGCTATACATATCTTAGATACTGGGAGCTTGTAAGGGAAGGGATTGTACAACTCCAAGGTCATACTAGACTGGAAATATGAAGTAGGTTCCTACCTGAAAACTTATACCCGCACGGATGTCGTTTAGGTGACCCCGTGATAGTCCTGAGATGGCTAGCGAGGATGAACCCTACCATGGACTTGGCACCGATGGAAACGGATTTACCACAGCCCATTGTGCGGATGTGTGTTTATCCTGGTTAACGTCGACTGCTATTGGACTAGGAAAGTGATTCCCTATGTGACGCCTTGGACAGTGGATCCGTAAACCACGCAGCTATCATCTATGAAGTTCTGCAGATAGTCGGATGAGTAGTTTGAATCCTAAGGTTATTATTTTTATCGGTTAGCCGTGGCCGATTAGTCTTGTTGATGGTGACCCTGTCTTCGGGCAGTGTGTAGTACTACACGAGTCATCGTTGCCCCTACGGAGTCCGGGGAGGATGTAAGGGCACGATAGTTTCGTTAGGGGAGGCATTGAGGGTGACTAGCGAGACAGTGGAGAGTGATCAAGGGTCACCCGTCCTCTCCGCCAACATCAGTGCAGCGGGCATAAGTAGAGACAGAGATAAAAAGGCACTGATGGGCTTATGGATGCCCTTGGCCTAGGTATTCACTAAGTATAGGCTGGCTGCCCGAGTCTTGAAACTTAAAATCATATTACAATGTAGATGACATACGTTATGACATAAACACTGGATACAACTTAGGTGACATCTAGTGATATGCATGTTTGTATTTGTTTATTGTGTTATACTGTTTTATGTCATGAAATTCACATATTAAGAGAAAAATGATGATTAATAAACCAAAGGCATCCTAGAGTACTCCTCCTAGTTTTTAATTTCCTTATTTTGGTTTCGAGCCATAATTTCGCACTAGGCCGCAAGGCTGAGCACACCACGTTCAATGTGTGTGCAGGTTGTTAGATGACTGACCGGGATATTTGATAAAGACGAGGGATATCGATGGATTTAGTTTTATTTATTGATGTCGTTATTATAGAACTGTAGTAGGTATATCGGGACTGTGTTAGTAGAGATTCATAGATGATTTAATTATATATTCCGCTGTGTTGATTATGTGTACGGACAACATTTATTACTAAATGCATTGTATGGGTCCTTTGGGCTCATACGGCGGTTGCCACGTGTCCGACAGGTGGGTCGGGGCGTGACATGTAATCATGAGGGCAGCTCAACGACCAGCCCTCCACCTATATAAGGACCTGCTGAGCACTAGGCAAAGCGCCTTGGTCCCCATAGAGAGCTAGAGTATATTGCTACTTGTAATAATCTCCTTCAAGGCTAACTTGTGGTTTTGAGGGATTGATAGGATTTTATCGGTGCTTAATAGAAGCAGTCCTTTTTGTCCTCTCACTTCGACGGTATCCAAAAGTTCTGACTTCTGCACTCAAAGGCTTGTGAGCACTGGTCCGCACAGTGCCGTTCATGCCGACACGACTTAGGCTTGACGATGGACCCAACACAAAAAGTTGGTCGTGATATTTTGTTATTAGAGCGAGGTTCGAGCTATGCAACCCCCCTGACCCCTTATGCACACTTTTGAAGACAAGTGCAAGAAGTAACTGAGGAGCAAGTGCATTTGACCCATTGACACTTTCTCTCTCGCATTCATCATGTTGGGCAAGCAAACCGAGGAGGCATTCGAGAAGAGGTTGGCCACATTTGAGGGGTCCGTTAGCACTCTCCCAGCCAAAGAGGAGACGGATCTTGGGATTGGATTGCTGTGGGGCCACGGAAGTGATATATACGTAGCCATAGCGGATATGCGGCTCAAGCTTGAAGAACTTCAAGCCACTGCTGACCGGACTTCCAAAGTGGATGAGACCAACATGATGATTCCTCCCAATATAAGCCTATTCGAGCAGAAACTACGTGAGAAACTCAAAAGCTTGTGCAACAAGTTGAGTTCCTACGTCGCACCACGTGTAATACTACAACCCCAGCATGCACGTGCCCGAGCCAAGGACTTATTCGGGTGTGCGCAATGCCAAAATCCTTGAGAACTACATCTAGGATATGACCCAGTACTTCAACGCCATGAAAATTGTCGAGGAAGATCGAGTGCCGATGGCCGCAGCATTCCTTGATGGAGATGCAAAGCAATGGTGGTGCATCAGGTACGAGGCTCCAGACTACTAATGACGCACCGAGCCAAAAACATGGGCCACCATGATCGAGCAGATGCGTCGGTGATTCCTCCTGATCAATACCGTGTACCAAGCATATAAGAGACTCCGAGAGCTTTGTCAAACCCGGAGCATCCGTGAGTATATTCAGGACTTTAACAATATTACCTTAGACGTGAAGGATATAGGAGAGCAAGATCTCTTTTTCACAATCATCGAGGGTCTACAACAAGGAGCCAGGGACGAGCTCCATCGTCACGAAGTGATGATCTGTAGGAAGCCATCGATACCATAGAGAGTCTGATGGACTTGAGATTAGGCCTATGTAACGAAGACTCCTTCCCAGCTAAGGCACCCACGCACAGTGCCAACTGACCACCTACAAGATCAACCGTATGAAGGTGCACGATCACAGCACCACTAGTGCATGACTACCAGAAGGGCATGGGGCCACAAAGACCACCCCGAAGGCATGGATGCATGCTTTGCAGGGGTCTGCACCCCACACACCGTTACCCTAGACATGAGCGCAACACCGCAGCTGTGATTCGGGAGGAACCCAATAGACTTGCACTGGTACCGATCAACTAGGCAATTGTCTCGGCCGTGCCTACTCGAGCCACACCAGTATAGTGTCTCGACATGATGCTCACCGAGCAAGAGTCTCAGCTGATGTATGTATTATTTTTTGTCAATGGATAACCCTGTGTCGCTATGGTGGATATGAGCGCGTCGCACAATTTCATACATGAGGAGATGGTGCACGAGCTCGGACTGCATGTCGAGCCAAGTGGGTTAAGGATCAAGACGGTCGATGATACTGCAAACTCTATCGCAGGTATCGTCTGACAAGCCCTATACAGGTCGGACATTGGTGCAGTCACACAAATCTCACAATGGCATACATGGATGGTTTTCAATTCATCCTAGGGATGAAGTTCTTGGTGTAATCTCGCAATAGGGTGGCGCTGCACCTTGGCGGCCTGATAACCATGGGCATGGACCAGCCAAAATTCACTCAGGTGAGAAACACGATCAGCCGAGCCAATGGCCCATAATTTTCAAGTGGTAGCAACCCCAGTTCCCTAAGGGCAGCAAGTATGTTGTGCCCTATGTCGCCGATTTGGAGCCTCTCCAACTTCCTATCAACTATCCAGCTTGACAAGGGAGTCTAGAGGAACGAGGCAATATTTGCAATTGCACTACTGGAAGAGCCAGCAGCCTCACAAGGTACGATCCCGGTTGAAGTTGAGGTTATTCTAGGAGACTTCAATGACATAATGCCAGAGGAGCTCCCAAAGATGCTACCCCTTCATCAGCCGATGGACCATTAGATAGAGTTGGTCCTAAGCACCCAACCACCCACACAGGCACCCTACAGGATGCCGCCTGTAGAGCTCACGAAACTCAAAAAGCAACTAGGGAAGTTGCTAGATGCCAGGCTCATTCGCCGTCAAAAGCACCTTATGGTGCGTCGATGTTATTCTAATGGAAGAAGGACGGCAAGATGCATATGTGCATCGACCATCGCACGCTCAACAAGGTCATCGTGAAGAATCGCTATCCAATCACCTTGATCACCGATCTATTCGACCGATTGGGACGTGCGAGGGTCTTCACCAAGCTTGACCTCCAATCAGGGTATTGGCAGGTTAGGATCGATGAAGGCGACGAGGCAAAGACAACATGCGTAACGAGGTATGGCTCTTACAAATTTTTGATCATGCTAAAAGGATTAACCTGTCACGCCCCGACCCGCAGGACGACACGTGGCAACCGCCGTATGAGCCCGACAAGCCCATACAAGGCATAAATACAAATACTAAACTACATACACCCACATTTTCAAATAACATCTTAAATACAGTCCCGATATCTCCTAATACAAATCTAAGACCAGCATACGAAAACTCGTAACAGCAATCATATACCTTCCGCGATGAATCCTTCGTCAATGATCTCGTCTCGTGCATCGACACCTGCACACACATTGAACACGGTGTGCTCAGCCTTGCGGCCTAATGCGAAATTACGGCTCTACCGAATAAGGAAATCAAAGGCTAGGAGGAGTATTCTAGGATGTCTTTGGTAATTAATCATCATCTTTCATGTCATATCGTTTAAACAATTCATATAAAAATAGACATCATAAATAAATAATTAAATAAATAAATACATGTGTACATGTCACTAGATGTCACCCTAGTCATATCTAGTGTCCATATCAATAGTATGTCACCTACGTTATGGTGAGACTTTTAGGTTTCATAAACTCGGGCTGCCAGCCTACGCTTAGTGACTACCCGGGCCGGGGGTATCAGTAAGCCCACCAGTGTCTTTCTGTCTCTACCTATGCCCGCTGCACTGATGTTGGCAGAGAGGACGGATGACCCAGAGTCCCTCTCCTGTTGTTTCACTAGTCGCCAACCATGCATCCCCTAGCGAAACCTTCGTGCCCTTACATCCTCCCCGGATACCGTAGGGGTCACGACACCCATGTAGTACTACACAACTGCCCGTAGACAGGATCACCTCTCTTAAGTACTACACCCATCTAGTCCAATAGCCGTCAACGTCTATCGAGATTGGCACACATCCGCACGATGGGCTGTGGCCCTCGACTTCGTCGGTACCAAGTCCATGGTAGGGTTCATCCTAGCTAACCATCTCAGGACTATCACGAGGCCGCCTACAACGACACTCGTGCGGGTGAAGATTTCGGGTAAGGACTTGCTCTATATTTCCAGTCTAACATGACCATGGAGTGTGTACAGTCCCTTACCTTACCAGCTCCCAGTATATAAGCTATGCATAACGTCGGAAGTGGTGCTCCCAGTGCTCCGCTACGCATCAACCTCGGGAGTGGCGCCTAACGGGACGTCACCGTTTTGACCACCGACGGGACGCGGCAGTCAACCGGGGCATATGGGAAAAGTCCCTTTTTCAGTCTAAGTGGCGGTGACGTCGTCAAAGGTTCTAACATGACGCATATATTATCTATGTCCACATGGTAATTATTTAACACAAGCATAGAAAACAATACAACATGCCGGACATGAATGTAGAACATGTTAGATACATAGCAGATAAACATGTTAGATAAGATAACTACGCTAGCATGCATACAATTTGAATCTTATCAAACATTATGGTTTATCATATTGAAGACATCCAAGAATTTTTCCTAAGAAAACCCCAGCGGGAATTCCCTAGCGTGAATAAATCCTACCAACGGAGAACCAACGCACCTGGGATAGCGATCTGCTCCTGGGAACCAAGTCGCGCGGAGAATATCACCCGCCGAGCTTCTCGGATCGCGTACCCACAATAATCCTATTTAATAAAAATTATTTAAAATAGATTTAATTTATTTCCCTTAAGATAAATAAATTAAAATCTATCAATTAAATAATTATTACATTAAATTAATCCTATGCATGTTTATGATTAATCTCACCTAATGAATTATGAATTAATCATATTTTTACCTTTTTAGCTAATAACTTGAATGAATTTTTATTCAATTTCTACTCATCAAACTCACCCATAACTTGGCCCAAGTCGTCCGGGAGCCCAAGTAGAACCCATAGAAATTTTTATTATTTTTTTGATTTTTTTAATATTTTAATATTATTTTATTATTTTAATATTATTTTATTATTATTATATTATTTTATTAATTATTTAAATTAATTTATTTTTATTTATTTTTCTGACCTGGTCAACGGTCAACGTTGACTGGTCAACGCTGACCGGGTCAGCATTTGGCCCGGTCAACACTGACTGGGTCAGCGGTTGACTCGGTCAACGCTGACTGGGTCGGCGGTGGGCCCGGTCAATGCTGACTGGGTCGGCTGTTGACTCGGTCAACGGTTCGAGTTACTGTTCACCCGGTTCGGTTCGGTTCGGTTCGGTTCGATTTGGTTCAGTTCGGGTTCGGTTCAGCTAAATTAAATTCAATCTAGTTTGATTCGAGCTCGAACCAGGTTCAACTTATTTGATTCGGCTCACCCAACCCAACTTGACTTGAACCCAAACCTAACTCGATCCGAACCCAAACCTAACTCAAACTCAACCCAACTAACTTTAACCTGGTTCAACCCAACCGATTTCATTAACTTAACTCTAATTCATAATTAACTTAACTAAACTTGATTTATTAACCTCTAAACATATTTTTAACATAACTTACTCTAATAACATTTTAACAATACAAATCATGCTTAAACTATAACTAAACGTGCTTAATCTATTTCTAATCGTGATTAAGGGGAAAGGGCGAAATCGGCACCTTTCGCCGCGCCCGTTGCCGATCGCCCTTCACCGATTGCCTCGCCAACTCCTCCTTCTCGCCGGTGCTTCGCCGGCCACGCCCGACGAACTCGCCGGCCAACTACCCCGGCGTCCTCGTGCGCGAGCTGGCTGGAGGCGCGCTACATCGAATTCGGTCGTCAAAAACCCTAAACTTCGGAGGTTTCGAAGGTCGTCGGACCTTCTGCGGACGGCGAGCACGGCGACCGTGCAAATCGGAGGTGGGAAGAGGTCGATTAGGGGCCGGACTTCTCACCTAAAACTCGCGAGCAACCGTCGGAAGAATCGGGTAGCGGAAAGGGGCGGATTTGGATGATTCCGCCGTCGCTGCCTCTCACGCGTCCGCACTCTGCTCTTTCCGCCTTGAGCAAACGACTCGCCGCTGCGTCCTCACGTCGATCCGGGTGGAACGCCGACCGCTGCGCCTTCGGGGAGACGAAGCGAGGCGGCGTTGATGGGTGGCGACGGTCAAGAGCGGTGGAATCGCGGCGGCGACCTCACCGTGTGCAGCGGCGAAATCCTGGGAGCGAGGCAGGGGCGAGCGGGAATGGGGCTGCTGCTAAGCTCTCTCTCCGGCGGTCCTCCTCTCGGCGGTGGCGACGGGGCTTGGTCGGAGCAGCAGCAGCTCGCCGGCGATGCCCTCGTCGGTCGCCGCTGCTGCGGAGATGATGAAGACGGGAGCAGAGGTCGCGCGATTAGAGCGAGCTCCTTCGCCCTTTTCTACGCGGTTCTGCTCGATGGGGCCGGTTCGGGCGGACCGGTTGACTCGGCCGGTCTAACCGAACCGGCCGGTCTTTTTTTTTTCTTTTTTTTTTTCAAGGTGGGGGTTTACATAACCAATGCACCGACCACCTTCTGCAGCTTGATGAATGAGGTTTTCCATAAGTTCTTGGACAATTTTGTAGTCGTCTACTTGGATGACATCGTCATATACTCGGGACATGGAGACGGACCAGCAGCACCTCCGATTGGCCCTCCAGAAGCTGAGGGAGCACAATCTATTTGTTCGAAGGGACAAGTGCGAATTCAGTCAAGCTGAAATCCTATCCTAAGGCACCGCATCAACGGATGTATGACACGCATGGATGAGCGCAAGGTGCAGGCAATCAAGGATTGGTCGAGGCTAAGCAACACGAAGGAACTCCAATTGTTCCTTGGATTGGCCAACTACTGATGGATATTTATCAAGGGATACTCCAAAATCACTGCGCCACTCACTGATTTCCTAAGGAAGAATCAAGAGTGCGAGTGGATCAATGCATGCGAGCAAGCCACCTAACAGCTTAAGGTATGCATGACGTCCGAACCCTTGCTAATCCTTCCTAATTTCAGCAAGGTATTCGAGGTGGTCACCAACATATCTGATCGAGCCCTCGGAGGCATTCTCATGCAAGAGGGACATCCGATGGCCTATGAAAGCCACAAGCTAAACAGGGCAGAGTAGCGCTATAGTGCCCACGAGAAGGAGATGCTGATTGTGGTGCACTGCTTGAGGATTTGGCGCACCTACCTCCTCAACAGCCCATTCGTGGTTCGCACAGACAATATCACCAACACGTTCTTCTTCACCTAGTGCAAATTGTCAGCCAAACAAGCACGTTGGCAAGCGCAACTCACCGAGTTTGACTTCACTTGGGAGCATAAGGCGGGACGGTACAACTAGGCGGCCAATGCGCTAAGCAGGCGGCTACACAGCCGCCCGAGCACACGGGACCTTGGTCGAGTGCCTATAGGAGAGCACCAAGGTAGACCTAGCATACCAGCGCATTCTGCAGCAAGTAAAGGATGGGGAGACTCGGCGCTATTGGAGGGACTTGGTAAGTCTATTGCAGGAGTAAGGTGGGTGCATATACGTGCCTAATCCGAGCGAAGTGCACAGGGAGCTCGTAGCCAAGTGCCATGGGACGTATTTGGCCGGGCACCCTGGAGAGGAGTGGACAATGGCGCTACTTATGCGCGCGTACTATTGATCGTGCATGGAGGACGACGTCGAGGCTTACGTCAGGACTTGCACCGTCTGCCAAAAAGACACGTCCGAAAGAGCCAGGGCAGAAGGATTATTGCAGATCCCGAGTCAATGTTAGACATCCATTTCAATGGACTATGTGAAGTCTTTCCTCAAGGTAAATAGCCTCTCTACTGTTCTTGTGGTGGTAGAAAGGTTGAACAAATATGTCATATTCATACCAACCATAGAGCAAGTCACAGCCGAGCAATCCATCGAATTATTCTTCCAGCACATGGTGAAGTACTTCGACCTACCCAAAGACATCATCAACGATCGAGATGCCCGCTTCTCGGGCAAGTTTTGGATGGTGTTGTTCAAGCTTCTGAGGTCGAGATTCAAATTCTCGACCGCCTACCAGCAGCAGACCGATGGATAGATGGAGCGGACAAACTCTTTGTCATGCCCCAATTTGTTGGCATGTGGTAACTGCCGTATGAACCCTGAGATCCATACAAGGCATATAAATAATGAAACATCACACCAATAATTATAAATATTTTTATATAATTAAAAGTCTGAAAATGACGAAATGGATGCGGTGGTATACTTCTGACAATAAACTCTTCGGTAGCTACGACTACACTTACACACATATTGAACGTAGTATGCTCAGCCTTGCGGCCTAGTGCAAAATTATGGCTAGAAATCGTAGTAAAGAAATCAAAGACTAGGAGGAAGGTTCTAGGATGCCTTTTGTTTATTAATTATAATCTTTCTCATTTATGTTTAAACTATGGTATAGTAAGCAATTGAACAATAAGATAATGTAAGTATGTAAATATCAATAGATGTCATCTATATTATATCCAGTGTCTGTGTCTCTAGTTATGCTATCTAAAATAGTGTCTAGTTTTATATCATTAGACTCGAGCTGCCAGCCTATGCTTAGGGAATGCCCTGGCAAAGGACATCTATAAGCCCATCAGTATCTTTCTGTCTCTGTCTCTTCCTATGCCCGCTGCAGTGATGTTGGTGGAGAGGACATGTGACCCTTGATCACTCTCCGTTGTTTCGTTAGTCACCCTCTATGCCTCCCTTAACGAAACTACCATGCTTGTACATCCTCTTCAAACTCCGTAGGGGCAACAACGACTCATGTAGTACGACAGACTGTCCGTAGATAGGGTCACCATCACAAAAGACTCGTTGGTCATGGCTAGCCGATCATATAACTCTAGGACTTGGATAACTCATCCGACTGTCTGCAAAACGTTAAGGAAGATAATCATGTGGTCTACGGATCCACTGTCCAAGGCCTCATGTAGAGAATCACCTTCTCAGTTCAAAAGCAATCAACATTGGCGTGGGAGTTTGTCTAACATGACCTTAGAGTTTGTCTGGTCCATTTCCTAACCAACTCCTCGTAACTAAGCTATATGTAACCTCGAGAGTGGTGCGATGAGGAGCATCACTTTTCGACCATCAGTAGTTATAGTGGTCTTTTAGGGTGTATGATGGACACCCCTTTTCTATTTATAATCAAGGGGTGTTCCCTATGACGTTTTAGCATCTCATTTTACCTATGTCTCTATCTAAAGTATCTGGTGTTGATTCTTGAATTTACCTCCTATGTATGTTTGTTTAATCATTTAGGTTTTTTTTTTATCTTTGTCAGTATGGTAGTTGTATAATATACTGCATAGTAAAGTAATATAATATGCAAGAAAAGATAATAAAGCATGCCAAATACTAGTATAGTATACATCACTTATCAATTATGCTAGATAAAATAAATCACACAAGCATGCATATTAACATGCATAACATTTTATTCTGTTCGAGGCATCCAAGACTTTCTAAGAAAACCTCATTAGGAATTTACTAGTTTGAATAAATCCTACTTTGATGAACTAATACACATTATCGAGTAGTTTCAGAACCAATCCAAATTCGAACATAAAGTAGTCTGGAGATTTACTTAGCTCTCGTGAAAAAAAATAAAAAACCTAAAATAATAAAATTAATTAAAATGGATTTAATACAAGTTCTAAAGCTAGTAGGATAAAAATTATTTAATAGAAAACCTAAGTTATCCAGTTAGCTTAACCATGTTTAAATTAATTATCTAGCTTAACTCATGCAATGTAATCCAATCTGATTAAGGTCCAATTCAAGTTAATTTGCACAACCCAATCATGCAAATATTCTCAAACCAAGTAACCCAACTCAATTAAAGTTCAAGTCACATTATCTAGCCCATGTCTGATTAATAAGACCATGTCCAATTAATGATACCAAGTCTAATATCATAGTCCAATCCAATAGCCCACATATTTTAATTATTTAAGTAAATCAAATTATTCTACTTAGTCTAATTAATTTAATCATTCAATCAAATAGCTGACTTTATTTAATTAACCAAATACAAATTAATTCATTTTAATCAATCTCATTAATTTCAATTAACAACCCTAAGTCCAGTTATTTAAGCCTAATTTAATTCTATTAAATCAATACCCATTATTAAACCCAAACTAATTTATTAGCCTAGTTCAATCAAAAGCCCAATTCCACTTTTAGAGTCCAATCAATTTAAAGTCCAAGTAAATGATTTTCAAATTCAATCTAATATCACCACATAGCCACTAGCTAATTAAAATTTAACAATCTTACCTTAGTTTAAACCTTCATTTGACTCTCCCTACATCCACGATTAATCCACTATATACATAACCTCAAATAAGTTTTTTCATAAAACCCCTTCACTTCTAAAAATAATTCCTTATGCATAAAATTTGGGTTTACACGCTCTGTTGGAGGAATACCTCCGATATTTCGTCACTGCCATCCAAAGCACTCGCTTCGTCTGAAATTGACTAGAGCAACTCACAGAAGCACACGAGAGTTTGGAGAAAGCCGCGCGGAGAATGAATAAATATACCGATCAGCACAGATGGCCATGGGAATTCCAAGTTGGAGATGAGGTACTCCTCAAACTCACTTCCCAAATGTGGAAAAAGGTGAGAGGGATGCACTTGCACAAGATCCACCCAACCTTCCATGTAAGCTTCTTGAAGCCTTATCACCGAGATAAGGATCTAGCGAGGCAACAGGCGGAGCGAGCTCCACCCACCATCACAAAGGAGTTCACTCGTCGAGCAGAGAAGATACTAGGCCGATGGATTGCACGGCTGACCGGGTATATCGAGTACTTGGTACAGTGGAAGGACTCCCATATAGAGAGGGACACCACCTTTGGCAATTCGAGGACCTTATTCAAAGGTACCTTGACTGAAAATTGATAGGGATGTCAATGGACTTAGGTGGGGGAGGATTGTTTGACCCCACTCCCTCGAGTCCCATCCAAAGCACACCAAGAACCATGGAGGGTCAAGCACAAAGGGGTGACCTGCATGCAGCACGCAAGGCTGCTTCAAGGCCGCAGTCGAGAGGTGCACGGGGGTCGAGCCAAGGGACGAGGTGGCCAAGCAAACCAGGCACACGTGGGGGTCAGCCAACCGGAAGGTGAACAACTGAGGGTCGCACATAAGGCAGGCACAAGGAAACCGAACAAAGGGCGCATACGGAGCAAGTGCCCAAGCAACTAAAGGATCATGCGGAGGGACGCCTGAGCAATTGAGGGTATGCATTGAGCAAGCAGTCGGGTAAACAAAGGTGCACGCAAAGCAGCAAGGGACACATGCAGGACAAATGCCAGGCAGTCCCTTAACCGAAGGCACACGCAAGTAAAGCACCGAGCCTTGGGGCTTTGGCACGACTGAGGGTCATGTGTAGCACTACGCTGCCACTACAGAAGCAGGACATGGGCAAGCAGCTGCCAAGGAAGCACACGGCACGGGCATAATGGCTGGAAACAGTTAGGGCATTCAATGCCCAAGTTTGTAATGCTTGTAACTATGAGGATAGCCCAACCGCTAGCCCTCCACGTATATAAGGACCTGCTGAGTACTAGGAAAAGCACCTTGGTCTCGAAAAAGAACTAAGAGTAGAGTGTTACATGCAATAATCTCCTTCAAAGCTAACCTTAAAATTTATGAAAAAAAATTACAAGAGTAGAATGGGTAGTATGAAAAATAGCATAGTAAATAGTTAAAAGGAGTAGGGACAAATTTGAAAAATAGCACACAGTCAACCAATGGCTCCTATTGACGACCATATTAACTTTCACTTAGCTAGTGATTATATGTTAAATAAATGAGAGTAGGGAATGATTAATTTAGATTATGGATAGTTTGAAACTTGAATTGAGCTTCTAGGAAATTGAGACTTTAATAGATGCTGAGAGATTATGATTAAGGTTTATAAATTAAATAAGGTTGAACAATTAGATTAAGTTGGATTAATTAAATCTAGTTGAATAATTAATTAACTAAGGATAGGTTAGGTAAGCAAGATGGTAAAGATAGTAAATTTAGTATCTTGTAGATAGGATTAATGATAAATAATGTTAAAGATTATATCTAAAGGTAATGTTACATATAATAGGTAGATACTTTGAAATAGTTAAATGACTTGCAAATGGTTATATGGTTGGTTCCGAAGAACGAACTACATCATTCATGTGCACTAGTTCACTATAGTATGCTATTCTCTAGACATGCAAATGGGTTGTGCTCGGACTGTCCCGAGCATGGCCTGCTTCGACACAGGGTGCTTCATGCCCCGTCCTGCTCAGCACGACATAGGGCATGCTGGTTTAGCATGTCAGCCCGTGCTTAGCACGGCACGGGGCCATGCCGGCACTGGCATGCCGGGCCATCCGATGCACCGATGTGCGAGGTAGTGCGGCACGGTCCGACTACTATGCACTGACGGGTAGCAGTGGAGAGAGGCGGGAGAGCTGAAGAGGTGGAGGAAGGGGAAGAATTGGAGAGACGAGCGATAAAAAACTCAGATTCTATGAAGAAAAATAAATCTAGCATCATTCGACAAAAAATTTGGCAACATAAAAAAAAAACAGATTCAACTCACAGTCCGATTACCATGCCTCAACCTTCTATGACTTCGTTTGACACTGCCGCTCGCCGCCGCAACAATGAGGGAACTCGTGAAGACAACACATGTCATCGTGAGGCTGAGGAACGCTGATTGAAGGGTTGAAGTCACCACACCGGGAGCAGGGAACTGGTGAAGAGCAGCCCCTCACCGAACGTCGAGGTCGTAGTGAGGTCGCTCGAATCAAAGCCATATAGAGCCTCCGAGCTGCCTGCCTGCCATAGCGGGTCGTGGCCTGATGCCTCAATAGCTCGGCCGATCTGGTGACGCCTCCACCACTCCATGGACCACGACCTCACACCATTATTAGTCACCGGCTCCGTGGAGGCATGGATAGTGGTGCGTGACTTCGTCTCCGCTGCTCGCCTTTGTAGTCTCACACCATGGGAGCGTGACTACATCGGAGCTTGCCTTCGCAGTCTCTTCGATCTCCCTTTCCGAAGCTCCCACCACGAGATCCCCAATCCCTAGCCTCTAGCAACAGGGCTTTAGAAAAAAAACAGAGACCTTAAGGGTTTGAGAGACGATGGCCTCCTCACCCCTCGTGAGCTAGACCTTGAGAGGAAGAAGCGGAGCCGCAATCGTAGAGGCACCGGAGAGATGCCGAGACGGCGAGACCCAATTGTTGACATGGCTATAAGCGAGAGGGAAGAGTCGAAGAGGGGCACTGGGCAATCGTCGGGGCAGAGGCCAAAGGGGCTTCTTTTTTTATCCTACAAGTGATTAAAAAAAATTGGGGCTTTTTTTTTAATAAAAAAAAATCAAGGCAAACGAAGCGAGAGGGAAGACCGTAAGAGCCAAAGAGGGGCAGTAGTAGGGGCAAAGGCCTTTTACCTTGGGCTTAGTTTTTGTCAATATCCACCAGCAATTATTAAAAAGAGAGAGAGAGAGACCGAACCCACTTATTTGGGTTGCCTACTTATTTTCTACTAGAAGAATAAGGTCTACATAGTTCTTATTCACTCATTAGACAGTTTCTAAAAAATAAAAAGAAATATTTAAAAAGAAAATTACCTTCTAATTTTTTTCATCTTTCTATTAAATTATCTATCATTACTCGTTCATACTATTTCCTCCTGCACAAAACGATGCAACTGTAGACACCGGTACACTTAAAAAATCACAAGCAATCATAGACATTATAGGAAAAGATTTTCCATTCATTTGTTCTCCGCCCATTTAAAATATTATAATCACTAAGTCCATTAGGATTCCAATTACTTTAATAATATTGTTCTAAATAAATATTGATTTCGGTAATACCTGAAGGCTTTTGAGATCTTCTAGTAATATTAAAAATAATACTTGGTAAACCCATTCTAAGTTTATTTAATGTTGATAGTGATGAGCTACTCCATATTTATTTGAATATAGATTATATACATCGTCTAATAATTTAGTTATTTTATTTTTAAATTCTACTGCATTATCATCTAATAATATATTATTATAATATTCATCAATTAAAGGATAAAGCTCATATAATTTAATTTTAGGATCTAAAATTACACCTAAACAGTAAATAGGACCAATATTAGCCCAATATTTTTTAAATTTTGATTCCATAGCTCCTAATATAGGTCCAATCAATTGATTATCTCTACACTCATAAAAAATAAAACTAATATTAACAATTTACAATAAAAATTGATTAATAGTTGGATAATAAGAACCAGATAAAAAATTAGAAGTATCTTTAAATAATTCTAAAATTTTACATATAAATAAAGCAAGAGTCCAATTAGAATCATTAATAATACCTTCTACTTCTGATATTTTTTCATTATAATAAACAGTAACACGCATTGTAGCATATCATACGCGGAATTCCACCTAGTAGCAACATCTAGTTTAAATTTTTTAAAAGGTTTGTGATGATTAATACATATTTGTTTAAATCCTTGTAATCTAGAACTTAAAGTTTTAACATACTTAATAACATTTCTAATTTTTTTTACATGATCATCAACAATACTTTAAAACTAATAATTCTTTTTAAAAATAAAATTTACTATCTATCCAATGACAAGTAAAACACATGTATGCCATACTATTATGTTGATCAGTCCAAACATCAAAAGTTAATGAATAACTAGAAATATTATTTTTAAAATTATTAAAAATATTATTTTTGTATTTATAAATTTTTTTTACTATATCGGCATTTTTTATATTATTAAAAAAAATTTACATTAAAAGTTCTACTAACACCTTTAAAATGAGGATAAAATGTAATTTATATAAGACGAATAAAATTAGGACTTTGAGCAAGAAAAAGGTAATTCATTTTAAATTATAAATTTAATTAATTCTTTTCTAGCAATATCGGCATTATATCTAAGTGTGGTTAGACTACCACTATTTATATTTAATAGTTATTGTGTAGATGATATTTGATCTTTGTGACTTCTAGCATGCCTAGCTAAATGACCGGTTACAGCGGGCTTTTTCAATATTATCAACAACTATAAGATCAAATTCCTGCCATACTGCACTAGTTTTTTTTTTTATGAGTAGTACCGGACTCCGCTTCAGGTTTGGTTCCAGTTGTATTACCGTCGGTGAGAGGATTTTCGGCACTCGCATTAGACATAAAAGATGGATTATTCTGCATGGAACTAGAAGGATTAGAATCAAATTCTTGTGAACCCGAAAAATATTGATAATTATACATATTATAATTATAGTTATCATTATTATCAACCATTTATCTAGAAAAAAAAAGAGAGATGTAAGATATTAAACGATAAAAAAGGAAAAAAAACTAGATTTAATTAGAATATGTAAATTAAATCAGATTAATATTAACAGAGGAGGACGAGAAATACTAAAAAGAGATGAAGTAATTAAAAGAAGTAAATAAAACAAGATTAAAAGAGGATTAAAAATAAGAGAAAAAAATTATTTCTCGAGTGCTCAAGGCTAAAGAATTCATAGGAGAGAAGGAATTTTTGAGTTGTAAAAATCTATGAACGATGGAGGGTATTTATAGGAGATTTTGTAAACTCATCCTTCATTAAAATAGCAAAAATACCCTTAAAAAAAATAAAATAAGGGGTAATAATGTAATTTGACTTATTAATTGCAGCGCTACAAGACTTATTAATTGCAGTGCTATAATGTAATTTGACACTTGACAACTTGCTCTTCTCTCATCCTTCTTGTTCTGAGAAACCGCGCCTCTTTCTTCCCTGCTCCTGTTCTAGCAACCCTCTTTCTTCTGTACTCCCTTACTCCTGTTCCAGCAACCCGCGTAAAGGAAGGACGAGGCAGAGGCAATGAGGACGAGCCAAGCTCTTCCCTCTTCCTCCCTCCTCGATGAGTCACCTCGAGGCATCGTCGTCGACTGATTGAAGCGCCCCCCTACTGCACGCTTGCGCTAGCCATTAGTTAAGCTAACCTAGCCGGTCTCATCACCACGAGATGAGGCCTGGTCGAGGCGATGACGTGCGAGGTGTGTCGTCCCTGCTTCCATGGTTCTACCTCTCTTCGCCTCGCCTCTTCCTCCCTCCTTGACGAGTCACCTCGAGGAGGTGTTGACATTGACGATGTCTGAGACACCTGCCCCACCCACTTCTCGGTGCTCACCCTACTCCTAATGGCCGGTGAACGTCTATGCTAGCTAACCTAGCCGATCTCATCGCTGCGAGACGAGGGCCGGCCGAGGCAACAGCGTGCGACTATGCGTCATGCGGGATGCTGCGAGGCTGTGAACCTGTGAGCAGAGGAGAGGCAGAGCAGTGACTCTGTCTGCTCTATTCTATCATCGGTGCAGATCACTATGTTACAGTGGAGCTATCTACAAGAAGAGGGAAGAGGCAGGGCAGAGCTATCTACGGCTATGGGAATGTTGGGAAGAGGCTTAGCGATAGAGCTATCTACGGGAACGTCGGGAAGAGGTGAAAAAACTCGGTCACGATCTCACTCTCACGGATGTCACCACTCTCCATGTCGGGTAATAGATGTTTCAGAGGCTAATGGAGATGCCAGCGAGCAAGTTTGCAAATCGTCGGACAGTATAAGATGTGGGCTGTGGTAGACGAGAGTAGGCCGTCGGAGGCTGATATCGCCGGAGGTCTAAGTCCAACTCTTGCGCTCTGGTCATTCGCTTGCCCTCAGATTAAACTTGAGTTCACTCATGGTCAGGTTTGAACAGGTTGTGCATCGTGCCACCCATGCATGGCATGCCGGGCAAGCACGACACGGGCTCGTGCCCCTCATGCTTGGTGTGTCGGGCCGAGCACGAGACAGGCTCGTGCAAAGCACGACACGACTCGGGCTCGTGCCGTGCCATGCCGCTGGGCCGCGAACATGCGGACTAGCACGACACGTATGCAAAGCCGAGTCGTGTCACGCCCCAACCCTACTGTCGGGCACGTGGCAACCGCCGTATGAGCCCAACGGACCCATACAAGGCATTTAATGGTAATCACAGTTCATATACATCATTAACACAACGGAAATACATTTAAAACATCTAACTCAACATTGCTAACACAGTCCCGATAATCCTACTACAACTCTATGATAAGTATTCATCAATAAAAATAACTCCGTCGACAAACTCATCTTCATCAACCATCGTGATCGATCGTCTAACACACCTGCACACACATTGAACATGGTGTGCTCAGCCTTGCGGCCTAGTGCGAAATTACAGCTCGAAATCGTAGCTAGGAAATCAAACACTAGGGGAAAGTACTAGGATGCCTTTGGGTTTATTAATTATCAATTATTAACTTTTTGGTGTAAATAACGTCATTAACAAAGTTGAGTTTTAACTGTCTGTGTAGATCTGCATATATCCCTAAGTGTCATCTATATTGAACAACATGTATGTCGCTAGTATATGTCATCTATGTTGAACAACATATTTGTATCTCTAGTATATGTCAACTAGATGTATCACTCTATCTTTGTATCAAGTGCATCGGGCCGCCAGCCTATGCTCAGGGGATATCCTGATCAGGGACTCCCATAAGCCCATCTGTGCCGTAAATGTCCAGATCTCTACCTATGCCCGCTGCACGGATGTTGGCAGAGAGATCGGGTGACCGTGTATCTCTCTCTACTGTCCCGCTGGTCGATCCCTACACCCCGTCCCAGCAAAACCGGTTGCTTCCGTACCTTTCCCCTTGGAAACTCAGTACGGTCACAACCCACCGTGTAGCGCTACACAACTGTCCGTCGACAGGGTCACCTCAATTAATATGTCCTCGGCCACGGCTAGCCGAATTAATTTATAACCCTAGGATCCGGACTGCTCATCAGATCGTCTGCAGAACGTCTGGAATAGTAGCCGTGTTGTCTACAGATCCACTGTCCAAGGCTTTAAGGAAATTCACCTCTTCAATTCAATAGCAGTTGATGTTGGCCGAGTTGAGCTCGCATCCGCACAATGGGCTGTGGCTAACTCGACTACATGCCTACTAAATCCTTGGAAGGGTTCATCCCCGCTGGCCATTCCGGGACTATCACGGTGACGCTCAAACGTCACGCGTGCGGATAATTATATCCGGGTATGAACTTACTCCACTTTCTGGTCTATCTTGACCTTGGAGTTAATCTAGCTATTTCCCAACCAACTCCCAGTATCTGAGCTGTTTGTAGCCCCAGGAGTGGTAATAGTGAGTGAACATCACTATTCGAACACTAAGGGTTCGATTTATCATCTAGGGTGTGTTACCAATACACCCTTACAATATGTAATCTAGTGATGTCCCTAAGAGATACTAGTATCAAATGTTACCTATGTCTCTATCTAAATTAGAGTATCAGGTAACTATTTTTGATATTATCTCCTATGTGGTATTTTAACTTTATAATCTATATATCATCTTCTTTATCAAGGTATTATCATATCATAAAATAATAAAGAAAAATAAAGCAATATGTAAAAGAATTTGATAAAGCATGTTAAACAGCTTACACATAGCATATAATTCATGTAACATAAATAATATTATTCTAGCATGCATGTTATCACATATTTAGCAAACACAATATTTTATTAGTTTCAAGGCATCCAGGACCTTCCTAATAATACCTCAGCAGGTAGTTCCCTAGTTTGAATAAATCTTAATTACGATGAACCAACGCACCTTTTATCGGAAATTCGAGCTTTAGAACCAACCGAATTAAAGCTCCGAGACAATAGTATTAAGTAGCTCCCAAATCAGAATAATATCCCTAAAACAATAAAGATTTTATTTTAAATATAAAATATTCTTAATTTAATATGATAAAAATTATTTACACTAATAATTCAACTTATGTGATTAATTTAGCTTCCTCTAAATTAATCAACATACTTTAAACTACTAGGTCCAACCTGAGGTTCAAGCTAATACTTTAAATCCTTAATCCTCTTTCATCACCTCTAATTTATTAGAATAATCAAATTCCTAAATCCAACTCAATTATATTTTCAAGTCAAAATCAATATAGAATCCAAGCTAATTATTCCCTAATTTGATCTAACATCACAACATCATCACTAGCAAACTAATATTCCACAATTCCTCCTTGGTGTCAACCCTCGTTCGATTCTCTCCACATACCTAATTAGTATATCATATGCAAAATCTCTAAATAAAAGATAAAGAAAAACATGTTGAGGAGAAATAGGGAAAGGAGAAGGAGGTGGGGGAGATAGCATGAATTCAACAATCTATCATCTATGCATGCATCATCACCATCAGTTAACCACAAAGGTTCCAACATCAATTGAACTCATGAGGGCAAGGAATTCGAAATCGAAATCCTTAATGGTTTAGCGGTCGAAATCGAAAAGAGGGCAGCAAGCTGCTAACTCACGTCGCGAGTGGAAGATTTGATGTGCGACGGTCGACGTCTCATAGCCGGTGGCTCGGTGGACAGTGCGGCGGAGCACCCATTAGCGTCGCTCAAAGGAGGGAGGTGAGGAGTCGGAAGAGGTTCCGACGGTGCGACGAAGCCTTCCTTGTCATTGCCATCGAAGGACGTGTAGTCGGCGAATCCAAGCACTAAGATCTCGGTGAAGAGGGCAATGTAGTAGAGGTGAGGGGTTGATGGAGGATTATGTCAGACGAGATCAGGTTGCGGCGAGGATCGGTAGAACCATCCCTCCACAGCTCCGCCGTCGTCGTTGAAGAAGATGCAGCCGGCGGATCAAAGGAGCGATGGAGAGTGTTCGCCGCTGAACTCCAACAATGACGGCTTCGCGAGCAAAGGTTGAAGAGATGCGATTTGGGAGAAATGTTTAGGGCTTCAAATGGTTCGGTTCGCGGGTGGGGGTTCGGCCGGGCCGGCTTAGTTGGGCCGGTCCAGTTCAGCCAGTTCGGTCACGTGGGAAACACATGCTTACAACATTTTACGATTCCGTCCATTAGCGTCGCTCAAAGGAGGGAGGTGAGGAGTCGGAAGAGGTTCCGACGGTGCGACGAAGCCTTCCTTGTCATTGCCATCGAAGGACGTGTAGTCGGCGAATCCAAGCACTAAGATCTCGGTGAAGAGGGCAATGTAGTAGAGGTGAGGGGTTGATGGAGGATTATGTCAGACGAGATCAGGTTGCGGCGAGGATCGGTAGAACCATCCCTCCACAGCTCCGCCGTCGTCGTTGAAGAAGATGCAGCCGGCGGATCAAAGGAGCGATGGAGAGTGTTCGCCGCTGAACTCCAACAATGACGGCTTCGCGAGCAAAGGTTGAAGAGATGCGATTTGGGAGAAATGTTTAGGGCTTCAAATGGTTCGGTTCGCGGGTGGGGGTTCGGCCGGGCCGGCTTAGTTGGGCCGGTCCAGTTCAGCCAGTTCGGTCACGTGGGAAACACATGCTTACAACATTTTACGATTCCGTCCATTACTTCCAAAATAATGCAACTAAGCCCCTCTAAAATTAATTAAATTTCTAACTAGGTCCCTATTAATTTTAATAACTTATAATTAGATTCTTTTTAATATCAAAAATCAACCTAATGTCACCATCTAGTCCTAATTCAACTTAAAAGTCCTTTAACCTCTTTTACATTAATCTAAACTTAAGAAAAGAAAAAAAAAATTATTATCAAATTTGTCACTAATTAAACCACATAAAGTGGGGGTTTACAAGTCGTGCTGGGCACGACCCGCCAATGAGGCGGGCCGTGCTCTACACGGCGCGATTCGGGCCGGGCGCGGGTCGCCCGTGGGCGGCCCTACCCGATTTTCATGTCTACTATTCTCAAATTAGGATAATTTAATGAGATAAATATTTTACTGCTTAGAAATTAATATTTAATTGATCATGATTCATGCATGGTATGTTAGACAAATCTCCTTATATTACGGTTATGGTATGCTTATAGCCTTGTACATGCGGTTATTTAAGTATGTGCTACGTTTATTCGGAAGAAAAAGTGGTAGCTTATGCTTCTAGACAGTTGAAAAAGTATGAACAAAATTATCCTACACATGACTTGGAGTTGGCAGCCATTATCTTAGCTCTGAAGATTTGGAGGCATTACTTGTATGGTGAGAAGTGTATTATCTACACATATCACAAGAGTTTGTAATATCTGATGAAGTAGAAAAATTTAAATCTGCGGCAGAGGAGATGGATGGAGCTAATTAAATATTATAATTTGGTTATTGATTATCATCCTGGAAAGTCTAATGTAGTGGCAGATGCTTTGAGTCAGAAGTCATCCACTACTTTGAGTTGTATTCAAGACTTTTACTTACCACTCTTGAAGGAGTTACAGTCCTTGGGGACAGTTTTGCAGATTAATGAATAGGGTTATCTTCTTGCTCAGTTTGTTGTGAGGCATACTTTAGGCAGTGAACTGATTGAGAAGCAGAAGCAAGATCCCAAGTTTGTTGGAGTGATCAGGAGGGTAAAAAATGGAGAAGAGACAGAATATAGCCTAACGGATGATGGAGCTCTGCTTTATCATGGGAGGTTATGTGTACCTGCAGATGATGTACTTAAGCAGCAGATTCTATAGGAAGCTCATAGTTCAACTTATGTTATACATCTGGGAGGTACAAAGATGTACCGGACCATTCGACAGACTTACTGGTGGTCACGTATAAAAAGAGACATAGCAGAGTTTGTGTCGGAGTGCCTTACTTGTCAGGAAGTGAAGGCAGAGCATCAACGACCGATGGGATTATTACATCCATTGCCTATTCCTGAGTGAAAGCGGGAATATATTACTATGGACCTGGTGATTGGTTTACCTCGTACTCGGAGGCGTCATGATGCGGTTTGGGTAGTGGTTGATCGGCTTACCAAGTCAGCCCATTTCTTACTTGTGGCGGTGAATGATCTAGTGGAGAAAATGGCTCGGTCTTATATGGATGAGATAGTGAGACTACATGGTGTGTCAGTGTCGATTGTGTGACACCAGGATCCCCAATTTACTTCTCAGTTTAGTAAATTGAGGAGTTAGGTACTAAATTGAGGTTTAGTATGGTTTTTCATCCTCAGACAGATAGACAGTTAGAGAGGACCATACAAACTTTGGAGGACATGCTTAGGACTTGTGTGCTGGATTTTGCTGGGAGTTAGGATGTAAATCTCCTATTGATTGAGTTCGCTTATAATAATAGCTATCAGGCAAGCATAGACATGGCTCCCTATAAAGCTGTGTATGGTAGACCTTGTAGGACTCCTGTCTATTGGAATAAGGTTGGTGAAAGAAAGATTACTGGTACCGAGTTAGTTTATCAGACCGTGGAGAAGGTTAAGATGATCTGGGTGAGACTGAAGGAAGCTCAGGATAGACAAAAAAGTTATGCAGACAATCAGCGGAGGTCGTTAAAATTTACGGTGGGGGACAAAGTGTTCCTAAAGGTGTCTCATTGGAAAGGACTTCTTTGGTTTCACCTGAAAGGAAAGTTGCATCTGAGGTATATTGGATCGTTTGAGATTCTGGAGAGAGTTGGACCGGTGCCTTATAGATTATAGTTACTGGTAGACTTAGAATCCACAGCGTGTTCCATGTGTCGATGCTTAAGAGGTATGTGTCGGACCCATTGCATGTTCTGACTGCACCTCCGGTTGCTTTGAGAGATGATCTGAGTTATGGACTTCGGGCAGTGGCTATAGTGGATTGACATGATAAAGTGTTAAAGGACAAGACCGTACCTCTAGTTCGAGTACTCCAGAGGGATGGTAATGTAGAGGAGGGGGCATAGGAGACCTAAGTCCAAATTAGAGCTCAATATCTACAATTTTTTGCTTAGTATTTTGCTTGATAAATTATTTGAAGATGTTTGAAAATTACTTGAATTGATTGAATGATTTTTTATGATCTTTTTGTATCGTAGAGGGCTATAGAAACTCTAGAAAACTTAAGAGGTTAAGTTGTTATTTTTGGAGGACCAAAACTCCTAAGGGGAGAGGAATTATAAACCTTATTTTTTTTAATATATATATATATATAATAATAATAATAATAATAATAATAATAATAATAATAATAATAAATAATGGAATAGAAAATAATAAATAAATAATAAAAATAAATCAGATAAATATAAAAAAGGAGATAAAATCAGATAAAAGAAAAAGAAAAAGGAAAAAAATAAAAAATCACCGGTGCATGCTGCGAGCGAAGGGGGCGAGCGGCGAGGGTTTTTTTAAAACCCTGGAAAGAAGGCAGTGCTCTGTTTCCGAGGATTTACAGCGACGGTGGGTCGATAGGAGCTCCGGCGAACGACACTTTCGACAGGGGAAGGTCCGGCTGGAGGCGAGACATTAATTTGTGGCCAGCGGTGCGTGGAGACGTCTCCAGTGGGCTGAAATCGAGAAGGGGGCGGCAGAATACAGGATAAGTCCCTATTTTCCATCGATTTCACCGGCAATAGGGGTGGAGATCGTTCCTCCTTCTCCAGTAAAGCGTCCAGCTTCGATTCGACTTCAGTGGAGTCCATTTGGCGAGCGGGCAGCGGCTGTGCAAGCGAGAATTAGCGGTGGAATGGCGGCGGCGCAGCTGTGGGTCGAGGAGGGGAAAAGAACTCGGTCGGTGCATGCGTAGCACGTGAGCTGGTTTGGTTTGATCTGGTTCAGGCAGCGGCTGGTTCGACTACGGTTCAACGTAGTTTTCATAATTTTACAATCGGTTCGATTCGTTTCAACGTTGTTAGGTGGTTGTTTGTGAGTTTTAAGTTCTGAGGAATTTATTTAGAATTTTTATCAAATTTTAGGTACGGATTTCGAATTATTTTTGATTGGGTTCAAGGTTTTGAGTGCATTAAAGTTGTTCGATTATAATTTTTATGATTTAATTAGATTTTTTAGAATTATTTAGTGAGATTTTTAATTTAATTAAGATGATTCAGGTTAATTTAGGGTTTAAATGGATTACCTAAATGTTAAATGCATGAGGGAATATTTCGGTAGCTGTTATTGTGATTAAATTACATTAAATAGAATTAAAATGATTTAATTAGAATTTTTACAGAATTGATAAATTTATGTTGTTATAAATTTAGGTAATTAGGTTTTTGAGATTTTTATATTTAGTGGATTTGATAATTTGAGATTTTACAAATTTATTTGGTGTAATTAGATTTTTCACAGAATTATTAAAATTATTTTTAAATTAATTATGGTGGTATATATTGATTAAAATTATTAGTATAATTTAATTGTTAAATTAGATATTTACTTTATAGGCTTGTTGATGGTTAATTGTGGTTGTGTTGTGATTATTTAATTTGTTAAATTATTAGTTGATTGTGAAAAAATTAAATAAAAATGGTGTGAGGATGTGAGTAGTAAGGGTAGATAGGAAATTTTTATTGGATTGTATGATTTATGTTTTGTTTGGATGTATGAATTTTATTTTATTTTAGGAGAATTGTATTGTTGTGATATTGGTTGACAAATCACGGCCAAACTGTGATTTGTGCTGAAGTAAGACGGAATTGCTTTGCTTGCTTGTTTGCTTCTAAGAGTCACAGCCAAGCTGTGATTCTTACTAAAGATTGTTTTGAGACTCAAGTGAGGGCTTATGGTTTCAAATTTATAGCCTTCTACAATGTTGAGCCCTAAGGGTTCTTGTTATTTATTGAAAATGTTAATAAGTTGGATATCTACTTTATTGCATATTTAATTAGCATGTGTGTTTGATGTGAGTTAGTAAGTTATTTATGTCAATATACATATTTTTTTTATATGCATGTTATTTGTGATTGTACTCATGTCATGCTTTTGATTGGTATGTTAATGTTATGCTATAGATGTAGACACACTTAGCAAGAACATAGAACATGATAACATGACACAAAAACTAGAAATACTTTAGGTTCATATTGTGTTAACACCTAGAGTGGTCTTAATTGACATATAACTAAGGACTTTAGACATCTTAAGGTTATAATAACTTAGGAGATGACATTAGGTTCTTAGGCTGCTGCTATGTGTCAACATGTGGTGAGGAGCCATGTGCTAGCCAAGGTAGACATGCAAGTTCAGTTGACTTAGCCACAAATGCTTTAGGGTAACCAGGATCTCACTTCGGTGCAGAACTCACCTTATTTGTGTTACTCTAAGGTAGAAAGTGTGCTAGGAATAAAATCATTCAATGCGCTACAAGGCTAGGAAACTTGAGGACACTGACATGTTCAAGATGTGGGTCCCTGAGCAGTCCAGGTTTATTGGTAGCATGTACAGAATATCTCAGCTTGTCAGGCTGTAGATGGTGTAGTTTATAATTTTATGTGGTGACCCTATTATAGGGCAGAATTACAGCATTATATGGTACTTATTTTATATAAAAGGGGTACCGTGGTCACCAGCTCCTTCTGCTAACATCAGTGTACAGACACATAGGATAGAGAAGTAGAGTTGACACTAATGGGTTTGGAGAAATCCCTGACGAGGAATTTATTTTGAACATAGATTGGCTGTCTTAGATGTAGCATGGAAAAATTATGATATAGTAGTTGAGGTAATATGACATCTCCAATCTGAAGTTACTATGACTTCATGAACATTGCTCAAAGAAAATACCTCAATAGATAATTATTTCTTCCTCATTTATAAATAAAAATTTGTGTATTTTAGTATCAAGAGGAGTTCATTAAGATTACAACATTCATGGACAAAATCTCCATTTAATTTTATATGAATTCTCTATTCCTCACAAACATACTCTTCAAAAGGCACAATGATTCACCCAACAAACTTAATTAATATTAGAGCCAAATTTCAATCTTGAGACCTTTGGGTTATGGGCCCACCACGCTTCCGCTGCGCCACTCTGATTTTGTACATAAAGTTTTATCAAACACTTAATGCCGAATCAATTTGAAAATCATCCGAACAAGGTGATTGCTTGGTGTTATTGTTGGTGTGATGAAAAAGATATTATTTATCAATTTTATCCACATAGGCTAAAAGTCACCATCCATTATCAAAGTAATTGATTCTCTCAAACTCCTAAATATTCTTATAGTGAAAGTCCTAATTTGTAAAACATACTCGTAGTAAAAACTCATCGACAAACTCTTTGCCGACATCATTCAAGAGGAAAATTATCAAGCTTGTTGTAGTGAGCAATCTTTATAGGAAAAGTCCCTATTCATGAAGCCTTTCGTTAACATCACTCAAGCAATATACCTCAAACGATTATTATTTCTCCTGCATTCATGGAACAGATCTCCATTTAACTGTCCATAAGGCTCCTCTCCCTCCAAACATAAAAATTATATATTATTCTCTTAGACTATTTACAATGAAAACTCATCGACAAAGACTTCATCAACATTGCTCCAAGAAAATGCCTCAATAGATAAATATTTCTTCCTCATTTATAAATAAAAATTTGTGTATTTTAGTATAATGAAGAGTTCATTAAGATTACTGCATTAATGGACCAAATCTCCATTTAATTGTATATGAATACCATATTCCTCCCAAACTTACTCTTCAAGAGACACAATGATTCACCCAACAAACTTAATTAATATCAGAGCCAAGTTTCGATTTTGGGACCGCTGCGCCACTCTGATTTTGTACGTAAAGTTTTATCAAACCCTTAATTCCAAATCAATTTGAAGCTCATCCGAACAAGGTGATTGCTTGGTGTTATTGTTGGTGTGATGAAAAAGATATTAGTGATCAATTTTATCCACATCGGCTCAAAGTCACCATCCATTGTCAAAGTAATTGATTCTCTCAAACTCCTAAATATTCTTATAGTGAAAGTCCTAATTTGTAAAACATACTCGTAGTAAAAACTCATCGACAAACTCTTTGCCGACATCATTCAAGAGGAAAATTATCAAGCTTGTTGTAGTGAGCAATCCTTATAGGAAAAGCCCCTATTCGTGAAGCCCTTCGTTAATATCACTCAAGCAATATACCTCAAACGATTATTATTTCTCCTGCATTCATGGAACAGATCTCCATTTAACTGTCCATAAGGCTCCTCTCCCTCCAAACATAAAAATTATATATTATTCTCGTAGACTATTTTAGAATAAAAATTTGTGTATTTTAGTATAATGAAGAGTTCATTAAGATTAATGCATTAATGGACCAAATCTCCATTTAATTGTATATGAATACCATATTCGTCCCAAACTTACTCTTCAAGAGACACAATGATTCACCCAACAAACTTAATTTATGTCAGAGCCAAGTTTTGATCTTGGGACATGTGGGTTATGGGCCCACCACGCTTCCGCTGCACCACTCTAATTTTGTACATAAAGTTTTGTCAAACCCTTAATTCTGAATCAATTTGAAGCTCATCCGAACAAGGTGATTGCTTGGTGTTATTGTTGGTGTGATGAAAAAGATATTAGTGATCAATTTTATCCACATCTCGACAAACTCTTTGCCGCCATCATTGAAGAGGAAAATTATTAAGCTTGTTGTAGTGAGCAATCCTTATAGGAAAAGCTCCTATCAATGAACAAATCTCCATTTAATATCAGAGCCAAGTTTCGATCTTGGGACCTGTGGGTTATGGGCCCACCACGCTTCCGCTGCGCCACTCTGATTTTGTACATAATGTAAACCCCTACTTTTATATCTTTTAATTAGGAAAAATAAATAAATAAAAATAATTTTAGGGGGTGAGAACTTGTAAAGCCCAATTTTAGGTGTAAAAAAATTTTCATAAGTGGAAGGGGTTTAGGGAAAAAAAAGTAGCTTTGTAAATACTTGGAAAGAGAGGGATAAATAGGGAAAAATATAATTAAGTAAATAACAAGACCTAGTAGGGGTAAAATGTGAATAGGGGTAGATTTGTGGATAGCTTGAACCAAGAGGGTCAAAGCTGGTATTTTTCCTTGTCGCCATCTCCGCATCCCTCCTCGGTCAGCCGGCGGCGCCCACTGACCCTTCAGTCCTCTACATCCTCAACAAGGAAAAATAAATAAATAAAAATAATTTTAGGGGGTGAGAACTTGTAAAGCCCAATTTTAGGTGTAAGAAAATTTTCATAAGTGGAAGGGGTTTAGGGAAAAAAAAAGTAGCTTTGTAAATACTTGGAAAGAGAGGGATAAATAGGGAAAAATATAATTAAGTAAATAACAAGACCTAGTAGGGGTAAAATGTGAATAGGGGTAGATTTGTGGATAGCTTGAACCAAGAGGGTCAAAGCTGGTATTTTTCCTTGTCGCCATCTCCGCATCCCTCCTCGGTCAGCCGGCAGCGCCCACTGACCCTTCAGTCCTCTACATCCTCAACAAGGATTCATCGTCGATTCTGCCTCCCTCCTTCGAGGGACTCCAGATGGGCTCCGTTGCACCCATCGACGCCGTGGGTCTTCTCAAATTGGTGATGAATTGATTTCTTTGCTACTGAGAATTTACATGGGGTTTTAATGGTGCGTTTAGGTTATCTTGAATTCATGTTATCTCCCCCACCTCCTTCTCATTTCCCTATCCTACTCTCTCCTTTCTCCTCCTCTTTATGTGGTGCATGTAATGTGAAGAGGTTGAGAATTGAAATAGGGTATATACTAGGAAAGTTATTGTTAACTCCACATAGCTAATAAACATATGTTAACATGGAGTTTAAATAGGGAATAATTAATTTAGGATTTGACTTAGACTAATCTATATAGTTGGAGTTGATGGATAAAGATTAAGGGTTTTAAGAGGTTGGGTTTTTGAGTTAAATTAGGCTAATGTCTTGGTTGCGGTTCAATGATTTAATTGGGTTGGATTAGATGGATTTAAGGTTGATTAATTTATTTAGATATTTATGTTTGAGGGTTCGAGATAAATTAACTAATGTTAGAAATTTAATTTAATTCATTAAGTTAGTAATTTAATTTTATACAATTACTTAGTGAAATTTGGTGTAGTAGTTGATTTGATTTGAACAACAAGAGTCATGAATTTGGAATTGGATTTTCATGCTTGGACTTGGGCTTTATAATAGAATATGAGCTAGGTGGATTGAATTTGATCTTAATTGGATTAGGTTGATTTCATGAATTGTGTTAGATAATTAATTTGGATAGAATAATTAGATAACTTAGGTTCTTGATTGATTAAATTTCTATCCGAATAATTCGTAGAAATAGTATTAAATTTCTTCTAAATAAATTTTATTATTTAGGAGTATTGTGTTACATTAAGGTTGATACATCTGAGCTTCAATTAGACTGGTTCTGAAGCTCAGACTTCGATCAGGTACGTTAGTTCATCGTAGTAGGATTATATTCATGCTAGGGAAAATCTTAGAAAGAATTTTTTTGGAAAGTCTTGGATGCCTTAAAAACAAATAAAAAATTTATGTTTGCTAAATACTATAGAACATGCATGCTATATTAAATTATCTATTAAGTATGATTGATATGTCATATGCTATGCTACTTAGCTTTACTTGGCATGTTTTATTAGTTCTCCTACACGTTATTTATTGTCTCATACTTATTGAATATTATAATATTATAATGTGGAGAACGATGAAACTAAATATTTTAAACTTGAATCATTACATAGGAGGTAGTATCAATAATAATTCAAAATACTCTAGTATAGAGACATATGATACTAGCACCTCCTAGGGACATCACTAAACTACAATTACGGGGTGTTAACAATGCACCCTAGATGACATGACGAACTGTTAATGTTCGAATAGTGATGTCTACTCACCAACACTACTCCCGAGGCTACAAGTACCTTAAATACTGGGAGCTGGTTGGGAAATGGACCAGACTAACTCCAGGGTCAAGATAGACCAGAAAGCTGAGTGGGTCTATACCCGGATACTATTTCCCGCACGTGTGACGGTTGGACATCACCGTGATAGTCCTTATATGGCTATCGGGGATGAACCTTCCAATGATTCAGCAAAAATATGGTCGAGGTACCTCAAACCCATTGTGCGGATTGACGGTCAACTCGACCAACATCGACTGCTTTTGAGTTGTGATGGTGACTCCCTTAAGCCTTGGATAGTGGATCTGTAGACCACGCGGCTATCATCCTAGACGTTCTGCAGACGATTGGATGAGTAGTCTGGATCCTAAGGTTATTATAATTTCGGTTAATCGTGACCGATGATATATTAAGTTGAGGTGACCCTGTCTACGGGCAGTGTGTTGTATTACACAGAGTGTCGTTGCCCTTACGGATACTATTACCCGCACGTGTGACGGTTGGACATCACCGTGATAGTCCTTATATGGCTATCGGGGATGAACCTTCCAATGATTCAGCAAAAATATGGTCGAGGTACCTCAAACCCATTGTGCGGATTGACGGTCAACTCGACCAACATCGACTGCTTTTGAGTTGTGATGGTGACTCCCTTAAGCCTTGGATAGTAGATCCGTAGACCACGCGGCTATCATCCTAGACGTTCTGCAGACGATCGGATGAGTAGTCTGGATCCTAAGGTTATTATAATTTCGATTAATCGTGACCAATGATATATTAAGTTGAGGTGACCCTGTCTACGGGCAGTGTGTTGTATTACACAGAGTGTCGTTGCCCTTACGGAGACCGGAGAGGAAGTAGGGGGGCGATGTTTCGCTGGGACGGGGTTTAGGTATGATTGGTGAAACAGTGGAGAGATATATGCGGTCACCCATCCTCTCCACCAACATCAGTGTAGCGGGCCTAGGTAGAGACATGGAATGACACCGCACTGATGGGCTTATGAGAAGTCCTCGACGGGGAAGTGACTTGGGTCACAGAAGGGTTAAGTCGAGCAAAGTAACCGACAGGTCACTGTAGAGTTATCGATCGCCTCGACAGCTAGGGGAACTCCATCCAGTGGTTTAGTCAACCAAGGGATGATCCCACACAACCCACTGAGTCAGACTCGCCCACCGCCACCATCGCTAGAGCCTACTCAAATATATCGTGCCCCTTACTTGGTTCCATGTTCCCTTTGCGACAAGGTTCACACCGGTCTATATCGAGGGGTTTCTTGCTACCAGTGCAGCCAGAAAGGGTACATCCAGACAAATTGCCCACAGCGAAGCCAGATGAGAGGTTTTCAACAATCAATGTCATCTGCTCCTGTCAGTCGTGGCCGCTCGTCCGCATCGGCCACCCCAACAGCTTCTGCCCCGGCACTGACTAAAGGATTTGCCAGTAGATCGGGCCAACACTTCTAGAGACTGTCACCGTGTACCTCCCATACTCCTTCGCATTGGATAGCATGGATGCACACCGATGATCTAGACATTTGTCGATGACCCATCGCCTGGCGATATGCCTTAGATATATTTGTTATTCTAGCTAGTGAACTTTTGTTAGAAATTTACTCTATGATTAACTTAAGTATATTTTTACTTAGTGAATATCTTTTAACTTAGAACCATATGCTTTGTTAAGGGTATTGCCAAGTTGATAACATCAAGGGTTAGTAAAAAAAAAAATCAATATTTGGATTATTATCAAATCCTAAAATATATGCTGATCATTTGGGTTGTTATCCAAATTCTTCGATTAGAAACCAATATTTTGACAGTCATTTAGTGTGTTGTTTGTATCAACTCTTTACACTTGCAACTCCATATGCGGTGTTTATAGCTTTTGTGCATCCCTTATTTCATACTCTATACTCTAATTGCAGCCTTATTTCACATTTTCAACATGTATATATTGCTTAACCTTTCTAATTGCTCCTACTATAGTCCTCTTCATTTTTCTTACTTGTTATATCTTCTACAGTTTAGATGCTCACTTGCTAAATCTTGGCAGCAGTTCATTCATGTTCCTCAAATTTTCTTTCTATGTTATAGTTTTTGCAGTCACGTTGACCGACTTCATATGTGCATTTTCTGCCTTGCAGCCTACTGCATTTTATTTATTTTTTTTTCCTCAACTTCGCTAGCTCTCCATATTTCATATTCGTTTCAGATTTTCCACAGTTGTATTGATTGGTTACGTAAGTGTCTCCTTCAATTCTATAGCTTCCCTTCTTTCCACATAATGTAAACCCCTACTTTTATATGTTTTAATTAGGAAAAATAAATAAATAAAAATAATTTTAGGGGGTGAGAACTTGTAAAGCCCAATTTTAGGTGTAAGAAAATTTTCATAAGTGGAAGGGGTTTAGGGAAAAAAAAGTAGCTTTGTAAACGAATTGATCTCCCCCACCTCCTTCTCACTTCCCTATCCTACTCTCTCCTTTCTCCTCCTCTTTATGTGGTGCATGTAATGTGAAGAGGTTGAGAATTGAAATAGGGTATGTACTAGGAAAGTTATTGTTAACTCCACATAGCTAATAAACATATGTTAACATGGAGTTTAAATAGGGAATAATTAATTTAGGATTTGACTTAGACTAATCTATATAGTTGGAGTTGATGGATAAAGATTAAGGGTTTTAAGAGGTTGGGTTTTTGAGTTAAATTAGGCTAATGTCTTGGTTGCGGTTCAATGATTTAATTGGGTTGGATTAGATGGATTTAAGGTTGATTAATTTATTTAGATATTTATGTTTGAGGGTTCGAGATAAATTAACTGATGTTAGAAATTTAATTTAATTGATAAGTTAGTAATTTAATTTTATACGATTACTTAGTAAAATTTGGTGTAGTAGTTGATTTTATTTGAACAATTACCTTGAGTCATGAATTTGGAATTGGGTTTTCATGCTTGGACTTGGGCTTTATAATAGAATATGAGTTAGGTGGATTGAATTTGATCTTAATTGGATTAGGTTGATTTCATGAATTGGGTTAGATAATTAATTTGGATAGAATAATTAGATAACTTAGGTTCTTGATTGATTAAATTTCTATCTGAATAATTCTTAAAAATAGTATTAAATTTCTTCTAAATAAATTTTATTATTTAGGAGTATTGTGTTACATTACGGTTGATACATCTGAGCTTCAATTGGACTGGTTCTGAAGCTCAGACTTCGATCAGGTGCGTTGGTTCATCGTAGTAGGATTATATTCATGCTAGGGAAAATCTTAGAAAGAATTTTTTTGGAAAGTCTTGGATGCCTTAAAAACAAATAAAAAATTTATGTTTGCTAAATACTATAGAACATGCATGCTATATTAAATTATCTATTAAGTATGATTGATATGTCATATGCTATGCTACTTAGCTTTACTTGACATGTTTTATTAGTTCTCCTACACGTTATTTATTGTCTCATACTTATTGAATATTATAATATTATCATGTGGAGAACTATGAAACTAAATATTTTAAACTTGAATCATTACATAGGAGGTAGTATCAATAATAATTCAAAATACTCTAGTATAGAGACATATGAAACATATGATACTAGCATCTCCTAAGGACATCACTAAACTACAATTACGGGGTGTTAACAATACACCCTAGATGACATGACGAACTGTTAATGTTCGAATAGTGATGTCTACTCACCAACACTACTCCCGAGGCTGCAAGTAGCTTAGATACTGGGAGCTGGTTGGGAAATGGACCAGACTAACTCCAAGTTCAAGATAGACCAGAAAGCGGAGTGGGTCCATACCCGGATACTATTACCCGCACGTGTGACGGTTGGACGTTACCATGATAGTCCTTATATGGCTATCGGGGATAAACCTTCCAATGATTCAGCAAAAATATGGTCGAGGTACCTCAAACCCATTGTGTGGATTGACAGTCAACTCGACCAACATCGACTGCTTTTGAGTTGAGATGGTAACTCTCTTAAGCCTTGGACAGTAGATCCGTAGACCACACGACTATCATCCTAGACGTTCCGCAGACGATCGGATGAGTAGTCCAGATCTTAAGGTTATTATAATTTCGGTTAGCCGTGACCGATGATATATTAAGTTGAGGTGACCCTGTCTACGGGCAGTGTGTAGTAGTACTACACAGAGTGTCGTTGCCCTTACGGAGACCGGGGAGGAAGTAGGGGCGCGATATTTTGCTGGGACGGGGTGTAGGGTACGACTGGTGAAACAGTGGAGAGAGATATGCGGTCACTCGTCCTCTCCGCCAACATCAGTGCAGCGGGCCTAGGTAGAGACATAGAATGACACCGTACTGATGGGCTTATGGGAAGTCCTCAACGGGGGAATTCCTCTAAGCATATGCTGGAAACCCGAGATATTTGATACAAATATAGAAATAATTTAGATGATATTTATTAGTGACACACATATAAATTGCAATATAGAGGACATGTAGGAATATACAAAGATATGCACTATCACATATGATTATATGTATTGTTGATGATATTCATTTACTTTATTAATCTTATAAAGTTATAATTAATAAAATAAAAAGGCATCCTAGAATCTTCCCCCTAGTATTGATTTCCTTACTACGATTTCGAGCCGTAATTTCGCATTAGGCCGCAAGGCGGAGCACACCGCGTTCAATGTGTGTGCAGGTCATAGAGTAAGAGTTGAGATCGTTAACGACGGGTATGAGATCGGACAAGTTCATCTCTCGTATTTAGATTTATTGATTATCAAACATAATATTGTATTAGGTCTATATTGGGACTGTACAAAAGGGACTGTAAATACAAACTGGAATGAGATTATTTTTTTTATATATATATTTAGTGACTTCCGATGTATATCATATGTCTTGTAGGGGTTTTCGGATCCATACAGCGGTTGTCACGTACCCGACCTGCGGGTCGGGGTGTGACACATAAAGTTTTATCAAACGCTTAATTCTGAATCAATTTGAAGCTCATCCGAACAAGGTGATTGCTTGGTGTTACTGTTGGTGTGATGAAAAAGATATTAGTGATCAATTTTATCCACATCGGCTAAAAGTCACCATCCATTATCAAAGTAATTGAAGCCCCGTGAAGCCCTTCGTCAATATCACTCAAGCAATATACCTCAAATGCTCAAAGAAAATGCATTTCAATAAGATTATAGAATTCATGGAACAAATCTACATTTAATTGTATATGAATCCCCTATTCCTCCCAAACTTACTCTTCAAGAGACACAATGATACACCCAACAAACTTAATTAATATCAGAGCCAAGTTTCGATCTTGCGACCTATGGGTTATGGGCCCACCATGCTTCTGTTGTGCCACTCTGATTTTGTACGTAAAGTTTTATCAAACTCCTAATTCCGAATCAATTTGAAGCTCATCCGAACAATGTGATTGCTTGGTGTTATTGTTCGTGTGATGAAAAAGATATTAGTGATCAATTTTATCCACATCGGCTGAAAGTTACCATCCATTATCACAGTAATTGATTCTCTCAAACTCCTAAATATTCTTATAGTCGAAGTCCTAATTCGTAAAACACAATCATAGTAAAAACTCATCGACAAACACTTTGTCGGCATCACTTGAGCGGAAAATCATCACGCTTGTCGTAGTGAGCAATTCTTAGATGAAAAGCCCCAATTCGTGAAACCCTTTGTCAGAATCGCTCAAGCAAAATACCTCAAAAGATTATTATTTCTTCCTCATTTATAAAAAAAAAATTGCATTCATGGAACAAATCTCCATTTAATTGTGCATATATTCCCTCTTTATCCCAAACTTACTCTTCAAGAGGCACAATGATTCACCCAACTAATTTAATTAATATTAGAGCCAAGTTTCGATCTTGGCACCTGTAGGTTATTCATATGCCTTGTTATTATCATGTTTCTACTACATTAATCTATTAATCTTGTTATATACTGTTTGACATGTTATTTTAATGTGTGATTTAGTGGATATATCTTCTTGTTGGTTTGTACAATATCTTATGCCCATTTTTAGGATTCTCTCTTTTTAGCCTCACTGAGTTTCACAACTTAGATGTGCACATTTTTTCCTACTGCACAGGTTATAGGTTGGTCATTGGTACAGGGAACGAGGGAGAACCTAGTTAGTGTTGGTATTGAATGTAAATTTATTTATGTTTTTTTTGTATTTAAATAAGATAATTGTGTTGTTTTTGATACTTCAAGCCTTATATAAATTGTGGTAGTGAAGTGCAACTTATACGGTGGTTGTCACGTGCCCAAGGGAGGATTTGGGGCGTGACAAGTAACTTACAAATAGATGTCGATATGATTTTGCTATTTAGGATAAATAAATTTCAACCTTTCCCTTTCCACAATCCTAATGATAGTGTGATTGTTATTTGATAACCCTCCTATGATTTAAACTAATGAAGAACTTGATGGTTACTTAACTGCTTGATGTTGTGTTTCAACTGAGATAGATTATATTATCTTATTAGGAAGTAATACCATGTTGAAAACCATTTAAATTGTTGATGGGTCTAATACAAACTGATTATGGTTTTCAAAAAATGAAAGCATTGTGAGGAAAGGTGCAGAAATAGACTGAATACTGTAGATAAATGCAATAACTAGTAAAGTTCCGACCTAATAGCCAATTGAGTTGTTTAGAGACATAAATGTATACTGCGCGTGATTCTCAATGCTACTGTGTATCATAAATATTTTTGGGATATAAATGTATACCATGCTTGATTCTCAGTGCTATTATGCCATTAATGATACACAATTTGTTGAGAATTATACTTAGACTATAGTTATTTTCTGGTTATTTTTGTAAACATGTTGTTATGATAGGAATACTAACATAAAAAGTGTAAAACTAAGCGAGGTTTCAAAAATTCAACTGTTTCTTGTTGTTGTTGCACCCAAAATGAAAACTAAGTATAAATAGAAACGTTAAGTGAGATCCATTAATCTTATCCTCAGTTTGAAAGTAAATTACTACTATTATGGTTGCCTTGGATATTTCCCTCTCACACTAATCTAATTAGATGTATCTTTCTGATGATAACCATACTGCTTATATTAATGTAAATTATTGGGTTTCTTCGGGTTCATAACTATTGTGAATTATGCTCCATCTTCTCTAGTTTCGATGCATGTGTCGTTGCAATCAATAAAGGTTTTGTTCCCTATCCATTATTCATTATAGCTAAAGAAAATGTGATCTAGCAAATCTATGACTTGGTTGAGAAAAAATTTGGCTGACTAACCTTACTCTAATTCCTTTTACCAAAAGAAAATAACATGTAAATTATATGCTTAAAAATAAATATTTCACGGTCATTGGTTATCTCTGCCAATGTCAGTACGACTGGCACTAGGCCGAGGACTAGAAGAGTACTAACAAGCTTATAGATAGTCCCGGGCCCGGGCTTATACTAAGCATGGGATGGTAGTCCTAGAAAAAAGAATATCGAAAACATTATGAATGGTGACATCTTACACATGAAAGTGACATGCTAAATCTTCTTATGATTAATCTTATTTCCTATAACATAATTACTTCATGTATGCTATGTTTTATTAAATCCATGTATGTTAATGTATGTGCATTTACAATTGCTAAGGATCACTCTTTCTGTAAGCCACTGGGCCACAAGGCTCAGTGCATTTTATTTTCCCGCGCATAGGTATTCAAACGTTGGGTAGATTCGAGGGGAGTGATATAGACAACAAAGATTAGAATGACATGGTTGACACCTTATACTTATAGTCGGACTGTATTCAAAGGAACATTTATTTTAATAAGATGTAATTGCGAAAAAAATTTACAGGTTTCTATCATTTGTAGAGTTCATGTAAATTATATTTTAGCCTAGTATGAGTTTTTTCAAACTCATATGACGGTTATCATGTTGCCGACACAGGGTTGGGGCATGACACAACATGTATTTGGGTTGAGTTACGATCGCAAATTAAAGTTAAATCACTCAATTTTCTTAGTGATATAAGCATGCAATACAATCAAGGAAACCATTTCCGAAGGAAAGGGGAATTTAAATTTGCTCTAACAAGCAACAACAAATAGGAATAATTAGCACAAACAATTTCTAATGATAGCAAACAAGTGTGGTCAATCAAGATATCAAAATTTCATCCCACTTTTTCTCACTATGCTATCCCATATTGTTTCTGATATTCTACGTGTTGCTTGAGGACTGTCTTAGGGTTTAATCTCTATTTGTCATTCCCTAATTATTTTTCTGAGGTATGCCAACTTGCTCTGATACCACTTTAACTGTCACGCCCCGACCTTGTCGGTAGCCATGACAACAGCCATATGAGTTTACATAACTTATACAAGGCTAATTTAGATATATATATAGAACAAAACTGTGACATAAAACCTATAGAAATTTTTTACAATTACAATTTAGTATAATTGATTTGGTTTATCTAATATAGTCCAACTAAGCAATGAAATATACAAGTCATATCATGCTAGTGTTTAGTCTCAACAGTTTGACAAACCAAACTCCGCGCATTTATTTAAACTCCAAGGTCTAGACTACCCCCTATAGGTCTACAGAACCTGAATAGGGTACGTCAGTTGTCTTATGAACTCCAAGTCCTTGGGCAGAGCAGCTAAATAGCTCCCCAGTTCACAAGTCTTTTAGATTTGGTTGCATGTCATGAGGGGAGTACCTCAAGTATGTGAGAAAACTCTTCCCTAGCTTGACTTAGACTCAAAGTTTGGGTTGAGTTACATTTCTGGTTGCCCTCACTGGACTAGCATAGTGGTACCCACCAACCATGAGAGAAATAGAGTACAATGAACTAATAGTCAACTCCTAGCTTTGATGTCTCTAGGATGTAAGGTCCTATTTGTTTCCATGCATATAGACGTATGTTATGATACTGGAGTTTATCTCTATGTTGCATGACATTCATGAAGTATATAGAATCAACATTTGTACTTATCAAGCATGATAGTAATTTGCATATCATAGCATACGGTGAAGCCTACAAGATGATGTTCATGAAGCAGTAGATTTAATTAAATCATACCATATGTCCAAAATTAACAACCACCACTGGGGGCTCTAATTGCAGCAGTTCATAATTGAACTTAAAACAACTCACATTTATTAAATAAAAAGTTTATCTTCAATAATTTTAATCACCGTCGATGCTAGAGTAAAGTTTCCTAAGAATATCAAGCTTGCATTTACTTTGTTATTTCATGTAAAATCAACTTCTACCCATTCCCTTCCTAAGTTCCTAGTGTCATAGTTTAGTTTCCATAGTAGAGATATAAGTCATACATTAGCAGAAACTTCAATTACTTTATCAAGGGGAAGCATGTTTACTAGAGAAAATTCGATCTTAGTACATCTATACTTGGCATGGACTTAACTGAAAGAGAAGAAATGAAAAGGTCATATATAATAGTCCATTTTTGAACTTGGTAAATTTTAGTTATTCCATGCATTTTCACCAAGCACTTTGAACTATAGCAATTTAGTAAGTTGGTAGCTGAAATGAAAGCAGAAAGGTTATTTCTCATTTCATTTAAGACTTTCTAGTAAGGAAAGAAAGGATGGATAATTAAAATAGTTTCCTCATATGACCTTTCTTATTGTTTCATTTGGCCAAATAGTGGTTAGGAAACTTGTGTTTGTCTATGAGTAGAAACCGTTAAGAGTTGGTCTTATTACTTATAGTTTGAAATTCACCACACAGTTTCTTATTAGTTCCATGCATTGTCTCTAGTTTCCTTGATATGGGATCATCCTCATGGTCAATGATCTTGATATTTTCCTTTCCATATTATTGAATGACTTATTCTTATCAATAATAAACTATTCTCAACCAGATTCAAGGTTGAGCTCTACTTTCTTCTTGCATTATCAGCAATTCAAGTTGAATTGTGGTAGCACTGATGCTTTGTTGCCTGCATGGAAAGGTACAAATTGTCTTTTCAAGTCCTAGGTTGATAATAATCTTTTCTTTCTCGTCAACATCACCTCCATTTCCTTTAGGAGTTAAATGTCTCACACACTCTTGAGTTAAGCTTAGGTTATCTTGCAATATAAGTTGAATCTTATAAGAACTACATTAAAAAAAAAAGGAATGAAGTTTCATTTCTAGAGTTTAGTCTTTTACAAAAACAGAAAGGAGCTTCTCTGTAATGCATTATTATTAATTAAAGATATACTTTGGTTGTTGAGTATCTAGAATTGAAAGATTATAACTTGCTTGAACTAATCTACTATAATCTTCTATATGGGCATCTTTTTCCATCTTCGTCCCTTTTATCTCTTCCAGTAGTTCGTTTCCTTGGGTACCCAAGAAAAAAATTAATTTTGCAGAAGTTTTTTTATTTTCTTTGATTCACTTCTACCGACGCACCTATAAGCAACTAGAAATCATAGGTCCCAAGTGAATGAAAATGCCTACGTCCAAGTCGTAAGTAAGTTGTGTCAGAAATTTACAGTTGGCAAAAACATGCCATTGGCTCCTACTGTTCAATAATATTTTCTTTGAACTTTTAATTTTTATCTTCATTCCAAACCAGGGGCATGCTTGCTAGCTATTCTAATTAACTGTTTAACACCAAGCACTCCACCATAAGTCCACTACAATAAGTGGGCTAAAATGGAGGACGATCAAAAGTTGATGTATCATAGAATCTATTTAGTAAGGATTGTAGTTTAGTCTCAATAGTAATTGATTTAGAACTTCTTGGACAATTCTTTTCTACACTGAATTGATTAGGTTAATGAACAATCATTTCCTACAAGTAGATTGAAATAATAGATATGGAGCTTTTATTTTGACAACCCCCTTGGTCAAAGAGGGACTTAAACGTGCTCATAAACTACATCCATCTATTTTTGGAGGACCAAAAATCTTAAGGGGAGGAGGGAGCTTGTAAGCTCTTTCCACCCCATACTGTCACTACCGACCAATTCGAGAGTTGGCTGGCCACAACCAGCCCAATATCTCGACTATAGGAGAGGAGAGCAGCAGCGGGAGCAACCTAGATGCTGTTGTGATCCAACGATGGCTCAAACACTGGGAGCTTACTGGAAGACTAGGGAGAAGCCAACGAAGCTCCGACCAAGTCAGAACTTCGCCATTAGGTTTGTCTTGAAATCCTTTCTTCATGAATTTGTCCTTTTGATGGATTGTTGAAAGGTTAGGAGATAGATTAAAGACCACCGAATCTCAAATTGATTGCTTTTTTTCCCATGCTTTATTTTGGTTACATAATGTGTTGGAATTCATTAAATTGCATGCTGATTCCTCTGCATTGTTGAACTTAAGTGAACTTGGAGCTTCATGATGTTTAGATTAATTAATGTCTTGGTTTTCCCATGTTTCCAATCTGATCAATAGCACTATAATCAAAGTCTCTCATACTATACGTTGCTTGCTTAGAGAATTGATTGATTGAAATTAACAATTATGCACTATGTGAAAGTGTAATGCTGGAATTTTCTGTCATTACTACATTGCTATGATTTCTATACAGGTTGAGTACATGAATTCTTTTGATACAGTGGAATTCAAAATAAGGATGCTGCAATGTTGGTTAGTTTTCTTTGATAATTAAAAAAATATATAAAATGATAGGAGAATCTGTAAACTTCGTGATTGTACATAATGTTGTTGATGCAATTGAAATTGTAAGATGACCAAGTTGCTCTACTAAATTTTGACTCTGATCTTGTTGGAACCACATGATGGTTGATTGAGTCTGTGGGCGATTAAAGCTTTAGCTTCCCCTGTCCTTGGTTTTTGATCAGAATGATGAAATTGTTCACAAAGTAGCTATGCATTATGGCTTAAAAGTTCACTTCTCAGTTAGAATTTGATGCTCGACATGATTGAAAACATGTTAGGTTTATTCCTATACGAATTTAGGGAAGTATATTAATGCAAACCATCAAGGAATTGTGTGAAGGATATGTTGTTAACAATACCCAATTTTGTTTGGTTCTATTCTACCATTTCACCTAAATTTTGATTACTTGCTCTGGTTATTGATTTTATCAAGTTGTAGAATGTAGAGAGTTTTTAAGTTTGAGGTTTTTTTTCAGTGCCTTATTTTGCTGCTTTAAAGTTGAGATAAGTTATGTGAAATCTATTAGCTTGTTCTGTAGATAATTGGACTCTTATTATGAGTAGGAAAGATTTATGTTACAAATGCACTTGTTAAAGTAAGAAGCAATAGAATGCATCAAATGTAAAGAGATGAATAATGAGAATAACAACAGGAGTATTTCGGTGCATATGAAATATATCAGGAAGCCCTCTATTTCCTAGGTGTAAAATAGACTATACTTTATTTATGCACTCAAAGGTGTGTATGAGAATTGAGTTTTGTTGGATATGAAACTTTCATGATGTTACTACTTGGTTTTAACATGTGTAAAGTAAAATTATTGTACATGAAATGGATATCTATAAATTCTTAGATATATAGTTCTTTTATTGGCTGACCTAACATTTAATTCGAATTTGATTTAAAGTAATGTCTAGTGGTGAATAGGTTGCTAGCGCCGTTTGGCAGCAACCATTAAGAAATTTGACCTAATCTTCATGTTCGGCAATGTTGAACTGATTTCATAAGCTGTTAGTACTTTTAAAATGACATGAAGAACATGGCGGGAGGATATAAGAGTTTCTTACTATATTGCATATTCATATAACTCAATTGAGTTAGTCAAACAGAACAAATAAAAGGCATGCAGAAGTTGTAAATAAACTTTTGAAGTTTTCAAGTTAGAAATATTGCTAATTCCTATAGAAATAAATTACTGTGATGCATTGTCTTGTTGGCCGATATGCTTTATCAAAATTAACATTTCTGCCTCCCTAGTCCATGTACACACGTGAAGGCAGTAAGAAATTGAAGCTTTTGATTAAAGATAACAAATTGTGACGTAGTGAAAAAATAACGACAAGTGGTATGTAATAACATGTTGAATGGAATTCTTGGATATGCTAGAATAGATCTTTTGCTTTCTATATGTTTTTAAGTAAAGCAAGAATAAGGGCTATTGCTCATGTTTAAGTTTTGTTGCTTTGATATAATGGCCATGTTGCTTGGAGATGCAAGTAAAGTGGATTAGGAAAGTAACCGGAGAGATTCCTGCAAATAAATGGAGGGCCGAGAAAATATTAAACCCTTTCAATTTATACTTAAATGAATTATAGAAAGGACAAATAGAAATGATTCATGATAGGTCGGTAAAAAAGTGGAAATGGCAGTGTTGAAAATGCATGTTTCACTTGAGAATGGTAACTTATTTTCTTCCTTGCATGTATTAACAATTTGTGAGCACAAATGGTGGTCTACAGAATCTTCATTAATGAATATTGGTAGCTAATTATTGAGAATTGTGGCCGATATAAAGTCTTTTGCTTGTTGAAATGGTTGCTTGATATAGTATTGAAGTTTCTATAATTTCATGTGTGTTGGCTACATGTTTTAAATGAATGGTAGGACTATGGAACTTGTAGTGTAGAAAAAGTAAGGATGTACTGAGTGATATGTTCATAGAAAGATCAGTGTTGAATAAAACCTTGGCCGAAAAGAATTGGCATTGAATTATACTCATGTTTTTCTTGTTCTTGCTTTGCAAATCAATTTATATTATTATTGTGATTGCTATTGAGTGTTGGTTGTTGGCTGATCTATTGAGAAAAATAAACTATTTAATTGTTTTGGGAAAAAGGGAGTTATCAAGAGAAATAGAATTTAAAATATTTCATTTGATTGATTTATTTTAAATTATTTGAGTGGGTTATTTGGTACTCTAATTCTATGATTATTCTCTTAATATTATTTGATATCTTTACTTTTCCTTGGGTTGCATTAAAGATGAGGAAAGGAAGAAAAGGCAAATTTGCTTATGCTAATGAAAGTATGCTGTCGAGATATAGGAAAATGGTAAATAGTACCTTTTTTTTTTTTGCTTGCTTGAATTATGTTGGAATAAGTGATAAAAATGGTTGGTAGAGGATATCTTATTATTCCTTTTGCTACTGCTTACTCTTTCTTAGTCATCCCACCAAACCAGACACTAAGGAAAGGGGGAAACCAAATGACAAATAGCAGGAATATTATTGAAATCAAATGTTTCATGATCATAGGCAAAAGGAAATCATTTTACATGATTCATCTACATTGACGATGATTTAAAAACACATCAAAGCTGTGAATTTTTCTATGCTTAAATTTTAAAGGACTCGGGTGAGTTATTAAGATTTCAAATATATTGTCTAGTTAATTTGCTATTTACATCTTTCGGCATAAATTATGGAATTATATTTCTTCTATATTATGCAATACTTATATATTGTACCTGACATATAGGAAAACACTTTAGCATGTGAATACATATAAATGACAGAGACATAAATGAATAACATGTCGATGACATACAGAACAACTTAGTCTCTCATCAACTAAAACTAAAGACCAACAAATCCTAGAGATATGAGGGTCTAGGAATTTAAAATGGATCCTTAATGCACATTATTTCTCTCATGGTACAGGGGTACCACCATGCTAGTCCAGTAAAGAATGACCAGAATTGTCACCCAACCCAACTCTAAATCTATGGTAAAGCCAAAAAAGGGGAGTCCATAGAGATATCCTCCAGGAACACATCAAAGGATAATGAGTTGGGAGTTGGGAAGCTACATCGCTGAGGATCGATATAGTCGCTTTGCCTTAGGACTAGAGGGTTAAAGACAACTGACGTATCTCATTCAGGTTCTGCAATCTAAGGGGAGTAGTCCAGACCTTAGAGTTAAATAATTTATGCAGAGTCCGATTCGTCAGATCATGGAGATTAAACAAAGAGGTGACCCTATATGGTAGTTGTACGGTGTGGGTCTATTGAGGCACACACATGGAGGTCTCGAAGCATGAGCAAAGGTACGGCTTGCAAGATCGAACAAAGGAAACTTCATGGTCACTGGTTTCCACCACTAATGTCAGTGTGACGAGCCTAGGCAGAGACCTAGTTGGACACTGAGCTTAGTCCTTGAGAATGGAATAATCTTAGCAAGGAAGCCCAAATTAAAATAGAAAATAGAACACATGTTGACATGGAGATGACATAGATGATTAAATACAAATTTTGAAATGATCTACTCTTTGCATTGCCTGCTTATTTAACTGCTACCGCATACTTGCTTGTATCGATTATCAAACTACTACTACTTGATTATTTGTACTTAGCAATTTTCATATATATATCTCTTTGCCTCTATAATAGGATGTCTTTTTCTGTAGTCACTGGGTCATATATTCAAATTTTCACCCATGCACACGTAACAGGTTGAGAGGGGGAGAGAGAGTTCTGGATGTTGAATCAAGATATCAGGCTATTGAGTGGCAATAAATAAATTAGATGGACTATAGTAGGATATCAAAGTTGACTTCTTTGATCATTAGTCAACGTGAAAAATTCATAGTGAAAATTCAAAAGTTCAAAGATATTTATAAGTATAAATGTATTTTATTTAGTATTTTATAAATTTTTATAATTCATACAGCGGTTGCTACGTTGCCGACACAAGGAGGGGCATGACAGTAAAAGCTGTTAAGAGATGGTCTTATTACTTAGATAGCTCAATAGGGCAAGGTGCTAGAGCAGTAGTATAATTAAAGTAAGAACATAGCAGGAAATCAAAAGAACGGTAGGCTATGTTTTTAGGGATCTGCCTAAATTGTTAATCTTGATAAGAAATGAGAGGGAAGGAAGGAAAGAATTGTAATAATACTTAACCTGTAACATGAAAGGAATAATGATTTCTTGCGGATTAAAAACAATTTGGTATTATCATGGTAAACATAGACTTCTTCAAACTTGCTGAATCAGAAGAGAGCGTACCACTTTAGAATTTACGGTATTTGGTTTAGAAGACTGCAGGACTACAAATTTGTATATGATAGATGGGGAGGGAAACATCATGGCAATATATCAAGCTAACATGAAACAAGGCTGGGAGGAATTCTAAAACCAATTGAATTTTGCACAAACATGATGAGTAAGATCTGTTATAAGTCCATTGGTTATTGAAATCTAATTGTGGTGTAAAAATAGCAAAAATGGTCATAAGTCCATTGTCGCATTAGTCATGTTAATACACTTCATTTTGGTGAAATAAAGTAAGGAGGAAAATACTTGTTTTTTCCAGCAATATGAAAGGGAGGAGAAAGCAAGGAACGAAATGAAATGTATAAGGCAGGAGCCTATTCCTTCTTACTATCACCTACTGGGCATCATGTGTTTAGTAGGTGTAGTCACTTTATCAGAGGAAAAGTTTCCAAAACAAAATAGATTGAATTCAACGAGCAAGGGAAACTATGATCACTAATCAGTTAAGATAAAAATCTTATCCTATTCCTTCTTACTATCACCTACTGGGCATCATGTGTTTAGTAGGCGTAGTCACTTTATCAGAGGAAAAGTTTCCAAAACAAAATAGATTGAATTCAACGAGCAAGGGAAACTATGATCACTAATCAGTTAAGATAAAAATCTTATGTTTGTGTCCTTATATTGAAATTTAAAGTAGTAATCAGTGTGTGTTTATCAATTGGAAGAAGTAGTTTATTTGTTGAGCCAAAATTATTCAGTAGCAACATGATGGACTTCTGATTTCCTATCTGTGTAATTGGCAGAGGGAATTCTGATTTCCTTCTGTTCCAAGGGAATAGCCCACGTACAGCAGGGTGGCTGCCAAGTTTCTCAAATTCGGATGCACATTGCCGGTCAATTCATCGGTCTCCCTCTCCTGGCTAGCTCACCTCATCTCGGTCTCACCTTAGATCTGCGCAACCAACAGGCCACTACATCCCATGACAAGGAGTTCGAAGCAGGGATGAATTAGGTGCTCCTCGTCCAAGGAGATTTATTTAGAATTGGGGTTTAAGGGATGAATTAGTTAATAGTGGGTTTTAAAAAATGTTTAACTACAAGGAGTTCAAGTTTAATATGGGAGATTTTCACAATTTTAAAATTTAATGGGATTATCTATAAATTAAAATCTAGAGAAAGCGTCTTTAATAATATTTTAAGACCCACTAATGTAAAGATAATAGTAATATGGTATGCTAAGTTGAACTTGAAAAAAAAAAAAAGCTGCGACTGTAAACATATTATAAATTTTCGAGACGTAGATATTTTTATACATTGAAATAGACAATATAAGATGATAACATGAAGATCACTTTTTTGGTACGACAGGAAAGATTCCACGTTACTCCAACAAATGATTTTAAGACCCCAACGAAAGTAAGGTTTCTGCAGCTAGCATCCGTTATCTCCTCATCTGAGTGAAAAGCTCTGATGGGGGCCTTGCACTTCCAGTAGCACCACTCCCTCCAAAAGCAGAGAATGCACTTCCTTGGTTTCCACCAAACGCCCCAAAACCACCTGCAAAATATATACATACAAACACAATAAATGAATCACATCAATTTGTATCTCATATACAATTTTCATGTCCGCAGACAATTGGAGAATGGAATTGTGTGAATGTGATCAAAGATATTTCTCTATGCTATGGTGCAAAAAGCTATTGAAGATTAAAGTGAGCATTAAATAAGGTAGAATAACTTCAGTTTGTATCTTCATGTAACCTATAAGCAAAATCAAGATCCAGTCCGAGATCATTCGATCAATCATCATGCTAACACTTTTTACAGCATGAGGAAACTAACCTGGCGTGATCCCACCGCCCAATCCAGCTCCTCCAAAGCCACCACCACCATGAGAAGCCGCACCAGCAAAACCACCACCACCAGAAGCTGCACCCCCAAAACCACCACCACCCTGAGAAGCTGCAGCAGCAAAACCACCACTACCATGAGAGGCTGCAACAGCAAATCCACCACCACCACCCTGAGAAGCTGCACCAGCAAACCCACCACCGCCAGAAGCTGCACCAGCAAAACCACCACCACCATGAGAGGCTGCACCAGCAAAACCACCACCACCCTGAGAAGCTGCACCAGCAAACCCACCAGGGCTGGAAGCCATGGCTCCAAAACCCCAGCCAACACTACCGGAAGCAGCAGTAGCCCCAGCAAAACCACCAGACCGAGAAGCAAGAGCAGCAAAACCACCATCTCCGCCACCTATGTTAGTTCCAGTAATCTCACCAGGAGATGACGATCTTCCATTATATCCACCAGAACCTATTTGTCGTGATTGCCCAAAAGCACCAAGGACTGTGCCTAGTGCTTGCTGTCCTGCTCCAATTTGTGATGGTTGTCCAAAGCCCCTTAACCCACTAGTACTACCACTCGAGAATGCATTCGAGCTTCCTGAAACAGATGGATGTCCTAGTTGCCCTGTTGGGAGGGTAAAAGATGGAGGCCGGAAAAGCTGTCCAGGTGATGATGTTAACGTAAGTGAAGTGCCTGCAGTAGTTGCATTAGGAGAAAGAAAAGAGCCACCAAATGGATTAGGCTTCGGTGTATTTGTAGTAGATGCTGATCCAAGCCCAAATCCACCAAGGGCTCCTAAGTTGAGCATATTACTAGCATCTGAAACCTCCTCTTCCATTTCCTCTTCTTGGGATGAATTAATGTCCAACCCAGCATTTGTTTCTGTGGTTTTGGTGCCCTCAAGAGGTGCAGAAGCAGTTTTTATCTCAGGTGGAGAACTAGATGAAGAAGAAAGGATGCTACCACCAGTTGGAAGAGAATCAGACTCTTTTCTAATAGTTAATCCTGTTGAACCAACAGTTGCAGCTGCTTGGGATGTTACTGGTTCACCTTTCAAAGTAATCTGAACAGGCGAACTTGCCTGTGCAGGAGTAGGTTCAGTTCTTGCTTTGGCCTCATTTATGTGTGACAATGGGATACTGAATGATGCAGTTCCTGAGCTTGGTGCACCAGCAGATGTTGAACTCAATAACTGGGATTGGGAATTAGTAGAAAAAGAATTTGGATACTGTCCAGAAGTTGAGGTTGATACTGAATGTTGTACATTGGTTTCTTCTATATTGTTGGCATGAAGTGGAGATGATCTTCCAATTGCCAATGTTGGTAAAGATGATTTAGAAACACCTGATGTTGAGGAAGGACCTGATAATTCAATTGTTGAGAATGGAGGTTGTGAACTTGCTACTTTGGCATGTGATATCAAAGCTGATGCAATTCCACTTGACTGTTCTTTGCTTGTTATTGTCTCAGTTTGATCTGTTTGTTTACTCAGAACTGAAGATGCAGCACTTGATGTCGTAGAGAAAAGCAAAGAACCACTCTTGGACAACAACGCAGATGAGCTTTGTGCAGAAGCTGCAGTGCTTCCTTGCAAACTCCAGGTAAAACCTTCTCCAAAAGGCTTCACATTTGATTGCTTGCTTTCATGTGCTTTTGCCTCCGTTGATGTACTCTTTGGAGGTGATGCGTTACTTGCAAACTTTAAAGAATTTACCAAGTTAGGTGCCTCCATTTGCGCACTAGGCATTGTCTTAGGGGGTGAAACAGATTTCATAGGTGTAGAAGTTGGTGGAGTGCTCGCCTTACTCTCCTTTGGGCCACCACTGGACCCACTACTAAACAGAGATGGTGATGGGGTGACTGACATCAAAGTAGACATTTTACGTATCTCTTCAGGAGATTGTGGCTTCAACTCTGGAATTTGTAGTGACCCAGACAGAAATCGTGATGACACATGAGGCAATGTGACTGATGTCTGACTAGTACTTCTCTTTGTCTCTTCCCTAGGATGAGACTTTGACATTAATGTCTGAGGTGTTCCAGATGGTTCCTTAGCCCACTTGAAAACGGGACTAGCAGAAGATCTTGAAATCTGTTGGGAGGGTTTCCCTTGAATATCTATGATGGATAAAAAAGAATGGACCAGTCAATCCAACCGTAGACTCAGCTAAGAGTAACACGAATGAGAATGGTTCAGAACAATATAATTAATATCACAACAGAATCAATTACCTTTACTGGCAGTGTCATAAAGCTCCTGCGGGACCTTATTGATCAATGATTCTTCCAAAGATGCCGGTCTTCCAGTGGCCCTATGTTGACTTATGGTAAATGACTCAATTTGAGAATCAAATTGTTTCTTAGCTTTCCCAAAAGGGCTATTCGGACTAGCTTTTACACGTTCTTGCTGAGTCATTCTTTTCACAACGGTCTTTGGTGGTTCAAAGCCAGCCCAAGTCTGCATGAAATAAATTGTCTAGTAAAATAACAGAAAAGTACAAAATCATGAACAAATACATCTAACCAAAGAACTTCACGCATGATAAATGGCAATTAGGATGATCATTGAAAACTGTAAATTAAAACCTGCAATGAGAATAATAAATTTTCAGTAGAAAATTGAACTGAATAGTTGACCCTAGTGACACTTAGTCCCACTTTTTGAGGAACGCTAGGGTCTACTATTTACACCATGATTAGCACAAGCCCAAGACCCTGTGTAGTATGAACCTTCCTCAGCAAAGCTCACCCAACACTTTTGAGTACATTTTAGAAGCACAGTAGGAATTCAAGCATTTAACCATTGGGTGTATAAATCTATACCTGAGTCATGAAGATTCAGGTATGTTTTAATTTAAATCTCTAACCTCTTGGACCAAAAAAAGCTGAATAATGCCTCTCTTTTTTGTAAAAACTTTGTCACAAGAAAATAGTTGAAACAGCAAAAGGGGCCAAAGCAAGTCATTTACTTTCAGCTTCTTGTTTTCAGCTGTTATTGATACTCAATGTCATCATAGTGGTTTAGCATCTATCTACCTTGCAACTAGCAAGCACTACACCACTTGACAACCAAACTAATGAATGGAGTTGGTTTCTCAGGAATATAAAATTTTAACCTGCCAGCTGACAAGAAAAATAAATGAATAAGAACATCAAGATGCCCCTAGTTCGTCCCTCTGGCATTTTGTGATCAATCAGACTGAACTTTGACATCCATGGTCAACAAAATATGCCAGATGGTCTTTCCAAAAAATATTGGATCTGGGACGATGAGCTAACCCTGAGTATCTTGCAATGAAGTGTCATTTAACATTTTCAGTATCATGCAAATTTGGTGATAAAATGCAAAAATGCTAATTTAGCTAAATATAAGCACGGAAAAAGAACCAGAAACACCAAATGGAGCAACTTGTAAAAAGACTTGAACAAAATGAATAAAATGTGCCTTCCAGATGGAAGATTAAATGAATCAAACAGCATAAGGAACATTAAATCTATGATACAAATGAAAGTTCAAATTTAAATCATAATAAATGAAAAATATAAAGCATCACAAAAGCTGATAAAGTAACAATTTTCAAGTAGGCAGTACATATGCATGCATATGAAAAACACATACTCCATGACAGATAGAAAGGATAAGGACTCCCAAGCTGAGAATAGACTTCTATATTTAAAGCAAGGGATCATATAATGTAAATTTTACAAAATTAGAAGACGTAGATAATAAGAGCTGCATCAAGAACATTCAGAAACACATAGATAGAACACATACCAAAAATAAGCTGTGCCGTTGATGGTGAGGAAATTGGAATTAAATTAGATGTTCCAAGTCTAAATAAAAAGTGGGGGTGAAAGCAGTAAACTATATAGTAACATGCAAGGGATGTTCATAATAATTGGCAAAACTGAAAAATTACATCTCTACGACAGTAGTAACATTAAGATCAGTTGAAGATCATATCCCATAGTAGTAGCAAACTAGAAGATAAATATAATATAACAAATTAATAAATCCTGTATATTTCTTAGGTAGAAAGTAGCTATAACTTTCGGATGTGTGAGACATCCACTCAGATGTTTCTCTAAGAAATACAAAAGGATTCATTTTGGACAATAGGTTTTCAAGTGATTTTGAAAATGGATGCTGCAAGGCGAGAATAGGTCAAGAATTGACCAGACACAAAACAGATCCACACAATGTGGCATCACTATATTTCTAGCAAGGTACATGGCATCCTTTGTTTCTGAAAAAAGGAAACACAGACTCAAGAAGTGAATATCTTTAAGCATTGAGGAAAACTATAAATACAAACACACTACTTATCCTGCTAAGCACTATCTTTACCTCCATAAAGCAGCCACCTTCTATAAGTTCAGTCCATCTTACCAAAAAGGAAATTTACTGTTTCAAGAATTTAAATGCATAGTTGCACTAAAGAGAAAGTCATGCTACATAATTGGAGATATAAGAACAAAGCAAAGAAATAAAAATTTTATTTGGACATTGAGGAACTATCAAAATAAAGGTTCACCAGTGGTCGATAAATAAGAATAGCTGGAGCAGAAAAAAGACAGAAAAAGATTAGCTTTCAACAGATAAATTATACCATGGAGCACATGTGAGATTCGAAGAATCATATAGGAAATAAACATGAAAACTCATCTGTATTAAATACTGAAGCTTCACAGTAAGCACTTACTCTTTCCAAAGATTCTCTTCTTCTTCTCACACTTTCAGGCTCAGCATTTGTTAAAGCTTTCCTTGGGTGCTCCTTGCTACCAGTATCTGCTGAAGCTGAAATTCTTTTCACAGAATCTGGGGTAGAAAAGGGATGTTTAACAAATGAGGATTTCAGACTGATGCTTTCATCTGCAAGACCAATAGATTCAAATAATTCCCTCGCTACACCAGTTCTCTTAGTTGAAGTATTGTTTATATTGAGCAGGGCCATCTGTTTTGCTAGAAATTCAGATAGCTGCTCAGCTACCACTAACTGTGAGTTTAGTGTGTTATAAACACTATGCAGAGATTGAATATTCCTGCAAAATACACCAAATCAATAAAAGTCAGCATGTTTAGATTGTCATGCAAAGAGCAATATTTCACAAAGTAGTCAGTATTTATTAATTTAGGAAGTACACATGAGATATGGCACAATAGTATAAGCAAGCATAAATAAACAAGGCATATACAATAAGCTATATTATCAGTGCATATGCCTAAATTTGTTTTCAAAATATAATTAGGATATAAAAGACTAACATAAAGAATGTGAGAATGACATCTGTTTTCCTGCTCAAGGCAACCAATACCTTGATTGCCTCAGGTTACCCTGAAAAGCTCTTCGGCCTGCAGACACTGAGTCATTTCCACCAAATTTGCTAATCTCAAGATTATTGAAATGTCTCTCTAGTTCAATAAGATTGCTTGTCAAATCCTGCATGGATGGAATACAGAAAACAAATTATAAGCATCTATATTGTAAGGAGAATTTTCAGCCTTAAACTTGTAGGTTAGACCTGGTATGCCTTCCAAATATGCTGTTGCTTCTGTTCAATTTCAGGACTCAACTTCTGCTTATTCCATATCCCCCAATACTGGTTATTAGAAGCCTGTTTAACCACATCTGCCATGTAGACTTGCTTAGCTGAAACTGAGAAGAAAAAAAAGAAAAAAAAATTCAGCTAAGTGAATAATATGTAAAAAATATGGCTACTTCAAATTAAAAGAAACAGATTCGGAAATTTTTTTAATAGCATTGCATTCATTTCCCCAAATCTGAAATGATATAGTATATAATCCAAAAGGATGAAATGAAGGAAAAAACACTGAAACAGAAAACAACGAAACAAGCAGGAAGGGGGAGAGAGAGAGAACAAAAAAACATCGTAAAACAATCAAAAGAGAACAGAGAACCCAAAAATAACAACCCAGGCAAAACAACATAGCATGAGGGAAACGATAGTGCAAGTTTCGAATACAATTTAGACATAATTTTTGAAGCATATGCAATGAGGATATGCCAAAGTGTTTCTATTAAGACATGTGCCAATCACATCAACCACCAAAGGATATATTCTCTATGGTTAAATGTATCGCCAGTATCAGATTGGTGCGGATGGTAAGTTGGACTGACTGATTTGGTTGGTACACTTGGAATTTACTGTGAGTCTAGGTGGATTGGCATGGATACGTAGCACCTTGTATACAGTGTTATTTTTGCAAAATTACAAAAATATTATTAATATGCAGTGTTAGTACACCTTGCACTGTACAACATTGGCACCACACTGCTCCTGTCAAATGCAAGTACGGGTACAAAATGGTTATTAAAGTTTGCTCAATGAATTATAGTAACAACCTTCCACGATCTTGGAGCTTGACTAGAAAAAGCACCTTTGAGACTAACAACTGGCTACAAGGAATTACCTAAACAGATTTTTCATGTGAATGAACTGAAAATTCATTCACATAAACCTGAAATGAAGCTGAGTTTGGCAAAGAATCTACCAATCTAAATACCCATGTATTTTAAAAATCATAATACCAGGGAGAAGTGAAACTTAGCAGATGAAGCAAAATCAGCAGTATCTATACTAAACCACCAGTGACCAGTAAAACTTTATTGTACAGGTCACTATAGTACCACTTGGCACTCGGGAAGAGGAAGAGGCATTACCCCCAAGAGCAAAATATGAAAAATCAAAGGAGATAAGGCATGCATACTTTTCCCACAAAACTTGAATCAGGATTGTAGAGGACATGCTAGATAAATTAACTGGTTTTGGTTGGCCAAATATGGTAGCAGCCCAAACTAAGAATTCTGCATACTCCTGTGCTAAAACAAGTATCTTCCTGCTAGTATTGGACAGTAGTCACAGTATTATCTTTCAACAAAAACCAAGCCATTTTCCGTTTTCAGTTCCAGTAACCTTTTTCGTAACTGATTAGAGCTCACATCTACCTAACCTATGACATTTTTGAGCAAAAATAAGGGAAGAATATAACAATTTCAGCTTGCTTCAAAAAAATTGTTAAAAAAACTTATATTCAAGAATTCCCATACAACTTGCATCAATCTAAATTATGTAGCTCTTGAGCATGTGGATATAGTTTCAACAAGAAAGAATCTTGGAACAAATCAGGTCCATCCATATGATGCAAAAAAATGTAAAAAGACACCTTGCAACATCTTCCTCTGAAGTTCTTGAATCTCCAAGAGTTCTTCCTCGACATTTTTCTGCCATGTTGAAGAAAGACTTCTAACAGATCTTTAAAAAAATAGTGAACAACATAAAACATATTTTGCAATGAACTATGTGAAATAAGTAGGAAAAAGTACCGTGCATATCTTTGATATTTTTGATAGATTTTTCAGACCCTCCTCAAGTGTCAAAAGTGAACTTTGCTGATAGACTGTGCAAGCATCCCTAAATCCACCTTCTTGTTCGATGAGTAACAGCATAGTGTCAAGTTCATTGATCATGTCCTTTACCTGACACACCATTATGAATAGACAAGTAGGTAACACAAGATATAAACTTGCATAAATGCTTCCTACACACAGATACATGCATAATACCAGATCCTGTATTGGTCAATGAGCAAAGCAATATGAAATTGTAAAAAAAATATATTATTAATTTAAAATTATATAAAAAAATAGTATTAAAATTTAATAAACAACTATAACAACTAGTCTAAAGGCTAAAATGTGGTAAAAGCCTAAAATGATAGTACAAGTCTTGAAACTGCAGTTGCTATATCATCTTTTGATCCTTTAAGGTTAGAATACACGTTTTGTACATATTTATGTATTTTCTCCGAAAGAAAAAAAAGTATTAAGATGTTTTCTTTGGAGGAGATGGATGGCAGTAAGTTCAATTTAAACCCTATGAATTGGAGAGTACCGACAATAAAGTAGGAGAATGGTGGGTTAAGTGTGCTTGACATCAAAAAACACAATGATGCTAGGGTTGCATCACGAGAGTGGAAGTTAAGTTTGAATGATTCATCCCCATGGGCAAGGATAATTCATTGAAAGTATTTTAGGAGAAAGAAATAGTACAGGGACAGCACCTAGGGTTGGACCCTTACGTGGAAAGCAATTTACAAGTTAAAAGTTATAAGACAGGATGGGATCCGCTTTTAGTTGAAACCTCAGCATAATTATAGAATTCTGGCATCATCACATCCAGAGATGTACTTTGCTGCCACAAATAAGAATATCTCAGTAGCTCAAACAACTGTTTGGGACTCAAATCAGTTCCACGGGTGTTCAATTGTACCATTTTGGAATGATTCTCAGATGGCCTCTTCTCGATAAATCTGATCCAAGACACAAGGATCACAGATGAGCAAGCAGACTTTTAGAGGGTCAATCTGCCAATGAAGCTGAAAATTTTCAATTGGCAACTCAGGATAAACTACGCACAAAATTAAGGCTCGTTTGTAAAGGAGTACAAGTGGATGAAACATGCATGTTACATGGACAGGAAGTTGAATCTAAGGACTGCATATTTTTCCAATGCAGTTTCACTTGTACAGGATGGGCAGATTTCCTGCATGCTGTGAATATGCAGCCATTCAGGCATGCATTACTTGCCTTGGATCAGCTGAGGAGTGTAAACATTAAAGTTTCAAAGTTTTAAACACAGCACATATAGCATTGGTGTATTTGGGGGAAGAAATAGATGATGCTTCAAGGAGGAAAAATCAGCTAGGATGCTTGCAACACAGACAGCTTCTTGCATGATTTTTTTCAATATTTATTTGCCTCCATAAACTGTTTTGAAGGGCAAACGCTTCTTGTTGTTTCTTATGTTTTCTCTGATTTCTTCTTTTCTTTTCCTTCATTTGTTTTTTTGCAAGTGCCTCTTGGAATGTACGTTGTATCATTCCAAAATGGTGAAATAAATGCAATCTTCCATTACATAAAAAAGAGGAAGAAAAGTTTGAGTTGTTTCATCATATTGTGTGCCTGGCATATCTTTTTTCTTCTTTTTTATTTTTGTGGATATCAAACCCACAACCTTTGTTCTCGAGTTTTACCACTCTAACCAGCTGATAAGAATTTGTACTTCATATCAAGTGCTTTGCATACCAATACCATCTTGGAATAATATATACCATTTTACAGCCTCGTATGATAAATTATTTAAAATGTCACACCAAACCTTGTAATTTTCAAGAATAAAAAGAAATAAATAAATAAATAATCAAGACCTTATTGGAATGGTGGCATTTATATTACATTGGCCACATCAGCAGCTATATGTCATCTAAAATTGCTGGTCGAATTAAATTTCAAACAATTACAAAGTTTAGGGACTAACTTAAAAGTTTTGAAATTAAAGATTGATTTGGTAATGATTGAAAGTTTAGAGACCACCAATGTAATTAACTTTACTTTTATTATGTTTCAATGTTGCACAACTTTTCTTATATTGTGCTATTTTTTACAAGGTAAAAAGGAGTACACTGATACCTTGAGACTGCTCATTAATTGTTTTCATGCTACATCCAGACTCTAGATCAATTTAGACAAATCCATAGTCTCTGATTTACAGGGGAGGAAGGAAATCTTCAACAAATTTGCTGAGATTTTGGGATGCCCAATAGGAGAATTCCCAATTAAGTAATTGGGATCGCCTTCGAGAGATGGCAACTTAAGAAAAGATGGTTGGAGATCCATTTAGCAAAAATGGACCATCATCTAAGGGAGGAAACTTATATTGTTAAATTCAGTGCTCTCCTCAATTCCTTCCTACTTCTCAGCAGTCTTCAAAATTCCCCACTAGGAAATCAGAGAAGTGGATTGGCATAGAAGATGCCTCTTATGGGGCAAGAGTGAGGGGCAAAAATGCATGCATAATCCTGTGAACCGGAGAGTGGTCACAATGAAAAGAGATAACAGTAGCATAGGTATTGTTGACATCCACATTCAAAATAATGCTAGATTGGGGTCTTAGTTGTAGAAATTGATAACAAGAAGCTCTTTAGCATGGGTTAGAGAGGTGCAGTTGAAGTATTTCAAAAGCATTGGTATATGGATAAACGCACCACAGGATAGTCAAACACATGATGTGCTGTAGCAAATTGAAAAGGGTATTTGTGCAGTCTAGATTATAAACTTGGAGATGGAGCTGATGTAAAATTATGGTTTGAACCATAGCACGATTAAAAAAGGATGGTAGAAATGCATAGAGAGGTCTTCCTAGCAGCTAAACATTCAAATGCCACATTGTTTCAACTGGCTAGGTAGGAAGATAGATTGTTTAGAGATTAGGAGTATTGTAAATGATGACATTTCCCCTACAGCTACAGATAGGTTCTTTGATGATATGTGGAATATACAAATTGGTGAAGGAAATAGGCAAATCTTGTGGTGACAAACAGATAATAAAAAATTCTCAGTGCACTCTATATACAATTTTATGAAGTTAGTCATCAAGGATATTGAAGGAGGCATCCTATGGAAACCTGGGCTACCATTGAAGAAAATATTTTTTTTAATTGGCTAATGAGAAAAGATAAGTTGCATCCCAAAATATGGTTGGTATATAAGCGTATCATGGTTGACGAAGCTTGTAATTTATGCAAGGGGAAAGTTGAGACAAGGGACCATCTTTTCTATCAATGCCCTTATACAATAAATGGATGATTTACCTATTTGCAACAGCTGCAAATTCAACATAACGATATCACTCATGTGCCATGGACTGTCAAGGAAGATAAGAAAATGAAATTGTTGAATATCAAGTAATTGGCTCTATGGAACTAGAGTGTATGGAGAGAGAGAAATAGGAGATCTTTTATAGGCAGCTCAATATCAACAAGAGTCTTAGCTCCACAAGCAATTGTAGTTTTTACACTCTTTACTACTCACAGGTCACCTTGAGGAGATATGCAGCTTGTTCGGTTTGAGTTGATTTTTGCATTAAGGTTTTGGTGTTATATGTTGTCTTCTCTCATGTTTCCTCTATGTTTTACTTTTTTTTCTTTTGTTGCAACTTTGTTTTTAGACAGACATCCCTTTAGATGATATATTGAATAATTTCATACTGGTGAAATGAATGCAATATTATCTTTCAAAAAACAATTCTTGTCTTTCTGTTCAGTTGGACAGTTGGATGCACATGAAAGCTCATCTTTGACATAACTATCCATAAATTATTTCTCGTTACCAATGAAATATCTGTGCACTTCTAGACAGAAACATGTCAAACCCCTACTAGAGAAAATCAGCAGCCAATAAACTTCTTTTAGTTAGTTAAATTTCATTGACTATACATTGCAAATTGCAAATAAAATAGTCATCATATATTATATATGCAAAGAGTAAGTAGTATAGGCAAGTCTTGAACGCAACACCTTTGCCATGATCAACAAAAAACTGGCAAGCTGAGATAATTGACATCATTACAGCATCTTTCATATGTCTACCTATTGCTCGGGGAGTAAAAATGAAGCAAAGACAATTAAGAAAAAGAAGAAAACCAGCATTTGGGATTGATTAAACATGAAATGATTCGGTTAAAGGCTCCATCCCAGCAAGGAAAGTTTCAGAATCTTATATAGAAGAAAACAAAGAAGGCTATATTGATCATATATTTTGAGATAAGGAAGATTATATAAACTCAAATTTAGCCCATACTTCCAAAAAGAATTAAACAAATTGATTAGGGCCCCTAAGCGACGTAATATCATGATTCACAAAACCTTTCTTGTTTTTGAAATTTATTTTTGTATCTAGGAGGTCCATAAAACAAACGAAATAAACACAATCCTGAGCAGGGCAAGGAGACTAATTCGAAGAGAATCGTGTGAGGTTACTGTACCATTGTCCATGAGTTTAGCATGAGTCCAGTAGTTGTGCCCTTCTCTTACTTTTCTCATATTCAATAAGGTTTTAAAAAATTCTTCAGCTACTGTCCTCAGCATCCATGTTTGACAAAATAATTTTTGCAAATTCAAATTGCTGTATATTTTTACTCAACTTCTGTAATTGCACACGGCAATGTCTGAGATGTTATTGCTTCAACAACCTGAATTTAGCATTTAGATCTAACAAGTATATGACAAGATGCTACTTTATCCAAATATTATTAGATCAATTTTCTTTCTGTTAGAATAATTATATTTAATATGTGGTCCATAGTCTTTGTAGATGTGTGGCTCAAATTTCTCTATTATTGTAACCCTAGGTTTTAGTTTTACTATAAATACTACATGTAAGCAGACTTATGTTAAGAAAATAAATTATCTCTTCTCTTCTCAAAGTTCTTTACATGGTATCAGAGCGGGTAAAAACCCTAACTTTATATGCCGCCGGCACTTTATTCATCATCACACAAGCGATATCATCATTTGGTGTAGCTGAGCAATCTGTTCAGCGGCAGATCATCGAAAAAAGATTACCTACTTGATTCTATCCTCATAGAGCAAGTAGTAATACGATACACCTACCGTAGAAGGAAAGGTCATACTCGAGATCGATGTTACTTCTTGAATGGATTTCTAAATAGGACTGCTAACATAATGCAGTGCCAACCAATAATAAAAAACAAGGTAGAAACTGTAAAATCCTTGAATTTATTTTCTATAAATGAATACAAGGAGTATTTACAACTTAAGGCTGCCCAACAAGCCACTTCCCCTATCGCCACATCCTCAACTGCCAATGGTAATTCTACAATCTATTTCTCTCATCCGATTGGATCCTGGATAATGGATTCAGGAGCTTCCGATCACATCACTGGTTATATCTCTTTATTCTCTAATCTCTCCCCTTCTAAAACATCACTTCATATCACTCTTGCTGATGGATCTAAAGCTCAAGCAAAAGAAATTAGAAGAGTTTCATTACTTCCAAATTTAACATTAGAATCTGTCCTATTTGTTCCTGAATGTAAGTTTAATCTTATTTCGGTTAGCAAACTTGCTCACACCCAGAATTGTCTTGTTATTTTCAAACCTAATTCTTTTACAATACAGGATCAAAGCATGGGGAAGATGATTGGAGCAGGAGTTGAATCAAGAGGTATTTACTTCTTGCAGTCGACTTCAATTGTTATACCACCCTCAGTTACAGCAAATGTTGCTGTCGAAACTCCTAAACTGCTTCATCAACAATTAGGACATCCAAACCTCAACAAACTCAAAAAAATGGTACCTCATCTTTCTCAACTACAAGCTCTTAATTGTGAATCATGTCAGCTAGGAAAACATATTAGAGTTTCCCACCCAGTCCGAAATAACAGTGTTCAAATTACATCACCCTTTGATATCATTCATTCTGATATCTGGGGTCCAAGTCGTATCTCATCTATCCTAGGTTATAGGTATCATGTCACCTTTATTGATGACTTTTCAATGTGTACTTGAATTTTCTTAATGAAGGATCGTTCTGAATTATTCAAAATCTTTCAAAGTTACTATAATGAGATTAAGACACAATTTGGAAAAATAATTTACATCCTGCAAAGTGACAATGCTAAAGAATACTTCTCAGCTTCCTTAAACTCCTTTCTTGCATCCAATGTCATCTTACATCAATCTAGTTGTCCTCATACTCCTCAACAGAATGGGATAGCTGAAAGGAAACATCGACATATTATTAATACATCCCGAACCCTTTTGATTAATGCTAATGTTCTATTAAAATTTTGGGTTGATGCTATTCTTACAGCTGGGTATCTAATTAATAGAATGTCATGCTCAACCCTTAATAATCAAACTCCACACTCACTTTTGTTTCCTCAAGAAGCTCTCTATATAGTTCCTCGGGTATTTGGCTCAACTTGCTTTGTACATGACTTATCTCCCAATCATGATAAACTACAGCCCCGTTCAACTAAATGTATATTCTTAGGGTACTCCTGATTTCAAAAAGAATATTGATGTTATTCTCCGTCTACAAATAGGTGTTATACCTCTCTAGATGTCACATTCTTTGAAAATGTTCCCTATTTTTCATCTCCACTTGAAACAGTCTTTAGAACAAGTCTTACCAATACCTATTATTGATGTTAATTATCAAGTTGAGGCTCTAGTTCTTGAAGTTAATGAGCAACATGAACTAAATGATAGTGATACAACCCCATCTAATTTTTTTGAAAGATAATATTGCATTCATTTCACCAATCTGAAATGATACAATCTATCATCCAAGAGGATGTTGTATGTCAAAAGAAAACCACCAAAAAACTAAACACAAGGAAGTAAAACTAAACACAAGGAAGTAAGAATATATAACACAAAATAGGAGAGGCAAAAAAATATCTCTTATACTTCCCTGAAATCAAAATACCCAAAATTGAGGTATCGCTAGCTCATGGTGGCCTGTGAGTATTGAAGAAGGTTAGGGATGCAGCTGCTTGCATGGCCAACGCCCTTGTTGATTTGGATTCACCTATAAAACATCTTCTATTTCTTTCCCCCCATACACTCCAATGCCATATGACTAGTTGCTCAATCTTTTGCAACTTTTCTTTCACCTCTCCTTTCCCCACCCAAGGAACTAGGGAGATGTCAAATGGTTCTAGTTGCAACTGTTGCAGGTATATAGCCCACCCATTTAGCACATATGGACATTGGAAGAAAAGATGGTCTCTTGTTTCAATCTCATCCTTACATAGAGTGCATATCTCCTCAACCATAATCTCTTTGCATACCAAGCGCACTTTAGTATGCAACTTATTTTTCCTCATCAGCCAGTTAAATAGATTTATTTTAAGGGGCAGCCTTGGTTTCCAAAGTACAGATCCTTCAACCTCCTTGATGCCTGACTCTTTCATAAGGTTGTATAGGGAGTGCACTGAAAATTGTTTGCTTGCTGTCCATCTCCACCAGATTTTTTTACTTCCAACCCCAAGTTGTATCTTCCTTATGTCAACAAGAAGCCGGTCCACCATTGAGTTTGAACTGGACACAGTAGTTGTCCACCCTGTGGATTGACCATCTGCCCACCTAGCCATTTGCGCTAAAGTGGCACTTTGGTTTTCGATAGCTAGGAATGCTTCCTTGTGCATGTCTGCCATTCTTCTACAAATATGCCAAGGCTCAAACCAGAAATTTATATCTGCCCCATTTTCAATTTCGTACTCTAGGCTGCACAAGAATGCCCCTCTCAAATTTGCTATCGCTTTCCATGTGCTTGACCATCCTGTTTTATTTTTTTTTCATGTACCATTCTTTTCTACGAAAATAATTCCATTTTACAACCTTGGCCCAAGGTGAGGAATTTTCTGCTATCAATTTCCATAGCCAAGATCCTAATCTAGCATTATTATGCATACGGATGTCAAGGACTCCTAAACCACCATTTACAACCCCATCTAATTGGTTTGGTATCACTTATGAGTGTCGACTAACAATTAAGCTCTTTCTGAGAATGATTCTGCAATTGATTCAGCTCCTATTCCAGCATCTCCACTTGCAGAAGATCCTATTCAAGCTCCTCAAATTTCAGACCCAGCTGACCTACCCATTGCAATTCGCAAAGGTTCACACTCAATCTGCATCCAATATATAATTTCATAAACTGTCATTGTTTATCTCCAGCACATTTTGCTTTTATATCCACCCTTGTCTTCCATTACAATTCCTAAAAATTCCTAGGAAGCTCTATCTTATCCAAGATAGCGACAGACAATAATTGAGGAAATGAGTGCTTTGGAAACAAATTAAACATGGACACTTACTCTTCCTCCTCCTGGAAAGTCCATCATGGGTTGTCGATGGATATTTACAATTAAAATTGAACCTAATAGGGAGGTTGACAGATTGAAAGTCAGGCTTGTAATAAAGGGATACACTCAAATTTATGGGCTAGATTATAGTGATACATTCTCTTTAGTTGCCAAAATTGCCTCAATATGACTCTTTTTATCAATGGCAACTATGAAAAATTGGCCATTGTATCAACTTGATATCAAAATTGTCCTCTTACATGGGGACTTAGATGAGGAAATCTATATGGAGCAACCTCCTAGGTTTATTGCTCGGGGGATCTGGTCTTGTTTGCAAACTGAAAATATTTTTATATGGGTTGAAGCAATCACCTAGAGCATGGTTTGCAAGATTCAATCAGATTCTGAAACTATTCAGTATGAAAACGTGTGAAGCTGATCATTCAGTGTTTTCTAAGTCCTCTTCAAACAACGAGCTCATATATCTTGCTGTGTATGTGGATGATATAATCATAACAGGGAATGACCAAGAAAGTATCGAAAATTTAAAGCAACATTTGTCTCAATATTTTCAAACCAAAGACTTAGGTAAGCTGCGATATTTCCTTGGTATTGAGATGGCTCGATCAAAAACAGGAGGGACAGTTATATCTCAAAGGAAATATGTTCTAGATCTGCTAAATGAAGCAGGAATGTTGAATTGCAAGCCACTTGATACTCCAATGAATCCGAGTGAAAAACTTCTACCAGATCAAAGGGAACTCTACTTAGATCCTAATAGATATCGAAGATTAGTTGGGAAGCTCAATTACCTTACTATAACTAGACCGGATATATCATTCCTAGTCAGTGTGGTAAGTCAATTCCTTAATTCTCCTCGAGTTAGTCATTGGAATGCAGCTATACAACCTCATCTAATCGATTTTTGATAATCAATCAGCTTTACACTTGGCATCAAATCCAGTGTTTCATGAAAGCACAAATTATATATAAAAGTGGATTGCCATTTTATTAGGGAAAAAATTGTATCTGGCATCATCAAAACAACTTCAGTTTAGTCAAAAGATCAGTTAGCAGATATCTTTACTAAACCCTTACAAGGCCAAAAGCTAGCAGATGTTTGTAACAAGTTGGACACATATGATATAGATGCACCAGCTTGAGGGGGAATGTTAGAGTAATTATATTTAATATGTGGTCCATAATCTTTGTAGATGTGTGGCTGAGATTTCTCTATGATTGTAATCCTAGGTTTTAGTTTTACTATAAATACCACATGTAAGCAGACTTATGTTAAGAAAATAAATTCTCTCTTCTCTTCTCAAAGTTCTTTACACTTTCATCTAATTTTACCGTTTGCACAATCAACCTATCATACCAAAGAACCATGATGTTGTGGGCCATCATAATCAACATGCAAAATCAAAACCATACATATGCAGATAGCAAAGCCTATGCATGACCTGATGCATTAACAAATGATAATGAGAGAGGCAAAGTATTATTTGGGAGCAGTGCACAAAAAATAAATTAGCTGGTAGAAGTGTCAAGGATAGAAATAAACCATGATAAAACATGGAACTAGTGAATCAAAAATAATAGGAAAAAGCTCTTTCAGATTCAGACATATTTAAAGCAAAATTACAGCTAGGAAAAATGATTAATGAGATCATGCACGGAAGATAAAAGGTGATATAGCCTGCAGCTATAGGTGGTTGGTATGTGATCAAAAGAATGTCCACATTATTTTGTTGCAGTAAAAGAACAGGGATAGCAAAGATGCTTTGCAAATGCTTGAATGCACCAAGATGAAGCAATTGATGTCCCTACAACCCTCCCGAATACAAAGAAGTAAATTAAATGTGTCAACTTGCTTTGCTAAAGATCTTTGTATGGATAGCAAAGGTCCTGGATTCAAAATTTGCCTTCATTACTTATCTCTACACAATAAGGATACAATAATAATAATAAAGTACATTCCATATAGATATGCAAAAAGAGTGGAAATAACAAATTAGAAATGCAGTAAATATTATAAAGATATGAAAGTAAAAAATGAAATCTTACAATATAAAATTGCTTTGAAAGCTCTGGTTCAGAATCCAGCATCTGTAGCGACTTTGAGGTTCTTAAATTGGTTACAGGTTGTGTCTTAGAGAGCAGTGATTTGTTTATGGCAGGACTTTCTTGTAAAGGAAAAGACCCAGAGAAGGCAGCAGCTGTTTCAACATGTGCATATTTATCCAGAATTATATGTACACTGAATTTTTACTTCAAAGAAGCATCATACCTGATGATCCTCCACCAGCAACCTTTAAATCAAAAGATTGATTGCCTGAAAGTAGATTAGAAGACAGGTCTTTTTGAGAAGAAAAGGCTGTTCTTCCTAATCCTGCCACAGGCTTGTGATTAGAACCACTAATGACTGCACCAATGCTGGATGATGAAAATAATTTAGCACCGGATCCATCAGATCTAAACAATCCATGGGATTGTAAATTGGACACCACTCCCTCAGTTCTAATTGGGTCAAGGGTTCCTCCACCCTGATCACCAACCTTCATTGTATTATTTGTATTCACAGGTCTGACCATAGCAGCTTCACTTGATATATTAGTTGCAAGAAGAGGGGTGCTTGTAGCACCTCCTATGGAAGAGGTTGCTTCTGCCATTACAGGTTTTTTCTCATCGGTATAACCAGGTCCACTCTTTGGAGACAAGTTTGTGAAGAGCTGTGCCACCTTTGTAGGTTGGCCTAGAGAAGGCATACAAATTGAATCATGGTTTTCATTCACTTTATTGGTTTGGATATTATCTTTCAGAACCTCCTGCATATGATCCGTTTTTGCACTTTTCAATCCATTACCTGCAGGGACAAATAATTATTTGTTAATTTGCATTGGAACAAAGAAACCTTGAGAACACCTATAAATTAAATCCCCAGATATCTTCTTTACCTGCAGGGACAGAAGGGGCTTCAAAAGTAATCTGTTTTGACCTCTCATTAGATATTAGAAGATCTCCATCATTCTTCAATTTTGAATTTGTTGGTGATAAATCATCCTCAAAGGACAGGTCTGTAAGGGAAGGTTGAGGAAGATCTGAAGGATCTGAAACCCTAAAGAAGAGGCTACCATCAATACAGAATTCAAGATTGCAGGACAACTAAGCTCAACGAAAACCATACTTTACATTTCTACCTTGCCACATGATACATGATAAGCTTTCCCTCACATGTAAGACAGAAAAGAACACAGATTGGTGATAGTTCTTTATATTCATCCCCAGTTTTTACTTCAACTTTCTCATACAGGGACATCTTGTCAATACCAAATCCCAATAACAGATTGTCATCACAATTTTCTGAAAGAGAAAAAGAAACAACAAAAATATTATTTATAAATATGTATGATAGAAAACTAAATTAAACTACTTGCTATTAATATTTAACCATAAAGCAAACTTTTTGACGTTCTGCTGGTAAATCCATTAAATAATTTGTAACTTATGTTGATATTTTAAACAATATAAAAAATGAACTAGCAAGGCTATAAAATAATACTTAATGAATGAACAGAAGTTTCAGAACTGTAATAAGTAAATACGTACATTTTTATAGATGAAAATTTAAACCCTAATTTGGAAAGAGTGATATTGACTATCTAATTCAAAACAATATAGAAGACCTGTAACATCCGCCATTTTAATGCACAGTAACATGTCAACAATTACCAAAGCATATGTATTCATAATTTAAGATAACAATAAGCACACACAAAAAAAAACCAAAGCATAGACTAAGCCACCTTGAAGAGGCTTAAAGTTAGTTTGTTTACTTTGAGTTGCTCGGTGCACTATGGTTTGGCGTATATGCTGTCCTTTATTATGTTTTGTTTTCTTTTTCAACTTTGTTTCATATATCCTTTTGGATGATATATTGTATCACTTTAGATTGATAAAATAAAATAAGCACACACACAAAGAGCCAACAAGAATAACAAAGATATTCTTAATTATCACTTAATTTTTACAATGTAAGGCACTATAAAGGTCATTCTATTCAAATTAAATAGGTCTTGCAAAAAGATAGCATTTCATTTCAACATGCCTTGAGATTATAGAAAAGGTTGAACACTGCATGTGAAACTACTGGATAGGATGGAAGTACAGAGCTAACTGATAAATTGCAGTAATACGTCCTGCAGATAGACAAACACGTGATGGCACATCACCGTAGCAACTAAGATGCCAGCACATGTTTAGAATCTGAAGCTGATTTAGATTATCAAGAGAAAATATTTATCTCACCAGATTTTTGTTTAACAGAGAAAAATTATGTAAAAATACTTATAGAAGATACTAGCTTCACTGAATTGATTACCTTGTAGATCAATTCTAGGACTATACTTCTCATTTTGAATCTCAAGCACTGAGACAACCCTTTGGCTGTCATCAACTGAATACTTCAACAGAAGAACATGCTGGTCAATGTTTTTTTTATTGGAAGCAAGTAAAAGTTCCCTGTAATGAGCAAATTAACCAATATCAACATGCATCTCCAACAATGCTTTTCACCACAAAAAAAAACACACAAATTGAGAGTAATTTCATTCTGTTGCAAATGCAAAGAAATGTTGATTATTTTAACATTAATAATATGAGGAAATTTACTGAAGATGAAACAGCTAGCTGAGTGGCATTAGAATGTTCGGGAAGAAAGAAATAGGATGTGCTTTATTCATTAGTTCAAATCAGCAAGAGCACTGGCCACTCAAGCAGTGGAAGGTCCTTTTTTTTCCACTACCCACCTGCCACCATGAGGATAGGCAGAACTCAATTTAGAAGCATATCCTAGAATTCTACAACTCATCCATTTTCTGCTTCCTTTTGTGTTATTATGTTCTGTTTTCTTTCATGTTTGTACTCTTTCTCTTGTTCTTGTTTCCTCTCTTTCTGTTTTTTCCAGTACTTTTTTTCTTTTTACTTATCCTTTTGGATGTTATATTGGATCATTTCAAAATGATGCAATATTAATTTTCAATAAATAAATAAAAACACACAATATCCCTAAATAAAAATTAATTTCTATGAGTACAATTTTAATGATACCTTCTAAGAGAATGTTACATTGTTCTGTGAAAGTTTTAAATCCAACAAATTTTATTGCTAGTACCAAATTCAAGAAACAAAATTAAGAAAAACAAAAAATTACACAAACATAAACAAATATGAGGCTTTAATATAATCTTATATTAGATGTCCAAGTGATGTTAGGTTATTGCGTAAAAGATATTACAAACTTACCAACGATCTAAATAGCTTAAAAGCAAATAAGGCCCAGCTCCAGTTGGCAAAATATCATCTAAAGCACCTTGAAATAAATCAGGAAAGGAAAAGACCATTGGATTACAGGAATTCTGCATAAAAACAACTTGGTAAGCAAATTAAATCATAAATCTATGTAATACATTCCTGAGACACAAAAATACATGCTAGTGATGATTAAAGGAAAGTCAATATGTCATCAAAAGATCAGCACTAAATCATACTGCCAAACTAGGATAAAAAATACAGTTGTTAGAACAGGCCACTAGCTAGCACCTCTCACTCATCAAATAATCCCAGTCACATCATCGGAACAGTGTCTAAGGGAAACATAATATTGCTCTCATTAAAGCCACAAAACATGCCGTATAGGTGGAATTCTGATGCAACAAGTATCTGAAAAGTTGTTGCTGGACCTCACATCATTGACAACTTAACTCTGCTTTGATGTCTCTGATCTTCACAAGTTGTGTTCAACCTTCTCTATAACATGTCTTGCTAAAAAGAAAACATATAATTGCAGGGGGTGTTGTCCTAGTGCATGTTTTACTTTACTCATTTGTATTTTCTTCTTTCTTCTCTTCTCATTCTAACTTTGATGTTTTCTTTTTTCTTTCTTTTCACATCCCTTTTGGGATGATATATTGTATCATTTCAGAATGGTGAAATGGATGCAATGTTTTCTTTTCAAAAAAAAAAAAATATGTCTTGCTCTTTAATTTTCATTGTTTAAGCTTTAAAGCACATTGAGTAGGGAAAAGTTAATTCAGCATGTATCTGAAAAGTTGATGCTGCCTCACATCATTGACAATGTAATTCTTTGTAACTAATAGCATCATCCTTAGCTTTGAGCTCAACCTTTTCACTCCACAACAAGTAAACAAAGCAAACTGTTTGTAACTACAGATGGCAATAAAACCAAGTAGGACTTTTTTGTTAAAAAAATAGCCAAGTAGGACTCAATTCATTTTATTTATTCCATGAGCTAGCACTGAAAATAGCTAACCAGATACACTAATTTGTAAGGGGACCAAGCTAGGTCATTAATAGGAGACATTTATGATTTAGTAACGTCGATTCATTCGAGTACCTAGGTCAATTTACCTCAACCTATACATCTAAAACTCTCTTATAATATCATGAGAATAAGTTAAGAGGAATCTACGTGCCACCATGGATGTTGGTAACTCGTGCCAAACCACAAAGTTTCATATCTTGTGTTATGTTTCTTGCTTACTCTACAGCAGTCTTGCCTTAACAAATCAAAGCATTTTGGAGCTACAGGTGTGTGTTATAGTGTGGTATACCATGTATTGATACAGATCAGCCCCATGTTAGTCCAGAAGGATATTACATAGTATGAGACTCAAAACATCGGTGCATGCGATGCAAACTTCAAATAAAACTCAAATAATTTTAAACAAATTGTTTGACCTTTTACTGTCAAGAGAATCAGTTAAAAACAAAAGATGGCAACAAGAAATGTGATAGAAGAATAAGTCAGCCCAAGATGTGATCACTGCACAAAATTTCCTACACTGACCTCAGTGAATTTCTTCTCCCCACACATAATCACTTGAACAAGGTAACCCTCCTCATCTCCATCTTCATTAACTCGATAACATCCAACAACGATACTATCATCACGCACCCATTCAAGACAATCCACTGGATAATTGGGTTGAAGAAAAAAAGAATCATGTTAAGCTTTAGAAGTCACAACTAGTTACAAAGAACAATTAGTATTGTTTACTTTCAGGCATAAAAACTAAAATAAAACATATAAAAGAATTAGTCGATAAATAGCCAATGATGATATATAATTAATTGAAACATTCATAAAAACAATGTTGATTGTTATGTATCAAAATGCAGAAGTTGTATGTTGATTGAGTTACTGCATTGCAAGTAAGTTAGGTGCATATAGATACAACTATATGCATGTGTGCAGGTGTTGTTTACAAGAAGTACACAAGTACAAGGTTAGCCCCATTAAATTACAATGCCAAACTCACTATTAGCATATGACAATTTACAATCACATCCTCCTGATTTATAGCATTCATGTCTATCATGAATCATGTGAAAAAGAAATAATGCATATCTCACCATAATAAAGTAATCAATGGCAGACATGCCCTGATTATGCTACTGAGCATCATGAATCAAGGAACTACGGAAGAAACAATCTCTTGTCTGCAAAGAGATAAGCTTCTGTGTGTCAAATGTGCCAAATTAACCTTCTCAAAATGGCTTATACTTGATGGCAGATGATTGCGAGTCTTCCAGGATTTGTTTGGTTCAACTGACACACTTGGTCCACTAACGTGGTAGAACATATGGTGTATAATATATCATCCAAAAGGATGTTGAAGACATAGAAATTAATAAACAAGGAAAAAAACAAAAGAAACATAGAAGTACAGAGAAAACAAAGAGAATAAAACATATCAATGTCCCAACCGAAAACACCAGAACAACCAAGCACCAAACAGAATTCTGTTTGTCTTCAAGGCAGCAGATGAGTATTGAAGAAAGTAAGAGCTCCAGCTGCCTTTGCAGCTAGAACGCTTGCAGGCATTGAGCTATCCATGAAACACCTCCTATTTCTCTAATGCCAATAAAGCCAACTGCTTGATCTTCGCCAGTTTTTCTGTTTTAAATTTCTTCATAAACCACGGCACATAAGGAATATCATAGGATTAAATTTGCAATTTCTGTAAGTAAGCAAACCATCCATTTATAGTGCAAGGACGTTGGTAGAAGAAATGATGGTTTCTTGTCTCAACTTCTATTCTGCAAAGGCTGCAAACCTCCTCAACCATAATACCCTTGCAGATCAGCCACAGTTTGATATGCAACTTGGCTATTCTCATAAACCAATTGAAGAAGTTTATTTTCAAAGGCAACTTTCCCTTCCATAAACACATCCTTCAATATCTCTAATACGCACTTCCTCAAGTATTTTGAGAACATTGAAAATTTCTTAGTTGTTGTCCATCACTCTATAAGTACGTGATTTGTATTAAGTGTAAATAGTAACGTTAGCACCAAATAGGTCATGTGGTGGAGTAAGCAGACATGAATCACTAAACTGCTTAAATTATGCTGAACTGTCAAAACCAAAAGGAAGCAAAAGTAGGAACATTCTGCAAGAATGTCATGACGGAAATGAACCATTTTTATTAGGATTACTAGGTTCGTTCAAACTTCATAAACCTAAAGGACTTCCTATTGCCATCAAATTTTAATCACTATTTAAAAGGAAATACAACCAGGCAATGAATCCAAATTTTGAAATTTTCTTTTAGTATTTTTCTAAAATCATCCTACTGTTAAATGGTATAAGTACTATTTCTTGTAAATTAATATAATTGTATGATTAATAACAGTGATAAGGAAATTATGTTTTCATAATTTTATAATATAGAGTGCATTGTCATTATTGATGTCAAACATGATTTATGAGATTATTATAACTTCCCTAGAATCAAGTTAAAATCTTCATATAGAGTAATGGTCTTCTACCATATCAGTACAATACCAGCTATGCTGATGAAAGAAAAGAAGAATCGATACCTGTCCATGTGGCATTCTACAGTGGCAAAAGCGGAAAAAGGAGAGGGAGGATGCAGAAGAAGAGAGAGTCAAATAAAAATAAAAACAAATTTCAAAAGAAGAATCAAAGAGGAAGAAAATTGAAATATGAAGAGTAAAAAAAATGAAAAGAGAATCAAAAGAAAAAAAATGTGAGGAAGAATTTTTTTTTTTTAACTTAGTGAATATTAAACTCGCAATCTCCCGTATAGAACTCAATTGCTCTAACCAGAAGTGCGTACACTTTATGTACAAGAGGAAGAAGCATTGGAAGATCAAAAAGCAGGAAAATAAAAAAAATGAAAGAAGCAGAAAATTGAAAAGAAGAAGTCAAAGAAAAAGCAAAGACAAAAAGAAGGTGTATGTACCTAGCAGCCAGTGACAATCCTTTGGGAGTTAGAGTACTAGGAGATGGCAGTGATAGCATGTTCATGAGTAGAGAAGAAATGGAAGAAAGAAGGCATCTCAAACACTTGAATTTTCTCAGTTGAAGCCCACCAGTCCCCCAATGGACTAGTCTGGTAGACATTCAAAACCTTTCTGAGGGCTATCTAGTCCAGTAACAACTTTCATGGGATTATGAATTCGGAACTTAAACAAAGCCAAATTGTGTTCCCAATCATTGCATAGAATCAGGCATCTAACATCATGGAATAATTTTCTGAGTATCCATCATCTCCATTTTGTGTTATCAAGCTGGTCCTTTCTGTATTTTTGATATTGGAAAAATCCTAACTGAGAAATAATATGGTTAAAAAAAATTAATTGGTTGCCTAGGCCAAAATTACAAAGATAGTATATTCATCAAATGTTTGCTGAAAAATACACAGAAGAGCAGGTCAATCATTTCACATAAAAAAAGTAAGGAAGAAACAGAGCAAGAAAGATACAAAAGATAGACCTTGTGCCATTCCCACTGTAAAGTAACTTGAGTTTTAAAGCATCATACTAACTCAAATAAAAATAGAAGAAAAATGCAAACAATTTTAGTTTTGAACACGTAGAAAAGAAAAGGTCTAAATACATGGAAAAGAAACATACCTTTAATGGAGCTTCCTGATTCAACATCATCAGCCCATAACTGGAATAACAGGGAGATGCAAATTTGCTCTTTAATATCAGATGAAAAAATGCTTAGCTCACTCTTTCTTGCAACAGCAATAAAGTCACCTTCCATGCTCCAGTCAACTAGAGATGCATCCAGCATTGTACATAATACATAGTTAGGAAAATATCTGAAAGATGCTATTGTCATACTTCATATAGTCGGCATGTGAAAAAGAACTAAATAGTCAAAATTGGTAATTTGTATTAAGACATCAATCCCAAGTCAAGAACCAGAACGAAATGAAAAAACTATTCGAATAAAAATTTTGATGTTGAGATTGTAAAGTGTAGCATGCCATACGACCATCCAAATAAACAAAGAAACATGAAGAGGGAAAGAATGGACAAATCAGCTTAACCTTGACAAACAAGTAGCTGGAAAATCAAATACAAAGCAGCATGATTGGCGAGAATGATGGGCAAAAGTTTGATACAGATGTAAACAAAAGCATGACAGAGAAATGTGAAAAAATCAATGAATTATCAAAGAATTAAGTGGACTTTTTTTTCTCTTTCGAGGCAGAACCAAAAATGGAATCATGTTAAAATAATTTTGAAATGCAGCAAAACTGACCAGCATCAACATTGTCCATGACATCCTTCAAGGGATCCTTGATGCGTCCATGACAGAGCAAACCATCAGTCATGAGAACAAGGCAACATTTCTGAGAGTTTCTTTGCCATCTCAAGTCCTTAATTTTGCTAGAGTTCTTCAGTGAACATGAAAAGGATGGTTTATGTTCCTATAACCACCATCACACGTGTTAAAACCAGTTCTCATCAATAGCAGCACATAATGTGATAAATGAATTGACACAAGAACATACAAAATATACATTCCAGATTATAAGTCTACCCAGCTATAAGAAACTTCAATGCATGATATTCACTACAACATTTTTAATAGTGATGTTATAACCATGGAGATCAACAACTATCATGTTATGAGCACTATAATCTTCCTCCACAATTAAGAACATGTAACAAACAATCTAGAATGTCCTATCCATGACAGAAAGCAATTTACTTTAGATATCATGCAAGGTAGGTGCAATAAATGGCAGATAGCCTACATCAATATCTCTTACACGCAAAAGATAAGCTATGCAATGAGCAGAAACATATGAAATGCACGAGTTTTCCATCACAGATGGTTCAGAAATTTGATGCCAGAAGAAGGTTAAGTTCTCCCATACTGGAAATACACTTGTTATACTATGCTTCTTGCTCCAAAAACGTAAATAAATAGCCTCAATTAGCTCTAGTATAAAACTGGAAATCACTTGAGTGTTAGTAGTGCAATATGGCTTTATCAGTGCGATATGGCTTCCATTTATCAGCTCAACCTCAAAATGAAGAATACAGATTAATCAAGAAGAGTACTGCACCTATAAATTTTTTGTTTCATGAATGAGATAAACAGCCTAGATCTTTTTTGAGTATATCGTCATATTAGTACAATAGAGCAGTCAGGATACAATCCATTTCCCTGATATTTTACAATGTTTTTCTCTGACCAGTCTTTTTTCAGTAAAACACTTTCCAAAACACAAGTTTATAGATATTTATTTATAAAACAACAGATATCATGAAAAAATAAACTGACACTATTTATTTTTACAAGAAAGCAGACATCATGAGAAGAGCAAACTATGGCATGACTATCTCGAATTGAGTTATGCATTCTTGGTGGTTCCATGACAGTAGAATATACAGCATAACGAGCCCCCATTGAAATGTTTAAAAAAAGAAAACATATATTTAAAAATAAATAAGTTTCCAAATAAAACAAAAAAAAAATTGGGAATTTGACAAAAGAAAAACTATTGTAAGTGAATGTGTGTTTGTTTACTTCTACAGCAGCATGTATTATCAAAATTGAGTTAAATGCAATATAAAGAACTAGGCATGCTCTTCTAAATCGAGAAATCAGTGCAAATATCTTGCTCCATCCTCTGATTTGAGGTCCAGGCCAAACGGAAAAAAGGACAGTAGGAAACGGCAGTCAACTATTGCCGCTCACCTTATCAAGGAGGAGGGAAGGCACGTAAAAGAAGTGAACTTCTCCGCTTACGGCAGCTGCAAGAACCGAGGAATCATTGGAGAGCGCAAGGAAATACACCTCGCCAATAATTACATCGACAACGCACGAGTTCTGAATGCAGGGGCCCTTGCCCTTCTCTTTGATCTCCTTAGCCAACTCAATTACATCTTTCGTCTTCGCCGCCAGAAACCCTAAGAAACGAAATACATCAACACCAGCAGAAATGGAGCCCCGAAGGACCAAAAGGAGCGCGATGATCGTACCTTCAGAGTGAGAGAGAAAAAGGACGCGGAAACGCTCGGAGATGGCGAGGGGGCGGGAGGGCGGGGCCCGGAGGTCGAACTGGGAGTCCGAGGGCTTCAGGGGCACGGCCTCGCCGAGGCGGCAGAACACGAAGTCAGTGGTGCCTCCCTGGTCGCCCTCGATCTCCTCCTCGAGGCGAATGATGCGGAGCGGTGCCTCCGCCATCCCGCAGGGGGCGGAAAAGTATAGAGGCGGAAAGAATGGAGGAAGCGCGAGCTCAGAGCAGTCCTATTTTCTTCTGTCTTTTTTGAAACGAGTCGAGGAGAGGGAGAAGAAAAGCCCTAAGCAGAGCCCTCAGAATGAAGTATTACGAGAGAGATTTCATATTTTATTATGATTAAATTGGATTGATTATATCTTTTCTTTTTTTAAATGATTTTGTGCAAAACTACGGATTATAAATTTGTAGTTTGCTTTTTTTTTTCTCTGCCCACAGCACAAGCCAAATTTCGAGTTAAATATATTTACGTTATATTTATTTTTTAATTACGCCTAAAAATGAACTTAGTATGGGAGATGATCTAGGATGAAATTAAGGTAAGTATATTATTTTATTTCTATCCAACGATATCATAAATATAAGCACAATTAATATTAAAATCACGACACATTCCCATTCTCTACCTTCCCTAGGTGTCTCCTAAAAATTAGATACATCACACACGTGCGCCCGAAGCTCATCCGAGACACACAAGGAGGTAATAATGCATGAGGGACCTGTATGCATCAAGGACACTTGGATGGGCGTGTGGCAAGACTCGTGGGTGCTTAAGGATACACACGAACGCGCATGCATGAAAAAGGATTCAAACTACTCACGGCACGAGAGTATTAGTGCAAAGCATTGATACCATGGTCAAAGGGAGTGGACAATGATCAAATCAAATGGACTATGATCTAAGGGAGTGCACAAAAATTACTACCTCAAATAAAATGGCTTAGATCGTACAAAGATTACTACCTTGATGCTGGCGTGACATGGCTGACCATAATGAACTCTAGCTCACTTTACACTCGGAATCAATGAAAAACCCACTAAGCGCATATTTTCTCTATGAGAACATGTATAGCATATTATTATAATTCTATTAAAAATGTTAATTTTTTTAAAAAAAAATAGAGTTCATGTGTATTAAACTATTTATATATAAATATGTTATATTTAAAATAGGACTCATATAGAGATATATGGAGTCTTTTGCCGTACTAACTTATTTAAAAAATTAATTTCTAGAAACAACGGCGCTAAAATATTTTTTCTGGAACTGACCCGTCAATCGGACGTTGACTGATTTTTTTAATAATAAAAATAAAAATGCTCGTTCGGTCCACCGTCGCTCGATCGGGAAGTAACCATAGCAATGCCGGCCGACTCGCCCATCGGTGGATCGCTCGTCTTTCGTCTCCAGCAATCAATGACTTCACTTCTACCTCCGCAATCATCTTCTCCGGAGCTGTCGGCATCGTAACGACGATGAGGACGAACTCATAAGTCTTCTTGGCTTCTCCTTTTCTCCTCCACCAGAACTCCCCCTCCAACCTGCTCCCTAGAGGCCTCCCCTCGCCGCTTTTATCTCGTCCTCCATCTCCTTGGCCCCGCCCGTCCCTGTGTTCTCCCGCTCCAACAGCAACTTCGCTTGAGCTCTGGAGCTCAGATGAGCTGGTTATCCCTAGCAATCTCAACACCTCACCCTTCTATGGCAGCGGCGGCGGCGACGATGATCTCATTGATGAGTTCTAACTCCCGGACCAGCTCTCCTTCCTCGGTGACCCTGTTGAGAAGAAGCAATCGAACCAGCAATCTAGAACAGAGAAGAATTATTATTGCTGAACACAGAGGAAGAGAAACAAAGTTTCGTAGAACATTGTAACTGCTCTCGCTAATTGTATTAGAATTAACAATGTTGTAATAACAGAATTGGAAACAAAAATTGAGAAGTTTTGAAAACACCTTCCAACTTCTCGTACATTGTATCAATGGAAATTTCAATCAAAAGACAAAAACTTTCCTACTGCAAGTTTCTTCCTAATACAATCTATAACTCAACTTAACCAAAAACAAGCATTAACTAAACCAAGCTTAAGTCCCCAACAATCTCCCTCTTAAGCTTGGTTGTGTTTCAGCTCTTGAAGTCCCAACAAGGTCCTCATCTCCACAAACTTGTACCGACCCAAAGCTTTGATAAAGATGTCTGCCTTTTGCTCACTTGTGCTAATATGCTTGACACAAATTTGATTTGCCTCAATACAATCCCTGATAAAATGAAATCATGTGTCAATGTGCTTTGTACGGTTGTGATACACTGGATTCTTGCTCAGTGCCATAGCCGACATGTTATCCACATATATTGTAACCGGCTTCACTTGCTCTCCTAGCAATGTAGACAAGAACCGTGCCAACCATACACCTTGGCACGCTGCTCCTGTCAAAGCCACATACTCAGCTTCACAAGAACTAAGAGCAACTATTTTTTGCTTGGTAGAGGCCCAGCTAATTGCACCGGCACCAAAGAAAAACATCATATTACTTGTGATTTTCCTATCTTCAGCACACCCTTCATGATCACTATCACTATAACCAGTAATCACAGCATTACTGTTTTGATTTTCCTTGTAGTAAACCAAACCATAATCAATAGTTCCATTGAGATACCTTAACACCCTCTTTGCGGTAATTAAATGTGCCATTGTTGGAGTTTGCATGTACCTGCTGAGAATTTCAACCTAATGCATCAGATTTGGCCTTGTTTGAGTCAAATACCTCAGGCTTCCAACAAGCCTACGATATTCAGTTTCATCTATTCTCTTTGTTTGCTGAAAAATCAGCCTTTCCTCCATAGGTGTGTGTGCCAAGTTGCAATTTAACATCCCCATCTGTTTTAGTAAGTTTTCTACATACAATGATTGACTTAGCGTGATCCTATCTTGTAGCTGCATGATTTCCATACCAAGATAGTGATGCAAGAGTCCTAAGTCAGTCATCTCGAATTCTTTCTGCATTTGCACTTTAAATTGTTGAATCAACTCCACATTGGACCCAGTAATCAATAGATCATCTACATAAACTCCAACAATTAATTTCCATCTCCCTACTATTTTTGTGTACACAGCTGCATCATGTATATTTCTCTTGAAATCTAGTGCCAACAAAGACTTATCCAGCTTCATGTTCCAAGCTCTAGGTGCTTGCTTGAGTCCATACAAAGCCTTCCTCAATTTAAGCACCTTCTCCTCCTTTCCTTGCAGATGAAACCCATCCGGTTGCTTCACATATACCTCCTCTTCTATGGTGTCATTTAGAAATACTGATTTGACATCCATTTGATGTAGTTCCCAATCTTGTTGAGCTGTTACTACAATTAACAACTGAATAGTTTCAATTCTAGCTACTGGTGCAAATACCTCATCATAATCCACTCCTTGTTGTTGCAAATACCCCTTTACAACCAACCTTGCTTTGTACTTCAATATTGCTCTTTGTATATCCCTTTTAATTTTGAACACCCATTTCAAACTTATAGCCTTGCCTCCTTTTGGAAGATCAGTAGGCACCCAGGTTTGATTTTTTAAAATTTGATCATACTCTTCCTTCATTACCTTCCTCCACACCTCATGTTCAGCTGCCTCCTGAAAATTTTGTGGTTCCTGTTCTGAATTTGCAGCTAACCAGGCCTCTTATTGCATGGTCTCAATCTCCTTTGTATCCCTGTAAAGACTCTCCACTGATCTATATCTCAATCCTGCAAATGAATTAGTTGTAGTATCAAGTGTATCAGCAAGAGTATCAATAGGAAAGTTGGGTACCGTATCATAGGGAGTATCAAACTACGATACTATCTGCTGTGAAACAGTGATACTGTCTGTGCCATTGCCATTATCTTCCAGGTTGAATGCAATTGGAGTGACTTGCTTTCTTGACACATCCAATGGTTGATCACCTCCAGCTGCATGCTGTCTAGATGACAAAGTATCAGAACCCTCCAAGTTGATCTGGCTAGAACCTGGTTGATGCTGATACTGATCAGTATCACCTTCAACCACCAATTGTTGATACTGCACCTTTCTGATATGATTAGTTCCTCCAGCAGTTGAACCTCTAGACCAAGTCCACTTCTCTCCTTCGTCAAAGACACAGTCTCTACTTATAGTGACTGCATTCTTCTCTAGATCAAAGAAACAGTAGGCCTTTGTGCAAGCTTCATATCCAATAAACACCATATGTTTACTTCTATCATCCAATTTTTTTAGATGAACACCCAACAGTTTTACATGAGCTACAAAACCAAATACCTTTAGATGTGAAATACTTGATATTCTCTCTGTCCAAGCTTCATAAGGAGTTACACTACCCAAACTACTAGTGAAAGATCTGTTAAGAAGGTACACTGCTGTGTTAACAGCTTCACTCCAGAATTCAAGTGGCATGCTCATAGTTTTCAGCAAACTTCTAGCCATCTGCATTACTGTTATATTCCTCCTTTCCACTACTTCATTTTGTTGTGGAGAGTAGGGTGCAGTGAGCAACCTCTTGATACATTGCTGTTCACAAAATTCCTTGAAATCCCTATAATTGAATTCTCCATCTCTATCTGTTCTAAAACCTTTCAGTTGCTTCCCACAATCTGATTCAGCTGCTAACTTGAATTTTTTAAATGCAGCAAATGCTTCATCTTTTGATTTCAGCATATACACCCACATATATCTTGAGTGATCATCAACCAATAACAAGAAGTTGTTGTTCCCACCTAAAGTAGATGGGACAATGGGACTACAGAGATCACCATGAACCAAATCTAACACAGAAATGGTTCTGAATTCTGAAGACTGGAATGTTGATCTGACTTGCTTGGAAACAATGCACTCTTTACAACTTTTTCACTCATACGGATATGCGGCAAGCCCTTCACTAAGTGCTGGTCAGCCATAGTCTTTAACGCACGAAAATTTAAATGACCGTACCTTTTATGCCACAACCAAGTACTAGTTTCACTAGTTACGAGCAAGCATTTATCAGATTCTAGAAAGTGAAACTTGTACAATCTGTTGTCAGCTCATTTTACAGAAACAAAGGACCTTTTTTCTTTGTCATAAATATCTAACTTTCTATGCTTGATGATGGTTGTAAACCCAAGTTCATCTAGCTATCCAAGATTAAGAATATTAGTTTTCAAACTTGGAATGTAAAGAACATCATATATTGTTCTAACTTCACCATTTCCTGTAGAAAAATGCACACTTCCCTTTCCTGCTATGCTAACAATTGAACCATCACCAAATTTTACTTGTCCACAGCATGCAATGTTTATGTTATGTAAACAAGCTAAATTTCCAATCATATGACTCCAAGTACCAAGTATCAAAACTTGTATCAAGAGGTGAATTGTAGGAATTTATACCTTGAAGGAGCGTATCACTCATACCTCCAACATCTTCAATTGCTATTAGTACAGCATGATGCTCCAGTACCTCCCTTTCTTCACTGGTTTCAGCTAAGAAAACCTTCTCACTCCTCTTGCACTCAGAAACAAAGTGTCTCATCTTTTGACACTTAAAATATTTAATATGTGACTTATCTTTCTAAGGCCTTTCCTGTGCAAAATTTGTAGTATATCTTCCCCTACCACGCCCACCACTAGCATTACCACTGAACCTTCCTCTGCCATGAGGAAAGATTCTTGCTCTCCCTTGGCCTCTTCCTCCCCAGTTGCTTGAATGATCTCTTCGGTACTTGCCTTCCACATCTGCACGTGCCCACAGAACATGACTCTCTTCAGTTGGTGTGGAGGGTGTGATCCTTACTTCATAAGTTTTCAATGCTCCAACCGTATACTCAACTGTCATAATTTTCATGTCCTCAAATTGCTCTAAGTTACACGCAATAGGGTGAAATTTTGAAGGAACTGATCGTAGCAGCTTTTCCACAATTCTTTGCTCCTTAATTTTCACACCTATCTTCCTCATCTCGGTTACAACCGATGATAGCCTGCTAACAAATTCATCAATGGTTTCTGAGTTTGCCATTTGCAATTTTTCAAACTCACCACGCAATTGACTTCCTTTGGCATCTCTAAATTTCTCATCTCCAAAGTGAAGATTCTTCAAGGTGTCCCAGGCCTCTTTAGCAGTCCTTTTGTCAGCTACCAAAATCAAAATCTCATCACTAAGCGATTGGTGAATGATGGATAAAGCTACCTTATCCTTCCTTACATCTACCTGCACAACTCCTCCAATTGGTTCGATTACATCCCAAACACTTTGCGCATCAAGAAAAGACCTCATGCGCATAGCCCACATGGCGTAATTCCCTCCTTTGATCAACAAAGGACATGAGTTGTGACTCCCTCCTACGGCAGAGGAGGTTCTGAGCACAGCTTCTCCGGATGCACCAACGTTCGGCTTCTTTCCTGACATGAGTGTTTGAAACGACATCTTCCAAAGGTCTCTCCCGAGCGAACCTGCTCTGATACCAATTGTTGAGAATAAGCAATCGAACCAGCAATCTGGAACAGAGAAGAATTATTATTGCTGAACACAGAGGAAGAGAAACAAAGTTTCGTAGAACATTGTAATTGCTCTCACTAATTGTATTAGAATTAACAATGTTGTAATAACAGAATTGGAAACAAAAATTGAGAAGTTTTGAAAACACCTTCCAACTTCTCTTACATTATATCAATGGAAATTTCAATCAAAAGACAAAAACTTTCCTACTGCAAGTTTCTTCCTAATACAATCTATAACTCAACTTAACCAAAAACAAGCATTAACTAAACCAAGCTTAAGTCCCCAACAGACCCAGCCATGCCTCATGGTTCCAACCACCCCTTCTCCATCGCCACAAAGGCCGCTGCCGGAGATGTGTTCCACCCAGACAACGAGTGCCAAATCTCGTGCGGCAACGGCGACAGCTCTCTGTTCAACTATGGGATGGAATGGGGCAAACGACTTCCACCATTGACGAAGCCCCTCGGCCGCCGCAGACCTCTACCTTCGTGACCACGCCACCGGGTTCTGGTGGGAGCCGGCTCCGCCTGTCGGTTCCTCCATTATGCCTTGGACGAGCCCGTGATGATCCCAAGATGGATGCTACGGCGACAACAGTGCTTCCCACCGTGTAGTGATGACGACGAAGACGAACTCGCAATCCCGCCTTCTTCCACTGCGATTGTTGCCAGAAATCGATCCGCCCCGAGCACGCAATCCACCTCCCCATTGTCTTCCAGCTTTGATTTTGTCAATTTGGATAGATTGAAACCTGCGAGCGACGATTTCATGAACCTCTGTTCCTTCTTACTGTGCGGCGACGACGAGGAAGACGAACTGGCAATCTCACCCCCATCCGCTGTAATTGCGGCTAGCAATCGTTCCACCAGATCTCGCAATCCACCTTGGCATCGTCTTCCAGCTTCAGTTTTGTGGGCTGGACCGAAGCAAGCGGTGATGACGATGAAGATAACTCGCAATCCCGCCTCCGTCGTTACTGTGCAGTGGGAAGGAACAAATGTTCAGCGCTAGCGTTCGAATCGACTGGAAGACGAAGCAGAGGTGGACTGTAAGCTTGGGATGTCAGAGACGAGTTCCTCGTCGTCGCTGCGTAGTGGGAGGGAAGGAGTAGAAACTTTTTAGCTGCAATCTATAGGGGGAATTGGATCGAGGGATTTGGAGAGGTGAGGGAGCAGGGGAATTGGAGTGGGAGAGGCAAGGGAGCAAGGGAATTGGAGTGGGGGATTTGCAGAGAGACGAGGGAGCAGCAAAATTGGAGCGGCGGATCTACAGAGGTGCGAGGGAGCAGGAAAATTGAATTGGAGGATTTGCAGAGAGGCGGGGATTTGCAGCGAGCACCTTATCTTGATGGCAATGGCGGGGGAGGAGGAGGCGGTCGATGCAAGGAGGAATAAAGGAGGCACTGCTGCATCTCATCTGTCGTTCGTCGAAACCAACAGGAGCGACGACACAGGCGAGTGATGGTCGGGCTTGACGACAACAGCGAGGGAGGAGGAGGCTGTCCACGTCAGGAGGAATAAAGTGTTAGGAAATAAGCTTGTTTTTGGGAATAAGTATTTTGATTTAAACTTTGCATGGTTAGTTTATAATTTCCTTTCTGCATTGTAAGAGAATATGGAAGCACTTCCAAATTCTCTCCTTTGTTTTTTCCAATTTTGATTTTGTAATCTGCTATATTATTGCAATAGATGTGAGGGATAGTAAGAAGTCACTCTACACGATTTTTTCTCTTCCACTTCAGAATTGTCGTGAGTCTTCTATTTGCATTGCTTCTCTTCCAACAATTGGTATCAGAGTAGGTTCGCTCGGGTGACGCTGAAGAAGATGTCGATGCAGACGCCGGTGTCATGGAAGAAGGCGGTCGTTGGTGGGCTGTTCGTATGGAGTCGTTCCTTGATGCGCAAGGAGCGTGGGAGGCGATCGAGCCGGAAGGAGGTGCGGTCCTTGTAGATCGAAGAAGAGACAAGATTGCACGATCAATCCTTCACCAATCCTTGAGTGATGAAGTTCTGGCGCTAGTTGCTGACAAGAAGACGGCAAAAGAAACGTGGGATACGTTAAAAAATCTCCACATAGGTGATGCAAAGTTCAGAAACGCAAAAGCTAGTCGCTTGCGTGGTGAATTTGAGAAGCTGCAGATGAAGAACTCTGAATTAGTGGATGATTATGTTAGCCGATTCTCTTCGGTGGTGACTGAGATGAGGAACCTTGGTATGGAGATGAAGGAACAATTAGTAGTGGAGAAGTTGCTGCGATCTACTCCTCCGAAGTTTTATCCTATTGTATGTAACTTAGAACAATTTGGTGATTTAAGCACCATGACTGTTGATTATGTCGTAGGTGCCTTGAAGATATTCGAAGAAAGGATTACACCTACCTTGCAAGAGGAGGAGAACCAGCTATATTGGACTCGTGCAGATGTAGACACAAAGCACCGTAGGGATCCTCCAAGCAAGTGGCGTGGTAGAGGCCAAGGAAGAGCAAGAGTTTTTGCTCAAGGGAGAGGAAGGTATGGTGGACGTTCACATGACCGTAGCGATGGAGATTGTGATGGAGATTGGGACGATTCATCTCCACAGCGTGAGAAGAGGAAAGATAAATCTCACATCAGATGCTTCAAATGTCGTCGCTATGGACACTATGCATCAGAGTGTGAGAAGGATGAGAGGGTATTTTTGGCCGAAGTCAGTGATAAAGAAGAGATCCATCAAGTTCTTCATCAAGCTCTGCTTGTTGAAGAAACAAAAATTGAAGAAGACAAAGATAATTCCTTTGAAAAATTTATTTTGCAGGAACTATCTCTGATGGAGGCGTATGACGTGAACAGTATGTTTACAATGGAGTTCGGTATGGAGGACAGCGAGGATGAAGCAGTCACGTTCGTGTGCGAACGCAGTGAAGACGGAGGCCTCATCGATGGTGATCTTGCGGTGGACATCCAGAAGGCGGTGTCCGGAGAAATTGCAGCGAGCGGCTGTTGTCCCGAAGATGTTGAAGCAAAAAAGGAGGTGACAACAGAACCCATCCCCTACTCCGTGGCGCTGCTGGCGACGGCGGAATTCTACAACGACGATGAAGATGAGCAGTCCGCGTCTGATGCCTCTTCCGACGGAGAGCCTCTTACCGACGACTTCCTCGGCGGTAGCGAAGACGAGGAAGATGAGCCCATCCTCCTCGAGCGGGATTTGGCCCGAGAGGATCTCAACGGGTTGGAGCGCCAAGTTGATATGCGAGCGGCGGCGAGGAAGGCTGATGTGCTGGGAATCGTTCGCAGCAAGGAGCGAGAGAGCCTCCGCCCGCAACAGGAGGGCAGCGGCGACGATGGTGGCGGTGACGATGACATTCTGAAGAGAAGTAAGGTGGGAACCAAATCGCCTGTTGATGCAATTATTGGCCGGACGAAGAAGGCAACGGAGAGGATGGCGGAGAAGGTCGGGAAGACGAAAGCCGCTGCTGCAGAAGGACCTCTCGAATTCCTCTGCAAAACCTCAGCCAGAAGAACGATGGCGTGGATGGGAACTGAAATAGGAGATGTATTCCTCTTGCCCGTTGTTTCAAATTGCAGGATGGAGGCGTGGCTGGAAGTTGTCGCTCGAGAGAAAGTTTCCATGGCTCTCGAGCGGGTTTCGGTCAGGGAGGAATCGGATCTGATGACGAAGGATCGCGTGAGATTTCTGGAAGAGGAGAACACTGCGATGGAGGCGGTCCTAAGAAGCAGTAGGAACAGAACAGTCCTGGAGAGCAACAGAAGCCTGCTGAGTTCCAAGTGCTCAAAGAAGAACGGGCATTCTTCTCTAGATCTGGTTCACGCGCAGGGAGAGATCAAGGTGCTCAAGAGAGATCTCAAGTTTGCCAAGGAAGCAGATGAAAACAGCAAGGTTTCCATGCATGGTTTGGCACTCTCTCCTAGAGAAGCAATGGTGGAGTTCAAAGCGGCGAAGCAAAAGCTCGATGAAGTCTTGGCGGAGACGGAACAAATAAGAGGCGAAGTGAAAAGCTTGAAGTCTTCGAGGACGGAGCTTGACCATGACATGGAATCACCATATGATGAATCGAACTCTGAGACGTCGGAGGCTAACTTAGGTGATGGTGATGACTGGGTGCAATCGGACAAGAAGGTCAAGAGGTGCAAGTTCCGAGAACATTGAATAACAAGCTTAGGAGGGAGAATGTTAGGAAATAAGCTTGTTTTTGGGAATAAGTATTTTGATTTAAACTTTGCATGGTTAGTTTATAATTTCCTTTCTGCATTGTAAGAGAATATGGAAGCACTTCCAAATTCTCTCCTTTGTTTTTTCCAATTTTGCTTTTGTAATCTGCTATATTATTGCAATAGATGTGAGGGATAGTAAGAAGTCACTCTACACGATTTTTTCTCTTCCACTTCAGAATTGCCGTGAGTCTTCTATTTGCATTGCTTCTCTTCCAACATAAAGGAGGCGCCGCTGCATCTCATCTCCTGTTCGTCGGAGCCGGGAGCGACGAGCAGGCGAGTGATGGTTAAGGGAAGCGGGGTCGGACGGACGAACTACGGAAGTCGGACCGAGCGGGACGAATTATTTTGATTAAAAAATTAGTCAATGTTCTAATGTGGCACGTTGACGGGTCAGTTCCGGAAAAAATATTTTAGCATAGTTGTTTTCAGAAATTAATATTTTAAATAAGTTAGTACAGAAAAGACTCAAGATATATGATATCTAGCTATTTCAACTTACTATAAAGTTGTATCTGATGAATTGTATTTTTAAAGGTATGGGTACAATATTCACTTAAATAAAATAAAACTAAATGTAACTTTATCGAACACTATTTCTAAAGAGTTTGATGCCCATCTTCCCATCCCCCGTCTCCTTCCTCCTGTGATCGAATTCCAGATACATCAACTCTCGTGATCCCTCCTAAAACCCCGAGAATGGCCATCTCTGCTCCAAGTGCTACCGAGACTTGTGCCAGAAGAGGTTGCGCCGAGAAGACGAAGTAGCTAAACAAGATGACGGTGTTCGAAAAGCGATGCCCCAAGAGACTGAAGCTGTGCTCGCAGTACAAATGCTGGTGCGGGAGCACATTCTTCACCCCGCACCACCTGCCTGAGACGCACGGCTGCAACGACGACTTCAAGGCCGCATGCGCCGCTGCGCTCTTCAAGGGCAAGCCTGTGGTCGAAAGAGCAAGATGGAGAGGCTGCCAAAGAGCAGCAGCAGTTAATTTGGAAAGTTGTACTACTACTGCAAGTGTGTTGGAAAAGAACTCTCTGTTCTTCTCCGATAAATGAAGATAGATGGAAAAAGGTATTCTCTGAGACGAAGAAAATACACTCGTCTGTATTCACTATTAAAATAATAAGAAACAATATACTTAAATACATAGATGGAAACACTCTTCCACTAACCACGATTACACGAATAAACAAAACCAACCTGAACTTGGTCTTCCAACTAAAAGAAAACTTATCACGTAGTTACGCAGTAACTATCTTACGATTAAAGAAAATAAAATGCATAATAAAATAATTAAATAACAAGCTTATTTCTATCATTCTCCCTCCTAATCTTGTTATATATTTTCCTTGCATCTCGGAGCCAATCATCGATTAACACGGAACTTGCACCTTTTGAACTTCTTATCCGATTGTATCCAATCATCATCATCCAACATCTCAGAGTTTGATTCATCAAACGGTGATTCCATTTCTTCCTCCTTATTCCTTATCTTGAACCTCTTCTGCAGCTCCTCGTTCAGATTATTGATGTCTGCCTTAGTCCTCAACTCGTCGGGCTCCATCGATACCCCGTGGCCCGTGCTTCTGAGGTTATGGCGAAGAAATCGCATCACCTCATCACGCGTCCTGACGTCTTCCAGTTCTCGGATACCGCCGTTCGTCAAGAATCGTCGATCATGCCAGGCAACGTCTTCTACATCGTCCTCGGCAGATACATGTTCAGCATCGTCAGCTTCTTCCTCCTGGCCGGTATTGACAGCAACCTCAGAGAGGGTGACAATGGGAGCGATCTGCGCACCGGCATCCCCATCATCATTCTTCTGTCCCGCGATCCTCACACGAACCTTCGTCTGCACAGGATCTACTTGTGCATCAGCTTGGTGCTTCAGCTCGCTGAGATCCTCCCAAGCCGAATCCCACTCGAGAGCCACAGAAATTTTCTCCCGAGCGACAATATCCAGCAGCGTCTCCATCCTGCAAATTGAAACTTTGGGCGAGAGGAACTCGTCCTCTATTTCGGCTCCCCTCCACGTCGCTGTTCTTCTAGTTGACGTTTTGCAAAGAAATTCGAAAGGATCTTCTTCTGCAGCAGCGGGTTTCGCCTTCACAACCTTCTCCGTCGTCAACGCCATCGATCTGGTGCCCTCCTTGATGCTCTTCAGAAGGCCATCGTCACCGCCACCATCGTCGCAGCCGCCACTCCCCTGCTCCTCGGGCTGACGCTTGGTCTTCTGCACGCTGCGAATGGTGGCCATCTCAACAGAAGACTTTCTCGCCGCCATCTCTGCTCGCTCCTCGCGCATCTCAGGCGACTTTTGGAGCAGAGGATGCTCTGTTCGCTGCGTACATGGAGCGACATGCTCTGTTCGCTCCTTTGCATCTGCCACCATCTCCTTCATTATATCTGCAGTTTTGGTCAAGAAATCGCAAGCCTTGCAGGCGGTGTCAACAGCAGCCTCCTCGTAATCAACCTGCATCGTCGACTTCGTCGCTCGCTGCAGGAAGTGGTTGACGTTCGTGTCGGTCGGTGGATCCTGAATATTGCGCTCCAGCAGACCGAACTCCTCCACGAACATCTTGCTTGCGATCACCGTGGCATCGCGAATGTCTTCCTGCGCGGACCGCTTCGACCTCGCTCCTGTCGTGTCTGCCACTATCGTCTTCGCAGTCTTCATCGCTTTCTCGTCAGTGGACTGCGCGTACTCCGCCGTCTCCCCGACCACGGCAGAGCGTGAAACCTCCATCGGAGGGAGTTCCTGTAACAACATCAAAGCATTATCGTATTCTTCAAAAGAACTTTCTTTTTCTTCTTCAACAACCATCAAGACAGTATGTTGGTTCAATGCTACTTCTTGATCTTTGTCTTCACTTTGTTCGGCAATGTATACTACTTCCTCCTTTTTACACTCCGAGGCAAAGTGACCAAACCGTTTACAATTGAAACACTTAATTTGAGACTTATCTCTTTTGGGTTTTCTCATGGCACCACCATCAGAAGGCCTCCCTTCATATTCTCTGCCTTCTCTTCCGTGAAATCTTCCTTTAAAATTATTGAATCCACGTCCTCGTCCATGAAAATTGCCAAAAGTCCTTTGAGACTTTGCTTCCCAATCTACTCGGTTGAATAAAACTTGATGTTGTTCATCTGAAGAAGAAGAAGTAGCTTCAAGTCTTACCTCATACGTTTTTAGTGCACTCACGACATAATCCATTGACATTGTTGTCATATCATCAAATTGCTGCAACTGAGAAGCAATTGGGTTAAACTTGGCTGGAACCGATCGAAGGAGCTTCTCCACTATGCGTTGTTCCACCACTTTTTGCCCTATATTCCTCATTGTATTTACAATTGCAGAAAGCCGATTAACAAATTCATCAACTGATTCAGAGTTAGTCATATGAATTCTTTCAAACTCACCACTAAGTTGATTCATCCTAGCTTTCTGAAATTTTTCATTACCTCCATAGATGCTTTTCAAGGCATCCCAAGTCTCCTTTGCTGATGATTTATCCGCAACAAGCATCAGCAAGTCATCGCTCAATGTTTGCTGAATAATTGACAAGGCTATGTTGTCTATTCGCTGATCCGTCTGGTGATCACCATCATCCGTGGATTCAACAGTCTCCCAAACTCCTTGCGCCTTTAAGAAGGTCCGAACTCTTACTGCCCACATGGCGTAGTTCCCTTCTTTTTGCAAAACTGGACATCCTTGACTTCCTCCACTCGTAGCAATCTTGAATCCTCCTGATTCAACTACGCTCGTAGAAGTCTTTCCAGTTGTAGGAGTCAGCAACGGAACTGATGGAACCTTCTTCATCTTCAACCTTGATGTTCTTGGTAACGTAGCAACACGCACAATCCAGCGCACGTCAACGAAGCTCTGATACCAAATGTTGGAAAAGAACTCTCTGTTCTTCTCCGATAAATGAAGATAGATGGAAAAAGGTATTCTCTGAGACGAAGAAAATACACTCGTCTGTATTCACTATTAAAATAATAAGAAACAATATACTTAAATACATAGATGGAAACACTCTTCCACTAACCACGATTACACGAATAAACAAAACCAACCTGAACTTGGTCTTCCAACTAAAAGAAAACTTATCACGTAGTTACGCAGTAACTATCTTACGATTAAAGAAAATAAAATGCATAATAAAATAATTAAATAACAAGCTTATTTCTATCAAAGTGTAGTTGTTTGATATCTCCTACCTCAAGGCCATATTTAGAGACACGAGGTGAGGTTGAGTATATGGCATGATGAAGAACTTGAAAGTTCTCATTTTCCATGGAAAGGCTTTCTATAGTTTTTTGTGCTATTCTTTTCAAGGAAAGGTGTAGGCTCATTGAAATTAGTTTCCTTGACCTAGACTGACTTCCCAGGATACCGGGAAAGTAGAAGTGCTTGCTTGTGCAATTTTTGTATGGTTCTTTTCAGTAGAAGTGCTTGGTTTGTTTCTCTTTTATATTGTACTTATAACTAGGAATCTTGCAACTTACCCATAGCTTTTCTGGACCCTATTGATTTGTCTGTTATACTCAGAGTTCCCATCCTAACGCAGATCAGAAGCCACGACCCAGTCTTTGAATCCAGAATGCAGAGAATCCAAGAGTCTCTAGCCTTGTTACTTTGACGGTGGGGGAAAACATCTTAGTGAAGCCAGCAAGTATTGGAGCAAGAACAAGCCTTTATTGCAATTTCCTAGTACGCTCCCCCTTCTGAAATTGATAGAAGTTGTCTTTACGGTTTGGAACCTCTCATCCGTGACGTTTTCTTCATGATGGATTTGTGCTTTGTGATCAAAATAAATGTTTTTTTTAGATTAACTTTGGGAATTGAGGTAGCCTACAGTCAAAACTTAGTTAGAAATTTTCTTATTAAAATTCTTTCTTCCTACAGCTCTACTCTTTTGTCAGATATGGAAAATCTAATTCGAGTTTTTAGGATTTTTATCATGTTTCCCTTGATGTTTTGATATATTAGAGGCATCTTTAGCTAGTGGATTATGATATAGTGGTAATTGTTATATTGGAATGGACAGCCTGCTGCTTGCTGCACAACTTCACTCTCCTTATGCTTATAGTAAGTCTTATCCATGGAAGATAACCTGGTTTACAATCTGTATATGAGATGATATCAGAATCTATTAAGTTTTTCTTGATGGAGGCTGCAGTGTTCTTCCATACTTAAGTAGTTGCGAGGACAGATCTTGTAAACTAATTACCATAAATTGATTGCTTAGGCGGTTTGCACTCTGATATCATACGCTAACTGTTTTATGTGATTGCTCTATTTTGTCTGTTCAACCCTCGTTCATGTTTTAAAGATAAAGTCTGTCAAGTTGTTTCACACTGTTGATATATCACAACCTTTATTTTGGCAGACTGGTATGACTATTTTTAGCATACTGAAGAAAGTTTCCCATAACAAAGGCCTATTTATTTTGATCTTTGGCCTACTTAGTTTGTTACAACTTTGTTTTGATCTTTTAGCAGAACTCTTAGACAAAGGCATATACCCTGATAAATTGGTGATCCCTGATTATACTAGGACTCAAATAGTCAATATAACTAGGAAATCTTAAGCTGAGGTAAATATTTTGGAGACTGTAGAAAAGTTTCAGCCTCAAATCTATTTGTCTTAGTAACAAACTATAGGTATAACACATGGATGTTGATGAGGAAAAATTGTTCAAGATAACAAAGTAATCTGAAGTTGCCAAACTCTGCAAAATTGATAACACCCAGTGTATCTGAGTGAAGAGGATTGTTGGTTGTTGGAATAATTATATTTAATATATAGTCCATACTCTTTTATATGATGTATGACTCAAATTTCTTTATGGTTGTAATTTTAGGATTTAGTTTCACTATAAATAATCCATTTAAAGAGACTTATTATGAATAATAAAGTTATATCTTCCCTTTCTAAGTTTTGAATGCTTTAGTTTGCAGACAGAACCCTAACTCTACACATTGTCACTCACTGCTTTTGTTCATCATCCTTCTTACAAGACACGATGCTGGCGCCATCATGCTCTTCGAGTGCCCTCGATTCGACAGCCGAGACTACTTCTTCATCGGATGCAAGCATCTTGGAAGCGCCAATGAGAGCCCATCGTCACTACCTCCTTGCTAAAAGGATAGTGAGGAGCCTACTATTGTTGCCTCCTCGCTAAAAGGATAGCAATTTGTTCGGCTACCATCACTGCATGATTTGTTCAGCTGCTTTTTCAAGCGCAACCTTTTCTCCTAAAGGGTTTAACTCACTGCACACTTTAAATCTTGTTTCTCTTCTCTGTGATCTTTATCTTCCTGTAGTTGCACACTTTTATCTTCATGGAGCAAGTAGCAAAGGGAGGAAGTTTCAAGAGAATTTTGGTTTCCTTTACCTTCTCTGGTTCTACAACTATCACATAAGAACAACTTAATGATAAAAATTCTTTGGACTACATAATGCAGTAAAAATATGATTTCTTGGTCAAGAATTATTTGATCACCTTATTATAAAGTTGATGATGTGGTTGATGCAGAGAAAGATGAATGAAGAGAAAGATGAATGAAAAAAAGTTGACTATTAGTTAGTATCTCTACTTTAGCAATCTATTGAACTCAAGCTAATGGTGCATTTTAGGTTATATAAAACATGTGTTGATATTTAGAAGAAAACTCAAAATGTCTATGCAAACGACATTCAGAGGCTATGAATCTATCCACAACTCAGTAATTCTCGAAATGATAAATTATGACTTATTTAACTATTTGAATAAGGCACAATCTATAAGGAATTACAACAGCTATTCTTCAAGGAATATTAAGAAAGTTGAACAATTTGTTCATGATCTTCATTCTTCATGGTCTTCGTAAGGATTTTGAGTCAATTAGAAAATAGAATCTAACAAATCCCAACATAGGAACTTTTTGATAGACTCCTACTAGTTCCTCCCTTGGAAATTACAATGGCTGAAAGTAATCATGATTCTTCAATTCTTATTAATGGCTTAGTTGAACTACTAAATAGAACTTGGAGAAAACAAGATATAATTTCATTATTCATAATAGGTCTGTTTACATGGACTATTTATATTGAAAGTAAACTCTAAGGTTACAACCATAAAGAAATTTGAGTCAGACATCACATAAAGAATATAAACCATATATTAAATATAATTATTCTAACATTGGTCCAATAGTTCAAGTTTGCTGCTGCCACAATAATTTGGTAAAGAGTGAACAAAAGCAGACATGCATAACATCTTGGAATCAAAACGTATATGATTAATTGCAATGTAGATATATTCATATAAGAAGGTTGTTATAGTATATAAGTTCTCTATGTATTTCTCTATAACAAATCAAAGACTTGCATACTGATCATAATATAAACTGTTTCCAATATGATTCACCCAACTCAAGATATCAATAATGCATATACAATTTTAGACAATTTATTGGTCTTCTAGCTATGGATTAATTAGAATGAACAGAATTTTACAAGCAAACTGAACGTGATCTAGAAGAATTTAGCTAGTACTCTGTAAGAAGGAAAAAAAAGGAGAGGAGTAGAGGTGATGAAAGTGTAGAAGGAGCAAGAAAAATTTAATTGCTTTCAGGCATACTGAAGCTTTCCCATCTTAGTGTATGTTCAATGTAGGTAAGGTCTCTTTCTTGATATATCTGCATTAACTCTTACATCCATGTATTCATCATGAGGTCCTTGCAACTTTCTCGTCGTTGTAACTAATTTTCAATTTGAAATGGTTTTTGTTCGATCATTTGTTGCTTTTCTAAGCTAAGGAAAAGCAACAACATGATCAGATAACTTAAATTGTGCAACTCTCACACTCATCAGTTGATGACTTTGCTGCATTTCACTATTTATTAGCACTCAGTCCAACTTTACCCATGCCGGGACTCTTTGATTATTAGACCAAGTAAATCTACTCTCATTTAAAGGCAAATCAATTAGGTTAGGACTATCGATTAATTGCGAGAATTTCCTTGAGTCTCTTGCATTTCTTATATGATTTAATCTCTCCTCATTACTTCTAGTTAGATTGAAGTCACCACCTATGGTGCTCCAATTCTCTCCATAGTGCAACATCTCTTCCCTGATGTCTTGGAGAGCCATACATGTCTTCAGTGTCCACTTGGTGTATCACTAGAGTCCACTATGATCTTGTTGTCCTCTTTACTCCTCCTTTTCATATTTCCTCTTTGCCTTCTTTCCTTGCTGCTTGACCTTGTTATTAATTGAAGCTGCCTCCTCTGAGTTCTTGCTCAGCATGCTGCTCCTACCACTAATATCATTCAGTCTTTTTGTTCATGATCCTACGGTGATTCTCCTTGCCCTCCTCCATGGCTGCCTTGAACTCTTTTTAAGTTTGTCTTTTCCTATTTTATTTTTTTCTTTCTTGCCGCCATATCTAATGTCCTGTCACAACATCCGTTGAATTATCAACTCATAGTGCTGACCTTCCTTGAAGCATGCTGGTGTGTGCTACTCCTCCTTTTGATCTTGTTACACATTGCCAACTGACGTACTTCATCTGTGTTTGAGTTTATCTGTTTGGCAATCTTTACAGCATTTTTTGATTCAGCCCGTAACTCAATTCAAGAGCTAAAAATTCTGCTTCTTGTCATCCAATTCACAGATCTCCAACTCTTTTAGGCCTGCTTGCTAGATATATATTTCAAAGAACTGTTGAATGATTCTTGAGAAAAACCTTCTTTACTGATGGCTGCCCCAAGATTGTGGCTCTTCCTCCTCATCTTGCAGGTTCAAGATCGTCACCATAGCTTCGCTGGAAGATATTACAGCGAGTCTTAGACTCAGGGTTTTTGTCTTCAACTTTGTTGGGAAGAAAACACTTCTGATCTACTGGTCTTTCCACACTTAGCAAAAACAGAATAAATTCAGAAAACAAAGTTTTCTCCCTGTCTCTTGTAAACAGAAAATAGATAAATACATCTATGGAAGCACTCTTCCACTAACTAGGCTTCCGGACCACTTAATCTATAACCCTATCCCTATGGACTTGCTCTCTTTGCTAAAAATACCACTTACTCCATAACTCTATGGACTTGCTCTCTTTGCTAAAAATACCACTTACTCCATAACCCTATGGACTTGCTCTCTTTGCTAAAAATATGTTTTATCATGCAAACAAGCAAACTGAAGTAACTAATTTACATAGAAGAAATCAACATGCATATAAAATAAAGATAAAAAGCTTATTTAGCTAATATTCCCCCTCTTAATCTTGTCATCTCTTGATGTTTTGAAGACCCAGCAGTGTCCTAATCTCCACAAACTTCTATCTACTAGTGACTTCATGAAAATGTCTGTCTTCTACTCTTTTGAGCTAACGTACTCAATGCTAATGCTTCTCAATGCACCCTCTGATGAAGTGATGTCTGGTGTCAATATGCTTAGATCGATTATGGTACACCAGATTCTTACTCAATGCAATTGTGGACATGTTGTCAATATACAATTTCATTTGCTTCATTGGTTCTTCAAGCAACTCTGATAATAGTCGAGCTAACCAAATACTTTGGCAAGCTGCTCCAATCAAGGCAATATACTCTGCCTCATATGAACTTAAGGCGACAATCTTTTGATTCATAGATTGTAAACCTCATTAGGAAAAAAAAAATTTAATAAAATATATAGGTTTAAAAGATACATATATTTGTATAGATAAATACAAATATATATATATGTCATGATAATACTTATAAAAAGGAGAGATGGCAAGGTAGAAGTTAGCTTTAAGTGATGGGGTAAAATTGGAAATTTACCTCCACATATTGTCCTTTTTATTCCCTTGATACGTGAGGGTTGAGTGTTTAATTCCTCTAGCTTAATTCCTCTAGCTGCAAGCCTCCACACCTGCTGCCATTTGATGCTCTTGAGTTTGAAGCGCAGTGAGAGTTGTGGTCCCTTGGGTTCCATCGGGGTTGCCTTCCTCTCTAGTCCCCCTTCATAGAAATTGTCTGCTAGCAAAGGTAAGAACAAAAATCCCTCCTCAATGTTGCCTTTGTTCCATGATGTCTTGAGTTTGCATGTGTTTAGCTACGAGTGTAAAGAGTTATTCGTTTTGGCGCATCAGGATTTAAACATTGTTGCCGGATTTTTTTTATCTTTACTTTCTCTCATGCGAACCTTGTTAGAAATAGATTTTAGTTGGTGATAAGCGACGGTGAAAAAAAAAATGTTATGTTTTGGAAATTGGAAAGAGGATGCCGAAGAGGGGAGATATTTCTCCTCTGTATTATTGTATCTATCTAATTAATTCCTTGGTTTGGATTTTTTTTCTCTCCTAGTTTCCGGCGGCATAATACATCAAAATATTTTATTTAATTTTTCGTTTTTCTATTTTTTTGCTTCTTTAAGACGCCGAGGAGCTCTCGGCAAAGGAAAAACAAAATTAAAAGGAAAAAAAACAAATGTATATATATATATATATATATGCAGAAGAGTTTTAAATAAAACTTGAGGTGTTATTTTGTTTTTGCTTCTACGATTGACCATTTTATGATTTTTTCTTATTATTGTTCTCTTTATTTTTTATGGTTTTTGGTTTAAATTTTATTATTACTATTCATCACGAATAGTAAAGGTTTAGTACTTTGTTGGTTGTTTAAGTTAGATTTACCATGAGCATAGGGGTCACATAGAGGATTTTATTTAAAATAATATTATACATGTATTGTAGGGCATCGTTCCGAGTTGAACGGTGATGTGATTGGCAAATCTTAAATTTCTCCGATTGATTCTAGAGATTGGATATAACTCAGGTTCAGTCCTATAATTATCCTATATATTGCTTGTGGTTATTGTTATTATCTATCTGCATAGTTAATATCTTAAATATTATTGTTGTACACGCTCATATGATCATTGATGAAATTGAATGAATTGTGCATAATGGTCACTTTAAATGTACTTACCTGTTAAATAGTAGATAGTTTAAATTGCTCGTACATCCTAAGAAAATATTCAAATGTAGAGACACCTAGCTTGTTTAGCGACACTGTAGTCCAAAATAAGACTAGGAGTTATTTACACTATATTTTCGTGCATGTAGTGAATGATCACTACCGCGATAGTTCGAAATTGACAAATAGGGGATGCAGTTATCTCAACACTTGTCAATAGTTGAATATTCCATCCTCCTTTGATTTGTGGAAAGTTTTTGGTTCTTAACTTAGTCTTGGTCCTTATTGGTGACCTAGTTCCCTTTGATTTGATTCCCTTATTTTGAAAAAAATAAATAAATATTTTTGGGTATTAGAAGTTTGTTTTGGGGATGAATGGCTCAAGAAATTTGTAATCTTGACAAGAATTTCTGAAGGCTTGTAATTCACAATCTCGAGATTGCACTTGATTCGGATTTGAAGGATGGAGGAATTGCTCGCCTACTACTCCTCCCTAAAGTGCAGCGTCATCACTAGTCCTATAATGGTTTCCTCCTTTCAAACATATCGAAGATGACAACAGTCGAGCATCTTACCAACTACCTTGTCGTGCATCCTACCAACATCTTCTTCTACAAGGTTCAACATATCGAAGAAGGCAGCAGTCAAGTATCTTACCGACTGCCTTGCCGTGCATCCTACTCGTATCTTATTATATAAAGTTGAACATATCAAAGTTGATTGCTGCTTTATAAGGAAAATATTCAATCCCAAGAGAGAGATTACTACGATATCCTCACCAAATCACTTATGAGGCTATGAGTCAACTACATATGCAGCAAAATTCGTATGTGCAACATATACTCACCAGTTTGAGAAGGAGTGTTAGAATATTATTAATATTGATATAATTAATATACAGCTTGTATTTAATATCATAAATATGTGGTCCATATTATTTATGTAATGTGTGGTTAAAATCTCTTAGTAGTTGTAACCTAAGGGATTAGTTTTATTATAAATAGTTCGTGTAATAGACCTATTTGATATGATCAATACAATAAAGTTATCCTTTCTCTTCTCCAAACTTCCAAACCCTAGTTTTACAGTTTCCAAGGCTCAAAAGTTTAAGTGACCAAATCGATTATGCCACAACTAGTCATTTGTATCCTTGCATGTCAGCAAATGTTAGTTTATATCTTCCATTTCAATAAATACAGTCTACAATTAGCCCTCCTTACTACTGCCAATTACTTTCCTTATTTATCAAATATGTTCAATTTTTTATCCTTAATGATTGTGGTATATCCTAACTCGTCTAGCTGTCTAAGACTTAGGATATTTGTCTTCAAGTTTGGAATCTCGAGTACGTTTGACAGAATTCTCCTCTCTCCAATCTTTGCAGCAAATTCAACACTTCCCCAAATTGCACCTTACCATAATATTTTTTATCTAATTCATTGAAAAATGTTATGTTTCCGGACATGTGATTGGTAGCACCAATGTCAAAATACCAAATATTAAAACTATATGAATCAAAATTAGTAGCTTGCAAGAGTATTCCTTTCTCTTCATTCCCTTCTTCTATGGCTATCAGTATTGTATGATGCCCCTTATCTTCATTGGTCTCAACCACATACACCTTCTCTTCCTTCTTGCATTCTAAGGCATAATGCCAATAGCACTGGAAATTGAAGTATTTTATATATGACTTATCTTTCTTAGGCTTCTTTTACAATAGAGTTGAGTTACTACCCAGACCTTCATCACCGCACCTAGCCATTCGTTCCTCTACCACGGACACGACTCTATCCTCTATGACGTTTGCATCTATGCCGATGACCTGAACTTTCATTGAGTGACTTTGTAACGCCCCAAATCTACCTTTGGACACATGGCAACTACCGTATAAGCTGTACTTCTCCACCACAACTTATACAAGGCTAAAAGTATCACAAAACACCACAATTATCTTTATTAAACATAGCGGAAACATAATCAAATTATATTTAATACCAAAACTACAAATCAAATCTCTATCTAAATTTCCAAAGTAAATTTTGTTTCGTCATAACTAGGTTCTCCCTTGCTCCCCGTACTGTAACCTACGTAATAGAGAAAAATATGCACATCTGAGTCGTGAAACTCAGTAAGGCTACAGAGAGAGCATCCTAAAAATGGGCATAAGGTATTGTACAAACCAACAAGAAGAAATATCTACTATGTCACATATCAAAATAACATGCTCAACATTATATAACAAGACAAATAAGTCAATGTAGTAGAATTATGATATTAACAAGATATATGAATAAAATATAAGGATTTTAATTATAACATTAACTTAGATCCATAAAAGTCATATTTTTTTAACTACTATATCATATATTATCCATACTACACCTAAGATAACCAGCCTATGTTTAAGGTAAATCCCTCATCAGGGACTACCCCAAACCCGTCAGTGTCAACTCTGTCTCTGTCCTATGTGCAGGTACACTGACATTGGCAGAAGGAGCTGGTGATCAGGACACCCCTTCTTATGCAACATAAGTACCATACAATGCTGTAATTCTGCCCCATGACAGGATTACCATATAAAATTAAACATCACACCATCCTAGCCTGACAAACCGAGACATCCTGCATATTCTACCAATGAACTTGGACTGCTGAGGGACCCACATCGTTGAGCATGTCAATGTCCTTAGGTTCCCTAGCCTTGTAGCGCATTGAACGGTACTGTTCCTAGCACACCATCTACCTTAGAGTAACATAAATAAGGTGAGCTCTGCACCGAAGTGAGATCTCAGTTACTCTAAAGCATCTGAGGCTAAGTCAACCGGACTTGCACCTCTAACTCAGCTAGCACATGGCTCCTCACCATATATTGACACATAGCAGCTAAGAACCCTAACATCATCTCCTAGGTTATCATAACCCTAAGATGTGTAAAGTTTTTAGTCATATGTCAATTAAGACCACTCTAAGTGTTAACACAACATGAACATAAAGTGTCTCCAGTTTTTGTCTCATGTCACCATGTTCTATGTTCTTGCTAAGTGTCTCTACATCTATAGGATAACATGAACATATCAATCACTAGCATAACATTAGTATAATAATAAATAACATGCATATAACAACATCATGTATCATTGTATAACAAAATCTATTAATAAACATCGAAACACACATCCTATTTAAAATATGCAACAAGCAGACATTCAACTTATCAGCATGTACAATAAGTAACAGCGACCCTTAGGACTCACCACTGCAGTAGGTCATAAATGTTTCACATAAACCCTCACCTGAGTCTCAAAGTAGTATCAAGCAAGAATTCACAGCTTGGCTGTGATTCTTAAAAGCAAGCAAGCAAACAATCAAGTAAAGTCATTCCTCCTTAGTCCAACACAAATCACAGCTTGGCCGTGATTTGTCAAGCAATAGCACAACAATCAATTTTTCTAAAATAAAATAAATACATACAATAAAACATAAATCATACAACTCAAACAAAGATTTCCTATCTACCCTTCTACTCACATCCTCACACCATTTTCTTTCTTATATTTAATTCCTTATAATCAACCAATTATTCAACACACTAAACAATCACAATCCAACATAATCAAACACAAACAAACCTATAAAATAATAATCAATTTAATAATTTAATTATACCAAAAAATTTAATCAATATATATCACCTTAATTAATTCTAAAAATAATTTTAATAATTCTGTAAAAAATTTAATTATATCAATTAAATTTATAAAATTCTAAATTATTCAATTTCACTAATTAGAAAAATCTAAATAATCAATTATCTAAATTTTATAACATTATAAATTTATTAATTTTGTAAAATTTTTAATTAAATCATTTTAATTCCAATTAATGCAATTTAAATACCTTAACATCTACCAAAATATTTCTTAATGTATATAACATACAATTAATTCATTTAAATCCTGAATTAACCCAAAATATCTTAATTAAATTAAGAACCGCATTTTAATAATCTTGAAAAATTTTAATTAAATTATGACAAATATGATTAAGCATAACATAGCAGAAAAATTTATGTTAGATTTTTCTGACATCATTAATGCACTCAAAACCCTAAACCCAACCTAAAGTAATTCAAAAACCGTATCTAAAATTTGTTAAAAATTCTAAATAAATTCTTCAATACTTAAAACTCACAATAAAGTCCTAGCAATGTTGAATCCACCCGAACCGATTGTAAAACTGTGAAAACCAGTAAAAACCACAATGAAACCGGTCTTGAACCGGATCGAACCGGGGTGAAGCAGTTTGAACTGGTTCGAACCGGACCAGCACGCGCGATGCACGTGTCGTCGGCTCAAACCCATCCCCGCCTCCTCCTCTGCTGCAGACGGCGTCCGCCGCCAATCTCTGCTCGTTCCATCACCGCTCACTCATCGGAAACACACGTAGCACGTCGTTGCGTCCTCCTCGAACCTCTGACCACCCTTCTGCGCGGCTGGTCGAGCCCAGCCGCTCCCATGACCGTCGGTGCCCTCGGTTCCTCTGCGGCGAGTGGAAATGCCGCCTCCAGCCGCTACCATGTCTCCCCTTCCGGCGTCCGCCGCTTGATATCGACTCTAAGGGAGTCGAATCGAACCCAGAGAGCTCGCCAAGGAGGAAAGGTCGCTCGTCGCGCTCCCTGCCAACGAATTTGATGGAAAAAGGGATGCCCCCATTCCGTCGCCCCCTTTGCGTTCTCCATCCGTTAGAGCCGCTACCATCCCTCATTGTCGCCGAAACTAGCTTCCAGCCTCGTCCTCCACCTCCTTTTGTCACAAGGAGCCACCCGCCGGAGTGGATTCGCACTCCGCTGCCGCCCTCATCCCAGGAACACGGCTCTGCCCTGTTCTCAGGTTTATAACCCTTTTTCACCCCTCGCCCGCCACAATATATATATATATATATTTCTTTTAATTATTTTATCTATTAAACTAATTAATTTTTACTATTTACTTAGTTCTTTATTTTATTTATATTTAAATGATAACTTTTATTATTTATAATTTTTTTCATTTTCTTATTTTATTATTTTAAATATCATAATATTATATATATATATATATATTCCATTTCATTATTATTTATTTAATACTTTTCGTTTAATTATTTATTTTATTTTATTATATTTATCTATTATTTTATTATTTTAATATTATAATAATATTTTAAATTTTTTTAAATAAAGATAACATGATTTACAGACTTTGCTTCCCATTTGCACATGTGAGTAGAACTTGGTCATCTACAGCAGAAGCTAACGCATTATGCCTCACTTCGTATGTTTCTAAAGCACCGACTGCATAGTCCACTTTCATTGTTCTTACCGAACTGTTTCAAGTTGCAAGCAATGGGATCAAACTTGGATGACACAAAGCATAAGAGCTTCTCAACAATCTGTTCCTTGACTTTCTACCCAATGCTTCTCATCTCTATGATAATTGAGGAGAGTCTATTGACATACTTATTAATCTTCTCGGCATTGGTCATGTGCAGTTTCTCAAACTCCTCACAAAGTTGATTCATCTTTGCATCCTAAAATTTCTCATTACCTATGTAGAGATTCTTCAGCATATCCATGCTCTTTTGCCATCCTTTTATCGACAACCAAGAACAACATTTCATCTCCTAAGGCTTGATGGATCGCTGACAATATCGCTTTGTCTTTCTTTTTATCAACAGCAAGGATTCCTCCATTTTCGTGCATCAAGGAACGATCGCATCCGCACTACCCACATGGCGTAGTACCTGCCTTTGTACAGTAACGGACAGACACTTAGGCTCCCTCCTCCTCATTCTGAAAAAGACCTGAGCCCTCTTGTGTTTGAGATACTATTGATCAGCGTCTTGCCATTTACTGGAGTAATGGCTTTCATTTTAAACATCTGTTATCCTTACAAACTTACCGCTTTGATACCAATTGTTAGGAAAAAATCTCTTCTAATCTACTAGTCAGCAAAAGCAGAATAAATTTAGAAAACAGATTTTTCTCTTTGTTTAGTTGATTCTAAATAGAAAATAGATAAATACATATGTGGAAGCACTCTCCCACTAACTATTACTCCATACTCCTATGGACTTGGTCTCTTTGCTAAAAATATGTCTTATCATGCAAACAAGCAAACTGGAGTAACTAACTTTGTGAGACCCGAGATTTTTGAATAAGGACAATAGAGTAATTTTGGTATTTAGAGAATTTAATCGTAAAAGAAATTCTTTAAAGGACTTATTTATAAAATCATATGATTTTTGCGCAGATGGATCGTAATTTGGACGTCGTTTGATTAGTAAATTGGACAGTCAAGATTTAATCTAGGATTTAAGATTTTAATTAACTAATTAGAAGAAAAAAAAACTCATTTCTTCCCACCGAACGCAAGATTTCTCGCGCGCGCTCCCTCCCTCCCTCTCTCTCTCCTCCTCCGCACGGACCGGCGACGGCGACGCTAATTTTCCGACGATGCTCCGGTGAAACCACGACGAACTAGGCTCCTAAATTTTAAGCACAGGTAGATCTCGACCTCCTCTTCATTTTGATACCAAGATATCCAAATTTGGTGTAGAGATGAGGGAGAAATCACGCGAGAGGCATCGACAGCAAGGGTTTCCATTGCCGGAGCTTGCTCCGACGATTCCGATCGTGAAACCTTACAAACTTGGTACATATGGATTCTCCTTGACGAGAGCTATCCATTGGTACCAGAGTTGAGGGCTATTAGCCGCCGGTTGGCCGTCGGTGAGCTAAAAACCCTAACTTAGAGATTTTGCCCTAATTGATTTAATCTTTGAAATTGATCACGTATGAGTTATAAAAATTGGGGCAAATATGATTTTTGGAATCCTCATGAAGGGAGCTTTCGATTGGTACCAATATTGGTGCTAATCGAAGAACTTCGCCAGTGAGTGTTCCGGCGAACTTTCCGGCAATCACTGGAGATATTTTCTGACGAACTTGGAAAAAAAGAGAGGTGATTCTAGAGATCATTCTAAGAGTAGTGGTGAAGATAGATTTGAGAAACTATTTCTGAATTGAGAATTAAAATTCATTTAATAATTGACAGGAAAATATAAAATGCGTAAATGACGGCACGTGGATCGAGATAGTGTCAGAGAATAAAATTCAGCGAACGGACCTTAGGTTGGTTTTGAAGAGTAAACCACCAAATCAGGTGCGTTGGTTCATCGATGTAGGATTTATTCAAGATAGGGAATTCCTGCTGAGGTTTTCTTAGGAAATTCTTGGATGCCCTAAATATGATAAAATATATAATGCTTGTTAAGATTTTGTACGTATGCATGTTAGTATAATTTATTTTGTATAACATGAATGAGATGCTATATTTCATTTAACATATTGTACAATCTTGTCGTGCATGCTTTAATATTTTCTATGTTATGTTTAAAATAATTACCATGCAGACATAGATATGTAGAATGACATGTTAGAAACTCTTTGGAGACATTACTGTAATTTAGACAGAAAGGGGTGTTTCCCATATACCCCGGTTGACCACCGCATACCGTCGATGGTCAAAATGGTGATGTCTCTCTTAGCACTACTCCCAATGCTATACATAGCTTAGACACTGGGAGCTGGTAAGGGAAGGGACCATACAACTCCAAGGTCATACTAGACTGGAAATATGAAGTAGGTTCCTATCCGAAAACTTATACCCACACGGATGTCGTTTAGACGACCCCGTGATAGTCCTGAGATGGCTAGCAAGGATGAACCCTACCATGGACTTGACACCGATGGAGACGGGGTTGCCATAGCCCATTGTGCTGATGTGTTTTTATCCTGATCAACGTCGACTGTCATTGGACTGAGAAGGTGATTCTCAATGCGACGCCTTGGACAATGGATCAGTAGACCATGCGACTATTATCCATGACGTTCTGCAGACAGTTGGATGAGTAGTCCAGATCCTAGGGTTGTTATTTTATCGATTAGCCGTGGCCGATGAGTCTTGTTGATGGTGACCCTGTCTTCGGACAGTGTGTAGTACTACACGAGTCGTCGTTGCCCCTACGGAGTCCGGGGAGGATGTAAGGGCACGACAGTTTCGTTAGGGGAGGCATCGAGGGCGACTAGCGAGACAGTGGAGAGTGATCAAGGGTCACCCGTCCTCTCCGCCAACATCAGTGCAGCGGGCATAGATAGAAAAAGAGACAAAAAGGTACTGATTGGCTTATGAATGCCCTTGGCCTGGGTATTGATTAAGCATAGGCTGGCAGCCCGAGTCTTAAAACTTCAAAGTCTTATTATAACGTATGTGACATATGCTGATGACATTGACACTAGATACAACTTAGGTGACATCTAGTGAAATACACGTTTATATTTATTTATGCTGCTTTACTGCTTTTTATGTCTTGATTTACACAAAGTAAATAAAAAATGATATTAATAACCAAAGGCATCCTAGAGTACTCCTCCTAACCTTTGATTTCCTTATTTCGGTTTCAAGCCGTAATTTCGCATTAGGCCGCAAGGCTGAGCACACCACGTTCAATGTGTGTGCAGGCTGTCAGATGACTGACCGGGATATTTGATGAAGATGAGGGACATCGATGGATTTACTTTTAATTATTGATGTCGTTATTATAGAACTATAGTAGGTATATCAGGACTGTGTTAATAGAGATTCATAGATGATTTAATTGTATATTCTACTATGTCCGACAGGTGGGTCGGGGCGTGACAAACTTACATCAAAGAAATCGACATGGAAAATAAAGATACATGCCTATTTAGCTAACAAACTTTATATGTTATAAGTTAAATATGAGTTGATAGGCCAACCAACTCAAACATCATCATCACGTCTCAAGTTAATTAATCCTGAATACATGCTTTTTTTTAAAAAGGGTATGCAAGGAGAAATCACATGAACAGCTCTTATTCATTCCTACTAGGCCTAATACATCACCATGCACCCAAACAACAACACAGCGAGGTTTAGTAGCCGGAGGCCGGAGACTCGGTCACCAATTGTGTATTCGATCGGAAGGCAGCCAAGAGCTTCTCTTTCGGTGGCAAGCATTCCATCACCGCCTCGCACCTGAGAAGCTCTTCCTTCCATCTGCACAAGGTAGGAAGATTATTTTCGTTGAGCAGGCTTATGCCGATCACTTCCTCAAGCACCGGGAACCAATAGGCGATAAAGCAGGCAACGATGTCGACCAGACCTACGGAGTTGCCTCCGAAGAACCTTTTGCCTCCGAGCTCCTTCTCAAGAACCTTCAGGTTCTCCTTTGCCTGCTCCAAGAGGTCCCTCCGTTCCTCTCCTTGATTCAGGCATGCTCTCCAAAACGTTAGCACACACTGCGCACAAACAAACAAAGAAAAAACAAATTAGAAACGGCAAGTGCAGCTGCACCAAAAAAGATGATTAAGGTGTATAGAGAGAGAGAGAGAGAGACCTTGTCGTCTATGAACCTCGCCCAGAACCTCGCGGCGGCCCTCTCGTATGGGTCCGAGGGCAGGAAGGGGTTCTGCTTCCAGGTATCGTCGACGTACTCGAGGATGACCTGCGACTCAGAGATCGGCCGGCCATTGTGGAGGAGGACGGGGTATCTTCTTATGCACCGGGTTGCTCTCGAGGAGGAGAGGGCTCTTGTTGTAGATGTCCTCCTCCAGCTTCTCGAAAGGCACGCCCTTCAGCACCAGAGCGATCTCCACTCTGCAGGCGAAGCCGCTCGCCCATGACCTCAACACCTTCACTTCCTCCATCTCGTGCTCTCTCTGCAGTGGCTGTGTTCCCTTTGCTTTCCTCTTCCTCCCATCACCACTTTATATCGAGGCACAGCGAGTTGAATTAGTGCGTCTACCAACTCCTAGATAATTAAACTAATTAGTTATCTGCCAAGACCTTATATGAGCTCAATATATACACACACACACAAAGTCACCATCAATATACAGATAAGATTTTGCACGCATAATGACGAAGACTTTTGTAATAGAAATAGGATTTGACTAGTTATAATTATGATTATGATTAAATGTGAGTTGTAACATAATTTAATTAAATATTATTTCATATTAAAAATATAATATTAGGGATGTAGTCGTAACACAAAGTGTGTATTTTTCTGTGATCTGAGGTAAGGCTGGTATAAAGTCTTACTGCTGACTGGGATCTCTGAGTGCCTCTCCTCATTGACTTTAAGCTAGTCTAGATTTGTTCATGTCCGTCATCAGAGCGTTAATTCTTCCTGTAGCTTTGCCATTGTGGACTAAATCAACAGCGATAAATTCTCACAAGAAAAACTTAGTAATAATCAATCCAAGCACTTGAATAAACAATGGGATGACATGAGATCTTTTAGACTTTCACTTGTTCTTCTCCATTTTTTTGACATAATCTGAAACAGTTCTTATTCTTCATTGGTAACGGCACTTGTTTAGAACGACAAGTGCATCGCCGAGGATATGTAGATATATATAGCTAGTAGGCTGAGGTGGGAGACTTGGTCTGCAGAATTGCCTGCTTCCTCGACTGGAATAAAGCCAGCAGCTTCTCTCTCACCGGAAAGCATTCCATCACCACGTCGCACTTGAGAAGCTCCTCCTTCCACCTGCACAGAGCAGGAAGCTTGTCTTCGTCCACCAAGCTTAGGCCGGCCACTTCTTCAAGCACCGGAAGGAAATGGGCGATCAAGGAGGCAGCGATGTCGACCAGGCCTACGGAGTCGCCTCCGAAGAACCTTTTCCCTCCGAGCTCCTTCTCAAGAATCCGCAGGTTCTCCTCTGCTCGTTCCAGGAAGCTCTTCTGCTCGTCGCCTTCGGTCCAGCATGCCATCCAGACCACCGTCACGCACTTCTCGCAGAGGAAAAGTCCAGTTAGGAACAGGAATTAGGAGACCAACGAAGTGCAACTTATACATATATATATACAGAGAGAGAGAGAGACCTTGTCGTCGATGAACCTTGCCCAGAACCTGGCCATGGCCCTCTCGTAGGGGTCCTCCGGCAGGATGGGGTTCTGCTTCCAGGTCTCTTCGATGTACTCGAGGATGACGAGCGACTCGGCGATCGGCCTGCCCTTGTGGAGGAGGACGGGGACCTTCTTGTGGACCGGGTTGCTCTGGAGGAGGAGAGGGCTCTTGCTGGAGAGGTCCTCCTCGAGCTTCTCGAAGGGCACGCCCTTGAGCATGAGAGCAAGCTCCGCTCTGCAGCTGAAGGGGCTCCCCCATGACCTCAGCACCTTCACCTCCTCCTTCCCCATCTCTTTTGCTGTTTTACTCATCTTTCCATCTTCCCTCTGTATTCTAAAGGCAATTAAACCCTTGTAAGGATTGGCATTGACTTCAAAAGGGAAAAATAAACATAGAGATCCCTTTCGCTCATCCATCTCATCTCATCTGTGTAAATTTGATTGGTTGAAGACTAAACTAAACATCTATGTAAGTTTTAAAATAATAAAACTCTTTTTATGAATATTAAAACGTATCCTTAGGCTTTTATGCTATTTATTTATATTTTTAATTACTATATACGATATCATGTTTATACTTATTTATATAATCTGATATGATAAAAAAAAATACTAAATTAGTAGCTTAACACTAAAAGTCAAAAAGTCAACAAAACTCAACAACTCCAAACAATATATATATGGTAATTTAACTAAAAGAGAAAAAGTCAAACAAAACTCAACAACTAAGTTTATTTTTTTTTTTTACAAAAATAAATATTTTTACTTATTATAGTTGGACGACCGATGGAATTTTTTTACTCCTGCTTCCTTGATATTGACACCGACAATCGATTCTTCTTGCCTCATTCGAAATCTCCGCCCTTATGGTTTTCGCATAACTTAAATAGATGCTCGTCTCTCAATAGTCATGGGAGCTCAGTTGGAAAAGATTGGAAAGTGCTGTGCAAATTATATATTTTTCACTGTATTATAATTGGACGCCAGTGATTTTATAGGAGTTTAGTAAAGTAACTTTTCTTCCTCTTATTTTTTTTTTATTCCTTATTGTTTATTTTCAAAGTATCTATGACGCACCTTCCTGAAGGTCGGTAACATCAAAAATATTATTAAATAGTTACAGTTAAATTTTCTCGTATGCATTATGAGTGTGTTTGTTCATCTTGAGAAAAAAAATAAAAAGTTCAACTAATTAAAAACCACCTTCATGTAGATTAATTGTCTATCTTATAAAAAAAATAACTTATATTTTTTAAAAAATTAGGTGAAAATTATTAAAATTTTAGAAAATATTCTTAGGGTTAAATTAGACTAATCAATAGAAGATTTGAAAACAAAAGATATGGGTACAATATTCACTTAAGAAAACACCTAAATGTAATCTTTATCAAACTCTATTTCTAAAAAAATTGATGCCCATCTTCCATCCCCTCGTGATCGAATTCTAGATACATCAACTCTAGTGACCCCTCCTAAAACTCCGAGAATGGCCATCTCTACTCCAAGTGCTACCGAGACCTGTGCCAGCAGAAGTTGCGCCGAGAAGACGAAGTAACGAAACAAGATGACGGTGATCGGAAAGCATAATGAAGCTATGCTCGTGGTACAAATGTCGGTGCTAGAGCACATTACTCCTCCTTTTCAGATTTCCTTTTTGCCTTCTTTCCTTGCTACTTGACCTTGCTATTAATTGAAGCTGCCCCCTTTGCGTTTTTGCTCAGCATGTTGCTCCTTCCACTTGTATGATTCAATCTTCTTGATCATGAGCCTAGACCTGCTGCGCTGAATCACAGGTGCTCTTGTCTACCCCCACCAAGCTGCCCTGATTGGGTTGATTCTCCTTGTCGTCCTCCGTAGTTGCTTTGAACTCTTTTTACGTTTGTCTTTTTCCTATTTTATTTTTTTTCTTTCTTTTCGTCATATCTAATGGCTCTGTGTTACACCCCCAACGAAACGGGATGGAAGCTACAGAGGAAGCGCCCAAAACAGGGGAGGGACGCCTACAAAGGACGTGATCCCAGCAGACACGCCTGTTGAGTGATATATATAAGTCTACAGATCCGACGAGCAGGGGATCATCGAATAATCATTAATCTAAATTGTATATCATTGGAGAGTTGTAATCTAGAGTGCCCGATGAGCATCGTGTTGACCCTGTCGGTGAGAGGAGGTTTTAATGGAGTCTTTAATAAAGAAATCCTTTACTTCTCATCTACTATATTTTAGAGTGATTTCCTGTTGCCACTTCCGCAACAAATGCTGGTGGGTGACGGAGGATCCCGCCCACGCCGTGCAGACTGCTTGAAGACGAAGAAGCAAAAAGCCCGTCCGTGATAGTTGGTATCAGAGCCAACTTTAGAGAAATCTACAAAACAAGGTCGACACTTTAGAGACTTCCATAGAACCAATGGTGAACAAAGAGCAGAAAGACCCATCGTTAGCAGCGATGAGCAAGCAACTCTAGGATATGGAACAACGCCTTATGCTACTGGAACTGAAGATTGGAGGTATGGACGTTCCGAACGAATGGGAGAATAGCTTGGGTTCCATCCATGAATGTTTGGAAGAACTGTACATGGTCTTCGACGACCTACGACATAGGGTCAAATATCACCCCATCTTAATCAATCAAACTATCGAGGATGGCACACAACTGATTCCTTGCTCCTAACTCCTCTCCATGGAAACATTTCAGGAAGAATTGGAGAAGATTCGGACATAAATCCGAAACAACAATGCAACCCGTCCAACCCCAAAGACAAAGATAAAGATTCTAGAGCTGAAGCTGTACTCTAGAGATAGAAATACCAAAGCTCTGGAGAATTTTATCTAGGATTTGAATCAATACTTCAAATACACCAAAATTCTAGAGGAAGATGAAGTGCCCACTGCTGCTACGTATTTATGTGGAGATACGAAGCAATGGTAGAGGGTTATGTGCGAATCTCCCGACGGTGATGAGATATTGGAGCCAAAAACCTGAGATGCTCTTTGCCTTCCTCCAAGGATTGCAGCCCAGAGCGCAAAACGAACTCCTCCGATGGGGAGTTACCACCCTACGAGGAGCACTCACTGTTGCCGAAAGCCTCATGGACCTTCGAATCAGCGTCCCACCAACAGAGGATCGTGGAACTCAGCCAACTCCCCGACATAACACCTCTGGAAATGGAAAGAGGCGCTCAGGGGTGCCCCCGCGAAACAGCAACATGAGGTCAACACCCACGGCAAGTCCAATTCCTGCCCGACAGAGTGGGTGCCTAAATTGTAAAGTCCCCCACCTGATACACTACTGCCCAAATCGATGAGAGAAGGCAGCCGCCATCGTCGCCACCGAAGAATAGGAAGAAGGGACCTCGATTGCGGCTGCCTCGGCACGTACAACACCTATTCAACAACTGAATGTCGTGCACGCCGAGCAAGAGCTGAAACTAATGTATGTTTCCCTGCTCATCAACAATCGCCCCCTACGAGGCAATGATAGATATGTGAGCCGCGTATAATTTCATGCATGAAGAGCTCGCCCGAGAGCTAGAATTGGAAATTGAACCTAGCAACTTGAAGATAAAGACGGTAAATGCCAAGGCTTCGAATGTTTCAGGCATAATCCGCCAAGTCCCCATCCAAGTCGGATCATGGAAGGGAAGGCCAGACATCATTGTGGTGCCCTTGAATGATTTTGCTTTTATCCAAGGTGTGAGACCCGTGATTTTTGAATAAAGGTAATGGAGTAATTTTAGTATTTGGAGAATTTAATCGTAAAAGAAATTCTTTAAAGGACTTATTTGTAAAATTATATGGATTTCTGAAGTATGAGATTTTGATGTGAAAATTATACTATCAGGTATTATTTTTGATCAGGAATCCAACGACACAGACGAATCGTAATTTGGACATCGTTTGATTGATCAATTGGACAGTCAAGATTTAATTTAGGATTTAAGATTTTAATTAATAAATTAAAAAAAAAACTTCATTTTCTTCTCACCGAACGCGCGCGCTCCCTCCCTCTCTCTCCTCCTCCGCGCGGACCGACGACGATGATGCAATTTCCCGACGATGCTCCGGTGAAACCACGACGAATTAGGCTCCTAAATTTTAGCCACAGGTAGTTCTCGACCTCCTCTTCATTTTGATACTAAGATGCCTAAATTTGGTGTAGAGATGAGGGAGAAATCACGCGAGAGGCGTCGGCGGCGAGGGTTTCGATCGCCAAAGCTTGCTTCGACGATTTTCGGCCGTTCCGATCGTGAAACCTTGCAAACTTGGTACCTATGGATTCTCCTTGACGAGAGCTATCCATTGGTACCAAATTGAGGGCTATTAGCCGCTGGTTGGCCACCGGCGAGCTAAAAATCCTAATTTAGGGATTTCGCCCAAATTTATTTAATCGATGAAATTGATCATGCATGAGCTATAAAAATTGGGGAAAATATGATTTTTGGAATCCTCATGAAGAGAGCTTTCGATTGGTACTAATATTGGTGTTGATCGAAGAACTTCGCCGGCGAGAGTTCCGGCGAACTTTCCGGCAATCGCCGGAAATTTTTTTTGACGAACTTGGGAAAAAGAATTGGGGTGATTCTAGAGATCATTCTAAGAGTAGTGGTGAAGAGAGATTTGAGAAACTATTTCTGAATTAAGAATTAAAATTCATTGAATAATTGACAGGAAAATATAAAATGCGTAAATGACAACACGTGAATCGAGACAGTTTCAGAGAATAAATTCAGCGAACGGACCTTAGGTTGGTTCTAAAGAGCGGATCGCTAACCCAGGTGCGTTGGTTCATCGATGTAGGATTTATTCAAGCTAGGGAATTCTTGCTGACGTTTCCTTAGGAAATTCTTAGATGCCTAAAATATGATAAAATATAATGCTTGATGAGATTTGATATGAATGCATGTTATTATAATTTATTTTACCTAACCTGAGTGATATGCTATGTTTCAAATGTTAAATATTTAACATGTTCTGAAATTATCCTGCATGTTGTATTATTTTATGTGATATGTACCTCACAATTTCCATGCGGATATAAATATAAATAATGACATATATGAATAACAAACATACATAGGAGGTAGCATCAACAATAACACCAGACGCATTAAATTTAGTCTTAGGTGACATTAGATGCTAGAACCTCCTAGGATATATCATTGGAAGTTAGACAGAAAGGGATATTTCTCACATGTCCCGGTTGACCACCGCGTACCGTCGATGGTCAAAATGATGATGTTTCACTACGCACCACTCCCGAGGCTATACATAGCTTAGATACTGAGAGTTGGTAGGGAAAGGGACCACACAAACTCCAAGGTCATACTAGACCAGAAATATAGAGCAGGTCCCTACCTGAAAATTTATACCCTCACGTATGTCGTTTAGGTGACCCCTTGATAGTCCTGAGATGGCTAGCGAGGATGACCCTACCATGACTTGACATCGATGGAGACGGGGTTGCTACAGCCCATTGTGTGGATAAGTGTTTATCTCGATCAACGTCGACTGTCATTGGACTGGGAAGGTGATTCCCAATGCGACGCCTTGGACAGTGGATCCATAGACCATGCGACTATCATCCATGACGTTCTGCAGACAGTCGGATGAGTAGTCTGGATCCTAGGGTTGTTATTTTTATCGGTTAGCCGTGGCCGATGAGTCTTGTTGATGGTGACATTGTCTTCGGGCAGTGTGTAGTACTATACGAGTCACCGTTGCCCCTACGGAGTCCGGAGAGGATGTAAGGGCATGACAGTTTCGCTAGGGGAGGCATTGAGGGCAACTAGCGAGACAGTGGAGAGTGATCAAGGGTCACCTTTCCTCTCCGCCAACATCAGTGCAGCGGGCATAGGTAGAGACAAAGACAGAAAAACACTGATGGGCTTACTGATGCCCTTAGCTCGGGTATTTATTAAGCATAGGCTGGCAGCCCGAATCTTGAAACTTCAAAGTCTTATTATAACGTAGGTGACATATGCTGATGACATTGACACTAGATACAACTTAGGTGACATCTAGTAAAATTCACGATTATATTTATTTATGCTGCTTTACTGTTTTTTATGAACTGATTTACCCAAAGCAAATGAAAAATGATAATTAACAACCAAAGGCATCCTAGAGTACTCCTCCTAGCCTTTGATTTTCTTATTCGGTTTAGAGCTGTAATTTCGCACTAGGCCGCAAGGCTGAGCACACCGCGTTCAATGTGTGTGTAGGTTGTTAGATAACTGTCCGAGATATTTGATGAAGATGAGGGCTATCGATAGATTTAGTTTTATTTATTGATGTCGTTATTTTAGAATTGTAGTAGGTATATCGGGACTGTGATAATGGAGTTAAATAGATGATTTGTTTGTATTTTCCACTGTGTTGATTATGTGTACGGACAATATTTATTATCAAATGCATTGTATGGATCCTCTGGGCTCATACGGCGGTTGCCACGTGTCCGACAGGTGGGTCGGGGCATGACACTAGGGATGGATTTCTTGTAGAAATCCAAGACGATGGTTACCCCATACCTCGGTAGCTTGATGATGATAGATAGCACACAACTTGGGTTCACGCATTCGATGGCAGCAAATAATTCACTGGCAAAGTTTGGGGCTCCCCAGAAAATGTTCCTCTCAGCCATCCAACTGGCGAAGGGACTTCGAAAAGGAGAAGTCACTTTCGCAGCAGTAATTCAAGAAGAAAGGAATCTGATGGCAGACAACAACATTACTTCTCCAACCATCACAAAATTGGTGGATGAATTCAGGGGCATCATGCCCGTAGAACTCCCAAAAACTCTTCCGCCACAGAGGACAATGGACCACCCAATTGACTAGGTCCCAAGTGCCTGTCCTCCTGCCCAAGCGCCATATCAGATGGCGCCCACCGAACTAGTGGAACTGAAGAAACAACTCGGAGAGTTGCTCGATGCAGGCAGACATGCAAAACGGGCTGGGCTGCCCGTGGGCAGCCCGCACCCGGCCCGAACCGGGCCGTGCCAAGCACGGCCTGGAAATAGCACGGGTCGTGCTCGGCACGACCCGCCTCTTGCACGTGCCCGTGCTGGGCGGCACTTCCGCAGCCCAGGGCATGGCACGGCACGGGCACGAGCCCGTGCCGTGCCAGGCCCGAGCCCGAGTCGTGCCTCGCCCGGCACGACCAGCCCGGTGGCCCGCCCAAATCCTTTGCCGTTTCCGTTCCTCTGCGATTGCGCCGGCCTAGCTGCCACAACTCCGGCCTGCTGCTGCTGCCTCCACCCACTGTCGCCTCCGCCGCTGCCAGCCTTTGACGCGCGCCGCTGCCGCCCACCGTTGCCGCCTCCGCCGCTGCCGCTGCCGACTCCGCCGCTGTTGCCCACCGCTGCTGCCCGCCTTTGACGCACGCCGCTGCCGCCCCCCGCTGCCGCCCGCACACCACTGCAGCACGCCGCTGCCTTCCTTACGCTGCTGCCCACCGCTTGCAGCTTCTGGGAGGACGGAGCGCGACTGCGCAAGGGGGGAGGAGATGAGGCGACTGTGTGAGGGGGGAGGAGATGAGGCGACTGCTCGAGGGGCGAGGAGACTAGGCGATTGCTCGAGGGGCGAGGAGACGAGCGAAGAGCCTGTGCGAGGGGTGAGGAGCCGCTGAGGCGTTGACACATTTCACAAAAAATATATATTTAATTTTAATGCAAGCTGGCTGTGAGCATTTGAAACAATATTCAATTTATATTAAATTATATTTTTGCCCTTTACTTTTTTCACTTCATTGTTCTTTATAAGAGTATTTTATTAATACCAAACTTTTAAACATAAAATAATAATATTAAATAATTAATTACTACATCCAAGATTCCCTATAAACACTATCTGGACTTTATCTACACTGCAAAAATACATCTTCTCTTCTCTCTTCTCATTTTACTAAAGTCAAAATTGCTCTCTTCTCATTTTGGTAAGGTCAAAATTGCTCTTTTATACACTTATGATAATTTTCTAAATTTTCATCCTCTCCCTCCCTTATAACTAGTTTCTTATCCTATAATATTTCTTGTATAACATCTAATGGATGATCACATATTGGAATTTAGAGATTTTCGACTTCATCTCTACTTTATAATGAATGTCACTGCCACCAACTCTTCGCTATTATTGTCGATCAAATTATACTGCGGAACGTTCACTAACTCTTTCTTTCCAAATACTTGGCATGATCCAAGCCGTTGGAGACAAGATGTGGAGTGGATGATCGAAACTACCATCCGTCAAAGTGAATCTAGCCTATTTTTGAACAATTGCATCTTCACTGATGTGCTCTGCAACTACTTCGATAATATTGTTCGCCGCTTTCTGTTAGCTCACGGTAGGACCATATTAATAGAAATGAAGATTATTAATATTTTTGATATTACCTCTCCACCTTCTATTGTGGACTCCGATGACGATGTGTCAGAGTCGGAGAACATGTCACTGCTAATGGATAGTGTTAATGTCATCACCTTCGGAGCTGAAGCGAAGAACGCATGTTCCTTCGACAATGGCAAATCTTGCTCGATTTATTTGGAAGATTTCAAGGCGGGGCGGCAGCTTAACAAGATATGATGCTGTTATAGCTTCCATATTGAGTGCTTGGAGAAGTGGCTCGTTAGAAGTCGCACATGCCCGCTATGTAGGTTTGAACTCTCTTTGAGTTCAAATAAAGAGGGATAAATAATTAGATAATGATATATCAAGATAACATATTTTACCTTATAAAATATTTTTAATTTTGATCTAGAATGTTTTATTATGAATAAAAGTATATTTATTATATAATTTTATTTTTTAATTATAAAAAAACTCTATCTTCAAGAACTAAATTAGCTTGAACTAATCTAAGCTTAAGCTCGAAGTTATATATATATATATATATATATATAAGAATTGAATAAATTCTATTTGTTTTTTTAATCTTAGGGCAAAGAAGCGGGCAAGCGGGAAGGCATGGGCTCAAGGGCAAAAGACGAAGGCGTGCGGTGGTGCCGAAGAGTTGCCGCTGACCGGCAACCTGCTAGGCTCCGACCGCGACTGCTACCCGAGGCCGCAACCCATCGGAGCCGGAGCGGAGCTAGAGCAGGGTGGGGAGCGACGGAGCCGGAGCAGAGGGTGGGGAGCGGCGGAGCCAGAGCAGATGGTGGGGAGGGTGGGGAGCGGCGGAGCCGGAGCAGAGGGTGGGGAGAGACGGAGCCGGAGCAGAGGGTGGGGAGCGGCGGAGCCGGAGTAGGGTTGGGGCCTGGCGGGTAGTGACAACAGATATTGTCGCCATGGCATCCGGACCCTGTTCTCGCTGCGATGGGCGTGGGTGTGCTCATTCCGATGGGAGTCGTGGACGATGGACAGAGGCGTGGAGTCGGATGGAGGCATCGCAGCAGCACCGCGGAGAGGAGAGGAGAATGCATGCATCAGGTTGGAATTTTTTTTTCTTCGATTTCTTCCATTTTCCAACATCGCAGTAGGATAAAATTAAAAATATTAGATTTGTTTTGACGATTTTCTTCGAATTAGATTTGTTTGCTTTCATCGTCTTAGTCTTCGTCTTCGTCGTCGACCTCCTCATCGTCCTCACGATCTCTCCGACTCCGACTTCTCTCGACTTCTCTGACCGGCACAATGCGGCGTAACTCGGGCTGACTTCTCTCCGGCACGCTAGCCCGACACCGGCACGCTAGCCCGGCACGGCAGATTGCAGTGCCGCGTGCCATGCCGGGCGGGGCGAGGCACGAAGTGCCTCGTGCCGGGCACGGCACGCCCTTTCATCATGCCGGATCTAGCCCGGCACGTTGAAGGGTCGTGCTGAAGCGGGCGGTGCCCGGGTTAGCCCGGGCACAGCCCATGTGCACCTCTAGATGCAGGGCTTATCTGACCCTCGAAGGCACCCTACGGAGCTCCCGTGTTGTTCCAGAAGAAGAAGGATGAAAGTGTCACGCCCAGACTCGCAGGTCGACACGTGGCAACCGCCGTATGGGCCCTGCGACCCATACCAAGCATATACAAAATGCAGCATCATAAACATAAGCATGTCCATATAATCTTTAGATACAGTCCCAATATATCTTAATACAATTTTAAGTCGATGAAAGCGACATTTGAACTAAGTAACGACGCTCGTATACCTTCCGCGATGAACCCTCCGTCAATGGTCTCGTCTAGTTAGTCTACACCTGCACACACATTGAACGCGGTGTGCTCAGCCTTGCAGCTTAGTGCGAAATTACGGCTCTAAACCGAATAAGAAAATCAAAGGCTAGGAGGAGTACTCTATGATGCCTTTGGTTTTTAATCATCATTTTTCATTTGATTTGTGTCAATCAGTTCATAGAAAGTAGTAAAACAACATAAATAAATATAGACGTATATTTCACTAGATGTCACCTAAGATGTATCTAGTGTCAATGTCATCAGCATATGTCACCTACGTCATAATAAGACTTTAAAGTTTCAAGACTCGAGCTGCCAGCCTATGCTTAATGAATACCCGAGCTAAGGGCATCAGTAAGCCCATCAGTGCTTTTCTGTCTCTGCCAGCCTATATTTTAGATGTCACCTAAGATGTATCTAGTGTCAATGTCATCAGCATATGTCACCTACGTCATAATAAGGCTTTGAAGTTTCAAGACTCGGGCTGTCAGCCTATGCTTAATGAATACCTGAGCTAAGGGCATCAGTAAGCCCATCAGTGCTTTTCTGTCTCTGTCTCTACTTATGCCCGCTGCACTAATGTTGGCGGAGAGGACGGGTTACCCTTGATCACTCTCCACTGTCTCGCTAGTTGCCCTCGATGCCTCCCATAGCGAAACTGTCGTGCCCTTACATCCTCCCCAGACTCCGTAGGGGCAACGACGACTCGTGTAGTACACACTACCCGAAGACAGGGTCACCATCAACAAGACAAATCGGCCACGGCTAACTGATAAAAATAACCTTAGGATCCGGACTATTAATCTGACGGTCTGCAGAACGTCATGGATGATAACCGCGTGGTCTACGGATCCACCGTCCAAGGTGTCGCATAGGGAATCACCTTCCCAGTCCAATAGCAGTCGACGTCGACCGAGATTGACACACATCCGCACGATGGGTTGTGGCAACCTCGACTCCATCGGTGCCAAGTTCATGGTAGGGCTCATCCTCGCTAGCCATCTCAGGACTATCACGGGGTCGTCTAAACAACACCCGTATGGGTATATATTTCAGGGTAGGGACCTGCTCAGTATTTTCGGTCTAGTATGACCTTGGAGTTTATGCAGTCCCTTTCCCTACCAGCTCCTTGTATCTAAACTATATATAGCCTCGGGAGTGGTACAAAGCGGAACATCACCGTTTGACCATCGTCGGTACGTGGCGGTCAACTGGGGCATGTGAGAAATGTCCCTTTCTGTCTAAGTTACAGTGATGTCTCCAAGGGGTTCTAACATATCATTATTTATATCTATGTCTGCATGGTGGTTGTGTTGAACATAACATGGAAAAATAGTAAAACATGCACGACTAGATAATACAACATGTTAAATGCTAAGCATGGGGAACATGGTATATCATGCATGTTAGACAAAAATAAATTACACTAACATGCATACATACATAATCTTGATAAACATTTTATTTTATCATATTTGAGGCATCCAAGAATTTCCTAAGAAGACCTCAGCAGAAATTCCCTAACTTGAATAAATTCTACATCGATAAACCAACGCACCTAGATTAGCGATCCGCTCTTCAGAATCAACCCACGTGGAAATAAATCACCCGACGAACTACTTGGATCGCGTACCCACGATAGTCCTAATTAACACAATTATTTAAAATAAAATTTAATTTATTTTTCCATAAAGTAAATAAAATAGAAATTTATCAACAAATTAATTAAAGTAATTAGTACATCTAATTAACCAAAACTAAGCATACAAGTTGATAATTAATTCTATCTCATCAAATCTTAATTAATCAAATTTTATCAATTAAAACCCCATCAGAAATTTTTAAATCTATTAAATCCTAATTAACTATTTTAATCACCTAATCATACTTAGCCTTAATTATTACCTATGAAAAATTAAATTAATTTTTTTATTTTTAATTTATTTTTTTAATATTGACCGTTGAGTTGACCCGGTCAATGCTGACCGGTCAGCGTTGCCATTGTGGACTAAATCAACAGCGATAAATTCTCACAAGAAAAACTTAGTAATAATCAATCCAAGCACTTGAATAAACAATGGGATGACATGAGATCTTTTAGACTTTCACTTGTTCTTCTCCATTTTTTTGACATAATCTGAAACAGTTCTTATTCTTCATTGGTAACGTCACTTATTTAGAACTACATGTGCATCGCGAGGATATGTAGATATATATAGCTAGTAGACTGAGGTGGGAGACTTGGTCTGCAGAATTGCCTGCTTTCTCGACTGGAATAAAGCCAGCAGCTTCTCTCTCGCTGGAAAGCATTCCATCACCACGTCGCACTTCAGAAGCTCCTCCTTCCACCTGCACAGAGCAGGAAGCTTGTCTCCATCCACCAAGTTTATGCCGGCCACTTCTTCAAGCACCGGAAAGGAATGGGCGATAAAGGAGGCAGCGATGTCGACCAGGCCTACGGAGTCCCCTCCGAAGAACCTTTTCCCTCCGAGCTCCTTCTCAAGAATCCGCAGGTTCTCCTCTGCTTGTTCCAGGAAGCTCTTTTGCTCCTCGCCTTCGGTCCAGCATGCCATCCAAAGCACCGTCCCGCACTTCTCGCACAGAAGAAGGCCAGTTTCAGTTAGGACCAGGAATTAGGAGACCGACGAAGAGCAACTTATGTATATAAATATATATATATATAGAGAGAGAGAGAGAGAGACCTTGTCGTCGATGAACCTTGCCCAGAACCTGGCCATGGCCCTCTCGTAGGGGTCCTCCGGCAGGATGGGGTTCTGCTTCCAGGTATCTTCGATGTACTCGAGGATGACGAGCGACTCGGCGATCGGCCTGCCCTTGTGGAGGAGGACGGGGACCTTCTTGTGCACCGGGTTGCTCTGGAGGAGGAGAGGGCTCTTGCTGGAGAGGTCCTCCTCGAGCTTCTCGAAGGGCACGCCCTTGAGCATGAGAGCAAGCTCAGCTCTGCAGCTGAAGGGGCTCCCCCATGACCTCAGCACCTTCACCTCCTCCTTCCCCATCTCTTTTGCCGTTTTACTCATCTTTCCATCTTCCCTCTGTATTTTAAAGGCAATTAAACCCTTGTAAGGATAGGCATTGGCTTCAAAAGGGAAAAATAAACATAGAGATCCCTTTCGCTCATCCCATCTCATCTCATCTGTGTAAATTTGATTGGTTGAAGACTAAACTAAACATCTATGTAAGTTTTAAAATAATAAAACTCTTTTTATGAATATTAAAACGTATCAAAAAGTCAACAAAACTCAACAACTCCAAACAATATATATATGGTAATTTAACTAAAAGAGAAAAAGTCAACAAAACTCAACAACTAAGTTTAATTTTCTTTTTACAAAAATATATATTTTTACTTATTATAGTTGGACGACCGATGGATCTTTTTTACTAAATTATATATTTTCACTGTATTATAATTGGACGCCAGTGATTTTATAGGAGTTTAGTAAAGTAACTTTTCTTCCTCTTATTTTTTTATTATTCCGTATTCTTTATTTTCAAAGTATCTACGATGCACCTTCCTAAGGTCCGTAACATCAACAATATTATTAAATAGTTACAGTTTAATTTTCTCGGTTGAATTATGAGTGTGTTTGTTCATCTTGAGAAAAAAATAAAAAGTTCAACTAATTAAAAACCACCTTCATGTAGATTAATTTTCTATCTTATAAAAAAAATAACTTTTTTTTAAAAAAATTAGGTGAAAATTATTAAAATTTTAGAAAATATTCTTAGGATTAAATTAGACCAATCAATAGAAGATTTGAAAACAAAAGGTATGGATACAATATTCACTAAAAAAACACCTAAATGTAATCTTTATCGAACTCTATTTCTAAAAAGTTTGATGCCCATCTTCCATCCCTCCGTGATCGAATTCCAGATACATTAACTCTAGTGATCCCTCCTAAAACTTCGAGAATGGCCATCTCTGCTCCAAGTGCTACTGAGATCTGTGCCAGCAGAAGTTGCACCGAGAAGAAGAAGTAACGAAACAAGATGACGGTGACCGGAAAGCATACTGAAGCTATGGTCGCGGTACAAATGCCGGTGCGGGAGCACATTACTCCTCCTTTTCAGATTTCCTTTTTGCCTTCTTTCCTTGGCACTTGACCTTGCTATTAATTGAAGCTGCCTCCTCTGCGTTTTTGCTCAGCATGTTGCTCCTACCACACGTATGATTCAGTCTTCTTAATCATGAGCCTAGACCTGCTGCGCCGTATCACAGGTGCTCTTGTCTACCCCCGCCTAGCAGCCCAGATTGGGTTGATTCTCCTTGCCCTCCTCCGTGGTTGCCTTGAACTCTTTTTAAATTTGTCTTTTTCCTATTTTATTTTTTTTCTTTCTTTCCGTCGTATCTAATGGCCTTGTGTTACACCCCCAACGTAATGGGAAGGAAGCTGCAGAGGACGCGCCCGAAACAGGAGAGGGACGCCCACGAAGGACACCCCAGCGAACACGCCTGTTGAGTGATATATAGATCCGACGAACAGGATATCATCAAGTAATCATTAATCTAAATTGTACATCATTCTAGAGTGCCCGGAGAGCATCGTGTTGACTTTGCTGGTGGGAGGAGGTTTTAACGGAGTCTTTAATAAAGAAATCCTTTCCTTCTCATCTACTTTGTTTTCAAGTAATTTTCTATTGTCACTTTCACAATATAGGCTGGTGGGCGACGGAGGATCTAGCCCATGCCGCGCATGTTGGAACAGAAACGATGAACACAAGAAGTAGAGAAGCAACGATGGGAAGGGAAAAATTATATGGAGCGCCTCATGCTTTCTCCCATATTCATCATATTAAATAACCCTACTACATCTATAGAATTAGAAAAAATAAAAGTGGAAACTAGAGAAGATATGGAAAATATTTTATCTTCTCTTTACAATGTAAACTTGGAAATTGTAAATAAAACATGCAAAGATTAAATTAAAAATACTTGTTTCCTAAAACAAGCTTATTTCCTAACAGTCTCCCCCTTAAGCTTGTTCTTACTTTTCACTGTATTTGGAAAGAACGTACCCACAACCACTGTAGATAAAATCACCAACTCGAAACTTGCATCTCTTGACCTTCTTGCCGGATTGCACCCAATCATCATCAACATTCAAGTCATAATCAAACTCATCTTTGACACCATTTTCTGAATCAGAATCCTTTGAAGCTTGACCAATCTCTTGATGAGTTTTACCTGCTTTGATGAGCAAAGATTCTTTGACATTCTTCATGGCACCAAGTTTTTGACATCTGACCGCCTCCCTTTGCTTCTCCTTCTCCAATAGAGCAACATGAACATTGAACTGAAACAAATCGGACGAAAAATCGTGAAAACCGGCTAAACCGATGCCTGAACCGTATCTGAACCGAACCAGATCGAACCGGACCGGCCAACTGAAACCCTTCGGACCAAACCAACGCACGCGTGCTGCACGCGCCTGCCGACCCGCTCCCTCTTCCTCTTCGCTCGAGCTCTTCTCGAACCTGTCAACGAATGCCTCCTGTCGCCGCTCCTTGCCGGCGATCGACCACCGCCCATGCGACGGAACGAGGTGTGTGAGGTCTCCGCTTCTTCTCCGACCCACCGGCCTGCTCCCCTTGCCACCGACCGAGCCAGAAAACTCGCAAAGCACGCCATTGTCAGCTGCGCCTCTATCACCGGCGAAGTCGCCGCTTCCAGCTGCCTTTTCGCCGCTCCCACTGCGTTCTTCACTAGAAATCAACTCCCAGAAGTCGATATAGTTTGTAGGAGTCCTCTTGGCAGCGAAGAAACCGACGTCCGAGCTCCCACCGACGGTTTTGGCGGAAAACAGGGCACTCTCACTATTTTCGGCGAATTCCTCCTCCGCTGCGTCTTCCTCGAAGTCCTGACTGGCGCCGCCCGTGCCGTCGGGTACGGCGAGCTCCCCGACAAGGCCGACTTCCTCCGCCGTTTCCACCACGTCCTGCTCGAGATGGAGGAGCTCTCGTCGCGCCTGATGCCAAACACCCTGTTCGGCTGACAGGAAACAGGGGAACACCCTCCGCGCTCCGCAAGACACGAAGCCAACTCCCAGCCTCCGGTCGCACTCCATCCTCGTCTCAGGTCCTCTCGCCGGAGCCGTCTTCTCCTCCAGCGCCGTCGTCGTCTCTCGAGACAGGGAAACGCCTTGTTTTGAGAGCTTCATTAGCTCTCGCCCTCTCCGCTCGAGGAGGATGGGCGCATCGCGTGAGAGACCTGCTGGCTTCTGGAACTCGACGGCTGCTGGCTTCTCATCTTCCTCGTCATCGCTACCGCCGAGGAAGTCGTTGGTAAGAGGCTCCCCGTCGGAAGAGGCATCAGACGCGGACTGCTCATCTTCCACGTCGGACGACTCGCTATCGTCGTCGTAGAACTCCGTCGTCGCCTGCATCACCATGGAGTGGGAGACGGATTCTGTTGTCGCCTCCTTTTTTGCTTCAACATCTTTGGAACAACAGTCGCCAGCTACAATTTCTCCGGACACCACCTTCTGGATGTCCACCGCAAGATCACCATCGATGAGGCCTCCGTCTTCACTGCGTTCACACACGAACGTGACTGCTTCATCCTCGCCGAACTCCTTCGCGAACATACTGCTCACGTCCTGCGCCTTCATCAGAGACAGTTCCTGCAAAATAAATTCTTCGAAGAAATTATCTCTGTCTTCTTTAATTTCTGTTTCCTCAACAAGCAGAACTTGATGAACAATTTGATGAAGCTCTTCTATTTCTTCTTTTTCACTGGTTTCAGCCAGGTACACCTTCTCCTCCTTCTCACACTTTGAGGCATAGTGTCCATAGCGATGACACTTGAAGCATCTGATGTGAGATTTATCTTTTCTTGTCTTCTCACACTTTGGAGATGAATCGTCCCAATCTCCATCGCTGTGGTACCTTCCTTTTCCTTGAGCAAAACCTTTTGCCTCTACCACGCCAGTTGCTTGGAGGATCCCTACGGTGTCTCATCTCACGCATCCAATACAGCTGGTTCTCCTCTTCTTGTAGTGAAGGTGCAATTCTTTCTTCAAAACTCTTCAATGCCCCTACTGCATGATCCACAGTCATAGTGGTTAAATCACCAAAGTGTTCGAGATTACATGCAATAGGATAAAATTTGGAGGGAATAGACCGAAGCAATTTTTCCACAACCAATTGCTCCTTAATCTCCAAACCAAGGTTTCTCATCTCAGACACAACCGAAGAAAGCCTGCCAACATAGTCATCTATAGATTTTGAGTTCTTCATCTGCAACTTTTCGAATTCACCACACAAGCGACTACCTCTTGCGTTTCTAAATTTTTCATCCCCCACATGGAGATTCTTTAAAGTGTCCCACGTCTCTTTTGCTGTCTTCTTGTCAGCAACAAGCGCCAGGACTTCATCGCTCAATGATTGATGAAGAATTGACCGAGCTACCTTATCTTTCTTCCGGTCTACATGCGCAGCACCTCCTTCCGGCTCGATCGCTTCCCACGCTCCTTACGCATCAAGGAACGACTCCATACGAACAGCCCACATCGCGTAGTTGCCACCCTTCGTCAGCAACGGTCCTGCTTGATGACTCCCTCCTACTGCTGAGGAGGTTCTGAGCATCGCATCTCCGGACGTGCCAACGATCGCCTTCTTCCAGGACATCGGCATCTGCATCGTCATCTCCTTGCGATATCAACTGAGCACACCTTGCTCTGATACCAATTATTGGAACAGGAATGATGAACACAAGAAGTAGAGAAGCAACGATGGGAAGAGAAAAATTATATGGAGCGCCTCATGCTTTCTCCCATATTCATCATATTAAATAACCCTACTACATCTATAGAATTGGAAAAAATAAAACTGGAAACTAGAGAAGATATGGAAAATATTTCATCTTCTCTTTACAATGTAAACTTGGAAATTGTAAATAAAATATGCAAAGATTAAATTAAAAATACTTGTTTCCTAAAATAAACTTATTTCCTAACAGCACAGACTGCTTGAAGAGGAAGAAGCAAAAAGTCCGTCTGTGACACCTTGCCAGTGTCTGTTGAATCATCAATTTTTGATTCAGCCCGTAGCTCAATTCAGCTAAGAATGCTGCTTCTTGTCATCCTATTCACAGATCTCCAACTCTTGTAGGCCTGCTTGCTAGATATATATCATTCAAAGAGCTGCTTATTGATCCTTGAGGAAAACCTTCCTTGCTGATACAACGGCTGCCCCAAGATTGTGGCTCTCCATCCTCATCTTGCGGGTTCAAGATTATGTCACCATAGCATCGTTGGCGGATATTACAGCCAGTCTCAGTCTCAGGGCTTTTGTCTTCAACTTTATATGTTGTAAGTTAAATCTGAGTGGATATGTCAACTCACTCAAACATCATCGTCATCATGTCTGCAATTAATTAATCCTGAATACATGTTTTTTTTAAAAAGTATGCCAAGGAGAAATCACATGAACAGCTCTTATTCAATCCTACCGGGCCTTATACATCACCATGCACCCAAACAACAACACATCGCCAAGCTTAGTAGCCCGAGGCCGGAGACTCGGTCACCAATTGCGTATTCCATCGGAAGGCGGCCAAGAGCTTCTCTTTCGGTGGCAAGCATTCCATCACCACCTCGCACCCGAGAAGCTCTTCCATCCATCTGCACAAGGTAGGAAGATTGTCTTCGTTGAGAAAGCTTATCCCGATCACTTCCTCGAGCACCGGGAGCCAGTAGGCGATAAAGCAGGCGACGATGTCGACCAGGCCTACGGAGTCGCCTCCGAAGAACCTTTTGCCTCTCAGCTCCTTTTCAAGAAGCTTCAGGTTCTCCCTTTAACTTCTCCAGGAGATTTCTCCGTTCCTCTCTTCGAGTCAGGCATCCGTCCAAAAGGTTAGCACACACTGCGCACAAACAAAAAACAAATAAATTAGAAACGGCAAGTGCAGATGACACCAAAAAGGACAATTGAGATGCAGAGAGAGAGAGCTTGCCGTCTATGAACCTCGCCCAGAACCTGGCGGCGGCCCTCTCGTAGGGATCCTCGGGCAGGAAGGGGTTCTGCTTCCAGGTTTCGTCGACGTACTCGAGGATGACCTGCGACTCAGAGATCGGCCGGCCGTTGCGGAGGAAGACGGGGATCTTCTTGTGGACCGGGTTGCTCTCGAGGAGGAGAGGGCTCTTGTTGTAGATCTCCTCCTCCAGCTTCTCGAAAGGCGCGCCCTTCAGCACCAGAGCGAGCTCCACTCTGCAGGGCTCGCCCATGAGCCATGACCTCAACACATTCATCTCCTCCTCCCCCATCTTTTGCTCTTTCTGCAGTGGCTCTGGTCCCTTGCCTTTCTTCTTCCTCACATCATCACTGTAATTATAAGTGTAATTACTAATTTAATTTTTTATTATTAATATATATAATTTTTAAAGTTTATTTTTTATAAAAAAATATTTATTTTATACAATATAACACTGAATACCGACAGATAGATTAAGTCATTTTACCAAACATACCAAATGGGCTCTTAATTTAAAAAGAAGTTGATTTTTTCTTCCATAGTTATTTATATCCCATTCCGATCCAATTGGCTTCTTATTGCATTTTAAATATCATGACCGTGAGACGATACAATATAAAATGGATATTAAATATTTAGTTTTAAGTTCAATATAATCCTGTTAAGTTCAGGTTTGGGTCGACCGAATGATGACCCGTTCACATATAAATTGGGTTTAGGTTGACCTAGTTAATTTAAATTTAATAAATATAATAATCAAATAAAATTACTAATATTAATATTAACACATTGTGTTTGTGTGACATAATCGTATCAAAATTGTGTTAGTAGATAGTGTTGAGTTAGTTAGGTTACCTAATTAAAAGACCATATTATTAATAAGTCATATCATATTATTTGTAAATAAAGTTTAAATGGTTAAACTTTTATGCATTGAGTGGGACACAGTGATTAAACTCATAATGATAAAAAGTGTTGAATAAGGTTCGGATCAAAAAGACTAGTCTAAAATGTGGTGAATCAAATAAAAAGTACACTTGCAGGAGGCAAGAGTGAGACCGTAAAAAGTTCTAAACTAAAAAGAACTCTCTCAAATAAAGGTCTACAACCCTTAGGTAATTTAGTATGTAAAGAAAGTTAAGAGCATGATTATAATAAGAATGTTGTTGAGGTTCTTAGTATTTTACTACGTTCCTAGTTTATATAGTACTTTTATTAATATTGGTAGCTTTAACCAAGTTAAGCCACGTACATATTAAATGATGTCATTTTCTCAAATGCATCCTGTTTTAAATAGGGGTATAATATACGGAGAGTTTAATACTTATTTAATTTTTTTTTAAAAACATGAAATTAATCAGATTAGATCATTTGACCTGAAAGAGATTTTTTTTTGACCGCTTGGTATCATCTCATCATATATAGTTGACCCAACACACAATATATATATATATATATATATTAAATTAAGGCATAATACTGCAACACTTGAATAAACAAAGGGATAACTTGACACTAATAATTATGACCTGATATTATATTTTACCATATAGAATATCATATTATAAAAAAAGAAAAGAAAAAGATGATATCTAGATCGAAAGATAAAAGGGATCTACCATCTGCTCAGAAATTAACCAAGTCCAGAGCAAAACAGAACATTATGCCAAAGATAAATAAGATGGACAACTCTTATTCTTCATCAGTAACAGCTCTTATTTAGAACGCCAAGTGCATCGCCGAGGATATGTACAAATATATGTATAGCTAGTAGGCTGAGGTGGGAGATTTGGTCTGCAGAATTGCCTGCTTTCTCGACTGGAACAAAGCCAGCAGCTTCTCTCTCGCCGGAAAGCATTCCATCACCACGTCGCACTTCAGAAGCTCCTCCTTCCACCTGCACAGAGCAGGAAGCTTGTCTCCATCCACCAAGCTTATGCCGGCCACTTCTTCAAGCACCGGAAAGAAATGGGCGATAAAGGAGGCAGCGATGTCGACCAGGCCTACGGAGTCGCCTCCGAAGAACCTTTTCCCTCGGAGCTCCTTCTCAACAATCCGCAGGTTCTCCTCTGCTTGTTCCAGGAAGCTCTTCTGCTCCTCGCCTTCGGTCCAGCATGCCATCCAAAGCACCGTCACGCACTTCTCGCACAGAAGAAGGCCAGTGTCAGTTAGGACCAGGAATTAGGAGATCGACGAAGAGCAACTTATATATATAAATATATATATATATAGAGAGAGAGATAGAGAGAGACCTTGTCGTCGATGAACCTTGCCCAGAACCTGGCCATGGCCCTCTCGTAGGGGTCCTCTGGCAGGATGGGTTTCTGCTTCCAGGTCTCTTCGATGTATTCGAGGATGACGAGAGACTCGGAGATCGGCCTGCCCTTGTGGAGGAGGACGGGGACCTTCTTGTGCACCGGGTTGCTCTCGAGGAGCAGGGGGCTCTTGCTGGAGAGGTTCTCCTCGACCTGCTCGAAGGGCACTCCCTTGAGCATGAGAGCAAGCTCCGCTCTGCAGCTGAAGATGCTGAACCATGACCTCAACACCTTCACTTCCTCCTCCCCCATCTCCTTTGCCTTTTTACTCATCTTTCCATCTTCCCTTTATAAGCAATTAAACCATTGTAAGGATCGGCATCGACTTTAAAAGGGAAAAATGAACATAGAGACTAAATTAGAGCATCTATTTAAGTTTTAAAATAATAAGAATCCTTTTTTAATATTATATCTTATCCTTACACTTTTATACTATTTTATTTATTAATATAATATTTTTTAATTACGATATACCATATCATGTCCATACTAATTTATATAAGCTGAAGTTGTTAAAAAATATTATTACATATTACTACTAGTTTAATACTATAAGTCAACGAAACTCAACAACTCCAAACAATAATATATATATGGTAATCTGACTTAAAGAAAAAACTCAAACAAAACTCAACGACTCTCAATATTAAAAATATGATAACAACAAAAGATTTATTAACTAAAGTACATACTCCTCTTTAGTACTTAATAAGTTTTAAAAAATTAAAAATTTATTTTTTACTGTAATATAGTTAGAATTAAAATTTACCACCAATCTCACTCAATGACTACTCAAATATATTCAAATTTTATTTTTTAAAATGATTTTTTAGATAAAATTTTTATTTTTTAATCCAATAATTATTAAACTTATAATATATAAAATTTTATAGATCTAAACATACATCTAGTGCACCGTTTTTTATAATAGTTAGATAGGTGTTTAATATTTATTAAAATAAAAAAATATTATTTCTAAAGAGGTGATGCCTGATAAATATAAATAAATAAAAGTTTGGGTGAAAGGGCTGAGAGAAACAATTATGGTATTTACAAATTAGCTCCTCCCCAGGGACCAAACCATAAATTATAACAATAGAAGGCAATATTTTCCCCCAATTACCTCCCTTTGCCCAAAGACGCTCGAACCGATTCCTCTCACCTCCTTTCCAAACAGCGCAGCCGGACTTCACCGGATGTCATCATCGGCGCCGCCGTCTCTCTTTCGAGATCTCTGAGCTCCGGTGACCTCTCTAGCTGGTCCGTCAAGCTTTGTTCCACCATTCTTCCATTTCGAATGCTCGCCCCACATTTACCCTGCCGGGCACGCGAGTGAGGGGGAAGCTGCCGCCCTTTATCCTCTAGCGACGAGACCGTCGGAGTTCGGCCGTTCCTTGCCGGCAAACTTTCGACCGAACCAAATTTTGGCTCCGTCATGTGGTCTCCAATCATTCATCGTCGCCGATCCTAGCAATCGATCGTCGGGGTCTGACCTCGACCTGTCCCGTTTCTGCCCAAGATTCTCTTCTTGACTGTTGCTACCTGATCGCGGACGTTGTAGCCTCCTTTTTGCCTTCATCGATCAGCTCAAATCCTTCAAGAGACGGCAGCAAAACAAAATCGATTTTCCCAAATCCGTTCCAAGTAAGTTTGACCTCCAACACTTTGAACAGTTCAAAGATTAATGTCCGTGTGATTGAGTAGTGATACGTATGCGATTTTTCCTGTTGAATTGGCTTTAGTTTGGGTGATTGACGTTTTAAGTTCCAAAAAATAGAACCTACAAAACCATGTTCCAAATCTGTTAATGAGGTTTCAAGTATTTGGATGGATAAGGGAAGTGTCATAGAAATTCACATAGTTGGAGAGCGCATGTTCAGATGTCATGGACTGTGTTATGACAATTTGAAGATAAAAACTATAGAACTTCAACTATTTAGATTATGATACGGTTTAGATTTCTTGTATCTCTTTGTTGGGATTGTTTTAGTTAAACTTAAATAAGCTGAATTGTTCAAATATGCTCGGTGGTATACATTTTAAGTATTTGGTTGTTTTTCCTTTAACTATTGGTTTGCCGCAAGAAAAGCATAGAATTAAATTCATGTTTCGACAGAAGGTAATAGTTAAGGAGTTAGTATTGATAAATTTGCTGATTTATCTTCCTCACTACTTTTCTTTGTTAAATGCGAAGGCTAAATAATGAAGTTGAAGGAAATTCCAGTATTCTGCTATTGGGATGGGAAAATTATTTCAGATGACAATGGAGTATCTTATGATAGTTTTCCAAAAACTGCTGTTAAAGTTAGACGAGGAATCAAATTTCAAGAGTTATCAAACTTGATATGTCAGACTATGGGACTTGATAAACAAAACTTTAAGTTGAAGATGATGTGCAGGTATCCGACCACCGTTCAAAGTTCAGCTGTCAAGTATACACTTTTACCAATTACAAATGACGGAAACGTGGGAATTATGCTTGATATTGTCTTATTATATTCGGAATTTCGCAATGTTGACTTATACATAGAAACAGAAGCTTCCACCAATCAAGAAATCCATGAAAGAAGAGAGCACTTCTCTAGTCAAACAATATCAAATACTATTGAGGGGAATGAAGAAGCATTTTTAACAAATACAATGAGTATCAACGATGAGGTGAATGATGATAGTGATGATAATAATATGGAAGAAGAGATAGATGGTGGAAGTGGCAATGATAATAACATGGAAGAAGAGTTCCGTGCTGGAGGTGCCAATTATAATAACATGGAAGGAGAGACAGATGGTGGAGGTGGCAATGAAATGCAAGATGATAATAATACAGGAGTTGCACCACGTCATGAAGAACCTAGCCCATCATTACCATCTGCAATTAATCAATGGAATCACAATGGAGAACTACGAAAAGGATTGCTTTTTGAGAGTAAAAAGGATCTGCAAAGAGTGGTAAAGTTGTACTCAATTAAAGAGCGCCGACAATATGTAGTTGTAAAATCAACAACAACACGATGGCTTATTAAGTGTAAGATGGAAATAGAATGTGGATGCACCTGGAAGCTTCGAGCAACTAAACTAAAACGTCATGGTCATTTTGAAGTGACTTTATTCAAGGCCCCGCATACTTGTGTTCTTCCAGATGTAAGTCAAGATCACCCTCAACTTGATGCAAAATTGATTTCAACAGAAGTTGAAGACATTGTCAAAGAACAACCATCAATTGCTATTATGGCTTTGAAGAAACTTATAATTGAGAAATATAATTACAATGTTTCTTACCATAAGTTGTGGTCTGCGAAGCAAAAGGTACTACAAAATATTTTTAGTGGCTCAAACGGGCCCTGTATGGAACTGCCCACTATTTATCATGATCCTTCTCTAAAGAGATCAAGAGGGCGACCGAAGTCAATATATCCTCTTAATGGGATGAATAGTAAAGAAGGTCGATCTAAAAACTACTGCGGATTATGCCTACAAACTGGTCATCAGAAAGGGACTTGTCCTAACAAGTGAAAGTAAACATATTATTAGGTGATTAAACTACAACATCTTTTTTTAAATTTCATTATTATTTTTAAAAAAAATTTATATCTACCAATATCTATTTTTCTTGTCCTAGGTGAGGCCGAAATCGATGTTGCAATTTTGGTTGCTTGCTCACTATTTTAGAAGGAATTCGTCATGCCAATGTAGGATTAAGTGCTGGCAATGGAACTGTGGGATCTGATACCTAATGCTCTCTTCTTTCATTTTGTCATGTTTATGGTGTTATCGGACAGAAGATAGATTAACAAATGTAATCAGATGAATGTTATGCTAGTAGTTAGCTATTTTCTCCTCTATATTGCAGTTTGCCTAGAGATTTGTTTTTTCAGTTTTGTAGTGACTTTTGTTATGTGCGATGGATATATTCCAGATACATCTCTCAAAATTTTCTATATGCTCTCCTATCATAGTTGGTCATAACCTTAATGTTATGTTTGATACGTATTGACTATTACTGTTGTTATTTGTTTGCTACCTTCCAGTATATGTAACATTAATTATTTTTTATAAAAAAAGAACTGTCTGGTGATTACTATTATAAAATTAGCACAAGCCCTGGCATGACAAATGTGGTGGTGTTGTCCCGAGCCCCGATGTCAGCAACAAGGCAGACGTATTCATTACCCAATTCTGGGCTGGCCTGAAGTTGTAGAAGCTGAACTAGATTCGTGAGAAGAAGCAGCAGCAGCAGCAGGTGGGCAGATGGAGATCATGATACTTGGAAGCCTCTTTGACAAGGAGTTGATCTCAAACTAAGCTCAATGTCAGTGCTAGGACTCACTATCAAGAGTGAAGTTTTCTATTAGAATGGTATTTCCTTAAACATTAGTTTGTTAACTAAGGATGGTGCAAGTTTGATATTTGATTTGCAGACTTTGCTATACAGATGCGGACTGTTTCAGAATGTGTTAGTCGTGCACATGAAGAATATAACACATCTTGAGTGGATTGTGATGAAAAGACAAAAAAGAAAAACCACTACGCCTTGCATTAGTTGGCGGGGTATATGCTTCTACTTGTTTAAATTCTATTTGTTTGTATCTAGTTAAAAAAAAGATCGATTGTTGCTTGCTTTGTTAGTAGAATTACACTCAGTTGCCGTGTTCAGTGATGGCACTATTTTTAGCAGTCAAATGAGTTGTCATTGTTTCTGCATCTGGCATGTATTGAACTGGTGCATTTTTCTTCTGATATAGATATCTCTTACGATTTTCTGAACAGTTTTGCTACCAGAAATGCGTTTGAGGCCTGATGTTAATCCAAAAGTTTATGACATTATTATTGATCCACCGTTAGATTTGCTTTTGTACTACATTTTGATGTAGTTATTAAAATGGAAATGGCACCTTCCATTTAACTGAACCTCTAATGCTTTGGCTTCATTTTCAACATTTTGCAATGTTGAAGGACAAGTCTTGATGTGGAATATGAGTTAGTCATATCCACAGATATTATTTACGTTAGCAGTTCTAAAAGAAATAAACGGTGTAGATCCTACCGTTCTGCAAACTATATTATGCTGCTTCAACTTGTATTTTTGATGTATGTGCTTGTCTTAATGAACTTGCACAGGAATATGACTCCAGTTCAGCATATATTTTACTTGGAGCTTTTTAGTCGCATAAACTACCGTAATGGACACAACCCCTTGATGTCCATTAGTTCTGTGGAGCTTTTAGTAGCAATGCTGTTTTAGTGGGCAAGTAACTAAAATACTTGTGAAAGAAATGTCTCTTGAGGAATGACGTTGCCTGGCAAATATATCAGTTTGGTTCTAATCCTCCTTATTGGCCGCAGGTACCCGGTAATACAGCACCTCGCTTCTTCTTCTCACAAGAAGACTGGTACCAACATTTATCCTACAGTGAAGGCTCTGTTTATTTGCATGCAATGTAAGGTGGTGGAACCCGAGGCAGGGAAAAACAAATGGGGGAACCCCAGCAGCACTTATTTTCTATTTTTGAACGGGTTATGCCGTCTCTAGCTATTAAGTTAGCTTTAGCTTGATTTGTACCAGGAAAGATAGCAAACACAAAATAAGTAATCTTGGATTGTGGTCCGTCAATAGGAGTAAGCAAACAAAAATAATACTTTTATTTGTACCAAAAGCAGCATTGCTGTTGTCCTCAAGCCTACAACTTGCCTTGCATTGGCTGCACTTGGGATCCGCTGCATTGTTCTCCGCACATGATTCATGTGTAATGCTAATTGGTAATCAGATATAACTGCTGCTCAGACGGCAAGCATTCCGTCACCACATCAGAGCTGATGAATTCTTCTCTCCATTTGCAGGGGGGTGGGAAACTCGTCCTCGTTCACCAAGCTTATGCCAGCCACTTCTTCCCGCACTTTGGCCCTGCAGGCGATGAAGCTCGCAGCAACGTCGACCAGCCTTATGGAGTCACCTCCGGTGAAATTCTTCCCCTTGAGCTCCTCTTCGCGAGTCTCCAGGTTTTCTTTTGCTTCAGCCATGAACTTCTTCTGCGCATCCAAATTGAATCAAGGCACGGAGCATTAGAAAATAGAAGAATTCATCGAATTCAAATTCAGTTTGGGGTCTTGCTTCCAGGTTTCTTCGACGTACTCGAAGATGACCAGCGACTCGGCGATCGGAGCAGAACGTGGACGGGACCTTCTTGTGCTCCGGGTTGCTCTCGTGGAGGAGAGGGCTCTTGTTAGAGAGGTCCTCCTCAAGCTTCTCGAAGGGCACTCCCTTTAGCATGAGAGAAAGCTCCGCCCTGTAGCTGGGGAGCTGACCCATGACCTCAACACCTTCACTTCCTCCTCCCCCATCTTTTGCTCTCTACCTACTTCTCTCATGCACATCTTCACCTTATATAAGCAAAAGATTCGATCATTTTTTGTTACCTGGGGGGTAAGCTGCTCTGTTTCTCCACCTTTTTTTTTTCTTGGAAGCTTGTGGAGCAAAGGCACCATGAGTTGACTTGTAGTATACTAGTCCTCATCAAATTTTGTCTGTATGAGCTCAGTATATGTCATCAAATCTTTTATCTGCCATGGAATCCAGATACATTGCTAGATAAAGATCCTGCGTAGGTAATAATAAACATGTTCAACGGAGAAGTGGATATATTACATTGGAAGGTTGGATTCGTGAGGTGAAAACATGATTGCAGTATGTGTTGATGCAATATGGGTTACACCCCGGGACTCGTGCATGATTGGCGAGCACTTGTAGAAGACTGCGAGGACGAGTGCTAAGGATGTACATGCACATGGCTCAATGCACAGGGTACGGACATAGCCAGAGCAAGGTGATAGGATGCTTGGACTGAGGCATGACCTAATGTTACACCCAGGATCCAACCAGAGTGTGCATAACATAGGTGGCACAGAGTGAGTGTGAGCATTGATCCTCAAAACAGAAGGCACCTAGAATTCAATGGGAGTGTGGGTGAATGCGAGCATTGTTTGCTTGGGCATGGAGCACCTAGGATCCTTATTGGAGCCCATGATGTGCACACAAGCATTGGGAACCTAGGATCTAACTAAAGCGTGCAGGGTACATATGCAAGCATTGATCACCAGGGCATGAGTACCAGAGATAGGGTGAGTAGGACATGCACTAGAAGTGATTGTCGGGGTGCAGGAGGCTTAGGATCTTAACCTAGGACGCACGGGGCACACGGGCCATGCGTTAGGATAAATTGCAAGAGCACATGATGTGCAGGCAAGCGCATACAATGCATGAATGAACGTGGAGTGCATAAGCGAGTGCACTGAGTGCAGACAGATGCATGCACAGAACATGCAATAGAATATAAAATGACTCTAACAAGGGACTTCCAGTTATAAATTACTCATGCTTGGATTTTAAGGAGAAGGGAAAGAAGGAAGGAGCATAGGGAGGTAAATACTGATCAGCGAAGCCTCTTGATTGGAAACCCCAATACTTTAATAGTTAAAATAACAATAATAATAATAACAATAAAAGAGATAGGGAACAATTTATAAATAATTGGAAAGAAGGGGTTAATTTAGAACAATGGCACTATTGTAATATCTGGAAACAGTAAGGTTGGAACGAGTAGGGCTAGGATTGTGGATTGGATGAAGTGACGAGTCCTTAGGGTCGCATCGCAAGCTCTAATCCGCTCGCAACGCCACCAACCCATCGTCGCTGTTCCATCTCCACTGCCCATGCCTCGCCGGTGGGTGCAGCCATCCTTCCACCGTGAGGCCACCGCCGTCCGCCAGCATCTCCCGAGCTCGACCCCTTGTTATGGGGAGTCGAAAGGGGACTTCGACCTCGCCGGCGCGACAAAGGATCCACCCATCAAGGAGCGGCTATCCTAGTCGATCGCCGTTGGGTCTTCCATCGCCGAGACAATCCGCCACCATATCCGTCTTCCACGTGATGCCGGGACTGCAGAGCTCTCGCCGTTGGGTTTGCCGAATCGCCATTCCTCTTTCTCCTCGTCGCTCCGTCGATGGTAGACGCGACGTGCTTAGGGTCCCCGATTCGACTACCGCATCAGTAGGAGGCCGCTGGCGATGGAGCATCAGTAGGGTCTCCACCGAACGCTCACCAGATTCCACTCGTCGCCGTTTGTGATCCGCTCATTCACCACTCTGGCGAAGTGTCACGACCCAATTTTTTGCGGAACACCAAGGTTGCGTCACATCCCGTGTTAGAATTGGGTCTAACACGAAGCCACCTGTTCGTGCGCGTGGACTGAATTTTCCTCGTTTGATCCGGCTGAGGTGAATCAGTCTTCTCGATGGCTGACCATGCATGATATCTCTTGCCCTGTCTGTTTGCTAGAATCTAATGAAGGTCTATATTAGGGAAGGATTTTTGAACTCCAATTAGTCTGTGATTAGGTGCGATGGATTGAATTAGAAAATAATTAATTTTGACTTTAGGTGTGATAGCGCATGCTAAATTAATATATTTTATTTAGCATGATTAATATGTAATGTATTATGTCATTTAGTGTCTATTCGGTATGTGTTCTTATTCCTAGATGATACTTATTTTGCAATGTTATTGGATATTATATTACTGCTATATAGAAGAATATAAAATTAATGATTTAAAAAGCTTACATCATTACATTGTGATAGTCTTGAGATGACTAGTGGGGATAAAGCTAGACTAAGAATCTAGCAAACATGCAGTCGAGGCTGTAGCATTCTAGTGATGGCTAGAAAGCACACCTCCTAGGAGACATCGCTACTTTTAAATTAAAACGATGATTCCTTCCATGCAGCCTTAGACAATAGATCCTCGACCACATGCTATTATTCTAGACGTTACAGTAAATGTTCTGGCTAGCCGTGGCCGATGTGTATAATTAGATGTGGTGACCCTATTTGAAGATAATGTGTAATACTACACGAGTCACTTAATGGATTGTCTGGCAAGGATGCATGAAGTGATGGTGCGCTAGGATGAGATGCTGAGGTTAAGATTAGCGTACTATCGGAGAGGGATTTACGATCACCTGACCTCTCCATCAACAATAGTGTAATGGACATAAGTAGAGACATAGATAAAGTAGACACTAATAGGCTTACGGGAACTCCCTGATAAGGAGATCTCTTAAGCATAGACTGATAGCCTAAGACATTTAATGTAAAGATAGAAATATTCTTAGATGATATATACTAGCGATACAGATAAATTATACAATATAGATGACATTTAGAGACATATACAGACATACATTGTCAGTTAGTAGATAACACTATTAATGACATCATTTACATTAAAAAGCTAATGTGTGATATTTCATATACTAAAGGCATCCAAGAACCTTCCTTCTAGTATTTGATTTCTTACTACGATTTTAAACAGTAATTTCATACTAGGCCGCAAGGTTGAGCACACCGTGTTCTATGTGCATGCATATATAATAGTAGCGGGAGATTGTTGATGAAGAGTATATTATCAAAGGTTACTATCATTTTGTCTAGAATTTTATTTATTGTCCGACGTAATATTGTATTAGGTTTATATCGAGACTATAATAAAAGATTATATTGAGATGATGATTATTTAGTAATTTATGATATAATATTAATTCATGATGATTATTTAGTAATTTATGATATAATATTTAATTCATTTTATGCCTTACATAGGTTTATGGATTCATACGGTAGTTGCTGTGTGCCCAACAAGTGAGTCTAAGGCATGACACTTCCAATTATAAATCACTCTTGCTTGCATCTCAAAGGAGAAGGGGAGAGAAGGAGCCAGCAAAGAAAGGTACACTTCATGAGCTAGAGAATTTGGGAATATGACTTCAAATAAGTCAGATTGAATTATTTGAACTAAAAGAGATTTTTTTAATATATAAAATTAAGAGGAGTTCATTTAAAAATCCATTTGTGCCTATAACCCTAGATACTAACCCCTTGTATCATCTCACCGTAAACAATTATATATCTTAAATTAAGGCATGATACGGCAACTTAAGGGAGACTAAATCCAAACACTTGAATAAAAAAAGTGATAACATGCAACTTAAGGGAGACTTTTAGACTATTCCACTTGTTCTTCTCCATTCTTGATTTGATATCAGCCCATTTTAAAATAATAGAAATATTTTTATCTAAGTTTTAAAATAAATAATTATATACATATATCGTTCATTCATTTGTTGATGTGATATCATTTTTTAATATTATATTTTACCATATAGAATAACATATTATAAAAAAGAAAAGAAAAAGATTATCTAGATCGAAAGATAAAAGGGATCTACTATCTGATCAGAAATTAACTGTGAGACTCGTGAATTTTGAATAAGGGCAATATAGTAATTTTAGTATTTGAAGGATTTAATTGTAAAAGAAATTCTTTAAAGGACTTATTTATAAAATAATATGAATTTTTAAACTATGAGATTTTGATTTGAAAATTATACCATCAGGTAGTATTTTTAATAAGGAATCCAAGGACGCAGACGAATCGTAATTTGGACATCGTTTGATTGATAAATTGGACATTCAAGATTTAATTAGATTTAAGATTTTAATTAACTAATTAAAAAAAATTCTCAATTTCTTTCCACCGAGCGCACGCTCGCCGGCGCACCCTCTTCCTCTCTCTCTCTCCTCCTCCGCAGTGACGACGGCGACGATGATGTAAATTTCCAGACGATGCTCCGGTAAAACCACGACGAATTAGGCTCCCAAATTTTAGCCACAGGTAGATCTCGACCTCCTCTTCATTTTGATGCCAAGATGCCCAAATTTGGTGTAGAGATGAGGAAGAAATCACGCGAGAGGCATCGGCGGCGAGGGTTTCGATCGCCGGAGCTTGCTCTGACGATTTCCGTGAAACCTCACAAACTTGGTACCTATAGATTCTCCTTAACGAGAGCTATCCATTGGTACCAGAGTTGAAGGCTATTGGCCGCCGGTTGGCCGCCGGTTGGCCGCCGGCGAGCTAAAAACCCTTACTTAGGGATTTCGCCTAAATTTTTAATCGGTGAAATTAATCGCATATGAGCTATAAAAATTAGGGCAAATATAATTTTTGGAATCCTCATTAAGAGAGCTTTCGATTGGTACCAATATTGGTGCTGATCGAAGAACTTCGCCGGCGAGGGTTCCGGTGAACTTTCCGGCGAACTTTCCGACGATCGCCGGAGAAATTTTTCGGCGAACTTGGGAAAAAAATTGGAGTGATTCTAGAGATCATTCTAAGAGTAGTGGTGAAGAGAGATCTGAGAAATTATTTCTGAATTGAGAATTAAAATGCGTTGAATAATTGATAGAAAAATATAAAATGCGTAAATGACGGCACGTAGATCGAGACAGTGTCAGAGAATAAAATTCAGTGAATAGACCTTAGGTTGATTCCGAAAAGTAAACCGCCAAAATAGGTGCGTAGGCTCATCATAGTATGATTTATTCCAGCTAGGGAAAATCTTAATTATATTTTGTTGAAAAATTCTGGGATGCGTGTCAACTAAATAAATATCATGCTTCTAAAACTATCAAAAAAAATACATGCTATATTATTACATTTTATTTAGCATGTGAATATGCTATGCATGTTTATTTTTCCTCTTTACGCATGATATATTATTTTTACCGCATGCTAGTTAATTATGTTGAAATGCTAAATACAAAATAAGCAAACATAGAAAGTAGTATCATGATTTACACCTAACACTCTAGTATAGAGACATAGGTGACATGATATTAGTACCATTTAAGAACATCACTAAATTTTAAACTAAGGGTGTTATTAATGCACCCTAGATGACATCGCGAACCATTAGCGTTCGGTTAGTGATGTTGACACACCAGCACCTCCCGAGGCTACAGATCATAGATAGCTTAGATACTGGAAGTGAGCTGAGGGTTGGACTAGATTAACTCCTAGGTCAAGATAGACCAAAAATGGAGCGGGTCCATACCCAGATACCGATACCCGCACGAGTGTCGTTTAGGCGGCACCGTGATAGTCCTGAGATGGCTAGCGAGGATGAATCCTACCATGGACTTGGCACCGATGGAGACAGGGTTGCCACAGCCCATTGTGCGGATATGTGTATATTCCGATCAACGTCGACTATTATTGGACTGGGAAGGTGATTCCCTATGCGACGCCTTGGACAGTGGATCCGTAGACCACACGACTATCATCCTTGACGTTCTGCAGACGATCGGATGAGTAGTCCGGATCCTAGGGTTATTATTCCGGCTAGCCGTGGCCGATGAGATTGTTATGATGGCGACCCTGTCTACGGACAGTGTGTAGTACTACACAGATGTCGTTGCCCTTACGGATCTGGGGAGGATGTAAGGGCACGACGGTTTCGCTAGGGGAGGCATGGTCAGCGACTAGTGAAACGATGGAGAGTGATATTGGGTCACCCGTCCTCTCCGCCAGCATCAGTGCCGCGAGCATATGTAGAGACATAGACTGTAATAGCACTGATGGGCTTAGGGAAGTCCTGGGCCAGGGCTTTCCTTAAGCATAGGCCGGCAGCCCGAGTCATGTGATATAAAAATAAGGATGTTATATATAATTTACACTAGCGATACTGATATGATATATAACCTAGGTGACATTTAGATACATACATCTACCTACAACCTAGGTTGACATATAACATAGTCGGATAATATATGTAAAATTTTAAAAAGCTTGTTATGTGATAACTAATCTCATTAAGGTATCCTTGAACGATCTCCTTAGCCTTGGATTTCATATTGTGGTTTCAAGCTGTAATTTCGCACTAGGCCGCAAGGCTGAGTACACCGCGTTCAATGTGTGTGCAGGTTGTTAGATGACCGACCGAGATATTTGATGAAGATGAGGGCTATCGATGAAGTTAGTTTTATTTATCGATAACGTTATTGTAGAATTATAGTAGGTATATCGGGACTGTATTAGTAGAGTTGTATAAGTAATTTCATTGTATATTCCACTGTGTCGATTGTGTGTATGGACATTATTTGTTACCAAAAGCCAGGAATGGGTCCTTTGAGCTCATACGGAGGTTGTCACGTGTCCGACAGGCGGGTCGGGGCGTGACATTAATGAAGTCCAGAGCAAAACGGAACATTATGCTAAAGATAAATAAGATGGACAACTCTTATTCTTCATCATTAACAGCTCTTATGTAGAATGAGCCAAAGATAAATAAGATGGACAACTCTTATTCTTCATCATTAACAGCTCTTATGTAGAATGAACCACCAAGGATATGTACAAATATATATATAGCTGGTAGGCTGAGGTGGGAGATTTGGTCTGCAGAATTGCCTGCTTTCTCGACTGGAACAAAGCCAGCAGCTTCTCTCTCGCTGGAAAGCATTCCATCACCACGTCGCACTATAGAAGCTCCTCCTTCCACCTGCACAGAGCAGGAAGCTTGTCTCCATCCACCAAGCTTATGCCGGCCAATTCTTCAAGCACCAGAAAGAAATAGGCGATAAAGGAGGCAGCAATGTCGACGAGGCCTACGGAGTCGCCTCCGAAGAACCTTTTCCCTCGGAGCTCCTTCTCAAGAATCCATAGGTTCTCCTCTGCTTTTTCCAGGAAGCTCTTCTGCTCGTCACCTTCGGTCTAGCATAGGGTTCTGCTTCTAGGTCTCTTCGATGTACTCGAGGATGACGAGAGACTCGGTGATCAGCCTGCTCTTGTGGAGGAGGATGGGGACCTTCTTGTGCACCGGGTTGCTCTCGAGGAGCAGGGGGCTCCTGCTGGAGAGGTTCTCCTCGACCTGCTCGAAGGGCACTCCCTGGAGCATGATAGCAAGCTCCGCTCTGCAGCTGAAGATGCTAAACCATGACCCCAACACCTTCACTTCCTCCTCCCCCATCTCCTTTGCCCTTTTACTCATCTTTCCATCTTCCCTTTATATAGTATAGGCAATTAAGCCTTTGCAAGGATTGGCATTGATTTGACAAGGGAAAAATAAACACAGAGATTATATTAAAGCATCTATTAAGTTTTAAAATAATAATTTTTGATATTAAATCTTATCCTTACACTTTTATACTATTTTATTTATTAATGTAATATTTTTTAGTTACGATATACGATATCATGTGATGTGATGTAATACTTTTATACTAATTTATATAAGTTGATGAAATATCAAAAATATTATTACTTGAGTCCTTTTTTTACTAACCAATTTAAAATATTAATTTAATTAATTTACCGAGTAAAAATAATTTTTAATAAACTGATCATTCAACTCGTCACGTCAAAATATTGACTTATTTTTTAATTAAAAAATTCTAACGCATCCCTATCATCATTTTTCTTCTCATGCCCACAAATATTTCCACCTTTCCTTCTCATGCCCACGACTATTTTCGGTGACCCTCGCATGCATCGGACTCCTTGCATTGGCAGAAGGAGAAGGGAGAAATTGCAGAGATTGGAAGGGAGAGTGAAGGGGAAGAAGTAGAGAGGAGGAAGGGAAGAATGGGGGAAGAGGAAACAGAGGGGCTTCTAGTGTTGACGGCAAAGGGGAAAAGCAGACTTCCACCCTGTGCTGCACAGGGGCGGAAGAAGGGAGAAGGGGTGGGGGTGGAGGGGAGGCGGGGCGCCGTATGTAGTGATGCAAAATGGACCGGGCCGCCCACAAGCGGCCCGCGCCCAGGCACGGCCCGCCTCCCGCGCGTGCCACGGCAGGGCACGGGCATGAGCCCGTGCCGTGCTTAGCCCGGGCCCGAGTCGGGCCCGGACCGGCACGACTGTCCCCCCCCCCCCCCCCCCCCCCCCCTCACATCGTGCATCGTCTGCCCCTGTGCATCGTGCAGTCTTCAGCCACCCTCTCTGTTGCTGTCACCCCCTGCAGTGCCGCCCCTGGTGCTGCCCTCTCGCTGCTACTGTCTCCCCCTGCCACTGCCATCCGCCGCTGGTGCTGCCCCTCCTGCTGCCACCCCCACCCCCCCCCCCTTGCTATCCCCTCGTCCCCTGCAGTGCCACCCCCCCCCCCCCCCCCCCTTGTTATCCCCTCGTCCCCTGTAGTGCCACCCACACCCCCCTGCCATCCGCCGCTGGTGCTGCCCCTCCTGCTGCCGCCCCTCCCCCCCCCCCCCTGCAGTGCCGCCCCTGCTGTTGCCCTCTCGCCGCTGCTGCCGCCCCCCGTGTATCGTGCAGTCTTCAGCCGCCCTCGCCGCAGTTGCCGCTGCCGCCGCCCCCCGTCGCTGCAACGCCCCACCGCTGGTGCCGCCCCCCGTGCATCGTGCAGTCTTCAGCCGCCCTCGCCGCAGCTGCCGCTGTTGTCACCCCCTGCAGTGCCTGTTGGAAATAGGGGCTCTCACACACAACTTAGAATTTAGAGAATATAGAAGAAAATAACAGGAAGAACTATCTTCGAATAGAAGCAATTGTATTGAATGGGAAGGAATAACCTTGATACTTACATCACCTATTTATACTAGAATAAAGTGCTAAATTAAGCACTAAATTAAGTATTGAAATATTATGAACTATACATTTTTAAAATAATTATAAACCAAATCAACCAATAAATATGAACCATAAACTAAGAACTAGATAAAAATTAGAAATATAAATTTCAAGTTTAGTTTTCAACACTTTCCCTTAAACTTGAAATACTTTGAACTCCGAGCTTTAATCTGAGCTTTTTAAAACTATTGATCTTGAGAGGCTTCGTAAAGATATCTGCGACTTATTCAATAGTATTAATATGCTTTAGCTCAATCTCTTTATTTGTAACATGTTCTCGGATGAAATGATACCTTGTATCAATATGTTTGCTTCGATCATGAAAGATTGGATTTTTCGCTAATGCTTGTGCCGACTTATTATCAATCATAATTTCTGTAGCAGTTTCTTGTTTGAGGGAAAGTTCCTTTAGCAGCCTTCTCAACCAAATAGCATGACATGTACATGAAGTAGCTGCAACATATTCAGACTCACAAGTAGATAATGTGACGATAGGTTGTTTCTTTGAACACCATATGATTACATTGTTTCCCATGAAAAAAATAAAGCTAGTTGTGCTTTTTCTATCATCAATATCTCCAGCAAAATCACTATCACAATACCCCATAAGTTTGACATCATTAGAGGAAGTATAAAAAATTTCATAGTCAATAGTACCTTTGATATATCGCAGAATTCTCTTGGCTGTCATGAAGTGTGTTTTGTTTGGAGTCTCCATAAAACGACTTACAATCCCCACCGCAAACAAAATCTCGGGTCTTGTGATAGTTAAATACCTTAGACTTCCAACAAGACTCTTAAATATGGTTGAATCAACCTTCTCTTCATCATCCATGTGTTTGGATAATTTTGTTCCACATTCCATAGGAGTGCTGATGGAATTGCAATCTAACATGTTGAACTTTCTAAGTACCTCTCTTGCATATCTTTCTTGTGAAAGAAAAATAGAGTCTTCCATTTGCACAACTTGTATTCCTAAATAATATGTCATAAGCCCCATGTCTGTCATCTCAAATTCGTGGGCCATTGCTTTCTTAAAATCTTCAAACATCTTAAGATTATTTCCTGTGAAAATAAGATCATCCACATATACACAAAGAAATAAAATATTCTCTTTTTCTTCTTTTTTATACAGAGCATATTTATGTTGACATCTATAAAAATTATTTTCATGTAGATATTTGTCAAGTCGATTATTCTATGCTCTTGGTGCTTGTTTGAGCCCATATAATGCTTTCTTCAACTTCAAAACTTTGTTTTCTTGTCTTGGAGCAACATACCCCAGTGGTTGTTGAATATAAATGTCTTCTTCAAGATAGCCATTTAGGAAAGCAGATTTCACATCCAATTGATGAATCTTCCAATGATTTTGCGCAGCAAATGATATTAATAAACGAATAGTTTCCATACGAGCAACTGGAGCAAATACCTCTTCATAGTCAATGCCTTGTTGTTGTTTGTAACCTTTGGCTATAAGTCTTGCTTTGTATCTTGTCACCTTTCCATTTGAATCTCTCTTTACTTTGTACACCTATTTGACTCCAATCGGTTTATGACCACTTGGAAGATTTGCTAACTCTCAGGTCTCATTCTTCTCTATTGCTTGAATTTCTTCATTCATAGCTTGAACCCATTTATCCTCCTTTTTTGCTTCTTCAAAATTCACAGGTTCACAGTCAGTAAGTAAACAAAATAGATTAAAATCATCTAACCTTTCGGTTTCATTGTAAATATCTGCAAGGGATCTTGTTTTGATTTGCCTTTCTGAAGATGATGATGGTGAGGATGAGTATGTGGAATGTGTGGAATGTATTAGTGATGCCGGTAGAGTAGCTTCTCGATTATGATTTTCTTCCTCTTCAAAATATGGTAGAAAATTATATAAATCTTCTTGTTTTTCATTCCAATCCCATGATATATTCTCATCAAATTCCACATCTCTACTAATCACAACTTTTCTTTTCTCTGGGTTAAATAATTTATAGCCTTTTGAGTTTTCATCATACCCGATAAAAATAAGCTTTTGACTCCGGTTATCAAGCTTAGATCTCTCTTGTTTAGGTACTTGTGCAAAAGCGATGGATCCAAACACTTTTAAGTGCGCCACACTTCGTTTCCGTCCACTCCATGCTTCTTGAGGAGTTTCATTCTTCAAACTCTTGGTCGGACTTCGATTCGAGAGATAAACTGCACATGCCACTACTTCAGCCCAAAATTCCTTCGGCATATCTTTTGACTTCAGCATGCTTCGAGCCATATTGAGAATTGTTCTGTTCTTTCGCTCAGCAACACCATTCTGTTGGGGTGTTCTTGAAACTGTCAAGGGACGACAAATACCATGCAATTCACAAAAACTCTTAAATTCATTAGAAGTAAATTCACCACCTCTATCTGTTCTTAAGGCTTGAATTTTACAACCAGTTTCCTTCTCAACAAAAGCTTTAAATTTTTTGAATGAAATAAAAGCTTCTGACTTATGCTTCAGAAAATAAACCCAAGTCTTTCTACTATAATCATCAATAAAAATGATAAAGTAAGAATTTTCACCAAAAGATTGTGATTTGATTGGACCATAAATATCAGCATGAATTAGTTGAAGTGGCTTCTCGGCTCTTGATTCGGATTGCTTTGGAAAACTTTTTCTTGAATGTTTGCCAAGTAAACAACCTTCACATAACTGATCAGGATGATGAATTTTCGAAATCCCTTTCACGATCTTCTTTTCTGCTAAAGAGCTGAGGCTTCCAAAATTTAAGTGACCAAACCGCATGTGCCAAATCCATGATGTATCTTCAAAGCATGTCTTTAAACAAATTGCATCACAGTTTTCTAGATTTAACATAAACATACGATTTTGTGACATTATGACTTTTGCAAGGAGATTAGATTACTTATCTCTAAGCCATAATATATTATCTTCCATATAAATTTTGTGTCCTCTTTCCAAAAGTTGTCCAACACTTAAGATATTACTAGTGAGCTTTGGAATATAATAGACATCCTGAATAATTATATGACTTTTATCTTTTGCTTGAATTAAAATTTCGCCATTACCTTCAATTTCTACCTTTGTGTCATCTCCAAAGCTTACAAATCCCTTCTTGTTGGTATTGAGTTTGTAGAATTTGTTTCTGTCACCTGACATGTGGTTGCTTGCTCCATTGTCAAGATACCACACGCTTGACTTGTCCATGTTCACCGCACCATCTTTCAATGCTTGGAGTAAAGAGTGTTTTGTTTCTTCTTCTTTGTATTCAATAAGTTTTGCTTCTTCATATATTTTGTTAGACCGACACTCCCAAGAATAGTGTCCAAACTTATGACAGGAATAACACTGAATATCATATTTATTTACTTGATTAGGATATCTCAAGTAATTACCTCTTCCTCGTCCTCTTGAAGATCTTGTTGTGGGAAATTGATTTCTTTGATGGCTTTGTGTGTGCTCATAATTTGTTCTTCCTAGACCGCTACCTCTACTTCTGCCTTGTACTCGACCACGACCTCTGTTCAATCCACCTCCTCTAGACTTCAAGGTCATTTTGGCTTAGAGTACTTGCTCAGTCTGTTGTTGCTTGCCTCGAGTCGTCCTTTCTTCATAGGCCCTTAAAGACCCATTTAATTGATCAACGGTCATGACTTCAATGTCCTTTGATTCTTCGATCGCCACTACGATATGATCGAACCTCCCATCGAGAGAGCGCAGAATTTTCTCCACCACTCGAGCCTCCTGCTTTGATTCTCCCATATTCTTCATTTGATTCATAATTATAGAAATTCTTATAAAATAGTCTTGGATTGTCTCACCTTCTTTCATTGAGAGAGATTCAAACTCAGCCCTTAGAGTTTGAAGATGGACTTTCTTCACCTTCTCTACTCCTATGATGGAGTTTTGAAGGGCCTCCCATGCTTGTTTTGAGGTAGTCTCGTTCGCAATCCGGTGGAGCATTTCATCATCCAGACCTTGATGGATGATAGCGAGAGCATGTTGATCCCTCTTCCTTTCCTTCTCCAAAACTTCTCTTTCTCTTTGAGAAAGAGTTGCTTCATCTCTTGGCTGATTGTATCATTTTTCTACAATTTTCCATACTCCTTGGGCGCCAAGTATCGTCTTCATCCGAATTACCCAAATTCCATAATTAAGGGAAGTGAGTTTCGGATACTCATAAGAATAAGAGGATGATGATGACATCTTCTGACAATTTCAGAACCTTGCTCTGATACCACTTTGTTGGAAATAGGGGCTCTCACACACAACTTAGAATTTAGAGAATATAGAAGAGAATAACAGGAAGAACTATCTTCGAATAGAAGCAATTGTATTGAATGGGAAGGAATAACATTGATACTTACATCACCTATTTATACTAGAATAAAGTGCTAAATTAAGCACTAAATTAAGTATTGAAATATTATGAACTATACATTTTTAAAATAATTATAAACCAAATCAACCAATAAATATGAACCATAAACTAAGAACTAGATAAAAATTAGAAATATAAATTTCAAGTTTAGTTTTCAACAGTGCCGCCCCTACTGCTGCCCTCTCGCCACTGCTGACGCCCCCCGCCGCTGCCATCCGCCGCTGGTGCTGCCCCTCCTGCTGCCGCCCCCCCCCCCATCCCCTCGCCCCCTGTAGTGCTGCCCCTGCTGCTGCCCTCGCCGCTGCTGCCGCCCCCCGCCGCTGCAACTGCCCCACCGTTGGTGCCGCCCCCCGTGCATCGTGCAGTCTTCAGCCGCCCTCGCCGCAGCTGCCGCTGCTGTCGCCCCCTGCAGTGCCGCCCTTGTTGCTGCCCCCCCCCCCCCCCCCCCCCCCCCCCCCCCCCCCCCCCCCCCCCGCCGCCGCCGCTGACATCCCCTCGCTGCCGCGTCCTGTCGCTGGTGTCGCCTCCCGCCGCTGCCCCCTCACCCATCGCCACCCGTCCCTGCTGCTGCCCCTTGCCTGCCGCTGTTGCCGCCCCCTCGCCCGCCGCTGCTGCGGCCCCCTTGCAGCCGTCCCCCGCCGCTGGTGCTGGTGCCGCTCCCCGCCCCTGCCCCTCACCCGCCGTTGCTGTCATCCCCCGCCGCTGCTGCCGTCCCCTGTTGCAGCTGGTGCCCGCTACCGCCGTGCTGCCCGCCTAGATGCGGAGAGGGGATGCACGAGCGATCAATGTAATCAGATAGAAAAAATACATGAAATAATAATATTATATAGTTTATTTCTGTATCCAATATTTCTATAAATACCTTTACATTTTGGAGTTTATTTATACAGTAAAAATTTATCTTCTCTCCTCACCTCTCATTTTACCGATGGATGATCAAATATTAGAATTCAATGAGTTTCAATTCCATCTCAGCTCTAGAATGGATGGTACCACCGACTCTTCGCTGCCGTTGAAGATCAATATCAATGGCGAAATGTTGACTAACTCTTTCTTCCTAAGTACTTGGCATGATCCAAGGCGTTGGAGGCAAGATGTGCAGTGGATGATTGAAACTACCGTCCATGAAAGTGAATCTGGCCTATTTTTGAACAATTGCCTCTTCGTTGACGTATTCTGCAACAACTTCGACGATGTTATTTGCCGCTTTCCGTTGGTTCATGGTAAGATCATATTAATAGAATTGAATATTATCAATGTCCTTGATATTATCTCTCTGTCTCTTGTTGTGGACTCCGATGATGATGTGCCGGAGTTGGAGGATATGTCATTGCTAATGGACAGTGTTAAAGTCATCACATTCGGAGCTGAAGCGAAGAAGGCATGTATCTTCGACAATGGCAAGTCTTGTTCGATTTGTCTGGAGGATTTTAAGATGGAGCAGCAGCTCAACGTAATGTCATGCGGTCATAGCTTCCATGTTGAGTGTTTGGAGAAGTGGCTAGCTAGAAATTCTGTGTTCCCACTATGTAGGTTTAAACTTTCTTTAAATTAGAAGATATGTCTAGATAATATATTTTATCAATATTATTAATATTTTTTTAGAACTCAATGAGTCTTGAACTCAAGACCTCATGATCCTCCCGTATAGAGCCCAATATTATTAATGTCAATCCTTTGTTATATTTATAATCTAATTTTATTTTTTAATTATAAAAATCTAAATCTCACCCTCTCCTAAGAAAAAGCCGTCCACCTTCCCCCTCTTCCAAATCTCCTTCCCTGCCTCCTCGAACAAAAAAGCCCCGCTTTCTCTTCTCCTTCCCGAACTCCCCCCTCCCGAAACCCCGCCTTCTCTACTCCCTCCCGAACTCCCCCCTCCCGAACTCCCCGAACCTTCCCCGCCTTCGGACGCAAGGGCAGACGGCGAGGGCAAGGGTGCCGTGGAGGAGTCACCGCCGACCAGCAACCTGCAAAGCTCCACGACTACGACCCTGATCGCGACGGGCATGCTCTGCTCACAACAGGTGTGCTCTGCTCACGACAGGTGCCCTCTCTGCTCGCGACGACGGGTGCCCTCGCTGCTCACGATGGGCGTGCTCGCTGCTCGCTAGCTCGCGATGGGCCTCCTCTCTGCTCGCCAGCTATGGGCGTCCTCTCTACTCGCTATGGGCGTCCTCCTCTCTACTCGCGACGACGAGCGCCCTCGCTGCTCGCGACGACGGGCGCCCTCGCTGCTCGGGATGGGCATGCTCGATAGGGCGTGCTCGCCGCTCGCTAGCTCGCGATTGGCATCCTCTCTGCTCGCTGCTCGCCCGCGATGGGCGTCCTCTCTACTCCCGATGGGCATCCTCCTCTCTGCTCGTGACGATGGGCATCCTCCTCTCTGCTCGCGACGATGGGCGTCCTCTCTGCTCACGACGACGGGCGCCCTCGCTACTCGCGATGGGCGTGCTCGATAGGGCGTGCTTGCTGCTCGCTAGCTCGCGATGGGCGTCCTCTCTGCTCGCCAGCAATGGGCATCCTCTCTGCTCGCTATGGGCATCCTCCTCTCTGCTCGCGACGACGGGCGCCCTCGCTGCTCGCGACGACGGGCGCCCTCGCTGCTCGCGACGACGGGCGCCCTCGCTGCTCTCGACGACCGGCGCCCTCGCTGCTCGCGACGACCGGTGCCCTCGCTGCTCGGGATGGGCGTGCTCGATAGGGCGTGCTTGCCGCTCGCCAGCTCGCGATTGGCGTCCTCTCTGTCGAGCACGTGGCAACCGCCGTATGAGCCCGAAGGACCCATACAAGGCATTTAATGATATACATAATTCATATACATTAACAATGCAGCGGAAGATACAATTAAATCATCTAACTAAACTCTACTAACACAGTCCCGATATACCTACTACAATACTATGATCACAAAATTAGTAAATAATTAGGTTCGTCGATAATCTTGTCTCCATTAGCTATCCTGACCGGTCGTCTAGTAGACCTGCACACATTTGAACGTCGTGTGCTCAGCCGCAAGCGGCTGAGTGCTTATGGCTCTAACTGCAGTAGAATAACTCAAGTAGCAAACAAGGAGATACTAGCATGTCCATAACATCATTTCATAACCTCAAACAAAGCATGTAAAATCAACAAATAAAACATGAAGCATTATAAGAAGAACATGTAATACAAGTGTGATATCAAATAAAGCATATGATATCAGCAAATAAAACTTGAAATATTATAAGAAGAACATGTAATATAAGTGTGTAGCTCAACTATAACTATGAAGTGTGTTTATTTCACAAGATTATTGTCACTAAAAATATCATCACATTCAAATATTGTGATCTGGGCAGCCAGCCTATGCTTAGGGGATCTCCTGATCAGAGAGTTCCCATAAGCCCATCAGTGTCCACTGTCTATGTCTCTACTTATGCCCGTCACACTGATGTTGGCAGAGAGGTCGGGTGACCGTGAATCCCTCTCCGGTGGTACACTAGGCGAATCACTTCATCTCCGCGACCTAGCGACCTGTCACTCCATGCGTCTTCCCCAGACAATCCATGGAGCAACTCGTGTAGTACTACACCAAGGGTCACCGCACCTATGTATACGCATCGGCCACGGCTAGCCGGTAATAAACCCCAGGATCTGGATTACTCATCAGAACGTCTGCAGAACGTCTGGATTAATAGCCGTGAGGTCCATAGATCCACTGTCCAAGGCTATGCGGAAGGAGTCACCGTACCAATTTACAAGCAGCTATGCCTGCCAGGAGGCGTGCATCCTAGCCATCGCCGGAATGCTATAACCTCGGCGACATATTTGCTAGGTCATTGGTTTGGTTTCATCCATCCTAGCCATCTTAGGACTATCACGGTGATGACTTAGCGGCACCATGCGGGTATAGTGAATACATCACAATGTTCTCTAGCAATAAACTAATTCACATCTTATCCTCACCCTTTTATGTCCAAAATGATTTCAACATCTTTGGGTGATATAGGTTTATGAGCATTAGAGCTTGTATCCGTAACTTAGGAGATCAAAACGGTGCATCGTCAAGAATTACGTATGTAAGTATGTCAATGTCACATGTCTATAAGTGATGCTTGTCGATGTTTATGAATATGTCACACTATAGTATAACATAATAAGTTCTAGAAGTAACTGTACTATTTTATTACTTTTCCTCACATCAACCTAATAGATAATGAGCGAGAGAATAACCTAGCATATATTTGAATAACAGTAGCAATAAGACAACCAACATATCGCATTAATGATATAAATAGACTATTCTAACCTACAAATGATGAATCATAAATAATTAAATATTAATTTTTAAACACTAAAATATTTATGCAAGAGAATAATCTAACACATATTTGAATAATTGTAGAAGTAAAACAACAAGCATATCATATTAATCATATAAATAGGTTATTATAACATACAAAGCATGAATCATGAACGATTAAATATTAATTTCTAAGCAGTAAAACATTTATCTCCTCAAGTTTCGCCAACTTGAGAATAGTCTACTGTAGTGAACCGGCGTACCTGGATGTTGTAGTTCGTCCTTCAGAACCAACCGTAAAATAGCTTGCACGTCGTTAAATATTTTGAGATGACCTACCTATTACAAACATCATCACCTTTAGAGATTATCTCTAATATTAGGTATTATCTATTTTATTTTTAATGAGCTAAACTAACCACCTTTCTTTATTTTCTTTAAACTCATCTCAACCCAATTTAGTTAAATGTTGTTTAACTCGATTTAGTTTATTCGACATAATCTACCCTAACTAATTCACCATTACTCTACCACTTGATCACCCAAGTTCCCATTCTATTGTGAGCTAATTAAAATTCTAAGTCATCCATAGTTCAACTAATGACTCTAATTTTATCTAGTTGTCATATCTAATAACTAACAAAGTGGGACATTGCAAATATGTCCTAGTGTTGACCTGCGTTCGATTACCCATTATGACGTAATTATTATATTACCCACATGCTTACAAATAAATGAAGAAAATAACACAAAATACTAAATGAGTAAAAGGATCATAATAGGGTAGGAAGAGGGAGGTGAGGGAGATAGCATGATTTCAACCATCTACTAAGTGCTTCGAAGAGATCCGAATGATGGAGACCGGATCTCTTCCATGAGTTCCCTAATTGTCTTCCTCTACCTTCATTATTATTATTATTTTCGTGATGTATGAGCATATTTATATTAACTAATTCCTCAATCCTAGAGCAAGCATGTGGATTACTTTTGGAATCCAAGGAAGGCTAATAAAATTTATATTTTTCCTCAGCTGGGATTTCTCACATATCTGGTAAGACAGTTTACTACATTTTCTTTGATCCTCTCTAATAGTAGAAGTGACAGAGCTAAATCATGCACCACTTTAACCCATAGGAGCCCAAATAGAGAACAAGATAAGGTATGGAAATGGGGAAAAACAAAGAGCTCGTTAAGTTAGGTACTTAACAATATCTAGAAAGGTCAAAAGAAGCTTATGTTTAGCATTCTCCAACAATAGGAAAATTGACTACCAATAAAACAAAGCAATACATCATACAAGGGTCTAATGTCTAAAGTTCAAGAATCTATACTAATGTAATGTAAAACAAGCAAATTAATGTGAAACGATCTCAAAGTAACACAATACGAAAACTATTTTTCACTAAGGTAATGTAATCATATCATAATTAAAATTCAAATAAAGTTACAAGCAATCAAAAGATATTTTCTTAGTGAATAGGAAGCTATACATGTCACTATGATTAATCATAGTCTAGCATCACATGACTAAGTTCGTATGTGAACACTTAAGTCATGTAGTGAAAGGTCATATACTTCCATATGCAATACTTGACAAGAGTATTGAAACCAAAAGTAAAACATAGCTGAGTAAGTGCAGCTTATTCCCAAAGAAACGCTACAATTTATCTGACTGATAGTAAAAGTTAAATTTCAAGATAAAAGTATATGTATATTTTTCTTTATTCTCAAGATCATACCCCAATATAACAAAAAAATTATATGAGTATGTATTCATGGAGATACAATTTGAAGATACAAATGGATACTCCATTTTATATCATATCTCCTTTTTAATAGTATCAATAGATCTCATAATCATATTCAGTATCAATCTTTGTAGTTCCACATTTTATTACATCCTTGAAGGTAATTGCCATATTAACGCAAAGTTCCTCAAGAATACTTTATTTGATAGATCCGAAAATAACATTTGCTAATACAAGTCCTAGGAGTATATGAATGTTAAGAAACTGAGTCAAAATGATCGAATGTATATTCTCACTTAAATGTTCAATAGAGAAAAGGGGTTCAAGATACAACCACAATTCTAAATAATAATTTATTTAATTTATTTATTTATTTATTTTTCTAAAGTCCCCAAACGTAGTATAACTAAGACCCAAACTACGATATCTTGCAAGACTATAACCTACAAGTGATATGAGGGAAGGGACCAATAAATAAAAGGAGAAATTTTAAATGATCAAACTTTAAATGACAAATAAGAGAATAACAATAACGATAGATGGAAATGATCTTTAGACGAAATTGGAAAACATTTCAAAACTAGGTCAAATTTTTATTATGTAGGAATTAACACATAGTAGATGATTAGATTTCTACAATATCTGAAGCAAACAAGAAAGCTATTAGGTTGTCAAAGGAAATCCATGGAGATAAAAATCCACGTGTTAAGATCATAAAAGGAGAAGAAACATCCAACCCCAATATTACAAAAGTTAGTGAAGAGAAACTATGACAAACTGCTCTCATCATCAAGTGAAAGATGATACAATTTTCAAGACCAATGAAAGTCAAGATTTTATTTCTGCTGCACAACTTTCGAAGTGCCATACTAATGCATATGCAAAAATAATTGTGGAGTAGCAGAGTATGAAGGATTTTGAGAAAATGTTAAACGGTATATTATCTAACAATAACCATGCCAATGAATCCCAAGACTAATCACCTGGAAATGTACTATGGCATTTTTTTTTCCTTGCATCAATATGCAAAAGATAAGATTATCATATTTGAGAGTAGAAAACTTATGATCTTGCATCTATATGCTCAAATTGATAAGATGCACATCTAGAGACAACCATTGTGGTTATGCAATATAAACTTTCATTAATATCTACATAATGAAAGTAAGAGTCTCAAAGTTGACAAGACATAGAAACATATTAAGTCAATCTTTATCATAATCAATGAAGTAGTATTGCCTTCTCCAAATCCATGGAGGATAACACTAACCAAGATAAATTGGAGAAGTAATGGATCAAACAAAAGTAAATAATAGCACGTTTAAAGAAGATATACATGATCTGATAGGCAAAGAGAAAAAGAAGTCATGCTAGAAGGTACAATGTTTAAAGAATGTTTATGGTGAAGGTATAAATAACTAATACCATAACTGGTAGTATATAGCACACTATAAATAAGAATTTAGAGAAGATGAACTATGTATTTCGGGGTGGACATATAGTGGAATAATTCTTAGTCTAAAAGAGTTCAAGGACCACAATAAAATTCCAAAAAGAAACACGCAATTAGAGAAATAACTTATAAGTTTCTGTAATTTCTTGAGCACATTATCCATACTAGAACTAAGGAAACCAATAAATTTTCAAGAAAGATGTTCATACTGATGGTTGGTTTAGTGCATGTCATCAAAGTATGAAAATCTAACCATTGAAGATACAACAAATAAAAAGAAGAAAGGAGTGTATCATAAGGTAATTTAAAACACTTTATGTAGGATAGATTCGGTGCATCTAAGATAAAAACCTATCCACTAAAGAAGTTGAAAAAGGAACAACAACCCATGTGATAGGTTATGGAGTCCTATCCTTAGAAATTATGGTTGAGTTGAAGGTCTTAAAAGGATTCCATGGATGTAGTTATCCAATATATATAAACTTATGCAGATGAGACTAGCAATATGATCTTAATTTAAGTGCGGGTTCGAAGATTTAAATCAATGAAATATTTGATCATAGGAAAGTAGTTATTCAAAAATGCAAAACTTTGAAGAAAGAAATGAATTAACTTAGAACTGATATTTCTTAAGCTAAGTCAATTCAATGCAACTATAATAGTATCATAATGGGTAACAGGCTTTGATAAAATCTCAACCAATGTTTCAAATTGCTGATGCGCTTCGTCAAGAGCATATGAATATTAAACCTCATCAAGAATGGACTTTAGTAAGAATAGAGGGTTTAGAAGTGCCTCGACCACCAACATGTATTATCAACAGGAAGAAAAGACAAATACTTGGATTATCGAAACTAATTCAATAAGGAGGGAAAGAATAATAAGATCCATGATCTAAGGGAAGTTCATAGTGATATAATACTTAATTACCATTACAACAATGACATTGCAATAGTTAAGACCTCTGCACCTAGAAGATTCATCATCCATGATCCATATATAAAAGATGTGATAAACTTACTTAAAAGAAATATCCAATCCTAATAATAAGAACTAATATCGAGGTGACCAATAACTCGCTCCATCTATAGCTTGAATTTAAATTTTTGTCAAGGTATAGATCTGGTCTGTAAGCGGTGCTTCTAGATCACCGAAGAGGTGCAAGATCACGGGATGCAATCCCGAATAAGATATACGTAAAGTTAAGAGAACTAAAGTACCATCGTTCTGATCCTACTCAATATCCTATGTATATCGGGACTATTAACCTAATCCTTAACCTAGGCTCTGATACCACTTTAATTGTCACGCCCCGACCCATCTGTCGAGCACGTGGCAACCGTCGTATGAGCCCGAAGGACCCATACAAGGCATTTAATGATATACATAATTCATATACATTAACAATGCAGCGGAAGATACAATTAAATCATCTAACTAAACTCTACTAACACAGTCCCGATATACCTACTACAATACTATGATCACAAAATTAGTAAATAATTAGGTTCGTCGATAATCTTGTCTCCATTAGCTATCCTGACCGGTCGTCTAGTAGACCTGCACACATTTGAGCGTCGTGTGCTCAGCCGCAAGCGGCTGAGTGCTTATGGCTCTAACCGCAGTAGAATAACTCAAGTAGCAAATAAGGAGATACTAGCATGTCCATAACATCATTTCATAACCTCAAACAAAGCATGTAAAATCAACAAATAAAACATGAAGCATTATAAGAAGAACATGTAATACAAGTGTGATATCAAATAAAGCATATGATATCAGCAAATAAAACTTGAAACATTATAAGAAGAACATGTAATATAAGTGTGTAGCTCAACTATAACTATGAAGTGTGTTTATTTCACAAGATTATTGTCACTAAAAATATCATCACATTCAAATATTGTGATCTGGGCAGCCAGCCTATGCTTAGGGGATCTCCTGATCAGAGAGTTCCCATAAGCCCATCAGTGTCCACTTTCTATGTCTCTACTTATGCCCGTCACACTGATGTTGGCAGAGAGGTCGGGTGATCGTGAATCCCTCTCCGGTGGTACACTAGGCGAATCACTTCATCTCCGCGACCTAGCGACCTGTCACTCCATGCGTTTTCCCCAGATAATCCATGGAGCAACTCGTGTAGTACTACACCAAGGGTCACCGCACCTATGTATACGCATCGGCCACGGCTAGCCGGTAATAAACCCCAGGATCTGGATTACTCATCAGAACGTCTGCAGAACGTCTGGATTAATAGCCATGAGGTCCATAGATCCACTGTCCAAGGCTATGCGGAAGGAGTCACCGTACCAATTTACAAGCAGCTATGCCTGCCAGGAGGCGTGCATCCTAGCCGTCGCCGGAATGCTATAACCTCGGCGACATATTTGCTAGGTCATTGGTTTGGTTTCATCCATCCTAGCCATCTTAGGACTATCACGGTGATGACTTAGCGGCACCATGCGGGTATAGTGAATACATCACACTGTTCTCTGGCAATAAACTAATTCACATCTTATCCTCACCCTTTTATGTCCAAAATGATTTCAACATCTTTGGGTGATATAGGTTTATGAGCATTAGAGCTTGTATCCGTAACTTAGGAGATCAAAACGGTGCATCGTCAAGAATTACGTATGTAAGTATGTCAATGTCACATGTCTATAAGTGATGCTTGTCGATGTTTATGAATATGTCACACTATAGTATAACATAATAAGTTCTAGAAGTAACTGTACTATTTTATTACTTTTCCTCACATCAACCTAATAGATAATGAGCGAGAGAATAACCTAGCATATATTTGAATAACAGTAGCAATAAGACAACCAACATATCGCATTAATGATATAAATAGACTATTCTAACCTACAAATGATGAATCATAAATAATTAAATATTAATTTTTAAACACTAAAATATTTATGCAAGAGAATAATCTAACACATATTTGAATAATTGTAGAAGTAAAACAACAAGCATATCATATTAATCATATAAATAGGTTATTATAACATACAAAGCATGAATCATGAACGATTAAATATTAATTTCTAAGCAGTAAAACATTTATCTCCTCAAGTTTCGCCAACTTGAGAATAGTCTACTGTAGTGAACCGGCGCACCTGGATGTTGTAGTTCGTCCTTCAGAACCAACCGTAAAATAGCTTGCACGTCGTTAAATATTTTGAGATGACCTACCTATTACAAACATCATCATCTTTAGAGATTATCTCTAATATTAGGTATTATCTATTTTATTTTTAATGAGCTAAACTAACCACCTTTCTTTATTTTCTTTAAACTCATCTCAACCCAATTTAGTTAAATGTTGTTTAACTCGATTTAGTTTATTCGACATAATCTACCCTAACTAATTCACCATTACTCTACCACTTGATCACCCAAGTTCCCATTCTATTGTGAGCTAATTAAAATTCTAAGTCATCCATAGTTCAACTAATGACTCTAATTTTATCTAATTGTCATATCTAATAACTAACAAAGTGGGACATTGCAAATATGTCCTAGTGATGATGATGTTGGCGAGCGGAGGAGCGGTTGCAGCCATCGGTGGCGCACCCAAATCGCCGAAGGTGCTGCGGTCGCCGATGCTGGCCATTGGTGGACTGCAGGAAAAGGGAAGACTTCGCGGCATCGCCGCTCGTCATCTGCAGGCCGAAGGGGAAGGGATGAGCGGTCGAACTGAGTGGGGTTCGCCGTTGAGCGCGCGGCGAGGAATCGAGGGAGACGGATGTGGAGGCGTTGAAGGCGGAGAAGGGGAAGAAGGAGAACGCATCAAGCCGCTCGCCCGATCTAGGGCTTGAAGCGCGTGAGTAGCACGTGCTAGGGAAATTTCCCTATTTGCCCTTAACCTTTTCATATAATTACATCTATAATCTACATTGACTATTCTACCCTTAGCCATTAATTCTATTTACTTACTCCTAACTTATCTATATCTATGCAGGTTAATTAATAACTTCATTATATATATATATATATATATATATATATTCAAAATTCAGGGTTTACACGGGGAGAGGAGAACGCAGTCCTCGCTGCTCGCGATGGGCGTCCTCTCTGCTCGCCGCTCGCCCACGATGGGCGTCCTCGCTCTGCTCACGATGGGCATCCTCTCTGCTCGCCGCTCGCCCGCGATGGGCGTCCTCGCTCTGCCTCACGATGGGCGTGCTCGCTGCTGCGATGGTCTCGCTGCTCGCGATGGGCGTCGGCGTCCTCGCTGCCGGGGAGAGGAGAACGCAGTCCTCGCTGTCGGGGAGAGGAGAACGCAGTCCTCGCTGCTGGGGAGAGGAGAATGCAGTCCTCGCTGCGCGCGATGGGCGTCCTCGCTGCCGAGGAGAGGGAGAGGAGAACGCATCCCCGGCGTCGTTATCTGCATTCTGCGGAGTCTTCTTCAGCCATCACCCATCGGCACGTTAGCCCGGCCGGCACGATGCCATCATGCCGGGCTAGGTCCGGCACGACAGATTGCCATGCCGCGTGCCGTGCCGGGCGGGGTGAGGCACGAAGTGCCTCGTGCCGGGTACGACATGCTCTTTGAGCATGCCGGGTCTAGCCCGGCATGATGGTAGGTCGTGCTACAGCGGGCCGTGCCCGGGTTAACCCAGGCACGGCCCATGTGCACCTCTAGCCGTATGGTGGAAGAAGAAGATGACAACGACAATAAGAATGACGACGACGATGATGAAGAGGATGTAGCTGCATCCCGCTCCACTCCTTTCGCTTCACCTACGATGTCATCTCGTTGGACCCCAGTGTGCCCGATGCCTCCTCCGCCGATCGCAGCCGCCACCGGAGCTACATCGAGGTCATGGCCGGCGACTCATAGCCTGGGCCGAGGGTGTGATGATGCCAGAGGTGCCGTTTGACCGAATCCCTGCTCTGGGTCGCAGTCTTTCGTCCTCGCGAGACGGAGGAGCACTACTTCTCGACGCTCCTCGATGCCGAAGACCCTGGTGGCGGCGTATCTCACTACACAATCACGAGAGTCAACTCGACCGGCAACATCGGCGAGCACCCGCACCTCTACAGTCCGCCAGAGGTGTCCAAGGAGCTTCGAAAGTCCAATTTGACCTAAGGGGAGCCTCTGCTGCTGCGTCTGCCTGCAAGCGAAATCAAGGATGAAGCGATGGGATTCTTCGCAGAAAAAGGCTCGCCTCCTCTGTTCCTTAGGGGCTGTGGGGTGAGGGAGGAGATGGGGGAAGCAGAGTGGGTGTGGGGGGGGGGGGGGGGGGGGGGGACGAGATCGGGTTGGGTGGGGGGAGAGCGGTAGAGTAGGAGGGAAAGGAGATGGGGGTGGGGGAAGTAGAGGAGGAAGAAGAAAGAAGCAAGTGTTGGTAGGAAGGGGAGGGAAAGAGGATGAGGGGGATTGAATGGTCATTTTGTTAAAAATTCTTTTTACTTGTTCGTTTATTAAATTAATATTTTAAATTTGTTAGTACAGAAAACACTCGTTATTACTCAGTACTACTGGTTTAACACTAAAAGTAAAAAAACTCAGCAACTCCAAACAATATATATATATATATATATATATGGTATATATATATAAATATGGTATCCTGAATTAAAGAAAATAGTCAAACAAAACTCAACAACTATCAATGTTAAAAACATGATAGAATAAAAATTTATTAAATAAAGTACATACTCCTCCAGTATTTGTAAGTTTTTAAAAAATTTAAAATTTATTTTTACTAAAATATATGTTTTTACTGTATTATAGTTAGAATTAAAATTTACTATCAATCTCATTCAATTACTATTCAAATATATTCAAAATTTATTAGTATATATTATTTTAAAAAATATATTTTAGATACAATTTTTATTTTTTAATTCAATAATTATTAAACTTATAATATTTAAAATTTTATAGATCTAAACATACATATTGTGCACCGTTTTTGATAAGAGTTAGATTGTTTAATATTTATTAAAATAAAAAAATTATTTCAAAAGAGGTGATGCCTAATAAATATAAATAAATAAAAGTTTGGGTGAAAGGGCTGACAGAATAAATGAAAGAAAACATTATGGTATTTACAAATTAGCTCCTCCCCAGGGACCAAACCATAAATTATAAGAATAGAAGGCAATATTTTCCCCCAATTACCATCCTTCACCCGAAGACGCTCGAACCGATTCGTCTACCCTCCTTTCCAAACAGCGCAGCCGGACTTCACCGGATGTCATCATCGGCGCCGCCGTCTCTCTTTCGAGATCTCTGAGCTCCGGTGACCTCTCTAGCAGGTCCGTCAAGCTTTGTTCCACCATTCTTCCATTTCGAATGCTCGCCCCACATTTACCCTGCCGGGCACGCGAGTGAGGGGGAAGCTGCCCCCTTTCTCCTCTAGCGACTAGACCGTCGGAGTTCGGCCATTCCTCGCCGGCAAACTTTCGTCGGAACCAAATTTTGGCTCCGTCATGCGGTCTCCTATCTTTCATCGTCGCCGATCCTAGCAATCGATCGTCGGGGTCTGACCTCGACCTGTCCCGTTTCTGCCCATGATCTTCTTCTTGACTGCTGCTACCTGATCGCGGACGTTGTAGCCTCCTTTTTGCCTTCATCGATCAGCTCAAATCCTTCAAGAGACGGCAGCAAAACAAAATCGATTTTCCCAAATCCGTTCCAAGTAAGTTTGACCTCCAACACTTTGAACAGTTAAAAGATTAATGTCCGTGTGATTGAGTAGTGATATGTATGCGATTTTTCCTGTTGAATTGGCTTTAGTTTGGGTGATTGACGTTTTAAGTTCCAAAAAATAGAACCTACAAAACCATGTTCCAAATCTGTTAATGAGGTTTCAAGTATTTGGATGGATAAGGGAAGTGTCATAGAAATTCACATAGTTGGAGAGCGCATGTTCAGATGTCATGGACTGTGTTATGACAATTTGAAGATAAAAACTATAGAACTTCAACTATTTAGATTATGATACGGTTTAGATTTCTTGTATCTCTTTGTTGGGATTGTTTTAGTTTAAACTTGAATAAGCTGAATTGTTCAAATATGCTCGGTGGTATACATTTTAAGTATTTGGTTGTTTTTCCTTTAACTATTGGTTTGCCGCAAGAAAAGCATAGAATTAAATTCATGTTCCGACAGAAGGTAATAGTTAAGGAGTTAGTATTGATAAATATGCTGATTTGTCTTCCTCACTACTTTTCTTTGCTAAATGCGAAGGCTAAATAATGAAGTTGAAGGAAATTCCAGTATTCTGCTATTGGGATGGGAGAATTATTTCAGATGACAATGGAGTATCTTATGATAGTTTTCCAAAAACTGCTGTTAAGGTTAGACGAGGAATCAAATTTCAAGAGTTATCAAACTTGATATATCAGACTATGGGAATTGATAAACAAAACTTTAAGTTGAAGATGATGTGCAGGTATCCGACCACCGTTCAAAGTTCAGCTGTCAAGTATACACTTTTACCAATTACAAATGACGGAAATGTGGGAATTATGCTTGATATTGTCTTTTTATATTCGGAATTTCGCAATGTTGACTTGTACATAGAAACAGAAGCTTCCACCAATCAAGAAATCCATGAAAGAAGAGAGCACTTCTCTAGTCAAACAATATCAAATACTATTGAGGGGAATGAAGAAGCATTTTTAACAAATACAATGAGTATCAACGATGAGGTGAATGATGATAGTGATGATAATAATATGGAAGAAGAGATAGATGGTGGAGGTGGCAATGATAATAACATGGAAGAAGAGTTCCATGCTGGAGGTGCCAATTATAATAACACGGAAGAAGAGACAGATGGTGGCGGTGGCAATGAAATGCAAGATGATAATAATACAGGAGTTGCACCATGTCATGAAGAACCTAGCCCATCATTACCATCTACGATTACTCAATGGAATCACAATGGAGAACTACGAAAAGGTTTGATTTTTGAGAGTAAAAAGGATTTGCAAAGAGCGGTAAAGTTGTACTCAATTAAAGAGCGCCGACAATATGTAGTTGTAAAATCAACAACAACACTATGGATTATTAAGTGTAAGATGGAAATAGAATGTGGATGCACTTGGAAGCTTCGAGCAACTAAACTAAAACGTCATGGTCATTTTGAAGTGACTCTATTCAAGGCCCCGCATACTTGTGTTCCTCCAAATATAAGTCAAGATCACCCTCAACTTGATGCAAAATTGATTTCAACAGAAGTTGAAGACATTGTGAAAGAACAACCATCAATTGCTATTATGGCTTTGAAGAAACTTATAATTGAGAAATATAATTACAATGTTTCTTACCATAAGTTGTGGTCTGCGAAGCAAAAGGTACTACAAAATATTTTTAGTGGCTCGAATGGGCCCTGTATGGAACTGCCCACTATTTATCATGATCCTTCTCTAAAGAGATCAAGAGGGCGACCAAAGTCAATATATCCTCTTAATGGGATGAATAGTAAAGAAGGTCGATCTAAAAAGTATTGCGGATTATGCCTACAAACTGGTCATCAGAAAGGGACTTGTCCTAACAAGTGAAAGTAAACATATTAGTAGGTGATTAAACTACAACCTTTTTTTTATTTCACTATTATTTTTTAAAAAAATTTCTATCTACCAATATCTTTTTTTCTTGTCCTAGGTGAGGGTGAAATCGATGTTGCAATTTTAATTGCTTGTTCACTATTTTAGGAAGGAATTCTTCATGCCAATGAAGGATGTCCAACTTGCAATTTCAACTACCGGGGCTACATTAAGTGCTGGCATTGGAACTGTGGGGTCTGACACCTAATGCTCTCTTCTTTCGTTTTTTCTTGTTTATGGCGTTATTGAACAGAAGATAGATGTTAACAAATGTAATCCAATGAATGTTATGCTAGTAGTTAGCTATTTTCTCCTCTATATTGCAGCTTGCCTAGAGATTTGTTTTTTTCAGTATTGTAGTGACTTTTTTTATGTGCGATGAGGATATATTCCAGATACATCTCTCAAAACTTTCTTCATGCTTTCCTATCATAGTTGGTCATAACCTTAATGTTATGTTTGATACGAATTAACTATTAGTATTGTTATTTGTTTGCTACCTTCCAGTATATGTAACATTAATTATTTTTTATAAAAAAAGAACTGTCTGGTGATTACTATTATAAAATTAGCACAAGCCCTGGCATGACAAATGTGGTGGTGTTGTCCCGAGCCCCGATGTCAGCAACAAGGCAGACGTATTCATTACCCAATTCTGGGCTGGCCTGAAGTTGTAGAAGCTGAACTAGATTCGTGAGAAGAAGCAGCAGCAGCAGCAGGTGGGCAGATGGAGATCATGATACTTGGAAGCCTCTTTGACAAGGAGTTGATCTCAAACTAAGCTCAATGTCAGTGCTAGGACTCACTATCAAGAGTGAAGTTTTCTATTAGAATGATATTTCCTTAAACATTAGTTTGTTAACTAAGGATGGTGCAAGTTTGATCTTTGATTTGCAGACTTTGCTATACAGATGCGGACTGTTTCAGAATGTGTTAGTCGTGCACATGAAGAATACAACACATCTTGAGTGGATTGTGATGAAAAGACAAAAAAGAAAAACCACTACGCCTTGCATTAGTTGGCGCGGTATATGCTTCTACTTGTTTAAATTATATTTGTTTGTATCTAGTTAAAAAAAAAGATCGATTGTTGCTTGCTTTGTCAGTAGAATTACACTCAGTTGCCGTGTGCAGTGATGGCACTATTTTTAGCAGTCAAATGAGTTGTCATTGTTTCTGCATCTGGCATATATTGAACTGGTGCATTTTTCTTCTCGATATAGATATCTCTTACGATTTTCTGAACAGTGTTGCTACCAGAAATGCGTTTGAGGCCTGATGTTAATCCAAAAGTTTATGACATTATTATTGATCCACCGTTAGATTTGCTTTCATACTACATTTTGATGTAGTTATTAAAATGGAAAGGGCACCTTCCATTTGACTGGACCTCTAATGCTTTGGTTTCATTTTTCAACATTTTGCAATGTTGAAGGACAAGTCTTGATGTGGAATATGAGTTAGTCATATCCACAGATATTATTTACGTTAGTAGTTCTAAAAGAAATAAATGGTGTAGATCCTACCGTTCTGCAAACTATATTATGCTGCTTCAACTTGTATTTTTGATGTATGTGCTTGTTTTAATGAACTTGCACAGGAATATGACTCCAGTTCAGCATATATTTTACTTGGAGCTTTTTAGTTGCATAAACTACCGTAATGGCCACAACCCCTTGATGTCCATTAGTTCTGTGGAGCTTTTAGTAGCAATGCTGTTTTAGTGGGCAAGTAACTAAAATACTTGTGAAAGAAATGTCTCTTGAGGAATGACGTTGCCTGGCAAATATATCAGTTTGGTTCTAATCCTCCTTATTGGCCGCAGGTACCCGGTAATACAGCACCTCGCTTCTTCTTCTCACAAGAAGACTGGTACCAACATTTATCCTACAGTGAAGGCTCTGTTTATTTGCATGCAATGTAAGGTGGTGGAACCCGAGGCAGGGAAAAACAAATGGGGGAACCCCAGCAGCACCTATTTTCTATTTTTGAACGGGTTATGCCGTCTCTAGCTATTAAGTTAGCTTTAGCTTGATTTGTACCAGGAAAGATAGCAAACACAAAATAAGTAATCTTGGATTGTGGTCCGTCAATAGGAGTAAGCAAACAAAAATAATACTTTTATTTGTACCAAAAGCAGCATTGCTGTTGTCCTCAAGCCTACAACTTGCCTTGCATTGGCTGCACTTGGGATCCGCTGCATTGATCTTCTCCGCACGTGATTCATGTGTGATGCTAATTGGTAATCAGATATAACTGCTGCTCAGACGGCAAGCATTCCGTCACCACATCAGAGCTGATGAATTCTTCTCTCCATTTGCAGGGGGGTGGGAAACTCGTCCTCGTTCACCAAGCTTATGCCAGCCACTTCTTCCCGCACTTTGGCCCTGCAGGCGATGAAGCTCGCAGCAACGTCGACCAGCCTTATGGAGTCACCTCCGGTGAAACTCTTCCCCTTGAGCTTTTCCTCGCGAGTCTCCAGGTTTTCTTTTGCCTCAGCCATGAAATTCTTCTGCGCATCCAAATTGAATCAAGACACGGAGCATTAGAAAATAGAAGAATTCATCAAATTCAAATTCAGTTTGGGGTCTTCCTTCCAGGTTTCTTCGACGTAATCGAGTATAACCAGTGACATGGCGATTGATCTGCCCTTGTAGAGGAGGATGAGTCCTTCATGTGCACCGTGTTGCTCTAGAGAAGCAAAGGGCTCTTGCTTGCTGGAGAGATCCTCCTCAACCTTCTGAAAGGGCACACCATTCTGCATCAGGGCAAGTTGCACTCTGCTGCCAAAGGGGGTTCGTAAAAGACCTCAACACCTTCACTTCCTCCCCCATCTTTTGCACTCCTTTTTACTCTTCCCCCACCATTTCTCTCATCTTCACTATATTCAACAAGAGATAACTTGCATCTTGTTTTGTTACATGGCAATTAGTTGAGACGCTACCATCACAAGCTCCAAGAAGTCTTCTACTTTGTCAGGGAGGAGCTCTTCGTGCAAAGGCACAATGGGTTGGCTTAGTATTTAGTACTTGTAACTCAATAAAATCATTTTTGGATAGTACATCTTAAGAGTTTTTGATCTTATTAACCAAGTTTATTTTATTAATGCTAAAAATAACTAGGTAAAAGAACTTTGTCCAAACTGACTTCTCAATGTGCTACTAGAATATTCTACTTATCTTTTTACCCTCCTCATTATAATATAAAATATATTCAGCATTACAGAATATTCTACTTATCTTTTTACCCTCCTCATTATAATATAAAATATATTCAGCATTACACCATTCTATATTAACAAAGTTTATATTTATTTATTATATATACTATTTCATATCATGTTGTGCCAGGCTTCTAGGCCTCACTTTGTGACCCGGCATGGCACTTGGCACTAGGTTCAAGTCGTGTCGAGCACGATCGGCCCATGCATTGGGTCCATTTGCATGTCTAACAATGGTGATCTTGTGCCTCTCCTTTCCCCTCCCTCCTCCTCCAATTAATGACGAGAACCTCATGAAAGGGACCAATTTGAGTCGATTAAATATGGTGCAAAAAGGGCAATTGAGCCACACTGTAGAGCCTGAGAAGGTCGTTGATTAGTGTTGGTAGAAGGAGATGTGAGACAACAAGGTGAAGGATTCGAAGGAGCACCATAAACCCTATGAATCCTAGAAAGAGCATGTGAATAAGGTACTCAAAGCTTTTCTCTCTTTCTATGAGATACATAGACCACAAAGTAAAGAAACCAATTGCTATGTTATAATTTTATTAATGCACTTATATTAATTTCAGTGATAATTTGCTCCAAATATAATTTTATTTATGCGCAATTCTAAATAGTTCCAAAGTTTAATGAGATAGACAAAAACACTTTTTTTTATTAATGAGACTCCTATTTTTAGACTCCTAGTATACTTTTGAGTTGTTTCGATTCCTACCACAAAAAGTAAAGAATTATAAAAATGTTGATTTAGTTTCTAATCCTATCTCAAAAAGTCAAGAATAATAAAAATGATTATAACTGTTGGAATATATGACACATTCTTGATCTTCTAGAAAAGAATATGAATTTGGAGTCTCTAGATACATTCTTGATCTTTCTTGGATTTGTTGTTTTTTTATCAATTGTATTACTATTTTTGCATAAATGGTTGAATAGATTTCTTATTAACGAAATAATAAGAGAAGAACAAAAAATAGTTAATATATCAACATGTAAGCTCTTGCACCAACTTCATAGTCTAGAGTATGACTTTAAATTCATATCCTTCTCTAGTAGATCAAGAATGTGTCATGTATCCCAATAGTTACCATTATTGATTATCTAATCATTTTTATGATCTTTTGTGGTAGGAATTGAAACTGAATCAAAAGTATACTAGGAGTCCAGAAATAGGAGCCCAATGAAGAAAAAGATGTATTTTTATCAACCTCATTAAACTTTGGAACTAGTAAGATTGAGCGTAAATAAAATTATATTTGGAGCAGATTATCACTAAAAATTAATATAAGCACTCAAATAAAATTATAGCAATTGGTCCCTTTACTATGTGGTCTATCTATCTCGTACAAAGAGAGAAAAAACTTTGAATACCTTATTTGCATTCTCCTAGGATTTATAAGGTTTGTGGTGCTCCTTCAGATCCTTTACCTTGTTGTCTCACATCTCCTTCTGCCACTTTCTCGTGTTTACAAACTTCCTTGGCTCTGCAGTGTGGCTCTACATCTCCTTTTTGCACCATCTTCAGCCGACTCGAACTTGCCAGCCTCTCCTTTCATGAGGTCCCCATCATCAATTTTAGGTAGAAGGAAGGGCAAGAAAAGTTGCAAGATCTCTATCGTAGATTGAAGGAGGAGGGAGGGGCACAAAGAGGCGCGAGGTCCCCATCATCCATTGGAGGAGGAGGAGGGAGGCCAAGGAGAGGCTCGAGGTCCTCATCATCCATTGGAGGAGGAGGAGGAGGAGGAGGGAGGGCTAGGAGAGGCTCAAGGTCCTCATTGTCGATTGGATGGAGGGGCAAGGAGAGATGCGAGGGCCCCTCGTCGATTGGAGGATGAAGAGTAGGCATGCTTATCGGGCCGTGCTAGGCACGACCCGTGCCCAATCAGGCCGTGCCAGGCACGGCCAGTGCCCAATCAGGCCGTGCCAGACACGGCACTATGTATACAACGTGCTGTGCTGGTCCACCTTTTGGAGTCCGCGTATCGTGCCTAGCACGGCCCGTGGTCGGGCCTTGCGAGGCACGGCCCGACCATAGCCCATTGTATGGGCATACTAGATATTGAAGGTGGGAAAAAGAACACTATCTCTTAAATAGAGGATGAAGCAACTCTTTTTCCAAGACTTCCCAGATGTGGGACTAAAAAATTCCTTTAAACCATAACTTTTCCTCTAGAACTCCAAGCCTTCAACATTTAAAATCAAAAAATTTTCATTCTATTAATATTACCCTACTAACCTTTATTAACTATAATTTTATAATTTTACTAAAGGGTATTTTAGTCATTTTTTATATATTATTTCATTAAAATATTAATTAAAATTCATATAATCACTCCTTTATTTCTATTCTTAATTCTTATCATGGGTTAATGGATTAGGACATAATATTAATAATGCACTTAAAGATGAACATTATGATAATACTGTACAATTTATATTCAAATCAGTATTGATATTATAGTAAGTTAATAAATAATAAATCTTAGTATTTATAATATCTTAGATTAAAAAATTTCTAAATATGTCATCATAACATCCTTCATTTAAAGATTTCAAAGTAATAATAACTATAATATATACTCATGGAAAAAGAGTATAAAAAAATATAAGTAGAAAGATATGTTCAAAAAGATAAAAAAATTTTAAAAGTTGGTTTTTTTATTTTTATTAACTATCTAGCTTATAGTAGAACCTTCAATAAAATAAAATGAAAAGATTTTTAGATAATCTAATTTAGGAAAAAATATTTTATAAAATGAGAGTGGATCGATCATATAGTTTAATTTTTTGTTAGTTTGAAGTGGATAGAGATTTTATAAAGAATATTATATATTTTAAAAAAATTATATACTTTAATAAAATTAAAATTTATATATTTTAATAAAATATAAATAATTAATATTTTTTAAACTTTAATAAGTAGGTTTGGATGATTTTTTTTATAAAAAAAAGATGGGTGGCTAGTAAGGAGTCAATGGTTATTTTTAGTCTAACTTATTAAAAAAATTTAGTCCCACATTGCTCAGTTATGGGAACTAAGAAGCATATATAAGCCAACACTTTCACATTTACTAGTATATTGGTACTAGTGAGCCATCGGATTGAATTAGGCATGATATGTGACCTAGCACGTGCCATGTTGGGTCTGATCCAGTATGCCTTAGAGCGTGCTTCGTGCCATACTAGCATTGAATAGATGTAATACGGCTGATCATTAGCAATGTCTTCTTCTTGGATAGGAAGAAAGCCAACAGGTCCTTCCTTCATGAAAAGCATTCTATCACCACATCTCACTTGAGAAGCTCCTCCTTCCACATGCAGAAGGTAGGAAGATTCTCTTCGTCGAGCAAGCTAATGCTAGCCACCTCCATAAGCATCAAAAACCAATGGGTGATGAAATAGGGGCATGATATGTGACCTAGCACGTGCCATGTTGGGTCTGATCCAGTATGCCTTAGAGCGTGCTTCGTGCCATACTAGCCTTGAATAGATGTAATACGGCTTAACCCAAGATCTCATAAACCTCCCATATATTTTATAACATTTTGTATACTTAGCCTTGAATAGATGTAAGATTATTATTAAAATAATCTTAGTTAATAAGGCCAAAAACTCGTGAGCAAAGATGAGACTTGATCATTAGCAATGTCTTCTTCTTGGATAGGAAGAAAGCCAACAGGTCCTTCCTTCATGAAAAGCATTCTATCACCACATCTCACTTGAGAAGCTCCTCCTTCCACATGCAGAAGGTAGGAAGATTCTCTTCGTCGAGCAAGCTAATACTAGCCACCTCCATAAGCATCAAAAACCAATGGGTGATGAAATAGGCAATGATGTTGACCACGCATATGGAGTCCCTATTAGATAATTGAGCTCGTATCCTTATTGTTATGCATGTTTATTTCCTTGCTATAATTTAGTTACTATAGTTTGCATGTATGCATGGTTAACACATTTTTAATAATGAGATAGAGTCCCTAGCATTATGGAGAAGGTGGCATGGAAAGCACAGATAGTAGGGGGCTACTTCCATAGATATATCTCTTTATTTTCTATTTGCAATCAAGGAATAATGTTCAGATATTTTTTCACCCAAAATAGTGCTAAATCTATCTCCACTAAATACAAAGTTGTTGCCATTTATTGTTCATTATCGGGCAACAACTTAGAGTTCTGAAATCTCTCTATTTATTGATTGTGCGAATTACAGTAGATTAGATGAGATTACTGCCAACAATTGGTATCAGAGTTTGCAAGGTTCTGAGGATACTAGATGTCGAAGACATCTGTGCATACTCCGGTTATTGGTAAGATACCAATCAGTAGGATGTGATATAGGAGGGCTCAGGTCTTCTTTAGGGGCAGGAGGAGGAAGCCTAGATGTATGTCCGCTACTAAACAAAGGAGGGAACTATGTCATTTGTCGTCCTTCTTCCTTTGGAACAACACCGGTATGTCGTAGGTAGCCTTCAACGGGCGAATGAGTCTGTCATCTAACAACTCGCCCAGTTGCTTCTTAAGCTCCGCAAGCTCCACATGCGGCATCCTGTAGGGTGCCTGTGTAGGTGGTCAGGTGCCTGGGACCAATTCTATCTTGTAAACCCCCACCTTCAAATCCCATTTTTAGAAAAAAAAATTATTTAATTCGGCCCGCTCCAACCGAACCGGTCGGTCAACCGGTTCGGGTGAACCGGCCGCCCCTTTACACGGGGATGCGGCCGCGAGCGAGAAGGGCAGAAGCCCTATCTCGCTCGAGCTGCGTTCTCCTCGAGCGCTCGCTGCGCCTCTGCACGCAGCACGGACGAACGCCGACGAGCCCGCCGGCGCGCCGCCCATTGGCCCTCGTCGCCGTCGGCTGTGAGTCGGGTCGGAGGGGAGCTCGGCAGTGGCTTCAGTAGGGATGAAACCCCCGCCGCCAGCCCTTCCGTCGTGATGAACAGAGGTGGGTCGCCGCTCTCTTCGCCGACGACTTCGACCTCGATCCGCCTCCGCATCCCTCGAGATCGCTTCACCGCACCACCACGAGCGCCTAGCAGCCGGCATTCCACCCGGATTTGGCTGGCGAAGCGAGCAACTGGCGAGACGTTGGGGCGAGACGTGCGATCGGCAGCGGCGAGCGAGTCCTTCGTTTCCGCCCTCGTCGTCGCTTGATCCGGCCTCCACTAGCCACTAGCGAGGAAATAGGTGAGAAATCCCAGCTCGATCGGCCTTTCGATCCCCTCTTTCCGCGGCTTGCTGCCGCTGTTCGCGGGTGGTCCGCCGACCCCCTCAACCCTCCGGCGTTCGGGTTTTGACGACGGATTCGGTGCAGGAGTTCTTGCCGTCTCGCACGAGGGCGCTGGGCTTGGCCGGCGAGCTCCGTTCGAGCGGGCGCGGAGGGAGCACCGGCGAGGAGGAGGCGAGAGGGCGATCGACGAAGGGGCGCGGCGAAAGGGTCTGTTTCCGCCCCTTTCTCCTAATCGTGATTAAGTCACGATTAGTGTTAATTAATTTCGCTTAGGGGTTAAAAAAATATAATTAGTGGAAAATTATGTTATTGTATGCTTAGTTTAATTAAAAGCATGATTAGCGTTAATTAACTAAGCTTAGTATATAAGAAATTATTTCTTTAATGAAAACGGTTGGGTCGAGTCAAGTGGGGTTAAATCGGTTGGGTTTGAGTTAAGTTTGGGTTCGAGTCAAGTTGGGTTGGGTGAGCCGAATCAAATAAGTTGAACCTGGTTCGAGCTCGAGTTAAACTAGATTGAATTTAATTTAGCTGAACCGGACCCGAACCGAACCAAATCGAACCGAACCGAACCGAACCGGGTGAACAGTAATTCGAACCGTTGACCGAGTCAACAGCTGACCCAATCAGCATTGATCGGGCCCACCGCCGACCCAGTCAGCTTTGACCGAGTCAACCGCTGACCCAGTCCGCGTTGACCGGTCAACAGCTGACCCAGTCGGCATTGATCGGGCCCACTGCTGACCCAGTCAGCGTTGACCAGTCAACGTTGACCGTTGACCAGGTCAGGTCAGAAAAATAAAAAATAAATTAAATTAAATAATTAATAAAATAATAAAATAATATTAAAATATTAAAATATTAAAAAATAATAAAAAATTCTATGGGTTCTACTTGGGCTCCTGGACGACTTGGGCCAAGTTATGGGTGAGTTTGATGAGTAGAAATTGAATAAAAATTCATTGAAGTTATTAGTTAAAAAGGTAAAAATATGATTAATTCATAATTCATTAGGTGAGATTAATCCTAAACATGCATAGGATTAATTTAATGTATTAATTATTTAATTGATAGATTTTAATTTATTTATCTTAAGGGAAATAAATTAAATCTATTTTAAATAATTTTTATTAAATATGATTATTGTGGGTACGCGATCCGAGAAGCTCGGCGGGTGATATTCTCCGCGCGACTTGGTTCCCAGGAGCAGATCGCTAACTCAGGTGCGTTGGTTCTCCGATGGTAGGATTTATTCACGCTAGGGAATTCCCGTTGGGGTTTTCTTAGGAACAATTCTTGGATGTCTTAAATATGATAAAACATAATGCTTGATAAGATTTGATTTGCTTGCATGTTAGTTTAGTTTATATTTATCTGACATGTAGGATATACTATGGTTTGCATGTTAGTTAATTTACTTTACTTAACATGCATGATATACTATGATTTCCTTATTAAATTTCTAATATGTTGTAGTATCATGTCGAGCATGTTAGATATTATTTTATGATGTTTCTATGCTATGCTAGCATACCTACCATGCAGACATAGATAATAAATAACGACATGTTAGAACCTTTGGTGATGTCACCGCCACTTAAACAGAAAATGGAGCCTTTTTCCATATGCCCCGATTGACCGCCACGTTCCGACGACGGTCAAACGGTGACGTTTCCGTTAGGCGCCACTCCCGAGGTTGATGCATAGCGGAGCACTGAGAGCACCACTCCCGACGTTATGCATAGCTCATATACTGGGAGCTGGTAGGGTAAGGGACTGTACACACTCCATGGTCATGTTAGACTGGAAATATGGAGCAAGTCCTTACCCGAAATCTTCACCCGCGCGAGTGTCGTTGTAGGCGGCCTCGTGATAGTCCTGAGATGGTTAGCTAGGATGAACCCTACCATGGACTTGGCACCGACGAAGTCGAGGGCCACAACCCATCGTGCGGATGTGCGCCAATCTCGATAGACGTTGACGGCTATTTGACTGGGAAGGTGATTCCACATGCGACGCCTTGGATAGTGGATCCGTAGACCGCACGGCTATCACCCTTGACGTCTGCAGACGATCGGATGAGTAGTCCGGATCCTAGGGTGGTTATTCCGGCTAGCCGTGGCCGATGATATTTAAGGGAGGTGACCCTGTCTACGGGCAGTTGTGTAGTACTACATAGGTGTCGTGACCCCTACGGTATCCGGGGAGGATGTAAGGGCACGACGGTTTCGCTAGGGGAGGCATGGTTGGCGACTAGTGAAACAACATGAGAGGGACTCTGGGTCATCCGTCCTCTCTGCCAACATCAGTGCAGCGGGCATAGATAAAGACAGAAAGGCACTGGTGGGCTTACTGATACCCCCGGCCCGGGTAGTCATTAAGCGTAGGCTGGCAGCCCGAGTTTATGAAACCTAAAAATCTCACCATGACGTAGGTGACATATTATTGATATGGACACTAGACATGACTAGGGTGACATCTAATGACATGTACACATTTATTTATTTATTTATTTATTTATTTATGATGTCTATTGTTATATGAATTGTTTAAACGATATGGCATGAAAAATGATGATTAATTACCAAAGACATCCTAAAATACTCCTCCTAGCCTTTGATTTCCTTATTCGGTAGAGCCGTAATTTCGCATTAGGCCGCAAGGCTGAGCACACCGCGTTCAATGTGTGTGCAGGTGTCGACGCACGAGACGAGATCGTTGACGGAGGGTTCATCGCGGAAGGTATACGATTGCTGTTACGAGTTTTCGTATGCCGGTCTTAGATTTGTATTAGGAGATAACGGGACTGTATTTAAGATGTTATTTGAAACTGTGGGTGTACGTAGTTTAGTATTTGTATTTATGCCTTGTATGGGCTTGTCGGGCTCATACGGCGGTTGCCACGTGTCGTCCTGCGGGTCGGGGCGTGACATATCTGGTGGTCCATCGGTCGTCGAGGGGGTAACATCTTCGAAAGCTCCTCCGGTATAACATCACTGAACTCCCCTAATATAGCTTCAACTTCAGCTAGAATCATACCTTGAGAGGCTGCTGTTCTTCCAGTAGCATGGCTGCAAAAGTCGCCTCGTTCCTTCGAATGCCTTTGTCGAGTTGGATGGCCGATAGAAAGTTGGATGGACTCTAAGATGGCGATGCAGGGCTCAGCATGCTTGCTACCCTCGGGGATTCCATGTTGCTGCTGCTCGAGAATTGTGGGCTACTGGCTTGGCTGATGGTGATGTGCACCAAACGTACTGCCATTGCTTTGCATCTCCATCGAGGAAGGCTGCTGCAGTCGGCACCCAGTTTTCCTCGACAATCTTCATGGCGTTGAAGTACTGGGTCATATCCCAGGTGTAGTTCTCCAACTTGGCATTGCGCATACCTAAGTAAGTCTTTGGCTCAGGTACGTACATGCTAGGGTGTAACATTGCCTCGAGTGCGACTGAGGAATTGAGCTCAGTGCGCAAGCTCTCGAGCTCCTCGTGCAATCTTTGCTCGAACAGGCTCATGTCAAGCGGGGCAGACGTGCCGGGATCTCCCACGTTGGAAGTCCGGTCGGCGGTGGCTTGAAGTTCTTCAAGCTTGAGTCGCATGTCCGCCATGGCTACATACAGGTCACTCACGCGGCCCCAAAATGGTCTGGATACCAGATCCGTCTCCTCTTCGGGTGGAGGAGTCCCAATGGACCCTTCCAATGTGGTCAGCCTCTTCTAAATGCCTCCTTGGTCTGTTTGCTCGATATGGTTGCTGTGAGAGAGAGGAAGAGCTGACAGGTCGAAGTACACTTACTTGCTCATCAGTTGGTGCTTGTACTTGCTTCGACGATGTGCAAAAGTGGTCAGCGGGATTCCGTAGCTTCGAACCTCGCTCTGATACCAAAATGTCATGACTAACCTTTTGCGTTGGCCCCTTCGTTGAGCCTAAATCGTGCAAGCGTGAACGACACCGTGCGGACCGATGCTCACAAGCCTTAGAGTTGCGGAAGTCGACACTTTAACACCTTTGAAGCTGAGAGGACAAAACATATTGCTTCTATTAATTGTCGATAAAAACCTCTCAATCTCTCAAGCCCACGAGTTAGCCTTGAAGGGGATTATTATAAGTAGCACTCTTACTCTAAGCTCTCTTTGGACCAAGGTGCTTTGCCAAGTGCTCAGCTGGTCCTTATATAGGTAGACGGTTGGCGGTTGGGCTACCCTCTTGATTACATGCATTACACATCCAGGCATTAAATGCCCCGACCGTTTTCGACCGTTACTCCCACATCATCCGCTCGCTTGGCGGCTGCGCGTTTGTGTCCTACGTCGGCAATGTCGGCAGGGTGCTGCGTACCACCCCCGGTCGTGCGGGAACCCCATGGCTCGGTGCTCTGCTTGCTTCGCACCTATGGTTAAGGGACCGCCTGACATTTGCCCCACATACGTCCCTTGTTGTTCACATGCCTTTAGCTGCCCAGCTGCTTGCTCCGCGCACACCCCTTCTTGCTTGGGTGTTTGCTCCATGTGCACCCTCAATTGCTTGGGCATCTATCTCGCGAAGTCCCTCGGTTGCTCGGACGCGTGCTCTGCGCGCGCCCTTTGTTCTGTTGCCTTGCATACGACCTTCGGTTGCTTACCTCTCGGTTGTCCATCCCGCACACGTGCCTTGGTTGCTCGGTCGTCCTGTCCCACGGCTCGTCCCGCGTGCGCCTTTTGACTGCAGCCTCCAAGCGGCCCTGTGCGCTGCGTGTGGGTCGCTCCTCTGCGCTTGACCCTTTGCGGTTCTTGGTGCGCCTTGGATCAGATCTGTTGGAGCGGGGTCCGACACCGCACCATGGCCTGCATATGCTCGGTTAGGTATATGTTAGGAGGGCGAGGTGCACTGAATCTTTTTATGCTATTACTAGGATCAAATTACTGTTATATTATTAATAATTTAATAATATATTTCACATGATAAATTTATAATTTAGTGTGCATGTACTTAAGTCTTATATTTAGCATAGCATATTACGTCAGACAGTACGATCTATTTGAGGTCGGGCCGGATCACTCATGGGCCATGGGCCGCCCAACTCAACTTCAATTTCTCATGGGATAGTATTGCAGGGACTGAGGGGGTAGGATGTAAAGGTGGGTTGGGTTCCGTGCAAATAAATAAAGAGATATAAAAAGCATCGTCGATAGATGCCGGTGGAAAATTAGAAGGAAAACTTTCTGACATTTACACATTAGTCCCTATTCAGGGGCCAAATCATAAATTAACAAAAGAGAAGGAAAAATTTTGCCCTGATTACCTTTCCTTCACCTGAAGCCGCTCCACCGATTCGTCTCACCTCCTTTCCGCACAACCCAGCCGGACTTCACCGGACATCATCTGCGCCGCCCTCTCTCCTTCGACATCGCTAAGACCTCTCTAGCTTGTCCGTCAACCTTTTGTTCCACCGTTCTTCCATTTCGTATGCTCGCCCCACATTGAGTTCTCCAGCCACGCACGCGAGCGAGAGAAGCTGTCGCCCCTTTCTCCTCCACCGACGAGACCCTCGGAGTCCGGCCGTTACTCGCCGGCAAACGTTCGTCGAAACCACCTCCACCGCCCCGCCCTTCCTTGTCGCCGATCCTAGCGGTCGATCGTCGGAGTCTGAATTCGACTTGTCCCATTTCTGTCCAATATCCTCTTCTTGAACGCTGCTACCAGATCGAGGTGCACGCCGCAGGGTTCCCAGTTTGCGGTCGAGCTGCAGCCTGCTCTTGCCTTCACCGATCGGCTCACATTCTTCCAGAGACGGCAGCTACGCAAAATCGTCTTTACCAAATCGGTTTAGGTAATTTTGACCCGAACACTTTGTTCAGTTAAAGATTGACTATCTGTTTGATTAGTGGTTGAACGCGATTTGAGCCTTCCTGTCGAATTGGCTTTAATTTGGGCAATCGATGCTTTAAGTTCCAAGTAATAGAACCTCAAAGCTACGGAACGATCACGTTCATAATCTTGTAGTGAGGTTTCCCTCAAGTATTTGGACGGATAAGAGAAGTGTCATATAAACGCACATAGTCGGAGAGAGCATGTTCAGATGCCATGAACTGTATTATAGCAATTTGAAGATAAAAACTATAGAACTTCAACTATTTAGATCATGATCAGTTCGAATTTATGTTATCTCTTCGTTTGGATTGTTTTAGTTTAAACTTTAGTAAGCTGAATTGTTCAAATATGCTCGGTGGTATATATTTTAAATATTTGTTATTTTTAACTCTTAGTTTGCCGCATCAAAAGTAATAGTTAAGGAGTTAAATTAGTATTGATAAATATGCTGATTTGTGTTCCTCACTATTTTTCTTTGCTAAACACGAAGGCTAAATAATGAAGTTGAAGGAAATTCCAGTATTCTGCTATTGGGATGGGAAAATTATTTCAGATGACAATGGAGTATCTTATGATAGTTTTGCAAAAGCTGCTGTTAAAGTTAGACGAGGAATCAAATTTCAAGAGTTATCAAACTTGATATATCAGACTATGAGGCTTGATAAACAAAACTTTAAGTTGAAGATGATGTGCAGGTATCCGACCATCGTTCAAAGTTCAGTTGTCAAGTTTACGCTTTTACCAATTACAGATGATGGAAATGTGGGAATTATGCTTGATATTGTCTTATTATATTCAGAATTTCGCAATGTTGACTTGTACATAGAAACAGAAGCTTCCACCAATCAAGAAATCCATGAAAGAAGAGAGTACTCTAGTCAAACAATATCAAATACTATTGAGGAGGATGAAGAAGCATTTTTAAGAAATACAATGAGTATCAGCAATGAAGAGAATGATGATGATATAGCTAATGGGAATGATGATAGTGATGATAATAATATGGAAGAAGAGATAGATGGTGGAGGTGGCAATGAAATGCAACATGATAATAATACAGGAGTTGCACTACATCATGAAGAACCTAGCCCATCATTGCCACCTGCAGTTAATCAATGGAATCTCAGTGTAGAACTACAAAAAGGTTTGATTTTTGCAAGTAAAAAGGATTTGCAAAGAGTGGTAAAGTTGTACTCAATTAAAGAGCGCCGACAATACGTAGTTGTAAAATCAACAACAACTCTATGGATTATTAAGTGTAAAATGGAAATAGAATGTGGATGCAATTGGAAGCTTCGAGCAACTAAACTAAAACGTCATGGTTATTTTGAAGTGACCCTATTCAGGGCCCCACATACTTGTGTTTCTCCAAAAGTAAGTCAAGATCACCCTCAACTTGATTCAAAATTGATTTCAACAGAAGTTGAAGACATTATAAAAGAACAACCATCGATCGCTATTATGGCGTTGAAGAAACTTATAATTGAGAGATATAGTTACAATGTTTCTTACCGTAAGTTGTGGAATGCGAAGAAAAAGGTAATACAAAATATTTCTGGTGGCTCGGAATTGCCAACTAATTATCATGATCCTTCTCTAAAGAGATCAAGAGGGCGACCAAAGTCAATATGTCCTAGTAATGAGATGAATAGTAAGGAAGGTCGATCTAAAAATCATTGTGGATTATGCCTACAAACTGGTCATAATAGAGGGACTTGTCCTCACAAGTGAAATAGAGGTGATTAAGCTGCAACCTTTTTTATTACATTATTATTTTTTTAAAAAATTTCTTACTACCAATATCTATTTTTCTTGTCCTAGGTGATGCTGAAATCGATGTTGCAATTTTAATTGCTTGTTCCACTATTTTAGGAAGGAATTCTTGATGCCAACGTATGATGTCCAACTTGCAATTGCAACTACTGGAGCTACATTAAGTGCTGGCATTGGAACTGTGGGATCTGATACCTAATGCTCTCTTATTTCATTTTGTCTTGTTTATGGTGTTATTGAACAGAAGATAGATGTTAACAAATGTAACCGGATTAATGTTATGCTAGTAGTTTAGCTATTTTCACCTCCATCATGCAGTTTGCCTAGTGATTTGTTTTTGACTTTTTTTATGTGCGATGAGGATATATTCCAGTTACGTCTCTCAAAATTTTCTACATGCTCTCCGATCATAGTTGGTCATAACCTTAATGTTATGTTTGATATGTGTTAACTATTAGTGTTAATGATATGTGTTAACTATTAGTGTTGTCATCATTTTTTATAGAAAAAGAACTGTTTGGTGATTACTATGATAAAATTAGCACAAGCCCTGGCATGACAATGTGGCGGTGTTCTGCTGAGCCCTAATGTCAGCAACAAGGCAGACGTTTTCATTACCCAATTTCTGGGCTGGCATGAAGTTGGAGAAGCTGAACTAGATTCATGAGAAGCAGCAGCAGCAGCAGCTGGAGAGCATGATTCTCGGAAGCCTCTTTGACAAGGAGTTTATCTCAAACTAACCTCAATGTCACTGCTAGGATTCGCCATCAAGAGTGAATTTTTCTATTACATTTGTATTTCGTTAACCATTAGTTTGTTAACTAAGGATGGTGCAAGTTTGATCTTTGATTTGCAGACTTTGCTATACGGATGGAGACTGTTTCAGAATTGTGTTAGTCGTACACCTGAAGAATACAACACATCTTGAATGGATTGTGATGAAAAGACAAAAAGGAAAAACCACCTACGCCTTGCATTAGTTGGCCTGGTTATATGCTTCTACTTGTTTGAATTCTATTCGTTTGTATCTAGTTAAAAAAAAGATCGATTGTTGCTTGCTTTGTTAATAGAATTACACTCAGTTGCTGTGTTCAGTGATTGCACTATTTTTAGCAGTCAAATGAGTTGTCATTGTTTCTGCATCTGGCGTATATTGAACTGGTGCATTTTTCTTCTGATATAGATATCTTTTACGATTTGCTGAACAGTGCTGCTACCAGAAATGCGTTTGAGGCCTGATGTTAATCCAAAAGTTTATGACATTATTATTGATCCACTGGTAGATTTGCGTTCATACTACATTTTGATGTAGTTATTAACATGGAAAGGGCACCTTCCATTTGACTAAACCTCTAATGCTTTGGTTTCATTTTTCAACATTTTGCAATGTTGAAAGACAAGTGTTGATGTGGAATATGAGTTAGTCATATCCACAGATATTGTTTACGTAAACAGTTCCAAAAGAATTAAACGGTGTAGATCCTACCGTTCTGCAAACTTTGTTATGCTGCTTCAACTTGGTTTTTTAATGTATGTGCTTGTCCTGATGAACTTGCACAGGAATATGACTCCAGTTTAGAATATATTTTACTGGAGCTTTTTAGTTGCATAAACTACCGTAATGGCCACAACCTCTTGATGTCCAGTATTTCTGTGGAGCTTTTAGTTGCTCATCTGTTTTAGTGGGCAATTTACTTAAATACTTGAGAAAAAAATGTCTTTTGAGGAATGATGTTGCCTGGATAATATGTCAGTTTGGTTCTAATCCTCCTTATTGGCCTCAGGTATCTGGAAATACAGCACCTCGCTTCTTCTTCTCACAAGAAGACTGATACTGTATGTTGTTGTTTCTTGAAAGATTTGCTTCTTTAGTTTTGAATCAGCAAATGGAGTTTGAAAAATGGCTCCATCCTTGCTTTATCACATGGGTAGCAGCAACATTTGTCTTGCATGGATGACTGTTCATTTTCATGGAATCTAAGGTGGTGAAACTCGAGGCTGGGAAAATGAATCTGGACCCAGCAACATCTGTTTCTAACTTCTGAGCAAAAACAAGCATGCCGTTTCTAACTTCCAAGCCAACTTTACCTTGATTTATGCCGAATTAAATGTTGGAACCGAAGTCGAAAAGCCCATGATACCAAACACAACATAAGAATGATGTTAGATCCTGGTTCACCAAAAGAATAACCAAACAGAAGTACTAATTTTATTGTACCAAATGCAGCAATTGCAGTTGATCTCAACTCTACAACTCCTTATATATTGACTGTAAGAATCTGCTACATGGATGGTTGATCTTCCGCACTCATGATTCATTTGTAAGGCTATTTGGTAATCAGATATATCTGCCTCTTAGACTGGAAGTAAGCAAGTAGTTTTTCTCTGGGTGGCAAGCATTCCATCACCACATCAGAGCCGATGAATTCTTCTCTCCATTTGCAGAGGGTGGGAAGCTCGTCCTCGTTCACCAAGCTTATGCCGGCCACTTCTTCCCACGCTCCGGCCCAGAAGGTGATGAAGCTCGCAGCAACGTCGACGAGCCCTATGGAGTCACCTCCGAAGAACCTTTTCCCCTTGAGCTCCTTCTCGAGAGTCTTCAGGTATTCTTTCGCTTCAGCCATGAACTTCTTTTGCGCTTCTCCTTGCGTCCAACATGCCATCCAAACTGCCACTACGCACTGAGCATAAAAAGGGTAGATGGATTCATCAAATTAGAATTCAGTTTGAAGTCTGGATCAAATTAAAATGCAGATACACGTACCTTGTCGTCTATGAACCTTGCCCAGAACCTGGCCATGGCCCTCTCGTGGGGGTCCTCGGGCAGGAGGGAGTTCTGCTTCCAAGTTTCTTCAACGTACTCGAGGATGACCAGCGACTCGACGATCGGCCGGCCCTTGTGGAGGAGGACGGGCACCTTCTTGTGCACCGGGTTGCTCTCCAGCAGCAGAGGGCTCTTGTTGGAGAGGTCCTCCTCGACCTTCTCGTAGGCCACGCCCTTCAGCCTCAGGGCGAGCTCCACCCTCCAGCTGAAGGGACTTCTCCATGTCCTTAGCAACTTCACTTCCTCCCCCATCTTGTTCCTTTGCTCTCTCTACTCTTCCAATCTCCCCCCCCCTCTATTAATCTTTCTCATCTTAGTTCGGACTTGATATAATATTGTTTGATTTATGACCTGTTTGCTTGTTTTTCTAGAGAAGCTTCCGTTTGACTCATCTGGAAAGGGCGAGTTGGCTGCAGGAGATAAATAACCAGTCGAGCACGGCAGCCTACTCTTCCATTCCTCGGTCATAATTGATCGGCTCCATATACTGCAAGACCTCGATGCTTTATACAATATATGTAATTGGAGCTTCCCCTTCTTTTTCATTCAAAGCCTAAGCTCACTTTATAAAAAGTTTTGTGGCATTACAAAGAAAGTGTGGGCTTTTACACCCAAATTTTTGATGCTAATTATACACGTATATCTTTCGGAAACTACTTTGAAATTTGTTTAGATTCTTCCAATAATATTTACCAGTAATTTGATCTAAAAAATCAATTTCTTAATTATCTCAAATAAAGCAGACATTTCTAAACGTGGGAATTACTGCAATTAAATTAAATTTCTGTTCTAATATTATTAATATAATTCAGCTTGTTGTGGTTATTAAACGTGGGCTTGCAATGTAAGCGGGGTGGGTCGGGTTGAATCCAGCATCAAGATTCGGAAAGCTTTCCTTTTACAAGATGCATGATACATGATACATGATGGAGGTTTACTTACCCTTCCCTGGCTTTGCTAGCAAAACGCCATCATCAAGATTCGGAAAGAAACGGTCCCTTCCGTTGGATGTTAAGACATGACAGTTTAGGGCGCTATCTAGAAACCCAGTGGAATTTTATCGGATCCTCTCCAATGCTCCACGAATCTCCTCACTCTGGTGAGAACGAACGAACGCCGAACGGACGGACCAAGTGCAAATTGTACCCATATTTTTTCTTGCTATGAATTGGAGACGATCCGATCAGCGAGTTGTCTCTCCTCCTCCTCCTCCTCGCTTCCTCCGTCTCTCTATTCCACCAAATCCATCGTCGCTTCTTCCGCCCCCAAATGGCTGCCTTCCGCCCCTGAGCTGCTCGATCTCCACCCTCTCGCCGGCGCTCCCCGGCCAGTGGACGGCCGGCGATGGAGTGGAGCGTCCTGGACTCCCTAGGCGTGGAGATCATCGGCGTCATGTCCCCCGTCTCCATCTGCATGCTCCTCGTCGTCCTCCTCGTCTCCACCCTGTCTCCCTCTTTCCCCGACGCGGCAGCGGCCGCGGCCTCCCCCACTACTGCCGCCACCCTTGTCTACGCCGAGTCCCCCTCCGACCCCCCCGGCCGCCGCCTCGCCGGCGCCCTCCTCAACGCGGCCGCCTTCGTCGCCCTCGTCGCCGCCGCCACCACTCTCCTTGTCCTGCTCTACTACTACCGCTTCACCGGTTTCCTCCGCAACTACGTCCGCCTCTCCGCCTTCTTCGTCCTCGCTTCCATGGGCGGATCCATCCTCCTCTCCCTCCTCCGCGCCGTCGACCTCCCGCTCGATGCTTTCTCCGCGATCTTTCTCCTCTTCAACCTCTCCGCCGTTGGCGTTCCTGCGGTGCTCTCCGCCGCCGTCCCCATCCTCCTCCGACAGGCCTACCTCGTCGCCCTCGCCGTCATCGTCGCCGCCTGGTTCGCTCGCCTCCCCGAGTGGACCACCTGGACGCTCCTCCTGGCCCTCGCCCTGTACGACCTCGCCGCCGTGCTATGCCCCCGCGGCCCCCTCCGCATCCTCGTCGAGCTGGCATCCTCCCGTGACGAGGAACTCCCTGCCCTCGTCTATGAGTCTCGCCCGGCCGGCTCTACTGTCTCCCATGCCGTGACCGCTCTCGGCTCTGTTGAGCTCCAACCCGTGGAGACCACGTCCCCCGCCGTTGCCACTCAAAACTCCGATCCGGTTCGCACTGTAGTAGAAATCGAGAGTGTGGAGGAGGAAACCGCACCCTTGGTGTCGAATGAACAATCCAGCAGCAGCGGCGGCGATAGACCAAGACCAGGTGTTGCTCCGAGAAGGGAGAGAGAGGCAGAGGGGAATCAAGATGCTTCTCCTACATCTTCTGCTGCATCTCCTGTGAGTATTATGGACACCGAGGAATTTGATAATTCAAGAGGAATAAGGCTCGGCCTTGGTGATTTCGTGTTCTACAGTGTGCTTGTGGGAAGAGCAGCAATGTATGATCTGATGACTGTTTACGCTTGCTATCTTGCCATTATTGCTGGGCTTGGATGCACATTGATCCTGCTGTCCATATGCAAGCACGCACTGCCTGCCCTGCCCATCTCGATAGCATTGGGTGTGGGATTCTATTTCTTGACACGGTTGTTATTGGAGCCATTTGTTGTTGGAGCATCGACTCACTTGGTGATGTTCTGACTGACTGGTACCTGTTTAAATTTCCTTCTTCTCATAGTTGAGATATGAAAGGATTAATTGTTTGAGGATACTGTTTATTTGTCATTGATAACTTTTTTTTCCCTTTTTCAATACTTCGAAGCTGTTCGGCTTACTCCATCTTGCTTCTTGTGTTTCTAGTGATCTTGCTATGAATAGATTATCATTACATTAGGTTAATCCACAAGCACTGTTAGCTAATTTGAAGTTCCTTCTAATCTCATGAGGACATTTCTTCTTTGATTTTCCTTACAAAATAGATTCAGCTATACTTTAAAATCTAAGACCCCTAAGTAGGGTTTTCCTAATGAATAGAACATTGGTGAAAAGACTGCAATTTAGCACTAATGAGTAGTAAATCAATTTCCAATTAAACTGTATCGTATGTCCATGTTACTGTTGCTATGACCACTTGAATTAACCACTTCTCTTAGTTAAAATTATATCCTGTTAAGAGGTTTGACACCAGGTTCTTTCCGTAAGCTCATTTTGGTCATACATTAGTGTGTATTGCTTCATGATTGGTGTAACTATACCAAATATTATGTTTGAAATGTGATGATAATATACTCATTATGTTTGAAATGTATGTGCTTACTTTGAACATATAACAACTAACCTTGGAAAATCTCAAGAATTCAGATATCTTTGGAGAATTTCACATGCATGCAACCTTACCCTTGCAGTAGAAAGGTTTACTCAGCTGATTGGATAGGCTGATTATGAATGTTACCCATGCTACAACATCCCCTGAAGTCATTGTAATGTTACCGTGCTGATTGTGAATTCTGCACCCTCTCTTAACAATGAAAGTTATTGCCTGAACGATATGGTTGCATGTAACGAAAGTCAGGATTTAAGTTCTACGTATGTAATTGTCCCTTTTGGGTTTTAGAGTTTGCATTTCCAGGTACACGGTATCAGTTAAGTATGGACTTCAGAACTGGTTGCTAGGTTCTTCAACAACGACTAAAGGTACCATGTGACTTAAAACCATACATTCCCTGGCAACATTTGTCTACATTTTGTTCTACTATATCATTTATTGTACTTAGCATGTGTGGATAAGCATAACTTATTTAGCTGTATTTTAATTCCTATTTTGTTAATTTTCTACAACTTTAGACACCTCAATACACTGACATCATTCTCCTAAACTAATTTAGGATTTCCTGCAATGGGTGCTCCTGGAGAAATTTAGCAGCTGAGGTGAAAACATCATTTTGAATGATGGTCATTGTGCTGGTTTTTTTACAGCATGCATGTAATTGTAAATGTGATAGAGGTTCACATGTTGTGTGAACCTCCACAGGGCAAGTTAATCTCAAAATCAGTAATTTGATTGTCTTTTTTTCTGCATATCATACGGCAAGTTAATCTTTTAGCTGCCAGTATATACTCTCTTGTTAATACTTGCAGTAACTGGCTACTGATCCGTTAACTATTCTGATGTGAAACTCGATCATAGATATTATGCAGGTGCTAATGGAATCTTATTACTTTGAATCAGTTCTCGGCATGCTAATCTCTTGTCAAATTCATGAGCACTTGCTTGCATCTACTATCTCTGATGATTACTTTTGCAATTTGCACGTGATGGCTGTTACGCCCAAACTTTGATGTTTAACTGACAAATTGCCTGCAACAAAGCTGTGAGGTATTATCTTTCTTTGCAGTTAAAGCAAACATGTCGCAAGTAGCACCTGCAAGTTAAATCTTCAACTGCTTGGCTTCTCAAAGAAAATTTCTCCCAGAATTGTTTAACGACTACAAGTACAAGTTAGTTAACTTAGTTTTTATTTGTGTACCAAAATAAATTAATGCTAAATATAAAATTCTATATGTTTTGCTGCAGTGAGGCTTCGCGTCAAGCTCATGTTTTTTAGAGGTCTATGACTGACGGAATCCACACTTGTGCTTAAAAGTGAGCCCAGGGATGCTTCCATGCTTTGGTTGGTTGGTGGAATCTATTTCTACCGGATCAACAGAGGGGTAATTCTGGTTGCAGTAGTATTGGGTTTATATCATATCCAAATAGGTTTAGGAGATTTTGGGTTAAAGCAATAGATCATATTAAAATAGGTTATAGGTCAATCTAAACGCAATCATATTAAACTTAACCTCTAGCATTTTATGTCCAATTTTTAGGTTACCTCAAAATTACTACCTCTAATCATCAAAACATCGTGTCCTAAGCCAATGCAACATAATAAGCAGTGGGTGGTGGGACATGCCTAGGCACAGGGCATTTGGTAGGATGTAGCATGTCAATAGATGGTTAATTAGTCAAGGAACAGTTGGTTACTAACAAATAAAATTAATTATTGTGAATGTATCTGTAAAATTAATGGATCATTTGGTTGATTTGTCTCAATGTTCTACTTCCTTGCATGGAACTCGAGGTGCCCAAACCTGAGGTGGGGGAAATGAGGAGGGATTCAAGATCACCTCTGTTTTTGTTTCTTGAGAAGAAATAGGGTACACTATTTTCACCACTTGAGTTGTTTTCAACTCTTCGATTACCGAACCAAACTTGAGTACCAGATACGATATTAATTTTAAGTTTCCATCAGATGAGCCATAAAATTAAAAGAAAAAGACAAGAATGACCTTACACTTGCAACCTACAAATAAACATTTATTAAACATGTAGCTAAATATATTTTAAATAAACGTTTATGATGTAGGAAAATTATGTCTAAACTTAAGTCGATTAAATTACCAGAATTTCTATTTGTATTTAGGTTGGTTTTGAAGCACTAATTAGTAGTGTTAGTTCATTGCATTAGGATTAAACTAGGAAAGATTTTAATGCATTAAACTAGGAAATTATTTAGTATGATTCATATGTTATGTACTATACTGCTTTGTATTTGGCATGTTTTATTATTTTCTTCTGCATATTACTTTGTTATCACATTATTGTAAGATATGCCCTACCATATGGAAGAAGATAAAAATATTAATTTAAAAATTTAAAGCATTACATAGGAGATAATATCAATAATCATATCATAGCTACACCATGAAACCAAATTCATATTGCCTTATATAATGAAAGATCAATTATCAACTTGGTGCATTTACAATATTATAGCGTTGCTTAAGTTTGAACCAGACACCGTCAGTATATTAGACACGTGATAACCAACTACAAATACCACAATACTAAATCACTCTGTAAAAATTAGGGACATTATCATTTTCATATAAAGGCTGACAAAAATTTATTTGGAGAAAAAATTCTTATTACTTAGATACCCAAAGAGTCTAACTTATCACCAACACTCACTTTTGTTCGAAGTTTTTAAATATATATATTGAAAATAAGGTTGAATCGATAAAACATGCAAGGTCTAAGATCAAACTAATAAGTGATTTAAAATTACATCACATCACTCTTAGAGCGTATATTCGTATGCATAGGATTACATTCATAAAAGAGAAAAAATAATAACATTGTAAAACCAATGAGAGATTGCGCTATTAATAACATAAATCGTATATCAAGTAATTATTAACCATATCTTTCAAATGAAACTAAAGAATAACAGCATCTTCAGCCTCTAACTAACAAATCTATAATACTAAATTATTTCATTGTAAGTATAGAAGTTAAATGCCACGTACTTAATAGTTAACAAAATCATACCTCGAGAAAAATTTATTGACACCATTAAACTAATATACTTTGCATTGCCTAACATAGAATTTGTTGTGGTAAGAAAACACATCAAATCATTATGAGCTTATATTGTTGTATATCAAAATACTTTTTCAATTCCAAGGAGCAACTACACCATTAAACCAAATTCATATTTCCTTGTACAGTGAAAGATGAATTATCAACTTGGTGCATTTGCATTGTTATGATGTTGCCTAAGTTTGAACCAAAGACCTTTAGTGTATGAGACTGACGTGATAATCAATTATACCACAACACCAAGTCACTTTAATAAAATTAGATATGTTATGTTCTTCACATGTATAGGCTGATAAAAAGTTATTTTGAGATAAATTTCTTGTTACTTAGATATCCAGATAGCCCAACTTGCGATCACCAACATTCACTTATGTTCGAAGTTGTGAGACCCATGATTTTTTGACTAAGTATAATTGAGGAATATTGGGTTATTTGGAGGACCTATTTGTAAAAGGAATTAATTGTAATATTGTTATTAAAAGGGTAATGTTTCATTGGTTTTATGATATAGTTGTTTTTTTATTTTACAAATGCAATTTTATATGTATCAGTATAAGCTCTAAACAGTCACGTGTTGTGAGTACTACTACAAGTATTCATTAAAGTTCTTTAGATAAATATATAATGACTCTCACAACTCTCTCATATATTTGCATAATATTTGAATCTCATTTAAGAGGTCCACCATGGCTCAAACCCACAATCACAATATTAAGAGCCTTGTGTTTTACCGACTAAGTTAAATGAGCTATTTTTTAAACTAATTTTGTACAAGCAATATGTCGTGACTTCTAAACTTATTATTATAGGTAAGCTTAAGCCATGATGATTTTGTATAAGTAATATTTTTATATAATATCTTATGACTTCAAAACTTATTATTGTAGACGAGCTTATTTCTATTATTATCTATCATGTGTTCTTATCTTTGTATTATTCTTTATATGGCTCATTAAGTACACTATATACTAAATGCACAATAATGTTGGAGAGCTTGCAATTCAATATTCAATCTAATTGAAGAGGGGCTGAATATAAAAAGTGATATGCCAATTGCAACCATTAGACAATCATGTTACGGATCCATTGAGATTATGGTGTTCCATAAATCATTCTATTATCCAAATGGTCTTTGATCATGAACCTGCACAATAATATTAGATGATTTCCTAAAATAGCATTCGTTAGATATATGTATGTGAAAGCTAGTAAAGGCACCATTCATAAGGATTAGAGATATGTATTATGAGGAACTTAGTTGGGAGTAACAATAACAATAACAAAATTAATATGATACTATTTCTATTTTTGCCTGCCCAATGGTAGATATATAAAAAATTTTACAATGAAAAAGTCAGGATGGCCGAGTGGTCTAAGGCGCTAAACTCAAGTTCTAGTCTTCGTAAGAAGGCGTAGGTTCAAATCGCACTTCTGACATTATAGTTGTATCTCTCTAGTTAGAGCGATTGATAACTATGGGAGGTCCAAACAGTTATGTGAGGTAGTTTTCTATTACTTAAAGTTCGATATTAAAAATTAGAAATTTTGTCGGATCATCATATATATAATTGTCAACTGTAAGCTGACCTAGTTTTTGTCAACTGTTAATTGTGAAACACTTTACGACCCTAATTATTATTAATGATTTGGTATTATGGTGTAGTTAGTTCGAGGGTTTGAATATCGTTAGGTCCAAAATTTTCAACCCAAATAAACCAACACATTTGAACAAAACCTGGGCTAACCTGAGTGAACCTAAGCCAGCCAGTTTGGGGGTGCATTAATCTGCACAAATCGAGTTGAACCTATGCGATCCCATGTGCGGGGGACGGACGCAAGCGATGACAATGGGCAACGATGACAGCGACAGCCACGTTGCTTTTTCGACGATGTTCTAGCCAAACGATGGTGAATTGGACTGCCAAATTTCAGCCACAAGTAGATCTCGACTCCCTCTTCATTTTGATACTAAGATGCCTAAGTTTGGTGAGGAGCTTAGGGAGAAATCAACATTGGGCCGTTGATGAGAGAAAATAAAGTTGCTGGAGATTTTATCGGCAATTGCCGATGATTCTGATCGTAAAACTTGACAAAGTTGGTACCTATGGCTTCTCCTTGATGAGAGCTATCCATTGGCACCAGTGTTGACGACAATTAGCTACGGATTGACTACTGGCGAGCGAAAAATCCTAATGGGAGGGTTCTGTCGCCATGAGCTTCTCCAGTAAAATTGATCGCCGATAAAGTTCCAAACGGTAGGAATAATATGATTTTTGGATTCCTGTTGAGGAGAGCTTTCTATTGGTACCATTGTTGGTGTTGATTGGAGAAGGTTATCGCCGAGGTCTCTGGCGAGAGTTTCGGTGATCGTCGAAGAAAAATTTTCTGATGAAGTTGGAGAAAATTTTAAGATGAGTCTAGAGATCATTCTAGGAGTAGTGGTGAAGATATATTTGAGAAATTATTTTTATATTAGTAATTAAAATTTATTGAATAATTTATAGAAAAATAGAAAACCCAAGAACGACCACACGAGGTTTGAGGAGACCTAGGTGAGTGTCTATTATATGGGTAATATAGACCTAATAGTTTTCAATATTTACTATGTATTAAAAATATATTTTTATTTTATAGTATATTCAAGTATAAATATATTATATATATTAACATATGTGGTTCGACAAAGAATTTTTTTATTTTTATAAAATCATATCATATGGGAATTTATAGGCATATAGATAATATTGATTTTATAACATGGTTAATATGTTAATATATGACTTGGACATGCACACTAGAGTATGTAGATGCATTGATATGATACTTGTGAAATATTGTAATATATCTTTGATATGAAATTGATTGACCTTCAATGTTATGCACATGAGTTAGATATGAATTCTATATTATGTGAATATTGATAACGAAGGTAATTATGAGATAATGATTAATTATATTTATCATGAGTGATATGGTAGGATTTACTGGTATGTCTTTTTTTGGACCTTCGGAATATGGATCAACTCTTGCGAGGCCAATTAGGTTGAGTATTTTATATGCTCCTGGTGGATTTGAAATACCGCAGTGATAATTTAATTAACAATCTCATAGGCCACCTATATAGAAGGACATGAATGAATTTGTTGGTCACTAGGATGGTTGTTAGGTGACTCTAGATTGACGATTATTATTGAACTAGCTACTGTGATGCCAGGTAGCTAGCTCCAGTAGACAACTCAGGGGCACTTTAAAAAAAAATAAAAATCTTCTATTAAGTAAGGAACAACTGCTTCTTTAAAATGAAACTAAAGAATAATTACATCTTCAACGTGTTACCTAGGTGTTCTAACCAACAAATACAAAATACTAAATTGTTCATTTTAAACATAGAAGTTAAACACCACATGCATAATGGTTAACAAAATCAAGTCTCGAGAAAAATTTCTTATAACTCAAAATCCTTCAACATCAAACTGATAGTATATAACATTAACTTTTGTCCCTAATTCTCAAATTTAGATGATAGTAAGCCGAACTACTTTTCATTGCTCAATGTAGAATTTGTTGTGGTAGAAAAACTACTTCAAATCACTCTGAGCTTATATTGTTGAGTATCAAAATATTCTTTTTTTTAAAAAGGAACAACTATGCATGGTAAAAGATGAATTATTAACTTGGTGCATCTACATTGCTAGAGCATTGCCAAGGTTTGAACCTTAGACTTCAATGTGTAAGCTAACATGATAACCAATTACACCACAACAACACATATATTTAGTGAAAGTAGGGAAGTTATCCTCTTCATATGTAAATGTTGACAAAAAAGTTATTTTGAGAAAAATTTCTTTTTACTTAGATACCCAAAGAGTCCAATACATATATACGTTGAAAATATGATTGAACTGAAAATTTTCAACGTCAAATATTGAACTAATAAGTGATTTAAAATTACATCACATCACTATTTCGGGCATATATTCATACGCATAGTGTAAACCCCTACCCTTTTATTTTTTTAAAAAAAAATCGGTCCGGTTCAAATGAACTGGCCAGCCGGCCGATCCAGATGAACCGACTTGACCCGGTTCGGAGAATCGACGCGAGCGAGAAGAGCCGAGAGCTCTTCCCACTCGCGACGCCGTCGTCCTCGAGCTCGCGACGCTCGACTCCTCCCTCACCCGCAGCAGAGCAACGCCGGCACCCCTCCCGTTTGCAGCCGTTCGCTGCCCGCCGACCGCAGCCCGCCGTTCGTTGCCCACTCCTCTCCGCCGCGACGAAGGGAGCTCGGCGGAGGTCTGCGGCTGCCGTGTGACCCCTTCCCCTGCATCCTCCCCTTCTTCGCGAGAGCAATCATTAGCCGCCCGTCGATCGCCGTTCCACGCGTAGATTGCCGACGCGCCACTCCTTTTTGCTGAGGCTTGAGCTGCTCGCCCTCTCCGCGATCTAGTGAGCCGCATCTGCCCCCAACGCCAATGCAGTAGGCGACAATTTCGTAGCCGCCACCCGTTCGATCCGCAGCACCACCGGCGAGGAGTGGAGCTGCGATTCCACTCACCTCACCGGTAAACCTTCCCCCTCCGCCTCCTCTGTGCGATCGTAAGGTGAAGAGCTTCTTCCCCTCTGGTTGAACAGGCGATTTCGCCCTCCGATGGACTCGCCCAAGTGTTCGCCGGCGACGTCCACCGAGAGCCACCGCTTGGTATTTGACGGCCGGTTTGTGCAGGCCGCTGCTGGTCTCCCCGCATGCGAAGGGTCGGAGATCTCGTCGTCAGGTCGGCCGTCGAATTTCGCGAGCTCCGGCGAGGTGGCGGCTAGGGTTCCGGCGGCTGGTGGCTAGGTTTCCGGCGAGGAAGAGGGGTTCGGCTGAAGTATTCCCCCCTTTCCCTTAATCGCGGATTAGCATTAAATTAATCATACATAATGAATAATTTAAATATGAATAATGTTAATTAAATATGATAGAGCTAATTAATTTTTCCTATTGGATAAATTAACATAATCATGCTTAATAGTGATTAATTAGTCAATAGATTAAATTTAGTATGGTGAGGTTAAATTGGGCTAACTAACTTGTATTTGGATCTGACCCGAATTGGACTCAACCAGATGAATTTGAGGGAAATCGATTCAATTAATCGAAATTGGATTTGGGTTGAGTTAAACCAAATCAAAAACAAGTGACTCGAACCCAAGTTGAGCCAAATCAAATTGGGTTAGATATGGCTTAATTTAATTAAATAGTGGGTTAAATAAATTATTAGGCGGTTGACCGGGTCAATATTGACCGGGTCAACATTGACCTACAAATTTGATTTGGATCTCATGAGCACCAAATTTGGGCTGACAACTTTGAATTGGGTTGGGTAATTATAAATTAAAATTTTCTTAATAGTCAACATGATCAATTTTAGTTGACTAGGTCAATTTTGACTAAATTTTAACTTGAATCAAATTGGGCTAAATTGGATTAGATGATTATTAAATTGAGTAAACCTAATTTAGATGCTTAATTGAGTTAATTAAGATTTAATAATTTTATTAATTGCTGATTGATTTTAATTGGGCCCTTGGGTGACTTGGGCTAGATCATGTGTTTGGGTTTAAATAAGTATAAGTTTGATAAAATTTATTTAAGTTTAATTAAATCAATTTAACATTGTTATTAGTTTAAAATTCAATTAATTAATAATTGAATGATTAGATAAAATTAATTATCAACTTGTATGCTTAGATTGGGTTAATTAAATGTAGTAATTACTTAATTAATTTATTGATAATTTATTTGGACAAAAAATATGGACATGGGCCCAATAGGTAAACATAGGCTTATTAATTAAGTATACGCTCCTAAATTGAACGTGGGCTCGTAAATTTAAATGTAGGCTTATTAAGCGATAATTAACTAGGATAATTATATAAGTTAGATTGATAAATTTCTATTTTAGGAAAAATAAATTAAATTTTATTTTAAATAATTATGTTATTTAAGACTATTGTTGATACGTGATCCGAGTAGTCCATCGGGGTGATTATTTTACGTGGGTTGGTTTCGAAGAGTAAATCGCAAAATCAAGTGCGTTGGTTCATCGATGTAGGATTTATTCAAGCTAGGGAATTCCTGCTGAGGTTTTCTTAAGAAATTCTCGGATGTCCTAAATATGATAAAATATATAATTCTTATTAAGATTTTGTATGTATGCATGTTAGTATAATTTATTTTGTCTAACATGAATGACATATTATGTTTCATTTAACATGTTGTACAATCTTGTCGTGCATGTTTTAATATTTTCTATGTTATATTCAAAACAACTACCATGCAGACATAGATATATAGAATGAAATGTTAGAATCTCTTTGGAGACATAATTATAATTTAGACAGAAAGGGGTGTTCCCCATATACCCCGGTTGACCACCGCGTATCGTCGATGGTCAAAATGGTGATGTCTCTCTTTGCACCACTCCCAAGGCTATACATAGCTTAGACACTGGGAGCTGGTAAGGGAAGGGACCGTATAACTCCAAGGTCATACTAGACTGGAAATATAGAGTAGGTTCCTACCCGAAAACTTATACCCGTACGGATGTCGTTTAGGCGACCCTATGATAGTCCTGAGATAGCTAGCGAGGATGAGCCCTACCATGGACTTGGCACCGATGGAGTCGAGGTTGCCATAGCCCATCGTGCGGATGTGCGTCAATCTCGATCGACGTTGACTGTTATTGGACTACGAAGGTGATTCCCTACGTGAAGCCTTGGACAGTGGATCCGTAGACCACGCGGCTATCATCCATGACGTTCCGCAGACAGTCGGATGAGTAGTCTGGATCCTAGGGTTATTATTTTTATCGGTTAGCCGTAGCCGATTAGTCTTCGTTGATGGTAACCCTATCTTTGGGCAGTGTTGTAGTACTACACGAGTCGTCATTGCCCCTACGGAGTCCGGGGAGGATGTAAGGGCACGACAGTTTCGCTAGGGGTGGCATTGAGGGCAACTAGCGAGATAGTGGAGAGTGATCAAGGGTCACCCATCCTCTCTGCCAACATCAGTGCAGCGGGCATAAGTAGAGATAGAGATAAAAAGACACTGATGGGCTTATGGATGCCCTTGGCCTAGGTATTCACTAAGCATAGGCTGGCAGCCCGAGTCTTGAGACTTAAAGTCGTATTACAATATAGATGACATTTGCTGATGATGTAGACACTGATTATCACTTAGGTGACATCTAGTGATATGCATGGTTGTAATTGTCTACTTTGTTATACTGCTTTTATGACATGAATTACACATATCAAAGGAAAAAATGATGATTAACGAACAAAAGGCATCCTAGAGTACTCCTCCTAGATTTTGATTTCCTTATTCGATTTCGAACCGTAATTTCGCACTAGGCCGCAAGGCTGAGCACACCACGTTCAATGTGTGTGCAGGTTGTTAGATGACCGACCGGAAAATTTTATGAAGATGAGGGATATCGATGGAGTTAGTTTTATTTATTGATAACGTTATTGTAGAATTGTAGTAGGTATATCGGGACTGTATTAGTAGAGTTGCATGAGTGATTTAATTGTATATTCCGCTGTGTTGATTATGTGTATGAACAATATTTATTACCAAATGCCTTGTATGGGTCTTTTGGGCTCATACGACGGTTGCCATGTGTCCAACAGGTGGGTTGGGGCGTGACAACTAAAGTGGTATCAGAGCTTAGGTTTGAAGAACCTGAGGGATTAACATAAGTTTAAGGTCTTAAGGATTAAGATGACAGTCCCGATATAATCTAGGATAAAGTGCGAGTCAGAAATATAATAATATATTTCCTTGGTAATGAGTTTTTACTCTGACGACAGTAACTATCGCTATGATTAATTTTTCCTGGCTCAATAATCGCTGTAATATAAAGATAGTAAATCTATTAATCTTCGGATAGTATGTATGGCTACAATTTCCATTACGTCGGAGAAGAGATAGAAACTTAGATCAATATACTCATACCTATGACCAATTTTCATTTCTAAATGATCAAGTAAATTTATCAATGATCACACTCAAGGTTACCTCATTGGGTGTATCATGATCACCTTTTATATTAACATAGGTAGCGATCATCACTTTGATCTTAAGAGTATTGATATCAGATTATCCCATTTTTATCGTAATCATACTATTTGTATCCCATGACCCCATCTTAAGATATTGAGTCTAAATAAATCTATCAATATTCGATTTTATCCGCTCCGATTCGAGCACTTGCTCCTGGAGTTTGACTCTTAGATATAGAAGCACCGGATGCACTCTCACGTCCGTACTCTCATGCTAGATAGCTAACGTATCAGGTAGATTATCAGGATTGTTAAATTGTGGATTATCTATGAATCTCATCATCGATTTATATGTGATAATCTAGCCAAAAACTAGTACATTATTATATTATTTTATTGCCTCTCCTACGTGAGTTAGCACGTGTGCTACAACATGACATTTGAGTATATGGTTATTTAGATATCTCGTTTAAATTTTACTTATGTTGCAAATTATAGTTATATTATCAGATCATGAAACCTGGCAATATGAACATATTGAACTATCGTCAGTATACGTAATTTTCAAAAAAGTTTGAAAACTTGAATCGTAAGTTCAATCTATGATCAATTTGGACGTATAGAGAATAATGTAAATTATCCCATATCATACATAAATGCCACATCTTTAATTTCGTCGTGAAAGATTTTCCATGCAAATCTTTGCCTTAATTATTTCTTAGATCTTAGGAACTACTGATATTGAATGTGTCACACCCCGACCCACCTGTCGAGCACGTGGCAACCGCCGTATAAGTTCAAAGGATCCATACAAGGCATTTGATAATAAATATTGTTCGTACACACAATCAACACAACGGAATATACAATTAAATCACTTATACAACTCTACTAACACAGTCCCGATATACCTACTACAATTCTACAATAATGACATCGATAAATAAAAATAAATCTATCGATTGTCCTCATCTTCATCAAATATCCCGAACAATTATCTAGAAACCTGCACACACATTGAACGCGGTGTGCTCAGCCTTGCGACCTAATGCGAAATTACAACTCGAAACCACAATACGAAATCCAAGGCTAAGGGGATCGTTCAAGGATGCCTTAGTGGGATTAGTTATGTGTTATCACATAACAAGTTTTTTAATATTTTACATGTATTTCCGACTATGTTATATGTCAATCTAAGTTGTAGGTAAATGTATGTCTCTAAATGTCACCTAGGTTATATACAATATCGATGTCACTAGTGTTAATCATATATAACATCTTTATTTTTATATCACATGACTCGGGCTGCCGGCCTATGCTTAATGAAAGCCCTGGCCTAGGACTTCCCTAAGCCCATCAATGTCATTACAGTCTATGTCTCTGCCTATGCTCGCTGCACTGAATCTGGCGGAGAGGACGGGTGACCCATAATCACTCTCCATCGTTACACTAGTCGCTGACCATGCCTCCCCTAGCGAAACCGTCATGCCCTTACATCCTCCCCGGATCCATAGGGGCAACGATATATGTGTAGTACTACACACTGTCCGTAGACAGGGTCACCATCACAATAATCTCATCGGCTACGGCTAGCCGAAATAATAACCCTAGGAACCGAACTACTCATCCGACTGTCTAAAGAACGTCAAGGATGATAGCCGTGTGGTCTACGGATCCACTGTCCAAGGCCTCACATAGGGAATCACTTTCCAATCCAATAGCAATCAACGTTGGCCGGAATAAATGCACATCCGCACAATGGGCTATGGCTATCCCGACTACATCGTGGTTAAGTCCATGGTAGGGTTCATCTTTGCTAGCCATCTAAGGACTATCACGGTGTCGCTTAAGCGACACACGTGTGGGTATCGGTATCTGGGTATGGACCCACTCTATTTTTGGTCTATCTTGACCTCGGAGTTAATCTGGTCCAACCCTCAGCTCACTCCCAGTATCTAAGCTATCTATGATCTGTAGCCTCAGGAGGTGCTGGTGTGTGAATATCACTAACCGAACGCTAATGGTTCGCAATGTCATCTAGAGTGTATTAATAACACCCTTAGTTTAAAATTTAGTGATGTTCTTACGTTGTACTATTATCATGTCACCTATGTCTATATACTAAAGTGTCCAGTGTAAATCATAATACTATATTCTATGTTTACTTATTTTTATCATATTCCGTACGATATTACTTTGTATTCAACATTATAGTATAATTAACTAAGATACGGTAAAAATAATATATCGTGCCAAGTAAGGAGGAAAAATAAGCATACATAGCATATTAACATGTTAAATAAAATGTAATAACAAAGCATGCATTTTTCTTTATAGTTTTAGAAGCATGTTATTTATTTAGTTGACAGGTATCTGAGAATTTTCCAAGAAAATCTAATTAAGATTTTTCCTAGTTGGAATAAATCTTATTATGATGAGCCTACGCACCTGTATCGAGGTTAGGACTTCAGAATCAATCCAATTAAAGCTCCAGAGTATTAATAATAGGGAAGGTCAAGTCCAAATAATTTTCCTAACATAAGAAAATTTATTTAGAATTTTAAATAAATTTTTTAGAATTAATTTGGATATAAATATATTAATTTATGTTGATCCGATCTATCCCCTTAATTTGGACCTAACCATGTAATTAGCCCAATCTATTTTGTCCAAGTCTATTCATAAAGCCCAAGCTCAATCTATTTATTATCCAAGTTAATCTTGTCAAATATTTTGTCAAATCTGACTTTAATTTGTGTTCAAACCCAATGCATATAATAAAAGTTAAAATTGGTCAAATTTAATCTTAATTAACCAAATTGATCAATTTTGACCCAATCCCAATCAATTTGACTCAATTTGGATTCAAACAGTCAAATTAGTTTAATTTAGATTCAATCTGATTCAATTATGATGAGCCTACGCACCTGATTTGGCGGTTTACTCTTCGGAACCAACTCACGTAAAATAAATCATCCCGATGAACCACTCGAATCACGTATCAATAATAGTCCTAAATAACACAATTATTTAAAATAAAATTTTATTTTATTTTTCCCTAAAATAAAATATTATCAATCTAACTTATACAATTATCCTAGTTAATTATCGCTTAATAAGCCTACATTTAAATTTACGAGCCCATGTTCAATTTAGGGGTGCATACTTAATTAATAAGCCTATGTTTACCCATTAGGCCCGTGTCCACATTTTTGACCTAAATAAATTATCAATAAATTAATTAAAATAATTACTACATTTAATTAACTCAATCTAATCATACAAGTTGATAATTAATTCTATTTAATCATTCAGTTATTAGTTAACCAAATTTCAATTTTTCTAATTAAACTAATTACAATGTTAAATTGATTTAATTAAACCTAAATAAATTTTATCAACTTATACCCATTGAAATCCAAACACATGATCTAGCCCAAGTCACCCAAGGGCCCAATTAAAAATCCATCAGCAATTAATAAAATTATGAAATCTTAATTAACTCAATTAAGCATCTAAATTAGGTTTACTTACTTTAATAATCATCTAATCCAATTTAGCCCAATTTGATTTAAGTTAAAATTTGGTCAAAATTGACCTAGTCAACTAAAATTGATCATGTTGACTATTATGAAAATTTTAATTTATAATTACCCAATCCAATTCAAAGTTGTCAGCCCAAATTTGGTGCTCATGAGATCCAAATCAAATTTGTAGGTCAATGTTAACCCGATCAATATTGACCCGGTCAAATTTGCCCCTACGGAGTCCGGGGAGGATGTAAGGGCACGATAGTTTCGCTAGGGGTGGCATTGAGGGCAATTAGCGAGATAGTGGAGAGTGATCAAGGTTCACCCGTCCTCTCTACCAATATCAGTGCAGCGGGCATAGGTAGAGATAGAGACAAAAAGGCACTGATGGGCTTATGGATGCTCTTGGCCTAGGTATTCACTAAGCATAGGCTGGCAGCCTGAGTCTTGAGACTTAAAGTCGTATTACAATATAGATGACATTTGCTGATGATGTAGACACTGATTATCACTTAGGTGACATCTAGTGATATGTATGTTTGTAATTGTCTACTTTGTTATACTGCTTTTATGACATGAATTACACATATCAAAGGGAAAAATGATGATTAACGAACAAAAGGCATCCTAGAGTACTCCTCCTAGTTTTTTATTTCCTTATTCGATTTCGAGCCGTAATTTCGCACTAGGCAGCAAGGCTGAGCACACCGCGTTCACAGTGTGTGCAGGTTGTTAGATGACCGACCGAGATATTTGATGAAGATGAGGGATATCGATGGAGTTAGTTTTATTTATTGATAACGTTATTCTAGAATTGTAGTAGGTATATCGGGACTGTATTAGTAGAGTTGCATAAGTGATTTAATTGTATATTCCGCTGTATTGATTATGCGAATGGACAGCATTTATTAACAAATGCCTTGTATAGGTCCTTTGGGCTCATACGGCGGTTGCCACGTGTCCGACAGGTGGATCGGGGCGTGACACATAGGGTTACATTTATCAAAAGAAAAATACAATAATGCCATTAAACCAACAAGAGATTGCCCTTTTTATAACAAAAAATTTTATTAAGAAAAGAACAACCACATCTTTCAAGTGCAAGTGCAATCGAAGAATAACTACATCTTCAATGTGTTTTATAGGCTTTCGAACTAACTAATCCAAGATGCTAAATAATTCATTTTAAGCATAAAAGTTAAACACCATATGCCTATCGGCTAACAAAACCAAGTCTTGAGAGAAATTTCTTCGTACCCAAAATCCTTCAGCATTGAATTGATGATCTATCACCTTAACTTTTGTTTAAAATTCTCAAATCTAGATAGTGATAAGCTGAAATACACTTCATTGCTCGATGTAGAATTTTCTGTGATAAAAAAGATACATCAAATCACTCAACCGAGCTTATATTGTTGAGTATAATATTTTTAAAATGAAAGTACAATTGCACTATGAAACCAAATTCATATTGCCTTATATGCTTAAAGATTAATTATCAAACGGTGTAGGGTGTTAAACTGATGTGATTACCAACTACACCACAACACCAAATAACTAATGAAGTTAGGGACATTATCCTCTTCATGTGTAATAGTTGATAAATAGTTATTTTGAAAAAAATTTCTTGTTACTTAGATAGCCAAAGAGTCTAATTTTTTATCATCGACATTCAATTTTGTTCAAAGTTTTTAAAAATATATGTGGAAAAGGTGATTGAACAAAATAAAATTATTTACTAAGAATTATTATAGTTTTCAATAACATTTGTACGAAATAACTTTTCTATCGTTGCACAATACTATATAAACTAAATATTTATTAATTAAAATATAAATATGTTCATGTCATGTTGCGGTCCAGCACGGCACGGTACTAGATCCGAGCCATGCTGGGAACGACCTACCCATGCATCGGGCCGTGCCTAGCACTAAACATGCAAATGAGCCCAGGTCACTTGACCCGAACCTATTGGTGGGTCATGCCAGGCAATAAAGATGAATATGTAATGCTTAGTACAAGGTGCTTCATGCCCTATCTCGCCTAGCCTGGCACAACCCACAGTGTGTCATTGGGTCATGCTAGCCCTTGGTCCAGCAAGACGAGTCGAGGCGACGACACCCGTCGCCCGACACGACAAAGTGTTGGATCATGCTAGCCTATGCTCCAGTACCATGAGTTGAGGGCCTTGAGGCAATAACAGGAGGAAGACTGGAACTCCAAAAGAGGATGAGGTAAGGACTAAAGGATGTGAGATGGAGATCATCGGGTATATCCTATGAGAAGCTGAAGGCCTGAAGGAGTCACCGCCTTCTGCCTTCTGCCTTCTGCCTTCACCCTATGAGAGGAAGAGGGTGAGGCAAGGACGCGAGGTGGGGATCAACAGGTTGATCAAGCAAGGACGAGAAGCTAAAACTTGAAGGACTTCAATCGGAGGCGATGCCTCTGGAAGACACAAATGAACCCTCTACCAAGAGATGATTGTGATTCACGGTCGGAGGGATGAGGATTTAGCGTCGACAGTGAGATCATAGTGAAAGTAAAAAACCAGTCGATTGAACGAGCAAAATCCACAATTCAGAAAATAGACTTGTATTATATTAGAGAATCGAAGTAATTGAGTAAGCGATTTGAAGTCACCGCACCAACCATCGGAAGCAAAAGAGAAATTAGGAAAGGGGAAGATCGAAGCATATGAGAATCTTTAGAAAATCTTTAAAAAAGTACACCAAATCCATGTCCGTAGCGGGACTCCAAAGTCCTATTTGCGATCTCTGACTCTGGCTACCCACCTACCCCGTGTGATCTGCAACTCCGGCTACCCACCTACCCTGGGCGATCTATGACTCCAGCTACCCGCCTACCCCATGGGATCTCTGACTCCAGCTGCCTGCCTGCCTACAATATGTGATCTCCGACTCTAGTTGCCCACTTGCCCCTATACGATCTTCAACTATGGCTGCCTGCCTGCCCTTGTGCTTGCATTGTGTTGACCTCGAGCCTCGCCTGTCGATGACTCTCTACTGATCACGGGTTATGGCTGCAGAGTGTGGCCCTCAGGTCCTTGCCTCGATGCCTATGTCTATGAAGACTGAGTCCCCATGGCAACTTCCTAGTTAGATAAACAAGTATATATATATATATATATAATAAGGAACATCTTCCTATATTAAAAAAATTATTGTGTTGGGTTTGTGTCTGCACTTCTACGCTACAACTTATATAAGGCTAAAAGCATCACAAATCATCATGATTATTTTAATCAAACATAGCGGAAGCATAAACAAATTACATTTAATACAACACTACAAAAGAAATCTCTAACTATGTTCTCTCTCGTTCCTCGTACCAATAGCCGACCTATAACCTGTGTAACAGAAAAAAATGTACACATCTGAGTCACGAAACTCAGTGAGGCTACAGAGAGAGCACCCTAAAAATGAGCATAAGGTATTGTACAAGCCAACAAGAAGTATATCTACTAAATCACACATTAAAATAACATGTCATACAATATATATAACAAGACTAATAATTTAAGGTAGCGGCAACATGATAATAACAAGGCATATGAACATGATATAAGAACTGTATCCATAACAGTAACTTCAGATTAAAAATATCATAATTCCTTAACTACTATATCATTATTTATCCATACTACTCCTAAGACAGCCATTTTATGTTCAGGGTAAACCCCTCGTCGGGGATCTCTCTGAACCTATCAGTGTCAACTCTACATCTCTGTCATACATACCTGTACACTAATGTTGGCAGAAGGAGCTGGTGATCACGACATCTCTTTTATGTAACACAAGTACCATACAAAGATGTAATTCTGTTCCATGGCAGGATCACCATAAAAATCACAAATCACATCCATCTACAGCTTAGTAAGCTGAGATTCACTACATATGCTACCAATAAACCTGGACTGCTCAAGGACCCACATCGTTGAGCATGCCAGAGTCTTCAGGTTCCCTAGCTTTGTAGCGCATTGAACGGTACTGTTCCTAATACATCATCTACCTTAGAGTAACATAAATAAGGTGAGCTCTGCACCGAAGTGAGATCTCGGTTACCCTAAAGCATCTGTGGCTAAGTCAACCGAACTTGCCCCTCTACCTTAACTAGCACATAACTCCTCACCACATGTTGGCACATAGCAGACTAAGAACTTAACATTATCTCCTGGGTTATCATAACCCTATGATGTCTAAAGTCCTTAGTTATATGTCATTTAAGACCACTCTAGGTGTTATCATAATATGAACCTAAAGTGTCTCTAGTTGTAAACCCCCACCTTTAGGTAGATTAAATAATAATATAATAATAAGTAGAAATAAAAATTTTATGAAGTTTAAATTGAGAACTATGAGATTGGGTTAGGATTAAGATGGTGACATTAAGTTGATTTTTTTATCCATAAGGATCTAGTTGTAATTTAATAAAGTTTATAGGGACCTAGTTTGAAATTTTATTAAGGTTAGAGGGACTCATTTGTGATATTATAGAAATAGTGGACTAGATTGTAAAATATTGTTGCACATGCTTCCCACATGACAGGGCCGAACCGGATCGGACTTTTCAAGTTGGTTCGCCTGAACCAACCCGGTCCACCTGAACCGGCTCCTACAAACAAAACCCTACGCTATTTCCCCCAAATCACGCCTCCTCCTCCGCCTTCGCAGTTCGTCTCCTCTTCTCACCGCGATCTCAGCTGCGAGCTCCTTCTCCTTCGTCCCCTTCGCACTCCGCTGCAGATCCGTCGCCGCAAGCTCGACGGTGAAGCCCTCCTTTCCTCTTCGCCTGCGATGGGATCTCCTCACTCCATCTTCTTCGGTCTCTCTACAGGCTGCCGCACGACTTCAATCTCTTCCCTTCCCGCCGCTCCGGATCCTTCGGCGACCGACTGACCTCTCCTCCGCAGCGTCCATCTCCTTATTCGTCGGTGGCGGCACTTGGGGTCAGATCCGCCGACGACATCGCACTTCCTCGTTTCCTCCCACCGCGGCGGCTAAACCTCGCTGCGCATTGTGCCCTGGGCGTCATCCGTTCGATGCTGGGTGTGGTAGCATCGGTTTCATCATCTTCCTCCTCCGGACGAGCTGTCGGTTGGCTCCGATTTGTCGCGGCGGAATCTCTCTGGTGTGCCCCAATCCGAATCGCCGACGCTGACCCTCTTCGTCGCAATGTCGTCGAAGGGATTCGATTGCATCGAAACTCATCGCCTCCTCTTTCCCTGCAGTCCACCGTCGACTGCTGGCATCAATTGGAGCTCCTTTTCCCATTTCCTTCGCGAGGTGAATCCTCCCACTTGATTTCCCTTTTCGGTTGTTTTGTTGTAAATGTATATTTTTGGTTGTTTTGTTGTAAACGTATATTTTGAGTCGTGAATGTTAATGATACATAGTGTTTGATGGATATTGATGGATGAATCAATTTGGTGGTTTGATGGTTAAGTGATGTGGATGGGTTGATAATTCTATACATGTGATGGAATACTAGTGGGTGTTGTGATTGAGGTATTTTAATTGATGGGTAATTTGACGGAGTGATTACTGTTGATTTGTCGTGTAGTATTTTGGTGAAGTGATGTGGATTTGATGCTTTAAATTAATGGATTGTTGGTTTGATGGAGTGATAATTTGATAATGGTATAGTGCAAAAAGTATAATAATTATGATAGTATAAGGAATCGAATACATGTTAACACTAAGGCATAATGTGTGACTTCCACTTAGCTAGTGATCACATGTTATAAGTTAATGGAAGTAAAAAATGATTAGATTAGATTATGGATTATGTGAAATTTTAATTGAACTTTTAAAGGATTTGAGACTTGATTGGTTGGAGAATAGGATTAAGGTTAATGAATTAAATAAGGTTAATTAATTAGGATTAGTTTGGGGTAGGTAGAGCTAATTGAATAATGATTCAACCTAGGATGAGTTAGGTGAGCAAAATAGTAAAGATTGTGGTTTTTGGTACATTGGAGATAATATTAATGATAGATAATATTAAATGATCAAATCTAAAGGAAATGTTACTTGTAATAAGTTGACCTCCTCGAAACAATTAAACGACTTGAAGTTATTGTACAGTTGGTTCCGAAGAACGAACTACAACATCCAGGTGCGTTGGTTCATCGTAACTAGGATCTATTCAAGCTAGGGAACTACCTGCCGAGGTGCTCCTAGAAAGGTCCTGGATGCCTTGAACTTTTAAAATGTTATATTTGTTAAATAGGTGATACTATGTATGCTAGAATATAACTATTTATATAGCATGAATTATATGCCATGTGTATGCTTGTTAACATGCTTTATCAAATTCTTTTACATACCTGTTTTACTTTTCCCTATTATCATATGTTATGTTTGTTGCTTTATATCTATGGTTATTCAAATATATATTAGGATTATTCTCTTGCTTGTTATCTATTATGTACATGCGATGAAAACTAGTAATATGTTACAGTTACACCTAGAGACTATCATGTTACACTCTAGGTTGACACATACATAGACATCAACAAGCATCACTTATGAATATATGACATTGACATACTTACATATGGAAGCATTGACAATGCACCATACATGATTTCCTAAGTTATGGATACGAGCTTTAAGCTCATACACCTATACCACTCAAAGATGTTGAAATCATCTTGGACATAAAGGGTGGAATAAGGTATGGATTGGCTTATTGCCAGAGAACTTGTGATGAACTCACTATACCCGCACGTGTGTCGCCTAGTCGCCACCGTGATAGTCCTGACATGGCTAGCAAGGATGAAACCCAACCAAGGACCTAGCAACCATGTAGCCGAGGTTATAGCATCCCAGTGACAGCTAGGATGCTCACCTCCTGGCAGGCATCGCTGCTTGTGAATTGGGACGGTGACTCCTTCCGCATAGCTTTGGACAGTGGATCCTTGACCCTCACGACTATAATTCCAAACGTTCTGCAGACGATCTGATGAGTAGTCCGGGATCCTGGGGTTTATTATCGGCTAGTCGTGGCCGAGGTATACAATTAGGTGCAGTGATCCTTTGTCTGTAGTACTACAGGAGTTGCTTCATGGTTGTCTGGGGAGGGCACATGAAGTAACAGGCTACTAGGACGCGGTTGATGGGGTTATCCGACTAGTGGACCACCGAAGAGGGATCACGGTCACCCGACCTCTCCGCCAACATCAGTGTTGCGGGTATAGGTAGAGACTTAGATAGAGTGGACACTGATGGGCTTATGGACATCCCTGATCAGGATATCCTTGAGCATAGGCTGGCAGCCCGATGCACTTGACACAATAATAGAGACACTGTTAGTTGACATATACTAGAGACATTGTTAGTTGACATATCTTAGTAACAGACATATTGTACATCATAGATGACAAGTAGGGACACATAGCAACTTACATCACTAGTTAGATGTCGACGTTGTGGATGATATTATTTACCATAAATAATTATTAATTGACACTTAATAAAACCCAAGGCATCCTAGTACTTCCCCATAGTACTTGATTTCTTGTTATGATTTCGAGCCGTAATTTCGCACTAGGCCGCAAGGCTGAGCACACCACTTTTCCCCCGTGTGTAGGTGGGTAGATGATTGATCGAGATGGTGGGTGAAGATAGATTTATCGATGGATTTATTTTCATGTATAGATACCATTTATCATAGAATTGTAGTAGGATATCGGGACTGTGTTAGAAATATTGAGTTAGGTATTTTAATTGTATATTCTGCTGTGTAAATGATGTGTTTGGATTGTATGTATCACTTTGATGCCTTGTATGGGTCCGTTGGGCTCATACGGCGGTTGCCATGTGCCCGACAGTAGGGTCGGGGCGTGACACTAGTTCTGTCTCATGTCATCATATTATGTGTCTTGCTAAGTGTCTCTACATCTCTAGCATCACATGAATATATTAAATATCACTTAACATGAGCAAAACATCAATAACATGCACATGATAGAATTATATCTATATACTGGATGACATACTTTCAAAATCACATCAAATCACATGCTAGTTAAATATATAACAAAGCATATATATAACTTATCAACATGTACAATAAATAACAATGACCCTTAGGACTCAGCACTATAGTAGGCGATAAATTTGAAACCATAAGTCCTCATCTGAGTCTCAAAGCAAACCTCAAGCAAGAATTCACAGCTTGGCTGTAATTCTTAAAAGCAAGCAAGTCATCAATCAAGTAGAGCAATTCCTCCTTACTCCAATACAAATCACAACTTGGCCGTAATTTGTCAAAACATAAATCATACAACTCAAACAAGGATTTTCGATCTACCCTTCTACTCAAATTCTCACACTATTTTCTTTCTTATATTTAATTCCTTATAAATCAACCAATCATCTATCACATTAAATAATCACAATTAAACATAAACAAGCCTATAAAATAATATTTAATTTAATAATTTAATTATATCAAAATTTTAATCATTATATACCACCTTAATTAATTCTAAAAATAATTTTAATAATTATGTGAAAAATCTAATTACATCAATTAAATTTATAAAATTCTAAATTATTCAATTTAAAAAATCTAAATAACCTAATTACCTAAATTTTATAACATCATAAATTTATTAATTCTGTAAAAATTCTAATTAAAATATTTTAATTTTATTTAATGCAATTTAAACACAATAACATCTATCAAAATATTCCCATCATGCATATAACATAAAAATAATCCATTTAAACTTTAAATTAACCCAAATCATTTTAATTAAATTAAGAATCCCATTTCAATAATTTAAAAAAAAATTAATTAACTTACATAAATTATATCTAAGCATAAACAAACATCACAAATTATTTCAGATTTTTCTAACATAATTTACATACTCAAAACCCGCAACCCAACTTAAAATAATTCGAAAACTGCACCTAAAGTTTTTTAAAAATTCTAAATAAATTCCTCAAGACTCAAAACTCACTAATAAAGCTCTAGCAACATTGAACCCACTTGTACCAGTCCTAAAACTATAAAAATTGATGAAATTCATGCTAAATCGTTACTGAACCGACCCTGAACCGGACCGAACCGGATCGGACTAGTCTGAGCCGGGTCGAACCGGACCAACATGCGCGATGCACGTACCGTCGGCTCGAACCCTTCTCGCCTCCTCTGCTCGCCGCCACTGTTGTAGATGCCACCACCAATCTCGCTCCAATTCCATCGATCGACCACCGCTCACTCAACGGTACTTAGTGCATACCCTCTTCAAGTCCTCCTCAGTCATTCGGTCACCTAATCGCGTCGCCGGTAGAGCTCGAACACCCCCAACAATCTGCCGACATCAACTACTCCCCTCCTGCGCCGCCCTCTTCAATTCCAGCCACTGCCTCGCCCTCTAGGCCCCAGCCAACACTCCCAATCAACTCCACAAGAGTCGATACATCCTCAGAGAACTCGCCGCGGAGGAAGGAGACGTTTGCTGCACTCCTCGCCGGCGAAATCGTCGGAAACCGGGGACTCCCCCGTTCACCGTCTATTCGCCGCCTCTCACGCGATCGCAGCTCGCTGGAGCTGCCTCCACACCTCGCTGGCCGCTATACTGATGCCCCGACTCGACCTCACGCCCTACCATCTCAAAACTCGACTGCCGGAGTGAAGAAAACCCCACCACCACTGTTACCTTCAGGGAACAGGGCTCTGCCCTATTTTTCGGAGGTTTAATACCTTCGACCATTGCTGCATGTGTGCCGCACGACGGTTTAAACTTTTTTTTCCTTTCTTCTTTTTTTTCTCTATTTTATTTATCAAATATATTATCATATATATTTTTTAAACTGATAAAAATTATCTATTTTTATTTTCTTATTTTATATATTATTATTTATTATTATTGTTTTTTTCTTTTTATATTTATATGATTAATATTTTTATTTATTATTTTTCTTTCCTATTTTTATTTTATTCACCCTTATTAATAATATTTATTATTATTTTATTTTTAATTAGTTTCTTTTTCCTATTTTAACCTAATTTATATTTTATTTTTATTTTAAAATTAAAAAAATCTCATTATTTTATTATTTTAATATAATAATATTTTATTATTAATTTTTTTAAAAAGAAAACATAATTTGCAGTTCAACTAAGGATCATTGGTCATGTCCATATAGTCCTCATTGACCAATTAGATCATTTAAAAAAAATAAAATATATATACTTAAAAAATATCTTTAATTATTAATCATTACTGTATTATTTCTTCTAATTGTTGAAGTAGAAGCGGTTTTTTGATATGATTAGATTGAACCTAATCATAATTATTATTTAGAACTTTATCTTCCCCGTCTAGCCAATCATTCTTATAAATACAAGTTTTTTTTTTCATCCTTATAAAGCAATTGAAATTTCTTAGAATAATTATTCAAATAAAAAAAGAGTACACAGGGAGATGACTAATTAAGATATTTGCATCTATCTATCATCATCTCTATGAAAGAAACTTAATTAAATACAATTGATATCTTCTAGTTAGTTATCCCTCTTGACTTGAATTGGAAGAGAGTTTGAACCTACACAGTAGGTATGCATGGCTTCTAGCGAGCCACTTCTCCAAGCACTCAATATGGAAGCCATGACGACACGGCATCACGTCTAAGCTACTGCCCTATCTCAAAATCCTCCAAACAAATCGAGCAAAACTCACCGCCAATAAAAGTGCACCCTTCTCTGCTTCGGCTTTGAAATTGATGATCTTAACGTTATCCATGAGTAGTGGCATGTCCTTCGACTCCGACACGTCATCCACCGCAAGAGGTGGCAAGGTGGCAACTTCAAAGATGGTAATCTTCATGTCTATTAACATGATCCTACCATAAACCAATGGAATGTGGTGGACCAGAATATCGAAGTAGTTGCAGAGCACGTCAACGAGGGAAGGGATGTTCAAAAACTAACTGAATTCACTTTGACGGATGGCGGTTTCTATCATCCACTCTACATCTTCCCTTTAGTGGCTTGGATCATGTCAGGAGTGCGGGAAGGAGTTGAGAGTTGGTAATCTCCATTCTAGATGGAGTTGGAAACCATCCAACCCTAAGATCCAATCATCCATTGGATATTTTCTCAGCTCGTATGGGTGGTGGATTAATATTAATTGGAAGAACAAACTAACTGAAGAAAAGGAGAAGAGAACAAGGGGCTTCGACTTCGAGCAACATGCATTACTATGTTATGTATATATAATTCGACATATTATTTGAGAAATAAATGTTAAATTGCTAGCTGTGCATAGGGTCTAATTAAAGGCTTACATGAAGTTGAAGCGACAAGGCCCATTTATGGTCGCTTTTCTTGTAGATGGGTTCTTTTCTTGTTTCGGGAAGTTGCGACTTGTGAGCGATCATGGCGAGCGAAGCCTACGAAGTGAGAAAGTAGGTCGAATGGTTCAAAGGATAAATTCTTCTGCTGCTTTCACCACAGCAAATTGTCTTCCTCGTTAAGTCGCTATCGATGGTCGCACTCACTACCCGATCTCTATCTGCTCGCTAGCTCGCCCCACCTCACCTTTAGGCTTTAGCTAGCTCTATGTGGTCCTCGCCTCGCCTCCTTACTCCTTGTCCTTGGCGACCACGCTCTCCCTATTGTGGTGGTTTGCTCAATTTGAAGGGGAATTCATCCAATCGTCCGACACACGATGCACAATCGATTTGCCAGTCTCCATCTCCTCACCAACTCTCTTGGCATCAGACTCACCTTAGCTCTACGCACCTAGGCATGCTCGATCCTCCTCCTTGCTCTCCCTGCTGGCTTTTGTGGTGGCTTGCCCAAATTGAAGGTGAATATGTCCGATCATCCGGCAACAACGATGAAGACTCAAAAGGGACGAAACCGATGGTGATTTTCCATCAACTCTGAGGGATGAAATGGATTGCCAGTGATTGTGAGTAGTGGAGTCATCGTCCTATGCTCTATTGAGCAAAACAGTGGTTGTCGCAGGAAGAGGTGAGACCGGCGTGATTCTCACCGAGCATCTGGGTTTGCACCTAGCTAGCTGCTAGCCCATCGCTGCAACAGCAACAGAACTCTTCGTCTTGCTCGCTCGAATGAATTGAATGCAAATTTGTCTGATTCGTGCTATAGCCGTTCACAGTGCGCGATGGATTCATCGATTTCGACAATAACATCGCGTCTCCATTGCGAAATTGACAGATGGGCGGCATGTGTGATGTTGTCCTCCTGTCCATTGCTCTGTTTTGTATGGAGGAGTGGGCAATGATTGCTCTGTTCGGTCCTGCGAGAAGAGGCGAAGTAGAAGAACACCAAATTCAAAGGACGTTAAGAGTGCCTTGAGGTGAAGAATTGAAGATGGGGTAGGTTGAGGTCAGCGTGATTCTCGCTAAGGATTTGACGGACTGACAACTGAATGAGAGGGGGCAATTGAGACCTGAGACAGATGGATGGGATGTCGGAGGCGTGGGTGCTCCGACGGACGCCATGAGGCATGAGATGTGCCAGGAGGCATGAGAGGGGACTAAACGAGCTCGAAGGCATGAGAGGGGACCTCAGCTTCTAGGTGAGCGGACGGCCGCTGTCGGATAGTTAACTGGAGTCACAACAAATAAGTAGCGATCGGAAATAGGGTGTCGAATGAAGAAGATGAGCCAATTATGCTCGACCCTCACACTCGCCGCTCGACTAGATGCAATGATGGCTCATGTTTGAACCCTTGAAAGGGTTCAAAATCCTCAAACATTGACTGCGAGTCTGCGCCAACGACCAGGATGGGTCTTCTTCGAGTTCAAGCTCGGGCTCAGAGTCGGATGCCAGCAAGCAGTGGGTCACTTCACTTATGGTCAGGTCGGACCATCAAACTCGGACCTAAGTTGGACTTGGGTTAGATTTAGAGGGGCCACAGGTCATGCCACCTATGTTGGTCATGTCAGGCTAGACACGGCCCAATTACATGCCTACTAAATACTCATCAAGTTTTCTAAAAAAATAATATTTTATTTTTTAAAAATAGAATGATAATGTTGTACTTATATTAGTAACAATTCAAAATGGTTACTAAAATAATGTGCAACTAACATTCTAGCAATGTTTGCGTCTATTTGAGCATTTTATGCAACCCTGATCATTGTGAATTGGAGATTTATATATGCATAAGTGAGTTATTGTGAGTTTAAACTTGGTGTAATATTACGCAAGTGTATTGAGAATAAACTTGCTGACGTTGATATAACCACAATTACTCTAGTCGTCAATCAATAAACTAGTTGATTTTTTTAATTAAAAAAACAGCTACCAATTTATTTACCGACCAAACAAATCCTATGATTCTACTAGATGATAAATTGTTGCTTGCAAAAAGAAAAAAATTGAAACTTATGTTTACAATCAAGAAACGAATAAGAATGTCCAAAGTTGCCCTCAACTACCAAAAAAAAGGTAAAATAAAGAACAAAGACACATTCAACAAACAGCTGGTCCTCTATATTTATACCACAAATCTCTCTCTCTATACAAACTTCGTTGTCATGGCAAGTCACTCGCTTTCATACTCATCATCATCCCCAAAGGAGAAGACAGAGGCATCAGCCGCGATTGCTTTGAATGCAGTTGTTGGATTGGAAGCAACAGTGCCCTCCGACCTCTGGCTACCAATCCCTTCCTTTGTTGCTTCCTGAGCAACATGTGCTTCTGCCTTCCCCTTGTCCGTAGGAACCTGGGATGTGCTGCCAGATTCCTCGTTCGTCATTTCTTGGGTTGCGACGTTAGTTGTAGATCTATCAGAGCTGGCATGTTCTCCGCCATTAACAGAAGATTGAGCTTTCTTTGGGTTGGAAGAGGCTTCATCTTCTTTATCACTATCTGAGAAGACATCATCCTTGTTATCCTTGTTCTTGCTCGAATTCGGAGATGTTGAGCTGCAGTCTCGTTTTGCGCTTCCAGTAGGCATGCTTCCATCGGAACTTTTGTTATCGTTGCTGCTAGCTCGACTTTGAAGCCGAACAGAATCATAGTCCGCCATCACGATCTCGACTTGGAATCCTGGCGAAGGTACTTTTCTCTGTCATAGTAAGCAAAAGAGCATTATGCTTTTTACGTGTAAAAATCTGAAAAAAGAACAAGCGTACAAAATATTGAGAAGTCAAAATAGCAGATAGAGCATCCCACCAAGGGTTGGAGTGTACAAATGGCTTCTGGCAACTAAGAGATTACTACAGCAATCAAATATTTACCTTATCGAACCCATCTAGATCAGAAGTCCCCAAGGTTACTCTGTTTTCAATCATTGAAGTGTTCAACCAACTGCAAGAAAGAAGAATTGCTAGTGTGTTGGATGTGCAGTTAAATAAACGAGTTAACGACTTAACATGGAACAGTCATATGAGCTATCAGGATGCAAGCAAGCAAAATTTATAACACAATAGCGATCAAGTTTTGTAATCCTTGGATGTAATGCCAATTTAGTAGGTTAATCCTACAATAATAACAACAAGAACAAGCAAGAAAGTCCCAACTACTTGGTCGGCTAGATGGGTCACTGTAAGGTTGCTTAGAGAAATAGTAGATATTAAAATAATGATGTGGAAAAGATAAAAGAAGTGCATACCAGGAAAAATCTCCTTGACGGTCATGAAATTGCAATTTGAAATCCCCAGCTAATTCTGTAAGACCAGGCTCTCCTGGTAAAGCAAAAACCACAATGCCCTTTTGTTTTGACTTGAACCAAAAGTCCTCTGGCTGCGAATATTTGGATCTAAAAATTAGTTTTTGAACAATAAGAGCATATTTGGTAGAGGATAACATTTATTGGAATGTAATTCCAAACAAATTTTAGCTTAAATTATAACTAGAGTTTCATAGAAATCACTTTCCAACTAATATTATCTCATACCAAACATGCCCACAAAGAAGGTTATGCCAATAGGCATTTAATACCAACTAATATGTGCCGCAGCATATCAAATTATTATGCAAACAGGAAACGGAAAAAAGGCTAATGCTTGCTTAAGATTATATGGTTTTACCAAATGATAAAAAAAAGACACTCAAGGCCTGTCCAATAATCACGCAATTCATGATTTTAAATTTCATGTAAGTATCAATATACAGATAAACGTCATTTGAATAAGATAAATCTGATTAAATTTAGTTCAACAGCATCCAAGAGATTAGAAGGAATCTAATAATCTTTAACATGTTTTGAGAACCAAGTTCATTTTGAAGGCAAAACCACACAGCTAACATAAATACAATGGAAGGAATCCGTGTATATGCTATTTGCTATATAAAAATACTATTCAATGATTCACGGAACTAGTTAAGACAATTCAAAATTTGGGAATTGTAAAATGCAACATGCTGCATGCCATAACATGCATGTAAGGAGACACATGGGTTAATGTCTGATTGATGAGACCATTTTGTAAAAGGCCGATATATGTCTTTAGCTAGGTTTGTGCGGAGCGGTAAATTTCACATCTATTGAAAAATACAGTTGTTATGTGATTTACTCAAAAAACTATATGATGGTCAATCCTCTTAACATTAATGAAAACTGCTCATATATTTAAAATTAATAATCACTTCGAAGTTTAAACCTTCTAAAAACAGATAAGAATTGCTACAGCATGAAGCATCATCTCAATCATGGTGGAAGAAGTTGCAGCTAAGACCTTTCTTACTTTTTATATTTTTATAACATGTTCTTTCCTTAGTAGGTAACTATGGTTTCAAATTGGAAATGAATACGCTGACACAATAAAAGCAAACTAGCACATGAACAAATCATCAATGCGTAAATGTAATAAAAATCTTTGCAAAATAAAAGGAACTTTAAAACAAGCATGTCTTCGATTTGACTATAATCTTGCATCAACAAGTGATGATAAGCATTAAAAAAATATGATTTCCTTACTCCTCTTGCTCATTACTAGTTATGATAAACTTGATAGTGTGCACTGGACATTCTTGAGTTTGTTTTTTATTGTCTGCCCCAAATTTATGCACTCATTCATTAAAGCAACAAAGACAATAAAAAAGAGAAGCACGAGCATAAAGATGGAAAATATAGACAACCTGATTGAAATAATAAATGTTGAGAAATATACCATCAAGTTCTTTGTCTTGGAATGATTTTTTGTTGAGAAGAGGACCTCTGGTTGTTAGCAGAAAATAAACATTAGTCACAAAATCAACACAGTCGTTTCTATTATCCTAGTGCAACAAGAAAATGACAAACTTCAAGAAACAATTTCTATTGAATTAGTGATGATTATTCCCAGTGCAAGTTACAAACTAAGATAATTATAGTTAATTATATAGTTGAGCTGTCCAAGCTATCTTGGCATTGGAGCTATGCTTCTTAACTATGAAGTAGGTATATATGGGAAAAAAACGTTGCAAATTATTTCCATCCAAACTGTGAAGAAATATCTGATTCTCCATGGTAAGAGGATTCTAGCAAGGTTTCATGTGCTGCCTGTTAACCATCCTTATAGAAGAGAAACTTTATTTGAGTTGAATTTGAAATATGCTAATAGCAAACAAACTTCAATAAAACAAGTGCTGAATGGGTTCCATGATAATTGTTTGCTCATCTAGTTATTTAATATGAACGAATGAAATACTGATGACAAATGTCCTAGATGTGAGGAAATCTTTTCATACCCTTGTGCTTGCTAACAGTTATTGAAGGTCTGATCCAATATGGGCAATTATGAAGACGGAAGCCCCTAAGCATACACCTGATGATAAATATTTGAAATTAACAGTCTAGAGGCATCCACCTGAATATAAATATTTAAACTAACATTTCTATCTTAATACAGTTGTTATGCAAAAAATTAAAAGAAACTTTTCTTATACCTACGCTCTGGTCGAACATCACCGTTGAAAAATGTTAGGATGCACCCAAAATATCTGACATACCTCTATGAAAGTTAATATGGAAGAATTAGACATTTCCAAGATAATATTCATATTTAGACAGTCATGATTTGATAACAAAGAGACTGACAATCTGACTTGGGAGGATAAGCCCCTTCGAGTCTATACATCTTTCTTTGTTGAAGTAATCAATAGACTCATCAGCAGTTGAAAAGCTCTGTACAAGAAAGATGATAGCATCACTAAGAAAGCATGATCTACCAGTCAACCAAGTAAGACTGTGCTATATTGGTCATGGCATCAAAAGTATACAATCATCTCACTTTTAGATACAGGAGAAGGCTAGAAATCATCAATCCTGTCCTTGCCATACCAACTTTAGAATGAACAACAACCACATTATCAGCATCCTGTTGTAACCATGTCTTGGCACTTCCACAGAATGACAAAATAAGTTGGATTGGAGGACAATCATGTTCATCAATGGGGAAAGATGCAACCTGAAACAAGCAGTACATGAACAACCATGAAAAAACAACATATGTAAAATGTGAAAGTTACTAACTCTTTATGTTCAGGAGCACATACTGAAGTCTAAAAGATCCAAAGACTTGTATGCTAATTTTATTTATACAGTGGTCTAGAACTTGATGGTACAAGTCTTGTAGAGTAACCTCCCAAATTATCTTTATAATGAAGTGAGCATAAATGTATACAGTTATCCATTACGTACTGTTTGCTTGGAAGAAGTTCAAACTTGATATGTACTAATCTGAAGGAACAGAATTTAGACATGAGAACAACTAACAGGACTTTAAATTTCAACATTATATGTATATTCTATGATAAGAAACCATGGGATATCAATGTATAAATCCACAAGAACTTGATTACATATTTGAGAAATCCTAATAGAATTTGCCACCCAAAGTTTGCTTTGAGATTGTAAATTCTGATACAACCTGGAAGAACGATACAATTCATGCAATAGGGAGCTCACCTTTCCTTCAAATAATGATGCATCGTACAATCTCTCAGAACAGAGATTATATACTTTGTATTTATCCTACATATATTAAGAAAAATTAGCAAATTATCAAGGAGCATATTAAAAAAGAAAGTGAGAAGTTTTTGTATATACATGTCTACTTGTTACATGAGTGCATGCACATAGAAGGGCAAATATCAAAACAGAAGATGAACATTTGGGATCGCACAGCAAAAAGGTGCTCAATACAAAACTTAATCCTTGATTGATTTTTCCACCTCAGTATGTTGATTATAAATAGTTTCATTAATCTTCTCTAGCAGTATTTGATGTTTGAGGATAACGAGTGATCCAGTATGGCTACCTTGTGGTGTGTTTCAAGAAACTTAATCACTTCTTCCATATGGTTTCGGTAGAATCCCTGTGAAAAGTCATAGTATATGTTAAGCTATAAGGTTGTGATGGAAGCCAGAAGAATATGTAAGAAAATACCTCAAAGATCCCAAGAAATCCAGAGCTTATATAACCTGAAGGGAAGCCCATAGCAATAATTTTCTCTGTAATATATGCCAGATCTAGATCAAATTCACCTTCCTGATATAAGGACAAAAACTTTTAATGGTGAAGTAAAATATAAATTTCAAGAAAAAAAACCCTAATATTTAGCAATGGACCATGATAAAATTAACAACCAAAACATTAGAACGATTAAGAATTAGTATCACAAAACTGTTTATATCACTTCCAGATGGTTTTCATTTAATAAGAAATGAATATATATCCCATTTCGAAAAACAAGTCTGCATATTATTACAGTTAACAGATAATTTCTCCCCCCCCCCCAACAAAACTCTTTAAGGATCTTTTGATTTAATGAAGCCAAACTAGTTTGTCGTAAACTGATATCATATAATAGGCATATGTTAAAAGTCATGAAGCTAATCTTGTGTGAACAGACTCAATTTAGCTGTTCAGCTTATGTGAGCTCATCAATAAGAAAATAGAAAGGAAAATAGGCCTATCAGACAGACCAAAACTGTAATTAGTCTAGTTAAAGAACTTAAGCCATAAGAGAAGAAAACATTACAAAGGCCTGAAAAATTTTGAACACATCTGAAGACTTTAAAGTAAATATAAGCTTAGCCACTGGGTCAAAAACATTATACTCAGAAGAAGAAAAAGGACTCTAGGAGAGCATATCAATAGTTTTTCCTACAATAAATGATATAATTAGGAAATATTCTTATAGTATGATATACGAACCTGATATCGCTTTTTGTTCTGTGAGGCAATTTGGCGAGCCTTGACTTGAACATTCTTCATTGCAGTTCTTGAAGAGTTCACTAAACCTTTTGCAAAAGAACCAAAAACACCAGCTTGAATATCTGTTTCTTTGTGTTCAACATTTTCCTCTTTGGGAGAAAAAGGCAAAAGTGACCCAAATCCACTAGTCAACCGTTGCAAAGGTGATTTTCCTTCAGTTCCAGATTGTGAGCATTCATGAGGAGCTCTTTGAGGTAGTTGTAAACTTTTGAGACTTTGTGCCCATGAGGATATGCCACTTGATAACTTAGATGGTGTCTCTCTTAAAGGTGTGTCTTCTTTACTCAAAGTGGAGTTGCTTGTCTCAGAAGCCTCAACAGTTGATGGCAATGAAGAATTACTTTGCTCAGGATTTTGTGTGTCCATTTTTTATGTGGATTATGAACATCCAAAAGCTAGCTCTTCACTGTGGCTTAAAGACAGCTAATCAGCAATACTTGAATTATGCTTTATTCACTGATAACTGGAACACAAACTTTTATCATTTTCCAACTTGTTCATGATTTTTGAATTTCTCAGAAAAATTCTTAACAATATAAAAACTCAGGAATCAGGTAGAAAGGAACTAAAATCGGCCAGATCTGCTGCCTAATCTGACACATGTAACCGAAGTCATCATTCAGTAAAATATGACTATTATTAACAAAAGCTGTTAAGAAGAACATCATACACTTAAAAGAAAGTGCATTATTTTGTGAATTGATATAACTGTGAAATAATGATAAGAACTCTACAGCCTTCAGCTCAAGACTTGCTACATGTGAATTGGGATGAGATACTTCGTGGCTCTCCAACTAGTTTAAGTTTGGTTATTTTGGTATTATAAGACATTTACAACTGGATAACAGCTTCCTAATTAGTCATGACAAGAAAGTGGAAAAAAGATAATCCTGCTTAGAAGAAACTTACAACCTTTCTGGAACGACAATGTGTGCGGGAATGGAATGTTTCCATGGAAGCGTCACAAAGAATTGAAGATGCATATTGGCAGAAATGAAACTACTCAAGTAGCTTCTAAAACGATGGTTAAAGTCACATGGAAACAAATTGTTCAAACTAGAAGGCAATTGGTAGGAAAAGAGGAAGCTTTCAACGTCAGGTTAGGTGGCTGCTTTGCTAATCTCACTAACCAACCACATAAGAAGTGTACCAAAAAAGATAAAAACAACAACAGAAAAGTAAGATGGACAAAAAGAAGAAGAAGGTAACTTTTATATTTTTCAAACTGGAACGTTCTTGCGGATTGGGGACAGTTCTGTACACATATACATGATTCGGTCACTTTAGTTTCTTACGACACAACTCAATGCACTGGATTCTTCAAAAACCCTAGAGAAGTGAAAAACATCAAGAGATTCAGATCAAAAAAAAATTACGACTTAGAAACGGATCCTACATTTTATCGCAGCAAACTAACAGATCTCCATGAAATAAGATGTCTGAGAGGCTACAAAATCCAAAACAAATCTAGGTAGCATGAGCGATAATCGAATCACCAAACATCTTCAGTCCAATGCAGACAAGTAACACCAGAACCAAAACAAAACAGGACGATGGATAAATCCGAGGCAATGGCTCACTCACCTCATGCAGACATATCTTGATCTATTAGAGAGAGACGGATCGAGGCTGGTCAGGAAGACTCCAGTAGAGAGAAATCTGGCAGGACCCGTCTGACGTTGCGATCAAGAGCTCCAAAATCTCGATTGGGAAGGGAGGAATGCTGAGGACGAAGCAGCGCACACCGCTTGGAAGCCCAAGAAGCCCATCGTTTTATGTCCGCCTCGTATTTAAGTTAAGGGCTCTTTTCATTTCGCCCCCCTACAGTTTTATAATTTTTTGTTATCATTAATATGTATGAATTAGTATTATTTCACAGAACTAATCAAACGAACTATAAAAGTTTAACCATATCTAAATTTTTCTTATGCATATTATTAATAAATTTTTAGTTTGTTTTTTAATTTTTTAATGTTGAATCAAGAAAAATTAAACTCATATTTTTAAAATTAGCATAGGTCATATTAAGGATTGAGCTAAGTAACACATTATTAATTTTACAGCGATATAGATCCTATCAACTATTTTTTAAAATAAGTATTAAAATCACAATCTCCCGTATAGAGTCCAATTATTCTTATCAGAGGGGTTTACATTTTTTGTATAATCCTATCAATCTTACGGAATAAATTATATCAATATATAATTAATTTTATATTATTTAATAAATATTATAAAAACTATAGATTTAAATATAGAACTAAATAAAAGGCTCGATTATATTAATAACAGCAAAACAAACGTCAAAATTATAAACAATAAGCATATTTGGCCGGACTAGGTTTGAGTGCGTGTCTCAAGTGGTATAAATAATCCGGTTGGGGAAGGATGAAATGGCGTGCTCGGCCCCGCTCTGCTCGGCTTCTTCCCAGAAGAACGAGCGCGCGGGCGACACCGCCTTCGCTCTTCTCACAGAGCTCACTTCGGGGCGGCGCCGCTCCCCTCCACTCTCTTCCATCATGCCTAAACTCCTCCTCGCCCACCTCCACAAGCCCGTCCGATCCCCTCCCTACTCCCTCGATCGCCGCTCCCTCGAGCTCGCTAACTCCGTCGTCGGCATCCTGCTCGCCCGCGACGCCGACCCCCGATGGGAGGAAGCCCTCGGCAAAGTTTTCTCCCCCGAGGGGGACGACATGGCCCCCGTCGTGGCCCGCATCCCCGACCCCGACGCCGCCCTTGCCTTCTTCGACTGGGCTCGCCGCCGCCGCCCTCCTTGGGCTGACCCCGCGGACTCCCTGGCCTACAGCGCCCTCCTCCGCCTCCTTGCCCGGTTCCGCCGTCTCCCCGAGGCCGGGCTTGTTCTCGAAGCGATGAGGAGCGAAGGACGGGCGCCGACTCACGAGGCCTCCGGAGCGCTCCTCGCCGCCTATGCTGATTCCGGTGAGAGGGAGAAGGCCTTGGAGGTCTACGCCAGTATGAGGGATCAAGATGGATTTTTCCCTCATGTTTCTGACTGTAACTGTTTGCTGAAGCTGCTCGTGAAGCAGCGGCATCATGAGTTGGCGCGTGAAGTGTATGACGAAATGGTTAAAAGAGAGGGCGGGGCTGATAACTACAGCACAGGCATAATGGTGAACGGCTTGTGCTTGGAAGGGCGGATGGATGAGGCCAAGAGGTTGATGGAGAATAGGTGGGGAGTCGGATGCATTCCGAGTGCCTTCTTCTACAACACGCTAATCGATGGGTATTGCAGGAAAGGCGACATTAGGAGAGGATATGCCCTATTCACTGAGATGAAGTTGAGGGGATTCTTGCCTACTGTGGTGTCTTACGGCATTGTAATTAATGGTTTATGTACGAAGGGAAATCTTGTTGAGATAAGTAAGCTTATTTCAGAAATGAAAGCACGTGGATTGCAACCAAATTTACAAATTTATAATAATGTTATGGATTCTCTATGTAAGCACGGTTCAGTTGTTCAAGCGAAATCGGCTCTGAGGCAAATGATTGGTAATGGACTTGAGCCTGACATCATCACATATAACATTCTGATATCTGCTTTATGTCGAGATGGAAAGGTACAAGGAGCAGAGAAGCTTCTGCGTGAGGCAGTTTCCAGGAGGCTGGAACCAAATAAATTTAGCTACACACCTGTCATACACGGATATTGTCAAATAGGAGACATTACTGCTGCATCAAATTTGCTTGTTGAAATGGTAGGGAACGGTCATAAGCCTGACCTGGTGACTTATGCTGCTCTGATTCAGAGGCTTGCCATAATGGGCGAAGTCAATGAAGCATTAGCAACTAGACAGAAAATGATGGAAAATGGAATATTCCCAGATGCAGCTATTTATAATATTCTAATCAGTGGCCTCTGCAAAAAAGGGATGTTTCCCTCTGCAAAGAAGCTGCTTGAAGAGATGCTAGACCACAATGTTGTTCCAGATGAGTTTGTTTATGCCACACTTATTGACGCATGTATCAGAAATGAGAATCTTAGTGAGGCAAAGAAGATTTTTGAGTTCATGAGTCAAAAGGGAATTATGCATGGAATTGTTATATATAATGTTATGATCAAAGGCTATTGTAAATTTGGTCTGATTCATGATGCACTTCTATGTATCAAAAGAATGAAGAAGGATGGTTACCTTCCAGATGAATTCACATACACAACGGTTATAAATGGTTATGCAAGACAATATGACTTAGATCGGGCTATGACAATATTCATTGACATGATGAAGCGGCAATGCAAGCCAAATGTTGTCACTTATTCTGCTTTGATCAACGGATATTGCCAAAAGGGAGATGTGGAAACAGCAGAAGTTCTTTTCAACTACATGCAGTATAACAAGGTCACCCCTAATGTTGTTACATATAGTATCCTCATCGGAAGCTTTTTTAAAAATAGCAAAATGGTTAAGGCTATTTCATACTTTGAGAACATGTTAAAAAACAAGTGTCTACCTAATGATGTTACATTCCGTCAGTTAATAAAAGGACTAACTGATAGTATTTCCAGTATTGAGTCAATGGATAGCGTTAATCTTCAACATCAACATGGGCATGCAATTTTCAGTGTCTTCAAGAATATGATTTGTGATGGTTGGGATCAGAAGATTGCTGTATATAATGTTATCATATTCTGCCTTTGCAAACATCAAATGCTTAAAAATGCATTGGAGTTGAGAGATAAAATGATTAAACAAGGATGTCGTCCTGATTATATTACTTTTCTTTTCCTTCTCCATGGAGTTTGTGCAGTAGGGATGTCAAAAGAGTGGAACAATATTCTTTCTTGTCAATTTCAACAGCAAGAACTTGAGATGGCTCTTAAATATGCAAGACTAATAGACACGTTATTGTGTCAAAGAGAAAGTTCTGAAGTCTCTCTAATCTTGCAAAAATTGCTTGAAGACTCTGATCAATCATCAGAATTTGCTATATTGTAGTATCTATTATTTCCAACAATTGAGTTGAAGTTATTACCATCAACAGACTCATTTCAATATTATGTGGAAATATGTTTTCACTAAAGTCAATTAGATTGGGCATGGTGAACATTTTTCCATGATGAGGGAAAATAGATTGTCTTTGGATGAATGAAAGGAATGAAAGGGATGATGGACAGAGCCTTCATCATGGAGCAGTAACCAAAAAAGGTTCAAGCTACCAAGGTATCACACTTCTCATCAAGATCACTAGTCAATTAGCTGTAAACTAGAAAATGCAGTTTGACCTAAATACCTCAGGATCTGAATTGAGAGGTAATCTTGAAGACTTCTTAATATGATATGCTGAGCATGTTAGTTTTAGTTATGATTAATTCAATACTCTATATCAAATCTCTACTTTGCCATTGTAAGCATCAAAATATTTAACTCCATCCTTATACTTAGACATATCTATGTTGGGCTTAATCCCCAATTCTGTATCACAGAGTCCATGATTGGTGGACAGGAAGAATTGGATACAATAACTTATTGCCCAATGCTAGATTTTTGTGGTAAAAATGGATGAGAAGATATGACAGATTGTGTATTTATATTATTATCCAACATTGCTACCCCAGATAATGGTTTCTTTCCCATTGTTAGGCTCTGTGGAAAAAGGAAGATGAGAAGGTTTGGATATGGGCATGGAGATTACACTTAGGGTTGGGTTTCTTGGCCTGGGGTATTTGAGTTATGCATACAAAGAGGATCCTGCATCAAGTCCAGCCTTTTGCCAAAATATCTCCAAAAGCTCCCTTCCAGGTCATATAACTTTTCTTTATCTTGGTTGAAGTTTCAATTTGTGACCAGTTGAGTTCCCAAGTGTCTTATTTTGTGGAATTGGAGAAGGGGATTTCTTCAGGATGGATCTACTTTTTCTTTTTTTAATGTACTATCGAGTAGTTTTGGATGAGAAGTAGTCTTGTTTTTTTTCATTTAACTTATGAACTATATTGGTTGCACTTCCCTTTGGCTGATTTTTATGTTTGATCCTCACTATTGCAATAACCCTATTCACGTGCAAATTGTTTAATGTTGGGAATCTGTATGTAAATTGATTTTAATAAGCAATTATTCATCAGCATCTTTTGAATAAACAATAAGTTAAAGATTAAAATGAATGAATTATCAGAATTCAGAAGCATCAAAAGCCTATACCATGCTGTGCATAGTCATTCTTTAGCTCGGTAGACTGTTGAAACTTGCTCATTCGTTACTATTCTATCTCACATCCAAAGATTTGATCTAAATGATCTAAACCATATCTTTGTCCAACAGAAAGGGAAACTTTTGGTGAAGATGCGATGTGCTTGTTTATGAAAGAAAGATGGTTAAATGGAGATTTCATATATGAATGTTTATGAAGGAACGATGGTTAAATGGAGATTTCATATATGAAGTTTCTGCATTCTTTGGAGGGAAAAAAAGGGCATCCTGCTATGGGAAGATAATCAGCACTGTCGTGAAGTAAGCTATCTACCAAACTTTCATTTCACTCAATTTTCAAGTGTTGGTAACTAAGATGACACATTAGGATGCGTTAAAGATTTCAATGGTTTCAGAACGGTTTTTGTTGAATCCTAAAAATGGGTGGTAGATAATGTGAGAAACTATGGGTTTCTGAAACTTAAAGAAACCAGGGTGTGGGTTTCTGATCAAAGTTCTCCACCAGTTACCAATTGATCGACGCAGTTAATTTTTTTTTCTATGAACTATGCTATGGACATATTATATTGCCTGATGTTCCTTGTACTTGGTTGAAATAATATTCACATTTAAGTGGCTATTTTGGGAACATTTCTTAACTATTTTTTTACTACAGAATTGGCAGAATGAAACTGAGAAGAACCTCAATCTTCTACAAAATGTAGTATGTTTCTGATTCCATCAACTTTCATGTGCTTACCCTAAAATTTTGGATCTAATTTTTTTCCTAGGTTGATATCCTTTCCAACTATTTACATATGATATTTGTTTCATTGGATTCATTGATGTTGATTGGAACAAATAGATGACCGAAGTTGAGAATGAGTTTATTCATTAAAAAAACTATTTATCAGCTGCATGTTATATGTTATGCTGTAATTTAGCAATCCTTTACTCGTTCCTCACGTATCTGGGCAGCTTGTAAGGGGGAGTGTTGTTTTTGACCATTGGAGTTGTAGCTGCTTATAGCGAAAATCGTTTTATTCTTCTCATTCCAGGTACTGTTCTTAAAACTAGTTGTTTCTTTAAAAGGTTTGGATTAGCCACAAGTTCTATACTGCAAGGTTTGCTTCTTTTAGAGAATGTTAATTCATTATTACCAAGAATAGATTTGTAAGTGATCACTATGTGCCACGTGCTAGTACAGTTGTCATTCTGGTAACAGCTTGTTTTGCTTAGAATTGTGTGAGGAATAAGTCAGCTAAATTCATAATCTATTATTATTTTTTTAATTTTTATAGTCCCTTTAGTAATTAAAATTTTAAATATATTATTAAATTTAGTAATAATTGTGTGAGCAGTAAGAATTCCTCCATGCAAGTAACACCTCTCCTCTCTAGTATCAAGTTGACCATTGACACTAACGACACCTTAAACTCAAGCACAATGTTGATACTTATAAAAGAAGAAATTTTTTAAAAAGACACATTGTCGACATCAATGAAGTCCACACTATGCGACACAATTATCTATTGGAATTTTAGATATCCTGCCCAACACATTAAGGAAGGTGGACTGATGTACTAGCTTATAGACATGAAAGGGGGATCGTGCCTGGGCAGATACTTCCAGTCATAAATATACTATTATTATAATAAAAGTTGATTAATAGTTGGATCATAAATATACTTCCGATCAGAATAATTAATAATACCTTTTATGTCGACAACAACAATATCTTTTATAAGACAAAGCACGTTGTCGTAACATATTATTACCATAGACCGTCAATCTCTTCTAGTTATTTATTCCTCTTGACTTGAACTGGAAGAGAGTTTGAACCTACACAATAGGCATGCACGGATTCTAGCGAGGCACTTTTTCAAGCACTCAATATGGAAGCTATGATGGTATAGTATCATGTTGAGCTGTTGCCCCACCTTGAAATCCTCCAAACAAATTGAGTAAGACTTACCACCATCAAAGGTACATGCCTTCTCCGCTTTGGCTCCGAAGTTGATGACTTTAACACTATCTATTAGCAGTGACATGTTCCTCGACTCCGGCATGTCGTCTATGGTGAGAGGCGACAAGGTAGTAATATTAAAGACAATAATAATCTTCATATCTATTAATATGGTCCTACCTGAGCCGCTGACAACAATGTCGAAGTAGTTGCAAAGTACGTCGACGAGGGAAGGGATGTAACTATTCAAAAACCAGCTGAATTCACTTTTATGAATGGTGGTTTCGATTATCCACTCCATATCTAGTCTCCAACAGCTTGGATCATACCAAGAGTGCGGAAAGGAGTTGGTGGACAACCTACAGTATAATTTGATCGACAACAACGGTGAAGGGTTGGTGATGGTGATCTCCATTCTAGAGTAGAGATAGAGCTGGAAACCATCAACTTGCAAGATTCAATCATCCATTAGATGTTTTTTCAACTCTTATTGGGGAACAAACTCACTAACTCAAAAGAAAAAGAGAAGAGTTTTTGTGTGCCTCGAGTCTTTGATAGGAGAATAAGCAGATTGGAGTAGGAGCAAGAAGCATGCATTATATATATATATATATATATTCGAGCATGATGCATTATTTATATATATATATATATAATTTGATATATTAATTGTGAAATGACAGTTGCATGCAGCGGTGGATGATTGTGCTATGTAGAAGCACCACTTTGTCATCCTTGCAGCCTTCCTCTTTCTCTTCGTCTCCACGCGCCACTTTGCCAGCCTTGCAGGAGTTACAGCCTTCCTCTTTCTCTTCACTCTACACGTGCCACTTTGCCAGCCTTGTAGCCTTTCTCTTTCTCTTCTCTCTTCAGACTTCAGCTGATCCATTCAGGCCTTCAGTGAGAGGGAAGCTGCAGCCCACAGGAAGGACGATGGGCACCAGTTCTTTGCAGTCATCTTCTATCTTTTAAAGAAAAATTGCAGTCTTCTTCCACCTCATCGAGCCATCATTGACGGTCGCGAAGAGGCGAAGTAAATTTAATTTGACTAATCGAGGGATTTGCTCGAGGTGAAGATGGGACAGAGTGAGATTGGCAATTCGGTGTGATTCTCACTGGGAATTTGAGGAACGATGGACAGATTGCAGAGAGTTGCGAACGGAAGGATGCAGTATGCAGTCATCGCGAATGCCAAGATGGAACTAGACGAGTCGGATTTAACGAGCGAGTTTGCATACCAGACCTCGCCGTAGCTTCTTTGGGTGAAGGGGGCACTAGTGTTGGGCAGCCATAGTCGCAGCAGTGAAGCAATGGATGGCCGAATTTCCAAGCTCGAATGAGAATGATGGTTTTCTTTTTTCAGACTCGAAAAGGTTCGAGGGTTCTCCAACTTTGAGGCTCAAGGACTGCACCGTGTTGGAGTCTGGCTCACTCAGACCTAGACTTGCACGGTCGTGCTCATGCCAAGCATGGGCACGGTCATGCTCATGTCGTGCTCATGCCACGGGCTGTGGAGGCGCTGCCCAGCACGGGCATGTGCAAGGATCGGGTTGTGCCAAGCACGGCCCTTCGAATGGTTGTGCTGGGCACCGATTTGTGCCGGATGTGGGCCGCCTGCAAGTGGCCCAGCCTGATTTGCATGCCAACTAGCTCATACTTAGTTACTTTAAATAATTTATACGAGGAAATAATCATAAACATAATAGTTAAAATCTATACTTTCCTTTTTCAAATTTTATACTTATTTTATATGGCTTGGATAAGATAAATTCATGGCCAAACGTCACACTTGTCTACAATATTTTGAGAGCAACGGGAGCAAGATGGTCTCAAGGTTTCGGTGGATTGTTCTTGGGTACCTGCTATTCTTCTCAAATGTTATACATGCTAATGCTACTTGTTTTTTAGGTAACAATTTTTTCATATATCAAGTTTTTTCCTTTGTGTTTTTTTTATAAATATTTTGGATGCTTAGTATTTTATTCTTTGGTTATTTCCTTGATTTAGATGTTGAATCGATTCACAATCATTCTCATTGATACAATAAGGTTTTGAGAACTTATTTTATTGTCGGATGGATTTTTTTTTCCTGGATATGTATAAAAATCATTTTTGTGCAATTATGCTCCTTTTTCTTAATCTAAAATACTTTTTATATTGCTTGAACAGGAGAATACAATTTTCCAAACCTGCATAGGTATGCAACAGTAGATTATTCAAAATCCGTGCCAAGTCCTAACCCGCAAAATAAAATTACATGGGTTTTACGACATCATATTTGTTGAAGAATCGAAGAAGGTTGGCATCTATGTGATAAGCTAGATAATCGATATGCTTAATGATAGGCTAAATTGACACTGAAAAAGATTAGTTGTATGGAGATGTGTTAAATGTTGATAGGGTTGAGTCAGATACTAATGTACCATGAGGAGTATAATAGGTCAGGATTATGATGATGGTATGTCAATTGCATGATTAGAAGGAAATCTATGATTCTAGATTAATGACAATGTCAATGGACTTCAAATATATAGATGAGATAAATGTTGAGAATGCATATGGATAGAGAGTCTACATATGGGACTTTGCATGCAAAGACTCAGGTATTCCTTTCACCTCTGTGAAACTTGGGATTTCCAGGTTTGGTTGGGTGAAGGCAATGCATGAAATGAGGAACACTCTTTTCAACTCTCCCCCTATGCAGCAGTCTCCATTTTGTGAATTGCATTGCGGCTTGGATTTCTAGCATTCTTTTTTTCATTTTCTTTTGCTCGCATACAAAATTAAAGTGGCAATTCGGGTTATCAAGTCATGATCAGGCTTGTCTCAGGTCAGAATTGGTTTAATTTGAACGCAACTTGATTTTTTTTTCATCAGAAAACTCAATCCAAATATGATCATATGAATTTTTTTTTTTTAGGTTGGGGAACTCGAACTTAATTAGGTTATCGATTACCTTTTAGAAATTGATAAAATTTTAGAAACAAATTGATAATGTATTAATTTCCTCTACTTAGGAGTGATTGTGAAAGGATTATCTTGTGAAAGGATTATCTTAAATATGTAATGTTTCTCAATTAATTTTAAGACGGAATTAAAAATAACTTTTAACTCTTAGTTGGCCATCTTTTTTCATTAAAAATAAAAAAATCATCCTAACCTATTTAAATTTTAAACTTTAAAGAATATTATTTATTTTATTTATTTTTATTAAAATATATAATTTTAATTTTACTAAAGTATATATATATATATATATATATATTAAAAATATAGTATTCTTTATAAAATATCAATCTACTCAAACCTAATAAAAAAATTAACTGTTATCTTATAAAATTTCTAGTTACTGAAATTAAACTTTAAATCATTCTAACTCTCAGTACCTAAAATTGAGTTAGGTAGAATTAGATCACATCATAAGCTACATAGTCAACAAAAATGAAATTTATCTTTTTAAACATGTCATACTTATTTATGTATTATTTTTTATTCTTTCTCCATCAACCTTATACGTCATCAATAAATCTTTCATATAAATACAATAATCTTAAATTATTTACAATAAGCTTAAATTATTTAAATAAACTTCCATTTGCTACACTGACATTTAGAAAATCTTCAATTACTAAGTACATTAAAAATATTATTTAACAACTCACTCTATTTTTAATGCGATAGATTTATTATTTATTAATGAACTATATTATATCGATTTGAATATACATTATACACATAATGTAATAATTTTATTTTTTAAATTTTAAATTATTTAAATAAACTTTCATTTGCCAGAAAATCTTCAATATCAAAAATATTATAATTACTAAGTACATTAAAAATATTATTTAACAACTCACTCTATTTTTAATACGATAAATTTATTATTTATTAATGAACTATATTATATCGATTTGAATATACATTATACACATAATGTAATAATTTTATTTTTTAAATCTAGCAACATATTATCATAATTTTCATCTTTTAAGTGCATTATTAATATTATGTCCTAATTTATTAAGAATAGAAATGAAGAGTAATTATAGGAATTTTAAGTGATATTTTTTAATAAAATAATATATACAAAAATAACTAAAATACCTTTTAATAAAATTATAAAGTTATAATTAATAAAGATTAGTAGGGTAATTTAATAGAATGAAAAAATTTTAATTTTGAATGTTGAAGGCTTGAAGCTTTGAGAAAAAGTTGAAAGGTTTGAGAAGAATTTTTTAGTCTCATATCATATGGAGTTAATGGGCACAGGTTGTGCTAGACACGACTTGAGACGAGCTAGGCTCGTACCATTCACTGGCAGCATGACCTGAAAAGTATACCTACCTGTACTATGTTATTAGTTATTCATGATAAGAATTCTTAGTTAATTCCAGCAATACGGGATGTGGCTTGGGTAATAACAAAAATGTTTTCTTTAAAATTTTAAAATTACATAAACTTATACCTTTCATACAGCTTCACAGATTGCATGTCTACAGTTGAATCATATTTGGTCGAAGATGTTTGACATGCAGATTATTATAAAAAAAGGTTTAAATTTTTCCTGGAATGAATTATGTTTAAATGAGAGAGATGCAAAAGAGTATTCAGGTATTCTATACAACAGCTCTTCAAAATTAACGAGGTATTCTATACACAATGATGTATATTTCCCAGGACAAATCAAAGAGCACAAGCATATGTTTCATGTTGCGACGGCTCATCAAATCAAACTAGGTTGCAATGAGGTAACAGAACATCATCCTTGATTTGTTTTTGGTTCAACAATCCTTTTTTATCTTTCTAATTTGCTGAGTAAGGCTTCTAATGGTGGTAACTCTTTCACAAGCTCTTGCCAATCTGGCATGCCCTGAATAAAATTAAAGAGCAAAAGGTGGCAAATGAGTTTCAAATTCACAACTTGCTGCTTGCACAACAACTAATTCAACCACAGGAATGTTTCCCACAAAACACAGCTAAAGACAAACATGAATAGCAAATGAAGGATATGTATAGAGACTGCTGCATTGTAGAAATCTAACCAAGCGTACTAATTATATTCTGTGAGGTTTCTTTTTGTAAAAGGTAGAAAAATGTAACATATATGTATTTATGCATTGGTGCAACATGTGGGCAACTATCACTCTAAAAGTTTTTATATGTTTCTTCTGATTTGTTTAAGCAGATATTAAAAAGGGGCATTCTTGGCCTTTGAGAGAATGGAGAGCCTAGGTGTGAACTGTTTGTTTTATCATGTCACCATTTCTTACTAACACTGCAGATGTAGCTCATTCAATCACAATAAACTGGTTTGTCATTTAAAGAATGCAAGCTTTGTTTCAGAAAAAATACCTTTCCTGACTTCCTGATACGTCCATCTAAACGTAAAGTTATGAAAACATCATCACCAGGATCAACTCCTTCGGATTTTTGCTGATCACGAATCCACCTAGAGTAACAGTGTTATGGTTAGGGGTATATTTGGTGACCATCAAAATCAAGAATAATGTTTAAAAATTACAAGTATCAAGAGTGCGAAGCAACACGTACATACAAATGCTACTAACCTTTCCCATTCAAAAGGTGAAACTATCTCTGCTTTGAAGCGCAGCTCTGCCTTTATACGTGACTTTGCAGTTATAGATTGAGTTTTCTTCTCAAAATCATCCTACACATCAGACGTGCAATTGAAACTTGGAAACAAGAGAAATGCACCAGAAAAGGAACTCATCACAACAACTCAAGGGTCTATGTTTGAACTTTCAGCTACATGGATGCAACGATATTTTTTTTATTTGGATGAACAAACAAAATAAATCTAACCCCAATGGATGGAAGAGACGAAGCAGATTTTGAAGGAAGACCAAACCCTTTCTTCTCTATTGGAGCCTTTTTGTAATCACCCCAAATAACTGGAACTAAAAGAACACCTCGCTTAAGCAGTTCAGTTCGGAACCTCTCTGCTTTCTCCATAGCCCGCAAGACAATCTCCTTCTTCCCTGCCAAAATTACCTAGAAGTATTGTTCATATAAGACCTCTGATTTGTTCTTTGTTAGAATTTGGGACTGAAAAAAGAGTCAATATAAACTAAAATCGTCCTAAATCACAAAAGATAACTTCAATTACAAACAAAAGAAATGTAATTATCCAGACTAACCTACAAGTGATACTAACCGGTCTACAAGTGTCACGAAGCTGGACAAGTTCCACAATCCGATTGGTTGACAGACGCAAAGGCAATCTTGAGAGAGTTTCATTACGAGATATTTGAGCAAGTTGTTCCTCTTCTTTCTTGTTGTCCCAGATGAACAATGCCACGAGAACAATGATACCTAGAGAGTGCTGATTCAAAAGCTTGATCAATTCAAGGAATGATATTGGCAAAGATGTCCATCATGAAACTAAGAAGTAAAGATCATAAGAACATGGCAAGGGTGATAAATAAATGTCAGCAGAAACCAATTTTGAGCAATATATGACGACAATATTATACACAACTTCCAAGAAACTCAAATAGTGAAAATAAAAATTCTGTACTCTGCTAGCAGTAATTGGAATATTCTGTGCAACTTCTAACAATTATGTAATACGTGAAGAAAAGAAGAAAACAAGTAGACCTATAAAAGCCAAAATCAATAGCGTGTCCAATTTAACTAAGCTTGTTCTTGATGTAAGGAGGAGAAAATGATGAATGCAATACAATAAAACAAGGGGGTCAAAGTGAAATCTGCATGCTTAATAATAGTTCAGATTCATAGATAAGTGCAAAAAGCGAAGTCAATTTAGCAGAACATCTAATTAACAAGATTGCAACCACAGATTTGTTCCTTATGCCCATTGAACAACACTCTCCTAAATAGAAATTTTAAGGACGCTTGAGGACACAAAATATGTTCTTAGGCCATTTACCGCCAATGTTGATGCCAAAATTTCCAGCAGTCTCCCAAACATCAGGAGCACCGTCACCACCATTAATTGCTTGTATGAGTCTGGGAAAAGTGAAAAAGGTTGAAATCCCAGCTGCTGCAGCAAAAGCCACATAAAAGAACCTTCTCACACCACGAAATGGTGCTTGAACTTCACTAATGAGTTTAAGATCTCTTCGAAATCCATAGCCAATATCCTCACCACCCAACCTAGCCTACAAAGAGGAACAAAAGGTTGAGTTGTTTTCATAGGTTGGAAAGTAGTCCATCTCAAAACGTGAAATGCTTGTGATGAGGACAATAGTAGATGGACAATATCACTCAAAAAATTGTAACTTGTAAGACTAACCTCTTCTTGCAGTTCTTTAAATTCAGGTAAAGCTCTGAACGAGGCTAAGTCAGGATCATTGAGGATAGTGCTGAATTTGAGATTATAATCTCTCAAAGCAGATCGCAGACATTCTGCTGCTTGCCTCCCTTCTCCTCTGAGGCAACAATAGATATTTAATAAACAACACATAAAATAGTGAAAAAAAATGCACATACACAAACACAAAAGGAAGTATAATATGAAAAGAAGATAGCAGTGGAAAGAGAAAAGCAAGGAGGGGGACTCAGTCTTAATTTTAAATACGTCATCCAGCCATATATATGCATATGCTTTGAACCCAGTTTGCAGCACATATGTGGTGAAATATTCACACCAACCTCTTATATGGCACTTGCTAACTATGCAATTCAACAATCAGATAGGAGGAACTATTAGTTTCGTTAAAACCAAAAGAAAATTAGGGTAAAACTGATTAATTGGTCAGGAAAAAACCACAATCCAAATCTTACTTGTCCTATTTCTCTACCTTGGATTACCCTATTGACTATTTCTGGTGATGGTTCCTTAGATTCCTTTATTATAACATCTTTCCTCTTGTCCTCTTTATCTCGACTTTCATTTCAAATGGCTCCTCCCCACTGCTATTGGCTAAAGGTAAGCAATGAGCTAGCTCTCTCAAGTATCAACTAAAAGAGTTGACATTTAACTACCAATCCTCATCTCTACTTCTTTTTCTAATAGGAAGAAAATAGAACATATAGTCTTATAATTTGTTTAAGATAAAGAGACTTAGTATAAGTTTTGTATAAAAACCAAACATTTTGCTTTGTCATGCAAGTGTTAGAAACATAGGCCTTCTGTTTATATTTCTGTGATCGCATTATAGATGCAAAATTTGTCTGCATTTGATCAGTTGTTTGTATCTTCATATTAGATCGCCCTAATGCAGTTGAATAGTAAAATCATAATGAATAGCTATAATTAGTCATTGGGTTTAGTTTTTGTCTCTTGAGTGTAGGTTAAGTTAATGCCAAACTATTTAAAGTACATACATATAGACAATGAGTTAACACATCTCCTGCATATACGTTTCAAAATTTTCAGAGAACAATCAAGTCCATCAATCCCAACAAATGATGTAAAGTATTTTATGACTCAGAAAAAATAGCAAAAGGAAGCATGATGACAAAAGTATGTATATATGTAAGCAAGATATCTATTCATATTGTATACAGTAAGCAAGACTCTTTCTAAATAGCACTTCAGTTAAAAAAAAATTCCAAATGATTAATTGCTTAAAATACATAAATAAATAAGCAAACAAACAACTCTGTACTATTGCAGCATAACATGAGGCAACAACCATGCAGCAAACTTAGCCCTTGATGCATGAAATGCACCAACACAAATGAACAATCAACACCATCTAGTGTCCATCCCCAAGAATGGTACCTATTTGACAAATCATTAATCGATTTTCTTCTCCATCATGCATTATTACCGATTCAAGATGATGTCATGGGAGTAGAAGCTATAACTCCAACATAGACAACAATTTCACAGGTTTCTACTATTCTAGGTCCAACTAGAGCAAATCTCAAATAACAATTAGTCTGGTCATAAGAAATGTGCAGTAATTCTAACTTAGAACATAATTACTAATTACCAAGGTCAGTTCAACATAAAGTACCACTATGACTAGAAAATGACGTGCTAAAAATATGATACTTAAAGTTCAAGAAGCTTATACAACTTAACTTTTTTGCTTTCTATGTCTGCAGGATTTGAAATATCATGCAAACACATTAAAATGTCCTTTTTCTCTTTAACTAGTTTATAGTGTAAAGAAGTAAAGCATGTCTCGCTCAAATATATATGCTCATCTCTTGCAAGATCATTAAAAAGACAATAGATTTGACTTCCAATGTCAAGTTTTAGCTCTTGTTAGTACTTTTTTCTCCTTAGAAAACAAGCATGTAGTTGATGAAGCTTTTACCAGTCATGTGGACTTAATTACTCTTCATACAGAACTGCAGCACCAAAGTCATAATTACTGGGATTTACATGTGCTAGATTGTGATAGCAGATATATGGCGTACCTGTATGCATGGCAGCATGCTTTGTTGTACAATGCTGCTTGACATTCCATGGGATTGGGATCTAAATCAAGTGCATTTTCAAACTGCAGAAGAGCTTCTTTTACCTATAACCATATTCAAACAAATTCTCAAAAATATGAGATCATAAAGATTATAATGACATAGTTTTATGTAGAAGCAACAAACGAGGAAAAGTCTTAATTCATCACTTTTTTAGCTACACATGATCTCTTACTTATTCGTCACTTGTTTCTTCATGATAATAGACTTTTTTTTTTGAAAAATATCATTGCATTCATTTCACAGTTCTGAAATGATACAATATATCATCCAAAAGGGATGTGAAGAAAAAAAATCAAACTTAGATAGCAGAAAAAAGAGAAAAGAAAATACAATAGAGTAAGGTAAGCATTAACTTCATGATAATAGACATGCCCATCACAAAATTAAAATTCAGATCAAGCTCACTACCATACTAACACCTTTCTTTAGAAGAAACCTTATAAGCATTTTTATTCGTGCGATTGTGAAATTCCTACCCTGGACTTCTTGGTAACACATCCTATATTTGACAAGGAAACAGCAGGATACTCTCAGCAAAGTTCGTATCAGTATCGTTGATTGCTCGATCACTTGATATCATGATTGTCTGTAGTGCCTAAGAAATGATAACAATCAACGGTAGCAACTAACGCACACAACAGTAGATAAGCTCTTGCATGCAGCAAGATGTGCATACTTGATACGTAAGATAAGGCACAAAGATCACGAATGTGATTATTTTATCAATGCTAGTGCCCATTTTATCCACAGTTGTAGTGTTAAATATTAACTCCAATTCGTCAACTACAAAGGTCAAAAGTATAAGAAAAAAAAAAACTTTTTGGCGATTCATAGTACTAGGGGAAAGAATCCAGGTAATTTTTCCCTTAAAATTTAAGAAAGAAGATGCCCCCTTTTCTACTTCATGCGGCAAGGAGAACCGAGGAGTTTCCATACCCGTCCTTTGGAGAAGAGGGAGAGACCGAGGTTGACGCACGACTCCGCCGTCTGCGTCTCTGTCTCCGGCGAAGGAAAGGGCGGAGACGGCGAGGAGGAGGAGGAAGAGGACGCGAGAGGGAGAAAGTGAGGCCTTCGGGATCTGAGCTGGAATTTGGGCGCGGAGGATGCGCCTGGCTTGATGCAGCAGAGCAGCTGCTGCTGGAGAAGGAGAGAAGAAGCCATGGCCATCGACCGAAGCACGGAAGAGGATAGAAGAATAAATATTATAAATTAAGGCACTCATTTTATTTCCTCATTACTTCGCGACGTGGATGGCCTCGCTGCTGTCCATCGCGTTGTTCGCAGGTACATCGATGAAATCCAGCCGTCAATTTTTCTAATTAAAAAAATCCAAATGAGTTAAATTATGTACTCTCTTTCTTTTTCTTGCTCTGATTTGACTTTATAATTTTTTTTTATACAATCTTATGATATATTCCGGGTTGACTTGGTGACCTAGATCGAATAAGGTTTTAAAAAGAATAGTTTTGTATAAACTTTTTTAAAGAAATTACAAGATTTACATATTTTAGCTAAAGAAATCGGGCTTTACTCACAATGCTTCAAAAGACACTGGTATAAAAAAAAAAATCATCCTTTATAAAAAATAAATAAATAAATTTTAAAAAAAATTAAACTCAGACCATCTAATACAAGGTAATGCAGGAGATGATGGCAACGGTTGCCCTTCCCTTCCCTTTCCCCGTCCGTCATCCGTATTCCATTTAGGGTTCCAGCCGCCGGTGGGAGCTCTTTAAATCCATTGTCGCTCGCCAGTCTTGGGTGTCGGACTCCTTCAATCTCGTCCCCCCTCGATTTCCAACTCCCTCAACCTCAGTCTATCACCTACGGTCGCTGCTTCCAGCAGTTGGGAGGAATCGTAGCTTCTTCAACCTGCTCGTCTTCTCAACCTAGCTAGCATCTACAGTTGAAGCTTCTTCAATCCCTCTGGCAGAATCACAGCTTCTCCGATGTTTCTCTAACTTCGGCTGCCATCCTTCTCCAACTTGCAATCTCCGCAGCAGCTTCTTTCGTTAGACGAGTCTTCTGTGCATCACCCATTGTCGCAGCACTAGGGGTTACGGCAAGAGCTTCTGCAATTACAGCACACTCTTCCAGTTCTCTAGTCAAATTATAGCTTCTTCAATACCCATCCAGCTGATTGTAGCTTCTTCCGAAATTGAATTTTCGTAGATATCTCAACCTTAACTGGTTCTATTCCACAACGGAGTTCTCTACATCCATCGGATTAAAACATCAGCTGATTCCAAACTTTGGAAGCTTGCTATCATTGGTTGAAATCACTGGACAAAAATGCTATGATCAGTAGGAACAGGATATCAAAACAGCCAAACTCATACCTCCTAAAAGCCGACAAGAACACTTACCAACTATTCTAACCACTTACCAACTACCAACTATTCTAAACTAATTTTATGTTAATTTTATAAAATAAATAATATAAGATATTATGGATCATCATGCAAATAGAGGCCGACCTTGCTAGGCACGGCACGAGTCATGTCATCCACGTGCCGTCAATGGGCGATATGGCCCATTAAACACGCCTATCTGACAGCATGACAACAAAAGAAAATACTTTTCAACAAAAACATGCAATCAAGTTATATTCAAATATCACACTCATAGCCTTCATATTTGGAGAGCGATAGTATTTGCTAAGGAAAATGTTCAAGAATAAGGGAGAAAACACTATCTCCCAATGACACATGAAAGAAGAGAGAAAAAGCCCAACAAGAAACTCAACATTAAGAATGAAGTCAAATCTGTAAGATATTAAGGCATCATCATGAAGGATATGTAGCTAGTGTAGATAAGGAACATGATGCTCCATGGCCACCCTCTTGATGGAGACATGAAATGAGAAGCAAAAAGATTATGCCACCGGTCACCCTCTCATTGGTACTCGATCTATAAGTATTTTGTAAGTATTTCAGGAAGTATAGGAAGATCAACCAAGGAGGTTATACATGCATTGTAGAGACTATTTGAAAAAAGCAACACCTAGGTATCTCATGGTTGGGAATGAAATGGAGAGTTAGGAGAGATTTGCGGTCGCAGCCAAATAACATTACCCAAGGATGCTAGAAAGAGAGAGCTTCAAAGGCAGCACAAAAGATGGCAACACTTCTAAGCCTTCTTACACGGAGATGCTATAGAAAGAAAGAAAAATCAACTACCAAGTTTCAGTGCTAAAACATGATAGACAAACAATTATGAGTATCCCTGTCAACAATATGAGGGACCAAAAGAGATGCTTCAGATGCCTAGAAAAAGGTCATAGGACAGAACAATACAAATCATTAAAGGTTAAATATTGTGGGATCAAAAATCAAAATTTGAAAGAGGCTAAAGATAAGGATCTTTCTGCAGCAACAAAGGTTGAGAAGACATTAGTAGACTTTCAATCTCAGGTTACACGAAGGAGGTTAAAGCTCTTGAAGGAGCAATACATAGTTGTTAATATTGATGGTTCTATGGAAAAATCTCCTAATATTGTAGGTATGTTAGCAACTACATTTCAAGATATTAGATTCCATCAACACCTCTAGAAGCAGGCTAGTATGATAGAGGGTAGATACCTAGTCACCACTCTAATAGTTGGTCAAGGATATTACAAGAAGTATTTATTGAAGACCAAGCTCACTTATTTCAATCAATCCTTACTTACAATAGAAGATTAATCTCTAGAATAGGGATACAATAGTTTGAGCAAGAATGAATGAATGAAGATTATCCTACATGACTTGTCAATAGCCATGTGACTCATAGAAGCAATAACAAAGGTTATTTCCTCATTTGCATAATTGGAGAAAGTGGACATGGAATATCATGGAGGAATGCACAAGATTGCACAGTAATTATTAGAAGGCCAACATCAAGAATTCTTTTTAGCTATGTCACTATATTTTTGGAGGGAAAAACATAATCACACTAGTTTAAAGCGGATGGCAAAACAAGGATATAGATCTACAAGTTATTGAAAAGTAAAGAGAACAAGAGAAAGGGCAGAAGACATCTAAATTGAAAAAGTCCACTAATGATCAACAATATGATTGTCATGACACAACTCAAGATCAAGTGCAAACAACTGAGGACAATAACATGCTTCATATAAGTAGGGATAATTCTAAAGAACATATTATAAAGGGCCTAACCAGCTCTGATGATGAGGATCTTATTTCAAATGATATAATGATTGTTACTACAAACCTGCACATAGGGAGTGCACTCCCATTAGGACTCTATGTAAACCCTCACCTTCAAAAATTGTATTTTTAGAAAAAAAAACAAAAAAAATTAAATCGGTCCGGTTCAATTGAACCGGCCAGCCGGCCGGTCCAACTAAACCGGCTCGGACCCGGTTCGAAAGAAAACCAACGCGAGCGAGAAGAGGCGCGGCACTTCCCACTCGCGTCGCTTCGTCCCCGACCTCGCGACACCCCCCCCTTCGCTCGCAGCAAGCAGCGCCGACGCCCAGCATTTCACCGTCGGCCACTGCTCGCCGTCCGTCGGCTGTCGCCGCTTTCGCCCGCCTCCGTCGCCGCCGCGCATCACTCCCTGCTGAAAACGGGAGCTCGGCGACGCATCCTCCCTCGTCTCGCCTCCTTCCGCAGCAGAGCAAAGGAGCCGTCGCCCTCTCTTCCGCCGCCGCGAGCTGCTGGCTACCGACTGCACTCAGGCGCCGCCCTCTCCTCTCCGCCGCAACGAAGAGACCTCAGCAGAAGTCTGCCGTCGCCGCGCGCCTTTCCTCCGCCTGCTGCCACCCTTTTCGTTCGCTGCGATTGCAGCGGTCGTCCGCCACCATCCCGCGCCCAGATCGTCGACGCGTCGTCTTCCCAGCTGCGGTTGGAGACGCTCGCCCTCTCCGCATGATTTTGAGCCAGCGTCGACCCCCGACGCCCACGCAGCAGGCGACGATTTCCGCCGCCGCTGCTCGTTCGACCCGCAGCAGGGCAGCCACCCATCGAGCTCGCCGTCTGCTGTTCGCCCGTCGTTCGCCTGCCATTCCACACGCAGATCACCGACATGTCATTCGTGGTTGCTGGGGCTCGAGCTGCTCGCCCTCGCCGCAAGCTCGTGAACTCGCGTCGGCCTCGACGCCCCTGCAGCAGGCGGTGATTTCCGCCGCCACTGCTCGTTCGATCGCAGCATCCCAGCGAGCGGTGGAGCCACGAATCTGCCCACCTCGCCGGCCGTGGCTTCCTCCCCCTCTTCCCCACACGTCCGCGAGGTAACCGGTGCTGTTTCCCCTCTGTGAACGGGAGGTTTCGCCCTCCGGCGAACTCGCCCTAAAGTTCGCCGGCGACGCCAAAAAATTGGATCTTTTAGCGTTGATGGCCGGATTTTTTGCAGGCCATCGTTGATCCCCTCTCGTGCGAAGGCTTCCGGAGCTCGTCGTCAAGTTGGCCGGTGATTTTGCGTGCTCCGGCGAGGTGGCGGCTAGGGTTCCGGCGGCCGGTGTTACTATTCCGGCGAGTGAACAGTGTTTCCACAAGGTGACGTGTCTTATTTCCTTAATCACGATTAGTGATTAATTAAGCATGTTTAGTCGTAATTAAACACGTTTAGGATAAATTAGTATTGTTGAATGCTTAGATTAATTTAAACATGCTTAATGTTAATTAACCAAGATTAGTGGATTAATTAAGCATGATAAATTAAGTTAAGTAAAATTAATAATTTAATTGAGTAGAGTTAGCGAATGGGTCGAGTTGAACCAGATTGGAGTTAGTTGGATTGAATTCGAGTTAAGTTTGGGTTCGAGTTGAGTTTAGTTGAGGTGAGCTGAATCAATTAATTGAAAGTGGTTCGAGCTTGAGTTAGATCAAATCGGATTGGGTTGGTTGGACCGGATCCAATTAAACTGGACCAGACTCGAGCTGAATCAGATTGAATTAAATTGAACCTGAGTCGAACCAAATTAATTTGAACCGAACTCGAGTCGGATTCGGTTTTAGATGGTTTGGAGCTGACTCGATCGAACCGAACTTGCTAGGCTTGGGTGAGACTCAAGTTAAGTCGGATGAACAGTGACTGGGTCCACCGCGTTGGCCGGATCAACAACGTTGACCGGGTCCACCGCGTTGATCGGGTCCACCATGTTGATCGGGTCTACCGTATCGACCGGGTCAACTGTTGACCGTTGACCAGTCAAAATAATAATAAAATAATAATAAAATAATAAAAATAAAAATAATTTAACTTTTCATGAGTATGATTAGGTGATTTAAAATAACTAATTAATGTTTAATTGATCTAATTAAGTGTTGATGGGTGTGATTTGGGCCCTTAGGTGACTTGGGCTAGATGATGGGTTTAAATGGATATAAATTTGATAGAATTTATCTAAGCTTAACTAAGTTAATTTAACATTTAAATTAATTTAATTTATAAAATAGAAATTTGGTTAATTAATATTTGAATGATTAAGTTAGATTGATAAATTAATATTTGATTTACTTTAGGGAAAAATGAATTAAATTTTATATTAAATAATTGTATTAATTAGGATTATCGCGGGTACGCGATTCGCGTAGTTCGTCGCAGTGATTCATTGCTATGTGGGTTAGTTCTAAAGATTGGATCGCTAACCCAGGTGCGTTGGTTCTCCGATGTAGGATTTATTCAAGCTAGAGAATTCCCGCTGGGATTTTCTTAGGAACAATTCCTGGATGTCTTATATATAATAAGATATAATGTTTGATAAGATTTGATATGTTTGCATGTTAGTTTAATTTACTGTACCTAACATGCATGATATACCATGATTTGCCTACTAAGTTTTTAATATGTCGTGATAGCATGTCCTGCATGTTGTATGTTATTTTATTATTTTCGATACTTGCTAGCACAACTACCATGCGGACATAGATAGTAAATAACGACAGGTTAGAACCTTTGGCGACGTCACCGCAACTTAGACAGAAAGGGGCCTTTTCCATATGCCCCGGTTGACCGCCGTGTACCGACGGTGGTCAAACGGTGACGTCCCGCTACGCACCTCTCCCGAGGTTGATGCATAGCTTAGATACTAGGAGCACCACTCCCGAGGTTATGCATAGCTTATATACTGGGAGCTGGTAGGGTAAGAGACTATACAAACTCTATGGTCATATTAGATCGGAAATATGGAGCAAGTCCTTACCCGAAATTTTCACCCGCACGAGTGTCGTTTAGGCAGCCTCATGATAGTCCTGAGATGGTTAGCAAGGATGAGCCCTACCATGGACTTGGCACCGATGGAGTCGAGGTTGCCACAGCTCATCGTGCGGATGTACGCCAATCTCGATAGACGTCCACTGCTATTGGACTGGGAAGGTGATTCCACATGCGACGCCTTGGATAGTGGATCCGTAGACCACACGACTATCACCCTTGACGTCTGCAGACGATCGGATGAGTAGTCCGGATCCTAGGGTGGTTATTCCGGCTAGCCGTGGCCGATGAGTTATATAAAGGTGACCTTGTCTACGGACAGTGTGTAGTACTACACGGTTAGTCGTTGCCCCTACGGAATCCGGGGAGGATGTAAGGGCACGACAGTTTTGCTAGGGGAGGCATGGTCGGCGACTAGTGAAACAATGGAGAGTGATATTGGGTCACCCGTCCTCTCCGCCAACATCAGTGCAGCGGGCATAGGTAGAGACAGAGACGGAAAGACACTGATGGGCTTACTGATACCCTTAGCTCGGGTATTCACTAAGTATAGGCTGGCAGCCCGAGTCTTATAACTTCAAAGTATTATTATGACGTAGGTGACATACTGTTGACATTGACACTAGATACAATGTAGGTGACATCTAGTGAGTTATACATCGGTATTTTATTTATGATGTTTACTGCTTCCTATAAATTGATTTACACAAATCAAATGTAAAATGATGATTAACAATCAAAGACATCCTAGAATACTCCTCCTAACCTTTGATTTCTTTATTCGGTAAAGCCGTAATTTCGCACTAGGCCGCAAAGCTGAGCACACCACTTTTTCCCGTGTGTGCAGGTGTGTTAGATGATCGTACGAGATGGTTGATGAAGATGAGTCCATCGACGAGTCTATTTTTATTTATCGATACTCTTTTATTATAGAATTGTAGTAGGTTTATCGGGACTGTGTTAGGAAATCTTGAGTTAGATGATTTATTTATAAATTTCGCTGTGTAAATGATGTATATGAATGATATGTATCACCTGATGCCTTGTATGGGTCTGTTGGGCTCATACGGTGGTTGTCACGTGCCCGACAGTAGGGTCGGGGCGTGACAATTAAAGTGGTATCAGAGCTTAGGTTTAAAGACCTGACTATTAAAGTGATATCAGAGCCTAGGTTTGGAGAACCTAGGAGATTAAGTTAAGTTTGAGATTTTAAGGATTTAGATAACAGTCCCGATATAATATAGGATAAAGTGTGAGTCGGAAATATAGTAGTATATTTCCTTAGTGATGAGTTTTTACTCAGACGACAGTTGATCGCTCTGATAAATTTTTCTTGAGCCGATAACTGTCGTAATATAAATATAGTAAATCTATTAATCTCCGGACAGTATAGATGACTAATTTTCACTAAGTCGGAAAAGAGATAGAAACTTAGATCAATATGCTCGGATCTATGATCAAGTTTCATTTCTAAATGATCAAGTAAATTATCAATGATCGTACTCAATGTTACCTTATCGTGTGTATTATGATCACCTTTTATATTAACGATCATCCCTTTGATATTAAGAGTATTGATATCAAAATATCTCATGCGATATCTTTATCATATTATTTGTATCCCATGACCCAGTTGGGACACTGAGTTTGAATGAATTTTTAAATATTCAATTTTATCCGCTCTAATTCGAGCACGTGCTTCTGAGTTTGACTTGTAGGCATAGAAGCACCATATACACTCACATTTGTACTCTCATGCTAGATAGCTGAGGTATCATGTGGTCCATCAGAATTGTTAAATTGTGGATTATCTGTAAATCTTACCATCAGTTCATATGTTACAATCTAGTTAAACAATTAGTACATTATCATATCATTATGTGGACCTTCCTACTTGAGTTAGCACGTGTGTTATTATACGACATTTGAGCACGTGTAATATCGTTTAATTTTTACTTATATCGCGGGTTATAATTATCTTATCAGATTGTGAAATCTGATCATATGATCATATTGACTATCGCGGGTATAAATGATTCTAGAAAGTTGAAGTCTTGAATCTTAGGTTAAATCCATGATCATTTGGAGATATGGAAATCCAAGTAAATTATCTTCAGTTATACACAATTTTTACATCTTTATTTTGATCAGGAAAATTTTCCATACAAATCTTTGACTTAATTATTCCTGTTGGATCTTGAAAAACTACTGATATTGAACGTCTATATGAGATCTAGATCATAGAATTTATATCTGATTAATCTATGTAAGACCACTGATCTTGAAGAAAAATATATTAATACTTTAAGCTGGCTTACGTATGAGTTAATTTTGTTTGAACCTAACTCTTACTCGAATCTCTTAGATGGACTTCATTCCAGATTCATAAATTTGTTGTGGATAGATCTGTATCAAATGATTTGAAATTATCTATGACCTTACTCTCATTTGAGTTAATTAATTATATATATATAAATCTTATGTGTATATGTTGATCATTTTGGATCGTCATCATGATTTTAAGTTGCAACTAGAAGTTGACCGCCATCAATTATCATATTAGTATCAACTCCCAACACTTGCAGCTCTACGTATAGTATTTTGTAGCTTTCTACATATACTCTCTTTGCAGCTCTACACCCTATCTGCAACTCCATTTCATAAATTCAGCTGGCGTATATTGCATGACATTTCTAGTTGTGCACGCTACAACCTTCTTCATTTTCCTGGTTAGATTTCTGCAGCTTCGATGTTCACTGGTTATATTTCTGTAGCTTCATTTTTGTCGCTCAGCTTTACCGCTGACTTCATTTTATATTTCTACAACTTTGATATTTTAAATTCATTTCAGTTTATCTGCAGTCATGTGGTCTGGCTCCCTAAATGTAAATCATTCTATTATTTCTCCCTTCATTTCATACTTCGATGCATCAAGATAGTTGGTGTAGCTGTTATCAGCAGTCCACTTATACTCTTGTATCATTATATCCATAAAGCTTTCTACACTTTTTTTAAGCAGTTCACTTTGTCACATTAAATCTTTGCTGAGCTAGGAGCATCTTCCTTGGTACCAGCATTCTATGCATTCAATGCAGTTATTTTCTGCTATTTTCTTCAATCTATCAATTTCTTTTAGGCGCAAGAGTAGGAAGAATGCCATTGATAAAAGTGTTTGGCGCAAGCCCAGATCTGGTGACCAAGATCAAAATGTTGGGTTTTATACCAAAGGGGATGATAGCTGGTATACTAAAGCATTGATTGCAAGGACTAGAACTTATAAGATCATGGATAAGTTAAATTTTAGAATCTTATTTTGGAACGTTAGAGGCTCAATAGAATGGAAAAAAAAAAAAGAATGATAAGTAAGATATTGAATGATGAGAAGATCAAAATTTTCGCCCTGCAAGAGACCAAGTTGATAATATGTACAAAATCAACAATTAGGAGCATTACAGGTTTAGATGCACTTTCTTTTATTGCCAAGGACTCTTCAAGCATGTGCTACGAACTTTTAATTGGACAACACAATAACCTTTGGGACTTAGCCGTATCTCATATTGGTGAGGCTCATATGATAGTGGATTTAAAATGCAAGCAAAGTCAGATGATATTTAAAGTTGCAAACTTTTATATTCCCCCACATCATAAAGGCAAGGAATGCTTATAGAAAAAGTTAAGAGGAGGTAGCTAGTCAACATAAAATAGCTATTACGAGGGCTGATTTCAACTTAATAAAAAATTTGATCAAGAGGTTAAATTATATTGGTCCCACAAGATTCCACAAAATTTTTCAGACTTATCATTATTCTAAAATTGAGGAAGATACTAATCACAAGAAGGGTCTTCAGATGGATAAATCACCAACATCCACCTGCATTTGCAAAGCTAAACAAAGTAATGTTAATTATAGCTAAATATGATCATCGGCACCTAGGCATATACTTAGTAAGGAATATGCAGTTGTCAAATCATTCACCTCTAATTTACAGCTCCATTTTCTCATTTTAAATTTAAAAGCTATTGGTTGGAGCTACAAATGTTTAGGGAAATATTTCAAAAAGGTTAAGTGGAAAATATAAAATTCTCTTATGCAGAAGATCCACTAAAGCTTTAGATTGTCGAAAAACTAAGAAATTGAGAAAGGTCCTCAAGAGATGAGTATAGATTTAAAGGTCATAAAAAAATTCAAAATTAATTTGGAGGAGAAAATCAACACCCTCTCGGTCAAAGCCTAAGAGGGGTTAATGGAAAAATAGGAGCTTGATGAATTGAGAGCCTTGAAGCAAAAATTGGAGGAGTGTTATGTAGCCGAGGAATTATCCTGGAAACAATGAGCTAAAATTAGACGGTTAAAAGATGGGGACCATAATACAAAGTTTTCTCATACATATGCTAGTGTTAAATGTGAGAGAAACCATATTGATTTGCTAAATTTAAAGGGATATGAAATCTTGGATCAAAAATAGATCTTGACAGCTTTGGTGGGTGCAACATTATCAGAAGCTTCTCAATAGGTGGGAGGAATTCTATCAACCCCATAGTATATCATTGGAGAGATTACAAGATGATTTTGTTGAGAAGGAAATGAAAGGTGCAATTAATAATATGAAGAAAATGAAGGCTCCATGTCCTGATGATTTTTTTCCTGAGTTCTACACTGCAATTTGGGATAATGTGAAAGGTGATATCATAAAAATCTTTCAAAAGTTCAAGGAATGAGATATAAATACAAGAAAAATATCTATGAGTCATAGTGTCCTAATTCCAAAGAAATAGGGTGCAAATTCAACCGAGGACTTTAGGCCAATTATCCTTGAACATAGAATGAGAAAGCTCATATCCAAAGTTTTAGTGGATAGACTCAAAACATTTATGTCCGACCTCATCTTAGAGTGCTTTTATTCAGGATATGTCAGCATAAGTACTTAAAATTGCCTTCGAGAGATAGTAACTTAAAGAAAGATTATTGAATAACTATTGTAACCAAAATTGACAATTATCTACTGGGTGGAAGGCTCATTTGTTATCAAAGGGCTTAGTACTATCATTGATTCCTTCCTACTTCTCTACACTCTTTAAAATTCCCCAATATGTGATTAAGGAAATGGACAAGTGTAGAAGATGCTTCTTATAGGATAAGAATGAGAGGCAAAAATGCACTCTTAATCTTTGAACTAGAAAGTAGCCACAATGAAAAGAGAAAATGAAGGTCTAAGTATTTTAGATTTCATGCTCATAATGATATTAGATTGGACTCTTGGCTGTGAAAATTAATCACAAGAAGCTCTTCAACATGGGTTAAGGATGTGCGATGGAAATATTCTAGAAGGAATGCTTGATAAATGGACAAGGGCACTACAGGATGATTTAACACATGGTGCACTATAGCAAAGTTAAGAGGGCTTATACAGTCTAAACTATGAAGTTGGAGATAGGGCTGACATAAAATTTTAGTTTGAGTCATAGCACGATCATATAAAGATGATAGATAGGCACAAAGAAATCTTGCAAGCAATCGAGCATTCAAATACCACATTATTCTAACTTGTCAGGTGGGAAGTAGGTTTGTTCAATAGTTGGACAGTTGTTGTAAATAATGATATTTCCAAACAACCATAGAGGTTTCTTGAGCACGTAAAGAACATACAAATTGGTGAAGGAAATAAGTATATTTGGTAGCGATGGACAAAAGTTAGGAAGTTCTCTATGCACTCAATGTATAACATTATGAAGGAGTCAAGTATAAGAATATTACAAGTTGTGTTTTATAGAAACCTAGATTGCTATTAAAATTTAATTTCTTTAACTAGTTAACGAGGAAAGATGGATTACATACCAAAATACGATTGATTTTTAAGGGCATCATGGTTGACGAAGCTTGTAACTCATGTGAAGGAGAAGTGGAGATAAGATATCATCTTTTCTATCAATGCTCTTGTATAATTAATGGATAATTTATTTATTTGTAATAGTCATATGCAATCATACATACCCCATGGGCTGCAAAAAGAGATATGGCACTGAATTTGTTCCGGATCAAATAACTAGCTATATGACATTAGAGCGTATAAAGAGCGAATAACAGAAAATATTTTATGGGTAGTGCAATACCAACAAGGATCTTAGCTATAGAAGTATTTATAGTTCTAACTTTCTTCACTACTTATAAGTCTCTTTGAAGAGGTTTATAGTAGGACTTTTTGGATTTTTTTATCATTGTTTATACTATTTATATTTACTGTATGCAATTTTTTTTTATACGTCCCTTTTGATGTTATATTATATAATAATATTATCTTTAAAAAATCGTATGATATAAAACCTAGCCACTCTAACTAAAATAAGCATGTTAATTATTTATTATTTGATATTTTTAAATATTATTAATATTAATTTCAAAGTTATTTAAATCCTCTTTATTATATTATAAATTTTTTATTTAACTTGTTACAAGTAACCAACAAAATTTTATATAAAATATATTAAAAGATGGTGATGATTTAGACATAATTAATCAACATGACCTCTTTTTATCCAAGATTAGTAGATGCATGCCTATCAGGCCAATTGGCTTACGTGGCTAATTTATATCACAGAATTTTTAATCTTCTTTTTTTTAGAAATAAACTTTAGATTTTTTTTGGATGATAATATTTGGACCAAAGCCCACCACAACCCATGAACATTCTACAACCCATGCAATTGTTTATTCTAATGTTGGAATCGAAAAACAATATATTAGTGAGTTTTTTTTTAAATTGAATGAATATTAAATTCATGGCCTTTAATTAAAATTTTATTTAGTATTTTTTATTCTAGTTTTCAGTAATCCAATTCCAATAAAATAAGTATAAAATAATAAATTAAACTAAAAATTTCAATTAATAAAAAATAAAATAAAATTGAGACTTCTATTATTTTCGTAAAAACTAAGGATAATAGAAATTCTATTGTTATTTGTTTTTAATTTCTATCAAATTATAATTGAATCATTTGATCTAGTAATGATTTATTTAGAAAAAAAATACTGATCAAATCAGTACTTAATTAGTACCCTAGGATCCGACTACGGGACAAATTTTTCATATAAAATTAAAATAAGGTTTTTTTTAGGTCTTACCATTATAAAGATAAGTGCACTCTTTCATAGGTCTTACCATTCTAAAGATAAGTGCACACTTTCATAATCCTAACTACCTACTAAATTTATTTAGGTCTTATTTATTTATATGAGTTAATTAGGGTAAGTAAAGGATAATTACCTTATTATCCAGGCTTATAAAAAATACTATGTTTATGATTTATAAAAATACGCTTATTATCTATTTACTATGTTTATGATTTTAAATTTAAAAAGTGTGCACTTCCATTAATACACCCCTAATCAAGTCATAATATGTCCAAAGAAAATCGTACTATTTAGTAAGATTATGCGACATAACATCGTTGATGCTATCAGTTGCATGCATATGTTATTGTCTTTTTTTTTATATTCTGTATGGAAAATATAATATTTATACATTTCTAACATATCTTCCTCGAACTTTTCTTTTGTAGCTTCTAAGCTATAAGGCTTAACACACTTGTATTTTGCACATGGAGGTATAGTAGTTGAGGGTTATAAGGGATTGAGGAGGATGAGATAGTCTTGAGAGTTGAGTTAGCAAGTTTCATTATGTTATATAGTTTTTTTAGAATTATAGTAGGATCATAGGGATTGTGCTATAGAGTTGTACAAATTTATTACATTAATAAATATGAATTTTCATTTAGTGTGTGATGATAGATTGTTGTTAGTGTGTATCTTGAATATCATTTATGGGTTCTTATCCTCGTGCTAGACAGATAGATTTGAGCATGACAATAAGTATTACTTAGAATAAAAATATTTTATTATTTTATTGTTAATTATTATTTTAATTAATTTTTATTTTAAGACTTAATATTTATTTGAAAAAAGTGAAAAAAAAATATGCAACATCTCTCGCTTTACTTTCAAATAACCCAAAAAAAAATCTCCTCCGAAGTAATCGTTTCATTGTACCCACGCCAAAAGTAATTGTTTTTAAAAACAAAAAAACATCATTGCCCATGGACTCAAAAGTGCACCAATAATGTCCTTTCTTCTTTGTTTTTTTGTTTGGCATGCAATTAATAGAAATATAATATTTGTCACATGTGGATAAATGAAATTTTAATTTAGCTTAAAATAATATTAATTTGGAATCGACTAATCATGCACACAAAAAACAAAGGAATCTAGTAGATTTAAATTCATTATTAGTTTATGAAAAAAAAATCAGCATCATCCGTCGTGTCCAAAATTAACAACACGTAAGTAAATCCAGTCAATGTCATTACAATATATCAATTTAAGATTTTTTATTATTGAAAATCCTTAATTATGAAATAATTTAGGTCCTTAATTTTTATTAATGATTTGGTTCTATGGTATAGTTGGTCGTCATGTCATTGTAACACATTGAAGGTAAAATGTTAATTATGAAATAGTTTACATTCATGAGAGATAAGAAATTTTTCTCAAATTAACCTTTTGTCAATTGTTAATTTTGAAATAATTTACGTTCCTAATTTTCATTAGTGGTTGGTTATCACGGTTAGTTTATCACATTAAAAGTCTTTGGTTCAAATTCAAGCAATGCTATATATCACCATCGAGGTGATAATTATTTTTTTAACATTCAAAGCAATCTAATTTTAGTTTCATAGTTTAGTTGTTCCTTAGTTACTAAAATATATAAGCTTGATAGAGTGATTTAAGATTTCTTTTATCATAGAAAATCCTTAATTGTGAAAAAATTTGTCTCTAATTTTCATTAATAAATTGGTATTGTGGTGTAGTTGGTTATCTTGTTAACCTTACACATTAAAGGTCTCTAGTTCAAACCCATTACAGTATAGATGTATATGATGATTTAAGGTATTTGGTTCAAACCTACGTAATGCTGTTACTATATAGATGCATCAAGGTGATAATTCTTTTTTTATATTTCATCTAGTTGTTCCTTAGTTACTAAAAAATATAAGCTCTATCGAATGATTATATTTCATCTAGTTGTTCCTTAGTTACTAAAAAATATAAGCTCTATCGAATGATTAAAGGTTTTTTATTATAGAAAGTAGCTAATTATGAAACAATTTATATTCCTAATTTTCATTAATGATTTGGTATTATGGTGTAGTTGATTATCACGTCAGTCTAATATATTAAAGGTCTTTAGTTTAAATCTAGGCAATGCTATTATTATAGTCTAATTGTTCCTTAATTACTATGATCCATTCAATCACATTTTTATTAATTTAATAACTTATAATTTTGTAAGGTGATCCTATAGAGAGGCAGTATATAGCACTATATAAGTTATTATTTTTGTTACGCCTACAGGAAGGTTACATGAACTTAATAATCTCGTTAGTGCAATTGAAACTACTACAAGACTAGAGGAGAAGGGTTCATGGTCGTCTGGTCTCCCTCCACAATATTAGTATGAAGAGCATAGGCAGAAACCTAGGCAAGCTCTGATGGATCTATAAGTAGTTTCTCGTCATGGCATATCTTAAAAGTCCATATTAGAAGGTAAATACAGGATGGTATATAAAGTATCAATAACATAATGACAAGACTAGTTTAGGCTATATAAATGATGTAATTAAAATTTACTTTTGAGCAACTTAAGTACATATATTATTATCTTTTTTTATGTTTCGTATGGAAATATAATATTTATAATTTTCTAACCTATCTTCCTCATATTTTTCTTTATTTTTCTTTTGTAGCTTCTGAGCTATATGACTCAACGCGCTTGAATTTTGAGCATGCAGGTATAATAGTTGAGGGCTATAGGGGATCAAGAAGGATGAGATGGTCGGGAGAGTTAAGTTAGCAAGTTTTATTATAGATTTGATTAATGTGATATAATTTTTTTAGAATTACATTAGGAGTTGTATAAATTTATTAGATCAATAAATGTTGGATTTTCATTTAGTTTGTGATGATAGATTATGGTTAGTGTGTACCTTAAATATTATTTATGGGTTTCTGTGTGGTGGTTGCCTAATGCTAGACAAGTAGATCGGCATGACAATATTATTACTTAGAACAAAAATATTTATTATTTTATTATTAATTATTATTTGAAGACTTAATATTTATTTTAAAAAAGTGAAAAAAATATATATGTAATACATTGTACACAAAGTATACATCCCTCTGGTTAGAATAATTGAGTTCTATTCGGAATGATCATGAAGTCTTGAGTTAAAGACTCATTAAGTTCTAAAAAATATTCTCTCGCTTTACTTTCAAATAACCAAAAAAATTTCCTCCTAAGTAATCGTTTTACTGTACCCACGCCAAAAGTAATTGTTTTTAAAAACAAAAAAACATCATTCCCCACGGACTCAAGAGTGCACCAATAATGCCCTTTCTTTTTGTTGTTTGGCGTGAAATTAATAGAAACATAATATTTTTCACATGTGGATAAATGAAATTTTAATTTAGCTTAAAATAATATTAAATTTGGAATCGACTAATCATGCACACAAAAAACAAAGGAATCTTGTAAATTTGAATTCATCATCATCCGTCGTATCGTATCTAAAATTAACAACACGTCAGTCATCACTGAGATTTTGTTTTTATTTTTCTCACTTTCCTGGGTTCTAGACCCACCACAAATTACTACTTGATCACCAAGAAAGTTTTGACTAAAATTACAAGAGACTTTACCCCAATCTGAGGATGATTTGATATGACATGAGAAAATGATACTATATATATATATATATTATAATTTTGATGTTAATGCACGTTGTCTTCTTATGGAATAAATAACTTAAAAGAAAAGGAAAGGTTTGACTAAAACAAACCAAAAAGTTTGGAATATGATACTATGCCACCTTCACTTCTCTTTGGAATTTAGAAGGCACATGTGTAGACTCTGCACACCTTATGCACACACAGCAAACATGACGTGGAGATGAGGAGACGGGTGGAGGAAAAGGAAGCTTCCTTCCTCTTTCACCGTGAAGGAAAAAAAAGGCTTTTACTTATCAAGCCTTTTTAGTGCAAGAGGTAAAAACAGCTCATGTTTATTACTAGCTTTTAGCTTTGTATTTATTACCTATAATCTATTACTAGGTAGATAGCTAATTAATTTCTTTTCTAAAATCAAGTTAATTTCTGAATTACACTTAAGTTTTCGCTCATAAAGGACTAATCTTTTTAAGAGAAAATTAGCCCTATTCACTTTGAAAATTGTCAAATTAGGAGCTAGAAATACCAAAATCCAAGTGGGGGAGGGAGTTTGAGGAAGAGATTCAGAGTCTGCGAAGATGTTTGAAGTTAACAAATTAGGAGGATAAAAATGGAAGATCGATTAGTTAAATTACAAAATAAACTGAAGGTATTTATAATAAGGTTGCTGAAAACCAGATGATTGAAGGATCGCTCCAGCTACATCACTCAAGATTTTAAGAGTTAAAGAAAATTTGAGATTTCAAGGACATGCAGTGCAATGAAGTTAGAGCATAAGATCATTGACCACGATGTTATAATTAATGGTTGGTAGAAGAACTAAATGTCTGTAAGTTTTCTAATTAAAAGATCAAAATAAAAAAAATAGGATGTCAAATTTTTACTCTAAAAAATCTCAAAAGGAAAGCTTATTTATCCGGAGGAATTTGAACAAAAATTAATAAATTTAAATTTAGAAAAGTGAATGAGATACTTGAGAAACATAGGTATACTGAAGAAATAATCAGAGAAATAAGAGAAATACTTTTTTAGAACTTAATGAGACTTGAACTTAAGATCTCATGATCCTTTCGTATAAAGCTCAATTACTCTAACCAAAGGGATGTACACTTTGTGCACAAGGGAAGGCATTTGATTTGATGTGAACTCAATGCAATAAATTATTTTTTTATCAAAAGCTTGAGAATTATAAGATCATCTTCGCATAAATAAATAGTTAAAATTCTCAATAGATTAAAATTATGAGATTAGAAACTGCTAAGTAGAAAGCAGGAACATATGTTACATCATAAGATCTAGATCCAGTTATTCATGCAAAGAAGGTGTTGTTCGAGCGGAGGAAGAAGAAGAGAAGAAATGAGGGAGCGTTATGGGATGACGATCGTTCGAAATCGACTGGAAGAAACGAGGGAGCTTCGTCGGTGTAGCTAGCGAGGGAGAAGTAGAAATAGAGCATGCCCATGCGGTGGAAATCGAGCCGAGAGACGAAGTGGCTGGCAGTTCAATCGCTGGGTAGAGTGGATTACTAGAGGCCCCAAAAGTCATCCAAAGAAGCAAGCAACGACGGTTCACGGGGGAATAATATGAGGATGATAAAAAAACAAATAATAATTCGTCATGGGTGAGCGAATGCATGGGTTCGACGGTTTACTGAGCGACGGCAACTGAAGCTTTTTTTAATATTAAAAATCAGTCAACCTCCCAATCAGCATGTTGATCGATCATTTTGGCATATAATGTTGGCATTATTAAATTTAAGTTGGGTAGTATGGCTAAATCATGGTAAATAAATCACGTGTGCATACGGTAATCACAGTCTAACTAAAGCTTTTTAGTAGCATCTTATGTTCATCTTATATCTTATATGAGTTGTCGGATCGTTATCATATATCGTCCTGCTAGTTAAAGCATGTCAGTTAAAGTTTGACACGATGTTTTTATATTTAATTCGATTAGTAGTAAGTCTTAATAATAATATATACAAACATATGCCCGTCGCCCTCGATGTCACAAAATACGTCGCTTTTAATTTGCCGGTCGACGACAGAGAGTAGTAGTATTTATAACGGAACAAATTTCCATACATCGACCTCTCCTTCTCTTTTTTATTTTATTTTATTTTAAAAAAAAATTATATAGTTAATAAATTAAAAAACATGAACTCTTAGATATAATCCACCATCAACTATTTTTTAAATAGCAGCAGCTAAGTAACTAGATCTAAAGAGCATATCATTAACTAACTATCTGAGGATTGAATGTTGCCTACATCCCAAGCTTTTAACTCATTCAACTCGAAAACCAACTGAGGATTGAATGGATGCTGCTGCAATTCAACCTTCTCATTGATACAACATTGTTCACTTTATTATTCACCGTATCATACTTGCTACCGTAACTGAATATGTTGCAACTCTAATATTGATCTTGTTCGAAGTCCGAATCATCTCAATTTTGGGGGATCACTTGGGCATCAGTTGGTGTACATGATGCTGCAATGGCTCCCTCACATGTTGCTTCAATAGAAAGATCTAATCACCAATGAATTAAACCGACACACTATATTCATCGAATGTAACTTTGTTGATTTCCATTTAATCATGTCCTTGCTGATTCCTTTCCAACATTGCCACTTGCTTTTGCTACATTATAGACTCACCTGGATTTAATAAGTTCTCGATGCAGATCTCTACGAGGGCTGCCCATTCTCGATGCGATGGAATCTCGACCATCTACACAAGTAGAAATTTCATAAGTTTACTTTGTTTATGATGAGGATAACTACTAATTCAGGACAATTTATCTTAGTGATGTGATCATACATCCTAACTTCTCCACTATTACTAATCAATGGTCCATTGATGGGTTGTTTAAGAAAAAAGACGAGTGATCATGGATCATTCTCCTTTAGTCTCGATAGTCCGAGTAGGCAAACATGAACATGATGACCAATGTAGTACTATACAATTGCTCATCAATAGGGTCACCTTACATAAATTTTATACTCAATGGTCATGGCTAATCAAAAATCTATTTATATATATATATAGAATCATTGGATCTGGACTGCTCATCTGGCTGCCTATAGGATATCTAGGATGATTGTTATGGTCAACATTTTCACTGTCGCTATGAGGATCCACCATCTAGTTTAAAAGCAATTGATGTGTGTTAAAAGTGAGCATCTTATCTACGCACAAGTACGTTATATCCTTATCTTCATTTATATTAAATCATAGAGAAGGCGGTATTCCTACTAGTCATCTCAAGACTATCATAATGGTACTCATCAGCCATACATACAGGTAATATAAGTGTAATATGGACTTAAGTAATGTATTAGACTATAATATCACTGGGATGGATACAATCCATAGCTACATTGATTCTTTAGGTGTTAGTTTGATCTGCTCAACCTGAATATATAGATGGATGAGTACTAGAGTTCAACTTAAAGATTGAAATGTTAACTAAATTGTTGCGTCTCTATCATCTTATTTGTATATATTTATGATACCCTTTTGAGGGTATAATATGACTTGTCTCTATATCCTTATGCTTGAAGTGTCATGTGTACTAATAAAATATGTACCTCATTATATGTCACGCCCCGACCCACCTGTCGGACACGTGGCAACCGCCGTATGAGCCCAACAAACCCATACAAGGCATCAAAGTGATACATACAATCAATATACATCGTTTACAAAGTGGAATTTATAAATAAATCATCTAACTCAAGATTCCTAATACAGTCCCGATAAACCTACTTCAATTCTATGATAAAAGGTATCGATAAATAAAAATAGACCCGTCAATTGACTCATCTTCATCAACCGTCTCGTATGATCATCTAACACACCTGCACACACGGGAAAAGTGGTGTGCTCAGCCTTGCGACCTAATGCGAAATTACGGCTCTAAACCGAATAAGGAAATCAAAGGCTAGGAGGAGTACTCTAGGATGCCTTAGGTTGTTAATCATCATTTTTCATTTAATTTGTATAAATCAGTTTATAGAAAGTAATAAAACAACAATAATAAGTACAGACGTATATTTCACTAGATGTCACCTAAAATATAGCTAGTATCAATGTTATCAGTATATGTCACCTATGTCATAATAAGACTTGAAGTTTCAAGGCTCGGGCTGCCAGCTTATGCTTAATGAATACCCGAGCTAAGGGCATCGGTAAGCCCATCAGTGTCTTTCTGTCTCTGTCTCTACCTATGCTCACTACACTGATGTTGGCGGAGAGGACGGGTGACCCTTGATCACTCTCCACTGTCTCACTAGTCGCCCTCAATGTCTCCCCTAACGAAACTGCCATGCCCTTAGATCCTCCCCAGACTCCGTAGGGGCAACGACGACTCGTGTAGTACTACAATACTGCCCGAAGACAGGACCACCATCAACAAGACTAATCGCCTACGGCTAACCGATAAAAATAACCCTAGGATCCGGATTACTCATCCGACTGTCTGCAGAATATCATGGATGATAACCGCGTGGTCTACAGATATACTGTCCAAGACGTCGCATAGAGAATCATCTTCCCAGTCCAAGAGCAGTCGATGTCGACCGAGATGGACGCACATCCGCACGATGGGCTGTGGCAACCTCGACTCTATCGGTGCCAAGTCCATGGTAGGACTCATCCTCGCTAGCCATCTCAGGACTATCACGGGTCGCCTAAACGACATCCGTGCAGGTATAAGTTTTCGGGTAGGAACCCACTCCATATTTTCGGTCTAGTACGACCATGGAGTTCGTACGGTCCCTTTCCCTACCAGCTCCCAGTATCTAAGCTATGTATAGCCTCAGGAGTGGTGCTCCCAGTATCTAAGCTATGTATAGCCTCGGGAGTGGTGCGAAGCGGGACGTCACCGTTTGACCGTCGTCGGTATGCGGCGGTCAACCGAGGTATATTAGAAATGTCCCTTTCTGTCTAAGTTGCGGTGATGTCGTCAAGGGGTTCTAACATGTCATTATTTATTATCTATGTCTGCATGGTGGTTGTGCTAACATAGCATAGAAAAATAATAAAATAATATATAACATGCAGGATAAGATATCACGACATATTAAAAACTTAGCATGGTGATCATGGTATATCATACATGTTAGACCGAAATAAATTAAACTAACATGCAGACATGTCAAATCTTATCAAGCATTATATTTTATTATATTTAAGACATCCAAGAATTTCCTAAAAAAAACCTCAGCAGGAATTCTCTAGCTTGAATAAATCCTACATCGGTGAACCAACGCATCTGAATCGCGATCGGAGCTTCGAAATCAATCCACTTGAAGCTCGAATGTATCGATCGTAATATAGCTCGCGAACAAAAATAGTATTCCTAAATAATAAATTTTATTTAGAACAAGTTTAATATCATTCGTACGAATTATCTGAATAAAAATCTAATTAATTAAAATTTTAAGTTATCCAATTTATTTAGTTCTATCCTAATTTAATTATCTATTCCAATTCATGAAACTAACCCAAACCCAATTAGCTCATCCCCTTTAAGGTTCAATTCTTATTATCTAGCCCATGTGTAAACCCCCACTATATGGGAAAAAAAAGAGAAAAAGGGGACCGGTTCAGGTGAACCGATCGGTCCAGCTGAACTGGCTTGGACCGGTTGAAGAGGCGAGGCGAGCGAGAAGAGCCGAGCGCCCTTCCCACACGAGCCTTCGTCCTCGAGCTCGCGACGAAGCGTCGTCTCCCGCACCGAGCAGCGCCGATGTTTCCTCCTTCGCCGTCGGCCGCTGCACGCCGTCGTCGACGGCCGTCCGCCCTCGTCCACCCCCAGCAAACACTCCCGGCGGAAAGGAGAGCTCGCAACGCCCCTCCCCGTTCGCACGACCCCCGCAGCAGAGGACCTGCTGTCGTTCGGTCGCCATCCAGAGCCCCAAAGACCACCGGCAATCGTCTCCTCCACTGTGGTTGGAGACGCCGGCCTTCTCCGCACCTCCACGAGCCTTCGTGGAGTTCGACGACCCCTCAGCAGGCGGCTGTGTTCGCCGCCCCTGCTTGCTCGACCAAATCTTTCTGGCGACGGGTGGAGTCGCGGATCCGCCCGCCTCGTCGGCCGGAACTCCGCTCCTTCCCTCTCCACACGTCCGCGAGGTGAGCAGCTGCATTTCCCTCATGTAAAGGGGTGGTTTTTGCCCTCCGGTGGGTGCGCCGTTAGTTCGTCGGGGGCGACGCCAGAAAATCGCTGTTTAGGCGCTGATGGTCGGCGTTTTCACAAATCGGCGTAGGTCTCCGCGTGGTGTGAGGAGCTGCGAAGCTCGCCGTCCGGTTAGCCGTCGTTTTCGTGAGCTCCAGTGAGGTGGCGGCTAGGGTTCAGGCGACGGCGCAACTTTTCCGGCGGTGCATAGTGATTCCGGCGAATGTGCTTAATTATGTCTTAATCGTGATTAGTGAAACGTTAAGCATGATTAGTATAAATATAAAATGTTATTAGAGTAAGTTGTATTAACATATGCTTAGTTTAATTTAATCATGCTTAGAGTTAAATAAATCGGGTTTAGTTAAGTTAATTATATATTTGAGTTAATCTAATTAAACCGGTTGGGTTGGTTGAACCGGACCCGAGTCAAACCGCATTGACTTGAACCGGACTCGAGTCGGACTCGGATTTAGTTGGTTAAGCTGACTTGATTGAACCGAACCATTTAGGCGTGGGTCAGACTCAAGTTGAACTGGATGAACAGTAACCGGATGAACCCAGTCAGCGTTGATCGGGCCCACCGCTGACCCAGTCTGTAAACCCCCATCACAAAAAAAAAAAAGGGACCGGTTCAGGTGAACCGGCCGGAGAGCCGGCCGGTCCAGCTGAACCGGCTTGGACCGGGCGAGGAAGCGAGACGGGGCGAGCGAGAAGAGCAAACGCCCTTCCCACTCGAGCCATCGCCTCGAGCACGCGACGAAGCAACGCCGCTTCGTCTTCTCCCGCACCGAGCAGCGCCGACGCTCCGCCTTCCGCCGTCGACCGTTGCACGTCACCGTCGACGGTCGTCTGCCCTCGTCCACCCCCAGCAAGCTACTCCCGGCGGAAAGGGCGACTCGGCGACGCCCTTTTCCCATCCCGTTCGCGCGACCACCGCAACAGAGGAGCTGCTGCCGTCCGGTCGTCGCTCAGCGCCCGAGATCCCTCGGCGGACGTCTCCTCCGCCGCGGTTGGAGACGCCGGCCGTCTCCGCATCTCCACGGGCCTTCGTGGAGTTCGAAGACCCCTCGGCGGGCAGCTGAGCTCGCCGCCTCTGTTCGAGCGATCGAACCCTACCGGCGGCGGCTGTAAATCGCGATCCGGTCGCTTCGCCGGCCGCAAACCCCGCCCTTTCCTTCTCCAGACGTCCGCGAGGTGAGCAGCCGCGTTTTCCCCATGAAAAGGGGTGGTTTTCACCCTCCGGTGGAGACGCCGTGAGTTCGCCGGAGACGACGCCGGAAAGATCGCCGTTTAGGCGCTGATGGTCGTCCTTCTCGCAGATCGGCGTAGTCTCCGCGTTGAGCGAGGAGCTACGAAGCTCGCCGGCCGTTTAGCCTTCGTTTTCGCGAGTTCCGGCGAGGTGGCGGCTAGGGTTCCGGCGGCGGCGCTGAGTTTTCCGGCGGCGCACAGTTAATCCGGCGAAGGTGCTTAATTAGGGCTTAATCGCAATTAGCGCTAATTAAGTGTGCTTAGTGTAAATAAAATATAATTAGTGGAAAATTATGTTATTGTATGCTTAGTTTAATTAAAAGCATGATTAGCGTTAATTAACTAAGCTTAGTGTATAAGAAATTATTTCTTTAATGAAACGGTTGGGTCGAATCAAGTGGGGTTAAAATCGGTTGGGTTTGAGTTAAGTTTGGGTTCGAGTCAAGTTGGGTTGGGTGAGCCGAATCAAATAAGTTGAACCTGGTTCGAGCTCGAGTCAAATTAAATTGAATTTAATTTAGCTGAACCGGACCCGAACCGAACCAAATCGAACCGAACCGTCGACCGAGTCAACAGCCGACCCAGTCAGCATTGACCGGGCCCACCGCCGACCCAGTCCGCGTTGACCGGTCAACAGCTGACCCAGTCAGCGTTGACCGGGCCCACTGCTGACCTAGTCAACGTTGACCGGGCCCACTGCTGACCCAGTCACCGTTGACCGATCAACGTTGACCGTTGACCGGGTCAGAAAAATATAAAAAATAATAAAATAATATTAAAATATTAAAATATTAAAAAATCAAAAAAATAATAAAAATTTCTATGGGTTCTACTTGGGCTCCTCGATGACTTGGGCCAAGTTATGGGTGAGTTTGATGAGTAGAAATTGAATAAAAATTAATTGAAGTTATTAGATAAAAATGTAAAAATATGATTAAATCATAATTCATTAGGTGAGATTAATCCTAAACATGCATAGGATTGATTTAATGTAATAATTATTTAATTGATAGATTTTAATTTATTTATCTTAAGGAAAATAAATTAAATCTATTTTAAATAATTTTTATTAAATAGGATTATTGTGGGTACGCGATCCGAGAAGCTCGGCGGGTGATATTCTCCGCGCGACTTGGTTCCCAGGAGTAGATCGCTATCCCAGGTGCGTTGGTTCTCCGTTGGTAGGATTTATTCACGCTAGGGAATACCCGCTGGGGTTTCTTAGGAAAAATTCTTGGATGTCTTCAATATGATAAACCATAATGTTTGATAAGATTTAAATTTTATGCATGCTAGCATAGTTATCTTATCTAATATGTTTGATCTGCTAGGTATCTAACATGCTTTATAATCATGTCGTGCATGCTAAATTACTTTGGTATGATATGTTAAATAACTACCATGCGGACATAGATAATACATGCGACATGTTAGAACCTTGGCGACGTCACCGCCACTTAGAGAAAAAGGGGCCTTTTTCCATATGCCCCGGTTGACCGCCGCGTCCCGACGGTGGTCAAACGGTGACGTTTCTGTTAGGCGCCACTCCCGAGGTTGATGCATAGCGGAGCACTGGGAGCACCACTCCCGACGTTATGCATAGCTCATATACTGGGAGCTGGTAGGGTAAGGGACTGTACACACTCCATGGTCATGTTAGACTGGAAATATGGAGCAAGTCCTCACCCGAAACCTTCACCCGCGCGAGTGTCGTTGTAGGCGGCCTCGTGATAGTCCTGAGATGGTTAGCTAGGATGAACCCTACCATGGACTTGGCACCGACGAAGTCGAGGGCCACATCCCATCGTGCGGATGTGCGCCAATCTCGATAGACGTTGACGGCTATTGGACTGGAAAGGTGATTCCACATGCGATGCCTTGGACAGTGGATCCGTAGACCGCACGGCTATCACCCTTGACGTCTGCAGACGATCGGATGAGTAGTCCGGATCCTAGGGTGGTTATTCCGGCTAGCCGTGGCCGATGATATTTAAGAGAGGTGACCCTGTCTACGGGCAGTGTGTAGTACTACATGGGTGTCGTGACCCCTACGGTATCCGGGGAGGATGTAAGGGCACGACGGTTTCGCTAGGGGAGGCATGGTTGGCGACTAGTGAAACAACAGGAGAGGGACTCTGGGTCATCCGTCCTCTCTGCCAACATCAGTGCAGCGGGCATAGGTAGAGACAGAGACAGAAAGGCACTGATGGGCTTACTGATACTCTTAGCTAGGGTAGTCATTAAGCGTAGGCTGGCAGCCCGAGTTTATGAAACCTAAAATGTCTCACTATGACGTAGGTGACATACTATTGATATGGACACTGGACATGACTAGGGTGACATCTAGTGACATGTACACATTTAATTATTTATTTAATTGTTTGTTTATGCTGTCTATTTTTATATGAATTGTTTAAAACGAAATGGTATGAAAGATGATGACTAATTACCAAAGACATCCTAGAATACTCCTCCTAGCCTTTGATTTCCTTATTCGGTAGAGCCGTAATTTCGCATTAGGCCGGAAGGCTGAGCACACCGCGTTCAATGTGTGTGCAGGTGTCGATGCACGAGACGAGATCGATGACGGAGGGTTCGTCGCTGGAGGTATACGATTGCTGTTATGAGTTTTCGTATGCCGGTCTTAGATTTGTATTAGGAGATATCGGGACTGTATTTAAGATGTTATTTGAAAATGTGGGTGTATGTAGTTTAGTATTTGTATTTATGCCTTGTATGGGCTTGTCGGGCTCATACGGCGGTTGCCACGTGTCGTCCTGCGGGTCGGGGCGTGACAACTTAAGTGGTATCAGAGCTTAGGTTTAAAGACCTGAGCATTTAGGTGATATCAAAACCTAGGTTTACAAACTTAGGGATTTTGGAGTTTCGACTTCAAATCTTAATTATAAGGAAGTCAGTCCCGATATATTAGATTGGCCAGTTAGATAGTTAGTGGTATAGTCGTTACCTATATCGTGACTATGCGTACCGAAAGAGTTTTACCTTACGTAGAAATTCTTATTTCGTATGAACTGACAGAAGCTTGTTCATGTAGATGTCAGAAGTACCGCCCAGACGTAAACGGGGGAGGCCCCGAAAGCTCGCGGAGCCCCAGGATCATTCGACGGCCACCTCCCGTCCAGCGACAGATCCGTTAACGCCGCTAGCACCGGTACCAGCTGCGAGTGTTACCGGAGATTCCGATAGGGCACCAGTATCCATGGTCCCAGAGGGGGCATCATTGGGTACACGTCGGAGCTCGAGTTCTCGACGTACCATGAGGCAGAGGACTACATCTACAGTGCCATCAGGGCAGGCACCCGTTGCTCAGGGACAGCTGAACATAATAGCAGCAGCGGTGGCCAGCGCGATGGTCAGCATTCTAAATCCCACTGCACAGCATGAGCCCGAGGTACCTCAGACTAGTGCACCTCCTCCTCCGCCTCCTGCTGCACCAGTGGTACCACCAGCACCGCGGGTGGTCCGGACGGCTCCTGCCCCAGCAGTTGTACCCGCTCCAGCTGATCGTAGTGCAGAGTCAGATCCAGTGAGGGTTGCAACAGCAGTTGCTACCCCTCCGATAGGAGCACAGGGGACTTATACTCGAGTGGATTATCAGACCCCGCCTGAGGGAGTTGTTACGTCGGAGCCCAGTACCCGAGCTGCGAAGCCGATAGCCGCTTGGGTGAGAGACGCTCGACATCTGGGGTGTGTTACATTTTTTGGATCATCTGACCCCCAGACAGCCCGGTCTTGGATTAACAACATCCGCCGTATCACTGCGAATTTGGAGTTATCTGATAGAGACCGACTTGGAGTGGCACTCTATCTGGTAGACGGGGAGGCTGAGACCTGGCGAGATGAGCTGGAGACCCGTTATTCTACAGGACTGACGTGGGACATATTTCTGAATGAGTTCCACGAGCGTTTCTATACAGAGCTCCAGCATGATCTGAAGGTACAGGAGTTCTTAGACTGTAGACAGGGAGGCAGATCTGTGTCAGAGTATGTGGCGGAGTTTAATCTGCTGGCCTCCCTGGTACCCGACACGATCACATCCGACAGGTATCGTCGGATGCGCTTTATTCAGGGCTTGGATGACCACCTTAGTGTTAGGGTGGGAATATTGGATTACACTGCTTTCCAACAGTTGGTGGATAAAGCCCTGTGGACTGAGAGGATGCTCCAGACGACGCGTATGCGGAGAGAGGGGCATAAGAAGAAGAGGTCAGCGACACATAGGGGTCGAGGTGACTTCAGGGACAGACAGACTGGCTCGGTAGCTTCAGTGGCCTCGGCTGCAGGAGGGGCTCCATCTGGGAGCCGATTTATACAGAAGACTGAGCAGCGGGGTCAGCCGAGTCAGGCACGTCCCCAGCCGTCAGTACATAGGGCCCCTCAGATACACCGTGCATCACAGTTGGCCCCATGTACTATTTGCCGCTGGACTCACACCGGGATGTGCCGAGAGATCACTTGTTATTAGTGCGGACAGAAGGGGCACATTCGGACCAGCTGTCCGCAGCGGATTCAGATGGGTGGATCCCAGCAGTCAGCCATCCACCCGGCATCTGCGGGTCGTGGTCGTCCTCCTGCACCGTTCCCACCGGCTGCACCTATGACGGGATCTACCCGAGGATTTCCTACCGGCTCGGGCCCACACTCTCAGAGGCCGCCCCAGCGCACCCAGACACGCATATATGCATTGGACGGCATCGACGCCCAAGCCAACCCCGATGTAGTCATGGGTAACTCCTCCCATGCTGACGCACCTTAAATGGAATTTTTATTTTTGGAGATTTAGTCTTTCCATTTGATAAGTTGTTGTTGTGTTGGATTTTGGAACTAAAACTTATCTTTTGTTAAGTGAGACTAAATTTAACTTGTCGCATGTGTTGTTTGTGTGATGTGGAATAGGACATATGCGACTATTTGATGCATGGGATCGTATTCTTATTGACACCGGGTCACATCGGTCTTTCATTAGTTCGGAGTTCGCCTGGCGAGCCGATATACCTCTTACCCCGTTAGAGGTAGAGTTGATTGTCTGTACTCCCTTGGGTGAGAAGATTTTACGGAGTCAGGTGTATCGGTTTTGTCCCATTATGATACAGGAGGTTACCCTTGAGGCGGACCTGATTCCACTGGACATGGCAGACTTCGATGTGATTCTCGGTATGGACTGGTTGACAGCACATAGAGCCCTAGTGAGCTGCTTCACAAAGTCAGTGTCCTTCGTTGGATCGGGACCCCCGGAGCTGGTATTCGAGGGGGATCGTCGAGTCCTGCCGACTGCCATTATATCCGCTCTCACGGCGCAGAGGTACATCAGGAAAGGGTATCAGTGTTTTCTTGCGCACGTAGTGGATAACAGCCAGTCGGATAGCCAGATGGCAGATATTCCTGTAGTTCGCGAGTTCCCAGATGTTTTTCCAGAGGAATTGCCTGGCCTACCCCCGGATCGGGTGTTAGAGTTTTGCATCGATCTCGCCCCTGGGACGATACCAATCTGTAGACTCCCGCATCGTATGGCACCGGCAGAGTTGAAGGAACTCAAGCTACAGTTACAGGACTTGGTGGATAAGGGGTTTATTCGACCTAGTGTCTCCCCTTGGGGCGCACCTGTTCTATTTGTGAAGAAAAAGGATGGGACCTTGAGGATGTGCATTGACTACAGGCAGTTGAATAAGGTCACCATCAGGAACAGGTATCCGCTTCCCCGCATCGATGACTTATTTGATCAGTAACAGGGAGCTCGGGTTTTTCTCGAAGATTGATTTGAGGTCCGGGTATCATCAGTTAAAGATTAGGGACTCGGATGTTCCGAAGACGGCATTTCGGTCACGGTATGGACATTATGAGTTCCTAGTCATGTCTTTTGGACTTACTAATGCTCCCGCAGCCTTTATGGATTTGATGAACCGGGTTTTTCATAGACATTTAGATAAGTGTGTCATTGTCTTCATTGATGACATACTTGTCTATTCGAAGAGCCCGGAGGAGCATATGAGGCATCTTCGACTTGTCCTTCAGGTACTGAGAGATAGTCAGCTTTATGCTAAGTTTTCCAAATGTGAGTTTTGGCTGACTCAGGTTGGATTTCTGGGGCATATTATATCCAGTGAGGGCATACAGGTCGATCCGACTAAGATTGAGGTAGTGACTAAGTGGGAGCAGCCTAAGAGTCCCACAGAGGTCCGTAGTTTCCTTGGATTAGCTGGATATTATCGGCGGTTTGTGCAGGATTTCTCACGTATTGCAGCGCCGATGACCAAGTTGACTAGGAAGGACATTAAGTTTCGGTGGACCCCAGAGTGTGAGCTTAGTTTCCAGGAGCTTAAGACTCGTTTAACCACTGCTCCGATACTCACCCTCCCAGTCAGCGGTACAGAGTATGTGGTATTCAGCGATGCTTCGAAGCAAGGACTGGGTTGTGTACTTATGCAGGGCGGACGGGTAATTGCCTATGCTTCACGACAGTTGAAGAAGCACGAGGTAAATTATCCGACTCATGATTTGGAGTTAGCCGCTATTGTTCTGGCTCTTAAGATTTGGCGACACTATCTTTACGGGGAGAAGTGTCATATTTTCACTGACCATAAGAGCCTACAGTACTTGTTGACCCAGAGGGAGTTGAACCTCAGGCAGCGCCGCTGGTTGGAGTTGATCAAGGACTATGACTTGATTATTGACTACCATCCGGGGAAGGCTAATGTTGTGGCAGATGCTTTGAGCAGAAAGTCGTCTGTCACTTTGGCGTATATACGCACTGCCTACTTACCCTTGCTGCGTGACATGAGATTGCTGGGGGTTGAGCTACAGTGTGACTCTCAGGGTGGGTTACTAGCACAGTTTACTGTGCGACCCACTTTATCAGACCGACTGGCCGAGTTACAGAGGACAGACTCTGAGTTGAGTACGGTGATCCGGAGAGTACAGGATGGTCAGGGTCATGAGTTCAGACTCAGAGATGACGGCATGCTGGTGCTGAATGACAGGATCTGCGTACCCCATGATGAGGATCTACGACGGTAGATTCTGGAGGAGGCACACAGTTCCGCTTATGCTATGCATCCGGGTAGTACGAAGATGTATCGTACTATTCGACAGACGTATTGGTGGTCGGGCATGAAGCGGGACATAGCTGAGTTTGTAGCTCGATGCCTAGTATGCCAGCAGGTTAAGGCGGAACATCAGAAGCCGGCAGGGACCTTGCAGCCTCTTCCGATACCGGAGTGGAAGTGGGAGCACATCACTATGGACTTTGTGGTCGGGTTGCCGCGCACCCAGAGACACCATGACGCTATCTGGGTGATCATTGATCGACTTACAAAGTCTGCCCACTTCTTGTCGATTGAGATTTCTTACACATTGGAGAGGTTAGCCAGGCTGTACATCAGCGACATTGTCCGCCTTCATGGAGTACCAGTATCTATTGTGTCGGACCGAGATCCTAGGTTCACTTCTATGTTCACTTCTAGGTTCTGGCCGAAGTTTCAGGGGGAGCTGGGTACATCATTGAGGTTTAGCACCGCATTTCACCCACAGACTGATGGACAGTCAGAGCGTACCATACAGACGCTGGAGGACATGTTGAGAGCATGTGTGCTCGAGTTTACTGGTAGCTGGGATACCCACCTTCCTTTGGTGGAATTTGCATATAATAATAGCTATCAGGCCAGCATTGGTATGGCTCCCTATGAGGCTCTATATGGCAGACAATGTCGGACTCCATTATGTTGGAGTGAGGTAGGCAAGAGACGACTGACGGGTACGGAGTTGATTGATGAAACCGTAGCCAAGGTCAGTGTCATTCGAGGCAGACTGAAGACAGCTCAGGACCGACAGAAGAGCTATGCAGATAATCGTCGTAGGCCTCTAGAGTTTGCAGTCGGGGATATGGTTTTTCTAAAGGTATCCCCCTGGAAGGGCATCCTTCGTTTTCAGAAAAAAGGGAAGCTACACCCTAGATACATCGGACCCTTCCAGGTACTTGAGAGAGTCGGGCCGGTGGCATACCGACTGGAGCTACCTGCAGACTTAGAGCAGATTCATGATGTCTTCCATGTATCCATGTTGAGGAAGTACATTTCAGATCCGTCCCATGTCCTCACAGCACCACCAGTTCAGCTAAGAGAGGACTTGAGCTACGGGGTACGGGCTATTGAGATCATAGATCGGCGCGTAAAGGTGCTTCGAGGTAAGTCTATCCCCCTAGTAAAAGTCCTCTCGAGGAACGCTCATATCGAGGAAGCTACATGGGAGACTGAGGCCCACATGCGGGCCCAGCAAGCTCACTTATTTGAGGGAGAGAGTGTTTGAGTGTGATGTACAAAAATTTTGGAAAATTATATGTTGATGTTGGATATCTTTTTGGATATTCAAATGTTATTTTGGAGGACCAAAATTTTTAAGGGGGGGAGTACTTGTAAACCCCCATCACAAAAAAAAAAAAAAAGAGGGGACCGGTTCAGGTGAACCGGCCGGAGAGTCGGCCGGTCCAGCTGAACCGGCTTGGACCGGGCGAGGAAGCGAGACGGGGCGAGCGAGAAGAGCAAACGCCCTTCCCACTCGAGCCATCGCCTCGAGCACGCGACGAAGCAACGCCACTTCGTCTTCTCCCGCACCGAGCAGCGCCGACGCTCCACCTTCCACCGTCGACCGCTGCACGTCGCCGTCGACGGTCGTCTGCCCTCGTCCACCCCCAGCAAGCTACTCCCGGTGGAAAGGGCGACTCGGGGACGCCCTTTTCCCATCCCGTTCGCGCGACCACCGCAGCAGAGGAGCTGCTGTCGTCCGGTCGTCGCCCAGCGCCCGAGAGCCCTCGGCGGACGTCTCCTCTGCCGCGGTTGGAGACGCCGGCCGTCTCCGCGTCTCCACGGGCCTTCGTGGAGTTCGAAGACCCTTCGGCGGGCGGCTGAGCTCGCCGCCTCTGTTCGAGCGATCGAACCCTACCGGCGGCGGCTGTAAATCGCGATCCGGTCGCTTCGCCGGCCGCAAACCCCGCCCTTTCCTTCTCCAGACGTCCGCGAGGTGAGCAGCCGTGTTTTCCCCATGAAAAGGGGTGGTTTTCACCCTCCGGTGGAGACGCCGTGAGTTCGCCGGAGACGACGCTGGAAAGATCGCCGTTTAGGCGCTGATGGTCGTCCTTCTCGCAGATCGGCGTAGTCTCCGCGTTGAGCGAGGAGCTACGAAGCTCGCCGGCCGTTTAGCCTTCGTTTTCGCGAGTTCCGGCGAGGTGGCGGCTAGGGTTCCGGCGGCTAGAGTTTCGTTTGACCGTTGACCAGTCAACATTGACCGTTGACCGGGTCAGAAAAATATAAAAAATAAAAAAAATATTAAAATAATAAAATAATATTAAAATATTAAAAAAAATCAAAAAATAATAAAAATTTCTATGGGTTCTACTTGGGCTCCTAGATGACTTGGGCCAAGTTATGGGTGAGTTTGATGAGTAGAAATTGAATAAAAATTCATTGAAGTTATTAGATAAAAATGTAAAAATATGATTAAATCATAATTCATTAGGTGAGATTAATCCTAAACATGCATAGGATTGATTTAATGTAATAATTATTTAATTGATAGATTTTAATTTATTTATCTTAAGGAAAATAAATTAAATCTATTTTAAATAATTTTTATTAAATAGGATTATTGTGGGTACGCGATCCGAGAAGCTCGGCGGGTGATATTCTCCGCGCGACTTGGTTCCCAGGAGTAGATCGCTATCCCAGGTGCGTTGGTTCTCCGTTGGTAGGATTTATTCACGCTATGGAATACCCGCTGGGGTTTCTTAGGAAAAATTCTTGGATGTCTTCAATATGATAAACCATAATGTTTGATAAGATTTAAATTTTATGCATGTTAGCATAGTTATCTTATCTAACATGTTTGATCTGCTAGGTATCTAACATGCTTTATAATCATGTCGTGCATGCTAAATTGCTTTGGTATGATATGTTAAATAACTACCATGCGGACATAGATAATACATGCGACATGTTAGAACCTTGGCGACGTCACCGCCACTTAGAGAAAAAGGGGCCTTTTTCCATATGCCCCGGTTGACCGACACAGTCAGCATTGACCGGGCCCACCGCTGACCTAGTCAGCGTCGACCGGGCCCACAGCTGACACAGTCAGCGTTGACCGGGTCAACCGCTGACCCAGTCAGCGTTGACCGGTCAACCGTTGACCGGTTAGAAAATAATAAAAAAATAAAATAAAATTTAATAATTAATAAAATAATAATAAAATAATAAAATAATATTAAAAAATTAAAAAATTTCTATGGGTTCTACTTGGGCCCCTGGATGACTTGTGCTAAGTTATGAGTGAGTTTAATGAGTAGAAATTAAATAAAAATTTATTTAAGTTAATAGATAAAAATTTAAAATATGATTAATTATGAATTGATTAGGTGGGATTAATCCTAAACTTGTATAGGATTAATTTAATGTAATAATTATTTAATTGATAGATTTTAATTTATTTATCTTAAGGAAAAATAGATTAAATCTATTTTAAATAATTGTGTTAATTAGGACTATTGTGGGTGTGCGATCCGAGAAGCTCGGCGGGTGATTTTCTCTGCGTGACTTGGTTCAGAGAAGCAGATCGCTAACCCAGGTGCGTTGGTTCTCCGATGGTAGGATTTATTCAAGCTAGGGAACTCCCGCTGGGGTTTTCTTAGGAACAATTCCTGGATGTCTTAAATAAATAAAATATAATGCTTGATAAGATTTGATATGTTTGCATGTTAGTTTAATTTACTTTACCTGACATGCATGATATACCATGATTTTCTATGCTAGTTCTAATATGTCGTAGGATCTTGTTGAGCATGTTAAATATTATTTTATTGTGTTTCTATGCTATTCTAGCCTACCTACCATGCAGACATAGATAGTAAATAACGACATATTAGAACCTTTGACGACGTTACCGCCACTTAGACAGAAAAAAGGGGCCTTTTCCATATGCCCCGATTGACCGTCGCGTCCCGATGGTGGTCAAAACGGTGGCGTCCCGCTAGGCACCACTCCCGAGGTTGATGCATGGCTTGGATACTGGGAGCGCTACTCCCGAGGTTATGCATAGCTTATATACTGGGAGCTGGTAGGGTAAGAGACTGTACACACTCCATGGTCATATTAGACTGAAAAAATGGAGCAAGTCCCTATCCGAAATCTTCACCCGCACGAGTGTCGTTTAGGCGGCCTCGTGATAGTCCTGAGATGGTTAGCAAGGATGAACCCTACCATGGACTTGGCCCCGATGGAGTCGAGATTGCCACAGCCCATCGTGCGGATGTACGCCAATCTCGACAGACGTCGACGGCTATTGGATTGGGAAGGTGATTCCACATGCGACGCCTTGGACAGTGAATCCGTTGGCCACACGGCTATCACCCTTGACGTCTGCAGACGATCGGATGAGTAGTCCGGATCCTAGGGTAGTTATTCCGACTAGCCGTGGTCGATGAGATTTAATAGAGGTAACCCTATCTACGGGCAGTGTGTAAACCCCCATTTTTATGTGGTTAAATTAGCAAAAAAGAAAATGAGAGATTAAAATATATATATATATATAAGTTTAAATTTGTGTGGAAGAGGGTTATAGAATTTTTAGATTGAGTTAGGACCAATAGGGTATCATTAGATTTATTTTTTTGTAATAGAAAGGATGTAGTTGTAATTTATTAAAAGTTATAAGGACCTAGTTGGAATTTTATTAAAAATATAGGGGCTTAGATGAGATTTAATAGACTCGAGGGTGCGGTCTGCATTAGTTACGGGTCACATGCTCCTCACATGACTGGCCTAATCAAATCGCCTCCTTGAACCGAACCGGACCGGCCCAACTAAGCCGGCCTGCTCGAACCGGCGGCTGCTAACCAAAACCCTCGAAGCCCTAACATTTTCTCCCAAATCGCATCTCTTCCACCGGCTCGCATCGCCCTCATCCCTTCCCCTTTGCTCGACGCCTTTGCTCAGCGCATTCCACTGCTCGACGGCGAAGTGGCGGAGGGACGAGTCGATCGACCATCGCCGCCGCATCTCTCGCATCACAGCGAGCTCAGCGGAAAACTCCTCGCCGGCTGCACCTCCTTCAACGACGATGGCGGAGTTGTGGAGGGATGGTTCTACCGATCCTCGCCGCAACCTGATCTCGTCTGATAAAATCCTCCATCGACCCCTCACCTCTGCTGCGTTGCCCTTTTCACCGAGATCTCAGCGCTCCTTTAATCCGCCGACCTCCTTCGACGGCGATATGTGGAGAGAATCGAACGAGGGTTGATACCAAGGAGGAATTGTGGAATATTAGTTTGCTAGTGATGATGTTGTGATGTTAGATCAAATTAGGGAATAATTAGCTTGGATTCTATATTGATTTTGACTTGAAAATATAATTGAGTTGGATTTAGGAATTTGACTATTCTAATAAATTAGAGGTCATGAAAGAGGATTAAAGATTTAAAGTATTAGCTTGAACCTCAAGTTGGACCTAGTAGTTTAAAGTATGTTGATTAATTTAGAGGAAGCTAAATTAATCACATAAGTTGAATTATTAGTGTAAATAATTTTTATCATATTAAATTAAGAATATTTTATATTTAAAATAAAATCTTTATTGTTTTAGGGATACTATTCTGATTTGGGAGCTACTTAATACTATTGTCTCGGAGCTTTAATTCGGTTGGTTCTAAAGCTCGAATTTCCGATAAAGGTGCGTTGGTTCATCGTAATTAGGATTTATTCAAACTAGGGAACTACCTGCTGAGGTATTATTAGGAAGGTCCTGGATGCCTTGAAACTAATAAAATATTGTGTTTGCTAAATATGTGATAACATGCATGCTAGAATAATATTATTTATGTTGCATGAATTATATGCTATGTGTAAGCTGTTTAACATGCTTTATCAAATTCTTTTACATATTGCTTTATTTTTCTTTATTATTTTGTGATAAGCTAATACCTTGATAAAGAAGATGATATATAGATTATAAAGTTAAAATACCACATAGGAGATAATATCAAAAATAGTTACCTGATACTCTAGTTTAGACAGAGACATAGGTAACATTTGATACTAGTATCTCTTAGGGACATCACTAGATTACATATTGTAAGGGTGTATTAGTAACACACCCTAGATGATAAATCGAACCCTTAGTGTTCGAATAGTGATGTTCACTCACTATTACCACTCCTGGGGCTACAAACAGCTCAGATACTGGGAGTTGGTTGGGAAATGGACTAGATTAACTCCAAGGTCAAGATAAACCAGAAAGTGGAGTAAGTTCATACCCGGATATAATTACCCGCACGCGTGACGTTTGAGCGTCACCGTGATAGTCCCGGAATGGCCAGCGGGGATGAACCCTTCCAAGGATTTAGCAGGCATGTAGTCGAGTTAGCCACAGCCCATTGTGCGGATGCGAGCTCAACTCGGCCAACATCAACTGCTATTGAATTGAAGAGGTGAATTTCCTTAAAGCCTTGGACAGTGGATCCGTAGACAACACGGCTACTATTCCAGACGTTCTGCAAACGATCTGATGAGCAGTCCGGATCCTAGGGTTATAAATTAATTCGGCTAGCCGTGGCCGAGGACATATTAATTGAGGTGACCCTGTCGACGGACAGTTGTGTAGCGCTACACGGTGGGTTGTGACCGTACTGAGTTTCCAAGGGGAAAGGTACGGAAGCAACCAGTTTTGCTGGGACGGGGTGTAGGGATCGACCAGCGGGACAGTAGAGAGAGATACACGGTCACCCGATCTCTCTGCCAACATCCATGCAGCGGGCATAGGTAGAGACCTGGATATTTACGGCATGGATGGGCTTATGGGAATCCCTGATCAGGATATCCCCTGAGCATAGGCTGGCGGCCCGATGCACTTGATACAAAGATATAGTGATACATCTAGTTGACATATACTAGAGATACAGATATATTGTTTAACATAGATGACATACATTAGCGACAGACATGTTGTTCAACATAGATGACATATACTAGCGACATACATGTTGTTCAATATAGATGACACTTAGGAATATATGCAGATATACACAGACAGTTAAAACTCAACTTTGTTAATGACGTTATCTACACCAAAAAGTTAATAATTGAAAATTAATAAACCCAAAGGCATCCTAGTACTTCCCCCTAGTGTTTGATTTCCTAGCTACGATTTCGAGCTGTAATTTCGCACTAGACCGCAAGGCTGAGCACACCACGTTCAATGTGTGTGCAGGTGTGTTAGACGATCGATCACGACGGTTGATGAAGATGAGTTTGTCGTCGAATTTATTTTATTGATTGATACTTATCATAGAGTTGTAGTAGGATTATCGGGACTGTGTTAGTAGTGTTGAGTTAGATGTTTTAAATGTATTTCTGCTGTGTTAATGATGTATATGAACTGTGATTATCATTAAATGCCTTGTATGGGTCCGTTGGGCTCATACGGCGGTTGCCACGTGCCCGATAGTAGGGTCGGGGCGTGACACAGTGTGTAGTACTACATGGGTATCGTGGCCCCTACGGAATCCGGGGAGGATGTAAGGGTACGACGGTTTCGCTAGGGGAGGGATTCTGGGTCATCCGTCCTCTCTGCCAACATCAGTGCAGCGGGCATAGGTAGAGACAGAGACAGAAAGACACCGATGGGCTTACTGATACCCCCGGCCCGAGTAGTCACTAAGCGTAGGCTGGCAGCCCGAGTTTATGAAACCTTAAAGTCTCACCATGACGTAGGTGAGAGACTATTGTTATTGACACTAGATATAACTTAGGTGACATCTAGTGGCATGTACACATTTATTTATTTATTTATGTTGTCTTATCGTTATACGAATTGTTTAAATTATATTACATGAAAGTTAATGATTAACTACCAAAGACATCCTAGAATACTCCTCCTAGCCTTTGATTTCCTTATTCGGTAGAGCCGTAATTTCGCACTAGGCCGCAAGGCTGAGCACACCGCGTTCAATGTGTGTGTAGGTATCGACACATTAGACGAGATCGTTGACGGAGGGTTCGTCGCGGAAGGTATACGATCGCGGATTTCGAGTTTTCGTATGCCGGTCTTAGATTTGTATTAGGAGATATCGGGACAGTATTTAAGATGTTATTTGGAAATGCGGGTGTATGTATTTTAGTATTTGTAATTATGCCTTGTATGGGCCTGTCGGGCTCATACGGCGGTTGCCACGTGTCGTCCTACGGGTCGGGGCGTGACACCATGTACATATGAAAAACTCAAAGCCCAAATAAAACACATTAGCACTTATTAGATTAATTAAATCTTAATTAACTATTTTAATCACCTAATCATCCTCATAAAAATTAAATTATTTTTATTATTATTTTTTTGTTATTTTTTATTATTATTATATTATTATTATTATATTATTTTATTATTTTATTTTTTGACTGGTCAACGGTCAACAGTTGACCTAGTCAACGCTGACCAGTCAATTGTTGACCCCGATCAACGCTAATAGGTTACTGTTGATCCGGCTTAACTTGAGTCTAACCCAAGCCCAGCTGGTTCGGTTCGATCGAGTCACCTCCAACCCATCCTAATCCGAATCCGACTCGAGTTCGGTTCAATTTAATTTGGTTCGACTCGGATCTAGTTTAATTTAATTTGGTTCGACTCGGATCCGGTCCAACTAGCCCAATCTATTTTGAGTTTGACTCGAGCTCGAACTAATTTCAATTAATTGATTCAGCTCACCCAACTAAACTCAACCTGAACCCAAACTTAACTCAAACCCAACCCAACTAACTTCAATTCGGTTCAACCCAACCCATTTACTAATCTCATTTAATTAAATCACTAACCTTATTTAACTTACACTAAACATGCTTAATTAACCACTAATCGTGATTAAGGGAGAAAGAAACGCTATCTCAGCCGAACCCTTCTCCCTCGTCGGAAAACCTCGCCGCCGGCCGCCGGAACCCTAGCCGCCACCTCGCCGGAGTTTGCAAAATTGACGGCTGGCTAGACGACGAGTTCCATAACCCTTCGCACGCGTGGAGATCAACGATGGCCTGCGAAAAATCCGGTCATCGACGCTAAAACGGAGCTCTCGGTGGACGTCGCCGGCGAACTCTTAGGCGAGTTCACCAGAGGGTGAAACCACCCGTTCACAGAGGGGAAGAGGAGCCGCTCACCTTGTGAACGAGCGGGGAAGGAGGGGAGGAGGACCCAGGCGGCGAGGCGAGTGGAAACGCAGCTCCACTCCTCGCCGGTGGTGCTGCAAATCGAGTGAACGACGGCGACGAATTCGCCGCCTCTTGCGTCGGTGTTGGGCGGACGCGGCTCCAGGACTCGCGGAGAGGGCGAGTAGCTCGAGCCCCAGCAACCACGAATGGCGCATCGGCGATCTGTGTGTGGAACGGCAGGCGGGCGGCAGACGGTTGCAGCAAATGCGAAGAGGGGAAAACGCAGGGGAAGGGTCGCGCGGCAGCAACAGAGTCCTCCTCGTCTCCACCGAGAGCTCCTCGTCGCGGCGGAGAGGAATGGGCGGCGACGGCGGCTGCGGACGGCAGCAGCGAGCGGCAGGCGGTGGGCACGGAGGAAGGGCGACGGATAGCTGCAACTACTTCCACGAAGGGGAGGAAGCAAGGGAAGAAAAAGGGGCGGGGGCGCGGTAGCAGACCTCCGCCGTGCTCTCCTTGCCGCGGCAGGGATCTATGGAGGTCGGATGGCGAACGCGGCGGGAAGGCGCCGGCGTTCGCTCCGCTGCGGTGGAAGAGGGGATGGTGTCGCGAGGTCGGGGACGAAGGCGACACGAGTGGGAAGAGCGCTCACCTCTTCTCGCTCGCATTGGTTTTTCGAACCGGATTCGAGCCGGTTCATCGGGACCGGCCGGCTAGCCGGTTCAATTGAACCGGACCGATTTAATTTTAATTTTTTTCTTTTCAATAAAGGAATAGGGGTTTACATTATAATTATAACATATGATACTAAAACAAAATCACAAGCTTGCACATATATATTAACGATGATTAAATTTAGCATAAAATTTAAACATATAGATGCATCCTAAGATTTCGACATAATTACAATTGCCTAACTAGAAAGGTATAACCCTAATAAAAATAAGTACACAAAGTGTACATCCCTCTAGTTAGAGTAATTGTACTCTCTATACGGGAGAATGATATCATTATCCTTAGAAAATAAAAGATAAAAGAGCCCAAAATTTATTACACAGTTGGCTTCCTTATTACCATTTCTTACTTAACTATACAACCAACGTCACTATCCTTTAACATCCTCCACTCTATCCTCCAGCAATATCTATTAACCAAACAACCTCACTTACATCGATCCAAGTCAAAAGTACTCCAACAACTATGCATTAGCACGGCTGTCAAAGTCAACTTATTCAAGCTAATAACCTGTAACAGCTATGCAGTCATGTGTTTTTAAGTTGGAGCGTGTGAGCCTAATATATGCCAACACGAACACCTTCTCTTGCCTCGTAACCGAGGGAGTGGAGAAGCCTGTGTGGCTTTGGAACGTCGGACCGCGATACAAGATTCAATCCGAATCAAACGTCACGACTCCACACCCTCGTCTCATGTGATTTCTTTTCTTTACGCAGATGGCTGTGTTTGAAGGAGGGCACCGAGGAGGACGTAGCTTCTGCAGAGAAGAAGATAGATTAAAGCGTTGAAAGAATAAACATGCGCAGACAAAAACAAATAATGCAAACATTCGCCCTCAATGTCACAGGATACGTCGCTTTTAATTTGCCGTCGACGACGGAGAAGCGTAGTATACATCGACTCCAAATATTATTTATTAACTATATAGTTAATAAATTATAAAACATCAACTCTTAGATATAATCCAACATCAAATTATTTTTTAAAGATTTTAAGGTATAGGTAAGACTCCAACATACATCCCCAGGTTATAATCGCACTAATCTAATCAAATCAATCACACCCCCACCCAGGTTCATAATAATTATAATTACATCCGACTATATTTACACCCAATATTACAAATTAGTTTCTAAGTTTATTCATATTTATAATTATACTTTAGGTGAAATTTTGAATCTCAATTTAAAATAAATCTGCTCGATCGAACCAATCAGATCGGACCGGTTCAGTTTATCTTTAACACGAATGATTCGATCCGAACTGAAAAATATTATCACATTCGGAATGGAGACGTGATGGTATCAAAGGAAGGTGTCAGCAGCAATGATCTTATTCTGACTATTAAGTCAACTAATTAAGTATTAACAACTGTAGATGTAATAGTTCTAAAATTAACGATTTAGTAAAATCATAATCATTACTCTCTCCAGTTTTATTCCTCCTGATTGTACTTATTCTATTTATATATATAAAGAGCCTATCATTAACTAACTTTTCATGATAGGTAATGAAGCACGAATCCAATTGACAGCCTTGTGGTGGGTGTAAGTGGCAGTGTTTATATATGGGTAATATGTGAGCACATGAGATGCGGATATCAAATTCATTCAATGACTTTATTCATCTTATTCTTATTCATCCCTTCCACATTTCACTCTTTAATTAATTAATCAACGGAACAGTTGCACCGTATATTTTTTCTAGAATGAAACCCCCTGAGAAATCTTCTGCTACTTTTCTAATATGTTTTATCTTTTTTATCAAACAATTAGATAAATATATTCAGAAATAATATTTATTTTTCAAGATGTCTTTTTAATTATATTTTTATCACTCCCTTCCCTCTTTTATATAATTCTTTTTTGCACTCCTTAAGCAATAATATTTTATTGGATTAAATTAACAGTTGGAGTGCAGCTTTTGCTGGTTGAGTGTTTACAACTTGCATTATTTGTCATTAACTCATCCCATTCCCACCTCACCGCCGTATGGGGGGTAACCTCACGCACGGTTACCTGACCCTGCCACCGGCACTTGCGTTAATATGTAAATATCTGTGTGTATATATATCTTCATCCGTCGCTCTGCCTCCCAACTCTTTCGCGGCCGTTTCCCAACCGAGGGGGCAGCCACAGCCGTCGCTCCTCCCTCTCTCCCTTCTCCCCAAATCCTACGACGAGAGGGAGGAATAGATAGAACAACAGCAAGCCGTCTTCGTCGCCGCCGCCGCCGTCGTCGTCGTCGTCGTTGCAGCCGCCGCCGAACTAGTGAATTGATCTCTTCTTCCGGCCGCATCCCGTCATCTCCAGGTACCCCACTATCCCCCCCAATCTTAGAAACCCTAATCGATCTTCTCCGCTTTAATTCCTCTGCTGATAGATAGGTATCTCAGTTACGCCTTAGGCAAAAACGGATCCGTTATGCATCCTTCTTTTTCTGTTTCCGATCGGCGTTTCGATGTCCGCAGCTCGTTCCTATCGAGTTGTTGTTCTTGATCCGGGTGGAGATTTCCGAGACCACCTTGAATCCTTAGATAGAAGTTCCTCGGTTGCTCCGCAGATCCATTTTGCTCCGTCTTATGTTTCTTATCGACGTTTTCGTGGAGCAGACGCCAATCCGCTCGAGTTGTTCTTCTTGATCTGGGTGGAGACTTCTTAGACCATCTTGCATCGGTAGATAGAAACGAAAAAGTATGGGTTCAGATGATTGCTATTTTATAGGGTAAACAAATTCAAGCTTTAGGAAGGAGGAAAAGGGAGAGTGCCATGATTTGGGGTCATTAGCTGCATTCCTACGCGTTGAGAAACATAAGGACAAAAATACACCCTATTTTATTTGCGTTTTTGATAAAAAAAACCAGATATTCTCCGATCATACATTAAAAAAATATTCGTCTAATTTTATATATATGATGAGGATTGAAGAATACTTTGACCCGTATCTTTGTTTTTTTACACATTTAGTATTTACCTGTCAATCGTCGCATGCAATGCGTATATGTCGCCTTGTGTCTATTATTTTTAATTGTCTTGTTACATTTTATTGGATAAAAATTGACGTATTGGAGTCGATGGGTAGTTAGTAGCCAGACCGATTAGCAATAGGTAAAAATTTGAAGTTTAAGTAATTAGAATGCGTGCATGTATTATTGCAGAGAGAGAGAGAATAAACTTTTATCCCATTAAAATTTGAATTTAAAGTTATTATTTCTCAAAATTATGGTGTTTTTGTTTCTCCTCAATTCTCCTATTGCATTTTTTATGAATGAAAATTTTTGAAACCGCGATGACTATTCAAAAACATTATTTTATTTGCCATACATTTCCTAGATGTATATAATATAGATAAAATTTTGAAGTTCATAAGAGACGATAATAAATGCTGAAAACTGTGTGACGAACGACGAAGAAACAGTAAGCATTAAAAACTGTGACATGATTGGCCTGAATATTGACAATGAGGTTTAATCAGAAGGTAGGGTCCAAGGTTTCTACTAATTAATTAACCATTTAAGATGGTCAAACCTCAAACCTTGTGTGCACCGCAAGAAATAGAAATGGCCAGTTCATCTTCTAGAATCAGAAAGCCGTCCGTATTATAAATAATTTTGGCTGTCTGATAAGGGAAGACCCAAAACAATTGTTTTTTTTAATATTTACGATTTTGTATTTATAAGTTATTAATATTTTTTAAAAAAAATTGAAAAAGTTATTTATTCGTCAATGTGTCTGAAGCTGTACTAGTCTCCATGGTAAACATTAATCACTGGGATAGGGAAATAGTCATGTTGTATTTCTAAATTTAATTTCATGTGTTAGACTTTAAATTCATATCCTACTAATAATTTAATTGCATTTCTATTGTTTCTTTTTTTTAAAAAAAAAATTCATGCACCATGAAGTTAAGCCGACGTTGAAAGAAATTTGAAATTAAAAAGTGAAAAATCTTTTTAGAATTTTCTGATTCGCTTAAATTTGATCTAAATTTAAATTATATTTCTCAGCTTATGTTGATTTCCCTCTCCTATTTCATATTTAGATTCTTTTGAGTTTTAAAATAATAAAAAACCTTATTTTTAGAAGTTATATTTTCTCTATACTATCCATTTTATCAATATTATATTATTTGAAAATAATAGATCCATTATATTAACACCATAAGTTATGGTTATATAGGACAAACCCATGATCACTATACTGTGATATACATATTATTAAAGTAGTACTATCCTATCAAGTAAATATAGTTTTAAAATTTATTGGAAATATTTTTATTATTTTAAAACTGAAGAAGAAATCTAAGTATAATTAGCAGACGCGTCTGAGTATTAGTTTTATTTCATTAAAATGTATCGGACACGTGATGCCAACTCTTAGCCTATTTTAATAAATTAAAGCTGTAGAGTCTCGATACAGATCTTCCTTGCCTTGGCCGGAAAAAATATTGTTTTTTATTTAAAAATCTAAGAAAAATATTGACCAGAACATAATATTTTTCTAAGAATAGATATAATATAAGACATGAAACCAATTAAAATATTAATCTGGACACATCACATGCAGTGAAGTCTGTAAAAGATATCTAGATTCGTACTTCAATGTTTTTTTATATAATTTCCTTGGATCCAGTTCGATCTGATATTTTGGAAATTTGATTGTAGTCTAAATTGGAGCTGTTTTTTTTGGCTTTTCGATTTAAAGATATCATATTTAGACCTATGACAGTATAAACCGGTCGCTGCTTCAGCTTTTGGATCCAACTTTTGCGGAGTGCCAGTTCGATCAACTATTTCCTTCCCCCAGGCAAAGTTCATGCTTCTCTTTCAAATTTCCTTGACTCAGCATCCTTTTCTCTGCATCTCCGCACAGGTCCACACTTGCATCTCTGAGCTTCAAGACTTGTTTTTTCCTTCTAATGATGATGGTGGGGTTCGATCAAGAACTCCCTAGTAGCAAAATAATTACAACCAAAAGTTGATTCAACTTTGACCATGTATGTGCAGCAAAAAAAGAAGGGTTTCTTTTTTTCTTCAACCAAATAATACTCGTCCTTGTTTCTCTGGTAAAAAATATATCCATCCCTTTAACATGCATCCCACGCATGGGCACGGCACATGTATAGGATCCATCAGGTTAGACATTTGCTCCTAATTTATACCTGCATTACAATTATAACATAATTAGATCGGGATCATACGATCTACACGATGAATGTTCTATTAATAATTCTGAGAATTGTAGAAAAAAAGGAGAATATTCTTATTCTTCAACCAAACCAAACTTATGAAATACAACTTTCATATTAGAGATTTCTCTATATTTTATTTTTTCTAAATAAATTTCTGCAGATGTTACCCACCACTCGTAATTTTAAGGTTCTCCTTTTTAGATAACGTATAGATGCATGATTTGAAAGATTTCTTATATTGTGGAGGTTAAATCACCGTGTCCTCGAGAGATTTGGCACGCATATCCAGAGCTTCTTTTCAGGGAAAGCTGTATCCTCCACCGCCTACCGGCCCTCCTCAAGCCAAGGGTTCCAGTTTGGCACACATATTATCGTACCTTTTCTTTTCTTTATTTATTTATCCCCAAAAACCTGACACCTTTTCCACGAGTAATTTCATTTTTTGCCCCCCCCCCCTCTCTTTAATCTTTTGATTTTGACCTCTTTATTCTAATGAAGCATCTTACTTCGTATTCAACCTTTTCCCCTTAAGTTATTAATTGAGAGTTTTTTTTTTCCTTTCCTTTCTTTTATCCTCGGTCAGGCAAATTGTGCATCCATCATTGAACTAACAACCACATGATCTCACTGACCCTTATCCGCTGCACCCCCAACACCTCCAGTTTTAGTCTCTGCATCATCTCGCACGTCGTCTCCTCAATTCAACTACACGTGCACCTCGCGTCCTTAAAACGATGTCCCCTCGACTTCTCCCACTCATCCATCTCACTCTATTAAACTACTGTTTTTTTAGTATTTTAGTAGAGAACGAGCCTTGGTATCCCTGGTGACCGTTCGTTTAATAAATTCACGTCCGCAAGCAGCCATTGCCATTAATTGGTCTCCAGTGCTTTCTCTCGATCGGTCCATCCGCCGCCCTCCCTCTATCATTGCTTAGTAATCGGAAGAAAATAGGGTTCTGAGAATTTAATGGCGAGTGATGCTGCGAGAAGTGCTGCAGCTTTTGCCTCTTACTGATGTCCTCTTCTTCTTCTTCTTCTCTTGTAATCAGGAACGCACGTTTTCGTACGTAGCGGAGAGCAGCAGTAAAGCTCCCGAGGAAGGCAGAAGAGGTGGTCGAGGGCGCGGTGCGTCGCTATGTCTCCTTCTTGGTTGGCTTCGGTTCCGCCATGGATGAGCTCGCACACCTGCTCGCCTTCCTCGCTCGTCCACCCGGGCTCGGCCTTCGTCCAATGGCTCCGCGCCATCTTCCTGTCTCCGTGCCCCCAGCGCGCGCTCTTCGCCGCGGTGGATGCGGTGTTCCTTTTCGTCCTCTTCATCTTCGCCGCACACAAGGTGGTCTCCCGATTCGGACGTCGACGGGGAGATGGCGGTGCCGCCGCCGGAGAGGAAGAGGCTGCGAAGCCGCTCCTTTCTAAGAATTCCCGCGTCGTCGTTCGAACTGGCCTCGGCTTCAAGATCGCCCTCGCCGTCTCCGCCCTCCTCGCCGCCTGCTACGCCGTCCTCCTCGTCGTCGCCCTCACCCTCCTCCCCCGGTCCCAGTGGCTGGTCGCGGAGTCGTTGTTCCTGCTGCTGCAGTTCCTGTCGCAGCTCGCCTCTGCCGCCCTTGTCGGCCACGAGAAGCGGTTCCGCGCCGCCGTTCACCCCGCGACGCTCCGCCTCTACTGGACCGCCACCTTCCTCCTCTCCGCGCTCTTCGCTGCCTCCGCCACCGTACGGTTCGCCGCCGGCGCCGCGATCCCCGTCGACGATGTGGCTTCGTTCGTCGCCCTAGCGGCCTCCTTGCCGCTCTTGTTCCTTGCGGTCTCCGGATCCAGTGGGGTTTCCGTGGTGGAGCTGACGGACGCGGAGGAGTCAGCGACGCCGGCTGACGCGGCCGCCGCGGCGAAGCCCGACGTCACCCCCTACTCCAAGGCCTCCATCCTCTCCAAGCTGTCGTTGTCTTGGATGAACCCGTTGATCAACAAGGGCTACCGGTCGCCGCTCAACCTCAACGACGTGCCGTCGCTGGCGCCGCACCACCGGGCGGATTGCATGTACGATCTGTTCCAGTCCCATTGGCCGGATCAAGCGGTCCGGTCGGAGCACCCGGTTCGCACCACCCTGATTCGCTGCTTCTGGCCGCGCCTCCTCCTCACCGCCGGCCTCGCCATCATCCGGCTCTTCGTGATGTACGTCGGCCCTACCCTGATACAGCAGTTCGTCGACGTCACGTCCGGCAAGAGCAGCTTTCCGTACGAGGGCTACTACCTCTGCTGCATTCTGCTGGCGGCCAAGTTCGTGGAGGTGCTCTGCTCGCACCAGTACAATTTCCAGTCGCAGAAGCTTGGAATGCTCATCCGCTCCACCCTCATCACCAACCTCTACCGCAAGGGTCTCCGGCTCTCGTGCTCCGCCCGGCAGTCTCACGGCGTCGGCATGATCGTCAACTACATGGCGGTCGACGCGCAGCAGCTGTCGGACATGATGCTGCAGATCCACTACCTCTGGCTGATGCCGCTCCAGGTCGGCACCGCCCTGGCGCTGCTTTCCCTCTACTTCGGCCCCTCCGTCATCTCCGCCGTCGTCGGCGTCTTCGGCGTCATGCTGTTCGTCGTCTTCGGCGTGCGCCGGAACAACCGGTTCCAGTTCAACCTCATGGGGATGCGCGACAAGCGGATGAAGGCCACCAACGAGATGCTCAACTTCATGCGGGTGATCAAGTTCCAGGCGTGGGAGGAGCACTTCAGCCAGCGCATCAACAAGTTCCGCGACGGTGAGTACGGCTTCCTCGCCAAGTTCATGTACTCCGTCTCCGGAAACGTCATCGTCATGTGGAGCGCCCCCGTCCTGATCTCATCCCTGGTGTTCGGCATGTGCCTTCTCGTCGGCGGCGTGACCTTCGACGCCGGGCTCGTCTTCACCGCCACTTCCTTCTTCCGCATCCTGCAGGAGCCCATGCGCAACTTCCCGCAGGCCCTCATCTCGGCATCGCAGGCCGTCATCTCACTGCAGCGCCTCGACTCGTTCATGACGAGCGTCGACCTCTCCTCGGTGGCGGTGCATCGCCCGGAGGCCTGCGACGACGGGGTGGCCGTGGAGGTCGCGGACGGGAAGTTCTCGTGGGACGACGAGGCCGCCGCCGGCGAGACCGAATCGGCTCCGGCGCTAAAGGGGATCAACGTGGAGATCCGTCGCGGCTCGCTCACCGCCGTCGTGGGCACCGTCGGGTCCGGCAAGTCCTCCCTCCTCTACTGCCTCCTCGGCGAGATGCACAAGACCTCCGGAAAGGTACGCAAATCTCGATGCCCCTCCCCGGCCGTTCCATTTGTTTTATTTTCGAGGGGGAATACTAAATGAATTGACAAAACCCCTAAAAATTTAGAAGTAGACAGCTCTATTACTTTTACACCCTACGCCGTACCAGTCGAATACAAAAAGGCTTCTACGGGTGAGCAGGGTCCCACCAGCGAGCTACGGTGGTGGGTACCCGCCGTTGCCCTGTGAGCAATTGACCTGCTACACTTGAAGGGTTCCCACAGGGAAAAATATATATGTATATATATATATTTGACCATTAATACAAGTGCTAAATCTTTTTTCATTTTTAGTTTTTAAAAGTTTTTTTTCCCCGGCATTTCCAAATCATTATATTAATGCGGTGAGGGCCAGTTATTTATGACCTTAGCTACCTACTTTTCACTATTCTTACATTTTTTCCTTCTTATATGGATGTTTCAATTTAATTAGTAGGGCTAAGGCTTTGCATTACATTTTTTTAAAAATAACTTAGACCGTATTTTTCTTTTTTAGATTGATTTGATAATTACGTCGGCCATTAATTGTTTAGCGTGCGTCAGTTTGATGCCTTGTTCATCTCTGCTGTCACGTGCCTTGCACGTGAGGTGCGGTCTACCCCACATCGATCTACTCGAATCATCTCGGTTGATAATTTTATAGTTTTTTCATTAGCAATTAAGATGTGTTTACCGGGCGTTTTAAGTTAAGGTTAATTGTAGTAGGGCAGGTAAATTGGTGGGGGGACGATGTTTGCAGTTTGATTGCATATTAGTAATTACCAACCCGACCCGACCCGACAACATCGGGTTCGGATCAAATCTGTCTCGTTTCGCTCCACATTCCCACGTTTAAAAAGATCAAAAAAGACGCCGGTGCTCATAGTGGGCGCCTCCTAATTTTGTATCGAGGGATTTGGAGAGGGGAGGATGGTGATGGTATTTGCCAAACACACACACACTGGATCTTGTGTTGATCGAAGGATCGACCTCATGTCATTTGGTAAAATTTTAGTCTTTCGATAGCTTCTGTTATGTTTTTGCTTAGCGATTAGTTGTTGGCTTGATTTTTTTGCATCTTGGTAATCGATTCGAGGTGGTTGGTTTTCTGCAGGTTAGGGTTTGCGGGAGCACAGCGTATGTGGCTCAGACGTCATGGATTCAGAACGGGACCATCCGAGACAACATCCTGTTTGGGCAGCCCATGGACAGGAAGTGGTACGAGGAGGTCATCCGGGTTTGCTGCTTGGAGAAGGACCTGGAGATGATGGAGTTTGGAGACCAGACTGAGATCGGGGAGAGGGGGATCAACCTCAGCGGCGGCCAGAAGCAGCGCATCCAGCTCGCCCGAGCAGTTTACCAGGACTGCGACATCTACCTCCTCGATGATGTCTTCAGCGCCGTTGATGCTCAGACTGGTTCCGAGATCTTCAAGGTGATTTGTTTTCCCTTGTTGTTATTGGTTTATGTTCACTGATGCTTGTTCGCGTATGCTCGTCGTTTGTTTGTTGAAATGCATCACTGGATGTTGCAGGAGTGCATCAGGGGTGTGCTCAAATCAAAGACTATTGTGCTTGTAACGCACCAAGTGGATTTCTTGCACAATGTCGATCAGATTCTGGTAACCCTTAGCTCCAATTTTTGAAGATTTCTTGAATGAATTGACTATATAATACAACTGAACTTGATGGATTGGGCATTACACTATCAGTAACTATAGATATGGTTTGTTTTATATAACAACATTTTTTAAAAGAAAATTGACAAATATTGATAGTTCTTGATGTGTTTAATCATTTTTTATAACTTGGAACTTAAGCATTTTGATTTAGTTAATCATCCCTTTTGTCTTTTTCTTGGCTTTGTGCGGAAAAAGGTTATGAGAGATGGAGCAATCGTACAATCTGGAAAGTATGATGAGTTACTAGAGGCAGGGACCGATTTCGCAGCCCTAGTTGCTGCGCATGACAGTTCCATGGAGCTTGTAGAGCAAAGTAGCTCTGCAAATAAAGGGCATGAAGAACAACCTAAACAGTTGGAAAAATCTGCTTCAAACCACGAACAATCTAATGGTGAAAATCGCTCTATGATTTCCCTAAACACAGACAAAAAGAAAGGTACTTCTAAACTTATTGAAGAAGAGGAACGAGCAACTGGGCATGTCAGCTGGAATATCTATATGCTATACATGACTCATGCTTGGGGGTGGTGGGGAGCAGTTCTAGTCTTCCTAGTGTGTTTAGTGTGGCAGGCCTCTCTAATGGCAAGTGACTATTGGTTGGCATATGAAACATCGGAAGAAAGAGCCAGTTTGTTCCGTCCACCCACATTCATTGAAGTTTATTCAGGCATAGCATTGTTCTCGGTGATTCTGATTACTGCTAGGTCCTTTCTTATAGCATACTTGGGTCTCAAAACAGCTCAAATCTTTTTCAGACAGATACTGGACAGCATTCTGCATGCTCCAATGTCATTTTTTGACACAACACCATCTGGAAGAATTCTAAGTCGGGTATGGTCTTTATCCTCCCCTTTCTGTCATTTTAAACTTGTCCTATCAAACTATACGACTTTTCACACATGTATGTACCATATTTCCTTTCAATTAATATGCATGCTCTTCTCTTTTACCTTACATCAGAGCTCACAAGAGCATGCTAATATTCTTCCAGGTGGCATTTGACTTTGCTGCCAATGTAGTTAAGTTTGCTTAGCAAAATGTGAGAAGAAAATACTAATTTCTCTTGTGTTGATATTTGACTTTGCTGCTTCTATTTTTTTCAGGCATCAACAGATCAAACCAACATCGATCTCTTCCTCCCCTTCTTTGTGGGAGTAACCGTGTCCATGTACATCACCCTGCTTAGTATAATTATCGTAACATGTCAGGTTGCTTGGCCTGTCGTTGTGGTCATACTTCCATTGGTATGGCTGAATATTTGGTACAGGGTACGCTTAAACTCTCCTCCATCCAGTGTTCCTCAGCATCTATCTTGGAGTGTAGTCATGAATTTTGAGTTCATGCACCATTCATCTCTTATGGAGCAATGCTCATCTCATGCAGTTAGACTTCTACGTTCTCACTTCCTGTTCTTCTTGGCTGCAGGGTTACTATATTGCAACATCTCGTGAGCTCACTCGACTTGACTCGATCACGAAAGCACCGGTTATCCATCACTTTTCAGAGACAATTCTTGGAGTCACAACAATCCGTTGCTTCAGAAAGGAGGAAATGTTCATCCAAGAGAACTTGAACAGGGTTGATTCAAGCTTAAGGATGGATTTTCACAACAATGGATCCAACGAGTGGCTGGGTTTCCGGTTAGAATTGTTTGGAGTTGTTGTCCTCTGCATCTCAGCATTGCTCATGATCACACTTCCAAGCAATTTTATCAAACCAGGTATACACGACAATGTAAACTTATAAGTTATTGTACTTCTGTTTGCTTAAAATTGTGAAGATTAGTTCGAAGCTGTTATATCATGCAATTTGGAAAAAAAAATTTCTTCTACCTAAAACTCAGAAACAAATCATTGTAAGCTTCTCTTTTCTAATTTCGAAGGGCTTAAGATGCATCATTATCATCCTGTTTATTTTCAATGTACAACTAATTTTAAAAGATCAGTGAAACTATAATGTAGAAAACTAAACACAGATGTCAGAAGTTGAAAGCTTAGATTGAGCATCCCAAAAAGCAGATTGGTTGTTCTAAACCTTTTGCAATCTAGGTGGCCGATGATTAAATTTGTAGTGTTTCAAACTACACAAACATTAGTTAAGAATACATTATCTCATAAAAGTTACATTTTGGATTTAGTGAATCTAATATTCTTTAGCAACAGAGTACTGCAATCCAATCTGAATACATAATGATATTTACCTTACTAACTACAAGTTGGATTTTGTAGCATTAGTCATAGTCTCCATCACATATGAGCAATATTACACATCAAGTTACATTTTGTAGCATTAGTCAGAGTCTCCATTACTTATTAACAAGGTTACATTACTTATGAACAAGGCTGCACATCAAGTTAGATTTTGTAGCATTAGTCATATTCTCCAGTACCTATGAACAATGTTACACATCTTGCTTGCTTGACTAAATTTCATATGTTGAGCTACAGTGATTCCAGTTGAAGTATAATTTATTGAATATACTGCTTGCATGTTGAATTGCCCTAAAAATGTATCTGAACTCCACGCGGATATGCACAAGCTGATGTTTCTCGGTACCGTGCAGAATATGTTGGTCTATCTCTTTCCTATGGTCTATCCCTCAACGGTGTTGTTTTTTGGGCAATTTGGATGAGCTGCTTCATAGAGAATCGGATGGTTTCAGTTGAGAGGATAAGGCAGTTCACCACCATTCCTTCTGAAGCCGCATGGAGGATCGAAGGTTGTCTCCCATCTACAAATTGGCCCACACGTGGAGATATTGAAATAAGAGAACTTAAGGTATGCAAAGATACTAGTCTTTTTGCCTTCTTTTAAAAGTATCAGTATAAACAGTGTAGTCCAAACTTATTAGTTCTTTGAGAAGTTGGACTGCTGCTTAGCCATTTTTTCCTGAAGCATCTTCTTCTGTAAACACTATGGTTTTCTGAGTTCAAGATTATGGAGATACTAAACCAACAGTTTTCTATAGCTTGATGCTGAACTAAGATTTTGTGTTGTCTCATCAGGTTAGATATCGTCCAAACACTCCTTTAGTTCTCAAGGGCATCACAGTCAGCATCACAGGAGGAGAGAAAATAGGAGTAGTCGGAAGAACAGGCAGTGGCAAGTCAACACTGATACAGGCCTTATTTCGTATTGTGGAACCTTCAGCAGGTCGAATAATCATAGATGGAGTTGACATAAGTACATTGGGGCTTCATGATCTCAGGTCACAGTTCGGTATTATCCCTCAAGAACCTGTTCTTTTCGAAGGAACAGTTCGGAGCAATATTGACCCTATTGGATTATACTCAGATGATGAGATTTGGCAGGTATGTCATATAAATTCATCTGTAATGTAATCACAACGTCATAAAACATCAGGATGTGGTTATCTTATATGATGTTTGTGCAGGCTCTTGATCGCTGCCAACTCAAAGATGCAGTCTCTTCGAAACCTGAGAAGCTCGATACGTCAGGTATCATCTTCTACTTCATGCAAACCAAACATCTTCGTACATTAGCTGGATTTTCCTTTCCTTTTCAAACTTTGAATCAAATCAGTTTCATTTGGAAATTGAATCAGGAAGCTCAAACTTTGAATCTTTTTTTTCCCTCACTTGCTATTGACAAACATTTCTATAATAACCAAATTCTAACCATTTGAAGAATAATCTAATGGCATATACCAATGTAAAAACTAGTAAAATGAAGTAACAACACAACCAGAAATGAAAAACAGAACCACATTGGTTCTCCTGCTTCAACTCCAATCTTATTAACTTTCTGCTTGTTAAATTTTCTCAATGAAGAAGCCTAGGGAACTACATTAATCTTTGGCCACATTTGGTATCAGATAATGTGGAATGGAATGCCATTCCATATAATTTCCAAGTATAAATTATACTAAAAACTTATGTGGAATTGCATTCCATTACACATTACCTTATACCAAACATGGTCTCAGTACCTTTTGCGCATATTTGGGTGGAGGAATTTGGAATAGATGCACAAAGGAAAAAAAGAGGGAGAGGAGTAAAGCCCTTGTTTAGGCATATTTTTTAGAAAAGAAGAAACTATTTCTCTCAGTTAAATATGATGTTCAATTCCTCCAACTTTGTGGAATTGGGAAGAGGAATTAGCTTAGTTAAAAATTAGATATTTTACAATTTGAAAATAAAGAGAAAGGTTACTTTGGCTCGTTTGGGTTGGAGGAATTTAGAAGGAGAGTAGGAAAAGAAAATTAGGCAGACAGTTTCTTAATTATTCCAAGATTTTTTTTTTTGGAAAAACAAATGAACATAACAAGTAAAATTAGAACCAACATACTGTCTTCTTTTAATGCCATTATAAAAACATGCCCTTACTTCAAGAAGCAGTCCAAGATAGCAACAATGTTTCTGCATATTTTACCTTATTATAAAAACAATTGCTCATTTTTATTTTCTTCTTCTTCTGAAAGTGGTCGACAATGGAGAGAACTGGAGCGTCGGCCAAAGACAGCTTCTCTGTCTGGGGAGGGTTATGTTGAAGCGCAGCCGAATCCTGTTCATGGATGAAGCAACAGCTTCAGTCGATTCACAAACTGATGCTGTCATCCAAAAAATCATCAGAGAAGACTTCTCATCTTGCACAATTATCAGCATTGCTCACAGAATACCTACAGTGATGGACTGCGACCGCGTTTTAGTCATCGATGCAGGTAAAAACAAAAACTTCATACGATTCACCATCTTGACATTTCATCATCTTCTCGTAATATAGTTGATGATGATGGCTTGTTGCTTTTTTTTTTTGCTTCATCAGGACTGGCCAAAGAATTTGATAGTCCATCGAACTTGATCGAGCACCCATCTCTCTTTGGCGCATTAGTTCAAGAGTATGCTCATCGCTCCACTGAGCTGTAGGCGACAAGCATTGACAGTTGACCATCTTCAGAATGATGCAAAGCGCATGAGTCTCTTGTTGCGCAGAACAATTCTAACATGCTGCTACTTGTTGATGATCTCTGAGAGGTATGGAGAAAGATCCATAAGCAGGATATTGCCCCTTTTGTTTCACCTCATGCTTCAACAATGATGATCGATGCTTTCAACTCTTTCAATGACTTATTTTGCCCCATCTTGTTAGGAGATCAGAATAGGAGATGAGTCATATTTATGTCATCCGCCTATTAGGAAAATAAAAGGTGTCAGTTTTTTTTCCTGTACTAGTGGTAGTGGAAAAAAATGGTCGCTAAAACTCATCAGTTATGAGGCAAGTAGATCTACAAGCCTGTTGAGCTTGAAATAAGTTCAGCAAAATCCAGATAGAAATAATTTATATTCTATTTCCTTTTATCCTGCTAAATTCTTATGACGTAATAAAAGAAATTTTGGGAAGCTTGCTGAGGCATGTGATGAGAAAAATATGTATCTCATGCTCTTGTGCTTCTGCTTGATTTTAAAAATATCGTTTAAATACAGTAAGATTGTTTACTACTTTCAGTCAATATGCCTTCTTTGGTTCCAATGATGTGCTAAAATTTATGTAAAGTCCAATGAGATATATAATCCTTGTCCACTACCTTCTTATTGCTAAACATGCGCGCCATTGCTCTACGTTGTTGCTACCAAACTGGATTTATAGAAGGAATCAATAGCGCATGCAGGCAGATAGAGCTCCATTCACAACAAAGTTTTCATATGTGCAGATCATGGTAATAGCTATTAGATGAACAAATACTAATCCCACAAGTTCATTGGTAAAAGAGTTATATTTAGTGGATAGATATCGGATAAAACTCCAATCTGATATGAAATGGTAAGGAGGAGATCATTTCACACCCCAACCATCCTTTGTGGGCTATACATGCTGCGGATCAAGTGCTGGCCTTTGGAAGGGCATCATAACCTTGTAAATAAGTTCCCTAACCTATTCCAGCAGTGTTCTTAACCACTGCATCATTACAATGACTAAATCAATTATTTTTGTTATATTTAATTCAAGTCTAATTGTAATTAGTCCAGACCGTTACAAATGGTTGTGGTATACAAATTATAATATTATAACATCCTTGAAAGTTTCATATATATTAATTGGAGGTGATATTTTTTTAGGTTTGGGTTTAATATATTGGATTTAAAGTTAGGTTTGAGTCGACCCGTTGATAATTCCATCAGGTTTAGGTTGAGTTTGAGTTGACTTGTTCAATCGGAACCTGATCTAAATTCTTTTTAAAAAAAATACTATTTCGAAAAAATTATTAAAATTTAGAAAATTAATTTACTTTTACTTTTACCTTGAATATAGGTTAAGTCATTGGGGAAATATAATATTTAGGGTGGGGCCAGATATTATCATACTATCCTCATCTAAATTAACTGCTGACCAATTTATTATTATTATTTTAATGAATGACTAGGCAAAAATTGTATTAGGAGGGGTCATAAGACCGACCATTTATTTTTTAGAAACATTAAACTTAAACAACTCTCAAACTACTCCCAACTAGCCAAGAACTTCTTGGCTCGGTCATAGTAGATTACTGATCACTCCTCTTCTATTTCTGGCAATCAAGGATGTATATTAATCATATACGTATGCAATCATCCTCCAGCATAGAGCTCATCGATCCATGAACGTGAGCTTGTACTTTGCATGATCTCTTCTCCTTCCTACCGTGTGGTGACTATGACTAAGAAGAAAATCCGACATCTGTCTATTGCAATTATAGCCAAAAATCGATCCAACCAAGCTCGTAATTCACCTACGTATCATTTATCAGTCAATTTGGAGTGATCGAAGTATGCAAGCATTGACTTTGTGAAACCTTTGTTCATTCCCACCGTGCAATGATAACAAAGGTTTATGAGTTCATCTTCTTCATTGTTGTTGCGTGGTGGGAAGAAACAGAGGTTTCACGAAATGGACGCTCACATGCTTCGATCAATCTGAATCGAAGATGATGGGGAGGTGGATTGTGAGCTTGGGTGGATCAATTGTTGGCAGCAATTATAGTAGACGAAGGTGGGATTGTGAGTTTGTCGTCATCATCATCATCATATGTAGTCATACTTATTGGGTCATGCCACTCATGGGTGACATGAGCCTGGCCCATCGTGGGTCGTGCACCTAGTCGAGCCATGCAGAGCACAACATCCGCATGCAAGGCATACTATCCCAGGCTACGTTTTCATGACTCGTGGAATGGCACGGCAAGCGACCCATGGCCTGGAGCACGTGGCATGCTGGCGGCTTTTATTATTGCCTATGGCAGTAATAAGTATAAAATATTTTAAATTTTTTAATAAAAAATGAAAGGCGGTGGGCTCAGACACCATTGCAAAAGAGGAGGATTTCAAGCGAGAGGTGACGAAAGGAGGATTTCGAGTGGGAAGCAGCCAGAATTCCTACTACGGATGGCAATCTTATGCTAGATGATCTAGAAGGAGAGATAAACGATGATATCCTCATTGCGTGTGTAGGGCTTCAACGGCTCCTAAAACTTGCCGCCGACGCCCATCCCTGATGCGACAAGAAGGAGTGGACGATCGATGCTGTGGGGAAGGGAGGAAGTGGGGTTATCGTCATCATCATATCGAGTTCAAATGAAATTATTATATATATTTTCAAGCAGGCTTGCGAGTGGCATGTGTATGTCATGCTTGGTCGGCACATGAATGGTGTGTGTTGCAAGCAAGGCTAGGCCGAGGGAGGCACGATGCACCCCGTGCCCGACATAGCATGGGGCGTTGCCATGCTAAAAGCAGGCCATGCTCGTGCCTGTCAAATCAATCTAAAAGCATGCCCATGTGTTAGACCCCTTTTCCCAACCATTCTCGGGTCCAACTCAAGTCACGCCCAAGGACATAGAGGGTCAAGTGCCAATAGACAGCCCGCGTGCAGCACACAAGGACACTTCAAGGCTAATATCAAAAGGCATGCACAGGGCACGCCGAGGGTCCGAGTTGCCTAAAAACCAAGGGGCATGCATGGAGCAAGCATCCAACAGGCAGGTAAACAAGGAGCGCACGCAAGACGAGTATAGAGCAATCTAGAAACTAATGATGGGCGCAGAGCAAATACCTGAGCAATCAAGGGTGCACATGGAGCAAACACCTAAATAACTAAGGGCGCGCATGGAGCAAACACATGAGTGACAAAGGGTACACGCAGAGCAGATGCCGAGCGGCCACTTAGTTGAAGGTGCGCATGAGTGAAGTACCGAGCCACGGGATCCTGGCGCGTGCAGTACCCTGCCGCAGGAGGCGAGCAAGGAGCCTCCAAACCAGCAGACAATGCAGGCATAGCGGCTGGAAACAGCCGAAGTAATTTAATGCAGCAAGTCGTACGCCTGTAATTAAGAGAGCAGCCCTCCACCTATATAAGGACTTATTGAGCAATGGAGCAAGACAGCTTGGTCCAAAGAGAGAAAAATAAGAGTGTTCCTTGTAATAAGTCCTCAAGTAGAGAGGTGAGTAGAGAGGTTTTTACCAGTGCAATAAAACAATCTTTTTTTGTCCTCTCAACCAAAAAAATGTTTAAGTGTTCCTTATTCCACATCAAGGTCGGCGAGCACTGAGTTGCACAGTGTCGTTCACGTGGCATGATCAGGGCCCAACATCAGGCTAATCGAAGTAGATTTTGTCATGACATTTTGATAGTAGAGTGAGGTTCAGGCAAGCCAACACTGCTGACCCCACTTTAAGCACCGTTTGGAGCTAGGCGCAAGGAGTATCCGACGAGCAAGTGAGTAAACTTGACCCATCGATGCTGCTTTTCTCTCTTATCTATCATGTCAAGCAAGCAGACTAAGGAGGAATTCAAGAAGAGGCTGGCAACATTGGAAGGGTCCATCGGCACCTCCCTAGTAGAGGAGGAAATGGACCTGAGGTCCAAACCACTTTGGAACTGTAAACCCTTAAAATTCCCCCCAAATATATGCATACATAGGTATAAATTAGTAGGGTAAATACACATTCATAGGATTATGAAAATAAACATAGAAATTGTAAAAAAAAGAAAAGGTATAAAAGTATTTAAGCCACATTATAATTAGATTTTAGACATATACACATAAGGTAGAAAGTAGAAATAAGATGAATATTTAGTAGAAATTTTATAATAGTTAGGTAATTAAATACTTATAATTCAATAAGTATAATTTTCTATATGTAAGGGAAGATAGGTAGATAAATACAAAATTTGGTGAACATGTGCATCCAAGAAAGTGGATAAACATTCATCAAATCTTATGGATACTTATAAAATAATAATAATAAATATCCACCGAATCTTATACATACTTATTATAAGATAAAGAAAAATAATTAGTCACCAAAATAAGTATACATTGAAATTAAATATACTAATAGTATGTATTTTATGTAGAATTATAGGAGATATATATATAGAGCTAAATTGTAGGTTTAGATCGATATAAATCAGATATAAGACCTAGCAATTAGGAGGAGAAGAGGCGGACAAGAAAGAGAAATCATAAATAGGATGAAATTTCATGATAATTAAGCCTAAGGATAATTTTGGAATTTAGAGGGAAGTGAAGGGCAAAAGGTAAAATATTAAAAGAGATAACATCAAATCAAATAAGGTTTAATACGTGGAATTATAGCTTAAGGTTAATTTGGTGGTTTAGGAAATTGGAGGACAGATTCATCATTTGACGAATCCACCCCCTTACACGCGACTTCATTGGCGCCCTCAAGTTCAAAAGGGGTGGCCAAAAGAGGAAAACCCTAATTCCCTAAATCCGACCTCCCTACACCACTTCACCACCAGCGATCGTGCTTGAGAGGACCACTTGGAAGTTCCTGATCAACGAGCGGCCAATTGTCGACCGACGCCGCGAGCTTGGACCGAAATCGAGGGAGAGAGGCAGAGAAGGGGGAGCAAATGTCGAGACCCCAAACGCCGACAAACACTCCGGCCAAGCCGGGGATATCGTCATAAAGTGATTTCCTTCGATCTTGTTATATAAAAACAGGAAATTTACTTGTTTTGGAAAAAAATTAGGGATCATCACATCATTTGCAACTCTCTGCAATCATGTTTTTGTTCTTGTTGATTTCATAGCCTTAATTAGTTAATTAGGGCACTAATTATCCTCAATTCAGATGATAATTAAATTAACATAATTTTACTGACACTTTTGAGTCCAAATGAAAAAATTACAATGAAAATCATGCTTTGATTTAATGTCGTTAGCCCTTAGTATGTAACTTTGCTTGTCACGCCCCAATTTCACCTTTGAGTACGTGGCAACTGCCGTATAAGATGCACTACACAACACAACTTATACAAGGCTAGAAAAAGAATCACAAAACTCTACAATTTCATTTATTATACATAGCGGAAGCAATGCATTACATACTTTGACCACCACTACTAGTTAAATTTCTCGCTCCCAGCCAAGACAAATTTGTAACCTGCGCAACAGAGAAAAATGTACACACCTGAGTCGCGAGACTCGGTGAGGCTACAGAGAGAGCACCCTAATGATGGGTAAAAAATATTGTACAACCCACAAGAAATATATTCACTAGAATTACATACTTAAATCAACATGCCAAAATATATAACAATGCAATGAATATAGAACAACATGATCACAATTTTAATAAGATATATCATAAGATATCTGAAATCTGAGTATAACAGAATACTCAAAATTTAAAGATTTTATATCACTTTAATGTATATATCTTTTTTATTTCCATTCCATACCCAAGGTAGCCAGTCTATGTTCAAGGTAAATCTCTCGTTAGAGATTACCCCAAACCTGTCAGTGTCAACTCTATGTTACTGCATATGTGCCTATACACTGATGTTGGCAGAAGGGGCTGGTGATCACGGTGCACTTTCTAATACAAACACAAGTATCATACAGCGCTGTAATTCTGCACCATGGCAGGATCACTATAACAAAATACAAATCATATCCATCTCTAGCCTAGCAAGCTGAGATCCACTGTATACGATACCAATGAACCTGGACTGCTCAGGAACCCACATCTGTTGAGCATGCTAGTGTCAATCAGGTTCCCTAGCCTCGGTAGTGCATGGGACGGTACTATTCCTAGTACACCCTCTACCTTGTGTAACACAATGAAGTTGAGTTCTGCACCGAAGTGAGATCTCGGCTACACCAATGTATTAGTGACTTAGGTCAACCGAATGTGCATCTCTACCTTACTAGCACATGGCTCCTCACCATATGTTGGCACATACCAGTCTAACAACCACACATCTTCTCCTAGGTTGTCATAACCTTAAGATGTCCAGGTTTCTTATTCATACAACAATTTAGATCACTCTAGGTGTCACTATCACATGTACCTAGAGTATCTCACTTTCTAACTCATGTCAACATGTTTCATGTTCTTACTAGGTATTTTTTCAACTCTAGCAACATGAATATATTCAATCATCAATATAACATGAGCATGATTAACAATAACATGTAAATAACAGCAGCATACATCTGCTAACATGATTCAAGTTTTAACTCACAGCAACAATATGCATACATTAATATTTCACAGAAACTAGCATGGTATTCTTTCAAGCTCACAATAATCCACATGCTAAATAAGTATGTAACGAAGTAAACATATCACTTATTAGGAGGTACAGTAATTAAAAATGACCCTTAGGACTCAGCATCTGTTGTAGACCAAATTAAATTTGAAATCATAAACCCTCACCTGAGTCTCAAGCAAATCTTTAAACAATAATCAGAGCTTCGCTGTGATTCTTAAAAGCAAGCAAGACAAATCCTTCCTACTTCAATACAAATCACAGATAAATCCTTCCTACTTCAATACAAATCACAGCTTGTCAAGCAATAGCACAACAACCAACAATTTTCTAAAATAAATCCAATGCAACCAACTAAACATGCATAAATAACACATCTTAAATAATCTTCTTAACTAACCCCACTACTCACAACCTCACACCAATTTCTTTTTAGTTACTTTCTTTTTAATCAATTAACCATTTAACAATTCAATTACATACCATCACCATAGTTATTCAATAAAATATGTTTACATTTAAATTTTACAGTAATAACACAATTTAAATTTCTATTCGCACAATTAAATTATTCTGACAGTTTTAATATACTATACCACCTTATTAATCTAAAAATAAAAATAATTTTAACAGTTCTGTAAAAATCCAATCACTAAATATAAATCAATTAAGTCACAATTTCTCTAATTTCATAAAATAGAAAAACTACTTTATCTAATTACCCAATTTAATTACAACATGAAACTTATAAATTATGTAAAAGTTCTAATTAAATCATTTTAATATGTTTAACATGAATCAACATAATAACACCAACCAAAACACTCTTTCAAGCAAATATTATCCAAATAATTTATTTAATACTCAATTTAACGTGAACCATCTTAATTAGTCCAAAATACCACCCTAATAACTCAGAAAAATTCTAATTAAATCATAGAAATTATAACCAAACATGAACATGCATTACAATTTATTTTAAATTTTTTTAATATCATTTATGCACTCTAACCCCTGAACCGAAACTAAAATAATTTGAAAACTGAATCTACCACTTGATAAAAATTCTAAATAAATTTCCACCAGTTCAAACCTTACCAATTTAGCTCCTGAATTGTTGAACCGTGATGAACCGCTCGAAAAACTACCAGAACTGGCTAAACCCGATTTGAACCGCAGCTTGAACCGGCCGAGACTGAACCGAACTGAATCAGCCGATTCAAAGTTGACTCAAACCGCCCACACGTGCGGCTTGTTTCTTCTTCCTCGCTCGATGCTGCCGCAGCCTCGCCGTCGATTCAGCCTCCTCCGCTGCTGCTGCTTTACCAGAACTCCTCCCTTGCCACCGCTAGACCTTCCTCGACCCTCCGACCGACCTCCCTTGCCGCCGGTAGAGCCAGAGACCTTGCCAACAGCCGCTGATGTCCTATGTTCCTTTGCCGCAGGTGAGGCCGCCGCTTCCAGCCGCCTCCTCGTCTCTCCCACAGTGCTTTTCGCTCGATATCGACTCCTTAAGAGTTGAATCATGCGCAGAGTATACAATGCTGGAGGATGGTCGACGGACGTGCCTCCTCACCGGCTGAATGAGCGGAAACAGGGTGTTCCCCTGTTTCCTCCATTCCCACTTGATCTCTGCCTGCCAGTGCCACAACCAGCACTCGCCAAACTAGTAGACGACGTCTCCTACACACCCGCTCACTCCTCCGTCAAGATCGCCGGCCGCCAGGTGGGTTTGGAGCTCCGCCGACACCTCTCTTCCCCTCTGCCCTAGCCCTCTGTTATCGGGGGTTAAGAAAGCTTCTGTCGACCTGCCCAACTATTATAAAATAAATATTTAAATCTTTATTTCCTTCATTATTATTTATTATTCATATTATTTTATTCAGCTAGCATTAAAATAATAATTTAATTTTTATTTATTTATTTATTTTTATTATAGAAAATAGTGTTTACCTTGCTTGTTAATGAAGGAATTGCCTTTGTATGCAAGTAATTCGAGTAAACTTTTGGGGAGTGACATGGACACACAAAGATTAACATAACATGGTTGACATTTTATACATTATAATTGGACTGTATCAGTTTCAAAGAAATATTTTTTGTAGTAAGATGTCATAAAAAATTCTAACAGGTTTTTGTCTAAGTTAGAATGTTGTAAATTGAATTTTAGCCTTGTATGAGTTTTCCAAACTCATATGGCGATTGTCATGTTGTCGACACAAGGTTGGGGTGTGACATGAACCGCGTACGCGACTTCTACGTGGCCATGGTGGATATTCGGCACGAGCTGGAGAAGCTTCAAGCCTCTGTCGACCAGACTTCCAACGTGGGCAAATCCAGTATGGTCATCCCACCCGACATGAGCAACTTTGAGCAAAGGATGCATAAGGAACTCGAGAGCTTGCACAATGAGTTCAGTTCCTCTAGCAGGCTACGGACTATACCACATCCTAGCGTGCATATGCCCGAGCCAAAGCTGTATTTGAGCACATGAATTGCCAAGGTCCTTGAAAACTATACTTGGGACATGATCCAATATTTCAAGGCAATGAAGGTCACCGATGTCACGCCCCGACCCTACTGTCGGGCACGTGGCCACCGTTGTATGAGCCCAACGGACCCATACAAGGAATTTAGTGATACATACAGTCCATACACATCATTTACGCAGCGGAATTTACAATTAAATAATCTAACTCAAGATTTCTAACACGGTCCCGATAAACCTACTACAATTCTATGAAAAAGACAACGATAAATAAAAATAGACCCGCCGACGGATATATCTTCATCAAATATCTTGGACAGTCATCTAACACACCTGCACACACAGGGAAAAGTGGTGTGCTCAGCCTTGCGCCCTAGTGCGAAATTACGGCTCTACCGAATAAAGAAATCAAAAGCTAGGAGGAGTATTCTAGGATGTCTTTGGTGGTTAATCATCATTTTCCATTTGATTTGTGTAAATCAATTTATGGGAATCAACAAACATCATAAATAAAATACCGATGTATATCTCACTAAATCTCACATACATTGTATCTAGTGTCAATGTCAACAGTATGTCACCTATGTCATAATAATACTTTGAAGTTATAATACTCGGGCTGCCAGCCTATGCTTAGTGAATACCCCAGCTAAGGGTATCAGTAAGCCCATCAGTGTCTTTCTGTCTCTGTTTCTACCTATGCCCACTGCACTGATGTTGGCGGAGAGGACGGGTGACCCAGTATCCCTCTCCATTGTTTCACTAGTCGCCGACCATACCTCCCCTAGCGAAACCGTCGTGCCCTTACATCCTCCCCGGATTCCGTAGGGGCCACGACACCCATGTAGTACTACACGCTGTCCGTAGACAAGGTCGCCATATAACAATGTCATCGGCCATGGCTAGCCGGAATAACCACCCTAGGATCCGGACTACTCATCCGATCGTCTGCAGACGTCAAGGGTGATAGCCGTGCGGTCTACGGATCCACTATCGAAGGCGTCGCATGTGGAATCACCTTCCCAGTCCAATAGCAGTCGACGTCTATCGAGATTGGCGCACATCCGCACGATGGGCTATGGCCCTCGACTCCATCGGTGCCAAGTCCATGGTAGGGCTCATCCTTGCTAACTATCTCAGGACTATCACGGGGTCGCCTGAACGACACTCGTGCGGGTGAATTTCGGGTAAGGACTTGCTCTATATTTCCGGTCTAATATGACCATGGAGTTTGTACAGTCTCTTACCCTACCAGCTCCCAGTATATAAGCTATGCATAACGTCGGGAGTGGTGCTCCCAGTATCTCCGCTATGCATCAACCTTGGTAGTGGTGCCTAGTGGGACGTCACCGTTTGACCACCGTCGGGACGCGGCGGTCAACCGGGGCATATGGAAAAAGACCCCTTTTTCTGTCTAAGTGGCGGTGACGTCGTCGAAAGTTCTAACATGTCGTTATTTACTATCTATGTCTGCATGGTAGGTATGCTAGCATAGCATAAAAATATAATAAAATAATATTTAACATGCTCGACAAGATATCACGACATATCAAAACTAGCATGCAAATCAGAGTATATCCTACATGTTAGACAGAAATAAACTAAACTAACATGCAGACAAAACAAATCTTATCAAGTATCACATTTTATTATATTTAAGACATCCAAGAATTGTTCCTAAAAAAACCCCAACGGGAATTCCCTAGCTTGAATAAATCCTACATTGGAGAACCAACGCACCTGGGTTAGCGATCTGGTCTTTAGAACCAACTCGTATAGCAATGGATCACTGTGACGAACTACTTGGATCGCGTACCCGCGATAATCCTAATTAACACAATTATTCAAAATTTAATTTAATTTAATTTTTTTCCCTAAAGTAAATCAAATATTAATTTATCAATCTAATCTAATCATTCAAATATCAATTAACCAAATTTTTATTTTAAAAATTAAATTAATTAAAATGTTAAATTAACTTAGTTAAGCTTAGATAAACTCTATCAAATTTATATCCATTTAAACTCATCGTCTAGCCCAAGTCACCTAAGGGCCCAAATAACACTCAACACTTAATTAGATTAATTAAATCTTAATTAACTATTTTAAATCACCTAATCATACTCATGAAAAGTTAAATTATTTTTATTTTGATTTTTATTATTTTAGTATTATTTTGACTGGTCAACGGTCAACAGTTGACCCGGTCAACACGGTGGACCCGATCAATGCGGTGGACCCGGTCAACACTGTTGATCCGACCAACGCGGTGGACCCGATCAATGCTGTTGACCCGGCCAACGCGGTGGACCCAATCACTGTTCATCTGACTTAACTTGAGTCTAACCCAAGCCTAGCCAGTTCGGTTCGATCGAGTCAGCTCCAACCCGTCCAAATCCGAGTCCGACTCGAGTTCGGTTCAAATTAATTTGGTTCGACTCAGGTTCAATTTAATTGATTCAGCTCACCTCAACTAAACTCAACCCGAACCTAAACTTAACTCGATTCAACCCAACTAACTCCAATCTGATTCAACTCAACCCATTCACTAACTCTACTCAATTAAATCATTAATTTTTACTTAACTTAATTTATCATGCTTAATTAATCCACTAAACTTGGTTAATTAACATTAAGCATGTTTAAATTAATCTAAGCATTCCACAACACTAATTTATCATAAACGTGTTTAATTACGACTAAACATGCTTAATTAATCACTAATCACGATTAAGGAAATATGACACGTCACCTTGCGAAAATACTGTTCACTCACCGGAATAGTAAGCCGGAGCTTATGAAACCTCCGGCCAACTAGACGCGAGCTCTGCAAGCCTTCGCACGCGTGGGGACCGACGACGGTCTGCGAAAAATCCGGCCATCAACGCCTAAACGAGCCTTTCTTCATGGCATCACCGGCGAACTCTAGGGCGAGTTCGCCGGAGGGCGAAATCTCCCAATAATAGGGGGGGGGGAAACGGAGCTCCTACCTCGCTAATGTGTGGAGAAGGAAGGGAAGGAGGTTTCCGCCGGCGAGAAGGGTGGAATCGCGGCTCCACCGCTCGTCGGTGGTGCTGTGATCGAGCGAGCAGCGGCGGCGGAAATCGTCGCCTGCTGCAGGGGCGTCGAGGGTCGACGGCAGTTCGCGGGCATGTGCAGAGGACGAGTCTGCACCAGCTGCGACGGAGGAGAGGACGCGCCGGTGATGTGGGCGCGAGACGGCGAACGAACGGCGGAAGGGAGGGAGGCGGACAGCGGACTGTGGCTCGGTGGGGGACTGCCCTGCTGCGTTTGGTCGCGAAGGCGAGGGATGAATCGTCGCCGAGCTCCCCTTTGCAGGGAGTGATGCGCTGCGGCGACGGAGACGGGCGGCCACCGACGAACGGTGGGCAGCGACCGATGGCGGAAATGGGCGTCGGCGCTGCTGTGCCGTGGACGAGGGAGGTGGCCTCGCGAAGGTGCAGTTGCAGCAGACTCGAAGAGGAGATGGCAGCAGGCAGAAGAGAGGCGCGCGGCGACGGCAGGACCTCCGCTGAGGTCTCTTCGTCGCGGCGGAGAGGAGAGGGCGGTGCCGGAGTCGGTCGGCAGCCAGCGGCGGGCGGTGGAGGAGGGGGCTCCTCTGCTTTGCTGCGGACGGTCGCGAAAGCGAGGGAGGCAGGCGACGGAGTCGGGCGGCCGCCGACGAACGACGGCAGCAGACGGCGTCGAAATGGGAGGGGCCGCCGACGTGCCCTGCTGCGGGTGAGGGAGACGGGGAAGGAGGCGAAGAAGAAGAAGAAGAGGAGAAGAAGATGAAGAAGGGGGCGCTTCGCGAGGGGGAAGAGCCCGCGGCTCTTCTCGCTCGCGTCGGCCCCTTCAGACCGGGTCGGGCCGGTTCACACGGACCGGCCAGCTGGCCGGTTCAGTTGAACCGGACCGATTTTTTTTTTTCTTCTAAAATATGATTTTTTGAAGGTGGGGGTTTACAAGTACTCCCCCCCTTAAAAATTTTTGGTCCGCCAAAAATAACCAGAATAGATGATCCCTTTCTCGAATCATGATAGATGATAAATAAGTAGATCCTTTATATTTCCTTTAAAGTAGTAACCCCTTTCCAAGGTGGTACCACTTTAGTTATCATAAACTCATTGGTACTAAGATACGACGTCTGCAATTTATGGTAGCTCATCTAAATGACCCACGTGACAACATAACATATATCATGATATAGCCATCCACTTTAGGTGTCACTACACTATGGATCATTGTAGTCACATTTGGGATCCTCACGAGCATCCATATTATACAACAACAAGAGGCGTATCCTAGTACGTGGTAGAAAGTAATTGCTTAGTAAAGTGTCAAACAATTGCTTAGTATGATAGTAGTCTACTAGAGGTACTGAATGAGCATTAGATGAGTAGATCAAACTTCACCATAATAGATTATTAAGATTATTTGAGATAACCTGTTCGTTGGTGAAGTAATTTACTGACAAAACTAGAGGGTAGATATGCCAGGGAGTCTCTTTTACACTAACATACGGATAACCTTTTGTGGTTCAGGTTGAATCAGGATCAGACATCCCTGAACTATAATATGATCATAATGGAGTCACCTCCAAACAGAGGATAATATATAAAAAGATAGCAATAACCACTCATTAAATGCCCACTAACTTGCTCTGCGTCAGTTTTTAAACTCTTACAATCACTACCTTATAATGTAAAGACTGGAGTAAGAGAGGTCCATAGTATATGCAGCTACTAAGGATATCATCATGTGCATCAGCATGTGTTGGAGAAATCAATATGCAAAAATATCAACATGCACATCGACACATGCTAGGGGTTCAAGAAATTTGCAGTATCCAAAAATTAAAGGAGATATGAAAAAGAGTAAGGAAGCAAAGATACTACAAATTCTGCAGGCAGTTGAAACATGAGTTGCAGATATAGAAATACTGCCAACTGCATTGACTGAATAAGACTGTAGAGAAAAACCGAATCTATATAACAATACTGATGAAAATATATGAATCCGAGCTGCAAAAATACTAAATGAAGAACCGAGCTAAGCTGATGGAGCCACAGAAATAAAAAGGAGTAAAGAAATCTACCAACAATGGATAGAATTTGACTAAGGACATTTAACAAAGGAAGTAGCTTCACAAAAAGGGAACTGCAAACTGCAGAACAGGAATAAGGAAATAACTGCAAGGAAAATTGCAGAAATATTCGACAGAATTTGCATTCAGAAAGACCACTAAGCAGAATTAAAAGAAGCAGATAGGGTGTAGAGCTGCAAAGAGAGTTTATGTAGAAAGCTACAAAATACTATACGTAGAGCTGCAAGTATTGGGAGTTGACACTGATATGATAATTGATGGCGGTCAACTTCTAGTTGCAACTTAAAATCATTATAACGATCCAAAATGATCAACATATACTCATAAGATTTATATATATATAAATAATTAACTCAAATGAGAGTAAGATCATAGATAAAAATTTTCAAATCATTTCATACCGATCCATCTATAAACAACTTTATGAATCAGGAATAAAGTCCATCTAAGAGATCCGAGTAAGAGTTAGGTTCAAACAAAAATTAACTCATACGTAAGGTAGCTTAAAATATTGATAGATTTTTCTTTAAGATCAGTGGTCTTACGTAGATAAATCTGATATAAATTCGATGATTCAGATCTCATATGGGCATTCAATCTCAGTAGTTTTCCAAGATCTAACAGGAATAATTAAGGTAAAGATTTATATGAAAAATTCTCATGATCAAAATAAAGATGTAAAATAGTGTATAACTGGAGATAATTTACCTGGATTTATATATCTCCAAACTGATCATGGATTTAACCTAAGATTCAAGATTTCAACTTTCTAGAAATCATTTATACCCGCGATAGTCAATATGATCATATCATCAGATTTCACAATCTGATAAGATAATTATAACCCGCCATATCAGCAAAAGTTAAACGATATCACACGTGCTCAAATGTCGTATAATAACACACGTGCTAACTCAAGAAGGAAGGTCCATAAAATGATATGATAATGTACTAATTGTTTAACTAGATTGTAACATATGAACTGATGGTAAGATCTATAGATAATCCATAATTTAATGATCCTGATAGACTACCTGATACCTCAGCTATCTAGCATGAGAGTACAGGTGTGGGAGTGTATCTGGTGCTTCTATGTCACGAGTCCAACTCAGAAGCACGTGCTCGAATCAGAGCGGAAAAATCAAATATTGATAGATTCGTTCAAACTCAGTATCCCAATTGGGTTATGGGATACAAATAGTACGATACAGATATCGCATAGGATATTTTGATATCAATACTCTTAAGATCAAAGTGATGATGGCTACCAATGTTGGTATAAAAGGTGATCATGATGCACCCAACAAGGTAACCTTGATATGATCATGGATAAATTTACTTGATCATTTAGAAATGAAACTTGATCGTAGATCTGAGCCTATTGATCTAAGTTTCTATCTCTTCTCCAATGCGGTGGAGATGGTATCCATATTTACTCTCTGAAGATAGTAGATTTACTATCTTTATATTACGATAGTTATCGACTCAAGAAAAATTAATCAGAGCGATCAACTGTCGTCTGAGTAAAAACTCATCACTAAGAAAATATACTACTATATTTCTGATTCGCACTTTATCCTATATTATATCGGGACTGTTATCTAAATCCTTAAAACCTCAAACTTAACTTAATCTCCTAGGTTCTCCAAACCTAGGTTCTCATATCACTTTAATGGTCAGGTCTTTAAACCCAAGCTCTGATACCACTTTAGTTGTCAAGCTCCGACCCTATTGTCGGGCACGTGGCAACCGCCGTATGAGCCCAACGGACCCATACAAGGCATTTAGTGATACATACAGTCCATACACATCATTTACGCAGCGGAATTTACAATTAAATAATCTAACTCAAGATTTCTAACACAGTCCCGATAAACCTACTACAATTCTATGAAAAAGATAGCGATAAATAAAAATAGACCCGCCGACGGATACATCTTCATCAAATATCTTGGACAGTCATCTAACACACCTGCACACACGGGAAAAAGTGGTGTGCTCAGCCTTGCGACCTAGTGCGAAATTACGGCTCTACCAAATAAAGAAATCGAAGGCTAGGAGGAGTATTCTAGGATGTCTTTGGTGGTTAATCATCATTTTCCATTTGATTTGTGTAAATCAATTTATGGGAAGCAACAAACATCATAAATAAAATACCGATGTATATCTCACTAAATGTCACCTACATTGTATCTAGTGTCAATGTCAACAGTATGTCACCTACGTCATAATAATACTTTGAAGTTATAATACTCGGGCTGCCAGCCTATGCTTAGTGAATACCCGAGCTAAGGGTATCAGTAAGCCCATCAGTGTCTTTCTGTCTCTGTCTCTACCTATGCCCGCTGCATTGATGTTGACCGACCATACCTCCCCTAGCGAAACCGTCGTGCCCTTACATCCTCTCCGGATTCCGTAAGGGCCACGATACCCATGTAGTACTACACGCTGTCCGTAGATAAGGTCGCCATATAACAATGTCATCGGCCACGGCTAGCCGGAATAACCACCCTAGGATCCGGACTACTCATCCGATTGTCTGCAGACGTCAAGGGTGATAGCCGTGCGGTCTACGGATCCACTATCCAAGGCGTCGCATGTGGAATCACCTTCCCAGTCCAATAGCAGTCGACGTCTATCGAGATTGGTGCACATCCGCACGATAGGCTGTGGCCCTCGACTCCATCGGTGCCAAGTCCATGGTAGGGCTCATCCTTGCTAACCATCTCAGGACTATCAGGGGGTCGCCTGAACGACACTCGTGCGGGTGAATTTCGGGTAAGGACTTGCTCTATATTTCCGGTCTAATATGACCATGGAGTTTGTACAGTCTCTTACCCTACCAGCTTCCAGTATATAAGCTATGCATAACGTCGGGAGTGGTGCTCCCAGTATCTCCGCTATGCATCAACCTTGGGAGTGGTGCCTAGCGGGACGTCACCGTTTAACCACCGTCGGGACGCGGCGGTCAACCGGGGCATATGGAAAAAGGCTCCTTTTTCTGTCTAAGTGGCGGTGACGTCGCCAAAGGTTCTAACATGTCGTTATTTACTATCTATGTCTGCATGGTAGGTATGCTAGCATAGCATAAAAACACAATAAAATAATATTTAACATGCTCGACAAGATATCACGACATATCAAAACTAGCATGCAAATTAGAGTATATCCTACATGTTAGACAGAAATAAACTAAACTAACATGCAGGCAAAACAAATCTTATCAAGCATCACATTTTATTATATTTAAGACATCCAAGAATTGTTCCTAAGAAAACCCCAGCGGGAATTCCCTAACTTGAATAAATCCTCAATCGGAGAATTAACGCACTTGGGTTAGCGATCCGGTCTTTAGAACAAACCCGCGTAGCAATGGATCACTGCGACGAACTACTCGGATCGCGTACCCGCGATAATCCTAATTAACACAATTATTCAAAATAAAATTTAATTTAATTTTTTTTCCCTAAAGTAAATCAAATATTAATTTATCAATCTAACCTAATCATTCAAATATCAATTAACCAAATTTTTATTTTACAAATTAAATTAATTAAAATATTAAATTAACTTAGTTAAGCTTAGATAAACTCTATCAAATTTATATCCATTGAAACCCATCGTCTAGCCCAAGTCAACTAAGGGCCCAAATAACACTCAACACTTAATTAGATTAATTAAATCTTAATTAACTATTTTAAATCACCTAATCATACTCATGAAAAGTTAAATTATTTTTATTTTTATTATTTTAGTATTATTTTTATTATTTTATTATTATTTTGACTGATCAACGGTCAACAGTTGACCCGGTCAATGCGGTAGACCCGGTCAACACGGTGGACCCGGTCAATGCGGTGGACCCGGTCAACACTGTTGACCCGACCAACGCGGTGGACCCGATCAATGCTGTTGACCCGGCCAATGCGGTGGACCCAATCACTGTTCATCTGACTTAACTTGAGTCTGACCCAAGCCTAGCCAGTTCGGTTCGATCGAGTCAGCTCCAACCCGTCCAAATCCGAGTCCGACTCGAGTTCGGTTCAAATTAATTTGGTTCGACTCAGGTTCAATTTAATTGATTCAGCTCACCTCAACTAAACTCAACCCGAACCTAAACTTAACTCGATTCAACCCAACTAACTCCAATCTGGTTCAACTCAACCCATTCACTAACTCTACTCAATTAAATCATTAATTTTTACTTAACTTAATTTATCATGCTTAATTAATCCACTAAACTTGGTTAATTAACATTAAGCATGTTTAAATTAATCTAAGCATTCCACAACACTAATTTATCCTAAACGTGTTTAATTACGACTAAACATGCTTAATTAATCACTAATCGCGATTAAGGAAATATGACACGTCACCTTGCGGAAACACTGTTCACTCACCGGCCGCCGGAACCCTAGCCGCCACCTCGCCGGAGCTCACGAAACCTCCGGCCAACTAGACGACGAGCTCCGCAAGCCTTCGCACGTGTGGGGACCGACGACGGCCTGCGAAAAATCCGGCCATCAATGCCTAAACGAGCCTTTCTTCGTGGCGTCGCCGGCGAACTCTAGGGCGAGTTCGCCGGAGGGCGAAATCTCCTAATAACAGGGGGGGGGAAAACGAAGCTCCTACCTCGCTAATGCGTGGAGAAGGAAGGGAAGGAGGTTTCCGCCGGCGAGAAGGGTGGAATCGCGGCTCCACCGCTCGCCGGTGGTGCTGTGATCGAGCGAGCAGCGGCGGTGGAAATCGCCGCCTGCTGCAAGGGCGTCGAGGGTCGACGGCAGTTCGCGAGCATGCGCAGAGGGCGAGTCCGCACCAGCTGCGACGGAGGAGAGGATGCACCGGTGATGTGGGCGCGGGACGGCGAACGAACGGCGGAAGGGAGGGAGGCGGACAGCGGACTGCGGCTCGGTGGGGGACTGCCCTGCTGCATTTGGTCGCGAAGGCGAGGGAGGAACCGTCGCTGAGCTCCCCTTTGTAGGGAGTGATGCGCTGTGGCGACGGAGATGGGCGGCCACCGACGAACGGTGGGCAGCGACCGACGGCGGAAATGGGCGTCGGCGCTGCTCTGCCGTGGACGAGGGAGGTGGCCTTGCGAAGGAGCGGCTGCAGCAGACTCGAAGAGGAGATGGCAGCAGGCGGAGGAGAGGCGCGCGGCGACGGTAGGACCTCCGCTGAGGTCTCTTCGTCGTGGCGGAGAGGAGAGGGCGGCGTCGGAGTGGGTCGGCAGCCAGCGGCGGGCGGTGGAGGAGGGGGCTCCTCTGCTTTGCTGCGGACGGTCGCGAAAGCGAGGGAGGCAGGCGACGGAGTCGGGCGGCCGCCGACGAACGACAGCAGCGGACGGCGTCGAAATGGGAGGGGCCGCCGACGTGCCCTGCTGCGGGTGAGGGAGACGGGGAAGGAGGCGAAGAAGAAGAAGAAGAGGAGAAGAAGATGAAGAAGGGGGCGCTTCGCGAGGGGGAAGAGCCCGCGGCTCTTCTCGCTCGCGTCGGCCCCTTCAGACCGGGTCGGGCCGGTTCACACGGACCGGCCAGCTGGTCGGTTCAGTTGAACCGGACTGAATTTTTTTTTTCTTTCTAAAATATGATTTTTTGAAGGTGGGGGTTTACAATCGAGGAGGACAGGGTATTGATGGCAGCAGGTTCCTCGATGGCGATGCTAAGCAATGGTGGTGTGTAAGGTGCAAGGCTCAAGCTATAGACAGTGCACCGAACCAGAGACGTAGGCCACCATGATTGAGGAGATGCGTCGACATTTCCTCCTGATCAACACAGCGTATCAAATACGGAAGCGACTCTGAGTCCTACATTAAACCTGGAGTATCCATGAGTAAAAGACATAGGCGAGCAGGACCTTATCTTAGCGTTTATTGGGGCCTACAACAAGGAGCCAGGGACGAGCTCCACTGATGCGGAGTCACAACTTTGCAAGAGGCCATCGAGATCGTAGAAAGTTTGATGGACTTACGATTAGGTCCATGGAAGCTGCGTGATGATGAATCCCGCACAGTCAGAGCGCTCATGCATGGTGTTAACCGATCGCCTGCGCAAGCCAATGGGTGAAGGCACGCATTCGCAGCAACACCAGCGCGCGATAACCATCAAGGCACAGATGTATGATCTATGGGGTCCGCGCGCCAATGCCCCAGGCTCGAATGCAATGCTATGGTGACGACTCAAGAGGAGCCTGACAGACTTGCCCTAGTGCTCATAGACCAGGCAATTGTATCGGTCGTGCTCGCTCGAGCGATGCCCCCTACAGCAACTCAGCATGGTCCACGCCGAGCAGGAATCTCAATTGTTATACGTATCTCTTTTCGTGAATGGACGGCCTTGTGTCGCGATGGTGGACACGGGTGTGTTGCACAACGTCATGTGCGAGGAGATGGCATGAGAGCTCGAACTAAATGTCGAGCCAAGCATCCTCAAGATCAAGATAGTCAATGTAGTTGCATCCTCAGTGGCAAGTATAGTTTGACAAGTTCCCATATAGGTTGGATACTGGTGCGGCCATACCGATCTTATCGTAGCCCATGTGGATGACTTCCATTTCATCTGGGGATGGAGTTCCTACTATAATCCTACACCATGGTGGTTCCACATCTCGGCAGATTGATGACCATGGATGCAGACCAACCGGGGTTCACTTGACAGATGAATGTCATCAGTCGGATGGGCAGTAAGCAATTCTCAAGTGGTAGCAACCCTGGTTCACCAAGGGCAGGTAGCATACTAAGCCTTCTGTCACTAACCTGGAGCCTGTCCAACTTCCTATCGACCATACAGTTGGACAAGGGAGTCTGAAGGAACAAGGCAACTTTTGCAGTCGTGCTGCTGGAGGAGCCAGCAACCCCACCGAATGTGATTCCACCCAATATTGAAATATACTCTCTTAAGGGAATTCAACGACATAATATTGGACGAGCTTTCGAAGACGCTACCCCCTCATCAGCTGACGAACAACTAGATAGAGTTGGTTTTGGGTGCCCGATTACCTACATAGGCACCATATAAAATGTTGTGTGTGGAGTTCAAGAAGCAACTGAATGAGTTGTTAGATGCCAGGCTCATCTGACCATCTGAGGCACCTTATGGCATGCCAATTTTATTCTAGCAGAAAAAGGACGACAATATGTGCATATGCATCAACTACCGCGTGCTTAACAAGATGACAGTGAAGAACATATACCTAATCTCACTGATCACCGACTTGTTCGATCGATCGGGGCATGCAAGGGTCTTTATAAAACCTGACCTCCAATTAGGAAATTGGCAGGTCAAGATCGCCGAAGTTGACGAGGTGAAAACCACATTATTACGAAGCATGGCTCCTAACTTGGTCATATCATTCAGACTAACCAACGCACCAGCTATATTTTGTAACTTGATGAATGAGGTTTTCCACAAGTTTCTTGATAAGTTCGTGGTCATCTACTTGGACAACATTGCCATATACTCGGAGAACATAGAAGCGTATAAGCAGCACCTCCGATTGGCCAACATAGCCTGTTTGTCCGACAAGATAAATACGAATTCGGCCAGGCCTAAATCCTTTTTCTGGGGTACAAGATCGGCAGAGGAGTAACGTGCATGGATAAGCTCAAGATGCATGCCATCAAAGAGTGGCCAAAACTGAACAACCTAATAGAACTTCGTTCTTTCTTAAGGCTAGCCGACTACTATTGAAGATTCATCAAAGGCTACACTAAGATTACCACACCGCTCACCGATCTCTTAAAAAAGGATCAAGAGTAGGGCTGGACCGAGAGATGTGAGCATGCTATTCAGTAGCTCAAGGTATATATAGTGTCTGAACCTGTGCTAATTCTCCCTGACTTCAATAAGGCATTCGAGGTTGTCAGCGATGTGTCCGACCGAGCCCTCGGTGGCATCCTAATACAAGAGGGACATTCGGTGGCCTACAAAAGGCGCAAGCTAAATAGGGCGGAGCAATGTTATAGTGCTCACGAAAAGGAGATGCTAGTCGTGGTGCATTGCCTTAGAACTTGGCACGTCTACCTCCTCGGGAATCTATTCATAGTGAACACGGACAACATTGCTAATACGTTCTTCCTCACCCAGCGCAAGCTGTCGGCCAAGTAAGCCTGCTGACAAGCACAACTTGCTGAATTTGACTTCGCATGGGAACATAAGGCAGGACGACACAACTAGGTGGTTGACGCGCTAAGCAGGTGACTGCATGCAGCTGCGCGCGCGCATTAGACTTTGGCTAAGCGATTATAGGAAAGAACCAAGGTGGACTCGGCCTATCAGTGCATCCTATAGGAAATAAGGGACAGTGAGACCTGGCGTTACTGGAGGGACTCAAATGATCTACTACAAGTTTAAAGTGGGCACACGTACGTGCCCCACTCAGTCGAGGTGCACAGGGAGCTTATAATCGAGTGCCATAATACACATTGGGCCGGATATCCGGAAGTCGAGTGTACAATGGGTGCTCCTCACCCACTTTTACTATTGGTCGTGCATGGAGGATGACATCTGCCAGAAAGACAAGTCCAAGCGAGCTAGTGCAGCTGGTTTGTTGCATCCGCTGCCCATTCCGAACCAACCATGGGGTCTCAATTTCGATGGACTATATGAAGTCCTTCGTGAAGGTAAACAGACTCTCTGCTATCCTTGTTGTGGTGGACAAGTTCAGTAAGTTTGTGGTTTTTATTCTGATCACGAAGTAAGTCACGGTGGAGCAATCAGCTTAACTACTCTTTCGGCATGTGGTGAAGTACTTTAGATTACCCCAAGACATCATAAGCGACCGAGACGCCCGATTCATAGGGAAATTTTGGACTTCATTGTTCAAACTCTTGGGGTCCAAACTTAAGTTTTCAACCGCCAACCATTCGTAGATTAACAAACAGACGGAGCACACGAACGTTCTATTGGAGGAATACCTCCGACACTTCGTCACCACCAACCAAAGCAACTGGGTAGAAACTAATCAAGTTGGCTCAGTTCTGCTACAACTTACATCGAGGGTCAGCCACCAAGTGATCACTGACTGAGGTCGTGTTCGTACATCAACCTCTTACACTCCTCAAACTAGTGCGGGGCACACTGGATGAACGTTGGCCCGTCGCAACCCACTTCGTCCACAACCGATAGGAGCAGCTCGCGGATGCACGCGAGAGCTTGGAGAAAGCCATTTGCTGAATAAAGAAGTATATCGATCAACATTAATGGCCTCACCAGTTCCAAGTAGATGATGGGGTATTGCTTAAACTTACTCCGTAGATGTAGAAGAAAGCGTGAGGAACATGCATACACAAAGGACTCATTCCAAAGTACGATGAGCCATTTTGAGTGGTGAAGCACATCAGGTTAGTGGCCTACTAATCGGAGTTACCACCTCGGCTCAAGATACACCCGACCTTCTATGTAAGCTTCCTAAAGTTTTACCATCAGGACCATGATCTAACAAGGCAGCAAGCAGAGTGGGAACCCCTTACGATCACGAAGGAGTTCACCCGCCGAGCGGAGAAGATACTTGGCCAACAGATTGCACGACCGAGCAACTTCATCGAATACTCAATACAGTGAAAAGACTCACCTCTGGAAGAGGCAAGTTGGGACTGGGACACCACACTATGATAGTTCAAAGACCTCATCCACAAGTACCTTGATTCTGAGTTGATAGGGACGTCAATGACTTTAGGTGGGGAAAGATTGTTATACTCCTTTTCCCCAATCATTCTCGGATCCGACTCAAGTCACGCCCAAGGATGGAGTGCCAACAAGCAGCCCGCACACAACATGCAAGGCTACTACCTAAAGGCATGTGTAGGGGCGCGCCAAGGGGCTAAGCAGCCGAGCAACCAAGGGGCATGCACAGAGCACACATCCAACAAGCCGGCAAATGAGGAGCACATGCAAGACGAATGCAGAGCAACCGAGCAACCAAGGGCGAGCACAGAGTAGAAACTCGAACAACCGAGAGCGTGCATTGAGCGAACACCCAAGCAACCGAAGGTGCACATGGAGCGCACACACGAGCGACAAAGGGTGCGTGCAGAGCCGTCGCCGGGTGGCCACTTAGTCAGAGGTGCACACAAGCCAAGCACTAAGCCACGAGGTCTTGGAACGACCGATAGTCAGGCGCATCACCCCGCTGTAGTGGCCAATGTAGGAGGCAAGCAAGGAGTCGTCAAAAGAGTGGATGGCACGGGCGTAACAGTTGAAAACGGCTGAAGTATTTAATGCAGTAGGTTGTAATGCCTATAATCAAGAGAACTGCCCAACAGACAACCCTCTACCTATATAAGGACCTTTTGAGCCATGGAGCAAGGCAGCTTGGTCCAAAGAGAGAAAAAAAAGTTTTCCTTATAATAAGACCTCCTCAAGGTCGGCTTGTGACATTGGCGAGTAGAGAGGTTTTTATCGGTACTATAAAGCAGCCATTTTTGTCCTCTCAACTAAAAGGTGTTAAGGTGTTCCTTATTTCGCATCATGCCGACACGACCATAGCCCAACCATCGAGCTAATCAAAGTAAATTTGGTCGTGACACCATGCCTAACCGTATAGTGGGAAGGAACACAAGTTCTACGAAATTGATACTTGTGTGTTTCGAATAATCTGAATCAACTGTAAGACAACGCATACGTGGATTGTGAGCTCCGTCGGATTGATCTTTAGCTGCAATCACAGTAGATGGAGGCAGAACTGTGAGTTCCTTCTTAGTCGTTGTTGCCATACAATGAGAATGAGTAGAGGTCATACAAAACATAAGCTTACATCTATGGATTGACAAACTCGATGCTGGAAGATGATCACGGATGTATAAGATTGATAAACGTTGTTGATCGCTAAAGATAGAAGAGACAAGTGATCGAAAGTTGACGATGGGGAACCAACGCTGCAAGGTTCTTTCCGAGTAGTAGGCCAAAGAGATGTTTGAGAGTGGTTTAATTTTATTAAAATTAAATAGTCGGTCAACTTTTCTATGTGAAAGTTTGACCTATCATTTTGGTTTGCCTGGTCATCATGGAAATAATAAAAAAATAATCAGTAGAGCAGTTAACTTGATTTAATTTGACCTGAGAATAAGAATTATCATCTCTAATCCCAATTTATGCAAATTGTCCATGATTATAAGCAAACTGGAAAATATTAAACATGATGGAGGCGATGGGCATTAAAGAAACCCTATATCCGTGAAGCACAATCCTGTATTATGTTATTCTATGTTGTAAAGGAATGCCTCTATCTTCAACCAAAACGAGACTAGATAAGAGTCAGGCAAACGAAGTGTTGGTATAACTGGATCAACCGAGTGAACCAAGTTCAATCACATCGAACTGAATGAAATATGTAGCTTTTAATTGTCTTTTTATTTAAAAAAAAGATATAGATAGCCCTAAGTGTGTTCTAAAATTCATTCACATCATCTCTGAAGATTTCAGTAGATAATATAATTGAGATATCAAAAATCAATGCCCCTTATTAATATTATTTTGATGCATTGAGGATAGCTAAATTCATTAAATTACTTATCTCTTACTCTCATCTCTATTCAAGTTAGCATCAACTTCTTACTAATCAATATGAGTACCTATTTCCGTATTATTTGCTAGACATTTTAAATGCCATACATGATTCATTAGACATTTGAGTATAATATATCATATATGATATTTTGTATCTAAGAATCAATAAATAATTTCATTATCTTTTGTTCCTAAAATTCTAATCTCCAATCACTGGTAATTTCTCGAAGCACAAATTTCCCTTTTTATGATTCTAAAGATTCTTTCATAAAATAATCAATCTTTTTCCAGTTTATTGATCTTGTACTGAAGAAACTTACAAGGCTTTATCACTTCCCCAACTATTTCTCAATTGGATAAGATTTTACTAGCCCAAACTTTTATTTGCGGAGGAGAAACTAGTCAAAAATTATTGGTAATACCCCATAGGCTTAGTATCAAGGAGCAAAAAGGGAGTACGCTGATGCAGGCATTGTCCAAAATGAGGTTAGGGGTAAGGGATCAATAAATGGTTTTTTAAGTCCTCCATGAAAACTACCAAGTTGTTGAGTCCAATGGGACACAGAATTTTTTATAGAAAAAAAGAGTAACATTTTATTTATAATATAAATTTTGAGTTATTTAAACGCTTGTATGAGAAGTTGCAAACTACAAAAGAAAATACGGTTATCATTTCATTTATAAAATAAAACCATATAGTATAGAAATTTTAATAAAGTAGATACACAAAATAAGTTATCTGCTATATAGATACATTCAATTAAATGCAATCAGATCATTGTTCACTACCAATTTGTTAGTTTTCAAGAGCATCTTATGAAAAATTAGGCTATCAATTAAAATCAATATTTTAAAGTGATTGATAAGAAAAGATAAATTTTAAGCATTATGGTTGGTATAACCCATGTAAAGAGAATATTGGAACTTAGAATCATCTTTTTTATCATTACCCTTATAAAACAATGAGACTTGAAGCAAGATGAGAATACAAATAAGAATAAGTTTCATTAGGATTTCAAAATCATATGATTTAAGGATGGTATTGTCCTAATTTAAGTTTATCTTTACTGAGATGACCAAAGAAACAAATAAAACAATGATTTTTTTGGAAGTCGTGAGACTGCATGTAAGTTGTTTTTTTTTCATTAATCAAATTGTTACTATCCAATTAGCAGCAGTCTTCTGATAAAAAACAGCCCACCAGATCTAACCCCAACATCTAGAGAACAAATTGTTACTATCCTCCTCTCTCACACACTGTTGGATGCTCTGTGCTCAACAAAGCAGCATCCAAACGCAGTTTTCTTTCTCAATTAGATCACAGCACACCACAAAAAGGAGATTTTTAGAAAAATAAAGAGAGAAAAGAATCAACTAGGAACTGCAACAGGAACTCATTGAAGGCCGTGATGACCCTACCTATAGGAGAGTTCCGTAACATTTTCGCGGAGTATACAGTATGTACTCAGTGCAGCATTGCGGCGTAAGCTTGAACATGCAGGTTAATGGATAAAGAATGATGTTTACCGTGGCCCCTTCTTCCTGCTGAGGATCTCCTGTTCTTTTAGACGCTGTTGGAATCTTGCCAAGCGTGCCTGTAGGCTAAGCAGACCGGCGGACTTGCGCGACAACACGAAGCTCAGCTTTGCAACGTAGTCGTCGATGAAACTGCCTGGCCTGTCAACCTCCGCAAGCAAATTCATCTCCTGCAGAAATGAAGTTTACGATAAAAGGGTAATTAGAGAGCACATCTACACTTTCATGGATCTCTCTTTATCCTTCTAGATTAAGGAGATATGATTAGGGGTTTTAAAAAGCATTTGTTGAATGCATATGGAGTCATTATTAAAAATATTTAAGCTTTTACTTTTAGTTATAGAATGGTAGAACTGATTGTTCTTAGTTCTTTTGATCTTAGTAAACACAACTAAACTGTTCAAATCATTACGTTACCAATACCATTATCCAAATAATTAAGCCAACAAATATGTTAAATGTTATATGAATCTTACTTCGCGTACAATCTCAATTGTATTCTCAATTTCTCTTCTGTGAGCTGATATGAGAGCCTCTTCTTCCTACAACAAATAAAAAGTAAACAAAATCAATGATTGATGTGAAAACGCAAAGATTAACCACACACCAATAAGGAAAGCAGAAGATGAAGCATTTTAACCTCAAGTATTGCATCGATGTCCCCATCATTGCAAGGAGATTCCTGATCATGTTTTCTTGAAGCATTGTCAGAAGCAGTATCAACCATTTGTCGAGTATTGTGACTAGTGGTAGTTAATTGAGGTCCACTATCTTTATTCAGCCAGTTACTCTGCTTTTCAGATTTTTCTTCTCTTGGAACTCTTCTGAGAGGTGCAGAGACCTTCATTACCTGTTCCTCATCTTGTCCATCAAATGTGTTTTGACTTGGATGCAACCTATTTCGGCCACTCTCACGACTGTTCTTTAAGTCAGCCTTCTCCTGATCAAGTGTAACTGATGCTTGCATGCTTTCTAACCTCCCATTTCTTGTTCCATAGGAATTTCTGTCAATATCTGATGTAGAATAATATGGTACATTTTCAGTATTACTCCAAGGAATTTCAACTATAGAATCTTGAATTTGCACAGAGAGATCATCAGGTTCAGTTGAGGAAGGAAATGCTGATGTTGATTCCTTGCTAGAAGGTAGTGATGATACAGTCGCCTGATCTTTCTTTGAGTTCCCACTCTTGGAAAGACTTTTTACCCTGCTCAAGCAAAAACTCGAAAGCTAACAACACACTATAACCAAGGAATTGCAACATAATGAAACATGTTACTTTCTGGTACCTATCAGCATATCTCAAGGTATTAAGTGTATGTTCGCAAGAGCCTGTACTTGGAGAGATGCATGAAATCATGACCGTCCTTGAGTTGCCAACAAAAGAGTCACGAAGCACCTCAGTCAATTTGCTCCCTCTAAATGGGATATGAATTTGATCATTGTCAAGGGCACGGATGCATTCTTTTAAAGCCAAAAGGCTCTTGTTTATTTCTGCACCCTCAATTCTGAAATAGAAAACAAAGCATAATTACCTCTAAAATGATAATAAAGCTGTACGTATAAAAAATAACTGTATGTTAAACATTTGTAGTTGCTCTGCGCCCTAATATTTAAAAGCACCAAAAGGAACATTCCAAATATACGAACCTTGTTTGGCGATCATTATCTGTTGTATCAGCACCACGCTCACTTCCAGCAAGATCGATGAAGGATATCTTTCCGATAAGTTTACCACCTTTTCCACTACCTTCCTTCTGTTTTTTGGTGTCAGTCACTTCTTTATGCCGCTTAATGACCAATTGCAGAATAGCATGAGATCTTGATGACTCTTCATTGGCTCCCGTAGTACCAGTACTTCGTGCAGAATTACCTTTCTCAATGAATTCCTTAACAACCTGGACATCAGATACCTCAAACTCCTGCAATCCCACAATACAAACTTGCTGTTTTCCATCTTCTCGCATTAAAAGTTTCCTGGTTATTTAGAAAAATGTTCAACCTCTGCTTCAGAATACAGTGAATATGCATATATTGCCTCTAAAAAAAGGTAGCCTCTAACGGGGAACCATCAAATGGTAAGTTTGACGGGTCATGCAAATGAATGAAACTGAAATTTTACACTTGGGAACATGCTGAAAAACTACCAAAAATTTTACGAACTAAGCAATTTATAAGGAGAATTATAGAATTGTAAAGTGATTTTTATTATGTATCAACCTTAAATATTCATTTTTAGATATTAATAACAAAATATAAGTTGTAGCATGGAAAGACAAACCTTCTATCACAGAGAAGATCAAATAGCTTCCCGCCATAGATTTCAAAATAGCTAAGCCACAACTTAAATCTTTGATGACGGTAGACTGGTTGATGCAGCGTGCGAACTATGTCCTCAACAGCTCTAAGAGGTAAAGGTTGCATTGTATATGTCTTTCCACTGCCTATAGGCAAAATAGAAATGAAAATGCTTTGAAACCCCAAAATATATGGATTTTCTTATCATATATATTCGTTGCATGATTCTAAGTGAGGAACAACAGTAAACTGTACTCTGACATTCAAGAAAAACATAAATTCACATTTGAACACTAATATCATGCTCTATCAACATGTGATCTGAAAATAGTTGTAGCCAATATCAAACAAGACACTTACGTGAAACAGAGCATCAAGTATGGCCAATTTTTGTTCATTGCTTAATTTTCATTTAATTATTTTATTTTGATAATATTGCAAAACTGTACATGTAAGAGCAATGGGGAGCTCCTAAATCATCTCCTGGTAGCAAAAGAAATCAGCTCATGTACTTGCTCCAGAAACCAGAAAGTTGCACCAAACAAAAACCAGATTGTATATAGTCTGGCAATTGATCCTCTGTCTGCACTTGCCATATATAAAATGTCATAAGCTAACAGGTGTACTAGAATGCCATTTCCCTTCCTCTTTTCAATTCTTCAGTTATATATAAGGTAGATTGACACTATGCACACAAAAATTGCATTTGATTGTTTCACTCATCAAAGATATTTTTCCTGTTAACTCTTGTATTACCTTTGTTAATAAAAAGCTGGCACTGAACAAATAGTTCACTTCCTTTTCATAAAAAAAAGATATATTTCCTGTGTAGCATCCTTTTAGTAGGATCCATTTTCATTTTGCATTATTAAACTGAAGGCATAAATTGCAAATTTGTTTATAGGAAACTACATATATTAAGAGGCACAAACTTGAGATAGCCGGCTATATAAGGATGATTAGTATAACAGCACTAGGAACAAAGAAAAAGATCAACCAGAATTCTAAGATATAATAAAGTGAACATGAACAGAATAATATAAAACAATATGAACATGGACAAAGAGAAATTTACACCACATACTTTCAACAATAGACTTGTAAATATATTGCAAATATATCCTCGGATAACCAATTAACCAGCATAGAACTAGTCGTGCAAAATTAAGCAGGAACAGATATTTCACAATGATCTTGTAAGAAATGATCCAACTTTATTCGTGAAAAAGATAGGATAATGATAAATACTAGGAGTAAGATGCTTCAAAAATCAGTAGAGAAAAAAAAACTTAAAGGGAACCATCACAGATAAAGTAAAATACAAGTATTAACATAAACAACAAGTCATGAACCTATGAATTTTGTGGAGTAATCCATTCTTAGTATTTCAATTTTACCTGTTTGACCATATGCAAAGCATGTTGCTTTAGTCTGTTGGAAAATGGTTGGTATAATTGGCTGTACAGTTTCACGATATACCTGTTTGGAAGCCCACAAATTCAAAATTTTAAGAATATACCTTAGGTTATACAACAGTTTTATATTAAAAAAATGAAAAATTTATAGCAACAAAAGATGGACAGTGGTGCTACCTCATCATTTGTAACATTCTCATCTAAAACAGCATCAAAGCAAAACTCATGCTTTTCCACATATGCCGTCAAGTCCACCTGCCAAAAGAATATTGTAGCATTCGCAGAAAAGTGCCAAAAAAATATCAATATGAGAACAAAATGATATTTTCTTATTAGTAACTCAAGACAATAAATAAGAGGGGATGCAAATGAAAATCAATTAGGCATGCAATAATTCAAGACAATAAATAAGAGGGGATGCAAATGAAAATCAATTATGCATGCACAAAATGATTCACTGAAAGAGCAAGCTAGTGGTACTGGAAAGAGCAGCTGGGCCCAAAAGGCAAATATTTTCACAAAGCTAGCATTAAGTATTGATACATATGGACAAGGGTTCAACTCAAACTTCTGGTCATAATTCCACATGGCATGGAGTATGGCCATAGGGTACTCGGTATAATTTTTTTAGCACTGCACCTAAAAAGATGTCTTTGTTAAGTCACTTCTTGATTAGCTTAGTTCAGTTCTAAGATATACATGCAGGTTCGTCATCTTATCTCTGCCCTGTACCTTTTGTCATCTTATCTGCTTCACTTTTACATTTTTTTTTTCCTCATAGATCAAGTAATAGAAAATATATGATGCCACAGATAGTTAAGTGTAGTTATGTATGCTTATAGCAAAGTTTAATATATCAGGATACAGCCCCTGACTGGGCCAGGAGCAGACTGGTACTAACCTGAATACCAAACCTTGATGAGACTCTGAAATTGTTATTAGATAGAATAAAAATAATTAAAAGGTTTTTAAAGTGAACAACCAGTATGGACTTAGTTGTACATGAGAGATTTTAGATAAAAAAGGCAAAAAAAATATTCTGAAAATGATCAGAAATTTCACAGTAAAGTCAAAATTTTCACTTGGTGCTATATTTTTTTAAAAAAGGCCAATTGTATTGATCAGGCACACTATTATGAACATACTGGATGATTTTGAGTACAGATAAATGGCATCTCCAAGCATATTGGTTGGCAACTGCCATGACTGGTTTGGACTAACAAGAAAATATCGAGCATACCAGTCTATGTACCAGTTCATGCTCGGACTGACTACTGAATACCGAGTGCATTGGATTTGTATTCTTGGAATTTTAATCCTTGGTTTAGAGCATCATATAGTTTGTCCTTTTGCACACATGATAACAAAAATGGAAAAAAAAGTCAAGAAGATGATAGAGAGCTACAAACTGCAACAGCTCAGCAAATATCACCATCTTTCAGCATAAATGAAAAACATAAGAAGGCATATCGACTGAAAGTAGTAAACAATATTACTGTATTTAAATCATATTTTTAAAATCAAGCAAAATCACACAGACATGCCATTCATATTTTTCTCATCACATACCTCAGCCAGCTTCCCAAAATTTCTTTATTACATCATAAGAATTTAGCAGAATACAAGGAAATGGAATATAAATTGTTCCATCTGGTTTTAGCCGAACTTATTTCAAGCTAAACAGGCTTGTAGATCTACTTGCCTCATAAATGAGTTTTAGTGACATTATTGCCACCATGACTAGTACAGAAAAAAAATGCCTTTTATTTTCCTAATAGGCTGATAACATAAATTATCATCTCCTATTCTGATCACCTACCAAGATGGGGCAAAATAAGTTATAGAAAGTAGTAAATGAAAAACATAAGATAAAGAGTCATTTATGTGAATTATATATATATATATATATATATATTAGATCAAAATGATTGTGTTTTCAGAACATAATATAGATTTTCCTTTTGCATATAGGATATGGGCACAAATGGAAAAAATGCAGGAGGATCATAGAAAGCTACAAGCTGGGCAAGTAACCATATATTACCACATAGCATAAATGAAAAGCTTAATGTAAAGGATTTACATGAATCATAACTCAGATTTAAAAGAATAATATGATGATAAATACTTCTAATGGACCAAATTTTGTGCAATTCTTTAATTGTGTCTGAAGGGAACACAAACCTTTAGCTTTGGCTCATGGACAGTTAAATAAGCATTCTCATTAACAGTCACAATGTCATCCTCCTTTCTGGATATCTCCTTCTTATTCAGTGGTCTTTTCCGTACCTGAAAAGAGTAAAAAGGTGTGGGTTGGAACCAAACTATAGAAGCATCATTCCAAGGAGAAACAGGTGAATAAGGGAACCACAAATGCAAAGAAACAGGTAAGCAATGGCCGACCAAACAATCTGACACGTTTTCTTTATATTAAAGTTCACAGAAGTCTTGACCAACATGAATCTTGTATACATACATGTAGAAGCATGAACTTTTTACCTATAATGGAAGATTGCAAATTTTTTAAAAGACTCATACTTTTGTTGATCTTCAATTAGTACCAGCTATAGAGTTCTCGAGCAAGATGAGGATACCCTTGTCTCACAATATCTGATCATCAAAGATGTCTTTTCATATGGGACCTTAAGGTTTCTTTTAGATAATAGTAATTAAATTATCTATGTATTTACTAACTGACTGGACATGTATTATTTTTTCATTGTTAATGATGATAAAAATAATGAAATAGAGATTTGGGTAAATTGGCCAGCTTCCTTTAAGCCCTAAGAGAAAAGAAAAATCAAACATTTTAATGATCATACATATGATAATAACAGGTTTTCACAACCTCAGAGGTTAGAATTCAAGTCATAGAAACAACCACATTGCAATGCAACCATATTAGCAAGATCAGCAGTTTGTGACTATCTTGAACTCTCTATCTAATACTTGAGTTGGCTACTGCATACAAATACTCCCTTAAGAAGTTGGCAGTCACTTTATGCAAAACGTGAATGCCTGTAGGCATCTGCCTTGCAGTCCATAGAGGTTTTGGTAAGCTGGTTTCTCCTCTAGAGTTCCTTTTTTTTTTAAAAAAAGTAAAAAAAGAAGTTGGCAGTGCACAATTGGCTAATGAAAATTACACCAGATAAATTATTTCTACTCTAATTACTACAAAAGTTAGAGGTCCAAACCCTAATTACTACAAAAGTTAGAGGTCCAAACCAAGTAGATCATTGTAAAGTTCTCAAAGAATTGAGGAAAACATAAAAAATCTTTAGTATGGTCTGGAAATTAAAGATTTTACATCTGACAATTAAAAAATTATGGTAGTATTTCAATTTAAAAAATTAAAAAATATTACCACAAAACATATTCTCCTGAGGAGACAAACAACCATTGTCAAGGGTAGAGGATATTCATTAGCCTTTAATTTGGTAACAGTTGTTGGCTGATATTGACGATGAGCCACAACATTTGTCAAAGAAACCATAACTTCAGAAAGCACAACGAATGGAGCAAAACTACAATATTGCTAATGCACTAACAAAATATTTTGCATACCACAACTTTAATCTTGGCTACATTGCTCTCTTTTGTGGTAATATCTTTTTCATTCTCTGCTTGTCTGATATTGTTATCAGATGGAACTTGTTGACTTATAGATGTTGTGTCAGGCTCATTATCAAATCCTTTATTAAGCAAGAATGGCGACGGCTCAAATTGCTCGTTAAGGACATGCTGCAATGAAGTACAAAAATTATTAAGAAATGGTAAAAAGAAAAAAAAACTGCAATTGTACGTTCAGAATAGTATCATATGACATTCTGGAAGACACTCTTCATTAAATAAGATTGACGGGAGAAAGATTTAGGTGTGGTCATGATGAAGAGATTGACCGTTCCTTCAAAGCTTATTATATTGCAAAACTTCTTAACATAAGTAGAGAAATATAACAGCAAGGATAATGAGATAGAAAAGAATGAGAAGTCTACCAAGTAAAAGGCGTATCAGAAGCATCTTTACACAAACTAATGGTAGTGACAAATATATTTAATGAAATTAATTGAGATTGAACATGGACATTTTAAGTGTCTATCTTCAACAAGCAGTATAATTTCATTGTTAATGTGGAAGGTACGAATCAGTTTAGTATCACTAAGGATTGTACCTCAGAAAGAAATTCACTGTCATCCATCGCATGAAGATCCAAAAGGCCAGCTCCAACTTCCCCTCTAATCTCAGGTGAATATATCACATCTTGTTGGCTGATATTTTGTTCGGCTAGAGTATATGGCTCGGAGACAGATTCCCCAGCAAAGTTCAGATGTCTTAAGAGCTTCAAGAGTTTATGCTTCTCTTCAACTGTTTGTGGCCCGTAACCCTATTAAACATCGAACAACTCGCATTACCGCAATTTATTAAATAAATTGTTTCAGGATAGCTAGCTTTTAGAAGAAATTGATATTTATCTCTGAATCAAAGCTTTACTCGATAGCATTTTGGATCATAAATGGAGGACCATAATGCCGGATCGAAAAGGTCAGATCATTTTCTCCACTGGTTGCGGCGAAAGCATATCAACTCACCTGCATGAGAAGACTCGGCAGAAGCCGCTGATCGGCGGACGCCGTCGGCGAGGCCAGGTGCTGCAGACCGGCTGACTGGAGCCACCGCGCCATGACTGCGTCCCCAGCCTCTCCGCCGGGGGGCTGGTCGTACAGCGCCGCAGCCGCCGCGGTCACCGTGCCTGCGTGGCCATGCTGCACCTGGCCACCCATGTGGCGCTGCGAGCGGCGTTGGGGCGCCAACTTGGCGTCTCCAGCAGCACCGCCTCCGCGGATCTGGAAAAACACCAGCGCAGGATCTACAGAACCCCGGATCCCGAATTCAAATCACAGAACCATCCGATTCGACGTAGATCCAAATCGTGCATCGAGTGCGGGGAGATCTACGGATGGGCGGCACCTCCACCGCTTCCAAAAGCCGATCCAGGGAATGCGAAACCGAGTAGAGCAGAGAGAATGGGGTTTGCGGTCGGAGGATAATGAACTCGACAACCCTAATCGGAGGAGATTGGAAGAGGGAGGAGGAAGAGGAGTCGATCGCCGCCTGCGAAGCGAAAGAGAGTTAGAGAGAGAGGGAGACAATTTAAATTGGGAAATATATTTTTCCTCCTTTTACAGAAAAATACCTTTCTCCAACTATTTATAAAATGGCCGACTCATCGAGCACCCTCTCCACGCACCTGCCTCACCAACCCAATCCATGATTGGAAGACTAGTGTGGGACCCGCTTCGGTTTCCTCTGGGACTCCACCTCCTAACCGCCAGTGGGTAAAACCGTTCACGGCGTAATCAAGCGGTTTGTGTCTAATCTCCATTTGGCTCATCGTTGGCGCAAACAACGCTTCAAGAATAACGGCCTAAAATAAACAAAAAGGGACGAAGCGCTTTCTAAATAACCCCTTTTTTTCCCTTCAAATTATTTGTTACGTTGAATCATGACGTTATTATTATTGCAATGCTATTATTATTCTCATTGTCACAACAGTCTTCTCGTTTTTTTTTTAAAAAAAGAAATTGGTATTGGAATTTGGAAGGGACAGAGTGTTTTTGTTAGTTACCACTTACCAGAGGCTGTCTTTTTTTTTCACCCAACAACTACACAGGGAGGACGCGGTAAAAGAAAGAATGAAAGTATTTTTAGTTCCAAGTTTTTAACCAATTTTTTTAAAAATTAGGCTCGCTATAATTTTTTCTAAATTTCTATAAGTATCAAACTCACAAATAAAAATTTAGCATTCTAACAAAAAGATGATTTTTTATGAAAATGATTAGTTCATATCTGGTCGGTGATTATTTAGAAGGGTAAAAGATAAATTATTTTTAAAATTAATTAATTATAAGAATTTTTATTCGGTATTTTTTTAAAAATAAGCATGTAATTTTTTATTTTTTTTAACTTATGAATATTAAATTAATAATATAAAATCTAATTACAAAAATTGTTAGTTGATGTAAGTAAAATATTTATAGAAGTTTTTTAAAACAATATTTTCTTAGCATCAAATCAAATTATTTTAATGAAACTAATTATATTAGTAAAATATTTATAAAAAAAATTTAACATTAAATTAATTTTCATTATTTATATTATTGTAAAATTATATACGAAAAATTATAAATCTAATGCTGACTAAATTTTAAAAATAAATAATTTATTTATTAAACATTTCCTAATACTCTCAACCTATTAAACTTTTTTTTATTGATAATAAAAATTTGATGATCTTCTAGTTAGAATAATTAACTTCTGTGTAGAAGATCTTAGATTTAATACTAAGTTAAAAAATTACCTACCAAGTGATTAAAGAAAAATCCCAATCCATCTCCTTATTATAAATAAAATCTTAGAGTCATATAAAGCATTTACTAGTTTATATATATCATGATTATTTTCATAGAACAACAGTGTCCTAAGGATCATTTAAAGAGTTTCTTTTTGAAAGATTTTACAAAAAAATTAATCTGAACAGGCAAATGGAATGGAGGAGGAGAAAAATCCCTAAAAGAAAATAGCACGGGAGAAAATTATTCAAATCAAACCAAACTTGGGCACCACTCAAGCCTTGGAAGGAAAGATTAGGCCATCTGATTTGGTTCCTTGTGGAACACTTCCAAGACAAGAAAAAAAAGGAAAAAAAGTAGTTCCATATTGGAGGGATATGTTGGTTGGGCGGACGTCATAAGTTATTTTGAGAGTCCAATCAAAGCATGCTTGCTTCAGTGGCGTCCTAATTAATTAGGTCAAAAATCCCTTTCCTAGGGCAACCAGACTTCATTTGTTTTAGCATCATTTGTTTCGTGATGTAGGTGAGTAGAGAAGAGGTTAAAAGACTCTCAAGCCTCTCTACTTTTGAGTTGCTTCAAGGAGGAACCGGTTCTGCAGTGTTACATTGGGAATGTAGATAACATGTATATTTTTAAATTTTTTAATATTCACTGAAAGTTACTCCAAATTTATCAATAACAACTCATGTACGATTTAAACAATATAGGTTGGTTAAATATTTATAAATTAAACGTTCATAATAAGATGCATAATCCTGATATACAAAATGTACATCCCTCCGGTTAGAGTAATTGGACTCTATACAGAAGGATCGTGAGGTCTTAAGTTCAAGACTCATTTTTTTTAAAAAATTTGATGAGTATTAAATCTATATCGCAAGTATAAGGTTCAATTGCTCTCACTGGAGGGGCATATATTATATGTGCTCTTGTATTATAGTTGCTTGTCAAGATTTAAAAATAAAGTTACTCAATTTATCAAACATAATTGTACTCGTAATGAGTATTTAAAATTATGAAAGTTATAATTTTGGTCACTACTAAATGAAAATTATTGGTCAGTTTCAATGCTAAACTCGCTTAATCACCATGGAAGAAAAACTTTAAAAATAATAGGGGATATGTAAAAAGAGTTAAGAGAAAATAAAAATAAGGTGATTAAGTTCCTATTTGAATTTTTATCAAATCAATAAGATTTAGCTAGTAGGACGAATCTGCAGACCATCATCGCGACTCGATCTCTCCTGGTGTAAGTTGTATGAATGATGTTGATGTTGCATATATTGCAGTAACTTTGGATTAAATATGGATGGATGTTGTTGTTTAGATTGGTTAAATTTATACTATCTCCCCTACTTTCCTCTCATCTTCATAGTGAACTCGTTCTTTCTTCTTCTTTCCATTATCTTTTCTGTGTCCTTACTCAATGTAGTGTAACAATGGTGATGTAGGGAGAATCGAATCGAGGTTGGCACCAGGGAAGTATTATTCAATTCCAATTAGCTAGCTAGTATATGACAATGGTTATATAGGTTAGGTAGTAGATGAAATTAGGGAGTTATTAACTTGGACCTTATTTTGATTTGAACTATAAGTTAGGTGGTATCGTGCTTAGTGGAGAAACAACCTAGGGAGATAACTTGTCATATTATGAACAATGTTACTTATAAATCGCATACAAAATAAATATCTAAGATTTTGTTTATATTAGGAAGATCTTCTCAGAACGGTTTAAGAAAGTATGAAATTTTACACGGTTGGTTCTGAAGAAGACCAGACTACATCATCAGGTGCATTGGTTCATCGTAATTAGGATTTATTCAAACTAGGAAACTACATGCTGAGGTATTATTAGGAAGGTCCTGGATGCCTTGAAACTAATAAAATGTTATGTTTACTAAATATGTGATAACACGCATGCTAGAATGATATTATTTATGTAGCATGAATTATATGTCATGTGTATGCTGTTTAACATGCTTTATCAAATTCTTTTACATATTGCTTTATTTTTCCTTATTATTTTGTGATATGCTATTACCTCGATAAAGAAGATGATATATCGATTATAAAGTTAAAATACCACATAGGAGATAATATCAAAAATGGTTACCTGACACTCTAGTTTAGATAGAGACATAGGTAACATTTGACACTAGCATCTCCTAGGGACATCACTAGATTACATATTGTGAGGGTGTAATAGTAACACACCCTAGGTGATAAATCGAACCCTTAGTGTTCGAATAGTGATGTTCACTCACTATTACCACTCTTGGGGCTACACACAGCTCAAATACTGGAAGTTAGTTGGGAAATTGACTAGATGAACTCCAAGGTCAAGATAGACCAGAAAGCGGAGTAAGTCTATACCCGGATAAAATTACCCGCACGCATGACGTTTGAGCGTCATCGTGATAGTCCCGGAATGACCAGCGGAGATGTACCCTTCCAAGGATTTAGCAGGCATGTAGTCGAGGTAGCCACAGCCCATTGTGCGGATGTGAGCTCAACTCGGCCAACATCAACTGCTATTGAATTGGAGAGATGAAATCCCTTAAAGCCTTGGACAGTGGATCCGTAGACCACACGACTACTATTCCAGACGTTCTGTAGACGATCTGATGACTAGACCGGATCCTAGGGTTATTACTTAATTCGACTAGCCATGACTGAGGATATATTAATTGAGGTGACCCTGTCGACAGACAGTTGTGTAGCGCTACATGGTGGGTTGTGACCGTACTGGATTTCCAAGGGTAAAGGTACGGGAGCAACCGGTTTTGCTGGGACGGGGTGTAGGGATCGACCAGTGGGACAGTAGAGAGAGATACACGATTACCCGATCTCTCTACCAACATCCATGCAGCGGGCATAGGTAGAGAGACCTAGACATTTACAGCACGGATGGGCTTATGGGAATCACTGATCAGGATATCCCCTGAGCATAGGCGGGCGACCCGAGACACTTGATATAAAGATAGAAATACTTCTAGATGACATATACTAGTGATAGACAAGTTGTTCAACATAGATGACTTTTACTAGTGACAGACATGTTGCTCAACATAGATGATAATTAGGAATATATACAGATATACACAAACCGTTAGAACTCAACTTTGTTAATGATGGTATTTACACCAAAAAGTTAATAATTGATAATTAATAAACCCAAAGGCATCCTAGTACTTCCCCCTAGTGTTTGATTTCCTATCTACAATTTTGAGTCGTAATTTCGCACTAGGCCGCAAGGCTGAGCACACCGCGTTCAATGTGTGTGCAGGTGTGTTAGATGATCGATCAAGACGGTTGATGAAGATGAGTTTATCGATGGATTTATTTTTATTGATCGATACTTATCATAGATTTGTAGTAGGTTTATCGGGACTGTGTTAGCAGTGTTGAGTTAGATGTTTTAAATGTATATTCCGCTATCTTAATGATGTATATGGACTGTGATTACCATTAAATGCCTTGTATGGATCCTTTGGGCTCATACGACGGTTGCCACGTGCCCGACAGTAGGGTCGGGGCGTGACAGAAGTGATTAGCAAGATAGAAAATATGAGTTTGAGTATGTATGCATTTACTCTTTTATATGTGCATTTACTCTTTCAATATAATGATATCCAAAATTACATCAATTGTCTTAGATTTTTAGATATTAGTCCGTCCTTTATAATATTTCAAGCAGAATCCATCTCTCTTATTTTTAGTTGAATTATTATTATTACTACTATTATTGAAAGTAATAATCATGCTAGCAACGAAGATTTTTTTAAATAATTTTATACATTTTTAGTAAGTTTTATTAACAATTCTTCTTATATTAGTAAAATTAATTGATGAAGACTACTAACATTTCTTATATTAATATTGGAGAAAAATAGAATTCTTTCTTAAAAATTATATAATATTAACAATGATCTTTTTATGCTTAAATCTTAAACTATGAATTTTGAGCTATAGGAAGAATAATTAAGAGATATTCTTATTTGGGTTAGGTTACTTAAATTGCAATTATGCTATCGGAGGAGGGTATAAACTTGTTAAGCATAATAACAAATTCTCTTGGTATTTGTATGATTGCAAATGAGTGCACAACTAAACAAATGAAAATTTATTATGCACAAGTAATGGTTGAAATGAATGGAACACTTATTTCCTCGTCAGTATTCTCATTAAGGATAAACAATATGAAATCATCAAGCAAGTAGTGAAATATAATTGGATTCCAGAATATTACATCATCTAGTGGGTCAAATATAATAATTCAATAAAGTAAAATATCACACAACTAAATTTAGAGATATATCTGAGTTGCACCCAATGCGACCCAAGATGTGATTGATGGGTGAAGGTGGATGAAATACTTAGTCCAGATCTAGAATGATAAATAATTATTCTTACTCAGACTAGATTAAGTATAGGGGAGTTCTAAGAATAAAGTGATCCCTTTCTTATAAAAGTCTAGCACTTTTATCATTTGAAGGTAGAGAGGAGTTTTTCTAACCTTGAGTGTATGAATAAATTCACACTTAAAGAGGGGTTATAAAAAGGAGTGTGCCGATAATCTTCCCTATTTTAGATCTAGTTGGAGGAGTGGGATTTTTTTTGCATCTTTTAAATAAAAGCTTCCTTTTTCCTTCGCAACGCACCTTCCTCCTTCATCTTGAGCGCACCTCCCCTCTTCCGCAGCAGAGCAGCGCCGACGCCCCCCATTTCACCGTCGGTCGCTGCCCACCATTCGTCGGCTGCTGCCTGCTTTCGTCGTCCGCCGTGCACCACTCCCCAGTAGAAAGGGGAGCTCGGCGATGCCCCCTCCTTCCTCGCCCTCGCGACCACCCACAGCAGGGCAGCCACCCGCCGAGCCCGCCGTCCGCCTCCCTCCTTTCCGCCATTCGCCGTCCATTCCCCTCCGCCGCGACGAGAAGAGCTCGGCGGAGGTCGTCGTCCCCTCCTTCCCGCCACATTTCCCCTCTTCGTGAGCAGATCCACGCCGACGGTCGCCCCCCTACGCGGCTGCCGATCCACCGCTCCAATCGCTAAGGGCGAGTAGCTACAGCCATCAGCGAGCTCGGGAGGAGTTGGTCCCTCGAGTTTTGACCGCTGCTGGGTCGACTTGTTCAATGCAGCGGAGAGGGCCACCGGTGAGTCGACGAAGGGAAGACCTGCGCCTTCTTCCCTCCCGCCGGCCGCTGCTCAACTCGTTTCTGCTGGGGTCTTCGCGAGCTCGAAGGTGAGTGGATTTTCCCATCTGTCGTTCCCATCCGCGGGGCCTTCGTGGCTGCCGTCGACTGCGCCATCGGCAGATGGTCGGACGATTACTGTGATATTGCTGCTCGGTTCTCATGAGCGTCCACTGTTGTAGGGCACTCCCTGCCTCCACGCGCGCGGGCTTATGGTTGTCTTTGTCGCCGGCGTGTAGGTCGGCCATCGGTTTCGTGAGCTCCGGCGAGGTGGCGGCTAGGGTTCCGGCGATTAGGTTTCCGGCGAGAAAAGTGTGATCGGTTGAGGTAGATTTATTTTCTTTCCCTAATCACGATTAGTGATAAGTTAATCATGCTTAGTGTTAATTAATCTCCCTTAGTGTAATAAAATATGAAACTGAGGTTATATAAATGTTATTTGATGCATAAAGCTAACCATGCTTAATAAGGGGTAATTAATCACATTTGAGTTAGTTTTAGTGAACTTGATTGGGTGGAACCAAGTTAACCGAACTCAAGTTTAATCTGAACTTAAGTCTCACTCAAATTAGGATGGTTAGGAGGTGACTCAATCGAACCGAACCGGTCGGGGGCTTGGGTCAAACTCAAACTAAGCTAGGTCAAACGTTGACCGGGTCAAGCATTGACCGGTCAACGTTGACCGGGTCAAAATAAAAAAAAATAAAAAAAATTTAATTTTTCATTGGGATGATTAGGTTATTAAAATAGTTAATTAAGATTTAATTAATCTAATAAGTGCTGATTGGTTTTATTTGGGCCATTGGGTGACTTGGGCCAAGTCATGGGTTTAAATGGGTATACATGTGATGAAATCTATTTATCTATAATTAACTTAATTTAATATTATAATTAATTTAATTAGCAAAAATTAAATTTTGTTAATTAATATTTGAATGATTAGGTTGAATTGATTATCAACTTGTATGCTTAGTTTGGGTTAATTAAATTTAGTAATTACTTTAATTAAATTATTGATAGATTATTTGGACTAAAAATATAGGTATGGGCCCAATGGGTAAACATAGACTTACTAATTAAGTAGGCACCCCTAAATTGAATATGGGCTCGTAAATTTAAATATAGACTTATTAGCCAGTAATTAGCTAGAATATTTTATTTACTTTAGGGAAAAATAAAATAAATTTTATTTTAAATAATTGTGTTATTTAGGACTATCGTTGATACGCGCTTCGAGTAGTTCGTCGGAGTGATTCGTTGTTACGCGGGTTGGTTCTGAAGAGCGGATCGCTAACCCAGGTGCGTTGGTTCATCTTTTATTCAAGCTAGGGAATTCCTGTTGAGGTCTTCTTAGGAAATTCTTGGATGCCTTAAGCATGATAAAATGAAATGTTTGCTATGATTATATTTAAATGCATGTTAGTATGATTTACTTTGTCTAACATGTATGCTATGTCATGTTTACCATGCTATGTATTTAACATATCTAAAGATCTTGTCCTGAATGTTATATTATTTTTCTATGCTATGTTAGCACGACCACCATGCAGACATAGATCAGAATGATGATATGTTAGAACCTCCTAGGAGACATCACTGGAAATTAGATAGGAAGGGATACTCCTTGCATACCCCGTTTGACCACCGCGTACCGCCGATGGTCAGAATGGTGATGTTCCGCTAAACACCACTCCCGAGGCTACACATAGCTTAGATATTGGGAGTTGGTAGGGAAATGGACCGTACAAACTCCGATGTCATATTAGACCGAAAATACGGAGTAAGTCCCTACCCGAAAAATTATACCCACACGAATGTCGTTTAGCCGACCCCCTGATAGTCGTGAGATGACTAGCGAGGATGAGTCCTACCATGGACTTGGCATCGATGGAGTCGAGGTTGCCAAAGCCCATCGTGCGGATGTGCGTCAATCTCGGTCGACATCGACTGTTATTGGACTGGGAAGGTGATTCCCTATGGGACGCCTTGGACAGTGGATCCGTAGACCACGCGACTATTATCCATGACGTTCTGCAAATAGTCGGATGAGTAGTCCGGATCCTAGGGTTGTTATTTTCATCGGTTAGCCGTGACCGATTAGTCTTATTGATGGTGACCCTATCTTCGGGCAGTGTGTAGTACTACACGAGTCGCTATTGCCCCTACGGAGTTCGAGGAGGATGTAAGGGCATGATAGTTTCACTATGGGAGGCATCGAGGGTGTCTTCGCCAACATTAGTGCAGCGGGCATAGGTAGAGACAGAGACAGAAAAGCACTGATGGGCTTACTGATGCCCTTAGCTCGGGTATTCATTAAGCATAGGCTAGAGCCCGAGTCTTGAAACTTAAAGTCTTATTATGACGTAGGTGATATATGCTGATGACATTGACAATAAATACAACTTAGGTGTCAACTAGTGAAATATATGTTTATATTTATTTATGCTGTTTTACTGTTTTCTATGAACTGATTTACACAAATCAAATGAAAAATGATGATTAACAACCCAAGGCATCCTAGAGTACTCCTCCTAGCCTTTGATTTCCTTATTCGGTTTAGAGCCGTAATTTCGCACTAGGTCGTAAGGCTGAGCACACCGCGTTCAATGTGTGTGCATGTGTAGACGTTTTAGACGAGACCGTTGACGAAGGGTTTATCGCAGAAGGTATACGATCATCGTTATTTAGTTCAAATGTCGCTTTCATCGACTTAGAATTGTATTAGGATATATCGGGACTGTATCTAAAGATTTTATGGACATGTTTATGTTTATGATGCTGCATTTTGTATATGCCTAGTATGGGTCGCAGGGCCCATACGGTGGTTGCCACGTGTAGTCCTGCGAGTCGGGGCGTGACAATTAAAGTGGTATCAGAGCCTAGGTTTAAAGACCTGAGAAATTTGGGACTTCGGCTCTAAATCTTTAGTAGAAGGAAGTCAGTCCCGATATATTTAGGGTGGCCAGTTAGATAGTTAGTGGTACAATCGTTTATCTATATCATGACTATACGTACCAAAAGAGTTTACCTTACGTTGATTTTGTAGCTTATGAACTGACCGCAGCTTATTTCGTGTAGATGTCGGACGTACCGCCGAGACGCAAACGGGGGAGGCCCCGAAAGCTCACGGAACGCCTGGATTATTCGACGGCCACCTCCCATCTATCGGCAGATTCGTTAGCGCCACTCGCACCGGTACCAGCCGCTAGTGTTACTGGAGATTCCGAGAGGGCACTAGTGCCTACGATCCCCGAGCAGGCATCGTCGGGTACACGTCGGAGCTCGAGTTCCGGTCGGACTTTGAGGTAGAGGACCGTATCCACCGGACCATCTGGGCAGGCTCCTATATCGCAGGGACAGCTGAACATGATAGCGGCAGCTATGGTCAGCATCCTGACTCCCTCCCCGCAGTAGGAGCTGGGGGAGCCACAGACGATAGCACCTTCTTCGCTTCCTGCCGTACCAGTGGCCCCACCAGCACCACCAGTAGTTCAGGCAGCCACTACCCCAGCCGTTGCACCTGCTCTAGTAGACAGTTATGCAGAGACAGATTCAGTGGTAGGTGCAGTAGTAGTTGCTACCCATCCGGCAAGAGTACAGAGGACTTATACCCGGATTGATTATCAGACCCCACTAGGGGAAGTTGCTACTCCGGTACCCGGTACCCGAGTTGGTAGACTGTTAGCCGCTTGGGTGAGAAACGCTCGGCATCTGGGTTGTGTCACATTTTCTGGATCATCAGACCCCCAAATAGCCCTGTCATGGATTAATAATGTCCGACATATCACTACTGATTTGGAGTTATCAGATAGAGACCGACTTAGAGTAGCACTTTATCTAGTGGACGGGGATGCTGAGACCTGACGAGAGGAGCTGGAGACCCGTTATTCCATAGGACTGACTTGAGACATCTTTCTGGATGAGTTCTACGAGCATTTCTACACAGAGCTGTAGCATGATTTGAAGATATAGGAGTTCTTGGAGTGTACATAAGGAGGTAGATCTGTGTCAGCGTATGTGGTGGAGTTTAACCGGTTGGCCTCCCTGGTACCCGATAGATATCGTCATCTGCGTTTTATTCAGGAATTGAATGACCACCTTCGTATTAGGGTGGTAATACTTAACTATACTGTTTTTCAGCAATTAGTGGATAAATCCCTGTTGACTGAGAGGATTATCCAAACTACTCGTACACGGAGAGAGGGGAATAAAAATAAGAGGTTAGTATCACATAGGGGTCGAGGTGACTTTAGGGACAGACAGACAGGCACAGTACCATCAGTTGCCTCAACTGCAGGAGGGGCTCCATCTGGGGGCCGAAGGACTGAGCAGCTTGGTCGGCATAGTCAGGCGCATCCCCCGCCGTCAGTATAGAGGGCCTCTCAGATGCACCGTACCAACCGTTGGCCCCATATACCTTCTGTCATAGGATCCACATCGGGTCATGTCGAGAGGTCTCATGTTATCAGTGTGGACAGAAGGGGCACATTCGGCCCAACTGTCCGCAGCGGACTCAGATAATCGGATCTCAGCAGTCGGCCATCCATCCTGCATCTACGGGTCGTGGTCGTCTGCCCGCACCGATCCCACCTGCTGCACCTATGACAGGATCGACCAGAGGACCTGCCACCAGATCTGGCCCATACTCCTAGAGGCCACCCCAACGCACCCAGACTCGTATCTATGTACTGGATAACATCGACGCACAAGCCAACCCGGATGTAGTCACCGGTAACACCTCGCATGCTGATGCCCCTTGAGTTATCTTATTTTGGAGATTGAATAGTTGAACTTGATAAGTTGATGATGTGTTGATTTTTGGAACTAAAACTTATTTTCGTTTAGTTGAACTATATTTACCTTGTTGTATGTGTTATTTGTGTGATGGTGGATTAGGACATATACGGTTATTTGATGCATGAGCTCGTATTCTCATTGATACCGGGTCACATCGCTAGACGAGTCGATATATCTCTTGCCCCGTTAGAGTCAGAGTTAATTGTCTGCACTCCCTTGGGTGAGAAGATTTTACGGAATCAGGTATATCGGTCCTGTCCTATTATGATACAGGATGTCACTCTTGAGATGGACCTGATTCCACTAGATATGACAGACTTTAATGTGATCATCGGTATGGACTGGTTGACAGCACATAGAGCCCTGATGAGTTGCTTAAGGAAGTCAGTATCTTTCGTTGGATCGGGATCACCGGAGCTTATATTCGAGGGAGATCGTCGAGTCCTACCGACTGTCATTATATCCGCTCTCACGGCGCAGAGGTACATCAAGAAAGGATATCAGTATTTTCTAGCGCATGTGGTGGATAACATCCAGTCGGTTAGCCAGATGACGGATATTCCTGTAGTGCGGGAGTTCCTAGATGTGTTTTCTGAGGATCTGCCTGGCCTACCTCCGTATCGGGTGTTAAAGTTTTGAATCGATCTTGCTCCCGGGACGATGCCGATCTCTAGACCCCCGTATCGCATGGCACCGGCAGAGTTGAAGGAACTCAAGCTACAGTTACAGGACCTGGTGGATAAGCGATTCATACGACTTAGTGTCTCCCATTGGGCACACCTGTTCTATTCGTGAAGAAGAAGGATGGGACCATGAGGATGTGCATTGATTACAGGCAACTGAACAAGGTCACCATCAGGAATAGGTATTCGCTTCCCCACATCGATGATCTGTTTGATCAGTTACAGAGAGTTCGAGTTTTCTCAAAGATTGATCTGAGATCAGGGTGTCATCAGTTAAAGATCAGGGACTCGGATATTCTGAAGATAGCATTTCGGTCACAGTATGTACACTATGAGTTCCTAGTCATGTTTTTTGGACTCACAAATGCTCCCGCAGCCTTCATGGATTTGATGAATCGAGTTTTTCATCAATATTTAGATAAGTGTGTCATTGTCTTCATAGATGACATACTTGTCTATTTGAAGAGCCCGAAGGAGCATACGAGACATCTCCGACTTGTACTTCAGATATTTATAGATAATTAGCTTTATGCTATAAGTTCTTTAAATGTGAGTTTTGGCTAACTCAGGTTGGATTTCTGGGACACATTGTATCCGGTGAGGGCATTTAGGTTGATCCGATAAAGATTGAAGCAGTGACTAAGTGGAAGCAACCTAAGAGTCCCACGGAGGTTCGCATTTTCCTTGGGTTAGCTGGGTATTATCGGCAATTTGTACAGAATTTCTCCCGTATAGCAACACCGATGACCAAGTTGACCCGGAAGGATGTTAAGTTTCAGTGGACCCCTGAGTGTGAGCAGAGTTTTCAGGAACTTAAGATCCGTTTGACCACCGCTCTGATACTCATCCTCCCAGTCAATGGTATAGAGTATGTGGTATTCAGCGATGCTTCGAAGCAAGGATTAGGGTGCGTACTTATGCAGAGTGGACGAGAAATTGTCTATGCTTCGCATCAGTTGAAGAAGCACGAGGTAAATTATCTGACTCATGATTTAGAGTTATCAGCTATTCTTTTAACTCTTAAGATTTGCTGACACTATCTATACGGGGAGAAGTGTCATATTTTCACAGACCATAAGAGCCTACAGTACTTGCTGACACAGAGGGAGTTGAATCTCAGGCAGCGCCGCTGGTTGGAGTTAATCAAGGATTATGACTTGATTATCGACTACCATCAAGGGAAGGTTAATGTTGTGGCAGATGATTTGAGCAGAAAGTCATTCGTCACTTTGGCGTATATTCGTACTGCCTACCTACCTTTGCTGCGTGACTTGAGATTTTTGGGGGTGAAGTTACAGTGTGACTCACAGGGTGGGTTACTCGCGTAGTTTGTTGTGCGACCCACTTTATCAGATCGATTGACAAAATTACAGAGGACATATTCCGAGTTGAGCAAGGTGATTTAGAGAGTACAGGATGGTCAGGATCAGGATTTCAGACTCAGAGATGACGGCATACTGGTACTGAATGACAGAATCTGCGTATCACATGATGAGGATCTATGATGGCAGATTCTGGAGGAGGCACACAGTTCCGCTTATGTTATGTATCTCGGTAGTACAAAGATGTATTGTACTATCCGATAGATGTATTGGTGGTCGGGTATGAAGAAAGATGTAGCTGAGTTTGTAGCCCGATGCCTAGTGTGCCAGCAAGTTAAGATGGAACATCAGAAGCCAGCAGGGACTTTGCAGCCTCTTCCGATACCGAAGTGGAAGTGAGAGCACATCACTATGGACTTCGTAGTCGGGTTGCCACGCACCCAGCGACAACATGATACTATCTGGTGATCGTTGATCGACTCACAAAGTTCGCCCACTTCTTACCGATTGAGATTTCGTATTCCTTGGAGAGGTTAGTCAGGCTATACATCTGTGAGATTGTTCGCCTTCATGGAGTGCCAGTATCTATTATTTCAGACCGAGATCCTAGGTTCACTTCTAGGTTTTGACCGAAGTTTCAGGAGGAGCTGGGTACATCATTGAGGTTTAGTACCGCATTTCACCCACAGACCGATGGTCAGTCAGAGCGTACCATTCAGACGCTGGAGGATATGCTGAGAGCATGTGTGCTTGAGTTTACTGGTGCTGGGACACACACCTTCCTTTGGTGGAATTTGTCTATAATAACAGCTATTAGACCAGTATTGGTATGGCTCCCTATGAGGCTTTGTATGACAGGCAGTGTCAGACTCCACTATGTTGGAGTGAGGTTGGCGTGAGACGACTGACGGGTACAGAGTTAATTGATGAGACCGTAACAAAAGTCAGTGTCATCCGAGATAGACTGAAGACGGGTATAAGTTTCCTCATGGAAGGGTATCCTTCGATTTCAAAAGAAAGGGAAGCTACACCCTAGATACATCGGACTCTTCCATGAAATGCTTGCTATGATTATATTTAAATACATGTTAGTATGATTTACTTTGTCTAATATGTATGCTATACCATGTTTACCATGCTATGTATTTAACATGTCCAAAGATCTTGTCCTAAATGTTATATTATTTTTCTATGCTATGTTAGCACGACCACCATGTAGACATAGATCAGAATGATGACATGTTAGAACCTCCTAGGAGATATCACTGAAAATTAGACAGGAAGGGATACTCCTTGCATACCCCATTTGACCACTGCGTACCGCCGATGGTCAGAATGGTGATGTTCCACTACACATAGCTTAGATACTGGAAGATGGTAAGGAAAGGGACCGTACAAACTCCGATATCATATTAGACCGAAAATACGGAGTAAGTCCCTACCCGAAAACTTATACACGAACGGATGTCGTTTAGGCGACCCCGTGATAGTCCTGAGATGGCTAGCGATGATGAGCCCTACCATAGACTTGGCACCGATGGAGTCGAGGTTGCCACAGCCCATCGTGCGGATGTGCATCAATCTCGGTCGACATCGACTGTTATTGGACTGAGAAGGTGATTCCCTATGGGACGCCTTGGACAGTGGATCTGTAGACCACGCGACTATCATCCATGACGTTCTGCAGACAGTCGGATGAGTAGTCCGGATCCTAGGGTTGTTATTTTCATTGGTTAACCGTGGCCGATTAGTATTGTTGATGGTGACTCTGTCTTCTGGCAGTGTGTAGTACTACACGAGTCGTCATTACCCCTACGGAGTCCGGGGAGGATGTAAGGGCACGGCAGTTTTGTTAGGGGAGGCATCGAGGGTGACTAACGAGACAATGGAGAGTGATTAAGGGTCATCCGTCCTCTCCGCCAACATCAGTGCAGCGAGCATACATAGAGACAGAGATAGAAAAGCACTTATGGGCTTACTGATGCCCTTGGCTCGGGTATTCATTAAGCATAGGCTGGCAGTCCGAGTCTTGAAACTTCAAATCTTATTATGACGTAGATGACATATGCTGATGATATTGACACTAAATACAACTTAGGTAACATCTAGTGAAATATATGTCTATATTTATTTATACTGTTTTACTACTTTCTATGAATTTATTTACACAAATCAAATGAAAAATGATGATTAACAACCTAAGGCATCCTAAAGTACTCCTCCTAGTCTTTGATTTCCTTATTCGGTTTAGAGCCGTAATTTCATACTAGGCCGCAAGGCTGAGCACACCGCGTTCAATGTGTGTGAAGGTGTAGACGTTCTAGATGAGACCGTTGATGGAGGGTTCATCGCGGAAGGTATACGATCGTCGTTATTTAGTTCAAATGTCACTTTCATCGACTTAGAATGGTATTATGATATATCGGGACTGTATCTAAAGATTTTATGGACATGCTTATGTTTATGATGCTGCATTTTGTATATGCCTGGTATGGGTCGCAGGGCCCATACGGCAGTTGCCACGTGTCGTCCTGCAGGTCGGGGCGTGACAAAATCCACCGCAAGGGTGTCGTAGCCAAAGCCATTTTCAGAAGAAAGAAATGCAAGAACCTCGGAGAACTTCACCTAAGACATGAACTAGTACTTCAAGGTGACAAAGTGCATGGAGGAAAACAAGTCCTTACTGCGGTTGCGTATTTGAACAGTGACCGTATTTGAACAGTGACGCCAGGCAATGGCTGAGGATTTGATGGTGAAATTAAAGAACCCAATGATTGGTAGGAGATGATTGGAGAATTATGCCAACAATTTCTTTCCATCAACACTGCCTAGATCGCCCGCAAGCATCTCCGAGATTATATCAAAATCGATCTGTATATAAATATATTCAAGAATTTAATAGCAACCAGATGGATATCAAATATATGTCCAAGCAAGACATGTTTTTTGCATTTCTTTAAGGACTTCAAACAGGAACTCAGAACGAGTTGATCCGTAGAGGAGTCACCTCTTTGCTGGAAGCTATCTCCATCGCTGAAGGACTCGTGGATCTACGTCTAGGAGAACACCATAATGGATAGAGAACCCCCAGACACATCAAAATAGGGCATTTATGTACCGTGTCCCGCATGAGAATGCCTAGGGGGGATGAAGGCATCCTCTCATAACGATACCTGCATGTAACAAAGATGACGACAACAATGGCATTGTTTATCAACAGGGTGGCTACTTCCTTTGCAAATGGCCAAATTAAGTGCGATTCTGCCAAGACAGGAAAAGGCAACCGCTATCATCACCAGTGAGGAACAAGATGATGAGACCTCTATTTCCACTATACTTACACGAGCGGTAACAGTACAACGTTTCAACACTGTAAACTTGGAGCTAGACCCAAAGCTAATGTACATCTCCCTCCTTGTCAATGGATGCCCCTGTGATGCGATGATCAATATGGGCACCACGCACAACTCCATATAGAAAGAGCTAGCACATGAATTAGGGTTGAAAATCAAAGAGAGTAATCTCAAAGTAAAGATAATGAACGCTAAGGTTTCCAACATTATGGGGACGGTCCGCCAATTTCCCATCTTGATTGGCCAATTGAAGGGACATATAAACATCACTATTATACCCATGGATGACTTTAAATTCATCATAAGAATAAATTTCTTAGTAAAATCTAAGACGATGATCGCCCCTCACCTTGGCGGTCTCATCACGATGGATGTCACGCAACCTAGATGCACAGGGAGAACGTCTATGGGGACATCTGTGACTGTAGTAGGTGCACAACCAGGGGTGAGATACTTGTCTACACTACAATTGGTGAATGGACAACATCATCGTAGTACCACAAAGAGGAACGGTTACAAGGCAAAGCCTAGGTGAAAAAGAAATTAGAAGAATCATTAAGAGAATGGTAGAAACTGGGGGCATCAAATTCGATGGAAGGGGGCACTACAGGAAAAGAGCAGTCAGGAGAAGACACTACTCTTTGACTATTTGAATGACTCATTCGGAGTTACCTAGCGTAGGAATCGACGAGGACGTCTTCTAACTCAAGGGGGGGAGAGTTGTCACACTACTAAATTTGGAGACATATCCAGGTTGCACTCAACGTGACCCAAGACGTGTCTAGTAGGTGAAGGTAGATGGAACACTTGGTCCAGTTCTAGAATGATAAAGAATTATTCTCACCCATAAATTGGACTAGATTAATAATTGGGGGTTTTGAGAATAAATCAAACCCTCTTATTATAAAATCCTAGTACCTTTAACATTCGGAGGTAGAAGAAGTTTTTCTGACCTTGAGAGTGTAGGAATAAATTCATACTTGAGGGGTTGTAAGAAGGAGAGTGCCAATGATCCTCTCTATTTTGGATCTAGCTGGAGGAAGGGGTTTTTTTTTGCATCTTTTAAATAAAAGCATTCATTTTTCCTTCTCACATTTTACTGTTCTTCCTCGTCATTCCATTGCATTCCTAGTGAACCAGACTTGTAGGCGACTTAGTCCTCTTGTCTATGCTGCATGAACTACCAACTCATAAAGAAAGCAAAGTAAAGATTAGTTCCATGGCACGAAACTTCTAACTAACCTACAATAGAGAATGTGGAGGAGAAGGATAAAAATAACTACCTATAAAGGGATAGGGAAAAGAGGACAATCGACATTTGAAGATTACTAAACAATCAAAGGATCCAACGGAAGGAAAGCATAGAGTTGTTTAAAATGAGGTAGTACAGGATAATGTACAATTCCTACAATATGTACTAATTAGTTAACAGTTTCCACAACTTATGGTAAAAAAAATAATTATAAACTCTAAATTTATTAAATTATTATTAACTTGAGAAAAATATACTAGGAGGATAACCTCTAAACAAATAGATATACGTACTATATGTATATACTCCAGTAATTCTCCCACCTTAACCTATTAATATATATATATATACATACTTACGCTTTTGAGAAGCCTTGCTTTACTAGATTTCCTTTTCCTTTCACCCAAAATTTCTCCTTTGGGTTCTCCTCTTGTTCTCCTCTCCTCGATGGAAATCTTATTCCTCAATCACTCTTGATCTTCATGGGTCACTTTACCTCATAAGATCCTTCCTAATAGCGGTGTGGTTGATGCAACTTTCTCCTACCACTTAAAAGATCTAGCATCAAGGGCTGATATTTTAAGAGTTAAGAGTTAGTTGATCCTCGATAGTGGTACATTGATAAGAGGTAATTGTGATGATATCTTGGTAACAGCTATGCGGTTAATGCAACTTTCTCCTGCCACTTGAAAGAATTAACATCAAGGTTGATATTTTGAGAGTTAAGAGTCGATTGATCCTCTATAGTAGTACATTGGTTATAGAAAGATTATCTTAGGAGGCGACAATTATGATTTTGATACCTTGGTGAGGGAAGGAATAGAGGTTTCTTTTTGTGACCACCGTCTTGTTGAAGTAGGATAATTAGTACAATCTCGAGGTAATTTTTTCAACCCTATTATTGAAGTAGGTAATTCTTTCAAAAAGGTAGTATCGTGCCCGACACGGCACACAGACTCTAAAATGTGGCCCAACATAGTACGTTATGCATATAGTGCCGTGCTAGGCCCAGCCCAAGATGGGCTGGGCTTATGCCGCCCGCGGAGGGCACAACCCGATAAACATACCTAATATAGGAGATACTATAACTTATTTAATAATATCAAATAAAGTATATAAAGCATAATATGCATTATGAGTATGTGTCTCTACTGATTATATCGAGCTATAATTGTAGAGTGTATTTATATCTTTAGATTATTGTTATCCAAATTTCTTTATTTTATTCTAACTCTAAGATCTAGACAACCAGCCTATGCTTGGCGGCCTCCAAATTAGAGAGTTTCGATAAGCCCATCGGTATTAATTAGTCTACATCTCTACCTATGCTTATTACACTGATATTAGCAGAAAGTCTAGTGACCGTGAATTCCTTTCTAATAGTTTAGTAGTCGAATCTCGCCACCACCATGTCCTAGCAAAACTATCATTCAATGCATCCTCCGAAAGTAATATATATTTTCCCCAATCAGAACGTCTAGAATTGTCACGCCCCGACCCACCTGTCGGATACGTGGCAACCGCCGTATGCGCCCAAAGGGACCCATACAAGACATTTGGTAATAAATAATGTTCATACACATACTCAACACAGCGAAATATACAATTAAATCACTTATGCAACTCTACTAACACAGTCCCGATATACCTACTACATTCTATAATGACGACAACGGTAAAATAAAACTAAATCCATCGATAGCCCTCATCTTCATCAAATATCTCGGTCAGACATCTAACAACCTGCACACACATTAAACGTGGTGTGCTCAGTCTTGCGGCCTAGTGCGAAATTACGACGCGAAACCGAAATAAGGAAATAAAAAACTATGAGGAGTACTCTAGGATGCCTTTGGTTTATTAATCATCATTTTTCCTTTGATATGTGAATTTCATGACATAAAACAGTATAACATAATAAACAAATACAAACATGCATATCACTAGATGTCACCTAAGTTGTATCCCGTGTCTATGTCATCAATTATGTCATTTATATTGTAATAAGACTTTAAGTCTCCAGACTCGGGCTGCCAGCCTATGCTTAGTGAATACCCAGACTAAGGGCATCCATAAGCCCATCAGTGCCTTTTTATCTTTGTCAACAGGGTCACCATCAACAAGACTAATTGACCATGACTAATTGATAAAAATAACAACCATAGGATCCGGACTACTCATCCGACTGTCTGCAGAACATCCTGGATGATAGTCGCGTGGTCTACAGATCCACTATCCAAGGTATCGCATAGGGAATCACCTTCCTAGTCTAATAACAATCAAAGTTGATCGGGATAAACACACATCCGCACAATGGGCTGTGGCAACCCCGTCTCCATCGGTGTCAAGTCCATGGTAGGGTTCATCCTCACTAGCCATCTCAGGACTATCACGATGTCGCCTAAACGACACTCATGTGGGTATCGATATCTGGGTATGGACCCACTCCATTTTTGGTCTATCTTGACCTAGGAGTTAATTTGGTCCAACCCTCAGCTCACTCCCAGTATCTAAGCTATCTATAATTTGTAGCCTCAGGAGGTGCTGGTGTGTGAACATCACTAACCGAACGCTAATGGTTCGTGATGTCATCTAGGGTGCATTAATAACACCCTTAGTTTAAAATTTAGTGATGTTCTTACGTTGTACTGGTATCATATCACCTATGTCTCTATACTAAAGTGTCCGGTGTAAATCATGATACTATGTTCTATGTCTGCATAATATTATTTTGTATTCAACATTATAATATAATTAACTAGCATGCGGTAAAAATAATATATCATGCCAAGTAAAGAGGAAAAATAAAGCATATTAACATGCTAAATAAAATGTAATAACATAACATGTATTTTTCTTGATAGTTTTAGAAGCATTGTATTTATTTAGTTGACAGACATAATATTATCAAGCATTATATTTTATCATATTTAAGGTATCGAAGAATTTCCTAAGAAAACCTCAACAGGAATTCCCTAGCTTGAATAAATCCTACATCGATAAACCAATGCACCTGGGTTAGCGATCCGCTCTTCAGAACCAACCTAAGGTCTGTTCGCTGAATTTTATTCTCTGACACTATCTCGATCCACGTGTCGTCATTTATGCATTTTATATTTTCCTGTCAATTATTCAACGAATTTTAATTCTCAATTCAGAAATAGTTTCTCAAATCTCTCTTCACCACTACTCTTAGAATGATCTCTAGAATCATCCTAATTTTTTTCTAAGTTTGCTGGAAAATCTCTCCGGCGATCGCCGGAAACTCGTTGGAAAGTTCGCCGGAACACTCACGAGCAAAGTTCTTCGATTAGCACCAATATTGGCACCAATTGAAAGCTCTCTTCATTAGGATTCGAAAAATCATATTTGCCCCAATTTTTATAGCTCATGCGCGATCAATTTTACCGATTAAATCATTTTGGGCGAAATCCCTAAGTTAGGGTTTTTAGCTTTCTGGCGGCCAACCGATAACTAATAGCCCTCAACTCCGATACCAATGGATAGCTCTCGTCAAGGAGAATCCATAGGTACCAATTTTGCAAGGTTTTACGACCGAAATCGCCAGAAATCGTTGGAGGAAGCTCCGACGATCGAAACCCTCGCTGTCGACGCCTCTCGTGTGATTTCTCTCTCATCTCTGCACCAAATTTGGGCATCTTGGTATCAAAATGAAGAGGAGGTCGAGATCTACCTGTAGCTAAAATTTGGGAGCCTAGTTCGTCGTGGATTAACTGAAGTATCATCGGGAATTGGGCATCCCCGTCGCCGATCCGCGTGGAGGAGGAGAGAGAGGGAGGGAGGGAGCGCGCGCGAGCGTGCGTTCGGTGGGAAGAAAATTAGGTTTATTTTATTTAATTAATTAAAATCTTAAATCTTAGATTAAATCTTGACTGTTCAATTGACCAATCAAACAACGTCCAAATTACGATCCGTCTACGCCGTTGGATTTCTTATCAAAAATACTACCTGATGATTTAATTTTCACATCAAAATCTCATACTTCAAAAATTCATATGATTTTACAAATAAGTCCTTTAAAGAATTTCTTTTACGATGAAATTCTTCAAATACTAAAATTACTCTATTGCCCTTATTCAAAAATCACGGATCTCACAACCTACCCCCCTTACAAAAATTTTGTCCTCAAATTTTTAGATCGATTCAGTGATGAAGATATTAAAATTCTTTCTTTCTTCCCTTAGAGTGGGGGTTTATAAGTACTCCCCCCCTTAAAAAAAGTTTTGTCCTCTAAAAATAATTTTTTCATATATCAAAGTACGATTACCGTATGGCAAGTTCCAAGATTGGAAAAAAAATGAGATACTCAAGATAAGCATCTATATGATGGGTCATCAATGAATATTTCTAGGTCATCAATCGCCATGTCCAAGTCAACAAAAATCATGTCGGTATCATCAATAATCATGATCGAGACATCTTGAGCATCCATACTATTCAACAAAAAGATGTGTGTCCTAGTACGTGGTAGAAAGCAATTGCTTAGTAGAGTGATAATAATTGCTTAGTACGGTAGTAGTCTACTAGAAGTACTGCCTGAGCATTAGATGAGTAGATCAAACTTCACAATAATAGATTATTAGGATCATTAAGATAAATTATTCGTTGGTGAAGCAATTGACTGACAAAACTAGGGGATATATAAATGGTAGAGGTTGAAGATAATATTTCCGTTTTCTTGGGTAGATGTGCTAGGGAGTCCCTATAACTCTAGCATATGAAAAATCCTTTCATGGTTCATGTTTAACCATAATCAAACGCCTCTAAACAATATATGATCATAATAGAGTCACCTCGCGATTAAGGATAATATATAAAAAGATGGCAATAGATGAAACATGTATATTTTGGTTGACATTTGATAGAATTTGAAACTGAATTTGATACGAAATTTATAGATCATGCTAAATTTTCACTCGACTGAAGAAGAGCCAAAAATAATACCTTTGGATTGACAATGAGCCAAAAATAATACGGAAGTGATTGTATCTGATGTATCTAGATATTTTAGTTCAGAAATATTATTTAAAACTGATTTCTGGCACAAAGTTGAATTATGATGCAGAATAGGCTAATACTTGACCGTATCTAGGAAATTGAAATTATGATGCAAAATAGAAGTTGCGAAAACTGCAGAAAAAATCAAAATTTTATTTTTTTTTTTAAAAAAAATTAAATCGATCTGGTTCAACTGAACCGGCCGACTGGCCGGTCCAGATGAACCGACTTGACCCGGTTTGAAGAACCGACGCGAGCAAGAAGAGCCGAGGGCTCTTCCCACTCGCGAACTCCTCCTCCTTCGCTTGCGAGCCCTCCTCATTCGCCCCTTTTCACGTCGCTGCATCAGCGCCCTTTCCCTCTTCTCACGCTCGCATCGCGTGACAGTTGCAGCTCGACCTTGCCGATGGTGTTGCTGCTCATCGGAAACCCAAATTGCATCTCCTTCCCTCGCTCGCCAACTTCGCCGAAGCTCTTTCCCCACTGCGTGCGCTTCCGGCCCCTACTGTGTGCGCCCCTCCTCATCAGTATCGTAGCATATCAGAAGCCCCAAATTAAACCTTCACCGGACAACGAATCGATTTATGGTACTTTGCTTTTGAATGTGGATTTGATGGTGTTATTTTGGTGGGCTTATGATGATGAAGTTGATGATGGTATTGTTTTGCTGAATTTTTCTTGATGGGTGATTAATTGGATAGGTAAATTACTTGTTGATTTGATTATGGATTTAATGGTATTGGTGGTTTAATGGTGTTATGTGATAGTGTTAGTGGCGGTGGTTTTTTATGGATTGAGTGGCTGCATGCGGTGGTTTTTAATGGATGAGAATTCATATTCTAGTTGATGGGTTATGTTGTGTGGCTTTCAATGATGTGATAATGTTGATATTTGTTGATTCTGATGATGATTTTGATGATGTGGCATTATGTTAATTATTGATGTTATTTCATGAAGTGGTTTTTAAGGGTGTGAATTATTGTGAGTTGTGCTATGGTGGTGAGCGACATTGCTAAGTTATTTGTGGTGATGTTGCTGATGGTTTTGATTGTATTGTATTACATGGGTTTGATTTTGCCTTGTTGCTTGGTTTGATAAAGTGATTGATTTTTGAGTTGTGGTTAATAGTGATGCTTTAAATTGTGGTTATGAGTGAGGTGATGATGTTACATGTGTTGGTATATTGATGTGAGAATTTAGTTGATTTTATGCTATCGCCCCCGTCATCTTCCTTCTCCTCACCTATTATGATCTCCTTCTCATTTCCTTATCTACTTTCTCTCTTTTCCTCTTAATACATATAATGTGTTAAGATAGAGGATTGAACAAGGGTCTGCACTAGAGAAAGTAATTGTTAGTCCCACTTAGTTGACGATGATATTGGACATGGAGTTGAGAAATAAAATAATGGAGTTGGATTTGTTGTTGACTTGGGCAATTGAGTTGACCTATGATAATTAAGGGATGTGAAGTATTTAACTTAGTATGAAGTTGGACTCAATAGTTGAAGTGCATCACTTATTTTAGATTAGGCCAAATGTGTGAGACCCGTGATTTTTGAATAAGAGCAATAGAGTAATTTTAGTATTTGGAGGATTTAATCGTAAAAGAAATTCTTTAAAGGACTTATTTGTAAAATCATATGAATTTTTGAAGTATGAGATTTTGATGTGAAAATTATACCATCAGATAGTATTTATGATAAAGAATCCAACGGCGCAGACGGATCGTGAATTGGATGTCGTTTGATCGATCAATTAAATAATTAAGATTTAAGATTTTAATTTTTTAAAAAAAATTTCATTTTCTTCCCACTGAGCGCGGGCTCGCCCGCGCCTCTCCCCCTCTCTCTTCTCTCTCCTCCTCCGCAGCGGCGACGGTGAAGGCGACCATTTTTTCCATCGATGTTCCGACGAAACCACATCGAATTAGGCTCCCAAATTTTAGCCACAGGTAGATCTCGACCTCCTCTTTATTTTGATACCAAGATGCCTAAATTTGGTGTAGAGATGAGGGAGAAATCGCGTGAGAGGCGTCGGCAGCGAGGGTTTTGATCGCCGGAGCTTGCTCCTACGATTTCCGGCCATTCCGATCGTGAAACCTTGCAAACTTGGTACCTATGGATTCTCCTTGACGAGAGCTATCCATTGGTATCGGAGTTAAGGGCTATTGGCCGCCGCCGCGCTAAAAACCCTAACTTTAGGATTTCGCCTAAAATTTTAATCGGTGAAATTGATCGCGTATGAGCTATAAAAATTGGGACAAATATGATTTTTGGAATCCTCATGAAGAGAGCTTTCGAATTGTACTAATATTGGTGCTGATCGAAGAACTTCGCCGGCGAGAGTTCCGACGAACTTTTCGGTGAACTTTCCGGCGACCACCGGAGAAATTTTCCGACGAACTTGGGAAAAAAATTGGGGTGATTCTAGAGATCATTCTAAGAGTAGTGGTGAAGAGAGATTTGAGAAATTATTTCTAGATTGAGAATTAAAATTCATTGAATAATTGACAGGAAAATATAAAAATGCGTAAATGACGACACGTGGATCGAGGCAGACCTTAAGTTGGTTCCGAGGAGTAAACCGGCAAGTCAGGTGCGTTGGTTCTCCGATGGTAGGATTTATTCAAGCTAGGGAATTCCCGCTGGGGTTTTCTTAGGAACAATTCTTGGATGTCTTAAATATGATAAACCATAATGCTTGATGAGATTTGAATTGTATGCATGTTAGTGTAGTTTATTTTATCTAACATGTTCTACATTCATATCCTGCATTTGTATTGTTTTCTATGCTTGTGTTAAATAGCTATCATGCGGACATAGATAATACATGCGACATGTTAGAACCTTTGGCGACGTCACCGCCACTTAGAGAAAAAGGGACCTTTTTCCATATGCCCCGGTTGATCGTCGCGTACTGATGATGGTCGAAATGGTGACGTCCCGTTAGGCGCCACTCCCGATGTTGATGCATAGCTTAGATACTGGGAGCGCCACTCCCGAGGTTATGCATAGCTTATATACGGGGAGCTGGTAGGGTAAGGGACTGTACACACTCCATGGTCATATTAGACTGGAAATATGGAGCAAGTCCTTACCTGAAATCTTCATCCGCACGAGTGTTGTTGTAGGCAGCCTCGTGATAGTCTTGAGATGGTTAGCTAGGATGAACCCTACCATGGACTTGGCACCGATGGAGTCAAGGTTGCCATAGTCCATCGTGCGGATGTGCGCCAAATCTTGACAGACGCCGACGGCTATTGGACTGGAAAGGTGATTCCACATGCGACGCCTTGGACAGTGGATCCGTTGACCACACGGCTATCACCCTTGACGTCTGCAGACGATCGGATGAGTAGTCCGGATCCTAGGGTGGTTATTCCGGCTAGCCGTGGCCGATGAGATTTAATAGAGGTGACATTGTCTACGGACAGCGTGTAGTACTACACGGATTATCGTGGCCCCTACGGAATCCGGGGAGGATGTAAGGGCACGACGGTTTCGCTAGGGGAGGCATGGTTGGCGATTAGTGAAATAAATGGAGAGGGATTATGGGTCATCCGTCCTCTCTGCCAACATCAGTGCAGCGGGCATAGGTAGAGACAGAGACAGAAAGACACTGATGAGCTTACTGATACCCCTGGCCCGGGTAGTCACTAAGTGTAGGCTGGTAGCCCGAGTTTATGAAACCTTAAAGTCTCATCACGATGTAGGTGACAAACTGTTAACGTGGACACTAGATATAACGTAGGCGACATCTAATGAATTATACATCGGTATGGTATTTATGATGTTTGTTGCTCCCCATAAATTGATTTACACAAATCAAATGGGGACAGACTGTTGACGTTGACACTAGACTTAACTTAGGTGACATCTAGTGGCATGTACACCTTTATTTATTTATTTATTTATGCTGTCTATCTCAATATGAATTGTTTAAATTATATGGCAAGAAAGATGATTATTAATCACCAAGGGCATCCTAGAATACTCCTCCTAGCCTTTGATTTCTTTATTCGGTAGAGCTGTAATTTCGCACTAGGCCGCAAGGCTGAGCACACCACTTTTCCCCGTGTGTGCAGGTGTGTTAGATGACTGCCGAGTTATTCGATGAAGATGAGTCCGTCGACGGGGCTATATTTTTATTTATCGTTGCCTTTTTTTCTAGAATTGTAGTAGGTTTATCGGGACTGTGTTAGAAATGTTGAGTTAGATGATTTATTTGTAAATTCCGCTGCGTAAATGATGTGTATGGACTGTATGTATCACTTGATGCCTTGTATGTGTCTGTCGGGCTCATACGGCGGTTGCCACGTGGCCGACAGTTGGGTTGCAGCGTGACAAAATGATTCACAAGTTACAAGTGATTAAATAATCTCTATCATATTAGATTATGAAGATTTTATTTTAAATAAAATCTTTATTGTTTTAGGGATCTTACTCCATCTTGAGAGCTGTGTATTATTGATATATCTGGATTGATTCCGAAGCTCAGATCCTCATACAGGTGCGTTGGTTCTTCGATGTAGGATTTATTCAAGCTAGGGAATTCCCGCTGGGGTCTTCTTAGGAATAATTCCTGGATGTCTTAAATATAATAAGATATAATGCTTGATAAGATTTGATATGTTTGCATGTTAGTTTAATTTACTTTACCTAACATGTATAATATACCATGATTTCTCTGCTAAGTTTTAATATGTCGTGATAGCGTGTCCTGCATGTTATATATTATTTTATTATTTTTCTATGCTATGCTAGCACAACTACCATGCAGACATAGATAGTGAATAACGACATGTTAGAACCTCTTGGCGACGTCACCGTAACTTAGACAGAAAGGGGCATTTTTGATATGCCCCGGTTGACCGCCGCGTACCGACGATGGTCAAACGGTGATGTCCCGCTACGCACCCCTCCCGAGGTTATGCATAGCTTAGATACTGGGGGGGGGCACCACTCCCGAGGTCATGCATAGCTTAGATACTAGGGGGGGAGCACCACTCCCGAGGTTATGCATAGCTTAGATACTGGGAGCACCACTCCCGAGGTTATGCATAGCTTAAATACTGGGAGCTAGTAGGGTAAGAGACTGTACAAACTCCATGGTCATATTAGACCGGAAATATGGAGCAAGTCCTTACCCTAAACTTATACCCGCACGAGTGTCGTTTAGGCGGCACCGTGATAATCCTGAGATGGCTAGCGATGATGAGCCTTACCATGGACTTGGCACCGATGGAGACAGGGTTGCCACAACCCATTGTGCGGATGTGTGTTTATCCCGATCAACGTCGACTGCTATTGGACTGGGAAGGTGATTTCATATGGATGCCTTGGACAGTGGATCCGTAGACCACACGACTATCACCCTTGACGTCTGCAGACGATCGGATGAGTAGTCCGGATCCTAGGATTGTTATTCCGGCTAGCCGTGGTCGATGAGATTATTATGATGGTGACCCTGTCTACGGACAGTGTGTAGTACTACACAGATGTCATTGCCCCTACGGATTCGGGGATGATGTAAAGGTACGACGATTTCACTAGGGGAGGCATGATTAGCGACTAGTGAAACAATGAAGAGGGATATTGGGTCACCCGTCCTCTCCGCCAACATCAGTGTAGCGGGCATAGGTAGAGACAGAGACAGAAAGACACTGATGGGCTTACTGATAACCTTAGCTCGGGTATTCACTAGGCATAGGCTGGCAGCCCGAGTTTTGTAACTTCAAAGTATTATTATGACGTAGGTGACTTGCTATTGACATTGACACTAGATACAACGTAGGTGACATCTAGTGAATAATACATATGTATTTATTATGTTGTTTTATTGCTTTCTATAAACTGATTTACACAAATCAAATGAAAAGTGATGATTAACAACCAAAGGCATCCTAGAATACTCCTCCTAGCCTTTGATTTCTTTATTTGGTAGAGCTGTAATTTCGCACTAGGCCGCAAGGCTGAGCACACCACTTTTCCCCGTGTATGCAGGTGTGTTAGATGATCATACGAGACGGTTGATAAAGATGAGTCCATCGACGGGTTTATTTTTAGTTATCGATACCTTTTATCATAGAATTATAATAGGTTTATCGAGATTGTGTTAGAAATCTTGAGTTAGATGATTTATTTATAATTCCGCTGTGTAAACGATGTATATGGATGATATGTATCACTTTGATGCCTTGTATGGGTCTGTTGGGTTCATACGACGGTTGCCACGTGCCCGACAGTAGGGTCGGGGCGTGATAGTATATGATGATATTATTATGATACGTGTAAATAGATTGATTGCTAGCACGAAGTAAGTTTTACTCAACACATTGATTGTTGATGTGAAGTAAGCTTTACTTAAAGCATAAAATAAAGTAGAAAGGATTGCATCCGAGTTTGTAGATATAGAAATATTGTAGTTGTACCTAAGCTGCTATACGCACTAGATATGAGCTGCAAAAGCAGTAACTGAAATAGGAGATGTCAACAATACATTCACCTACTAAGGATATCAACGTACAACACGTGCTAAAGGTGCCAAAAAACTGCAGTATCTAGAAATTTGAGGAGATAAAAAAAGGAGTAAGGAAGCAAAGTTACTACAAAATCTGCAGGCAGTTGAAATCTGAGTTGCAAATGCAGAGATGTTGCCTGCTGTATTAACTGAATAAGACCGCAGAAAAAGACCGAATCTATATAACGATACTGATGAAAATATAGGAATCTGAGCTGTAAAAATATTAAGTAAAGAACTGAGCTGGGCTAAGGGAGCTATAGAAATAAAAAGGAGTAAAGAAATCTACCAATGATGGATAGAATTTGACTAAGGATATTTGACAAAGGAAGTAATTTCACAAAAAAGGAACTGCAAACTGCAGAAAATGACTGAGAAAATAACTACAAAGAAAATTACAGAAATATTTGACAGAATTTGCATTCAGAAAGGACACTAAGAATAATTAAAGGAAGCAGATAAAAGAAAATTATTTGGCTAAATATTGAATCTATGGGTTCATATGTTCTTACTTTTGCAAATTGGTGTCGTCACATGATAGTAGGTAGCAGTGATCCATCCGATTCGAATCGTGGCTTTCATTGAATGTCAAATTAAGGATGGGGAATAGGTCGGTGTACTTTAATTACCCCATTGTTGGAATCGGATTTAGTGAAACGCATGGCTAATTCAGTTTTAGAAATATCGTAGTGGATTGCTACGAATTTGAAAGTGTAGATTCTGTACGAGGTTTTAGTGAGCGATCATTTAGGCAAACAATTTATGAACATAATGATTGCTGTGATTAAAGAAATTTGTATACGTATGAAGCAGCATCCAAAATTTTATTGTTGTAGAAACTGATCACAAAAAGGAAATGTTAAAGTTAGAGTTTTGTTGTGCATACTGTGCATAAGTTGTACTCGATTTGATACACTGAAATGGTGGTATGCATATTGCTTGATTTTTGTGGATGAATGTGCTGGCAAGGTTTAGGCAACTTTTTGTATTTGTGGAAAGATAACATGAGTTAAAGGTTGTGACCTTCAACTGTCACGAGGGGACATGATGTTGGATATTAGTTGAGATATTTGAATTAGATTAATCGAATGATATTACTGTGATTTGTAATGTTGATAAATAAAGGTTGTAGAATATATTTCATAAATTTATTATTGTCATTTTGAGGAGTTGTAGGAGCGATATAATAATTTGATTATGATTAGGTTTCAGTGAAAGTGTAAGGTCATGGATATGCTTGATGAAAAATTAGGCCAGTTGAACAAAGCCAGAGGAGGTCGAATGGCTAAGTAATCTTTTTCTGCAGTCGTGCGCTTTGAGTTAGGCGGTTCAAATTATTCTAAGATGTTAGGATGCCTCTGCATATCTACATGTTATATTAAATTTAATTATTATATATATACATGCTTGCGATTTGTTCCTATCACTTACTGTATTTTTGATGTGTTATATGCTTAAATACCATACCTAAGATCTAATATGTAATATAGAGTGATATAAAATACATGGACATCAACTTTCAGCCAAAAATAGCAGCGTACATAAGATGGTAGAGACATAACAACTTAGTGGATATCTTAATCAAGTTCAACTTTAGTGCTCAATGTGTGCGAGTTGAGTTGATCTAGCTAACAGTTAAAAATTAATTTAGCTTTGGATTATATAGATCTTAAGGACACTGTAGTTCAGGACAATACTTAGATCCATATTACATTTATATCACCCACACATGTGACGGTGGAATGCCACTATGATAATTTTGAGATGGTCAGCCAGGATACTATCTTTCCTTTATATCCAGCGTAGATGAAATCGAGGGTGAAGCAAACTTATGTATAGGAGAGGCTCACTATGGCACGAATCTGCTACTTATAAATTAGGTAGCTTATCCTTTTAATAGAACATTTGAGAGTAGTTTCATTGACTACGATAATCATTTTAGATGCTCTACAAGCATTCATATGAGTAGTTCATGTTCTAAGATTATATAGATATATAAGTTTCTAGCTAGTTATAGCTGTTGAGTTTAGGTTATAAGAGATAACTATTAAGAGAATCAGAAAAAAAAAAAATTGTATATATATTATAGCTGAGAATTTTTATATGTATTTATAGAGATTAAAAAAAGAAGTAGGTTGATTAGGTGAAATCGTAGAAGTATGAGGGTAAATTGGTCATTTGATAATTTACAGGGTTTAAAAGGGGGCGAAACCTTCTGCCCAAAGCCCTAACCCTAGCTTCTCAATCTCCACTTCGCAACGCCCATTGCTGCTGGTGATCGTAGCCGCTGGTTGCTCGATTGAATTCACCCGGGGATCGAAGGAATTGGAAGGGAAGGCGACGATCGGCGGCTGGAAACTCCCTGCGGCTGCTGCGAGTGGGTTGAGCAAGCGGGAAAAGGGACAAATCAATGAAGCTCCGACAAAGTTTGGAAAATTCGTCAAAAGGTTGGTCCTTACTCCCTTGATACATAAAAGTCGAAACTTGCTGGGGATTAAGGGTAGATTTAAATGAGGCGTATGATTCAAATCAGATTTTGATTAGGTTCTCTCGTGCCGGTAGGGTGTTAGAATTGATTTCTTGTTGCTAAATTTCCTGCAAATTCTGCAGCAGAATCGCATTCTTGAATTTGATGCCTGCTTGTATGGGTTTCCTGCATTTCTTGCTTGCCTTCGTTTATATAGGTTCAAGATAACACACTGATTGATGCTTTCAAGGTTTCCTATCAATGCCTACTGGTTTATAACCCTGGAAAGATTGTTTTAATTCATGCTTAAATTCGTCCTCATGCTGTTAGAACCATAATTGGAATTAGAAGTAGTCAATCAAGGAGGGAAGTTACGGTGTATATTACTTGTCACCTTGTGTGTATACTCAACCAGCACCAATGAGGTGGGGTTAGACCAAAGCTATGTTTTTCTAAAGATTGATGAACTAAAAGGCTTAGAATGTAACTCACTGGTGTGCTTGGGCTTACCTTGAGAGGGATAATGTTCTGAGTGTGGTTGTTGACCACTTAACTATTTTGAACTATAGGTATTTGGATATAGTGCAATTTAAAATGTTCGTAAAAGGTTTTCCTAAAATATATTTTCAACAACTATGTGTAGATATGAATCTGTGTTTTGACAAAGCTATGTGGTTTGAAAATGCATTGCATGGCTTATTACCTGCTTTTACTTCCTAATATCTCAAACTCTATATGATTGATATTGTCCTCTATCTATATTACTGGGCGTGTGTAGCTCAAAGCCATGTTTGTTAAAATTTTCAGTTGCTAATTCTTAGTTGGACAAGCAGTGATTAGCTGTTGGACTCCTGGTCAGAAAATCCTCAGCATGTAGTAGGCCATTTGTTCTGAAATGATAATACAAAATCCATTGGAGTAGTTCTAAATTTTTGGTTCTTTGATGTTTGATAATTGAGGTGTTTAAAGGTCTACTGAATTGTAAACTTTGTAATTAATCATCATTTGAACTTATGATCTTTTTTCTTTAAGTATTTGCAATGGTGTTTCTGTTAACAGCGTGAGTTTGAGGTATATAAGATATTGGTTGAATGGTTATTAGTTCACAGGGATCTTAGCAAGTCAAGTCATGTGCATCTTTAGTGGTGCTTTCAGTATATTGGGCATTACCCGGAGGTACGTGTCAGTTGCCATGCTCCAAGCCTACTGGACAAGGCATGAAAAAACCTTTTATGTATGAATTTGGAAAGATATAGTAAATTTAGAAATGGTACAATGGTTTATTATATTTTGTACTGAAATTACAGATGTGATTTTGTTGATTATATTTTTGCACAGCACATCATGTTTAGGGCATGAAAAAAAGGGGAGTACAAGATTTTTCATATTTGTCACTTTTAATAGGTTGATGCAATTTAATGGATATAAACATGAAGGACATCCCATCGCTTGAGGGAATTTCTCTAGAGGAAGAGGCTGAAGAGTTCGAGTTACAGGAAGTAGATGATGAAGATGAAGATGAAGAAGTAGATGAATATGTAACCCTGGGTATTGTTGAGAAGCCCAAGCACCCTAAGTTCCTACTTCGTCATCTATTCCCAAGCAAAAGCGGAGGTGTTCCGGTATAAATTATTTCATACACTCAAAATTCATCTTTCTTAACTGAACTTTAGAATTTTTATCTGAGTTAGATTTCATAGGCATGGCTGGATCCAGTAGGCATGCCATCGGGGCAGTCTTGCAGATGTGGTTTCTGTGATGAGCCTCTTCAGTTCCTTCTTCAGGTAACTGGAGTTTTGCTACTTCCATTTTTTTGATGGCCTATTGAAGTTAGCCAATTCAAACTTGATAGCTTCTAAATTTGCAGATTTATGCACCAATTTCTGAGAAGGAATTTACTTTTCATCGGATGTTATATGTGTTCATGTGCCCATCCATGTCATGTCTTCTTCAAGATCAGCATGAACAGTGGAAATGCAGAGAAGATAATCCTTGTCGCAGGTGGTTATTTTTTTTTTTCCTTCTGTTGACAATACTTCAACTTTCTCCTTTTTTTTCCTTTTCTTTTAAAAATTAATTTTGTAATCTTAATCCTGACTTTGTTATTCTTATGCTTACATTGACTTGTAGTGTAAAAATATTCCGCTGTCAATTACCTCGAACCAATGCTTTCTACTCAAGCGACCCACCGAGGTATGATGGCACTGACAAACCATCTAGTGCTGGAGGTATTTGTCTTCATCTAATATTCTTATTGAAGACGCTGACTTTTTATTTTACAAAAATGCCATTTGATCCCTGAGAGATTTTCACTTGTGGAAAATATAACTTGTTCTGAGTCCTTAATTTAAAAACTGATTAGGGTATTGTATATAAACAACCTTATAAATATTTGAGCAACATTGATGAACTTCAAACCTAGCCAACTAGAATGAGTGACAATTTTCCTACTACCTGAGCCACTCAGCATATATTGATTAACCAAAGACTGTCTTCTACTGATCTTTATCGGGGAATTTTCTGAGTTCTATCCTTTTACAGAATTGTTAATATGGATGTCTATAAGACCAAGTTGACAGGAAATATAGTTTTGGATGGTTGGTAAGTGTTGTTCTCTTTCTTATCTCAGTTGAGGTATTTAGTAGTTGAATGATAAGAAATGGATAATGAGATCAAGTAGTATCTTGGCAAATTATTAAAGAATACTCCTCATGGTTATGAACCTATCACTAGAACAGCATTTGATATCCAAGAGAAATCTGAAAATAAAGATTTGCATCAATTGTAAAGTTCTGCTTGTGCTTTCAAGATTGGGAATTTAGTCATTTAATGCAATTTCTGTCTGGTTAGCTAGGAACTAGGAAGGACCTTAAAAGTTTGAACTTTTAATAGAAGATTTGGAGGAAGAATAAAGTTTGCTTGATATGAGAAAGATTGACACACATAATTGCTATAAACAGATCTTGCATAACCGAGTCCTCTTGCACCAGTGCTAGCTGATACCTAATGTATCTGATTTGGTCCAAAAAATAATAATATTATTGCCATATTCTACTAGCATGTCTGCCTCCCATCCTAGCATTATAAGAAAGGAAATTCTACTTTTATATTGAGGTTGTACACTGCATCAACCATAGATTGTAAGCTCCACTTCTTGTAGGGAAAGGAATGCTCCATATGGTAGAAAAAGTGAGAAATCTGACATATATTAATTAAATTGCCAATATGTTCTCCATGTGGAGATTTAACATTTCATATATTGACCTGAGCTTCTTAAAGTATGTTTAGTGCAATATGATAGTTCATATTACTTTTTATAATATAAGGTGAACTAACGAGTAAGCTAGCCTCGACTTCAATGAGTTGTTTGCAAGATGCCTTAAACTGCTAAGTATTGACACTTCTGCAGGCACATGTATGCTATAACTTATAGAGATAATTGCATGGACTTCCCTTCTATTTATGTCTAATTGCAAAAACCTGCCCTTCTAAGTTTCAATATTTCAGTGACTTTTTTTCTTAAGTTTTAATATTGCAAAGACCTTGACATGATATATTAATTTATTATTTAATATAACCATCCTACATTATTCCACATCACCTAAACTGATTCACTTAAATGAGTTTAAGTGAGCCCATTTCACCCTCTTACCAAACTCAATCCCTTTTCTGGCCACCCTCCACCATCACCTCCTCCAGCATCTCCTTTCTCCTTCATCTTTCCACCGATAGTCAAATCGAGCATGTGTCATCAAGTGACCTCTACTATCCAACAACTACTTGAATCCATTCGCTACACTGCATCACTCAAATCCATCTGCCACAACTGTTGCATCATGCCACCATCACTGTTCTGTCCACCATGAATTCGCTCCTCAAATCATTGCTCGAATCAATTGAAGCAAAAAATTTACAGTATTGATTGAATTTGTCAAACATCCCTGTGCGGAGGAGCTTGCATTCGCTGTCTGCATGCCGAGGAGGAGCTCATGTCTACCGTCCATGCACATAATCTGTTATTGCTGTCAGTGGTGGAGGAGCTCTGTCTTTCACATGTACTGCTGCATGAAGGAGCCCACAACCACCATTTGTGCACACTTTTGCATGAATAAGCCTTCATCCATCGTTCGCATGCACCATCACATAGAGGACTAGCTTATGCAGTTGGCATCTTCTTCGCACAGCTCATGCATTTGGCATGGAGGATGACTCTTGTTGTATACGAGCACCATTGTTCATCTGCAAAGGAGGAGCTCATAGTTGGAACTGCACACGCCGATTGGGCATCTAGCACGGAGGATGAGCTCCCACCATTTGCAAAAGAATGATTGTGGTGAGTGGGAGTGTGCTTGGAGGTCTCCTCTATTTTTGTGAGGAAATCTTGACAGGGGAATATCTTTCTTTGAATCACCGAATCAATCAATCCCGGGTGGAAGCATTCTGGGCTGGAGGTTCCAGGTGATTTATAGTGCACTGATATAGGCTCGATGGCATCGGTTGAGCAAGGGATTTCCTTGCAAGAAAAAGGATTTGTTTGAGCATGTTTCCACTGACCACCATCATCCTTTCCTAGGCAGTGGGAACTCGTCCTCCATGCCAACTCTGTATGCTCCTTTGCTGTGTGATGGTTTGTGCGGATGGTGGACGTGAGCTCCTCAGTCTGCTAATAATTAAGATATTAGGTCATCTGGACAAGTTGGCTGCTGAGAGTCAATATTTATTTTTTTCAGCCAGCAATTTCTAATTGATTCTATAGGCAGTATAGCAATGAGAACAATACACATGAAGAGTAACTAGACCATCAGAAATTTAGTAGATCCAATCCCACATGATCCACCTGACCTGATCCTCATCTGGATCCCATTTTCATTTCTTGAAGCATTTCACTTAACCTTCCTATGTTACTACTTTTATTTTAGTTTGTCCTATTTTTTTTTTAGAACTTAATGAGACTTGAACCCAAGACCTCATGATCCTTGTTGTTGTTTAATTGGTCAGAGTATCATGATGACAATATAAAGATCACAAGTTCGATACTTGTATAGGCCATTGATCTCATGCATTATAGTTTGTCCTATTTTGTTGGCTTGATTTAAGCATTATTGAACGCCACTGAATGTTGATTATTGGATCAGATTTATTAGCAACATATTTACAAAATAATTAGATGTAATTACATTGGTAGTGTCGACTCTGTGAAAGCTCATATGATTTTGAGGATGCCATTACTTCCTTTAAGGAAAAAAAAGTAGTTACAAAAGTGATCTAGTTTTTCTTTTGTGGACTTTAGCTGCACTTTGCTCTTGGTGTGGCACATGGAAAGGGGAGAAAGATTGTAGCAGTTGTAAGCGTGCACGTTACTGCTCTGAAAAACATCAGGTATCTTTAGAAAAAAGATGCTTTGCTTTGCTTTAGTGCTTCTTGGTTGATCGTGCTTTTACTGCTCTGTTAGGCTATGCATTGGAAGTCAGGACACAAAAATCAGTGCCGTCAAATTATCTACCACGAATCTTCTAGTGTTGATTCTTTGGTTAGCCTTCCCAATATGGAAAAAGGTTAGACAGATATTTTATCCTAATAGGCAAATAGAACACACCTTTTAACTTGTACATTTTTGGTTATCTTAGTTGCTTGCAGTACATTATGGCCTGAGTATGAGATCATCATAGAAGATGAATGTGCTTTCACTACGGAAGCTTCGGAAGAAAATACTTGTGCTACATCCTTGGTGCCTAAAAATACAAAAACAGACGACACATATGAGCTATTGTTGGGAAAGTTTGAGGTTTGTCCTCATTACTATGTTGTACTGCCTCTATACTGAAAGGATTTGTTTGATATTGATGTAATAATTTTTGTTAAGGGTGATGAAAATAAAAGGAACTGGGCATCATTTCAAGAACGAATTTCAAAGTGTCCTACACAAGTGTTGAGGTGAGAGAAATCTTTCGTGAAGATCTTATTGGTTGTTCATGGTCAACTGTGCTTGTGTTGCCTGATAAATAATCTGTGGTATAGATGATCTTCCTTCTTCAGTAAGATGAATTTTGCATGCTCTAGAAGTAAATACTTAAATATTAATAAGTACCTTCTACTATTTTGATGTATAACGATATTACTGTATTGCCATAAACTATGGACTTTACTCTGATTTGTTCGCTAATGTCATTTTCAACAGATATTGTCGAGATCTGACAGCAAAGCCACTGTGGCCTTTGTCAATTGGCAGACCCTCTGTGATGAATATTCCCAAATGCAACTACTGCAACGGCCCCCTGTGCTATGAGTTTCAGGTTTGATATGAACCTATGTTTCTTGCCTCTAAAACCCATCATCTAACACTTTCTGATATTTGTTGAAATATGTACCAAATTGTCACGAAAAGTATAGGGTTACTATAGTTAACACAGAACTTAATATCGTAGTTTCATGTTGTTTGAATAAAAAGAGATGAAGTAGTGGAAGTGTTACTAGTCAATTCACAGATTGTTTGACTGTTGTGATGGATCAAATTGGTGAGAATTAAGATAAACATAACTATCTGAATTTAATCAAGTCGAGAGGGTGTAAAGCAATGATACATCCTAAGAGCATGGGATTTATCTGTTTTAGCTGCCTCCAAGCTTAGCTCAGAGATTACTCCTATGGCTTGTTTTTCAATTGTAACTATGGAGTTAGAGTTTGTTATCTTTTCTATATAGCATGCCTAAATTTATCAGGAACTTTTAATTTCTTTTAAGAGTTTCATATTTCTGCCTGCAGATTATGCCTCAGTTGCTTTATTATTCGGGTGTGAAAAATGATCCAGATTCTCTCGACTTTGGAACTATTGCTGTATATACATGCCTAGCTTCCTGCCAATCAAGAGTAAGCTACAAAGAGGAATTTGCATGGGTTCAGTTATACCCTACAGCACCTATAACATAAAAAGTGAGCCAATGCGCAAGCGATCTATGTCCAGGTTTGATTAATTTCCATATACTAATGTCAACTGTTTTCCTTCCTATGCACATTCTGTGAATCAATTGAGAATGAGAATACTATCAAAATATGATGACCTTTTCGGGCTCAGTAGTAGGTATGCCTTCGTATCTGTCATTTTTATGAATATTTTTTGTACTCTCATTACCAGACATCACGCGTTGCAACATTGTCTTTGATCTAAACCATAATAATAATGGAGGTTGAATCTTGAACCTCTCCTGCCAAAGAGAGATCCAAAACGAGGGAACAGTGACATCATGATGTAATCATTAGCGTCAGCTTACCTTTCATTTTAATTGAGAAAGTGTTACTGCAAGGTTACTGTAATTGTTAAAATGCACTCTATGGGATGTCATGCTCACCGATTGCCCATTTGCAGGTTGTCTCAGAATATATTCTTTTTGTGTGGGGAATGACTGAGCCTCTGGCTCGGTTGCCGTCGGTTCTGCTGCCGGATTTGATATCTTATATGTACCCCTACTTTTGTTACCCAGTGGGTATTCTTTGTCAGCTATTTTTCATCTGTCAATTACGAGCTTTATATTTATTTGACGAAGGAGATCATTATTATGAGCAGTTTTGGGGACAATATATGATGGCTGTTTTATTATCGATCAGATTATACCTTTGATAAGAAGGTTACAAACAAGTGCAGAAGACAGATTGTCTCTTTAACTTTGAGGTGTATTTTACTTTAATTTAATTAGATGAGCGATCAAAAATAAAGTATTCTTTAATCAACGGATTCAGAATTATTTTTTTTTATAGAACTTAATGAGACTTGAATTCAAGACTTTATGATCCTTCCGTATAGAGTTCAATTACTCTAATTAAAGGGATGTACACTTTATGTACGGATTTAAAATTAGTTAGGATGAGAATATTTAGGTAGTAGTAGCAGTAGATGATAATAAATTTATTTAATGAGTGAAATATTGCAAGTTTGTATTGTGATAAATAATATATTTATTTCTAAGATGATCTGCCAATTGACTTTTCCTAAGGAAAATATATCTTTGAGTAACAATGTACATTATTAGTCTTCCACATGTTCGATGATGTTAGTGGATAAGGACTCATTTTTACAAGGTTTGAGTCCTTTCCTTTTTTGGGTTTTTTTTTTGACTTGATGTGGCAAATAGTTGTTGAAACAAAAGGAACTTAGTCGTGTTGTTTTTTTTGGAAAACTATCCTCTTATTATATTTTTTCAATTTTCATTTTTGTCTCCTATGATTATGCTCTATTTTTTTAGAACTTCTTGAGTATTAAACTCATGACCTGATCTCTTGTACAGAGTCCAACTATTCTACTTCGTGTACATTTATTGGGCTTTTTATCTTTGTACTACCCTGTATTTTTGCATCATTTGAAGGTTTTATAGAAAAAAAAGAAATGACTTATTTATAAAATTATATGAATTTTGAAGTATAAAATTTTGATGTAAAATTACACTATCAGATAAAATTTTTGATTAAGAATCCACTGACGGATCGTAATTTGGATATTATGTGATTAGTTAAATTGATAGATCAAGGATTGATCCAAATGGACGGTCATGATTTAAACTAAGATTTAAGATTTTAATTAATTATTTTATTAAATCTTCATTTTCTTCACACTGCTCGAGCTCTCCTCCCTCCTTCACGCTGCAGCGACGACGAATGCCTCCACCATTGTCGATGATTGGACCACTTTTCAATCGAATTTTTCTACGAGATTTTAGACACAACTTTAGGTAAGCTAGGAGAACACATTAGAACTATCATTTTTAAGTTTTAGCATCGATTTGATGGAGAAAATTATAGTTTGGCGTCGGCGGGTGAGAGCTTCATCGCCGGAGTTTGCTCCAGCAATTGCCGACCATTTCGAAACGTTACAAACTTGATACCTATAGCTTCTCCTCGACGAGAGCTATCCATTAGTACCCGAATTGAGGGTTATTGACCGTCGGTTGGCCACCAACAAACGAAAAACCTAAAAATTAGGGTTTCGTCGCCGTAAGCTTCTTCGACAAAATTGGACGTTGGTGAGTTCTAGAAATTAGGTGGAATCCTTACGAAGAGAGCTTTCGATTGATACTAATATTGGGGCTGATTGAAGAACTTCGCCGACGAACTTTCGGCAAACTTTCTCCAGCGAACTTAAGATAAAAATTAGGGTAAATCTAGATATCACTCTAAGAGTATTGGTGAAGACGGATTTGTAAAATTATTACCGGAGTGAGAATTAAAATTCGTTGAAACATTCACAGGAAATTCAATAAGCAAGTACGAGGATACCAATGATCAGAGTTAGAACGTGATTACGACGATAGGATCATGTGAGTGTTTATTCTCTGGGCAGAATAGATGAGATGATTCTCAATATTTAGTCTAGGAGAACTATATTCCTTTTGATTAGATATGTTTGCTATTCTTTGGACTCTCATGTTAGTTAATATTCCTGATTTCAATTACAATGAGTTGTGAGTAACATTGATATCCATGTTTAGCTTTTCAGTGCTATTGTTTCTCGATCCATCGTGGGCATGATAATATGCTTTTATTGACTCTAAATTTAGTATATGCATCTGTTTGATTATTCGTGATATCATTTCACCATTAAATGCATATGATTAGTACAACATGATACTAGATAGTGCTATAGGCACCTTTACTGTAGTGATTGGAGATTATTCAGTATTAGCACTCCCATGAGCCACCTATGGAGAGGGACGTGGGATGATAGTGCTCGAGGTTAGGATGGAAGATTGGGTTATTCTTGATTGATTTTTATACTGGACTAGCTATGGATACTAGGTAGCAATATCCGGTGGCAACTCAAGGGGAAAGGGGGCTTTGGTTCTATAATCTTGTGCTTCTACTTTGATCTGGTACCTTACGATACTTGATTCCTTCCTCTGAGGTAACAGTTGTTGGCCATAACTGTATTTGATTAAGCCAGCCCTGGATACAATCTCTACAGTCTCGTGTGATTCTTGATTTCTCTTTTTGTTTGGCTATTGCATACGAATAGTCAGATTATCCTTTCTTAAGATTTTGTTATTTTATGTTCTTGGTTTTACATTATTTTCTATCTAGCTCACTGGGTATGATGTTACTCACTCCGTATGGAAACTCATTTTTATTTTTCAGGACCACAGTAGGAGAGAGATTAATAGATATCGAGCATTTAGCCAGACTCCTGATTTTTGAAATGTAGGACAGTTCTAACTTTATTTTGTGTACAGAAAGATCTATTGGATATGTATTTTGTGTATCATTGGGCAAGTACCTTATTTTGATTGTAAAACATTTGTATATAAGTGTTTTCTTGTATAAGAAATCTATTTTTGAATATGTATGATTTTAGAGTTATATTAATCTGTTATCCAGATTCTCTCCTTCCATAAATAGATTCCCTAAGGGAAGGTATATAGTTTTGGAGGCTTAGTGGATTCCCATATAGTTCTGGAGGCTTAGCAGGCTATATGTGGAGTTCACTATAATTTACCACGTACCCTAGGGGAAGGTATGGGTAGAGATGTAAAACGGGCCGGGCCGTGCTTGGCACGGCCCAATAATGGGCGGGTCGACCCTGACGTCCACGCAGCAGGCGGCGATTTCTGCCGCCGCTGCTCGCTCGACCACAACCCCTCCGGCGACGGGTGGAGCCGTGGATCCGCCCGCCTCGCCGGCCGAAACTTCCTTCTGTTCCTCTCCACACGTCCGCGAGGTGAGCAACTACGTTTTGTTGGAAGAATCACAAACCAAAGAACTCAGGAGCAAAAGGATCGCAGCCGAGTTTAACGGTAATAACTGTCAATGAGAAGCGAAGCAACAATGCTTCTCACGGTACTGGGGATTGAAGCGAGAAAACTAGAATAAAGGAGACGCAGCAATCAAGAACAAAAACCCTCACACCTTTTGAAAAAAAACTTATATTAGGGAAGCTTAACCCTTCCTCTACGTTCATTGTAATATATAAAGCAGAAACATTACAACTTGTAAACTTGGAAATCAAAAACAGGAGAAGATTTGGAAGTTGTTTCCATCTACTCCTAACAATGCAATAAAAGAAAATTACTGTAATCAGAAACATTTATCAAAGCAACTCTTTCCTACTACATATTACTTTCCAAAACAAATTATAACTGAGTTTTTCCTAATTCAAGCTTATTCTCCAACAATCTCCCTCCTAAACTTGAATTTGCTTGAGATCTTGAAGTCCCAATCTTCCTCTCATCTCCACGAATTTTAATCGCCCCAATGCCTTTGTAAAAATATCTGCCCTTTGCATACTTGAACTAATATGTTCAACCACAACTTGATTCGTATCAATACAATCCCTTATGAAATGAAACCGTGTATCAATGTGTTTGGTACGATTGTGATGTACAGGATTCTTGCTAAATGCAAGAGCTGATATATTATCAACATGAATGGTCACTGGTTTCACTTGCTCCTCAAGAAGTGTTGACAACAAACGTGCCAACCAAATTCCTTGGTACGCAGCTCCTGTCAAAGCAATGTATTCAGCTTCACAAGAGCTTAGAGCTACTACTTTTTGTTTAGATGAACTCCAGCTAACCGCACTTTCACCAAGATAAAACACCATGAAATTTGTGTTTTTTCTATCTTCCACACATCCACCATGATCACTATCACTGTATCCATGTATCACACCATTACTGATGTGATCTCCCTTGTAATAGACCAAGCCATACCCAATTGTTCCTTTAAGATATCTTAGCACCCTCTTTGCTGCATTTAAGTGAGCAATTGTTGGTGTTTGCATGTATCTGCTCAAGATCCCAACTGAATACATCAAATCTGGTCTTGTGTTTGTTAGATACCTTAGACCTCCAATAAGTCTTCGGTATTCTGTTGCATCTACCTCCTTTGCATGCTGAAAAATCACTCTTTCTTCCATTGATGTATGTGCCAAGTTGCAATCAAACATTTCTATCTGTTTTAGAATGTTTCCTGCATATAGTGACTGTGATATGGTGATTCTATCCTTCAACTGCATGATTTCCATACCAAGATAATGATGCAAGAGTCCTAGATCAGTCATCTCAAACTCCTTCTGCATTTGATGTTTGAAATGTTGAATTATCTCCAAATTTGAGCCTGTGATAAGTAAATCATCCACATATACTCCAATTATCAACCTCTCTCCCTTTACTGATCTTGTATACACTGCTGGATCCTCACGATTTCTTTTGAAACCAAGTGCAAGTAGAGATTTGTCAAGCTTTAAGTTCCAAGCTCTAGGTGTTTGTTTAAGACCATACAAGGCCTTCTTTAATTTCAGCACTTTCTCTTCTTCATTTTGAAGAAGAAAACCATCTGGTTGCTTCACAAAAACTTCTTCCTCAATTGTGCCATTTAGGAATGCAGACTTCACATCCATTTGATGCAGTTCCCATCTTTTCTGTGCTGTTATTGCAATCAGTAGCCGAATAGTCTCAAACCTTGCAACTGGAGCAAAAACTTCATCAAAGTCAACTCCTTGCTGTTGCAAATACCCCTTTGCAACTAACCTTGCTTTATGCTTCACAATTTTTCCTTGGGTGTCTCTTTTAATCTTAAACACCCATTTCAGACCTATGGCTTTACTGCCTTGTGGTAGAACAGCAAGTTCCCAGGTCTGATTCTTCAAAATCTGATCATATTCCTCCTTCATGGCTTTTCTCCATACCTCAAGCTTGACTAGTTCATGAAAATTAAGTGGCTCTTGTTCAGTATTTTGTGCCAACCATGCTTCCTCTTGCATAGTTTCAGCTACTGCATTTGGGTCTCTATAAAGCTCCCCAAGAGATTTAAACCTCCTTCCTGCTACTGGTTCAGTAGAAGCATCAATGGTATCTGCAAAAATATTAACACAGTTATTAGCAGGAGTATCACACAAAGTATGAGGATCTGATACTCTTTGAAGTTGATCTGTGCCACCATCCGTATCATTAAGGTTTAAAGGAATTGACATGATCTGACTCATTGATACTCTTCCTGAATCATCTCCCTCAACAACATGATGTTTTGATGCCAAAGTATCAGAATTCTCCCTACTAAATTGTTCAGTATCAAGCTGATACTGATACTGATTTCCAGCTGCCTCAAAGGACCATTTCTGCTGCATTTTGTTAGTGTGATCAGAAACACTATCAGCTATGCTTCTAGACCAGTCCCACTTGACTCCTTCTTCAAAAACACAATCCCTGCTTATCACAACTGAATTCTTCTCATGATCAAAAAACCGATAGGCTTTAGAACCAGCCTCATACCCAATGAAAACCATGGGTCTGCTCCTATCTTCAAGCTTCTTCAGATGGACACCAAGTAGCTTTACATGAGCTCTACAACCGAATACTTTTAAGTGTGCAATGTTTGGTCTCCTACCAGTCCAGGCTTCATAAGGTGTCACTCCTTTCACGCTGCTTGTAAAGGATCTATTTAGAAGATAAACTGCTGTGTTGACAGCTTCTCCCCAAAATTCAAATGGTACGCTCATGCATTTTAGCAAGCATCTTGCCATCTCCACAACAGTTCTATTCCTCCTCTCTACTACTCCATTCTGTTGAGGAGTGTAAGGAGCTGTAAGAAGTCTTTTGATGCCATGTTGTTTACAAAAAACTTTAAACTCCTTTGAATTGAATTCTCCCCCTCTATCTGATTTAAATCCTCTCAGCTGCTTGCCACTATCTGATTCAGCCATCACCTTGATTTTTTTAAATGCACAGAATGCTTCATCTTTAGATTTCAGCATTGTGACCCACATGTATCTAGAATAATCATTAACAAGTAACAAGAAATAATTATTTTCACATAAAGTTGATGGAACAATGGGACCACAAAGATCACCATGTATCAAATCTAACACATTCTCGGTTCTGAAATTTGAAGAATGAAAAATTGATCTGGTTTGTTTAGATGAAATATATTCTTGACAAATATCTGCATTCATAATAACCTGTAGTAGTCCCTTAATAAGTTGTTGATCAGATATTGTTTTTATTGCTTGAAAATTCAAGTGACCGAGCCTCTTATGCCACAGTTTGTTGTTAGTATCATTACTAATCAACAAGCACTCATTTGAAACCTGTGTGCGAAATAAATACATTCTATTGCTGTCCCTTTTTACAGCCATAAAAAGAACTCCCTTCTCATCATAAATATTTAGTTTACCATGTTCAATTATGATCCTAAAACCCAATTCATCCAACTGTCCAAGACTTAATATGTTAGGTTTTAGGTTTGGAATATAAAGCACATTGGTTATCACTCTTAGCTTCCCATCATTTGCAGAAAAATTCACACACCCTTTTCCAGCTATGTCAACATGTGAGCTATCACCAAACTTCACTTGCCCCCCATAAGAAGTATTCAAATTATGCAAACGTGCTAGATTTCCAGTCATATGACTGGTAGCACCTGAATCCAAATACTATGTATCACAATTTGTATCAACAACAAAGTTTTGAGATTCGATACCTTGTAAGAATGCATGACTCTTACCATCACCATCTTCTGTTGCCATGAGCATTGCATGATTCTCAATAATTATCTTCTCTTCATTTGTTTTAGCCAAATAGACCTTCTCCTCCTTTTTGCATTCAGGGGCATAATGTCCAAGCTTTTGACATTTATAACACTTCACATGAGACTTGTCCTTTCTCGGCTTTTCATGTGCCATGCTAGAAGAACTGGAATTGTATGTTCCTCTGCCACGTCCTCCATTAAAAGCACCACCAAATCTTCCTTTTCCTTGAGCAAAACCTCTTGCTCTCCCTTGGCCTCTTCCACGCCAATTGGTTGAAGAATCTCTGCTATATCTATTCTCAACACTTGCGTGAGACCAATACATCTGTTTTTCCTCTTCTTGCAGAGTAGGTGTGATTCTGATTTCAAAGGACTTCAAAGACCCTACTGCATACTCAACAGTCATGGAATTTAAGTCACCAAACTATTCTAGATTGATCGCAGCAAGATGGAACTTGGGTGTAATTGAGCGCAACAACTTCTCCACCACTCTTTGTTCCTTCACCTTCATACCGATATTTCTCATCTCAGTTACAAGCGAAGTAAGTCGGCTGACATAGTCATCTATTTTTTCTGAAGTCTTCATCTCCATCTTTTTAAACTTTCCACACAGCTGACTTCCTTTCGCGTTTCTATACTTCTCATCTCCTATATAGAGATTCTTCAACGCGTCCCAAACTTCTCTCGCTGTCTTTTTGTCAGCAACAACAGCCAAGAGTTCATCGCTCAAAGATTGATAGATCATTGATTGAGCAATCTTATCTTTTCTTCGGTATACCTGCATACCAACACCTTCAGATTCAATTACTTCCCATGCTCCTTGCGCCTCAAGGAAGGTTTTCATACGCACAGCCCACATCGCATAGTTTCCACCTTTGATAAGCGTCGGACATGCGTTGAGACTCCCTCCTACCACTGAGGAGGTTTTGATCCCCACATCTCCTACCGAGCCTATCACAATCTTCTTCCCCGTCGTTGGCGTCTGCATCACAATCTCCTCTGATATCAATCCGAGCGAACCTGCTCTGATACCAACTGTTGGAAGAATCACAAACCGAAGAACTCAGGAGCAAAAGGATCGCAGCCGAGTTCAACGGTAATAACTGTCAATGAGAAGCGAAGCAACAGTGCTTCTCACGGTACTGAGGATTGAAGCGAGAAAACCAGAATAAAGGAGACGCAGCAATCAAGAACAAAAACCCTCACACCTTTTGAAAAAAAACTTATATTAGGGAAGCCTCTACGTTCATTGTAATATATAAAGCAGAAACATTACAACTTGTAAACTTGGAAATCAAAAACAGGAGAAGATTTGGAAGTTGTTTCCTCCTAACAATGCAATAAAAGGAAATTACTGTAATCAGAAACATTTATCAAAGCAACTCTTTCCTACTACATATTACTTTCCAAAACAAATTATAACTGAGTTTTTCCTAATTCAAGCTTATTCTCCAACACGTTTCTCCCTTGTAAATGGGCAGTTTTTGCCCTCCGGTGGATGTACCCGCGAGTTCGCCGGCGACGACACCGGAAGTTGTTGTTTAGGCGTTGATGGTCGGCATTTTCGCAGATCGTCGTTGGTCTCCACTTGTCCGAGGAGTTGCGAAGCTCGCCGTCAAGTTAGCCGCCGGTTTCGTAAGCTCCGACGAGGTGGCGGCTAGGGTTCCAACGGCGGCGTTACTATTCCGGCAAGTGAATAGTAATCGGCTGAGGTAGGTTTATTTTTCCCTAATCGCGATTAGTGAAATAAAATTAAGCATGATTAGTTTTAATGAAATGTGATTAGTGTAAGTTGTGTTAATATATGCTTAGATTAAATTAAGCATGTTTAATGTTAGATTAACTAAGCTTAGTGGATAAGTGAATTATTAATTTAATGAAATCGGTTAGGTTGAACCAGGTTGGAGTTAAATCGGTTGGGTTTGAGTTAAGTTTGGGTTTAGATTGAGTTTGGTTGGGTGAGCCGAATCAATTAAATTGAAATTAATTCGAGCTCGAGTCAAACCCAATTAGATTGGGCTGGTTGAATCAGATCTGAGTCGAACCAAATCAATTTGAACCGAACTCGAGTCGAACTCGGATTAAGATGAATATGAGCTGACTCGATTGAACCGAACCAGCTGGGCTTGGGTCAGGCTCATGTTAAGCCGGATGAATAGTAACCGATCCGCATAGACCGGGTAAAAAGCGTTGATCGGTCAGCGTTGACTGAGTCAACCGTTGATCGTTGACCAGTTAGAAAAAAATAATAAAATAATTAATAAAATAATAAAATAATAAAAAAATAATATTAAAATAAAAAATAAACTAATTTAACATTTATAGTTAGTTTAATAGATACAAATTTAAAATATGATTAATTAAGATTTGATTAGATAGAATTAATTATAAACTTGTATGCTTAGTTTGGGTTAATTAGATGTAATAATTATTTTAATTAATTGGTTGATAAATTTCTATTTTATTTACTCTAGGGGAAAAATGAATTAAATTTTATTTTTAAATAATTGTGCTAATTAGGACTATCGTGGGTACGCGATCTGAGTGGTTTGTCGGGTGATTATTTCCACGTGAGTTGGTTCTGAAGAGCGAATCGCTAACCCATGTGGATTGGTTTTTCGATGTAGGATTTATTCAAGCTAGGGAATTCCCGCTGGGGTCTTCTTAGGAACCTGAATATCTTAAATATAATAAAATATAATGCTTGATAAGATTTGATATGTCTGCATGCTAGTTTAATTTATTCTATCTAACATGTATGATATATCATGATTTCCCTGCTAAGTTTTAATATGTCGTGATAGCGTGTCCTGCATGTTATATATTATTTTATTATTTTTCTACGGTATGCTAGCACAACTACCATGCAGACATAGATAGTAAATAACGACATGTTAGAACCTCTTGGCGATGTCACCGCAACTTAGACAGAATGAGGCCTTTCTCATATTACCCGGTTGAGCGCCGCATACCGACGATGGTCAAACGGTGACATCCCGCCACGCACCACTCCCGAGGTTATGCATAGCTTAGATACTGGGAGCACCACTCCCGAGGTTATGTATAGCTTAGATACTGGGAGCAACACTTTCAAGGTTATACATAGCTTAGATACTGAGAGCACCACTCCCGAGGTTATGCATAACTTAGATACTGGGAGCTGGTAGGGTAAGAGACTGTACAAACTCCAATGTCATATTAGATCAGAAATATAGAGCAAGTCCTTACCTAGAAATTTATACCCGCACGAGTGTCGTTTAGGCGGCCACGTGACAGTCTTGAGATGGTTAGCGAGGATGAGCCCTACCATGGACTTGGCATCGATGGAGTCGAGATTGCCACAGCCCATCGTACGGATGTACGTCAATCTCGGTTGACATCGACTGCTATTGGACTGGAAAGATGATTCCCTATGCGACGCCTTGGACAGTGGATCCGTAGACCACACGACTATCATCCTTGACGTCTGTAGACGATCGGATGAGTAGTCCGGATCCTAGGGTTATTATTTCGGCTAGCCGTGGCCGATGAGATTATTATGACGGCGACCCTGTCTACGGACAGAGTGTAGTACTACACAGATGTAGTTGCCCCTACGGATCCGGGGAGGATGTAAGGGCACGACGGTTTCGCTAGGGGAGGCATGGTCAGCGACTAGTGAAACGATGGAGAGTGATATTGGGTCACCCGTCCTCTCCGCCAACATCAGTGTAGCGGGCATAGGTAGAGACAGAGATAAAAAAGCACTGATGGGCTTACTGATACCCTTAGCTTGGGTATTCACTAAGCATAGGCTAGCAGTCCGAGTCTTGTAACTTTAAAGTCTTATTATGACGTAGGTGACATGCTGTTGACATTGATACTAGATACAACTTAGGTGACATCTAGTGAAATATACATCTGTATTTATTAATGCTATTTTACTGCCTTCTATAAATTGATTTACACAAATCAAATGAAAAATGATGATTAACAACCAAAGGCATCCTAGAATACTCCTCATAGCCTTTGATTTCTTTATTCGGTAGAGCCGTAATTTCACACTAGGCCGCAAGGCTGAGTACACCGCGTTCAATGTGTGTGCAGGTTGTTAGATGACTGTCCGAGATATTTGATGAAGATGAGGGCTGTCGAAGGATTTAGTTTTATTTATTGATAACGTTACTGTAGAATTGTAGTAGGTATATCAGGACTGTGTTAGTAGAGATTTATAGATGATTTAATTGTATTCCGTTGTGTTGACTATGTGTATGTACAATATTTATTTCCAAATGCCTTGTATGGGTCCTCTGGGCTCATATGGCGGTTTTCACGTGCCTAACAGATGAGTCGGGGCGCGACACTTCATGTAGAGAGGGGTCTGCTTCATGCAGACCTAGTTAAAGTCCTTAACATACACCTTGGGTAGAGTGGAACTCACACATTGTCTAGTGTAGTTCAAATAAGGTATCGTTGTACGCCCTTATGGAACAACAGCTCTACGTTGTCTCTTGTGACCTTGGTGGGGCCTCTCCTGTTCCTCTTGAGGGGCTTGTGTGCTGCTTTGTATCATCTAGCTATCCAACTTCGTTGCACACCTTGCATGGAGTGTCATCTCGCATGACCTTAATTATACGCCCTTGTATGCCTTTGTGTGTTTGGGCCTATGTACTAGATTGTGCACTCCTTTTTGCCACTAGCTATAGCTCTTTTATGCACCTAGTGCGCATTCCACAGCTGTGCCTGCTCCTCGAGTGAGTGTCCCACATGCAACAAGTTTAGGCTTTGTATCAGAGTGACGTGTACCATGGACATGTCAGCGACTATCTCAGTTGGGTCCTCATCATATTGTAAAATTGCAATGAGGTTATTGCGTATAAAATATACACATGCATCATATGCGGCGCCTATCACAGAGAAAGCACCTAGTTCCTCACATCAAACCTCTTTTGTGCAACCTCATGCTAGCATTATCATTGTTGGGTGCATCAGGTCTTGGCGAGGGGGTTCATCACCCACATTCAACTCCACCATGATTTTATTGGAGTCCTTAAGGGTGTGGGAGACTTTGTTATTTGTACTACTCCACCTTGGTTCGATACAGTACAAGGGTTGGCCGACGATCAAGTAGCCCCTCGATAGTGATGATGGCTTCTTGGAAGTTACTGATGCCGTTGTAGATGAGTGCCCAGGGCTATAGCCTTTGGAAAAATATGAATAATTTATTCGCCTCAACCATATCGTGAAGGTTCAATAATATGCACTACTTGAATTCATGCATGTACTCATGGATGGAGCACGTCTACTTCAACATCTACAATCACTCCCATATGATCCAAGTTGTGTTGACAGGGAGGAACACATCATAAAGTTCTTCCATCATCGTCTACCAATCAAAAATGGTGGTTGCTTTCCCATTCATATACAAATCACAATAAACGTGCCACCACTACTTGGTATTGCTAACGATATAGACATCAGCGGTGGTGACTTTGTCCACGTTGTTGATGTGAGTAGCGAGGAAAATTTGCTCCACATCCTATAGAAAATTTTTGAACGCTTTAGCATCGTGCTCGCTAAAAAATATGAAAGGTTTGAGGACACACACATCGACCCTCAATCGTTGATCACATCTCCGATAAGTGACATAGCTCTCCTTGTAGTGCTTCTAACTCTGCATGATGTTCCTACACATCTGTAGGTTTATGAGCAGGAAAGGATAACCCTTGTGCCCATTAAAGTTGGAGTTATGGTTGATCATTGTCCGAAGGAGCTTGTTGTCCATTCGTAGTGCCCTTACTTGAGTTGGAGCTTGTATACATGGTCGTACAACGAGCTAGGGTTCAATCTAGTCTCGCTTGTGTGGATGTCATTTCAATTGATGCCTCTAGTGTAAACTCCCATCTTCAAAATCTTATTTTTATTGGAAAAAAAAAATCGGTCCAGTTCAACTGCACCGGCCAGCCGGCCGGTCCAGCTGAACCGGCTCGGACCCGGTTCGAAAGAAAACCAACGCGAGCGAGAAGAGGCGCGGCTCTTCCCACACGCGTCGCCTTCGTCCCCGACCTCGCGACGCCGCCCCACCTCCTTCGCTCGCAGCAAGCAGCGCCGACGCCCAGCGTTTCGCCGTCGGCTGCTGCCCGCCGTCCGTCGACTCGCTTCCGCCCGCCTCCGTCGTCGCTGCGCACCACTCCCTGCAGAAAGGGGAGCTCGGCGACGCCTCCTCCCTCGTCTCGCCTCCTTCCGCAGCAGAGCAGAGGAGCCGCCGCCCTCTCTTCCGCCGCCAGCTGCTGGCCGCCGACCGTGCCCTAGCGCCGTCCTCTCCTCTCAGCCACGACGAAGAGACCTCAACAGAGGTCTGCCACCGCCGCGCGTCCTTCCTCCGCCTGCTGCCGCCCCTTTTCGTTCGCTGCGATTGCAGCGGTCGTCCGCCACCATCCCTCGCCCAAATCGCCGGCGCGTCGTCTTCCCAGCTGCGGTTGGAGACGCTCGCCCCCGCTGCGCCCTCACGAGCTGCCGTCGACCCCCGACGGCAACGCAGCAGCGGCGATTTCTGTCGCCGCTGCTCGCACGATCACAGTACCACCGGCGAGCGGTGGAGCCTCGAATCCGCCTGCCTCGTCGGCCGAAGCTTCCTCCCTTTCCTCTCCACACGTCCGCGAGGTGAGCAGCTACGTTTCCCCCTTGTAAAGGGGCAGTTTTCGCTCTCCGGTGATGCGCCCGCGAGTTCGCCGGCGATGGCGCCGGAAGTCATTGTTTAGGCATTGATGGTCGGCGTTTTCACAGATCGTCGTTGGTCTCCGCTTGTCCGAGGAGTTGCGAAGCTCGCCGTCCAGTTAGCCGCCGGTTTCGTGAGCTCCGGCGAAGTGGCGGCTAGGGTTCCGACGGCGGCGCTACTATTCCGACGGTGAATAGTGATTCGGCTAAGGTAGGTTTATTATTCCCTAATTGCGATTAGTGAAACAAATTAAACATGATTAATTTTAATAAAATGTGATTTGTATAAGTTGTGTTAATATATGCTTAGATTAAATTAAGCATGATTAAGGTTAGATTAACTAAGCTTAGTGGATAAGTGAATATTAATTTAATGTAACTTGTTGGGTTGAACCAAATTGGAGTTAAATCGGTTGGGTTTGAGTTAGGTTTGGGTTCAGATTGAATTGGGTTGGGTGAGCCGAATCAACTAATTGAAATTAGTTCGAGCTCGAGTCAAACCCAATTAGATTGGGTTGGTTGAACCGGACCTGAGTCGAACCAAATCAACTTGAACCGGACTCAAGTCGGACTCGGATTTAGATAGATTAAGCTGACTCGATTGAACCGAACCAGCTGGGCGTGGGTCAGACTCATGTTAAACTGGATGAACAGTAACCGGTCCGCATTGACCGGGTCAACCGTTGACCGGTCAGTATTGACCGTGTCAACCGTTGACCGTTGACCGGTTAGAAAAATAATTAATTAATTAATTAATAAAATAATATTAAAATAATAAAATACTAAAATACTAAAAAAATAATAAAAATAATAAAAAATTTCTTGAATTCTAATTGGGCCCTTGGGTGACTTGGGCCAAGTTATGGATGAGTTTAATGAGTATAAATTGGCTAAAAATTCATTTAAGTTAATTAAAGTAATTTAACATTTTAGTTAGTTCATAGATAAAAGTATAAAATATGATTAATTAAGATTTGATTAAGTAGAATTAATCATAAACTTGTATGCTTAGTTAGGGATTAATTAGGTGTAATAATTATTTTAATTAATTGGTTGATAAATTTCTAATTTATTTACTTTAGGAGAAATGAATTAAATTTATTTTAAATAATTGTGTTAATTAGGACTATCGTGGGTACGCGATCCGAGTAGTTCGTCGGGTGATTATTTCCGCGTGAGTTGGTTCTGAAGAGCGGATCGCTAACTCAGGTGCGTTGGTTCTCCGATGTAGGATTTATTCAAGCTAGGGAATTCCCGCTGGGGTTTTCTTAGGAATAATTCCTGGATGTCTTAAATATAATAAAATATTATGCTTGATAAGATTTGATTGTCCGCATGTTAGTTTAATTTATTTTTGTCTAACATGCATGATATATCATGATTTCCTGCTAAGTTTTAATATGTCGTGATATCTTATCCTACATGATATATAATTTTTTTTTTCTATGTTATGATAGCACAACTACCATGCACATATAGATAAGAATAATGACATGTTAAAAACTATTAGGAGACATCACTAGAAGTTAGATAGGAACGGGTACTGCTTGCATACCTCATTTGACCACTGCGTACCGTCGATGGTCAGAATGGTGATACTCCACCACATACCACTCCCGAGGCTACATGTAGTTTATATACTGGGAGCTGGTTGGAAAATGGGCTAGATAAACTCCAAGGTCGGATAGACCAGATAGCGGAGTGGTCCATACCCGGATACTATTACCCGCACGAGTGACGGTTGGACGTCACCGTGATAGTCCTGATATGGCTAGCGGGGATAAACTTTCCAACAAATTAGCAAAAATATGGTCGAGGTACCTCAAACCCATTGTGCGGATTGACGGTCAACTCGGCTAACATTGATTGCTTTTGAGTTGGGACGGAGATTCTCTCAAGCCTTGGACAGTGGATCCGTAGACCACGCGGCTATCATCCTAGATGTTCTGCAGACGGTCGGATGAGTAGTCCGGATCCTAGGGTTATTAAAATTTCGGTTAGCCGTAACCGATGATATATTATGATGAGGTGACCCTGCCTACGGGCAGTGTGTAGCGCTACACAGAATGTCGTTGCCCTTACGGAGACCGGGGAGGAAGTAGGGGCGCGATGTTTCGCTAAGACGGGGCATAGGGTGCGATTGGCGAAACAGTGGAGAGAGATATACGGTCACCTGTCCTCTCCGCCAACATCAGTGCAGCAGGCCTAGGTAGAGACATAGAAGGACACCGCATTGATGGGCTTATGGGAAGTCCCCGACGGGGGAAATTTCACTAAGCATAGGCTGGCAGCCCGAGGCTTGAGACTTAATGACATAGTTACTAGAGATAGCTTAGGTGACATCTAGTGTTACACATTTTGTATATACTTACCCTGTTATTTAAATTTACGATATGCCTCACATGTATCATATGAAAATGACAAATAAATAAACCAAGGGCATCCTAGAATACTCCTCCTAGCCTTTGATTTCTTTATTTGGTAGAGCCGTAATTTCGCACTAGGCCGCAAGGCTGAGCACACCGCGTTCAATGTGTGTGCAGGTTGTTAGATGACTGTCCGAGATATTTGATAAAGATGAGGGCTATCGAAGGATTTAGTTTTATTTATTGATAACGTTACTGTAGAATTATAGTAGGTATATCAGGACTGTGTTAGTAGAGATTTATAGATGATTTAATTGTATTCCGCTGTGTTGACTATGTGTACGTACAATATTTATTTCCAAATGCCTTGTATGGGTCCTCTAGGCTCATACGACGGTTGTCATGTGCCTGACAGGTGGGTTGGGGCGCGACACTTCATGTAGAGAGGGGTCTGCTTCATGCAGACCTAGTTAAAGTCCTTAACATACACCTTGGGTAGAGTGGAACTCACACATTGTCTAGTGTAGTTCAAATAAGGTATCGTTGTACGCCTTTATGGAACAACAGTTCCACGTTGTCTCTTGTGACCTTGGTGGGGCCTCTCCTGTTCCTCTTGAGGGGCTTGTGTGCTGCTTTGTATCATCTAGCTATCTACCTTCGTTGCACACCTTGCATGGAGTGTCATCTCACATGACCTTAATTGTACGCCCTTGTATGCCTTTGTGTGTTTGGGCCTATGTACTAGATCATGCACTCCTTTTGGCCACTAGCTATAGCTCTTTTATGCACCTAGTGCGCATTCCACAGCTGTGCCTGCTCCTCGAGTGAGTGTCCCACATGCAACAAGTTTAGGCTTTGTATCAGAGTGACGTGTACCATGGACATGTCAGCGACTATCTCAGTTGGGTCCTCATCGTATTGTAAAATTGCAATGAGGTTATTGCGTATAAAATATACACATGCATCATATGTGGCGCCTATCACAGAGAAAGCACCTAGTTCCTCACATCAAACCTCTTTTGTGCAACCTCATGCTAGTATTATCATTGTTGGGTGCATCAGGTCTTGGCGAGGGGGTTCATCACCCACATTCAACTCCACCATGATTTTATTGGAGTCCTTAAGGGTGTGGGAGACTTTGTTATTTGTACTACTCCACCTTGGTTCGATATAGTACAAGGGTTGACCGACGATCAAGTAGCCCCTCGGCAGTGATGATGGCTTCTTGGAAGTTACTGATGCCGTTGTAGATGAGTGCCCAGGGTTATAGCCTTTGGAAAAATACGAACAATTTATTCGCCTCAACCATGTCTTGAATTCATGCATGTACTCATGGATGGAGCACGTCTACTTCAACATCTACAATCACTCCCACATGATCCAAGTTGTGTTGACAGGGAGGAACACATCATGAAGTTCTTCCATCATCGTCTACCAATCAAAAATGGTGGTTGCTTTCCCATTCATATACAAATCACAATAAACGTGCCACCGCTACTTGGTATTGCTAACGATATAGACATCAGCGGTGGTGACTTTGTCCACGTTGTTGATGCGAGTAGCGAGGAAAATTTTCTCCACATCCTATAGAAAATTTTTGAACGCTTTAGCATCGTGCTTGCCAAAAAATATGAAAGGTTTGAGGACACACACATCGACCCTCAATCGTTGATCACATCTCCGATAAGTGACATAGCTCTCCTTGTAGTGCTTCTAACTCTGCATGATGTTCCTACACATCTGTAGGTTTATGAGCAGGAAAGGATAACCCTTGTGCCTATTAAAGTTGGAGTTATGGTTGATCATTATCCGAAGGAGCTTGAAGTCCATTCGTAGCTAGGGTTCAATCTAGTCTCGCTTGTGTGGATGTCATTTCAATTGATGCCTCTAGCAAGCTAACTCAATTGACGAATTGATCATAAGCTTATTTTGTCATCATGTCTAGGGAAGACGAGAGGAGAGAGGAGCAGGGAGGATGCATTCTATTTCAAGCATTCCTCGAACTATAAGGGTCCCGCTTGAATTCAGTGGGGATTAGTGTCGCCATCGATACCGATCGACCAAGTAGAATCTTCCTTATGAGGATTCAAGGAGTTGAGTTAATGTTCTTTATCTTGCTTCACCTGAAACAAGCTCTGATGTCAATTAATACACTCCTAATTAAACTATGATATGTTTGAGAGAATCTCACCATTTAATTGAATTGTGTGAAATGTTATTGAAGCACTATTAGAATATCTGGCGAAGTTTTAAAAGCAAGAAACTATAAAAATAAAAGCTCAACCTTCTTATTATAGTTATACTTAATAACTGTCTTTTCTTTAATATAAAATTATCTATTACTTTGGTCTTAAGATAGATTTATATAAGAGAATGATCTATCTATTTTTAAAATCTTCTATTCTTAGTATGACTGAACTTGTGGTGAGCATTGCCATTATCTCCTACAAATGTACTCCTCTATAATTCATCGTGCACCTTTACAGTTCTAAACCTAAGTATTACACTCCATTTGATCTATCGTCAAGCGTCTTAGATAAGGTAAGTAAAAACCAGATGTGGACCAATCTCAAGGGAGTGTAAATTAAAATTTTATCTTACATATTTCTTCAAATTTTAGAACTATAAAATACTTTATTTTCATGTATAAAAATTATCAAAGATTTCTCTCTCATACTTAACGAACACCTAATTTAGTAAATTAGTTGCATATTCTTTTCAAAAGAGTAAAAAATAATATGCTTATAAATTACTATACCCCATCACAACTATATTTTTGTTTGATTGTATAATGTATTTAATATATTATCTACTACATATGATGCTCTTATTCATACTATTATCCCATAAATTAATAAAAACAAAATTATATTTATTACTTTTTAAATAATAAAGTATATAAATTGGTCAAACTACCTTCTTTTTGTGCCTTTTTTTTAAAACAAAAAAACATCCTGAAGAGCAAACCGTCACTCTTCATGGATGACTTGGACTTGGTTCAGAAGGGGATAATAATTAATTTTGTCATAATTTGTTCTCATTAGTAACTGAGTCCTCCTCCATGGATCTGCCATCATTATGAATTATTATCACAAGTCACATGGAGAGCAACCCCCATATGATTTATTTCTCACCGTTCTCAGATGTATGAAATATGTATAAATAATAATAAGAACAAAATATATACTCACTTGATTTTAAAGCTAACATTATGTTATGCCAGAAATATCAAAATTTAATCTCACCTCATTCATACCAAATAAGATCTTAATTTGGGAATAATATTTTTTTAATTTTTTATTTAACCAATACTGATTTAAAACCGATTATTATTATAATCATAAGAGCTTTTACCTCATTTATAAGGACTTTTATACTATCATTACAAAAGCTGATGCTTTCAACTTGAACCGGTCCAACCGAAGGCCGGTTCGATCCAATCTCGTAAACCGAACCGGCTCATCCAAGTCCCTTTGATCCGGCGCCCCATGTTGAACGCCGAACAGCTTAAGAAAATCCACAGGGCGAGTGACACGACGCCGAAGGCCAGCAGAAGCGCGTGCTGTTATGTCCTCCTCGTCCTCCTCCACCTCTCGCGGGTCCCACAGCGAAGACAAAGTTTTACCCCCCTCCCATTCCCCTCCTCTCTCGGACTCGAATCCCTCTTTCTCCTCCTCCGATCGCACCTCCTCCCCCCGTCGTCGGCCTCCGCCCGTCGGATCCCCGTCCGATCGCCGCCGTTCGCGCGCCCCCCCGGGGGATACCTCCGCCGCCCTCCCCTCGATCGCCCTGACTCGATCCCCCATGGACGACTTCCCGGGCATCCTGGCTCGGGACTTCGGCTTCCGCCCGCAGGGGAAGTCCGCCCCCATGGCCGCCTCCAAAGCCTCATCCGCCGGTGCGGGAGCCGCGAGTCTCGGCTTGGGATCGGGCCGATCGTCGTCGTCCAATGGCAAATCGAGATCCGGGTGGAACCCCGTCCAGACCGACGATCCCTGGCTCGGGGATCGCGGGGCTGGGAGATCGGAGAGCCGGAGCCCCCCGGATTACGACGACGTGTTTGGTGGTCCGCCGAGGTCAGCGAATCTGTCCTCGCGCGAGCGATCCAACTCGTCGTCGCCTCCTCCTACGTATGACTCCATGTTCGACGGCTTTAGTAAGGATGCTGGCGGAAAGACTTCTTCGTTGCCGATTTACGATAAGCCGGTCTATGACGATGACATCTTCGATGGGGTCCCTGGGGTGAAGAGCTCATCGTCGTTTAAGTACGATGATGTCTTCGCCTCGGCGTCGTCAGGATCTAATCACGTATCCTCTCCTCCATACGAGGATCTCCTTGCGAATCTTGGCAATCCAATTTCGGAGCCAAAACGCGCAAATGATACGAGACCCTCTGCGAAAAAAGATCAGGACTTGTCTAGCTTTGATGATCTGATTCCTGGCTTTGGTGGAAGCACTCCTGCCAAGAAAAGGTGCATTTTTGGTTTCTCTCATTAAATTGCTAGATTTTCGTGTTCCTTACTAATTTTTTCATGACCGCCTGATAGAGGAACGCGGGACAAAGAAACTTACTGAACTGAAGTCATACTTTTTATTTTATTGGTTTTAAACTATTAGCCGGGAACTTCATGACGATGGGGGGTTTTGGTGCTTAGGCTGGCTGCTCTTGTTGGCCTCCTGAATCAGGAAATTCTTATGGACTGTCTAAACTGCTTCAATTTTCTGCTGTCCACGCAACACGTTGTTAGCAGACATATATTTTTCTAACCTTTTTTTTTTATTCACTATCTTCAAAATACTTACGGGCAGACTTTATATTTCTAGGTTTGCAATTGGTCGTGATGCATGAAAAGTACAAACTGCTATTCATGTGCAAGCATTCCTTTAAAAACTACAAACTCCCTTTTTAGTAGTTTTGTTACCAGATTTTTGATCTCCAAGTAAACTATATTTTTGCTTTTGAAAGGCAATGTTGTCGTATCTGATAACATGGACCCTGCCCTTTTTCAGTGATTCCAGGAACTGTTTAGGAAGAAATCACCCATTTGATATTTATGGATTGCTAACAGAAAATATGACTTAGAAAATGGCACTTAAAGAGGTCCCTGATGACGATACTGTAGTAATAAGCTCTAACCACAATGTTGTCAAACCTACAAACATTCACCTACAGTATACTCAAAAGTTAAATATATCAAACACAATCTTTTTGGGTTTTGCATTAAATTCATTGGTATAATGTGAACTTTGGCAAAATTTCCCCTTGTTTTTCAAATTTGGTTTCCATTGCCACTAGTTTTATACTCTTTAAAATTTACTCTTTTAAAACTTATGATTTAGGCGTACAGATTGTTGAGTCCTTTTTCTTATCGTGTGTCATATTTATGTGACTGCTAACTTTTTTTTCCGAACTTGATGAGTATTGAACCCACGACCTCCTGTATAGAGCCCAATTACTCTAACCATAGGGGCATACACTTTATGTACTATGTGACTGCCAACATGAGCCTTCATTTTCAAGTCTTAGTTTTAATTATTTTTTGTTGTAAATATTGCAAATTAAATTTTTTTTTGCAGAGATTTTCCAGAGGCTAGCAAGCAAAAGCCTGCTGTTTCCTTTGCTAAACCACCTGCAAGTATGACAGAAGACCCCTTTGTTATTTTAGAACAAGAATCTTCTTCAGCATACTCATCGTCTGAGTTCTTCACCGATCCACTGGGACACAATAGTAAACCAGTGAATACTGGGAGCAAAGAAGTTGACTCAGGCCCCAATAACACAGGAATGCCTGATAATGATGATGTTTTTAATGGAGTCTCAGATTCAGATCCCTTCTTTACAACTGAGACAAAAGAAAGGAGAAGGGAGAAAAGCCCTCTCAAAAGTGCAGAGGATGCAGGCATCGGACATAGACAACAATCATCTTCTCATTCTTCAGTAGATGCATTTGAGGATCTCTTACCGAAGGCACAGACTACCAAACATTTTGATTCCCAAAAATCTGGTGGTAGTTTTCATGGTTCTGACACAAGTGGAAGAAATATCTCAGATGATCAATCTTCATTTAATGAAAAAGTGGATGCAGCAGATGATGTATGGCTTACTGTTGATGAAATCCCCCTCTTTACTGAACCTACTACTGCTCCACCACCTTCCCGGCCCCCACCTCCTATCTCAGTTAAACAAACTCCTTTTGGACCTTCTGTGACAAGGAAGGATAATGATTATTTTCGTCAATCTTCACAGAGTTACACTTACCGCAATGAGTCAGCAAGGAATTCTGTTGTATCCCCAGTTGATGAACTTGAAGATTTTGCAGGGCGCAAGACTCAGAAACATGCCCAAAATCATTCTGACATATTCACTGGCGAAGAAGAAATTGAGACAAACTCGGCTGCTGCAGCATCTGCTGCTGCCATGAAGGAGGCTATGGATAGAGCCGAAGCAAAATTTAGGCATGCTAAGGAGGTAAGGGAGAGGGAACGTGATGCAAAATTTACGAAAAATAGAGAATCCATATATCAAGATGACCTGGAAGATAATGATGAAAGATTACGGTGGGAACAGGAACAGAAAGAACGAGAGTACAGAGAGAGGGAACGAAAGAGACTTGAAATTGAGAAGGAACGTGAAAGGAACAGACAAGCTGTGGAGAGGGTTACAAGAGAGGCAAGGGAGAGAGCTGCTGCTGAAGCACGACAGCGAGCTGAGAGGGCAGCTGTTGGGAAGGCAAATGCTGAAGCACGACATCGAGCTGAGCGAGCTGCAGTTCAGAGAGCAGCTGCTGAAGCTCGTGAAAGAGCTGAAAGAGAGGCAAGAGAAAGAGCTGAACGGTCTTCCGCAGAGGCACGGGAAAGAGCTGCTGCAGAAGCCAGGGAGAAGGCTGAGGCACGAGAAAGAGCTGCTGTGGAGAGAGCTGCAATGGAAGCTCGTCGAAGAGCTGAAAGGGTTGCAGTAGAAAGAGCTGCTGCAGAAGCTCGAGACAGGGCTGCTGCAGAAGCTCGAGAAAGGGCTGCGGCTGCTGCAAGAGAAAAGCAACAGAAGCCTGAAAATGATCTTGAGTCCTTCTTTGGCATGGGTACTCGAGCAACCAGTGCACCAAAAGAAAGATCCACTTCAGCAGTAAGAGCCAACATCAAATGATTTGCAAAGTTATTTGTTTGAGTTTTGCAACCTTTTGCTCATTGGCAGACTACTGCAGGAAACTATGTTTGATGCTCAACCTCAAAACAAGGGTGGTGTTGATGGGACACGGAGAACTTCTAATTCCAATGCTAGTGTTAGAAAAGCACCGTCTACTGTCAACTTTGCAGATGACCTAGCATCCATATTTGGAGGTAACATTTTTATATAGTGAAATTTGATTTTCAATATTTTGCTTATATGCAATGTCTTTTTAAGCTTGTACTTGCTAACTATTTTTCTTTGCCCTTCGTTTCCTATACTTTTCATTAAAAGGCCCTCCATCATCTGGAGAATTTCAAGAAATTGAAGGAGAGAGTGAAGAGAGAAGAAGAGCTAGGCTTGAACGACATCAAAGGACACTTGAACGTGCGGTAATGGTGTTTTTATTTTGGTCGCGTTATTAACTATTTTGAATAACCACTTGTCATTTTCTTCTATAAATTTAGTGCGTGATTCTAGCAAGAACTGCATAACATTGTTGGTCTTACACTAGTTTTGTCTAATAACCTGTGTTTCTGTGCAGGCAAAAGCCTTAGCAGAGAAAAATGAGCGGGATATGCAAACTCAGAGGGAGCAGGCAGAAAGACACGTATGGTTCCTGCTTTTTTGATTGTGAAATTATTTGTATTATCTGTCTGTCGAATAGGCTTAACACCAACTATGTTTGTTTTTTGTTCAAAAGCGTACCATCTTAGGCATTCCGTGCTTTCCATTTGTTGTAATACCTGTCCATTCTAATTTCAGAGGATGGCGGAAACACTAGACTTTGAGATAAAACGTTGGGCTGCTGGTAAAGAAGGCAACCTGCGTGCTTTGCTGTCAACATTGCAATATGTAAGCTACTGTTATTTCAAATGATAACTTTATTGCTAATTTTTGAGATTAGCATGTTGCATCAATAATATTTGTTTTTTATTTACCTGAATTCCTAGAACTTTCTTGCTTTAGTGTTGTGTTCTTTTTTTCCCTCTCAGGTTCCATGATATTGTAGTTCTTGATTTTATATTACTAATATCTTTTATATGCTTTATACATTTACTTCTTGGACTTTGTCATTCTACCTTGCTATGTCTGCCTCTTTCTGTCTAACCTGGTTGTTACTAAACAACAATTTGTTACTATTATAATACTGGAAATATACCAAGTTGAATATGATGTCTATTTCAGTTTTTGAGAAATTACAGGGTTTAGTCCCTCTAGGAAACAACTGTTCCAACCTATGATATGATGGCGTTCATAGGAACTGCTCAAAAGGAATAATACCTATTTGCTGTTACGTTTATCTATCTTCCTAGTTTACCAGTTAGGTTTTCATGTTTTAGAGAAACAAAACCAATGTGATTCACCCAAAAGATACATAACTTGCTAACTCATTTTCCTATAAACAGCCAGATTTCTACAATCTTTCATTGATTTTTCTATTATAAACGGTGAATTATTTGCTGCCCATTTGATTATCTTCTTGATTTTAAAAATATTGGCAGGTCCTTTGGCCTGAATGTGGCTGGCAGCCTGTCTCTTTGACTGATTTAATCACGGCTGCAGCTGTGAAAAAAGTTTATAGAAAAGCAACTTTGTGTGTTCATCCAGATAAAGTTCAACAGAAGGGTGCAACACTTCAACAAAAGTATATAGCAGAAAAGGTGTTTGATCTCCTCAAGGTATGTTTGTTGCTTTAACTTGTTTCCTTGAGTTCTCATGTTCTGTGAAGTTGTAGTGAAATGGTTGTAGTTTTCCTTTGGTGTATCACTTAGTCTACATGAACTCTTGCGTAAAGGCCTTTTCTCTGATCAAATGGAAGAATGCCAGGTCCTTGGCATTAGGTCCAGTGTGACTAGTTTTATAAGGTCACTTTTGCCTAGTGCAATTTATTTTTCTCTTATATACTGTAGCTTTGTGCTTAATTTTTTATATAGCTTCATCTTAAACAATTTTCCTGCGACTGGTAATATCTTAGGAAACTTGAAGCTGTTTCCATTACCTAGTTATCGCAAAGTAAGACTCTTGTTACTTCTTGAAGGCTTTCAGTTACTTGTGCTAAATTGCGGCTTGCAGAACTTGAAGATAATATGTAGTTTGGTACTTTGATATAGACTCCATGAGAAGACAATTTTTTCATACATTCTAAGTGGAATCTACTTTGGTTGATGATATGCCCTTGCTAGAGATGATAAAATGTTTGTGGTCATTTGAGTTTGATTTCTGAACTTGAATTTCTTTGATAAGCTTATTCTTATTAGTTTGTGAAGAATCTATTCGGAAGTGATTTTATTGATTTGCACAAACAATCTTTATTTATAAATCTTACTATTAACTGCGTCCTGAAACCTGTATCTTATCCTCTTTGTGGAGAATCGATTTACAGAGGAGCTGAAGCCACCATAGACTTAAATGAAGATAAAATATTGTCTGATAAAAAATGCTTGTTTGAGTTATGTAGTAATTTGCATTCAGAATTGCACAATATCGCCCTTCCTTTTTTTTCTTTGTATCAATACATTCACATGCCTCCTGGTTCTTATATTCTTTATTTTTGTAATCTAGGAATTCTAAGCTGGTTGTCCTATCCTGTCTATATTATGATTCCTATGCTCATTTAACCAGTTTAGGTAGATGGATTGCAGTCTTAAACAACACTGAGCTCTAAAAACCAGCCTAGGAGAGATTTTAAATTAAGAATAGGAAGAATCTAGGGAAAAGGGAGAAAAAAATTTGGAAATAAGGGGCTATGCCTGATGCAGTTGGTGGCATTCATGACCAATGGGCTCTAGTATGGTGCATACCTTCCGTTTTACTAACAGCTCCCATGTTACCATCACAGCCAATGCCAAATCAGCATGTCTGTGGTACCTCATGCAAAGGTGATGGCCTTCGTGGTATCATAAACATTATTAGTATGAGCTTAGTGTCGATCAATATGTGTACAGGATGGAGTTAAATATACAAGCCAGGATATGAGGCTGAAACTTTAGAGAGCAATATTTAGGTGGCATGTTGGAAATGCTAAAACCTGCTGGAAGGCAACTAATTCTCTACTTCACCTTCGTCTTTTTATCTATTTTTCATCTAGTGTTTCTGTTCTTCTCTAAGCCAAGGCATGTGTAAATGGCATGTAATGCAGTTATTTAATACAGACTTAATGTTGATACGAAATTGAGATGTATATAATTTATAGAAATCAAGATTAGATACTTGAATCTTTGATGAAACAAGGTGTGATCATTCTTGTAGGGAATGATTCCTTGCCGGAAGGGTCAGTAGTAGTCTTCTATTTTGTTTTTATTCTCTGTCAATTTTGTCTCTTCGTTACCTCTCCTTTTCTGATCATTATCCGTATAAAATGTGCCACCACAATCAGACAACATTTATATGCATGAGCAAAAGTAGATTGAAACCATTGGTTTTTCATTTTATATTTATTTAAGTTTAGGAGGTGCATTTATCTCATCAGTGCTAGGATTATTAGCCTGAAAATGTAATTTGTTAGGTTCTGATGAGGTATATCCGTGAATCTCCAAAACAATTTATTAAACGTTGCCAATTTATTCTTACATGCGCTGACTCAACCATGTCAAATCCGTTTTAAACGTGTTCTCTATGTTCAAGTCTTGTCTTTTTTATCCACCCAAAAGTTTATAGAAAATGAGCAATTGTAGAAAAATTCGCTGTAAGAATCACTATATGAAATCACTTTTTATTTTCTCGGATGAACAGGAAGCTTGGAACAAATTCAACTCTGAGGAGCTCTTCTAAATGACATCGAGATCATGCTGTTTAAGCTCATCCGGGTGGTCAACCTCATGGCTGCCTGCGCAACGAGCTTCAATTTGATTATATTCTTTTTTTGTGTTCCTCTATATGTTGATCCATCGTTAATTAGCTGCGGCTGCAGGAGCAGCTGCATAAATAGACTCCTATCTGCTGTAAATGTTTTTTTTTCTTCTTCTCATATATTCAGTGCTTGAGTAGCATAGGGGGGGATGTGCAACTTTAAGATGCGAATCCCTTGCTGAACTCCACTCCATCTCCATCTCCATCTGATCCCACGGAATTTATTTTTGATGATATACTATATTGTAAAATTTGTTCATTGCATTTAGTCATGGTTGTCCAGAAAGAAAATTCAAGAGCAGGCTTATGGATTACAAAGGGGCATGAGTTTACTTGTGCTGTAAAATTGTTCGTTCTTGGTTTGCATTCTGATTGCGTCATGCATCTCTCTTATACCTTGTGGCAAATGTTGTATATAATTCAACATGCCTTTGTTTTTTGTACATTAACGTGTTCAAGGGCACAAAGAGTGGATTTTCCAAAGGCCTTGCCGAACCAGTTTGTGGATAGTATTAGAAGGGATGTGTTTTGGACTTCAACGATGCAAGCGGTGCTTTTGTACAAGCTGTCATGGTTAATATTTTGATCAGTTTGCTTGCTTGTAGTTAGTAAAACATTATCCACAATGCTACATAATCATTCAAATGGAAGCATGTAAGATTTGTACGTTAATATTTTCTGATCCATGTAATACCACTGGTACGGCACCATGATTGTTGTTTAAACACAAAAACTTTGGTGGTATTCGTAAAGATGACACTTTATAAACTGGTGTGTTGGATCCATAACCATAGATATAAAATCTAAGTGTTATAATCAGATAAATGTATACTGGAGCCATGTAATTTATACAATCGTGTATGGATTTGCGATTTCGAGCTAACTAGTAAAAAATATAACGCATACAGAAGTACGACCTATCTCTATTGTTTACCTTCATGCAATACGTTGCATGGATGATGGGGCTTAAAAACTTTAAATGAGTTGTTCTATAAAAAGAAAATTACGAGCAGTCCATCATGAGTCCTTTGTCGATCCCATCACTTCACGATCAAGACTCATCATTTATCTCCGCTGCATTCCGGCAACCTTAAATGCAAAGTCTTGAGTCGAGCCACCAAATATGGATGGCATGGCTTGTAAACAAAGCACAGCACACATCTCACATTGAGGAGTATTTGGTTCTGCTGTTGGAGCAGATCATTCCACCCACCAAATTTGGATGAGCAAATCCAAGAAATGCCAACGCTGCGGTTGCAGTGATAATTAAAGGTGGTGTGGTTGTAGTAGACAGAGCTTCTCTTGATGTGCGCCTTAAGAGTTCCTTTTTCTTTAAGTATATATATATTATCATTTTTTAAATCTAGATTAGGGTATGTTATTTTAGTTTATTTTTTGTATAAAATAATTAATAAGATAAAAAAAAATATTTTTAAAAAATAAATAACAATTACAGTAGAATAAAAACCCTTACACAATAATAATCGGTTAAGTAAGTATTTTTTAATTTAATTTGATATGCTCATTAAGATTGAGTTGTTTTAATTTAGTTGCAGACTACCCGTATAAATATTTGAAGATTTATTATACTATATTTAGTGTATTTTAATTCTAGTCAAACTATTCGACCGGGTTAATTAATTTGAGTTTTGAAAGAATTAGGTTTGGACTACAAAATACACAAGTTGAACAACTCTCTTCTACCACCATCTTATAAAAATTACAGCAGCCACACTCAAACACTTGGATGAACTTTTCATGTTAAAGAAAAAATGAGACCTTGTCTTATTATACGTACAGATGATGCAATGCAATACCTTTAAAAGGGGAAACGGATAACATTAAAAAAATAACTTTACGATAATGACTTATAAATATATTAAAAAATATCCTATTTTCTTTTGTACAGTGACTTTTAAATCTATAATTTCTAATAAATATACTGTTTATACAAATATACAGATACATTTGATTTTTTTAATAAAATATTTTTTATTCCTCTTACTAATATTATAAAATATCATGAGCTAGTATATCACAATAATATTATTCTAAGTTAAATATAAAATAATAAGTTCTATTATTTTATCTCTTTACATCTTAATAAAACTTAAATGTTTCTATACTTAAAAGAATCGTTACTTTATCCCTAACATATTACTTAAATAATTTTATATTCTTTTTATTTTAAATTTAATATAATATATTATATTAATTGTAAAGTTTAATAATTATGGATTTACCAAGTCACATTTTTTTATATCTAAAAAATTAATTTATATAATTTAAAATGATCATAATCAACTAACTAACTGATCGGTGAACAACCTCTTTGGATTCCCATAGTTGACTTTACTTTAACTTCAAGTGAGAATGTGCAAAACCAAAGAGATTAAAGCTTGAGTTTTACTAGTAATAAGTCAACCACCAGTATTTGATCATCCATCCATCCACTTGGGATAAATTATAATCCTACTGAACTTGCTCAACTGTTGCTCCAACCACATATTATTCAATTTTTGATGTAACCAGAGGACTTTGTTTTTCCAAATACTTCTACTCTTTTTTTTTAATACCAATAATGATAATTACACCTGAACCCCTCTACTATTCCTTAAATTATATGTTAACCCATCTCAATTTTAAAATTATGACATATTATAAAGAGGTGAGCGTACGTTTATTAACTGATGACCTAATAATTCTATTATATATATATTTAATAATATCTAATATCAAATTATTATAATATAAGTTCCATTTTATGATATGATACTACTGATAGTAATATAATATTACATCAATAAAGTCATCAAGAGAGAGTAATTAAGGAAAAATAAAAAAGTAAAATTATAATAATTCCAAGATTGAGACGATGGTTTGAGAAAAATTATTCACAGAAAGAAACATTCAAACATTCTCATCACAATAAAATTTATTTTACACAATAATCTAATTTCTCACATATAATATAGTATATGTATACAGTTAGTTAGAAGGAAATAATTTATAAGACTCGGAATAATCTATTAAAAATAAAAATTTAAGACGGGTCAATTATTTCATTTGAAATCCCAAAATTGAACGGATGAAGCAAATAATTGGCACATTAAAAATAATATTTACGCTGTTGAATTGGGCCAACTTGTTGGCCCAATTGGAATCCCTACTCCCCTTCGTTCCTACCCACCGGTCTACCCTCCCTCACTATCCAATGTAGGACCCCACGCGACGAAGGCGGGTACGCGACGAAGGCGGTGGGCGTAGGGTCTTGGACGCGATCGCAGAAGAAACGTTGATCCCGAGCGGCACCTCGACGCGCTTAATCTAACGGACAGCCCTTCCCCGGACCACTCGATCCGACGGTCGAATCTACTCGACGCGCTTTTGAAGCCTTCTTTCCCCTCCACGACTCTACCGAGAACTTAAAAAGGCCGTCGTCAACCTCCGTTGTCTTCTCCTCCTCCTCCCTCTTCCCGTCTCCGCCGCGCTAAGAGCTCGCATTTTTAGCCCACGCCTCGATCTCCAAAATCCCTAGATTCCCCCCCCCCTTTTTGTTCGTTCGTTTGTTTGTTTTGTTTGCTGGAGAGAGAGGTCGGAGGAGGAGGAGGCGATCGAATCGGTGGCGGTGGAGAGGAGGGAGGGGGGAGGGACGCGCTGCGGTTCGGCGTAAGTTTGGGAGGGGCGAAGATGATGATGACGAGGGCTTCGATGGGTGCCATGGAAGGTCCGGTGCTCGACGACGTGATAAGGCGGCTGCTCGCCGGCGGCGGCCGGCAGGTGCAGCTCTTCGAGGCGGAGATCCGGCAGCTCTGCGTCGAGGCGAAGAAGATTTTCCTCTCGCAGCCAAACCTCCTCGAGCTTCACGCCCCCATCAAGATTTGCGGTCAGTTACGGTCTTCCCAATCCTCTTTGTCTATTTGCAAATCAATGAATGCCCTGTCTATTATGGAGATTACACGTATGGGTGAAAGACTGGAACTTTGGATTGTTTGGTGTCTTATTGGTGATTCGGCTCAGTTGTTAGAGTGTTCGCGTAACTCTCGTTTGGGGAATGCGGAAAGCTGACTCCTTTGCTTTCTAATTTGGACTTCATGATTGTTATGCCAACGTTCTTTTCATCTAAGGGAATAGGAAGGAGTAGAGTGGACGAGGAAATATTGAGATGTTTTAAAGAAATCCGGATACTTACTATGTTTCTCTCCGCATAATGAATCAATGGGGAGAATCCGGAATATTCAATTAGAAAGAATATGGAGAAACATTGTGCAGTAAAGATTGGCTCTTGTAGCTCAACTTTAGTTATAGACTGGTACATATGCTGGCTTGTTTCACTTGGCAAGGACATCCAACTGCAAGCAATTCCTCAATTGGCTCATGCTACTTTGCCATTATTGTATCAAAGTTCGCCTCATTTCTTGTGGGACTTTGAACCTTTTTTCTATCTTTTCTCTGTGTTACCATATGAATTTTTTAATTTCAGCATGTCCTGTAACGTATGTATATTTGACACCTGTATTTTGCAATCTAATTCTGCAGTAATTATTTCTTGTATCTATTTACCGTTCTGGCACTCAACTCTGTTTCTCTAACTTTCCTTTTTAATAACCCAAAAAACAACCGATCCGTTGTCACTCTGGTGTCTATTTAGTCCTCACCTGATGGAAGAAAAAGAGAAGAATTCATCTTGTGATTCAAACTCATTTTTCAGAAAAGGATATATAGTGTTACTATCTGGTTCACCAGGTTTGTCAACTCTATTTCGCGTCTCATGACACAAAACTCTTTTTTTAATTCTCAACAATTACTCGGGAAGAACACAAAATGTAAATCTTTCCCCCTTTCAAGTTTGGAGATAAATGTTTTTTCAACATTTATAAAATTAAAATATAAGCATGCATGTGCCTAGGATTGTTTTTAGATTATAATGCTTTTGGATATTTTTCTTCTATTTTACTTTTGAGCGAGAAGAATTCTTAACTCTGAAATGTCATTCTTGTATTGCAGGTGATATACATGGCCAATATATTGACCTCTTGAGGTTGTTCGAAATTGGTGGCTTCCCTCCTCGTTCTTCTTATTTATTTCTTGGGGATTATGTAGACAGGGGAAAATACTGCTTGGAAACTATATGCTTGCTTCTAGCTTATAAAATAAAGTTTCCTGACAAAGTTTTCCTTCTAAGAGGAAATCACGAAGATGCTAAAATCAACAGAGTATATGGTTTCTATGAGGAGTGCAAAAGGAGATTTAATGTTAGGCTATGGAAGACCTTCTGTGATTGCTTTAACTGCTTGCCCTTAGCGGCTGTAATAGATGAAAAGATATTCTGCATGCATGGTGGCATTTCACCGGAGTTGGAAAACATATATCAAATTAGAGATATTGTGAGGCCAACCGAGATTCCAGACTATGGTCTTCTTTGTGATTTGCTTTGGTCTGATCCTAATCCTGATATAGAAGAGTGGGGTGAGAGTGATCGAGGAGTTTCAGTTACCTTTGGTCCTAATAAGCTGGTTGAGTTTTTAGAGAAGAATGACCTGGATCTTATTTGCCGAGCTCATCAAGTCAGTATCTGTTTTCCCAGTCTCCTTTTCTTCATTCTTCTTCTACAAAACTTAGTAAATATTGCTGAAATTCTAAATATTTACAGGTAGTGGAGGATGGATATGAGTTTTTCGCTCACAGAAGATTAGTTACAATTTTTTCAGCTCCAAACTACTGCGGGGAATTTGATAACGTGGGTGCTTTGTTGAGCATAGATGAGAACTTGTTATGTTCGTTTGAGATACTGAAACCAACCAACTCTGAGACCATGGCTAAAATACTTAAGAAGGTAAGTTCTTTCTATTTTCATGTGTTCTTAGGCATTCGCATGTGTATAGAGTTTTATTTGCCTCCAAAAAGGTTAATATGTTTAACTTATTGGTGTTTCTTTGATCTAGTTAAATTTTTGCTCTTCTCTTTTAACTGAAGAAACTGACCGAAATCATTCTCTTTGAATAAGCAGCCGTCAAAAGGTAGAAACTCTTAACGTCTTTCTAGTCAAACCGTTAAAGAAGACAGCTTGGAAGACAGGATCTTTATTTTGATAGACGGGAGCTGGCATTAGTTTCTATCTTTAGATACTTGTGATGATAGGCCCTGAAAACGCATTCAAATGCATTCGACAAGATATTGAATTATTTACGAGGGTGAATGAAGCTCATGTGCCATAAACATGTGTAAATTAGTGGATGTTTTCTTTTTGTACAGCAATTCAATACAAAGGTGGTTTTTCCTCCTCCGTAGATGTACGCAGGAGGTTGAATTATGCCTTTAAATTGTAAGAAAACTGCTTGCAAGGATCATGTTGCTTTGAAAAGGTTTCAGTGTTTGAATTATTAGGTTGATTAATGTCATGACATTAACATTTTATCCCTAGGTTTAGTGAGTCAATATAGGGGTTTGTAATCATGTTACATGAGTAAATCTAGGTGATGTCCATTCGTGACAATTCTAATATATATATATATATATATATATATATTCACGAGGGAATATTTTCTCTCCATTTCTTCCAGATGATAATTATATACAATATTCACATAAATGTCTTTAAATCCATTTTAGATGGAGTAGATTTGAAAAACTGTTACTATGTGAACTGAAGAATGCAATTTTTTTTTGATGATGGAAAAGAAAGTGTTTGCACAAGTCTCCTCGTGATGAAATGATGAAACATAAAAATTGTTTGGGTCTTTATCCTAATATCATATGTTTCAAGTAGTTAGTTTTTTATATTGATATTATTAAAATAAGAAGGTTTTACTTTAATATTATTGTATAGTTTGGCTCTCATTTCATGGTTTTTCTTTTGTTTGGATGATAATATTATTATTTTTCATATTATTGTGTGGTTGGGCTTTATTTTTAGTTTTAATATTAATGTAATAAGCTTTTTCCTTCACAAACAAATATTTTTAAAAAAATAGTTAAAATTTAAAACTTTCTTCATATTATTTGTTAATATTTTAAGAGTATGTTAGAGTTAAAAATCCAACCTAAATTAGCATGTTTCAGAACTATTATTAGTGTTCAGGGTAGAGTATAATTAAGATGGAATCACTTAGAGTGAAATAAAAATTATAGAGAAATCCAATTCTAATTTCTTCTTGGACCAAACACACTGAAAATTAAAGACAACTTTCATAATTTACCTAATTTTTCCCGCATTCTCAGTCTAATAATATTTTATATATATATATTTTTTAATCTATTAATTATTAAACGGATATCATATAGAAAATGTATGCTCCAATATTAAATTTGTATGCCAAAAAAAATAGATATGAGATCTTAAATCTACTCTCTATATATCTTTATTAAAATATAATATATATATATTTCTAATATAATTAATAACTATTTTACAAACGGTATAGCTGATATGATTGTATATGTTATTATGAATTTAAGACTCGACAAATTAAAAAATAATAATTAACATATATCTTATAATCTGCTAACTTATCTATAATAAATTGTTCATATTTAATTTTATCTAAAAAAATTGATGCATATTTTAATACGTAAGTCGGATTCGGATCGGGTTAATAACCAAGTAGATTCGGATTCGAATTTGGAAGTATCGAGCAATTAGGCCCGAGATGGGTATATGTAGGGAGCGGCTCGGTTTAAGTTAAAGAACGAGTTGGCTCGGATAACTCGCCCGGCCCGTGGATTCTCCCCGACGAGTGTCGTCGGCCTCCTGCAACGCTCTCGGCGGAGAGAGAGAGGGAGAGAGTGAAATGAGCACTGAAGGTGGTGGCGGCGGCGGCGGCGGCGGCGGCGGCAGCGAGGCCCCGGCGAATCCGACCAATATGACTATTTATATCAATAACCTCAACGAGAAGATCAAACTCGAGGGTGATCCCTCTTCCTTCCCCCTTCTGATTCATTGTTTTTTAAAACCCGAGTCTGTAAAACCCTAGAAAAGAAATTGTTTCTTTCTTTATTCATCATTTTTGTTTCCTCGTAGTAATTTTTTTTAGTCCATTGTTGTTTCTGGTTCTATTGTTTTTGTGGTTTACCTATTTTTTCCTTGTTCGGGTTATAGATTTAGATGTGTTTCTCTTTTTGCATTTTTTTCATAAAATCTGGAAAATTCCTTTTTTTTGCTTGTCCGCGGTCTCCTTTTCTTCTCTATAAACCCTAGAAAGGATTTCTTGAGATGGTTATTTCTCTCTTCTATATCAAAACAAGTTTCGTTCCACCTTATTATTACTATTACTTTGCTTTTCTCTGGCCCTAGAAACACTAGAAAGGCGCTTAGGCTTATTGGGTTCTTTCAATCTTTCTTCCGGAACCTGGAACTAAATATGCTTGTGTGTTTTTTTACCTTCTTTTGTCGGAAGCTTCTATTTTTGTCTCATTGCTAATTCACCCAGGAAAGTCAAATTTATAGTGAGGCAAAATCTTCCTCTTTATTATTTCTCAACTCGGTAGCTTCATCCCCAATGCAACTATCAATTTTCTTCAGTGGCAAGCTGCCAAACGGCAGCTTAGGACACCAAACCCCATAGGCATCCTCGAAGTACCTTTTTTTCTACCTTCTTCTTTTGTGCATATTATCATGAAATCTCTTTAACTGCTAATTTCATAAAGTTTTATTACAAAGTAATGCTGTGGACTCTTGGGGTTGCTTGGCTTGGAACTGTAACTTGTTGTGTTTTACACGTGCTACCAATTGTATTTTGGAAGAATGCTTACAAACAACAAGTAGATGAAAGAAGCTGTTAGCTAGAGATTGCTTACATCATTTATCATACAGTGCCTGAAGTAGGCAACAAAGCATCACTCAATAATTATGATATTTAGTAACTCTGCTCTTTCCAAGAGTCTCTCCGGATGTTCATATAGCACAATAGATAATAGAATATTTTCCTTCTTGTTATTTCTTTTGCAATTTTCCAGTATATGTATTCAGTATGTCAACTTTCTAAATAAATGGTAAATCAGATTTGCCTTCTTTTCCCCATGAATCTTTTAAAAGCTAGTTAGAGTCGCTGGTTTCCTCAACATCGTTGCTTGTTCTGTTACAGAACTCAAGAAATCCCTCCATGCCGTTTTTTCTCAATTTGGGAAGATATTAGAGGTTCTTGCTTTTAAGACATTAAAACATAAAGGACAGGCATGGGTAGTCTTTGAGGATGTCGCATCAGCAACTGAGGCACTTAAACGGATGCAAGGATTTCCATTTTACGATAAACCTATGGTAAACTTTTGGTGTTGCTATTTGCATATATGAAAATTAGCTATTTTGAATTTGCTGTCATTTGCAACTTGTAGAATTGTTCTAGAACTTCCTGAATTAAGCATGGTATTTGTTGACTGAAGAAATATTGAACTCTTGATTAGTTTCCAATTGCCACATATTTAGCGCTAGTGTGGAGGGAATACAGTCTGCTAGTATGTGAATACAGACATTTAGATTGATAGTATGATCATCAAAAATGAAGGGTTCTTTTTCAAGTTATGATATAATGAACACATCAAGATATGATATCGGAGGCAATATTTTCCTTGTTCCTAGGAATAGGAGGACTTGAAGATTCAAGAGTGCATTAACAGTTTGCCAATAGCATTATTGACATTACAACATGTACAGTATAGCCTATTTTACTAACCTGGTTGAATGGGGACATTAACACTACTATCACAGTTTGGTTTTAAAAATAAAATAAAATCTATAGATATTTTTTTAATCTCTTCATCATCTCATATCTGGGATACTGATATCTTTGTTTCAAGCAATCTTCATCTAACTCACATCACTACAACAAAATTTTAAAAATTTGATAGCAAATATTGAAAGAAATTACAAGCAATGGAGCTATAGTTTTATAAGGCATCTACGGGAAGGAAGGAAGGAGTTTAGTCCTATCATGTAGGATTTTATGTATTTGATGATGGTGTTGTTGGAATTTGGAAGTTCTTTATTAGGATAAAACAGTCTATTGCTTACTGTCATCCATTTGAAGTTTGCATAAGTTAATTTATAGATGGTGCTTGGCAGATATTTGTATTTGAAGGTCGGTATTCTTCATCTGTGCCATTGGGATTGAGAATACCATGGCAATTTTCTATTAGAACATATTGGCTTGGTTAAATGCTACCTTTTTGAGTTGTAAATGTATTAAAAGTAGACCCTAAGAATTATAAGGATGAAGTAGGAAGGCTGTTATCATTCTAGTTTGGGATTTGAGTTTTCTGCTGTGATCATGACCAGTGTAGTCAGTTGTTCTGCTGTATAAGGGGCTCCAATAATAGTAACTCCAGGTTGCAGACCAAAATACTTGTACCTTCATGCTTTGGTTATTCAATAAAATGCATGAAGTTATTTAAGATGGTTCCTCAAGCATTTGGTCCAGGACCAATTGCACATTGTTTCAAGCTTTTATGCCAATCAGTACATGCTGGCAAAAATTAGACATGTTGTTTATCATATGCATTATTTTGCAGGAAGTGTGATAACATATATAGTGATAACATATATAGCATGACACATCCCATGCTTCACAATTAGTAATGAACATGGAGATATGAGCAAAAAATGCACTTTAACATGGATAGATGTTTGCTCTATGCTGACCGTGATTTGTTAAACATGAACGTTTGTGTTATAATTGGAATTTTCCTATGACAATCAGATGCTGATGCATTTTGAGTAACATTTTGATAATATAATTTCTTTTAAAAGGCTTATGATAGAGGCATATGATTCCTGATTTTGTCATTTTCGGACAATCATGCTGAGTTTCTAATTGTAACAATATTTTGTTTATTAGATTTTCCTTTTTTATGTTGTTCGCAACTATAAAAAATAAAAAAACACAAATTTATTGTTCTGATTAGATATATGGTCCAAAAAGGTACACAGTGTACACTCTGGTTAGAGCAATTGGGTTCTATACAGGAGGTTGTGGGTTCAATACTCACCAAGTTCCGAAAAAAAGAAAGATCTGAAAAGTATTTGTTGGGTAGTCATGGAACATTTTTTTTGTAAAGCTATGTGTAGATTGAACTTTTTAAGTATTATCATTCTGTAACACATTTGCTTCTTTCACGTGCAAATGATAAACCTCTTTTGTGATGATCCAGAGAATTCAATATGCAAAGACCAAGTCAGATATAATTGCAAAGGCTGATGGGACTTTTGTCCCCCGTGAAAGAAGGAAAAGACATGAAGATAGAGGTGCAACTAATGTTATATACTGCACTTTTAATTTCTCATCTTTGTGTTAGCAGCCAATGTATTGCTTCTACACATAATTTATTGGTCAACATTAATGTTAGTGTCCTTAAAAAGGATGTGAAAAAGGTAATATTACACTTAAGATTTTGAAGGATTGATAGTATGCTGATGTATCTCATCTGCTGCCATTCACCTTCTAGTTTCACTTATCATTTAAATTGCTCAAAAATATCTGTTCGCCAACTTACCAATATTACGTTGTGAAGTAGGAATATCACATGTGGTCAATGGGACCTATATGTTCTTTTTTCAGAAAGGTTCCTTCAAATGAACTTGCAAACGAGTGATGCATTGTTTTTATTTTAGTATACCAGATTGTTTCTTGGGCATGTCATCTTAACAATTTCCTTCTAGAGTATGTTTGTTTGTTTGGATGAACTTGCAAGCTCCTCTTATTTACATATATGTTCTTAATCTTCTATTATCACTAGTGAAGACTAACTAGTAACTGTATGATGCAGCAGATAGGAAGAAGCGTGAGCAGCACCATGATGCTAATCAAGCTGGAGCAGGTTTGAATTCTGCTTATTCTGGTGCTTATGGATCTGTGCCACCGGTAAGCATGCTTTCCAATGCCTTTTCTTTTCTATTTTTCACAACAAAGCAAGAAAAAAAACATATCTTCCTTTAGAAGCATAGTTATACTCCAAAAACATGATTTCCTCTTACCAACAATTTCCAGCTTTCTCAGTTGCCTTATGGCGGAGGGGCTAAGTCCATGCTACCAGAAGCACCAGCCTTGCCAAACAATATTCTCTTTGTCCAGAATCTTCCTCATGAGACTACCCCCATGATGCTGCAAATGCTCTTCTGTCAGTATCCTGGTTTTAAGGAAGTGAGGATGGTGGAAGCAAAGCCAGGAATTGCTTTCGTTGAGTATGGAGATGAGATGCAGTCGACAGTCGCCATGCAGGGGCTCCAGAACTTCAAGATCACACAGCAGAACCCTATGCTTATCACATACGCTAAGAAGTAGCTACATTGCCAATGATTTGATCAGCTGCGATTTTAGCTTTAGGGCCAACCCAGTTCATCGATTATGAGTATGATGAGAATTTGACGGAGTAAAATATTCGCTCACATGTTTCTGAACATGCAATGTAGTTCTTTTTTGAAAACTGTTGGCGTTGGTCGCTGATTAAGAACTTCTTTAGAATGTATGGTATGTCTTCTTGTTAATGGCAACATGATTCAAGCTAAATGATTGAGAAATTTGACGGAGTAAAATATCCGCTCATTTGTTTCTGAACATGGAATGTAGTTCTCCGAAACTCTTGCGGTTAATGCTAATTAAAAACTTCATTAGAATATGGTTTGTGTTCTTGTTAATGACGACTATATGGTTCGAGCTAAGTATGTTCTTTATTTAAAGATAAATAGATTTATTAGAAATTACACATATCAGTATCCTTTTTTATTTTCTTTTATTTTCCAGTATCCTCTTATCCTATATATATATTATTTTCTTGCCTCTTATCTTATATAATAACTATTTATAATTTTAAAAATAAGTAAATATCATATATTATTTATAAATAATATATTTACCAATTAGATTATTAAGATCAAATTATTCTCTATTCTATAGTATAAGGGTGGGTCAGCATACGATAAGGAATGCACAAACTATTCTTTATTGTATAGGATAAGGATGAGAACAATGTAATCACGCATCAGGCAACATAGCCGCCGTTCAAACTTAAAGACCCAGCGCATCGACTTCACCTAGCAAACTACATCATTGAGTGAGGAAAGCACTTAGCCGACTTCTCTTAGCTCCAATTCATGCTGAAGCTTCTTGAATCTAAAGACCAAGCACAAGTACTGAGGAGCAATGCTTAGCCACCAAAGGGATCTCCACCGTTAAAGAAACCAATGGATGTTTGTGCTAGTTTCTCTCCTAAATTTTAGGAAAATTATTCATTAGAGTTTATTAAAGTATCTTTACAATATGTTAAGAGTTTATTAAAGTATCTTTATAATATGTTAGGTGATACCAGCTTGTGGCATGAGCTTCTGAGAGTTTTTTAAGTTAATGATTTCTTTTTTTTCAGTCCAAGAGTGAAGGCTTGTGATGACTAGGACATCATATTGTACCCCAACCTCGCCCTAATTCATAAGTTCAAAGTTGATTTAATTATAGAATTAAGGGTGTGACAATGTATATTTGGTTACAACAGTAAAAACTTAAATTCATTAAAATAAAAAATAAAAAAAGTTATTAGGATAAGGGAAAGTATAATTTAGAAAGCTATTGAATAAAAAAGGAGTGCAGTTTAAAAATATGGTACATGAGATTCTACGTGACCGATTCAGTAGAAAATTTTGAATTTGGACACTACTTGAATATACGAAAATACAGCAGCTAAGGCTCAATGGCATCCTAAAACCTTCATGACAATCAATATATTTCTGCATTAAAAACATGTATGCACATCCTGCTATTTTCTTGTATAAATGATTGCAGAAAGAAAGAGTAAGCAGCAAGTCTATTAAAGAAGAAACTACCAGTATATGACAAATTGGTGGAGCGTTGTTTACTTGAGAAGCAAATGTGCCCCCGAACCCAACCTGCCGAGCAGCAACTTCAACATGAATCATTCGTGAATCATTCTGGGGAAATCCTTCGCTTGCAGGCGGCATATTAATAGGGGATGATCAAACCCAGCACAATCAATAGCATGACAGTCGAGATTAAGCCGTTTGCCACAGAAAAAAAAAAAAAAAGAAGGCTGCTTCTCTTGTAGGTCACTGTGAAATAACTGCACGTCAACGAGTACGAGGGACATCTGAGTAGGGACTGCTGCCTATTTTGCCTTGGCTGAATGCTGCTGCTGGTTGATCTTTGCTTCTATTCTTTTAGCTGTGCGGCGGAGTGCTGCCTGCTTCTGCCGGTTGGAGTAACTCTTTCTCTTGCTGCATGAGCATCAAAATGTACATATGAAGAGAGATATAAAAGTGCTGGAACTCTGATTAATACTTTGTAACAGTAACAGTATGAAATATGAATAGAATATATTGTAACGATCAAAAACATAAACCAAGCGGTCAAAATATTCACTAACGGCGTGACAGGACAGAAGTTCGGCTAAGACCGAGTGGGAAAAGCTGCATATAGTTCTTCACTGGGAAAAAGGAAATTTCATGTTCAAATGAACTTTCACTGGAATTCAACCGAGACACAAATACCCAGAGGTTACCAAGGTGAGGTGAGCTCACTCAACTTGACTAATCTCTTGTTTCCCACTACTTCCCGCTATAAACATTGGAGCTCCTTATCAAATACTATTGAATTACATTTTTCAGAAAGTTCACTTTTTATGAACCAAAGAAAGGAATTCAGTCTCAATGAAATAATATTCACAAATTGGATAAAACAGACAACTTTATAACCTCCCCCCCATCCCACTCCCCAAAAGAAAAAGAAAAATGCCAACAAGCCACAGCCAAAATGTTCTTCAATCGTGGACTGGGTAGAGACTACCTTATTAGCAGAAGTCCTGCAGTAAGAACCATTCCTCCAACTGCCCAAAACACCTTTGTCTGGATTGGTGTCTCTCTCAACCATTCCTGAAAATCGTCAAGCATCCTTGTGTTTGAAGTCCTTGTAGGAGACCTGGATCGTGAGGACTTCCATGACTCGGAAATAGATTCTAGGCTTGCTTTCCCACCATAGCAAAACGGCTCATCAAGCCCCTCTGTGTTTTGGCCATCTGGATGGACAGCAAAACCTGCAAGTTGGCAGAGCTCTGTACCATTAGAGGCCCACTCAGAAGCTTTACCACAGATAGTATCCTTTAATCCACAAGGTGACAAAACCTGATACAGCAGAAAACAAGATGAACAGGGCAGTGTGGCCAAAAGTTGAATCTTAGAACAAGACAAAGATTGAACGCATGATCCACTGTTATCCGACCAGAAAGATGATCCAACTCATTTGGCATTTACAACTAGCAGGCATGTCAAAATGATTAGCTAATTGTTTACGTTATATAGTTGCTTCAAGAAGCAATGAATAAGAAGTTGAGACTAATATCACAATGACCATGCTTATATGCATAAAAGAACATATGGCTCACAGAATTCAATCAGAATGAAGATAACAGATTTAGTATCATATACTGAGTAGATGTGTAAACATTTTTAGCTACCCAACGATGTCCTGTAACTACTTCAAGAAGCATCTTTATGTTTGACAGCTATGAAATATCTAATGTGATTTGAAAATCATCTCAACTCACTGCAGACCATGTGAACTCAATCAGCAATAGAAAAATAAACTTAAAAGTACAATAGTTAAGCCATATAAACTAAACTAAAAGTAAAAAAAATGTTGTCTCACTAAAGTAAATCAGAATCTACCTTTGTCATGGATTCCACATTAAAATATGCAGTGGAGCATGCTTGCAGAACCATATCACAGAATGAGGAACATATTAAAGGTGGGCCTGCCTGAACACCAACACGAGGATCACAAATAGAGCACTCTAGCAGTTCCCACAAATGCAAACATTCTTGGCTGGCTTCTCCAGCAGAAGCCAATCTTCTTATCAGTAGCAAGGCAGGATATGTTTGGGCCACATCACAACATGTGCTCTGTTGAAATATTCTGCACAATACAAGATCTTTGGGTCCCTTGCTAACTCTTCTAGGAGGTTTTCCTTCATTTGTAAATACTGGAAAGCGGCCACCAGGAGAAACACATAATCCACTAGATTGGCCTGTATTAAACATGATTTAAATAGCTTTTCAGATTACTGCATCCATGCAACTCATAATGTATTAAACAGAAGTAAGCATGAAATTTTTACAAGTATTTTATATAGGAATTACAATGCCAAAAATAAGCTAAATTTAGCAGTAGTTTAGATAATCTGTTGATATATTCATGGCACATTCATAGCCAACATCTATTGAGCTTTGGGAAAGTCTGCAGTTAATACCTTGCCTCATAGCTGAACACTATTCCCCAGCTGGGATCTATCTATTGTTTTTAGTGCACCTCCATTACCATTGTGTTTGATGATTTATCTACTTCTGCCCGTATATCTGTGCACTCTTTAGTGAGTAATTTTATTTGCTTCAATATTTTTTGTTAATTATACATGCTTCCTAATAATATTAGAATTTGACAAATTTAGTTGAGCTAATGAGTAAGTATGAACTTTTTCAGTTGGAACGAAACTTTTAGGCTTAGGTTCATGCCTAAATCATGTTGGTAAGCTTCATTTGTGCACGAGTATCTTATACACCCACTACATAATTTTAAACCTTACAGGATACACGGCTTGGTGCTTTGTGGTGGATCCAAGGGTAGGAGTTCTTCAGTATTCCACTCGATCTTTAAGACAGATAGTTTAGTTTGAACTCTGTATTAATTGGTTCATGTTTAATTGTAAATATACGCAACATGTTCTTGCAACTAATAAAATTTTCTTCCTTTGCTTCACAGTTGAGCGCAACGAATTGGTCAAAGTTGCATACTGTTCATAGTTACTCTTTATCATCAATGATAGAGAAGTAACATGTTGGTATGGTACCATGGACTACTGTAAATGCTGAGACTGGAGCTAAGAAACAGGATCTCTTGTGATAGTTCAACCCTCCTACTAAAAGGTTATAAGACCCTAACTAATGAGTGCACATTATGACCTCAGACCCATGAATGATGGAGTGTTATAAAGATTAATAGGGAGTAGCCAAGTATATTGAAGTACTCCTTGTTGACTTTTAAGCTAATATGACAAAACATTAAGAAAAATTCTATAAATCGAATTATAATATTTCTTACTATACAAGGCTATTTCTAACTATAATCTTACTCAAGAAATATCAAGAGAAAAATAACAAGCCAGTTAAAGAAAACAATGGTTAATTTTCCAACATTTTAGCAGGCCAAAACATAGGCATCTTCACCAGTTCGCAGCTTCACTTTAACAGGCTTTCTCCTGGGGCCTAAAATGCATGGAGAACAATTATGTGGACAATCATCAAACCTAGCTAATATTAAGTGGTGAAGCCCAATCCTAGCACGTCCAGTCTCAACAGTTAAAACTCCCAGTAGAAGAAGTTGTCATCTTAATGACATCCTAACAGCGCGAACTATGACACTTAAACACTTAAGAAGTTGTCATCTTAATGACATCCTAACACCCTAGCTCTCTGCGGCGCCCAACATCCTCTAAATCCAAAACTCCTCTCCATCAGTCGCCTCCAGTCCGAAGAGAAACCATTTCATCCCCTATAGGATACAAATCTTTCTCCTATGTAACCCATAAAAGGCCCTTAATCGAAATGGAGAATCCAGCAGCAAGACAATTTAACGAATCATGATAAATGCATTACCAAATCAACCTCATGTATTGACAAAACCCCCTTTTTTTCCATGGCGAAAGAACTGAAAACTCTTAGCAAAGAAAAATTCCAAAATTTCCACAAAAACAATCAGAAGCGAAGAGGACTGAAGAACTAGAACCCCAAGTCATGAGGCGTTCGAGAAAAGGGTTAATTGACGGAAGGGAAAGAAGAACGGGATCGTTACCCAAGGCGATCGTGATCGTGATCGGGATCGCAGTGAAGGAGGAGAGGAGGAGGAGCAGCGGCTGCAGCAGTGCCGACGCAACACCCATTTCTTCTCTCCATCCCTGATGACCTTCCGACCTTTAAAGACGGTCTGGGTTAAGTGCCAAGCCAGTAAACGGGTCGGGTTGGTAGGAGTACAGGGGAGAGACCAAACCCGACCCGCATTGTATTTAAAAAGGTTTTACAATTTATATATACAGAGAGTTATTTAGGTACAATAACAATAATTAATATTAATATTTATATTATTAAACGTTGATTTTAATTTTAAAAAACTCCTATGCTTATTTTTTAAATTTGGCAATATCACATCAACATCATAAAATAAATACTTTTTAGCAACAGATAGGAGAAAATTTAAGATATGATGACTAAAATCCTTTTAGCTGTTTTGACGCTGTCAAGATGAAGAAGGTGAAGAGGTCCAATTAACACTATGTATAATAAGAAGCAATAGTAATTATAAAGCAGTAGAGTAGTAATAGTGATGGTAATGGTAATAGTCATTTAAATTTTTACTCTTCCAAGCGCTTTTTCTATAACTTCAAGCACTTGCTGACTTAGACTTACTGCGAGATTAATGTTTGTTTTTACAACATCAACAACACCATCTTTTGCTCTGGTAACGGCATACAAAGTTGAAGTGCTTCCATTCCTCCCATTTTAAAGCTACCCAAACAAGAAACGTTCAAAGCATATTGCATGCGCCCAGACTTCATTTGTTACTCAGCTCTTTTAGGGTCAGTTTGTCCTCGGATTTTTGAGAACCCGAAACCGTAACTTCCTTACCATGCACAACCTATCACCACAAAACTTGAGGTATCCCAAATTGATCTAACCTTTCAGATCCCTATAACGGCTGGCCTGTGAAGATTCAATGGTGATACATCAGGCTCCAGCAACAGTTTCCTCATCCATGGAGGATGTGACAACCTCATCTAATGTTTCTCCATCTTCATCGCTGCATTCAGGATCGGTTTTCTTGTCAGAGTTGGTATCCAATATTTTCTGCCTTAGCTTTGTTTTTAGATCCTCTCGGGTTCCTTCATTCTCAGCAAGATATCGCGTCGCAGCATCTTTTCCTTTGAAGCTCTGTCCATCAAAAGCATAGTACGAACCACCAGTTTTTGTGATGAACTTGTGCTTGAGGCCTAGTTCTATCAACTCGGACTCCTGGGAGATTCCCTTGCCAACCTCGAGCTCAAATTGTGCCGTCCTGAATGGAGGGGCATGTTTATTCTTCACAATGGTCACCATAACTTGGCTCCCAGTAGTCTGCCAAAACGTCAAACATGTTGAGTTAATTGCAAAAGAAAACATCCTCTAGTTAAGTAGTAACTGCTCAAATTTATGCAAAGATGTGGAAGGATCAGGGACTCGTGACTCCACGAGATGACTGTTAGTAGTAACATAAGTCTGCATTTTAGAGTTTGGATCAGCAAGTTGTCTCCCCGTCCTACGGTCAACTATTTGCATGAATTTAGCTTATCTCACAAGTAACGAACACAAGTAAGCTGACAGAATAATGGGGGAACGGAGCAGGGATAGCGTATTCCACACACACCCAGCATCTAGGGAAGAGCAGGTAAAGCAAGCATGGAATTCCTCTTTCCTATCCTGTCCCACAAGATGGAAGGGACAGGATAGGATGTTGAGATAGTCGGGTAGAATGTCAGTATATATATTAGGTTTTCAAAACAAAACAATGCGAGTTAAGTGGCTTCGCTCTGAGCAATGTCACATATCACACATCAAGCAGTTATTTGGAGTACCTCTTCACCCTTTATAACCAAGCCGACTTGTTTGACGTTCAGCCGAACAGACGCATAGAACTTCAAGGCATTGCAACCAGACCCTCCAATTGTATCTTTTGATCTAACCTACAAAGAAGGATGCATGTATTCCCAATATTGGGAAACATAGAAGCAGAAAATGATCATGATCAACACGAAAATAAAAGAATAATTCAGCTTCATGCAATTAAATATCCAGAGACATTTTTAATTATTGATGCTCCATATCAAATATTAGATCAAGGAATACTGACATTATCGCCTTACATGTTTGCAGCAGTTATTATTTTACAATGTCAATCCATAACATCAGGACACAAGTTACTTCATTGTACTGTTACTTATCAAGGAATGCTGACATTATCTACCTGGTTGGTAATAGTGGGAATGATTCAAATTGGACTCGTTGAACTGAATGCGTTATTCCATTTCAGTTTTGATGTAGTTATATATAGATGATATAACAGGACCCAAGGGAATTGTGTGAATATGCAGCCTTGCCACTAACATCACACGTAGCAGTAGATTGTGGATTACTGTGAACACGATATGAAGCAGTAGTAAGAGATAAAGTGCAATGCCGCAGATCTATAAATTAAATTTTTCAACACATTTTTTACAAAATAAAGGCTTTTGATAAATGCAAGCAAGAAAATAATACATGAATAAGAACTTTCTACATGTATTATGTGCAGAAACTAGAACCAACATTTTCAGGATGACACTTAGCTCCTTTACGAAAGTTATTCTCTGAACGATGGCATTCTTCAGCAGAGAATATACTTTCCTTTATAAATTCAGTTGTGCATTCATTCCAGGTCAATTCAAACAGAATAAAACAAAGAGCTTTGCCAAATTGGAGTTCGTAGATATCTTCATCATAGCAAGCAAGTAGACCACTGAGCATGACATCAATTTTATAAGTATTTACCTCATTAATAAATAGTAAAATCGCCTGTGACTCTGACAATGAATGACATAACTTCCGCAGAGCTTGGCTCATCAGCCTTGCTCGGACAGCCATATGGCCATATCCCATCTCACCGTCAAGTTCACTTTTAGTCACAAGGTCAGCTCCCTTTATTCACAAGGAACAAAATAAATCAGAAGAATTTTAAAGAATAACATTGTTTTATGAATATGTGAACCAACAAATAATGCACCAGCCTCCAGGTGTCATGGTACGAGCAGATAGAACTAGAATAGAGAAAGTGTTAATTTTCAAATGACTGCTTTCTTGAATTTCATTCCTTCACGCCATTATGTAGTGCAAAGAATAATTAGCAGTTTTTTCAAACCATCAGTAGATATACCTATCATGCGAGTGGTAATCTGTGCATGCAAAGGCAATGCTGGTAAAAAATCATGTATTATGAGTCATAGAAAAGCAAACATGTGAAAAACTACTGAGGATGGTAGACAAAGTTTCCTTTGAAAAATTGGCAGCCCCACCAAAAGAAGAATTTATCATGATAGGATTAAAAAGTTCAATGTAAATTAGCTTAACATATTGATGTCAATAAAACAAATAAGATATGATAAAGTAGGTGTTTTAACTGTTCTCATAAGAACTGAGAAACAACAAAGAGACATACCACAAGGATTATGGAAATCAGAAATGCTTTTCCAATTTTACCCGTATTTTGCATTTTAGACATTCCAATTTCAGCTGCAGATCTATTTGCATCAAATGTACATTATGCCGGAACATGCCTAGATGCTGTCAATACTTGCAAGCATATTGTTTTAGTGCAAGTTCACCATTTTCTTCTTGATAGTCATATCATGAATGTGTCTCAGACAAGTTCCTCATTGTAAGGACAGATATCAGACATGCACTTCAACCCTAACTTATTCATATGAGACTCCATATGTTCATTTTATTTCTAGATTTGTGCAGTTACCGGGGGTATGCATTTTCACCAATAATAACTCAAAGGTAAAAATGAAACATCAATATAAAGTAATGCATGAAACCAAGGATAAGAAAGCTGAAAACTCAACAATTTCTTTTATAGAATAACTTTCCTTGTATACAAGTCTAGGACAGATGAATTAAGTGCATTATAGTTTACATCCAGAATCTCATGCATGACTAAATTTAATAGTTGACAATCTATAAAAGGTAGAGTCTTGACACCACATCCATGTTAGGAAAAATGCTAATGCAACATAGATCTGCAGCTAAAATTCAAGCCTTTAAGGTCCTCTTTAACTTACACTGTCTACAACCACAACAGCAACTGAGTGACTCCTAATTAGAGTGTCAACGAGATTAAGTGTTGGGTCACCATAATCTGGCTGAGGAAGATACAAATTATTAATGTTTACACCAATTGATTGTGCCAAAGCTCGATCTAAAGCATGTTCTGCATCTACAAAAGCACAATAACCTGCAAAATGCAAAGAAATTTAGGAAGTTAGTGCACATAAATCAGAGCTCACGCAGTCATTTGATGAATTTTTTAGTTTATCATAAAATCAGAGTATGAATTACTCCATTGGAATTCATTGTTATAAACCGTTGAATAATTGCACTATGGTATGCTGGCAGTAATGTGAATTGTTGCAGCAATTCAGGAAGCAAAGATTTCTGAGGTTCATCAAATGAATCACGTGTGTTCTCATTTGGGCATATAACAAGCACTGCTAGAACATTCTTTCTTCCTCCACAGTCAAAATTACCACAATGCTCTGAAAATAATGTTTGTTTTCCTGATGTAAGAAAATATGTTTGTTTTATTCATTATGCAGGAAAAGACCCAGTATTTTCTTCTCAGAATCCACTAATTTCTTGTGTTATCCCCCTCAACAAATCGTCTCTTCAGTGTGTGAGTTCAAATAAGTAGGTTAGCAGTTACTGCAGAATCAGGTAGAATTAATTCAGGTCCAAAGAAGCCAAACACAGTTACCCCCCCTCTTTTGAGCTTCTGCTATAACATGAAGAGCCAGTGTAGTTTTTCCTGAAGCTTCTGGACCATATATCTCCACAATGCGTCCCTGGCAAAGGCACACAAACATTTCAGATGAAAAAAATAAAATGCAACTCACCATGGCACCATAAAGTTACAGCAGAACAATGGACATGGTGATGGGTTCTACCTAATGCTTAATCAGAAAACTCAGTTAATCAGTTAAATATTTGGACCAAAAATTATTTAACAAGCACAAACAGATACCTTTGGAAGACCACCAATTCCCAATGCCATATCCAATGAAAAAGATCCTGTAGAAACAACAGGAACATCCTTAGGAGCATGAGATCGACCCAGCCACATGATCGAATCCTGCCCATATGAAGCTGTAATTTGATCCAAGGCTTCCTGCAAAGCCAGCTCTTTCTTAGAGAGGTTTACTTCACCAGAATCACTTCCACTTGACTTGGAACGTTTTTGAGCTACAATGAAAGGCTTTACAGATTAGGTACAGTCCAGGCAATGCCAATGATGAATGATCAATGTAAAAGCAAGGATGGAAAATTCCGAATGGTTTTGTAATTTGCAGATAGATTGTGTTCATAATGTCACCTAAAGGTTGTAGTAAATCAACATAGTGACTGTTTGACATCAGTATGTTTCTGACGAGGACCGCTAGAGAATCAATAATACATCAGCACCATACATCCCATTACCTTTCTGCATCTAACACCATCAGCAAGCAGCTTGGTAAAGTTGTGAGCTAGTGCAGCTAAATTACAGCCAAAAATAAATATTGAACAATCTACCTCAGCACCTCAATTTACCTCATTATTTTCAGTTGCCATATCACCAAGTATTGATCAGAAGTGGCCTCAGCCAGCCTGCTTCACAGTTGAAGTTCTGTTTTTTTTTTTTTGCATTTCAACTGGGTCCTTCTATTAGAGTGTACAATAAAAGAATAAAAGAAAGGGTGAAAATGTATGATGCTACCATAGTATTCATATTCAATATTTTTGCATGTGTTGAAGTTTCCGTAAAAAACTTATTATAACACTAAATGGATTCTCTATTAGAGATCTGACAAACTAGTCTAGCCAAAACAAGTAGACAAATATGAGATTTGTAAGAAACATGTCAGTCAAGACTTAAGTGTGTCAACAAGAAATCATAATGCCCTTTCAAATGAGGTGCATTGGATGATTGTTAGAACTAGTTCAAACCTTCAATTGGACCTTATCAAGGGGCTCTTTAGATGATACCTGGTTGAGGGGACACCTATGTGGGATTTGCAAATGATATTATTTTACTTTTGCAAGCAAAAGAAGAATATATAAGCAATTTGTGTCTGCTGATTTATTGATGTTACATGGACTTGGGCTTAGAATCAATATGGATAAGTCCTTTGTTATTGATTTTCAAAGCAGATGTAGTATAACAGAAGTTTGCAAAACCTACTTGGATGCCCAACTGGTTCCTTTCCGGTAAGGTAATTGGGTCTCACACTAAGGGATACCAAACAGAAGGAGGAAGATTGGCAGGCAATGATCTCAAGATTGGACAGTTACCTTGCAGGTTAGAAGGGGAGGCTATTCTCAGAGGCCAATAGATTGACCCTGCTTAACTCAATGTTATCATCAACTCCATCCTACTACTCTATAGTTTTCAAGATACCTACCTAGGTTAAAGGAGATAGATCGAAAAAAGAGATGTTTCCTGTGGGGTAAAGATGAAAGAAGAAATTGTAGACTGAATCCAATCAGCTAGAGGGTGGTCATCATGAAGAAAGAAACTGATGGTCTTGGAGTCCTTGATCTCAAAACACACAATGATGCTAGACTCGAGGCTTGGTTATGAAAATTTATTTTTGGCAATACCTCGACATGGGCAAAGATTGTGAGATCGAAGTATTTTCATAGGAAAGAGTGGTATACTTCTAGAAACACTAGTGGATAATCAAGTGTTTGGCTTGTTATTTTCAAGCTTAGGGAGATCTTTCTCTTCAGTTTGGAATATAAAGTTGGAGATGGCAGAGATATTAAATTACAGATGGAATAGTGGCACAATTATAGGAGGATGGCTGAGGCCCACAATCAACTCTTTCTTGTGGCTGAGCATAAAAACTGCTCTCTGTCACAATTTGCAATTTGGAAATTACTTGGCGAGACCTAGCACTGGGTTGTGATCATAAACATTGAGGTGTCAGAAGTAGCTAGGCAACAGTTTGCTGTCGATTTGAGTAATGTCAAGTTAGATAGGGGCAGCAAGGAAATTACTTGGTGGTGGGCATCATACGGCATCTACTCCTCCCAATCCTTTTATAGATTGATCAAGGAATCGGGTATTTAGGACATGGATGATTTAAGAATATGGAAGTTGCAACTCCCTCTCAAAATCAATTTTTCAATTGGATCTTGAGAAAAGACAAGCTGAAACACTAAGATGTGTTTGACTTGCAAGGGAATTAAGCTGGATGATACACTCTGTATGGAGGAGGTGGAGGTCAAGGGCCACCTCTTCTTTGAATGTCCCTATAGCACTGCAGGTGGGGAATGGTATTTGGGACAGTTGAAGACACCAATTTTCAGCATCAGAACAGAGCCATTTCAGCTCAAGAAAGAGAAAAAAATAGAAACTATTAATGGCAAAACAGTTGGCTGTGTGGCACTGGTCAATGTGGGGAGAAAGAAACAGGAGATGCTTTTAGAGCAACTCTTAGACTGAGCGAGCATGGCTGCACAAGCAGCAGTAACGTTTGCCTTCTTCATGAATCATTTGCTGGTATGAAGCATGTTAAGAGCAGGGACAGCAGCAAACTAATTGCCTTGTATTTTCTTTCTTTCGTTCTTTCACTTTATTGTGCATAGTTAGTTAAATGCTTTTTTGCTACTATTTTGTCATCCATTTTGGATGACATATTGTATCATTTCAAACTGGTGACATACATGCAATGTTTCATTTCAAAAAAAAATTAGTTCTAGAATTACAGACCTTTCTTGTCATTTATATTAAGGGATTCAATGAGCACAAGATCACATAAAGTTATTATGCCGGTAAAATAATAGCAAGGATCCTAAGATGCAGGTTCGAAGGAACAAAGTCCAAAATAAGAAGGGTTCAAACATAAAAGAAATGCATTCTTCATGAAATTTATAGAAACATGCTAAAAGGTAGCTAGAAATTTAATGAGCTGTACCGAGAAAGATTGTTAAGACCAATTTAATTCTACCACAAAAACGAATAATAAAATTGAAAAATTCTTATCTATCACGCTCTTATATGATAAATGGATGGTCTATCTATTTGCAACAATTGCAAATTCAGTCCTACAATATCACTCATGTGCCATGGACCATGAAGGAAGATAAGAAAATGAAATTGTTGAAGATTAAACAATATATGACATTGGAGTATATAGGGATAGAGAAATAGGAGATGTTTTATGGGTAACTCAATATCAGCAAGAGTCTTAGCTACACAAGCAATTGTAGCTCTGACATTCTTTACAGCTCACAAGCTGCATTGAGGTTTTGGTGTTATATGTTCTCTCCTCTCTTGCTTTCTTTGTTTTTATCTTTCTTTTGTTTCAACTTTGTTTTTAGACATCCCTTTGGATGATACGTTGTATCATTTCAAATTGGTGAAATAAATACAATGTTATCTTTCAAAAACAAAAATCAAAAGAATTCACTATATGAAATAAATATGCCTCCTTGAAGTGTGTTTGCATGAAACAACTTGATTCATAGAAAAAAAGAGTAGATAATAAACTTCAAAATTTGAGACCTTGCGTAAAATATTAACATTGGGCATTGAAGAAGCACAAGATTAAATAAAAGTGCTACTTCAGTAAAGCAATAACAAGGATTCCGAGATATATGTTTAACAAAGAATGAAGCTAACATAAGATGGATTCAAATATATTTTTAATTCATGCAATTCTTTTATGTGTACAACCTCTAAATATAAGAGTGACAATGTTCAATTTTAAAATGTCACAAGCAAAACGAATAATTTTATAGATAGACATATCTAGTTGTATGTATCCATGCACACAAATAAAACTTACGGCTTCTAGTATGTTTAGTAGAGAAGTCGCAAAGTTGGTAAACAGGTGTGCTAATTCCTTGCCCATAGCGCTGCAGGTACAAAAGATACATGATTATCATTATCTGAAAAGGAAAATACAATACACAGTACAATGACAGTTTGTTTGTGAAAACTAAATAATATTCATAATGTATTTGAGTTAAGCATGCACATCTCTCTTCTTAAGTTTCCACATTATTGAGAACTTTTTCTTCAATCATCACCTCTCTAAATGAGTAACTTTGCTTATGTCCATGAGTATCACGTCCATTTTGAAAACAAATAAAAAAAAACTTTAATAATAATAAAAATCCGTGAAGGCACAGATTTCGATCTCATCCTTCAACTGAAAAGGCACGTGTTTTTTATACTTGTCGTATACCTTGTGCGCATAAATGAGGACCAGGTACACAGCTCACGGATTTAATTTAAAAAATCTCTTCTTCTTTTTTTTTAACATAAGCAATTCATCTTGATAATTTGAAGGCATAAAAGGGATTTAATCCGGAGAAAATGAATGAGAAATAGGACCTCTGAAGCAAACAGCGCTCGCCTGAAAGAAGCGCACCGGAGAAGCCTCGCCATGGCCAGCAACCACCGACAGGAGCGATTCCTCGGTAACCTTAAGAAGAGAGACCAACAGGCGACGGAGGTGTCATGCGCTCGTTGCGACGGCCGTCATTAACAATTCCAAAACCGTGCTCGAGTTGCAAGGGCTTAGGGTTTGGCTTTCGCTCGCCATTTCCCCTGTTTTGAGGTTTATGTTCGTCACTGCGAAACGAGAAACAAAATATACGAAGACCGTCCAGACGAGTTATTCAGAATAATTACACTTAAATCCCTATAAATTTTAAGCTAATGAAAAGATATTTTCTTTAAATTTTAAGACCTACACTCATATCTCTCACTATTTAATTTACTAATACGGTAATAATTCTTAGTATCATATGTTATCATATTGTAGCGTAATTAAGCTAAGAGAGATGGATTCAATGCTCTTTTAAATTTTAAAAAAATATCATTAGACATGCAAAACAGGTCGGGCCGCTCACGGGCCGCCCACACCCGGCACGAACCAAGTCGTGCCGGGCATGGCCCGATGAATAGTCGTGTCGGATACGACCCGATGAATAGTCGGGCCGTGCTTAGCACGGCCCGCTCCATGCATGTGCTCGTGTCGGGCTGCACCTCCGCAACCCGCAGCACGAGCACTGCACGAGCACGACCGGGCTCGTGCTTGGCACGAGCACGACCGGGCCCGTGCCAAAGTACGAGCACGATTGGGAACAGTCGAGGCCATGAGGGGAGGAGGAGGTGTAAACCCTCAATTTATTTATTTATTTATTTATTTGTGGAATATATGCATATGTCAGTAAATAATTAAACCCCTAAATATTTAGAAAATATATATGTGTCAATAAATAAGTAGGTGCATATATATATACACATGTAGTCATATATATTTATTGATGTGTCAACAATGTTCCGTAAATTTGTGTATAAATAGGTAAATATAAATAAACAAATAATAATAATAGCAATAAGATAGTAAGATCTAGATCTCTATATATATTTAGTCATATAAATAATTATATATAAAATAGATACGTAGCTAGGTTCAGTAGAAATGAAATCTTATTTAAATACAATCTTCCTCGTAAGAATAATTTTTTACCATGTGTATATATATAGGTATATACGAATAAATATATATATATATATATATATATATATTAAAACAAGTTTACTTCTCATTATTTAAGAAAATAAGGGTAATAAAAAGGAAAGGGAATGGGGGACAACAATATTAATTTCCTTTATTCAGTTTCATCTCACGCGACCATCTAAACATAACTCCCTAAATCTCCATCTTCACACCCCTCTATTGCTGACAATTAAGGTTAGCAAACCTTTGGTCAAATGTGTTCGACTAGGATGAGAAGACATTTGAGGAAATGGACGATATAGTAGAGGAGTGGAAACTCACGGCACCGATGCTCAAAATCCCAGATGAAAATAATAAATTTGAATGATTAAGGTTAGTACCCATTCCCTTTTTAATATAAAAATCTAATTTTTGGGATATGCATTAGAGATAGTTGTTAATGTAGATTTAGGATATTGCATTGTATTATTTTTATTATTATTTATATGAATTTCTCATGTCTTGAATTTCTTTCTTGAATGAAATTGTTTGATGATAAAGCTATTAGTTAATTTTGAATATTAAAGTGATTAAAAATATTTTATTTTATATAAAGCTATTAGATCAGTGAATGTATATATATAATTCTTTTGTCTTCATTTATCTAAATGTCATGATTACTAGTAATTTAATTAAAAGTTACTTTTAAAACTATTTAGAAATAAAATACCATATTGGGTAGATTCAATAATCCAATAAAAATAATACTAATAATAATAATAATTAAATTCTACAATTATTCTCTATTAATAAAAATTAAACTCTACGGATGATATATGAAATAATTATATTTCTGGCATCTAATAATAATTTAATACTCAAAACTATATAATAACCTGAGTATTGCTTGCTGCTGTCATCGGTGGTTAGATAGGATAATGATGATTCACATTATTTATTCCACATATGTATATCTCTGTGTATATTTATATATAGTATATAAATACCCTTTTTAATTTAATAAATATATACATATTATAGTGAATGTGGAGACTTTAGATATTAAATTTTATTTGTTTGTTAGCATAATATATACAACTACAATTATTTTATTAGAGAGTTGGACGATATGTTGGATAGAAAGTTAAGCTTCTATAATTTAGTAACTTAGGTATAGTAATTACAAGTTCCAAAATAGTTGTGTTATTGTTACTATATTATTGAATTAAAATGGTTGAGAAATACTTTGTACTACTTCTTTTCTTGGATATTTTCTTTCATACTGTGATAAATAAATTTGTCATATCTTGCACTCAATGTTTTCTTGGTCGTACACATGAGCAACATTAAACAACAAATATCGTAACACCTATTTTGTTCTTTATCTTCTAATTCCATGATGCCAAATAAGGAATAAGAAAAGGGGAGCAGGGTGTTAGATACTTGTTGTTATGAGTGTTAGAAAATTTAAATGTGTTTGCCAATTGATAGGAAAATATTCCGCAGCAACGATGGTTAAACACCGAAGAGTCGTGAATCTATTAAATTGCTAATTTAAAAGGCTCAGGTGCGTTGTTATTTCGGCTAGTTTATAGCCGCTGTAGTAGAGCTCCCAAGTGGGCAAGTTATAAAAATTTTATTACTGTCCGTGATGTGCATTTATTTTGATGTCTTATATGATGTGAATTAGTTGCAGATGATATAGTATATGCTTGTGTTCTATAATTCTAAGAGTATATGACACTAGGAAGAATCTAAAACATATAGCGACATATGAACATTCTAGGTGGCAAACAAAATTAGTTAGGTGATATATTTACATGATAACCTAAGCTAGTTTGGACACCTAGAGATATAGACCTGAACTTCCTAGGGACATAAAACCTCTTGGAATCTTATAGGTCTATATAACACCGTATTTCTCTCACAAATGGTAGATACTATTTGTGTTAGTCTAAAGAGGGGCGGCGGCAGCGTCACCCGACCCATCCTTTAGCGTTCGGTGAGTACCAACAAGGGGGTTCTCGCCAACGGCCAGATATCCCCATGGCGTGTATCCGAAACTAAGGTGCTAGGAGCCGGGGAGCTCACTTTAGCCACTGCCCTGAGGACTAAGGTGTCTGTTGACGCTGACATACTCCAACTGAGTCCTGCAGGCTTGGGGGGTAGTCAGGACAACCAGAGTTATACATATGTGTTGGATTCGGCAGGTCAGGCCATGAGTAAATATATCAGTCGGTGACCCTGTTGTAAAGCAGAAGTGTAGCGCTACACGGTGTCAAGTATCCTAGGGTCCATGGAGGACATACGATACGATAGTCTCGGAGTGCAGCTTGGGTAAACGGCTCGCGAGACTGGAAGGAGAAGGAACCGCGGTCACTCGTCTTCTCCGCCAACGTTGGTGCAACGGGCCTAGGTAGAGACTTAGTTCGGCACCGACGGGCTTGTGGTAGTCCCCGGCCAGGGCTTACCTTAAGCATAGGCAGGCAGCCCTAGGAGTTAGTGTTGAAACTAGAAACTTAGAAATTCTTTAGACACACGTATGTATTTAGATTTTTAGTGTTTAATTAATTATTTATGTGTAATGCTTCCTTTTGTTGTTAATTTGTGATTTAATATGGATATACTTGCTGCTCATCCGGACATGTATTTGTTAGCCCATTCTTTTGCTTGGAGTAGTTTCTATCTGTAGGCACTAAGTCGCAAGACTTAGCGCATGCAAATTTTCCCCCGCGCGCATGTATCCAGACATTGCTTAGGAGATGGCGAGGAGCGATGGGTAGCGGGATTGAGAGCTATAGAAGAATATATTTTTTGAATGATTTATATTGATATGGTGTATACAAACACAACATAGACGGACTGTATCAATTTTGTAAGAACCTATGAATTAGTCGTATGCTTATTTAGTGATCTTAACTGTAGTACTTTCCATTTATGCTTAAGTTATATAGTCTTATTAGCCTTGTATGAGTGGGACATCGCTCATACGGCGGTTGTCATGTGCTCGACAGAGGGTCGGGGCGTGACAGGAGGCGAGGGAGCTGGAGAGGCGAGTGCGGTGCCCGTGCCACCGTGCCAGTGAGCAGCTTTCTGAGGAACTCAGGCCTGAGGGAGACGAAGGCCGAGGGGCGAGGACGCCGAGGAGGCCTGAGGAACAGGGCGGCCGCCGCGTGAAGGTCGAGGGGCGAGGAGGCGAGGAGGCCCAAGGAATACGTCGGCCGCCGCGTGAAGGTCAAGGGGCGAGGAGGCCTGAGGAACAGGGCGGCCGCCGCGTGAAGGTCGAGGGGCAAGCAGGCAAGGAGGAGGCGACGAGCCAACGAAGCACAGTTAATACATCTGTATTTTATTTTATTATTTATTTAATTTGCACATGCTACAACGGTACAAATTTGAAAAAAAGTTGTTCACGCTTTCAATTTAGGATAAAAATCGTAGGCAAACGTCATTTCCTATTAATTTATACTAATTTAAACCTAAAATAATATTATTAAATACCTTCAAAAACTTTTCAAATCTCTCTCTCTGCGTCAAGTATCAACCTGCAAAAGCTTTGTAGCAGACCTCTCTCTCGTCCTTTTCTATCAACTGCGCAAAAGCTGATAGACCTCTCCCTCTGTGGCAGACCTCTCTCTCTCTTACTTTTGCTATTTTCAGGCAAAAGTTGTCAGTGAAGGATTAGATTTTTCTCTTAATCTATTTTTACAGAAATCAAATCTCTATTTTTTCTTTTATCTATGTTACTATTTTGTTCGGCTATCTTTATCTCGAATTTTTTCTTAATTTATCTCGAATTTTTTCTTAATTTTCTAAAATGGCAGATAATTATAGCGATACTTATAATTATAATTATAATATGTATAATTTTCCTAATTCTCAAGAATTTGATTCTAATCCTTCTAATTCCATGCAAAATAGTTCTCATTCTTTGCATATCTCAAATGTTATTGATGAAAATCCTTCCGCCGATGGTAATACAACTGAAACTGAACCTGAATCTGCTCTTACTGGTAAAAAAGGAACTAGTGCGGTATGGTTAGATTTTGACCTTATAATTATTGAAAATATTAAAAAGGCCAGTTGTAAGAGGTGCAAAAAAATTTTATCAGCTTTTTCTAAAAGTGAAAATGGTCATTTAGCTTGGCATGCTAGAACTCACAAAAATCAAATATCATCTGCATATATATGTATTACTTATCATTTGATAGATAATAAATTTTATTTACAAAAAAGAATTATTAGTTTTAAAGTATTTGAGCATCCCCATACGGAACATGCAATTTACAAATGTATTAATGCATGTATTCATGAATATAACATACAAAATAATATTTTTTCTATTAGTTTTGATAATGCAATTAATAATGATGCCGTTATTATGTCAATCATTATCTCTAATTTTTAATAATTTATTTTTTCACATTAGATATACATGTCATATACTTAATTTATATGTTCAAGTTTAAAATTAATTGATGACCATATAAAAAAAATTAGAAATATTATTAAGTATATTAAAACTTCAAGTTCTAGATTACAAGAATTTAAAAAATTATGTATTATGCATCATAAACCTTTTAAAAAAATTAAATTAGATGTTCCTACTAGGTGGAATTCTACATAAGAAATGTTACAATGTACTTTACCTTATAAAGATATTGTAACTCTTTATTACAATGAAAAAATATCAGAATGTATTATTAATGAATCTGATTGGACCTTTGCTTCATTAATATGTAAAATTTTAGAATTATATAAAGATGCTTCTAATTCTTTATCTGGTGTTTATTATTCGACTGTTAATCAATTTTTATTGTAAATTTTAGTTCTATTTTTTCTGAGTATAGAGATAATCAATGGATTGGACCTACCAATTTTAGATCCTAAATTATATGGACTTTATTATTTAATTGATGAATATTACAACAATATGTTATTAAATGATAACGTTGTAGAATTCAAAAATAAAATAACTAAATTATTACATGATGTATATAATTTATATTCAAATAAATATGGAGTAGTTCATCAAGAAGTAACAATAATAAGGAACAATTTGTATTTGTATAAAGGATTGGCTAGATACCGAAGATCGAGTGCAAAATAATAATTATGATATATGTTCAACTGAATCAGACGAAGAGGGTTCTACTTCAATTACCGGATGCAATACTACTAATGAATAATGATCAATCCTCATAAATTAAGAGGTAATTTTTTTTTCTAAGTAATTTTTAATTATTTAAAAAAAGCTAACACATTAAATAGAACTACGTGATGCCTGATTCTCCTAGTTAAATACTACAGGAGATACGTAGGCAGCTCAAAAAAAATTTGAGTTTGGCCTTTTTTTTCTTTTTTTTTTCTTTTCTTCGTTGCAGCCTGCAGGTTTGATTTTTTTTTCTTCTATTGCAAACTCGGCCGGCCGCTCGGTGCTCGCTAGTTTTTCTTTTCTTTTCTTCATTGCAGCCTGCAGGTTCGATTTCTTTTTTCTTCTACTACAGACTCAGCCGGCCGCTCGATTTTTTTTCTTCTACTGTAGACTCGGTCAGCCGCTCAAATTTTTTTTCTTCTACTGCAGAGTGCAGACTCGGCCGGCCGATCAGCTTTATTTTTTCCACCCTCGTCTAGGGCTCGACGGAGTTGGCGACAAGGGCGGAGGTCGGTCGAGGTCGGGCGAGGGTGAGGGAGGATTGCAACCTGCAAATCGCGAGGGCGAGCCAGCGGCCAGCGGACGCGATGGAGGTCGACCACCTTCCACAACCCGCTAAGGCTGCGACTGTGACTTGGTGAGCGCGAGTGGGAGGGAAGCCGGAGGGACAACGACGATGGACGAGGGCAGAGGTCGGTTGAGGTCGGGCGAGGGCGAGGGAGGACCCCAACCTGCAAATCGCGAGGGCGAGCCTGCGGATGCGACGGAGGCAGAGCTGTCAGTCGACCGCCTTCCACAACCCGCGAGGGCTGCGACTGTAACTTGGTGAGCGCGAGCGGGAGGGCAGCCAGAGGCGGAGCTCGGAGGCCCAGCGGAGGTGGTGGGCGCAAGCGGAAAGGCAGCCGGAGGAGGAGCTCCGAGCTCGGAGGCCGAGCGGACGGTGGAGCTGTCGTGAGTCTCTCCTTTTCACCATCTGTGTTTTTTTTGCCTCTCCCTTCATCTTCTTCATCACGGAGCAGGAGCAGCCGGGCACGGGTGGTTCATGTTTTTGGCACGAGAGCGGCCCGACACGATCCGGCATATCATGAGTCGTGCCGGATCTAACCCGGCACGCTGAATAGCCGTGCTTTGTGCTGTGCCTGGCGGAGGCAAAGCACTATTCCTTCGTGCCGAGCACGGCATGATCTTAAATCGTGTCGTGCTCGGCCCGGCATGCTCTAAGAGCGTGCCGGAGCGGGCCGTGCTCGAGTCGGTCCGATCACAGTGTGTTTGCATGTCTAAATATCATTACCATACTAATAACACTTAAGATATCATGTTAATATTATTTTATAATATTATAATTTGATGATTGGACCTAGTATTAAAAATAAAATATTTAAAATATTATCATATTCAACAAATTAAACAATAATCTAAAACCTAGATGGAACAATTATTATGTTCGAACTAGTTGTAAGACAATAATGCTTGCTAGATGGAATAATTGTGGTTTTTGACTTAATTAAGATAATTTGGGTTAATTTAGGGTTTAAATAAATTAATTGTATGTATATGCATGAAGAAATATTTTGATAGGTGTTATATTTAAATTGTATTAATTGAAGTTAAAATAATTTATTTAGAATTTTTACAGAACTAATGAATTTAGGATATTGTAAATTGAGGTGATTAGATTATTTAGATTTTTTCAATTAATGAAATTGAATAATTTGAAATTTTATAAATTTATAATATGATAAAATTTAGAAAATTGATTTATTCATTCTCTTTATGAAATTGGATAATTTGGGATTTGTAAATATAATTGATGTGATTAGATTTTTCATAAAATTATTAAAATTAATTTATAATTAATTAAGGTGGTATATATATTGATTAAGATTTTTGGGTAAGATTAAATGTATTAAATTGAATATTATTTTATAGGTTGTGTTTGTTTGATGGTGTTGGATGGTGATTATTAATGTAACAGATGATTTGGTTGATTATAAGAAATTAAATAAAATCAGAAAATGGTGTGAGGATGTGAGTAGAAGGGTGAATAAGAAATCTTTGTTTGAATTGTATGATTTATAGTTGTTGGATATATTTATTTTATCTTAGGAAAATTGATTGTTGTACTGTTGCTTGACAAATCATGGCCAAGCTGTGATTTGTGTTGAGTAAGAAGGATATGCGGTGCTTGCTTGATTGCTTGTTTGTTTTAAGAATCACGACCAAGCTATGAATTCTTGCTTGATATTACTTTGAGACTCACGTGAGGGTTTATGGTTTCAAATTTATTTGGCTTACTACATATGCTGAGTCCTAAGGGTCGTTATTAATTATTATACATGCTGATAAGTTCTATATCTGCTTGGTTGCATATTTAATTAGCATGTGAATTATTGAAAGTTATATCATGTTAGTTCATGTATAATGTTATTATATAAATTCTCTTGATACGAGTTGAAAGTTATATCATGCTGGTATATGTATGATATTATTATATGCATGTTTCTGATGTTTATACTTATGTTATGTTGTTATTGATAAGTTCATGTTGCTAGAGATGTAGAGACACTTAGTAAGAACATGAAACATGTTGACATGAGATAAAAACTTAAGACACTTTAGGTTCATGTTATAATAACACCTAGAGTGATCTAAATTGATGTATAACTAAGAACTTTAAACATCTTAGGGTTATGATAACCTAGGAGAGGATGTTGGGTTCTTAGATTGGGGTGTGCCAATATGTGGTGAGGAGCCATGTGCTAGTAATGGTAGATGTGCAAGTTCGGTTGACTTAGTCACTACTACTTTGGTGTAGCTGGGATCTCACTTCGGTGCAGAGATCAACTTGTTATGTTACACCAGGGTAGAGGGTATGCTAGGAACAGTACCGTTCAATGCGCTACCCAGGCTAGGGAACCTGATGACTCTGGCATGCTCAACGATGTGGGTCCCTGAGTAGTCCAGGTTCATTGGTAGCATACCCAGTGGATCTCAGCTTGTAAGGCTGGAGATGGATGTGATTGATTATTTATATGGTGAACATAGGTTGGCTGCCTTAGGTGTAGTTTGGAAAAGATATGATATGGTAGTTAAAAAAATATGATATTTGTGGATTTGAGCTATTGTTATAATTAAAATTCTTATGTTTTGTTCATATGTCATGTCAATATCATGACTCTGCTACATTGATCCATTTGCATGATTATAAATTATTAAGCATGTTATTTGGTATGCGACTTAGTAGATATTTCTTCTTATTGGTTTGTACAATACCTTATGCCCATTTTTAGAGTGCTCTCTTTGTAGCCTCACTGAGTTTCGTGACTCAGATGTGCATATTTTTCCCAGTTGTGCAGGTTATAGGTTGGCCTTTGATGTGGGGAGTGAGGGAGAACCTAGTTATGACAAAACATAATTTTCTTTGAAAATCTAGATAGAGATTTCATTGTTATAATATTTGTGTAAAATGTAAATTGGTTTTGTTTAATAAAAAAGAAATTGTTGTACTTTATGATACATATAGCCTTGTATAAGTTGTGGTGGAGAAGTGCGGCAGCGGTTGCCACGTGCCCAAAGGTAAATTTGGGACGTGACAATGACCATAAATTAAAGACCTTGATTACCATTGTTTGAGTATATGATTTATACCTTGACTTATAATAATAAATCGATTGTGAGATTTCATTGGCTAAAATTCTCCTTTTTACGTAGACTCGGGAATCGACCTGGTATAAGCCTAAAACTAAAGGGATTGGTAAATTTTTAATTCGAGTTTAAACGACATTAATTCGCATGCCCATGGTGTTACGGCCTGAAGATGAAGAGTGCCACGTCAAGAGACACATCTTCAACAAAGGAGCCACGACCCTTCCGAAGGGAGATGATGACAAGGTTATTTATAGCCTCACCGAAAGAGGAGAAAGACACAGAAATTTAGATATTAAAATACTTATTGTAATGAGAGATAGAGAGAGTTGAGATTGTAATCTTTTGAGCGTTTTACTGGTGTTTCTAAATAAAGCAATCATTTCCCTCACTTTCTTGTTGTTCCATCGAGCAAGCTTCCATACGAAAGGTTGGTGTTGTTACCTCCGAAACAAGACGACACGTTGCACACCTCCCTAGAAAGCTCGAAGAAGATTATTCAAGTTGAGGTGCGACAATTTGGTATCAGAGCAAGCTCAACACTCCCTAGATCACAAGAGATTCAGGTGGGATTCCATCCTCTTCGAAGCAGGATTGAAAGGAACTCCCTTCGACGATATGCTGACTAAGCAAGCATTCAAAAAATTGGAAGAACGTATCAACACCATCGAAGAGTTGGCCCGTGCATCACACACTACAGCCAGCGTCGACTCCTTACAAGACCGAGTTGAAGAACTCCACTCAGCGATGGCAACCATCTGACTGGAGTTGGAAAGAATCCAGACTCCAGACGAGTGATCGAGTGAAGTGAGACGACGCAACCCAGAAGTTACCTATGAAAGAGACTTCCAAATGGAGGCATCCCAGTCTGAAATCTGCCAAGAAGTGGAACTTCCTCATCATCTGCGACCCCCTCTGTGAATTCCGAAACCATCCACTTTCTCAAGTGAAAGAAACGCGAAGATCTTGGAAAATTTCATCTGGGACCTCGACTTATTCTTTGAAGCTACAAGAATAGAAGACACGAGCAATGTATCAACCGCTGCCGCCTTCCTCGTCGGTAATGCAAAACAGTGGTGGAGAATCTGCTGTGAAGCCCATCGCAATGGTAAAGCAACAGCGATCATATCCTGGACAGTGATGGTGGAGGAATTAAGACGATAATTCCTCCCAACCAATGTAGCATGGACAGCTCGAGAACGACTTCAAAATCTACAACAAACAAAAACTATCCACGAGTATATTCAAAATTTTAATAACATCATATTGGACCTTCGGGACATGGCAGAAGCATATCAACTGTTTGCATTCCTTCGAGGACTCCAACCATGGGTAAGTAACGAGTAGATAAAAAAAGGAGCGAACAATCTATTAGATGCAATATACGCAGTAGAATCCTTGATAGATCTTCGTCCAGCCACTCAGTCCCATCGAACAGAGGGTAAACACCTCCCCATCATAACAATGCACAAGGGTCGCAAAACTGATGAACGATGTCAATAGGATATGGGCGAAAGAAAAACTCGCATCAAACTGGTTCTCAAAACTCAACCAACCATGCTGCACCCAACAACAATAACAACAACAATGCAAACTGCAGGAGGAAATGCGAGATATGTGGAGACCTGCACCCAGACGATTCTGCCCACATCACGAAAGAATAGCAGCCATCATAAGTAGTGAAAAAATAGAAAAAGCAAACAAAGAGGAATAAAGTACCACTCGAGCAACACCAATGCAGCGAATTAGTGCCATCCAAGCCAAGCATGACCCTCAACTAATGTATATTCCACTGCAGATCAAAGGGCGACAATGCTCGACGATGATAGATACAGGAGCAATGCACAACTTCATGAACAGACTTGCGCTCGAATTAGGATTGAAGATGGAGGAAAGCCGCTTCAAAATGAAAATAGTAAATGCTCAACCCTCCGATGTCGTCGGAGTCGTCCGTCGCGTCCCTATCAACATCGGTCATTGGAACAGCAAAATAGATCTCACCATAGTTTCCTTGGATGATTTCAACCTCATCCTAGGGGCGGACTTCCTCCTTCTTCGATCATAGACAATGGTGGCTCCTTACCTCAATGGATTGATGATAATGGATGCTTCCCAACCTGGGTTTATAAAAGCTTCCTCTACAAAGGATTCCCGGACAAGATAGGATAACTCTTTGCCTTACAACTCGTCAGAGGGATGCACCATGGGGAGATAACCTTTGCAGCAACCTTCTGTGAAGAATCAAATCCTCCTTGGACTACGAAACCAACTCCGCCAGAAATAGAAAGATTGGTGGAAGAATTTATGGACATGATGCTTACCAAGCTTCCCTGGACTCTTCCTCCCAGGCAACCAACAGATCATCAGATCGAACTCCTCCCAAGCGTTCGACCTCCAGCACAAGGACCCTACCGCATGGCTCTTGCAGAACTCACCGAATTAAGAAAACAACTCAATGAGTTACTAGAAGTCGGTCTAATCTGCCCTTCGAAAGCACCTTTTGGCGCACCTATTCTTTTCCAGCGGAAGAAGGATGGGAGTCTGCGGATGTGTGTGGATTATCGTGCCCTCAATAAGGTGATGGTAAAGAATAGGTATCCAATTCCTTTGATCGTAAATCTCTTTGATCGATTAATCCATGCCATAATATTCACGAAGTTAGATCTTTGCTCCGGTTACTGGCAAGTGAGAATTGCTGATGAGGATGAAGCAAAAACAACCTGCATCACCAGATACGGGTTGTTTGAATTCTTGGTAATGCCCTTCGGACTCACGAACGCACCAGCAACTTTCTGTGATTTAATGAATGATGTCTTCCACGAATTCCTGAATAAATTTGTGGTAGTATATCTAGACGACATTGTCGTCTATTCTGAATCCAAGGAAGAACATTGCAGACATCTGCGGCAGGTATTCCAAAGATTGCAAGAACACAAACTCTTCATCCGTAAAGACAAATGTGAATTTGCACAACCTTCTCGGCCACAAAATTGGAGGTGGACTTGTACAGATGGATGATCGGAAGATAGAAGCCATCCGCAGTTGACCATCTCCTTCTAACCAATCTGAACTCTGGTCCTTTTTAGGACTCATGCAGATTTGTGTAGGGATACTCCCACATCACCGCCTCCTTAACCGATCTTCTAAAGAAAGATCAAAAATGGAACTGTATAGAAGAAAATGACGCAGCATTCAAAAGACTCAAAGCAAAGATGATCACAGACCCCGTTCTCACTCTCTCTGACTTCTAAAAGTCAAAAGTTAAACCCGGCGGAACAACACTACAGTGCTCATGAACAAGAGATGCTGGCTATCATTCATTGGCAAATTTATCTGCTCGGAAATCCATTCTGGTTCGAACATATTATATTGCTAATATTTTTTTTCAAATGCAGAAGAAACTCTCTGCAAGACAAGCAAGGTGGCAAGAATTACTTGCGGAATTTGAATTCACTTGGATACACATAGCAAGGTTGCAGAATCAGGCAGCAGATGTCTTGAGTCGCAAACTCCACGCCATCAGCGTTCGAGCACACGGGGACTTTGCCACTCGAATCCGGCAAGCAGGGGAAAATGATGCCACCTATCGACGAATCCTCCAAAAAATAGAACAGGGAACGACCCGCCTCTATTGGAATGATGCTGCAGGACTAATTCAAACTAAAGGGGGGTGAACCTACATCCCCTGTTCTACAAACCTACAGCGTGAATTGATGACAGAATGCCATGATACTGTGTGGGCAGGCCATCCTGGTGTGGAAAGGATGATGGCTCTCTTATCTCGTTCTTTTTTTTGGCCTCGTATAGAAGATGATGTCGAAGCGTATGTATGAACCTGCATCACCTATCAAAAGGATAAAATGGAGAAAGTGAAGGTAGTCGGTCTTCTTCAACCTCTGCCAATTCCGCAACGACCATAGGCTTCGATTTCTATGGATTATGTAAAATTATTTCCCACAGTGGATGGAATATCTGCGGTACTTGTCATTGTCGATCATTTCAGCAAATTTGCCATCTTCATCCCTACAACCGACCAAGTCACGGCAGAGCAGTTAGCAAGATTATTCTTCCAACATGTTGTAAAATATTTTGGCTTGCTTGAAGACATCATCAGCGATCGGAATCCCAAATTTGCGGGAAAATTTTGGACCTCGCTATTCAAGACATTAGGATCAAAATTAAAGTTTTCCACAGCAAATCATCCTCAGACTGATGGACAAACCGAACGCACAAACGCCATATTAGAATAATACCTTCGACATTTTGTCACCGCCAACCAACAAAACTAGGTGGAACTTTTAGACGCTGCACAATTCTATTATAATATTCATCAGAGCTCAGCAATGGAGAAATCGCCATTTGAACTAGTATACGGCCAACCACCCCTAACTCCAACAGAATTAACACGAGCAACATCAGAAGAATGTTGTCCAGCAGCGACGAGATTTATTAAAGATCGCCAAGAACAAATAATAGAGGCGCAGGAAAGCTTAGAAAAAGCAAGTAGAAGGATGAAGAAATATGCCGACAAGAACCGACAACCTCGAGAGTTTAATGTAGGAGATCAAGTGCTCCTCAAACTCACACCGCAAATGTGGCACAAAGCTAGGGCGACTAAAGTCCACAAGGGATTAATTCCCAGATTTGATGGACCTTTCCACGTGATCAAATGAGTCGGTGTTGTTGCTTATCAACTACAACTCCCATCAAGACTTCGGATCTATCCTACCTTCCATGTTAGTTTCCTGAAACCTTTCCATAGAGATAACAACCCAGCCAAAATCCAGAAGGAACGAGCACCGCCTACAATCAACAAGGAATCACAAACCAAGTGGAAAAGATTTTGGGGAAAAGAACCTTCTGTCCTACTGGCCATGTCGAATACTTGGTGCAATGGAAAGGGATGCCAATTAAAGAAGCTAGCTGGGAAAGAGATAATACGTTATGGCAATTCAAGGATCTCATTCAAGACTATCTAAAAATCAAGTCGATGAGGGCATCAATGTCTTCCGATCGGGGAGGATTGTTACAGCCTAAAGATGAAGATGTGTCACGTCAAGGGACGCATCTTTAACGAAGGAGCCACGACCCTTCCGAAGGGAGATGACGATGAGGCTATTTATAGCTTCACCGAAAGAGGAGAAAGACACAGAAATTTAGATATTAAAATACTTATTGTAATGAAAGATAGGGAGAGAGTTGAGATTGTAATCTTTTGAGGGTTTTAATGATGCTTCTAAATAAAGCAATCATTTCTCTCACTTCCTTATTGTTCCACTGAGCAGCAAGCTTCTGTATGAAAGGTTGGTGTCGTTACCTCCGGAATAAGACAACACGCCGCACACCTTCGTAGGAAGCTCGAAGAAGATTGTTCAAATTGAGATGTGACACACGGCCTCTTTGATTTATATAATATATGAAAAATAAAAAAATATTGCAAAAGAAAGAAGTCACAATTTATCTTCGTCATGGGTTCCACTCATGACCTCAACTAAAATTTTAAAACAAAGGAATACCCTAAATGAGTGAGTTGAAAAACTTCTCAAAGAAAACTCAAGGTTTTTCTTTATTTAATTTTTCAACACTAAATATCACACCTCGCGTCCAAGGAAATTATACCATTTAATTGATGTGCAACATATTATATCATCGTCCATGTTACTAGCCGATAGCTATAAGTGAGAAATAAAAAAGCTAGAAATCTATTTTTTACGCTCTTAACTTTAACGTTTTCTATAATACCAAATACCAAATTACCTCATACATTTGATTTTGATTTTAAGATTATTGAACTTATATAAAAAGAAATCTTATCTATTTTTTCTAGTGCAGGTATTATTAAGTTTTATATTGAACCAACACATATTATTATTTATCCATTAATTATTAATTATTAAGTTTTATATTGAACCAACACGTGTTATTAATTATTAAGCTTCCTGTTGGATATTGAGCTAATCTTAACTTCGAGTTCCTGATCTTTGCCTTCTGTAAAATATGTTGCTTCATATCGGAACCTCATCCAGCATGCATCCAGCATCAGGCTCATCAATTCCCAGACTGACTTTAGCAAGTTTCTCTGGAGGGCCTAAAGTCATTGCTTATACAACCATCAACCATCAAAACTCGCTGTATAAAGTGTGATTTACTCTTATTTATGTACGATCTTAGCAGGTCAATCTCCATTGTTAAAGACTCCTAGTAGAAGCTGAACCTTGAGCACAAAGCTATGACACTTCCAGAAATTGCTAGATTAATGATATATGTTATGACAAAGTTGAAGTTCTTCCATAGCTACCATTTTAAACCTGCCGAGATGAGAACATACATAGTAGAGCACATCCATAAATAGCTTATCACCACAAAACTCGAAGGTCTCCCAAAAATGACTTGCCCTTCAGATCCCAATCATGTTGGAGAGGATACATCAGGCTTCTGCAGCAACAATGTCCTCATCCGTGGGTGATGTAACAACCTCATCGGACGTTTCTCCATCTGAAGTGTTGCTTTCGGGATCGGATTTCGTATCATCAGGGGTGGTATCCAATATTTTTTGCCTTAGCTTTGTCATTAGCACTACTCGGATCTCTTCATTCTGAGCAAGATATCGTTTGAAAGCATCTTTTCCGTGGAAGGTCTGCCCATCAAAAATATAGTAAGCACTTTTTCTCGTAAGAAGCTTGTGCTTGAGGCCTAGTTCTATTAACTCCGACTCCTGGGAAATTCCCTTGCCAAACTCGAGCTCAAATTCTGCAGTCTTGAATGGAGGGGCATGTTTATTCTTCACAATCTTCACCATAACTTGGCTCCCGGTAGCCTGCCAAAATGCCAAACATGTTGAGTTCATTGCAAAAGAAACAATATCCTCTGGTTAAGTAGTAACTGTTCAAAAATTTGAAGGTCAAAATTATACAGAGAGGGGATCGCCTATCCCATACCCACCTAGCAGCTAGTGCAAGGCAGGTAGAGCAAACATGGAATTCCTCTTCCCAATCCTGTTCGACAAGATGGAACCGGAAAGGAAGGTTGATGAGATAGCATGGTGGAAAGTCAGTATAAATTAGGTTTTCGAAACAAAACAGTGCGAGTTATATAGGTCAGAACTGAACAGTGTGCTATGAGGCCGGATTACATGAATAGATTAGGCAGCCACCTTAAACAAGGCAAATCACGACAGATCAAATTCCCACCCATGTATGCAAAAACTTAAAGTCCCTTTCCTACGCTCTATACAAAATGCTTTTTTTTTTCTGATGAGAATGTTCAATGCAAAATGTTGATGAAATAAAACAACCATACATCAAACTGTTAAAGTATTGCACGAGTTTTTTTCTTTTACCTCATCACCCTTTTTAATCAAGCCAACTCTTTTAATGTTCAGCCGAACAGATGAATAGAACTTCAAGGCATTGCCACCGGAGGTAACTTCTTGTGGCCCCCCAAACCCTCCAAATGTACTTAGCTTTGATCTAACCTACAAAAGGGAAGGATGCATGTATACCCATTACCGGAAACATAGATGCAGAAATTTAGCATGGTCAACATGAAAAATAAAACAATTTGATTTCAAATATGATCCTTGCATGGCAATTAGATATCTGGACACATTTTTAATGATCGATGTCCCATATCAAACATTTGATCAAGGATACTGACATTATCACCTTACATATTTGCACTCAGAAGTTATAGTTTTACTTGGTTGATATTACATATATAAGAGGGCCCAAGCAAGAATATGATATGTGAATAACTATCTAGTTCCATTTTATGCAGAAACTAGAACCAACATTTTTCTGGATGCTTAGCTTCTTTAGGAAGATTATCCTGAGAAAAAAGACATTCCTGGAACAGAATATTGTTTTTTGATAAATTTGGTTGTATGTAATCCTGAATAATCCAACAAGAATGAAACAAAGAGCTGCACAAATTTGGAATTCATACATCACTTCATCGTAGAAAGCAAGCAGACCTCTAAGCATGACATCGATTGTGCGAACACTTACCTGATTAATAAATAACAAAATTGCCTGTGACTGGGACAATGAATGACTCAACTTGCGCAGAGCTTGACTCATAAGCCTAGCTTGGACAGCCATATGAGCATCTCCCATCTCACCATCAAGTTCACTTTTAGGAACAAGGGCAGCCACCTATATTTTAAAAAATAACAAAACAATACAAATCAGGAGAATGATAACTAAAAACAAGGTTTAATGAATATTATGTGGACCAACGAAATAATGCTCCAGCCTCGAGGTGTCATGGTACGAATAGATAGAAATATAAACGAGAAAGTGAGTGGATGAATGCCAAGTCAATGTTGGTAAGACATCATGAATATGAGACATGGAAAAGGAAATATGTGAAAAACAACTCAGGATGGTACAAACAGCTACGTTACTAGACAACACTAAAGTGATTATGTTTCTCCTGAACAAATTTCAGAAGCTCTTAAAGATTTGTCGACATTGCGATTCATTAAATATGCCGTAGAATAAACACCTACTAAACTTATAAAAAACATCTAATATAAGTCAGCTAACTTATTGATGTCAACAAAACAACTCATATATGATAAAATCAGTTTTTAACTGATCTCATAAGAATTGAGAAATAAGACAAAGCAGTATTATGCATTGCAGAGGGATCACCCTAACATCTGTCCCCATCAATATATTGTGCTGATGTGTTATACATGTTGTCAATACTTGCAAGCATAATTTTTTAAGTCAAGTTTATCCTTTTATTCTTGACAGTTGTATCATAAATGTGTGGTCATATCAGTTCCTTTCGGCAATAAAGGATATCAGACATGTATATGAACCCTGATTTAGTCATTTGAGACTCTCTAGGTTTATTATATTTCTAGATTTGCACAGTTAAGGAGGGTATACATCTATCACCAATAATAACCTAAGGTAATAATGAAGCATGCATATAAAGAAATGCATGATGCCACATATAAGAAAGCTGCCTACTCAACAATGTTCTTATAAGAAGAAAGAACTCTCCCTTTTTACAAGTCCAAGATAGATGCACTATGTAATTATTAGTTAATATGAAGAATCTCATGCATGACTACTTTAATAGTTGAGAGCCTATCTACAATAGAATCTTGAGACCACATCAGGGAAAAAGCTAATGTAACAGAACATCCGAGCCTCCAAGGTCATCTCTAACTTACACTGTCTACAACCACAACATCAATGGAACAACTCCTAATTAGAGTGTCGACGAGACTAAGTGCCTGCTCACCACAGTCTGGCTGAGAAATGAGCAACTTATCAATGTTTACACCAATAGCTTTTGCCAAAGATGGATCCAAAGCATGTTCTGCATCTATAAAAGCACAGTAACCTGAAAAATGCAACAAATACAGGACGTTACTGCATATAATTCACAGCTCACACAATCACTTTTCTCATATGGGCATATAACAAAACACTTGTAGAAAATTCTGCTCTTCCTCCACATGTAATATTTTTTGAACAATCGGTCTGTTTGGTTTTTTTCATTATGCAGGAATATCTCCAATTATTTTCTTCCATGAATCACCATTAATTTCTTGAGTAATCCCCCTGAATACTCTCTTCCTTCGTTGTGTGTTCAGAAAAGATTTTTATTGCCCTCAAAATTTGCCATTAACAAACAATAGTTTGTCAAGCAGTTACCACAGAGTATCAGGTAGAAATAAGTCAGATGCAAAGAAACCAAACACAATTACCCCCACTCTTTTGAGCTTCTGCAATAACATGAAGAGCCAGTGTAGTTTTTCCTGAAGCTTCTGGACCATATACCTCCACTACACGTCCCTGTCCAAGAGACAGACAAGAACTTCAGATGGAGAAAAAAGGCATCTGCCGTAACACCATATGAAGTTACAGCAACATAATGAAAATGGTGATCAGTTACCTGATGCTTAATCAGAAAACACAGCTAATCAGCTAAATATTTTAACCAAAAATCATTTAAAAAAGATCAGCAAATACCTTTGGAAGACCACCAATTCCCAACGCCATATTCAATGCAAAAGATCCTGTAGAAACAACAGGAACATTCTTAGGAGCATCAGATTGACCCAACCACATGATCGATCCCTTCCCAAATGAAGCTGTAATTTGATCCAAGGCTTCCTGTAAAGCCAGTTCTTTCTTAGAGAGGTTTTCTCCACCAGAATCATCTCCATTTGACTTGGACTTTTTTTTAGCTACAATGAAAAGCTTTACAGGTTAGGTCCAGTCTACATAATGTCAATGATCAACCTAAGATCAAGGATGAAAGATCTTAAAATGATCATTCACTTTGCAGAGAGATTGTATTTGTAATGTCACCCAAAGATCGCAATAAATCAATGTGGTGAATGTTTGACATTGATATGTTTGAGAAAAAGACTGTTAAAGAATTGATAGTAGATCAGCACTCAGCATCCCAGAGCACTTATGCATCTAGCACCATCAACAAGCAACTTGATAAGTTATGAGAGAGTGCTGCAGAATTTCTGCCCAAACTGAAATATTGAGATAATCAACCCCAGCCCATCATTTTACCTCATTATCAAAGGAAAAGTTATAGAAATTGGTTGCTATATCACCAAGCATCGGTCAGAAGTGTCTTTGGCCTTATTGTTTCACAGTTCAAGTTCTATTTGTTGCTTTACATACAATATGGATTCCCCACTAGAGATCTTTGACCAACTAATATACTTCAAACAAGCAGCAAAAAATTGAGGATTGTCAGGAACATCGCAGTCGACACTCAATAGTTTCAACTAGAAATGATAGTGTCCTTTTAAATGCTGACAACTATTAGAACATTGTTATCACTAGTTTACTTCTACCACAGGTGAAACATCCAATCGGTCACATTCACTTTATGAAATATAAGTGCCTCCATGAAGAATTTTCACAAATGACAAGACTTGATTCATAGAAGATGAAGTCAAGAATGAAATTTGTAATACGAGACCTTCCCATGCCAAGATCACATAAAAGTGTTGCACCAGTAAAACAGTAACAAGGATTCCAAGATGCATGTTTACCAAAAAATGAAGTGAAAACTAAGAATGGTTCAAACTTCAAAGAATCATATTTTTCATGCAACGGATACAGATATTTCAGTGCATATCAAGCAGTAGTTAGAAATCATAATGCCCTCTGGAAACCTGTGCATAGGAAGATCATCAGGACTAGTTTGGTTCTACTACAAAGATAAATAACCCAATTGAAATAATTCACTAATACTTTTACTGTGGGATAGACATGTCTCCTAGTTTTCAAATGATGCGCTTTGTTCACAGAAGAAAAAGTTGACAACAAGATCAAATTCAAGACCTTGCATATAATACATATAATATTGGGCATTCAATGAGCACAAGTTTAAACAAAAGTATTACCGCAGTAAAGCAATAAGCAAAAAACAAGGATCTAATATATAAGTTTAACAAGTACACAAAGTGCATGCTCTCTGATTAGAGTAATTGTGCTCTATACGGAAAGTAATGGGTTCAATGCTCATAAAGTTCGAAAAGAATATATAAGTTTGACAAAGAATGAAGGTTAAGATAAGAAGGGTTCAGACGATTGTAATCTTCATGAAATTCATGTGTCTAACCCTCTAAATATAAGGGTGCAATGTTCAATTTATAGAACGTCACAAGAAAAATGAACAGTCAGTAAGACACGTATATATCTGTTTATTTGCATACATAACGCACAAACAGAACATATGGTTTCTTGTACCTACCTTTAGTAGAGAAGTTGCATAATTGGAAAGCAGATGCCCTAATTCCTTGCCCACCATACTTCTGCAGGCACAAAAACATACAGGATGGCAATTAGCAACGAAAAGAAAAATACAACATTCAGTACAATGATTGATTACTTTGCTCGTGGAAACTGAATAATCTTCATAATCCACTTGAATTACGCGTGCATATCTCTCTTTTTTAAGTTTCCTCATCGAGGACCTTTTCTTCGATCATCACCTAACTTACGCTTATTTTTTAAAAAAATTATTTCGCAGAAATAAAAATCGCGCGCTAGATGGCGAAGATCGTGGGTTAAGGCTCATTAAAATCCAAAAAAGTATATATGTGAACGTAAAGATAAATGATCACTGCATATTTCGATCTCATCAAAAGCCCATATCCGCAACTACGAAGATATCAAAATATCAACAAGTAAACAGGACGAGCAAAAGAACAAACAAAACACTTCTTCCAGCATAAGCAAGCCTACTTTATATCTTTGATTGGCGTAAAACGGATTGAAAGTGTAGAAAATGACTCAAGAGTAGGACCTCCGGTGCAAACAGCGCTCGCCCGAGAGAAGCGCAACGGAGAAGCCTCGCCATGGCTCGCGACCACCAGCGGATGCGACTCCCTAACGACCTTAAGAAGCGGGACCAACAGGCGACCGAGGAGTCATGCGCTCGTCGCGACGGTCGCCATTAGGGATTCCAGAAACGCACTCGAATCGGAAGGAAGAAGGGTTTAGGGTTTGGCGCCTTTTATTTACCCTGCTTTGTGGTTTTAGGGGTTTTTTTTGTTCTTTGTTTCTCCTTGCGGTCATCGGGAAGCGAAGCGGGACGAGTGGTTTAGTTATAGCGGCCGCTCCCAAGGAAAACTGTGTATATATATATATACGTTGTGACTTTTTAAGACGGATGCGAGACGAAGTCATTTTAGGCTTTAGCAGCCGCTACCGGGGAAACCAGATATATACATCGATATATATTAAGTTACCTTATAAAGAAAATATAGCGGCCGCTACAAGGGAAACGATATATATGAAATTGTGATAAATTATATTAGTCCAACAAGATGGCTAATTCACGATTTTTTTAATGGAAATTCTACCGCTAAGGCAAGAACATAAATTTAGCATGTGAGGTTATTGTGGGAGTGTCAGTGCGATCTTAATTTAATAAATTGAAAAAAGTTTATTTTTATTATTTGTTTTATTTCTTGATTATTTTACTGTAATAATTTTTTCATTCTAAATTGTTTGACTGCTTTTATGTATTATTTTATCTGTGCACGATCAAATTTATTTACTTAAGGCTTTAATATAAATTATATTAGGTATGTAATATAATGACAAGCTTTTTGATTGCAAGCATTTTCCATACATGCATTCAAATTGTGATCGATTATTCCTTCCTCCCCTCTTTTCCAATTTCTTTTTCTTCTCTGTTCCTCTCCTCTTTCAAATTTTTTTCGTCTTTCCGGATTTTCTTTTTATTCCCTGCATCTTGTAGACATGCTGCTAAATTAGCATAATCAATAATGAATCAAGATAAAACATAATTCTGTCCAGCACTGTTAACCCTTTGAGCAAAACTAAGGTGTAATTGCTCCCCTTTTAAGCAACCCAAATAATGAAGCAAAAACCTTACAATAGCTATAAACTGACTTCATAAGAAAGAAAGAAAGAAAGAAAGAAAGAAAAGTTTGATGAAATCAAGGAGTTGTGTTTTTTTCTCTTTGGTTTCGACAACCACTTCAATCAACACATCCCCATCTATTTCCGATTTCTTAACCTTGCAGCAAGCAACATATGATGATGAATAAAAGAGGTTCTGAGTGAATGAATAGAAGCAGCATGTAATGAATAAAAGAGGTTGTGAGTGAATGAATTAGCAAGAAGTAGGTAGAAGTTTGATTCAAAGGGACATAAACACATTCATTTTAATTACAGATGTAGAAAAACCCTTCCTTCCCTAAATTTAATTCTCTCTCCCTTCCTTATTTAGCAGCTAAACTTAAACATTTTTACCTCCTTTATTAATTTGCTTCACATCCCCTCTCTCCCTACATTACTTCCTCCCTCCCTCCTTCAAACTTTCATCTGCTTAAACCTGATCACAGCATATGTTGGCCTCTCCTCTCCTCTCCTTAATATGTTTTGTTTTCACCACGATGCGAATAACCGTATAACAATACATCATTCCTCAAAAATATGTTTACAATGACGGTGCAAATTCCAAACAGATCAATTTCATCGAATCAACAAGCAAATCCTACCCAATTTATTCAACACCGTTCCACTGCAAGTCACCGGACTTTGAGGAAGAAATAGAATCAAGTAAGTAAGAACTAGAGAAACAAGAATATGCAGAGGCAATCATAAGTGTGCTTGGGTTTGAGGACAGAGACCAAACAATCCTTAAGAAGCATGCAGTAAAAACCATAGAATGGTAATCTAATCTTCCAACGTCTATCGATCAAGAGGGTTATCATTGAAATGATTAATTATATTTTTAACCATGTGAGGAATTATGGAAGAAGTGTGAGTCATTTTCTTTTCAGTGATATTAATCTTATGGTAATGTAAACCATGTAATATACTTAATGATAGATGTAACCATGTAATATACTTAATGATGGATGATAATGAACCGAGTGAATACATTAGGTTGCTCCTAAGTTCTTTATCTCGTGAATAAATGAATCTAAGAGTTTGCATCCAACTAGATCATACCCAAACTAGCCCATTGAAGCACAAACCCTATCATGTTTGATGATAATGAACAATGAACCGTGCCATGTCGAGTGATTTGGCCTGTTATAAATAATCCAACTAGATCATCCAATTAGAGTAGATGCTTTCTCACCTCATGCATCCATTTTTTTTCCGCATACGTACATGATGCTACAAAATTTAGAAATATTGATAATGATAATGATGTAAATATATTACGTAACATATTCAAAAAAAAAATTTAAATTTTTTTATCTGTTTTTTACCAAAATATTGTTTAGTTATTAATCTTATAAAATTTTACTTAATTTTTAAAAAATTCACATCAAAAGTTGTCAAAAATCTAAAAATATACTATTTTTACCTTTTTTATATAATTTCTTTAAAAAATATATAGCAATAATAAAACCGTAAATATCTGGTTATAAAAATTAAATCATTAATACCTAAAAATAGTTTTTACTAAAAACTACTTCTGATGCTATCATATGAAAAATTATATATATATATATATGGATAAAACCAGCTTAATTCTGATGAAACCAGGTCTACGCTACATGCATATAAATCAAAAAGGAAAGAAAAGTCTACATGTATATCTGCTATGTACACATCACTAGTAGGCAAAACTACCGGCGCCCACCGCCCATCGTCCTCCGGCCGCCTCCGCTGCCGCCGTCGTTTCAGAGCACTGCTTCCTCCTCCTCCGGCTCTGCTCGTCCGTTTGCATCTGGCGCCGTCGGCACTCCACGCTGCAGAATGCCTCATCCCCTCTGTAGTTTACGTGCACAACGCATATTATGATGAGATGAGAGAGATCCATCGTACTCATGCGATGAAAAATAAACAGTGGCTGCGATCGTACTCACTTGTACATAAATATATCCTTCCCTTCTTTTAGCCTTCTGCGGCAGAGGAAGCATCGCTCCAGAAAAGAACTACTCGAAGGAGGAGGAGGAGGAGGAGGAGGAGAGGAGGAGGAGGAAATAGAGGAGTTGCTGACGACGAGGGTTTTGTTTAAGATATTAGCGGAGGAGTTTGGCGATGGATTGCTGTGTGCTTCCAGGAGAACACTTAAGCCAGGCATATCTCCTGCACCTGTGCTGTATACATATATCTGTACAATTCCCCAGGTATGGAGGATGAATTGAATTGAAGTGGTGCGGGTGATTTAAAGAGAGCAGCAGCAGCGAGGTGAAGGGATTCTGGCGAGGAGTGGGAAACAGTGGGGTGTGGTATGGAGATGTCTTCGTCAGGAGTGGGGAACACATTGTTTCTCCAAAGCATTCTGAATATTCTTAAATATAGTATATGAAAATATATTAAATTAGTAGGTAGTGTCTTTTTCAGTTTTAGAAATATTTAATATATCTACACTTCAATTTTAAAACTATAAAAATCATCTCTTTAACTATAATTTTAAAATGATACTTTTATGTTTTTAAAATTAAAAAATTGACCCCAATAATATCTTCAGATCTAGGGAGATTTATCTCGTAATTTAAAAATATTAAATATTTTTAAAATCATAAAAGTTATCCCTTAATGTAGTAAGATTCTTTTTAATTAGGCTTTAAATTTATAAAATTCTTCAATTTTATATTTCATTGGACGATGGTGACCGTATAAAGGATGAATGTTTTATATAGTTTTAAAACACAATACGATATGTTTCTACTATTTGTAAATATAAAGGGTGGTTTCTGTATTTTTAAAATATTAGATAAGAGAATCCTACTATATTAAAATAGAAGTGATAGTTTGTTTTTATAATTACCATAAATTAGAGGAAGTTTTGTTGTAATTTATCTGTATCAAAAATATAAGATTTTAAGTATTTATAAATTAAAAATTTAGCATATAGGTTTTCATATGTATAGAATAAATAGATGTAATAATTGTATGATCTAGATGTTTTTTATAATAAAAAAAAAACTGGACCAGTTGCCGCTTGATTGATTGATTAATGGCAGGACCAGCTCTCTTTTTCCAGATATTTATCCCTACATATATCTCTATGATGTAAGAGCAGACTTAAGGCAGATCTAAACATGATTGTGGGAAGGAAAAAATAGTAGGAACACTAACAGGTACTTGGTTGGAGTATGAGAGTAATATAAGGAGAGGAAAATTTTAAGCCATCAATTGGAAAAACCAGGGATTCCTCGGCACATAGATTTGAACACGATGTGTGTGTGTGTGTGTGTGACAGTGAATGGTTCATGCATGCATTCAATATTCCATTTTCTACATTGCAAAAGAAACTTAAAAAAATAACACCTGTATTGGAGAAAGGTAGGATTGATGATGATTTCTTTTATTTGAATTAGTCTTATGTTTTTATAGATTTTTTCATGACTTCTAACTATATATTTTTGCTCCACCTTGATTTATAATAAGAATCAGTGTAATCTTAGTAATAATAATAAATATAAAAATATGCTGAAAATATATATAATTTTTTATTACTTATAAAATTTTAAATAAGCATACATTACTAGCCATACAAATTCAGATTATTTCTACCATATAATCAATCAAGTTGATGTATATTTGATTGATTAGCCATGGGAATATTCATTTTAATCACCAACTTAAATCTTATTATTATAGGAATATATTTAACCGTATGGGAAAAGTTATAAATTTACTAAGTTTAAAAAATATAAAAGTATTTAAATCAGTAGTTATTAATTATATATTTGCTTTGATATAATTATTAAGTTCCGGAGAAAAAATAAAAATAGATCGATGTAAAACTATAAAAATGAGAAGGCACAGCAGAAAAAAAATATAAAAAATAAAAGTAAAACAAAAGGTACGCTCGTTCAAATGACGAAAAAAGGTAACCAAAAGGCAAGAAAAGAAATTGTTATAAAAGATCTGATGAAGAACTCGAGAACTTTATATTTTATAAACTAAACATATGTGAGTTTGTCAGGTCTTTTCATGTCCTGTCCGTGACCTAATAATTAAAGAATCCAAAATAAAAATTAAAAATGAAATTAAATGTTGGACGTCCACATCCGTATAATTTCCTTCCTCGCTGCACGTAGACATCCATCGGCATGTCCAGGGGGAATGAATCACCCCATGCCGTGCCGCTGCCGTGGACATCAACCCGCCTAATTCTTTTCTTTTCTTTTTTTCTTTTCAAGCACACAGAAATCAAGATGTTCTACACGGATAATATAATCATATTCATATATTCTATATTATCATTTTAAAAAGTTTCAAAATCTAAAAACATATATTCTTACCGCACTGGAACAATTTTTTTAATATCTCAGATGATTATATATATATAATTAAAGCCACATGTCCCACTAATGAAAGTAATTTTTTTTTATTTTCTTAGAATAATCGTCGAAATCCACGACCGTTTGATTGAAATATTATAATTAATTTAAGACTTATTACTATTAATTAATTAATATTATAAATATCTAAATCCTATATTTTTTTAAAATTTAATGAGTACTAAATTTATAATCTCTCGTCTAAAACTAAATTACTTTAATAAAAAAGATATACATATTTGTTGGATTTTTATCCCATATTTATTATTATTTTTAACTTTTTATATAAAATCTAATTATTCTGATTTAATCAGTAAAATATATACTTAGTTTTATACTTATAGAATTTTTTTCCTACATTCATTATTTTTTTTAACTTCTCCTATAGAATCTAAACTATTTTAATATGATGCGTGTACATTTTATATAACTATTCCTAATTTATTATAAAAAAGGAATAAATAAATATTTATTATTTAAAGGATCATCTATCTTTTATTGGTTCATTTGGTTGGTTACTGTGCATATTATGATTGTAACTACATTTATTTATCAACGATTCACTTGCTTTAATTGAGTTTTTTTATATTTAAATTATGATACATCAGTAACTGTGGATATAATTACCTATAAATATTTATTATCATAATTCACACCTATTGTGGATATAATTAAAGTATTAAGTAAAATAAGATGCAAATTCCCCCTCAGGAATTATATATTATGTTATCCTACAATATATATAGTATTATTACACGGCATGGAGATTAATTATATATGACATTGCACTGTATATATGTCTACGTGAAACTTCGATGCCTGCATGGCATGCAGCCTATCGAGGATATATATACTTCCTATATATAAAGCTTACGATGCCTCTTCCCATGTTACTGCGACTGGGCTTCTCACCGTGTGCTTGCCGTCCGCCCAACTCAGCGATCCGAACTCCGTCTTCGACTCCCCGCTCGCCAACTTGGCCGCCCCCGCCGATATCTTCACCACAAACTCCTTCTTCTCCCCTTTGCCGGTGAACTCCAGCTGCTGCGGCTCCACCACCATCTGCACCCCCTCCGGTGCGCTCGCCTTCACCGAGTACGTCGACGACCCATCGGCGACGCTCATCAGCGTCCGGTGGGCCACGACGTCGAGCTTCATCTCCCTCGGCTGCTCCAGCACAACCGCTATCGACGGGTAATTCAGGTCCCATGGCGCGCCGCGACCGGAGTACAGAGAGCAGTTCGCCGTCGTCGTCCGCGCTATCGTCTGGATTTCCATCTCGCTGTACTCGGAGCTGCACAGGAAGCCGATGTAGTCATCGGTGGTGATGTCGTAAACGAGGCCGGGATTGAGGGACTTCTCGGGGTCGACGTGCCCGACGCCGTGCGCCCATGCCGTCGACTTGTTCCCTGACACTTCGTCGAGCATTTCCTGCCCTAAGCTGTCGGTTACGTACGCCGTCGTCATCATCGCCGAGCGGACCGCCGCTGGAGACCAATCGGGATGCGCCGCCCGCAGCAGGGCCGCCACCCCGGATACGTGGGGGCACGACATCGACGTGCCGGACAAGACGTTGAACTCGGTCCGCCGCGTGTCCGTGGGAAGACCCGTCGGGCTCCGCTCACGCGGCCACGCCGCCAGGATACCGACGCCCGGTGCCACCACGTCGGGTTTGATGAGGTACGGCGACGTCGCGCAGGGTCCGCGACCGGAGAAGGAGGCCACTACCGGGGCGGGCTTGACCCCGACCTGATTCCCGCGGAAGACGAGGGTGGCGCGTGGGTTGGCGGCGGCGCGGACGTAGGCCCGGATCCTGTTCCCGGCCGAGTAGCCAACGCTGACGGCAGGGAGGACGTGTGCGTCGGGGACGACTCCCTCCCCATCCATGAGCTGGTTGACTACGATCATGCCCGCGCCGCCGGCCATCTTGACGACCGACCCTTTCTCGACGCGCGGGTTGCCGCCGCGTTCACAGACGACCACCTTTCCCTGCACGAGCGCCGGGTCAAGAGACCCCCTCCGGCAGAAGGCAAGTGAAGACGAGAAGCCGAGGCGCGACGAGGACGCGTTCCCCGCGTAGACCAGCGGCAGCGCGCTACGTTGCGCTCGAGTTGCCACGTAGAGGGAGAGGCCGGCGACAACGGTGCCGTCGCCGAGGACGACGTCGGCCGGGAAGCGGCGGTCGATGGTGCTAGCGCCGGCTGTAGCAATCCATGGGGCGATGTTGGTGACGGTCATCAGTCTCGGGCCGTCGTTTCCGGCGGAAGCGGACACGAGTACGCCGTGCTCCGCCGCGCCGAAGGCGCCGATGGCGAGGGGGTCGAGGTGGTAAAGCAAAGGTTCAGCGCCCAGGGAGAGGGAGACGATGTCCGCACCGTCGATTACGGCGAGGTCGAGCGCGGCTAGTATATCGGAGTCGAAGCAGCCCGTCGGCCAGCAGACCTTGTAGGCGGCGACGCGGGCCTTAGGGGCGACGCCTGAGGCGATGCCGGAGGCGTGAACTCTGAAGAAGGATGCGCCGGGGAGGACGATGCCGGCGGCAGTGGAGGCGGTGTGAGTGCCGTGGCCGTCTGTGTCGAGGGGCGACAGGACGACGGAGGAGACGTTTCCCGTGGCGGCGAGGAAGCCGGAAGCGAAGAAGCGGGCGCCAACGATCTTCCTGTTGCAGGAAGTGGAAGGGAAGGACGGGCCCGACTGACAGGCGCCCCTCCAACGTGGGGGCGGCGGGGGGAGGCCGGCGTCGGAGAAGCTGCGGTGGTCGGGGCTGATGCCGGTGTCGAGGAACGCGATGACGACGGAGGAACCAGAGTCGGCGGCGGAGAGGAAAGAGTTGGAGCGGGACGAGGGGGAGCGCAGGCCGAGGAACTGCACGGAGCGGGTGGTGTGGAGCTGGCGTCGATGGTCGGGGAAGACAGCGAGTACTCCCGGCTGGCGGAGGAGGAGCTCGGCCTCGGCGGGAGACAGGGAAGCGGAGAATCCATGGAAGACGGTGCGGTAGACGTGGAGCGGGGCCCGGGCCGGGATGCCGTCGTCGGAGGTGGAGAGGGAGCGGAGGGTGGCGGAGTACCAGTGGTCGACTTGGGGGTAGACGGAGGGTTTAAGGTCACTGCAGACGCGAACTATGTAGGTCTTAGTGCTGCTACGGTCGTCGGCGCCACCTTCTCCGAGGGTGGAGGGGATGAGGAATAACGAAGAGATGAGAAGGAGAAGAGGCAAGCGAGAGGCAGCGGACATTGTTGTTGAAGTTGATGTTGATACTGTGGCTCCTGTTCTTCTTCTGGTGCTGTCCATATAGGGAATGAGTTCGGGAAAGTCAAAGAATTTAGAGCTACCAACATCACCGTTCTTGTTCCGGAGTGATTGGGTTGGGGGTGGAGATCGATCGTAGTAATCCAGGCGGAGGCAGTTGAGGCTCATTAAGAACATGCATCCGTGCAATCTCACGTATGATATGACATATGAAGTGCACCTCCATAATCAATTCAATGACAAGAATAAAGATGTATATATATATGTGAGAATGTATAAAAATATATATTGGATATATGAGCAATGTCTGTCCGGTTTATTATTTATATATCTTGTCAATTAATTAATGCATAGAAAAATGGAGGTAAAAAAAGGAATACCGGATCGTTTTGCACATTTAGTTTTCACAGACAGGCTGAATTAATTACTTGAATACTGCTGCAACCCTCCAAGTTGTAGCTGAATACCATGCATATATAATCCTGGATGTGTTAAATGCACGCATCAAAGCTTGGGCTGATCCTCTCATTAATGGCAACATTTAAGCTCAGATATGGCGGGAACCTGCAGGAGGAGAAAAATCCAAAACAGAGAGGAGAAAAAAATGAGCTAGAAGATAAAAGAGCTACCGGTTTTCATTCTCCTGATGCCAGCTTCCGTGTTTGTATATTAATTTGATCATCTAAACGCAGAGATTGTACAGATCCTGACGATGCTACAAATTATAGATATCAATAACAAGGGGTGCAAATCTGATTTTTTTTCTATTCTGGCCCGTGTAGGGAAAAACCCGAGACGGATCAAACAAGAAATCTAATTCTATGCCAACAATCTAATTATATGCCAACTATTTATCTTGGCAAACTAGGAATAATTTAATATGAGATTAGAAACAGCACAGATACTGATGATGCTAAAATCAGCAAACTCCGAATTCAATACCTTATTGTTAGACGACGGATGCAGCTCAGGATGCTTTCAAATTTTCAAGTTGGTTTCACGTTTACAAGATGCGTTATTGGCAGGAAATTTACATCTACAGGGGGAGCAGGAATCATGTTACAAGAACCAAAAAGGAAAAAAACCCTCAACGTTTATGCTAAATAAAAATTTCACAATCTGAAATTCTAAATATACAGCCCAAAATTGTAACACAATTACCTATGCGTATACAAACTCAAAGAATTTCCTAGGGCGATAAATCATGCTGGTATGCAGTACGAAGAGCTTAAGCAAGGCGGCAGTACGCAAATCAAGTGAGGACTCGGTGGATTGCAGCTGATGTGCTCATCGCCTAGACCCGGCAAACCTAGTTGGGGAGGGCGAACGTATCCGGATACCAGCGGCATGCACGTCACTACAATTTCGATTCTTGAACCTGCGGTCCTTCCATATGTTAGGAGAGTTTGCCTGGGGTTAACAAATTGGAAGAATATATCAAAGGAAATCTAGACCTGGTGTGTTGGACAAAGATGCATGGCCCCGCTTCCTTCCAGCTATCATCCAGATATCTGGGTTTGCATCAACTTGATAAAGCACCTCATCCTGTAGAAGAAACGATATTTTTGGTCAACGGCAACCTTAAAAGCCACCAAAAAAGTAACGAAGACATCAGAGTCACGTTTCTACATTTCTTTAATGTTGCGATGTGTTCTCTAGAAAGCAGAAAACACAACCTATACTTATTTGCCTTCCATAGAAAATAAGAGATCAAAATCCATCACCTTTATCATGAAAGAGATCAAGACAGGCTTTGATTCAAAGTACTTACTTTAGATGACGATGGGCTGGTTTCAAGATCTTTCAGCCTTTCCAGTCTCCATTTCATATTGATCAGTTGTCCAACTCGCAAGTACTCGGAAGAAAATGGAATAAAACCAACAGCTACATATGGATCAAGCACAGGCCGTTGTAATCCAATGGCAACCTTGAAATGTAGTTTCTCATTGTTACCACGCTTCAATGATGCAGGTGCATGTGCTGAATTGTTTCTGTCTCCAGAAATTTCATACATGATATTTAGAGTACTGTGCGTCTGAGCCTCACTCTGATCTGCTAAAAGCAACATGAAGTAGATAGATCACAGAACATAAAGAAACATGTCTTAGAAATATGCCTGAGAATGTGAGTCAAAGTTAGAAGCACGAGCTAATCCAACAAAGAAATGAAAACAGTTGCTACCGCTAAATTGCTGTTGTATATGCTTGAGAACAGGCATAGTAATACGAAAACAGATTTGCTTTCCTTTGGCCAACACCAGATAGATAACCAAATACAATAAATAAATTAGAGCAACCTGAATTTTAAAGAGTTACATGTCAATAGAGCAATCAGAAAAATAAAAAATATTTTGCAGCAACCAATTGTTATTCTTATGTCTGAACTTACCTATCATGTAAGTTTTACTAGGAGAATAAAGTTCCCCTTTCTCTCAACTATTGCGTGGAAGAAGAGCTTCAACCATCAACTTCTGCACGCATCCCAGTCCAAGACTAAAGAAGGCTTGTAGCTACCACGGAATCATGCTGCACACCTACTTTGGCCCTAATTCATTAGTTGTTTCAAAATTAATTTTATTATTCAATTAGGGGTGTGTCACCCTGTCTCTTGAATCAAACTATCCAAAAACTTTATTGAAAATAAACCATCACCGGACCACCTCCATTTGATTACCTTTTGACCTTGAGAAAGTTCAATATCTTGCATATCATTTCTAAAAATGTGACCGTGATAGACGACACATCACACTGACCATCCATGGAACTGATCTGAGATGCAAACATCTATTTGAGCCACCACAATATTCTTATTTACAGCTGCAGGATATATCGCTGGATGTGTTACAGCCAAAGGCTTTTAATTATGCCATGGTTCTAGCCAAAAATGGGTATCTTCGCCCCTTCCAACCTCATACTCCAAGCTGAAAATGAACACATCTTTTAGCTTGCAGATTGCTTTCCACATAGGTGTCCAACCCAAGGTGCTACACTCCGTATACCATGCCTTCTTCCTAAAGTACTTCAAATTGTACTACCCTTGCCTATAGAGTTGTATTATTCAGAATTAATTTCCACAGCCATGCTGTGAGCCTAGCATCATTGTGTTTTTTGATTTCTAGCACCTCAAATCCACCATTTTCATTCTTTAATGTCACAACCCTCCAATTCACAGAACTTAGATTGGACTTCTTGCCATCCACTCTATCCCAGAGAAAACATCCCCTCCAATCAATTTCTTTGCTCACCCAGCCCAAAATTTTAAGAACAACCGAGTGATATGATGACACTGCAGACAAAACTGAGTTGCGTAGAATGAGCCTCCTTGCTTTGATAGTAACCTACCTTTACAACTAGCTAGATGATTATCCATTTTTGAAATCATAGGTTGCCTGTCCCCATCTTGAGTTTTGATTCCCTTTATTCATTGTAAACTCACCTACCAGACAACTAAGAAATGCTGCAAATTTGTTAGTAACTTCTCTTCTTCCTTGTAGGTCGATTACATAAGATTATTCCATGTTTATTTTTAAACCTGAGGTACAATAAAAGCAATCCAGTAGCAACCTTGGGTTGAGTATGTAGTCTTCTTGTGCTTCCATAAAGGCATGATATCATCTGCGAATCCAATATATAATATTCTTTCACCATCAATTTCATTCAGCATGCCACCCTCAATCTTGTTGCTTTTTGCAATATTTTCTGGACACTCTTCAACAATCACAAATAGATATGCAGAGAGAGGTTCCCCTGTCTTAAACCTCTTCGGTGCTTGAAAGGGTCACTCATAGCCACATTAACCATCAGCTGATTTTGCACTTTAACTATCTTCATTGCCCAATCAATCCATTTGGGTGCCGATTGTTGGCAAACAATACTTGTTTTGACAAAACCCCAACAGATGGTATCAAAGGCTTTTCAGATGTCTAATTTGATCAACAAACTATTTTCCTTCTGCTTATGGCAGGCATGAACTGTTTTGCTAACAGCCATATTCGAAACTGCAGCTGATCACCCTCCAACGAAACACTGTGGTTTGAGGAAACCAACCGGGATATGTAAGGTCTCAAACAATTTTCTAATAACTTTGAGATCAATTTCCTTATATTGTTCTCTTATTCTAGTTCTCTTTTTACAAGGTAAAGAGGAGTACATAAAAAACTTGAGGCTACTCATTGATAGTTTTCATGCAGCATCAGATCTAAAGATCAATCTAGATAAATCCATAGTCATTGATTTACAAGGAAGAGAAGTAATCTCAAAAAGATCCACGATTTTGGGATATCTAGCAGGCACTTTCCCCATTAAGTATTTGGGATTGCCTTTGAGAGATGGTAATTTAAACAAAGATGATTGGAAAACTAATATAACCAAAATTGACAATCATCTAGCAGGTTGGAAGGGTCGCTTGCTATCTAAGGGAGGTAGACTCGTATTAGTAAACTCGATACTATCCTCAATTCCTTCCTACTTCTCAGTAGTCTTTAAAATTCACCAATGGGTGATTAAAGAAATAGACAAACATAGAAGATGATTTTATGGGGTAAGAAGGGTAAAAAGGCACTCTCAATCCAATGAATTGGAAAATAGCCACAATGAAAAGAGAAAATGAGGGTCTAGATGTTCTAGACATTTATGCTCACAATGATATTAGATTGGACTCTTGGCTGTGGAAATTAATTATAGGAAGCTCTTCAACATGGGCCAAGATTGTGCATTGGAGATACTTCAAAAAGAAGGATTGGTATATGGACAAGGGCACTGCAGGATGGTCTAACACATGACATGCTATAGCAAAGCTAAGAGGGTTTTTTATTTGCAGTCTAAACAATAAAGTTGGAGATGGGTTTGATATAAAATTTTGGTTTGAGCCATGGTACAATCATATGAAGATGGCTGATAGGAATAAAGAAATTTTCCGAGCAGTCGAACATTCAAATGCCACATTATCCCAACTTGCTAGATGGGAAGATGGTTCGTTCAGTGGTTGGGCAATTGTTGTAAATAATAATATTTCCCAAACAACCATAGAGAGGTTTCTTGAGGATATGAAGGATATACAAATTGGTGAAAGAATAAGCATATTTGATGGCGATGGACAAAGTCTAGAAAGTTCTTTATGCACTCAATGTATAATAACTATGAAGGAGTCAGGTATCAAGGTTGTTGAAGGTTAATGAGGAAAGACAAATCACATATAAAAATGCGATTGATATATGAGGACGAAGCTTATAGTTTATGTAAAGGAGAATTAGAGATAAGGGATTATCTTTTCTATCAATGTCCTTATACAGTTAATGGCTGGTTTACTTGCAATTATTGCAAATGCAACCATATGCCATCACTTATATACCATGGGATGCAAAGGGAGATATGACACTGAATTTGCTCCAAATCAAATAATTAGTTGTATGGCATTAGAGCATTTGGGAAGAGAGAAACAGAAGATATTTTATAGGCAGTGCAATACCAACAAGGGTCTTAGCTACACAAGCAATTGTAGCTCTCACTTTCTTCACTAATCATAAGCTACCTTGAAGAGGCTTATAATGGGTTTTTGGTGTTTTGGTCCTTTGGTTTTTAGGCATTTAGTGATACTGTTTATACCTACTGTACAAAAATACTTTTTATTTTTTTTCTACATCCCTTTGGATGATATATTGTATCATTTCAAAGTAGTGAAATGAATGCAATGTTATATTTCAAAAAAATTTCCTTATATTGTTCTCAAGGCTCATTGTCCAGAAATCTGTAGTTGAATCAGCTCCTTCTCTTTTAGGTAGTAAGATGATGTGACTCATGCAGATTCTTCGAAGATTAACTGAGTTTTCCATGAGCCCTTCAAATATTTTTTGCACAGAACCTTTAATGCCATCTATCTTTCAAAAAAAACCTTTAATCTCATCTCAAGTAACTAAATAGAATTCATTTATTAGTCTATCTGGGCCAGGAGCCTTTAGTTTCCCCATTCACTCAGTTGCTGCCTTGATTTTTTTCATTATCGAATTATGCCTCCAATGCACTAATATCTAGCTCTAATTGGTCATACAATTCTTCCCACCTAATATGTAGTTTTGGATGGTGCTCATGACCTAGCAATTGCTTGTAATGGCCATGGAAGGTTTTTAGAATTTCTCCTTGGTCCAATATCTCCCAGCTATCTTGTAGTAATCTACCAATGTAATTTTTCTATATCATAAACTTGCATGTGTGGAAGAAACGTGTGCTTCTAACACCTTCGTTGTACCATTTTTAACCTTTGCTCTTTGTCTCGAAAATGTGTCTTTAGCCTCATAACATGAATTCAACAGAATCCTTAATGCTTTCATGTTGTTACGCTCTTCATGACTTAAGGACACCCTTTTCAGCTTTAATCGAGAGATTCTGCAAATGGCTTTCAAGTTCCTCTCTGAATTTCTTTTTAAGTATCTTTAAGCTTGAGTTCTATCTCTTCAATGTATGTCTCAACTTCTTTACCTTGGCCATATTTGAGTTTGCTTTTACATCTTCCTTCCAACACTTCTCAAATACAATTTTAAACTCAGGTGTTGTAGCCAGTATGCCTCAAACTTAAAATGCTCCATTGTTGAGTTAGGCCTTAGATTTAACCTTAAAGGAGAATGATCTGACAACCTCATGCTCCTTATAACTACTGTTGCTACCTGAAAACTTTATCGTGCTACCTCATTTAGGAGCACTCTATCAAGCTTTGCTAGTGGCGGTGGATCTTGGTTATTGGTCCATGTAAAGACTCTTCCTTGTAGAGGAATGTCCACCAAGTTTAATACTAATAACGTCTTGAAAAATTATTTGAATCCCTAGAGTGACCCCTACAATTTGCCCTCTCCCCATGATGCCTTGTATCATTGAAATCACCTCCCTTTGTAGTAGCTATCTTCTCCATCTCCTCCCATAAGATACTCCTACCTTCATGCCTTAGGGGCATAAAAGTCAGCAATCGTGATACTTTAATTTGATGTTCTACTTGTGAATTGAACTGAGAAATATGGATCACCGATATAGCTATTCGTTCAAAATCCGTAAGTCTTGGTTCCAACTGGTGAGCAACCCCTTGCTCATTCCCGCTGCACCCCTTCGCTACAAATGCAAAAGAGGATGACCCAGTAATCTGCTTAATTTTTTATTCTGAGCATTGTGCCAATTTAGTTTCCTCAAGAGCAATGATTTGGGCCTCTCCTCCTGCACTATGTCCTTTACCATTTAACTCTTTCCTTTCTGTTGATACCATTAATATTCCAAAATAGTATCTTGATATTTGAAGGATCCATAGATAGAGATTGTAGTTCGTAGCAGCTCCTCTCTTTTTCTTTCCACTTCCAGCTTTGAGAGTTCTATACTTTCGAAAACCCAACATCTTAATTTTTTTAGTTACTTCCTCATCCTCAAGCAGCGTCTCCAAATTCCATTTATTTGTGGACTTTGGCTCATTTTCACTTGACTCTTTGCTGCTGCTCTCGAGCTTTGGTGATTCTAAACTATATCTCCTGCTCACTAGAGTCCACATCAACAGTTTAGTGTTGGCCCTCTTCACCTAATACAATTTTTTCATGATTTGTGTGCAATTGTATGCCTTGCCTCTTTTTGTAAATTTTACCCCTTCATGTACAATCAATCTGGCACCATCATGTATCGAAAGACCACAACTAACCAATTACACAAAGGAAGGATCATTCAGTCTTTTAATCATGTTAAACATATATGTGGAGAACAAGCTTCCCATTCCTCCCTTGCAGTAGCATTGAAAAATGCAGCAGCGATCATCTCATGAGATCTTAAGATGTATCTGGGATTGATCTCATGTGAATTCATGTACACTGATTTCTACATGACTAGCTCCTCAAGTTGCAAGCTAGTGTTGGTACATCTAAGTAATCTCAGTGTACATGAGGGGGTAAAATTTTAAAAAGGAGGCAAGGCATACAATTGCACAAAGGATCATTCAGTCCTTTAATCATGTTAAACACATACGTGGAGAACAAGCTGTCTGAAGCTCTATTTCCCATTCCTCCTTTGCAGTAGCATGCAGTAGAGATCATCTCTTGAGGACTTAAGATGTATCTGGGACTGATCTCATGTGAATTCATGCACACTGATTTTTACATGACTAGCTCCTCAAGCTGCAGGAATAGTGTCGGTACATCTAAGTAATCATCTTGCTGATGGATCCTGCATATGTTGATCATCTGCTGGATAGCTGCCCACTCATCTTGATAAACCAACATTGATAACCATCCAATGGGTAAGAAATTGACACTTCTTAGAGCTCCTACACCATCTTTCAGCATGATACTTAAATCTAATTGATTTCTGTGTAGGGAACTCCCAGCTGTAATCTCATTACATGATACAACTACTTTCATCATGGAGGCTTCTACTGTGTCATAACTCACAATTCCCACTCATCTTGATAAACCAACATTGATAACCATCCAATGGGTAAGAAATTGACACTTCTTAGAGCTCCTACACCATCTTTCAGCATGATACTTAAATCTAATTGATTTCTGTGTAGGGAACTCCCAGCTGTAATCTCATTACATGATACAACTGCTTTCATCATGGAGGCTTCTACTGTGTCATAACTCACAATTCCCTCCTGCTTTTCCTTTATCTGCAGCTCCCTTTTTCTTACCCCTGAAGCATCATTTAATAACCTAGAGAACAAATACTTTAGACATTTGAAATTTTGTGTAGATATCTTCTTTGTTTGCCAAAGAAACCTCCTCACTAGCTTGCAGATCCACTTCATCAGCATGCTACAATAATTCTTCCTGCTTGAGGACTGAAGGCAGAGGGCCGATGGGCATGGACTTCCTGCACAGTGGGTTACATTATCTATCAACACCTAATGTGAAGTGAATCCACCTCAGTAAGGGCTTTATGGCCCTTTGAGAGTTAGGAAAGCGAGGAGCAATCTCCATGAACGGATGGTGCTTAGTGTCCATGGGAAAACCTGACTCATGTTGTCTTTGTTGTTGTTCAATCCCTCCCTGGATGGTGCAGCCTTCATCATACCAGCCCACTGTGATTTTTATGTCATTCACCATACTTGAAAGTAATCCTTACGTTATCTGGTATTTCTTCATCTTCTGAATTCCTTATGATCACTCAGCATGCCTCCTATTTATGTGTTGCCACTCTACAAACGTGGAGACAATGCTTGATACAGGTTCATTGCTCCACATAACAATAGGGTGACCATAGAGTTTAATCCTTTTATTCCTCATCCTAGTGTTGGGTTTTACCCTGCTCCATTTCCCAATCCCGTGATCATTGATTGGTTGCAATGGATGTGATCCTCCACTTCATGTTGGTGTGGCAATAAGGTACTTCTCATCAGGTGTTTTGGCTTGCTTAACAAGGTGCTCGTGGGTTTTGACATCATGAAATATCCCTGCCAAGCATCCTGCAATGTCCTGAACCTGCCCTTCACAGATGCAAGGATACAAATTGTTGCAAAAATTTTAACCGTCATTGAGTAGCTTCATAATCCTCAAAGGTGCAGCCCCACAATCTCACCCTCTCTGATCAAACTGGTGGCCTTCAGATCGCTTGCTCCAACCATCAAAGCATCAGCATAAGAAGAGAGGCCAAACGTGAGAACCTCTTGGCTTTCCATCTGGATTTCCTGCTGCTTCTGCCCCTGAAGGGAAACAACAATGATACCTTTGTATGCAAACCGTGATTTCATCAAAGCAGAATAATGGACCTGCTTCTTTCTTCCTCATCCTTCTGACCACTCTCCCACCATTGCTCGTGAGAATCCTCCTTGTTAGTGTTGGTTTGTTCCCTCTCCATTTCATGTTCCAACACATAGAAGCATGGTGTTCCATCTGGATTTCCTGCTGCTTCTGCCCCTGCAAGGAAAAGCATGATTTCTTCGAAGAGGGCCTTCTCCGTAGGAAGCCACCGTAATCCCTCCTTCCTTTCCTGCATGCTTCTCAACTTTGCTTCTTTCTTCCTCATCCTTTGGATGACCAATCTCTCCCATCCTCGCTCGTGAGAATCCTCTTTGTTTGCATTGGTTTGTGTCCCTCTCCATTGCATGTTCCACCCCTTAGAAGCATGGTGTTCCATCGCCTTCTTGTCTACATGCTTCATCCAAATACCTCCAATACCCAATTCCCTCCTTTTCATTAGAGCTGGTCACCTAGTTGTGACCAGAGAACCTCCCTGGCAGCCTTGCATGGAGCTTGGCTGCCAGGTTGATGTCAGTCGTGCAGGCTGCCGCCCAGAGGGGTGACGTTTCGTCTACTTCTCTGCAGCATGAGGATTCTATCTCCTTGCTGCAGCATAGACATCCAAAGACTTGCATGTCTAGCAGAAACAGTCCCTCTCAAAGCCAACTTGATAAATGAGTGATGCAAAATTAGTACTATTTTCAGTCATGAGATTTAGGTTCCAACTTATGAAGGGATTTTCCCCATATTTTATGCTTTAATTATGAGTTTTCCTAAGTGTAATATTTCCTTTTCTATTTTCCCTCCTTTCATATATATTGTTTGATCTTTTCTCCATCTCTCTAGCGGTGCTGCATCAATTTGTTTTCCAACAATTGCATTTTCCATATGAAAAAGTGACTATTAGCAAAATGCAACGCAGCTGTATCTCATTACTGATATTGAAGGAAAAGGACATGGAGGATGGAGTTAAATTTCCAAATTGTATTATAACACTACTTAGGAGTAACACAAGGACTTTTTCTCTCACGGATTGCAACAATGTCCTCATTCATCTGATGTTTCTGTGCACAAGAATAAGACGTCTGAAAAGAATGCCACTCAAATGGATGCATGGAACCATTGCTATCAAAATAGGGTTTTATGCTTTAAGCAAGCAAATGAGGGGAAAAAAGAGCCTTGCGTAGGGAGAACAAACATTTTTGATTAAAAAAAACTTTTGTACCTTCTGTAGCCAAATCTTTTACGCAAATGCTAAAGAGGATTCCTGCTGTGGATGATGGAGAAATGATGAGCGGAAAAAAACTTGAAACAGGTCTTCCATTCTCCTTCCCTACATGGACAAATCCATCTTGCAGATCTAACCATGTGTCATGCAAGTGCAAAGTAGCCTTCACTTGGGAGTGTATCATCACCTGATAAATAGAAAAATGACCAAAATAAGTAATTAACTAGAAGCAATAATTTATAACTTTTACTTATTGATCAAAAATATAATTACAGTCATACTCTAGAGTAAATAATTTACATCTACTTTGGCATTACATAATAGCACAAATTTTCACATAACTTGCAACAACATATATCCAAGGTGGATTAGAACAGTAACAAGCTTAGGCCTGGTTTGGTATGAAGTAATTAGAGGTTGGTTTCGAAATCCAACCTCATTTTTAGTTATAATTAAACATGAGGTTAGATGGGAAACTACCCTCCATTTATCCCATACCAAACAAGGCCTTAATAGACTTGAAGAGTTTCAAGTTGAATGCTACAACAAAATTATATAATTGAATGATAAAAAATAAAAGAATTATATGATTAAGATTTTCAATCACGCAACTGGAGAAATTTTTTTAAAACTAAGTTGCATCCAGCTCAAAGATGGAAGAAATTATATATGAATTTAGAGCTGAAGATTACCCACCCTGATGCGCTGAAGGAATCAATTCTAGTGACAACAGCAATTCATATACACCAAATGACAATAAACTTGCGATTGCCCAAACCATGACAGATAACAAACATTTTAATTGTCGAAATGCAAGAGGTTCAGGTCAACATACAAAAAGGCTTCTTTTGTTTACTTTTAGTTTCCTTAAGTTTTATTTTGTTTACTTTTCACATCCTTTTGGATGACATCGTATCGTTTCAGATTGGTGAAATGAATGCAATGTTATCTTTCAAAACAACATAAAAAAGACTTCACCAAAAAATCAAGGAAACTTACTTTCAGTATAGAAGTTGACAAATAGAGTTTTTTTTTATAAGGCTACAGCCAACTGCAGAATAAAAGACTTAAATGTTCTCGAATCAAGGATGCACCAAGCATGCACAGTGAGACAATGGCCAGTTGCACATGACTACTAGAATAGACGAATGCCAAACATATCAATGCATTGCTCCTGAGAGATGATAACAAATCAACAATGACATTATTGTTTCGAACATAAAAAAATCTGACTGAATTTGAAAGTGTCATACCTGCAAAAGCAAAGTACCATCATTGCACTTATTGGCAACACGTGTTGTAACATGAAATGGGTCTGTGAAATGCACAGCAATAGTCCTATTTAAGAAGGAGAATGTGGCAAAGTGTCATTAAGTATTTCCCATGAAATATTGAATATAACAATATAAGAAGAGGAGAAAAGAGTTGCCTTTCAAATATTTGGTTGTGAAAAGCACCAAATTCAAGCTTCAGGGCAATTGTTCTCATGCCATCTACAATGTTCTGTATCTGAGGGCTTTCTGAACATGGGAGCAACTCATTAGCGTTATCTGTAGTGAGGTTTCAGGAATACTATTTTTTAGAAGAAAAATGACCCTCGTACCTGCAGATGTTCCTCTTGCCATTCTGTCATCAATAGCACGAATTGGAAACCATAAGATAGTAGTTTTATGACTGGCCGAATCTGGCAAAGCAATTTTGCCATTTTGTAGCACAAGTTGATCAGATTCCCTGGTAGAAGTGCCATTCTTGATCATAGGATCAAGTGCACGAGGTTCCTCCTCCATTGTCTTTTCATAGTCTTCAATCTCAATTATATGAGATTCATCAATAATCAATCCAGGACCAGTATCGATACTTAAAAGAGCATCTTTAAGAGAGTAATTTATTGGCTTCACAATTAGTCCAAGCCACTGGAGTTCATTCATTAACAAACCCGAAGATACAGCTGCAGTAATATCCACTAAAGCTCTTGGCTTGAGCACCTGTCGAGAAAATATGTAGTTGAATTAGTTAAATTTTTTTATGAATTATATTCTGCCACTCTTGAGAAAATATCATGTTACTAACACTTTTGCATGATCTAAATAGTCTACTCAAAAACTAGCACACGTCATGTGGATCACAGAGAACCTAACCCCAAAAAGAAAGAAACTAGCTTAAACAAGCATTTGATCTCTAGATAGTTTTAACAATCAGAAGTTTTTACCTTCAGAACAGGTCTGTCTGGTTTTTCATGACTCATAACATCATCATAGTCTGATGGCCCACCTTTTGAAAAGTTATGCGATCTAAATCTCAAATTGCCAATCTGTCCTGTAAGAACTCCAAGGACATAGGAACCTGCCTTTTGTGGAGACACATCAAGTGTGATGACGTTCCTCCCTGGTTTGAGGATGTGGGAGTCTGAGTGTATTGTCTATATAAAAACAGAACAAAAGATCAGTATTTGGCATCTGAAACAAAATGAAAAAAACAGTTGTGGTTCCAAACAACTGCAACATACAGCCAGGTTATTGCTTAAACCAAATTCTACAAATATTCACAAAATTTTTCCAGTATGGAATATATCCAAAGTTCATGTATAAGCCTGAAAAACCCCAGAATAGATGGATTTGATAGATTGGTGAATGAAGCAAAAAGATATTATATTGGATATTTAAAGCTGATCAGCAAATATCTTATTACACAATTCTTTTATGGAGCAGAGATGGTAGGCAAACCTTGAGACCTTCATCAGCACTGAGACTAAGAGTATTCGTCAATGTCAAGCTAAGAGACTCCAAAGTAATATCATCAGGAAAGCCACTCCAAACAGTTACAGATAGTGTACCAGGGTCTCCATCACATAACTCAAGTGGTGGACCAAGATTGCCTGAGAACGTGATCAGAGATGATACATCAAGGGGTACTGGATGCTTCATCTCTCTATGAGCAAGACGAACAACCTCTGACTGGAAGGCTTGTCGTTCTTTAGTCAAGAATAAATCACCCTCCAGAGATAACAAACGAACACAAGATGAAAGGTAACCAGCTTCATCATTAAGAATCTTTTGACATTCTGCAAGGTTTGGAAGAACTTCAGCCAAGAGGTCTTGCCATCCCTCCCCAGCATAGAGAGCACAAACCTTCTCATATGACTTTGCAGCCAAATCATAATTCCCATGTTTAAAGCATAGAGATGCAATCTCTCCATCAAGGACAACACCGTGCCTCTTCCACCATGAACGGTGGTAATTATCAGCAGCTCCTTTTGTTAATTCCATATATTTTTTCTGCCAGGAGAAACAGGAATAAGACTCTACTCACAAAAAGAGAATATATTCATTAACAAAAAATGAGGTGTATAAGAAAATTATCATGAAAAAAAGAGAGAATAAACTGGATCGACAATAATTCACTACAATCATATTATAACAAGAAAATCAGCTCGCTGAGGTCAGCTTAGACTATATGTATGGACAAAGATAATCTAGAAAGGTAAATTTATACAAGTTCATCTTTATGCAGTGAAAATAACAAATAAAACAGCCTACATTTTCTGAGTGAACGCTAATGAATTATAATTATGCAGTTAGTAGCTACTTCAAACATAGCATGAATGCATAATGTTCAGCATTGCAATAGAAGATTTGTTGGTCATCATTCCTGAATATCATCACAAAGTAAAAATGTGGTTAATCTTTTACGTAAGTAAAGAAAACAATCTAGGTTTTGGAGATTATAAATTGAAAACAAAAACCTTCTTGAGAACCATTCACTTGTGGTCAAAGCAACCATGCACTTACCTCAAATTCTTCCAAAGAAGATAGTGATTTCAACAAATCAGGATCAGTAATTGTTTGATGGAGTGAATGCTCCGCTGCGACATAGATTTCCGATAATCTCATGGGGCGATCAGGTGGCAAAGAGCTCTCCAAATTTACTGGTCCAGAGTAGGTTCGAGGCATAGAAGCAGACCTTTGTTGTCCATCTAATGCTGAACTGCCCACATAAGAAGTTGAAGGAAAAATAAGAACAAAGGCCATATTAAAAGCAATAAAGCTCAGTAATGAATTTACTACCAATATTCCCTTTCTGTGCAAATCTTTGGTCTTACAAATGTTGGTTTTAGATTCTCTTAAAATGAATAAACTTAAGTAGCAAACCATTTTGTTTTCTAATATTCCATCCTTGTCTGACTTTTACATTACCCATCAGTGTAACGGAAATCAGGTAACTCGGATGAATTCCCAACAGAAAGGGAAGCCCTTCGTCTATTTGCCTCCCTTAGAAGTGAAGAAGGTTCTAGTGGTAATGGCTTCCTCTGGATATTGAAGTGCTTTATTCTGGTATTTTCATGAAGAATCATCTGTCACGCACAATCCTAAATTAGTACATACATGATGTAAGTAAAACAATGCCTACTTCTATTTAGAGCAGAACAGTCTCATCCCTAAAAATGATTTTTTTTTTTTTTGAAAAGAAGAATTGCATTCATTTCACCAATCTGAAATGATACAATAGGTCATCCAAAAGGATGGAAGGAACAGAAAATGTAGAAAATAGAGTTACAACCAAACTATAACAAACACATTATGTAAAAAAAAAATTCATCCCAAACAATCAAATACTACTTCCCAAGCCCAATTGGAGGATACACCCAATGGCTTACGATACTCAGGGAGGCTTATGAGTATCAAAGAACAATAGGGCTGCAGCTGCTTGGATAGCCAAAGTCCTTGTTGGTACTGTTCTTCCCATAAAGCATCTTCTATTTCTCTCCCCCCATATACTCCAATGCCATACAGCTAGCTGCTTAATCTGTGTCAAAATCAAATTCTTATCTCCTTTCGCCCTCCACGGAATATGTGAAAGGTCATATAGTTGCACATGTAAGTTTTGTAGATAAATAGACCATCCATTTTGTGTGTAAGGGCAATGGAAAAATAAATGATCTCTTGTCTCAACATCTCCCTAAAAATGATTCTGAGTGGGAAGAACAGAACAAGTCTATGAGTAACTTTTTGATATGTTGTTTCTTGCTAGACAATATTATTTTCTGTAAATATTAGCATCACAATTATGCCAGTTCTTCCCATCTAAGAAACCTGTAACTACAATTAAAAAGGTGTCCACTTGAACTGCTCCACTTTTACTTTGCATGTAATATTTTCATCAACCACTACTGCTAGAAAATAAATCCAAAATATTTAAAGTTTTTCTGTTGAAAACTTCTAATTGAACTAATATTTAGCCTCTGACAGTTTCCTGCATTTTACAAACTGCACCTCAATTCCTATCATACTTAACCCAAAACCCCCATATACAGGCAAGCCTCAAACCTTTAGTGATCATTCAATATAAACTTTATTAATCAAAACCATGCGGTCAGCAAACAAATTGCACCAGATAATTTCTTAATCTTAGTAAGTTCATTGATTGTGAGCGCAGAATATGAAAGCACTGCTGTTTAACTTTTGAGAAATATATTGATAGGAAACGATATTGGAACTCCTATGGCCCTAATGCTAATTTGTCACCATACATGTTTCTCATCGCCTAAAAATAATAACCGTTCTTTTCAGCAGTGTTTTCTAGGTCCAAAATAACCCTTCTATTTCAGCAGTGTTTTCTATGTCCAAAGTAGCCATTCTATTTCAGCAGTGTTTTCTAGGTCCAAAACTGATCCTCATATTGATAGGAAAGGATTTTGGTGCTGTTATGACCCTAATGCTAATTTGTCACCATACATGTTTCTCATTGCCTAAAAATAATAACCCTTCTATTTCTTTTGTGGAACTACTTGCATTATCTAGGAACTTCAGAAGTGTTTTCTAGGTCCAAAACTGATCCTAAGATAGACTACTGTTTTGTTAGATGTACAATGTAAATAAAATTCCCCTGCTTAGATAAATAAACACATTACAATCTTCAGATTAAAATCAATTTTTTTTTAATCATAATTCTACAATCCATTCAGTAATATTATACTATGAATAAGGAAAAATAAAACTTGCCTTCTCCTTTGCAAGCACTTCAACTGAAGCATCTGGTGGGACAGCTGGCCAAATAGATGGCTTGGGCCAGGGCAACATGCTTAAAGCAGCACTGCTTGAACATTATAAAAATTATGATAATGAAAAAAAAAGAAAAGAATAATCTTTAAAATAAAGCATCTACGTAAACTAGATCTTAGAAGAGAAATACCCAAACAAATCACTTGTTATGTATCGTTATACCTGTTGACTGGACTTTTTTCTATTTCAACTCCATACCCCATCATATATGCCAGCCTCATGAACTGTCATAACAAAAAATGTCTCATATTGGCCTTGAATTCAGAAATTCTTACAATATAAGAATATTAAAAGGATAAAAAGCAGAATAGTGATGATAATGTAAAGAAACTTTAACCACATCACCAAAATTAAACTCAAGGGTCAAGAAAACTAGACCCCAAAAAACAGAATGCCTTTTGCAATAACTTTCAGTCATCAAGGAGAAAGTGGACTCAGAGAACATATGCAATGCCCTTTTTATATAGGAACAAAGACATCTGTATAAAAAGACTTTTTGTGTGAAATGTCAATTCAAAACAAAGAAACACCTCCACCACTACACCATATCCTTTAACTGTCCTAGATATTCCTAATTTCTTAGATATAAAAATGGTTTAATTTTCATAAGATGATTGAGAAGCTCGAATAGGTTTAATTATCATAAGAATTCCAACAAAGAATATCAAAATAGCAAACAAGGAAAAACAAAACAATAAAAAGCAAGCAATGAAAAGCAATTCCAAATGGAAAAAACAACAATTTTATTCTCTAAATTTATGTTTTATTTTTCTTTTACATCCCATTGGATGATATATTGTATTGTTTCAGATTGGTGAAATGAATGCAATGTTGTCTTTCAGAAAAAAAACAGCAATTCCAAATGGTAGACGTTATCCAACACCTGGGTTCAGAGAAGCATAATATCGCAACACAAGCTAGTCAAGCAAATAACTTAATCCTACCTTTATTCGGGCAAGAGAATAAAGTTCCCCACGTAAACGATGGAATTCCTTTTCGACATCAGTTGTTGTCAGTACACTATCATTTATTGATGAAGTTGAACTAATAATAGCTAGGCAAGCAGTTGCCACCCACACTTCTCGCATACAAAATGGTAGGAGATTCTGCAGGAACAGAGGAAATAGAGGATATTTATATGCAAACATTCATTTTTTGAAAGATAATATGTAAACATTCATTGTTTCAGCATAAAAATAATAAGCTTATAACTGAAACTGTGTTCTGGAAGTTGAATACAAGAAGATCATGACCAAGTTGAGCCATGTACCTCACGTAAGGCCAATGTCTTTGAGAAGGTGATAATGAATGAATACCCTCTTGAAACCACCTCTACTGGACGACCTAATTTAAATAGTAACTGCAAGGTTGAAACAAAGAGCCCCATGGCCTAAGCATAGATTGGCTTCATATGCACAAAAGAAACCGAAAGACCATGATATAAGCTTAAAATATTCGCATGAATAGGATAAGATGAATATGAGTGGCACATTGAAGGGATTCAAAATTCAACTTATAAGCTACCCAAATAACCATATTGCGACTTCCAATTTTTTTACAAGATATAACAAAGAAAGAGAGCAGCTATATTTATTTCAACTTCTTCATGTTACAAACCTACAAGAACAAATCCCGTAAAGTGAATCAGAAGAAATTAAAGAAAATCAATATGCCATCTAAAAATTTTAGATAAGATGCATCTAGAAATGAGATAAGAACAGGTTGCAGAAATCTAATCCCAGAAGTGATTTCTTATAGCTGGTACAGCAAATAGATATGCCGAGGAAGACTAAGTTAGATTTTACCAAAGAAGAGTAAGTTAGGCTTCCACATTATGCCCTATGCAAGTAATCAAACTAATAATATCCATGACAAGCATGCATTTGATTACATTGTATGATTCTGAGACATTATAGCTTCGGCCTAATGGGGTCTTCCCCCAATTTGGCTAAACTAATCAATAATAATATAGTTTCAAATCATAAGGTACAAATCAGTCATTCTTTGGAGTACACAAACCTTTGATTGGCAAGCAAATAGATATTGTCTGAACTCAAATTCTCTAAATGAATCATCCTGGACAACTTGAGATAATGGTTTAAATCCAGGCTTCAACAAAGCAGCCTGATCATCACCATGCTCGAAACCTCCAAAATCCTTCTGTTTTCCAGGAGTATTAACTGCATTTATGAAAAAATGAATCAGCAATATTTCATATATAGTGGTAGATTGGATCATGGACCTCTACCTATCAAAATATTTCCAAATACAAAAACATCAACCAGAATTACCATAAAGAAAAATTAGTTTACACACTCAATAGCAAGATATGTTGCAATCTTCCTACTACCCCCATCAAGTAATAACTGTTTGGAAAAATATATCAATGTAAGACTTTCTTTCTTCTCGATTAATCATATAAAAGCACAACACTAGATCTGTTACAATGGAAAATTCAAAACATCATATCTGTTCCATTACAACCCCAAATCGTGCACAATGTACAATGCAACATGTGATGGTCAAATTCACCATTATACCTAAAAGAAAAACAGGTTCACCGAGGAAAACAACCAGATGCACATATATAAAAATATGTAGGTGGACAAAAGAGCATGCATCAGATTATGTTGGTATATAAAAATGTAGGTCTTCACAAGAGTGTGCATTGGATTAATATCCAACATAACATCTTAAGATAAGATATGTTATATCATCAAGTGAGAGATAATTACCTGTTTCTATATAGCAAAGCTCAAGCTCATCATATTCACGTAATGAATCTTCATAAAGATGAGAAATCTCAAACATGAAAGCCAAGCTCTCCTGAAAGGAAAAAGTGAATCGTAACCCCTCTGAGAAGTTGCAAAAAGTGACTAATTTTGCATTATTATTGACACAAGTGGCAGCAAATTCAACTAGATATGCTACCTTCAATATGAAGAAATTACAGAAGTTCCAGATTGGCATTAACCGTTGTTCACTCATCTTCCTTATTTCCTCTTCATAAAACTGAACACGTCGATCCAATGTGTTTCTAATAGATTCAATTATCTTGGAATCAAAGTCTTCCCAGAAACTTGCATCTACTCCATGCACGTCAAATTTGCAGCATCTGAAGAAATAATTGGGGATCCCTCAAAACATGTTACGTGTCCTTTTTCTAATATTTATGAAATACTTCTACTTTGTCAAAGAGAGAGAATTAATACTCGTCAAGTATATGCTTTGCATAGGTAATGGAGCTTCACCAATAAACTTTCTAAACCGAGAAAAGATGCAATCATAAATCAATAATGCAGCAATAGAATATAAATATGCAAGTAAAATTTTAACACATACCTTTCCCTCTTCTTAGAACTAAAATCAACCTCCAATCTAGCATAAACCTTTTTCGCCATCTTAGTTGCTTGGTCATTGCTGGGATGAGCCTTTGATACAAATACCACAAACCATTCTCGTTCCTCATTTTGCACAATTAATTTCAACCTAGGCTTTAGGATTGTCTTGAACTCATCAAGATCCTAAGGGAAGTCAGAATCATAAACAGACACAAAGTTGGAGACATAATTAACAAATATAAAAGTTCTACAATGATATAGCAGTGAAGTGATTTGAAGCACAATTACCTCACAACTAACAAGGACAATAGTTGCATATGGTTCCCGAAACCAGAAAAGGTACTGCTCTTGGGGGAAACGGCTGCGTAACCTTGAATCAGTGGTTAATATGAATTCAGCTTGAAGATTCTCCACATATACAGGATTCCTTGTCTTGTTATTTAGACAAGCCTTCTTAAGAGGTAAGCGTTCTTCAAAGCTTTCTTTTACACTAGGCCACAAGTCACTTACATCTTCAACTGGAGAGAAAAAAGAAGTGAACTGGTTTGATTACGGTAGGAATAAAAATAAATTGTATATGAACTTTTTCAGCATTCATAACAAGAAAAGATGGCATGGTAGCATCATGTCAATCACCAAGCACACAATATTTGCCTCATTAGTCAACAATAGATAACACAAAAAATATAGTTCAACTAACTCCTAGTCTTGCCAGATAATTAAAATATCCCATCCAAACTTTTTTTTATTTCTCTTGTAACTGAATTTTATTTTCAGAGTCATAATCCATCTTTGTATTCTTGTACAAATTTCGTTTTAAATTGCCAAATTGAAGAATTTGGATCAATTATACTATCAGAGTAGGTTAAGAACCAGAGCTAGCTTTTATCAAATTACGCTAATCTTTGTCGGAACCTTATCTTTGTTTCAAAACCTCAAGCAGCTGCATTCAGCTCATGTCACTTAAATTTCAAAAGGGTTAGAGTTCAAGAAATAAACTTTCTGTAGTCAATGATTATCCCCAATCGAGTTTTATACATGACACTATAATAGTCCATGCTATCCAGTGAATATTAGCGTGTCAATTAAACCAAAAACTGTGGTATCATGAGCGATGCCACAACTGTTACTAGGCCTAAAATTTAAACCAATGTCAAAGAGTGGCAATCAACAGGAACAAAAAATGCTCCGACGTGCCACGAAAACCAATAAAAACAAATTTAGATCCTTAAGCAATGAGTATGAAAGGTCAATGTTGGATATTTTCTATAGTTGGTATTTACTACATACAAACAAAAAGGCAGCTAGCAAATGTGTACGAATTAGAGTAAAAAAAAAGAAGAAAAAACAGATTAATAGTGCATTTACAACTCATACACCTGGTTACTGTTATGATTTTATAACTAAAACAAACACGAATGACAAATACATGCCATAAGCAGCGTTACTGGAGTTATTTAAACCACATAAGTAGATCCTAGTAATATCTCAGTGTTTCAGAACAGCTTATAGATTTTCAGACTGCAAGCTATTAGAAATTGAGCTCCCCCAAAACAATCCGACTTAAAGGATGATGTGCACAATGGTTGAAAAACACAAGATGCAATTAGCCTTAGCATTTCCATCGCTGGAGCTGCAATTTCATTTCCACCAAACACTAACCCACACTCTAAAATTCGGAACAGAACCCGTAAGCTTCTGTGACGAGAAATCGCATCGCAGCCGATCATCAAATACACTGTAGTGGAAACAATGTACAGGAGGGATCGAAACCAAAATTACCGAACCCTCGATAGTTGCAGAAAAGAAAAATTCACGCCACACGAAGCACTCCCAATTCGTCATATAGCAAGCGGGATCGCGATGGTAAATCCCGGAAGTGCTCGGAAATGAGCAGGGGGGGCGCAGATCAGAACAGATCTAGGGATTGTTCCGATCTCGGAGTGGGGATTAAGAGGGGCGCACCTGCGATGACGAGGCGATCGGACGAGTTCTTGATGGCCTGGAACTGGGCGAGGTAATTCGCCATGGCGGCGGCAGCAGCGGCTATCACCGGGATCGCATTCGCTGGCAGGGAGGTCGGAACGGCGAGATCCCCCGGGAAACGCGACGACGATCTCGGAACGGGGAGCTCTCAGTCGGCGTGTTATTTATAGGGGACCAGAAGGAAAGGGTGGGTGAGGCGTTGTCATGGAGTCGATTGCCGTCGATGTGGATCTACAGCGAACAGCAGTTGCCGAATGCCGGTCATATACGATCGATAAGTAATAACGTGTACGGGGAATAATAAATCTGATATCGCAAAATAAGTTTGATAATTTAAAGTTTTAGAAAAAAGATTATTGTTTTTATTATTTCTAAACTAATATTTGTTTTATAAAAGTAAAAGAAATATAATGTTATTATACAATTATCTTTTTGGAATTTTTTTTCCTAAATCAGTTATAATTCTACTTGGAGAGTGTAAAGACTAGTGAGTTGATGGTTTGAAATGATAAAATGTATATATATGCAATTGGTTGTGGGTCTGAAGTACCGCTCTAACTAGTTCCACGATTCATTTATAATTTATTATTAAATTTCAAGTATTAATCACAAGTAGACAGTGAGCAGAGATATGCTTTCAAAGAGGCAGAAACATGATTCAAGAGACTTGGATGGATCTGAAACTTTTGGGTGGTTATTCAACGATGTACATGTCTACAAACTGGAGCAGTCATCCTTTTGAGTCTTCCATGAATGCTAATACACATACTTTTTTCCTTAGTAATATACAGTTGCAAACATAGTACTAAGAAATAAGCATTGTACACTAATATACATCAATCATGACTCAGAAATCAATCAAGAACAAAGAATACAAATCCCTCCAACCCCAATTCCCTGCCCACGCTACACTGGATTAGAACAGCCATCAACTTCTTCTCTTCTTAGCTTGTCAATCACCAACTCCATCATCTTTTTGTACTGAGGCATGTAGTGATCATCGATCATGGTCTGTGACAGGCGAATCTTCCCGTACATCCCTCTTGGGGTCTCATAGATTCCGATGCTTCTGTTGCTGAGAGCATCTTCGGCAGATTCAGAGCGATCCAGAGCAGGCACTGCAACCATATGCAAGATTCTACCAGGTGGGTACATCTGGTGCACAGTTTCCTGAGTATTTGTTGTTGAGGTGGGTTCATTTTCAGTCGCCTCCAACAACATAACATTTCCTTCTTTTTCTAGGACCCGCATGTCTTCATCGTGTCTGAGAATCTTCTTTTTTAGCTCAAGCCAAAATTCACTTTCGGTCATTTCTACAGATGCCGCAGCTCTGAGAACATGAACGACCCGCAGTAGTTCCTTCCGCTCATCTATATCCTTGCAGCCTGAGGCACACGAGCAAACGACAGATACTGGCTTAAACTCATCAACCTTGATTGAGTTACTTCCTAGTGCAGAAAGAAAGCCAGGTGATTTGTCCTTATCAAGTCCTGTACTAGTGCCAAAAGCCTGCTGACTTTCCGTCAAGCCTGAACAACATGAGACGGAAGAGCAGCATGTGACCGCTGCACGTCTGATCACAACCTGGGATGATAGCCAGAGGAGATGGAGCTAATTACATGGAAGTGCTTCGTGAAGTTCAGCATTATGCAGGCGATACATTGAATACACACATACACATTTATATAAACTAGGGTTCTTGATCATTAATCAGCACAGCATATTAGCCAAGAAGATAAACAGGATAAAAAAAATGAAAGTCATTCTTTCTAAACATGAAGTCGTATCTAGATTAGCCTGTATGTGATAGATATAGCTTCTTTCAGCTTTTTCCTTCCTTACCATTCTGCAAGACTACCAAAAATCTATTGGATTTGTACTAAAAATCTCCTACCTGATGAAGACTCATTTATCTGTTTACACCATATGTTTCAGATGTTAGTTATGTTTTATATTTCAATCAGTTTTAGATCAGAACTTATGTAGAACCTATTACTTGCGAGTTCAAAATTCAAATATTCAACAACACCATTATTCTGATTTGTTGAAAGAGCTGGTTGGATTAACTTATGCTGATTAAAGACCGTATATTTGGAAATAAACATATAGAAAATTAACTGGAACAAGAAAGGTGCTTTCTGCACATTCCATATCCTAAGGGTGCTAACTACAAGCTTGTTCTGGAGACTAGAAATGTACGAAAAACCAAATATATATACTGATCTAATATCCTGTTTTATTTTCAGATGGATCTGATATTTTTTGTTCTTTATTAATATTTTCCCCTTCATTTGTTATCCAAGATGATGCCCTAGCAAGCAGGAAAAAGGAGGCAGTGTCCTTGTTCTTATGTACATTTTGATAGCAAACGTGAAAGCTCGGAGAATACCTCAGTGTTCTTCAATGCAGGTTGTAGAAGCTCGTCAGCACTTGTGACCTTCCTTCTTGCAGCACACAAAGATGGCATACAAGAACGAAGAGCAGTCATAAAGAGATACAAATCTTTCAAAACTATGGTGTGCAGCATTTGATTTTTTAACCATGAAGATGACTTGATCTGAGAAAAATGTAACAATAAAACTTCAGCATTTTTGTAATATATTACAACTCATATTTCATTAGCAACATAGAACAATGTTGCATGCATAATTTGATTTTTTTAACCATGAAGATACCTTGATCTACAAAATGAAAAAGAAAACTTTAGCACTGTGTCCAATATTATGACATATTCGTTAAACATACTGCATTGTGGCCAGGTCTAATAGAAAGAAAACTTCAATAAGCCTGAAAATCTTTTTTTTTAGAACTTGGTGAGTATTGGACCCATAACCTCCCGTATAGAACCTAATCGCTCTAACTAGAGGGATGTACACTTTGTGTACAAATAAGCCTGAAAATCTGATATCCTAATGTTTTTTAAAGAGAACCAATAACCTACTGTTGATATTCTAATATAATTTGATGCAGATTGGATATGTTTAACAATAGAGGCAGCCTCCTGAAGGGAATGAAATGACGGTACACATTTACTGCTTCACAAGAAGGGGTGAGTTTGAGGCCATTTAGAAAAGGATGATTTTAGAGGTTAGGTTGAGAACACCGGGGAAATAATTATACAACAAAATGAAATTTTAGAATCAAGTATTACAAATTCAGGCATTTTGGAATCTTACAAGAAATAAAGTAAGGAGTGGCATAAGCTGACTATATGCCTAAAACTCACAATGTTAATTACCGCAATGTAATCAGATTATTATATATATATGTCAACACCACATTCAATAGTATGTTTTATGTTTTGCATAAACTAATGTGCTAAAAGCTGACCTATTCATCTATAGATTTCACTACAGCATAAAATAGTTCAGATACTATTCATTGTGTTCAAACATGCTGCTAATTCCATGTATACAGTGAGAGAAACAAAATTATTAACAATGTCACACTTGATAAATTTAAACTTGAGCTCTGAAATGAATTGCATAAGTAATGACCTCATGGCGAAGATTGTCAACAGAAACAGCTGAGAATGTTGGCACCAAATCAGTTGCATTAACCAAAGCAGTAACGAAATCTTTGCCTGACTCTGCCAACTCCCAAGACATGCAAGCAGCTGACAAACACCAATCTCATTAAGGCCAAGGAAATATATCTTCACATGTATTGTTATATAGCTTTCAATTTTCTTTTGGATGATATAAGAATATTATCAGCAGACATAATAAAATGTATCATCTTAAATTTACTCATTTCTCTATGCAACTTGAGGAACACTCAGAATTAACCAAAAAGTTCAGGTTCCACATTTACTCTCTGTTGCCAACACAGAGGTCCCGCTGTTGCATTCTATGTATTCCCTAACAAACAATAACCATGCTCAATGTTATTCTATTTTACTACCTACAGGAACTATTCCCTAAAAATGGCTTAAATCTACAACTATTAAGTTCCCTCCACTAATGAAAGTGGAATAACTGGATGACACTATTTATAGTTATGAATCTTTTAGCAGGTTAGAAGATCTTAGAACTGTCTGAGCATCCACCACTAACATGGAGCCAGTTATATAGATAGTTATACTTTAAACATGAGGTTGAGTACTGCTAAATCTTGACCTGATTTCTTAATCAGAGCAATCAACAGAATGGAGGATCCTACCAAAATTTTAAAAGCAATTTGACAGGAAGAAATTTAAAAAGGCTAACAAGGAACCTTAGCAATTTCGAAGAGCGAGAACACATTAAGACGATATTTGGTTTCTGAAAAAGATAAGGTGAGCTTATGCAATTTAGTAGGGAATGAAAAATGGAGCAAAATAGATAGGAAATCAAAACTAACAGCAAAAAAGGAATAGCTCAATGTAAGAACACATTAAGACAGATATTTGGCAATCACAGAATAGGGGCCTACCAAAATTTTGAAAGCAATCTGGCAGGAAGAAATTAAAGAAAGCTAACAGGGAACCTTAGCAATTTCAAAGAGCTCAAGGCAAGAGATAATTTTTTTCATTGCAAGAGGTGCAATCTTAGTGTTGTTTCCTTCTATCACAAATACACAACATTTCAACTGCATTCAATTGAAGTGCAAAAGCCACTTTAAGAGATACATGCCTGGACCAAATGCAACACATGTACTTGATGACAATTCTTCTTGTTCCCGAAGAATATATGTCAGGAGTGCAGCAATGGCAGCGCCCATTGAATGCCCAATGATCTAGAGTAGATAATGATACATTAAATGGATACGGGTAACTAGATATAAAAATTTCTAGCCAAGTGGAAAAAAAATTAGGTGAGAAAAAAGGCGAAACAATAGATGTGATAATTTCAATGAAAGCTGCTAAAAGACATGGTTTTGCATCCTGACAATTAACAAAATTGATCTGTAAGCACTTACAGCACCGAACTCAATAATTACCTAGTCATCTTATTATTGAAGCCTGTGCACCTTTCATTTAGCTTTCTCGTTTCTATTATATTGCGAGGGATATTTAGTTTTCCCAAGTCCGTCAATGTTGAGATGGCCGAGTTGGCCTAAGGCGCCAGATTAATGTTCTGGTCCGAAAGGGCGTGGGTTGAAATCCCACTCTCAACATTTTCATATTTTTCCTTCCAACATAACGTCGTCGATTTTTAGATTTCTGCATTCTAAAGGAATATTTGAGATTTTTGACTTTTTTTTTCTTTCATATTCCTGTTTACTAATGTTGAGAAGTACAAGTTGTTCTTCGATATTTTTCACATTTTTTCCCAATTAATCTAACCAGAGGGATGTACACTTTGTAAATCTTTTCATACAAATAAAAAACAGTCAATAACTAAGAGAGTGCAAAAAATCTAAGAAAATCTGAACCAAAATTCTCATAGAGTCCAATATTTACAGGTCATTCAGACCCAAACCAAGTCAACTTGGAACCTATATCAATATCAACTTTAAAACACATCTACTTTTGGCGCAACTGACTTCAGCAGCTACTGTGAATAACCAACGAACATAAAAGTACCACATATTAGCCTTCTCAGAAGCAATGGACCACAGTAAATGCGGACGTTAGAATGTCCTATATATAAACATAATTATCCTTGCTACATCTGAAGAATGTACATCATTTATTAGGAATCATATAAAATAGGTAATTGAATTAAACTGCAAGAGTTTCTATCACATGCAGGGATCAAGACCGCAGGTGATAGGATAGATGGGACACTTATGAGGTCATTAGGGAGAACTTATGAATTTTGCCCGTTCACTAAATAGAATTCACCACAAATATTTATGTCTCCATACATGCCCATGATTCCAATTAATTACTATCAAGTAAACTCACTGACTTAGCCTTTTATCTGCAAGTCTACAACCACTTATATCCAACTCTAATATACTTACACAAGGATAAAATAAAATATATAAAATACCACAAATAATAGAATAGCAAAACAGCAACCATAAAGAATAGAGAATAAATACACTGTTAAACTACAGAAAAATAATGCCATAGTTACAAGATTAGATATTTACCTTCAGAGTGTAGCCTGGACATTCATTCATTGCTCTGAGGAGGCAAGGAGTAGAACATTTTGCAATCCACTGAGCTGCAGAAACCATCCCACAGTGTGCATATCCTAAAATCAGGCTGTAGATGCTGCCTTCATTTGAAACTAAATGGTAGAAAGGAACCATTGCACTAGTTGCTGCTGTTAGCTTATCTTTAACACTAAGAGCCCCACGGATCACCAGAAAAAATGACTTGGAATTTCTATCACGTAAAATTGTAAATGCAGGCTTCAAAAGCTGTAAGATTGACAAGCAGTTTAAGAATAAGCTTTGAAAAATGAAGATTGTGAACATTGTCTGCGCTATTAACATTAATTAACATCAAAAAAACTAAAGAAATCTGATACTTACTTACCCCTGCCTTGGTCCTTTTAAGAACAACGTCATCATTAGTATATCCAGCAGTCTCCAGTAGAACTGGATACGGTTTCTTTGAAAACAAAAAGCAAAGTGCCAACAACCTTAGCATATGAGTAAGCTCGACCATAATTTCACAGCCTTTCAATTCTGAACAGTTACTGGCAGTAAACACGCTTGCAACTTCTCGGTTACCCTGGAAGAACAAGTTCTAAAACGTTTCAAATACGTTTTTGTGTTAAACATTAAAGTCCTTGAAGAACTATAGACACATCATGAATGAAATACAAGTGGAAACATAGTTGGAGATCCAAATTGAAGAATCAGTTCGTAGCACAACAAAAATTGATGCTCAAACAGCCTAGATTAGATCTGAATCACAAAATGCCGGTTCATCAAAGAAAATAATCCAAACACAGTCGATATGAAATACTAAGTGGCTGTATGATTTACTTCTCTATGTGCTAGTCCACTTAACTTGAAGTGATCTATGTAACTTCAAAATAAAAGGCATCAGATCCTTCCTTCTAAGAGCTTCAAAATGGTGTGAAGCAAAAAATAAAGTTCCCCGCAGTTAGGAAACAAACTTAATGACATTGCAACTCCAATGTTTTGACATGGAGTTGAAACTTGATCAACAAAGCTAAGGATGAATAATGTTTTGACATGAAATTGTGGGGTTATTATGCACCTGGAAAGAAACAACTCAATAGGCTTTCGAAACATAAGAGGACCGAAAAGGAGCATAGCAATTCAATCCTTAATCAATCACATCCATAGCTACAAAATACTTTTTTTTTGGTAGGACATGGTGACAATGGTGCCAAAAAAGGTACCTCCGATTGAGACGTTAATAAAGAATCTAAATACTTCAATTCCAAACTATTCAAGCCGTGGTCAGCATTAATTCACAAAAGCAAATCCTTGAAGCAAAGGAATAAATCCCTCGAAGCAAAGACTGCTGTACCTGATCCAACTAGTTAGATCCATCTAAAAGATCTAAAAAAACAAGAAAGGGAAGAAAGGGAACTTTAGCGAGAGAGAAAAGTCGAAAAGCAAAAGAAGCCACGGAACCACGATGAGAAGACTAAGGAATGCAGGAACAAGACTTTCCGGCGAGTCTGCTACTGACCTGTCGCCGTATGTGATACCTGATCCCAAAGAACAGATCACCCAGAGGCCACCTCCCGAGAGTCTCTGAGTAGGTTAACCTAACTGTTCCTGACACCAAGGCCGCCTTCCCCACCCACGTTGTAGGCGGCTCGGCCGGCCGCCTGCCGTACATCCTCCGCCGACGCCTCCTGCTCCACCTTCTTCCACTCCCTCCTCTCTCGACGACGACTCCTTCATTCCCTCCGCCGTCCGCCAGCGCCGCCCCAGCCCCCACCCCCACCCCAATTTCCTGCTCGTACTCCTCGTCATCCGCCGCCGACGCCCTCCCGCAGGTCACCAGGCACAGCAGCACCGCCGAGGCTGCCGCCGACACCACCGCAGCGGCGCCCATCGGAGGGCGACGATCTCCGACGAAGCCTGGAAAGAGGGAGAGACGAGACGCAGCGAGTTGATCGGGATTTGCCTTTTATGCGCTCATTTTCTCACTCTGCTCGCTCTCTTCTTGCTCTGCACAAGTCGTTGCGTGCCAAGTGGGAACTTGGAACTGAAGAAATTTTAATTTAAATTTACCAAAATGATCCCCTCATGTTTGCACGTAACCGACATTTCAGCGATTAAATGTAGGGCATTACACAAGGATAATACAGTCATTTAAGCAAAATGGCCACCCAAGCATCTTTTCCTACGATGGAATATAGAGAGCGCATCTGCGGATGAGGCGTAGGGATGAAGATCTCCTCCAACTCGCAGGTGCAGTCTGAAATTTTACATTTGCAATTCGGCGCCTGCATCTTCGTCCATCTAGCTCACTCTCGCATCTGGATGGTCCATTATGAAGACGCCATCACGATGCGTTGTTCTCCTTCAAGCGTGGACAAAGGCGGAATTATCTGCCGCACGGTCGTGATGGAATTGATGAGCTATTTGGTAACTTTTAGAAATTTTAAACCCTGACATTGTGCGCGTTTGGAGACCAACATTTTTTTTCTCAAAAATTAATTTTTAATATTTTTTATTCAACCAAAAAATTGAATAAAAAACGTATTCGGTGTGTCACACCTATGCTTCTTCTTTACAACCGTAGAGGAGAAGACGCCTAAGTGTGCGGCGTGTCGATGGGTGAATGAATGATGACACCAGCCTTGTAAGCAGAAGCAATTAAGAATACCAAAACACCATTAACTGAGCGAAAGACTTACTTCATTACCAGTAAAATACTCAAACTTAGGAATCCTAAGCCTTCTCTCACTAAAAGCTATCTGCTTTCTCCCATATAACAAATAATATATAAATAATGAGGAAGGCATCCCTTCAAGCCAAGGCGTGTCTCTTCATCGTTGGGGTGGTAATAATCCTCCCCTATCTGAAGTAGTTGATGCGCTCATTGACTCCTTATCCAGATATTCTTGAATGTGCTTTTGGGAACGTCCAAGGTCAGCTTCATTCTCCCAGCTTGCTTCTTCGAGTGGTTCTCCCTTCTAATGGATCAAATATTTGATGAGACCTTCTGGTTGAAATGTCCTGCATTCCAAGATTTGTTCCATCTGCCTTGGTGGTTTTTTCCTAAGAATTATCGATCGCCCTTCTTAAAAGCGAGTTGGGTTTTCATCACTATAAAAAGGTTTAAGGAAGCTAACGTAAAAGGTTGGATGCATGCGGATTTTAGGTAGGAGATGCAATTTGTAGGCCACCGCCCCTATTCGCTCAAGCACATCGAACGACCCTTCAAATTGGGGTAGTAACCCTTTGTAGAGGTGGGTTCCCGTTATTCTTCTCCAGAGTTGAGGAGTTAACTTTAGAAGGACCTTGTCTCCAATATTAAACTCTCTAGGATGCTGATGCCGATCTGCATATTTCTTCATCCTCCTGGTCGCCTTTTCTAAGCTTTCCTTTACTTCCTCCATTTGCTCTTATCAATTCAGGGTGAATCTTGTCGCTACAGGACAATGCTTGTCAGTGGAGGCTCGGATTATTTCCACGAGGTTAAGAGGGGGATGCCCGTATATAATTTCAAACGGGGTCTTCTCTGTGGCAGAGCTCTTATAGGTGTTGTAATTGAATTGTGCGACATCCAGCAGATTAACCTAGTTTTGTTGCTTGGTGGTGACGAAATGATGAAGATATTCCTCCAGGAGGGCGTTTGTTCGCTCCGTCTGACCATCCGTCTGAGGATGGTTAGTAGTAGAAAATTTTAGCTTCTATCACGCCCCAACCCGCAGGTCGACACGTGACAACCGCCGTATGAGTCCCAAAGGTCCTATACAAGGCATTTGGTGATAAATATTATTCATACACATTATCAACACATCGGAATATATAATCAAATCATCTATGCAACTCTACTAATACAGTCCCGATATACCTACTACAATTCTATAGTAACGACATCAATAAATAAAACTAAATCCATCGATAATCCTCATCTTCATCAAATATCTCGGTCAGTCGTCTAACAACCTACACATACATTGAACATGGTGTGCTCAGCCTTGCAGCCTAGTACGAAATTACAGCTCAAAATCGAAATAAAGAAATCAAAAACTAGGAGGAGTACTCTAGGATGCCTTTGGTTTGTTAATCATCATTTTTCTTTTGATAGGTGAATTTCATGACATAAAAATAGTATAACAGAATAAACAAATACAAACATGCATATCATTAGATGTCACCTAAGTTGTATCCAGTGGCTATGTCATCAGTGTATGTCATCTATGTGTCAATGCAACTTTAAGTCTCTAGACTCGGGCTGCCAGCCTATGCTTAGTGAATACCCTAGCTAAGGGCATTCATAAGTCCATCAGTGTCTTTCTATCTTTGTCTCTACCTATGCTCGCTGCACTGATGTTGGCGGAGAGGACAGGTGACCCTTGATCACTCTCTACTGTCTCGCTAGTCGCCCTCGATGCATCCCCTAGCGAAACTACCGTGCCCTTACATCCTCCCCGGACTTCGTAGGGGTAACAGCGACTTGTGTAATACTACAACACTGCCCGAAGATAGGGTCACCATCAACGAAGACTAATTGGCCACAACTAACCGATAAAAATAACCCTAGGATCCGGACTACTCATCCGACTGTCTGCAGAACGTCATGGATGATAGACACGTGGTTTACGGATCCACTATCCAAGGCTTCGCGTAGGGAATCACCTTCCCAGTTCAATAACAGTCAATGTCGACCGAGATAGACGCACATCCGCACAATAGGCTATGGCAACCTCGACTCCATTAGTGCCAAGTGTCACGCCCCGACCCACCTGTCGGGCACGTGGCAACCGCCGTATGAGCCCAAAGGACCCATACAAGGCATTTTGTATTAAATATTATCCATATACATAATTAACACAGCGGAATCTATAATTAAATCACTTATGCAACTCTACTAACACAGTCCCGATATACCTACTATAATTTTATAATAATAACATCAATAAATAAAACTAACTCCATCGATATCCCTCATCTTCATCAAATATCCCGATCGGTCATCTAACAACCTGCACACACATTGAACGTGGTGTGCTCAGCCTTGTGGCTTAGTGCGAAATTATGGCTCGAAACCGAATAAGGAAATAAAAAACTAGGAAGAGTACTCTAGGATGCCTTTGGTTGTTAATCACCATTTTTCTTTTGATATGTGTAATTCATGTCATAAAAAGCAATAAAGCAGTGTAAATAAATATAGACATGCATTTCACTAGATGTCACCTAAGTGTATGCAGTGTCCATGTCATCAATGTATGTCATCTATATTGTAATATGACTTTAAGCCTCAAGAATCGGACTGCCAACCTATGCTTAGTGAATACCCAGGCCAAGGGCATCCATAAGCCCATTAGTGCCTTTTTGTCATGCCCCGTACCTTCCCCTAGGGCACGTGGCAGACCGCAGTGAACTTCACACATAGCTCCGTTTACTCCCGAAGCTATATGGAAATCCACTAAGCGTACCTGATGTATATCCCCTCTATTTATGGAAGGAGAGAACCTGGATGACAGATCAATATAACTCTAAAAACATATATTATTAAAACCAAATCTTTACTATAGTGGCACACACTTATATACAAGTAATTTACAATCAAAATGGATACATGCCCAAGGTTATACAAAGTACCTAGCCAGTGGATCTCTATACATACAAAACCAAGGTAGAACTGTCTTACCTTTCAAAAGAAATCAGGTGCCTGACTATATACAGCGATATCTATCAGTTTCTCTCCTGCTGTGATCCTGAAAAATAAAAATGAGTTCCCCTACGGGGTGAGTAACGTCGTACTCAGTGAGTTGGATAGAAAACAATGTAAAACCGAGAACATAAAATAACAAAGTCTCAAGAATAGAATCATATGACTATTCGTGTGCAATAGCCAATCAAAATGAGTAATCAAGAATCACACGAGACTATATCTGGGGCTGGCATAATCAAAATACAGTTGTGGCCAACAACTGTTACCTCAGGGGGAGGAATCAAATATCATAAGGAACTCAGATTAAAGCAGAAGTGCAAGAATAAATAAACAAAGCCCCCTTTCCCCCTGGGTTGCCCACTCGATTTCGCTACCTGGTATCCATAGCTAATCCATAGTAAAGGACCTCAGTCAGGAGTATCCCGATCTCCCATCCTGACCTCGAGCACCAACATCCCATGCCCCTCTCACTAGGCGGCCCATGGGTGTGCTAATAATGTAATATCCTATCACTGCAGTGAAAGTGCCTATAGCACTATCCAGTATTAGATAATACTAGCCATATGCATTAACAAGTGAAAGAGGTATCACAAAGAGTCAGACAAATACATATGCTAGATCTAGAGTCAATAAAAGCATAGTATCATGCTTATAATGAATCAAGGAACAACAATAAATAGCTTATATCATCAAGCAAGAATATCAAGGGTTATTCACAACTCATTTAAGTTAATAATCAAGATTATATACACTAGCAGGAGAGTCCAAAGAAATATCAAGCATATTTAACCAAAGGAATATAGTTCTCCTGGACTAAACATTGAGAACTATCCCGTTTATTCTACCTAGAGAATAAACACTCACCTGATTCTATCGTGATAAGCACGTTCTAGTTCGTATCGCGAATGTTCGTATCCTCGTGCTTGCTTACCGAATTTCCTGTGAATATTTCAACGAATTAAATCTCTCAATCCGATAACAATTTTACAAATCTGTCTTCACCAACATTCTTAAAATAGTCTCTAGAATCACCCTAATTTTTATCTCAAGTTCGCCGGAGCTCGCCGGAAACTCACCGGAAAGTTCGCTGGAACCCTCACCGGCGAAGTTCTCCGAACAGTACCAATATTGGTACCATTCGAAAGCTCTCATCACAAGGATTCCAAAAATCATATTTTCCCCAATTATTATAGCTCATACGAGATTAATTTCACGAATTAATCCAATTTGGGTGAAAACCCTAAATTATGGTTTTTAGCTCGCCGGCGGCCGACCGGCGGCCAACAGCTCTCAACTCCGGTACCAATGGAAAACTCTCGTCTAGGAGAAGCCATAGGTACCAAGTTTGTGAAGTTCCGCGGCCGGAATGGCCGGCAATCGCCGGAGAAAGCTCCGGCGACGAACTTTCGCCGCCCCCTACTTCTCTCCTCTTTTCTCCCTCAAATCTCCACCAAAACTTGCAAGTGATGGTTCAAATATGTTCTCCTAGCTCACCTAAAGTTGTGTCTGAAATTTCACGGAAAAATTCGTCCGGGAAGACCTTCAACCGACGTCTCCAAAACGCTCCGTCGTCGTTGCTGCGAAGAAGAAGAAGAAGGGGAAGAGAGAGAAAAAGAAGACGCGCGCTCGGTGGGTTAAAAATCCGGTTTTTAATAAATAATTAAATTCTTTAATTTCCGTTTAATCTTAGCCGTCCATCCTTAATTCAACGATTTGACCCATCAAACGACGTCCAAATCACGATCCGTCGGCGTCGTTGGATTCCTTGTCAAAAATCCTATCGGATGGTATAATTTTCATATCAAAATTTCATACTACAAAAATTCACAAAATTTTACAAATAAGTCATTCTATTATTATTTTACAAAATTATCCGTAATACAAAACTACAAATCTCACATCCTACCCCCATTAAAGAAATTTTGTCCTCAAAATTTAGCTTAAGTCAATGCTTGAAATAGCTGTGGATACTTCCTTTTCATATACTCTTCTGATTCCCAAGTGATTTCTTCTACCTGTGCACTCCTCCACAACACCTTAATCATCCACACATCCTTATTTCTTAAGATTTTCTTCTTTCGCTCTAAAATTTGCACAGGTTGTATCTTATAACTTAAATTATCTGCAAGCTCTATCGGGGGTGTTCCTAAAACTCGTTCTGGGTCTACAATGCATTTCCTTAACATTGATACATGAAATACATCATGTATTCTAGCCATCTCCCGTGGTAACTCCAATCTGTAAGCTACTGGACCAATTCTATTAACGACTCTGAAAGGTCCAACATATCTAGGATTTAACTTTCCTGTGTTTCCAAACCGTATAATTCCTTTCCATGGAGCTACTTTCAAATAAACCATATCCTCAGGTTGGAACTCTAATTCTCTTCTTCGGTTATCTACATAACTTTTCTGTCTATCCTGGGCTACTTTCAATCTTTCCTTAATAATTTTAATCTTTTCTGTCGTAGTTTCTATCAACTCATTTCCTTCTATTCTCCTTTCTCCCACTTCATCCCAACATAACGGTGTTCTACATTTTCTTCCATACAAAGCCTCATACGGTGACATTCTGATGCTAGCCTGATAACTGTTATTGTAAGCAAACTCAATCAACGGTAAGTGTTGATCCCAATTTCCCTGAAATTCCAGTACACAAGCCCTTAACATATCTTCTAGAGTTTGGATTGTTCTTTCCGACTGGCCATCAGTTTGGGGATGAAAAGCTGTGCTAAACTGTAATGTCGTCCCCAAAGCTTCATGCATCTTTGGCCAGAAACGAGAAGTAAATCTGGGATCTCTATCAGAAACAATGGTAATGGGAACTCCATGGAGCTTCACAATTTCCTGAATGTAAATTCTGACTAACTTTTCCAATGAATAAGTATTATTAATTGCCAGAAAATGGGCAGATTTAGTAAGTCTGTCCACAATTACCCATATTGCATTATGATTGCTGGATGTACGGGGTAATACTATCACAAAATCCATAGTGATATGTTCCCATTTCCATTCTGGAATTGGCAAAGGCCGTAGCTTTCCTGCCGGTCTTTGATGCTCAGCTTTAACTTGCTGACATATAGGGCACTTAGCTACATAATCTGCAATGTCTTTCTTCATACCAGGCTACCAATAATTTCCTTTTATGGTGCGATACATCTTTGTACTGCCCGGGTGCATTGCATATGCCGAAGAATGAGCTTCCTCCAATATAGCTTTCCTGAGTTCAACTTTATTAGGGACACAAACTCTGTCTCGGTATACTAATAACCCGTCATCTCTCATTCTGAACTCAGAATTTTCTTCGGTTTGCATCTTTTGAATTACTTTACTTAATTCATCGTCTGTGCTTTGCAAAACCCGAATTTCTTCATGAAGTGTAGGTCGCACAACAAATGTAGCTAGCATCTCACTAACTGCATCATAATTCAGCTGAATTCCCAAAGATTTCAATTCTACTAGCTGCGGTAATGTAGTGGTTGAAATATGTGATAATGTAACTGACTTTCTGCTCAAGGCATCAGCTACTACATTTGCTTTTCCTAGATGATACTCAATTATCAAATCATAATCCTTTATTAACTCCAACCATCTTCTCTGTCTCAAGTTTAGCTCTTTTTGAGTCATAATATACTTCAAGCTCTGATGGTCAGTAAAAATATGACATTGAACTCCATATAAATAATGCCGCCATATCTTTAGTGCAAATACTACTGCTGTCAGTTCCAAATCATGAGTAGGATAGTTTAATTCATGTTTCCTTAACTGACGGGATGCATAAGCAATAACCTTTCCTTCCTGCATCAATACACATCCTAACCCTTGTCTGGAAGCATCACTGTATATTGTATAATCTTTATTAGACTTTGGTAATGTCAGAAGTGGAGCAGAAGTAAGACAGTCTTTGAGTTTCTGAAAACTCTTTTCACATTCCTGATTCCATTCAAATTTCACTTCTTTTCTGGTCAATCGAGTGAGTGGTCCAGCTATCTTAGAAAATCCCTCAATGAATCTTCTATAATATCCAGCTAGACCTAAGAAACTACGAATCTCCGTAACATTCTTGGGTTGTTCCCATTTCAAAACTGCTTCAACTTTATTTGAATCAACCATGATACCTTTTTCTGATACGGTATGTCCCAAGAATTTCACTTCTTTTAGCTAAAATTCGCATTTGGAGAACTTTGCATATAGTTTCTTTTATCGCAGTGTTTGTAATACTATTCTCAAATGTTCAGCATGTTCCTTTTCTCTAGAAGAATATATCAGAATATCATCTATGAATACAATAACAAACTTATCCAGATATGGATGAAATACTCTGTTCATTAAGTCCATGAATGCAGCTGGGGCATTTGTTAAACCAAAAGGCATTACTACAAACTCATAATGTCCATATCTGGTCCTGAAAGCAGTCTTAGGGATATTTGACTCCCTAATCCTCAATTGATGATATCCTAATCTCAAATCAATTTTTGAAAATACCTTAGTTCCTTGTAGTTGATCAAAAAGATCATCAATTCTCGGCAAAGGGTATTTATTCTTGATGGTCACCTTATTTAATTGTCTATAATCGATGCATAATCTCAAGGTACCATCTTTCTTCTTTACAAATAATACCGGTGCTTCCCAGGGTGAGGTACTCGGTCTGATGAATCCTTTATCAAGTAATTCCTGTAACTGTACTTTCAATTCACTAAGTTCTGCAGGTGCCATTCTATATGGTTGAATAGTGATAAGGTGAGTGTCTGGTTGTAATTCAATAAAGAAATTCACTTCCCTATCAGGTGGTACACCTGGTAATTCTTCAGGAAATACATCAGGGAATTCACATACCATCGGTATCTCTTCTAGTTTGGTTCCTGAGGTGGATGTGTCTATTATATGAGCTAAATATGCTACACATCCTTTCCTTATTAATTTTCAAGCTTGTAGCGCCGAAATCACACAAGTCGGTAGAATTCGGCGATTCCTAGTAAAATGTAATTTAGGTGTTCCCTCTATTGAGAATATCACTTCCTTAGTAAAACAGTTGACTGTGGCTTTATGTCGGGCTAACCAGTCAATCCCTAGTATCAAGTCAAGATCAGACATATCTAATGGGATTAGGTCTGCTAGTAATATGATATCTCCCAACATAATCTCACAGTCCTTATAAACTGTATCTCTAAGAAGTTGTTCTCCTAGAGGTGTGCATACGATAAGTTCAGGTTTCAAAGGAACTAAGGGTTTATCACTAAACTTTGCGAACTCAGGATTAATGTAAGATCTATGAGAACCACTATCAATAAGTACTCTAGCAGTATGCTGAAAAAGCTGTAAAGTACCTGTGATCAGGTCCGGATTGACCTCAGCCTCCTTA